>OV656726.1:10000000-14800000 GCA_927399415.1 Macaria notata | reverse complement strand
ATCAATCCATTTTTGTTAATTTGGCACCTGTATCTGTACCTCAATAAGTACTGAACCAATTCTTTTAGAATTTCAATTGTTATTTGTGTAAAAATACTAAATAGTATTACAAAACATTAATCAGATACATACGTACTTTAAAAATGTTTTTGATAAGTACAAATAATATCCAACTGCGAATTTAATTTAATTACAAGCAAATTATCATTACAAAAATACACCATACACCAATTACTCAGAAGGCTATAAAAACAGAAATGTTATATTTAGTTTCTGTTTCCCGAATCCCTGAATTTCGTGTATAATATAGCTTGATCTACGTTTAGCTATTTATTTGATTCGTTGTCGGCAAAGGGTCCAAAATAGGCAGAACAAAGGTGCCGCCAAGCGCAGAACCGGAAGGGATAACTTTTCATAGACAAGGCCCAGAAATGATATAACGAACCTCCCTATCTTATGTAGGTATAGTGAACCCAAAGATAGGTAGGTGTTTATTTCTCTCTTGAGTCGTATTTCCTCATGAGTGTGGGTCGTGACTCCCCCGCAGAATTAATTCGTTAGGAGAGTTCTCTTAGGCAGATAAATCTTGGTGGGCGCCCTGGTCCTTCCACGGAAGACACATGTACTCTGGATATTGTGGTCCTTAAACATGTCGGTTTCCTTACGATGTTTTCCTTTAAAGTTAAGCGAGTGTAAATTCACATATAACTTGAAAACATAAGTTATTGGTGTAGGGCGATGTTGGTGGAGTGGTGTAGGGCGGATTTGAACCAGAGTGCGTCTGGATAAACAGCAGACACTGGACTCGCTGAGCCCAACTCGATTTTTTACATGTGTTTATATAAAAGTAGTATATTGTAGATATTTTATAAGACTATGAAATAAATGAATAAAACAAATGCGAGTCAAGCCATGTCAGATGCCCTAGGGCGATTTGAATCGAGAGATTCAAGCGAGAAACTTAATGTAATAGAATGAACGACGATGTTATAAAAAAAAAGCTTACAATATTATTCAACACTAAATAAGTTTAAAAAATGTGGATGATGAAATGCTGGACGCAGGTATTGTCTCATTACTTGTGTAACATGTGTGGCTGGATTAAAGGTATATAATTTTATCTGTCAAAACCAAAAAAAACAGTATAATAACATTTTTAGAATGATGTTGGGTCTCCCTCGCTGGTGCAGTGCATCCTCAATGTTCGCTCAGGCTCATACTGATGGTTTTCATGCCGTATTTAGAAAAAAGGTCGCGTCGTTGATGAGGAGGGTGCGAGGGAGTCACAACAGCATTCTAAAAATAGTGGCGGAAGATCTGTACTCGCCTCTGCTGAGGCACTTCGTCAGAGTCATGGTCAGATAAGACGAAAGTTTTTGGCGATCCTGACTTGGGTGGAGTGACCCAGCATAGGGGCTCCTTTTCTTTTAAATTAAGTAGGTACTAACATTAGTTATAAGTCCTATACTTAAGTTTTACTAACAAAAGTGGATCTATTTTAGTTGCCCAATAAAGAAATTTTATTATTATTATTATTAAAATAGTATTGAATTTATTTTTATATTTTAAGCAGACTTGGAGAGCTCCAACCGTGCCATCATATTTCTTTTACTGATGATTTTTTTAAATTAAACTTAAAGTTTTTATAAAAAACTGCTTTAATTCTTTTCAATCAGGTTTATCATAGAAAACACAGCAAAATACAGACTTGCTCATAAAGATTAGTGGTATCTTATTGGCCTCTTTGTTTTCGCTTATTACGGTTTGTCAAACGCTTTTTCGTGCTCCTAGGTTCTATCCAAAAACCTAGACTTCGTGGCTAACATTCCATAGCCCACTAGATTAATAGAATACTTGGCTCAAACCCCATGCCGTGTGGAATGAAGTTGACTTGCAGAATATTAATAATTTATGGCAAAACTTTAGTCACGTTCGTGTTGCTTACTTTTCTCGTTATCATAATTTTAAGGCTGCCATGTCTCCTTTCACTGTAAAGGCCTCGGGTGTTAGTGAAGATTAGGACAGTGACTAAGGTTTGTTAAAAAATGTGCAATAATGCCAGATGAAACCTATGGATTCATTTACATTGTTTGATAATAAATGTGTTGTTTTATAAAATAGTACCTGTGGCGACATCTTTCTCTTCGAGTCTTATTTTTGCTGAGAAGTGTAAATAATCACCCACAATAATTAGACGAAGAATACACCATCTATTTATCCTACAATTATGTGATTATTAAGTAGGTACCAATAGTAAAACAAGGCAGCCACTATACCGTATGTAGGTACTGCACTGTCTTCAAATCTATAATACAGACGACTTTATTATTTCTATAACGTTTTACCTCCTTTTATATTTAGATGTCAAAGGCGAAGTAATAAATCTTCAGAATCTTCTTGGGGTTGAATAATCAGTAAAAATATTCCTCACGGTTTTGGAATAAAATAGGTGTTTTGTCAATATTTTCTTTTGGCTTCTTACTGCTGACGACAAAATCGTTCGAAGCGATTGTGATCAAGGGTTTGGTCTTGAGACGATTTGTCGATTCTATTTTAGATTGTTTGTTTGGTATTTTTGATGAATGAACCGTGAAGCTTTAAACGAAGAAACTGTTCATTTTTGCGTACAAATGTATCGAATTAACTGGTGAACAATAACAATAAAATAAGACGTATATTCAACTCAGTGTAATAAAACATAAATAAACTTTAATTGGTGCCTAAATAACGAAAAGAATTAAAATAAATGATTTATCAAACAAAACCAACTACATATGCCTTGAAATGTCGGAAAAATTAATTGTGACCAAGTGAAAATACGCCGGCAGAAAGCTCGTTTAGTTTCATATAATTACAAAAAATAGTTCATAATTTCACACCTATAACCTAAGTTACGATCTAGGCGCTAACCAGCTTAAAAAACATAACCATAAAAAGTAATTTGAAAAATTATTGCTTTTTCCAGAGGTCAGAACGCTTTACACTTATAAAAACGAATAGCCAAGACAAATTTGTGCCATAATTTTTACTCCGCCAAAAACTCATTTACTTCATTAAGCCACCAGTTATTTATGATTACGAAGGAGCATTGTTCGAGACAGACAAACAATTAAATGACAAAAGGTCTTTAATTGTCCAATTTAGATACGAAATACCGAAACCGGTGGCTTTTGTTGTTTGTTTTCGCCCTTGATAATCAACAGAGATGCCTTAGTTGAATAGATAGGAGTTATACAGTATTTTATCTTTATAGTAACAGTCTAAAAACGGGAAAGAAGCCAACAGTTCTAAGCTAGTACTAATTTATGACGGGAATGTATAACAAACAAAAGATCTCAGCGGGAATTGCGATTGAAAGAATACTACATTTTATCGATGCTTCGTGTTTCAAAATAAGTGCTGAGTTAGAATTCTGTGCGTTATATTATATGTAACTGTGGTAATACGGTAGCGATCGGTACGCACGGACCCGAGGGACGTATTATAAGATTGGGCAGCGTAGGCGAGTGTTATGACAACCTTTGAAAGGGAATGCCTATTTGTGCGCAAAGAAATGTGTTCTCATTCGATTTCAGGACAGATAAGGGAAGCATGATTTGTTAATTATTAATTTGTTACGCATATTTAATAAATTATATTTGTATTGCATTCTTAGTTATGTATTCTTAGTATGAATCTTTCATTTTTCTCTGTTTTTTTTCCAGCATGATAATGATTAATAATTATGTTCTTCTGACGTATAAAATTAACTCAACAAACTGACTGAAAATATGTATACTATTTGGCAGCTGGCTGGAATTATAATTAACAAAACTATAGATAAAAGCGTAGGTAGTTATTTATGTTTTTTAACATGACATATAAGCATTCAAAACCTTTTACATTTCTACAGTTTATCTGCTACTAAATTTAATTTATTAAGTGGATATTTGTTGGTTAATTTTTACTAGTTGTTGCTGTAAGTATTTTTTTAATTTTCCTTAATTCTTGTCTGTGCGTTAATATACAGGAAGAATGTGGTGGCGATCAAATACAGGTCGTTGATTACATTCCTGGTTGTTTGATATGTTAGCGTGGTCGTGGGTATATCTTATAAGAAAAACAATGTCTTTGATTGCTTTGTATGGAATCTGTTTGACTTTTCAATTCATTTACTTCATTACAACTTCGAAGTTCTATGTACATTTATATTTTTCATATATTTTTCGGTTTGATAGAACGGCTCAGATATGACAATATATATTCATTGTTATCAGCTCAGTTCAATTTACTGATATATCTCATGAATAAAAGCTATAAACAGGTCACTAAGAGTATAAAATACAAAATAAACTAAGTAAAACTAATTTTAAAATGGATTTGGAAGATATAAACGAGTAAAATAATCAGGTTTTCTACTAAAGGGATCACGACAAAAAATTCACAATTCCAGTTTGAGAAGCTGTATCAAATCACTATAACATCGTGAGATTTTCCTTGTACAGAGAAATTCTTCTTTTGTTAGCACAAAGAGATTTTATTTACTAAGCCAGCCGGGTGTGCAGGTCGCAGATTGTTTGTTTGTCTAATGCCGGGTAACTTTCAGCAAAAGGCTGTATAGGGAATATACAGAACTCAATGTACAATTTTACAGGTAAAGAAAGTTTTTGAGCAATTTTGGTGGTAATGAGAAAAAGTGGATCATATTATGTGATGTAGTTCAAAGCAATGATAAAAACAATGTATTATGTATCGTGGTCTAAAACATTAGAAGTTTATTTAAATATTTGTTTTGTTTTCATGTACAGCATACGGAATTGCGTAACTGTGTCAAAATGGCGTAGAGCCTCTACGACGTAGCAAACGAGACGTATCGTAGTTGGTACTTCATAGAAAATGTAAAATCATGCCGGAGCACACCACAGTTGTAAAAAAACTAACTTGGTATCTTACTTTATTTCACAGAAACCTTTTTTAATAATCAAATTGTTAATTATTGTTATTTTATGATAACTTTATTTAAAATAATAAAATATAAAACAAGGGAAGAAAAACTAAACATACAACTCCTAACTACAAAAAAGGGGCACTTAGAAAATCTTTAGAAGTGCTCCAGCCCACTAGACTTAGGCACCAGAGGGCAGCGTGCCCAGCATACTGGCCGCATTAACACGCTGGATGGCAATGCTGATACGTTGAGCCAGAAAAAGCTAGCATTTTGGTCATGCGTCGCGTCAACCAAGCGCTCCGAGAGGTTTTGGAAAATAGTATGGGCTCCCGGACCCCACGGCCCCAAAGTCTCGACTCCAAAAGGCTCAAATAATACATGGTTTTACGTTTTTAGACACTGTTTTGTCATACTATAAAACTTAACATAAACCTATTATTAGATATCTTTATTTTGCATAATATACAGCTATAGAATAACTGCTAGCACGAATTTGTCCCTCATTATTGCTATTTTGGACAAAATTACTTTGTGTTATTCTATATTCTTATGTGCCCATTGAATAGGACTTACGTCCATATATAGAAGTCTATTCTAATTCAAATTGGCACTGGGTTTTATTTGTGTATGCTAAAAATATGCCAAGGCGAGGTGTTAATATTACATGCGTCACCAAAGGTAGGTTATAGATTTTTTCCTGTGTAGGACTTTGTAAGGTCAACAAAATAAGAGACTTTCAGTTACCGAAATTAATATTTCTACACAAGCTTTGGGTTTTATTTCTGGTGTAGTAAATTGATTTCGTATTACAAACAACACATTAAATTTTGTCAGTTAGCTAGGCTTACGCTTGACTACAACTTGCCTGATGGTAAGCAACGTTATAGTCTACGATCTAGCGCGCTTGCCTAGAAGAAACCGGTTTAGTCTTGACTTGAAGACCGACAAATTATAGTTCAAGGGGAATAGAGATTCGGGCAAGGAATTATATTTTTAATGTTTTTCAAACAATATTTATCCTTAATTACAAAGGTCTACTTAACTTTATTCAAATTAGTGTAATAGATATATTTTTGTTTTCATAAGTATTCCGTAATATTTGACAAAAAACCATTTTGCTCCATTTTACACAAAATGCTTATGTGTGAGTAGGCACTAAATATAATATATCACAATAACAGATTGTTGATACATCACTGATCAAATCATGCCGCTATTGTTCAATAATTACCACATCATGGCACCCTGTCATACGCACAAGATCAAATTAGACATGCATAATTAACTTCCAGTTTGATTTTAATTCTCCGAAGTTGCTTTTCCAAGTTTCTGCTGCTGGATTTTGCGAAAGCAATTTTACTTGCAACTGAGATTCGACAGCGTGGTTCATGTTTTAAATTCAAATAGCCATTTATTCCCTTGTCCTTATAAAACATGATCATTCTATGTTAGTAATTATTGCGATTTATTGTATGTTAGTATAAATGTAGTTACTTTGTCAAGATTTTATGTTAATTTATAATATCATAGAGTTTTAAATGTTAAGAATATCTGGATATGAATGTTATATTTAATACAGTTTAATATAATATTGTTATATGTCAGATTTTTCTTGCTTATTTTCATTTCGCGCGTCATCAGGGATCGTCCAACTTCGGACGTAGGCCTCCTCCATCTTTAGCCACTCGTTCCTATTCTGTGCTGTCCTCGTCCATAGTTTTCCAGTGATTGTTTCGATGTCATCTCTCCATCTTCTGACAGGTCTACCGCGTGCTCTTTTGCTCGTGCATTGGTTCATGTTTACGTAACGCCAATTACGTTGGCTATTAAACCGACTTCTAAAAGATGAGATTATCAAATTCGACCTGTATATATGTTTTTTATTGCATAACGATAGATTAAATGGATTCTTGAAACTGATAAAAATGCTTTATTTGTTATACATACATATTTCTACTTATATGTTTTAGAAACTATAAAAAATATTTTAATGTTAAAATAGGTACTAGTTAAATTACTTGGAGAATAGTGAAAATTGCTTTTACTCTTATAGGTTAGGTAATTTTGTAAACTGTTGATATACCTGTTTACAGCACCAACAGTATTTATAAGCTAGCCGTACCTAAAGATTTGGATTGGTCTATTATTATAGGTATTCTAAGAGCTTAGAAAGGACTGTTCTCAAAGGAATAACGCCAAGGGTACTTACGTTTTCATATTTCCAACGAGGGTAACTTCTTCGTGTTATTTTGCATAAACATTGTTATTTAACTTTCAAGAATACATTCAAAATCAGCTTAATACATAAGAAGGGTATAATTTTTTTGATGTTCAAATGTTTTAAATCTGATAAAAAAGTCGCGAAAGTAGCCGTTAATGATTAAAATTTGTTAGTTTTGTGAATATCAATAATATTTAAGAGACTGCTACAAAACATTATGTTTTGTGCATCTAATAACGTGCTTGAAATTTGTGCAGACTTCTGCACAAATTTCAAGCACGTTTTCAGTTTCATATTTAATATCAATAGCGTATATTTCAGGAAAATAAGAACCTACTTAACAGAACTGACGAAAATAACAATCTTACCACCTCACTAGTCTATTTTAAAAATTGGACAAAAATGAACAGGGTTAGTACCTACCTAAAGCGTCTAATTTAATCTCAGCTAGTTTCTAACTGTTACTCATAACCAACTTACCTCTCCAATACACCTTCAGTCAGCAGTTATACGACATAACTTCATTATTACGGCAAGTTTAAACAAAGCATAATTGTCTTTCATTGATCAAAGGCGAGCACCGTCCTAGTAATTCCTTTGTCTTACACCGCACTGGGCTTCCGCTGAGAAGTATTGACCTCAGATCCAATCTGAAAACAACGTCACTTCTGCGGCTTATGGTCTAGGGCTGGCATGACATAGAAAGGAGCTGTTGGCTGGCACCAACGTGGACTTTGGAAGACGTTTGTAAATGGAAAAATTGTTGAGCCATTAATTTTTGTGTCGATATCCGCTGGTTCTGCTATTTAACTGGATTTTTTCACTTCATTGCTGACGCAATTTCCTTAAAGTAGCGTTTTGTGTCTCTGAAACAATAGAAGATAGAGATTGTTACTTATTAACTTGTTAACGTTTAATTAGTGTTGCAGGGTTCCAGGAAAAATGGACATCATAATATGAGCTGATTAATGTCCATGAAACAAAATTCCCAGAACCAGTACGTACTGAACCCCATTTCAAAGAGCATAAAACTTGATTCATTGCCTCACTTGGAAAATGAATATAATAAGTGAAAATGGGGCAACAAGTCCGTTTTGAGTGGAGTATAAAATTTCCTCGTCAACAAAGGACGGGGGTGGCGCCACAAAAGTTTCAAATAAAGCCTTTTTTTTTCTTTTTCCGTGAAGTTGACAGCCCTGGTAGAGCCTGGAGGCAACAATGTAATTTTTGCTTTTTTAATAGAAACCGCGGGCTGACAAACGAAACGGGAGCCAGACAGCAACTTTGAGCTTCGGTTTATGGATAAACTTCGTATTTAAACTTGTATTTTTAGTTGGTGGGAAACGGAAGGATCGCTGGGAAGTGTTTTTAACAGTTCTGGAACAAACACAGCGGGTATAAACACGGTGTGGGTGGCACGCCTGCTGGATGTGGGATTCCGGAGAAGGAGGATTTAGTTCAAAAGCTGCATATTTTGTTGAAATATAGTACCAGTTGAGGTACCGAAGACTCGCACCAAGCGTTTTGTTTCGAATTTCTTCGTGCAAACAGCCAAACTGTGGAACTCCTTGCTGGAATCTCTTTTCCCCTCGAACTATAATTTATTAGTCTTCAAGTCGAGAGTGAATCGGTTTCTTCTAGGCAAGCGCACTAGATCGCAGATTATAACGTAGCTTATCATCAGGCGAGTTGTAGTCAAGCGTGAGCATATCCACTTTAAAAAAAATTACAACATACATTTTCATCGGGGTCGTTAGATCGGTTTATATCAGTATAAATAATATTTAACATTATGATGTATTCCAGATTGCAGTTATGACGCTAAATATTGGTGATATTGATATTTATTCAAAAAACAGACTTAAATTCGGACAATTTAAGTAAACATTGTTTATTTAGCTAAAATCACCGGAATTTTGGAAGTCAATATTTCTATTTAATTATAACGGATGCTCGTCCGCCAGTTACTAGACTATTGATAATTATTCAAATTATTTTGCTCCTTTTTTTAATTAAAAAGGTAAAAATGGACAATTACTTGTCTTTTGCAGGAATCTGTTAGTTCCAGAAACGTAGGTAGACACAGTTTCATCAAGAATATACCTATAGTATTATAATACTCGTAGGATAGTCATAGAGGTATATTATGTTGAAAATATTATTAAATTTTGTCCAGTTTTGAAATCTATTCATCAGTATACATCACAACTAGTCAAAGTTTTGCCTACAGTAGGTGGTGTTGAGTCAATGCGAAAGCTCGTCGCAAAAGGTCATAGGAACTATTTATTTTAGCTTACATGAATGTAACTTGTGATGAGTTTCAATGTTACATTTTAACTAGCCACAACTAAGCTTTGTAAGAGACATATTATCATAGTATATATTAAGTATGTGTTTTAACGAACTATAACTAACCATTTTTTAAAGCACTACGAAACCTTCAAATCTGGTTAGAAGGAAACATTTTTTTTTAACTTTAAGCAAACGCAAAGCGCACTGTTAATTCAAAATCAAACATAAACATTTAATTACTACATAGGTTAATTTTTAGGTGTACTTGTACTAAATGAAAAAAGGACTGGCCGTTCCATTAAAATTATTCGTTGCCACTTGATTTAATTTAGTCGATTGCATGCCGCGTACATAATATCATTAAATTCTTTAATAGTATTTGTTTTACTTTTATTGGCCTCGCAAAGTTTTATTCGGGGAGAAAACAAAGAAAGAGACCCTTTCAGAATACACAATGGTATACTTGCATTACATTTATCACACAATGGTGTGATACAAATCGTAAGAAATCTTATTTAGGAGGGGTATTAAAACAAACAGGTCTGAAAACTCTCGAGTCTAAAGACACATCCATTAGTACAAGAAAGATGGCCTGACTTTTCTCAACGTCGTTATCTCAAAGCAAAAAAATACTAGAAACCAAAATTCAGCAACTATTTGTTCGAAATTGTCTCTTGAAGATAAAAAATATATAAAACATCAGCGCAAATGTAAAATCTATTTTGCACTGTATCCAACGAGAAGGTCAACTTTTGTTTCGTTTAACATTCTGAGCAAGTGAAGACGGGAGCAAAAACTAGTTTGGGTATAAATCTTGTTGTGGTCTAGAAGTAAAGGGAAAGCGATTGGGATTTATTTTCCCTCTGAATATTTTATTTACGTTTCAGCACCACACGTACCTACTTAGTATTATTATATGTTCGGTAGCAAACATATGGACATACATCAGAGTATTATATACATAAAAGCAAATGTGTATTTTTTTCTACTTGTTTCACGTTTAAGCAACAAAGGAGCGACGGATCATCTTTATTTTTGGTATAGTGGGAGAATAAACTTTTAAATGTGACATTGGCTTACTTTGTATGATGTAACAAGGCGAGCAAATCCACGGGTATCTATATAAATAAAATTAAACTAAACTCTCGTCTCACGCACTAACAAGCCAAGCAATCAACCAGTAGTAGTTTGAATTTAAAGTTTCCAAATTAGAAGTTCATTGGCCAAATGAGACATCCCTTGACCGGATGCTGAGGTTCACAAGATTGGGCCTAAACCAACACATGCGGTAATTTAGCCCTATGATAACAACCAAGTTAGAAAAGTTACAGTACACAACCACCCACGCTAAGTACAGTTTTAGGCGAGAGTAGCATACTCTGGGGTCAAGAGTTTTTAAATCGATTAAAAAGACCAAATTCCGAAGAAAACAAAACTACTATCTAACAAGAGGATTCCCCGATTCTATTTTGTGGTTTTGATGAAAAGAAGACTATTTTCATAATCAAGATGATCCGTGAAAGCAAGATAGACAGATCATGAAACATACTTTTGCTAATATATATATAAAATTATTATATTTTTTTCAACACGGAGTGGCTTACGTTTGACTACAGCCTGCCTGATGTTATAATACATTTACTGAAGATTAACTTTAAAACTGAATGGATCAATGCAATTTCTTTTAACACACACCACAAGCAAAAGTAGGTTGAAGAGGCGTCTAAGAAAAATCGTAACAATTTATTTGGTAGCTCGACTGAATAGGGCAAATACTCTGTTTTTTTTTTTTTTTTACATTCGATAGACTCACGCTTGACTACAACTTGCCTGATGTTAAGCAACGTTGTAATCTACGATCTAGCGCGCTTGCCTAGAAGAAACCGGTTTACTCTGTCTCAAGATTCATCTGCAATTATTTAAATATTATTTACAATACTTATTTTATCGATCATAAGAAATAGTATTGGTTATTTATTTATGTATTTTACGGTAATTGCTTAAAAATTTATAAAAAATAAACACAAGATATTTTACTCAGCTGTTTGATAAAACATAATATTTAACTAAAAAAAGTATTTGAAAAAACAATAACATTGTTATCTATACCTAACTTACCGCTTCGGTTTAAAGTTTCGTTGTCGTCTAAGAGATTTATTGTGTTGTTGATAATTGAATCTGTAATAAATTCGTCTGGTGGTAACTTTCTGAACATTCAATTTGGTTGTATAGAGTCTTATTTCTTACAATTTGTTCACAAAACAGTTTTTGCAACAATTTGTTTATATCTTACTCCATAATTTTCCACAAATATGTACAATCCATCCCCTTTTTTAAAAAAGTCGATAAAAACAAAAGAAACAAGTAAATCTTGTGATAAAAAATTAAATACATATTTTATTTTACAACAATTTGAACCAAATCCATCCAATCAAGGCGTTTTGTTAAAGCATTGTTTGCCAAAAGCCGTCGCTTGTATCGGCGTGAATTAAGCAGTTAATTAATAGGCAGTTGACGAAGTGTCTCGCAGTTGTCACTGATTATTGACGAGATGATTAAATGGACAATTAACTTGATGTGTTCGATGCACTGCAGTGTCTCTTTAGCTCCCATTACCTTCCCAGCAGGATGTTTCACAAGTATGGAACGTTTATTCGGAAAACGTATGCTTATAAACCGTTGAACGTCTATGGTTCTTGGAAGCCTGTTAAAATATGTGAGTTTAGATCGATAGTAGAAAATATTATCTACATAAAGAACGAAAGAAAGGAAAATAGACAGTAAATATTTATTTATAACTACATAGGCACATATACTGACGATCAAGAAATGTGGGATTGGCTGCATTGTCTTTTGAATATGAAATTAAGATAAAACGGTTTTAAATAACGGTTTATATTTAATGAAATATTCATGTGTTTAGAAGTAAGCTTAGGGAATTATATAATATTATAACTTATAAGGGAAGAAATTAACATAAACTACAATAATTTGAATTATAATTTGTATAAATGCTTCGAAACATTGTGTGGAACTGATTGTTTTATCACTACGATTTTAAATACTAACCTGTGAAATACTGTCAAGTTAATGGACATATTAATATTACTACTGACTCATGCATGAATTATCCGCGCGTTTCAGTTTCATTTTATACTCGGATGCTCAATTAAGCTATTGTTAAATGTGGATTCAAGTTTCATTATACAAAGTGTGTGGCAACGAACGCAATTTTGACTACTGAGTTTGATACATGACAACCATCAACGCTTGTTTTACAACTACATATATGAAAATTGAGAACAACCAATTCGGTGACCCTGAAAATTACTTAACTCTTTCAACAGGATTTTCATAAACAGATACACAAGCGCGAAAGCTTAAAAAGTTGGAGCATTTAATAGCACTTTGAATAAATTACCGCCAATAATAGAGCATAATCTCTAAAAAGGCAGACTTTGTTTAAGTAAATTTGACCTTAAGCTTTTACAAGGGTGACCGCATTCAGCTTATGCCGTGCTTTATCCAGAATTTAGTAGATAAATAAAAGAAAATGTTATATTTGCCACCAGAATAATAGAAACATTTTTATGTATGTATGTTACAGAAAGTGGTACACGAACGAGGCTTCTGGATAATCCCTTTAGATGCAACTCAACATATTTATAACTTTATCTTTATTCGAAGATTATGTAGTTTAATAATGTTTGTGAATAGTGAAATATATTATAATAATAATAATAATGTCTTTATTTCAGGCAATAAACCCATATAAAACTAAAATATTACAAAATGCTGATAAAACTTAAACTAGATACAATAAATAAAATAGTATATCACATCATTTGCGGTTTTTACTCTGGTGTACAGAGATCCAGGATCGATAAATGGGACTGTAAAAATCTTCGGACAGGCACTGCAGTATACTATTATTCGATCGCCGTATTGCTCCCCAGAAGGAAGCAATACGGGATCGAATAACCGCAAAGAAGTCAGGAACCCGTGCATCAGTAAACATGCCCGACGCGCTGCAATATCTGGGCTTTCTCATAAGGATGCGAAATGCGTCATTATATTGCACCCTTATGGTATGGTACGTACTTCTGGTATATTCCGTCCAGAGCTGGCACGTGTATAAGCACATACAATAAGCTTTGAACAGAGTAACCTTCACTTCGTCAGAACATTTTGCGAATCGGCGCGCGAGCATGTTACATCTGATGGACAGGTTCCTTCTCTCTCGTTCCATGTCCAAGTCATCTTTCATTGCATCGGTCAATATGTGTCCCAGGTACCTGAACGACTTTACAACCTTCACTGGTGATCCTGCCAAATACACATTGGGAACAACGTCCGGACCTTTTCCTGCTCGAAACACTAACATTTCTGTTTTTGCTACGTTGTACTTCAACCCATGTTGGGTAGCAAATCTTTCACAAACAGTTAGTAGTTTTCGTAATCCGCCGATAGAGGGACTCAGAAGCACCATATCATCGGCGTAACTCAAGTTATTAACACATATGTCACCAATATGGCACCCGACCTGGGTGCTTCTCAATTCCTCTATCAGGTTGTTGACATAGAAATTGAAAAGGTCCGGAGACGTTAACCCACCTTGGCGGACCCCGCATTCCAGCTTGTACTCGCTGGAGGTCGTGTCGCCCCATCGCACTACATTTGTTTGGCTTCCGTACCAGTATTTGAATATCCTGACTACCTCTTCTGGGACCTGAGTCGCTGATAGCTTATTCCAGAGTATATTGTAGTTCACTAATTCGAATGCGCGACTGAGATCGAGGAAACAGGCATAAACAGATGTATCTCGAGTGGTATAGTAACGCACCGTGTGTTTTAAACTGAAGATGGCCAAATCAGTAGACAAACCTGGACGAAAACCAAACTGCGCCTCATCTATATGTAAGTTATTCACCAGTAAAGGCTGCAACAATCGCTCAAATATCTTGCCTATAATAGTCCCCAAGGATATTGGTCGGTAGTTAGTAGCACTACTTACTTTGCCCGTTTTGTTTTTAACTATCGGCACCACGACAGTTTGCATCAGACTTTTCGGCAAGTAAGAATATTTGATACACTGGTTATACAAGTTGGCCAGTGTTTCAAATATTCTTTCTCCCGCGCATAAAATATGTTCAAGGCTTAAGCCGTCGTGGCCGGGCGATTTACCGCGTTTCATGTTGCAAGCAGCTTTAGCCACATCTTTGGCACTAAATCGAACACAATTTATTCCACAGATGTCGCCGTTCGGTGTCACATCAATCGCCTCCGCCTGCAACTCGGGCTGTACTTTAAATTTATGCGCAAATAACTCCGCTATATCCCTAGGGTCCTGGACGCCGTCAACCGTCACTGGCAGAGTATTCTTATGATTTTTTGTTTTAGTTCCGTTCCAAAATTTTATAAAGTTTTTATCACGCCTATGTTTTGCTAATATATCTAACTGTATCTTCTCTTCATTTACTTGGCACCATTTTAGTTTATTTTTAAATTCTCGACGAGATTTTACCATATTTGTATATATTTCGCCAGATGACGGCTTTCCGGCAAGAATCCAGTTATTAAAATAGATGCGAGCATTCGCATGATATGATTTTATATGGTAATTCCATCCAGTTATCTGTTTCTTTCTCCGTACACCAGAGGGCAGAACCGCGCTTTTTCTAGCCGCATTTTGTAACACATCTACAATACTTAAATAACTACTATTAATAAAATGTAAATGATCATTAAAATCTAGGCACTTATTATTATTATCACAGTCAATACAGTCAATTTTCGTATATATATCACATAAATATTTATTACATTCTAGAGAGTACATTTCTACCTGACTAGACGTTCGCGCACCCCACAAAATACCCCGCAAAGGATTTGTGCCCGCACATAGACTTGTTTTATTACATAACTCGCCAATATCACAAGTAACAATTAACGGAAAGTGGTCCGACCACAGCACGTCGTACATTATACTTATAGAGCGGATCGAGTCAAGCGCAGCCCGGGTGGCCACGCAGTGGTCGAGCCATCGGCAGCAGCCGTGTGCCTCGCTCACGTACGTGTAGCTGTCCTGGCTGAGCCTGGCCCGGTCCGCCCATGTCCAACATTCCTCGTCACAAAAATTTTGTAATTCAACTCCAAAAATAGAACTCGGGTGAGAATTAAAGTCACCTACAATATAGGCTACTTGTATCTGATGCTCCTCTATAATTGTACTTACATTAGCGAGTATATCGGTAAATTCTACGATATTTTCAATATCATTTTGAGGCATGTACACTGAAAATACCAAAAAAGACTTCATACCGACAGTAACATGTATGGCAGCCAGCCTATTGCTGACACAATCCACTACATTAACTTGACTAAACTTGGACTTGTTCCATAATATCGTCAAACCGCCGTAAGGCCGCCCGCGCAGCACCCCCGCGGAGGTATCTACTGATGATTTGGCAAAACAATCAAAACCAACATCAATATCACAAAATGTATCTAATTCGTGCGGCAACGCCCATGTCTCTTGCAAACATACTATATCGTTACTTTTACAAAGAGTCCGAATGGCTTGTATGCTACGCGTATAATGTTTACAGTTAAAAGAAACTATAGAAAAAGTTGATATTGGTCCATCTAACTTTCAATTGAAAAAAAAAAACTTTCAGAAGACTTGATAACCTCCTTGTTTTGAAAGTCAGTTCAAAAATAGCTTTAAGGATTCACAGCAATGACATAGTTATTATTTCATAGTATCCAAACCACACGTACCTATTCAAAATGATCTACGGATTTTTTTGCTCGCGCTACTATATATATACATTATTATTTCAACATTGCTCTGCATCGTTCAATCGCAGTCTTTCTACGAACGAAGCATGATATCAACTGTAACATGGAACAGGCTATAAAGTAAACGAGTAGACCCGCGTCACGTCGCTAAGTCGACGTGATTTGACATAATCAGGTCTGTTCGGAGATTACTGCTCTGATTGAAATGTTCTAAACTTCCGCCTCATTATTATCGAGAGTAGTAATATTGTCTAGCTGTGACATAGCTCTATGCGTGTTTTTATATAAATAATTTGTATGAAAGCGAATCGTACTTAGTAATCGATTATAGTGAATGCGTAGCTTATATAATCTTAATATATATAACTCAAAGGTGACACAAAAGATAAAGGTCACAGTCCAAATCACTGTACGGGTTGGGCTGAAATTTGGCATGCAAGAAGATGTTATGACGTAGACATTCAGTATAAAAGGATTTTTGAAAATGCCACTTGCACACACAGTGGTGAATAGGTGATACAATTTTACTTCTTAATGCGAGCGACCCGCGAGCACCCACTAGTGAATAATAAAATATATATTTCTATGCAGGTTCTGGTTTGATTACAGCTCGCCTGAAGGTAAACTTCTTGCCAATCTGCATCTGTATAATATGTACATAATGTTGGTAACAATTCTTCCAGCCGAATGCAAATGTAAAGCCAAAAGAAATCTTAGTATAGACGGGATTGACGACCACAACCACCCTACGAGGCAATGTCAGCAATCGCGTAGTATAACTACACGATATAAATAATGTACTTATAGTAGTTTTACGTGAATCTACGTAACTTTCAAACCTTTAACTAATACAGCATTCTGTCTACAGTCTAGTGTGATATTTCACTTGATAACAACCCTTTGCGTAGAAGCTACTATATTATATCACTAAGTTTAATAAATTTTCTAAAGCATATTTGATATACCTGTGAGAATATAGCTTTGTATAATTAATGTAGGCGTATATGCGTAAAGTATATTCGTGTACCTAATCATTAAGGTCACATACACGTGTAAACTATGTAGAACCTACTGTATTCTATACATATATAATAGACTTAGTAACTAAATTAAGGCAAAAACACTGAACTACGGGTACGAATATATTAGCCCATGTTTTTAATATCCTGAATTATTAACTAGGTCCGACATTTTGTTAAAGAAAAAACAGTAAATTTGTGAGTGATGGAACCTTTTCGCCGAGCTAAGATTTAATTTATCCAAGAAATAAAGGTCCAAAGATTTAATCAGACATTCCAAAACTTGAGGTGTCGGGGTCTGAATTTATTGAATAAATTCCAAACATAGGCCCCGTTTCGTGCCATTCGTACATTTTTCATAAAAAATCCTAATTGGAAGTGCCCCGGGGCCGGGCGGTTTAAGATATTCATGCCTTGAACAAAAATATAACAACAAAATTACTTATAAATCAATAGTAGTTATTTGGAGCTTACTGTATCTTATCCCCAAAATATTATTTTATGGCTCAATATGTTTAGCCGTCTTCTTTAAAAAAGGAGTTAAAAATACGACATGAAGGTTCGTACTAATGTATGTATACTTATATGTTGGTACATTTGCACAATACATTACGATATGACAATACCCTGTATTTTCACCAGAGGCGAGTGCAAACTAAGCTTAACTTACCTTATTACGTGCTTCCCTTTGTTCATCTTATCAGGAAGTAAAAAGGGCGACGTTCCAATACCTGCTGACGAACAAAAATCCGTAATAAAAACTGACGTAAAAAGTATTCATCATCTTTGACGGCTTTATGAGATACTAACTGTGTTCCGTGGATCTATTTGACTGATTTAACATCTCGATATTTATGTTTTTTTTATGTAAATGAGATCTATCAAGTCACCTAGTGATAAACATTGCACGTATTCTTTATGCTTACGAGTACATCAACAAAGGTGTTTCAAGTTTTTTACATTATATCTACATGGTAAGCTTATATAAATAAATATGTATGTTAGCTAAAGTAGTATATTTTTTTAGTTTACTGTCTAACTACATAAAGTTCGAACAATGCTGATTTATCTTACTTATTAATCTTAAATTTCATGGACAAGTGAAGATCTCTTACAAAAATTATGAATCAAACGGCTATTTATAGCAAAATTAGGTCTTTACAAACCTTCTCATTTTATAAAATTAGCGTAATCGCTCCGTACGTAGAGCTAATCAAATTCCATAGGACCGAAGTACCGTGTTATAAATCGGCAGGTTTAACGGAAAAAGTTTTGTTATCGCCCTTTCTCTACCGGCGTGACTCGGATCTGCCATAGAATAAAGAATAAATTACACAGAAGATCGGAAAATAGATAATACACGGTAAAATTGTATTATTTTATTCAGGTAAAAAGTCTTAAAATCTGATCTTATAAATCGTTAAAAAGAGGAAATTTGAAGACATTTTGACAGCATATTAATTTTGTTTGTATTTGCGACGCTGTAGTCTATCTAAAAATAAATACAATCGTTCTTAGTTGTATTGAAAAATTTTGTGTAGAAAGAAAAACTGTGTCAGGTGTGCAGATGTCACACGCAAACCTGTCTTCAAACCTCGAAATTTAAAAAAATTGTTTCTCAATAAATCACAGATTAACCAAAACATAGTCTTACACTTCTACACCCAATCTTCCATCTATTCTATGAACATACCTACCGGCGGCAGATAACGAGTTCCATAATACTTCGAAAACGAAGCGGAACTGAGTAACAGGCGGCGTGGCTACAAGGTGACGGGATACTGTACCAATGTACAATGTACGTACGAATTGTAATAATGTCTCTCACCTATAAAGAAACAGAAGAGCTGCTCACCATAGTCAAATAATACTCTTCATGAAATATCTACTCGTTCAAGTCATGCTTCTATATAACTAAACACACTTTAGTACACTCAAACACACACACTCACACACACACACTCACACACACACACACACACATTCACACATACACACACACACAGTTCCATGTTACTCAACTTAAGCCAGAACCTATTTTTATTTTTAAATCTTTGCAAATTTACTTTCTGAAATGTAAATAATTATTTTTTGTTCATACTATTATCAAAGAATCCGCACCGAAACACACTACAATGGACAGTTTGATTTGTGAGAGCGCCTACGATACAGGTCTCGAACCTAGTGTAGGGCTCGCGTAATCATTTAGGAACCTTTCACTCACTGCAGTTAATAGCCATTTACTTACCTACTTAAAATAAGTTAATAGAATTAAGGTTATATTTGTAAAACGGATATAAATAAATTTTGTAATTTTGTACTTAAGTACAAACAAATTATACAAATTTATTTATATCCGTTAAATATAACCTTAATTCTATTAACTTATTTTAAAATAAGTTAATAGAATTAAGGTTATATTTGTAAAATGGTAATAAATAAATTTTGTATTGTATTGTATTGAATTTGGTGCCGAGTACCTACCAAGATTTTAATGATGGAAAAAGAAAAAGGTTCAAAATGTTTTGTTTTAGAGTTTTCGTGCGGGTTGAAGTGTAGTTCCGCAATACAGGGTTTTAGATGCCTAGTGTGGGACGCAGAGCAAGCGAACGTATAACTTTCATTTTATTCAGGTTTCTACGTATGTAGTTACAGTTACTCATCAAATTGGAATAAGGAAGTTTTTATTCTGACTCGTAAAAAGTTTTATATTTTTATTTTGTGTATACTTTAGTGTTTTTTTTAATTAACAAACAATGCATTTTTTGCTTTATATATGACAAACTGTGGAACTCCTTGCCCGAATCTCTATTCCCCTTGAACTATAATTTGTCGGTCTTCAAGTCGAGAGTACACCGGTTTCTTCTAGGCAAGCACGCTAGATCGTAGATTACAACGTTGCTTAACATCAGGCAAGTTGTAGTCAAGCGTGAGCCTATCTAAGGTAAAAAAAAATGACAAAATCTTAGGATGTATCATGTTAAGTATATACTAAATGTTATTTAAATTTAAATCCCTATTTTATTTATTCTCTGTGTCTCGGGTACGGTATCACGACACATTTATCACATAATAATGTTCATAAACATTCATATCAGGTACCAAGTAAGTAAAGTTTCATCATCATATCTATGAAATTTACAAAAAAAAACACCCCAATTATCTGATCACTCCACTGCGTTCTAAAACCTTTGTAACTGTCTAAGATATACTCTCTTACCGTAGTTGACTCCGATAAAAATAATGCTTTGTCTGAGAACATTTGCATGAAGCCTGTCGCTTTGATTAAACGTACCGAAACGCTGAAGAATACCAAACTTGAGTGCTTAAAGAGCTTAGCGAATTTGACTTCGAAATTTAATCATTGATTTGGTTTATTAAAATCGGTATTGCGATTTTGTTCTGATTGAGTGGGCTTAGAATATTGGTTTGTATTAAGCCCGAAATAACCAATTTGGACGGTTTTCATTCTGCGTATTTTATGCGAGAATTCGCAGATATTTATTTATTTATTTATTTATAACGGTACACATAACAGAATGAGTTCATATATAAGCCAAATACACATTCAAAAGCTTTAAAATTACTTTAAAATTTTATATTAACCGACGGTTCTTATGTTACATGTGTTTGGCAGAATGTAATACATTTTATTAATATTATTGCATTGTTTAATGATTTACAGCTGAAAGCTCACTTTGTATATGGATATATTACAATGCAATGTAGAAATCAGTTCGTTCTGAGAATTCGCCGCTTATCAAATAATTTTGGAAAACAAAATTCAAACAATAAATTCTTTTATGTGTTTTCAAATCTTAATATACCTATCGTGTTAAGGATAAAAAAATGTTTTTTTTTTGTCCGGCTATCTGCTTTTAAAACACGTATAAGAAAGATTTACCTATATGGTAGGTACCTAGTAGATATACTCCCATGGTGTAGTGTTCCAAACTACATATGTTGCAATAATTTGTAGTGAAGTATGCAATTCCTTGTTAGAAATAACAGAATGAGTTTCATTCAATTTACTATTAATGGCAGGAGGTCTATATATATATATATCTGTTTTTACTTGACATACAACATACGGTCAACAACTAGCACAAGACATTTTACTTATATACTGAATCTAAGAATGCAGTGTGATTAAGATTACCTAAGTAATAGCAAGAAAAGAATTCGTTTGCCACCGCGGTTTATCCGCAGAAAAGAAATACTAAAAAAACAAAAAAGCTCTCTTTACTTAGGAAACTTAGCTTCTGAAATGGAATGAGTCCGTTATTCCACATTTCTCAGCGCTAAGAAAAAATGTAGGTATTCAGAACCACACAGATATTAACTTTCAGCTCATAAATCAACCTCGAAAAGAAAATATGTCTTCCGTCAGAAACTTGAGCATTACGTGCCTTCAGTTAAATTTTGTTTGATGAATTTTGCCCGCGAGACGACGATTCGGAATTTTAATAAATCTTTGGAAGATAACCACCCAGTTTATTCGATCTCGTCAAAATGAGTTGTCAATATTTAACTCCTACGATTGTAGATTCATCATAATATGTGTAATATAAAAACTTCGCTTCTCAAACAGCTGATTTTATCTTCGTGGATTTCAAACATTCGTAGAATGTCAAAATGTCAAAATTTTCATGCTATGATGGACAAAACATACCAAAGAAATATACCGTAATAACACCAATGTCAACATTGCAGTAGTTCTACATTTAGACAAGGAATATAAACTACTTGTGAAACCCAATCGTAAATGCAATTGGAACGTTGTGAATCTCACCGCGTCACTCGATCAACATACAGCCATCAATTTGTTGGAGTGAGTGTTCGACCATGTTCGATTTTTATTCAAATATGGCTTTTTTTTAAAACAAAACCATTTCGAAACCGGAGTAAGTGTGAAAGTTATCGATTGATTTTTGTTTTGATTATTTAGTGAAATGAATTTGCGATACCTATATCAGTTCTTTGAAACAAGGGTTATATTGGTACCGATGAAAATTTGACGATTTGTTTATTTGCATTGTCGTAGAATTAATTTTAAGTAAATTTTAAAGCTTTATCCAAGTTTTACAGTAAAATTTGCAGTAGAGTACTTATCTTTCCTAAGAAACCTAGCAAGGTTTCTCAAGATATGCTCGAGATATGAAATTCTAAGTGCCTACATTCGTTATAATTTTTTTCCTACTGGCTCTCTATGCAGGTTTATTCCTTGTTGGCGTAATCCGATATATGTACTTTTATATTGCGTACAATAGATATAGCTATCTGGAAAATAGCAAATCAAAAGAAATAAATATTTTTTGAGTGGTAATAAACTGGGTTTGTACTCGCATTTCCTCCAATAGAAATATATACTAGGAGCTTATAAAACAACCAATTATTTGCCTAAAGCAATAGTATTTTTTTAATATAGACCTTTAATATGATTTTCAGATGGTCATACCTACTACTATTATCTGATCAATGTTCGGGCGAAGTCACGTTCATCCACTAGTAAAATCATATCATTGTACAAAAATGCGAAATATGATATAAATAATGTAATGTGAAAGTGATAGTGTGTTTTTTGTTCTGTTTGTTCTTCTTTCATGCCGGATCGGCCGACTGATTAGCTTGATTTTTGGTATGGCGGTAGTATAGACGGAATGAGTAGTTAAGGTTACTTTTTATACTAAATCGACACGATGCGAGCATCCACTTATAATAGTATGTATTTATACATATACAAAAATGTCTAACAATACCTTTCTAAGCATCCAACATCTCAATCTCCAGCCACCACTCTCTGCAGTGTGTGTGTGTGTAACAGTTGCAATGTATGTCAACACAGACTGGCGACAATCCTGGCGAGACACTAATAACACACACATTAACATGTGCTAAAGACTATTATTGATGTTTGCTGGAAATGGCACCATATTTATAGAAACAATCGACCAATAACTATGTGCTTAAATTTCCCAAGTTCAACGATGAAAAATATTTGCAAACATTTTATGCAATAATATACAAAATTATGCAAAATCAATATAATGATCAGTGATTGAGATATGAGCAGTAATTGTTCATACGTTTCTGGATGTATGTTAAAATAAAATCTTTGTAAGGTACTTATTGTTACATAGTTTGCTAGAATAAGACGATGTCCCAATATGATACGTTGATTGACACTGTTGTGCAATTTCTTTTGTTCTATTATTTTGATTCGATTATATTTCATTGTAGAAGGAGCCTTATACTCAGCAGTGGGTGAATAAGTTAGCCATATCCATTTCTCTGCGTCCCCAAGCCAGTTCCCGCCAAGATTCCTTTGCAGAGACCGCAGCATGCTCGCAGCAAGAACTATGGCTCTACAACTACATTCCACGACCCCGAATATCGAGGTAACAACCAGATTGTTTGTGATGCAACGCATACGTAACATTTACATGGAGTTTAGGTGGAGAAAAAGTGTACAGATTTAGCGGAGAAATGCCAGCAACCTCATGAGGTTTCATTTTGTGCACAAAATTATGTACCTAGTTAACATACGGAATAATTTATAATTTATATACCATTGACCAGTTAGGTCCCGACTGCTATTTATTTATTTATTTACAAACACCACAAAAACAACTTACAAACTAAAACTTATAAAAATACAGACTTGATCTTATATGTGACATACTGTCAATCGTTAAGCCATTAAATTGTCGACACCAACTCCTAAACAAACTTACATAAAGAAAATGTACGGAAAAGAAAAAAAAAACGCGATTTTTTTAAAATCCTTGTAGTTTTTTTATAGCCCAGTATAGATTAGGTGTAGTATTTAAAATTTTGCGCTGAATATGGAATATGAATGAACAGCATTAATCCAGTGTGATGTGATAAGTCGCGTCTTGTATATCTTTTGTATTTAATCAGTGACGACATCTTATAGTAATTTACTAAAAGCATCCTAACTAGGAGCTTTAGCTGACAGCCACAACCCGTTGCTATATTAACATATCTCTCTTGAGTCGTATTTCCTTATGACTGAGGGTCGTAACTACGTAGATTAATTCGTTAGGGGAGTTCCCTTGGGCTTTGTGGTGGGCGCCCAGATCCTTCAACGGAAGACACCATGTCTTCGGATATTGTGGTCCCCAAACATGTCGGTTTCCTTACTATGTTTTCCTTCACCGCTAAGCGAGTGCATATCCACACATAACTTGAAACTACAAGTCGTCCAGACACATTTTGATTCGAAACCAGCCCCACTAACATAACATGAGTATTAATTGTGATTCGTATTTAGCTGTTAATTAGGATTAGGTAAGGAATTACTTATGCTCAATATATAAGAATAGAAACAATTTATTTGCAGTTAATAATATTATGAATATTCTCTTCTTCTTAGTCGAGTCGAACTGCTGAGGATCGTGACTCCTTTTGATCTTGTGGACTTGTTGTCGCCATTTGTTGCGTTCTGATGCTTGGTGAATTCATAGGTTTTTTTACATAAGATAGGTTCACGCTTGACTACAACTTGCCTGATGTTATAATCTACGATCTAACGCGCTTGCTTAGAAGAAACCGGTTTACTCTCGACTTAAAGACCGACAACTTAATTATAGTTAAAGGGAATAGAGATTCGGGCAAGGAATTCCACAGTTTGGCAGTTCGCACGATGAAAGGTATCTCCAGCTCTTTAGTTACTTGTACAGACCACCGTATGGGAATCCAGACCCTTTAGTATTATGAATATTTAGTACTGAAAATGAATAATTTATGAAATAAAATAATACTCTTAAGAGTGTGTTATGTGACCACCAGGTCGCGTTAACTGATACCTGCACTAACAGTATTATGCTCGAAGTAGAACTTGTACTGGATTGGAATTTATAACTACACAAAAACTAAGTTTCCTGAAACTCTATGCAAAACTAGTGTTAAACTAAATCTCAATACAAAGCGCTGTCTAGTTGTAGGTGCAGTTTCGCACTCGAACATCTAAGAACAGAAATATATCTCATTCTTGAAGACTGTTCATGGATGTGCCAGATTCTTTCACCTACTCTTTCTTCGGTCATTCTACTGTCGTTTAAGGGTTTCTAGACACTGATATATCATACGATCTTGATGTCTTTCAGAGCTTCTTTATTTTGGGTCTCAATTTTCAATATAAACTAGATTTTTTTTATCCAAACAGCTAAAGAACAAAACACTTCCGCATATTCCTTTAGAGGATTTTTATATATTTTTTTTTTGTATCCAAAGAGCCAAGAAACAAAACACTTCCGAATATTCTTGTGATTCTTACTCAGAATTAATAGTGAGGTTGACGCAAGAGGCGCCAGTGTAGCTTGAGGTTTGCGAAATCTCAAATGTTCTCATATTTATCAACCTCACCAACCGCTAACAGCGCGCTGTTAGAAATGCTGCTAGAATTGCTAGAGTAGCGCAAGGTCTAAGATATGAAAAAGTCTAAAACCGGTAACGTTCTTTGCACTGGTGCTAGTATGACGTGTATACATTACATACTACGACTGGGCATTATCCTTAAGATTAAAGTTGATGATCTTCTTCTTATCGAATGAGAGTGGCCAACTCTGGTGTCGAGAGTTAATCAAGCCACCTTAAGGGCCTCTGACATGGCTTAACGACTGTCGTACTTGATGTCTTCTTTATACATGTTGCAGTCAAAACTCCTAACCAGTCAACGACTACTATTTAATAGCAAAATCAGTCAAAAATACTTTTGACTGGTTAAGAGTTTTGACTGCTACATATACTGCAATTATTCTAAATTGATTTCAAATACATCCAGCAGAACTCGATCCCAGACTCTGGTAGCTTTGTTTCCAATAGATAAGACGCTGCACACATCACGGGCGACAAATACTTTGCACAAACAGACAGCATGCAGCACGCAGACAATACAACACACACACTCCTAATTAGGTGGTGAAATAGCAAAAAAATGTAAAAGAAATAGGAGTTTAAGATTGGCATAAAAATAGATCCAAAACATGTTTATATTAATAGACAGCACGCATGCTCAATATCACCTGAGTTGTGAAAGCTAGCTCAGTCTGCGAATGAACAGATGGAGAAAGATGGAGTTTTCACAAGTTCCGTGATATAAATAAATATTCCAGGACATTGCACACAGAGCCATCTAGCCCCACACTAAGCAAACGCTTGTGTCGTGGGTACTAGGTAACGGATATAATACTTATATATTTTTCTTTTGTAAATGCATACTTATTATACATACAAACGACCAGACTCAACACAAGTAATTATACATTTTTAAAATGCTTAACTACTTGTGTCACGGGGGAATCGAATCCGCAACCCCTAGATTAGAAGGCAGAGCCACTACCAACTAAGCTAACAGGCCAGTCAATATAGATTTGACTTTCAGGTAAATTAAGTGTTAGTCATATAATTAAAAAAAAAAAAATTAAATATTTAGATGATAAACAAGCGTGTTGTCTCTAAAATACCATTGTTATACTGTACTGTAAACATACCGTATTCTTTCAGATAAGCATGGATAATGTTTACACTTTACACCTCATGAAAACTATAGACGTACTTTGTTCAGTGACTAGTGGGTGCTCTCGGCTTCACTCGCATTAAGAAGTAAAAGTTGCATCCCTTATTTCACCCCTTTAAAAGTGGCATTTCCAAAAATCCTTTCTTATCGAATGCCTACGTCATAATATGTACCTGCATGCCAAATTTCAGCCCGTTCCGTCTTGTGGTTTGGGCTGTGCCCTTTGAGTTTTATATTTTAGATTTGAGTACAGTTTTTTTTGTCTGTAATGAAACGTCTGTAAATAAGAAGTCGTTGTTGCAATCCGTGCTCAAAGACTTGTTTGCGACGAAGCAATGTGCTGTTTATTTTACCATCTTATTTGTTTTCTTGGAGAATATTTCTCGCTTGTGTGTACTTGTCTTTACATCGTTCTGAGTTTCATACGTCTGAAAATTTATTTCGTACTTAACTTGCCCTGTAGTTTTGAGATTTAAAATACGGTTGCTGATGTTGATGAACACTATCCTAAGCTCATTCTGCAAAATTAATACATACATGTATGTACATATATTTATTGATTTTGCATGTACATTTGTATTGTATCTTTGTCATTATTAATCATAAGATTATTTTTGGTGGTGTACTGCGGGTTTTCTTCGTCGGTTTCTGGCCACAAACAGTTTATTCGTTTTTGAGAACGTATAATTTGTTACCTTAAGTATCATCATCATAATTGTTAACCTATGCAATGTGGTTACAAAAAATCTAAAGGCTCCTCGACTTTCTATCCGTTAGTTATTCATAAAATTAATGTCAACGACCTAGAAGTCCCTAAAGAGCGTATTGAGGTTCAACCTAATTCATCAATGACCTAATTCAGAGTTCGATACAAAATCTTAATCAATCTTCCTTAGATCCTACCTAATGTTGCCATTATGGGTAAACCCTAGTTAATCAGCTCCTTAAATAGGTTACAGTTACGGAGTAAAGGAAATAAAAATCTGGACTGGTGGAAATATAATATGATTCTGATATAAGTAGGTATGTTTGTAGATATTGTAATAATACGTACCTACACCATACTTTCGTTGCAACACTTTTGGGTTTATCTTTCTTCTTCTTATCGAATAAGAGTCGCCTACTCTGGTGTCAAGAGATAATCAAGCCGCCCTGGGAGCCTTTGATATCGCTTAACGACTGCCTTACCTATCTTTCCTAAATAGGTATATTTCGGGCAAAGAACTTTTTCTACAGAACAGCACTGTTTTCGTTAATTCCAAAAAAATCTCTAACGAATAAATTGGTTTGATACTACATACCATCCTTACCAGTCTATGCGTCAGTTACTAGTATCTCCGTATATTATGTTAGATTAAGATAGGATTGTTGTACCTAAATGACCAGTAATTTGACCGGGCACTTATGTACCTAGCAGATTAAGTTGAAACAGATATAGGCTGTAGGCGAATAGGTAAATCAAGCTCTTCGGTAGCTAATTATGTATGTATTTTGTGATGCTCGCCCATGTACCAGCAGTTTGGTGCAAATTCAAAATGGTGGAACGTGCGCAGCAATGATTATTTCTTAGACTATATAACATAGACACAAAATTTTAGGGTTCCGTACGCAAAAGGTAAAACGGGATTTTATTTCTAAGCTTCCCCTGTCTATCTGTCTGTCTGTCTCCAGGCTGTATCTCATTAACCGTGATAGCTAGAAAGCTGAAATTTTCACAAATGATGTATTTCCATTGCCGCTATAACAACAAATACTAAAAATAAAAAAATAAAAATAAGGGGGATGTGCTGCTATAGGCCTGTTTCCTGATATTCCACTGGTTTTGCACTATTGCCTCATCCAGGTTTGATCTGAGATAGCCACGCCACCATGTTGATTGCAGACGCGCGACAATTCGCTTACCAGTTCCAGACTACCATATTCTACCACCTATCTACATACATAATACATAACTTATTAGGTTTTTTGCTTTTTGTCGGAATGTTTTTGTTGCAATGAGTTATCTATTGGGTATAACATCTTTGGATTATGTAAATGGTACAGCTAATGGCGTACTATCGGTAACCTATTATAAGCAGACATTAGAATTTTAAACAGATATCGATCTGTATTTGAGAACGGCAATTTGGTTAATTTCGATTTGATTGAACGAGTTTTAATTTACACGCAAGCAGGTGCTTTCTATTTGTATACGTACATAGTTATAGATAAATTGTTGTTTTGTTAAGGTTCTAGAATAGGTATGTATTTATCTGATTTGAGCTCGCTAACATTGTGACTTTTATTTGATGCGTTGATATGTAATTTTGTCATTAAAATTTTATTGAGCATTGAAAGCTATCATCGTACCGTACCATTAATTACATACTACTGAATGCCTGCGAATTCACCGGCAATTTTTGGAGATAAATATTTAATGTTAATTTTGGGTTCTTAAACTACCTTCATACTAAAAATTTGGTAATCCGACGCACCATTGCAGCGTGGAAGAAAACAAACAAAGAAACTAATACAAATACAGATACAAAATTATTTATTTGCCAAAGAAATTTTGTCACAAAATGTTTCGAATTCTCTGACTTCTGTTGATAATATATCAACAAACTCAGTTTTGCTTTTATATAATCATATAAGATGATAATATTATTTCGTTTTGCGGGTTCTACATAGATGAGGTCTGCACAAGATCGACGCAGCTGGCACATTCAAAGAGAGGCCTATGCACAGCAGTGGGATTCAGAAGGAAGGAAGGATGATGATGAATGTTTGGTTATATATATTAAGCAATGGATTATGTGTGAAAATGTTATCTTCACTTCAAACTTCACTACGATTGGTAAGAATATATGTACGTTCAAAATGTCTGCCCTAGAGCCCTCGTACTTGTTGGCCTTGTAGTCAATCCCATAGTTTCTACCTACTTTACGAGAGTCGTGATGTGGTGGGGCCGTCGTAAAACCTGACCAATAATTTAGAGGACCCTTTACTAAAGGGTTGATCTGATATCCTTCTCTCAAGTGGCTGCATGTAACTTACCTGCCCTTACGGATCGTATTTCCGGGAAATCTAATTTGAGGGCCTTGAGAGGTGTGGACGTAATTGCTTAAGAAGTTAGATCACTCGTATTCTGTAACAACCTTTAATTGATTGAAATATCAAGCAATTTCCACCTAACTTCCTCACCAAGTCGATTAGATAATTTTCCGAATAATGAACTAAGACTATCTTTACGCTTGCCTAAGTTCTTTTTCTATAGAAATCTAAATTACCATAAAGCTTTCTTGTCTTCTTTCTTCCTTAATAAATTTAACTAAGACCTTTATTGATGGTGTTGATACAAATATTAGTTGTAATTAATTACATACTAATTGTGGAGCTCTGATGCGAGGAAACTCATTCAGGACCTCGGGCGCCGTATGCGGGATAGAGGGCAGGATCCTCATTCGGTATCTTACTTGGCACAACGCGTTTCCATCGCTATTCAGCGTGGAAACGCTGCCAGTGTACTGGGGACATTTAGTTCCGCGGGCGGGAAGTGATGTTCTGTTCGTTGTCTGTTTGTTTGTTTGTATATATGTCACATTAAAATAAAAAAAATAATTTTAATGTGACATAATTGTTAATGAACATATATTATGTGTAAAGCAAATGACGTATTTATGAATAAATGAAAATTACAATATATAATCTGACGCTTCTTTATGAAAAACCATTGCAGATGAAAGCTCAAGAGGAATTATGAATACAAATTGTTTGTGTAAACCTATTAAATACATTTAATACAGTACTGTTACACTACTTGCTTTTATAATGTTTGTTTTTCCTTTGTACTGCCTGGAAATACATATTTATAAGGAATCTCAATAATCTGCACAACTGTTCATTTGAGTGATCTACTTATAATAAAAATATGCGTAACTTTATTTACAATAATAATATATAAAAACAAGGGAAAAAAACTAAACATACTAACTACTACAAAAAAGGGGCACTTACACTCCGGGAGCCCATACTATTTTCCAAAACCTCTCGGAGCGCTTGGTTGACGCGACGCGTGACCAAAATGCTGGCCTTTTTTCTGGCTCTGCGTAAACTTGTATATAATAAAGCATAATATTCCGTAACAGACTGGATTATATTGAACACTTTCTGATTGTGAACACCCCCGTTTTGTTGAATATTCAAATATTTTCCCGTTATTAAATTCTCCGGGATCGGCTTTTAATTTTGCCAATTGTAAATGTAATAGACAAACAATTTTTGTTCGTTTCGCTTTAAACAAAGGAGAGGTCTGTTATTTTGAAATTTTATTCAAAATTAAAACAAACAAAGAATTGAGAGAAATTAATTGCATGAGTAAGTAAGTTGTAAGTACTTAATGAATTGAGGTGCTTAGGTATGTGATCTTGTTATGTTTATAGTAATTTATTGATAAACAGAGCTTACACACACATATCAAACCAGCGGGTGTATGTCTAGGTTAAATGGGTACAAGAAGCTACCATTTAACGTAATATCTACTTAAGACTAATTACTATTGGTAATTGAATGTCTTTTCTTTATTTTATTTTTAAATTCAGCAAAATGCTGTATCAAAGGTATAATGAATGTGAGATAAATGAGTTTGGTTTCTGTCTAGAACCTAGTTAGATAAGAAGGAAGGAAGGTAAAGTAGTCTTACAGCCTTAATATAATCCAGCGTAATCAGAAGAATTTAATCTAGATCCATCAAATTCTATCTACAAACAGTTTCTCAGAAAATATGTTTTTCAGTTGTCTACTCTTTTAATATCTTAAAAGGGATGTTACAATAAGAATATTGAATGAAAAAGCTTTGTTTATTTTCAACAGGCTTAAAAAAGGGAAATAATTAACTCTATCGTACACGTAGGTAGTTACATTGTGAATTGAACATCGATAAGATTTCATGATGATAATATGTTTTTTTAAAGATTCTCTGCACGTTCTTCAATACTTACTAAAATGTAAAATTATTGCAATATATCTAATGTCGACAATTTTTACAGAGGTGTCTCTGAGTGTATAACTTTTATAATTACTGTGCTTAGAAGGCAGTACGAAATAAAAGATATTACTAATATATAATAAAAAAAACACATGCCTACAAAAGTCTCGAGACTTTAAGCTCCTTCCTATCATATCTTTCATACGGCCTCTCCGGTCTCGCACTAAAGCAAAATTAATAAAAGCTTATAAACGAAACTATGGCCCGCCATGGCTTTGTAGGATAGCCTCATAGACAATGTAATCCAGAGACTCTTAACTACTTCTTTTCAATTATATACCTACTAGTATTATTACATGTTCGGTGCTTCAGCGCAAACCGCTCTGTCAATCATAATTTCTAGTACTGTACGAGGTCCAATCATCATCAAGACCTTATCACGAGATGGTGACAAAGGACCTAGGTCCATTACTATCATTAATTTATGTACTTAGAGCTGATCATTTCACATTCAATCAAGTTTATTTTAGCTTGATCGAAGTCATTTCGGATTATCTGTTCAAATGCTTGAGTTTCAAACGTAGTGTAAATAAATGTAAACTAAAATTGAATCTCTAATCCTTTTATAGACAAATGAGCGTTTAATTTAGGACTGATGCATAACATAGGTTTGGCCGACGAAACAAAAACCAAGTGAGCCGAAGAAGACGGAAAAATCATGAGGATTTCATAGACTTGTTATTTATCATACAATGAGGGTTTACAGGATCTACACAAATGACACATACAAAGGGAAAGGGTGTACATACCTATTAGTAGGATCCCAAGGGCTGTGGATGATGATGATGATGAATATTTGCCGAGATTAAGTTGCTTTAATGAAACGTCTATAAGTTGTGTTATCGTTATCTAGGCCGTATGTTTCGCACTCATGCTGCATATTTATGGCTTAATCAAGCCACACAGATGTTGCTTACAGCCGTATTACCGCTGTCTCTACTTAACCCGAGCTTAGACATGAGAAAACTTGAAAACTTTCGTATGAAGGCCCACAGATTTACTTACGAACAAAACCTGAACACACCTTTATGGGTACAACTTAAGGTTAGACCTACATAAGGCAAATGTATAAAGACGTATCATTTTAAGAACAAAACACGCATAAGGTGGCGTCTTAAACACACATAAATACTATTGTAAAAAACTAATATCGGCTATATTTGATTTATAGTGCAAAAAAATCAAAAAGTATTCTTTATTTCTAAGACTAAGTAATATGTTGTAATTCAGACAAAATCATAACTATTTAAATGATAAATCCAACCACCTCAGTGTAAACACTGCTTTATACAAGTGCCATGAAGCGTGAGTCTTGAAACAAAGCCTAAGGTTTCATATTTAACCCGAGGATTTATATGTCCCACATATATATGTATGTGTTTCCCGGCTTGAACAACTTACATAAATTAAACAATGTTAATTCAGTAATTCAAGGCTTCCATGAAATAGCTTGATCTTAACTCAGAACTTGGCTTAGACTAATTAATTCTCGGAAATGTTTTGGCGGATTTCAATATTTATAGGAAACCTGCGAGCCAAACAAAATAATTCTTTCAATGTTAGAATACCTAGAAATACTGAGTACGCTGGATATTTTTGTTAGATATTCTTAGTGATTCAACGTAGGTTGCTATCGTGGGCTAGAATAAATAACTTAGCAATAAGTAAATAAAACATCAAAGAAATGAGATGTTTTTCTATGAAAAGCCAGAGTCGTAATAATGATATACGGATTGTTTTGACGAGGACTGGTATATATATTATATACTTAAGTATATTTATCATAAAAACTGAAATCCCATCTATTCTGCATACGTAAATGCGCAGCGGTAGATGCCGAGTACGCCAAGGAAGCACAATATAAGATTGCGTAGATTAGGTACCTATGCATAAATAAGTGATTCTCTTACCCTAGAATTTCCGTCATCCCTAAAATGTATCCTTACAGAGACCGTAAAATGTGTTCCAAGCATCTAGTGGTTTAGTACGTTCTTCTCATACGCTACCGTATTCTTCATAAAACCAAAGTATGGCGCTCAAAATATAAGCGCATTTCATTTTCCCGCCCGTTTAATATACGTATTAAAAATGCAAAGCCCTTATATTCTGCACTTTACAACATAACATAAAACTCCCACTTACGTAGTTATTTAAAAAATAATGCAATAACTTTCAAATTTTTATATTCATGTTTACTAATTTTATGAAATTGGATTAATGTTAAACTATGCATATTAAATGTTTAATAAAGCTCAGTTATTTTCTTCATAAAGTAAACCAAAGCTAAGCTCAATTCATAAAACCTTTTTAAAGATGTAAACTTTATTGAAAGAATAAAGAAAAGAGCTTTTGCAGCGGCGTCTAGCAGAAAACAAATAAAGACAACACTTTACAGACATTTATCTCAATTTTTACGGCTAACCCTTTTATAAAATAGAAATTAATGGTCTTAAAGGGAGAGCTGTTATAAGTTATAAGTAAATTCTTGTCAACCAAAGCTTTTTATTGCGGCCCAACCAACGTAGCTTTAATACAAATAATGCTTTGAAATCATATCTTACCTAGAGATAATGTACATGTTACTGTTATAAAAAGGTATTAACTTACCCAAGTTTTACCTATGGTTATATGTACTTTTGTTTTTTTAGTATAAATAGAAAAGTACAACGGACACGGTTGGTATTTATTTACAAACTCGTGATAGCAAGGAAGTCGTCACTTCATTCCCCCTCGACAGCCGAGAGTTGAGAGATCATTACGAACACCATAAACATGCTTCAATCTGAGCATAGAATAGCCGAGTAATAGACATTTTATTGAGAAACATTATGGGCCTTATTACAAAACATGGTTTAAAAATAAGTCTAGACCAAGTCCGTTTAAGTTTTTCGAAAATTGTCTGTCTACTGTCATTATTATCAAACTGTCAAAATGTACCAATGTTAAATCAAAGTTCTAATTTTTTGATGGCATTTTGATTGCTTGTATGTGATGTTTGAACAACAAGAACCCACTTTTAATTTTCAAAGTCCTGGACTAATATTAAAACCGCGTTTTGTAATAAGACGGAATTAGTATAACGTAGATATACTTGACGATTCTAAATTCCTATATCGGCTGTATGTGAGGAAAAACTTCGAAAATCGTTAATTGACATTTAAGTTGTAAGTTTTGCATATTCTTGTAGAATAGAAAACAAACTCTTTATTAAAAAATAACATAAAAATATGTCTCTGCCACAGACAACATTGTAACTAGTACGAGTATAAATTAGAGCTGCAGAGCCAGAAATCAGAAACTACTTAAAACACGGATCATTTCTTATTCTAAACTCACTCGTACATAAAATATTGCTTATAAATTATGCCTCTTAGTTTATTCGGTCACCAAACAAGTTCACGAGTGACCAAATATCTCTAATGAGCTACATTATTGATCTACCTCGCGCTATGTGTCTGTTCCCAAGCTAACTAGCCCATAAATAACTAACGTCACGTTTAATAATGAAACAGCTTGGTCGCGAATCTGGGCCAAATCTGGGTATTAACGCGTACTCGAGTGGATTAGAATTAGCGATAATTTATAGTTTATCCGTGAATAGTAAGCAAGGTTTACTTGTCCACAAGCGTATGTTTTGTAACCGTTTCAGTGCAACAGTTAAAATGACATATAATTGATTTTTATGGATTTTTAAACGTATTCAGCTAAAAATTTACCAATTAAAAATTGTTGAATGTATTGTTAGAGTCTTTGTCTGTCTTTTAATCCTATAATTTATAATTAAAGTTTCAGCAAACTTTAGGCCCATCAAAAATTGAGAATAAGAGGCTGTTAGAAGTATAATTTGTAAAAATCCGTGGCACTTAGGAATTTCACTTATTTCACAAGAGGTAAATAAAAATTAGGTAAGATAGGTATTCTTTAGATTCAAAAATCTTAGACAAAGAATTATTTATATTCGTTCTTGCAACATATTTTCTTTTACTCTACACAACTTAAAACTTAGACGTTCGCAAACAAAATTAATTTAGAGGAATGTAATAGTATGTTGTATACAAAGCCATTCCTTCGGTTAGTGAAACAATGTGAGCACATATATCAGCTACTTCCCAATAACTTAATTTAGAGGTAGTTTTAAACTACAAAGCTATTGCGTAACCGCGCCAACAAACACCGTCTCAGCTTCCAAACCAACTTGTACAGTATTTCCTACGATCCCAAGGTGAATATAAATCAACTCACACCGGGATAAATAATATAAATTCTATTTTATATCTAGAACATGGAAATTAGATGTATGTAAATTGTACATAAACCAAAATTGCGGTAAAACTTCTGAGGTTGGTAAGAAATTTGTTTGTATAATTTGACCGATGTTTATGGATGCAAAGTACCTATAATTTACTTATGTACAAAATGTGAAAATTAAACTTATTGTTATTTAAAAAAAACTAAACAATAAATTTTGGTATTTCTTTTGTTTTTATTTTTTGGTTTATAGCTCAGTGTGTGAGTTCCAATTGTAATAATAAGAAGAAACATTTGATAAGTTTTTATGCATCAAGCACATCTTCCTCAGGGAATTAAACTTCACTATCAGTCACTTCACATCCGCAGCAGAGCTTGAAAATAACTGCTTTTATTTTACCGTATTCAGTGAATTCTTCAGTCACATGTCAAAGAAATCCAACCTAAACGAGCGCCTAACATGTATTTCAGCCGACGCCATTCCACAACTCACATAGACTTTTATTACCCGCACAAAGTTAAACACGGTATCTCGCCGCAAGCACGCCGCGTCTTCACGATCTCGCTTAATTAAATTAAAACATTTCAATTCGCTAAATTGTAGACACAGTAGCAATCGAAAACTCGAGAGCGTCGTCACCAGAGACAAGACCGGGCGTCAGATTTACGAACCAACTTTACTTACCACTTAATTTATGACGTAATGTACCGACTTATCTTTACAGTTGAGAGTTGCTCGCGAACAATACAGACGACCCTCAGTCGGATTTTGAGAGGACTCTTAAAAGTTTGACAAGAGTAATGCGTAGAGCTAAGTTGGCTTGGATTGTTGCCTGGCTTTAGTAACAGGTTTAGTATCTATACAATCTTGGCTTACAGAATTAGTAACATCAGCACCATCGTCTTCAGTCCTTATTGACTCACTGCTGAGTATAGGCCTTCTCTCTTAGTTGCCATGGGTGTCGGTATTGTGCCTGGACATGTATAATTTGTACGTGTATATATACCTATAGATATACATACGTGATAAGATTCATGCAAGACCCTTTTCGAAATAGTTCGTAAAGGGTCTTGCATGAATCTTATCACGTCTAACAATTCGACATCGATATTTCCACTACCCAGGTGCGCATATGAATATAGTGTAAAAACTCTACCTAAACGCTGAGTAGTATTCCATATGCCAAAATACTCGTAGCTCTCGTATTTCCGAATCTATTAACGCAAACGCACTGGTACCGTACGCCATTGTTCAGCACTCATACAACATTGTCGTAGATTTATGAAAACAATATAGAACAACACTATGTTGTAGATTAAATGTAACTCGTACAAGGTTCACATTAAATAATACGAATATGTTTACTTAAATATGCATAAAACACAATATTAATAAACCCAATCAATGATCTATATGATATATCTATAAAATCTAATTCAAAACCATTGCGTGCTTCGATAACAAAGCAGATACAGAAAATTTCAACATTTCGTTGCGTTGTGTGTGTACAACATATATTAACCAACAAATAAACCAACTTCTGGTCTTATAGTCTAATATTCGTAGTATAAAACGGTTTGTACACTAATACACTAACATTGCAACATATGACCAATCTAAGTGAAAAAGAGTATTTACATCTAAACTAAATTTAAACAATCTACATGTGGTATGGAGCCAAGAACGCTGGCTGCATTCCCACGCTGGATTGGAACCAGCCATTGTTCTTGTCTCTAGTGATGTCAATCAACATTTTTTTTATTTTTTTTATAAAAGACTTAGTGCTTTTACCCCACGGACCAAAAGTTTCGAAGCCAAGCGGTACGAAAATATAATCAGTCGATAATGATGTATATTTTCGCCGCTTGGCTTCTTATCTAAGTAAAGTCACTTAAATATTTACACTTAAACAAATACACAAACATTCCTACAACAAGCAGAGCGTACCACACAAGCTCCACGTCTCCTCTACATCCGGCGTTGTTCCGCAAGCCATCTATAAGCACCTAATCTGATGTAAGCCTTTGGAAACGTCATAATTCCGTCACTTGCTGTGATTTATCGCGACCGGCTTATGTTATCTAACCCTGATATATCTGTAATCATATATGTCAGAGGTAATTATGCCGAGATAGGGCTGGCTTGTGATGTTCATTTGAATTTATAGGCGTGGGTTGATAGATTTGTAATTTTAAATTATTGTATAAATAGTTAAGTCATAGGAGTAAAAATATCTACGTTTTATAATGTCACTAGCTAACCTAAATGCATACACGTATGAAGTTCAGAAAAAAGTTGATTAAAACAAGTTATGCTGAAATCTGTATTAATTGATTCCACAGTAATTTAAACACACTCAATTTACAGCTAAATAACTTTTAAATGTATGTTACTTTTGACAAGCTGCTAAAAAAATATCCGAATTTTCTTCAACAAAATGCATCAAAGTTGTTCCACTATCATAATATTAAGTTCAAGTTATACAAAACAAAAAAATACTTCAACCCATTCAAAAAGACAGGCTCATTCCTACTTCAAAGTAAACTACTTCTCACAGTCCTTACTTACAATTGTACCTACAAACACTAGCTGTAGGTACATATATGTACACAAGTGCTAGATCTAGTGTATCTGTAAGCAGGCTCCGCTGAATGGCAACGAGTGCGTCGTCAGCACCAGTCGTCTCCGCAGATCTGAATTACAAACAAGCGCCCGACGCGAGAAAGAAACAAATTTGCCAAAGAGTTTGGAAAACTACTCTGAACATCAACAATCTTGTATCTGAACAAATATGAAAATTGTATACAGGCTCGTATAAAATTATGGTAGTTTTTATTTCAACATGGAATAGGCTTACGTTTGACAACAGCGCGCCTGATGTTAAGTAGTACCACTGTAGTCTAAGAAGTCATAGAAGATTCCAAAAATCTACGCCATAACTCGATATTTTAACATTCTCAAGCAAAAAATTACTAATTTGACTGCTTTTCAAATGAATGATTACAGACTGATCAAACCACACATTATGTCACTATTATTATATAGGCGTACAGGAGTCATTAACTTCATAACTGGCACAAAACGGACTGCCTATACTTATGGAACAAAATGTATAAGTTCTAAAGCTAAACACTTTGAATATTTTTTTATTCTACGTTTCATTTTCTTTGAGCATTCCACTATTTTTCCAAGATCCGTGTGCGTTTGCACAGTGCTCGCTAAGTCCGTTGTTAGGGCCGCACTAGCTAAGCCCTGGCAGAGACAAGTGGCGGTATTTTATCAAAGGACTTCGCACAAACGTCATCTGGCGACTAATTATGTTTTCCAACTAGACGGGTCAGTATTTGCATTTAGAGATTACTAGTGGTCGCACGCGGCTTCGCTCGCAATATTTCTGTATAAAAAGTACACTTCTACTACCTTCATACCAAAAATCATGATGATCCGTCCAGCTGTTGTTGCGTGATGAGCGTTTAAATAAACAAACAGATAAACAGAGAAACAGATAAACTGACAAAAAATCTAGAAATTGTTGAACGTGTTCTGTTATTAATTCCGAGTATCTCCAAACTTTTTTTAAAATATCTTGAATTTTCAGACTTTCGACCCAGCATTATAATCTATATGTATAGATTACACTTTCGAAATGGCGTCTGTGAATTTCTAATGTTTTTTCTCTGAAATGCTAACGTAAACGTGTCTAGGTTTCTGTTCAAGAAATGGCTGAAGAATGTTAGAGACAGATTTAGTTATGAAGGGAAAAGAGGTATCACAATTTTAAAAAGTTTTCTTTAAAATGTTCTGAGTGCTTTTTTCATTTGATTGTAAGTAAGAAGTTAGTGCTTAGTATTTTTCCGTCTTATTTTTGTTACCAAAGCCACTGTCCATAGAAAAACCACAAACCCTTTTATTTGGTATAAAACTACCCAAAACTTGTAGTAAACCTGAAAAGGACAACAAAAGTAAGGAATATTTGTGTTTTGAAATTTTCTCTTCATTATCAACAAACTAAAACAAAATACTATCCTCATTTATACGTATCCTAGGAAGTGTTTAATTCTCATATCTGCGAAGTCGACCTGGTAACACTAATCCAAGCTCGAACTCGCCAAATACCCTCTCTGGGAAACCACTTCGCCTCTAAAATCATTTGAAAAGCGATTTTAGGTGCTTAACATCAGGCAGGCTGTAGTCAAACGTAAACCTATCCCACGTAAAAAAAAGTGCAGTGTCAGAGCGGTTTTCTTTTATCATGAGTTAATTTATTAAGTGCTAAACCTGCACTATGGTTGATTAAATTAAAAAATGGTAATGGTTAAGGCGTTCCGGACGGTGATCGGAAATAGGCCTAGGTTCGAATCCTGCCAGTCGTGATTATTTTCGCTCATTTTCCAATAAAGGTTTAATTTAATATTATCTTTGTATGCGTTCAGTACTTAAATAAAGTACTCTTGACTACCACATAAGTTGTGTAGTTTTATTTAATGTATTTTTTAAGCAAATATCACAGGTACTATGCAATTTTGAAATTTATTCAAGATATATTGATTGTGACATTTTTCAAAACCTTTGTGGAACCAAAATCTACATTTCAAGACAAATCGTGAATACATGTTATTACAGGTTATTTTTTAGGAGTTTTTTTATTACACAACAAATTGACGTATATCAAAAGGGGATATGTCACTAGTGGGTGCTCAAGGCTTCGCTCGCATTAAGAAGTAAGAATTGCATTCCCTATTTTACCCCTTTAAAAGTGGCATTTTCAAAAACCCTTTCTTAGCGGATGCTTGCGTTATAACATCGACCTGTAGGCCTAATTTCAGCCCGATCCGTCCAGTGGTTTGGGCTGTGCGTTGATAGATCACTATGTCAGTCAGTCAGTCACCTTTGAGTTTTATATATTTAGCTGTGAGGGCACCTCAGTAACCTTCGCGTAGGAAATACGTTCGCTGCAAGCATCATCATCATCATCAGCCAACAGTCGTCCACATCTGGAAATAGGCCTCATATACAAGGTGTAACAGAAGGGTGTGACAATATTAAAGAGTATACATATATATCATGTAAGGAGTCATATACCAAAATATGAAAAATTAAATCGCATATATTTTTTACCATACAAAAATTAGATAATATTTTTCACTTCATTTCGTGGCAGCCCTAGCGAGTGATCACTGACCGAACGAAACCGAAATAAGCACACATTCTTTCATCCCGTTCTAGCATTAGTTTTAACGCAACGTATTCTCTTTCTCTCGCGCTCTCAGAGAGACACCGCCGCGCCGTGTCATTTGATAGCGTCAAAAGTCAATGAACGCTCAAAATGATAAGATGTAGGGTTGCAAGTCTTAAAGTTTTAATGAAAGTTCAACTTATGATTACTCGAAATCTATGACACTTAGAATTCTGAAACCTAGTGGGCTGTATTCTATATAAACATAGGTATGTATAGTATAAGTATTGTCACACCCTTCTGTTACACCTTGTATATCTTTTTTTTTTATATCATCATCATCATATAATATATCTTACACATCATCATCATCGTATACCTATCAATGTGAAAATTGCCTCGTACAACTGCTCCTTACTTTCATTCTAAGAACTTGCGCAAGTTAATCCTTGCCACAGTCTTATAAATAACATCACGTAATTTTATTAAGTACACCCCACATGTTTATCTTCAGTCCCTTACTAACCGCACAGTCGAAGTTCAGACGAAGAGGTTTTCAAGATTATGTATTATTCACGGGCCTAGACTCTATTATATAAATTCTGGGAATGTAGGAGAAAATAAGTGAAAGTGAAATAGTGTGAACATTTTAAAATGTTCTCACTATTTTACGGCTAGATTTTGTGGTCATAATACTCTTCAAATGCATTTATGGACAAAACTGATGATATATAAGTAGAACAGCATATTGATGCAGCTCTATGGTTATACTTTTTGTCAGCTTCATAGACCAGTCATATCAAGTTAGAGACAACAAAACTAATGTAGGTATAAATGTGACATTATTTTGCACTTGCTGAAAGAGATGGAAAGTGTTTTCATGCTTCGCTATATCATTTAATTCCACATATATATACTTATAGTATTTCAAGTTCTCTCTCTCTCTATGTCTGTGAGTCGTTTTTCTCGTGTCAGAGGGTCGTGACTCCTCTGCAGAATAAATTCGTTAGGGGAGTTCTCTTGGGCAAATATACCTACATCGTGCTGGGCGCCCAGTTCTTTCTACGGAATAAACTGGTCCTCGGATATTGTGTTCCTTAAACATGTTGGCTTCCTTACGATGTTTTCCTTCACTGTTAAGCGAGTGCAAATCTACACTTAACTTGAAAATACAAGTCATTGGTGTAGGGCCGGATTCGAACCAGGGTGCGTCTGGATGAAATGCAGATGTGCTAGGCGCATAAGGCGATATCTTCTTATCTGCATATGCGATCTATCTGCATATGAAGATAAGATGCTGTTTGCATAGTAGCACGTACCACACGTAGCATTAAGTATATAAGTTAAGGTGTTAATCTTATTGAGCACACATTCACAAGACACAAGTCACAATATACTTTGATACATCTTAATATACCTATAAGTGTTTAAATTATCATCATCCTTGCCGTATCGGCACTGGAACCGCTAAGCCACACTGGCTTCTTTCGTATTTCAATAAAAATCATTAGTTAACTTCAAAAATTAATAACTCTTGATTACTTAGTCTATAGTACAAGTTTACTCCAATGAATGGAAAATTGTACGGTCTAGTCACAATTCGCATTGAGGTATAGGACCAAAAAGATAAGCAGCTAACTCGAAAGAGCAGAAAGTTCACGAAAGTTGGTAACAAAGCAATGAATTGTTAAGTAAAATTAATTATTTCTTCCCTATTGGTGTTCTCGGAGTTTAATTACCGAAGTAGCTGGTTGCTGGCGCGGCTAGTTACCTACTACCGTTATTATCTACGCTTAATACACTGATACGGGTGAAAATGGAACTAAAAAGTTTTTATCCAGGATATGATATTAAAGGCCTATCGGCCTCCAGCAGAAGTATAGTGCTGCGGTCAGTCGCGCGCATAATTATCTTGCGTACTCTTATTTCTTCATTAGTGTCATTTGCTCACTATTTTACTGTAATTATAATTGAATAGCCCATTTCAGTTGAAAATAATAAATTTAAGCACAAAACTCATAAAATCTGATAGAAATATTAAATGTTAGGTATTCGTTGATCTTATACAAAAAAAGATGAACCTGCCTAATATAGCTAAAGCTTTGCTACGACATATTTCTCGTAGCACTTGCTTGCAGAGCTACGTACTATACAGAAGTATCATAACCAAGATTTCATTTCAGCCTACTATTTCTAACGTTTAATATCTCATCATCAATCTTATCAATGCAAGGAAATCGTCATCACACGAGTTTTAGGAGTGGTAGACGTTAGCTTTTTACTGCAACATGTTCTAAAAAAACTGAAGTTTTTCTTCGTTTTGTTTTTATCACGTATTATGTAAACAAGCTATTGCACCGAAATGAATATCGCTGTATTAGTATTGTCACCCGAGCTCCCGAGTAGAATTAAAATGAAAACATAATGTCGTTGGTATTGGGTTCAGTTTAATTAGTGAAGTGGCCGCGAGGCGGCGCTGTGCGCGACTCATTAACCGGAATGAAAAGTTAAGAATACAATTAGTTATAGTAAAGAGAAACGAGGGCGGTTCAAATAAATGGAGTAGATCAACAGCCTTTTAAAATTTTAAGGATGCTGTAATTTAACTTGTTTTTAATTATAAACTTTTAAATTATAGCTGGTAGATATTACGAAACAGTGTTTAAGAGTAAACTTAGATAAATATCTATTGAAAATGTGACTTTAGCAACAAATTGTTGATATTTGCATTTGAGCAGCGTTCTGGCCGCTCTGTTTTGTTGTTCAAACATCAAGCCCTTTCCTAAGGAGTTACACATAGATACGAGATACGAATATCTATTGTTACTAGGAACTCAGCATCATAACAGAGCAGTATCCAGTAAATATAGCTAGTACTTACGCATCACAAAGGCACCAATGTCCCCACTGCAAACTCTCGACTGCGTCGGAGAAACACCATTATACCAAACAACAAGAGCTTGGCTAATTTCCATTAGCCTCGGAACCTAATTGCCATGAATACGTTTAACATAAATCAACGGTTTAAAAAACATGACACGAGATAACGTCCAAAATAATACTCTTCTAATGGAACCTTATCGGCCTTGTTTGAAAAGTTAATTGACACTTACGTTGCAAAAAATACTCATGAATATTTTTGCGTGCGGCTGGTAAAGCGGGGAACGCGCTTTGTTCGTGTTGGATGGAATGTAGTGAGATTGTCATGAGATTACATTACTTCGAAGAATACAGGTTTTAAACAAACCAAAATTCGTAGAATTTCTACAGCATCTCTAGTTTCTATTTTTTTATATTTAATAAATATAAATGTTTACCTAGTATTCTATTTTGCTGATTGTATTAAAAGCAAATGTTTTAGTACTATTAGGATTTATTAGATTTTTAAAACTGGTCTGGAAAAAAGATTGTATATATTCCATATCATAACATCATTAACATGATGGTGCAAGGTGCATTGTTTTCTAAGAAAATAATTAATTACTGTAAAAATTCACCATGATTTAAATAAGTAACTACAAATATTAATAAGAGTTACGTGGTTAGATTTTTAAGTATGATTTAAATAATTTTGAATTAATCAGTTCTATCTCTCTTTATGAGTCGTACTTCCTCACGACTGAGGGTTGTGACTCCCCGCAGAATTAATTCGTTAGGGGAGTTCTCTTGATCAAGTACAGACTCGGAAGACACGTGTTCTCGAATATAGTGGTCCTCAAACCTGTTGGTTTCCTCACCATGTTTTCCTTCACCGCTAAGCGAGTGCAACTCTACACTTAACTTAAAAATACAAGTCATTGTTGTAGGGCCGGATTCAAACCAGGGTGCATCTGGATGAAAAGCAGACACTGGGACCGCTGAGCCACATTCGCTTTAATTAATTAGTTAACCGAAACAAACATAGTAAAAGTTCAAGACACTTTTCTGTACATTTAATTAATACTGCATTTCCGAGTATTAACACAATGCCGATAAACAATAACAATGTTGTTTGTACATTAAAGCAAACATTGGAACGGGCATAATAAAATACTGAGTATAATTTAAAATATTTAATTGCTTGCATGTTCAGAGTACACGAGGGCTGTGCAAACACTTTATTAGATTCATATTATGGAACCGGATGGAGATTACGAAGCTTATTAAAAGCTTAGCTTTTAATATAAATAACATATTATTAAGGCTAAAGCTCAACTCGGAGCTCTGGATTAAGCTTACGCAACGAAGAAGAAAATGCTTTAGTACTAATTTTCTGTTATTTTATAAGTACGAATGGATGTTTAAAAGTTATTGTAAAATGTATTTATTGAAATTAATTAGTAAAGGCCTGTAGGACGGCTTGATAAACTCTCGACACCAGAGTTGGCCACTCTCATTCGATAAGAAGAAGAAGTAAAAAATGTCATTCAAATTGTATTTTTTTAAATTAATTATTATAATAATAATGCACCTATAACCTTTATGTACCATAACGTATTTATATTTTTAAAGGCACCAATTTTAATAATCAATGTGAAACAATAAAATAAAAATAGTAATAAGCCATTAAATAAAATGTCTATGTGCTACTATCAGAAGAATAGTCTCAGAGGAATTCCAAATAAGTTGATTTAATTTTAATAAACTAATAAGCATTCTTTCAACGTTACGAAGCCTACAATTACATAACTGGATGACAATCAAATTATTTTTATCATAATGTAAATGTTTAATGATACCAAATTGATTATTTCAATGTTTTTCTACTATTCTCTAAAATATCTTTTTCAGTCTTTAATGCGAGTAAAAGGCTGCAAAAGGTTTCAGTTAGAAAGCTGCTAAGAATCTTACAATTACATTACATTCATAATTTACATCTATTAATACTACTTTACTCAACTTGTGTCTTATATGGATTCATACAGTTTGATCGTTATAGATTCTAAATTAATTAATAAGTATATTATGTGGTTGAGATTCTAACAAACTCGTGAACTGATATTAGGATATATTATTAGGTATGTCAAAATAAGTAAAACTATTTTATAAATGCCTGCATCACTTCAGAACCTTAGAAAACAAAACAAAAATAACAAAAACAACAGAATTCTGTCGAAATGCATAAAATAAGCAGTTACAAATATAGTGCGATTAAGACAAATACTATATAACCAATCAGCTCTTGTTATATATTTTTGTCCGCATACTATCGACCAATCACAGACGATGCACGTAGCCATGACGCTATGTAGATGGTTCATATTTTCTAGATATACATGGATTATCTGTGATTGGTTGATATAACGTTAGGAGTTTGAGTGATTCGTTTAGTTTTATAAATGTTCAAATGCACTTAGTAAGAAATCAAACAAGTATTTACAGTAATGATAAAGTTAAACATATTTTAAGTACGTTGCCTTCGTATAAGCGATGGACTTCTGATGGCATGAAATTATACATTTTACTTTAGACCTATCAGATCTGTCTTTAAAATCATTCTTATTTTAAAATAAATAAAATATTTTCGATACTTACGCAACTAAATTAAACCTAGCTTAAACAAGAATACCTAAACCTACCTACCTATCTTATGAGCGCATCCAATCGTCTAAAATTTCATTTAACAATTCAGAATAAAAACTTACGCTACATTGCATTTTCAAAAATCGTTTTTTCTTTTACATTTAATTTAGTGACAAGTTATTTATCAATTACATCTACTGTTTTTGTATAAATACATTTTGTACTGTCATTTAGTTCGTACATTTAAATATGGCGAAGTCCGTCAATGTCTCGTTGTATCACAAATATTCCGATCTAGGCTCAGTCTCTACCAGAGTAGTAGTTCTAAATATATCCTGCCAACACTTCTACCGTATCTACCAAAATTGGTGAAATGCTGTTTTTCATCCTTATGATAATTCTTCATTCTCATAAATAGCTGAGCCATTAACATCGTTCAATATGAACCTTACGCTTACGTATATAAAGTCTATTTTCGTGTTCACACGTATTGTCTCGCGGGGCCATTTTTCCTTGAATGTGGCAGCGTATCGTCGTTGTTTCCAGTGTTGTTGTTATGTAAAAAAGCCATTTCTACTCCGGCGTCGCCACTCTGTGAACGAAACAAGGTGATAAAAATAAGGTGTTCTTAAACTATATGAGTAAGCTTCGTAGTATTACAGCAGGAAATCTTAAATCTCTCGAGAGATAACGAGACATTTGACGTTATATCTGCAAATTTAATTCAATGTTTACACAAAGACCGTGTTGCAAGGAATGCATCGATACATTATAAATCATCAATTCACCATAAACTGTGACGGTACTGACGAATAAATTTACACTACGAGTAATTATAAACAGATGAACCGAGAGCATATAAAATTAGGGTTTTTTTATTTGTAAAAGAAGAAGTAGCATTACCTCTGAGTGCATGGGGTTAGCGGTGATGGTGATGGGCACCTTGGCAGGGATGTATCCGTTAGTACCACCTGTCTCTGGAACCGAGCCTTTCTCTTCTACAAACAAACAGAAATCGCAATTTAAGAACATTTCTAAAGTAATATGATTTAGTGCAAGTACATAAATGGTACGCAAATATTGATTGTAAACAATAGGGTAATGGTGAGCTCTTTTGCAATAAGAGATGTCAGAGAGAGATTTTTTTATTGTTATTTTTGCTGGCAAAATCGTTTTTTTTTCCCTACTCAGGCGAAAAAGAGACTAATTCACACGATTTATCCACAACAAATACAAATAGAACAAATACAAAATTATTTATTTACCAAAAAACTTTGTCACAAAATGTTTGGAATCCTCTGACCTCGTGGTAGCCGTTAGGGTGCGTCACTTCAGCCCTGGTAGGACGTGACTATTGAAACAGCCTTTCTCCTTTACAAATGTATTACATTCTACTTACTATCAGCCGGCACTCGCATCGCTCTTGACACTCACCTGCTGTGAGGAGTGCAGTCAGACTCGGGCAGGTCTGACGGAGGGAGCTTGGTGGAGCTAGTTGCCTATTTAGTTACATTTATTGTCATTCTTACTGGCTAAAATATAGATTTCTTACACTGCAGTCAGGCATTTGGTCACCAAGTCCCCGGTAGCTTGAAGAACAACGATACTAGCTTGAAGAAGAACATACCTGCATTGGAATGGTTCATTTTCTTTAGTTATTTACAGAGTTCTACTTACTATCAGCCGGGACTCGCTTCGCTCGCCTGCACAGCAGCAGAGTGACGACGAGTATGAGCAGTAGTGCTGCTGCGCCTATAGCGCCACCTGCTGTGAGGAGCGGGTCTGGCCGCTTGGACTCGGGCGCGTCTGACGGAGGAGCCTCGGTGGTGCTCGCGGCACCCGCCGGGGAACGCTGGGTTTTTGCCACCTGAGAAAAATTGGAGGTAGAGCTAGACAAATCTCCATCTCCAATGCTCCATCTTGGGACACAGTGATGGCTTGTATGATGCTTACTTCTGTTGTTGGTGGTCAAATGTATATTGCAAAATAAATTAATAATCATTATTAAAAAAACAAAAACTGACGTTAAGTCTACTTTGTGTTGACACAAGAATTAGGTATGTATTGTAACCTAATTCGTAATTACCAAGCAATATGATATTATTGATTTATTATGTTTGTAGGTGCTAACAGGACGAATTAACTTCAAGTATTGTCAGTTCCTCGGTCACAGTTTTTCTGAAATGATTTAAATGAATCATGTTCAAATTTTGATGACATCTCATCCATCGAGGGGCCTTTCTGGACAAGAAAAGCACAAGTCTGACACCAATGGTACCTAGGGTTGGAGGCCTTTTCCCAGCAGTGGGTCGACAAGGGCTGAAGAGGATGATGATGATGATATTCAAATGGTCCAAGATTGTGCGAGAACCCCATTTGAAGTGATCACAGAAAATAACATTTCAACGAATTATTTTTAAAAAAGTGTATAAAGTAGTTAGCTGGAATTGAGAAAATTTTATATCAGTTCTAAAACGATTGTGAATCCAACATAGATTACAAATGTCTTACTTACGAGTATTTACGTTACCTTTATAGTACTAAACGCGGAGGGCGCCTGCGCAGTGTACGCCTGCATCTTGACCTCGTACGCCGTGTCGGGCAGCAGGTGGTCCAGGGACAGCGCGCGCGCCCCGAACTGCGCGACCACCTTCTCGTATTCACCAGCCGTGTCTACCTGTCTGTAGTACACGTAGAAACCCATGGCGGATACGTTGTCCGGGCCCGTCGACCACTGGAATAAATGTTTGATGTATTGTTTATTTTTTACAGTAAATTGTCAGGTATTTGACTACTGTCACCTAAAAGGACACCAACAAAAGAAACCCTGTGGTTGCTAAATTAACCTTCCTAGATAAACGTAACCAAAAAATTATAACTACATAATTGTGTCATTTGCCCATGACTTCATAGTCCATACCAATTAGACTACGATCGAGTGACTGTGAGGCGCAAAAACCCACACCCATTTCCAAGCTTCTAATATACTCTTAAAAAATAAATATGTTCATTTGTAGAATAATAGGGAGTTGGGGGAGACCTTTGCTCAGGAGTGGAACAGTATGTGTTAATATAAAATAAATAACCAACAGAGTTAGAAGCGACATCTTGTGTCATTTGCCCAAGACTCCATACCAAATAGACCACGAACGAGTGACTGTCAGGCGCAACATTTTTAAACTGTTAGTAAAATAAACGTATTTAATAGTAGAAATGGTGAAAAGAACTTACAGTCCACTCCAGCTGCAAGCTGGTAGGTGAAGACGCGGCAACAGTCTTCAGCTCAGGCGGCTGTGGCTTCTGCAACGTACCGCCTCGCTGTAGGTAGAACTTAGCGCTACTCTTGCCTTGCTTGTTGTCTTGGTTCGAGTATACCGCTGCTATTCGGAACCTAGTTACAAATTAGAAGATTAAATCCAGAAAAATAAACATTACTTACTTAACGAATAAATCTAGGAAGAAATAAGTATATCTTTCTGGTTTTTACTACACAAAGAATAAACTCCGAACAGTAGCCTTCATAGAGCAAATGTGATACTTCTTGCTGGAAATTCTGTTTTCTGGGAAATGCAGGACTATTGATAACGGGCCCCATTATTTAGAGGTGGAATTAGTAGCACAGTAAAACTGATGCTCAATTTACAAAAACGAAAAAAAAACTTAACGGTTACAATGTATTTCAAACCATAAAATTCAAATTCGATGTACCTGTAATATTTATCAGGAGTGAGTCCATCAATAGCGTGAGAGTGTATGTGCGGCGGTATCTCGTGGATGGCGGTGTTCCATTGCACGTTCGTGGTGTTGGACGCTTCCTTGTACTGCACCTGGAACCAGCAATGTATTTGTATTCGATCTGGGTACTAACAGTATTCCACTATAATGATTTTGATGATGTCTTTATATATATTTATTGTTTGGGCGCCAATTTGCAAGACAATTCTATGATACTCTCTCATCTATGCCAAAGGTTGTGATGAACCGTCCAAATGTCGTATATCGCTATGTAATTAATAAATAAATAATAAATAAATATTCCGGGACATTGCACACAGCGCCGTCTAGCCCCACACTAAGCAAACGCTTGTGTCGTGGGTACTAGATAACGGATATAGTACTTATATACTTTTTTTTTGTAAATACATACTTAATTACCTAAGTACTTACTAGATTAGCAACATTTTGGTTCAAAACCTTCCTAGTACTACCTAACTACAACTAGCTATAATCGGTATCTTATTTTCTTAATCAAAATGTACTTACTTAATCAAAATGTTTTTAATTCCAATCAGCTATTTGAGCATATACAAGGAACAAACAGACGCCCACAAAGTTTCACCTTGATAATATTATTGTTATAATACGAAAACACAAAACAACTTACAATATTAATCTTGTAGTTCTAAGTACTATATGACTTCAAACTTCCCTCATGTCCCACATATATATACCTACATATAGGTAAGTATACTTACGTAGAGAGTTTGCTCGATCCTTGAGAGTGTAGGTGCAATTATTAATTCTCAGATGAGATATCGCTTTACATTCGTTAGATAGAAATATCGATATCGGGAGATTTCATTCTCTCTAATTAATGTGTTTTGGGGAAATTGCTTCGTGTAAGTTTCTAGACATGTTTTAGTTAGACTTCCTTATGTATAGGTACATAGCTTTATGATTTGACTATGGAAAAGCATGAAAATGTTTATAATGTGTATTTAATCTCATCTTTGCTGTTTTATTTTTGATCACAGGTGCCTCAAAAGACAATAAGATATTTGTCCTATTTTTTTTTAAATAACCAAAATGCTAAAGGTTTTGAGTCAATAATATAAGGGCAAATAAAAAAAACAAGCACTAGTTTTGTATTTTCTTTAGCGTGGCCAGTGATTGTGTTTGAAACTAGCCAACTAATATGTCTGTGTGCCTAGGATTAATTAGAGTTTGACCTAGTTCTAAAGTCTAGACTACTGGCTAAACCTAATTTATGCTTGCTGTATAGATTGTATAGGTACAAAGGTTTTCAGGTATTTCATTATGACTAGCCAAATTCTAATCAAGTTTTAATTTCCGACACAGACATTTTGCTTTGCTATTTAGACGCATTGATTAAGCTGTAATTTTAGTAAATTCTAGTTGTGGCCGTTTTCTTTAATATAGTATTTCTAAAGATATGAGTCAAAAGCTTATCCAAAACCTGAATTATTGAGAAATTACGATTAATTCACCAATACTTATGGGTAGCCCTACTGATTTATGGGGATTTTAAGCGTAGCTACAAAATATTTAAGTACGCCACAGGAAAGGGGTAGGTAGTTTATACAACTACTGTTTCCTAATAAGAACGTTAATCCGAAGGTTTGTAAGTTGATTTGTAGTCTCTTAACAAAAGCACTATACATGTTAAAACAACAATGATATTCTTCTATATATATAAAAGCAAGTGGTGTTAGTTACACCATTTATAACTCAAGAACGGCTGAACGGATTTAGCTGAAAATTGGTGGGGAGGTAGCTTAAAACCAGGAGACGGACATATGATACTTTTTATCCCGTTTTTTTTTAAATTGAATAGAATAAAATCTAAAATCTGCTTATTTATTACCTCTAAGGTGGAACAGAGTTCGCCGGGTCAGCTAGTTGTTTATAACTAGAATTGGTTTGTAAAAAATGCTTCCTTTATTAATTTAATTAATTGATTACTTAATTTGTGCTTAGTTTAAATAAGTAATACATTTAGTATAAAAAATACAAGTTTAACATAAATATACCTATCAATATTGAGACAAAATAAATAAAATAAAATTTACATTAGGCAGAATATTAATAGTCAACTACAAACCATTTTCCGAAATAATATTTATTACCTTATAGAAGAGTATAGGCAGGCCGTGATTGGGTGCCTTGGACCAGGACACCATGACACTCTCGTCGGTGAGCCGCGTCACGTTCGGACGAGACGGGGGGATGAGGATGGCTGCAACACACAAATTATGGAACTATTTGATACAATCCATAGTAGAAAAACAACCACATTTGTTCATTTGTCTATGAAGTAATTGAGAAAGATATAAAAATATAATAATTTAGTCAAAACATGTCAAAAATATATTGTGTTGTTGCATTTTATTGATTTTTAAGACCTTCGGATTTAGTCTTTTTGTAATAAATTATGACTTAACAGTGTCAGATCGCGATAATTTCTTCAAATTTTTATACCTAAGTATTCTAAAAATGAATCCAAAAACAGTCGAGCGTGGGTTAATAAATTGCTTGGTTATTGTTTGAAAGTTTTCCAGCGGTGCTTCTAATATTGGATCGGGAATTATTGACCGACTGTCTAGACTTTGATGTAGCAGTTTCTTTACAGGGTTACTTCAAAATTCACGTGTTTAACCGATATCGGAAAAAATGATTCATTTAGTTACGTCCTGTTGATAAAGCATTATAAACAGGGTAAATGTAATTTGTGTTGATAAAATATCTGTTATATGATCTAGGCTCAAGCTTTAGAAAGAGATTAAGAAAGTTTTTTTTTGTTAGTAAGTCTGCTTTTAAGTACATATTGGCGCAGGTATTTAAAACTTACGTTTGTGTTTCCTTGAGTTCTTCCGGTTATGCCTTTTGGGAGGCTGCGGTGAATATTCTTTGGTTCTGCTTTCTTCATTAGAATAATCCTGAAAAATAAAGTTTATTAGTAACACATTATTAGTGTTGAGTCTTGATTTACAATGAAACGTATTTATGTGTTATATCCTTTATCTAGTACCCATGGCACGAATTATAGCGCTTGCTTAGTGTGGGGCTAGATGGAGCTGTGTGACGTCCTGAAATATTCATTTAGTATGTAAGTATGCATAGTAATTATGATAGAATGTGTCACACATTACGCTAAAACGACTTAACTAATTGTGATACAATGTGTTATGAAGATAGTATATGCATCGGATTAGAACACAGTCTATTTTTAGTTCATTATAAGGTTTCGTTTTTAATTCGTTACTATTATTTCCCTATGTGTTTTGTAAGTTGTTTTGAATAAAATTATTAGTTCTATATCTCAGTTATGTATCCATGTACAGCGATGTATCTCACCTGGTCAGCAATCTGCAGCGGTATGACAGTGAGCAGCGCGGCGTCGTACGCGCAGCCGAGCGGGTTGCACGCGAAGCACTGCACGATGCCCGCGTGCCGCTTCTCCACGTGGTCGATGTATACGTCCGTGTCTGGGAGAAAGGCATTATTTTACAAATTTACTCTTACAACGGGGCAATGCAGCCAACATTTTGGGTATGCTGCCTTTTGATAAAATATGTGAGATTGTACATATTACGTGTATATATTATTTTTTTTATGTTCGAAGTGTATTTAATCGATATTTTGAATAAAATTAGCTTTAAAAATCTCGTCACCCTGAACCATATTCTTTTTACTGCGGTTCGTGACTCCCAGAGAATTGATTCATTCGCGGGGCGTTTATTATCTTAGGCAGATAGATAGTGCAGAGTACCCGGTCCTGCCACGGATGACACATGTCTTCGAAGAGAGTGGAAATCCTACCCTACTTACAGTAGTCTTTAACACTATCGTAAGTATGGACTTTATCCAGTTCCTTTCAAATTATGCATCCTAGAAAATCAGCAGAAATCATAATATGTAACGTTGCTGGCCACTTCTAATAGATGCATAAGCAGTACTTGGTAACATCTACCACAGACAAGTAATCCCAAGAACCTGCAGAAGACATTGGTATCACGGGCCTGTACCACCATCTGTGTGAGGAACGTCTTCATTTATATAGACCGATAATGATCTTAAGGTATTATAAAAAATGTAGGAGATTTCTTAGTTTTAGAGCAGGGTCTAAGCTTAGAGTAAGAGACAGATTTCAATTGCTAGTTTTCCTCGTGACGTCCAAATAACGAGTAAATTGATACTGGCAAACGGGATTTGTTACTTTCGAGAGTGTTTTTATTTTAAGACTTTTTTGATCAGAGGAACCCAGGACGAACAGTATAGTTTAATTAATCTACTTAATATAAAACATTAGGACAAGGGAAGAAAAACTACTACTACTTTTAACAACATATAAAAGGGGGGCACTTAAAAAATCTTAACATATGCGTAAAAATAGTCTAAGTGCTCCAACCCACTGCCAGAGAGCAGCGTGCCTTACTATAATTTTGATTAGCAATGGTACAAACATTGACCTATCTTAATAAACAGCAACAATCTAACGTCTACGTCTACTGTATCTATACATTTGCGGTCACCACAGGTTTCTCCTGTCTAGGTTTGCTCGGTCGGGCATTGAAATTATCGTACCAAGTTACATATGGTTAGTGCTTTGAACAGACTGGATTAATTAAATTGATTCACTTTGTAATAAGTTATCACAATTACTGAGCAATATTTTTTGTCGAATGAAAGTGATCAACTCTAGTGGCGGGTTTTTTTAAAACGCCCTTAGACCTCACAAAACTTACAACTTAGCATATCAACAACATAAGAACACAAATGGAATGCTTCTTTTTGGTCACCCATCTCAGGACTGACCGCATCGACTGTTGCTCTACATGGCATCCTAATGGGCTTATTCTCAACTAAAAATATGGAATATAGTTTACTACAACAAAAATGGAAATTGATTAAAAATATCTTAATGACAATGAGGTACCTCCCTTACCACAAAAAATAATATCAAATGGCTGTTGTCCGTCATTCCATCATTTCTCGATTAGCTTTATGAATAAAAATACAAGATAAGCCCCGAAAATGCGAGTAATCCCTCACAGCTAAATCGTATATTTATCATCCTGAAATCCCGCCTCGGGCCTCAATAAAGCCCTAAAAATATACAAATACAGTGCCTAAGCGAATTTAATGGTACGCCGCTAATCACTTATCAATTAAGCAAAACATCTATCAAATACTTTCGTAATGACATTTGGTATTTATTAGTAGTAGAAAAGAGTGATCTTTAAACTAAAATACGATATCATGTATGCAATATGTATCTGCTAAAAATTACGTATTTATTCTTAGAATGTTATTTGGAGCATATTTTTCCAGGCATGAGCTTTTACCATGAATACTTATAATCTTTTGTTATTGTAAAACTCGTGGTACTAAACGAAAAACAGATTTGTTTGAAAGCCAACTTACTTGTAACCCGAACTCCTTTCCCACTCTTCAGCAGTTGTGCATTCAGCACCCAGTAGACCTCAGGCTTGGGGTTTCCAGTGGCAGTCCCACACTGCAGGTGCACTCCTCCATTTTCCGATGCTGTGAGGTTCCTCATGATGCCCTCCCATGATGGAGCATGTTGAGCGTGCACGTACCAGGAGCGACGGATGTCACCTGCTTGGCACGAGTAGATACCCTGGGGAAAATGATAGATAGATAGATAAATACTTTATTAAAACACCACAAATGAAACAATACAAAAAAACATACAAATTAGAATGATTGATTATAATTTTTTCTACTATCTATATCATTATTTTTTGAAGTTGGTTAGAACTGAATTTAAGATTAATTGGGGCGTATACGTGATTATCCTGTAATTCGCTTTATAATTATTGGATTCAACAAACATGAAGTTTTCCATCAAACAGCAATCTTTTTTGTTTGATATAAAAACATAACAATAAATATAGATTTATTAAAATAATAAGAAACAATATTTACACATATTAACACTAATAGAACTAAAAAAGAGTATTTACATCTAAACTAAATTTAAACAATCTACATGTGGTATGGAGCCAAGAACGCTGGCTGCATTCCCACGCTGGATTGCTATAGAAATCCTTTGCGCAAGGAACCAGCCAGCGTTCTTGTCTCTAGTCATGTCAATCAACATTTTATTTAATTTTTTTATAAAAGACTTCGTGCTTTTACCCCACGGACCAAAAGTTTCGAAGCCAAGCGGTACGAAAATATAATCAGACGATAATGATGTATATTTTCGCCGCTTGGCTTCTTCTGCTGCGTCCGCCGCGGCTCCTGCCGCTTGTACTGTTCCACTGAGGCGAGAAGGAGCTAGTGTATCGACGCAAGTTGCGTCCCATACAAGAGCTTTTCCCCGCTCCCAGGGAATCAGTGTGAGGCCATCGGGGCGCTTACCATCGTCACGGACCATACCAATCGGTTCAAGAACTGATGGTACGTTGACAGTGGCAAGTGCCCGTCTCACTATATCATTCAGCGAGCCGTGGCGGGAGATAAATAAATAATAAATAATACAATAAATTGATTATATAAAAACAAAACATGAAAATAAATTTCACGAGCACGCAAATCAATAAATTAGACGTATCGTCATTATATTGGTAACGTTTAATAGTGCGAATTTGATAACATTATAAAGCCATGGTATGGTTTGACCCTGCACAGTTGAACTCGCGCTTAGTTTCCGAAACCTTAATCAAAGATGATTCAAATTGCAAACATATTACAACTAAAACATTTAAAACTTACCACATCTTCCAGTCTGAAAGGCGATATCTGTAGCATATGGCCATGTCTCGGCGGCATGGGCGAGCTATGCATGTTCTGTCGCTTGGTCCACGTGACTCGCGGCGGAGGGGTCCCGACCGCCCCACACCACAGTCGAAGCCCGTCGTTAGTGCGACCAGAGCTCCAGTCCATCTTTAATGGCATGGTCAGGACGCCTTCGTTGTCTATCTTACCTACGTATTCTTCTGACTCGAGGAATCTGGAATTATTGTGGAAAGTGTATAACTACACACTTATATAAAAATATATATCTTAGGATTGTTTGAATTTACCTCGACTATTTATTCTGTACCTCGACGTATAGTAGAAAGAATTTTGATCGTAACGGCAATGTCACGGGACAAAGACTAGGATATATTTATTTATTTTTTAACTTAAACGGGTTTTCACTTATCCAGGGTTTCCTTCCGTATAAATTGAAATTGGTTCTGATTATTGAGCGCGGAGAAGTAACAAACAATCATAACACACACACACACACAAACAAACACACACACATACAAACACACACACACGCACGCACAGACTGACTTTTTTACAAGTGCAAAGGCAACAGTGTTCTGTGACTGGATTTTGGCGATATTTTTAATGCCATATGTTATGGACCTATCCATAGGCAAAGATAAGAGTACCTGGTAGTCATAAGACAGCTAATCTGTCATTCAAAACGTAAATATGCAAAAATATTAAGTACCTGACATCAGACCGTCCTTCCCTTTGTATCTTCAAGTAAGTCTTCTCCGGCAGTTCCACGGTCTGCGCGCTGAGATCGTTCACAGCCTTGCAGCCGTAGGTACCACTGTCTTCAGACGTAGCATTCTGTATGACCAGGACACCGTATGGCGTGTCCAGTTGTTTCTTTACTCCCTGGAAATATGAGATATTAAATTAATAAATGACCACAAATAAACATTGTTATTTACCAGATAAAGGCATGATTTATACCCGCTGACATCAGGCTCTCGATTCTCGGCCGGTAGCGGGGTACCTGGCGCGAGGAAGCCTTCGACCGGGAGGACTTTGACATGGAGGGAGTTGGGGGAGACCTTTGCCCAAGAGTGCCAGAGAGTTGGACCGTATAGGTTGATAAAAAAATACTAGAGATAAACGTAGGTTAGTCTTAGGCTGGGATATTTGTTTGCGGTGTGTAAGAAGTTAGCAAATCAATTGTTTTACACAATCGATCGCACAATGAGTTGAATAAGTGAATAATGTTTGAGCCATTGTTTGTAGATGATAACTAAGACAAGTACTTAGCTGTAATAATATTATGCTAATTGAAGTTTGGTGTGGATTTGCATGTTGTTTAGATAAAATGTTTTATTTAAATTCATTACTTAAAACACTTCAAAATGTGTAGTCTCGTTAAGCCATGTCAGAGGCTCTCAGGGCGGGTTGATAAACTCTCGACACCCTGAATTAGCCACTCTCATTCGATAAGAAGTTACCTAGATCCCATAACAAAAGCTTTGTTTAGGGGCTAGATGTTGTTGTATGTATAATGTCCTGAAATATTTATAGCAACCACTAAGATCTACACATTTAATTTTCTTAATATTATTCCAGGACGCATGGAGGGAGTTGGAGGAGACCTTTGACCAGGAGTGGGCCAATATAGGTTAACAAAAAAAGATGTACCATTACTGTATATCTATAAAGCATACCTTGCTAGTCTCCTTCCACCAGGTGATGACAGCGGGTGGCTCAGACAGAGGCTCCTTGCAATGCAGCACCAGAGTGTTGTACATGGGTGCCGTGATGACGCGCTTCTCCGCCGAGTTGTGGCTCGTGTCTATCCTGGCTATACGCAGCTTGGCTGGCACTGACACCAGGACGATGGAACTGAAGGAAACCACGCACTGGAAACAAATATAAAAGGTAAGTCAATATATCCATGTGTAATGTGTGTATGTATGTATGTGTTTAGTAAATGTATGTTACGTTTGATTACAGCCTGTCTGATTTTAAGCATTGCCGCAGCCTAGGGTGTAACACGTTTACCTAGAAGATACCTATTAACTTTAGATTTGAAAACCCCTGGATTGTAGTGTAATGTATTGTATGAGTGTGTTTGTGTGTGTGTGTGTGTGTGTAGTGTATTGTAGTGTATGTAATATGTATGTGTATTGAGAGAGGTTCAAATCGCATATAGGCTGTAGGGCTCTGCCAAGTTTTGGTTGAGAGTGGCGATAGATGCTACACATTTTCAAAAGTTTTGACGAGTAAGCATTGAGAAAGCGCAATACACAATACATTTATAGCAGTATATATGCGGTAGGAATTGGTAGACAATATTTCTGTTGACTAACTATTTTGTCTGAGTTTTACGAAAGCAAGCAACGGTATTTGTATTGTCCGTTAAAAGAGACATAGAAAAAAATGTTTTGAGTTATGCTCAAATATACAAACCTGGAACACAGCTGACTCAGTATTCTCACTGATGTGCACCACCAGTCGTGTATGTGTCGCCGTGGAGTGCACATCTCTCTCTGCATTCTTCTCCACGTCCGTCCATTTCATATTGACCTGGAACAGTATACAACAACGTTAAAGAGAAAACTTCACATCCAAGTTTATTCAACTGCTGCCTAAAGCTAAAGCTCTAGTTATGATATGGGCTTAATTCTGGTACCAGTCTCTTTCTGCGGCAGATGTTATTTCGTCAACCTATCTTGCTCACAACTTTGCTCCACCTGCATTCAAATCTAGGTGAATCAGCATTTATTTATATACTAGTGGGTATATATACTTCGCTCGCATTAAGAAGTAAAATGTGCAACCCCTATTTCACTCCTTTAAAAGCGGCTTTTCCAAAAATCCTTTCTTAGTGGATGCCTACGTCATAACATCTACCTGTGTCCCAAATTTCAGCCCGATCCGTCCAGTGGTTTGGGCTGTGCGTTGATATATCACTATATCAGTCAGTCAGTCCGTCAGTCGGTCACCATTGAGTTGTATATATTTAGATTACCTCGTCTCCAGGCTTCCACCTCCAAGCCAGCCACTCCGCCGGCACATTGACTTCACATTCGAAGGTGACCTTGTCTCCCACCGGTGCTGTCACTGACTCCGGGTACTTCAGGAACTTCATGTCCAGCTCTGAAACGAAAAAAGGATTAGGAATTGAATGCTGCCTGATTTTGCAGATGTCTTAACTCAAATTCCAGCTAACTAGTTAGACCTTCTAATTATTTTTTAAGATTAAATACAAAATACTACAAAACAGCTAAATGTGCTTAAAAGTTGATGTCCACGTGGGTGTTACTCAGTTTCCAAGACATATATGTATGAATACTTATATTATAATGAAATTGTAGTCAAACGCGCACTAATATTCAAAAACCTACTTGGCTAGTTTACTTTCCCTACAAGCATCATAGAACTAGTTTTATTTTAGTTTCAAATGGAATACTTTGAAATTTATAAAGTCCACCGGAGGAGCTCCAGTATTGCTTCCGCAAAGAACTATAAATAGTGAATAACCTACTTCATTGTTTCGCAAGCATCATTGGAAACAAGCGGTGACAAATATTTCGGGTAAAAGTTAAGAAGCAGATCGTCAGCATGTTGGTGATATTTTGCTTGACTTTCACATCACTTTTATTTTATTTATCTTATTTGAAAATATACGAGCACAATAAATACCGGGTCGGATCACTAGTTCAATAAAAAGAACAAAAGGGAATTCAATTCAAAAAGGATAAGAGGTAGATCTATTTTATTTCCTTAAAAAATCTTTTCGGCGATCTCTTCCTTGACCGACCCTTTTCATCGAATGAGATGTCAAACATAAGACGACCTAAATCCTTTCATACGTGTTTTTGAGGGCCGACCAATTACTTGTACATTATCTAAAGTAGATCGACAACAAACCGTGGCCGACTGGATAAGTCGATGAGACCACCGCAATTAAACCACTTTTTATTTGCATACCAAAAGCCAGACCGATGCAATAAGAGAACAAATCCTGATGTCCTTGATACCTTGTTACCCACACATTTCGATCTTGTATGACGCATCCCTCTCAAACCTAAAAGAAATAAAGAAAACTTGATGCATTGCAATGAAAGCTTTATTGTGTGACGTGAAAGTTGATATTGGAATACGTGGGTTAATTGAGTTGTTGCATTTTGTTTTGTTCTTGTTGACGGCAACAATTTTATGTGATTTCAGCCGGCAGGCAATGACCGAAAGGTTATGGAGTTCTCTTCCATTTTTATTCGGTCTTTTAAATTCCTTTGTTAAGCCCTAGTGTAGAGAACTTTGTTTTGAAACTTTTCGTTTGTGAGATTTTGTCCTATTCACAATAAAATTTCACTGTTTCATATAAAACAGAATAGTAAGACGAGTAGAAAACAATTTTTCTTGCTTAATGAGAGTTGACCTATTTTCAAATAATGAATGAGAGTTATCATTTTTAACAAATTAAAAAGACAAAGGTTATCAAAATTATCATTCATTTCTCCTAATAGGAACTTATGCAACTTTATTTTATATCAAATTATTACTACAATTTTAGATTTAATTTAATTTATTTATAGAGTTGTTTTAGAATGTCTGTTGTTATTGTTTTTATTGTTGTTTTAGTTTTTTTTGCGCAAGACAGGGAGTATTGGCGTAAGATGGAGGAGGCCTATAACCTGCAGTGGGTCTCATTAGGCTGAATCATCAGCCACTATATAAATACACTATATAAATTATCATCATCAGATGATAATTTATATAGTCTCGATTGGTGACGTCATTGATGCGCACTTAATACCAAAATGGTTCTCTTTACCGTGAAAAAGCTTCATTCGATGGTAAAATTCATGGAAATAATATTATGGGAAAGCTTTATACCGAGCTTTTCACTTTTTTTAACACGGAATAGGCCGTTTGACTACACGCTGCCTGAAGTTACACCACTGTAGTCTAAAATGTTGCACGTTTGCCTAGGAGGAACCTAACCTAGTACTGCCAGTGCGATTTGATAGCCGCCTGAGATATGACGCTATTAACATTAATTTGATCTACTCGTACTTTATCTATTGTGAGAGATTTGAAAAGGATACACAACTGAAGCGTCAAAGTTTTATTAAAAATTAAGACATTTATTTCAGGCTTAACCATTTATGATACATTTTGTTATATGTCGTGCACAGGTATAAGGTATAGGTGTCGTCTAGACTTGCAGCAGGATTACGAAGTTAAGTCATGATCTCACTTGTTTGTAGCTTAGTTTCATGAAGTTACTGTATGGTCGGCACAAGCTGTCACTGTCTCTAGTTAGGCCAGGGATTTCATGAAAATATCTGGACTAAAAACGATGTGGTAGGTGACAGAGCTGGATTTTACCGTTTTTTTTTAAGCTATACAATACAATATGTCCGCCATGGAATGTGGTGTCACAATATTCATGCATGTTGATGTATTGAATAGTATTATTTTACTATTACCTCTACTACCCTCTCTACCAAATGCAACAGTTGATAACAACTATGTATTGATGAAACAGTTGACAAATTAAAACTACTTATTGTCATTTGTAACCAGATATGCGTATTTCGATGAGTAGTTCTCCAAACCACCGGCGATGATAACTTGATAACCGGACCTTTAAATTTAACTGAATCTTCAGTTGTTATGTAGCCCATTCTAAGTGTAGCGAGGAAGTCAACCGCTTACTTCCTTGTCCCACGCCCTAGCACTGAGATTGCTTTGAAATTTCATTCGTAGAAATGCAGCCAGTTGTCAGCTCTCTCGCGAACAAACGTTCCCCAGCTGACGCCGGCTTGAAGTCTTTCAACTGAAAAATGTGGACTTACACCACGTGCTGCATCTTCCGCTTTTGATGGACTGTCTGAAGATGTAAATAAATATAGGTAGTGATGATGATAACGAATCATATAGAATGCATTTTTTTTTTAAATAATATTTTTCTGTCCATTAAATTTTCTACGAATACAGTTAAGTACGACTTACAACCATAAATGTTTGATTACTTTTCTACACTTATTATGCTTATTTATTCAGATAGTAATACAATACGAGTTCGATTAGTAAAAAAGGGTCACTTTAGAAAAAAAAATACAGAAAAACTAATAAAAAATATCAAAATAAATCGAGCTAGATGAATTAATCACAGAGCATGTTTTCAAGTTCAAAGAAGTCGCTTGTATAAGAAAAAACGTTGAAAAGATATCCCAGCGATTGTAATCCGACAAAGCTTGACAGATGCAGAAAAAACTTCAAATCTGTGCGCCTGAGTAGGAGGAGGCAGTTACTAATGACATAACACAAACACTCGGACAACATAATGACGAGTTAGCGTTAAATTCGTGTACACACGCACACAAACAAACGCTGCATTTTAGGGTTCACCGAACACAACAATGGAAACTTGTTATAAACTCCGTGCCCAAACTGAAAAAAGGTGTTAAAAGTTTGTCAGTGGTTTATAAAACTTACCCCAACGTTGTCTGTTCGCTTTTTAGTTTTCAATATTTAACGGAGTGGAGATATATTTTACTTGAAAAGTCCATTGTTATTTATTATACCTAGTTAGTAAGTTTCCACTTCGATTACGCCGTCCCTGTTAAATCATCTGCCTCGGGTCTTAATAATACTATTTCGATGGTCTGAAAGTTTAATAGGTTGTGAAACTTTTAATCAAGTTCGATGCTTCTTTATGCCTGCGCTCGTTTCGCATTTTACGCATAAGTATAAAAACTTTGTACATTACTAAATGGATTGGCTCCAAATATTGCATATTTACAATGAAAATTATATTTACGAGCCGCTCTAGACAAGCTGCTGGATTTTAATTAAAATATTCAAGCAAATATTGCTATAATTTTACTACGAGCTATTCAAATATTCAATAGTTCAACGTTAAAACGAAACTCAATTATTGTATTGTTTAAAATGTGTTTGAATTATACAAACTCATATTTCGAATTCAAAACTAAAATCATACTCCTTATTTAGCCTCTTAACACGATCTGAAATTGGCAAACAAATTATCAACAGAACCATCTGGGCCATCACAAAGTTTTTCTATTTACCGCCACTAAAAGCTGCGTCGCTGTGTGTATGTGTGTGTGTCTACCTGCCCGCGGCATCCGGGAGCTTACCCGTCACGCCTGTTACAATTCCAAAATAGAGAAAAAATGCCAACCGTACCACTTTACACTGCATCCATTGCCGTTTAATTTGACCCCGCTCCAAAACGAGCGACTCCGGCCCGGGAATGGTTAACGAACTATATAAACGCTCGCCTCCGCTAAAGCTGATAGAAATCGACCGCTCCCTACGTAAGGGACAGGTCCCAATTTGTTCGGAATTATAAACGGTACGGTTGTGTACCGACAATTAATTTCAATGATTAAACGTAATCAGGTTTTAAGAGACGGTCGGTAATTATCTGGCATCTTACTTGGAAATAGATGTCGCAAGGCTGCGACTAGGCTCTCACGGGTACAGCCAGCATGTAAATTTATGTGATTTATACAACCGGTGCCTATTTTAAAATTCCAATCGGTTTAGTAAGCAAAGTGTATGCTAAACTACTGCAGGCTATGCTGCATTGTGTCTGGATCCAGTGTCTGATGGAAACTAAGCTCGTGTATGTAGGTAGTAGGAGATAAGAGCTTTCGTATGTAGATCACACTTCTTGATATTCTTTGGACTGAAAATGATGCATGCAACTGTAGGAGCTAACTGAATTTACTTCACATGCTGAAATAACTTAATCTTTTGTATTCGTTTATCATTTTTCAATATCACAATATGCTTCTTATACTCTAAAATAGTAAATTAGAATCAGGGAATTGATTGTATTGTTGTTGGGTGAAATAGGTCACCTAGCTTTGCATAAGTAGGCTAATACTGTTACAAATTTATTTCTTGCGCAAGTAAGGTTAGTTCGTAAGAGAATAGTCAAAACTCAGTTGTCGAGAGTTTTGACACGGTTAAGTTTAGTGTATCATATCTCTGTTTGTCTAGCATTTCTCTATTTACAGTTATGAACAGATATTTTCTGTATACGCTTGGGATACAGACAAGTTGTGATAGTGTACTCACCAGCAGCATATAAAACAGAAGCTAGTGCTGAGAGGATCAGCTGGATGTGCAGGAGAATCGCCATTTTGCACCGCCCTGGAACAAGAATACATGTTTGATGTAAGAGTGCTACGTACTATTTCATAAGAACTACACAAAGTAATACTAGAAGTGCCGATGACATTTTATATTCTTCAAAGAATATCAGATAAGAAAATATGCATATAATAACAAATTCTTTGGAATGATCATTCTCGCTTTTACACGATTATAAAAATATGATATGGTACCTATTTATATCGGTCTGCACCAGTTAAGAGCGTGAACTTGTGATTATTATCGTCTGCAAAATGTGCAATGCCAGCTTGTTGATACAATGACATTTAAGTTTCACATAAATCGCAAGTTGTGTTACTTTTACTACTAATACTATTTTGGTTATTCATATAAAAAAATTAAGAATGCAACTAAATTTACAAACCGTTAACTGCAGTGTCAAACAAAAAGTCACCGACCATTAATGTTCATTTTATTTATAAAATAACTGCGATCCAGGTCTCTCCCGCTGATAACTGCGGCTATTATCATAAAAACGTCTCACATAAATACGTTCATTAACTCTATTCACAGATCATAAACATTTTTTTCGATAGAACGCGCACGAGAAAGTATTTCTCCGGCGGTGCTGAGTTCAAACGGAGAACAATAAATTTTTACGCCGATAAAACTTCCAAATAGCTACAGACTTGGAGAATACGGTGAAATACGCGAGAGATTAATGATGCATAAATATTGAAGCTGTTATTCAAATGTTTACAACTTCTGAACGATTATGAGTTCCAAAAGGCACAGATCACATTACACTGTCATATATTGTGATGAATAAAAAACTAGACATGTAAAATATTGATTCTGTGGGTGGCTAGGTATTTGATATTAAATTTATTCGGAAAGAGTCTTTGACTCATGGTCTCGCTATTTTTTGTTAAACAATATCGTACATGGCAATAGAACTCTTTAAGTCAGTTATCACATCACATTTATATGTTTCCATATTGTTGTTCCAAACCAGTTTTGTATAAAATTGATTCTTATTATAACCTCCTGTTTTTCGCAGTATGAAACTGAATGCATCGAGCGTAGTTTTGTTATTTTAAGTTTGTTGCTTTATTAGCTTCTGGAATCGGAAACGGAACGTGCCCTTAAATCAAAATAACGAAACCCTAACCGTTATTCGGTATGAATAAACAATGTACATACGTACAAATATAATTGTAGTAGCAACCAAAGTTCTTAGCAAAAGTGAGAAGCAAGATTCATTAGATACATATATATCGAGTAGGTATTTCTTTGCACAAAGATAGCTTCACTTAAGATAGCCCAGGCGCTGACTGTTCGCAGTCAGTACATGCTGATTTGAAGCCGGCTTGTGACAAGAAATTGAGTATGTGTAAAATGTGTTTGTCTTTTTACTTTCTGTAATATGTTAACTGTGTTCGTACATAATTCCTTGTTTCAAAATAAATATGTTTTAATTTTCACTTCACTGCTGATCAGTATGGTAGGTAACATACCCAAGTTTTACGTTTTATCTATCTTGTAGAGTATCTTCGTGTATGATTGGACATTGTATTAGTTCTGATTAAACCTGATAAAAAAAAATCAAAGCACCCTTAGGCAGGATCTGCTTTGACTTTGATACTAAATTGTGTTCGTCAGTACTTAATGGATAAAACCTATTATACACTAAAAGACGCTATCAATGATAAAGATTTATTTAGAGATATAGACAAATTACTTTGTAATTCATAAATTATATTAATTTACACTATTGTGTATATATATTTTGTAATTGACGTTTCTAAGAGCATGTAATTGCCTACAGAAATAAAACTTTGAACTTGAACTGCTATATTATCGTGGTAACCGATCCAAATGAAAAGTTGCCAAGTGCGAACTCGTTCAAGTTAATAATAAATAAATAAATAAAAATAAAAAATGGCATATCATCTACTGGTTACCCATCCAAGAACTGACTGCAGTTGCTTAGCTTTGGTATTCATGCGAATAGTTCCGTTAGTTGCAGCACTGAAGTGTCAAAAAATAGGAAACAAAAAAGGTTAGTATCAGTTTAATGCCAAGCCAAATAATTAAAATGCAAAATGCAAGTTGTACGAAAAAGTTTGGTATTTTCCATGCACCAGTTGGCAACACTCTTAATTAAAATCTCCTTACACACGAATGCAAATATCCCGGCACCGTTTCTATTTTATGTTATTTTGCTTCTTTTTTAAATAGACTTGAATAACTTTTACCTGAAAATATATATATTTTGTAGGCGGAATAAAGTTATTGTTTAGGTTTTTAAGTACATGGTTTTAATATACACTAACATATTTACAATAAATGAGTATTGGAGCATAAATACATTGATTGTTTATTTTGAATTTATACACACTACTGACTACACTATGTATATTTATTTAACACACTATATTTATTTGATTCAGATAAAAAAACTAACTTAAATAATGTTATAACAACTAAGTATACTTTGTAATTTCGCCTTTTAATTTTATTTTCTTTGTAATTTAAGATTTGTCTTCAAAATCCTCCTAACATTCGCTTAATATTTTGGGTTCGACTTATTCGATAAAGATTTATTATTATACAACTTAAAGCAAGTAATTAGGTTAAAGGGTAAAAACCTTGCTTTTATGAATTCCTACGTCTTTCTATTAAAGCTATCATTAAAATATTTATGAGATTAATTTGTCAATTTATCTAATAATACTTTCAAAGCTTGATTGCGTAGGTAGGGTGGTATTTTAATTAATGGTCTCGGCTGCTTGTCACAGTAAAGCAATAGTAGAGCCTGAGGGGCGGTTACCAAACTCTCGCCACTCTTCTACGAGCTTAGTAAAGCCAAAGGTAAGTAAAAGTTGTATATCGAATTCAAGTGAAAACGTGTATGAATACATCAGCTTTTCGCAGTAAAGCTTAGATTACAACGTCCATTATCAGCTTAAAATGATTATGCGAAAGCTCCGAAGTTTCCAAAGCGAGATGCATTAGCTTGGTAAGCTTTGTTTTATATGGGTTTTGTAGTTAAAATAATATGGAGGTAAGATTAATGACGTTTTTGTAAGGTAATAAACTATTTATTCTGGCAAAATTTCTTGACTATGCAACACTATGCATAGCAGGTATTATATGGTGTTCACAGCCTTTCAAGACCGGTGGGCCTATTCCAGATTTGACATTCGTTTTTGATTTTTTTCTTTGTCAATGGTTATTGACATAAAAAAATATTATTCTTTGTTATAACTACATGTACAAAAAAATGTATAGAAGTGACATTTCCATTCGAATATGACAGTCGTAAAAATGGAAATGTCAACGGTTCTCAAATGGCTCAACGTCGATCTTATTATAAACATTCTTGGCTCGGCGATTTTTTCTCCAATCGACGACAATATTTCTCCGTGAGAACCACATCGCATGTAATTCAGCAAAAAACCCTTTTCCAACTGCGTCCATCATATAAAATATACCATAAGCTTACAAAATGGTTGAAATGACCATTAAGCGGGCACATTAAATCTTTAAATCCAAAATGCGTTTCTCATCACGATCCATTCAATAAATCATCCGGACTGGTATTTCCTGTGCGAGCGACATTGCTCAGCTGCGACCAGTTTTTACTGCCCCTGGCTGCCACCTGCCTGAACTTGAACTACTTGAGATTATGTATCTAGTTCTTTTACTTGGACACTAAATGTGGCTAGATATGGGTAGGTGATAAACAGAGCGAGGTAATAATAATAGTAATAAACAAGTGGCGCCGCGGTGTTTACCTGCCTTGATATGGGCATAGAATTGTAGAACGCTCTGGTTGTAATAGTCCTTGATGTTGGGTAACTTTTTAGTTAGCGCTACCTACCTACTATACTTAATTGAAGCTATCTATGTACAGAATGTCGTATGTAAATTTCTAAGTATCACTGCCAAACACAATTTATCTTTATTTTCTTTTAACGCTTTTAACTCCTTAGACAGATGCACCTTGCTAAACGAGGCTTTTGCTCACATACCTGAAGCATACAACTACATCTGGCAATGCTACAATTTTAATTCAAAGCTTTTTTATTACGGAGAAGAGATATCTTCTGAAGTAGGTGTTCAACAAGGAGATCCTCTTGGACCGGCGCTCTTCAGTCTAGGTATTCATCCCATCATCTCAAGCCTCTCTTCCAAATTAAACGTGTGGTACCTGGACGATGGCACCTTAGTGGGCAAAGCTGATACAGTTTTAAATGATCTTCAAAGTTTGATCAACAATTTCCAAAAAATAAATCTGACTTTAAATTTTGATAAATGTGAGTTACACCTGTCAAAAAAATTCAATAATCATGAACGTACTAACCTGATTGAAAGTTTTCAAAAAATAGCTCCAAATATACAAATTCTTGATTCCAAATCACTTTGCCTTCTAGGTGCCCCAATTTGCGAGGATAGTATCGGGCCCTTTTTAGAAAATAAATTGAAGTTGCTTTCGGAAAATATTCACAGATTGGGTTATCTAAATTCACACATTGCATACACCATACTTAAATCTTGCCTTTTTGTACCAAAATTTACTTACGCTTTAAGAGCTTGCCCAATCTGGAAACATTTAGATGTTTTACAAGACTTAGATACCACGCTAAAAACAGCATTGGAAAAAATTCTAAATTTGAACCTCGCATCGAACTCTTGGACACAAGCAACTTTACCTATTAGAACGGGTGGTATCGGCATTCGCAAAATTTCTAGTGTTGCACTTCCTGCCTTTCTGTCTTCTGTGCATGGCGTATCTCAACTTTGTTCATCTATTTTGAAATCATCGTCAGTTGAGATAAATTGTGCGGCAGAGGCAGTGAGAGAGTGGACATCTCTCTGTACCAATGTTGACATCCCTAAGGAACCATTCTGCCAAAAACTTTGGGATTCTCCATTGGTACAGAAGCAATTTAACTCTTTAAAACAAAATTTAATAGGTGACAACGATCGCGCAAGGCTTCAAGCAGTGTCTCAACACGAATCTGGCCAATGGCTACATGCCCTCCCTTCTGCCAACCTCGGTACACTTTTCGACAATGGCAGTTTCAGAATCGCTATCGGCTTGCGAATTGGAGCTGCTATTGTCGAACAACACAGTTGCACATGTCGTAGCGATGTCGATAGGAAGGGCCTCCACGGACTTTCATGCCTTCGCAGTGCAGGCAGATTCTCCCGCCACGGCTCGCTGAATGATATAGTGAGACGGGCACTTGCCACTGTCAACGTACCATCAGTTCTTGAACCGATTGGCATGGTCCGTGACGATGGTAAGCGCCCCGATGGCCTCACACTGATTCCCTGGGAGCGGGGAAAAGCTCTTGTATGGGACGCAACTTGCGTCGATACACTAGCTCCTTCTCGCCTCAGTGGAACAGTACAAGCGGCAGGAGCCGCGGCGGACGCAGCAGAAGAAGCCAAGCGGCGAAAATATACATCATTATCGACTGATTATATTTTCGTACCGCTTGGCTTCGAAACTTTTGGTCCGTGGGGAAAAAGCACGAAGTCTTTTATAAAAAAATTAAATAAAATGTTGATTGACATCACTAGAGACAAGAACGCTGGCTGGTTCCTTGCGCAAAGGATTTCTATAGCAATCCAGCGTGGGAATGCAGCTAGCGTTCTTGGCTCCATACCACATGTAGATTGTTTAAATTTAGTTTAGATGTAAATACTCTTTTTTAGTTCTATTAGTGTTAATATGTGTAAATATTGTTTCTTATTATTTTAATAAATATATTTATCTCTATTACTTATATTTATATCTCTTTCCAAAATTTTCTTAAAATTCGCTAACATTTTTGAGCGCAAATTAATCCTTCCAAAACTTAAACATTTTATCAGAATTTTTAAATCAATATTTGTATAAAAACACGATTTAGCAACGTATATTATTATGTAGCCACGACCCTGTAATTTGGCTATCGTTACATCAGAATGAGTCATCGACTTTGAACTTGCTTTAATTCAAAGCCTACCATACCTCTCTACTATACTCTACCATACCTCTACGATTTCAATGACCTGCGTGGTATGGCCGTGACCAAGGCCTTTAATTACGTTACCTCTAGATGAATGCTTAGGTTTTGCAACAGAGCCTCAAAAAGTATCGTAAGTATTTAGTTTTTACTTAGATATACACTACACATCACTTAGATTTACACTAATATTACAAAAGCAAAAGTTTGTGTCTGAGTTTGTTAGTGAGAGAATATGTTTATCCCTTTTTCACACTATAACAGTTAATCGATATAAACTTTAGTAATGAGATACTGGATAACTTTTTATCCCTGATTAAATTAGGTTACATTGCAGTGTACCACTCGTTTGTAATAAAACAAAAATCTCGATATGTTTTTTTCGTTTCGATGTGTTAAGACGAGTAGAGGTACGGCACCGACACCGGTTTATGGTGGAAGTTCCTAAGACCCGCACGAAACGGTACGCTTCCACCTTTATTGTTCGTACCGCAAGGTTGTGGAACTCCCTGCCTGACTCTCTGTTCCCCACGCACTATAATCCATCGATCTTCAAAGCGAGAGTGAATCGTGTAGCGCGCATATCAAATGTTGGCCCTCGCCCCGCCCCCGCTAAGGAAGGCACGCGGCGCTCCGAAAGAATAAAGAATCAGAAACATTAATAGTTGCACGGAAACTCCTGAGCGCGCCGCCTGCGCTCTCCGCGGCTCAAAAATAATGTACCGTGACGCTTCCGAAAATAAATAATTTGTAGTGGGACCCAGTGACTTTTCTTTTATCATGGACATCCCCGCTATAATGGCGCCTAACGTGAAGCAGAACTCTAAATATCAGTGTTAAAATTATTCGCGAAAGTGAGCGCGTGTAGGTATGTTGCGTATTTTACCGCAGTGAACTGTGATGTGTACTTACTATGTGTGTGTGAGTATATGGGCAAACGCACGTGGCGCAATACAAAACTTCGGGAAGTATATTTGTTAATAGACCCGTGTATCGGAAGGCGCCACGCTAGTACCTATACCGCTCCTTCGTTAGTCGTTCGTTCGTTCATACATTCACTCAAAATTCCCGGAAATCGAGATAGTGTTGTGTGAACTGTGAACTCAGTCGAATGGTGTCCGTGCAGTTTTAGAGAAAACGATAATATTCTCTCGCCGCGTAATTACGTTGAAGTACCTGTGTATATTGGTGTTGAACTCTCAGCGTAATAATAGCGGTAGTAAACACGTAGGTATTGGGGACCTATTGTTTCGTGTTTATATGAGAATAAAGTCGGTTGTCTTTTGTCTAGTTGGACAGTGTTAGTGCGTACCAAGTGAACCTGGATGAACACGTAGGTATCCTAGACTTTGATTGGGACCTATTGTTTCGTGTTTTATGTGACTATACAGTGTTTTATTTTGGTTTTCTATGCACATTGGTACCTATGTCGTTAGGTTACCTAGACTTTTTATGAACCCAGTTTACGCGTGTGTGTTTAGAAAAGTAAACGAACGTTTCGTTTTCGTTATACCTATGATGGACTGTGATTGCTATTTATTAGACGTTTATACCTATTATGAACGGTGAATGTTAGTTAAACTCCCGTGTACGAGTTAACCAACGTTTAGGTATATCGTGTACTGTGTTTGTGGACTTTTGCGGACAATGGTGTTAACGCGTGCCGGTGCCTCGTCCGAGGACTCGCCGCCGCCGCCCGCGCCGGTTGTTCTGGACGGCCTGGAGGCCGAACCACCGCGCGAGTATCGTGTGCACCAGGTGACGCTAGGACTGGGTCCGAGCGTTGGCTGTGATGGTGTCACGGCGGCGCCTGTGGCCGCGCCGGCCCTAGCGGCCGAGGCGTGCGCTGCGCCGCCGCCGCCTCCTGCACCTGCGTCGGCTGGCGCCCCCGTCCCGGCGGGCGTGGCCGCCGCTCCTAACATCGTTTTGAGCGCCGACCAACTTATGCTTCTACTAAATCAGCTAAGTCACGGACCACAAGGTACGAACATGCCTTCTAATAACTTATTGAAATGCACCGCTCGATTTAGTGGTGACAAATCGTCCGATGTAATGGCATTTTTGGACGCCGTACAAACCTATAAGGAATGCGCTGCCGTCAGTGATGACGTTGCCCTCCGGGGGCTCTCCATGCTGCTTACGGATATGGCAGCAACGTGGTGGCAAGGAGTTAAAGCTACCACGGCCACCTGGAAGGACGCAGTCGAAGCGTTGAAGAACACTTTTGGACCCCGACTGCCACCGCATCTCATCTATAGGAAAATATTTGAACGTGAGCAGGGTCAGCACGAGGCCACTGACCTTTTCATATGCCACGTGCGTGCCCTGTATGCCCAGCTTCCTCCGTCGTCGTTGTCACAAGCGACCCAGCTGGATATGCTGTACGGATTGCTGCATCTTCGAATTAGAGAGAAAATTCCGCGCTCGTCTTTCGATACTTTTGACGAACTGATACGGCGCGCCCGGCGAGTTGAGGATCTTCTGAGCGAAAGTAGTCAACCTGTTAACTCGCCGTCGTCTACGTCGTCTAATGATGCTGCCAGATCCAGCGTGACACGCGCTCTTAAGTCACGACCTCAATGCAGTTATTGTAAACAGTTTGGTCATTTGAAGGACGCCTGTAGACGGCTGAAGGAAAAGAAACCTGCAGAAAACAATGATGTTACCCAGTCGGAGAATCGTCCTAGTATCACGTGCTTTGGATGCGGAGCACCAGGTGTTATACGGTCTAAATGTGAAACGTGTAAAAAAGCGAAAAGTGACGCGGTAAAAGTGGCCTTTCAGGCAGTTTCCGTAACGTCTATGATCAGCGATGATCTCGACTCGCGACCTAGGCCGATTATTGAAGTGCGTATCTGTGATTCTGTAGGCAATTTATTGCTAGATTGTGGCGCTAAGCATTGTGTAGGTAGTAAAAGCCTTCGTGAACACTTAGTTAATAATGGTCATGTCTTCTCACAAAAGTTTGTAAAATTGAAATATGCTGATGGGCGAGTGTGCTTCCAAAATGTTGACGTAGCACGGGTCAAAATGGTCGTGCGAGGGTTAACGTTTGTCGTTAAATTCATAATGCTCCCGGATGCAACCGAGAGTCTGTTAGGTATGAATTTCATTCGTGCAGCTGGTGTGGTACTTGACTTTGATGTTGGGGTATGGTACATGCGACATGATAGGACACCTCAACCTATGCGTTATGAAGCTATGGACGTTCAAGCTCTGACCTGCGCTTCGGTGGAGCTACGGGAAGATGAAGGCACTCATCTTAATGTCGAGGATCGTGAGCGATTATCCCAAGTCCTGAATGTCAACGAGGACATTTTTGCTGCAGGAGGGGAACCGACAGAATTTGCAGTGCATCGTATTGACACCGGAGACGCTACACCTATAGCTAGTCCACCATATCGCTGTTCTCCTGCGAAGAAGGAAATTATTCGAAAGGAGTTAGATAAGATGCTCGAAGAAGGAGTTATTGAAGAAGCTGAATCTGAGTGGGCAGCTCCAGTAGTACTAGTACCTAAGAGGAACGGAGAGGTTCGTTTCTGTGTGGATTACAGAAAATTAAATAAAGTGACTAAAACTGATCGTTATCCGATTCCTGTCATTGATGAGCTGTTGAAGAGTACACGGCCGAATGCTGTAATGTCTACGATTGACTTAAAATCGGGGTACTGGCAGACGATGGTAGTGCCAGAGGACCGACACAAGACAGCGTTCACTACGCCGTTCGGAAACTTCCAATTTTGCCGTATGCCGTTCGGTTTGAAGAATGCGCCGGCTACGTTCCAACGGTTAATGGATAGGATGAGATCAGGACTCAAGGACATCTGTGTTCTTACTTATCTGGATGATATTTTGGTGATCTCGGAAGACCTGGATCACCACCTGGAAGACCTAAAACAGGTCTTTGATCGTCTTCGCTTGTTTAAGTTGTATGCTAACAGGGGAAAATGTGTGTTTGCAAGAGAGAAGGTAACTTATCTGGGACACGTCATTTCAGCCCAAGGAATTGAACCGGACCCTTCAAAGGTAGAAGCTGTGATGAGTATGAAGCCACCTACCAATCTGAAGGAGCTGAAAACTTTACTCCAGACTTGCTCATGGTTTCGCAAGTTCATCATGCAATTTTCAGAGATCGCACGGCCCTTGACTGATTTAACGAAGAAGGACAGACGCTGGCAGTGGGGGGAGGAGCAGAACATCGCGTTTGAAGAACTCAAGAAGCGACTCTCCTCCAGCTCGATTCTGCGCCAGCCAGATTTCGACGAACCTTTTATATTGCGGACTGATGCCAGTTCGTACGCACTAGGAGCCGTACTTCTACAAGGTTCGTGTCCGACAGAGGAGAGACCAATTGTGTACGCTAGCCGACTGCTTAACTCGGCTGAGCGCAATTATCATACTACCGAGCGAGAAGCTCTAGCGGTTGTTTGGGCTTTAGATAAGTTTCGTGACTATGTAGAAGGAGCCCAAGTCTTAGTGGCAACCGACCATCAGCCTTTGAAGTGGCTGCTGACTCTAAAGACACCGAGTGGAAGATTAGCACGTTGGGCTATGAAGCTACAAGCGCATAATTTGAATGTCGAGCATACTCCGGGACGAGTTAATCTGGTTGCTGATACGCTGAGCCGCCCCGTCACTGAAGAAGTAGAGGAGCCGGCTACTGAACTTTGTCCGGTTGTAGTAGACTTACCACATCGTAGCCCATTGGATATCCGTAGTGCTCAGCTTGCTGATCCGGAAGTCAGCAAGATCATCTCCGACTTTGAAGACCAGACCAGTACAGCAGACCGATGGTCTGATAGAGGTTATTACATGTCACAAGGAGTCTTATATAGATGTGACCAAGATAATGAATCTGAGGAACCTCAACTAGTTGTACCAGAATCTCTTCGCGAAGATCTCATGAAGCAAATTCATGATGCGCCGACTGCTGGTCATCTAGGTTTGGAGAGGACACTAAAGAAGATAAAAGAACGTTACTTCTTTAAAAATATGAGGACTTATGTAGCCCAGTATTTAAAAGCATGTGATGCATGTCAGAAATACAAACCAACTAACATGAAACCGGCAGGACTACTCCAGACACCGATAATGAATCAGCGATTTGAAGTGTTGGCCATGGACCTTTTTGGCCCATTACCTGAAGGCGACAACGCAGAGAAGTGGATTCTTCTTGTTGAAGACACTGCCAGTCGTTGGGTAGAGCTGTTTGCGCTTCAGGATACCACAGCGGAGACCTGTGCCAAGGTTCTTGTCGAAGAGGTTTTCTTGCGTTACGGCTTGCCTCGTCGTATCATTTCGGATAATGGTACGCAGTTTGTTTCGGCAGTAATGCAAAAAGTAATGTATGTCATGGGGGTGGAACAAGCCCTTACTCCAGTTTACCACCCGGAAGCTAATCCCGCTGAGCGGAAGAATCGCGAATTAAAACAACTTCTGGCGATATTGGTAGGTTCTGAGCATCGTAATTGGCCGAAGGTTCTACCTTCAGTAAGATTTTCATTGAATAATGCAATCAACATGACCACGGGTCATTCTGCGTCGTATTTGACGTTTGCCCGCGAAATGCGTACTCCTCTAGATGTCAACAATGACATTCGGGCAATAGTTTCACAAGAAAATTTTGTGCCACAAATTACGCCGTATCTGAACGAGTTTGGGCGTATTCTCGTTGATGTCAAACGCCATATCGAAGACCACCAAGATAGAAGGAAGGCGGATGGAGATCAGCGGCGTAGAGACTTTGTACCATACAACGTTGGGGATTTGGTACTGGTGGATACACACTTGCACAGTAATGCAGCCAAAGGATTCACCAAGAAGTTCGCGCCAAAGCGAGAGGGGCCCTATCAAGTTGCTAGGGTCATTTCTCCCACGTCTTTTGAGGTTGTCGATTCAACTGGGGACATCCGAGGGAAGTACCATGCCAGCGCCCTAACTCCTTACATTGGAGATGTTGTTACTATCAGACATCCTCGCCGTCGTGGACGTCCAGCCAAGTCACAGTCGGGTCGATCATGTGACTTGGAGGGGGAGGTTGTAGCGCGCATATCAAATGTTGGCCCTCGCCCCGCCCCCGCTAAGGAAGGCACGCGGCGCTCCGAAAGAATAAAGAATCAGAAACATTAATAGTTGCACGGAAACTCCTGAGCGCGCCGCCTGCGCTCTCCGCGGCTCAAAAATAATGTACCGTGACGCTTCCGAAAATAAATAATTTGTAGTGGGACCCAGTGACTTTTCTTTTATCATGGACATCCCCGCTATAATCGGTTCTTATCGGGTAAGCACGCTCCATCTTAGGCTTCCTAACTTGCTATCAGGTAAACTATGGTCAAGTGCAAACTCGTTCAAGTTAAGTTCAGTCGTGTTCGCGCAGCCACGGGAGGTGAGCGTGTTTTACGGTCTGTGTGCTGCGTCGCGGCGCGATAATTGTCGAGAATGATGTCTTCGGTGATTAAGTGTTCGCAATGCAACTTAATTATCAACGAGTTGCTTTGTTACATTCAAAACAAAGTATCCGTGATCGATGAGGAGTCTCTGGTGCGAGTGTGTTCGTCGGCGTTTGATGCCAGTGAAATTAAAGATGCCAAGTCATTGCTTTTTGATGCGGTACCGACCGACAAAAGAAGAATTACACGCAAAAATGCTGGGAAGGAAAAGAGAGATTTAAACGACATCATAAACCTTTTTAAATCGACAGAACCGGATAGTATCCCAATTTTTGTAGCACGGGACCTTGACAAACTTCCTCCCATCACTTTCGACCATTTAGACTGCACTAAATTGCTCAAAGATATCGTCATATTAAGAAGCGAGATCGACTGTATGAAGTCAACTTACGCATCACAGGATGATATCCAGGATTTGAGACAAGAACTGTTACGTTTGAGAACGGATTCGTTACCGCCTACCTCGGCGTTTAAAATTAACACTAAACGCGGTGCGTGGACGGACAGTGGCCCAATGGGCTTATCGCACGATAGCGAGGCTTTCATTAATCACAGTAATAGATCTGGTGAAACCTCTGCGCTTTCCCCTAGCTACAGGGATATGAGATTAGATATGCCTGCATATAACCAAGCAAATAAAGTAGCGAGCGAGCGATCTATTCAAGCGGTGGAGAGTGAAGCGGCCGAAGGGCGCGCTGCGTGTGACTCTGCGCAGGCGCAGGCGGCGACTGAAGCGCGCACCGCCCGAACCGGTTTCGGCGAGGCGGCAGCAGTGACGTCGCAGCCGAGCCCGGTGCGAATAATACCGAGCTCAACTGAAGAGCCTTCGCGGTTACAAAATAGTGATAAGCCTCGCTGCAGCGCAGCAGGCTCCGATCGTGTTGGGGAATCAACGCGAAGAGTACGTGAGATGTCACCAAATAATGCAAATGAAGGCTGGCAGACCGTTCATTATAAAAAGTCGAATAAATATCGGTATATGGGTAAATCTGGCATTGCTCGGGATGTGGAATGTAATTTTAAAGCGGCCGAAAAGAAGATACCGATATTTATTTCGAATATACACCAGGACACGGAGGAGAATGTTATAGTCGACTACATACAAAGAAGAACAAATGAAACGGTTATTTTGGAAAAAATTAACATGAAAAGAGAAAGAGGGCATAAGGCGTTTAAATTTATGACGTCCGAGTGCAATGTTTCATTGTATTTAGACGAAAGATTATGGCCGTATGGCATAATATTTAAACGATTTGTGAATTTCAGAGACAAAAGATCGAACAGCCCTCGCGCTGTAGCCGGCCCTCACGCACATCGCAATGGATAGCGGCATTTATCGTTTTACCAGCTACAACTGTAAAAACGTGAAGCGGTCCATCGATGATATTAGAGGTTTATGTCGCACATGCGATTTAGTGTGTCTACAAGAGACATGGCTTTTACCGCATGACTTACCTTATCTCAGCACGATTGACATAGGTTTTGGATACACTGGGAAGTCAGCTGTAGACACATCGGCGGGGATTCTGCGTGGACGCCCGCACGGGGGTGTAGCGATTTTATGGCGTAACAGTGTTTTTCCACAAGTATCAGTGTTGCCATGTAAAAGTGAGCGTATTTGTGCGGTAAAAATCATTACGGGTGATCGTGTGTTATTAGTGTTAAGTATATATATGCCTACTAATTCTAACGAAAATTTGGACTTATTTAAAGATTGTTTAAGTGAGATGTGTGCCATAATACAAGCACACGAAATTGAATCTGTTTTTGTGTTAGGCGATTTTAACGCAGATCCTCGAGATATTTTCTTTAAAGAATTATTAAATTACTGTGACGAACAAATTTTGACGTGTCTTGATGTAGATATGTTAGGACTAAATTCTGACAGTTATACCTTCATTAGTCAAGTGACTGGTTCGTGTAGTTGGCTCGATCACTGCGTTGTTACGCAAGCAGCAAGGCAGTGTGTGACGAATGTGAGGATCAGATATGATGCTATGGTATCTGACCATTTGCCGCTAGTTATAGAATGTAACTTGAATTGTTTAACACCTGTTGTGCCTAATAAGTCCAAAGCAGATAGCAAGGCTGTTTGGGGACAGCGTGATGACGAGCAGATTGCGAAGTATGCGTATGAATGCAATAGATTGTTAAAACTAGTTGACTTTCCTAGTGCTTTTATGAATTGTGCTGATTATTCGTGTGACAACCCGGGTCACAGGATTGTTCTAGACAGGCTATACTCTGACATTGTCACTGCCCTTCAGACTGCTGCTGTAAGGTCCGCGGTGGAAGTTCAAGGAGGCAGGCGTGGTAGGGGTGGTGGCTCACGCATAGTGGGGTGGAACAGGCACGTCGCCGGCGCTCATGGGGTGGCCAGGTCTAAGTTCAAGGAGTGGATTCTGTGCGGGAGGCCTAAGTCTGGTCTAGTGTATACTGATATGTGTGACAGTAGAAGGGCTTTCAAGTCGAGACTGAAGTGGTGTCAAGATCACCAGGATCAGATACGAATGGATGCCCTCGCTGAAAAGCACCGTAATGGCGACTTTCGTGGGTTTTGGAAACAGACTAACAAGATAAATGTACGACCTGGTCTTCCTGTGAGCGTTGGTGGCGTGAGTGACCACAAAGGCATCGCTGATCTTTTTAAAGATTATTTTGCTGTCAAGTCCCCACGCAGACCTGCAGGAGAGGTGCTTAGTGATGATGTGAACAGGAAATTTATGGGAACTAGATTTCACGCAAAGGAGGTGGCAAATGTTATAAAAAACATGACCAGAGGAAAGTCCCCTGGTCATGACGGCCTTAGCATTGAGCACCTTCTTCATGCGGGACCGCATATCTCGCGTGTATTAGCGATGTTTTATTCTCTGTGTGTGAGTCACAATTACCTACCAGATGACTTTATGAAGACGTTGGTAGTGCCTATAGTGAAAAACAGAACGGGTGACCTAGCCGACACTGGTAACTATAGGCCTATCTCTCTTGCTACCATTGCGGCGAAGGTTTTTGATGGTTTGCTTAATGCACAGCTTAATAAGTACGTGAGTCTGCACGATAACCAATTTGGCTTTCGTCCGAAGCTTTCCACGGAGACCGCAATTCTGTGCCTTAAGCACATCATCAACTACTACACAAAGAGAAATACGCCTGTTTACGCCTGCTTCCTTGATCTCTCCAAAGCCTTTGATTTAGTCCAATATGATATCCTGTGGGAGAAGCTGGAAGATGTGAAGCTCCCGAAGGAACTCACCCGCATTTTTCAATTTTGGTACGGGAATCAGCTAAATTATGTAAGATGGGCAGGGGTGATGTCAGAGCAATATCGATTGGAGTGTGGTGTCAGACAGGGTGGCCTCACCTCTCCCACGCTTTTTAACCTCTACATGAATAACCTGATTGTTGCGCTCAGCAGCTTACATGTCGGCTGTCACATCGATGGCGTGTGTGTCAATAATCTCAGTTACGCCGATGACATGGTTCTGATGAGCGCATCGATATGTGGTTTGAGGAAATTACTGCACGTATGTCAGGAATACGCCTGTGATCACGGATTGCGATATAATGTGGCAAAGAGTCAGTATATGATCTTTCAGGCTGGCTCAATGTGCCCCCAGTTTGTCCCGCCACTAAAGTTGGCTGGAATTTCCCTAAAAAGAGTGTACAAATTTAAGTACTTGGGGCATATTCTTTTACCAGATCTTAGGGATCATGTGGACATTGAGAGGGAGCGGAGGTCACTTTCTATAAGAGCTAACATGCTGGCTCGCAGGTTTGCTAGGTGTTCAGCTGGGGTTAAAGTTACGCTCTTTCGAGCATACTGTACCTCGCTGTATACCTGCAGCCTGTGGGCTCACTACACACAGAAGAGCTACAGCGACCTTCGCGTACTCTATAATAACGCGTTCCGGATTGTGATGGGGCTCCCTCGGTTCTGTAGCGCCTCGGGAATGTTCGCGGAGGCGCGCACTGCCTGCTTCCATACAACCATGCGCAAACGGAGCGCTTCTCTGGTGCGCAGGGTCCGGGCGAGCTCCAACGCAATCCTGGAGATGATTGCCAATAGACTAGATTGTCCCTACATGCGGCATTGCTGTAACAGGCATGTTCCAGCAGCGCCGTTTGTGAGGAAGTTTTAAGCTGTAGTTTCGTCCTTGTGTTTTGTCTTTTTGTTTTGTCTGTGTTTTGTCTTTTTGTAACTTCATAACTCTTTTAATTTTATTTTTAATGTTCTGTCTTTTTATACATTTTTGGACATGTACATACCTTTATTATTTTAAATTTTAAGATAATAATAATTAAGTAATTCTAATTTATGTTGTTTTGAATTGAATTGAATGTAATGTGTTTTTTCGATATGGGTCTCAGTAACCCGAAATAAATGAATTTTATTTTTTTATTTTATTTTATTTTTTAAAAAAAAAGATAAAGCTTCTGTTAAATCAGTCTGGACGTTATTACGCAAGCAGAACTCGAGTCTTCATCAAAATTAATACCACCGCCAATCAGTAATCAATTTACGTACGCAATTTCTCATATGGCCGGCTCATAATTTATTGGCTGTCTGTCTTATAAATTAGCAGTTTTTGCATGTACAGTGTTCGTATAAAAATAAAGAACATCGGCGCCGTACCGCACTATGTGATGGCTACCTAATTGCAATCACGACACATCGATTATCAGGCAGATCGATTATCATACAAATGTCATCAGTTTGACAAGTCGGACAGTTAAGTGATGTGACACACGACACATTAAGGATTCTATTCAGGAACGGCCGAGGACGCCGTTTACGTAGGAGCGAGGCTGCTTACTATGGATTCCTTACTTGATGTGATTGAGATATACTTCCGACGGAGTTACGAATGTGTGCTTATAAATGATATGAAAAGGATGTGGATTGTCTAGCTCAGACCTTAATGAAAAGTATTTAGGTATTACATCCGTTACCTAGTACCCATGATACAATCGTTTGCTTCGTATGGGGCTAGATGGTGATGTTTGAAATGTTCCGGAATTATTATTTAATAAGGTATGTAAAGAACTATAAATATTATGTAGTAGCTAATAAATATTATGAATACTCTTTATGCATTTCATATCTGTAAGTATAAGGAATGCAAGGATTTTGATAATCAATTTACTTAAGTAAGTACATATATGATTTTAATATAATATCTTAAAACAATATATTACTTGTTACAGTCACTATATTACCGATAAATTGCGATATTATTACCATTGGGTTGTCATTGTCATCTAGTCGACGTGGATTGACACTGACAAGGAAAACATCATGTTGCTACTTTCACTCTCTTAAATTATTATAAAAGGGCGGCCATCTTGACGGAATCACTCTGTTTTGGAACGAGACATTGTTGGATATAAAGGTCGGTGTTGTGAATATTTGTAACTAGATAATAAGTGAATAATTGATAAAGCGAGAATAAATGAATAATTACTGTATCAATGAACGTTATAATTTATAGTTGTACCCCTTCTGAGCGACCGTAACAGCTCAGAAGTGGGATAAATTGTGAAATTACAATTTCGCAAATGAATACCACGCCATCGAAATAATAAATTTGCTCCAAAATATCAAATTTTGATGGAATACACCATTAGGTTGGTAGAACAGTTAATGCATGAGTGTAGCATAATCTAAATTTAACTTCAAATAGCATGATTTGCCTGATACAGACGGATCATTATTGGTTACCTACGTCACAAAAATATACCATCCATTGTACTTGGATTTGACAAGAAGTCATGAAGGAGGTTTAAAATCGTAATTTTAACCAACGCTAACCCGGATGCAAACAGATTAAAATATCTACTCTGGAGAAAACTTTTATTCACTCTCATAGATATTGTTGTAGTAATTTTTTTTTTGCATAAACGTGTTGGAACGATAGAAATATGCAATTAATTCATTTCGGTTAAACGATTAGTTGGAGGAAATATGTAAACAATATTATTTTAGCTGACGCATACTCGGATGTTAATGGATAATTTTATAGGTCGCTGTTTTGATTATTTAAGATTAATATTGAAACTCCATAAGTGTGGTTAGTTATCAGACATTCTTATTGCAAGAAGAGATGACAGATAAAACGAGTTTGACATGTTGATAAATTTGACGTCCACAATAAATTGAATGCTAAAGGTCGTAAAGCCGTAAATATTAATATTATTCAAAAGCACTTGGACATTTTTGTCATCAAAAAAATCACTTAAACAAAAATTTATACCTTTTAACATAAAAAAAAAAAAAAAAAAAAAAAAAAAAAAAAAAAAAAATTTAAGACCAATCAACATGATATCCATGTAATTGTCCCTGACGTTGCCTCCCCCCCTTGATGTAGTATTACGTATGGATATAGGAATACGTATTGACGCGACATGTTCGAGTTTCAGAAACATGAGCGATCGAGGCACAGGCTTGAGCCGCCGCCGTGACCGACGCGGAGACTCACGACGCAGTCGCAGCCATGACGACAACACGTCGCGAAGATGGCGTACACGCAGTCGCAGCAGCGACCAGCGCAGCCATGACGACAACACGCCGCGGAGACGGCGTACACGCAGTCGCAGCCGCGACCAGCGCAGCCATCGCAGCCGCCGTCGGAGCAGAAGCATCAGCAGCATGCGGTCGCTGTGGATGAGGGAACGGGAGCTGTCTCGGGAGAGGAAGAGACTGAAGGTACTTGAAAATGAGATACGTAAAGAGCGCGACCGCTCTACTGACCGCGGTGGCGCTCACAACCAATCCCTATCACCCGAGCCATACAAAAGATACGTACAAGCTCGCGAGTCATCTTTACGTGGTACTCGCGATCGATCGTTAGTCACACCAAAGCGACACCTACCTGGAGACGAGGAGTGTACTTCAAAGAGACCCAGGGTAGCTTCCGACTTATTTGAAGAATTTTTAAATGTATTAAAGACTAAGTCAGGGGATCGTGAATCGTTCTCTGCCTCGAACTTTAACAACGTAATACCCGAATTTGACCCGATGCTAAAAGAACAAACGGTAAACGTGTGGATCGATAAAGTAGACGAGTGCGCAGAAATTTATAATTGGAGCGACAGACAAGCGATTCACTATGCCCTACCTAAACTAACGGGTCTAGCTAAATTGTGGTATCAGGGCCTACCGTCTATTAAGCATACATGGGGCGAATGGAAAGTCATGTTGAAAGAATCATTCCCAGCAACTGAAAACTATGCTGAACTGCTGACTGATATGCTTAATAGACGTGTAAGACCTGGAGAATCTTGTGAATTGTACTACTTTGCCAAAATTAATCTATTGAATAGGTGTAAAATCTTTGGGAAGCAAGCAGTAGATTGTTTACTATACGGGATTGATGACAGGGGAATTCGAGTAGGAGCACAAGCTGCCAAGTTTGAAAGACCGGAAGAAGTTTTAGAGTTTTTTAAAACTATCAAGACCCAAAACCGTAGTCAAGTCGATTACAGAAGGGAATTCACTCGCGATAGACGACAAAACGTCCCATCTGTAAACGACTTGACAAAGGCGGTAACTGGTGGTAACGCCTCCAGTAATAGTGATAGGAAGGGGTCGATTAAATGTTTTAACTGCCAAGGTATAGGACACCCGTATTTCAAATGCCCCAAGCCCATTTTAAAATGTTCTTCATGCAACCGTGTGGGTCACGAGGCCTCAAATTGCACTAAGACAAAAGAAACACCCAAGGACAGGCAAGTCCTTGAAGTCTCCATGTCAGATGATACGAATAGCAAATACAAACTCATTGCTGATATCCAAAAACACGCCACTGTATGTCAGTTAGACTTAGGCAGTGAAGCCACACTGATAAGACAGAGCGACGCCAAGACGATCGGGTTAGAGTGGGACCACGTCGAAGGACCGTACTTGAGAGGCTTAGGCAACGTCCCGTACTTGCCGTTAGGTCGCGCATTGACAGACATAGCTGTACAAGGAATTCAGGAAAAGGATGTCGAAATGCTGATAGTGGAAGACCATGTGATAAACTGCCCCGTGTTATTAGGCCATACATTCACGGAGCGGCCAACAATCAAGATTATCAAAACCCCATCAGAAGTCAGGTTTGAACGAGTAGAGCAGGAGCTGGCTTCGAAGTTATTGTTGCGTACTGTAAGTGATGTTATCATCAAGCCAGGCGAGATGAAGTCTATCCCTGTTGATTCTGATACTATTTGTGATGGCTTCATTTACGTCAATGGCTCAGTAAGAGGCAGCGCGGGCCATGAATATTATCTCTTACCAGGGGAGTACCAGATCAAAGACACTCGCTGTCACGTGCTAATTCAAAATGTCGCCGTGAACCCCGTAGAATTTAAAGTGAATAGCCTTGTGACTCGAGCTAAATACATAGGAACTAGTAAGGCTGTGATGAGGGTGACTAATCATAGCGATCACTCTACACCTATTACTCCTAAGTATGGTGAGCATCTGTCAACGAAACAGACGCGTGAATGTCTCGATTTACTCGAAAAATACAAGGATTGTTTTTCTACGGGCCTGCACGATCTAGGGTTCACAACCGTAACTGAAATGGATATCCACCTCAAGGACACTTCTCCAGTCGTCTATAGGCCCTACCGTATGGCGTATTCTGAACGAAAATTGGTTCAGGAGATGGTAGAAGACATGGTCGACCACGGCATAGTGCGAGAGTCAAACTCCCCGTATGCCAGTCCAATTGTACTAGTAAAAAAAAAAACAGGCGAAAAACGTCTTTGTGTGGACTATCGTGCGTTGAATAGCCGCACCAAAAGAGACCACTATCCACTGCCGCGGATAGATGACTTGTTGGAACAACTCTCCGGCCAATCCTTATTTACATCATTGGATTTGGCTTCAGGGTATTACCAAATCCCCATATCTGAAGAATCCCGGGAAAAGACTGCGTTCGTAACTCCCGACGGACAATTTGAGTATAATCGCGTGCCTTTTGGCTTAGCTAACGCCCCCGCAGTTTTCCAAAGAGCGATCCATAAAATCCTAAGCAAAGCGAAAGTCAGTTACGTGGTGATTTATATGGATGATATTTTGATACCATCCAAATCATTCCAGGAAGGAAAAGAGCGCCTTGAAGAAGTCTTAGGACTTTTACGCGACGCTGGTTTAACCCTGAAGATGGAAAAGTGTCAATTTTTCCAGAAAAAAATTGACTTTCTAGGGTTTGAAATAGACGAATCTGGCATAAAACCAGGAGTGATTAAAACGGAAGCAGTCTCCAAATTTCCCACTCCTCGAAACCAGCACGAAGTAAGGAGGTTTCTCGGACTTGCCAGTTTTTTTCAGGAGATTTGTGAAGGGATTTGCATTGATAGTTAGACCTATGACCAATCTCTTGAAGAAAGATGTACCTTGGAAATGGACTGAAGTCGAAACTGAATCCTTCGAGAACATTAAAAGACTCCTCTCCGAAAGACCTATACTGGCTCTGTACGATCACTCCGCAGAAACACAACTCCATACGGATGCCAGTAAGTACGGTCTTGCAGGCATCTTACTGCAAAGAAAAGGCTCTGATTCCTGGCGACCAGTAGCTTATTTTAGCCGTTCGACACGGGCTGATGAGATGAAACTACATTCTTTTGAATTGGAAACTCTCGCAGTCATTTGCGCGCTGAACAAATTCCGTTCGTACTTGCTTGGTATAAAGTTCAAAATAATTACGGATTGTAACGCTCTACGCTCCACTTTCACCAAACGGGATCTCATTCCTCGCATATCCAGGTGGTGGATTCAATTCCTAGAGTTTGATTGCGAAATCGAATACCGCCCTGGTGAGAGGATGTCTCATGTAGACGCGCTCAGCAGAGGACCAATACCAGGAAAACCCGAACAAATACATACACTTGATATATTATCAGTTACATCAGAAGACTGGATATCAACTGTACAGTCATCGGATGACGAAATTAAACGGATCAAAGAGGTCTTACAGGACCCAGAGTTAGAAAAAGTGTCCAGGTTTTACAAGGAATATACTGTCAAGAATGGACGAGTGTTCCGTATATTGCCGGATGGGGCCACAAGATGGGTCGTTCCAAGAGATGTAAGATGGCAGCTACTGAAGGCCAATCATGATGATGTCGGCCATTTCGGGTTCAACAAGACATTAGAGCGAATACGATCAAAGTTTTGGTTCCAGAAGATGCGCAAATTCATCAAGAAGTATGTAGCAGCATGCCTCGAATGTGCACACCACAAATTACCAGCTGGCGCCAAGGAAGGATTGCTCCACCCAATCCCTAAAGTGGAAGTACCCTTCCACACGATCCACGCAGACCATCTTGGACCATTCCCGCGAAGCAAACGAGGTTCTTTGTATATACTCGTAACGGTGGATGCATTTACAAAATATGTTTGCTTGGCACCAGTGAGGAGCACGAAAACCAAGGAGAGTATCAAGGCGCTTGGGAATATCTTTAGCTACTTTGGTTCGCCCACACGACTTGTAACCGACAGAGGCACGAGCTTCACCAGTAAAAAATTTAAGACTTTTGTGAGGTCGATAGGTGCAAAACATATTCTTAACGCCGTTGCTACTCCGCGGGCCAATGGACAAGTTGAACGGTATAACCGAACTATATTATCGGCCCTGGGATCAATGACTCATGATAAGAATAAAAATACATGGGATGATTATCTCCCTGATATTCAGTTAGGGATAAACACCTCCGTTCACGAGGTGACTAAAAGGACCCCGGCGGAGTTATTGTTCGGTAAAACATCAGGCAACCCGGCTCTTGGGGTGCTCAATGAAGTAATAGATGATATAAACACACCTCAGGAAACAATGGCAGACATAAGGACCGACGCTACAGAGAGAATAAAACGAAATCAAGAAGAAATGAAAACAAGATACGACAAGAAAAGGAAAACGAGTAGGAAATATGATGAGGGTGATTTAGTGCGAATTGCGAGGGCTGTAGTGTCTGGGCCAGGCCAGTCAAAGAAGCTAGAGGCGAAGTGTAAGGGACCCTATAGAATCAAAAAAATCTTACCTAACGATAGATTCCTGGTGGAAGATACACCTCTAACGAGAAAAGGGGCTAGGTACGAAACGGTGATTGCCATAGACAAAATATTTCCGTGGCTCAATTTTAATGCTCCTGCTTGCTCTCCAAGTGATAACGGAAGTGACGAAGATTAAATTATAAATATTTCATGTTGTAAGTGATCCTGATTAAATTCTCAAATTGTAATGAAATACTGGCTTTAAGTTAGAAATAACGTAAGTGATCATGACTGATTGACAAATTATAGTGAGATAATAGATTCAAGTTACTAATAAGGATAGTGATCATAATTGATTAACAAACTGAACTGTATTTACATACTCATTAGTTAGTTATAGCGAACGTATCCAAACAATATTAACCCAACGGATTGTAATTTAACTTGATCATGAATTATTGATAATGATTAATTGTATAAATTGGAAAGATATAATGAGATGCGATTGACTGTCATTATTGATTCGTTGCACTGTAGTGGTGCGTAGTGACAGCGAAGGAAGTAACTGTTACTGCGCATGGCTATATGTATTTACAGTGAGGGTGTGCGTAGTGACATTGAAGGAAATAGATGTCACTGCGCACAGCCATATGTAGTTGAAATGAAATGAAATGAAATGAAATGAAATGAAATGAAATGAAATGAAATGAAATGAAATGAAATGAAATGAAATGAAATGAAATGAAATGAAATGAAATGAAATGAAATGAAATTTATTGTCAGGCCAGTGCAGTGAGGGTGTATCTGAACCGGCAGGAGTTGGTTTGGTGCATCGCAGTAAGTGATATGACAATGAAGGAAGTAGTTGTCATAGATCTCAACTATAGCAAAATTATATAAGACAACCTAGATCCTGATTTTGTTATTTCTGTGTTTTACCTACATAATTAATGTAATAGTATGGTGTATCTAATTATCTACATACTAAACGAAGGGACTCGTTTCGTTAGGATGGCCGACTGTTACAGTCACTATATTACCGATAAATTGCGATATTATTACCATTGGGTTGTCATTGTCATCTAGTCGACGTGGATTGACACTGACAAGGAAAACATCATGTTGCTACTTTCACTCTCTTAAATTATTATAAAAGGGCGGCCATCTTGACGGAATCACTCTGTTTTGGAACGAGACATTGTTGGATATAAAGGTCGGTGTTGTGAATATTTGTAACTAGATAATAAGTGAATAATTGATAAAGCGAGAATAAATGAATAATTACTGTATCAATGAACGTTATAATTTATAGTTGTACCCCTTCTGAGCGACCGTAACATACTACATCTCAAGTAAACGTTTAGGGTAATATTTAAATGGCTACATTACTTGTAGTTTCAACCCGGTGCTTTTGAACAAGGTGCTTTTTCTGCTTTTGCTTGTTGTAGCTTGTTCTTCAATGCTTTGCTCTCACCCTCCAAATCAATATTAAGAAAGAACATATTGACAGGCGTCTAATTGCAAACTTTGTAGCGTTGGTTAATTTTAGCATGTGTTGACATAATAAAGGCATCATTATAAACGTGTTATAAACACTTCCTGAAGATTGACTGATGTTTATTATAGTAAGCGAGTCTTCTAATTTGGAGGGCCATTGATTGACGATGGTTGACAACACTGAGCATTAATTATGTTTTCACTTGGCATAGAATTACAGAGTAGTTATAATAATATAAGCTTTAGATAGCTGTTATCACATTCTGGCCTGGAAGAGATCGCTATGTGATAAAGCTGCCAAATATTTCTTGATTAAGTATATTACTTTTTTTATTTTTTTTATCTGGTGTAAGTACAATAAAGTTATATTGTATTGTAAGTCGATAGTTCAACAAATATTGTAGTGAAATATAATTAACTCTCACAGCCAAATGCAATTTATACTTAACTAGTGGATGCTCGCGGCTTAGCTCGCATTGAGAAGTAAAACTTGCTATTTCACCCCTTTAAAAGCGGCTTTTCCAAAAATCCTTCTTAGCGGATGCCTACGTCATAACATCTACCTGCATGCCAAATTTCAGCCCGATCCGTCCAGTGGTTTGGGCTGTGCGTTGATAGATCACTACATCAGTCAGTCAGTCAATCAGTCAGTCAGTCACCTTTAAGTTTTATATATTTAGATAATTCTACTAAAATAGATATATTTGTTTATCATTGTTAGTTCCGTTCCCACCAAATCCCGGTAGCAATTTGAATTAGATCCCGCCAATCTTCATTCTATAGCCTTAATTAGACCTGACAGTTGAACAGTCCACTATTAGCTTCCACAATATACAACAATGCAAATAACAGATTATTAGAGTTGTTTTAATGATTTATATGTAAATAGTGTAGGATTTCAGTGAGGAATGTAGCAGTAGCTTACGTAATACAGGCCCACTGAGGGACCTAGCGCGTGGCACGGTCACAAACTCAAGTACAAAACTGAAATAGTAAGTAAACATCTAGACACTAAGAAAAACAAAAAAATTTGTACGCACTATATTTTGGCATAATAAATTATTTTGATTTTGATTTTTGATTTTTTGATTTTATTACAAAATACTATTATCATAGCTAATAATATTTTCTAATTATGGCAGGTTTTTTGTTTACTTAGCGCATGTGACTAAACAACGTTATCCTTTTTTTTCCTGATTTTTAAACGACTGCCGTCAAGGGCAGTCTTTGGATGGGTGACCGTGATTTACATTTAGGCGCTTCCGTGAGTCGGATAGGTAACACATTTACTAGTCGTAGTCATAGGCCCGGACTGTCCGACATAGTATTGCATTGTTAAATCATAATATAAAAGGCTCTTCGAATGGTTTTAAAATTTTCCTTACAACTTTGCCTAGCAATCATTTTTCAATACCCATCAACTGTCTTAATACTGCACCTATAAGGGGTTTTTACTCTGCAATAGTACATAGAATTCAATTTCCATCAACACTCGTAGCTCCCAGAAGCTTTCAAGCTCGGTTTGCCGTACATACGCTAAGCCGAGAGGTGTGAAAACGCCGCGGTATACCGCGCGGTAGCAGTTACCTGAATGACCAACAGGTGTGAATATAGACCTGGCTAGTGCTAGCTACTTTAAAATCTGCGCTAGATAACTCGCGGCTAAAATCGGCACTAAATATTTTAAGCTGATATGATCTGAAAGCCCTAATGAAGCCCAGTAGACGAAGAAAGTGCCTTTATAACCCGTGTAAGTTTTGTGTGGACATCACAACTGCATGCGTACTGACAATATTACAGTAAAATGAGCTACTTTATGGCTTGCACTTGTGTCAAATACTAAAGACGTGACATATTTATACTATTATTATTATCGTCGTACAGAAAATTTGGTGACTACCAGTGTAATATTTTAGATATTCGATACCTAAGTATTAAATTTTAGTGGCTCAATTTTTAAGCGAATTTTTACAAACTGTTTTTCTATACGTCCATTAAACTGGGATATAGTAGCCTCTGCACTCGGCCTGCATAGTCCGATAGAAGCTTAAAGCTCAGCTTTTTCTTTTATACATGAGCTGATCCAGCCAGTGCTCTCAATAAAAACGGAAAGAAAAGAGCGAGCCCTTTCTCTAGAACCTGTCGTTAAACAATCGAGCCCGCATACCGCACGCCGTGTGGGACAATAAAACCTCCTTTCAAATTCATTGCTCCGCTTTTTAATTGCAGCCGTTTTGTTTATATTTTCTATTCGGCCAGTGTGAAGTGATTTATCGCGCTCTTTTTTCGAAAACACGTGCTCAACGGACCAAAATAATTACGTTTGTGACCTTAATACGTAGGTAAATGCCCTTAGTTAAAATACGAAGGTTTACCCTTTTTTGAACCAAATACATAAACAGTCAGTTAGAACATACCAAATTGTTATTGAAAAAAACATCCTTAGCTTACTTTTTCAGGTTAATTATCTTATTGATAACCTCATTTTTTAATCACTTATAAGCTACATTGTACGCTACTGCTATTTACAACATTTATAAATAGACTGTAATTTCCATGGAGCGGCAACGGAGAAGATACTCGAAGTACTTGTAGGCAAGCATTATGGCAACACTGATAGTCAGGTAGCGCTGGATTTAATGAGGTAAACATTCGACATTCCACCGCATCGAGCTCTCGCCTGCCACGGATGTGATGTTCCGCCAAACCTCTACTGCAGCTCTGTGGAATACAACGTGGAATGCAGGCTCACAATTTTGAAATATTTTAACCATGGTGTTATATTAAATACGCCATTGAAATATTTTTGCCATTTTGAAGTTGTATTACGTTCCCTGCATTGGTTGTCTTAATGTATCTGTAAATGGCTACGAATTTTGTTTATGAAAAGTGCTTTGTTGATGATACACAAGATATTAGGTTTTTTTTTTATTTGGCAGTCAACTATATTTATCTACAGATTTAAGTGTTATAATTACTGAACCACAATAGATTGGATAATAAAAGGTTACAAAATACAATAATACCTTGATAATTTATGTACCTGTGAACTTACAATAGCCTTAAGCAATTAGATCTCTCTTTATTCTGTACAAAAACTTTTAAGATGCTAAATACAAAACTAATTTACCAAACTACGTTGTATATAATGTAACTACATAACTAAGTAGTATGTTAAATATCTGTGCACCATAGATCTGGCAACACAGAGGGCGCTGCCGTTATGCAATGTTCAAGCTATTCAATATTCTCTGTGCCGCAAATGGAGCTTAATCAAATTTCAACTACTGTGTCACAGATGTTACTATGACAGTTCTAATTCTTTTTAAGGTCAACTGCTTACTAACTTACTTTGGTATTGTCTATAAATGATTATATGGTACTGTGTCTTCTATACATAAAATAAAGCTGAAGAGGGTCCAAAGACTGAACATTGCAGATATTAAAAAATGTTGTTGTTTTCGAATTGATAGCAGAACACGTTCCAACAATTGCTAGAAATTCTGTCTTGGTATCTGTTTCTCTATTTATCTGTGTCTCTGTTTATCTTTTTGTCTGTTTATTTAAACGTTCATCACGCAAAAACGCCTAAACGGGGTCATCATGATTTTTGTACCATAACTGATTAGTTATATTTTACTGGACACATAACATGCCCTCGCCTACCCACAAAAAAATACCCTTACAAGATCCCGAGCATAACAAAGCGCAGCTGACACTGACAATTGACTTTTTTACATCACAATTCTAAGCACGTGTTTGCTATTCAGCCTGACTTACGCAAGTTCACTCGAGATCGGTAAATACATGGAAAAAGAGACAACTATACTGGAGAGCAAATGGTAAGTGGGCGTGTGACCGGGCTGGCGTGGATATGTCGGTTGGACTTAATTTTATCATAGGACTAACAATATAAAAAGTTACAATAAATATCAAAATAAACTTTATATCATAACAAGTGGACGGCAGCGGCTCCACTCGCATTATTTCGGAATCAAAAGTAGCCTACATCATTCCCACGACCTCATATTACCTACATACCAAAAATCATGATGATCCGTTCAGTAGATTTTGCGTGACGTGCGTTTTAATTAATAGACAAACAGATAAAGTGAAACAAGTTCTGGTACCTATCTATTTAAAGTATGTATATCTAAACATTATTTCGGATAGCTTTATTATGTATAGATATAGAAGATTAATGAAGTAGATAATCTAAAACCATGGGTCTTCAAATCCAGAGTAAATATCTTAAGCTAATTAGACTTAATATCTTCTAGGCAATCTTAAGCTACAGTGGTGCTTAACATCAGGCAGGCTATAGCCAAACGTAACCCTATTCCGAGTAAAAAAGATGTGTCTAATTTCCGGCAACAACAGTCGCAACACAAATTTTGACAGATGCCAGTTCTGCTCACTTCACTCTTCTATGAGTAAATGCAACCCGGAACAGTCGTGTGTGGTCTGACGTCTCCCCTCCATAGATCGATGACAAGTGATCCAGTTTCAAAACAAACACGCTTTAGGCCATATTGATTTGGGACAGTGACTTACTAATGTCATTGGGGAATAGCGCTCGGAGAATATTGCCGCAAGTTTTACTTACTGATGCAGAACTTTTGTTGACTGATAAGAGATTAAATATTGTATCAAAATGTTGATATAAGTTAATGTGATTTCCTATAATTTGTCATAAAAAGGATACGTATACAAAAATAGCTTTTGCAGTATAAATGTATTACTGATTATATGTATTCAAATACATATGTATGTACATGTAATATGATATAATCTTACCTAAATATTTTTATAAGGATGTTAAAACAATTATGACAAGAAATCATAGTGTGCCATGATGCATAAAATTATTTATTTGTTTTGTAATGTTTGTGATTTCAATAAATATCAATAAATAATTTTCTTTCATGGTTCGTTTAAGTGTTAAAATTATATAGGAAAATCAGGGGCTTAACGACAGCGTACCAAATTATCTTGGTTTTTAAAATAAATAAAGGATGCGTAAATGACATTTGGGTTAATTCTTATATCATGCCAGGAATCAGTGGCCAATATTGCCCTTTGTAGGCGTGCTTAGTGACCGGTTGATTTAACCTTTCATCTACTTCATGCTATAAATATCAGAGAAAATGCTGAAGGGTTAAATGTTAGAGAATGTCACCCATTATAGCAAAATGGTGGTAAGTGCAGAGCAGTTAATTAATTAATTATAGCTTTGGTATAATATATTGCATATATTTAATGTAGGTACATATTTGTATTGCTGCGTTATTTTCCTGTTATAGGTAATTCGTTGAGTTTTCTATGAAACTTCTATTCTTCCTGGGAAATGAAGTCACTTTTCCCAGGTATAAAAAATCGTATTACCAAACGATATTTGTTTTTTCAGAAGAAAATAAAACAAAAAGCGCATCTGAACACCAGACATAGATGACGAGACAAGATTTTCACTTAAATTGTTAAGGTATCACAATATGTGATCTTTATAGCTTACAACAAAAACTTGTTAGACTAAATTTGGAATCCAATTCGTAATTTGCGGTAAGATGCCCCTCGGCGGAAAATAAAAATAAAAACTCTAGATTGGCTTCGTTGTACCAAACTTCGAGCTTTAGAATAATTAACTAAAGAAAGGCGTATTTACTACCTCGGGCAATGAGCATAAGGCTTGTTTTAATTTTATTGAGTAAACAGTGGTTTTAATTACAGCAAAATAGATAATCATAGTCATTGTACTAAGCTGTAATTAAGTAGATAGATATGTTACGTTTATTTTAAAGCATGACTTGAGATACATCAATTAATTTTGACTTATATTCTTATAAACCATTTATAATTCTAGTATACTAGGCTAAATTAAAAAGGGAAACTTTTGTTTGATTTTATACCATATTACTTAAATAATTGTGTACGAAGTCGTAATATGCTTCAGCACAATAAAAAGCTTTTGTGTTTGTATTTATAAGACGAAAATTGAAAAACTTGTTTCTTTAACTGTCAAAAAACTAAATTCTAGCCAAATGCAAAATACATATGAAAATATTCCCAGCACAGCAAGTTATCTTAAAAAAAACACCACTTCATTAGCCGTGAATTTCAAGAAAAGGTGCAACCAACCTCTTTTCCACGCGATGCTTTCGCCAAAAACTCAAGTTAAGTTAATGTAAGTTGAGGTAATGTAGCGTAGCTTTTAACCCAACGCTTACGTGGGAGCAAGATACCATTGCTGTGAAAAATATTAAACAAGACAGTTTTTATGTAAACTATGTGAGTTCTGAGCTAAAATTTTGTAAGAAAATATGAAAATATAGAAAAAAAAATAGGTTATAATATTATTATTTTTTGTTACTAGCAGCTGTAATTGTGTTTATCCGGGATAAAAATTAGACAGAGCATAAACTTAAATTCCAATCTGTTTCCATAACAAACTATTATATCGGTGTAGCCGTTTCGTCGTCTTCGTCCATTCAGCGTGACTAAGGAACAAATAGACAGCCTTAAATTAAATGAACTCACAATATTAATGTGATTTTATCGTTAGACTACGTAAGTAAGTTTTAAAAAATGATTCATACATATTTAACGTTTTTTTAAAGAAACTAGTGGGTGCTCGCGGCTTCGCTCGCATAAAGAAGTAAAACTTGCATCCCCTATTTCACCCCTCTAAAAGTGGCATTTCCAAAAATCCTTTCTTAGCGGATGCCTACGTCATAACATCTACCTTTCTTCCAAATTTTAGCCCAATCCGTCCAGTGGTTTGGGCTGTGCGTTGATAGATCACTATATCAGTCAGTCAGTCAGTCAGTCAATCAGTCAGTCAGTCTCCTTTGAGTTTTATATATACATATATATATATATATATATATATATATATATATATAGGTTGTGTTTGCTCCTAACTATAATTCGCTTGATAATAAGCTATTCTTGTGGTCTATGATGGAACGCGCTTACCAAGTGAAGACCGATTCACCCTAGCGTCAGTCTTTTTTTTTTTACGTGTGATAGGTTTACGCCTGACTACAGCCTGCCTTATGTTAAGCATTGCTGTAGCCTAGGGTGTAACACGTTTACCTAGAAGATACCTATTAACTCTAGATTTGATAACCCCTGGATTGTAGTTCGCAGGAAACACAGCTTCTGGTAAAGTGTTCCAGAGCTTTGCCGTCCGTACAATAAACGTAGAAGCAAAGCGCTGTGTGCAGTCATTTGAGTTGTTTAAAATTTTCTCAGAAATCTACAGAATACAAATTAAAAATAAGTGTTTTGTTGAATTTTGCCAAAAAGTAAAGTTAACCAATAACTCACGTCAATTAGGAAAGTAAGTGTACGGTAAGCCACATAAGGACGCTGGATGTGTCGTGATTGCCATAAGCAAGTTTCAGCTAAGTCCACAAATGGCAGGAGGTAACATCGAGGCGGTAAATTAACAAACTTTCGCCGCTTCAGCGTAATAACTACTTACTATACGGAGGAAGGTAAGCTTTGACAGCTGGTTTTACTTTAAGGATTCAATTTCTTTGATGTGATAGATCAGTACGACGATAATGTTTTTTATTTCTCTAAAATATTGCGGGGTCTCTTTAGACCAAACTCTTAGCCACAAGTATCAACAATATCGATTAGGAAGCTAATTTATCAACAAGATTTGTCATTTATATCATATACCTACTAGAAACTGTGTAGGTAATTGTTGCATTGAAAAAAAATGAAAGGTATACTAATAACTTTTTTTACTCAGGTTTGCACTTGACCATTATTTGTCTGATGGTAAGCCATAGCTATGGTCTAAGGTGGATCGTGGTTACCCTTATCTATTCTTATGCATAACAAAGAACGACAACTCTACAAAAAATAAAACATTCATTTACATACCACCTAAAATAAGTTTAAGTACATAGTCACAATAAAAACTGTATTTATTTGTAATCCACTAGATACCAGCTGGCTTGTACTAATAAAATTAAACTATCGGAGCTCCAGTTTGCAGTTTTCTGAACACTTGAAGTAGCTTTAAAACCCAATTAGCAGTATTCCTAAGAGCATATTAACTAGAATTTAACTTCAGTTTCTAAGACATTAGAAAAACAAGTTCCATTTTATCCCTCAGTTTAATAAACGTTTAGGAAAACAAACCGATATTTTTTTAGTACCGGTCGTGACTTAGTTTCCTTTTGGCTCGTAAATCTACAGAATAGCTAACATCAATACCTATTTCGAGGAACCGTCCTTGGGCTGATCTCAACGCTTTTGTTTTTTGTACATAATCCAATGTTGGATACATTACTTAGGTACATATAGCAGTAGCTGTCTTCATTTAGAAAGATTGCTTAGCGTGCTTGCTTCGGAGCGCCTTGAGCTATTGATTTACTGTAAAAAAAACATTACTAAAGAAACTTAATACTGTGTAAGTTAAGTACATAGATTCGCAAAAATAAGCCTTCAATATTAACTGAAAAAACTAGAGAAGTAATATATTGTTGTCATTCATTTTAGCCAAATCCCAATTTATGACGTCGGTTTCCGATCAAGCTGATTTTGTAAAATGCCGAGAGCGACTAATGTATCTATGTCAACTTTAGTTATAGGACTAGACAGTCCGCCGAGATTGCTGTTGGTTTTCAGGCATCCCTGTACCTACAAGTATATCTAAACATACCTATACATACATCTACAGGTACTGTACCGATCCAGCTATCTAGCCCGAGCAGAGGGTCCTCAGGAACAATAGCGGTCCGGACCACACGCCCTGCGGAAGGAAGTAAACTAAGCTACTGCTGCTGTAATCTGATCTATTGTTCCAAAACCCTGCTACAGATGACACGTGCCGGGGATGAAGAGTCTCAAGCGCTCTAAGGCTTGCTAATGCTTCAAAAATAGCAATTATAAGAGTTCTTTAGATTTAATCGATAACTTGCTTGCGTGCGAGCGTGCTTACCCGATAAGAGCCGATCACATATGTGTATATTCCATCCATTTATTAACATAATACTTTTTTTTAATGTTTATAGGTGCTGGAATTTCAACAAGTAGGTAAGTATATACTCGTAAACCTGTAGGTACATGCTTATTTTGTTCTACTGGTATAATATTTTGCCTAATGATTCATAGTTACTGAATGTAATGGCCAGAACATTTCGAAAAACGCAAGGAAATATAATTTATTAGTAAATTATTCAGAAAATTACCTCGTTCAAGGCGCTAGACAAGAAAACAGCCTGTCTGACGCGTTTTACGGCTCTCGTGTTTATTTCATGATTATTTAGGTCTCATATTTTCTTTGTTGATTTATTTTTAGCGAAAACCTCGTTATTCTGAGCACCTACATCGCTGTTATTTCTAGACTGCGATCTAGGTTATGGAATTAAACATAAATTTTCGTAGTAGGGGGTTTCTCTTAGTGTCTTTTTTTTCTGATTACTGAGAGTCGTCACTCTTCTTTTTTTTGGTACAACATATCAAGGTGGATGTCAAGGTCTTTGTATCAATGACACATGTTCTAAAATTTCGTGATCTGCAAACGTTGGTGGTCATGTTTTCTCGTGTTAATTTTACACTCTGAATTTGGAATGTTATTAGATTTTTTTTAGTTATGATTGTTTAGGTATTTTTCCTAATCACATTTCTTTTTGGCATGTCTGGCTATAGATTTATTCTGAGTTATTTTCTATGATTTGCCCTATCTACCAACTCGTAATTCGCTTGGCTATTCTTAACCTCTTTATGATCTTGTCTGTGAAAGTATACTTTGACTATTACTCAGTTTTACCCCACATATGTATATTCGGTTTAAGCTAAGCTACCCGCATCTAAAAGAAGCAGCATGGGATCGCAAGAAGTTTTGCCAATTGACCTCCGAACTTCAATATGAAGATGGCACCCGATGATGATGATGATATTCTGTTTACATAATAATAACTAAGTAGCTACATACATAACCATGTAAGTAGGAACCAACAATAATGCACAGCAACGTCCTGTTATTATAACACTGGGCATTCAGAACTCAGTTCTATAGGTGCCTATATTTGTGTAGAACTCTGTACCTATTGCCAAAACACGAAGCTGGGCTATTGTTGCCAGTATCCTCTACAAATGCACTGCAAACAGGTATTTAATATAGACAATAGTTGTAAATTATATATTTATTTGCTTAGGTATAATATGTACGTAATTGTGATGAGTTCTTGATGAGCTAACTATTTCACAAGATTTAAAGAGTCGTTTGAGATCATCTCCAGTTTTATACAATACTTTGACACTAGCAGTGCCTCGCGGTGTTACCTGTGTTCATTCTGGATAAAGTAAATTCGTATGAGTCTAGGGTTCAAGAGTATTCAAACGCCTTAAAAGCCTCAAACATAGCCTAACTACTTCTTTTATGAATGAGAGTGGCCAATTCTGGTGTCGAGAGTTCATCAAGCCACTCTAAGAACCTCTGACATAATTTAACGTGTCATCTGACCCACGGAAACGCCCAAAATAAATTGCCACTTTTTGCCTAACTACTGAAATACTATGACAGTACCGATAGACCGGATAAAAAGTTAATCCAGGCTTAATCTATTACTCAGACAATTTTCACCCAAATCGGTTAAAGTTTTTGAATAGTAGGAACACTATAACTTCAAATTAGTCACAAACTTTTGCTTTAGCAATAGGTATAACTTTCTTAGTAACTTAGATAATATGGGACGTTCCTTCCAAGATGGATGAAGATTGAGTTATGCAAGTATGCAGTTGCATTGTACTTGTAAACAATACCCACTTCTAATCCATCATTACTTGAGCTTATGAGTCTGTGGCTCCAGGGACTTCGCATGAATTTATTCTCTACCTGCCCTTTTTAATTGGGGACTGGATTAACTTTAATCTGAAAAGATTTTGCGCGGAACGTATAGGGAGCATTAATATTTTCAGAGCTCGCTTTTTTGTACCTTTTATTGGAGGGAGATCGTAATGTTGTTATGCTTTACATGCACAGACGCAATGAGGCACTATGTAGCAGGTAGACATAATTCTTTAAAATTAATATATCTTACCTTCAATTTAATCATCTACGTCAAACATCTGCCATAATACAGTTTTCACGGACGAGCAAAATATGAAAGCATATCGTAACACACATTTAGTAAACTAGAACCTAAATTTCTGTCTGATAAAAATATCTTTATTTACACAATACAGTCAGGAATTTTACTGCAGTACATTCTCACTTCAATACATAATGATACTCTTACATATGTATATAGATATACTAAGATATTACCATTTCTACAAGTGGGCTCTGCAGAACGTCTCGAGAAGCATTCGTGAACGTTCATCCAGTAAGTACATAACCAGTTTATATGAATGCACCGTTTGTCTCACTAAGCGGCTCTCGGGTATCAGACGCAGAAATGTACCGGCCATATCTTGAGATAGGTAGGCATCTAGATCGCCTATACAGAAACTATAACTTGAAGACTAAGTTTGCTAGTGCATTCCTGGTTGAAACTGCAGTTTCTGGTTGTAGATATTTCACATTTCTACTGTTTGCCTCGTATGTTGACTGCTCTGTTAGCTTAGTTGGTAGTGGCTCTGCCTTCTAATCTAGAGGTCGCGGGTTCGATTCCTGCATGACACAAGTATTTATGTACTTTAAAAATTTATAATTACTTGTGTTGAGTCTGGTCGTTTGTATGTATAATAAGTATGTATTTACAAAAGAAAAGTATATAAGTATTATATCCGCTATCTAGTACCCACGACACAAGCGTTTGCTTAGTGTGGGGCTAGATGGCGCTGTGTGCAATGTCCCGGAATATTTATTTATTTATGTTTTATAAATGAGGTTGACTTCACAGAATTATACCCACATGAATTTGTTATATTTTGGTAGATAAGTGATTATTATCATTTATGTAAATATGTACTGGAAATATGCTACATGTCCTAAAATATTATAGTCGGTCAAACAAAACAAGGACAGTTTTTATTTGTTTAGTACAGTGTAGCGAAGTTTTCCATCATGCCAATACCACTATGCAAGTGAAAATGCAGAAATAATTTGATAAAATTGACAAAAAAATATAAGGCAATGGGCTGGAATCGAACCAAGGGAAGTCAGATCATAAGTAGGTCATTTTCCTACAAAGACACACTAGTTGTTAATGCATTTGTCGTGACACAAATGCCATCTTCGCGTATCGGATTAAATTCTGTACATTATTGTGAAGTCGTTTTGTGCTGCTTTTAAGTGTTCTCAGATTTCTTCCAGTTTCTTGCTAGGATTTTGTACGTTTGTTTGTAGTTCCTTTATACATATAGTTATACATAGGTATCTTATTAGTTACCAAGTCGATGCAGGAATGACCTTTTTGATTATGTAAGGAAAGTCCAATAATGCACCCAATCGATACTTGACGGCTGAGTTTTATGATATCAAAACGAGTTTACAGTTCATCAACCTATTTCTGTATGTAGACGTAGGTACCTAACCACTAAAATAGGTAGTACGTTTCAATATTTGAAAAAATAAAATAATGAAAGTTAAATTTATTAAAAAAATGTAACGTATCGGCAATTTATCACATTAGCGCGAAGACAAATAATAACCTTTTCTTTCGACTATATTTCACTGCTATTTTGTATTCAGTTTTATTCTTCTGCAGCCATGTCTCGCATCACGTAGACATTGTCTTATCGATAAATTAATTCATGTCTACAGAATACGCAAGTAATAAGTGGGTTTTGTCATTGTAAACATACAATATATATGTATATAATTATGTATATATGTACATACATTATGTATTAGCTAACTACTTGAGATTCAGGAGCGATTCTTTTGGAACTAAAGCGTGAACATTCTTTTCATTCGGGAACAATAAATAAATTAGCGTTTCTGTCATGCTCTTCGACGAATTAACATACATTATGATGTGCAATAATATGAATAAATATGAGCTTAGAAGTAATAGAAAGATGTTGATATATGTAACTTCTTCCACCGGAGTAGTTTATGATATCATGATAAAATCATCATAGTTACCTACTTTATGATTCTGAACATTTGCTGACAATGTAAAAATTTTGAAGAAATATGAAGATGCCCCTTGCTTCATTATCATGATTATCATCACACAGATGGCCGTATGAACATTGAATAATCATGTGCCAATGCTACATATTTGATCACCCATCCAATGATAGATCGCGTCGATTGCACGCATAACTTTATAGACATTTTTTTTTATTATTTGTATAATTTCAAAGTAGATGTCTGGCCTAAGAGAATACATATATAGTTATGTATTCACTAAGTGTCTGGCTAACTAATCTACTACTAATCAAGGTTCTATAGCTGACTATGCTGCATTGCGCTACTCGTAAGTAATACATGGTGTGTACCGAAAATGGATGTCAGCGACAAAATGATGAATACATAATCAAGGATAGTAAACAAACAGGTACCGTTAACGTGAGTCAGTCATAGGAAACCATACAAGTTGCTCACAGGTTAATAACTTGAAGAAGAAAATAAAACCCCTTAGAATTGATTTATCAAGGTCTTTTTTTACATTAAATAGGGGTTTGACTATAGCCCAGGTCTGGGTTCTGGCTAAGAATGTATGCTTTAGAGCTAAGATGTTCCAGTCATAGGTATCGCACACACAACATACTTAGGTACTTACATGTACACAAGTATTTCGATGGTGCCCTTTTAAAAATAAGTAACTCTTTTTTTTAATTTATATTTTTTTTAATATATATTTATTATTTTTATAATTTATCATAATAATATAATATGCTCAATATTATATTTTAATGATAAATAAGTAGATAACAGAAAATTTTGAGTTTAGTTGAATTTGCAAAGAGTCATATTTATTAATATTATCAACCAAAATGTTTTTAAAATTTTGTTCTATAGGTAAGAAAAGATGTCAGGCTTGAATTTATCATAGATAATATAATTTTTTTAACTAAAGTAAGTAGGTACCTAAAGTATTACTGACTTAATAAATGTCTACCACAAAAAAACAAAATAAGTAAAAAAGACAATCTACCTACTTTACGCAAGTCGAAAAACAAAATATTTTTTTAAAAAAAGATCTACTTAGCAATGATGTATTTAAACCTCTAACAAAATACTCGAGCATGTTCTATTGTTATTTTTTTTCTTAAATGAATCTCTTGTCTGAAAACTTCACGATTGCCTGCATACCTATGTAAATCTTTGGGAGACCTTTTAACTTCTACCCTGAGGGAAGTTACTTTTATATAGGTAGATTTGTTTTTTATTGATTTGTCTGTTATAGATTGGTTGTATTAAGAAATGGTTAGTAAGTAGACCTAGACAAGACTAAAAAACTTAGGTATCTACCTACCTCTTCTAAGTAAATGTACTTATATCGATCAAAACATATGAGACAAGTTGTCCCAAATCCAGTGTTAAGGGTTAACGGTTTGATAATAACGAGAGGAAGATAACGGGTGTAATGTAGGTATGCAGTTATTGTAACTGAGGGAACAGTAAATTCGATGGTAGCCAGCAAGGTGCGCGGGCGCCGCGCGAGGTGCATTCCTGCAACAGGGACGCGAGATCCAATACACTGCATTCTTGGTTATTCTTACCTTCCCACTCCCGAATCACGACAATATCCCTTGAAAACACCACACGGTCAGTGACAACACATGCTCCAGCACACACCCAGTCAGAAACGTGTTTGCAAACACAAAATAATATCAGTTTTTTGTTTACATCACTGCCGAAATTGCGATCACCGAGCGACGCACAACCACCGCACCGCCATAAGACAACCAAACTGGATTGGATTCATTGGCTCTATGTGTGTGACGCGGAATGCTATCGTTCTCGCTCTTTCTTTCCCATTCGGACGCAGACACGTTCTATCTCCTTCCCTCGTAGAAAGGCGCCACAGACAGGCGCGGGCGCCGACTCCTTCCTTCGGGACTTAAAAAAACAAAAGCCCTTTTGAAACAAGTTGCTTGTAATGGGGCTTTAGGTGCCTGTCAAGATATTGTATGATTTAAAATGTATTTGAGATGGCAGCGAGCATGTGACTGGCGAGATAAAACTTGTGTTTTTGCCACGGAATGTAGCTCGGGTTTGAGATCTTGATCTCCGCAGCGGAATGCTCTTACATTTATTCAACGCCAGTACAAGAAATTATGGTGTTTTTCTGTTTCGGTACTATGGGAGATATTGATGGGATATCGATACTTGGATTTATGCATCACCCGTGTCCAACAGCGATGGACAACTTTTTCTACATTATTTTATTATGTTTTATTGCCACATCATGATTGTAATATTTTTATGAGTACCTATCATTTATTTACTCAGCAGAGAAAACAATTGCTAAAATAAATGAAAACATTTCTTAGAAAAAATCATTAAAAACTTACTGCGGCTTTCTCTAAAGTCTAAACCACTTCAGCCAAATCTCTTCCAAATGAAAATTAATCTACTTTTCATACGTAGCAAAGCGGCGAAATTAATTTCCCGTACTTCCCCAGGACATTCATCATCCCATCTAGATCCAGACTTCTCGACGCAGCCAATTATAAATGTTCATAAGACTTCGCGATTCAAGTCAGCCTTATAACAGCTTCATTATAGAATTATATTATCTCTCCATTTTATTTTAATGCAATTCTTGGAGTCGCGGTTTTTTCTTTATGGTTATCTCGTATGCTGTCACTAACCTTTACATTAATTGCATGTTTATTGTATAAAGTGGTCGGCTTGTTTGGTTGAAATATGTTGATGTTATCTATGTGATGAGCTTGACTTGAACCTACATACTGTATGTATACATTGTCAAAAAGGATGATAAATTTTATTGATACTGGTTTACTTTAACTAAATAAGCCTACTTACATACATATACCTATACGAGAACATATCTTGGAATGTCGTCATCAGTTTAAGTTTTATTCTTGTGATAAATAAATGAATGATATCTATGTACTGTAACCAGTTTAATTTTAAATTTTACGAACCATGCACTTACTCAGTATCTAGCGATCTTCAATACAAGACTTACCTAATCAAGTGATCTGATTATGGTCTTCGTCGTAGACCATAACGATTGCTTAACATCAGGCGAATGACGATCAAATGCCAACTTATTTAGCATACCTAAATAAAAATCTGTGGCAGTTAAACTAAAACGCTAAACTTTCGAAATTGTATAAAAGCTAAAACTTTGTCACGATCAAACCTCACTCAAACTTAAGTACGAAACCGAACAATCCCATGAATAAATTACAGCATTTATAAAATTATAGAGGCTCAGCATTCATATGCTAGTCTATTCTTCGATTTGATCGAATCAAATCTATCTAAAACTAAAAGAAGTCCTAAGAAGGCAACAAATCTGTAGATATAAATAAAAAAAAACTGTAAAGAGATCGATTATTACCTTCACATAAGGTTTGACTATTGATATAAGTACACCTAAAATAATTTTAAAATCAAAAACTGATCTCGACTTTTCCGTAATGAAATCATGTTTTTTTTCTCTGGGTATAATAAGATAATTTAACTAAGGCAGGCGGATTGGACTAAGTCTGTAAAGCTTTTATTTATATATCTAGTAGGTAAATAAATAATGAAACAATACATCTGTGTCCTCATACAATTTATTTCCATTTGCGACTGGGTAATGCAAGAATCTCACTTGGTTGGTACATTATCGACATACTGCTTTTCTGTTATGGAATATTCAGGCTTTATAGGGTCACGCTTGACTATAACATGTTAACTAACCCTTACGCCAACTTTTAACATATTTTTTTTAAAGTGTATTCTAAAATAAGTCAAAAGAGTTGTACAATATTATTCATATTACATTAGAATTAGTCACTTTGCCATAGATTTATTATCTTAATCTAAATATATAAAACTCAAAGGTGACCGACTGACATAGTGATCTATCAACGCACAGCCTAAACCACTGGACGGATTGGGCTGAAATTTGGCATGCAGATTGCAGGTGTTATGATGTAAACATCTGCTAAGATTTTTTTTTGAAAATGCCAATTTAAATGGGGTGAAATAGGGGATGCAAGTTTTACTTCTTAATGCGAGCGATGCCGCGAAAAATACAGCAAGATATAAATTCAAAGATATAAAATCTAGATTTATATCGTAACAGTGATTTCTGTTATCCTTTGGGGAAGCTCCGGGATTTTGCAATAAACTAACACCCCATTACAACTTTTATGTCTTATTATAGTTGAGAAGTTTTATCACATAAAAACAGATGTAATACCTACAGTAATAGCTTATATTTACCGAATGGATGTTAAAATCGAGAAATTGCCTTGATGTTATGTGCTTTTGAAATTTCCAACTTTAATAAATACAATCAGAAAGCAATAAAACAAGCAAACCACTAGCGTGATGGTAAGCAACACGTTTGCAAATTCCAGTAGGTACATTAATGACAAACAAAAGATACATTTTAAATTAATAAGCTGAATAAATGAAACGGAAAACGCCTAAAATAGTTTAACACTTCGTTGTGTGTAATTCCAATGCATAATCGGCCCATTAACTGATAAAGAGGACTCCTCATTCGTTCATAGAGCGAGCATTAAAATACTCGACCGAAAGAAATATCCCAATTGACACCTCCGTAAGGAGGAAAATTCCGGCATCGCATATGTCATTTAGAGTTCACAATATTATAGGTATATGTAGTTACTGGCTCCTTCGTTGAGGACAGACTGGTTAATAATACAATATTATGAATTTCTGAGCATTCCAGCTAATTGACTGTAAGAATGGAATACATTTTTTTTTATTTACAGCCGTGCTCCATCTAAAACCACAGTCCCTTTGAGGGTGTTGCTTTATTTACCTGATTGATTTAATGCCTGACTGTCATATGTAAAAAAAGTACTATTGGTAATTGTGAGTCTTTGAAATATTTTAATCCATGAGTCGACCCGACCAGCAGATCAGATAAGCGATCGAGTGCAAACAGGTCTTTAAAAGAACGTTCATTTTATCGCGAAAAGCTTGCATAATCCACGCTCAAAGATAAATATTTATTGAACCTGGATTAAGTTTGCAAACAGATGAAATAGGTTGCAGTTAAAACTACATAAAGGTCGGTTTTATATTTTTTTAAGTTTTGTTTATGGGTTTTTTAAATGGGCATTATTTTTAACCCATGTTTGTAATCACTAGAATACAGCCGAGTAATAAGGTTTTTCAGCATTTTCATATAAATATATGCAGAATTTGCTATTTGGTAACTGTTTTGTGCACTTTGTACTAAATAACGGGCGTTTTAAAAGCAACAACATCCTCTTTAGCTTAGCATCTTCTGAATTCCACAACAGAGAAACAGTCGCAAACTTATAGCCATTTTTAATATATCACATAAAGTTTTATATAGTTACATTTAATAAATACGTTAACATTCTTACATCCGTTTATTCATACTGGGGCCACTGCTTTGAGACAATAAGAAGCCAATACAAAACGTAACAAAAATAAAAATCCGAAACCACAGGAAATTAAATAGGTAATTTCAATTCAATAAATTTATAATGGAATAGGGGAAAGGCGGCCGCAGGTTTGAGATTTTATAATGACTTGTTCGCTTTTCGTTGTTGTCTTTATGTATAAACTGATCCAATTCACACACAAATCTAATACTAAATAAACGATTCGCAAAAATTTTGTCTCATTTCAATTTTTAATATTGGAAAGAGAACAATATTTAACAGAATTGAAACTTAGTATTTTATTGTGTTTGAATCGAAGTTGAACTAAAATAATCACACAAACTGTAAATCTAAATTTGTGTCTCACTATAAATGCACACAGCACTAAACAATTAAGTGGAAGAGTATATTTAACTTAATCCTAGAAACTATCAAGTATTTTGTCAAAAGAAATGCGAACAAGCCACACCGACTTTCAAATTAAAAAAGTAGTAATAAATTAGTCTAATAAATTACGTTCCCTCCCTCGTCCTATTATAACTCGGAATGTTCTCCGTCTCCTATCTGCAGCGGTACTTCTGTCTCGCCTCCGGAGTCTGCTGTCTCTGTCTCTCCTCCTTGTTTCTCGCTCTCTGTCTCTCTCTCAGGCTCCTCGGCCTGTGTGTCGCTCTCCTCTGCCGGTTTGTCAGATTCGATAACTACTTCCTCGGTTTTATTGTCCTCTTTCTTAGCAGTCTTCTTCGGCCGCCAAATCTTCATCTTATTCAGCAAGTATTTCACTTCTCTATCCAAATTGGACATCTTCTCCCTTATACTGTCGACTGTTAGTTTGATATCTTCATTCTTTTTGAGCGCATCTTGCTCTTTGACGGACGTGTTGAGCCAGGTTTCCGTTTCGGTGATTTTCTTTTCTAGAAGTCCGATTTCTACGTCTGTGAAGACATCTTTCTCTGGATTAGCGTCTTTGGTCAAGTTCTTGGCCATTTTGAGGAACTCCTGTGAATGGTTGAGCATGGACCTGATAGACGCGACCGCTTCAGGGCGCTCTCTGTGTTCCCAATGTTTGTAGAATATGGGGTCAGTCTTCTGTTTGAGTGCTGCAAGTTTTTCCTCGAACTTCTCGGTCTCTGCTTCGTATCCATCATCATAAAGCCATTCGGAAGTTTCGCTGCAGATCTTTTTGATTACCTCGATTTCTTCCGGAGTGCCGCAAGCTGCGTATTCGTCCGTATCGACCTTCATTTGTGCGTCGACGACGAAAGCTTCAAGATTGTTTAATGCTGTTTCTCTTTCAGTTCGCTTTCTGTCGATCGCGTTTAGTTCAGCGATCTTAGCTTTGGATGCCTTGAACTGTTCCGGAGTCAACGGCTGTAGGTTCAGAATGGTCTCATCGGACATGATCGGTTCCTTGAGCACTACGATTTTGGGTTTGGGTTTGCTTTCAGTTTCAGTAGCGTTTTGCTTTTCAGTAGTCGTCTCATTGGCCTTTTCGGTTTCATTCTTGACAGCCTCTTGTGCTTTTTCGTCTACCTTTTCTTCCTTTTCAGGAGTCTCAGATTCGGATCCGAACAACTTGCTGATAGTGCTTCCTATTTTGGCCATGGTGCTTTCTTTGTCATCTTCTTCTGTGACCTGTTTTTCTGCGACGAATTCTACATTGACAAGGTTTAGGAGACCAGAGTCGTCTAGATTGAAGTGAGCCTTGATGCCTTTATGGTCGATGTTATCTCCCGAGTGTTTTGCTAGTGCTTCTCCGACGCCCTTAAGTATAACAGACGTAAGGTTCAAAGTGCCGATGAATTCTAGTTCTTTGGCAGGAATATGATCCAACTCTGCATAGTTGACGTTGAAAGCAAAGTCGTCAGTGTGTTTGTTGAATGTGATCACCTTCTTCTGAGGGTAGGGGTTCATGGGCCCGAAGAGAGTCCTCTTGATCTGTTGAGAGAGATCAAAATGTTACTTAACTGTATAGGTAAGCCGCTTATTATAAAATTAATTGAAAAATTTCAATCCAATTATATATAATCAAAAAATTGGCACACTCATTATAATTAGCAGCCGTAAGTTCACAAAAAGATTGTACGAAATACGAAGATATTAAAGTATACAAAGAAAACCCAATAAAAATATAAAGCATAGATCCCACTGCAAACAAAGCATAACTCAAATTTACTTCTTAACTAATTAACCCAATTATACCTCATCCTGCAAGTAAAAGAAATAAAAAAGTATTAATATTCGTGAATAAGCAGTTATAGATAGAACTTACTCATACTGATAGATCCATATACATATATTTATTTGAAACATAACTAATAGATTGAACTAAAGTACTAAATGCATCCCAACATTGCTCATAAGGAACCAGAATCCCTATTCATATACGTCTTCATAAAGAGACAGGGATAAAACCACGAAGATAATACACTCTTCTATACAAATAATACGCACCAGCTTTTCATTTCCGTCCACGTTCCTGGTGAAAGTGACTTGTACTGGCAACAACACAGCGTCGCGCACGTTCAGTGCTGCCACCTTGTAGCCTGTAGCGAGAGACGCCGCCCTGCAAGTAAAGAGGAAAAAAATAGAGACAAACTTGTTTTGAAGTTATTTATAATATTACAATAACTTAGATTTTTTTTATTATTATTTAATATTGTGATAAGTACGCCAGCTTTACGGATTTCCTCTAGTGTTGTCCAAACTAGGTTACTTGGAAGAGATCACTTTAGTGCCAATGTCCCTGATTACCTTCCACCTTTATGTTAATTGTGTTCTTTATTTTGGTGTACAATAAAGTATATTTAATTTGATAAAAACGATGGGAATAAACTGAGTTTTAATTAAAACTAGGGTACAAATTGACACGATACATAAGAAATTGGTGTTCGTTAAAGTATGTCAGTCGTTAAGCCATTCACCAATAGCGGTTAGGGAAACTTGTTCGACACACTCATAAACCTCACGAAACTTGAGTTCAAACCATTTGATTTTATATTTCATTCAAAAATAGCTGAAGTCACTTCAGCCACGTTGTTGCTGTGCTGGACTATGATCGAGAGTGGAGCATATTTGTATTAGATAAGATCTGCATTAAATTCAATTTAATTCATTTATTCATAAGCACAATATGGATAGGTCAAATGATCTTAAAGTATAACAGTATGAGCTCCATATTGTAGCCTCACGGCATGGAAATGATGATGACTTACATATATTATCTATTTTTAAAATGCAGGCATGTTCCACTTCGGGCCACAGTGTTCGTTTGTATAGGTATCGTGTCAGGTCCTTACCTAGTGGTCAAGTGCTTTACTGTAAACTTAAAAAAAAATAGATGTTACATTACCTGTACACAGCCCCCATGGTAGCCGCCTCGTCTGCGTTGATGGAGCGAGCTGGCTCGTGTCCCGCCGCCGCGCGGAGAGCTGCGTGCACTGCAGGCGCTCTGCAATACATAACATTTTTAAGTGACGCACGTTGATACGTGGACTAAAACATAACGGACTGGATAGACCTATAATGACTGGCCATAGAAACAGAGGTCGCCCACCAATGCGGTGGGTTGACGACATTAGAACAACCGCAGGGAGCATCTGGATTCAATCTGAGCGGGACCGGGACGAGTGGCGTACAAGAAGAGAGGCCTATGCTCAGCAGTGGACAGCAGTGGCTGATGATGATGATGACGTTGATATGATGTTGATGACTGATATTTTTTTCAGTTTGTTTACACTTATACCTCTGACTGCTTATGCTTCCGTTGTATGTAGGTAGATGAACCTAATGTAACGTGCAGAAAACATAAAAATAGAATTTACTTCAGATACTTTTATAATAGTAAGCAAAATGCTGTCTACATATAAGACGGTACATCACCAATTCTATATATTTTAACTATATTCTATATTTTTAACTAATACAGGTTTGCACTTGAATATTGTTTAGAAGGAGAAATCCATTAAATATCTTGCCCATACACATCATGGTGGGCGTCCACGGTTGACACATGTCTTTGGATGCAATGTGTTATTCTGTATCTAGTGTAGTACACGGCGCGCTGCACCACGCCCGCCACGCGCGCCCACAGTGTGTTCTAGTGTAGTACATACCTGGAGGCCCCCCCGGCAAGCACGAGGCGCGCCCCGCCCCCCGCGCCCCCCGCGGCCGCCACGGCGCGCTGCACCACGCCCGCCACGCGCGCCCACAGGTCCGAGCACAGCTCCTCGAACTCGGCGCGGGTCACCTGGATACACATAAATAGGATTTAAATAAAACACAAAGAAATATTTATTTATTTTAACTGGAACGCGTTTGCACTGGCCATAGTTTACTTGATAGCAAGCAAAGGCTATGGCCTAAGATGGAGCGTGCTTACCCGATAAGAACCGATTCACTCCCACTTTAAAGATCACAGGATTATAGTGCTTAGTGTTTTACATTAAAACTGGCAGATTGTGGAAAACTGGCAGATTGTCTTTTTATAACCTTCTTTATTTTATATAAGCGACCACGCGCAGTTTTTCAGTTTTGATTCGAAACAAAAAGTAGCGTATATGTTAATCCTGTGTCTAATATATTTTTATATGAAATCTCATCTAAATCCGTTCACTAAGAAGTAGCTAACATATACCTACATGAATTTTCTCCTTTAATAATATAACTGTGAAATCTGCTCCCATAAGATACCTTTCGTCTAAAAGATAAGAAACTAACTGACCTGTACTTTAAAGTCCTTATCATCAAGCAGTCCTTCAATCTGTGCATAGTGCTCCGTGTTGGCTGACAGCACTATCTTCACTCGCTCGGCCTCCTTCAGTAGCTTGGCCATGGAGCGGGGCGAAGCCCTGACGTCCCCGCCGCCCTGCGCCTCCCACGCCTTGATGAGGTGCTCGCGGAGACGCAGTGTCATCTCGTGACCGCCCAGGGTTCTAGGGAAATGGTGACAATAATAAAATTATGTTTATATACCTACATACATTTTTTGTATATGTTACTTATTCTTAAATATTTAATTGCAAAAGGCCTCTCAGTATTGGCTACGGCCCCACTGATGCCTTAAAAATACCGAGCGTTTAGCTCGAGAGGATGTAACCCGAAATAAAATATACTTAATAAAATATAGTTTTTTAATAAGCGTAAGCTTAGTATGGGGCTAGATGGCGCTGTGTGATATGTCCTGAAATATTTATTTATTTATTTAATAAGCTTTTGTTATGTAGATTTGTCAACAGTTTTACATTTACACAGTGTGTAAACGCAAGTGTAAAAATGTGTGAGTTTGTTTGATCAAACAAATTTCTGAAACCATGAAATAGAGTCCAATCTTTTTTCAATTATTCTATTTCCAATATGTTAGGTAGTTTTCTGTATTAGGGTTTTAAAAAACAATAATACTAATGCCATTACATTAAAGGCAGACAAATCATTTCTAAAGAAAATCTGTCCCACATTTTGACACATAGTAGTTGAAAACAGTCCCATTTCGATGAAACTTGAGTTGAATACAAACATAACAGCTATATCGAAGAACAACACATATGTACCACACAGAGAGATTGATTTTCCGTTTGATGGAATCAGGCGTTACTTTGCGGAAATCCATTGTCAATGAAACTCTGGAGAAATATATGTATATATATGTGTATTATATCCGTTATCTAGTACCCATGTTACAAGCGTAAGCTTAGTATGGGGCTAGATGGCGCTGTGTGATATGTCCTAAAATATTTATTTTATATGTTATTGTGTTTTTCAACTGCGCAAAAACACTTTATACTTTTCCAGAGTTATACAACACTGTCTTGTTCTAGACTAGACTATACCTTAAAACCTCTAACATAATAATAGGTATTACATACCTATTATTATGTTTGACATGATTTTAATAACAAAAATTTTCATTGTTTTATTAATAAAACTAGACATATGTAACTTCTAAAATTTTATAAAAGCCTAATGTTATAAATTCAATTTGACGAGATATTGTAATTTGTGTAGCATATTCTGTGATATTAGTACTTATACCTATGTATGTTACAATTTTACATTATCAATAAAGATTCTTTATCTTTATCTTTATATTTCCCCTTACCTGTCGAATCCGACCCCGAGCACCTGCAGCTGCGGCACAGTCTCCACGTACCCCTTGTCCTTGATCTTGACAGTCTTGTACTCGACGAGCGCTGCCTTGGTAGACGCGGCGCCCATGTCGAAGAACAACGCGTGCCAAGCTGTCTCGTTGATTTCCTGGGAATAAAGGAGTATTATGACTGTTGTTACCACATCCAAAGAGAGTCTAAGACTAGTTACAACATAAAAATGGTGGCAGATACATCATTATGTCCCGAAATATGTCCCGAAATAAAATAAAATAAAATGTCCCGAAATATTTATTTATTTATTATTATTTATTTATTTATTATAGAAAAATTTTAGCTTTCTAGCTATCATGGTTTATGAGATACAGCTTTTAGTTATTAGTAGTTAGTATAGTTTATGAGACAGACAGACAGACAGATAAGAAAAAAAAGAAAGAAATATTTATTAAAATCATAAACATTACAAAATAAATAAATAATTTTATGCATAATACAACAATATGATTTCTTGTCATAATTGTTTTAACATTCTTACAAAAATATTTATTTTTAATATATATAAATAGATAGACAGCGGAGGCTTAGTATGAGGGTCCCATTTTACCCTTTGGGTACGGAACCCCAAAACATTTGTATTTTTAATTTGATACAAATTATTGATCACAGAAACAAATTAATGAAAGTATGTGTGAGTTAAATCTGATTGATTGAAAAGTTCTCACGCTAGGTAATCAAATTCAACATTTATTTGGCTACACCACACTTGATGTTAAGCACCATTGTAGTCTCAGATGAGGACTTGCTTTAAAAAGCACAAGCTTTTATCTTTATCTTTGTAATTAGGATTCCTTGGGTATACATAGAATCCTAAGTAATATTTACATAAACCTACCTTCCTCCTAAATATGCCATAGTTGATAGAGATGGCGGTGTAGTCGTTGATGAGCTGCAGTACATTGAGCCCTGCGAGTGTGGCCGCCTCCTTGAGCGCGCGCCGCTCCACCTGGTTGAAGTACCCGGGGACTGTGATCACCACTTCCGTGATAGGCTGGCCTGGAGGTGTGGGAAAGATAATTTAGCAACAGTATAGTAAAAGTCAAAGAATAAACCATAATGGTGAATTTTCTATAAGCGAGAAAAAATGGTATAATTAAATTTAAAACAAGCTTTTATTTTACGAGACAAAAAGATGGTTCACAAAAAACATTTCTCAATAATCTAATAGTTATTCTAGATCTTCATAATCTAGCTCTAATACATAATTTCATCTTATTTAGACAAGTTTGCATGAAAATTCCACATAAGCCTGCACATTAATTTATTAGAGGCGGAAATTATCATGGAGTGATATACAACATATATGACGAAGATACTATAAAATGTAAGGGAAAACAGTTCTATCAGTTTATTTTAATAGACAAAGGAAACATTTAAATATCATAAGCTAAGATTATATTATTTTAGACCATGTATAAAGCCACAACCATTTATTTATGATAGCAAAACCAAAAAGGCCAAAACCATGTTTAATTTGTAGACAGCTATGGACAGACTACACATTCAGATATTGATGACAAAGAAGGAAATTGTTTGTTGCGAAAGTAGATCACTTTCTATTCTAAGCTTTCACTCTGTTTTGCAGCAAAATAAGAAATACTAAGAATCTTCTGTTACTTTCAGACAGCAAAAAATCAGCTGTTATTTTTAGTAACAAGCTAAATATATACAGAACTGTAATATAATTCATTAAGTAAAATGTTTCATCTTACAAATCAATACAAAAAAATAAATCAACACAAACTTCCAAAGTCAATGGAAAACTTTACCTATCAAGTTTATTTTCAGAACAGAGCACTTTGCCTGCTGCTATTTTTAGACAACAGCTTGTATTAATCAATACTCAGATAAGGGCATGGTTTCACTATCATGGTGGTTTTATGGCTAAATGTACTGTAAACCGCATTTATACTTTAAACAGTACAGATTCATACAGTTTCTATTTTTAATTTTACAGGGAATTGTAGGAACTTATATTGGTAAGAAAATAAGTATTTTTGACCACATTATTTCTATTGGTGTTTTTTTTTTACCCAGATTTTCTCTGATCAGTAATTTCCAAGATATTAAAATCAACTATAAAGTGACAAAAAAAACTTACACGTTTTATTTACAAGTTCTAAACAAAATTACCAAGTTACAGTTACAAAACAAATTCTCTGAGCAGTAGACTAATCATGTTACCTATAGTAAAAAGTTGTATGTTATTGCTAAGTGTTAAGATTCTATGGTTTTATAAATTAATAAATAAATTACTTATGTACTTATAAAACACAAGATTTTTAGTGAAGAAACTAGTTAACTCTATACTTACCATGAGTAATCTCGGCAAACTCCTTGGCCTTAGCAAACAGCTGAGCCACAAGTTCCTCGGGGGTGTACCTCATGTTCTCATCATGGATGAACTCTATGGTGTCCCGGTCAGTTGCCACTATGTCATAGTAGGGGAAACGCTCCCTGGAATACACAAATTAAGTGATTTTAGAAATTGTCTTAACATGTCAATGTTAAGATGAAATTATGCATCATATACTAAGTAAACATAAATTCATTGCAAATAGCCAATTAGGGTATACTGTGTTTCTTAAGCCAAACAAGTGTTTGCAAAAGATCAGCACATCATCTGTATTATATGATTTAATTATGTATGTAAACACAATTTATATAATATATGATGTTTGACATGGAAGATATAACTTATTCTCAATATTTAGTAAAACAGTATTAAAATGTTAGAAAGTTAATTCATAAATTTCAAGCTTGTCTAATACAAATTAACACCTGGCTAGTGAAAGGTCATTGACCTAACAATCATCTGATAGTCACACTGTAATGTGCTGGAACATGACTAGAATTTTTAATAAATTTCGTCATATGTACTATTTTAAAAAATGTGCTAAGTAGTGTCACCAACCTGTATGCTTGCACCATGGGGTGGTCAATAGACTTTCCTAAGAGGTCCAGCAAATATTTGTAGGCATTCTTGGGAAATCTGACACCCACTCCAACGGCGTCTTCCCCGAATGTTCTCACACCGTCTCTGATCGCAACCACAGCCGGTGTCTTCCTCTTAGACTCTTTATTTAGTACTATTTCCATAGGCACCCCCGGTGACACGATGCCGATTTTCATCCATTCCGAACCCAAATCCACGGAGATTACTGCTGCAGCCTCCGTATGTTGACTCAACGTGAGAGACAACAGCACCACACTCAGTATACCATACATTTTCTGTAAAATAAACACGAAATACCGAGATCAATCTCGAGCACCAAAGAACACATCAGCTATTCCGGAAAATGAGATGTTGTTTGTCGCGGAGATACACAGGAAGTATGCACTTACATTACTCTTAGACATTTTCTTTTATAAAACTAACATTTGGGCTATCAATTTAACTTATTTTCCATCAGATATCGAGTGGAATAAATAATTTTTCACTGAATTTCTTTGAAGAAAGTCAACCACAAAGTTTAGTCCACGTCAAGTTAACGTGTTTTCTTCTTTTTGGCTAGTCTATGGTCGCGATGTTGCCATGGAGATAAAGCAAAAAGTGGCGAAGCTAGTGATGCTCATTTTAGTCGATTAATCGAGCCAATATTAAACCTATGGACAGACACACGGAAGCGGAAGCCCTTTGAATCCATAGACTATAAATCATATGTTTATTTATGTAGGTTGCTCTATAGTTTATGGTTCGATTGGGTGTCGATGAAGGTGTTGTTTGTTGAGTTTTGATTTGATTGCAAGTGCGGAGGTCGCGGAATGCTGTTTATTTATTGTTATATTTTCTGAACAGTGCGTCTAACAACAACTTAATTATCACAAGGTAAGTGCGATATAGGAGACGCGATAACTTCCTCAATTTCCTACACTTCCTATCGACATCTATGTAATTGGAGTAGATGGATTGCATAGTTCAATATGTTTTCGACGCGATTTATTACGCATATTGGATATTGTACTTTTGATTCCTCCATGCCCGGGGCGGAGCACGGTTTCGGGATGATGTTACATAGCCGGGTGACGCGGTGTCGTTTACGTGCGGGTCTAAAAATGTGTCTAGACGCATGAGCAGCGTCGAGACGCATTCGAGAGTCGCTCCTTCTAAATATGGAACGGGTGTTGGTGTATGTGGTTGGTGCCCTCGGCGTGGCGTGGCGTCGAGTCCCTGTCGTTATGTAATGGCCCTCGGGAGTGCGCTTGTGCACGTGCAGCATGCACGCGGCGCTCCACGTCGGAGGCTCGCGTCGCGCTACCACGACGCACGGCGCGCACGCGGTCGCGCTGCCTCGCCTCTGCTGCGACCTCGCCACTCCGCACCACCAGTTTCCTAGCAACACGTTGTTGATGCCGCCGCTGACCCAAGCAACACAAAAACACATGGTACCTACTAAATTACCGCTCGTTACATCATATGGTCGCGTGCACCGCATTTGCGCTGCCTACGTTGCTAGGGCGTCTATTAGCCATAACATCATTACCTATTTACGCTATAAGGAATTGTGGCTGGACTTTGCACTTATTGATGATTGTGAGTACAGATTTTATTCCCTAATAACCTGCTTGACCTTTGCTACCCTAATTTATGTTCTGAAAAGTGTAGAGTGCATTTCTATGTAAAGAATGAGAGCCCAGAAAAAGGTGTGATATTTATAGTTTGTAGACCTTTGTGTGACCTACATTTCACTTCACACTTCCTGTAAGATTTCTAATTTTAATTGTCAACCAGAGACAATGCTCTAGTTTAAACTTTGCTGGGGAGCCAATATTGTGTTTCAGTGGTTACCTTCTTTCACATTAGTTAATTGTTAACGGATCAGTAACAGTAGGAATTTCTCACATTACAAATGATAACTACTACCCTATATCTGCAAGATCACATTGATTGATACCAAGGCTTCATAATATCAGTATTATGTGATAAGAATTGTAGGCACATAATATACTGAGATACGAAGCAAGGAAAACTGTGTTGTAGTTTTAGCATTGTAAGTAAACAAAAGAAACAATATACCTTTAGGAAATTGTGTTTTTATGCTATAGAACTAAATAGCATGATTGTTATCATATATTATAGATATAATTTATTAACATTCAGAATTACAACAAACTTATTACAAAAATATAAGAGTTGGCATCAATTATGTCTCGTCAAACATTAATACAATTTTAATTTAAAAAAATCTTATTAAAAAATAAATAAAATTACATTAAAATAAAATTAAATTTAAACTTATAATTATTTTAGTTGTATAAAGTCAAGCATTATTATGATTAAAATGCAAGTGTGGAAGTATTGAAGTAGTAATTGTTGTATTGCAGTAATAATTTAACTATTCAATAAAATTCCCCAGGTTGTAGACTCATTGATGAAAAACAAGGTGATGTCACCATATTTCCTTATTCAAAGCTTGTGTGTATTGGATTGGTGTGTACTTTTTTACTGTATAGGTAATTATTTAAGTAGTTACTGTATTAATCACAATGATGTAATTTTAGAGGTTTATCTTGTAGATAGTTTACTGGATTATCAGTCAATGGGTGTGATAATAATATAACATAACTTTTTAATAAATAAAAATATACACTCTACTTTGACAATAATATTATTAAAAGTTTTGTACATGTAAGCTAGGTTAATCAAGTTGTCAGTTATTAGTATGTTTTACGTGCAAATCTCACAATTTTAGTAAGTACTTACTTGTATATGAAACTCTAACCTGTTTAGTCCAATTTACATAGTCACCAAATTTCAAATACAATAAATAGTATTTAAATTAGCACTTTCAATACAAAATGCTGAATAAAAATGCTACAATAACTGTAATAATAAGCTAATAAATATAAATAAGCTAATAAGCTTTATAAATATAAATAATTGAAAAATTAAACAGCAAAATTTAATTAAGAACTAGTAGGTACATACCTACTTTGACAAAAGGTTAAAAAAATATTAACTAAGTACTTAACTGAAAAATACTCAACATTCTCAAGTATTCCAAATACTTTTGTATATGATTCCATAGGCTTGAAGGAGATACTCCAATCAATACAAAACCATGTGTGATTTGATGTTTTTTTTAATAAACTCCTAAGAAAGAGGTTTCAGCCAAATTGCAACAATACTACATTTTAATTGTTGCATATTTCTACGCGCGACCATTGACGTACCTTCTACGTGCTACAAATAATTCGCCTATCAGAAGCCGTCGATAAAAAATCCATAGTCAATTGATGAGAAGTACAGTTAGCGTCAGAAGAGCGCGTCACCACTTAGGCGTCTATACATTTAACCTGTCGGCAAAAACATGGCGTGGCGTGGCGTTGTATATTTTATTTATTATAAGACGACTGCTATGTGTAGCCTTCTCTACTCGTAGCTTCATAAAGTAAGTAAATACTTAAGTTTGTGTGTGTCTCATTAAATATATTTATTTCATGAAGAGCTACGCTTCTCGTGGTACCAGTTTAAACTGCGTCGTCGCCGCCGCAATAGGGCAGTGTAAACAAATACCTGAGACAAGGCGCTCGTACGCTATTTGACTTGTTAGATAATCTTTTTTGTTTGTCACGAGGTGCGTGCGACGCGATGCCACGCCGACGCCACGTTTAGCACGCTTTACATACATTTAGCTGAAGCCACTATGCCAAGGTCGCCCAATATTATGCGATTGTGTCACTACGCTCGCGATAAATCCAATCGAACAGATAAAAGAAATGTTTTCTTTAAAAAAAATATTACATAACCTTTTTTTTAACGCGGTGTTAACAATTATTTTTAACGCTCAGCGAGGTTTGTTGATAAACTGTTATTTCTCGCGTTTTGCGTACTGACGAATGAATTTATACTTGGGTATTGCGTAATTCGCATCGGATAAATAAATCTTGCGAAGAAATCTTTACTAACTATACAAGTACGTAGAGTAATTTACAGCACGTCATGTGATAAAACGGAGGCCCTTTACGTTATAATCATTCAGGATAATAGTCGTAGTAAACGATAATAGTTACATTGATGTTTTCTGTAATATAATCTAGGTTCGCTTGCCACCTCTCTATTTACACTTAGCCCTAGTCATCATCTAAGCGTGCTGTCGTAATCGTAGTATGGACTCGTTTAAGGAAAAAAAATGAGAATCCACCTTTCTGGTATTACGTAGTTACGTACTATTTGCCTTAAGGCCCTTTAAGATAACATGATGCAATAACTGCTGTACTGTAACGAAATGCTCAGATAACCGATCTTTACCGCCTGTCCAAGAACTGACCTTAACCAACTTGCTTTAAATTGAGTTTGCAGATTTTTAAGTTTATCTAGTTATAGATGCTTGTAATAAGATAGTCATTAGTTTAAGCAATTTGGCCTTTGTCTGTACTGCTTGTATAAGTTGACTGTTAATTTACGTAGATCTACCCCTCCAGTAACTCAATATTGGACAGTCCTAAACACCCTAGACAATTAAAAAGCACATTCCTACCTATCAGCGTCTAAAAACAAACAAACGGCTCGTAAAAACCATTTCATTGTCGTCTTAATTCCGTAATAGATATTTAAAGAAGACTTTGGACAACGACGGTCCTAAAGTTCGTATATATTTTATTGGGGACTGGCGGCAGCACTTGTGTTTCGCATTTACCTTGAAGATGACGTTCTAGTCAGATTTTTTAGTTCCAATTTTATCTGTCCGAAGAATTGCCTTGTGTGAGTTCTAATCAAATTGTTTTGTGATAAAACCGGCTCCACAGCCTGCTACGTTTTAATTTATGCGGACAAACACGTGTTTAGTTTTAATTACTCTTTTATAATAAGAAATAAAACGTGACCGATTGTGAAAATAAAAACTGAAATGTCGAATACATCATGTTTTGATTTGAGAGATTAATAAACCATCGAAAAGCGTAATAATGAAGCTTAATTTGTAAAAATGTAAGTCAGGTGCATCGTTTCCTAAGTAGATATACAAAAGACAAATACAAAATGTATTTATTACCATTTTACAAATATAACCCTAATTCTATTATTCTATATTGTAATATATCAAAACAAATCGCTCAGGCCTCGCTCTTGACCCTCCACAGATCAGCGCCTCAACTAATCAACTAAACATATTCACTTCCAATCATTGTGTGCTAATAATATTCTGTTTTGTCGAGTTTGACTTAATGCAGAAAGCCACAAACTGCGGTCAAACCGGAAATCCTGTCAAAGCTCTTTAGTTTTACGACATGTATATCTACAAACCACTTTTACCATTTTACATGCAATACAACGGTCATACCACTAAAATAAATAGCTATGAGTTGGCATATTTTTATACCAATTTACTAAATTGTAGTCTCATAAGTTGCCATTACAAATAAACACAACAGTTAAGAACTAAAATTGGTCATAAAAATGTGTAGGTACTATTAACTACAAAATCTGATTTTTTATACATTAAATTGTGAAAAAGTGCCCATCCCCCCCCCTACCTCCCCTATGTATAAAAAAATGGTAATACTTATATTGGTACTTACTGGTTTATTTGGTTTTTTACACATGTCTAAGCAAATAAAAGATTCTTACGACGATTAATAACAATAAAATAAAAAAGAAATGCAAATTTATTCGCAATGTTTACATTTTCGTTACGTAGTTTTGCATTTTAACGAGCGACGGCCTTGTAACTTAGCCATAGTCATACAGTCGAGTATTTTACCTTATTTCCGTGTAAGAGCTTTATTGGCATATCAATAATAATTTGTCCCTTCCGTAGGGTGGATAACACGTTGATTAGTAGGTCCTAATGTCTTTTAATTTACTGCAGTCGTTAAACCATGTCTGATGCCCTTTGGTTTGTTAGAAAACACACCAGAGATTGGCACACTCATATTACTTGCTTTAAATAATATTTTGTACGTTGTACAGTCAGGGATTTAACCACTACGTCTCCTAAAACGATTCCCGCACGAGCGAACACTTAGATTTATATATAACTAGTGGGTGCTCGCGGCTTCGCTCGCATTAAGAAGAAAAACTTGCATCCTCTATTACACCCCTATAAAAGTGGCATGTCCAATTTTTTTTTCTTAGCGGATGCCTACGTCGTAACCTCTACCTGCATGCCAAAATTCAGCCCAATCTGACCAGTAGTTTTTGGCTGTGCGTTGATAGATTACTATGTCAGTCAGTCAATCACCTTTGAGTTTTATATATTTAGTCTAGTGGGTGCTCGCAGTAAAACTTGCATACCCTATTACACCCCTTTAATTACTTTACCTTTCTTAGCGGGTGCCTATGTCAAAACATCAACCTGCATGCCAAATATCAGCCCGATCCGTCCATTGGTTTGGGCTGTGAGTTGATAGATCACTATCAGTCAGTCAGTGAGTTTTATATATTTAGATTGGTTCCTATCTTTCCTCAACAGATGGCGCCAATGCGCGGCGAACGAGGCGGGTCCCCAGCTAGAGGCGCGCGTGCTTCACTGCCCCTCCCCAGGCGGCTCATCAGACAGATCGCCAGACACGTGGCGTCGTCGGGCCGCTCGCTGCGACGCCTGGAAGTCTCTGGAAGGGTCATAGACAACTTCGACGATCTGGAGGGCATCTCGGACGAGTCTGACATGGAAATGTCGCCGGCGTAATTATTTCTTTTTCTCTCTCTCTCTCTCTCTCTCTCTTGAGTCGTATTTCCTCATGATTGAGCACGACCCTCAATCATGAGGAAATACTCTCCCGCAGAATCAAATCGTTAGGAAAGTTATCTTGAGCAGATACATCGTGGTGGGCGCCCAGGTCCTTCCACGGAAGACACATGTTCCTGGATATTGTGGTCCTCAAACGTGTTGGTTTCCTTCACGATTTTTTCCTTCACCATTAAGCGAGTGAAAATCCACTCAACTTGAAAATACAAATTAAATATCTACATCTTTTTACATAGGATATATGCCTGGATTCGATCTGCGCAGGGCCGCGCGTAGCGTATTAGAAGAGAAGCCTATGTACAGCAGTGGGTGATAACGGGCTGATTATGATAATTAAATCCGAAACACTAGGCTAATTTTTCAAGATAGGATAGCAAGTTAGTCCCAATAAGATAGCAAACTCTTGGCTTCATATGGGCAAAACTCATTTTATTAGGTACCTACTTCACAATATTTGTTTAGGTCTAGACTCAAGAAACACGTGTACCTTCCAATACATCATCCAAAGATCTATATTTACTTCATTTTAGGAAATTTCAACTTAACTCTTCGTGGACTTATAATAGGTTACATCTAAACGCTAGGTAACTCTACAAAGATTGAATCAGTAACCTAGATAGCTTTCCGAGTCTGGCTCAGCCATTTTATTCTATCGTACTTATTTCTATCACTAAAACGTTTTATCTAGCATAGATATAAATTTTCAACGTCACTTATACGTTGATAAGATAGATAGGTATAATAGGTATTTCCAAATCTAGCAAATTAATATTATATAGCATATGTTTTTTTTCTGGACAGTGCATGCAATGAATGATTAAGAATTAACTGATCATAATTTTGTAACACATTTCTATTCATTCAATGTTAGTAAAAGGAATTGAAAACAACATTTCGAACTTTTGGCCACTAACAGTAACTATTTCTGGTTCCTAATTGAATTGAAAACAAAGAAGCCGTCGTAAAAATACTTGTAGGTATCCAGTAAGTCTAAAATTAATTAAAAATGCATAGCTTTTGTTTAATTAGTCGCATATAGGAGACAAAGCTGTTATTCTAAGGGCGAATGAGTCAGCGACCGTCAGGCTTGAGACTCAGGACAAAGCATAATTAAAAGTATGAAAAGTGTAGGTACTTTTTATATACGGGAATGACGAATTACATGACTCGAGAATATTCATACTGCTTATGCCATCAAAATAAATAACTACGCAACGAATAACACAACATTTTAACTGCTTATGTCTAATAAATAAACAGATATCTAAACGAAATAGTAATTTAAGTTTTCTTACAATCAGCCGGTATTTCGATAAGGTAATAAAGAAATACAGCTACTTAACAAATAAAAAAATTAAAAAATTACATGCGTAATATCTAGTTTTACATATTTGCTGATAGAACTAGGGATAAAAATATATTTAAGAGCTGTAAACTGTTAATTGTGTTCGGCCAAATTCAGCTTAAACTTCCACCATATCATTCACTCAATAACAAAACGTTTCTTCCCTTCATCCATCCCCAACAGAAACTCGTCAAAAGTTAAGTTTTCCTCTTATTTCAAAGCGGCATCTCGAATTACTACACAGGCCGTCCAGGCGATGTCAAAGCGTTCATCCCACATAAATTGTTTACTGGGTTACTGGGTTGCACTCGGATACTAGTTAAAGAGTTCTTTGCAACGCTTCGCAAGCAACTGAAAGCTAACTAGGAGTTCTTGTAACTTCGCGATAAATTGTTTCAAGAGTTGAGACTCTGAATTTAAATTCTGGTTTATGATAAAACAGTTTGTAAATGGCACGTTCTTGTTGTAATAATGGAAAGAGAGAAGCTAAAATCCAACTCAAAGTGATGCGTTTGAACATATTCCAAAACTAGATGTAAACCTATGATACAACATCAGGGATAAGACTTGCGTGCCCTAGAGATACCTATTCTATGTTATATACATACAATGCCTGTACATAGCAGCGAACACTTTATCCAGGATTAGCACAAGTATCACAGTGAATTGCCCCTACTTCAGTCATAAATAGATAAAACTTGATTAACCCCCCATTCACACCCATGGTTATTTTTATATAGTTTTTTTAACAAAGAGTTCTCTTCAAACGAGGCTTGACAATTGGCATTGCTATTTATTCTGGGCGAGCGCCAACCGTGCCACAGCTTTATCTATTAGGGCTAATGATCTGACTATGTACATATGTATGTAACTCTAGCTTCCCGAATTACTTTTCGTCGCTAACTATTATACGGTCGCGTGCCTTGGGAGGTGTATCTTGTGGGGTAGTTATAAATATAATATGTTATTAATAGCATCTAATTGATTGCGCTCATTAAGAGGTGGCGAAAGGGGTGGAGGAATATGAAACTTACGAGTATAGTGCGTCTGCTTTGTATATAATAAAATTCTGCATATTACATCTATCAGTTTTAGGAACGCTTGCGAGTTTTATAGACTAACTCTAACAGCATTCCTAACATGGCTTCCTTAGGTTACTAGATACCTAAGCAAACAGTCAAAAAGAAAATAAAAGCGGAGCTTTACACTTGTTAGAAATTAAAAGTTTCGAAAGTGGTATATAACCGATATAACTCTCCATGAAACAATATTAGCAGCACAAAACTTCGTCCGCAACAATGACGTCACAAATCCCGTTACGTACAGTCATATTATGTAACCTATTTTGATCCTTAGATTGTACAATAGTTTATCAAGCACATGACGTGTATAAGTTCTATGGAAAGTGTTGCCGCATCACTTATAATATTAGCGAGTGACGCCTTCAGCTAGACGCACACCTACGTAAATATTGTAGCTATGAGGAATCAACTATTTGCTTGCACTTATTTGATGGGGTCTCGTTGAGTTATTGATGGTTACAAATGCATTAACATAAATATATGTATTGCAAAACTTTACATGGTACATATAGAAATTAATGCTCTGCCTTCTGCTGCAGTACTGTTGTAGAAGGCAAAGTCTTCCAGTGTTACATTACTTAGTAATTTTACATTACATGCAGCAATAATATTTCACTGTTCAGTTTGTCGACAGCAAATTTCGCCACTTTCAGACGAGCTTACTTACTGATATGGTTATGGATTAATAAAATGCCTGAAGTGATTCCAGTCAGCTACTAAATTGTAGATGTTTGAAAACTCTGACCCCAGCGTTAACCACTCTCATACAAACCTACTATGTCAGAAGATGTATGATAAAATAGTACATATATAAATTTGTTGCGTTAGATTCTCTCTCTCTTTGAGTAGTATTTCCTCATGACTGAGGGTCGTGACTCCCCCGCAGAATTAATTCGTTAGGGGAGTTTTTTGGGCAGATACATCGTGGTGGGCGCCCAGGTCCTTCCACGGAAGACACATGTCCTCGGGTATTGTGGTCCTCAAACATGTCGGTTTCCTCACGATGTTTTCCTTCACCATTAAGCGAGTGCAAATCCACACATAACTTGAAAATACAAGTCATTGGTGTAGGGCGGATTCGAACCAGGGTGCGTCTGGATGAAAAGCAGACACTGGAACCGCTGAGCCACACTCGCTTTTTAATGCGTTAGATTAGAAAATGGGAAAATGCTTGATTTTGACAGAATAACAAATGGAGCAAAAGTTTGCCTTAAATGTTTTATACCATGTAACGTACATAACTGATATATACCTAATATAAACCAGGCATTATGGCAGTAGTAACTAATTTCAGTAGCGTCTCTTAGTTTATAGACAACCTTAGCAAAGGATTAGCACTGCAGATTAGCACGTTCTAAAATATGTACGTAATGTTGTAAGCGCGCTGATATGATATCCGAGATCGTCTCATAATCTTTTATCGCAATATGTAATTTACTAACAGACGCGACGCTTTTTTTATGTACAAATTGGAGTAAGCAGTTAGTAATAGGCTAACACATAAGGAGCTTCTGAATTTACTGAAGTCACAACTATTGTGAGACAGAACGTTGGTTCAAGTTTTGTACTTATACAGAAGGCATTACGATAATTCTGGGAACTGAATGGTGGATGTTAGTAACTTAGTTAATTATTTAGAAAGGTTGATAATGTATACGAGGAAATAAGGAGATTTTTTTTCTATCATGTCGTGTGCCGGCGAAAATCTTCTGGCGCAGAATGAACTTTCATTTTTGTTCATATTTTTTTATGACAGTAGACATGATACTGTAAATAAATAAAGATGCTATGAAACATCTAATAATTTAGGCAATCTTAATAAGCAAGTAAGTAAATTTTATAATTTTAGCTCAGCTAGCTAGATTAGCAGTGTTGAATTAAGCTATACAGGAACCTACTTTCCGAGATAATCTGAAAGCTAAGTAGTCTAAAACAAATCGAGATAGTAGTAAGCATACAACATAATTTATAATCAAAATATTTCCAGATTGTAGTCACAGAAAACATAATAATGTATATGTTTTAGATTACGATTATCTCAAAAAATCTTTGCAAGCTTTACTTGATACAGGTTCATCAATCAACTTCAGTGTTTAGGTGATATGTCTACGTATGTACCTATATGTTATCATTTCGTTAGGTTAGTGGGTAAGACAGGCGTTGATAAAAACTAAAGTTTGTATTGTTGCCGGGGTGATAACGTTGATAAAGCTGATTGTAGAATTGCGTAGTTTTTAAACGCCACTGGCGTCGCTTGGCGCCGTTGCATATATGTGCTATTATGTATGTATCTACTATGTACATACATAATGTACATGAGAATGTGGATATGACAACGTGATAATGGATTTCTGGCTCACAATGAAGGAAGGTCTCGGGATGGAATGAATGATGATTTTTGTGGTTTGTTAAACGAAATATTTTGTGAACGAAAGATGGTTCCAAAAATATGTATGTAGAATGAGAAGGTTCTGACTAATAAAATAATGTTTGTATAATTGTTTGTGTTCGCTCAAATTAAGTATATAATTTTAATAGTAATTATAAATAATAAGTCTACTTGCTGAAAATCAGTTATAAAAATCTAGTTAAGTATATTCTACCTTTATAGTTCAATTTAAATATTATGCCGGAACAATTTGCACAATCCTATCATGCCCCAACCACAACCTAATGGTGTCAAATGGACGGCCACTACGATGTTTTATCCCAAGAGAAACAACAGAACTTCCCAAGGAATACATTTGAGATGTCGTTATATGCTATGTATTGATGGAGTAAGTGGTGATTTCTTTACAAGTAAATGAAACTATGGAAAAATATGTAGTGTTATTTCCGCTGCGACTGCTCCTTAACCTTCAACGACTACAATCAACAAACTTGATGGTTTTTAGGTGTGTTCCTCCATATACCAGCGCCAACATTCTCCTTAAGATCTTACTAACACAGTTTCATTTACAATGGATTTCCGCCAAATAACGGCTGCAGGGCAAGCACGGCACGAGGACTAATAGTCTTTCCACCATTTTTACCCACTTTTATCCACTTGATGTATGGTGTTTGACAGGTCGATAAAATGGTGGAAAAACTTTTAGTCCTCATGCCGTGCTTGCCCTGCTGAATCAATATCTTTTCGAGACTAGTACTTAAATGTTTTTGTTTGTCAACAGTGTGGCGTGCGGAGGTAATGCAGGCAACCTGCCGCCCGCGGAGCATGACGACGACCTCACCAGCCTCAGCTGGCTGCAGGACAGGAACTTGCTCAGAGGTAGGATAAGATGAACGTTAGAGGTGGGCTACGAACAATGTTACTTAGAAAATACGAGAAATATGCGGCGGTAAGGTGATTCACAAATTTGGAAACTTTTTACTTGAAAATGATGCACCAATCATAGAAGCTATTGGAACTGCTTCATACATTGATGATTGGTGGATTGGTGAGGATTGGTGGTCATTAAAATATCATCACCTCCTTTATTTAGCACTTCTAAGTTGTCATTTAGAAGAGCTTAGTTTGCGGTACGTTTAAGAATGAATTGTTTCCGAATCTGTGAAACATTTGGTTGAGATAATGCCAACTCTACCCATCCATACTCATCACGTGAGCTGTAGTTCAGATTTTTCATCACGAGAAAATGTTTTTGTGGAACAAACAAGCTGCCATTGTACATACATATGTATATGATAAAGGCGATGTAGATATCCCAGCATAGCATGTTCAACTTATAGATTAATCATGTCGTGCGGTCTTCTTCTTATCGAATAAGAGTGGCCGACTCTGGTGTCGAAAGTTTATCAAGCCGCTCTAAGGGCCTCTGACATGGCTAAACGACTACCGTACCAGACAAACAGCCGGAACCTACAATTTAACCTGCCATCCGACCCTCGGAAGCGCCAATATGGAATGTCACTTGTCGGTCACCCATCCAAGTACTGACCGCGGCGACCTTTGCTTAACATTAGTAATCGCTTACGATTGCCTCCGCTAGCTGAGCTACAATCACTTCGTGCGGCTATGGCGTCTGTGAATTTGGACCAATTGGAAGTAGGTGGGTACATGGCATCATCATAATCTTTGTTAATATGTGATTTTGAGTGAAGTTCGAAATAAATAGAATTGCATACAATATGATTTTACTCAGTTTGTTTTAGCAGAATTATGTGCAAATACGATTGCATTTTTTTCTACGTAAGAATTATGTTCTTATAATAATTTTAATAAAATATCGTTGTAAAGTTATATGTACATTATTGTACATAATAAAAAGCAAATGAAGTCGATTATCCACAGCGGGATTTTCCTTGCATTTCCTGAGTTGCGATAGCCGTGGAATCTTTACTCTGTAACTGAGGCCTTGGCATGTCACGATCAATTTAACATGTCAATGAGTTTCGAGCGCAATGTTTGGTAGATAACTGATGTACAAACCTTTGGTTATCGTGGCCATGTGATAAAATAAGAGTCTCGCTTGAAGGTGTAAAAATGTAACTGTTTATCGACCTATTTTTGACCAACTTCAAAGAAAGAAGGAGGTTATCTAGTCTTCTGAAAGTTTTTTTTTTCATATACATGTTATAATATAGTAGATATTAAAAGAAATACCCTGGCTGATTGAAAAGTGCATTTTGTTTTTTTTGTTCTGTAAATTAAAATCAAAGTTAAAAGAATACTCGCCTAATCTTTTGTTTTTGTCTCATATTGATTAGTTTGAAAAAATTGTGTAAAAGACATAACTCTAAATAATAAATAAATTGTTGATTAAATTTTATGAGATTTATGATCCTAAGATGTTATTGGTCTGTTAAAATTTAAACCGCTTTCTCATGTTTCAGGTATAAATCTAACCAAAGGTGACATGGAAGAAACGAAACATTCGACACAAATGATCGCCAGCCAAGTCATCGTAAAGGTAAGGATTAAAACCTTATTCTACTTAGTTAACTTCTAGAAAATAGTAAAAAAAATAGTAATTTATAATAATAAATTTATTAATTTAGTAATTAATAGTCATTGTAGTGAAAATTTATAGTAAAAAAAGATATTAAAATCTCTTATACTGCAATAAATCCGCATCTTCCACTATCCTTACTGACCCTTCATCTCATTTAATTAAATGTTATGCCTTGTAAAAGCAAGTAAGGACGATCATAATTTTATTTAAATTCGTTATTAAATGCAACTTCAACTGCATTTAGCATTTTAGCACAGACTTCCAGCCTGATTAGCACAATTAAAAAATAAATCTCAACATTATTGCCATAAAAGTAAATTCGCGACGACACGATTCGCCAATAACTTGCCGTCATAAAACTTAATTAACACTCAAATCCAGCCGTCAAATGCATAAGGAATTATTTAATACTTAATACAGACATCCCGACTTATAATGCACCGATTATGTTATACTAATGTATAATATAATTGGCAGTCGATTTAAATCGTCGCACGTGTCGTAAAAGTTTTCTTTTTTTGTCAAGTTTATATTCGTCGTGGGTTTTTTTTTCATGTATTTTGTCATTAGTGTTCGTTCATTACATTTCTCTCCCACGACGTAATGGAATGGATGCTTTGATGCTTTTTATAAAATTACAACTTTTTGATGAAGCAGAGGCATAAAAATATGTTTTTCTGCTTCGACTGACTGATTGACTTGGCATATTTTTATCACGTACATATTTCGTGTTTCTTCTTTCTTTGTGAAAATATTCGCTTTAATTGAGTAGATTAATCTGAATGTACAGATAAAAAAGCAGTTTTTTAAAGTATTGCATATACATTTTTCTCTTTAGTTTTGTCAAAAAAAGCACAAACAAGAAATATGAATATTAATTATACATACATCTAAATAAATATTCTCGAAATACGAAAAAAAATTTGCAATTTTAACAATAAAGCATTCTATTGACACAATCACCCCCTAATAAAATATTTACTTCCGCCGACAGAATATGGAAAACAAAAGCCCAGTTAGTACATTTTCACGTATAAATGTATGAGCTTCACGAATTATTACGCAACATAAAGTATTTACACAGATGTATGTCCGGATTATAGCAATGCCGAATTGTAGAGGAAGCCTTAATTTTTTCGACCTTGCCACCGGTTATACTTTACTTGAATAGTGTAAAAACTAGGAGGTTTGTTACTGTTAGTGAGCTTGTATGTTTCATTGTGCTGTCTATATTGTTCTTAAATCTTCTTCTTCTTTTTTAAAATAAAAGACCTTTGTATACGATCAAACCACCACAAATACATAAGGGAAAAGTGGCCTTATTAAATTGTTAGCTCCGTTGCAGAGCAACAGATAGCTGTAACTTTTGATATGGAGGCTGTATGGGGTCCCAAATGTGATATAAACTAAATTTTATCTTATATATATGAGCGAAGCCACGGGTATACACTAGTTAATCATATTTTATACATACTTACATCTTGTAAATACTTCAGTCACCTCATCGTTACTTATTCTTATTTTTTAACACAAATGTCTAATTTCACTGTACAGTTTCCGTAAGGCATGATTTATGTCTAATTTCCTTAACTTTAATATTAAAAAGCAGAATATTATGCATAAAAAATCTTTTATTAAATTGAGGTATAAAGTATTCCAGTTTATGAGTACATATAAAGTGGGTCAGAACAAGACATAAAACGCGCAATCATAAAATGTCAAGGCCACGTGTAGTCCTACAACACATTTACGTAAATTGTTTGTTGGCTCATCCCTCGGCAACGGCAGGATTGATCGATTTTACACTGAAACTTATCAAGTCTAGAAATGCATATTAAAAGCTATTATGTTATCAGAACGAGCGTATTTTGTAAGGCACTGTTGACTGTTGATGTCCAATCATATAGGGTTCATTATACAAGTGTAGTTTTCTTTGCAGTTCTCAGAATCGTCTTTATGTCACCACGATTACCGTGAACTTCTGCTCTACAAGGCAAATAATATAATCTATCTAGTATACATATAAACTCCAGACAGCTGCCACTAACGACTTAATAAAGAAATTGATACATATTTCAATTGAAATTATTACATATTTTTCACAAAAAATGTATCCACATATTTCCCATAAAAGCATTTTGTAACAGCACTCAGCACAACAAATAAACAAACATAATGTACTCATAGAGTGTAATAAGTACCACATTTTCCTCCTTTCACTCACGCATACTTGTCGTTGTTATAGCTATAATGTTGCTATATTATATATGTATGTCTATAAACACGTGTTTTCCTCTCGTTAAGCTACAATGCTTTCTTATATTGATCCGGATAATGATAAAGGTTATTGAATGCTCTTATCTGTATCGGTTGATTTGTCGAATGAAATACTGCTGGTATCATAAGACACTATTTATTCTACACTATACAGTTACATGCAACTAGTTTTTTATACCTATAGCTTTAAAATGCGAACATAAGGTGCCGTAAATTCTGTATGAAAGTGGGATGAATTTGTTGGACTTTTCATCTGTTTGATTTTGTTTCATACTCCTCTTAAGGTCACGTATGTCTACGATAGATCTCATTGCTCATATTAAACGACATAAAGCAGATTCAGATATACTATAATAAAAATGTAGGTCCCAGCTGTTTGTCTAGTACGACAGTCGTTAAGCCATGTCAGAGGCCCTTAGGGCGGCTTGATAAACTCTCGACTCCAGAGTTGGCCACTCTCATTCGATAAGAAGAAAAAGATATACTATAGTAAAATGTATACTAGCTTACCGAATTATTAATAGCTCGTATCAAAGCAAATCCAATACAAATGTTTAGTGAAGTCTGTGACTAATACCGATTCAACGCGGCTCAATGGCGGTAGGCACGACTGTTTTACTACAGCCGTTTACTCTACTTGGAATCATTATAAAGCATTTGTAACGCTCTTTTGTACAGATTTTATGTATTAAAACAGAAAAAAATAGAATACATAAATAATGAATGTATAATAAAGAACTCTCTACCTGGAGCCCTGTTGTCAGATAATTATAATCCAAGGGTCTTCAAATCTAGAGTAAATAGGTTTCTTCTAGGCAAGCGTGCTACATCTTAGACTATAATGGGGCTATAGCCTGCCTGATGTTGAGGCAGGCTATAGTGAAACATAAGCTTTTTTCGTGTTAAATAAATAAATAAAACAAATCCTTTACAAAAATAATCCAAAACGATAGTATGCCTAGCGTTCTCGGGGCCCCGATTAGCGACGCAGAGAAGCAACACCCCAGGTTTTTAGTGGGTATGCTTAGGGTTGGTTAGGCAATGCGACTTCTACATAACCACCGTAAATAAATCCTCACCGGGATTGGGTGCTAACTTTAAAAGGTTTTCCTGGATCAAAAAAAAGGTCTTAATATCAACTATCAAATATCAATTTGCAAAAATCTTAGCAAGCGTCGTAAATCTACAAGAACAGTTGGACCAGCCATCGATAGTATAATTAGTACGAGCTCGAAACTGCAGATAAGCTATAACTAACTAATAACTAGGTTGCCTGGAAGAGATCACTCTAAGTGATAAGGCCGCCCTCTGTCCCAATACTATGATCTAAATTTCTTTATACTTGTGTTCTTTTGTTAGTGTACAATAAAGAATTATGGATTGATAAGCTGTAGCAAGTTGCCTAAATTAATCGTTTTCTATTTATACTAAACTACTGAACAACCTATCACTTATTGATGCCATTATAAAGTACAGGACTAGTTAGGAGAAATATAACTGGTACTGTTATTAAATTAATGATAAAATATTAAATTTGTCGGGTGCACTAACTAGAGATTTGTACTGTGCTTGTAACTATTTTTAAGACCACTGTATAGAGACCTAGTTTTACTAACAATAAATGATTATTACTGGATTTGTGGAACATTCCGATGCGGCACTAAGTAGTAAGCCAGGCAGTAAAGTGTAAAAAAAAACTAACCAACTGTAGTGTAAAGAACTAACCAATTCTCTTCTTCTTCCACAGACGGAGTCGCTGACCCCGCCTCCAATAACGCGACCCCCCTCTCCTCCCCGCACGCCAGTCAAGGCTCCCCCTTCCCCTCCCGCAGTAACACATCAAAAGCCCCCCTATTCCTTCTCCTGCCTGATATTCATGGCCATAGAAGCGGCCCCGGCGCGCGCGCTGCCCGTCAAAGAGATATACGCATGGATTATAAGACATTTCCCGTACTTCAGGAGCGCTCCGCAGGGATGGAAGAACAGTGTCAGGCATAATTTGTCGCTCAACAAATGTTTTCACAAGGTAATTATGCATTTGTATTTTTCTTTGTAAGTGATTGGTGTGCCTTTGGCTTGAATTTGCCTGATGAAGTCCTCGTTTAAAATGAATATGAAAGAAGAAACCTATTAACGACAGTTACAGTTTTTCAGTAGTTGCCAATAATACATAAAACAAGCAAAGCGAGTTTTTTTTTTAACAAGGAATGGGTTTGCTCTTGACCGTAATTCGCCTGATGGTAAGCAAACATTAAGGTCTAGGATGGAGCGTGCTTACCCAGTGAGAACCGATTCACTCTCGTTTTGAAGATCGCAAGGTTATATTCTGCGGGAACAGGCAGTCAGGTACTGACTAATTGAACAATACATTATATTTAGTTTTATCCTGATTCGATCTTATACATGTAAAGTATTGTAATAATAAATGGATATCAAATTTATTACTTTCATGGAATATAATTTTGTCAACTAGTTTAGATTCTTAATTCGTTTTTAATACATGTAGTGGAGAAAAATTAATGAATCAATGAAATTACCCTTTGATTATGGTTTTAAATTAGTTGTTTCTGCATATTCCAGGTGGCGGCGGCGCCAGGTCTGGGCAAGGGCTCGTTATGGACGGTAGACCCGCAGCACCGCGCCAGCTTACTGCAGGTAATATACTCAATACATACAAATTTATTTACTTTTATACGTAGTATACAAGCATTTCACACTAAGTCCAATGCGGCTGCTTTAGTTGATATACCTAATGAAACTACAATGCTAATGTATATTTATTTATTACTATTTATCAAATCAGCTTCACAAAGTAACAAGAGAGCAATCCTCTGAACATGATTCTTGTACTGTTATCATCCTGAAAGTATTATAATACCATGTAAAAAATCGACTTACACCATGTACATATGACGTGTATTAGCTAAAATAGTGGAATAAGATTTGTTGGTAGTCCAGATGTTAAAAATTAGCCATTTTAAATATTTCTCATTAGTAGTATTAGTAACTCTGTATTGATTACCCTTTTTCAAGAAATTTCCGTTCGTTTTGACCTAATAAGGCCACAAAAATATAATGATATTTGACCACTACTCCTAAATTTCATTGTTTGCTTGTAGTTTGTCTTCACAATGAAGTTTAATTTCATCAGTAATAGTATGCTTGATCATCGTTACGTTGTACTTTAATAGCTTTATTAATGAATCTTGGTTACATTAAACCAATGTCCAAACATTAATCTATTTACGTATTTTACGGTTATTCGAAGATAATTTAGTAATTTGGATTTCAATTTATTATTGTAAATAAATTTTCTGGGCTATAATATACTCTGTTGTAAACAATTAGAGATTTACTATTGATTTTAATTTTATCTGGTCTTTCCTTTTCCTTTAAATCTGAAGATTATGACTTCATACCATAATTTGCTATACTTTTCATATGATTTTTGTATGTAATGATTGTCTGCCAAAAAATATTTCCCATTACCCCATCTATCCACAAAACCAAACACCACAAACAGATAAAAAGATAACCTCTAACCGTTGTAATTTTTTTTAGCTTACGCGCAACAATGGTTTGCAGGCATTCGGTCGTCAGCCCGCGCCGGCGACACCTGCACCAGATATTAAAGACACCAAGAACACTCCAGACCCGGTTCTATTCCCCTTCCTGGCGCGCAGGCTGGCTGGCTCTCCTGAGCCGGGGGCTGACGAGTACCTCGCCGCCGCTACCGTGCTCGCCATGAAGTATGGACCCGCCGTTATGGACCAGGTGAACTAAACTTTAGATGGGTCATTTACTTGCGGTAATAGAAATGGACTAAGTGTCCGATGAGTGTGATTGGTTAAATAACAGTTGCCTTCACAAATAGATACTCACTCTTAATTTCTTGAATTTGACAAATTAATGTTTTACATTTAATGATTTTGAGAGGTCCGTGACCCAAAAAACCTACTCAATCCCGAAACAGTCTCCCGTAACAACGTCCGCTGTTTCAGATTGGGTACAACAAAATACACGTGTCACATAACATTTGGATTGCCCAGATTTTTTCTACCCTAGCAAACGAAAATGTTGTAAAAATAACACTGTAAATTACTTTGTTATTTTGTAAATTTATTATTTGCTGAATACAAGTATATAACCACATTTCTTTCCTTCCCAGCTGCCCCCGGCGGCGCACCTGGTGATCTCCCGCTGCGCGCGCGACGAGCACTCGTACAGCGGCTGCGAGGAGCGCCGCACCGCCGAGGCGCTCCTCAACCTGGCCGGCGTGCGCTTCGAGCCCGCGCCCAGCTAGCGGTGACACCCGCACACCACGCGCGAGCGGGCCGGGGCGCCGGGCCGCGGGCCACCTGCCCACACTAGGGGGAAGTAGAAACAAACCCACACAATATCACCTTGCGATCACTGCTGTAAACATGTCTACCACTTAAACCGGCTTGTGTAGAGGGAAGGAGACACGAGCGTTGCTAGTTCCATAACTAAATATACTGTGCTTAAAAGTAGTAACCGAAAGCAAGTGAAAGTTCAGTGCAGTTCACCTTGAGCGCAAATGTGCTTATGTGGCATTTGTCAAAAAACTATTTCGCGCTTGAACTTGTTTCACTAATCACGAACATACTCGTCTGAGATCACAAAACTGGTTGCTGCCCTGGTTTATGGTGATGTAACATCTGGTGTTCGAACTGGCTGGAAGCTGATGGAAGGAAGCAAGCAATGATCTGGTATACCGTAATATGAATTGTGTATACGATGCCATCGACACTAGGCTTATATAGTGTACTCGGCATTGCCATCTTTCCATTATGACGCCGTAGTGACATAATTAAATCGGTGAATCTTTCGGTGCAACTTTCTACAATCACACGTTTGCGTTAAATACCTGAACTCTGGGTGTGAAAAAAATGACGCAAATAATTCGATTGATCGCAACCATTCTGAACCGTATTCATTTGCGACAAAGACTATTGTTACGTGCATCTTACGATTGTTACTTATTATGGAGCTATAAATCGCTATAAAGCAAGTTACCAGAGTGTTTTCTAAAAAGTTTGTTTGTTAATGGGGCGAAGCTCTGTAAAGAATTATTCGGCATATGAGTTCGATGAACGATAAAATTTAAATTCAAAATTTACATTTCCATTGGATGTTTATTGTCGCAATTATAAATAGACATAAAAGTTTACCAGTCTCTAGTCCTAAAAAAGACGATCCGTTTTGTCAGTTTCGTTACTTTTAACAGATGTCTTTTAAATGAATTATTCTAATTAATATCAAATATAGTATAATTGTTAGGTAAAATGGCTCTCGAGCCGTCTAGTTAAGGCCTGACTATATTTCCATTCTTATGATACGATGATATTCTAAGCATCACATCTATTAGGCTAGTATGAAAGGAATGCTGTTTTCTTACTCGTAAAATTTAAATTAATGAACGAACTGCTAATATGAAATCTTCAACTAAGCTCCATCTTTAAAATTTTATGTAATTAACAAAGAAAACTTGGAATATTTGAATCGATTTAATATCTGATTGGTACTACTTATAATGCTAGTTGTGATACTACATACTTAGTACTCATAATTATGTAATTTCTTTAAAAGAATGGAAATTAGTTACAAATAGAAACTCCTATCTGCATTTAGGTTTTCCTCTGAATTATAATAGTCAAATCACACATAATAAATACCTTCATTGTATTTATAACATTTTTAGTATAATCGCTACAATGTAGCCATGTTTTTGTCGTATATTTTCGTTTGTTTTATGCCGAGTATTGCCAGAGTAAAATTATTTAATTATTTTTCGCATAGGCAGAGACACACATGATGCATCATAGAATTTAAGTTATAAAATAAACATAGTTTTTAATTTATTTGGCTTTGCAGTTTATGTATTTTAAGAGCAATTATTTTAAGGAGTATATAATTAATAATATCGTGTCTAGGTAAATATTGTTAACCTTAAAAGAAACTGAGCAATATAATTTATGTACTATGTACTCGTGATCTGAACGCTATGAAATTTTATATAATATACAAATATTGTATACAGGGCGATCAAAATGTATTTTATATATCTATTCAAACATCTGGAATATGCAGATTTGATATACGAGGGTATATCTATAGTTTGCATTAGCATAGCCATGATAAGCAAACCATAATTTTGTGTTCAACAAGTGATCTAGTGGTATATAATCGCCTCCAGTATATAAACTATTTATTTACATTGAAGCTGTTTGTAGGTATGTATGTAGAATGAATTATGTACTGCTGTCAGTTCGGATACGCCAATAAACAAAATACATATGTACATAATCTTCAACTAAGTAAATTTACTCATATTGTTGAATAACCCTATTAAGACAAGTTGTAGTCAAAGTTACCAATCGTATCACAAATAAGTAAGTAAAAATACATTCTGCTTATAAATATAGAATTATTAAGCGGTGACGTAAGGACTCCAATATTTTTAGTTGCAAAAGGGAACATGCATGGAAATGGAATTTGATTTTTGTAAATAAACTATAAAAATATACCAAAATACTAAACGAGCTGTGCAAACCGCATTTATATCCACTGAAAAATAAAGAAGCTATGACCAATTGAAGATTTAGTTCCATCTCTTTCTTTCAAAACAGAATTTTCTATGTATTTTGTATGGCGTTAGTGCCATGTGACGTCACATGACATGTCGGTTCTCTCCGTCTAATCGTAAACTAAAAACGTGTCTAACTGCGTTTTTATTAAAGCTAATTCGAAGATAATTTCACTGTGCTGATTGTTTATTAAAAAGCTTTCATTGAAGTAATAAAAAAAAAAGTTGTGCATGTTCCCTATTACAAGACTCTACCTTACGGTAAAACAAACGTGTACTCAATGAATTATTATAAACCATAGCTTGGTGTATCCGAAATGAGATCAGTACAACAACATTTAGACATATTTGTAGAAATATTGTACATCACATGTACAGATGAATTTTATTCATAAACCTTAAAGTAGAAGTAATATAAAGTAGCCAGTTTAGTAGACAGGTAGCTTTAAATCCAATTTAAAGGATATAGGCTGTTTATTTATCACAATGTATCTTAGTATCCGATATTTGAAACACATCATTTTGAACTAATCTCTTATTTGTCAGGTTAAAGAAATGTTCAAAAATCATGTTGACGCTTCGATAATGCCTTAATAATACACCAAGTAGCGTTTATGTGATAACTTGATAAGTTAGAAATAACTTAACTACATAACTGTTCGAATAAAAACTTGTAAATGTTTCGAAAGCTTAGGCACTTGAAATAAAATTGACATTATATCGGTTTCTTTATAGAATTTCAGCATTTAACCGCATTAAGTCTTCAATTCTGTAATACTCTGATGGAAGTCATCTCCAACATAATGTTATGTTCTGAGATACTTCTAATTATGTTTAGTAAAGCAATTTGCTTGTTCAATATGCATTATTTATTGCATAAATTTATTAAACTATTTATTTTATTACTAAGTAGATGTCTTATGATTGGTATGCATAATAGAGAAAAGAAAAAAATCTGCTTCATTAATACAATTTTATTCGCGTTTTGATGTGAATAAACAAAATTACTTGTAGGTACTAGACTGATGCAATGACTGATTTGAAGCAATATTATTTATTAGTGAAAATTGATATTTTTAGTTTCGTTTTCATAACCGCTAATGTGCGTATACGACGATTATGATTTGTACCAAATACTTTGATTGTTACAACCGACGATTTAAAGATGTAATTTTCAAACGATATAAATGAAATTATAAATCATGGTAAAGTAACAGAGCCTGAAGTTTGGCAAATCAATGATTGATTTGTTAACAGTTGCTGTAGGCAAGGACATGTGCCAAATGTTTGAAACCCACGTTCTATGAACTATCAGATTCACTTACCAGTTATAAAGATGTATTTATATATTTCAAATATTATGTAACGCATAGATAGATGTAGGGTGTAAGTGATATTATAGTAACTTAATTCTATTGCTAAATATTGAATAAAGTGCATACATTCGCTGTATTTAGGTGCGTCTTCCAACGTGTTTGTATCGGTTCTCTTATATTGATAGACGCGAGAGGGAAAATCGAACTGAGATTTGTTCCGAGATAATATTTGGCTTTAGCAGTGTTTAACACTCGCCTAACGCTAGATTTAATGCATTAAATGTATACTTTTTAATTTGCGTTCGATTTCTTCACAGATGTAGAGAGTCAGTCGATTTCCCCTCTCGGGTGACACTAGCCTTTCTTTCGGTGTTATAAAATGAAATGTAGATGGAAATTTTACAGCAATAATTAGTATCTAAATGTAGTAATTTGCTGGTAGATGCTATGTATGTAATGATTATTGTGTGATACTTTACAACTTACTTTATGCAGCCTGCTGCCGCTTGTGTGATATAAACTTCGTATCTTGAGACGAACATTCTAAAATCTTTAAAAAAATAGTTTAAAAGGTGTTGATTCTAATTCTAAATATTGTTCATAATTTATGTTTTTATAAAATTAAAATATTCGTACAGAATGATTTTGAAATTAGTTGGCTTACTTCCGCAAGTTATTTAGAAGCAGTCATTTAAAACTATCAATTTATTAAACTCTTGGACAAAATTCAGTCTCAGCGGCAGGAGGATATATAAATTGCTATATTTTATTTTGTAATCTTAAAACTCAAATCACTAAGAATATTCTAATCTACCTATACCTTAGTTTCTAAAAAGTTATAACTATTAAATATATTCGAAAAGTTATATATCATCATGATATTAAAAACTATTGTTGCGGCTTACATTTCTTACGGAAAACTCTTTTTTACATTAATTTATTGCTTAGGTTAATGGATATTTTTATCACTATATTCGATCGTATACGTTATGATTATGAAGACCCGGGTTGGATCGACATTATTTATGTATATTAAGTTATTGATTGTGTACTTTGACTAAGTGTGGCGTTCGCACTTGAAATGATCATTATATCGTGTACCTACTAGAGAAAGAAGCAGTGATGTCTTCGTTATCATCTTTCATATTAATAAGATATTTATTCAATACACAAACATTATGTCAAGACAGACTTGTTGAAATGTCTTTTAGACTTAAAACAGCGCACTATATCCGAGTTTTTGCATTATAGAATCAATCTTGTCTTCAACATGCTTGTGTATAAGCAACGTTGTAGATAGCTTTGGTTTGGGTATATATTTAATCAAGTTAGTACACAATTGATGGAAAATAAGTTAACCATTTATTCCGAATGAACTTCAATACTGTTTTCCTTTTCACATAAAAATATTTGAGTTCAAGTGAGAACGCCGGTGGTATTTGTTTATGTAACTAGCGGTTGGTCCGAACTAATTATATTTAAGTGAAATTGTTGTTGTTGATATTTTACCGGCTTACGAACACCGTTTATTAATTATTGCTAATTGTTGAAGTTATTGCCAAATTTTTATTTGTCCTAAAATCTTTTGTCTTTGTACATATCCATTAAATAAATTATGTACCGAGATTACTTTTGTGTTTCCTTTCCTTATTGTAGGGACGAAATAAATGGGCATTCACATCGTGAACTGTTATCGCTAGAAAAAATCTATGAAATTATTCATCTGAATGAAGAAGTAAATGAAGTTTGATTGATGAGTTTCCTGAGCCCAATATTAATGCTATCCCTTTTATTTAATACAAGAATCTCTCATTAGGGCAGTTCTCTTGTGCAGATACATCGTGGTGTCGCCCAGGTCCTTCCACTCGAATATTATGGTTCTCAAACATGTCGGTTTCCTCAAGATGTTTTCCTTCGACGAGTGCAAATCCACACATAACTAGATTATACGAGTTATTGGTTGGGCCGGATTCGAACCATGAAAAAAATGATGAAAAGCAGACACTGGAACCGCTGAGCCAAACTCGCTTAACTATAAGGGTACTTATGCGTAACCTTATTCTTGATAGGTAGGTATCAGATGAAACACCAAAAATACTGAACTGATTTTTATTACAAAAAGAACAAGCATATCGGTTATAAACCGGTCCACAATTAAACGTCCATAATATTTATTCATCTTAAAATAATGTATTCTACTCCGTCAACATTCAATATTTCTCAACCTTTATTTAGATAAGATTCAAGAATCAATTGATTGCACATTTCCAAAACAAGGAACATAAAAATGATACTTTTATATCGGGTTGTATCTGATAACTAACTATAGTACAGTGCTGAAAGAAATATCATCGCTACAATTAGATCTTAGGCTGGTTTTAGACTAACGTTAACTTTAAACCGATGGATGTGACAGCAAAATGTGTACTTACTTATAAACCGTCGTCGAATGAAGCTTAAACATGGATATATTTAAACAAGTACCTATACATTTAGAGCTGTCGGTTTTTTTATATTGTTTATCAGTCAGCGTGAGTGTATAACTAGCCTTACCAATAAACGGATGTAAGTCTCCTTAGCAACGATATTGACGACAATTCTAACCCTCTCTTAATTGGGCCACGTATACTACGAAAGTACTTTGTTTTTTCTAATTTTTGACGATTTGGAATGCCATACATTCTATCCATTTATTAAGTTATGGTTCTATAGATACTTAAATTGTTAAACATGTCAGAGAAAAGTCAAGTCAGAGCTATTGTCAATAGTTTCAAAAGACCTTAGAATATGACTTTCAGCACTGCATCTCAGTAAAAAGTAAAATAATTTCAATTTCAGTCATTTTAATATGGAACTACAGCAAATGTAACTACATATTATATCCCTGCATATACAATGTGGCTGGTTTTTAACTCCCAATAAATTAAATACTAAAACAAGGCCGTCCATAAAATCTACGCACGCAAGCCGATTTTAAAAGAGGATTTTTTTTTACTAATACGGGTTTGCACTTGGCCATAGTGTGCCTGACGGTAAGCAAAGGTTATGTCCTAAGATAGAGCGTGCTTACCCGATAAGAACCGATTCACTCTCGCTTTGAAGATCGTATTGGATTATAGTGTGATGTAAGACGTAATCAAAACTGCTTTCTTTGTATTTAATGTAAGACATTTTAGCCCAATTGTACATTTAGGTCCATTTTCGAAATCATTTTTTACTAGACAGTGTTGTCACTAAATAAGTTTAAGAACCGTACAACAGGCCATAGTTTCACATTAGATGTAGGCTTTTCGTATCAGTCAACTAACCGTGCGGTGGTTTATTGAACGTAAATTGACCGACGTGATTAATTATATTTCTTTTCCTATTCATATCGTCAAATTTACATACACTTCTATCTGTTAGATATTTATATGGTTTGCTATGAAGGCAAAACTATATCTAGCTGTATCTGATAACAAATGTTTACAGTACAAAAATCTATTTGAACATCGATTAATATACCTTTATGCCGGCTGTACATTTTTGTCGAAAAGGGTGGAGAATACTTAAAGCCCGGTCGTGATACATAAAGAATTTCGGCCTTTGACTTGTATCTATAGCTCTTTATTCTCTTGTACAAATGTATTACCATTATAATGGTGACTACGCCTTTGTATAAGCCAACGTCAGAAATTCTTCGTGTTCCGCGCCCGGACTTTAGTCCTTTATCTAACGTCCCTGGGACGAATAGTTTAAAATATCTTGTCAATAATATAAAGCCGGCATGATAGTCCGCAGTTAGATAGATAGTGCGCAGCTGCTATTAATAGATATATATTTCTCTCGTCTATACTAACATAATAATTAAATAATCTGTCGACATTTTGTTACCGAAATCGTTTTTGTGTAAAAAATATCTCTATTCGTTTTTTCATTCCGTTTCTAAATGAACTCGCATACAACGTTATCTCTATTCATACTACAATATTGGCGTTTGAACTGTAACCACAACTTTTTGAAACACTAGTTAGTCAGAATTGAGTACATGAAGTCTTAGACGCTAATAGCATTCTGCAATTTATATAACATTGCCATCCAGCGTGGTAATGCGGCCATTATGCTGGGCACGCTGCCCTCTGGTGTTGGGACACTTAAACTCTCTTTAGGCTTTTCTTAAGATCTTCTAAGTGCCCGCCCCCCCCCCCCCCCCCCCCCTATTTTGTTGTAGTCAGAAGTAAATATATGATGCATTATTTGACGTGCAGTATATACCTACATATATATGTGTAAGACTCAACTCGCCTATATAAAACCAACGGTTTGATAATTCTACTTCTTAGTTTTTGAGTTTCAATCACTAATTGAAATTTCAATCTTGTATATATCTAGTATCAATTAAATATTATCTCTCTTAAGTCGTATTTCCTCATGACTGAGGGTCGTGACTCCCCCGCAGAATTAATTCGCAAGGGGAGTTTTCTTGTGCAGATACATCGTGTTGGGCGCCCAGGTTCTTTCACGGAAGACATGTCCTCGGATATTATGGTCCGCAAACATGTCGATTTCCTCACGATGTTTTCCTTCACCGTTAAGCGAGTGCAAATCCATACTTACCTAAAATATTAGTAATTCTATAATAAGTAGGTAAGTCAAGATTACAATTCTAACGCCAAACCACTTGTACTGCGTAACTAAGAAGATAAAGTCTGAAGTCGGTCAGAACCGACAATTCTACTCGTTAAAAGTTTAGTAAATGTAGTCTAGTTTAGTTCACGAGAAGTATATCTGTCTCGCTTCAGCCGGAGACTGCTCCATCGGACAGTAGGGACATTTCAACCTGGAAGGAAAAGAGAGAGGCATATTATATGGTAATGGCATATAAAATAAGGTGTATATAGGGAATAGTGAAGTACATATATAATAAATAGGTAAGTCAAGCGTTTCCAAAAACTCCGACTCCAAAAAAATGCGAAGATACTTGAGTACAATACTAGTAAAGAACGCTTGTAAATTATGCTCCTGAAAAGTGTCTTAAAATCAATCAAATAATAATAAATTTTACCAGTTGTTCGGAATAATTTTGTGGACAGATGTCATTTCTACCGATTGCGGCCCCCTTAGACAAGAGGCGTACTTTAGTGAGCGTACTGACGCTCGCGTAATAAAAATACCAATCTATGGGAATGACGTAGCATGTCAATCGTCGCGATGTCAATCCCATGCATTGTGCTTTCTATTCATAAGTGAGCGACAGTACGCTCACTAAAATACGCCTCTTGTCTAAGGGGGCTGTAAGGTAAAGGAGTCGCGAAGCACAGGCGATCAACATGCCAAGTCACGCGATACCAGTCAAAGACTCGCTTTATGTAGCAGTACTCTCCGGGAGATGACAAGCAGCCGTATGGGCGGGTTGGCCTCCGACGCCTGTTGTGTGAGTGAGTGAGTGAGTACTGACTTGGAGCCGAGCGCGAGCTTGTTGAGTGCGTCCCGGGAGATGACGTGTCCGCACAGCAGCCGCATGGGGGGGTTGGCCTCCTACGCCTGTTGTGTGAGTGAGTGAGTACTGACTTGGAGCCGAGCGCGAGCTTGTTGAGTGCGTCCCGGGAGATGACGTGTCCGCACAGCAGCCGCATGGGGGGGTTGGCCTCCGACGCCTGTTGTGTGAGTGAGTGAGTACTGACTTGGAGCCGAGCGCGAGCTTGTTGAGTGCGTCCCGGGAGATGACGTGTCCGCACAGCAGCCGCATGGGGGGGTTGGCCTCCGACGCCTGTTGTGTGAGTGAGTGAGTACTGACTTGGAGCCGAGCGCGAGCTTGTTGAGTGCGTCCCGGGAGATGACGTGTCCGCACAGCAGCCGCATGGGGGGGTTGGCCTCCGACGCCTGTTGTGTGAGTTAGTGAGTACTGACTTGGAGCCGAGCGCGAGCTTGTTGAGTGCGTCCCGGGAGATGACGTGTCCGCACAGCAGCCGCATGGGGGGGGGGGGGGGGTTGGCCTCCGACGCCTGTTGTGTGAGTGAGTGAGTGAGTACTGACTTGGAGCCGAGCGCGAGCTTGTTGAGTGCGTCCCGGGAGATGACGTGTCCGCACAGCAGCCGCATGGGGGGGTTTGCCTCCGACGCCTGTTGCCGCAGGATGGGGCACGCGAACACAGAGTGGTAGCTGCCACCCTCCTCGCCAAGGTCCACCTGGAAATATCACATATTAAATAGATATTCCAAGGCGCTAACAACTATGTATCTGCTCAAAAGAGATATCATCTTTAGTTTTCATCCTTGGAAAGGACAAATTCATCCTAGGAAGGTTTGTAAGTTTGTTAGTCATACAGCCAGTCAGTAAGTGATTCAATGTGTTAGTCAATGAGTCAGTGAGTGAGTGAATGAGTGAGTACCTCGAAAGGCAGCTCGTCCTCAGCCCAGGCGGCGATGACGTGCGGGTGCGACATCTTGGCTCGTATGTCATGTAGTGCCGGCAGCACCTTGCAGCCCGCCGCCACCGCGCCCGCCAGCGGGGACAGCGGCGCCAGGCGGAGCAGCGAGCAAGCCTCGCGGATGAATAGCTCGGCCGCCTCCGCACCTGTACATAACAAATCATACCATCAATAGTAATGAGGTAATAAATAGACCAAAACCAAAACTGTGTCTTACTTTAATCGGCGAGAAATGTTACATAAAGTTACATTTGATTAAATATCTCACGAAATTTTTAATATTAAGGTGGACTTTAGCAGCCAAATTTCCATACCAACTGTATATTGTTTAGACTCAAAAATTAAGCACAGCCTGCGTGATTTTAGTACTTGGTGGGTTTAACGCTTTCTTGGGATCTCGTGTCTAGAAAACTAGCCCATATTTCATTCATAATGAAGCCAAAACAAGCTTTACAAAAATTATGAAATTACTATGGAAAAAAATGCAAGATGTCTGCCACTAAAACTTCATATAGTGCATATACCAACTGCAGACAATGTACATGGACAGTTTCGAAGCATAATGAAATTGACGTTTCTGAAAAAAGGAATGACATAAGTATAATTGAGAGCCGCAGATCTATTCCATAGATACCATAGAATGGCCATTTACTTAGTGTGAGCAAAATATATGAGTACTATCAAAATAAAAAATATGTAATGTCGATTTTAATAAAACCACAGATATGAGTACTTATTGTGATTTACTATATGGTGTACGCCAAGGGGACACCATTTCTCCCAAGCTATTTACAGCTGTCTTGGAGGACGTCTTGAAGCTTCTCGACTGGGAGAATAGAGGCGTCTCAATAAATGGTGTTCACTTATCCCATCTTCGTTTTGCCGATGACCTGATTCTTATTAGTGAAACTGAGTCTGATCTCCGAACGATGTTAGAAGACCTTCACCATGTCTCTCTTGGAGTGGGCCTTAAGATGAACATGTCCAAAACTAAGGTGATGACCAACGCTTCTGGAGATTCACAACCAATTATCCAGATTGGTGGTGAAAAGTTAGAAGTAGTGGAACAATACACTTACCTTGGACACTGTTTGTCCTTTGGCAGAGAGCATAAACACAAGGAGATCAAAAGACGAATCCAACTCGGATGGGCGGCATTTAGCAAACTAAGCGATATTTTTAAAGACCGTAAAATGCCTCAATGCTTGAAGACACGACTCTACAACCAATGTGTTCTGCCCACAATGACGTATGCTGCCGAAACATGGACGCTCACCAAGGAAACCATCGAAAAGATGAGAGTCGCACAAAGAGCAATGGAACGGTCCATGTTAGGCATTACGTTACGCGACAGGGTTCGTAATACTGAGATCCGAAAACGTACGAAGGTGGAAGACGTCGGGTCTCGTATTACGAAACTCAAGTGGCGATGGGCTGGACACTTGGCGAGACGTACTGACGGCAGATGGAGCAAAGCAATAACTGAATGGTACCCACGGCTAGGTAAGCGAAGTGTAGGAAGACCTGTGCAACGGTGGCTGGATGATGTAAGAAAGTTAGAAGGAAACATCTGGGCAAGAACAGCGCAAGACAGGGAGTATTGGCGTAAGAGGGTGGAGGCCTATGCCCTGCAGTGGGTCCCATTAGGCTGATGATGATGATGATATGGCTATAAAAAATCACGTGGAATTTGAAAGATAAAAGTTTTTTACATATTAATTAGCAACATTAAGTACAAGAAGAAGATTTTCCGTTCTCTATCTAGACTATTCTATGGTTAAATGTAATATTTTCATATTTTGAATTTAGAACGCCTATATAGAAGCGTTTCGCATGAAGCTATTATCGATTAGTAGCGAGCTGGCAACGTCGCATTTGTTTATTTACTGGAATATAAGTATTGAGACTACTGAAGAGAAAATGGGGCGTTGCCAGCTCGTGTCGGGGAGTGTAGTGGGAGAGACAAACTTCCATCTCGTATTGTTGCATGGTGGCCACTGATCTCCATCAGTACGTAGGTATTGATGGAGATCATTGATGGTGGCGAATTTGAAGTTTGTATTTAGATTTGTGGTTCGGTCTTGGTTCGGTATATCAGAATAATTTCTAGGCAACGATATTATGAGATGTTTATTTTGAAGTTTAGTACTGCGTAAAATAATATATATGGTTGCGGAAATGAAATTAAACGGGTGAGATGAAATGATATAAAGTAAAATAGAAATAAATTAATTTAATTGAATTGATTTTTAGACAAACGTAAAATCATTATGGGCAAGTAACAAATTTTTGAAAAATCTTTGATCTGTTACCGTCCACTATGCAAAAAATACAAGAAAAAGAAATTAATGTAGTGATATTTCAGCATCATCATTATCATCACAAATTTAAGGGAGAGGGCCCTGGTCTGTGCAACATGCGCCATCTTTCCTGATCTTCCGCCAATTCCTTGATCTCCTTATACGATATAACGCCCGACTTCTCATTGACTTGGTCCATATATTACCTCCTCGGCCTTCCTCTTCCTCTTCGTGCTTCCAGTTTCCCTTCAATGATGTTTTCAGAAAGTCGTCATGTCGTATAAGGTGGCCAAGCATCTCCCCTCTTTGGTTTTCAAGTATGGCTGCCAGCTCAGCCCCGGAGTAGTGATATTGACGTAAAGTATTTACCTACTATTTCTAAGTTACGAAGTAGTTATCCTTAGAAAAGCCTAGAAAACAAATAATCTCTCTTTCTCTGTATCTGTATACTTTACAATTTTTATTTCATGCGCATATTATTATAATCTGGCAGAATCACATAATCACCTAGAGCAAATGCTAGATACTCTAAACAAGTAAAACAAGAAAATAGGAAATTAGGAAAAAAACTAAAGTTATCGACTCAGTATCAATGCTCTGCAAGCTCAAGTGGAAATGGGCGGGGCATATAGCTCGTGTTTCAGATGGCCGGTGGAGCGCGCGCGTCCTACACTGGTACCCGCGCGACTGCACCAGGGGATGCGGCCGCCCACACAGCAGGTGGAGCGACGACATCACGCAAGTAGCGGGGGTCACATGGACGAGACAAGCACAAGACAGGAAACTGTGGGCATGCATGGAAGAGGCCTTCACCAAATTTTGGGTGCCCTAAAGATACTGAAGAAACAGATTCATTTTATGTAAATATGTAGTTTACTTTATTCAAAATTATTTTATAAGTTCTTATATATCATTTGTAAATGGGCAATAAAGGCTATTTTATTTTTATTTAATATACGTGAATTGTAAATTCTTCATAAAATTATTTTAACAAATAGATCTATTCTATATCTATCTATCTATACATACAATAAAGCTGTAGAAGATTGAAAGTCTGAACATTGAAGATATTTAAAAAAAATGTTTGGAGATATGTACTTAGAATTGATAACAAAACACGTTTCAACAATTTCTAGAATTTGCCTGTTTATCTGTTATATAAACACCCATAATTAAAAAACGGCTTGACGGATTTCGATAATAATTTCACAAACGCGTAGAGACAATTTTTGGTCAGGTTACAGGTTAGTAAAAATTACCAAAACACAATATATTTTTTTTCAGGCTTCGACTTACAAATAGCGAATTCAAACGCGAGCAACGCCGCGGATACAGTTAGTTTATAATAAATATGTTTCCATTTTCTATCTAGAGAATTCTATGTTCATTATAATTTAAATTTCGAATTTAGAATGCTTCGAACGCACGAGCTGACAACGTTGCATTCGAATGTAAAACTAATATTAGGGATGACCGAAATGCAATAAAGTAACGATATAATATTATCGTTTCGATGTTTTTTGTAAATTTTGATATTGGTATGTTTATTCAAAAATATTGATTTATCGGTATGATGCCTAAGAAAATATTTGTCCCAATAAATAAACATAATTTTTGATAGTTGTAGTATTGCGAAATTTTAATAATTTATTAATCAAACCGATACTTATCTGATACATATAAAAAAAATCTCTTTGATTTTTGTGCTAAGCTGTAAGCTGACTTCTGGTTGTTCGGTAGGCACTGTAAGATTTAAGGCAGATATAATACATGATATACATAATAAAATCGATTTTAAAGATGTCGGTAAATAAAGATATTCCGTTTTAGGATTTTATTTATTTTAAAAGTTATCATTGTTTATTGGTCTGAAAAAATATCGAGTTTTATCCCGTTTTAATATTTTAAATGTAGTACAGACACTGATCTCCATCAGTACAAGTAGGTACTGATGGAGGTCAGTGAGTACAGAGAACAGCGAAGTATTCAATATCGTTGAAAAATATCGATGTACCTATCGATTTTTTCTACAAATCTAACAAAGATGTAGAATAGTATGCGACGCTGCCAGATTTCACATTTCGAATTTGTTTCGAATGAAAATAATAAGATTTATAAAAGTTCAGTTGGTCAATGTTTAGAAGCAGAATCAAACATTCTTTATACATTAGTGGGTACAAGTCAACGGCCATAAGTCACACAACAACAAATCGAAGTAACGAACCTTAGACTTGGCACGACCTTGTCTAGATTTCATTACTTTTTTTAGACACAAACAAGCAGCTCCATCGAGACTTGGCTAGTTATATCCAAAAATTATTTTCTTATTCGACGAGGATAGTTTCCGAAATGGTCCTAACTTTTTTTTCAAATTCTAATTCAAAATTTCATTTATTAGACAACAATGGATCCATTTTGTTAGTGGCACACATAAAAAAAGTAAAACACAACTTAAAGACTAGTGTTAGTAAGATACATGGACATTGCACAATATAAAATATATAATAAAACGCCGTTACGTGTTTCACGAGGCTAGGAACAGTCAAAGAAAACACAAATCTTCTCTGACCATAACACCTACTAAGTGTCTCAGCACTGGCGCACTCAAATCTTCTGCAACTATTTTCAGAATACTATTGTGGCTCCCTCGCACCCTCCTCACTAGTGACGCGACTTTCTTCCGGATAATGGCGTGAAACCCGTCCGTGTGGGCCTGCGCGAACATTGTAGAGGCACTGCACCAGCGAGGGAGACCCAACATCATTCTGAAAATGTTGTTGTATTGGACACGTAGAGTATCTAACGACTTTTTGGTAAACGCCAACCAGAGGCCGCCCGTGTACATTCCCTGACAAAACGCCTTAAAGAGCGTGATTTTGACCTGGTCTGTACAGCAGGCGAACCTGCGGGCCAGCATATTACCGCGAACCGCCAGAGCTCTACGCTCCCTTTCTATATCAGCATCGTCTTTAAGGTCGTCGGTAAGATAATGTCCAAGGTATTTAAACTGATAGACACGATTAATGTTCAATCCATTCAGTGTTATTGGTGGGATTGTTCCGGGACATTTACCGGCGGCCTTAAAGACCATGAATTCACTTTTTTCACATTGTAGGCTAAACCATGGTTCCTTGCATAATTATCGCAGTACTTAAGCATCTCTCTCAGACCATTCACTGTAGGGCTCAGCAGCGTCATGTCGTCAGCATAACTGATATTATTGACACTAACGCCACCTATCCAGCATCCGACACGCATGCTGCTGAGACCCACAATGAGCTCGTTGACATACAAGTTGAAGAGCTTGGGAGATGTTAATCCCCCCTGTCTTACCCCGCACTCCAACCTGTATGCTTCCGACGGAGAGTCAGACCATTTCACATAATTCGTTTGATTAGCATACCAATACTTGAAAATATTAGTAATTTCTTCCGGTACACCACTTTCCCCGAACTTTCTCCAAAGCACTTTATAACAAAATTTTCATTCGGTCTAGTACTTTTTGAGAAAAAACCAATAAACCAACAAATTGATAAAGTTTACGCAAACCAATTTTACCTATATTTCCAAAACGACTACTCAGATTTTGATGCGGTCATCTGTGATTGTATTGAGGTTTGAATGGTGCATCTTAAATTATAGTTATGTGTTGACAACTCACCAAGGGGCAGCTGCTGTATAAATTGTATCTTCTAAATTATAACCCTGATTTTGATGCGGTTTTTTCTGATAGGCTTAGATTTGTTTGATAAATGAAATTGATTTATGTGATTCGTTATATAATGATTCGCTATCTATACAAATACAATATAATAAATAAACAAATAGACCGGCCCGCACCGAACCAAAATACATTGCAAACACCCAATTAGGGTATATTGTGTTTCTCTGACTTCGATACCTTAGCATAAGATCTGCTCACCATTAATGTATCTTTATGTATAACACAATTATGCAATAAATGCTTTGACTTTGACTTTGTTAATTACTCACTAGAGGGCGCTTCATACATACATTTGTTGACGCCTAAAAATGATAGGCCGATTCTGATGCTGATTTCATTTAATTTTATCAATTCAGATAAACACTGTCCACCTATACATATGAGTAGGTATATGCACGAAATGAAACTAAAAAGAATATATATTTTTTTAACAAAAACATCAATAACCGACTTTGAGCCTGCTGTCACTAAAAAGTTAATAAATCATTTATTTGAATTTTTGCGACTTCAAAATTCAGAGTTGGAAGTGAAGAATCTATCAAATTATTGAAACTTACAATCCTATAAAATATTCTTATTGAAATCAGTAATATTTGGAGTCGGTGCCAGTTGGAACAATACCTATCAGCATTAGGAACAAATCCAAAGCCGACTGAACTGCAAGCGTCGATTTCGTTTGACCAGTGACTGGCATCGACTTTTTTTGACACATTTTTTTCTTCTAGGCAAGCGCGCTAAAACGTAGATTATGACGTTGCTTAACATCAGGCAATTTGTAGTCAAGCGTGAGCCTATTTCATATACATATAAAAAATAGCTGTAATTTCTCTTTCTATGGGTCGTATATCCTCATGACTGAGGGTCGTGACTCCCCCGCAGAATTAATTCATTTGGGGAGTTCTCTTGTGCAGATATATCGTGGTGGGCGCCTAGGTCCTTCCACGGAAGACTCATATCTTCCTGTGTGGTCCTCAAACATGTAGGTTTCCTCACGATGTTTTCCTTCACCGTAAAGCCATTGCAAACCACATAAAACTTGAAAAACCAAGGATTGGTGTAGGGCTGGATTCGAACCAGGGTCCGCCAAGGCGAAAAGCAGACGTTTAATAGACACGGGTATTAAAACACTCGTTACTATTATGAAACTCACACTCGTGTTTTAATACCTTTCATTATATGACAGTTGCATAAACTACTATTAATACTGCCTAAAAATTAAAACTTCACTGGACGTTAAGTCAGTGCGTCATTGTTTAAAATACAATTCAATTAATACTATGTTTTACATGTCTCAGATGCTGTTTTTCCGTTCTCCATTATAATACCAAATCTTAAGCTTTGGTTTCCTAGGAAAGCGGTGCCATCGTATAGCGGCCGTGATATTACGGACGCAAAAATAATTAACATAAATTACGGTGCAAGTTACCGCTCTCCAGGAAACCGCGCCATTTCGTTTACATAGACAACGTTTTAGTGACGTCATTCACCGCTGTATTACGGCCGCTATATGATGGCACCGCTTTCCTAGGAAATCAAAGCTTTATCGAAATCAACCTGACGTTCAGCGTTCAACAACAGATTGACAGAAATAGTTAAGCAACGGTTGAACCCGACGACAGTATTTAGATGGGTGACCGAATTTTAAATTCATACATCGGACGCCAAACAGTTCTTTTTACATTTGATATCGCAATTAACATGGTTACAATTTTGTACCATACATAAAATAAAACTGACCAATTTACAAATAAATGAAAATTTTAAAGCAAATATATCCACGATAATCATGTTTTGGAAACATACAAAGAGGTTAGATTTATACGTACATATTTTATTAATTCCAGTTGTCAATCCAAGGAAGTCTTGTTACTCAGATTCATAATGTACTAGCAAAAATCCAAAGAGGTTAAGTGATACATATTAAATTTATTTCAGATGACAACCCAAAGAGGTTTTGTTACTCATTTTCCATTTTGTACCCTATGTAGCTTGAAGGCTTCTTTATACATAATGTACTGTATCTTGAGCTGGCCAAATTAGGCAATAAATGGCAATGAATTTAGGCTCTAAAAATTTATAAAAAATCAAGGATCTCGTGACTAGACATTCAGCAGTGTAATCGCTATGGTTTTGTAGATATTTAACAAAAAACATGTTTTTTGTGTAAAGTGGCACCATCTACCGCCCATGGAATGCGAATCGTGTCAGGCTACTGCCCCTTAAACTGACTGTCCTGGAATAATGACTGATTCCTTGCGACATGTCCTTAAATTTTTATTCATGTAGGTAATTTGCACATACCGAGTGCCTTCTCAGACAGGAGGTGCGCGTAGTGCGGCGGCGGCGGCGGCGCGCCCGGGCCGGTCCACGCGAGCGCGCACACGCAGGCTTGCAGCGCGCGCTCGTGCCGCGCCGCGTGCGCGGGGAACTCGCGCCGCGCGTACTCGATGGCTGCGCGCACGCCCTCGCTGCGAGCCAGCTGATAACAATCATGGCATTACAAGCATGTCTAAATATTTAAACCTCAAAGGTGAATGACCGATATAGTGATCTATCAACGCACAGCCCAAACCACTGGACGGATTACGCTGAATGAAGGTAGATAATATGACGTAAGCATCCACTAAGAAAGGAAATTTGGAAATGCCACTTTTAAAGGGGTGAAATAGGGGATGCTTCTTAATGCGAGCGAAGCTGCGAGCACTCACTAGTTCAAAATAAAGTCTTAGTATAAATTAACACGCATTATGTAATAGATACACCATAGGTCAGGCTATGCAATAATAATAAAATTTATATAAAATACTGTCATACTCAAATCAAATAACTTAACTATATAATCTAAGAATAGATTATACAATTATTGTTTGCAGCATAAAATATGTTTTGCCGCAGCTCACTACAGACAAACATATAATTGAAATATTTTTTTTTTATTTGTTTTATATTGAATAATTCTATTAGTTTCTGTGTATATTTTCTTCTTTTATAATTTTGTTTCGTATTTGGCAATTAGTATTATTTATAGTTGTCATCGATATTATTGGAATGGACATTTGTCTGAAATAAATAATTTGAATTTGAAAAGGTATACCTTGAGCGCCTGCATGCGGTGCAGTGTGAAGGGCAGCGGCGAGTGCTGCAGCTGCTGCGCGCGCTTGCCGACCCACTCCAGCGCTAGCGACGGGTCTCCCTCAGTGAGCGCAGCCGCACAGTGCTGCAGTACTGCGAACGTACATGTACGCTCTACGCCCGTGACATTTGCTTCTGAGACAAATGTGTCCCCTACTTCCTTTAGACCCTGCAATGGGAATAAAACAAGTCATTTTTAATCTTATTAGATTTTTACTTGGGTATCTAGACAAACTATTTTCTTCTGTATACATAATTATACTTGGGAGTATAATTATATACACATAGATTATTTCAATTTCAGTTTTATTAAAAAAAATGACAATATATTCTAAGTATAAAACCTATGCTTTTGGTTACCAATATGATTGGTTTTGGTTTTGTTTGGCTACAAACAATTAGAGATAGAAACCATCAGTCTAGCTTTCTCAGTTCTTAAGTCCAACTATACAACAGTTTATATAGAAATAGAGGTTGGGTGACTATGTTAAAGGTACATTGGTAAAGAAAGTGGAATAATCTATATCAAATTTAACCAGATTCATTTAATATTTATCAATATAACAACTTTCTCCTTTACCTGTCTATACAAGTGCTGTGCAATGGCCTGCTCCATAAGAGGCCTGTTCTTGTCCGAGCAGAAGGACTCTGCTTTGGGTGCTACCACTGCATAGTCTGCTATGAAATGTCTATCAATGGACTTTCCCACACGAGACACTGTGGCATGCAGCTCTCTGTGCTCTGAAAAATGTTCAACAGATTTTTTTCTTATTTAACCTATTTAGCTGTGTTTCCTGTGATCTTGAATCAAAAGGCCTTCAAATCTAGAGTTAATAAGTATCTTCTAGGTAAGTGTGTGTCACCCTAGGCTGCAGCAACACTTAACATCAGGCAGGAACCTATCCCATGTAAACTACTGAATAAAGGTCTCCTCCAATTCCTGCCACTTCTTTCTATCCTGAGCTAGCTCTTTTCAGTTGGTGTGTAAGTCTACCATATCCATCCTTGCACCATCATAATTAGTTTTCATTTTATTTGTTTGATATGAAATCTAGTGTTATACACAAGGTTACAGTGCATACTCTATATTACAACACTGAAGGGTCTGTGCATTTTATAATGCTATATATTTTATAGAGAATAAAAAAAATACAACTTTTTATATACATATCAGTATGTACCAAAATATTTCTTTATAATAAAACAAATAACACACACACAGATGTACATATTATTATGTACATTAGTTTTGATGTTTTACTTATTTTTTAGCTTGGATATTTCTTTTATCTTACCTGTAGACATTTGAAAGACTGATTGTTTGACTGAAGCTGCCAGCTCACTGACTACTATAGACTGGGCCGGAGTCAGAGGTGTGTTTGGGGGCTCTGAAATATGTACATATATCTCATATAATTTTATTGATAATACTAATACATATAATTTTAGATATGTTTACAGAGACCAAAGACTATTCATTTATTCACTGTATTAAGAATAGTCTAGTTAATGATCAATAATAGCTAAGTGATAAAAATAATACCTAGTAATTAATTTATCAATAACACAATTGTTATGCCTACTAATTTGAATTAATAAGGAGAATGATGATATTTCTTTTACTGATTACATCAAGCATTACAGTTGTCATTTGAACTGTTATAACTACCTACAAGTGTATTAGCATTGTTCAAGCATAATGAAGATAAAGAAAACAGTAAAAATGCAAAGTGAAAACAACACAATCATGCACACAAATAGGTTAAACGAAGAACAATGGAGAATGCGTACGTTTAGCGATTTCTTGTCGTAGATTTTCAACTTGATCTATTATATCTTGAAACGCTCGGTTGGTATTCTCATCGAGAGAAGTAAATTTAGATATAGCTTTGTCCAAGTCCTGTTCAACTCCAAGGCAGGAATCCATGATCGAGCACTTTTATACTTGTTCCCAGCAACAAACAGTACACGTTCAATAAAATGCTAAGCTACACAGAAGAAACTTCTAGCTTAAATTTATTTCGCGGTATTCACCAGTTTTCTCAGGAAATATTTACTACAACAGATTTTCTCAAAATACCAAACCAGCCATTTCAGTATCTTGTGACATTGACATAATAGATTAGATTCTGTTAAATGTGTCAAAATGACAAACAGAAAAATATTTTTTTAAATTACGTATTGCTTATGGAAACCGGCAACAGTTTTTTTTTAATCTATTAAACTGGGATCAAACATTGGTACATTACTATCAATCAACTTCCGGCTAGGTTTATCTTTTCTCTGAACCAAAACCTCGGAGGAAGGACAAGCCTGGAGTCATAGTAATAAATTGAACGTGTTCTGTATGTCTGCACTCTTTCGACTTATGTGCGCACCAACGCGGAAGAAAGAGATAACTAGTTACTATATAGATCACCTTCAAATGACAGTGTAGCCGTTTTTTAATACCTCAATTTAGTGATGTGCCTACGACGTACGAAATAAAAAACCGAAACCGAACCGAAACATACATTCTGTTCTGTCACGTTAACGATTATTCTAGTACTTTCGCTAACTAAACCATATTAAAGTGACGTAATTTTATTGTAACATGTTTTCAAAATCGATCTTTTAGGCATAGTTAGAACTAGGTGAGAAAACCTGGAAAAGGATTGTGTAGTTCGAAATAAATAAAATAACTCAGATAACTTTTGTAGGTTTTTATTTACTGACCCTTAAACAATACAATTTTATTTAAAAAATTACGTACTTTATCTTGTGGTTGTATAAGTTGCTTAGTCATATAATGAATTTTCGTTTTTAAGTATGTCTCGGCTATGGCTTTTATGAGTAGATTTCTATGATTATCAATATTCCACTGATCAATACTATGTTGAAATAATTGTTCGAATAAATTACTACTATTGGCAAAACCGAGACCCGATTTTAACCGAATTCAGAACAATTGTGCACAACACTATAAACCAAACTTTTGCGTATTTTTAACATATAATGGCAAAATTTAATTGTTTTCCTCCAAAATGAGGTTCTAAAAGAGTAGAAATTTGTTATATTTTAATATTTTGATTCAGTTTTGTATTGTTTTGTGGAAAATGATAAAAAACTCTAACCTGTGAAATGACAAGCTCTGGATTTCGTCACTTTTCTTCGAAGCATGGCTCTTACAGCCATAGGCAACGCACGCCATTTGTTCTTCAGTAGAAAACACTTCTCAAACAAACTCATTTAACCAAATATTCCAAAGATTCACGGTATATTCGCCAAAAATCCAAATCCACAGCTAGTATCCAAATTGGTTACTCGAGCTAGAAAAACCGGCTTCACTAACGTAAAGGGCCGAACAGATTGTATATAGTTGTCTCTTTTTAGCACACTAAAAACATTCATTAAAAAGAGAGGTTCCGATAGTGCGCCACACTTCAACTTATTACTATGTCTCCAGGCTTGTCCTTCCTCTGAGACCAAAACATATTGACTTGACATTTTCTTTTCATCTTTTGTCTGTGGTTATTGCACAATTGGGAATAAGAAGAGGTTATAATTTTTAGTATTAATCCGAGAATTCTCCATTTCTAAAAAGAGATATCTTCTCTTAATCATGGCACAAAGTAAGTTGAACGATATGGCTGGAAAGTTTGCAAAAGGAGGGCCTCCTGGACTTGGCATTGGGCTGAAAGTGGTTGCGGCACTCGGTGCGGCCGCTTATGGCATCTCGCAATCAGTGTTTACCGTCGAAGGTGGTCATCGTGCCATCATGTTCAATAGGATAGGAGGAGTGCAACCGTATGTATTCACCGAGGGCATGCATTTCCGTATTCCGTGGTTCCAGTACCCTATCATCTACGATATCAGGTCACGGCCCCGAAAAATTTCCTCTCCCACTGGCTCCAAGGACTTGCAGATGGTCAACATTTCCCTGAGAGTGCTGTCTCGCCCTGACGCTGTCCATCTTGCTACCATGTACAGACAACTTGGAACAGATTACGACGAGAAAGTGCTGCCCTCTATCTGCAATGAAGTGCTCAAATCAGTTGTAGCCAAATTCAATGCCTCCCAGCTAATCACACAGCGTCAACAAGTCTCGCTCCTGATCAGAAGAGAGCTAGTAGAGCGCGCTGCAGACTTCAACATCATTCTGGATGATGTCTCCCTGACTGAACTGAGTTTTGGTAAAGAATACACAGCAGCTGTTGAGGCTAAGCAAGTGGCCCAGCAGGAGGCTCAGCGGGCCGCTTTCGTGGTAGAAAGGGCCAAGCAGGAGCGTCAGCAGAAGATTGTGCAGGCTGAGGGAGAAGCCGAAGCTGCTGAGATGTTGGGTAAGGCCATGGGAATGAACCCTGGATACCTGAAGCTGCGTAAGATCCGTGCCGCCCAGAGCATTTCCCGTATGCTCGCACAATCACAGAACCGTGTGTTCCTGCCGGGCAACAGCTTGATGATTAATCTGCAGGACCCAACCTTCGACGACCTCTCGGAGAAGCTGACTAAGAAGAAGTAACACGAGGAAGAGAGTGGATGCCCTGAGCTCCTGAAGCCCGCAGCCACTCTGTCACAAGATGAGGCCGCTGTCATTATCAGTGCTGCCGCTTCAGTCGCTGTTTAGTGCATTTGAGTTTGTTTGGAACTGAGCATTTTACAAAGTGTATAAACTAATCTACTATTCAGATAAATAATGTTGCATTTTACGTTAATTAGTTGTAGGTCTGTAGTTGGTATATGTATGCAATGGATCCCATGGTTGCAATAAATGTTTTAAAATTGATTTTGTTTTTCATCTAAATTCCTCATAACATTGTTAAATAAATAAATAATTACTAGGGATGGCACACATTGTTGCTACATTACCCTAATCGGGGAATAAAGGTTTTTGTGTCCTTATAATGTTATTGAGCTTTATTATTCATTCAATATTAGCTGATCTAATTCCACATTGTTTGAAAAGATATCCAGAAATAAATCATTACTGAAACAATGTGTAGTTACAGAATTATTGTAGCAGTCAAATTTTATAAAGTACAAGTAGGCATATTCTCATTTGTGAAAACATTTACATGATACATAGTATTATTATGTTCAATGTCTTTTTGATTTAGGTAAAATATATTTTGTTTTTTTTTAACCTCTTTCAATTCAAGTTCAATTAATTGAGAGAAAAAAACAAATAATCTTCTAATCATAATCTCATTTTTCTATCTTATAATTAAATTAATCAATCTCTTGTCTATTTTATATAGGTATGTCTATGCACTGACTTGTAGACAGGTCGACGACATTGTATGAGTCACGGGTTCTTTATGGATGAGATCTGCACAAGATCGATGCAGTTGGCACATTCAAAGAGAGGCCTATGCCCAGCAGTGGGATAGAGAAGGCTGTGGAAGAAGATGATGATGATGCACTGACTAATAAAAAAGCAAAATGTAGGCTTAAGTAATTTATACAAAATGACATTGTTAGTTTGCATAATTGTCTGGTAAATGGTCATAGACAGGAAACATTTCAATTGAACACATGAATATGTAGATGAATGAGCATCAGACAAAATAAAATATTGTTACATTGAAAAACATTTTGATATTTTTTTATTTGTATGTAATAATAGTGTGGTGCTAGTTCTACTTAGATTAGAATTAAAATAGTTACATTAGGATATTTTACAAACACAAGTCCCAACTAGTAACTATGAGTTAGCTTCAAAATATATATCTCAAAGTTGTATGATCTATGAGATCTTGAACTTGTAACCTATTCTGATTTATGAAAAAGTTTTTTTTTTAATATTGACTAGGTAATTTCTGGGTAATATACCTACTTCATTGTCACTTTCCTACTGGCACAGTGCAGTCAAAAATAAGCCCACGTAATGCATAATTTTTCGTACACATATTATTATTGTAAACAAATGCCTGAGTAGGTATATAATAAAAAAAGAACCTAATTTCACTATGTTTTGTGGCTACAGCTTGCCTGATCACAGGGTGATGGACTAAAATAATCTGGCAGGAGTCAAAACACACATTGCAACTATATTCAATAATTTACTAACAAACTAAAGGATAGGTAGAAATAGACACAACAAGCTGATATTTTCATCTTTTACTGTTTCAAGGCAGAGGGCTGAGGGCATCTGAACTTCGACATTTCGACTTCCGCTTCAAAGTATGAGGTGTTGTCGTAGCAGAAGTATTCAGGGACTTTGTACGCTCCAGACTTGTTAGGTTCGACGCCTGGTCCGACGGGCTGCGACGCGGGCTTCACACATGCGCTGCTCAGGCCGGGGACATCGGCATTCACAGCCACGGACGATGGAGGAGGAGCTGTGTACCCGCCAGAGCTAGACTGGCTGGTTTCACTATAAAACCTCACAGCTGTTCTGACGGCAGAATTCTTAATCGTTAATCTCGCCAACATTTTTATTTTTGTATTTTATTACACAACTGTTTTAACTATTGAAAACAGCTGACTTTTGACAGCCTCATTTAACGCTTTACTCTTTTACTTGACTTGACTTGACATATGAATTTTCTTTTTATTATGTACGTAGGTACTTAGTTTTTTGCCAGACCTATTTATTGTATTCTTTTCTTAAAAGGATGGCTAAGCAATGATGAATAAATTATCCCAGTGAAATTTAATTAATGTTGAACTTGAACTGTTAGAACTTTTTCTTAGGTATGTACCTACCTAAGAAAAAGTTCTAAAAAAAACACTGACTTTTTCAGTGGAAATGACAGCAGACTTCAAATTTTATTTCTATTTCTTTTTGCACTTATTAAAAAAATTTCTCAATCGAGCGAAAAAATTACCATAAACATTGTTTTTCATTTATATATTTTAGAAATGAACATGAAATAGTACATTGCGCTAAGTAAACCATAAATAAAAAATTGACGGATCGTTAAACTGTGCTTGACTTCGTACATGCGTCTTCGAATTCTCAGTGTCTATGGTCCTTTTTCACGACTGTTTTGGATAGTTTACCTACCTTGCCTAAATTGCCGATTTTTCGCATTTGCAGTGGAATATGTGTATGATTCTGAAGTTTTAACAATGTTATACTGTTTGTAATAATGTGCTACTGTCGAAATTGACTCTACAATACACCTAAGACCAAGTAATTAATCAGTACAGCCATTTACATGAAAGGTAAGTACAAAAAATTGGTACCAATAGCTTTTTTTTCTAAGCCTAGATTTCTCTACGATGACGCTGAAGAATTGTGTATCGATATGAGTGTCTTTGAATGTTTGTACTAACAATCGGCACCTAGAAATCATATTTCGCTATATGAATAGTGAGTACACAATGCTATATGTATACATATCATGCATTAGTTGCCGCTATTTTACAGTAGTTCATTTATTTATGTATATCGATTGCTACCCGGCAAAATGTAGAAGGTCGTGTGTCCAATACGTTCCGTTAATAGTACCGCTATCTTATACTCTTTGGTTTTTACCTTAGATTATGCTCAAATTAATACAACATACATCGGTTTTTGCTTATTTGTATATATCGTATCGAAAATAGTTATGTTGAGACTTTCATTAAACGACTAAAATTATCATCTTAAAAGAATCCGATTAGCAAAGAAAAATATTGTAAAAATAAAAAGAAATATGAAACGTTTTTTTAGTCTATGGTTTTGTGCGTCGGCCATTTTTTCGGCTAACACAATTTGGTAAATACAGTACAAACTATAAATTAGTGATTCTTCTTACTTTACTTAGTTGCGGATATTTTCGTCTTGTTTACTTACTATATTATTTCGCCATTTGAGACTACGACATAATGGCGGCTGAAGTGCCTGCTAAAGATGTGCTGTGTGAAGCGATGGAGTATCTCACTAAACTTGGGTCTAACCTACGTACCCGGTCTGAAAATCTGCGCCAGAAGAAAATAAGTCGAGAGAAACTTAACAATGCACTGGCCGTACAAAAAGCTGCTGGTAAAGTTCTATTGATATGCGAATTATCTAAAAAATCACTGGAGAATGTTGAAAATGGCGTTCGTCAAGTGTTGAAGCTCGTTGACATGAGCCAGGCTTCTACGATCGATGGCGGGAAAAATAAAGAGACTCGTAAGAACGAGGCTCCAGATGATTGTAAACAATTTTACATCAAATATAAATCCCGAAAATTAAGAATGAGGAATCGAATTTCTTTCAAACATTATAACTCCGTGAGAGTGTATGCCACAAGCTTACCACAATCTACAATTGATAAGTACCCAGTTTATCACGACTGCAAATTATATAGAATGCGTAAAAAACTAGAACTACATCAAAAGCATAAGGCTAGAAATAAAAGTGATACTGCTGACCGTGATTCATCCATTATAAGCATACCTGAAACGCCAGATTGTAAGTCAACAGCGGATAGAAATGAAGACATAAACACCAAAAATATGTCTGTGATAAGCATTCCCGACTCTCCAGAATCTAATAGTGATAAGAACACTGTGGTAGATGAGGATGCTGATATTGTTGATTCATCTAAATGTGCAAAAGTAACTTCTGAAAATGTTAGACCTGATAATAATGCATGTAAAGCTAAAGAAACATCTGACAAAGGCCAAGGTAAGAGGCCAGAAAAAGAAACAGCTATATCAAGCAAAGATACAATATCTGAGATTGAATCTAGTGATGATGATAAAGGAAATAATAGGAAGAAAAGTTTCAAAAGAAAACGAGTTACTAGCAATAGTAGCTCAAGTGAGAGAAACAATGAAACACATATACATAGTGATCAAGAAAGATGCCGGGAATCTGATGCTAAGAAGATAAAGTTGAAAAAAAGTTCCAATAATGCTCCTAATTCTGAAAAAAGTAATGATTCTACAGTTAGTGAATCAAAACCATTAATAAAATGTATTAGTCTTGATAAATTATTAAAACCTTCTGTGGTTAAGTCCAATAAATCACTATCAAAACCTAAAGTTGATCAATCTGAGAAACAGAAAACCCTTGAGTCAGATAAAAAAGAGAAGGCTGAACAAAATAAATGTAAAGAGCTTGAAAGTATTAGGATTGAAGAAGAGAAGTATTGGACTCAAAAAAGAAAAGAAGTTGCAATGTTCAAACCCAAAAAATTTGTTGTAAATATTGAAAGAATGCCAGAATTTTCATCTAGTTACTTAAAAAAGATATATGTACAGAAAATAACAAGAGCGGGAATCACCATCTGCAAAATTAATGATAAAGTCGAAGTGCAAAATGATAATGAGAACCATACTGAATCAATTTCTAGACGGAATTCTTCACAAAGTTTTGATGATAGTGCATTGATTGATGAAGCCAACAAAGTTAAAAATTCATTACTAAATGAATCTGAATCAGAAATTGAAATGAACTCCGATGTTGAAATAACATCTTCAAAAAATGAAACAGTAGTTTTAAAAAATCAACTTCTGAATGATTCTGACTCTGACAGTAAAAAATCAGACGAGGAATCTAATAAAATTAAAAAAAGGATTGAAGCTGGTAGTGATGAAAGAGAAGTGGTAAACAGTCCATTGTCTGAGGAAGATGAGGGGACAAGAGATTCTGGGAACAAACAAGAGAAAGATAAAGTGGGGAGAGAACATGACAAAGAAAGTTGTAATATTGAACCACAACATGATGAAAATTCTTGTGATGTGACAAGTAGAGAACAGGTATCTTCTAATGATGAAAATAAAGAAGATCAAGATAATGTTTCAGATTTAAATGAACCAGTCCAGTTGGATGAAGAAAATTTAACTGAGTCTCAAAAAAACGATAATGAGAAAACACCAGAGAAGACACCTCCTGGTGAGGACGGAGATGTAGCTAAGTCTTCACTTTTACAGGACTCATCTGAAGAGAAAACCAAAACTCCGCAAGAACAAACTTTGACACCCCAAACCAAAAAGCAACAATCTAATGCAAAGAAAATGCTTTTAAACCATTCAAGTTCAGAAGCAGAAGACGAAAAGTTATCAGATGCTGTGACAGATATTAAAAAATCATTGTTGCATAGCTCAGATGATGAAACCAAGACGCCAGAAAAGAAAAAAGAAGCCAGTCAGTCTTCTTCAGAAGAAGATATTGTAAGGAAGGTAAAAATGAAGAAGAAAGAAGACAAAGTAAAAAGGCACAAACATAAGAAACAGAGAAGGAGACTTGACAGTGAAGATTCTTCTGACTCTGACACCTCCAAGTCCAGAAAGGTTAGGATAAAAAAATAGTGTGCACCATGTTAACTTTTCTATTAATTCAAAATTATTTTAAATATGTAGGTGTACATTAAATGTTCCATATTAAAGTTAAGGAAGATTAAACTATAATGTTAGGGATAAAAAGATATAACCATATTTGATTGTTTCCATGACTGTTAGTATTCACATCATGTTATAATCTGTTTAAGTTTTACCTACCTAAGCCTGCATTTATGAAATAAAATGAAAAAATAATTTTGTGTTTCCTTTGGTAGTATGAGGAGAATATTATGGATTTGATATTCGAAATATAGGTAACAAAGTTTTCATACCCTTGATTACTTAAAGAAGTGATGGCAGTATAAAATTAAAACATTTTTCCAGATGGTCCGTTCTAAGTCGAAGCCTGGCAATAGCAGCTGCCAAAATTCTGACGCCCCAGACACTAGTGACAAAGATATTGATGGGTAAATATTGTTTGTTGAACACTTCATGAATATTAATGGGAAGGTTTTGTGATGTTTTTTTTTCTTATTTTACGTGGGATAGGTTAACGTCTGCTACAGCCTACCTGATGTTAAGCATTGCTGCAGCCTAGGGTGTAACACATTTACCTAGAAGATACCTATTAACTCTAGATTTGTAAACCCCTGGATTTTAGTTCTAATTGATTGTGTTTGTTTCATATGTATATCTGATTAAAATTAAATAGGGTCAGAACATGGGCATCATTAAAACTAAATCACACATATAGCTATAGTTTTTCTAGGACTATCTTTTATTAAAGTAGGTAAATAATTATATACAAATGCATCATTTATTGAATTTAATTTATTCATGGAAGTAAATGGCAATCTAGGTTACTAACTAGAAATTGATAGGTACACTAACTCAAGTAAGTACCTATTGATGGTTATCACTTACCTTTACAGTCATTATACCAGATTGGCTGAATAGTTAAGGCCAATTCAAATACCTATCTATTCAAGTAGAAAGGCACTTAGCAGACAGGCTAGACTACAACATAAAAATCTGACCTGTTGTATATATTTATTTTATAGAAAACCAATAAACAATATTAGCTTAGTGCATATCATACATACAAAATGATTAGTGATAGATGTTTTATGGTAGGAGATGGAAGCATTGTACCTACATACCTATTTACTAATAAAATACTGTAATGGACCTAAGTATTACCACATTGTTTTTAAATATTTTTCTACTCAGGGCTACCTAAAAATTAGGCCACACTCGATACTTTGACCCAATATAGAGCATACCTGTTTCGAAATGAAACTGCGATGAACTGAAAAGCGATAAAGAAGGGGCGCCAAGACCATTCCTACTAATCCTTGGAGTGCGAAGTCTAGGCTGATTCCTTAAAACTTTGTATATTTCACTTAATTATGAAATGGCAGTCATATTTTAACTAGATGTAACACTGATCCACCAGTCATACAAGACCAAAGGTCTACTATAATAGGCATTTAAGACTTTTCGAATATATGAAAAACCTTGCTGTGATAAAGATGTTAAATGGCTATGTACATATAAAATAAGATTTTTCCTTTCCAGCCTGACAAACTTGAAGACTCTGAACAAGGCGCGGCGGCGAGAGTCCAACTCTTCAGAGATGGAGGAGGACTCGAGTGTCACAAACAGCAGGAGTAGTAGGAGAAGGAAGACCAAGCTGACTGGACTTATATCAGGAGAGATACTCAAAGCTGAGAGCAGCGAGGAATCTGCCGCGGGGTCTGCGGATGAGAATGTGGCTGAAGATGAAGGTGAGGTCAAAATATTGTTGGTCACAAGCATATTAGATTTAGGCTCAAATTTGTACAATATTTGATACTCAATGAACAAAAAACCGATAATGGGATATTGTGGCTAGTTCATTTTCTGCATAACCTTATTTTAAAGATGAAACACCTATGCTTCAGTGTACTGTGATATCTTATAGCCTTTTTTTTTAACTTGAACGAGTTTGCACTTGACTATAGTTTACCTGATAAAAAGCAAAGGCGAATAATAAAGTTAAGCAACGGCCGTCGCAATCAATCCTTGGATGTGTCACCAAGGATTGACTATTACTGCTATTAGCGATAAGGTTGCAATTGAGATACTTATCTATGTAAATTCTGTCATGTTGGAAGTATTTTATTATATGAGCTTATTATTTTATTAGGAACTGAAAAAGAGAATATTAATGAATAAAATAATAACTAATTATTACTGTTAGTAATTTTAATAGAGCTGTATAATTATAAAAGTACCTACCTTTCTTAAGTAATACTGAGCAGCGCCCTGTATGTCACCAGATATGCCTACAATGCCGGTGGCTGCCTTCAACGGCGCCGACCACCTCGAGAAGGAAGATCTGTTAGGAGAGAGCGACTCTTCCGCGTCACACAATGATGATGATAAGGTAATTTGTTTATATAATTTTAACCCACAATCAATACTAAACTTGTGATTTTATTTTATTTTAATGACCTGTTTTATTAATGTAATTTTTGTGTGTTGCATATCCCAATAAATTACTTTTGTTCGTATTCTTACTTATTAAACGCCTCATAGTTAAATTCAGAGCCAGCTATTTATTTGAAGTCTATTAGGTCTAAAAAAGGAGGATATCAATTTGACCTGTATGATCACCTTGGATTTAATTTGAGTACCTATGATTGAACCACTGAGGCTTTCATACTTTAATATCTAATAGTGAGCCAAAATTTATATGTCGATTTTGTACGTTTGTCGATAGATTTCTCAGAAACAGACAGTTATGACTGCCATGTTTTAATTTTTTAAATTAATATTTGCAGACTGGCGTCAAAGAAGAAAGTGATGAAGAAGAAAAGTGAGTACTTAAATTTATTCATGGTCGTTAACATTATTTTATTGACTTAAAATTATAAAGTCATTCTCAGGGCCCTATACCACCTATACAAAAAATCGCGATGATTCGTCGTTTCATTGCGGGATTGTAAAAGCGGAATAAACAAACCAACAAACTCGCTTTCGCTTATATATAATGATAGATAAGATACATAGAAAGATATTCTAATACACCCCTTGTCCGATTCTCTATTCCTCTTACAATATAATTTGTCGGTCTTCAAGTCGGGGGTAAACCGGTTTCTTCGGTAAGCGCGCAAGATCGTAGATTACAACAGGCAAGTTGTAGTCAAGCGTGATCCTAACACATGCAAAAAAATACATAGTACAAAAAAAAACTTATGCAATAGTAAAAATTTTAAGACTATTTTATTTCGCAGACTAAACTCCAAGCGTCGAAAGGCAATCGCGATATCCTCCGATTCGGAAGTGGGTTCGTCTCGCAAGAAAGAAGCTGACGCCGGAGATAAACTGAGCGACTTTGAGGACTCCGAGGACTCGGATGTAGCCAATAAGAGAAGTAAACGGAAAAAGAAAGCGGTTGAAAGTGATGCTTCGGTCGGCAGCACCTCGTCTACTGAAGGAGGGTAAGGATTAACGAAGAATAGAAAATTAATATTTATACCACACTAGAGGGGGCTCGCGGCTTCGCTCGCATTAAGAAGTAAAACTTGCACCCCCTATTTCACCCCTTTAAAACTGGGATTTTTACAAACCCTTTCTTAGCGGATGCTTACGTCATAACATCTGCATGCCAAATTTCAGCCTGATCCGTCCAGTGGTTTGGGCTGTGTTTATGTTGATTGATCACTCTGTCAGTCAGTCACCTTTGAGTTGATAATTAGATAGATGTCGGCTGGTTTTTGTGACAATACAGTCAGACATTTGACCATAGGACTTTCTGGGGCCTGCGACGTAGGTATAGTGAAGTATCCCAGCACTGGAATAGAAATGGCTCTCGTTCGAGACTGCCGAAACACACCGTCAGGCGCTTAGTGTTAGAATTTATATTTGAAATTTGATTTTAAATGTCTCAAGAAAATTTGTTTTCTTAGTTGTATAGGTAAATATGACTCCACTGGAATTAGGACAAATTATTAATCAATAATTCAGATTTGAAATGGCTTATTATATTTTCTTATTGCAGTAAAAAGAAACGTCGCCGAATCAAATCTGTGAGAGATAGCGACGTGTCTGGATCCGAGTCTGAAACTGAGGGCAGAAACAAACATGGCCGGAAGAACATCAGAAAGGTACATTTATTTTATACTAGTGGACGTTCACGGCTTCGCTCGCATTATTCCAGGATAAAAAGTAGCTTATAACACTCCTAAGACCTCATACTACCTATATACCAAAAATCATGATCAGCCGTTTTTGCGTAATGAGTGTTTAAATAAACAGCGACACAGATAAACGATGACACAAACAGACAAAAATTATAAAAATGCTGAAAGTGTTTTATTATCGATTTAAAGTACCTATATCCAAACCTTTTTTGTTATATCTTCTATGTACAGACTTTTGACCCTCTTCAGCTTTATTATTATATGTATATCTTTAAAGCAATTAGTTAAATCCTCTACTCAGATTCTGTCCTGAAAGTATACTCAGCATAAAAGTTTGAATAGGTTTACCCTACTCTTATGTTTTATTAGACAAATGTTTATACACAATATGCTCGAATGTTCCCGCACATTTCAAGTTCGAGTTATGCTATGTATGTTTACTAATTTGCTTTTTAATAATGTATTTTATGATATTCCAACGAATATTCTTTTTTTCAGGTCATGGGTAAAAACCAACTGGAAGAGGCGACTAAAAAGGCAGCTCGTCAAGAAAAGGAGAGGATCGCCCGTATCGCCGAGAGACAGAAAATGGTAAAAAAAACTCCTGTACTTGATATGATTACCTTTTTTTTTGTTTCGAGGGGGAAATCTTCAGCAAGATACCCGAGCACAATGGGGTGTAGTCGGGTAATGTGGGATTTTTACCCACTAAAACCCCCCCCGGTGGCCAGCCTCATTAAAAAAGAAGAAGGAGTAGGGTTCCGGGTACTCCGGTGGGAACTCGCCGAAGCCACTCTGGCTTTCTTTTTTTTTAAATGCACCTGTGTGTCAAGTGATATAGAACCGTTTAGGCCTTCTTCTTCCACTCCTTATTTATCTACAGCAAAGGCCACGTTTCCTGTCGACCGCCCCAGATATGATTACCTATGGATTTGATTTTAAATCTAATCTATTTTCTAAAAAAAAAACATATTCATGTTGCTATCAGATTCACATAATCCGCATAATAAATTTGCTACAATTCAAAGTAGTTAGTGAAAGTTTTAAAGTCTACTTGCATTATTTCAGTATAATAAGTAGTCGTTGACACTCTCAGAAACCTATACTAAGACTAGGATATAATTCACGATGATCCGTCACTGCGTAGCGACATAAAACTGGCCCAAACCCCAAACCAAACACACGTTTTTTTATATCGAAGTTGCAAAAGTCATAGTTGCTTTTGACATACAAGAAAACAGTTATTAAAAGATTTTGCGCTGGTTACCATTATGCAATGGTATGAGTAGGTATGATTTTTTCACAATAATCTTTTATCCGTTCTCTCTCCAGTACAACAACATGTTATTCGACGAGTCGGGCAAGCCAGACGAGGTGGTGCTCGATAAAGTAGTGCTGGACTTCGACCCGGAGACCAAGGAACCACTCATCGAGGTGGACCGAGGACTCGTCAAGAAACTTAAACCACATCAGGTACATATAGCATGTTATTAAATTTTCTTCTACAAGGCACCCAAAATAATTGGCTTAATCGTTTAACTAGCCGTGTCCTGTGGTGCTCTGTGTGTTAATTCGCGTTACAAAAAAATATGTGTGTAATTTACCTCCATATCAAATCACTTATACAAATAAACATACACACAACACATCCCCTCATAATATCAGTAGGATATAAACGAAATATGGGAATATGTATGTCCCTTCAATACAGTCTTAGCAAGGAATACTTTTGGACTTACCAATTTAACCGTCCATGTGACGTAATTATATTATTTGTAAGGTTGTATATTCTATTAAAGTTGCTAATTGAGTTAATATTGTTATGCTGTTTGTTTAATTGTTTGTTCAATAAATAAAGAATATAAAATTAAATAATATTTGTTTGTTTCAGGCGAACGGCATCAAGTTCATGTGGGACGCGTGTTTCGAGAGCGTGAAGCGCATCAAGAAGGACCGCGGCTCGGGCTGCATCCTGGCGCACTGCATGGGGCTCGGGAAGACGTTGCAGGTGAAATAATCTTTTCGATTCTTCTTCTTATAAAAGTAAATAAATATTGCGGGACATTGCACACATTGCCATCTAGCCCCACACTAAGTAATTGCTTGTGTCGTGGGTACAAGATAACGGATATAATACTTATATAATTTTCTTAGGTAAATACATATTTATTATACATACAAACGACCAGACTCAACGCAAGTACATAATTATAAATTTTAAAATTCATTAATACTTGTGTCACGTGGAATCGAACCGCAACCCCTAGATTAGAAGGCAGAGCCACTACCAACTAAGCTTTCAGGCCAGTCAATGTCAAACATGTAGTACTACTTACTTACTTGGTCAGTTTATTTTGGCCTTTTCCTGACGATTACACTCAAATTAATTCAGAGCTTGGCAAATCAATTCATAATAATACTTTATTTCCAGGTGGTGACCCTCACCCACACGCTGCTCACACATGGCGACCTGACCGCCACTAACCGCGTGCTGGTGGTATGCCCACTCTCCACCGTCCTGAACTGGGTCAACGAGTTTAAGATGTGGCTCAAATACGCGGAGACCGAGTTCGATGTTGATGTCTACGAGCTGTCCAGGTGAGTGAATCGCATCAGTAATTGTATACTCTCTCTTGAGTCGTATTCCTCATGACTGAGGGTCGTGACTCCCCCGCAGAATTAATCCGTTAGGAGAGTTTTATTGGGCAGATATGTACATCGTGGTGGGCGCCCAGGTCCTTCCACGGAAGACACATGTCCTCGGATATTGTGGTCCTCAAACATTTCGATTTCCTAACGATGTTTTCCTTCACCGTTAAGCAATTGCAAATCCACACATAACTTTAAAACACAAGTCATTGGTGTAGGGCCGGATTCGAACCAGGGTGCGTCTGAATGAAAAGCAGTCACTGGAACCGCTAAGACACACTCGCTTAATTAATTGTATACTCACTTTCTTCTTATTCATCGTGTCGGTGATTGAACAAAATGTATACTCACCAACCAGCTGAGCAGTTGTCACAGAAAAAATCCAGAATGATATCTTTTGATTGCTTTAAATGATTTCATTGAGATTTTTCACAGCTTTTACGGACTCAGTTGTTAATATTTATGCTGTCCCATTTCTGGACGACTTTCTTTCAATTTTCAACCTGCTATCATATGCCAGAACTTTACTTTTAAATTTCCTTGACTCACCACGATATGTCCTGCAGGGTGTTTCACAAATTTAATAAATTTCACTTGAAAATGAAACCTCAACATTAGAAGCCTGTGGAGTGCCTATGCCTGGATCACTGTTATATATGAATAACATGTGTCAGTTTTAGATGTCTTATTGGCTTTTCGTTTTTGTATGAAAACTTTCCGAAATTGTAAAGCATCCTGCAAACCTTAACCCATCGTCATAAAAGATAAACAAAAGTAAAAGAATTTTATTGATACTGTAAAGTTGTAACATACATACATACATCCATCAAATCCCAGCTGATCCAGCTCAAGTGCCCCCTAAACTTGCGCAGACTCATCAACAGCTACTTTGAGGGTAGAAAAGTGATTGTAGGCTACGCTGGTAGAACCTACACGAAAAATATCTTCAAAGGTTGTGTACAAGGTGCAATAGGGGGACCTACCTTCTGGAATCTGCTGCTGGATCCTCTCCTTAACGACCTGACTGCGCGAGGAGTACACGTGCAGGCATTCGCCGATGATGTCGTCACTCCACCATCAAGATCCAGGAAAAAGCCAATAAGACTCTAGCATATGTGCATGAGTGGGGAGTCAAAAATAAGCTCAAGTTTGCTGCTCACAAAACCAATTCCATGGTAGTGACGCGAAAGCGTAAATTTGACACCCCAATCGTGCACATGAATGGAGTGAACATTCCGGTGGTGAATGAATTAAGGCTGCTCGGCCTTACGATAGACAAAAAGCTCACTTTTAACAGCCACGTGACCAATATCTGTCGTAAGGCTGCCAACATCTACAAGCAGCTTGCGAGAACCGCCAAAATAGAGTGGGGACTAAGCTCGGAGATCATTAGGACGATATACGTTGCCGTGATTGAGCCCATCATCTTGTACGCATCGAGTGCTTGGGCATCGGCTGCTGGAAAATGGATGGTGCGGAAGCAATTCAACACCATCCAGCGATACTTTGCACTGAAGATCTGCAAGGCATATCGGACGGTGTCTTTCAATGCTGCACTCGTACTGACTGGGCTGCTCCCTCTTGACCTAAGGGACATGGAATCAGCCAAATTGTATGAAGCGTTGAGAGACAGACCGTCGATACTCGCTCACGATAAGCAGATCGAAAAGCGGATCAGTTATACAAAAGCACCACATCCTGCCCAGGTAGAAAAAATAACTTTCGCCTATTTGACAGGTTCCTAAGGTGACTGCCCAGAACAACAGCAGCTCCCAGAAGTGCAAATATTCACCGATGGGAGCAAGCTAGAGGGAAAAGTTGGAGCTGCGTACACCTATTGGAGGAATGGCCACGAGGTCAAGGCAAAAAAGATGAGTCTCGAATCGTTCTGCACAGTCTTTCAGGGAGAGCTGTTTGCTTTATATCAAGCTACAGAGCAACTCCTGAAAGAAACGCTGACGGAAGTGGCTGTGTTGAGCGATTCGAGATCCGCACTTGAAATGGTCCAAAACCACGATATTTCCATCCTCTGGGCATCGAAATCAGGAAAAACATTGCTATCCTTAAGACCAGAGGATGTGACTTGCGGTTATTCTGGGTGAAGGCTCACGTGGGCGTACCCGGAAACGAGCGTGCCGACAAACTGGCAAAAGAAGCAGCACTCAATGCAAAGCGCACGATAAATGCCCCGTGTCGTATGCTAAAAGCGAAATACGGATGGATACAATAAAACCTGGAATGAGCGTTACAAAACTGGTGAAACGGCTAGGACAACTAAAATCTTCTTCCCAGACGCCACAAAAGCCTATAGCATAATCAAGAAGATAAAGCTAGTGCCACTTCTCACGCAAGCAGTCACTGGACACGGAGGCTTCTTCGAATATCTTTACAGATTTAAGTGTAAAGAGAGCCCCCAATGCATATGCGACGAAGACACAGAAGAGACGATACTTCACCTGTTAAAGTGCCCAAAGTACGAATCGGACAGATGCGATCTGGAGATCGCAACTCAATCTAAGTTGACGGCTGACTCAATCTGTGAATTGATGGCTATGAAAGATTCCAGACCGCATCTGATCGCATTCTGCACCAAAGTCGCAGGTGACGCCATGGGTAGGAATAGCACGCGGTGACTCTGAGAGTCACAACGAACTATTCCACAAGAAAACCTGTAAAAAATGCGTAAACCCCGTAGTTTAAGTACTACGGGTATGTACACATGTTGAGAAAATCGTTGAAAAAAAAACAATACGAATTCGTTAACAGTATCTTAAATACGTCTACTAACATGAAATACACTGCGAATTAAAACTCATGACCATTAGATCAGAAAGAACCCTAACAAAGGGCCTCCGCAACGCGGGGGAATCCAGAAAAAAAAAACATACATACATATATTATATACTAGTGGGTGCTCGCGGCTTCGCTCGCATTAAGGTGGACTTCGGCAGCCAAATTTCCATACAAACTGTATAATGTTTAGACTCAAAAATTAAGCACAGCCTGCGTGATTTTAGTACTTCAGTGGGACTAACGCTTTCTTGGGATCTCGTATCTAGAAAACTAGCCCATGTTTCATTCATAATGAAGCCAAAACAAGCTTTACAAAAATTATGAAATTACTATGGAAAAAAATGCAAGATGTCTGCTACTAAAACTTCATATAATAGTGCATATACCTCAGACTAAAGAAGAAAGAAAGGACTCGGCATAACAAACAGTAGTTACTGACATATCGGCATCTCTTTTTATCTTATGAGGGCAATCATAATGTAAAAGAGCACAACAGTAGTTTTATCAATGGCTGATGACGTCACAAAATGTATCACTGCGGCCGGTCGCCATGTTTTATCACAGCCAACAACAAGTACATCAGTTGTCATCGTAACTTGTTTATTACAGAGTTTTGAAGAAAATTTAGTGATATTAAGCGAAAATTGTGCTTGTTTATAGTGTGTGAACTTGCAAAATACTGCATTTATTATGGGTAGGTGCAGTGTGTTAGGCTGCCGCATGAAAAGCAACACAAAACATCCCAAAATAACGTTGCACAGGTAAGTAAACGAATTCATTCAAAATATCTTGTCTTTTCTATTATTTTAAAATATTTTGCTGTTTGTGGGAAAGTTTATAAAGATAAACGTGCTTTTCTCTATTCATTTACTGTTTTACTAATAATATTAGGCGATTATTTAAGAAAATCATTCGTCATAGTAAATAGAGTTGCGGTACGGCATTTTCAATGTATCGATAACTTAGCGACAGGTGAATATTATCTAAACTCGATTTCTTTTATTTGATTTTAGATTGCCAACATGTAAAGAAAGAAAAGAACAGTGGCTGGATATACTTGGTATTGAAAATTTGAATACTACAACCAAACATATTTTTATTTGTTCCCTGCATTTTGAAGACAAATGTTTGAACCGAACTTTAAATGTAACAAGACTGCGCGATGATGCTTTACCTTCAAGTGAGTTGTTGGTAAGTTTTGAAAATAGACCAGATAAGTTTATAGTGTTTACCTACTTACTGACAAAGTAATCGAACTAAACCAGTTGATGACAAGGGACGAGAATCATGTCAGCAGCAGTAATTCTATATTGTTGAAATACTGATAAAAAGTTTCAGATTTAAATGTACATAGAACAAAATAGATAAATGTACCTGTGTTAAAATGCAAGTTATACAAATGTGTGCATGTGTTAGTGATTAAATTGGCAATGTAAATATTATTAAACATATAAGGTTTTTTTTGTGTAGATACCAGCGCAAATAATAACAAACACACTCAATATTAAAAATTATTGTTATTTTGCTTTACAGTTACCAGCCCAATTTAATGAATGCCAGGAACTTCAATTTGTTTCTCACAAAGCACTGGAAGGGGAGCCTATCTGCAGCACTTCTAGCTATTCAGATGTAAGTATCCTTTTTACAATGTTAAGTATCGTACTTCATATTATACAATCTTGATTTTTGAAAACAAACACACTCAATATTAAAAATTATTGTTATATTGCTTTACAGTTACCAGCGCAATTGAATAAATGCCAGGAACATCAGTTTGTTTCTCACAAAGCACTGGAAGAGGAGCCTATCTGCAGCACTTCTAGCTATTCAGATGTAAGTCTTCTATTTTATGTTACTATAGGTACTGCGGGCAGCATAACTGGTAATTTAAAATAATTTAGGCCAAAAAACTTGTACGAAGTTGCAAAAAACTAGAAGTCAATGTGTTTTTTTTTTTGTTTCAGGAAAAAGCGCTTGAAATTATTCAAAAATTAAAATTAAAATGTGAAAATCAGAAAAAAAAAATAAAAAGATTAAATGAAAAAGTGAGAAGACAGAGTAAGAAAATAGCAGATTTTAAAACTGTAATGAAAGATTTAAAAGACAATAATTATGTGAATGATGATCATGCGGCTGTGTTGGAGCAGTGCGCAGGCCCCAAAGATTTTCTAAAAAGGCAAATTGCGAAATCGGTAGGAATGCCTTTGGAAAGACAATACAGCGAAGAAATTCGAAAATTTGCACTGACACTCCACTTTTTATCTCCAAAGGCCTATAACTTTGTTCGTCGTACGTACAGTTCCTGTTTGCCACATCCAAGAACTTTAAGTAGGTGGTATCAGAATGTAAACGCTGAACCTGGGTTTTGTACAGAGGCTTTTAATGCTTTGAAACACAAAGTTCAAACAAGTGAAATGCCAGTGATATGTGCTATGGTTTTGGATGAAATGGCTATTAGAAAGTCTCTTTGCTGGGATCCTCAAACTAAAACCTATTATGGACGAGTTAACGTTGGGATTGATTGCGATATGGACTCATTAGAAGTAGCCAATGAGTGTCTTGTGTTACTGCTGACCTGTATAAACGGTAGTTGGAAGTTACCTGTGGGATACTTTTTCATAACGGCTTTGTCTGGGGAACAAAAAGAAAAAATGAAATTGAAAAAAAAAAAAAAAAAAAAAATGAATTTGTTGAAATCGAATTCCGAACATGACACGACCCACAGACTTTTACTTATTAAATCTATAGTCCAAACTTACATGGATCTGAGGTTTAAATACTATGGTAAGAAAACCACAGAAAAGATTTCGTTTCGCAATTACTTTAACAAAATCATATTATTCCGTAATGAGTAAATTACTGGCAATTTTATTAGGGTCCGATATGCTCTTATTTGATTATTGTGTACCTATATTTGTATATAGTTTGTATTTTTAGAACTTGAAAATGACTGTGATTGAGGGTTCAACATGCTCATAGTTGATTAATGTGTATATTTGTATTTTTATTTACAACTTGAAAATGACTGTCATTGAGGGCTCAACATGGTCTTATTTGAAACACGATTTGAAACATATCCTTTGTATTTAAAAAATACAAATTTTACAGTTTTACAACTATTATAGTTTTTAATAAACCTGTGTGAAATGGTAATTTTCGTTTTATTATGAATGATCGTGCCAAGTTGTATAAATAAAGTATTAAGTAATTAATAAAATTAAGTATACTCTGCAAAACGAGAAAAAAATCTGTATTTAGTAAGTACCTATTTATTTATTCTTTTCTTTGGTAACTAATTACTTAAAGACCGTGTTGGTATTGAAGGCGTGGTATGCTGATCAGTAATAGTGATACTCAAGGCTCCTATACATATGCCCCGGCACGAGCCGCAGTAAGTGGCAGTCCGCACGAAACTCAATCTTAATTCCAATTTCGGTCGCATACTACGCCCACAGGTAAGATATAGGTACACGGCTATCACAAGGCTGCAGTTTTTATTCGTGATCGCAGCGGTGGAAACTGGGAGTAATTAATGGGATAAACATACCATAGTAAAATTCGTTTTATTATGAACATGTACAAGTACAGAATAAAGAGGATGTTCATTAAATTGCAGTGGCATCAGTACAGTATCCACGTGCCCTGCCATAAATAAAATGTCACTGAGCGTGTGCGTTTTTATAGGTCGCATTTCCACGTAAATAAAACTGAAGAAATGTAACCGAAACTCATTTTCGACAATTTTCAATTCTGCAAACACCGTGCAATTCAACTATCGATATTATAATGCGCGCATCCCTACGGCAAGCCGCCATCTTTGTGCCAGGCTCACGTTAGGTATGCACGTTTTTTTCGTAGGTATTTCATGTCCATTCTTTTCCTATTGTCTGTGGCATATACCGACTGCAGACAATGTACAATGACAGTTTCGAAGCATAATGAAATTGACGTTTCTGAAAAAAGGAAAGACATAAGTATAATTGAGAGCCGCCAGATCTATTCCATAGATTGGCCATTTACTTAGTGTGAGCAAAATGTATGAGCACAATCAAAATAAAAATATGTAACGTCGGTTCTAATAAAAGCACAGATATAAGTAATGTGATTTACTATATAGCTACAAAAAATCAATTGTAATTTGGAAGATAAAAGTTTTTACATAATTATTATCAACATCAAATCAAATCAAATATAAATTTATTTACAGTACAGTTATACATAGTAGCACATTTATATAATTAGATCAATACAGTATTATAAAAACAGAACTAGATTATGTGCGCTTCCAACGGGCCCCGAACTAGGCCAGGCCTGTATCTCGGTGGCTCAATACAGAATTATATTTTAGATTTAGGTATATGTTCGCGCGTTTCTGAAGATTTTATACACAAAAACAAAAACAAGATAGAATTCACATAAATATACATAATACAGTTTAGTGGAGATAATAAAACAGATGCTAAAATCTCAAAACCCGGGTGGGGCTTATTTACAATAAAAACATTATTAGGTACATCTAGTGAAATACCGGCTGCATAACGAAAAGGGTTAAGGTCTGAAGGTATGGTAGGGAAGACAAGGGGAACTAATTGGGAGAACAGCGCTAGGATGAAGTAATGGCTGGGTACATTGTGTACCTTGTTCTCAGAGACACTATTTGTGTGTGAATGTGTGTGTGTGTGTGTGCTGTCACATAAAGCACAAGATAATCGAAAAATCATCAATCATATTGCAAAGAACACTAAATTTTGTATCATTATATACATACTTGTAATTAACTAAGTTTATGTAAATGATGTAGTATGCTTAGAAAATTATAGAAAACAAATTATAAAACATGTTTCTCTTACTCTGTATCTGTATTTAAAAAACGATTTGTTTCATTCTTACGTAAACATTAATTAAACGTAAAAGTACTTTTTATTCTATTTCACAAACATTTTTCCTTTCTATATCTAGACTGTTCTATGGTCAAATGTAATATTTGCATATTTTGAATTTAGAACGCCTATATAGATGCGTTTTGCATGAAGCTATTTATCGATTAGTAGCGAGCTGGCAACGTCGCATTTGTTTATTACAGGAAGATAAGTATTGAGACTACTGAAGAGAAAATGGGGCGTTGCCAGCTCGTGTCAGGTAGTGGGAGAGAGACATACTTCCATTTCGTATTGTTGCATGGTGGCGAATTGAAGTTTGTATTTGGATTTGTGGTTCGGTAGGTTTATCAGAATAATTTCTAGGCAACGATAATATGAGAAGTTTATTTTGAAGTTTAGTACCTACTGCGAGTTTTGCGTAAAATAATGTAAAAGGTTGCGGAAATAAAATTAAACGAGATGAGATGAAATAAAATAAAGTAAAATAGAAATAAATAAATTTAATTGAATTGATTTTTTAGACAAACGTATGGGCAAGTAACACATTTTTGAAAAATCTTGGATCTGTTACCGCCCATTATGCAAAAAATACAAGAAAAAGAAATTAATGTAGTGATATTTCAGCATCATCACACATTTAAGGGAGAGGGCCCTGGTCTGTGCAACATGCGCCATCTTTCCCGATCTTCTTCCAATTCCTTGATCTCCTTATACGATATAACGCCCGACTTCTCATTTACTTGGTCCATATATTACCTCCTCGGCCTTCCTCTTTCTCTTCGTGCTTCCAGTTTCCCTTCAATGATGTTTTCAGAAAGTCGTCATGTCGTATAAGGTGGCCGAGCATCTTCCCTCTTTGGTTTTCAATTGTGGCTGGCAGATCAGCCCCGGAGTAGTGATATGTATTTACGTAAAGTATTTACTATTTCTAAGTTATGAAGTAGTTATCCTTAGAAAAGCCTAGAAAACAAATAATCTCTCTGTATACCTACTTTTACAATTTTTATTTCATGCACATAATATACGTGAATTGTAAATTCTGCATAAAGTTATTACAAATAGATCTATTCTATATCTATCTATCCATACATAAAATAAAGCTGTAGAAGATTGAAAGTCTGAACATTGAAGATATTTAAAAAAAAATGTCTGGAGATATGTACTTAGAATTGATAACAGAACACGTTTTAACAATTTCTAGAATTTGCCTGTTTATCTGTTTATATAAACACCCATAAATAAAAAACGGTTAGACGGATTTCGATGGAAATTTCTCAAACGTGTAGAGAAAAAATTTTTGGTCAGGTTACAGGTTAATTAAAATTACCAAAACACCATTAATTATTTCATTTTATTTAGAAAATAATATAAAAAAAAATATGTGATTCGCTGACTACTCACTAGAGGACGTAGTATGGTATGAATCCCTAGAATATAAAAAGTCACAACAATTTTCGCTTGCGTTACAGTGTTCCAATGTGGTTAGCTATCTCGACATTGCAGGCTTCAACTTACAAATAGCGAATTCAAACGCGAGCAACGTCGCGGGTACAGCTAGTACTTAATACTAAAAATATGTTTCCATTTTCTATCTAGAGAATTCTATGTTCATTATAATTTTAATTTCGAATTTAGAATGCTTCGAACGCACGAGCTGACAACGTTGCATTCGAATGTAAAACTAAGATTAGGGATGACCGAAATGCAATAACGTAACGATATAAATTATCGATTCGATGTTTTTTTTAAATTTTGATATTGATATTTTTATTCAAAAATATTAATTTATCGGTATCATGTCAAAGAAAATATTCGTCCCAATAAATAAACATAATTTTTAATAATTGTTAAAAATATTCACGAAATGAAACTAAAAAGAATATATTTTTTTTTTTACAAAAACATCAATAACCGACTTTGAGCCTGCTGTCACTAAAAAGTTAATAAATCATTTATTTGAATTTTTGCGACTTCAAAATTCAGAGTTGGAAGTGAAGAATCTATCAAATTATTGAAACTTACAATCCTATAAAGTATTCTTATTGAAATCAGTAATATTTGGAGTCGGTGCCAGTCGTAACAATACTTATCAGGATAAGTTAGAAACAAATCCAAAGTCGACTGGAACTGCGACTTCGACAAGCGTCGATCTCGTTTGACCAGTGATGGGCACCGACTTTTATTTGACACATTTTTTTTAAATAATTTTTATCTACAGAATGTTTTTGGTGGGATATCATATTTCAGGGGTCATTGAAGATGAAAACGCAATTATTGAAATAAAATGCTTTCCATCATTACTGCGAACTGGAGCTGACATAGAAAGCGCTGCAAGAAGTAAAATATGGTGTTAACTTGGAAATGAATATAAGGTCAGGTCTTCCTCAGCAATCAAACAAAACTGTGATTTTGTTGCTAAAAACAAGATTTTATTAATTAATAAGGGTAACAATTTTGATTAAAACTATTGTTATTTACTACATTACCTAATTAGTTGAATTACTTACCTAAAAACAAAATCAACAAATAATGTTCATGCTTTAGTTGTTACTTTAGTTACTTTAAATAATTTATACAATATTTCAGTTTCACATTTCAGTACAGTATTTTTATAGGTTATCGTAGCTGTCAATGTCTATCCAATAATACATCAAAGCTGTCAAAGCTTACATCTCCCCCCCTTGAAAAAACAATTTTTCCCACATTATTATGATAGGTAAAAATTTTCATGAAATCTAAATATTATTAAGCATTGGTATAAGTTTTGTAACATGATATAATCCAATAGATTTCGTTCCACGACCGGTGTTTATTTTAAAAACTGTATCTGATAGTTTCTCTTCAATTTCAAAGGGACCAATTCTAATTTCATCCATTTTCCTTTTGTTTAATTTATTTGCATAGTCAACATATACCTTGTCCCCTTCCTTAAATTCATGTTGTATTCTATTCTTGGAAAATAAAGTTTTATTGTATTCATGTGATTTTATTGACCTTTGTAGCGCTATTTTTCTATTTTCTTCCAAATTCTTTGTTAATGGCTGTTTTTCTTTCAATTCCATGGGTAACAAATCAGTAGACTCACCAGATAGCAAATATTTGGGAGAAAAACCTGTTACAGAATGGTTTGTTTCATTGTATTTACATCTGCATTCCTCTGCTATTTTTGACCAATTTGTTTTTCCTTTTGATTCATTCATTTTGCACCTTATTTTATTTACAATAGTTTGGTTTAGCCTCTCGTTTAAACCATTCGAGAATGGTGCATCTACTGCTGTAAGTATTAATTGGATACTCTTGTTTCGAAGGTAATTTTTAAATTCAATGGAGTTCAAAGCTGGATACTGATCACAAAGTAAGATGCTTATTGTTTCTTCTTTAGGAATTTTCTCTAAAAGTTTGATGAAATCTCGGGCATTTTGATTCTTGGAACATAAGATATATGAGTACCTGGTGAAATGGTCCACTAGTAGATGTAAATATCGTTTTGTTGATCTTTGTCCACCAAATCCTCCTATTGTGTCCAGCGACATTATTTGGAAAGGTCTAGTAGCTGGGCCCAATTGTGACATAAATCCATATTTTCTATTTAACCTTGTTTTATTCTTTATGCATATCTCACAGTTTTTACATATATTTTTAATATTCCCTGATAAATTTGGGGCAGTATAAAAAGGCTTTATCTTTGATTCTGTCTGATTAATTCCTGTATGACAATATTCTTCATGTGTCTTTTTTATTAAAGTTTTGCTGTAAGCTTCACTCAGAACAATCTTCTTCTTATTTTTTCCACATTTTCTGTAGTATACCCCATCTTCAAAAACAATTTTCTTATCCAAATTTTTCAATCCCAAATTTTTCTCTTGGTCGTATCTTATATCTTGAATATCAATAATATTTACTGTTCTTAAATTATCTTCATCATTAACATCAACGTCCAATACCGGGTTTCTGCTGAGGCAGTCTGCTTCAGTATTATTCTTCCCAGGGTTATATTTTATTTCACAATTGTATTGTGACAGATAATGTAACATGTCCCCTAATTCATCATCGGGTCGGTTTCTAACATTTAACTTCTCCAGGGGTTTATGATCTGTATATATAGTGAAATGGTTTCCAATTAACCAATGTTGCCAAAACTTTATGCTCTCTTTTATGGCTAAACATTCTAAAAATATAGCTTTTTTTTTCTTTTGAGATTCATTTATTTTTTTAGAAAAATATGCAATCGGTTTTTCTTCGCCATTGCTTTGAATTTGTTTTAAAACTGCGCCTATTCCTATGGCACTGGCGTCTGTATAAATTAATATTGGTGCTTGTGGATCATATATAGCTAGTATTGGTTTGGAACAGAGATAGTTCTTGATTTTTTTAAATGCCCCTTCACACTGTTCTGTCCAATTAAATATCTGGTCTTTTCTCAACAAATTATGCAAAGGATCAAGAACTATAGAGACATTTGGAATGTATTTTCCATAGAAATTAATTTTCCCCAAAAACTGACGTATCTGCTTTCTGTTCTGAGGAGTAGGGAATTCTTTTATTGAAATCAAATTGTCTTTTAGAGGTCTAATTGTATTCCTTTGCAAAATATGACCTAAATACTTAACAGAATCACATGCAAACTTACATTTTGTGAATTTAAGTCTGAAACCTTCTTCTCGAATAGCATCCAGTAATTTTTTTAAGTGTGTGATATGTTCATCAAATGTTTTAGAGAAAATCAGTATGTCATCGATGAAATTCACTGCAAATCCTGTGAGGTCATATTTTCTTATGATATTCCCCAAAATCCGTTGAAATATAGCCGGTGATGTCTTAAGACCAAAGGGTAGACAAGTCCATTGGTAATGACCTTCTTGTGTTACAAAACTAGTTTTATGTCGGTCAGTAATTTTCAATGGAATTGACCAAAAAGCTGAGTTTATATCCAGTGTTGTAAAATAATTACAATTAATTGTTTTTGTTATCATGTCTTCTATAAGTGGAAATGGTTGTGATTGAGGTATGATTATTTTATTTAAATCTCTGAAATCTATGCATAATCTACTTTTTTTTCCTTCGTCCCTTTTAAAAGCTAAGGTAACAGGTGCCGCAAAGGGACTGTAAGATTCCTCAATCAATTCATGTTTCAATAGTTGTGAGATCTGATTTTCTATTTCTATTTTATCTTGAACAGAACACCTATATGGTCTCTTATAACAATATTTGTCAACTTCCAAATCTATGCAGGCTTCATACTTTTTCACTCTTCCAGTATCATATTTATGTTTAGCAAAAATATCTGTGTAACTATCCAATAATATATTTATCTGTTTTCTTTGATCAGAATCTAAGTATTCTGTCTGTATCTGAAACTTATTTGTATCTATACCTTCATTAAAGTTTATTGAATAGCCTTTTTCTTCTCTTATTATTTCCAGATTTTCAGTTTGTTTTTCTTCAAAAATGTTTGTATTTTTTATTTTTGTACTATCTGTTTTTTTTATTTGGATATTTAAATTCTCATCATGAGTCAATCCAAATGTATATATTGAATCTAATCCTAGTATTAGATCATACTCAAAGTTTTCATTCTCATAAATAAATGCATTTATTCTATTTTTTTTATGCAAGATTTCTGCATCCAATGTAATTAACCCTTTAGTTTTGCCTCCTCCACATATTGTCTTTATTGTGTCATAACAATAATTTGACTTCTCATTTGTCACCTGAACTAATTTTGAATTTATTAAAGTTACTCGTGAACCAGGGTCATACAAACCCTTGGCTTGCAGTGTATTATTTAACAACACTGTTATATCAATTAGTGGAGGGAGGTCTAGTTTTTTGGATCTTCATTACTCAGTTCAACTTTTAATATTGAATTGGAATTTAAGTTTTTGTCATCTACTGTTTTCCTATCATAGTTGTACCAGCAAACATTCTCCGGATGAAATCTATTTAATTTTCCTTTATTCTCACAAATCTTACATGATTTTTTTTCAGTCAGTTTTATTTCTTGTTTAGTGAATTTATTTACTGTGTTTGAGTATTTCTTTGTATCATATTTCCTTGTTAAACTTTCTAGTCCTCTTATGAAATTAAACAAGTCATTTACTTCTTTAAGACTTTCTCTGTCTATCCTATCCATTATAAAGTTTGGTAGACCGGTGGCAATCATATAAATTAAGGTTTGTGTATCAATTGATTTGTTTATCTCTAGTAACAATCTCTCTTTTTTAAGAGCATAGTCCAACACAGATCCTTGGATATATTTAAAATTCATAGCATACCTGATCGGTGACCAGCCTTTATCAGCAAATGTTTCACATAAACTTTTTTTCCATACAGACCAATCCGAATCAATAGTATGTTTGATAATCATTGAGGTGTACCAATCTATACAAGTATCTTCCAATAGTAACCTTAAAATTTCTACTTTTTGTAAATCTGTTTCTATTTGTAAGCGCACACATTCACTTTCAAAAGTTTCTAACCACTGTCTAACATTTGTTGTATGTCTAGAAAACTTCTCTATTGAAAATTCAGCCACTAATCTTGTCTTATTTTCAGTCTTCTTTAACAATGTTGGTTCAGCCGATGATAACTCCTGACCTTGTTCCAATTTTTCAAGAAAAAACCCATCAATTTGTATGTTGTCATCATCCAAATATGTTGATTTCATTTCCTTCGTTAAAGTGATCCAAACCTGTCTCTTATCATGCCTTTTTTGTAGAGATTTTTTTATCTTGATAAAGATTTCATGTTTCAATATCTCTTTGTGGAAATGTATTGGTTGATACTCTTTGGGTACAATATAAGTTTGGCCATTTGAGTCCATAATTGAGGTTATGGCTATCATGTTCGTTTTTGCGTCATCAGGTTTGGCTTTTATGATGAATTCAAAGCGTAACTTCTCCATGTTTATTCACTTCACATGTAGACATCCAATTTGTTGATTTATAAGGTCAGGTCTTCCTCAGCAATCAAACAAAACTGTGATTTTGTTGCTAAAAACAAGATTTTATTAATTAATAAGGGTAACAATTTTGATTAAAACTATTGTTATTTACTACATTACCTAATTAGTTGAATTACTTACCTAAAAACAAAATCAACAAATAATGTTCATGCTTTAGTTGTTACTTTAGTTACTTTAAATAATTTATACAATATTTCAGTTTCACATTTCAGTACAGTATTTTTATAGGTTATCGTAGCTGTCAATGTCTATCCAATAATACATCAAAGCTGTCAAAGCTTACATGAATAAGAAACACGATTACTACTTCCAGGTACAAAACTCATATATATTGACTGACCATTTTTCAGTTACTTGATTACAAAATATGTAGATATGAGTTTAATTACCTAATTCATTATGTCACAAAATAAATAATATATTATGTGCAAATATGTCCGATGTTACCTGAGTGTCTCGCTTGTACCACATATACATACGTCCAATTTTCTCATGAGACATTGTTTACCGGTTCAGGGTCAGCTGAGAGTGACGGAGGATTTTATCGAATCAATGACCCAAAAATTGGTTTGTTTCTTCCGAAAATATGTGTTGCCTGAAATCATTCTGAGAAGAAACCCGAATGGCTTATAATCATGTATAATAATGAACCTGTACCTACCCGAATGTAAATTTATACTAAATTTAATAGTTTGGATAATATATAACTGTCACCACCTTTGTGAGCTCCTAATTTCTATACCCAGAAGTGGGAATTGGGAAGACTGATAATGATGAGCCAATTAGAATGCTTTTAGTATTTTGATTATCGAAATTTCTGCTGAAACGTGTTGTGTTATGAATTTAAAGCACGCCCAAAATATTTATTTTTCTAATATTTTCTTTGTTCAGATTCTTCTGCTTTATTTTATGTAGAGATCACCTACCTAAATAATTAATATCACATAAAAGTCATACAGATAACTTTTATGTGATGTGTCCATATTATCTACCGGTGTAGCTAATATGGAGTAACCTATCCCAGTTATGTCGTAAGGATTAATAAAATATGTACTTACTACTATGTTTGTAGAAAATATATCTACATATATAGTAAGTACATATTTTATTTTAATAAACCGGTTTCTTCTAGGCCAGCGCGCTAGAACGTATATTATAACGTTGTTTAACATCAGGCAAGTTGCAGTCTAGCGTGAGCCTGTATCATTATATAAAAAAATATAGCTGTAATTTCTCTTTCTATGGGTCGTATTTCCTCATGACTGAGGGTTGTGACTCCCCCGCAGAATTAATTCATTAGGGGAGTTCTCTTGGGCAGATACATCGTGGTGGGCGCACCCAGGTCCTTCCACGGAAGACTTATATCCTCGGATAGTGTAGTCCTCAAACGTATAAGTTTCCTCACGGTGTTTTCCTTCACCGTAAAGCCAGTTCAAATCCACATAAAACTTGAAAAACCAAGGATTTGAGTAGGGCTGGATTCGAACCAGGGTGCGTCAGGGCGAAAAGCAGACGTTTAAACCGCCGAGCCACACTCGGTTTCGCTATTATTTAAGATTGTATTGAATTTGTGATGAACTGTTGAGAAATATGACTAATATATGTATGTATATTTCGACGCAGTCTGTTGCTGGTCGAGAGACTCAATGCGGGTGTCATTATCATCCAACCTATGTAGGTACTTATGTATGTACATATAGGATAGATTTACGCACCCAGCCAAGCTGTAAATATACCTTCGCTTACCAAAGTGGGTGTACTAGCTATAACTGTAAACATTATATCTGTCTGCTATAACTTAAGCTTTTATTTAACAGAATTGGAAATAAATATTATTTGACACACATAAATTGTTTTAAAACTGCCTAAAAATGAAAATTTCACTAGAAGTAAACTCAGTCAGTGCGTCATTGTTTAAAATACAATTCAATTAATACTATGTTTTGCAAGTCTCAGATGCTGTTCTTCTATTCTCCATTATATTACCAAATCTTATCGAAATCAACCTGACGTTTAGCGTTCAACAACAGATTGACAGAAATAGTTAAGCAACGGTTGATCCGGACAGTATTAAGATGGGTGACCGAATTTCAAATTCATACATCGGACGCCAAACAGTTTTTCTTACGTTTGATATCGCAATTAACATGGTAACAATTTTGTACCATACATAAAATAAAATTGACCAATTTACAAATAAATGAAATTTTTAAAGCAAATATTACTTATTATCCACGAAAATCATGTCTTGGAAAAATACAAAGAGGTTAGATTTATACGTACATATTTTATTAATTCCAGTTGTCAACCCAAGGAAGTCTTGTTACTCAGATTCATAATGTACTAGGAAAAATCCAAAGAGGTTAGGTGATACATATTAAATTTATTTCAGATGACAACCCAAGGAGGTTTTGTTACTCATTTTCCAAATTGCACACTATGTAGCTGGAAGGCTTCTTTATGCATAATGTACTGTATCTTGAGCTGGCCAAATTAAGCAATAAAAGGCAATGAATTTGGGCTCTAAAAAATTATAAAAAATCAAGAATCTCGTGACAAGACATTCAGCAATGTGATCGCTATGGTTTTGTAGATATTTAACAAAAAAGATGTTTTTGTGTTTGTGACACCATCTATCGCCCATGGAACGCGAATCGTGTCAGGCTACTGCCCCTTAAGAAGTAAACTTGCTTCCACTATTTCACCCCTTTAAAAGTGGCATTTCCAAAAATAGAGGATACCTACGTCATAACATCTACCTTCATTCCAAATTTCAGGCCAATCCGTCCAGTGGTTTGGGCTGTGTGTTGATAGATCACTATGTCAGTACCTTTGAGTTTTATATATTTAGATTAGAAGTACTAATATCATAGAATATGCTACACAAATTACAATATCTCGTGATATGATGTGTCCCAGGTTCAAGCAGAACTCGGAGCGTGCGTTCCAGCTGTCGCAGTGGTTCCGGCACGGCGGCGTGTGCGTGCTCGGCTACGAGATGTTCCGCAACCTGTCCGCCGACAACGGGAAAAAGTTCAAGAAGAAGATGCTCAAGAACTTCCAGGAGGCGCTCGTTGATCCAGGTCGTTACAATTAAATTTTTATAGAACGTCACTTATGAAACTCCTGAGTCAAGAAAATAATGTAGTCTATTATCTATCTACCACGCTAGCAAAAGCATAAGTTTATATTACGTTACATTTAGTGAGTATGGAACATAAATTGTTTTTTAAGAAACCGTTTCATCCAGGTTGACAGAAGGTTTTATTTTGAAGTTACACTGATAATTTAGAAAACTAAAACTAGGAAGTTATACAGGATTACATAACATCCTTTTTAGATATTTTCGGATTAACATTACTGTGGTAAAGTCGTTACACAACTACGATGCAGATGTATAGTTAGTTAGAAAGAAAGAAAACATTTATCATGGTAGATTTAACAGAAAAACAAACACGAGTAAGAACATAATAAACAAACAAACGCAAAATCTGCCACAACACAGCCCCAACTCAGCATAATGCTGGTTGTTACTTACTTAGTTGTTAGTTATTTGCATAACTGATTTTTTTCAATATTTTTTTAATTCAACTTACCAACTTGATTATGTAACCTCCACAGGTCCGGACCTGGTGGTGTGCGACGAGGGCCACCTGCTGAAGAACGAGAAGACCTCCCTCTCGCAGTCCATGAACCGAGTGAAGACGTATCGCCGCATAGTGCTCACCGGCACGCCGCTGCAGAACAACCTCAAAGAATGTGAGTGAAACATACAACAGCCATGTCTAAGGACTCTAGGGCAATTTGAAAACTATAGACACTAGATTTGACCTTTCTGTTACGATCTTTGGGTGCCAAAAACCGATAAAGTAGACCATTTATTGTTGATGATTGCAAATGTTTTTACGTTCTAGTAGCGTTACTTATACAGACTCAGACCTTAGGTTTTAAACCATCAAAAGACCCCTTGGAAACTGTCAATGTTCATTAGTAAGATAAGATAATTGGCATCACACTTTTTGCTTGTTGTACATGCTAGTTAAAGAAGCAAGTGGTGGATGAGCAAATAAGGATATCATTAGATAAGCTATTTTGCTTTAGTCACTCTTTCTTAAAGAAAATTTCACTGTACATGCGTCAATTTTAATCGATTTTTTGACACATTATTCTCCTCTCTACAGATACTTGCGCCATTTGAAGTAACTTTCTTTGACACATTGGCTGTCCCCAGATTACTGCATGGTCCAGTTCGTGAAGCCCAACCTGCTCGGCAAGTACAACGAGTACCTCAACCGCTTCGTGAACCCCATCACCAACGGGCAGTACACGGACTCCACGGAGCACGACATCAAGATCATGAAGCGGCGCTCGCACGTCCTGCATAAGATGCTAGATGGCGCTGTACAGGTACTTCTATTTTTTATTTTATAACGGTTTTCTGACAAATAAATACAACATGTCTATAGCGAAAATAGCACAAGCAACGCTCTATTGGAAAGTGGATCGTTCCTTTACTGAAATGGAACTGGCTCTCAAACGAGTCTACCGAACCACGCCATTGTTGCTTAGCGACTGATACAACCGCTTCGTGAGCCCCATCACACAGACTCCACGAAGCACGACATCAAGATCATGTACTGTATAAGATGCTAGATGGCGCTTTAATTCACACTAATATTATAAAGTATGCCTATATTTGCTCCCTCACAGTTCCCGGACTTGATTCACTAGGTTATAATTTGTTATAAGAGGTAATAATAAAAATATTAACAGGACTAAGTATTACATAAGAGATTTTTTTTCTTGAATGAATGAGTTTCGGGCCCTTAGATAATGAGGGCCAAAAAGGTGCTCTTTTTAATGAAAACCAATTGTACGTTTAATACCTTGCGCTGCATTTGCGTCTATGAACAGCCCTTTCACGATTTTCACAGCAAGCTATAGTTGTTTGATATTCCTGATCACGTACTCTAATTTTACTTTTGAAACTACTTTTTTTATCGCCTAAGGCGATAAGGCCGCCCAATGAGCAGTACTTTAATATATTTAACGTTATTTTTTGTTTTGTATTTTCTATGTTTTATAGTGTACATTAAAGCAATATTCTATTCTACTTTTCAAATGAGTATATATTGTATTGCAGAGGCGAGACTACGGAGTGTTGGCGCCGTTTTTGCCTCCAAAGCACGAGTATGTGCTCTTCATCACTCTGTCTGAAGTACAGACCAAACTGTACCAACATTACTTGGACAACTTCTCTAGAAGGTAAGCTTACATCAACTATGATAAGAATAAAAAAGACACAAATTTATTCATGAACTTTATAGAAAGTGTTGATTTTTTTACGTGCTTAAACTTTGAAATATAAGTCATTATGGTACCATTAATTTTTAATCGACTTAAAAGTAGGTTACCAATAACATTTGACGCGGGTGTATGAGCTTACAAACACGTGTGGCAAATTTTACGAATGTATATTTGTGTGTTTATCCACGCTTTCCTCGAAAGCTAATTGAAATGTATATGATATTATGTACTAAATTAGGCATTTATCAACTTCAACAGATTAAAACTAGTTTTTGACATAATATTGGCATCCATGCATTACTAGAAGGGGCATGAATGTGCTGAATGAAGACTGTTTAATTTTTTAAACTGTTTTTTTCCTATTTATAACATTAAATGTTTATTCCCTCAGGCCCCTCCCGGGCAAGTCGTCCGGGTTCCTGTTCCCGGACTTCCAGTCCCTGCAGCGGATATGGACGCACCCGCTCGTGCTCAAATACAACTCGGAGCGGTACGAGATCATGCAGCAGAAGAAGGTAATAAACTATACTAGCGGTAGTATTAATATGATTTATTCAATATACCAACATGTGAAACATTGCTTACAGTTCGCGCAAAACTTTATGAGCTCTCTGAAGTTAGGCCCGAGTACGTAACCGCGCATGGTACAGTTGAGCGCACAATCATTATTGTAATATTTTAAAAAAACATAGGACATTTATGCCTATCACAAAGTATTTAGATTTTAGGTATTTTTACGTGCAGTAAGATATTAGAACAAACAGGTAGGTATTTATTTAAGTAAATTAAAAACTTTAATATAAAACTTGTGCATTTATTTATTTATGTTTGGCGACGTAGCACATTAAAGCGTCCGCGAGGCATATCTTATTAAACCAAAAAGTTCGATAACAGTAAGAAACCACAGTAATAGAACAAACAAATAACAAATACAATATAACGGTGACAAAACTTAACAACAACAATAACAGAAACAAATAAAAATGACGAAAACAAATAACAGTAAAAAAAACCGGCCAAGTGCGAGTCGGACTCGCGCACCGAGGGTTCCGTACAAACCTGCAAGGTTAAATATTTTGTAATGTAACTAAAAATTTATGGTTTTCGTAATTTTTCCTTTATCTATGCTATAAGACGTTGCTTTGTACCAAATTTCAAGATTCTGAGTTCACGGGAAGCACCCTGTAAGTTTTGATTCCCTTGCAAGTGTCGAAAATTTGCGGCATAAATGGCTGTATCTTTTGATTGCGTTGGCTTAGAAGTTTGATTTTTTCACAGCTTCAAGGGACAGTAGACCTGAGTAATTGATATAAATTTCAGCTTCATACCTCTACGCGTTCCTGAGAAAAAGGGTCTTGACGGACGGACGGACGGACAGACGGACAACAAAGTGATCCTATAAGGGTTCCGTTTTTTCCTTTTGAGGTACGGAACCCTAAAAATTACAATAGGAATGAAAATTAATTGTTGCACTCGACTGTACTTTTGTCTACAACGTGCGCAAGTGTTGTGTACGAACGTAGCACTCACACTAAGGCACGGCGCAACGGGACGCGAGCGGTGATACGGCGCGGGGCGCGGGGGCCGGTGCCCTCCCCGACGCCCTGTCCCGTCCCTCGGTTACCTATAATATGCGTACTGCGCAGCCACTAGCGTGCGTGTTCCGAGAGCTCATAAAGTTTTGCGCGAACTATACATTAATATAATAAAAAAAAGACTCACAAGCGGTGATCAGTATAAGTACAAATTGATTCCCCAAATTAACTAACTGCGACTTATATAAGTAATGATCTTTAGTAATGAGGAAATGTGTGTCAAGAAGTGGGAACACATTTTAAATGATTTATACTTTTATTTACAGAGAGATAAAGAAGAAGAAGAGGACTCGGAAGGCTCATTGCGTGATTTCATCGACGACGATTCAACGTCAGAGGTAAATAACTAAACTAATTAAATATGTTCAAAAACAACAATATACCTATATTTCCTACTTAGTTTATTACAATGTAGTCTTTTCAAACACATATCATATAACATACCTAATTTTAAAAATAAAATATGTTTGTTTATGTCATTAAATTTGGATTTACTGTTTATGTGATTTTCTTTTTTTAATATTCATTCAATTTTAAAGTTATGAGTACTATCTACATTATTGTGTTAAGAAAACTCTTATAAATATATAATTGTATCCAGGAATCAATGACAGACGACTCCACCGACGATTCCTCGGAGATGAGCGACGACAGCCGGAAAAAGAGCAAGAAGAAGAAGAAATCCTCAAAGAAGTCCAAGACAAAAGATAAAGAGAGCAAGGGGGAGGGGCACGCGGCCCGGGCTAGGAGGGCTACTAGAGCTAACCCAGGTCAGTGCCTATACATGGAATTGACAAAAATTTAGAACTTTGTTAATTAAAAATTGGTTCTATAAATGGCGGACAAAACCCATATAAGTAGGAAAATACAGCTCCTCCATTTCTGCCAAAAGAATGGATTGGTTTGGCCGCCATTTTTGAACATGAATGACCCGGGTTCAACAAGAAAAACGGTAGGTATGTAGTTACATTTTATTATTTAGTTAAATGTTCATACAATTTACTTATTAATTTCTTGATCATAAATGCAAGGCAATAAAACTGATGATATGAATAAGTAAGTTCAAGAGATGTCCCCATTATTTCCAATTTTTTTTTTATTTAAACCCGGTCGTCTCTTGGCTGTGTTTTGCCTGATAGTAAACAATAACTATGGTCGAACATTGGATCGATTAATTTTATAGAAGACATTTGACTGGCCTGTTAGCTTATAGTTGGTAGTATCTCTGCCTTCTAATCTAGGGGTCGCGGGTTCGATTCTCGCTTGACATAAGTTTTTAAATAACTTGTGTTGAGTCTGGTCGTTCGTATGTATAATAAGTGTGTATGTATGTAGTATGTATGTACTTATTATACATACGAACGACCAGACTCAACACAAGTTATTTAAAAATTTAAAGTCCATAAATACTTAAATAAAGCCAGTAAAATGTCTTCTATAGAATTAATCGATCCAATGTTAGACCATAGTTATTCGTATAACAGATTATGTTATCTAGTACCCACGACACAAGCGTTTGTTTAGTGTAGGGCTAGATGGCGCTGTGTGCAATGTCCCGGAATATTTATTTTTAATTTATTTTACACCGGAATGTACATTGTCTGTGATGAATACCGATAATAATATACTGTTCTCTCTCTAACCAGTGGAAGTAGACGAAGAAGACAAGGACGAGGATCTGATCGAGGTGAAGAACGAGAACCCGACGGAGTGGTGGATCAAGCTGGTGGTGGAGGACGAGCTGGACGACATGAGGAACTCACACAAGCTGGTGCTGCTGTTCGATATACTGCGCCAGTGCGACGCCATCGGAGATAAACTGTGAGTTGTAGTCTTGGCGAATGATTTGCATTCTGAGTGGTAGTGCCTGAATAGGCGAAAACTATCACATTGTATCCCAATGTATCCAAGGTTTTGGAGCATTTCTTTAGAAAATGTCCGAGAGTTCGCGTTGCCACCGGCACTTCTTCGAATGCGATATTATATTTTTTTCACTACTATTTCCATTGATCAGCTTTTCAATTGAGACTTATTCCATTTTGAAAGTTGTGTTTATTTTGTTCATATTTCCTTAGAGCATTTTATTGTATCTATAAATTACATTGTTATTCCTATGTTGAAATAAATATTTATTTACTAGATTGTATTTTTAGCCGGTCTCCTGTATTTACATACATTTTTATTTTTCATTTCCAGCCTCGTGTTCTCTCAGTCGCTGTACTCGTTAGATCTGATAGAACATTTCCTGGACAAAGTTGACAACGCCACACAGGAGGGACGGATCGATGAGAAACTGGGAGGACATATTGGTAAACACAAACAACGTTTTTTTTTTATAAAATCTTAATTTTATGTCAGCTACGACAGTTGAATTGTAATCAGTTCTTATTTAATAGACCATAATAGAAACATTATTTCGTATCTATTATACCATAATTGATAATAGGTTTAATATGTAACTTTTAAAACAAACCTACGTACCTATTTCTATGCTTATCATCTACTGGATACTCTCTCTGTGTAACGTATTTCCTCATGACTGAGGGTCGTCACTCCCCCGCAGAATTAATTCGTTAGGGGAGTTTTCTTGTGCAGATACATCGTGGTGGGCGCCCAGGTCCTTCCACGAAAGAAACAAGTCCTCGGATATTGCGGTCCTCAAACATGTCGGTTTCCTCACGATGTTTTCCTTCACCGCTAAGCAAGTGCTAAATCCTGAATACTGTAGGTATCCAAATGTCAAAAATTACCAAACTGATTTTAATAAAATTGAAACAGTTCTCTTTCGATATTACAAACATATCACATTTATACAAAAAAAAAACACTTTAATTTAGCATAAAACTTGACTATAACCCATTGTCCGCAGGCACGTGGTCCCCCGGCGTGGACTACTTCCGGCTGGACGGGTCCACGTCGTGTGAGAACAGATCCATCTGGTGCAAGAACTTCAACAGGGAAGACAACCCCAGAGCACGGTCAGTGGGACGCACTAACCACATATATTCATAATCATCATCATTTTAATATTAAAACTTTCGTGAGACATTCTTTTTTTTTTCTTTTATAAAGTACAATAATCTAGTTCCATCCGCGTGGCGGAAGCCTTTGTTTAGAGGTGAGACATTCTTATCAATGTGTAACTATATCTAACTATGGACTTTATGTTGTTGACAAGACACAAATCACGCCGTTACGGCGGCTTGATTAAATCTCGACAACAGAGTTGACCACTCTCTTTCGATAAGAAGATTAGTGGGACTAGGATGCCATTACTTTCGCCGTCCTTCATAAAAGTCACGTTTGGTGAAGTAGGTAATAGACATCAAGTGATAAGTAGGTATAATTAATGTCTATTAATTATATTTCCAGATTATTCCTGATCTCGACCCGCGCGGGTGGTCTGGGCATCAACCTGGTTGCTGCCAACCGGGTGGTTATATTCGACGTGTCGTGGAACCCCTCGCACGACGTGCAGAGCATATTCAGAGTGTACCGGTTTGGACAGAAGAAACCATGCTATGTGTATAGGTTTTTGGCTATGGTGAGTTTGCTTTCAAAATTTAAATTTCATTTATTCAGAAAAAGTGTAACAATATTTCATAATTACTACCTAACATACTGGGTGAGGGCACACCCGTGCTATGTTGGCTAGTCCCTTCCAGTGTTCTTGATTGCAGTAATAGAGTTAAGAACAAGCTAAAAAATAAATTTTTGAATGTCAAAAGATTTTAAACATATTTATGTCTTCTAACTACAGTCCATAAAAAGTCTTAATAATATTATTTAGTATTTGCATTAATATTAAGCTAATATAATTAGTTCTAGATTTATGTTTACATTTCAGTTTAATTTAATAGCACAAATCAATGGCACTAGACCTTTTAAAGCGAGTGGTAACCCATTGTTATTGTGAAAGCATGTACTGTCTGAGACCTCAATTATTGCTTACCTAAACTTTTAACTAAACACTGAGAAGCTAATGTATTCATGGCGCCAGATTTCAATATATGACTAAACTTGTTGTTATTCATAAGCACGCGCCATTTTTGGCCATATTATTGTCTACAATCAGGCATACTGTAGTCCAAATTGGCTTATTGAAAAAAAAACCAAGACTAATTGACGCTTGGGTATGATTCACAAACCACTCTAAATCATTACTCAATAAGTATGGGATAAAATCGACGTATTAACGAATACAACTTCCAACTTTCTAAAAATATCATTATAAGGATTCAGACAGTTAAGAATACATATCTCTCTGTTTCTCTTATCAACCAATACCATTACCAATTTCACACCTTTCCAGGGCACAATGGAGGAGAAGATCTACGAGCGTCAGGTGACAAAGCAAGCTATATCCAAGCGAGTCATCGACGAACAACAGATAGACAGACATTACGCAGAGAACGATCTCGCGGAGTTATACAAGTTCGAGCCACAGCCTCCCACTCCCAGACCGATACCACCCCTGCCTAAGGACAGACTGTTTGCTGAGATGCTGAGAGAACACGAGGCACAGGTAAATTACTGCTTAATCATCTACAGATTGGCTACAGATGATAAAAGCTAGGTATTAAAACTATAACTTGTACAATGAAGTGCATTTGCTGCATTCAATACATCGAGCGAAATATTGCATAATAACTTGTTTTATCACCGGCTAACTCTCACACTATAAATGATCATCGTGACATTGTATCATAGACATGTTTGAGAGCACTATGGGTTCCATTATCAGTAAAACTAGTGGTGGTAGTGGAGTGGTAAAGAAAATTAGTTATAAAAATGCCTAGCGGGAATTTTAATACAGTGATCGTATACATAATTTCCAGATCTACAAGTACCACGAGCACGACTCGCTGCTGGAGAACAAGGAGGAGGAGACCCTCAGCGAGGAGGAGCGCAAGGCGGCGTGGGAGGACTTCGAGAACGAGAAGAACAAGCCGCCCCCCGCACCCTTCCCCTCCACCTGGCAAAGTAAGTAACAAAGTAGAGATGGATATCTTTTTCTCTTTGATTCGTTCGTTCTCATAACTGAGGGTTGAGGTTACCAAGTTGATTGAAATTCCTTTATTTATCCATTCAAGGTGTGCGTACATTTCTTTATTTCTTGATTCATTACATTTACTTGATTAAGTACATCCTGGTGGCCGCCCCGAAGTTGCCACAGAAAGTAGTTCACATACCTATACACTACAGTAACTCTCTATAACAAATCGTTCTAACGTCTCTGTTCAGTTTGTACTGACTGCAAGCAGTTAGTACTGATCTGCCGATGCCGACAATATCACCTACATAATATGTAGCGGTGGTGGTATTAATTTTAACGCTTTCGTTAAATTTGCTTATGGCGCCTCTTGTGTCAGAATTTATGGTACGATAATTGTTTATTAAAGGTCGTGATTCCAAATAACTGTTGATTTATTTTGAAGATTTTATTTTTCTTAGTAAGTCACTGGTGGACGTTCAGATATTTCTACAGAACAACCTTAGACTACATCTACACAAATGTAACAATCACTCGCTAATGTGGCTGCGACCCAAAGTGGGCCTGGTCTCCGAAACACAGTGACGCCACTTCTCCCGGTTCTGCGCCATTCACTGCCACTCGGTAGCATGGAGCTGAAAAATAAATTCTTTTCAAATTCATGACCTTAACTATTTATTTAACTATCTTTTCTTTTTAGTCGTTGTCTTCATTGCTGAAGGTCGTTTCTAGCTTGAAGTCTTGTTCACTTGGTGCACTATGCTTCTCCATGATGTCCTGACCTCCGCGGTCTTGAGAGCTTTGGTTATTCGCAAGCCTGTAAGGGTCTTCACTAGGTCAGACCAGCAGGTAGGTGAGCGGCCGCGTGGTCTTCTCCCATCGACTTTGCCAATTACCATCAGTTTTCTAAATTGTTATAATATTTAACTATAGTGATCTATAATATAATTCCCCGTGTGTTGCAGTGAACATGCTGCAGCAGCAGCAGCTGGCGTACGCGGCGCTGGCGGCCATGCTGCGCAAGGATATGCCCAACTTGAGCGACAACCAGCTGCGCGACATGATCCCGCACATATACAACTCCAACCCGCAGGTGACTGTCACTGTCAGCTGTTTGCTTAGTGTGCTGCTAGGTGGCGCTGGCGGCCATGCTGCGCAAGGACATGCCCAACGTGAGCGACAACCAGCTGCGCGACATGATCCCGCTCATATACAACTCCAACCCACAGGTGACTGTCACTGTCAGCTGTTTGCTTAGTGTGCTGCTAGGTGGCGCTGGCGGCCATGCTGCGCAAGGACATGCCCAACGTGAGCGACAACCAGCTGCGCGACATGATCCCGCTCATATACAACTCCAACCCACAGGTGACTGTCACTGTCAGCTGTTTGCTTAGTGTGCTGCTAGGTGGCGCTGGCGGCCATGCTGCGCAAGGACATGCCCAACGTGAGCGACAACCAGCTGCGCGACATGATCCCACTCATATACAACTCCAACCCACAGGTGACTGTCACTGTCAGCTGTTTGCTTAGTGTGCTGCTAGGTGCGGCTGAGTAGAATGGCACTGGATATTTATTTATTATCATTATCGTGGGTCGTATGATACGTTAAATTGTAGGTCCTGGCTGTTTGTCTACTACGGCAGTCGTTAAGTCATGTCAGAGGCCCTTAGGGCGGCTTGATAAACTCTCGACAGCAGAGTCGGCCACTCTCATTCGATAAGAAGAAGATCACACAATGATATCAATCACAAATGGGTGATGATAATATCGATAATTTGATTTGCGAAGTATAAATATATGATAGCATCATCTCTGGGACTGCTGATTGGTTGGCCGCGCCCTGCTGGTAACGAACACACTAACACAACCAAATTTGCTAAGAATAGCGTCATGAACTTGGTAAAGTAATATAGAACGATATTCTGGGATTTCTCAAATGCTCAATCCGAAATGGGCAACAACAATTTAGAATAAGCTAAAGTATATGAAGGTGACCCTGCGATACGGTAAGTATACCTCGATGATACTTATATAGTAAAGGCTAATTCATTGAAACTTACTTATACTTAAAGATGGTTTCGCCATAACGTAATGATTAAAATAATAGAAATGCTTTATCAAATTTCTTAACATTTGCAACTGATATATACAATAGATTTGACTAATTTATCACATTCATTGCGAAAGTAATTTTACTTATTTGTTAGATCAATGACAAGAATAGTAATGGTATATCTTCATCTTTTTACCATATCCATTTAAAATTTTAATAAAATGTCCACTGATCTAACTACTATACATAATTATATTATTGACACTCGAATATTTGTTTGTTCAGATGTTCGGTGGATATGACTATGGCGTAAGTTGTATGTCGTTTAAGTGAATGCATTATTAACCCTTGTCAAGTTATACTGTACGCCATACATTACACACGTATACATATATTTAGCATGTTTGCACGCATCCTTACACTTGATGATATTTATTTCGGTCGTTTTGTGACGCAAGCAGATTGGTGGGAGTGAAAATGGAAAAACTTTTTTAATTGGTTCAAAAATAAACACCACAGATATTGTAAAATCAATTAATTGTGTTGTCTTTATACAAATTGTGTCGCTAGGTTGTGGAACTCCCTGCCTGGCTCTCTGTTCCCCACACACTATAATCCAGCGATCTTCAAAGCGAGAGTGAATCGGTTCTTATCGGGTAAGCACGCTCCATCTTAGGCCATAGCCTTACTTGCTATCAGGTAAACTATGGTCAAGTGCAAACCCGTTCAAGTTAAAAAAAAAACAAATTGAAATTGTTTATTTCAGACATAATATCAATAAAATAAAATAATACAAAATAGATGAATAGGTTTTGGGTTAGTGTGATCTACATATGTATCTCTGATAGGAAGAATATTTTTCCAGTTTTCATGTGCAGATTCATATTACATATGAGTCATACTTATTGTTGAATTTTCAAGCTAAATGATTTTTACACCAATCTGCTTGCAGTCAATAAATATATCCTTTCATAAATATATAAGTCAGTATAATATAAAAATACTCTACAAAGCTAAAACGGTTTTTTTATTTACATTCTAGTTGATGCAGAAGATGAGTGAGATCTACAAGTACTCCCCCATGATGGCTCCCGGCATGATGAACCCAGGAGTTATGAATGCAGGTATGTTAACATTATTTGTTTGTTTCATTAAGTAATTAATTACCAATATCAAATAGCCAAAATAAGATTTTACTACTAACAATAAAATTTATTTATTTATTTATTTGATTAATGGGCGAGCAGCAAATTGCTGATGTGCCCATATCACACTGTGTCAAAATTGTATTATGTATATAGGTATAGTCCACCACACAAAGTTCAAAATTATACAGTCCACTGGTGCAACGATCACAAGAGATTTTTTGGCAACAAAATACCTTTATTGAGTCACAAAGCACACATTAGTAAATTACTTAAACACTAGATAAAATATAATTGTCTAAACTGAACTCTCAGCATATGCTGGAAGCACTGAGTATCTTGAACCTAAATACATTGCAAACACCCAAATAGGGTTTATTGTGTTTCACTGACTCGATAACTTAGCATAAGATCTGCTCGCCATAAATGTATCTATACATATAACATAACACAATTATGCAATAAATGCTTTGACTTTGAATGTAGATGGCGGCACATAGTATCTGAACTGAAATATTGTGTACTTGTTAAGTTCGAAATTCATTTATTGTCCGTTAGACCATGTAAATACTTATACTTTACTTTTTAATGTTAATTTAATCTACATTACATATAATTCCTATAATCTTTCGTAGCACTAAAGTACTCTATTATGTTACACCAGTCTGTGTTTACTTTACAATGTGTTATCCATGTATGTACGTGTCCAGGCGTGGGCGCGGGCGGCATGGGCGGCGGCGCCAGCGGGCTGCAGTACGAGCCGCCCTGGCAGCGCCAGCAGCAGCAGCAGCAGCAGATGCGCCTCCAGCAGCTGCTGCAGCAACAGAACGTGAGTCACCAGCACGTGCTAGCACCACACTCACTGTGTTACAGAGATCTAGGTCAAATGAAACAAGTACAATATTTACTGTATCCTATCATATGCTGGGAGATTACATTGAAAGATGAATTCTAACTACTTCTTTGTGTGTTCAATGTATTTTCTAAATTGTATCCACAACAAAGAGTAATATCTATGTATATGGTAAAGATGTACAACTTGCTGATGCTTGCTTGCTGAGATGTTGAGCTTGCGATACTCATGTCTAGTACGAGTAGGTACCCTAATTAGTCGATAATTGTGCTTAATGATTAAATATATATTTCATGTAACTAACATAATACAAGTGATACGAAATTTCATTACAAATAACTTTTATCTAATCTTGCTAAATAAAATTCCCCAGCCGATGGGTGCGAAGTTCTACGCGGGCGGTTTGGGCAGCCGCGACCCGGTGGCCATGGCGCTGCAGCACCAGCGCGCGCGCGAGATCATGCTGGGCGGCGGCGGCGGCGCCTCCCGCCCGCGCGGCCGCCCGCCCATGGCGCCGCGCGCGCCGCCCCCGGGGGACGTCGTCAACCTCGACTCCGACTAGGCACATATACACTGAGTGAGTCGATGATTTGTATATTGATTTTAATATCTTTAGGATTTTTAGAATTGAACATAAAAGTCCCAGTTTTAATTACGTCTCCTTGACCTAAAAGAGAGGATAAACAAAATCGCACATAGTTTAATAACCGGCCATGGTTTAATGGCTGCACCATAATGTACTATAACAGATTTGCAAAGATAACGGAGCTACAATATGGGGAGATTTAAAAAGGGTATTCTATTCAAACACCTCTCTAAACTGGCAAAGTCCTGCAGCACCTCTGGAGTTGCAAGTGTCCATAGGCGACGATGATTGCTTACCATCAGGCAGATCGTCTGACTTTTTGTCACTTTTTTATAAAAAAAAATGTAGATACCATCCAATAAAAGCTCAGATCTAGCCATAAAACTATTTTATACAGAGATATTTAAATAAATAAAACTAATATTTTTCTTTTTGTTGCCACAGATTGGATGAAATCCCTCGTGTGAAGTGAACAGACGTGTACAGTGAACTATATACAGGTGCTACAGTGCGCGGCGCGCCGGGACACCCGCACTACTTTTGTACTCCTTTCATACACACGCTGCAGTGGTGGCCGAGCACTCTCGCACTTATATATGTATTATATATACAAAAAGTAGTTACTAGCTGGTTAAGGCGTTCTGGACGGCGAGCAGAAATACGCAGTTTCGAATCCTGCCGGTCGTGATTATTATTTTCGCTCATTTTCTAATCAAAGTTTAAATTATGTAGAAAAAGTTAAAAATTAAAGAGTTAATTTAGTTTTTATATTATTTTTTAATTTTTAGCAAGTTCTCACACACAAAATATAAAACAAGTTTCCAAATTAGTTTTAATGTTCCTATCGCAAGTAATTAATAAATAAATTCATGAAGATAACCTTAATTAAACAAGAAATGGACATATCTGAACTAAAAAAAAAAGTTTTTTATAGTTATTGCATTATACGACCGTGCGAGAGCTTTGACTTTCTCAGCTACCAATAAACGATACCGTTATCGTTTATTCATAGCTATAATTAAATAAGAAGGTAATACTAAAAGTATTACATGCTTCTTGTAACTGTCTACAGAAAAAAAAAACAGTTGTAGTGTTCATAAACATCACATTATTAAGATCGTGGAGTAGTCGTATCCTGCAATAACCATACTATGTTCTTCATAGCTAAATGTTTAAGCTCTAAACCAGAATCTAACATTTTTTGTACGTAAAACACATATTGGGATCTGTTTTACAGCTTATTGTATGTAATACATATAAACACATATTAAGATCTGTTTTATAGCTTTTTTAAAATCACCACCATTCTAAAACACATAAAAATATATCTGCGAGAGTGCTGAGCCAATACAAATCGAAATAGTGTTTTAAGTGAAGCTCTCTAGTTTTTTACAAAGCAAGCGTGTCCCGGGTAAAGCGAGCCCCATTGTATGTAGCTTGTCTTGAGGCTTACGCTCTGATGCTACATATCAAGAATCTCTGTATTTTACTAAATGTTTCACTACAAATTTTAGAGTGATAATAGCAATTTTCCGACAGTTAAATACACTTAGCAGTGACTGGATCTTTTTACTGTATTGATTATAACCTTTTCAACGCCGTTTTGACTTGGGCGTTTGAGAGGAAAGAATATATATTCTAGTGAGAAAAAAAACGGTTATGATGTGCATATTTAAAACCAGTTAGAGTGGATATCCAGTGAATATTCCTGATTAGTCTCCACATATCGAGAAGGCCCAGTAAATAAAGACAGACGCAAGCCCAAGGCGTAGTGTATGTGAGATCGCACAAGTACTGTCATATTTTAATGTTTAATGTTTAGGAAATATTGTGCTCAAACTTGAAATGTGACACTTGTGCTTCTGATGGATGTGGATCGACATTCTACCTTTGATAGGAAAATCTGTGGCTATAAAAGCATCTCAATCAATACATTTAGCGCAAGTCACACAGATATCATACTAAGTTATTCTGATGTAATTACTAAATACTGCATGTTCGGCACGTTTTTCGGTTCGCATTAGGTATTGATGATTTCTGTGTGATTTGTGACTAACATGATGTCGGAATATGTCGCTTTTATACCTCGTTACTAAAAGTGAGTTGTATTCCGAGAGATAATGGTAGTTTCTGAGATACTTTTAATTTTAAATCTTAACTAATATCTCTCAGTACAGGAAATTAGCGAATAAGTAACATTATATGTCTGTAGCTAGATAACTTGTGTGTTGTAAATCCGCGAGAGAGCATCATCGGTCGGCGCGGTTCATATGATTACAGTAATAGAGATATAATTAATGCTATATTTATCTACTTAGAGTGAATGGAACACCAATACTTATGATTATGATAATCTTTTGTTGTGACATCCATTATGTGAATGTGGTTTATTTGAGAAGCGGAATAAAAAATGTGCGAATTACTTTATAATGAAATCTTAGTACTGTTTATAATAGGTTTCGAAACCAATTGCCTTTTAAAATAATATCTTTATTTCATGCACAGCTTTGCTTAATCTCCAACATTATACACTCACATTGTTTATAATTTGATAAAATATATTGCGATAAATAGGTAGTGAGCATCAGGTGATTCTTGTGAGTTTATAATTTGCCCGAGGTGTCGGGCAGTTTAGTTGTGATATTGCTTATTCTTAAATTTTGTATACGTTTATTTTTACACGTCACTGGTGACGTTAATGTTAGATTCAACTTGTAGTTGTTTAGTTGTAGTAAGACTATCAATATTTGCAACGTGGGACAAACAGTGCATTTCCGAGATAACAATCTTTGATTTTATATCAAAGTACGATATATTTACTAATTATTTAGATATTATTTATGTTTATGATTCAATATAAAATATGTTAAACAAATGAGCAGTATTTCAGGTAGTTATTAAGGTTGTGTTATTCAGTTATGCATAATTCTTATTTTGCTATGATTAAATTGTATGCAACAGTAGCATTGGTACATGGGTTAAATTCAAGTGAGAAGTGCTATTGTTTCATTATTTATGTATGTAATATATAATTGTAACTGTAGAAAACTTCCTATTATTTTGTAGTACAATCAAAGTAAAATAAATTCTGAAATGTGTAAAACTCATGTTTTATTTCTTTACTATACTCAACATTAGGTTCAACTAGACAAACAAATAATTCAGATGGTCAAAGACCATCTGAATTATGGACAGTTTTTTGATCATGAGGTATTTATTAGTTTTCAAGATATTGAAACTACACAGCTAGCAGAGATTTACTAATTTATACATTAATTAAATTCCGTCTAGGTACATAAAATAGGTCATGTTTTTTTTTTTAACTTAAATGGGTTTGCACTTGGCCATAGTTTACTTGCAAGCAAAGCCTAAGATGGAACATGCTTACCCGATAAGAACTGATTCACTCTCGCTTTGAAGATCGCTGGATTATAGTGTGTGGGGAACAGAGAGTCAGGCAGGACCCAGGAGTCGGTGGCGAAATGGCAACTGGCTATCCATTATTAAAAGTAATTTGTAAACAGTGAAACATTACAGTGTTAGTATTATTTTATGGAATATACACAAGATTTGCTACAAAAATCACTAAAAGAAAAAAATACAGCTAAGCTCATAGCAGGAGAGATATTTTGTGACAAGAGTAGCTTAGTAGAGAGGTTGTTGCTTCAGACCTACAGAAGCCACCCTTACAAGATTGTGTTAGTTTCCAGTCCCTGTATATGTAGAATGCAATCTTTCACAATTCATGATTCTAATTGAGTTTATTATCTGGGTCTACTTTCACAACAACTCTTAAACATTTTCAATAGGTATAATATAGGTAAGAATGTTACAATACACACACAAAAATAAACTGTGTTTTTCACACATTTATATTAGGATAACCAGTCTTTAGCCCAATTGACACTTCCATGTATTTAATCAGCCTTCGCGCCAAATACATGGCTTCATCTGTCTTCATTACATCTGCTGTAAGCATCTCCAAATTGTTTTCATTTTTGAAAGTTAGCAATTCTCCTGCGTCTACAGCCATAGAAGCCACCGGTACACCTCCAACGTTTGCCATTATTACACGACGGCTTCTGAGGTCCGGGTGAACCTGTGAGATCTGTTTCTTGGCCCACTTTAGACACAACATTCTTCTGGTATCTACAGCTACTACCACAAAGTCTATCGCAATCCTGCCAGTTATATCTGATTGTATCACTACTTCTTCCAAATGTATTGACTGCAACACTACCAGCTTCCATCTGAATCCACCTCTGCTGTGTTCTTCTGTGAGAGCTTTTGCGATCCTATCAATAACTTCAACGTTGAACGAGAGGACGACTATGGTCAGCGTGGTCTTGCAGCTCAACGGGCCCACCCAGGGTACAATTAACGTATCTTCATCTACAGAAGACATTTTGTATAATGTAATGTATGAGACTCAATAATCCAATTTGTAATTTGACAAACTTCTTCACAATCAGCAGCGGTTGTTTATTTTGAATTTTTTTGAAATGATATACTGGCTGATTTGCCAACCTTCCGAAATTAAACCATAGACAAAAAAATGAAAATCTTTTTTTTCTTCATTGGCCATAACTTTGTATTGGGCCAGTTCACAAGTAAAAATACCTATGTAAATCACAAACATGATCCCAATACGCACTCAAATATCATAGATATAGAGTAACAAACAAAGCAAGCGTTAACTGTACCGGAAGTATTCATCACTATTATAAGCATCTCAATAAATAATCTGTGATCGTAAAAAACGTAATAAATTATCATTGTCATCTTGCGCTGCTGTCACTGTCGAAATCATTGTTTTTGTTTTTGAGTTTTGAGAATCACTTAACTGGTGTGGTTGTCCTGCCTGCCTGTGGTCAAGTCAAGGCGCGAAAAGTTATTTCAGAAGAGGCATATCTTTTTTCTTACTTAGTTATTTTCACAGAACAATATATACTTTTTTTAGATTTCTGGTTGACGATACATTATGTTCAATGAACCACTAATTACCAGTAAACACAGTAAGTCATTTATCTGGTGCGATACGAGAAAAAGAAGTTACAAAAGTTGATAAAAATGAGGCGAAGGGATGAAAAATTTCCGGACAATGGATTCGAAGCCTGGGGAGGTTATATGCAAGCAAAAATTGCAAAGCTTGAGGAGCAATTCGACAGCAGAGCTGGAAAAGAAGAGCTCCTGACTAAAATCTTTACTGGGATTAGTATTTATGTGAATGGATTCACAGACCCCTCCGCCGATGAATTAAAAATTCTTATGGCGAAGCACGGAGGTGTATATCATACTTATCAAAGAAGCGAAGACTTTATTATCGCCTCGAACTTACCTGACACAAAAGTGAAGAATATGTCCCTTGCAAGAGTGGTTCGACCTGAATGGATAACAGCCAGCATTGCTGCTAATAGACTACTGGACTACAGGGAATATTTACTGTACAAAAATTCTAGAACACAGAGGCAGTTAAACTTCAGCAAAGTTTTAAAAAAGGATAACTCAGATGTATTACATTTACAAGATGACACAATGCATGTTCCAAATAACACTGACCTTGTAATCAAACATTCAGAATGTATGTACAAACAAAGTGATGAAATTTTAGACTCAGTTACAATAAACTTGTGTGATCAGTCCAAAATCCCAGCTACAGACACAACTCATAAACCAGATATACCTACACACTCTACTAAAACTGCAGCTGATCCAAATTTCATTTCGGAATTTTACAACAATTCCCGTTTACATCACATATCACAACTTGGTGCATGTTTTAAGCAGCATGTAAATGATTTGAGAGAAAATAGCAATTTTGTTTTCCCAGCTCGACAACATCTGAAGGAAGTAATTAACACCTCATCCAGCATGAGCAATGGTGCTTTATCACAAATAAGATTTGAAAAAGGTAAAACTATCATGCATATTGATATGGACTGTTTCTTTGTGTCTGTTGGTCTGAGAAACAGACCTGAGCTCCGTGGCAAGCCGGTAGCAGTGACTCATTCTAAAGGCAGACAGCCTAGGCCTAAAAGAGCAGGAGTTGACAGAAATACTGAATTCAACTTGTACAGACAAAAACAGGCACAGAAATTGGGAAAGGCAACAGGAAAACCTGAAGAAGAAATAGAGTTTGAAAGTAGAGTTGATCACATTACAGATGAGGATGATAAATATGGATCTATGAGTGAAATAGCATCTTGTTCATATGAAGCACGAGCAAAAGGAATCGGAAATGGAATGTTCATGGGAGCAGCCCTGAGACTGTGCCCTGATTTACAAACTATCCCCTATGACTTTGAAGGATATAAAGAAGTTGCTTACACTTTATATAACACTATAGCTCAATATACACTAGATATTGAAGCAGTATCTTGTGATGAGATGTATGTAGATTGCACAGAGCTATTGAAAGACTTGGATGTTAGTGTACAAGACTTAGCACAAGCTTTAAGAAATGAAATTAAAACTAAAACTGGCTGTCCATGCTCTACAGGATTTGGTGGCAATCGATTGCAAGCTAGATTAGCAACAAAGAGAGCAAAACCAGATGGACAGTTTTTCCTATCTGAAGATTTGATTGCAGATTTCATGTATGACATAAATCTCAGGGATTTGCCTGGAGTAGGAAGGCAGACATCTCAAAAGCTGGAATCTTTAGGACATACCACTTGTGGCTCTTTGCAACAAATGTCTTTAGCATCTCTTAAATGCCATTTAGGGGTTAAAACTGGAATTCAACTTTTTGATCAATGTAGGGGAAGAGATCCCAATCCTTTGTCATTTCAAACTATAAGAAAATCAGTTTCAGCAGAAGTAAATTATGGCATAAGATTTGAGAATATTGATCAATGTTATGAGTTTCTAAAGCAACTTTCTGCTGAAGTCCATTCTAGAATGGTCCAATTTAAAGTAATTGGGAAATGCATCACTCTGAAACTAATGGTCAGAGCAGAAGAAGCTCCAGTAGAAACAGCAAAATTTATGGGACATGGATTTTGTAATGTCATCAACAAATCAAACACTATAGCTTTTGCAACAAGCGATGTAGAGATCATTACAAAAGAAGCTATTACCATTTGTAAGAAACTGAACATTGATCCTAAAGAAATGAGAGGGGTTGGCATCCAGATGACTAAATTGGAATCAATAGTCAACAAACCAGTAACAGGTGCTATGAGCAAATTTTTATGTAGTAAATCAGAAACAGTAAAAAACAAAGTAGATAATTCAGCAATCTTGAACAAGGCTGAACAACCTTCAGCTTCCACAAAAAATGAAAAGCAGTATCTGTCTCCAAGGAAAAAAGTAAAACCGGTATCTCCTAAAAAATCTCCAACTCTAAAAGTTACATCCCCAATGAAGCGGCGAGGCAGACCTCCTAAGAATGCCAAACTTCTGCAGTCTAACTCAAAAAACTTACTCACCAAATTTCTTCATGGCCATTCAACACATACACCATTCAGAAATCCAATGGTCAAAGCAGAAGTGAATAAAAGTATACCAGATTCACTGGTCAAACCAGTGAAATGTATGGCTTTACAAGAAAAAAAGGTTGAAGTGAAGAAAGTACCTGTTGTGAGCGTGCCCACAGTCAGGGAGGGGCTGATTGGACTTCCTTGGAGAGAAGTAAGGGAACTGTTGAGAGCTTGGCTGGACAGTGGGCAGCCTCCACTACCATACGACATCAACCTTATTTGTACATATTTGAGGGAAATGGTCATTGATAAAAATTTGGAGAACCTAAACATCCTGATGAACTTCCTCAAAAGACGGACTCAAGAAATTGATAGCAATGAATGGAATAATGTATTTGTGGAAGTTTTGGACCAAGTTCAGACTGCTATGATTGCTGTTTACGGAAAAAGACTGTATATGTGATAACCCCATTTAGGTACCTATTATAAAGTTGTAAAGATTAAATTAATTCTATGAAATAAAACCAATTATTCTTTCAGTTACTAGCTGCTTTATTCAAATAATTAAGGGATATTTTCGTGTTAATCATATATATAAATCACTATAGTTAATTATCTAAACCTAAATTGAACCACTGCATATAAGAACTGATAGATGTTATTTCTAAGCATATTTCTTGTATAAAATTATACAGAAAGAAAACTATTTTGGCAACATTAAAAATAGGCATACAATTAGTACACATTTAAAATTTTTGGCACTAGCTATGCCTTGAAAATGATTGTTTTTGTACACAAAAGAATGGGCAACAAAAAGCATCCTATCTTAGATAAATAATTAGCATGAAATGCTGCCTTACCAAAAACAAATAAAAGAAAATTGAACATACTCATTTAGTACATGCATACAGGTATTAAACTTGATTTTTAATAGACATTGGTTTGATACTTACAAATTTAAGCATGATGTTACTGGAGTAAAGTGTAATAATCCCATTCTATTTTGTATATTTCAAAATGGCAGTTAGTATTATCACTACTTACAACTAGTATTTTTTAGAAACTGATATTACACCAAGGTTTTTAAAGGCGGTGTTAAATGTTATATTGGTAGGTTTAGAAGAATAATTTACAAGACAATGTTAATAGCACTTCTCTTGTTATCTCATACCATTTCATAACTTTAATAATTTATTATCACAGGTGATTATTGCAAATGAATCAGGTAGTTAAAATATGGCCCTTATTCACAGAGTCAAACTCGAAAGCAAAGACAGAAGAATACTTGGATAAATATTTTGTAATATTTTAATTTCATACATAGATATGTCCCTACTTAAAAATCTAACTAAATTTGGGTCAAAGCTTAAACTAAATGCTTCGTGACAACCATTTTCCCGTTTTGTAACTTATTTTTGACGGCAAAAGCTATATTTTAAAAACAATTATGATATATTCCATTTCGTCACATGTTAGTACGAAATAATAGTAAGAAAAGCTTTTATACTTACATAAATTTTATCACATAACACATAAAAAAAAATTGTTGCATTGTTGCAAAACTGAGGGTAGTTTCTGATAAATCATCTTTGAAGGCAAAGCACTTAACCACATCCCTGACTCAAACAATAAAACATAAAATTAACTGATCAATGCAATTCACTCCATTACAATTACATGTAACTTCACTTTACAAGCCATCACCTTACAATTCGTTTATCCGATTACAATACAATACGTTTAACCTCACTTTTCATCATATTTCAAAGTATCCTCATTTTCATGCGGTAGCCGTGACTGATCCGTTAGAGTTGGCAGATATTGAATGTTTCATCTTCGAGTCTATGATAATCTCATCTCCAGACCGGATGTTGTATGAATAGAGCTGCTTCGTTGGATACTTCATCTCCTCCGGTCCCTGGAAAGGCTCCAAATTGAACATCACGTTAATTTGTGGGTCAGATTAGTTGTGGAAGTGAGGTGTGGAGTTAGTGACAGCATGCGATTCATTGTGAAAATATGTATGTGTATAATAATGACAAGTATTCAGTTCTTCTGGCGTATATGTGTGCAAAGTAAAGACTAACTTTTTGGGAGCAGCTTTAGTAAATAATAAAACCCAAACCTGTTTTGTACCTATTGAAGTTGTCTCTTAAAGTTGGTTCAATGAGTGTCAATAACTCTATAGAGCTGAATAGAGCAATAGGCAGATTTCTTACTCTATATATTTATGTCTATTTGCAACAATTTATGTATAGGATAGAAGCGAGTGTGGCTCGGCGGTTCCAGCGTCTGTGTTTTACTTTTTCCCGATGCACGCAGGTTCAAATCCTGCCCTACACCAATGACTTGTATTTTTAAGTTGTGTGGATTTGAACTCGTTTAACGATGAAGGAAAACATCGTGAGGAAACCAACATTTTTGAGGACCACAATATCCGAGGACATGTGTCTGCCATGGAAGGACCTGGGCACCCACCACGATGTACCTATTTGCTCAATAAAACTCCCCTAACGAATCAATTCTGCGGGGGAGTCACGACCCTCAGTCATACGGAAATACGACTCAAAGAGAGAGATGTATAGGATGACAAACGAATATGCTATGGGTATGATAACATAGTATGTATGTAGTAGGTATTGTAGGTATGTATGAATGACATTCATAATAAAATATATACAAAAAATGTAGATTATTATTTGTTTTAAGGTTTTGTTTATACGCCTACATTTACCTAAGTCTGTATTTCTATAAATAAATAATTTTCTTTCTTTCTTTTCTTTCTATTCACCTGCGAGTCCCGGAGCTCCTGGTCCACGTAGAAGAGCCTCATCTTGGCAGCCGGGAAGCCAGCCAGCCGCTCCAACCTCGTCTTCAGGTCTGACACGGTTCTGGAGAACATAAGTATGGACTTTCAAATAAATGAAGTAACTTCATATGGAAGTTAGCAACTTGAAGTGTAGTTGTAGTGTTATATAGGTTTCCTTTGGGTCGTGTGTGTGTTTGCGTGTGTGTGAATGTCTGTATGTGTGAGTGACGAAAGCATCTTCTTACTTCTTTCTAAGTGAAATGTGACTTTCGTACGCCAATATCAATTAGTTTTGTTCTAAGACTGCAGTACGCGTAAAAAATAGCTTTTCCGTAGAAAAGTACATTGATGCACTACGAAACGTAGAGAGATAGAGGGGATATGAGGGTGTTATTTTTTCTGGCCAATTTGCAAAACCCGTCGCGAGCAATTTTTGGTGTCCTAAAATCGCCATTTAAAAAATTACACAAAACTTTTGCTTTTTTTAGTTAGGTAGGTACCTATTGTTTTAATATTTTATAAAAGTAATAAAAAATTACCTACCTATAAACATCTACGGTCCTAACTTCGCTAGTGTCTCCGCAAGTGAATGTGATCTGCACTCGCTTCTCAGGCCGCAAGTTTACGGACACCAGAGGGTCGAGTTTCCCGTGCACGTTCACCAGCTCTGCATATCTGAAACGGTACAAATATACTAGTTGACACCACACGAAAGTAAATCTTACTAATACTAATAGATACTATTAGGTGCGGAAAAGAAAAAAATGCCATTATTTTTTGAGATTTTTACGAAGTCTAAAACTACCCTAAGGTGCTATGATATGGCTCAGCAATTGCTGTTACGAGTATTTATAAAGGATAGATGGGACCTACAATTAACATATGGTTTATTTATTACCTAAGATACCGAATCACCAGGACCCAGTACAGTATTGATCACGTAATTCTTGTATCTAAGGACGGATTTAATGAAAAAAAAAAAAACATCAGTTAAGTTACAGAACTTTACTGAATTACAACAAATACCTACAGCTAATAAATTTTACGCAATATTATTGGTATTGGCACTGGATTTCTCCGGCCTTCTATTTGACTGCAATTGTGCTAGAAATGGCGAGCATTATCATATTTATTTAGGCATTCAGGTCAGACCGATGTTAGCAGATTCCACTCCTACGCAGCGCCTTATACAAGGGACCTTCGATCATTATTGAAGGATGTGAAATTATTTCTGTGAGAATTACACATATTTAACATCAAGGCCTGGGAAACCTACAATGCCATGGTTTGGTTAGGACGTAGGTAGGTAGGTAGGTAGGTAGGTAGGTAGGTACATAGGAATAAAAACATTAGAACAAGGACAAGTATTCGCCTAAAAATTAGAACGTGTCATGTGAACTCTAGTCTTAACTACGATTGCTAGGTGTCGTACGAAATCTTATGTATTAGGTACTTATGCATTATGAAAAAACTCGAAACCTTTTATTAGGAGTATTTTTTTAGCCGATTATAGACAAATTTGTAGCGAGATGGCGACACAGTATCAATAAACTGTATACTTACGCAGAGTTCCGCTCCGGCTATTAAATGTACCTACATATATGGGTAAACGCACATCTAATGTAGTATACTATTACACAACAGTATATGGATCTGCCTGGGTGAATGTTATTTCTATCTATATTCTATATGTATACATATGTTGAATAGGAAGGAAGTAAGTATATGCTATTGTAGTTATCATTATTTGACATATATTTATTTATTACTTATCATCATATGTATTAGTGTATTTGTTTATTTTGCTATTTATGTATGTTTATTTTATGATACCTATGTATTTATGTGATTTCACATACATTTAAAACACCTCGTCTACCATTATACTTGCGTCTTATCCCTGCCAGATTGGTTGCCTGGAAGAGATCGCTTTTAGCGATAAGGTCGCCAGTTAAGACACTAGACTTAAGTTTTAATATTATTTTTGTAAATTTCTGTATTGTGCTGGTGTTTTAATAAAGTGTATATCTATCTATCTATATATAAAAATGAATTTCTGTTAGTTAGTCTCACTAAAAGTCGAGAACGGCTGAACGGATTTATCTTATTTTAGTCTTGTAATGTTCGTGGAGGTCAAGGAAAGGTTTAAAAGGGAAAAAAAAATGAAATTAATTTATACAAAAGTTTAGGTCTTTTATTTATCGATTGAGGCAGTACGAAGTCTGCCGGGACAGCTAGTGTGTAGATATATTTGTTAAAAGTTGTACGTACATACATACATATAGTATGTACGTGTATACCGTGGTAAGATCAGCCGCGTTCAAATCTTCCAATGCGTATCCTACCCACAAAAAAGTGTGTTCAACCTCGTTTAAGAGCCTTTTCCATTACAATAGCAACAAACTTCACTTTGGAGCTCAGGGTTCATTTGTACCTATAGGTAGTGTATTAGGTGACTTGGTGGTACACCAGACAGCTAGAAAAACGAGTCTTTTGTGAGAGTAAGTATTACTTAGTTGTGTAGGTATAACTGTAATTTATTATGACATCATGAACAATAAAGGAAATCTATTTATCTATCTGGTGTTAAAAAAAAGTTTTCTCACCTGTCAGGGCGGTCGGACTCCGGTTTCTCCATGTAGTATCTGATGAAGGCCCTCTCGGCCGCGTCCCGCTCCTCCGCGGGCACGGCGCCGCCGCCGTTCAGGGTCCGGATGTGCGGCAGCCGCGCCACCAGCAGCAGGCGCCGCTCGTGCTCCGTCGACTCGAACCTCTCCCATAGCGGCCAGCCCTGGAACACCAAAATAATCGATGTGTTTAAACCCTTGGGTTTTATGCTAAATAAGCTTACATTTGATTGAAACTAGTACTTAAACTTAAGGTTAATATTAATCAAAGTTATTAAAAATATATGTATACGGTTTTTTTTTAATTACAAAAGCTTTTCCATTATTGTTTGTTTGTTACAAACTCTAGATGATATCACAAACAGTTTTTTTTCTACTAAGTACCATTTCTAACACTTATAAAGCACTATGTATTTAAAAACGACACCAGCGCAATTAAATTTAATTATTTACTTAATCATTTACTCGTGTTTAATTTTACCGATACAATATTTATTTGCAGTACATAAGTTTTTGTCCATAAGTATTTATATTATTTTGTAAATCAGTGTGTAATATGTAGTAGTGTAACCCTAGCTTTTATATATCTTCTTATTAATTTTAGTTCATTCCCCACTACCACTACCAGTATGTCTAATTTAAAATTTTGCTCTTCTTTGTATATGTCTCATCTTGTATGTTTAATTGCCTATCTCCTTGTACGTGCGTGACGTCACAGCCAGCCCCAACGGAAGACCAGCGCTGCTTGCTTCCACACAACCAGCATTATGCTGTGTTGTGGCGGATTTTATGTTTGTTTGTTATGTTTTTCTGTTAAATCTGTCACAATAAATATTTTCTTTCTTTCTTTCTTTATTTTCTTTCTATAAGAAGTATTGCCACTCTAACAGAAGTCTAACAAACAACACATACACCTTTGCTTATTATGGGGCTAGAGGGCTCTGTGAAATCCCAGAATATTTATTTATTAATTTACCTATGTCTGCAAGTCCAACAGGTATCCGTAACAGCGATAGCAAAGATGCAGACGTTTCCATAAAGTAAAAAAAAAACTCCTTTCCTAGACGTTACTCACTCACATATTTATAAAACCCTAGACAGTAGAGTTGCTCCTCCTTTTTGTGTCTGCCACATAAGGAAGAGAGGATTAAAGTTCAGTCACGAAGTCTGTAGCCGTTGCCATACAATAAAGGATCATCGAAGGAAAACAAAACAAAAACTAGACATAAAATTGAATCGGTTTTTGCTGAGCCCAAGGTTCCGACGGATCAGGTTTCCTTCTAGGGCGCACGAGCTATAAACGAGAATTGTAATCATGATTTTATAAGAATTTTTATTTTATTGTGTAGAGCAAAAAAATTATTTGTATTGTATTACTCATCTACAATAGGAAACAAATACATTGGGCACATAATGTATGTGTGTTGTAGTTACCACAGTAGCAACGGTTCAACAGTTTCAACTAGGTGAACCAGCAATCAACATCGTATGAGATCGGATCATAATTTACCATCAAGGAAGTTTTGTCCAAGCCTAAGTAAGCCTATCTATAATAAAAAAATCTATTTCGAAAAAACAGAAGATTCTTAATTTGAGTAGTTTTTAATAGCATACTTAGTTAAGATATGTCTCGGGCTGTATGTAAGTAATAAGGTATCGTATATTTGTCTTACTCCTTCGCACTTACATACATACATGTGTATTCCAAGATACCAACTGAAAGCACTTTAGAGATACTCTTGCGAAATTCTAGTGCATCTCTACACTAGAGATGCATCAACCTGTCTGGAAGCAACATTACCTCGTCCCTAATTGCATACCAACATTCATTTCGCGATAGAGTTCGCATGCAAATTGCATTTTCCCGACCCAGCTTTCTAATTTTCACCTCAGACCATAAGTTTTACAATATAGTAAGTATTATATAGTTGTTACACTTTCTTTTACTACCACCATGAACGTGAAGTAGATTTAAATCACATCTTCATACCAGGTTAAGAATTGTAATACTCGTTTCTGTCTATATTTAATGGTAACTAGTGTACGCCCGCGGTTTTACTCGCATTATTTTGAGATAAAAAGTAGCCTATGATACTTCTAAGACCTCATACTACCTAAATACCAAAAATTATATTGATCCGTTCAGGCGTTTAAATAAACAGACAGTTCTAAAAACTGCTGAAACGTGTTTTGTTGTTGATTTAATAAAGTATACCAAAAAAAAAATCTTCTATGTTCAGGTTTTTGATCCTATTCAGCATTACTATAAGTATGTATATTTATTTCAGAACATACAAACTACTTCAGATGAATTTTCTATAGATGGAAAAGAATAGGAAGAGTAGGATACTTTCGATTACATTTCTATGTTATTTATATTATGTACTTAAGTGTGTTAACAATAAAGAGTAAATCTATCAATCTATATACTTTTAGATCAACGCATAAACAAGTAAAATATCTCCTAAAAAAACTATCCCAATCAAAGAACTACACACACAGGGCTTCCGGCAAATTCTTACTAATTCCACTAATTCTCAGCTAATTATCTGAGTCATAAGGTCCAGAAACTCGTGTATTCAACCTCACGAACTGGTTTTGCCTAAAACGGCGAGCGGAATCTTTCCTTGTCCTTTATAACTTGCGTGTTTTTTATTTTGTTGAGATGAGATGTACGAAGTACCTTCCGTATGAGAAATACGAAGGTTCTGATGATTAATTTATCGAACACGTAAACCTCAATTTAGAGCACAGAGAAAAGCTAAGTTATGATATCATTACATGGTATTCAATTTAAGATAAAATATGACTAGTTCCAAAGAAATGTTTTATTTGTTCAAGTAAAATGCATAACCAAAAGTTACGTTTGTATAGATACAACTTTTGACAACTTTTGTTGTAAAGCTTTTGCCATAAGTAGGTAGGTTGTAGGTATGTATATATTTGGTGCATGTATGCTTCGATCATGTCATGTATCTGTATATACATACCTAATGTATGCACCTATACATATATTTATCCAATATTATAGTAGGTAGGTACAGGGTAAAGAACAATCATCATATAACCGTCGAGCGACCGTTACATTACATAATTCGAATCCACAAGTAATTAACCGTCACTTTTTAAATGTAGTGTTTCGTTCCATGTCGCTGGCACTCCGTTCTGACTCATTAACTTATGCCGATCGATTTCATTTAATACAGCGACGTTATATGGGCCAGCAAACTGCACTTTTACATCACACCTACGTGGCTAATTCGCAGAAAATTATAATAGTTAGTTAGTGATATATATGTATTCACATATTTGTACATTACGTTGTTTATATTAAGACATTTTTAAGAGACACTTTTAGAAGAATCAAATCTAGTAGTTTAATTCTTTGATAATGAGTAGCATCCTGAGTGACATGATTCAAATTGATCACATTAAATTGCCAATGCTAGTGCATCTTTTCATGATGATTGATGATGTATTGATGCATATACATATGTGTGGCATCGCATCATTCTATAGTTAGTTATCTAAAGGTACGCAGATAAACCTAACCTAATAATAGTTCCAACAAAATTGAAGGTAAAAAATATTACATTTAAATAAGACCTAAGATCACGTTCAAACCCTTTATCCGTAAAGGCCATGACGCAAAAAGTTTTCTGTTGCGTCAGTTTTATAATAAGCTGCTATATGTACCTACGAGTACATTATTATTTACAGATATTAATGCAACGAATGCAATGATAGGTATAAAGATATGTACATACGCATATAGATATAGTAACCCGAACAAAGGACTAGGAAATGACTTGGTATGTAAACTCAGATCCTTGAAACACCAAACAAAGAAAATCTAGCTTCTTGAACTAAACGAGAAAACTTGTCTAGCTAAGCAAATAAAATTTTGCCGAGCTGAACGGAACACACAAAGGAAATTGTGGATTTGTGACCTGATTCTGTCTCTATTACATTCAAGCTTATTTTATACTAGCGGAAATTTTATTCAGCTGAACATTTTATGTCCTGATGTCTTAAATTTTTGGGGAGAAAATTCGCCTCAACCAGTAAGAAGGGGTTCGACTGGTTAAGACATAAAACTGTTTTTAACGTTGTTCTGTGTTTGCCGGTTTATAAAGCATTAAGAAGAAGTAGGCTCATAAATATTAACTGTTTTTCTAATAAGTTATAGTTTGTTACAAATACAGTTTATTACCGATAAGTAATTGTACTTAGGTACAGCAAAAAAACTAATTGAATTTATCAAGGAGTTGTTGGCGGGAAACCGCCGCATTGCGTGACTCGGTCCGAGCAATTTAATGCCCTTACAGAAGTTACTGCTGTTTTACAGCCTGCTGCAATTGTTAGCCAGACCACGTAAATAAAATAAAAGTAAAGAAAAGCATCTGGTTTTGAATTCTAAAAGTGTAAAGAAAACTTTATAACTTTGGTTGGCAATTGTTCTAATTTGGTTAGAATGTAAACTACACAAATACACATGTTGTTATTTGATAGCGTTGTTTCTGTATTCTGAGCTGCAATAAAAAAAAAACTTTGCAATTTATTTAAATTAATCAACGACATTTCACAAAAAATTTTACAGAGTGCTGTGAATATTTTAATAAGCCAGTCTGCCAGTCTTATCAGTTCTTGTCTAAATTAAACAATAGTGTAAGTACCTTCACTGTAAATTCAACAGTGGATGCTTCGATCAATATCGAAGAGTGGATGGAACCTGATCCAGCTTTGTTTCTATTTTTTCTATCTATGCATCCTTTACCAATAACCATCCATAACGTCAATAACTCTAACAATATGCTCGTGTAGAATGAATGCTGGCCCACGTGGGGGCTGACCCAGAAGCACAGAATAACAAATAGTATAGAGACAGATAACTCGGTGGTGGAAGCACTGCTGACATTCAAGCATAGAAATATTATCCGTTCTATATCCAGTCATGTCAGCACTTTCTAGTTCAGATTTGAGCCGCACGTAGAGGCAGTGTGATGCTCTACCGCCAAAAGCTCGGGAAACGGTAAAGGTAATGTATCCATAGGTCACCAGTCGACGAAAACATGAGGGCTTTTGAGATATGTATAGCTGTGACAGTCGATTGGAGCTTTGAATTTGAAGGTTTGAGTGAAGCTTGTACAACTTAACTGAAGCTCCTAAAAGTTTTAGTACAAAGTACATCAAAATGTAGATTTCGTATGCACTGCATTAAAATACGTAACTGCATAAATTAATCACCAAGTGCATAGTAGAACTAATAACGAATGTTATCTAGCCAGAATTGTTTAATTCATAGTAAGATTAAAGATTTTATGCAAGAAGGTTCCCACCAATTTGTCCGTCAAGTCTGTATCGCAAAACAGAGCGCAAATTAGTCTCGACGGACTTAGATAGGTACACGTATAGGTAAAGCATAGCAGTCAAATTGCAGACTGGTTCTTGACAGGCTGCCACAAAGGGAGCGAGCGCCATGTAAGCAACACGAACGGTTTTGTTTCAGATTTTCTTAAAAGTTTCGAATTTCAAGCATAGAGTAGGTACAAAGAATTTTAGCTTCGTACTCAGTACTTGTAGCATATTTTGTTTATTGATAACAAGGTTGTTATTGATAAGTTTTGTTCTGTACGAAATTTTGAAACAAAAAAAAACATTTTGAAAAAACCGCCGGGGTTGAAGACAAACAAATCTAAATGTATTAATTCAAAAAAATCAAAATCAAAAATATATTTATTTACCATGGAAACATTAAATACATTGGTGCACTTATAAGTAAAATATGAAAGAATTATTCAGGTTATAGATTAGTTTTAGTCGCATTTAAGTAGCTGTGATTTAGGAAATAAGTATACAATAGCATACAGCGTTGATTACTTTAACCATAGCATTGTGACTATAAAGTTATGTTGAATTTACATATCACGCGCAGAGTGCAATAATAGTGGACCCCAAACTAGGCTTAAGCCTGTATTTTGGGCATCCTTACATTTGTTTTTCTAATAACAGATTAACGCGCTTTCATGTACTACATGTTTTTTAACAATACATAATGTTAGTAGTATTTACAATTTAGTTTTATGGGAGGTAGTGTAGAAATAATTGCAGTAGGTAGGTATATTACATACATTCACTAGTGCATTATTCCCTTAGTAATAAGAAATCGAAAAAAACTCGAAAAGAGAGAATACCTTAAATAACGACATGGATCAAATTATTCCCGGGCTTAGACACACATGTATAGCACAGCTAGATTTGGCTGCGCTAAATACTAACATGTAAAATATTTTGTTTAATGGTAAAAGTAGTCTAAGTCACTGACAGGTCTAGTACTCGTAAGACGGTAGTACAGTCGTAAAGTTATTCCTAAGTATATGTGTCCAGAAGTCTAAATATATAAAACTCGAAGGTGACTGACTGACTGACTGATATAGTGATTGTGCTGAAATTTGGAATGTAATTAGATGTTATGACGTAGGCATCCACTAAGAAAAGATTTTTGGAAAGAACACTTTTAAAGGGGTAAAAAGGGGATGCAAGTTTTACTTCTTAATGCGAGCGAAGCCACGAGCACCCACTAGTATAGTATAGCAGTGAAATTGCAGTCCGTCTGGTAGTCGGCAGCCTGGCACAAAGGGCTCGGGGCGAGCAACGGAGCTGTTCAGACGGTATTGTACTCCCTGCTTTTGAGACTCGAGGGGGAAAGTTAGGACCAACTGGCTGCATTGCTTAGTTTTACTGTTTTGTTTACTTGCAGATAGAGTTGTAGTTATAGATATGTTTATAATCAGATTAAATACACAAAAGAAAGAGACCAAACAGGACTAAATAATATTGAAAAACAAAGTTGCGGATAGTGAATATATGTAAAGTTTATAGTTTCATTTAATTACACGAGAACAAAATTATTATGGTTGTATCAAGTCATACCAAACTAAGATATACTTACGTGCTGCTACTAAAGTAGAACAGATAAACCAAAGTTAACTGTAAAGCTAACCTTATACTGAAGCTTAGTATACACGGACACAGAAAAAGCATATCAAGGTAGAGCTTTGCGCGGCCTAGCTTTCGTAGCTAATTGGAACTGCACGCGAGAGGGCAACACGAAACATGCTTTGAAGATTTCAGAACTAGGTTTACGGGTTATAACAATAAGGAATGCCTACCAAATGAGACCTATTCAAAATGTTTCTATTAAACAATATTTTGCGACTGTTACTCGACCGTATGAGATTCAGCAATGATCAATAAAGTTATGGACAATAGTCTAATAGAAAATTATACCTACATGGCAACTGCCTGCTTAAGTAAACCATTTACCTACCAACTCGCAAAAACAAAGAGAACGAACAACGCAAACAATAAAAGAGCACATAATTGTAGCTAATTGTGTGAAACCAGCCGTATATCGAGCACAGCATGCAATTCCATCTGTATGTGAACTAATAATGCACGTGAGGGGAGTTTCTGGGTCACAAGCGTGTCCTGCCACTTCCTGTAAATATATTATGAACGCTCACGGAGACTTTATGGTTCAATACATGGAGGAATAGTACTTATTGCAATCTTTTTAATCGAAAATATGGTTGAGTCACTAGTCAAAACTTTTAGATATCAAAACTGGATTAAATTATACAGGAAAGAAACATTTCTAAAAGCCTTCTGTTTCTTAGATTTAAAACCAGAATGAACGCATTTCACATAAAGAAAAATATGAGTCAGAAATAAATTACACCCATTTTTTGACATAAACAAACGCTACAGGCAAAAATGTTGAACTATAAACGTCAAAGATCACACTTAAGTGCGAATTGTTTTTCCAAATTGTAAAAAAAACTGTAATGAAACGCAAGTCTTCAAAAAAGATTAGTAGTCGGTCAGGTACTAAACTCTGGTAGGTTTTTAAACTTCTTAATTTGTCTGAGACGCAAAAAGCGTGGGAGGAAGGTGTAAATCAAACACTATGGTTTAGTACTCATGGATCAGTCATACGTTTTGTTAAGAAAAGTTGGTACACTTTTCGAAATATCCATGAAAAGAAAATCAAAATTCATTGAAAAGACGACACGACAAAAGAATTAAGAATAAGGAAAGACAAATGAAGACACATAAATCCATTGGATATTTTAGACGTAGATAACGTGGGAGGTACCAGACTGTACCACCAATATAAGTTCACATACCATTACATAAGTTACCTCTAGTTCGGTCGTTCCTCTCTCATTACTTCATTATGATACATGAGTCATTTTAAATTGTTCTATTATTGTATTTACTGTGATTTTCTAGTCCAAATCATATTTAGTGAGGGCAATTATTTGCTAACTTATTTTTTACATAAAATTACTGTTTTTGTAATAAAAAACAAATGCGCAAACTATATCGGCAAACATGTGATCATCACGGCAAATATTGAACAGGAAAATTGAGAGGTTCTTTTTGTTTGTGTTTGAATGCTAAGCAGAGAAAATAAATATATCAAAGCCAGTATATCAAACTCCCAGACAAACTACTCAACACTGTTAATGTTAAATTTCAACTTTGTATGTAGGTTCATATTCCTCATGTCTGAGGGTTAAATGTAGGTACATACATATGTACTCAATATATTTTCTATTAGGTACGTTTCGTAACAATATGCCGATTGATTTTTGTATCTAGCATCTCGGAATGTTGAATAAATGCAAACACTATCGAGAGATCTTGAGAGAGATACTTTTAGAGTCTAGACAAAATCAATAAATATCAAAAGCATCTAGTCGAGTACGTATAATAACAGTGCTATGTAATACATGCACTAGTAAAGACGGCATTAAAAATATTAATGATTTCATTGAAGAACCACAAGACCTTGTGTGTACATTACCTTTCGCTCGAGAAGTTAATTATGATCATACAAATTATAAGTACAGGGTGTCAATAGAGATCAAATGAGCTATTTTGCAATAGCAAAAATCACGTCAATTCCAATAAAATGGCAATAGTAATGAAATTAGCTATTGCGTTGAAGTCTATCTCTTTCAGAAAACTTGATAACCTCCTCTTTTTGGAAACGGTTAAAAAAGAAACTAATATAGTTAAAATAATCGTGAATATAAGAAAAGAGATACTAACCAAGTTTATTTTACTCACACGAGTAAAATGTTTTTTTAGTAGGGAATTAAAAATAGTAAATTTGTGATGGGTGGCACAAAAGTTTTCAAAACCGTTCGCATTTGATTTGTGCTTCTGATTAATTTGCCTTTCCGACCTTTTCAAGGATGCATCAGAATTGATTTGTATAGGGGACGATGACAATATCAGAACATCCGCCAGAAGTGATGCATTCACAAGGTCGGCCAATTCATCTCGTGAAGCGAATGACCCGCAACGCATGAATCAGAGAGCCTGTAGACAATTTGGCTTTGGTCGTTTATTGCCCCTGATTGTTGAGTTTTTGTTTATATTTTTCATACTCAGCCTGTTTTATTCCACTGGCAGGTAAGGCTGCTGCGATCATGTGCCTGTTTTGATTTATTTATATACGGCAGATACAGCCAAATACATCTTAAGTAATGTTTTGATACATACGTGATAACTTTCGTAGATGAAGATTAAGACCGATCAGACTACATACTATTTTACAACTTTTCTTTTGATACAAAAACAACATTATTTTAATTTTACTCGTAAATAAAATGAACATTACCTAAATCTTATTAGATAACAATAATTTAAATAATTATTAACAGTTGTAGTTTACGAAATTCTGAGTAACAGATATCACTTAGGAAGCGGAAAAACTTTATCGCGGTTTACCTCATATTTGCCTTCTTTAAATATAATAACCTACATAATATGCAATGCAACATTATTGCGCCATATTATGAAAGTTACCGACCGACAAAATTTACCTAATATACGTTTTTTTATACCGAAAAAGTAAATCTATTTTTTGTACAAGCCATCATCTTGTTGACATCAACATAATATCATGAACCATAACATAACGTACGAAATAATCATAAAAGGCGCACAAATCATAACCATCGCCTAACACTTGGACACACTTTCACATTTGTTAAGCGTGACGGTCACTAACACTCACGTGCTATGGGAATGTGCTCTTAGATTGGAAGGCCATATGAACTACAATCGTTTAAAACGTGCCCTAAACAAATAGCATAAAAAGGACATGACAGCTCACACACGCGTGAACAAAGAACTAAAACAATAACCATATCGTTTACTCATCTCCACAAAGAGCTTGTTATTCTAACTCTGGTTTAATTTTAGTCTGGATATTGCTGCCCTACATTTGATGGATGCTATTCATCATAACGCGCATCAATCGCATAATCCAAGGTTGGAGCCGCAGTGAAACATACAAACAGACGTTCCTGTTTAATTTGATCTGGTATCGCTGAAGCGAGGACGTGACAGAATTACCACAGCTCTGCCCCGAGGCGAGCATTCCCGATACATTGGAGCGTCACATTGCACAACCGGGCGTCAAGTAGGACGCCACTAAATCGGGAAGACCTTCACCCGCATTATGCTACCAATACCCCTGGGACTATAGGTACGTGCTATCCGACGAAATCAAAGACGCGCCTCTATCTAAGATACTCTCAGACTGTAGTGACTCGCAAATTGGAAGGGTAATAGTAAAAGTGTGACGCGCCTGTTAATTGGCGCCGGTAATCCAAGGATTGAGTAACCAGACATCGATGTGAACATCGCGTCGAGCAGACTATGCGGATAGTCGACAGATAACCTTGGTTAAGTGCCAGCAGTGAAACACTAATAGCACCGCTTGTTTCCGGCCATGTGTGCGGTATCGGCACCTCCGAGGTCGGAATTTGCAAATGCTTTAACTGTAACAGTACAGCGGTTATCTTGACTTACCTGAACTCGTAAACTCTTGAGAGCAGGAAACTGTGCGATCCGGTCCACTTCATCCCATGTGGCCAGCCCAGTGTTATTCAGGTTCAGGAAACGTAAACGTCTGAAAATTAAAAAAAAAATGTGTAAAAATTTGCAGGAAATTGTCCCGCAACGATCAAGGCGAAAATGTAAGGTCAATCAAACAAAAAATTTGATTAGTTGTTACGCAAGCCCATAACAACTGAGCACGATTTCGAGGTTCAGTGGGTCAATGGCAGTAGACGCATTAAACCAATTACTGCTAAACATTACCGATAGCGGTTATCAGTTGAATGAATTACTATTACACTACAACTAGTTCCGTGTGCATACGTGCTTGTATTACGCTAATGAATACTTACTTGAATGCGTCGTGGCATTTCCAGTTCCCATTACTGTCGCCACATTTCTCGCACGGATCTGGCTCCAGAGAAGTCACAGGACAGTCGTTGACTAGTAGAGTTTCTAGGTTGGGGAAGGCGTAACCCAGTTTGGATATCTCTTTCCAGCTGCTGACAGGGTTTCCGGAGAAATGTAGTTTCTTCAACTTGTCGTGAACTGGTTCCGTCGAGTCAGGGATGTTGAGTCGCGAGCAAGCTTCGCACCGGTCTTTCTCGTCTACCTCCTGCCCACTAAAGTCTACATAGGAATACTCGTTTAGGCTCAAATGCAACTCTTCTAGAGCTGGTAGAGCTTTGAGTAGTGCGTGGACGTTGGGCCAGCCAATGTATGTAGAGTTCAGGATCAAATGGCTTAGACAGTCCAGTTTGGGTTGGAGAGCTTGCGCGGCTTGGATTTGTGCTGAGAGACGATTGAAACTAAGATTCAGGAATCTAACTCGAGGCGTCTGTTCCAGTATCGCGAACACCTGCGGAGGAAGGCGACGTGCTGTAGGAACTAGGAAATCGTAAACAGCTGCTAAAGATAACTCCGGTCAAACACCAAGGCGACATCACGTAACACGGAAAACTACTGTCATCGACCAAATAGTATACTTGCCTGTCGTAAACACGAGAAAGGCACGTCTAGTTGCAACAAAATAATTTACTACCACTTAACTGGATACGTTCCTCAGAACTATGGAGTTGTGGTAATTTTGTTGTCAATAAAGGACAGACAAATTGTCCGTTTTCGTAAACAAATTACAGTTTAGCACGTCACGCAACTGAACAACTTTAATGCTATCTGCAGTTCACAAGGCTTAGTTAGGAGTAGTGACTTTAATTTTACAATCCAGCAAAGTTAGTCATACCTCATTCCATTCAGTAAGTTTATTGTTGGCGATGTCAAGTTCGACGACGTCTGCGCACTTGTCAGCCAGTGTACACGCATCTCCCGCGCAGTCTATGTCGCAGTCGTTGAGGACCAGCAGGGTCGGCACGCTCAGTCGGGGCGACCTCTTGGGCACGAAGATGGCGACCGGCATGTCGTCTATGGGAGGGTTCACCTCGCCTTTAGCGCCGTACTTGCGCTCTAAGGCTTCTAGCAGCGAAGGCATCTTGGATCTGGAATAGAAGAAACATAATATTGTTAAACGCTATACTTATTACTTACAACGCCCCGCGAGTTTACCCGCGTTAATCTGGGATAAAAAGTAAATTCAGTGTTAATCAGAGCCTAATATATTTCCACGGCAAATTCCATCCTAATTAGTTCATTCACATACTCGTACAATCTCACGCGCAAACATTCGCCTTTACATTAGTGGGACATCAAATAACAATAAACTAGCAAAAAGAGGTAAAATAATATAAGGAATCCAAATCAGAATAACCACAAAAATGTAAACGATCTTATTCAGTTTTGATTTTAAATTCAATTAGTGGCCAAACACCGAACTAAAATATTTCCTTTGCCTAATCAAAGCGCGAGTCGATTAATTGGAAATTAATTAGCCAATAGCAATGCTGATGACATTTCCTGAGTTGGCAGACCGAGTGGCTACAACAACAAAACGGCACTTGGTAATCGAACACCTGGCTGGGAGTCAATCGAGCGGAATAACGCATAATGTGATACCTGCTCTATATGTAAACGGTAATGTTGCTGTTAGCTGAACCAATATCTATTAAGATATTAAATGCATTACACTTAAATATTACAATTACAGACCGTATTCTAAAAAATCGGTAAGCGGGTATGGTATCTATTAGTTTTGATATAATACACAAAATATCTAGCTTTCAGTTTTCCTTGTTCAATGGTGAAACTCGTTTAGGAAACAGTTACTTTAGTGTTAATTATTTTGCAAGATTTTCTACATCGCGTTTAATGCTTAGTTGCCTTGCCTAGGTACAGAGCCATGTCACAACTTCTACTCATATTTTTCTATATTCTATATCTCTACTTATGCAGTCGAGTTACAGTTTCAATTTTGATAATCGATTATGGGTTTGGTTCATTCTTACATATTAGTTATCCATACATATTAAAATACTATTTCACCGTCCATACTAGAATTATTTCAAACGTGCTAATTACCTATTTGTTGAAACAGCTGAGCAGTGTCTTAGTATAGTAAAAAGTTTATAATTTATCATGTCCTCAGCAAATGTTAAAAGCCGGAACAAATGTACTCAATTTAAATCGTTGTATATATAACTATGCTAGTAATGACTTCATGTATTAGAAGTGTCTACTAAGATCCGCGTTGTGTGACTGTTTGTGAGCGCTGGCGTATAATCTGCGCTGCGCATACGCCGCCAGCTCATTATAGATCGTATCGCACGTTGCTGAGTGCACGCGAACCTTGAGTTTGACGGCTGCAATTATGAGTGCATTACTTAGAGATACAAAAGTGAAACAAAAAAATCTACTTACTTAATTTACGTTCACTTCTTAGGTATGACTTTAATATTTTTATTGCATTTAATAAGTACCTATAAATAATAAATAATAATAAAAGGTAAGTCCGCAATGTTACAAGAAATATATATAAGTAAGTAAACATTTTATAGGATAACTTAGCTTTGATAATTGGTTACGCATTCTATCGATAGTAATAACAGAATGGCAGCAAAATTATTATGCGGAACACCATTTAGGTTAGGCGATAAAGTCAAGGCTTATCGGTTTCTATTTATAATGAAGCCGAAATGAAATATTTTGTTGCAGAAGGGAGATATTAACTTTTATAATAACGCATGGAATCACCTCACTAATATTAGGAAGCACAAGTTTGTGCGTCAGTGTGTATGATTGTTATTTATTCACGATAAACGGCTGAGCCGGTTTGGCAGAAATTTGGTATGGATTAGACCTTGAAAGATAAACTACTTTTATCCCGTGCTAACGCGGAAGAAACTGCGGAGCAACGCCAATATAATTACTACATAGTTATAGCGCAAGAGAGGGTAGAAAATCCCGACGTAGAGTAAAAGAATACGAACCATACGTTTGTTTTATAAAAAAAAAACATTACGTCAAAGATGAACTGAAAATTAAGGTAAATGGTTCTGGCCATCAATATCCACACCCAAACGCAGGACAGATAAGCCTGGCCTAGATTTGAAACAGCGCGTATAATGTTATTGCAAGTGCGGCCACGCTGCCATTGGCCAACGTGATGTCCGTCCGTTGCGCAAAGCCTCTTCATCGCCCATAATCGCTCACATGTAATTATATACTGGCGAATAAATATTTGCAGATCGTTCTAATGATAGTTCTGAAAGTAGTAAGTTTGTCTAAGCGTTAGACCACAACTTCGGTACTATACGCTTAGGCATAGTATATTAATATAAAAGCAGGCTTGGGGCTTTGATGTATCTTGTCTTAAGCTTTGTGAGGCAATTTGATAGAGATAGGACCAACCACTACTTATATTTTACGAACTAATATAATTGTATTAAGGTTTTACTTGTCTTATCAGAGATCACTGAAAGTAAATTTTGGCTTTACTTCGACTCGATTAGAAATCCTCGGCTTTTGTGGTTCAGTTCAGGGCTGTAGGTAAAAGATATAGCTCAAAAGTTCAATTAAATAGATTGACCTTGGTATACTGTACTCATCTCAGATTATTATAGTTTTTCTTTGTTTCTATTACCAAACAAAATCAAGTAGGCACTACGTCGTATTTGCCCATTGCATTAAATGGGTTTGTATTCCTACAAAAACCGTAAACAACGTATAGTAGACAATTTATGAGTCGTGTTACATTTTGTGAATTGCCTAGTACACCAGCACAGTATAGGTACCTACTTACATACCTATTACCTATACTATAGATAGAGCACATGGCTCGAGTAAAAAGCCTTGGGTCGTGGAAAATTTATTACGTGATACACATAGGTATCTAGCTATGGCTGCATGGGGAGTTACAGCTTTATTTTAAACGCCCGGACTTCTCTGGCCCTGATCTTTGAATTAATTTATCTGCTGCTCACCCAGATGTATACGGACAGATAAAATGTTCGCGCGTCATAAATTCGAATGGTTATTTCTATGGTTGTAGCTAATGGTTTGAACCAGATGATTAGATATAATAAAATTAATAATACTAACACATGTGCACATATACATATATCTTTTCCGTACTATTTGACTACTTTTATGTACTAATGACAAAATAATTGCTTCTTAGACGCGAACTAAAAATATTTTTTTCTTCATTGGAAAACTGTCAGAGTGTCAGCCATCTCAGCCAGTGTATTTTATAAACATTTGATTGAGTACCTAGTAGGTAGAGGTTTATTTGAAAAATAATTAGGCCAGTAACGTTGCTAAGAGTGCTCTGAAAGCGAAACCGAAAGTAACAAGGCCGAAATCCGTTAGCAACACATTTGCTAAGGCCGGTTCTGATTAGATACAATATGTAGAGTTATACGATTTTATAATATGTTGGTTAATATTTTTTGTTTAATTAGGTATAAAATGATATTAATTTAGAACACAGATGAAGTCATAGGGCCAATAGAACTGTTTCACAAGTCTCTGAGAAAAGTATGGATACGTAACCAGTAACTGTTACATGCAAGCAAATGGGTGAAATAATCAAAAGATTTTTTACCCCTAAAGCTATCTTAGATAAAGCTAACAAAGACGTCCATGAAAATGGCAGAGCAGCAAGGACGAAAGTTATTGATTAACTATTGAAAACTTTATGAGACACGAGATAAGAACAATGCGCAATAACGGCTAATGGTTGACATTAATTGAATTACAAGTTAGAAGCACTGAAGTGATCATCTTTGTCAACATGAAGTATGAATCAATGGACGACCGAGACTATAAATCAGTCTCTGATAAAATCGAAGCCCTACTATTAATTACGAACAGAAGGAACATCAAATTTTTATAATAAACTTAAGATTTATCAGGTCCCGAGAAAGCAATTAAACTTTTACTACTCTTTGTTAAATTAAGTGAACATTTTGAAGAAGGTAAGAGGCATAAAACTTTATTGCAAATTAGGAAACCAAACTTTGTATCTACCTACTCTTTGTCTTTTATTACTAAGTTAACGACGACGAAAAAAGATCTTGAGTATAAATAAATCTATCTACTTAAGACCACATAATATCATATAACTACATCTTAGGTCCTGCTATACAGGCTGTGCAAGCAGACCTAGTGCAGGACCCCGAGGTACGCGTGAAAACATGTATTGTAAATATATTTAATGAACAAGAAATATTTTTTTTACGGGGCATAGGTTTACTTTTGACTACATACAGCCTGCCTGATGTTAAGCATTGCTGCAGCCTAGGGTGTAACACGTAATGTAAGTACCTATGTAAGAATGTATGAAATAAATAACTTTTACTTTACTTTTTAACATTTACTTTGCGGAAATCCATTGTAACTGAAACACTGGAGAAATATGTTGTGTCAATCGCAGTGGAAAAACACTTCATATTTCTCCAGTGTTTCAGTTTTCAAATAACCACACATAAAATCATTCTGGATAAAGGATAATATATTTTATATTAACTCTATTGCTTTATTTATGGCGAAAAGAAGGAGAATAGAGAATGCTGGATAGTCAGTATACGGCACGGAAGGGCTGTATATCATTCTCGTCCAACCCGTCGCGACGTCTAGGGGCGGTGAACCAAGCCCAGACCACAATGGTCTACCAGTCCAGACAGTAGTCTGGTGCACTCTAACTAATATGACCTGCCCTACCTAACTGTCTGGAGTGGTAAATTGCTCTTTTCAGAATGCTAGAAAGTTTAAACTTTATAGAAAGTTGTTTGGAAGCGGAATATTTCTGTTGAGAAAAGATGATCCTGGAACAGTTCCACGTCTGAATTTATGGTATTTGATGGCTAGTTTATGCAAACTAACGTTCGAGTGAATCTATTGATTTAGGCTGTTGTGTATTGAAATGGCATAAAAATGTAGTTAATAATCTTTAACCCCAAAGGTGGTTTGATTGATATGCTAGCTCCATTATCTATACTAATATTATAAAGCTTAGAGTTTGTTTGTTTGTTTGAACGAGCTAATCTCTGGAACTACTGGTCCAAATTGAAAAAATATTTTTGTGTTGAATAGGCCATTTATCGAGGAAGTCTTTAGGCTATATAACATCACACTGCAACTAATAGGAGCGAAGAAGCAATGGAAAATGTGAAAAATCATCACATCTTTGTGGGCTTCCGTTGCGTGCGCTGCGAAAAATGTTCAAGTCGTGGGTAACATCTATAATTTTTTAAGTTGAAGAGGTTGTTTGCCAAAATTAATATGATGCCCAAAATAACTATTCCACGCGGACGAAGTCGCGAGCGCAGCTAGTTCTTAGATAAAACAGGCTTTATAGATGGCTTCCTATTACTTCACTACAAACATCAAAATGGAAACATATCTACATATCCGTGCAAATGCAAACTTACGGTGGCAATATTTTGAAAACAAACCCAAACAATTCCTTCTGAGCAAATATTATCTTTTACGACAATCGCGATACAGAGGAACCCCATTACAAATAACCATTATGTCCTTCGAGTTAAACTTTCGAACCTGTTTACAATACCATTCAATACCGCGATAGAACCCAAGTACATATACGGACTACGCAGTACATACTGCGCAATTTCAGACTAGTTGTGTCGTGAAATTACGTTTTAGGAAATACTTTACAGCTACTGGACTAATATGTTGTATTAAATTGCTGATTCATTTTGGTTGTAGGTATTAGTAGATAGTATTAAAGTACCATCCCATGTCTTTCATAAAAAAATATATATAAGAAATAGTTAGAAAAGTTTGTCGAAGACTGGAAAGCAGAAGATCCTTCGACAGCCTCAGAGAACATATTTAATGTATTTCTTGAAATGTCTGAAACATGCCCTTTTCGAGGACTTTATTTACAGATTGTCATCTCAAGTTTACGATGTAGTAGCAGGTTTTACAAGGTCAGTGTAAGTCGATAAAATAACGCGGGAACGGAAAACGTGGGTCGACCACGTGCGACGTTGTAGGCACTTGTAGGTATATAATAAAGCCGGCATAACAACGACTCTTGAATTTATTAAGTATCTAGGTACTTAGCTAGGTAGGTAGGTAGACAGGTACCTACCTAAGCACGGTTCAGCTGAGCTGGTAGATGAAGGGGTTCCAAAAATGAAACATTTTTATAGGAACCAAGGACGTTTATTCGCCTACATGGCTACGCTAATACTAACTTACAAAACAATACTTAAAACTAAACTTAGTTACAATACTACCTGCGTACAAAAAAGGGACAGCGTGCACATGTGTGGGTCGGGAACCGACCGCGCGGCAGGACATTGGAGCCGTCTTCAGTGTTGATAAAAAAACATTGGTTATTGCAGATGGCAGGACATAACTCCTCCGTCCATAAGAATGAAATTTTACGATGATGAATAAATCAGAGGAAAATTACATTTGGATTTAGAAAGACAATAATAAAATTTATATGGATAAGTGCAAAGGATAAAAATACATTAAGTAAAAACATTTAAATTAGAAATTAGTGAAAACGCACAGGGTTGTATCAAAATATAAAAAACGAACTCAATTAAAATTGACTATAACACTGAGACAAAATATTTGATTCAAATCAATTAATGTGATATTCCATAGTTATACCTAATTGAAATGCATTATGTTTTAAAATGACATGATAATTAAGATGTGGCAAATTAAATATTTTTTATGATTAATTCAGAAATTGAATATCTACTATAAATGGTATATGTGTTAACAGATAGCGGCGGGATTATAACATTATTTGTTACAACTTGTTATCAATTTCATAGTTTCACTTCGGTGGTTGCAATGTATAAATCAACTGATAAAAACTTAATTTTTTTGCGTATGAAACATTGTTACCGCAAGAGTACTTATAATTTATTGGTATTACTTAAACGATTTTAATAGAATTACACATAAAGTAAAATTATACAAAGTTTTACATATAGGAATGTTTTACAAGTATGATGTTAGATGAATATGAGGTGACCTGTTATTATAAACAAAAGTTAGTACAATGTATATAAAATATTTCAATGCAAATGTAAAAATAATTAGAGCAAGTGGAGCAGTCTATAATTTATAAACAGGTTTGGGCAGATTTTACATTCAATTATAAGTTACTTGTTAGAAACTGCATTTCAACATTTTATGGGGCAATTTTATAGAACAATACATGATTGTTTTTACATGAATATGCAAATAAACACATAGGCAATGCAATTACGAAGAAAATTAAATAGTTAAACTAAATTTACATTTAAAATTTTAGAAAACGAACACGAAAACCTGTTATAATTGTCCATTGTCTGTTCTGCATTTTTTTTTCTCTTATGTAACGTTGTTTAATCACTCCAGTAACGTTATCACAAATACGTTTTTAAAGTACGGCACTGATTGGAATTTCACTGTTGTAGATTAAATATTTCACTAGTTTTAATTTAACGGCTTGCACAAACACTTTTATGTAGGGCAGTTTCAACCGCCACCAGAGCTGGAACTTATTTGATGTATCAGAAGACATCATGAAGGCGATAGGCAGAGTTACCTGCATCACTTTGAGGATAGGATTGGATAGGTTTTTGGAACATAAACTGTTTTACGTATGGGACAACCATCTAGTAATTGAAATGATCTCAACTTGACAGAAATACTGACATTATTAACTCAAAACAGTAGTATGTAACTAAATTGATACCTAACACACAAAATTACATTATACACATTATAACTTCACTAAGGTGGCTAGATTTTGTAGCCTCATCTAATGCTAGAGCTTAATTCTACTTAGCTAAGTCGCTATTGACTCCGCCGATTTCTAGTGCAGAGTACAGCGACAACTTGTTAGCAAGCGATGCTTGTCTCACTCCCAAGTTACCTAGTCTAAACTTACATAAGTCACTATGCATCCCGCCGATTTTTGTGCAGTATGCAGTGACAACTTGTAAGCAAGCGATGCTTGTCTCACTCCCAAGTTCCCTAGTCTAAACTTACCTAAGTCACTATGCATCCCGCCGATTTTTGTGCAGTATGCAGTGACAACTTGTAACACGAGCGATGCTAGTCTCAGTTACAAGCTCCCTAGCCTAAGATCTATCTAAGTCGCTATTGATTCTGCCGATTCTAGTGCAGAATGCAGCGACAACTCGTAAGCAAGCGATGTTTGTCCCACTTACAGAGTTCGTGGAATAGGTAGGAGGTCATGGGATTAGTGATGGGTACTACTCACATGCCGTCGCAAACCCTCCATGAGTATAGCTGCCGGCGCCGTCCTCTGCTCCAACCTCGAACCAGTTTCTTCTACAGCTGCACACGCGTCCAGGAGTCGTATTTGTTTGGTTCGCGGATTCAGGTTCCAGAACTTCGTGATATACACCGGCTGATAATGTCACTAAAGAAGTCTGGACTTCCTTTTATCCGCACCGGCCGCGCCAGACAGGTACGCACGGTTCAGCTGAGCTGGTAGAAGCAGGGGTTCCAAAAATGAAACATTTTTATAGGAACCAAGGACGTTTATTCGCCTACATGGCTACGCTAATACTAACTTACAAAACAATACTTAAAACTAAACTTAGTTACAATACTACCTGCGTACAAAAAAGGGACAGCGTGCACATGTGTGGGTCGGGAACCGACCGCGCGGCAGGACATTGGAGCCGTCTTCAGTGTTGATAAAAAAACATTGGTTATTGCAGATGGCAGGACATAACTAGGTATGTACAGCTGTGTTTTGACGCCTGTTTGACCTTCCACGTTTTTGTTTGCAAACACAAATTGTTCTATTGTAGGTAGGTATACGCCTACGCATTCTAATTTGGTTTGCTAATAGTTGTGGACATTAGATGGATATAGGTAGCTGAATTATGAGCAATTATGTGATAATTTTTATCTGAAAAAATGCCGGTTTAATATCGATATTACTCGTCATAATAATTTATGATCAATTGTGTCTCAGTCATCTTAATGATCTAAGTAAGACCTTCTTTGTTTTCAATTTTCGGCTTCGGTTTACACATTTGCGTTCACCAATCAAGTGAAACTATTGCATTTTGGATTGAAAATCTGTTGAAACCGTTGTCAGTCTTTAAATAGTTTTACGTTGGTTTTCAAGCCAACCGACCTTTGACTTCATTCATTCGTGCTATATGAACAAGGAGTCTAACAAAATAATAGTAACACTATTACCACTCTACGCTACGATACAGTTAATGAAGTTAATTTCGCGCGACCGAGCGACGCCTGAGCGGCACCATTGCAAGGACACTCCACTATTTCTGAACTCTATGTTGTAATGCACGATCATTTCGTAGTTTTTGACCGGAATGTTATGGAAAGTTTGATGATTATTTGTTTCAGCATAATTTGGGATTGTCTCGACAGTTACCTGCCTAAACTGTGACTGCCCAATACCAATGAAATAGCCGAAATAGCATGGCAAAAGAAACTTCATAGTATGGGTTTTCAAGTTGTAAGCAGAAGATTTTGAATGTTTGCAGTTATGGTGAATGAAATTGGAGTGTTAGCTTGCCAGCTTAGGGAAGATTCTTCACAATCTTGATGATGATGATGATGATAACTGACTTAAATTTTGAATTCTTCAGTCTAATCAACTTGTTATCTTCCTCTACCAGCTCGTGAAGTTGTAGACATACAAGTACGAGTGTTGGGAAGAAGCCAACACAACACAACTGTTACATCAGAGAAATTGTCACAGCATCACAACCATCTATACATCAATTACATAATACAAAGGTATATTGCTCAGGTGAATCTTAGACATAAAACTTTATGTCTCTACCTGACCTATCACGGAAGTACGGAAGTTACAAGTTGACTGAACAAATTGGGTTACAGACGCGAACTAAATCGATAAAACAGATAAAGTTATCTTTATCATATATGCAGGTCTTTATTTAGGTCTTAGCGAAAGAAATTTCATTTGAGGATAGAGATAGATCTTTTAGTTCAATAGATTTACATATGTTAGTAAAATTGCCAATAATTACAATACAACAAACGACATTGATCATGAAAATAGATTAATAATAGGAAAATATTGTACCTACACACACATAGGTACTAGTTTAAGATTTTATATTAAGTTTTAGATTTTAGAATATTTAGTTTTAATTTTAGCAACGCCCTAATTCCTCTCTTAACAGGGTTAATGTAAATACCTAGGTATATTTAAGTATGCTAATAAAGGAATTTGAATTTGAAAAGCATAGGTATTCTAATCGTAAAAGATGACGAAGTAGGTACCTATCTATGTTTCAATGGTACAGTACGTAGGTAGGTAAATTTAATATTAGATTATGTAGGTACCTACCTATTGTGTTGTTCTTAAATGTAAATTTTTAAATTTACAAGTTGTTAAGTAGGTACTAACTACTTACCTATCCATGAGTAAACATTAGAACAATTTTTGTATTAGGTACGTAGGTACTTACCTAGGTACTGTAATGAGAGTTATTGTATTCAATGGTAGGTACATTATTGTGTAGGTACATTTAAAACTTAGATCTTTTGTTTGTGACTACGGATTATGCTAACATGCCTTGTCATACCTAACTAGGTATGAGGAAGTCATCTATCCTATAGCTAGCTATGGCTAAACCATGGATATCGCCGGCGTCACTATGTACGTAGATACGACATAGGTAAGGTAGGTACCTATCTGAACCGGTTTTTGCTAGTTTTTTAAGTAGGGCCTACTTTAAAATATTCTGTGGTTGTAAGTAAGTCAGCTTTTTTGTTTGTTTACTTACCTACATAAATTGAAATGATTGTACCTAGTTATGTTATGCCATCTGCAGTAACCAATGTTTTTTATCAACACTGGAGACGGCTCCAGTGTCCTGCCGCGCGGTCGGTTCCCGACCCACACATGTGCACGCTGTCCCTTTTTTGTACGCAGGTAGTATTGTAACTAAGTTTAGTTTTAAGTATTGTTTTGTAAGTTAGTATTAGCGTAGCCATGTAGGCGAATAAACGTCCTTGGTTCATATAAAAATGTTTCATTTTTGGAACCCCTGCTTCTACCAGCTCAGCTGAACCGTGCGTACCTGTCTGGCGCAGCCGGTGCGGATAAAAGGAAGTCCAGACTTCTTTAGTGACATCATCAGCCGGTGTATGTCACGAAGTTCTGGAACCTGAATCCGCGAACCAAAGAAATACGACTCCTGGACGCGTGTGCAGCTGTAGAAGAAACTGGTTCGAGGTTGGAGCAGAGGACGGCGCCGGCAGCTATACTCATGGAGGGTTTGCGACGGCATGTGAGTAGTACCCATCACTAATCCCATGACCTCCTACCTATTCCGCGAACTCTGTAAGTGGGACAAACATCGCTTGCTTACGAGTTGTCGCTGCATTCTGCACTAGAATCGGCAGAATCAATAGCGACTTAGATAGATCTTAGGCTAGGGAGCTTGTAACTGAGACTAGCATCGCTCGTGTTACAAGTTGTCACTGCATACTGCACAAAAATCGGCGGGATGCATAGTGACTTAGGTAAGTTTAGACTAGGGAACTTGGGAGTGAGACAAGCATCGCTTGCTTACAAGTTGTCACTGCATAACTGCACAAAAATCGGCGGGATGCATAGTGACTTAGGTAAGTTTAGACTAGGTAACTTGGGAGTGAGACAAGCATCGCTTGCTAACAAGTTGTCGCTGCACTCTGCACTAGAAATCGGCGGAGTCAATAGCGACTTAGCTAAGTAGAATTAAGCTCTAGCATTAGATGAGGCTACAAAATCTAGCCACCTTAGTGAAGTTATAATGTGTATAATGTAATTTTGTGTGTTAGGTATCAATTTAGTTACATACTACTGTTTTGAGTTAATAATGTCAGTATTTCTGTCAAGTTGAGATCATTTCAATTACTAGATGGTTGTCCCATACGTAAAACAGTTTATGTTCCAAAAACCTATCCAATCCTATCCTCAAAGTGATGCAGGTAACTCTGCCTATCGCCTTCATGATGTCTCCTGATACATCAAATAAGTTCCAGCTCTGGTGGCGGTTGAAACTGCCCTACATAAAAGTGTTTGTGCAAGCCGTTAAATTAAAACTAGTGAAATATTTTATCTACAACAGTGAAATCCCAATCAGTGCCGTACTTTGAAAACGTATTTGTGATAACGTTACTGGAGTGATGAAACAACGTTACATACCTAAGAGTGAACAAAAAATGCGGAACAGACAATGGACAATTATAACAGGTTTTTGTATTATATACCTAACTAAAACTTTAAATGTAAATTTAGTTTAACTATTTAATTTTCTCCGTAATTGCATTGCCTATGTGTTTATTCGCATATCCATGTAAAAACAATCATTTGTTGTTCTATAAAATGGCCCCATAAAATGTTGAATGCAGTTTCTAGCAAGTAACTTATAATTGAATGTAAAATCTGCCCAAACCTGTTTATAAATTATAGACTGCTTCACTTGCTCTAATTATTTTTACATTTGCATTGAAATATTTTATATACAATGTACTACTAACTTTTTGTTTATTATAACAGGTCACATTCATCTAACATTCCTACATGTAAAACTTTGTATAATTTTACTTTATGTGTAATTCTATTAAAATCGTTAAAGTTATACCAATAACAATCTTTCATATGTAAAAATTTTAAGTTTTATTACGTTGATTTATTCATTGCAACCACCGAAGTGAAACTATGTAATTGATAATAAGTTGTAACAAAAAATGTTATATTACCGCGATCTGTTAACACACATACCATTATAATGTAGTAGATATTCAATTTCTAAACTAATTATAAAAAAATGTTATCGCACATCCTAATTCTATTTTTTAATTTTGAAATATGTAAAAGGCATTTTAACTTGAGAAAAAAGAAACACATTTTTTTATTAATAATTTAATTTTAATTCGTCTGCTGAAGCATTATCTTTTGATTTGTTGCCCCAAAGTGCGTACGTGTCATAATGTAACGACCACATACAATAAAATATGAACAAAAAGCGTAACTTTGTAAAAAGGAAATATAAAGACAATCAAATTTAATATTAATTAATAACATTTATTGCTTGTGTAATAGAAAGAATTTAATCATGTTTGTCCATATTATTTGTGATCTGACTATTTTTGCAATATTTATATTATTACCTGCTGTGAATTTGTTATTCTAAATCCATACTAAATAGCATAATAATTATGAATATGTATTTTAAATAATAGTAACATTACCTAGCATAATACTTTAAAAACGCTACTTATGATTTCCATTAATAGTCTATACTTCAATTGTTTATTTATACCTATCTACCATGATTATTTTGCAATTATGTTGTCTAAAATTAATTCAGAAAACCACATTATATTTAGTTGAATTTAATCAATTGTTTTGTCTCAAACTAATGGTAAATTTTAGTTGAGTTCTTCATGTTTTGATAAAAGTCTGTGCATTTTCACTAATATGTAACTTAAATGTTTTTACTTAATGTATTTTGTATCCTTTGCACTTATCCATATAAATTTTATTATTGTCTTTCTAAACCCAAATGTAATTTTCCTCTGATTTACTCATCATCGTCAAATTTCATTCTTATGGACGGAGGAGTTATGTTATGCCATCTGCAGTAACCAATGTTTTTTATCAACACTGGAGACGGCTCCAGTGTCCTGCCGCGCGGTCGGTTCCCGACCCACACATGTGCACGCTGTCCCTTTTTTGTACGCAGGTAGTATTGTAACTAAGTTTAGTTTTAAGTATTGTTTTGTAAGTTAGTATTAGCGTAGCCATGTAGGCGAATAAACGTCCTTGGTTCATATAAAAATGTTTCATTTTTGGAACCCCTGCTTCTACCAGCTCAGCTGAACCGTGCGTACCTGTCTACCTATATGAACGTAGGTACCTATAAAATTATTATTTTAACGGTGTGATGATAACAAACCATGTTATAATGTTTTTTATCGCCTGATGCATTATTAAATTGTATCTTTATATTTATTTGTTCTGGGATACCTTTTACAAAATTAAACGGCATGTAGGTATATAGGTATTTGGAATTACTCTAGATAGAACATATTCTGGTCATGAAATACGAATTATCTAGTTTTCCTAATCCGAAATAGGTACCTACAAAAAACCTTACTTATGTAATAAAATCGAAAAACCGTAAAACAACTGACCTCTGTAAAGAAAATCCACAATTTCAAAACAAAGAGTTCTCCGTCAACGCAGGTTCTAAAGTTCATTCAACAATTTAACACCCACAAGAATTTCACTGATCTATTTGATATTCTGAATCAGCTGTTCACGTTATTTTCTCGGAGGCGCCTGGTACGGATCCTGTCCGATCCACGAAACGCACTGAAACAATGACAAGAGAATGTTTACATCAATACCCTGCACAGACGCACCAGCGTCCGTGTTTCAACGCACACTGAAGCCGCCAGTGTAATCTACACGTTCGAGTATCGACTTGATTGGTCGCTGCGAAGGAGGTCAATGACGCTTACCGATGCCAGAGTGAGATGCAATGCGACTGTACGTACGCGGTAAACGGAGACGGCAATACAACAAACACGGCAGCGCTTACACACAAACATAAATGTTACATGGAACAACTAGGAAACCTATGTGCTAAACCTATGCAACTTTGCTCGTTATCATCATCAACATGTGCTTGGTGCAGTTTCCCATTATTAAAGACACGGTATCTAGAACCAAACCCTTGAATCCTTTAGTGTTTTGTGGTACCTACAGCAAAGTGCTTACCTATTACCTACTCTTTTGAAACAAGCAGGGCCCTGCAAAAACCAGTGACTCATTTTACCGCGTTCGATCTAGGTACAGTCAAGAAGGCGTAAGCTGAGCTTTGCATTTGTGTGGGTGAAGTATGGCAGGTGGGCGGGGGAGTGAGATGGCGCTATCGCACGATGGAGAAGCCGATTGTCTCACCTACACTATCTATGTACACCCACACAAATGCAAAGCTCAGCTTACGCCTTCTTGACTGTATCTAGGTATTAATATTAATACTCAATAAAAATTACCTTGATGTTTAAGCGTTTAGGTTTATAGATGACTGAAGAGAGATAACTGGTTGATTATGCTTATGGAGTAATAATTTTTTTAGCATTTTAACGTTGTTTCCTACATTTTAAAACACTAGAAATTTTTCGAAAAGTTCACCAAATGACGTTTGATTAGACAGATAAAACGTGCCTATGTAAAGATGTTTTTTTTCATGTGATTTTTGAAAATAGTGAAAGTTTTTACAAAAGAACATGACAGTAAGATTTTGTTTTAGTAATTTTAAATAAATAAGTATGACGGGTGGTGTAAAAAAAATTAAAATAATATTATAATAATGTCAGAGTCATTGTTAAAAATTAAGAGATGTCAATGTCAAAAGTGACCAAATTTTATGCTGCCAGCTTCATCTTACAAATATTATTTCTACGGCTTATAAAGATTGGAAATGAACTACAAATTATAAAATAATTCTTTATTGTCAAGTAAATTATTCGTTTTTGCCTGTTTGTCCCAAAATTAACTTATGTTTTAAGGTGCTGTTCACTCTGGAAATATGCAGACCTTCTTGGACCTTTAGATGATATATTGATGAGCACACTGGTTAAAGTCCTGAATTGATCCAGATCTCTGACCGTTCCTGGAGTCAGGCTACTCTGCCCATCCGGTTTGGGGGTCTGGGAATTAGAACAGTGACCAGTGTGTCTCTCCCTGCTTTTTTGTCGTCAGCCCATAGTATTAGACCATTGTTGTCAAAAATTTTACTTAATTCACGAAGCGACACAGAAATAGACTCGCTTACTGAGGCCATTAGTAGTTGGCAAACTATTTGTTTACAGGACCTCCCAGATAAAAACTAAAGGTTTCTGAACGCGCTCGTCTTCTGGCCTCAGCTGCACCTGAGTCCGGGTATTGGTTGCAAGCCCTTCCTTCATCAAACATCGGCACCCTCCTCGACAACTCCACTTTCGCTCTGTCCATCAGCCTACGAATAGGCGCCGCCACCAATGAGCCCCACCAGTGCCAGTGTGGTGCCGCGGTGGACCGCCAAGGACACCATGGGCTGTCTTGTCGCCGCAGTGCCGGCTGCCAGTCCCGCCATGCCTCCATAAACGCCGTCATCCGCAGGGCTCTTACCTCCGTTAACGTGCCGGCCATACTTGAGCCGAACGGTATCGCACGTGATGATGGTAAGAGACCTGATGGAATGACGTTAATTCCGTGGAGCCGCGGTAGGCCGTTGGTGTGGGACGCTACCTGCGTGGACACGCTCGCTGCGTCGCACGGTTCAGCAGCTGCACACGCAGAAAACCTTAAAAGGCGCAAATATGTATGCCTCGGCGAGGGATACATATTTCAGCCTTTTGGGGTATAAACTTTGGGGCCTTGGGGTCCCAACGCACAGCGTTTATATAAAGATCTGTCGAAGCGGCTGGTTGACAGAACAAATGATCCGAGAGCTGGAGCTTACCTCGGTCAACGCATAAGTTTGGCAATTCAGCGAGGTAACGCCGCCAGCATTTTAGGCATCTTGCCCGCAGATTCCGACTTGAGTTTAGTATATTATTTGTAAGTATTTAAAGTAAGTTTAGTATATTATTTGTAAAGTAAGTAAGAATATTCTAGTTTATATAGTTGTTAATTTATAGTATTTTTGAATTTATTTCAAGTAAATTAATTATGTAGATTAATAAAAAAGTTCGTATGAGAGTGATCAAGTCTGGTGTAATTAAAAATGTCTGTTGTTATTAAAAGTTGATTACCTCTAAAGTTTTAAGTACTTATATTTACTCATGTTCACAATAGCGTAATCGTCAAAAGGAGATAATAATTGAACAGGAAAATTAAAAATTACGAGTTAATTGTAATGTGTGTTCACATTTTTTTTATGTTTTGGTTGGGCGACGTATATAATTTTAATATTTTTCCAGTTAGAACTGGAAAAATATTAAAATTATATACGTCGCCCAACCAAATCTACGTTTTTAGATATATTTTTCTGGCAGCACTTTTAGAATTTCGAACTATGTTTTGAGTACTGAGTGTAGACTGTAGAGTTAAGTTAGTGGACGAGAAGTAAAGTACCTACATAGGTACCTACTACGTGAAAGAAAATAGGCAAAGTTTATTTAAAACTTATTTTCAAATTATTTAGTGCTATTTTTTTGCTGGATAGATCGAAATAGTTATCAATAGAGAAAAAGTAATCAGTCCAGGTAATAATCTTGTTATTTAATTTACTTGTTATTGTTACTTGGATATTTTATTTGCGTAAAAACTACGAGAGCCGCTAAATCATAATAAGTAAACAATTTTTTGTTGGAATTATTATTTAAGAAATACACGAAAGTATTTATGATAACACACATAACTAAATACTGAGATTTTATTGAAAGTCAATGGTGTCAAAAGAATTTGGCCTCTTTAATTTTGAATTACCAGCCTGATGCCTGACACTCATATTAAATTTTCACTACCAGCAATTACCGGTGGTATGGCTGTGGTGGCATAGTAATTCTATTATTTTCATATGATTACTTAGATAGGCCTCAATTTTATTTTAATGAAACTTGATAGAACTAATATTCCCTGATAGTGTAACCATTTTCTGAAAATAAAAGATCTTTGAATTTAATGTGAATAATTGACCCAGATAGTGTTTAGGTGGGTATGCTGATCTTGTGAATCACAGCAAAGTGCTAGGGTAATATCTGGTTCCCACTATGCTATAATTTACTAGTAACAGCATCCTATAATGTTATCTACATTCAATTTGTATAAACTATAGCACATTGAACCTAGGATATAAGTACCTATGATGTCTTTAAGATCTGTACTTACGCTAAGTCAAATATGATTATCACATACCTATTCATTTATTCTGGTGAATTTACAACACCCACAACTAATTATTAAATTGGCTTTCAAGAATAAAATGTATGCCAAGTATATAAAAACCATGTATGATTTTTACTCTGACCTGACAATATGATTGGAATATGTAAACAATGTGATGTAAATAATATGTTTATTACTCTTTGTTTGATGCAAGGTTGTACTGTTAAATATCTAAGTCTAAGGGTATGCATAAATTATATTAGGGATTAAAACTCGGAGTAAAACAAGTCTTGGTTTGCTGATGGCTAAAACATTAGTTTATTACCAAGTTAATTCATTTAAGAAGGCTACTTAGTGTACATGTTAATATATCCGTTATTTAGTACCCATCATACAAGTGTATGCTTAGTGTGGGGCCAGCCAACACTGTGTGATATGTCCTGAAATATTTATTTATTTTATTTGTTACTTCTGCCAACCACTGTGTTAGGTACTTATTTTTTAAGGCATATAACTTAACTGCATGAATATACTCTATTAAATATACACATCAATAGAAAAGATGATAAAAATCTCACTTACCAGACAAAACCAAACATTTGGTATATATTACTAGAAAATTCAGTAAAACTACATGTGACATTATAATATGAAATACCTAGACAGACAGCCTGTAAAACTATTTTTTTTTTAAATCATAATTTTATTTATTGGGGCTTTGGCCAACACTGGCATGTCAGTCCCATCATACCTTAACCAATATCATAGATCACACCTTAACAATTTTAAAGATTTATAAACTCTAAATCAAATGAGTATGAATTATTATATTTACAACAGCAGTCATATACTTATTAGGCATTTGAGTAAGTTTGAAAATTCCTGAGGTGCTCAAGGCTAATAATAATCATACAAATTTACATTTTATTCAATTCCATATTCATTATACATAATATTATTTATTGTTCCCCTAGTATATTGTTATCTGTTTATACCAATTGATATAAGTTATCAAATGAATGATATCTTTGCAAACTTATTATGTCATATACCTACACTTTCACATACTTACCTAAATATAGATAAACATAATCTTTACCTAGTTTAGATAATATATTTGAAAATTCTCATAATCAGTTTGACTAATCTTGCATATTAAATATAAATATTGGGCATGATAATAGAAATTGTGTTCCAATTTGCTTATAGTCATTTATTATAGGTACTTAAAAGAAAAAAAATAGTTTAAAAAAATTGAATTATTTAGGTGTATGTATAAAGGAGTTTTATCTTGCTCTGAAGTGGGCTCTAAAAGCTGATGAATGCTCTATATATCACTGTTGTTGCACAATTTTCAATACTAGGTAACTATATGTATAATATGTAGGTCTAGCAGGTATAAGCTTGTACATTCATTTTGTTGAAATCAAGTCTAGGGATTTTGTGCCACTTCTCTTGGTCTTCATCCAACTTCTTGTTCTCTTTTTATAATATTATATGACATCTGTTTACTTGATTAAATCAATATGCTTTTCTCAGCCTTACTCTCCCTCTTTACACCATTAGATATCAGCTTTAACTAAACATAATGTATATTTTTAGTTTTTCAATTATGCTTCTGATCTCCACCTATTTTTGCACTCAGTTGTAATCAAACAATCACAACATGATTCATGAGTACTTACAGTTTTTATTATCATTCAATCTAATTATATCTCTGGTAGGAGGCAAGTTTTTGTCATTTATAGTTAAGTCATTGTAGGAACAGATAGGAGCGGAACGATTATTTACTTTACCTATTTAACAATAAGGCTCAAATTTACTTGAGTAAACAAAGCAGTTGTAGTTGACTAGACAGCTGTTTGCTTATCTGTTCTGTGGTAAGATACAACTGTGATGGTGTAATCAACATATTTAAAGGCATACAGAGTAGTTTCAAATGTGTGATGCTGTTTATACAACTACTTGAGAAAAGCTCTGTTAAACGTTCAAAACTGTTATTATAATTACAAAGTTTTGTTACATTACTTTATGGTTTATTTATCACACACTGTGTGTTCACTTTAAATGTTAAAAATAACTCTTTTGAGGATCTACTCTTTTACTAATGTCATTGGTTAATGGTGAGCCAAAACTATTTTATTAGTCTACAGGTCTTACCAGTAACATTACTTTTCTAATGTATCTTCACATAATTAACCGCTTAAGTAATTTTTAACTAACTGTCTTGCTGGTTCTGACTATTTTCGCTCATCAGCCTGATGGTAAGCAAACATCAATTATAATTTGAAATTAGTACCTAATAAAATAATATGTAATTACCTATATATTAATTAAGGATAGATCATGTTTACCCGGTATGAACCTATTCACTCTCACCTAGATCCTTTCAGTACCACCTTGTACTGGCTGCAAGATAAATGTATAATGATGTAATCAAGATGGTGATATATATACTTGATCTCAGGATGCTGCTGAGGATAGTAAGCGGCTGGAAGGTGGGTGGCGCGTGCAGGCTCACTGCCACGGGGGTGCAGGTCAGGTGGAACTCTACCATGGACAGGACAAACTTCTTTTTTAGACAGGTGAGTGAGTTTTTTTGTTTATTGCACTTGTAGGTTTGTGATTGCTTCGGTTTGTTTTTTACAAGGAATGGGTTTGCATTTAACCGTAATTCGCCTGAGTTAATTACTCAGTCTATGGTGAAAGTTTTTTAGAGTGTATGGTCAATGTAAACAAAGGTAAATGGAACCACATTTACCTCTGTTTACATTGACACTTATAACTCCATCATTTTTAGTTTTACCTACCTGAGTAAAATTACATTCCGTCTATTCATATACATACAACAGAGAATAATCAAAACCAGTTTCTGATTAGTGGAGTAACTGACCATAACATTTAAATAGAAATATATTCATTGGATAAAGAAACTTATCAGTTTTTTAAAAGGATTCTTTTGGGCAGGTATAGCTGTTATGACGATGTGTTATTATAATTATGTACTTAACTACTACTTACCTACTTATTTACTTGTCCAATGGTTGTCTGGAAGAGATTGCTTTTAGCAATAAGGCCGCCACATGTGACACTAGTATAAGTTTTGTGTTGCAATAAAGAATTCTCTTTTCTATTTTATTCTAGGTACTAAATAAATTATCACCTGTCACCAGCACAGCGTGATGATCTCATTAACACCCGTATTGTGACCCATCAGATTGAATAAATATATACAAACTAAATAAAAAGCCTGTAGTCATCTTTGTTACTCACATCTAGTGAGACAGATAAATTTGCTGTTTCTAATTTAATGAAAAGATGATATTTAATATGTTGATTTATTTAATACTAGTGGACGCCCGCGGCTTCACTCGCATTGTTTTGAGATAAAAAGTAGTCTATGACACTTCTACGACCTCATGCTACCTACATACCAAAAATCATGAAGATCTATAGGTACAGACGTTATGTGCGTTAAAAAAAGATAAACAGACAAAAATTCTAAAAACTGCTGAAGCGTGTTCCGGTAAGGATTTGAAGTAAACCCAACCATTTTTTTCTAATATCTTCTATGTTCAGATTTTATACTCTCTTCAGCATTATTGTATGTAAAGATAGATAGATTGTACATGTGAGATCTGGCATTATTGTCATGCTAGATGATTTATGAATAGTGTGTAAATATTTGATCTTATATTTATTGTAAATACACTGTTGGTACTATTAGATTTTATGTCATTGACACTTCATATAAAGTGTCGGTCCTTGTATGGGTGACCAAAAACGATATTCTATTTGAGTGCTTTCTGCATAACACATTAAATGGTAGGTCTAGGATGTTTGGACATAGTATGGCAGACAGAGTAATAAGCCATGTCAGTGGCCCTTAGGGCGGTTAAAAACTCGACACTATAATATATCTACTAATCTTGAGTTCAATCTCTGATATGTATAAAAAATATTATATTTATATGATATGTAGATCACCACTATATTCGCAGCCTTACATTAGCCACACCCACTGACCAATTCGGACAATTTGACTCGATGCTGCATCCTTATCAGTTTCATACGATTGTGCAAGTGAGAGGGCGCTCCATTAGCTCGACTCGTTGAACAGAGTATAGAGTTGACCACTCTCATTCAAGCTTACATATTCCCTGTTCCAGCTGTTCGACTCCCAAAGCTGGACCTACACGTACCTGCTGGCAGACACAAACACGAAGGAAGCTGTGTTGATAGACCCGGTTATGGAACATGCGGAGAGAGACGCCGGGTTAGTCAAAGATCTGGGGTTCAACTTGGTTTATGCTAGTAAGTGTCATATGTTTTTTATACATACATTTCACGCTTGACTACGTCTTGCCTGATGTTAAGCAACGTTATAATCTACGATCTAGCGCGCTTGCCTAGAAGAAACCGGTTTACTCTCGACTTCAAGACCGACAAATTATAGTTCAAGCGGAATAGAGATTTCGGCAAGGAGTTCCACAGTTTGGCTGTTGAAAGATGAAAGTCGAAGCTAAACGCTTGGTGCGAGTCTTTGGAACTTCAACTATATAACGGTGCCTCCTTGCCGAACCTCTACTCGTTTTTTCCTCCTTCTTGCATAGTTGTCCTCATTTCTGAGGTTTCGTGAATCCCCGCGGGATATTAGTTTTTCCTTTATGATGTTCTTCCATCTGCACCAGTCCTCAGCAACGTAGAGAGCGTCATACAGTTTGGTGTCCAACGTAAAGCGTATTTGGTCGGACCACCTGGTGGAACTACGGTCTCCACCTTCTGCCGCCGACCTTGCCAGTGAGCATCAGCTGTTCGAGGTTATGGCCTTCTCTTCGGGCAATGTGGCCAGAGTATTCCAGGACCCTTCGCAGGCACAAGCTGGAAAGCTTGGTCTTGATATTATATGTTTTTTAATTACACCTAAAAGGTTAATATTTGACTACTAGGAGGATAGAAAAAAAATCCTACCGTTTTTTTTACGATTTATGTTCAAATATGTTACCATTATTGAAGCCAGACCAGCAAAAGCGATTCTGTGGCTGTGGAAAAAAGGTGTAGGCCTGAGCTTTAATTAATCTGGCTCTCAAAATATCTAAATGCTTAGGATTCCTCTGAGTACCTATGTTCCAGTAAATCATACATAGAAATAATATAATATAAGTAATCACATACTACTAGTATTTCACTGCCCCACCGATGCCCTAAAATACCGAGCGTAAAGCTCGAGAGGCTGTAAACCTGAATAAACGCTAAGTAATCATACATTATGATGTCATTTGCGCAAGTGTCTATGATACTGATTGGAGAAGGTGTATTGATTACCTCCACCTTTATGTCGTTAAAACCGATAGATTGACTAGGGATGTGCCACGGTATTACCCGCGTTAATCCAGAATAGAAAGTAGAAGCATGTAATCTAGGGTCTAATCTTTTCCTACCAAATTCCATCCAATTCGCTTAAGCTATTTAGGCACAAACTTTAACACTTACAATATGATTTGAATTATTAAGATTTATGAAGATACTACCTACAACCCTTATATATACAACCCTACCATATACATACTTGATTATGTCGTTCAGTACATAGAACCCTACCATGTACTTATCTATTTACTTAATCATGTTTCAGTGAACACACACATGCACGCGGACCACATAACAGGCACGGGTCGTCTAAAAGGCCTCCTACCAGGAGTCAAGAGCGTCATCGGGGAGGCCTCGGGGGCCCAAGCAGATATGTACGTCAAAGATGGAGATGAAATCAAATATGGGAGTCATATGTTACTATGTGCGGCGACGCCGGGACATACGAATGGATGCTTCACATACGTAGCGCATGATCAGGTGAGAACTCCGTTTGGATTATGATTGCCTGGTACTTTAAACTGCTAGTGGCTAGTATACTGTCGTTCTATTATACTTTGAAGTTTTTTGGGTTGACATACTCTGGTCATCTAAAGACACTTCAAGGGTTCAAGCAGATATGTATGCAAATGGAGATGAAATCAAACATGGGAGCCATAAGTTATTGTGTGTAGCGACGCCGGGACATACGAATGTGTGCTTTACATATGTGAGAACTCTTCATAGATTATGGTTGCCTGGTACTTTATCATTCTAGTATACTAAGTCGTTTACTATGAAAGTTGACAAAACTTTGGTAATTTCAATATTCTTCCGACGTTCAAGCAGAATACGTGAAGGATGCTGACGAGATCTAATTGAATATGTGAGCGGATTACCTTTAGGCTTTTCTAAAGATTTTCTAAGTGCCCCTTTTTTATGTTGTAGAGAAGTAGTATGTTTAGTTTTTCTTTCCTTGTTTTTATATGTGAGCTATATTAATGATTGGATAAGACCTCTTCACGGGTTATGTTTGCCTGGTACTCATAGTTATCTATAGTTCTAGTTATTTTACTAGGTACTTAATGGGTTAATAGTATATATTTATTTCAAAACAACAAAAATTAATAGTAACACTTCCAAATAATAATAAAAAATAAACATTAAAACAATTATATTTATTTCAAATCAACAAAAATTAATAGTAACACTTCCAAATAATAATAAAAAAATAAACATTATATATACAAATTAAAAAAAAAAAAAACTAATCTACATTTTCAAAAGGTAGCGTACCCAAAATGCTGGCTGCATTTCCCCGTTGAATAGCTAGACTAATCTTTTGGGCAAAGTACAAGCCAGTTAATAGTAAGGGTTAATAGTAGTTTATGCAACTGTCATATAATGAAGGGTATTAAAACACGAGTGTGAGTTTATGAAACGAGCGCAGCGAGTTTCATAATAGTAACGAGTGTTTTAATACCCGTGTTATATATCATGTGAAATTGCTTAAATTGAGTGTTTTGTTGTCTGCGCTATAACAGTAGTAATTATAAGTCAAGTATTGGAAACATAAGTAGAATGTTACAACATTAGTGTAGATAAAGTTAGTCAAAAGTGTAATCGGTGAAATTTAACAATCTACTCGAGCTTTAGATTATCGCTTCTCGCTAATTTACTTGCTAGTTATTTTGTTGTTGGGATCTTGGTATTTGTTCTGCATTTTACTTTAAAAAAACTCAATCAAATCAATCATTTTTAATACAATTTTGATTCTGGCTCGAACTAATTGAATTCTAAATAGGTTTTTCCCTGTTTTATCAATATCGTAATATCGCAGGAATTCAAGCATGCAGTGTGGTCAGATAACACTCTGTATAGATCGGGGCGTTGTACATTCTTGAACAAACACTCTTGTGATTATTTTGGTAGTGTTGTTGTTGAGTGCGATAAAATAATGATGTCATATAAATGGTCTGTTTAATTGTGCTGATGCAACAGAGATAGTGGATTTAATCAGCACTGCACTATCAGCATACTAATCGATTGTATAACTGGGACTTTGTGTCATCTACTATATAAAAATAAGTCGGGTATTCCTTCCTGACGCTATAACTCCAGAACGCACGAACCGGGCTCCGTGAGATTTATAGCAAAGAAACTTCAGGAAAATTTTCATTAGAAAAGCGGAAAAACAGTTATAAATCATTTTTCAAATACAGCGCCATCTCTGATACATAGTATGTGCTACAAACTGGCGAAACGGAGTTCGCGGGGTTTGCTAGTTCTAGATAACACAGCCTAACGCCTACCACGAGGTTAGAGGATTCGAAACATTTTGTGACAAAATTTCTTTGGCAATTTTTTTTTTTTTTTAAATATAAAAATGAGAATAAATAAAAATATTGTGACTAGAAATAAAATAATAGACATAGGAAGTATGATAAAATTAACTTTGAATCAGCATGTCCGGTCAGAAACCTTATATCTTCCTAGCTTAACTACCAAGTCACACTTAGATCAGACTAGCGGCGTCACGCCGTTGTAACCGCTTTAATCCTGAATAATTGCCTATGATAATATATGCCTATATTTACTGAATCTCATCTAACTCCATACTGATTTTCAATCAAATCGGCTTAGCCATTTGAGCGTAAAGACGTAATAGACATAATATGTACATATACACGCGCGCGCAATAACTTTCGCCTGTATAATATTAGTGAGATTATCAAGTTAGGCGAGCACATAATGATTAAAATAAATAAATATTCCGAGACATTGCACACAGCGCCATCTTTTTTTTTTTTTTGTTGCCCAGGAAAACCTATTACAGGTACCACCCAAAAAACCCCGGGGAGGGCGGGTGGTTATGTGGGAGTCTCCACCCCACTCCATAAGGGCGGCATACCCACTAAAAACCTGGGATGTTCCATCTCCGCATCGTTGGTCCAGGGCCACGAGAGCGCGATGCATACATCCGCAGCCCTGGTGATGCTGGCCCGGTAACGGGCCCCGCCTCGGGGAGCTTCAGCTCAACCCTCAATGGATGACGTGTCAGAACACGGGACACGTCATGCATCCTGTGGGGACTCATTCCAGGGCAACAGGTTCCCCGACCTGCCACCCAGAGCCCCCAGGAGTCAGGCAGTCGCACGCCAAAGCGACCGCCCTCCTCCAATGCGCCCTCTGCGCACGGAGTTCGGTTCCCGTGTCGCCGCTACTCGGCCGGTACACCGAACTCCTCTCGCCTCTCAGCGACCACCTCGGGTGCTCTTAAAGAGCACCCAGCTCCACCTACACCGCGAGGTGCGGCGAGCTCCACGCCTCGGGCCCTACAACCAGCCCTCTCGAAGGGGAGGTATAGGCGAGGGCCCCACTCGATCGAACGTTTGGACACAGGCTAGCAAGATCCACCGGAAGGTGGAAGTTACTAACCTGTGGACGGGGTGCACCAGGTTTCCCCAACTAACCCCAAATCCCCATATGGAGAGATGAAATTAGTTGGGCTTACCGAACGTGAAGGTAGTCCGATCATCGCACCCCACACAGCGCCATCTAGCCCAACACTAAACAAAGGCTTGTGTCGTGGGTACTAGATAACAGATATAATACTTATATACCTACTTTTCTTTTGTAAATACATATTTATTATACATACAAACGACCAGACTCAACAAAAGTAATTATACATTTTTAAAGTACATAAATACTTGTGTCATGCGGGAATCGAACCCGCGACCTCTAGATTAGAAGGCAGAGCCACTACCAACTAAGCTAACAGGCCAGATTTATTGATATGTTTGAACTTAATATATTTTATTTTAACCAATTTCTTTCTTATTTCCAGTCGATGGCATTCACAGGTGACGCCCTCTTGATCCGCGGCTGCGGCCGCACAGACTTCCAAGAAGGTTGCTCCCGTACCCTGTACGAGTCGGTTCACAAGCGCATCTTCACACTGCCGCAGCACTACACACTGTACCCGGCGCACGACTATAAAGGACTCACAGCGACTACTGTGGAGGAGGAAGTCAAGTATAATCCAAGATTGACGAAGTCGGTTGAAGAGTTTGTCAATATTATGAACAATTTGAACTTGCCGTACCCTAAAATGATTGGTGAGTGTTCATTTGGTTGTTTTGTAACTCTATGAGTTGTTAAGAGAATATCGTGCGGTGGCGCGGCGCCACAGTCGTTTATTCCATTATGTATTTTTTAAATTCAGATTACATATTTATTGTTTAATTATTGAATTGAATTATTATCATTTTTATTGATCTTTTATTATTTTGAATAAAGACAAATTGAAATGTAATGACATGTAATTCTAACACATTATGAATAAAAATGTTTATCTGTTTATCAAGCTATATTTAAAAAAAAACAATCTATGTAGTTTCCTCGATTTGCCTAAATATCGTTCTATGTAAATTAAAAAACCGTAAAGATAACTTATCTAGGCTACAAAGTAGAGTTGTCTGTGTGGCTAGTAGCGACATCTAGTTACGTTTCACTGAACTATTCTCTCATTTGCTTTCAGACAAGGCGTTGCCGGCGAACAAAATATGCGGATTATATTAAACGGTAGTGTGTAAATATATTGTACTATACATATAGTATATAAGAAATTAAGAATCACTTTTGTACATTATTATAACTAAAAGGCCAATGTGTGTAAATAACGGTTTATATGAAAGTAATTCATTGTAAAAGAATTAGTAACGGCGCCACTGAAGTGTGGCGTAGAAAAGAACTAACAGTTTTTCATATAATTGCTATCCGGACCATAATATTATTTTTATTTTATTCTTTTCATTCTCCTAAGTAAAATATGACGAACATCACTTGTTTTTGTTTGTTACTGAGATACTAAACAACTATGTTATTTTACATAAACTTCAAATATCAATATTTATAATTTCTCATTATGAAGCATACACACCCTTGTCAATATCATTACAAGGATGTATGTATGTTTTAAAACCCGTATTAAATTAAAAAAAGGTTTTATAAAAAGACATTCACGCGACCCTGCTCAAATTAAAATCTTCTTATTCAATCAATCAGTCAATCAAATATACTTTATTGTACACCAAATAAAAAGAACATATTTAACATAAAGGTATTATTGTTATTAATGATATAATTTTGTATACGAACTTTTATATATTTATTTATACAAAATGATTAATATTAAGTTACACAAAAGTGATACGTGATCGTTGAAATTATGTCGATATCTTATTTTGTGATAAAATAATATTAGCGTTAAAGTGTTATCAAGTTTGTTATATAATTTTATTCTTGTAAAATAAAATATAAATTATTATATAATTTTTCATTTCAACATGTTATTGCCTAATCCTAATTTCAGAGCGAAGTCTCGGGCACCCACTTGTACCAACCTTATATTATAAATTTGAACCTACTTTAGTGATAAGCGATACCTAGTCACAGTAACAGTAACGTCAGTCCGTGTGTCGGATGACACGTTAAATTGTAGGTCCCGGCTGTTTGTCTATACAGCAGTCGATAGACTCAAACTCAATGTCAGAGGCTCTTATGGGCGGCTTGATAAACTCATTCGATAAGAAGAATAAGAAGTGACAGTAACAACTGTTATTTCTCAGTAATGAGGAACAAGACTTGAGGAGGAGGAACCAGCTATCGACTAGCATAGAATATGCAGCGTTATAAGGTGCGGGCAGCAAATGTCGGTGTTAGCAAATGTCGCGGAAACTGGCGGATAAATGGCTGTTTTGATATATTGCCACAGTTGTGCCGCTACCGAAGTAACCTTTAGGAAGTACTAGCGGATGAACGTGGCTTGGCTCGCCTTGTTTTTGGATAAACTATCTGCCTATTAAACATCCTGATGACTCGTTTCTTCATTGGATCGTGAAGAATGAACAAACAGATCAACTAACATATTTTCACTTTGATATTATAGCATGATTTAACTGGCTCAAGGATGTACATACATATATATAGGATCAAAAAGTGATTTTTAACTGAAAACGAAAACTGAAACGAACGAAGCCGCGGATAATCACTAGTTGTGGTATACTATTTCTCTAAAAATGTATTATATATCCAGCCATTGTTATTGTATACTAAAATATTTAACTTGCATATAAAAGCGACCGATGTTTACTAGCTCAAGTTATATTTTACAGCAGTTACCTAACGCCCAGGGTAGGAATTATAAAGCCCAAAAGGCTCGATGGGCTCACAATTACTGACCGAGTGAGCAAACTAAGCGAAGCGTTTTTACGACAACTGATATAGAAATATTCTAGCCTTTCAGACTTGAACCACTTGAACGAAGACATAATATATATATTAAGTAGGTTCATAGGTACATTTATATTTTGTGTGTTTCTATTAATCCTGTATTCCTCATATTCATTCGAAATTTAAGAGCGATGCTCTTGGCTGTGGAGTATGCGCCATTCTCGACGATTTTCGGCCAATTCCTTGACCTCCTTATACGACATGGTTCCTTCCCGTTGTCCCTGGTGGACATGTCCCCGGTACGGGGACAACGACACGGCAAAATTTTTACTTCCCGCTGTCCCCGGTGCTTTGAACCGTACCGGGGACAAATTTTTTTACCGTGTCGTTGTCCCCGGCACTGTTCTGCTTTACTTTAAAATGTTCAATAACGTGTTTGGAAACAAAAATAAATGAAAAAAATGTTAGTTATGTACTCGTATTCATTGGCTTTAATTTAGGGCAAAAAATCTACCAAACATCAAAGTATCACCAAGTAATTACTACATCAAATATTAAACATTATTATTTTACATAAATCAACAAAATAAAGTTTCCTTCGTTTTTTATTAATGCTGTGTGTTAGGTGAGAATTAATAAATTTTATTGTACATACAAATTGACGCTTGCCTTCTCTTTGATTTGATCGATATTATGTCCTTCTCGGCCTTCCTCTTCCTCTTCGTGCCTCTAGCTTCCCCTCGACAATGGTTTTCATAAAGTTGTCATTTCGTATAAGGTGGCCAAACATCTTCCCTCTTCTGTTCTCTATTGTGGTCAGTATTGTTTGTTCTTGGAGCATGCCCAGCACCTCCTCATTGGTCTTCTTTTCCGTCCATCTTATCCTTCCATCCTCCTCCACCACCACATTTCAAAGGCCTCCAGTCTTTGTCTGCAGAACGTAAATGACTAAATAATTTAGATTTTTTAATTACAAGATTATGTATATGTACTACTAGATACATAAGACTAAAATGGAAACCCCTAATTAAATGAATTTTCCACGATAGTTATTGATTTTGCGATATTTATTGAATGTAAATATAAAAACTAATGAGTTATAAGAGGTAATATTTTTCGGTAGTAACCGACGTAAATCGGCTGAGAAGTTAGTTTTTGATTCGATAATAATTAAAAAAAAAATGTTTATCCTCACGAGGCGAGGTGTACTGTTCGCAGTAAGTACCATTAGTTGAGATATGGCCTGAACAAACAACGGCAGGTAACTTTGCGAGAAGCTCTACAAGTTTTCATTTCGGTTTATTCGTGTGTTGCTAGTTTACGGAATAATTAACTTTCTGTTACATAATTTGAATTTGGTAAATTAACAAGCACAAAATTATAATAGTGTAATGAGACTTGGATAGGACGAAACTATTTTTGATGATGATTATAGTTTTTTTCTATAAAATGCTTAAATCTATCTATAGATTTGGCATACAAGTAAGTACCATCGGTACATGGTGATGAAGATATTCCTTAAATTTAGTTGTCCGTACCGATTACAGGCACTAATGTGTGAAAAAAACGAGTTTTATCTGGAAAGATCTCCTTATCAAATATATATTTTTTACGTAAACATACTCCAATGTTCACTTCACACTAAGTGTGTGTGAAAGATCGATCGTAGGAACCTTTGCAACACATTCCACCAACTTTACTCTGACGTCACTAGAGGCTTGCGTAACTTCTATCCTAACACTTAGTATATAATACATATATCTACGTATTCTGCCGAGTTTTAGGCCGACCTAAAAATACACCAAAGGAAAACCTTTATCCATCCATATCGTTACCACCGAATAGACGCATTATGGCGTGAAAAAGTTGATATCTCATGAGTTGAACAGAACCTGTACCTATGCATGTATGTACATACATATGTTATATATTGATAGGAGAGATGGCTTGCCTGACTAGGTGCTGACTGACTGCAACAAGATATTTTTACCCTTGACAGTCAAGCATTGACCAGACCTGAATCTACGCATAGGTGACTGATATATCAGCGTCAAACCACTGGACCGATCGAGCTGTACGAGTATATTACCTACGATGCAGATACATGCATTAGCTAAGAAAGGATTGTTTCTAAGTTTGTATGATACGTTTATTGATAATACTTTATAATATTTTTTGACGCAAGCGAAGCCGTGTGCTCATAATAGTCCACTTAGTAGCAGGTACACTTAGTATTCTTTGCGCTATTTCATCTCAGCTAAAAACCCTTCCCATTTCCAACCTCACACCCTAACAATAGCTCCATATGAATAATCAAATTACGCGGCCCGGAATAAATTCCAGCAATAAATGTGTTATTACATTTACGCCTTGACGAATGTTGCGGCTGTTATACAGAAATCTTATTTCGATTTCTTCTGGGTTAGAAAAAATATTATTATGGTACGAGTAGGTAGGCAAAAATACAAATTTTATTTGTTTATGACTCCATAGTTACAAAGCTAAGCGTTAACTCCGACGGGGTGCTATGTAAAATCGACATTTCATAAATAGAAGTAAGTATATAAGATGGAGCTAATTTTTATTCAGTTTATATAAATTTGATTCAGTGTTAAGACAATAAAAGACGCCAAAACACGATTACGTTTACTTCACTCGATAGTTTTATTTTTTGAAAAATAGTTGTTTTGAAATATTTTTCACCTTATTTTCCAAAAGAAGTATAGACATTTAAACCAATTTAATTCTATCTAAAAGGTAATGCTATTATTTAGAGGAGTAGAAAACCATAATGAAAATATTCTAAATTGCTGATTTTATATGAATTTATTTCGTCAAAAACGTCTGCAAAACGGCTCAAATTGTGCGAAATTGGTGAAATTGCATGCGAAAAAGCAACTGTAGGCATTTTTCCAAGCGCAAAGCGTTTTCGGGTGAAATTTCGTGGCCTTAAGTGTTGAGAGGGTAAACTATGAAGTAAAAGTCTGTGTTGAAAGTACATAGGTAAACTATACCGGCCATTTTGTACTTCCTTTTTATTTATTGGAAGCAGCAGGTATTTATCAATAACATATTAGATATGTAGATATATGTGCAAGTAATGTAAGCATATTGTACACGGTATTAAAAAAACATTATAATGTCATATTTTTCTCGTACTCTCCGTGCTAGCCCAGTATGGCTGTCACATCGGTAAGTTAAAGCAGTAAGTTTTAGTTTTTGGCTGCCCCCGTGGCGTTTCTAGGTCACAGTTCTGGGCTTTTCTTTAGGTATTGGCCGTTTGGCTAAACCCTCGACATAGTATAGCAAAATACCTGCTTGAATCGTATTTCTAATTACTGAGGGTTACTCTAACGCAGACTTGATTAATTGTGGATGTCTAGGTCAGTTTTATTTTAACACGGAATCAAATTGGTGTGCATGAGAATATGAAACAGACACACTTATTAAAAGAAGGATATTAAGCAGCTCCTCAGAGCTAAACTCTTTTAAACATTTTTTTTTCATTTTTAAGGGACTTTTGTTATTACATGTCAATCCCATTGTATATACTATACCTACTAATTACAAAAATATTAAACTATTATGGAGATGACCTGTTCACCCAAATATTTTTTTTATTTATTGAAATATCTCACTTAAGTTGAGACATGTTAGGAGAACAGATCTCTCACCGCGTCACAGTGAGGCACAGCTAGTATATCATACATACGCACTTAATGGTATCAAGACGAGATGCCTTGAAAATAAAGGTATTTCAATCAAAAATAATTAGTCAAGGTAGATTAGCACATTCGGCAAAAGGGAATCAAGATTTACAAATACAACTTTATTTATTTAAATAAAGATAACATAAATACACAGGACTAAGTATATAAACGTGAAGTACAGTCTTAAAATAAATAAATAGTACCTAATTAAGAGTACCAAACCAAGGTCCTACAGGAATATTTACAAACGATGTGCTTAAGCTAGTCCATACCAGTACTGTGTGCTATGTCATTTGGCTAAGCTAAACCACAGCTAAACTCATAGTGGCGTCTATAAGTAATGGTCGAGGTATTTTACCTCGCCCGAGATGGGACTTGGCTCTGTGTTCCAATTTTATTTTATGTGTATTGATTTTGAATAGGTAGAATTGCTGTTCTCATAAAGTGAAGATTACATAAAATTAACTATAATAATAAATAAATCGCAGTAAGGAACCTTAGACTTGGCTTTAATAATTCTAGAGATTTCATTGCTTTTTAGAGATAAACAAGCAGCTCCATCGAGACTTGGCAATTTTTTTACATAATGTTTTTGGTGGGATTTCACTTCTTTTTGACAGGACGTGGACTAATATATATATATTAATATTTTTATTTATTGAGTAGAATACAGTTATATATATAAATATATATATATATAGAAAATTGAATGCAGTAGAAAGTTGGCTGAGGATGATGATGATTTTGTAAGATCCGATACATACCACCAGTTCTCATCATATTTAGTTCAAGTACCAACCCGCTATCTCTTATAGTTTTCGAGATCCCTTATGGTACTCTAAGGACTGATGGCCAAAGTGATGGTGATACTCGGCCTTCGGCCTCGCATCCCGCTCATTTTGACGTCGCATGTACTGCGTTGTCATATTTCTCGTAAAAACGCTAATTTGGCTGTACTCTTACGTTTTCTCATCAGGGTCACCAGGTAGTCCAGATCATCCATAAATCTTGTTTTGATAGTTTTTCCTTTATGTGGGCGCTAAAATCTACCTCTGTACCAAATTTCAGCTCTCTAGGTCTATGGGAAGTACTAGTTCTATTTTGATGATCAGTGAGTGAGTGAGTCAGTGTCGAAAATGCGAAACTTTGCATTAGCATAACTTCGGAATTAATCAGAGGTCCTCAAATAGGGGGCTGAAAATGCGGCGAAACGGTTCGAGAAAAGGATGGTACGGCAGTGTTTGCTTCGCGCTCGACTTGGCGGGGGCACTGCCGTGCCCCCAGATTTATAGAATTACCGATTTGAATGTAGGCGTATAAACAAAACCTTAAAACTAATATTTAATAATTTACCTATATATATATATATAAGTATATAAATATGAATACATATATATTATTATTATACGATAAGAAGAAGTCTTAGCAGAAGATAGATAAGAAGTCGGTAAAACAGAATCTCAAAAACATATTCATGGAAAAATATGCCAAGACCAGCCCTCACCTTTAAACATATTACTTAGAGACTATCACCTTAAAAATAACAAAGAACAACAGAAAGATACCTCAACTACATCACTCCATTCGTTCGTAATCCTGAGTAAAACATCTCAGTGCCTCAATCTTGGGATGTAAGAGCATCCAATAAATGGAACAGATACGAGTCGCATTTCGTTGCGAGCCAAGCGACGCCATTAGTGCATCTGCAGAACGTCTGCGGCGTCCAGAATTTTCGAGAATGCCAGATATTTGCATGCTCTCTGTGACGTCACGGCGCGGCGCCGGGCTGCACACTCGCTTGTACGCCACATTACAGTGTCAAAGATTGTAATATCAACTTTGTCCTTTATGCATAAAGGGTTAGAAGCGTTAGAATATTGGGCAATAAAAACAAACTGATACTGATAGAAATACATTCGAATAACATTCATTGAGACAGATTTACAAACATTTAGTAGGTATACACGCACACATACCGTACATGCAATAAATAAATAACTCTGCCCCAAGACAGCCCCGATTCAGCATAACGCTGATTACTGGAAGCAATCAGCGCTGGTCTTCCGTTGGGGCTGGCTGTGTCGTCACGTACAAAATAATAATTTATGCGATTATAAGCGTTTATATCGGTAGAGATACGAAGCGTGCGCGAGTGTTTTATTTCAAAATGGCGCCCGGGCAGTTCTGACCAAATAGATACCTACGTGGAGTGGGTAAAATATACTCGTACCCAAAAAAAACTTCACAACATGTCAAACTAACTAATAGCATAACGCCCCTCTTTTTGTCTGCGGTTAAAAATAAAACACAAGTATTTTTTGCGCTAGGTTAAACAAGAGAGAAAGAAAGTCATTAATCGTGACAGATTTTACAGGAAAAACACAGCAACAGCAATAATTACACAAAGAAACATACATTATGCCACAACACAGCCCCAACTCAGCATAATGCTGGATGCAAGCAACCAGCGCTGATCTTCCGTTGGGGCTGGCTGTTAGAAGGTAGTTTATGTACCTAGGTACTGTTTGGAGTTTAACAGTCTATCTCTTGCACGGTAGCCCGTGCAAACTGCCTTATTGTAAAGCGTTGAATGCACAAGACATATGCACCGGAAGGCTTTAGTTTAGTGCTCATTTAACATTAATGAACCGCGGTTACTTAGTGGTTTTTTTATATGCTTGGTAATTAAATACTTAGGTATATAAAGATTTATGCTCGTAAGCTTTTTTAGTAGAACACGATTCATTCAACGTGATTTTCATAAAGAAAATCATTCCTTTCTTTTCATATAATATGTAGCTTCTCTATTAGGGTATGGAATGATTTACGCCGCTTTTTATTAAAGTTTATACTTTTGATCAAAATTACCAGCATATTTGCAACGAACACTGTTTTTAGTACAACAACAAAAGCTATAAAATCAGCCTGGGAGACAATTCGAATGCCAAAAATAAAATATTATTATCTAATTGGCAACTTTGTGCTATCAAACCGGAATAGCTCAAACTACCGCTCACTGAAACTACCTACTTAATATGCCTAAGTATAGCTTTAAGGCTGTCTAAAAGTAGGTGGTATGAAGTAGAGCAGGAGGAGACTTGGCACTCGACTACGTTTGGACGTGTTCGCTACGTCTCGATCGATTCGCCTTTCAATTAACTTGAATGCTTCGAAGGCTTTCTTCGACGCATGTAACAATTCAGTAGCTAAAAATTGCTAGGTTTAACTAAGTTTTTAATATCTACACACTCTCTCCCTCTTTGAGTTGTATTTCCTCGCGACTAAAGGTCGTGAGTGACTCCCCTACTGAATTTATTCGTTAATTCTTTAGGGATGTGATCTTGGGCAGATATATCGTGGTGGGTGATCAGGTCCATCCACGGTATCCTTAGTTAATTAGTATCCACAATAACTCATTTACTCCTCAAATACTATGATTGTTTTTAGAATAAAAACGGTTGTAGCAGGTTAACTAAGGGGATGCAAAAATATTATCATTTCTACTACTTATGTAGATTTTATTCCGGGATTTGATATGTTTGAATGAAAGTTGAATAACTATCTAAGCTTCAGCGGTTTTTATGTTATATTTTAACTTGTTTTTAAATCAAAATTGAGCTTATCTTATTCCTTTTACAGCGATTGTTGGATAAACACTTGCATGGTTACATCATAATATAAAAAAAGGCATTATACTTATGACAAAACATTGGAAGGAAATCCAAAGGCATCTGAATTAGTTAATAACTGTTTCAGGTAAGCTAAGTTTATTTTTAGGTATTTGCTATTCTGTTAATCGCGTAGTACCTTATCTTTTTCTAAGAATAGAAGAATCTCCGTTACACATCGCAAAGCGTCAAAAGCAATGGTGGTTCTAATGGAATAAAGAGGATACGGGCTTAACGGTCTAGACCTTCGCTAGTCTAGACCTTACATTGTAGAAGCTGTCATATTATAGAAAACTAGCAGCGCCCCACGGTGTTGCCCGCTTAAAACGGGAAAAAAGTAGCCTAGTTGTTATTCTTGGTAAAATATATCTTTATAATACTTACGTTTCATCGAAATACATCCATTTCGAAAAAAATCATACTGATGCTGACAAACATCCACGTCCACACATTTTAAATTTACTTAGCACGCTCCACCAAATATTAAACGTATGTATCTTCGGGATTCAACTTTTAATAATGGTTGTAAGTTTGGCGCTTGCAAAATGGTAAATTTTTGACTTAGGAAACATCAATCATGTCTTTGTACACTGAGTTTAGTAAAATAATTTTTATTTGATTTGATTCAATTTCATTATACTGTTTTTATAAGATACTAGTGGGCGCCTGCGGCTTCGCTCGCATTTATCTAAATATATAAATAAATACTCTGGGACATTGCAATTGCATTTGCATTTTTACTTATATACTTTTCTTTTGTAAATACATACTTATTATACATACAAACGACCAGACTCAACACAAGTAATTATAAATTTTAAAGTACATAAATACTTGTGTCATGCGGGAATCGAACCCGCGACCAAAAATAAAACTATAAAACTCAAAGGTGATTGACTGACTGATATAGTAATCTATCAACGCACAGCCCGAACCACTGGACGGATCGGGCTGAAATGGCATGCAGGTAGATGTTATGACGTAGGCATCTGCTAAGAAAGGATTTTTGGAAAAGCCACTTTTAAAGGTGTTAAATAGGGGATGCAAGTTTTACTTCTTAATGCGAGCAAAGCCGCGAGCACCCACTAGTTTAAGATAATTATTGACCTTCTGCGGCTTTATTATATGTAGGTATAGATTATTTCAATTAATTTCCCATACCTACACCGTCCTCAAACACACTAAACACTAAACACACACACGCTCACCTCCAGTGTCGGAAAACAGCTCCACACCAACTTTCCCAACATGACAAGGGACGCGACACATTGGGCCCCGGAGACAGATATGTTTCACCGATTTTGTTACAAACGCACATATTATGAATTTTGCGTATTTTTGTTTTATTTTTCAGGGTTGTTTGGTCACGAATGTATTTGTATAGAAGTAGTGGAGGGCGTAATTTTTCATTCGGAAACGATAAGTACTGCTCTGATTAGCATCATTATCATCATCATATCAGTCAGTGTCCACGCACTGCTCGGTATAGGCATCCTCCTCCACGCCGCACAGTACGGTCTCCAGCCTGTCTAATCCAGCTCCTGCCAACGTGCTTCCTATCCTAATCATTTTTGTAATTGAATGCGCTTAAAATTCTTGTAATTGTTGATCTTTGATAGGAGTATCAGGTAAATTATCCGGAAGTGGATGTCGTGTCTGATTTCGTTAATTTTCCCTTGCTTAAAAATTGTAGTAACGCGTTCAAGAATAACGAAACCGCATGAAGGGATATTTCCAAGTTGTGACTACCCTCTTTTCATATCACAAGTTAAAATATAAAAAGTTTCTTTACTCCAATCCTTTACTTCAACTCATACACGCATCTATAGATATAATACAAATCATTATTTTTAAAACAACGTTGACAGCTTTTAGCCAGCCACCCGAGCTCCAAATATCTCAAGAGGCGTCGCGTCGGTAGATAGATGATTGAATCCGCAAGGGTTTAATCAAGCCGCTCCGTTTGATCCATCTTCAATTAATTTCAAATGATTTATGTTATCGCACCGACGGAAGCGTTTGGACTGACTGAGATTATGTAGACTAACCGATGTTAAAAACAATGAAAACAAAGAAAGGCTATGTTTTTAACTGAGAGTTTTACTTTGACAAATAATGCTCAAGTGATTTTAGTGTCTGTGAATTTTAATATATTTAGGTGATTGATTATTATAAATTTAGATAAATAGGTTAGATAGAGATAATATCATTTATTCGATTTACAATAGGTAATGATTAACCTGTCATTACCTACGAGTATTCTAATTTCATGCAGCTTATAGATACTATTCTATGGAGATATTATTTAATTTACAAAAGCTAACTCATTGCAGTGAAAGTGTTGGACAAAACATTTGGCTCCTTCGTTTATTAAAGCTAATTTTCAACAGTAAAGATAAAATTGAGTGTAGCATATTCCACGTTTCATATGACTTTTATTTTACTGTTTATTTTGAATAGATGTTTAACTGTAAAGTAAATACAAAGCTTGCATTTATTAAGAGAATACTATATAATTAATAAATATATATACATCTGATTTCCAAGAAACTACAGTACAAGAAGATAAATTTTAGAGAAGAAAGTACTTTTTCAAGGTAAATCCTTATCTAAGAAAAGCCGAGAAAAGTGATATCAGTAACAAGAATTCGCGAAACATTAATAATATTAAACCACTCTGTTGCCTCCCCGACAAAAATCAAATAACATTTTAGTTTCCAAAATATTCTGATAAATAAAACTTGTAGACCTAATGGTATAAAGATGCGACTCGTAGAGGACAAAAGTTGTATATTTTAGCAGAAGTTAAGGTTTAATATATTTACATAAATATACTATGTTAGCAATATAAGGAAAGATCATCTAAAATACTCATAGTTTTACAGATATAAATGTAATAATACAGATATAAATTGTAGGTCCCGGATGTTTGTCTAGTACGGCACTCGTTATACCATGTCAGAGGCCCTTAGGGCGGCTTGATAAACTCTCGACACCAGAGTTGGCCAGTCTCATTCGTTAAGAAGAAGATATAATACCTATGGATAATGGATATCCCACCACATTTTAATAAGTACTTAATTATTTATTTTTCAATTGTTATTATAATGTATGCTACCTCATAGCAAAATTACTAACTTTTCTACCTGAAACTCAGTCCACTCACGTCGACCAACCAACAATTGTCTAAATCAGCAGCTAATAGACAAAGTTTTTCTCCAAACAGCGAATCAAATAATTAGCCCAAGGGTTAGGAATCCGTACCTAATGACTGCAGCAAAAAACCCTCGCTGATGACTCAGAGGGTTCAGCATGACGTGATACTTTCTGTGTTGGGCGGAGAGACATGGAGCTTTGAATTAATATTTGTGACGCTCGACTTGGATACTATAAGGGGTCATTTATTATTTATTACTAGTGGACGCCCGTGGCTTCGCTCGCATTATTTCGAGATAAAATGTAGCCTATGATACTCCTAAGATGTCATTCTACCTATATACCAAAAATCATGATGATCCGTTCGTTTAAATAAACAGAGACAGATAATTAGACAAAATTTCAAGAAATTATTGGAACGTTGCTATCAATTCGAAGTACATATATCCAAACAATTTTTTAATTATCTTTAATGTTCAGACTTTCATTATTTCATTTCGGGATTATTATATGTACTCGTATAGTTAGATTTTATTTCATGCCACTGTAACGGGCAATATTTCCATTAGGCAGGCTATTTACTTACCTTATCATCCGTTCTTCCCCTCATTCGTTCCTCATTAATCTCACTTGCCAGTTCATGCCAACCTGTTAATATTAAAAACACAAAAAGTTTGCGCGTGTGTGTGTAGGTATATCTTATACACTCTCAAACAGCTGAACATAGCTGTCTCTATTTTTAATTGTGTTTGTTTACCATCTTAACCACTTGGAAGAACCTGTATTTTGCTACACAGTTCCAACTAAAGCAAAAGGCAGAATCATGTAAGTTATACAATAAGGTTGCTCAAATAAAAACTTACTTTACTCATAAAAAAAATCTTTTTTTTTCTATGGACCGAACTAATTGATTGAAATTTGTTATGAATGTTTTATCGGATAGAATATATTTGATAGTTTTGGATTGGCATGCAGCAAATAGAAGTAACAAATCTTTTTATCTCATAAATTTAACACATTAATAATGTATTGGATTACTTTTTGAGAAAAATGTAATGTGCCATATCATAATGACTAATTATTCGGCTTTCATCTAATGTAAATATTAGCTCTATGACTCTATGGCAGTGGCTTGACGCTATCATGTGGAGTGCGTTGCGTGGTTAGTTTACACCCTGCTCGATGCATTTATACACGGTAACTAGGTGAGTCGGGGCTGACTCATCGGGTAACGACACCGTTCATAAAATGTATAAATAATTAGGTATTTGAACCTACATATATAAGTATGTACGTAATATTTGCATAACACGACATCACGTTGCACGATTGTTTAAGAATATGACAAACGAGAGAAAATATAGCTCTATACCTGGTATACGGCTAAGGCTGTTGCCAAAAAGAAAAAAAAAACATTTTTGCATATTGGTATATGTAGGTACATACTAGCTGTGCCAGCGACTTCGTCCGCGTGGAATAATTATTACCATAAAAACGGTTCTAGTGAGTTAATCGCGATACTTTGTCTGTCTAGTCATTCCAAAGGTGGTCTACCGTACCTAAGAAAACTAATTTACTCAAAACAATAGCCCGTGACTTTGAACTATTAATATCAATAGTTGCAGCTATTATAACAACCAATAAACAGGCTCGATGTTTGACCTCCGCCACAAAATCAATCAATCTCAATGAACGTTGCGCAAAACCAAACGAGTTTACAGCTTTCATCGTCATTCTACATTTTTTCTTCGATATCATCTTGATACTGGTAAGAATTTTTCATTTTTCTTGAAGAGGAAGGTATGCCGGAACCTTAAGGCTTTCTCGTGTAGGAGAAAATGACGCATAATCATCGGGAAAGCCAGACGAACACGGCATTCGCAATAGCTCCGATAGAGTCCTCATTGTGCGATGCGTTTGGAGCAGTGCGCGTGCGTTATCCTCCCTCGTGCGTCCCTCTCCGTCCCGCGTGGAGGGGCGCTGCGTCCCGCTCGCTCCCGAGGGTCGATCTATACGCTAGCACGCTAGGTACGGCGGGTGACTCGCCAGGCCAGTACGCAGGTTTCTGGCGTGGCACGCGGACGGTCGTCAGTTCCACTCAGCAGAGCAACGCGGCCGCTAAAATGTCGCGCGCCGTGCTATTTATTAGTGTTTTTACCATATTTTTGGACGTCCTGCACGCCGGACAGGTGAGTTTAGCCCTTATTGTACCTAATTTTAGCGTCCAGATTGCCGTCGGCCTGTACCGAGGGCAAGTAAGTCGAAAATCGATTGAACACGTTTGACTAATGTTTTCACGGTGGTGTTAAATAGTAGCTGAAAAGACGCCGTTTTATGACACACCGGTGAGATGCCGTAAAAGTTTTTTTTGTAACCGTTTTTTCCGCGTTTTCGTGGGGCGATGGATTATATATTGCGTAATATAAGGCAGACTGACGATAAATAATACATGTTTAGAGGCACACAAACACAGTTATCTTAGTCTAAGAAATACAATTTATTTGAACATATTTCTGATAGAAAGAAAGTAATATTAGCAGTATAATTTTAATTTTTACAATTCGATTATTTAAAACGATATGATAAATTTGTACGTAGGTACGTACATACTCAAGAAATATTAGTGTGTGTGAGTGTTTGGAGTTCGTTTAGAACATAAGTTTTCAGATATATTTTTTCATAAATATGCGGGTATTTGAGTATCAATCAAATCGATTACCTGAAACAAGGCATTACACTGAGATATGAACACAAATAATAGAAGTAAGATCAAATAAGTTTCTAGTAAGACTTCATAAGATTATAGGTCCCGGCTGTTTGTCTAGTACGGCAGTCGTTAAGCCACGTCAGAGGCCCTTAGGGCGGCTTGATTAACTCTCGACACCAGAGTTGGCCACTCTCATTCTTTAAGAAGAAGTAAGACTTCTTTTAGTAAGATTTGATCATATGATTGATTAAGACCGGGCAGTAAAATTTACAATCACATGCATAAATTAAATTTCATTTGAGGAGTTGGAACCCTCAGTAAGGAGGGACATGACACCTAACGAGGTTTAATTGATATGATCAGCTGAATTATATCAATATAGATTTTGAAGCCATGAACTATGACCTAAACCAAAGATACACACAGTAAACTTATAACATCGGGTTTCCGTCGGCCGTGGAAAACATAAAACCACGTAAGTGGATATGTCCAACATGTGGACCCTTTGAAAAAAAAACAGTCAAAAGCTAGGCAATATCAATGATAACATCAAATACATTCAAATCCAGCGATCTTCAAAGCGAGAGTGAATCGGTTCTTATCGGGTAAGCTTGCTCCATCTTAGGCCATAGCCTTTGCTTACCATCAGGCAAACTATGGCCAAGTGCAAACCCGTATTAGTTATAAAAAAATGTAACTGTACAAAAAACTTTATATAAAAAAAAAAACAAAAATAATAACTTAATTCCACTAAATATGTAGAAAAAATAAGTAAAACAACAAAAAAACTAAGAAAATAATAAAATATTCGAATAAATAAGAAAAAAAAACAAATAAAATATAGGTAACAATAAGATAAACCTTCCATACGTTGCAAGTGAAGTTACCCTCTAAAGTAGAAAAAGCCTCAAGACAAACAAAACGCCAAGTAAAAGAAAGACCCAAGCAGATATTGATCTAAGCGAGTATTCGCCTCCGTGTCACGCAATACGCTTGTCCTCGAGATACCAAATTGAATTCTCTTGTACACGTCATGACCCATTACGTACATGGAAATGTAATAAAATCTTCAGCAGTTGTAAGGAAGAAGATATTGGAAAGGCTTTCGAATAGTAAAGATAATGATGAAAGCTTTATTCATCTTATGACATCACATCATATATATAAGATAGATACCTAGATAGATAGTTAAATACTTTATTAAAACACCACAAATGAAACATTAAAAAAAACATATAAATTAGAATCACCGTCTTAATTGGCGGCCTTATCGCTAAGAGCGATCTCTTCCAGGCAACCAATCTGGCAGGGATATATTCTTCAAACGAAATGATATTTTTCTTAAATACTAAGTCCTATATCACTCTTATTATCTATTAAATTTATTTATATAATTATAAGTTATTGCATTTAAATTACAATCCCAGATATAATATGGTCTCTAATTTGACTAAGATAAAGAAATGAAGATATTACTAGTGGAATAGTATTGAGAGCTCTTCTTCTTTTCGTATGATAATAAAACTCTAGTGCTGATCATTTTATAGCTGTTTATTAGCTATCTGTCATTGATCAACAACTGCCGTTATATGACCAACAATTTAACGAGTAGTGTGGATAGTGTTAGGCATTATTTGTATTGATGAGGGGAAAATACACTAGTAGGTACACTCTAGCCGCAATATGTAACTACTGTTTATCCATTTGAAGGTAACAGTTTTGTGTAAAATTAGACGTTGTGGGTTTTATTTTGAAAATCTGTCCAAAAAATTGCTTTTTTAGTAAGTTCTTACATCTTTGGGGGCCCATCGCATTTTCATTGGCTAACGCTCTCCCCTGTTATCAGATCGCATGATCTTGGCAGCATGATTTTACTGATAACCCGTGATTAATTAGAAGACACAATGATATGAAGCTTTTAGTTGCACTACTGACTATCTATAAACGAATACACAATAAGACTTCCGTCTTCCATTTCAATGCAGCCGTTGTGCAATTACATAGACCACTCTAAACCTTTACAATTACAATGAACTGCAGTCCCAGCGATATAGGTCGCACGTGCCTTCCGCAAGCTCTCAAATTTAAAGTCAAGAACCGCCTTAGTAGAGCCATTCGCTCTATTACTGCATTAAATGAATATAGTATGAAGCTAGTGAGAGGTTTAAGCTTTATTGTAGAGCTGGGTTTAGCGAATGAGAAGTCTGGAGATGTTTATTCTACCCGTTTTCGTTCGAATTAGAGGCTAAATTTCAAGCGTGAAGTCTAAGCTTTGTTCATTTCGTTTCGTGCGAAATGCAAGGCAAAATTTTTGTGTTGGGAATTTTAGACCATAAAAAAGCTTTGACGTATTGGAATTATCGTAATGAACAAATAATGTTAAGCCAAATTTGTTTTCTTAGCCAGATCTATGAATTGATTGTACATTATTGCGAGTGGCCTTAAATAAAGTTATTAACATACATTTGCAATGTGTTGATTACGATAAGTACATTCAATTTAACGTTTGAAATATGTGGTAGATGAGAATAACAGGGAAAGGTCATATTATTTAGTAACAGTAACAAAATAATTTTGTTATTAGATAGATAAGGCATCAACTAATCCACACAATACAACAGTTACCTTAGAAAAGTGTCAAATTTTTTAACGGACTTTTCGCAAAAAGCGTTCCCTATCAGAAGACCTTTGAAAAAACTTAATCTGGGCTGAGCGCTGCCGTGAGTGGCTTTTATTCTTCCTTCAAATGAATAATATACGAAGCTACTAAGAAATCAAAGCTTTATGACTTTGTAGAGGCGACGTGCCGCGAGTTTCAATCACTTGACCGGTCGAGAGTTCTTTGTCTCCGGTCTGCAGCGATCATTGGGATTATTTGGAATGTTGGGAGGTTCTTGGTATTGGCTTTTGTACTTTGTAATTTATAAGAAACGCATGGCTATGTTTAATATAAACATGGACGATCTTCGAATTCGTTTAGGTTATTATTATAATTACAAGGAAATTGATAGTGAAGATCTATTTGATAACTAGGCTTTCGGATTAAAGTGTTTAGGACTTTTTTCTTAATCTCTATAATACCACATAGTATAGAATACAAGTAAAACTAAGATGAGAAAACGCTCCGTACCTACTTCCGTGTGGTATTTGCATTGGTATTTTATGAAACCATTATGGCAAAGATGAATAGAAGCTATTTTAATAAAATGCAATATCTCTTCAATTCCCACATAAATTAACGCAGTTTCAGTAAAATATAGCTTTGGTAAATATGTATGTCAATATCATCATCAGCCTGTTATCGCGCACTGCTGAGCATAGACTTATCTTATAGACCACTCGACCCGGATCTTTGCAGATTGAATATGTATAGTCGTGTCTTATTATTGCTCTGATATTTTTTATTTATTATATATATTAAATATATATATATATATTAATGCATTAAAAAATGCCTAGATTTTTTAATGCATTTGTAAAAAAGTCTTCTCTCTTTTCTCGGAAACTTCCTACCAGTTATGCCTTTTAAAAAGGGTACATGTATACACCCCGGAGTCCCGCAGCCGCAGTGCGTAATCACAGCCGATGATCGGCAGCGCCACGTCTCATGCCGGCGTATTGCGCCTGAGGGATCTTTTTGCCATTTACATAACGACTAGCGATATTATACTTAAAAGATGCCTCATTGTCGTGGAAATATAATGAAAAAAATACATAAGAGGTACTAGCGGAGCAGAATATATCTCATCACTGTCTTATCTCAACAGCGGGCGTAAGGAGTTCGGGCTCGGAGAATAAAAACAGCACATAGTTTGATGTACATTGTATTGGTTACAGTAATCGTATTACAAAGATTAGTGACAATAATTAGTGGTGAATACAGTAATAATCAAGAGCACAGATCACACGTAGCGCAATCCTGCGAAGTGAACGCACCACCAGCCCGAGCTATACAATATCTAAACTGCTGCTCAGATGATACGTTAATGACTATCGTGGAAATAAATTGGAAATTACGACACGTAAAAATGTAGGTTTCAGCAGCAAACCATACCGAACTTCTAGTCTTCTAGTGTGGTTTGAGGTTTGACACGAGCGAATGCGACTCACACGAACTTACCTTAGTTACTATGTAGAAGAAATACCGGCACGCGTAAATCCACTTTTTTGGTAATTACGAGTAGCATTTAATCATAGGCGTATAACAGAACGATTTGTGTAACAGAGAACGTTAGTGAGATGTTTCTAAATTGTTTTGTCTATTATAACTACTAACGACCCTTCTGATGCTTAGTAAAATTATATTTTCACTTTAATGTCAGGCGTGAAGCGCTTAGGTGTTTAATGTTTTATTGTCTCTACTAGGTAATTGGCAATAATCTATACTTATACTTATTTACTTATAATATTATAAAGCTGAAGAGTTTGTTTGAACGCGCTCAGGAACTACTGGTGCGAATTGAAAAAATATTTTTGTGTTGGATAGATCGATTTATTAAGGAAGGTGTTAGGCTAACATTACGCTACAACTAATAGGAGCGAAGAAACAATTGAAAAAGTGGAAAAAAACGGGGAAAATTATTCATCTTTGAAGGCTTCCGTAGCGTGTGCTGCGAAAACGGTTCAAGATATCAAAAAAATAATACTTATATGAAAGAATTATTCTACAAAATGTCCGGGACAGTATATGCTTATCTTTTAAGATTAACTTACTAGAACCGTTTTTATGATAATAACTATTCCACGCGGACGAAGTCGCTGGCACAGCTAGTTGTTAATGTTTATAAATAAATCGTAACTGTATCTCATAATTTGTTAGAAGTAATAAAATAAAACAAACGATATCATTTTTTATTGTGCGTTGTTCATTAAAATAATGGATAGTCAGAATGAAAAACATGCTAAGAATAAGACTCGAGGAATCACTACCTCAAAATAAGATAAAGTTACAAACATAAAAACTTTTCTACCATATCTGGAAAGATTACCGAGACACTGGCAACATCAGCATTTTCTGCGGACTCAATAAAATTATGCAACACAAGTTTCCGTCGTCGCCTGCCAAATAGCGAAGTCGATAAGAGCTGTTTAGATGCCAAGAACATCCAGGGGCGTTCCATTTTCACAATTGCATCATTCTTGGTTATGTTGGTATTACTGCTAGTGGGTGAAAACTTTTTGCAGATTTTCGGAAAAGGTTCTATTCAATTTTGGGGGAAATTCGAGGAAAATATGGCAATATCTGAGTAAGTTGCACTACTAATAAAGGTCATAATAGAATCAATCTTATGTGGATCAATAAGAATCTTTCTTGAAAAGCTATAGAAGAATTTATATATGTACTATGTACATTGTACATGGTAAAATAAGCCTTAGTTAATACAAAACCATGGTTTACTATCTCAAATCTCTTTCTAAATTTAATTAATTCTCAGGCCTTAATTCGAAGAAAATCATTAATTTTTATAAATTAAAAACAGCAGTTCCCGAAATTCTGGCATTCTTATCGTAGCTCAATGTAAGTATTTTAATGGTTTCATTCCAATAACTGTTCTTTTCCGTGGCCACAATAATTTGAAGGAAAAACTACGTTGTATTCGGGAGTCGGGTTGTATTTCCTGGCAACCATCAGTGATGCCACAAATGCGGAGCTTTATTGCCATTTTCCCTTCTTTTAAAGGATTTGGGGGCTTTATAAAGTCAGTGGGTATTGTTCTAAAAACGGTTTGGAGTGGCTTTTGTTCGCTTGGATGTGGTGTGATTATAGATAAGAGCGAGCTTGTCGGTTGATTAATAGCGATCTTTTGGAATAACTCACTTGCTTTCGTCTGAAGTAATGCGATGGCCTTTTTGTTTTCTGTGGCTGGACTTTATGGTATGGAAAAAATGTTTATAACTTTGTTGCGATGGAGATTATTTAATGTATATGTATGAAGTGTATTCATAATAACGGATGTTTCAGAGTAAGGAAAAAGTGTCTGCAACTTTAATTGCAATGGTATAGATAAAAAAAAGTAAAAAAATGGACTGTTATTTTTGAGGTGCATTTTTTATTACTGAGAATTGTGAACCCCCTACATAATCACTGATAAAGAGTTTTCAGTCCTCCTGAACTTTTATGATTCTACAATCTAGTCTTCCCACACCGTTAAGTGATTTAATAAAAAAAAAACATTTTACTGGAAATTCAAATTATTTATTTACATAAAAACAGATAAACTCTACTAATCTTAGTTCATTTTGGGTTGGTTTGACCTCTGAGTTCATTTGTTAAGCAGTTAATACAGCGTGACCAAAGTGTATCAACGTCACATATCAGCATTATATGTCCGAACGCGCGCGCTTCGTTGCTTCCATTGTCAGCTGAAATACATGTGGCTTGGTGACATTGGATTGTAGGCATAGGATGAATGTTAGTTTCCTGTAATCACTTTATTTGGTTAACTAGTGGGTACTAGCGGCTTCGCTCGCGTTAAGAAGTAAAACTTGCATCCTCTATTTCAACCCTTTAAAAGTGGCATTTCCAAAACTCCTTTCTTAGCGGATTACGTTATAACATCTACCTGCATGGCAAATTTCAGCCCGATCCGTCCAGTGGTTTGGGCGGTGCGTTGATAGATCACTAAGTTAGTTAGTCAGTCACCTTTGGAGTTTTATATATTTAGATCGAAGTTCTAAGCAAGAAACGGTTTCGTTTTTAACCCCAAAGCGATAAGCGTGGCGCGTTTTTCACTTTTCACACATACACGATTATGACAGCATGAGATTTGAATTAAAACTCTCGAATCGTTGTTATCAGGAAATGACATACAGTAAAATAAAACACCACTGTATACATTTTGTTAGGTAGATAGTTCTAATTGATTAACTCCTAAAAATATATTTAGCCAGCTTGAGGAGAAGTAAATGTGTATTGTAGCTATATACAGGTATATAGCTATATATATATATATATAGGTATATATACTACATAAACTATAGCATACGTGGTTATATCAGTAGTTAAGTAAGCACAATATCAGTGTTCTAGATGGCTGCGTGCATTGCAGCGCGGCTTGCATAGCATTGCACTCTCTTGATGTGCATTTGGGTGCGTTTGTGGGATTAAATTAACATTGTTTAGATATGTACATCTTAGGAGTGTTTATGGAAATATCTCTCGTAAAATATATGAGCAAAGATTAGCCAAAGACATCTTATACATTTTTACTTTATCTCACTACACTACATATATAGGTAGTCGGTGTTTGAAATACTAGAATATTAATATATGTACTTTTGTTTTACAAATAAGTTTTTCTTCGTGTATTATGGACATATAATTAGTATCTATCTATTGTCAGAGCAAAAATATTTTGTCTTAATACGAAGACCAGTGGCATGGTAACAGTGAAAGGTAAACATACTGAATACGGATCCCTTGGATCATACATCACACAAATGCGTCAAGTAACAACACGCAATAAATATCAGAGAAAAGGTAATTTACCAAGTTGTTTCAGAGACACCACGAATAAAAAGCAATTTCGAGCAAAAGAGAATAAACATTACCTAGAGAAAGCTCGCAAAAGGACCTAATAAACATCTACGAAATGAAGACGAATATTTCACTGAAGAATTTTATTTTACCCCTAATTCTGTACGCCAAGTAGGTTTTAATATTAAACTAACATCTAGGTACTTACAAAGGTTGTTGGAACCTAGGTATAGAAACTAAGCTTTCCTTGGGAAACCTCTTTGAAATTTAATCCGGGCGCAAGATGGCGGTGCGAGTTGGTGCAATGGCGCTAAGCCTTCGCGAGATTGTGGCTACGAAATAGGCGAATGTTTACACTATTAGAGTAGTTTATACAAAATTATTTATTTGCCTAAGAAATTTGTCACAAAATGTTTCGAATCCTCTGACCTTGTGTATGGTGTAGGATTATTGTTTGTTTTAATGGAATTCATATATTCCGAGATATTACACACAGTGCCATATAGCCCCAAACCAAGCATATGTAGATCAAGCTGTGTACACATATTTTGGAATTTGTTTTGGGTCGAAACCAGCTTTAAATGTATATTCAGTTTATTTAAGAACACATTCTGTTTTGTGTGCCATTATAAAATAAATAAATATATGCTTGTGTCATGGGACCGGAAATTTAAGAAAATTTACCTTTGTAACGTTAAGGTTATAAAATACAAATGCTGTATTATGAACATTGTTTAATTATCTTGTGATCTAGCAACTGACACTCATGACTTGATTATCAAACATATATTTTCCTATGTCGTCTAGAATAATACAGCAAATAGATGCTCACAAATCACTACCCACTTACGACACAAAACATTTATTTTATAGCAGAAAGGATCCTAAATCAATCCTAGATAAGACGAACTTCAACAGCGCAGCCATTGAAAGCCGATTACCTACGTCGCAGGTAGAACAGATCGCCTAGATTTTCCGATCCCATCATGCGGAACGACAAAACTTAGGCGCGGCAAATTCAATTTTTATATCGAACGTCTGGTTGAACGCAAACGAGACTTTCATTTGTTATCAAACGCTCGTTTTGTGGCTGCATCTTTAAGCTCGACGTAAGAAGTTACTATGTAGTTGTGTGTTACAGCCTTTTGTTCGGAAAGAATACCTGAGGCCTTGGGACGTAGAAAGAAGTAGTGGCTACTGAGATGCCTACCTTGCCTCTTTAGAAAGATACGTGTATTGTGAAACTTGTCGTACCTTTTCAGCTTATAAGACGTAATTTAGGGTCTGTATATATGGGTAGTTATTTTAGTTGTGTATTGAAAAAAACGAAAAATGTTTGTGTCTTTATAATGTTTTATTTTTATCTTAATTTTTGCACAAATAACAATAAATATGTAATCAATTAATTAATAATTATGATTAAATATACGTTATAATGTATATAAGAGAATGATAGATAAAAGAAACAAATTAATAAATCTGATTTATAAATTCATTTAAACGGTAATAACATTCTTAGAATTAGACCATAATCTCATCTCCCATTCATTACTCGTATAGAATAAAACCTTAAAAAAGAAGACTTAAACCACCTTTTTAGAAGTCGGTTAAAACATAACAAAACAACAATTTAAACTTTGTTTTCACGACTAAAACAGTTCCAATACCAATCGCAAGTTAGTTCTCATTTACAATGTCTAGCACTTACTGTAAAAGATTCCCCGACCGTCCTTGAGAGGTCCTTTTATAGACAGATAAAAAGGTCTCTTATTAAAGTCTAGGGCTTATTATGTACTTCATCCCGCTACTTGATGTAAGTAGTAATTACTAGAAGTGGTTGTAGTTCTGAGCCGGTTTAAAGGCAGGTGCTTCGCGATCGTAGAGATCTTTTTGTTATGCCTAAGGCAACGGTAAAGAAATGGAATATTTTTACTGTGAGACAAGAATAGATGGATTATTACAGCTGAGGGATTGAAACCTAAGTGCTCAGTTGGAGTGTTTTTTATGAATGGATAATTGCCATCGTTATGATTGTTTCTGTACTTTTCTTTTGAAATATTTTTTTAAGTATAACGTTTGAACTTTTTGCTGTTGTGTACATATTTAAATTTAAATAGAATTTAAGACTGGTTAGCATAGCTACTTACAACTAATGAAAAGATAAAAATAAGCTTCTAAAATGACGGCTGTTAATCATCTAAAAAAATCTCAAATTGATTTAAGATTTTTTGATAAGCAGAGTAATAAAATAAATTCTATCCATAAAAAACAAAAAAAGAAATCAGTAGAACACGAACCCATTTTTAAAATTAGGTTTAAAAGTACCATCATCATTATCATCCTGTTATCGCCCACTACCAGCATAGGCCTCTCTTATTGTACGCCACTCGTACTTTTGTAAAACTACCTACTATGATTTTTGAAAAAAAGCAAAGCAACCATCTAAAACCTTAACGAGAGGCAAATTATCTCGAAACAAAGGGATAATAAACCTTGGCTGTCTAGAAATTCTAGAAAATTTAAATTGTTAACCTTGGAACGAGCGATGAAAGATTTCCTCCGAGCTTTGCAAGCTTTTCCACCGAAATAAAAGCACTAACATCGCGGTTACGTAACTTTCTAGTAAGTCTCAACTTACGGGCTATGTAACTCCCGGAAGATTTAAGATTACCAAAGTTACAACAGACCCATTTTAAGCTGCAAAGCAGTCTGGCTTTTCTTTCTTAGAAGTAAGAAATAAGTTAATAATATAACTAAATTAATTGTTTATAAATAAACTTATATCAACATACATTCTTTATACTAGTCTTTTATCTCACATAACTTGAAAATACAAGTCATTGGTGTAGGGCGGATTTGAACCAGGGTACGTCTGGATGAAAAGCAGACACTGGAACTGCTGAGCTACATTCGCTCATTATATAATATAGTCTCTTCTTTTATAGTATAGTATATATTATAATTCAATTGAGACATACAAATATCTAAATCTATAAAACTTAACTTATTTATTCATAAAATATTATTCACATAACAATATTAGGACTAGTTAGTTAAAACTAAAATACAAACTAAAGTGTTTCTAAATATTTCTAAATGTTAAATACATTAATGTATAGTAATATAATGTTGGCACTACAGCACTAGCCTAGAAGAAACTAGTTCATTATCTTGAACTATGTACTTCTAAGTAAGTTGGCAACCATTGGTTTACAAAACCGTGTCTAAACTAATAAAAGCACACAAGAAACCGTAAGAGAGCGCCGGAAACTTCATTATATCGACATTGTATTACAAGCTAGGGACCTAGCGTAGATAATAAACATCGAGACAACTAATAAAATCTATTATCAACTTTTCCGTCAACCATACGTTATGCGAGATCCAATCGCGAACAGAGAAGGCCGCTGCAATTGACATATATTGTTAAATAAAGTAGTTGCAGTAGGTAAAGTACATATTACAGATATCAGTTAAAAAAATCACAATGACATCGCTAATTAAAAAATGTTGATTCGACATATTGAGACTTTAATCAATAGCAATATCACCTACCAAATCATAATCATAATCTTTTAATAATCATAGTCTTCTCTCCAAGTGAAAATTTTTCGGCGTAAGAATTGCATAGCAGGTATCGGTATAGGTCTTCAAGGAGCAACAAAGGAGAAATCTTAGGTTTTGGTGAGTTTAGTGGCGTCTACAGAATATGTTTTTTTTTTAACCTGCTCGTGGCGTGTGTCGTATCTCATATCTGTGGACATTATTCACCACAATGAGGAGTCTACTGATGTGATATCTTTGAGTCCTAACTACGTCAGGGTTGGTCGGGGTTCGTTGGAGCGGCAAATAGGCCCTTCTGCCCCAGTTGGTCGACCGCCTAAACACCCATACACCACCCTTGAACAGACCTTGGGCGTCTTTATAGGACCCGCTAGAGGACTGAACAATGTAGCTTTGAGTTGGAACTGTTTCGAAATTGTAGAAAATGAAAATAATGGACCTTAAAAAACGTTTATTCAGCTCCAAATATGTAACACAAATTCAAAACATAAACAAATATATTCAAGTTTAAGTCACAAAACTTTATATCAAACTTCAAACAATAATCTCCCTATCCCTCTATAAAATCTGAAAAACGAAACTCGAGTTTCGGTTCCGTACTTCGTATTTGCATTTCCCATTCCAGTAGTTCAGTTCAGATGCATTCCGTCTTCCAATTTCATTCTCCAAAATGAGAATGCAGCATACGATGTCCACAAATCCAGTGGAGAAGAAAATATACGACAGCTCCACTGTGACATTCCTGCGTCTAAATCTGCTACTTCCCAACGAATAAACTAATCTTGTACATTTCATTCATGCCGAGCACTGTGAAAAATGAATTTTGAGGTAACCAGCGGCACTGGGACAGAATTATTCAGAGTTTTACTCCTTCGTTGAATTTAAGACGGCTCTTATATTTTTCTTCATTGCTCTTTGAGTGATAAATTATTTGTATCCTGACGCGGGGAAAAGCTGATTTTCCGCTGCCGAGTAAAAGGAGAATAATGTTAACAGAAGCTTTGTATAAGCCATTTCTTGTTGTTGACAATGAAAAAGAAGATTGTAAAATGTCGGCCTTCTAAATAATTTCACCTACTTGAACTGATTTTGTAAATGTGTTTTCAATCGTCTACACGAAACGAATTTTAAAACCTTTGTGTGTATGTCTGTCCAATTTTGATGAAATGGTTTTCAAAGTTAATTCTATTAAACGTGTCTTTTAGTCAAAATTCAAACGTAATATGTTTATTTTGTATTTTAGGTACACCAATTACAAAATTAATATACCCAACGTTCAATTTCATATTTATTTCTCTCATCCCTAAAAACATCAAGAGGCGCAACGAAAATAGCATTGACTCTGAACTTTAAAGCATGTTACCTATTATAACAATGTTCAATAAGGCATTGTTCAATAAATAATAGCGGCAAAATTTCCAAATAACATGTTACAAAGCTTGTTATTGGAGGCAGCTTGTTTGTGATGTTCGCGAAACATCGCTTAATTAAATCCTGTAGTGAATACATCGGAGCTAAACTAACTAAGCGATTAGTATATACGGATAGTTGTGTATTGATTTTACTAATAACTGGTTGAATGGGAGTAAGGTGGATAGAATGATAGAATGTTTTAATCGATGTGGGTATTGCACACTATAAACTAACGTAAGTTTTTGCTGAAACATGATCCGTTAACCTTTCATAAGCAGCACCCCACGGCTTTACCATCGTTACACCATTACCTATAAGAAACGCATGTTTGTTTTATTCCGGGATCTCTCTTATTTTCATGCCTTATTCATATGCTATTTGAGTGTAAGAATGTAACAACCAGTGAATTGAATTTATGGAAATTTTGACCAAGACAACATTTCAAGTAACTATCAACTCAATCATTCAACAATATTCACGCTTGCCCAAGCACAGTCCAGTACCATCTAGATATTGCATTCGACCCATCCAGACATGACATACGTACTGAATCTGGTCCATTCCACGGTCAAAGGCAAACAAGCCCCAATGGTGGGCAGTTAGCCTGAATGCGTGCAGTCATCCATTGCAAGCATAATGCCTCGCTTCCGTGTCCTTCAATGTTGAGTATATTGAAGGCTGGGAGCCAATAATACTGAGACTCCTAAGTTAGTGTTATTTTTGAGAATATGTGTTATTTTCGACTATGATAACAGTCAAAGTATGTACCCAATCAATCTTGACTTTTAACGCTTGACCAAACACACAGTCCTGTTCATTCTAGAAATTATTTGCATTCGACCCATCCAGAGATCACATTCAGAATCTGGTCCATTCCACGGTCAAAGGCAAACAGGCCTCAATGGCGGGCAGATAGCCTGAATGCACGCAGTCAGCCATTGCAAGCATTATGCCTCGTTTCCGGTGTGCGCGACACTCAATACATAAGGCTGGAGGTTACATATCGATAAGACTCCTCACTTAGCTATATTAGTGTACCTACTTTAGAGTGTTTTTGGCATGAAGGAAGGAGATAACTAAATCAAGTTTTAAGATAGTTAACTATTACATATAATACACGTCGTATGTTCTTGTTGTGTACGAAAAGAAACCAGTGAGGGAATTTATTTCTTATCTTTTAAATTGTCTCTTCTGACGTTAGTGTTATTTCTCTTTCATAGTCATAACCACCCTTAGAGATATGATATTGAATCAGGCATTATTTTGCGGAAATCCATTGTAAATGAAACTCTGGAGAAATATGTAGTTTTTTTTGCAGTCGCAACGGAAATCACTACATATTTCTCCAGAGTTTCGTTTACCCTCAGAGTTATTAATTGGCAGATTTTTTGTTAAGATACGTCTTGATAATCATAACATTATAGTTTTATCAATATTGCACAGTGAAATAACGAAGGGTTTTATTCTGAAAATGTGCTTATTTAAAATGAACAATAAGCATGTGGGGAATTCACTTGATGTTTGAATTTTAAATAGATTTTTTGGAACTTTTTGCCAATAATGGTGCGTTTATTAAGTATGTCATTGCTTATGGCATATGGAGATCCAATTTCCTATGGACCAGTGTTTTGGTCGAGCGAGCATGGCCGAGTCATGGCCAGGTCGAATGTCAAGCAGAACATGATCGATTTCATGTTCATTAGTTTCTTGGCTTCATTGTTATAGCTACCTAGTAAGTTATACTTATATAGGACCGCTTTTCTTTATAATAATAATAGGCTGGTGTATTTTGAGTCCATTAGAGCTTTACAGACTTAAGTATAATGGCTTAAACACTGGAACTGCTTGTGAATATTTTACCGCGGTTCCCTTTATACATGAACAAAATATTGTCTTAAAATATATTCGCGTAGAAGTATTGTTCATCTCTGACGTTTAAAGAATACCTGTGTTAATTAACTGGCTTTCAAACCAGGCTGCTGGATCTAACTATAATAGTAATAAGATGTACAAATGTACATCTGCCTCTCATCGCCGGTGCATTAAAGCGATTGTTTCGCCCATTATCCGGTCGAATCACATTGCAACCAACCTAGTTAGGTGGTTCGGTGTTCGCAAACTAATATACGTCATCATTTGTTTAATTGTGATAGTTATGATATGATGGTATAGGGTAGCTTTACTTGTTGTTTTGAAGATATTTAAATGATTACATAAATGTTATCTAGCCACATACATATAAGGTTGTTTTCTATACTAGATAACTTTGTTTATGCTTATATATGTATATTATTATATATTATAGTATTCATTAACAGTCAAGCTAGGTAATGCTTTTTGGATCAGGCTTTCGTTAGCGATGAGCTAAATTTCACCGGATATACAGTAAACGTAAGTGCGTACCTTCATTAATTTAATTCCTATGCTATGATTATTTATCGGCAATTATATTTTTTTGGAAAATAAAGTACCTACATTTTTATAAAAAGTAGCTTAGAAAACAGTAATTAGTTACTGCAATTACAGCTTTGAAGCAATTACAATTACAATTTGAGCTTTATCTAGCTTTCATCCATACAAATGAGTATTGTCTTTAATAATACATACGCTTCCACGGCTTTATCTTGGGTAATTTACCTAAGTTAGGCACCGGCAATCGCCCCAAGGCCAAATATTCCCAGTATGTATTACCATACATTATCCCGAGGGATCTTTGTTAATAAACGAAGAAGCTTCCTGAGCTCCGTATTTACTGTTCTATGCGAAAATGATACAAACATATCTATATAAATAAATTAGGGTAATATTTTCTTATCTATACATATAACTAAGCTAAACAGGGTCAAAAATATGAACACGCTTCAGCAGTTTTTAGATATGTTGTCTGTACGCTTACATCGCAAAGAAACGGCTGAACGGATCATCATGATTTTTGGTATACAGGTATTATGAGGTTTTGAAAATGTCATTAGCTACTTTTTATCCCGAAATAATGAGAGCGAAGCCGCGGGCGTCCACTTATTTATAATATCATTGTACATTAGCTTCTGATATTATAGGATTTTCAACATAGGGTAAGTCTGGATTGTTATACTAACTAAAGAGGGATGAAATCACGAAGCTAACTTAAGGTTAATTAATCATAAATATTGAACGATAGATATGTTGTTGGTAGGTACTGTTTACGCAAAGTCTAGACACTCTAGACAGAGCTTTTGTTAGGTTGTAAAATTATAAGACCTTGTACATTGTAAAATATTAAGTCCATATTAAAATATTATAATGGAAATTGCTACTTTTAAACAGCGTCAGAAAAATATGAATGTTAGTAAAATATTCACGTGAAAATTAACATAGGTGGAAAATATTAGAAGAATATTAATTTGAACAAATGTTATTTTATCACACTCGTGCCACCATTTTAATCTAATATTCAGGTTTTATTATTCGTGTAGTAGAACGGTAGAACTACAATTAAAAATGTTTCATACTTGCAAATCCCAATTAAACTGTGGAAAGTAAAAAAGAGATATAATTTTCCCCACAACACTGGGATGAGAGCATTTTTATCTCGCGTACAATACTTTGGTCGTTTAATACAGAGACTTTTTGTCTCGGAGACTCCTTACTACCTGCACTATACGAAAAACTATGCAAATCATTTCGTCAACCACGAATATTATGTTCTATATGTGCAATCAGTATAAAGATGCTGTGCTTTATGTATGGCTCAACTTTCGCAAAAAAACTGAAAAAATGTGTAGAGTAACGTTTTTTTTGCAACGTAAATCAATTTTGTCACTCGCTTGGCTTGCCAACTTACTTAGCTTACTAAAAGTAAATTTACTTTAATATGATTCAATATCAAATTTTCCAAATTGTGAGCAGTTTATACGAGTATTTCATATTGTGAAGGAATAATCATACTACTGACAATACCGTGAAACAATTAAATCGTATATTCTTCCAGCTGAGTTAGTTGTCTGTTAAATTCCTCGTCGTTTTTACTGCCTTCCCGTACATTAACCGCCGTGCTATGGCCGCCTTTAATTCCGCATCGTAAAGCTGCACTCACAATCGCCTATCAACTTGTCATCTGCAGCTTCATTTGGGGTTACTATATACTATAAAGATTTTTTATCTGTGATACTTACAAAGTCATATTTGATAGATTCCTAGGCGGGATGACTCGTTTAATCGACTAACTTTTCTTGTTTTTAAACTGTGAATAACATTTAACCATATTTAATTTTGAAAAGTTACGTTTATTGTGTAGTAACAGTTATCATAAGAAATAATTAGACTGTCCTATTCTTTTGGTATTCCTAATTCTAAAATTAATTCCTAAGTCTGGATTATACATTAGATTTAATAATCAATGAAATTGTATAAAGCTTTCTCTTAATTTATTCATAAAACATAATAAGTAAAAGTAGCCTAAGAACATCAATTCTCAATCAAATGTGCTGAAAGAAAGTTAATGAAGCATGGCGGAGATCAAAGAGATCAAATGTTTCGAAATGGCTAATTGGAAAATGCTCGAATTGCTAATTAGGGCGGAAATATATTGCTACATAATTAGGTATATTTTACCAAGAGTTTTATTTTTAATTTTAATGATGTATAAAGTTTATTCTTTATGATCTTATGCAGAACTAGACACTCAGTCTTAATTAGAGGTTTCAAGAATTTATTTTCACCTTCATGAATTTTTAGTTAATTTGCAGTATAATTTCAATAACCTCATAGTAAACTGATGTTTGATCTAAAATTTCGATTCCAAGTTGGAAAGCTTTTTTAGATATTTAAACATCTTTAATCTACAACTGCAGACATAGTTTTTGATGGTCATTTTAGATTCTACGGAAAACTGAGGAAACAGGGCGCATATTCCACTAAGCCGTTGATTTGTATCTCGGCTGGTATTCAAGAGCAGCCGCAAGGCGCTGCGACCGTCGCGCCATCTAATGGCATTGTAAAACTTTAATGCGTGCTCCCGCCGCGTGAGTACACTGACCACTCTACACGCATTTAGACTCAGGTCCCTTCGTGGATCGTTACTCGGAGGCGGGGATAAGAATAAATTGGCGCAGCTCTAGTACACTACAAATGCAGATAAACTTTGTAACACGAACGTTCAACCTCCCAACAATACAGTGTAGATTGACGATGTCGTTACATGGAGCGACACCGTCGATTCATTCTCTCGCTCTGATCGCTCCAAACAGGTACCGTTTAATGAATTTATCTTGTCAGGGGGAACATTAACCGAGTTTAGGAACAAATTACGAGCGCAAACTTGTGTAGCTCTCCCACGTAGGTACGTAATTACAATGAAATTTCGCGTCGAAGCTACCGTGCGGAGCTTTTTATCGACAGAGTCTTAGTTCCGTTCTGGCGCAAACGAGCTCAGATAGTCGCTTTATTGCTTGACGAGGTGGCAGTGCTGCCAACACGGCGAGAATCCATGTGGCGATACTGAAGTGAGCTGAGGGAATCAATATGCGAGAGTGTCAATGTGTTACATGCTCGGTTCAAGGCTCGCGCCGCCCCGTTTTATTAAATGCCATTTTATCGCCGCTCTCCGATGCTATAAAAGCCGCTGCAGAGCACTTCTAGTTTGCGAAATAAAACTGAAATATTTTAGCGCACCGACGCGCGTCTTCGTTTGTATCCGGTGAAGTAGAGTTGCCGCTTCGCTACATTGTCTGTTGTTTTATGTATCGCCGGCGCTTCGGTTTTATGTCGTGTCGTTTGTATTATGCGAACCCCTTTCACTTTATATTGTTCAGCATTGTTGAATCTTGATCCGGGATTCACACTGATGAAATTTCGTCTTCGCTCAGAACAAATTCGATCGACTCTTTCCAGAACTACTATGCTCTAAACGAACTTTGTAAACAATCAAATATTCTGATTTTAAAATGGTAGAAAATGTTGTATCTTAAGGGAGATTAGCCGTGAGCGAGTAGCAGGTTCGCAGCGAGCGTAGAGAGTGTCACCGGCGCTGCTGTGAAACGGAGCATGTGGGTTAAGGGTCCTCGGCGCTTTGTTAGCGCGCTCTAATCACTGCCGGCCCTCCACGGCACGCGACTCGAGGGTCCCTCACTCGCTGCACTGGCGTTTTGTGTCCCTCCCATGCGGCGCATCTCCGCCGCGACATGCTCCCCGCTATTTCATGGTTGCGAATGTTGTCCAAATAAAGTCAATTTGCTTAGTTAGTGTACTTTTTCAGCTTTTGTCTCCAGAAGGAGATCTTTCCCTTTGTAAGTGTCAAGGGTCGAGTAATTCACTTAGCGGAAACGGCGAATGAATGTTTGTACACATTCTCCCATTCGTATATTTTCCGGACACACGAAATCAAGTAATGCGACCCTCTGTGTATCGCTGACAAACCCAATAAAATAAGATAAACGGCAGGATAAACAGGCCAGCGTAATAATCAAACCGTAGGGATCCGTGTTTACGTTTAGCAATAAATCAGAAAAGGCGATACTATCTCGATTTGGGCAAGCGGCGGAACTACACTGGCCGCAGTCCAAGGTAAGGTTTTAAGTTTACCAAATACAGGCAGCGCTATATTTTTGGGATAAACAAGGATGTAATGGGCAAGCTCCATGTGCCGCTGAATGCGGGATTCCTGCGGCGGAATGCGGCGATAGGAATAAGGTCGGGAATGAGGCGGCGCGGTTTTGTTATCAGCACGAGTATGCCGCCGGAGATACGACTTTCGCATCCATTATTGTTTTGGAGAAATTTATAGCTCGGCGGTGACCGTGCCTTGAATTCTTAATTGGATTTCACGAGAGCGTTCATTCGCTTCCTAATCTTTTTGCGTCTTATAAAAAAGTTATAATCATTCTGTTTGTTCTTAAGTGTCATTCGGTTTATGTTTGTTTATGACGTGGAGGCGGCTGGCGGGAAATTACAACGGATATTTCCCTTTTGTGGTGAAATGTGTGTCTCACAGACATAATTGAAATATTTTAAGATGTCGGACTTAATTAGCCGCTTTTGTCATGGGGTCTACTAAGTCTGGGAGTGATTTGAAACCAAACCCGGAACGTTTCGAGGCATTTATTCAAACCAAACTTAAAAATAATACAAACACTCCAAAAAATATGTTTTGTGTGACTTAAACTAACAAGTGGCGCCATCTAGTTATGATGGGCCAAACTAATCTGACTTACAATTTAAACGTACCGCCCCCGGAAGGACCGATGGTCCTTCTATAATTAACTTTAAATTGCTAAACATCTATTTACATTGCAATTAGTTGAGGGTTATGGGTAAAGGACAAATTTGGACAAATTTTTGAAGTTGGCCGTTGAATCACGGAACTTTTATGCTTTAAAGATACTACTCTACAGATATTATCCTGTCCCGGGTGAACTGCTACTATACGACCGCAGAGCCATTTCGTGGGAGGTAAGTGATCCTCCTTAACCAGAACAACGTCGCCAACCTTTGGTTCAGGTGTGCAAGTTTTCCAATTGTAACGTTGGAAGAAATGAGTTAAATACTCGCGAGATCATCTCCGCCAAAAATGTTTTATCATTCTTTGGGTAAGTTGCCCACGCCGTAGGTAATCCTTTTATTTTGATGTCTTCGTAGTTCTGATCCGGTACGGTTACTGGTGCTTTTAGAAAATGACCCGGGGTCAATGAAGTCGGATCATCATGATCGGTACTTGCCTGTGATAAAGGCCGAGAATTGAGGTAGGCCTCAATTTGCGCTAGAACTATAGCCACTTCTTCGTATGTCAAGGTTGAGTTTTCTTTCCAAGTTCATTCAGGTGCATCTGCCATGATGAGTTTTGCTAAATGTGAATCTCCACTAATGATCATGGGATGCTTGTAATGATCCGGTAAGTTTGACCTTTCCATTCTACCCCCAACTTTCAACATTCCATCCTTGTCAAAGAACGGAGTTCGATTCCAAAGTTGGGATCGAACAGCATGAGCCTTCTCTTTCTGAGATCTTTATCTTTTCTTCCAAATCTGTTTGGTCTGTTCTTGGACTGATCGTTTGTGGCTTGCAAATATCTTCTGGACCGTACTACCACAACTTGTTTTCAATTAACTCAGGAGCAATCCCACGCAACGCACAGTCGGCGGGATTCTGTGTGGACTGTATATATGAAGTATCTAAAAGATTTAGTATTTCGGAAGTACGGTTTGCCACAAACGTTTTCCATCGGCTTGAATGATCACTCGACGGCACAGATGAATCGAACAATAATTTGATTCTAAAATCAAATTCATCGGTTCGGCGATTCCACAAGAGACCTAACACTTTAATCTCTTCGTCTCCAAATTCTCTGTCCGCTGTCGACTTCTCTTTGATCCTTTCTAGCAACTCTGCACGCTTGCTAGCCCATTTTTGCAATATGGAACCTCTCTTTTCGAGTAACTCTTTAATCTGCTTATACGTCATCTCGGCTTCAGTTTCTGGCGGCAACCAAACTTTACCCACGTCACGTTCAGACTCTGAAGCTGGAACTTCATCCATGTGCTCAAGCTCGACGTATTCTTTTAGAACCTGAGCACAACCTTCTTTGGGCAGTGCATTGCTGTCTAATTCCTTTTCCATACTTAAATTCTTCACAGCAACTGCACGCGTATTATCGTAATCAGGTTCTACTTCAGGTTTAAAAGGTAAGTGTACTTCATATCGAGCAGACTCGTCTCTGAGAGTCGCTTGTTGGAAGACCTTCTCACAATTTTGTTCTTCGGAGGTTAACACTTTAGTTGTTAACGAACTAGGTTGCGTTTCTAGTTCCCGAAACTTTTTCAGGAACGCATTCTCTTCCAAATTTACATGGAAGTTCATAGTCACGTTATGACAATTTTGATTATTGTCATCCTGGCCATTTACTTCACCCGATATAATCCATCCGAGGTGTGTCTCCTGCGCAATCATTGAACCGTCGGGCTTTTTAATTAAACCCGCTTTCAGGAGACGACTGTACACCTTGGAACCTAATAAGATATCAATCTTATTAGGTGTATTGTATTGTGGATCCGCTAAGTCCAGGTTAGATAATTCCGCCCAATCTGGGAGACCGACCTCCTTTTCGGGAAGCACGGACGTTACAGTGTTGAGCACGTATGCTTGCACTAGCAGTTTAAAAGTGGGATCATTGAGTGATCGAATGTGTAGCATAACCATCGCCTTCGAGGTTAGACCACTCAGACCGCCACCTAAACCGGATATTTTGGTATTTACCGCTATCTTAGTCAGCCGTAACAACTTTACGGCTGCTTCAGTAATGAAAGACGCTTTGGACCCTTGGTCCATCAAGGCTCTCAGTAACTGAAGGTGTCCATGTTTTGACTCGGCATTAATTAAAGCCGTGGGTAATAAGGCCTGCTCGAGGACCTTTCCTGTCATAACATGTGAAGCTACGTTGGCCTCCCTCATCTCAACAGATGATTCCGGGTGATTGCACTCCTTCCCTGACACAGTGTCTGCTGCCACTGTGAGTGGGTTAGCTTTCCCATGGAGAAGTGTATGATGCTTTCTATTGCATATACGACATTTGGTGGATAAACGACAGAATTTTCCTGTGTGACCGCTGCCAAGACAATTATAGCAAAGCTTCAGAGACTTCACTATAACTTGCCGGTTACTAAGATCTAATTTAGCAAACTTACCACAGGAATATAATTTGTGTGATTCCTGGCAGTGTGGACATGACATATTCGAACTAGTTGTGACATGAAAGACTTTGGATACGTTGTTCTGGTTGGGCTTAGGTTTATTTTTCGTTGGCTCTACACATTCTAACGCACGAAACCGAGACTCGAGAAACTTTTTTAAGTTATCAAACGAAGGTAAATCTTCATCTGACGAATTTACCTGTAATTCCCATTGCTTACGCGTTTCAACGTCCAACTTCAAGGTTACAATATATATGACAATAATGTCCCATGTTGATACATTAATACCTAAGTTAGACAATTCGTGCATACAATCGGATGTGGTATCGAGAAGCTCTTTCAAAGATCGAGACGATTCACAATTCATGGATTTCTGTTCAAAAAGACGTTTTAAAATACAGCTTGACATATATCTTTTGTTATCGAACCTATCTGATAACAAATCCCAACATTTTTTATAATTGGCCTGTGTTATCGGAATATGCTTAATGATTTTCTCAGCTTCGCCTCTCACTTGCGTTTTTAAATAATGTAGCCGTTGAACATCATCGAGGGCCGAGTTGTTATGTACTAACGAGCAAAACAAATCCTTAAAAGTCGGCCACTCGGAGTATTCTCCGTTAAACACCGGGATGGAAATACACGGTAACCTCAACGACTCCTGTTTTGTGATAGTTGAGACGGACGAACTAGGCTGCGTGCTTCTTGGTCTGAAAGACTCCAACGTCATCTTCAGCTCTCCTTTATACATGAGATAGGTTTCATATCCGAGATTGTATGTGTCGTTTTCTATATAGCTGCTTCTTTCCAAAACTTCCTTATTGTAACTCGATAATATTTGTTCATGCTTCTTCGAAAACTTGTCTATTAACTCCTCTAAGCCTTCCAATCTTGCTATTATGTATTGTTCCGTAATTCTTTCCTTAGGTGACTTTCTAAAGTTTGATCTTCCTTTTTCAATTTGATTTTTCATGTCTTCTATAACTCGTATATCGCCTTCCATTTTGATAAACGTGTGAGTCTGTTTTTAATTTTAAAGTAATAATAATAATAATAATAATAATAATAGGTCTTTATTTCAGACAGCAGGGTCCATAGAAAGGTTCACACACAAAGGTACAATATAAAAGCATAAATTGAATTATGTAGAAATACAGATTACGTGACGATATCCAACCATTGCCGGTATGTTGCAGTCATGTGCATGCGGTCAGACAGACTCTTAATAATACTGTTTTTACAAATGTCAACTCTGGACATAAAAGAAGCAATCCTCTTGCGCTGTATAGCATTAAAGCTGTCAATGCGTGCGTCAAAAAACATACCGGATGCACTACAGCTCCGCGACAGGCCCATGAGCTGCCTGTAGATGTTGTTGTATGCAACTCTGATGGAGTTGTGCGATTTTTTCGTGTAATTAGTCCAGAGTTGACATGTGTAAAACGTTTGGCAAAATGACTTAAATAGGGTAACTTTCACGTCAGGCGCAGCATTATAAAATTTTCTGGCTATCATGTTTCCGACCACGCATAAAGCTCGTCTTTGTCTCTCAATGTCATCATTATCTTTCATATCAGACGTCACAATGTGGCCAAGGTACTTGAAACTCTCGACGATTTTGACAGGCTGCCCATTTAATTTCAGTGGTGGTATATTTAGAGGACCACTACCCGCCCGGAAGACTACCATTTCAGTCTTCTTTTCGTTGTATGTGAGATTATGCTCTCGAGCATACTGCTCACAGACACCGAGAAGATTCCGCAGACCTTTGATTGTGGGACTCAGCAGCACCATATCATCAGCGTAACTCAGATTGTTGACATATCTGCCATCCAATCTGAGCCCGACAGGCGTGCTGCTCAGTTCCACAATCAGGTTATTCACATAATAGTTAAAGAGGTCTGGCGAGGTGATCCCACCTTGCCTCACACCACAAGACAGTCTGTAGCTGTCTGAAACTTCCGTATCCCATCTGACGCTGTTGGTCTGATTGTTGTACCAGTACTCCATCAGGCCAACAACCTCAGGGGGGACATTCGAGCCGTGCATTTTTGTCCAAAGGAGGTCGTGTTTTATTGTGTCAAAAGCCCGGCTCAAGTCAAGAAAGCATGCGTACACTGTAGTTTCGTTTTCAGTATAATACTTGACTACCTCCTTTAAAGAGAATACCGCCATGTCAGTTGCAAGTTGTGGCCGGAATCCAAATTGGCCATCGTCGATTGGTAAGGTCAATATGTGGGTTTGAAGAACCCGTTCCAGCACCTTGGCCACTATTGTTGCCAGAGAGATAGGCCTGTAGTTAGACACGCTCGAGATATCACCCGTTTTATTTTTTGGAATAGGTACTACTAGAGTACGCATCAAATCCGTAGGTAAGTAACAATGCTTCACGCAGAGATTAAAAAGCCGCGCCAAAACATGACATATGTACCTACCCGCAAAAAGTAAGTGTTCTATGCTAAGATCATCATGGCCCGGAGACTTCCCGCGCTTCATACTCCTCAAAATGTCTTCAATATTTTTCGGCGATATGTCAACGCGGAGAGGCTCCGAGTCTCGACAGATCTTAGAAGAAGCAGTTTTATTGTTTGTACTATTATTAGCTACATTAAAATGTTTACGAAAAATATTGGCAATACTCTGTTTATCACTTTCTCCTTCTACGTTAATTGGTATACTACTTCTATTATCTAATTTTTTTGTTTCTTTCCAAAATTCAACGAAATTATTATTAGCACGATGTCTGGCCAGTACTTCCATTTTTATCCTGTCTTGATTTTTTAGTACATATTTATGCGCGGCCTTAAACTCCCTACGAGAAGCAGTCATGTTATCAAAGTGATATCCCGAGCGAGGTCTACCATACGATACCCAAACTGAAAACATTTCTCTGGCTTTAGCATGATGGCGCCTGACATGATAGTTCCAACCAATTACTCTAGCTGACTTCCGAGACTTCGAGCTATTATCAGCCATACACGTATGTTCAGCAGATGACTGCAACGTACCAACAATACCACTATAAAAAACATCTATACTCTTATAATGACATTCATTGTTACATACTAAATCTGTGTCTTTACAGTCCATTTCATATAGAATTTTGTCAAAATTGTCCATTAACATAAAAAACTTATCATCACATAATTCCGAATACATTAAAATTTCTTTCCGATCCCTTGTACCCCAAACATATTTTTTCAAATTCTTAATATTATTATCATAGCTAGTTGTCTTACGGCTAATCGAATTAAAATTACAGTCTATGACTAGAGGAAAGTGGTCAGAACCCGTAATGTCGAGTCGAACACGCACTGACGTCACGAGGCGGGCCGCGGCGTCGGTGGCGAGGCAGTGGTCAAGCCACCGGCACGAGCCGTGCGCCCCACTCACGTACGTAAACGTGTCCGGGTCAAGTCTGTCTAGGTCTACGCACACTAGTGATTGCTCACGGCAGTAGTCCGTTAGCTCTTTGCCAAAAAGAGTATTCGGATGCGCATTAAAATCACCTAACACTAGGACACTCTCTACATCTGCGCATTCTATCGCCGCACTAACTTGCGCCAAACAGTCCGTAAATTCTGGTAGGTTATCCAGGTCGTCAGTAGGCATGTAAACGCAGAAAATCAAAAGGCTACGATCACCCTGCGATAGGCGCACAGCGATAACTCGGTCACTCTGGCAAGGAATGACGTCAGCTCGCGAGAACAGGCTGGTCCGCCACATAACCGCCGTCCCGCCGTAGGGGCGGCCGCGCAGCACCACCGTCGGGTCCACAGATGACTTGCTGCAGCAGCTGAACTCGCTGTCAATCTTGTTAATGATGCCCAGGTCGTGCTGCATCAGCCAGTGCTCCTGTATACATACTATATCCGCAGACCTACATATATCGCTCACAGCAGGTAGGCAGCTTTTAAGTGAATGACAGTTAAAAGAGACGAGTCGTATATTATTTATCTGCTTATTTTGTACATCCATACTTATTTGTTAGGCGAATCGGTATTGTTTACGTTCGACCGCGGTTGTCTAAATTTTCGAAATACATAACCTTGAGGCCAAAAGTCATCCTTCAAGAAAGTAGTTAACTTTGTGGACAGTATTTTTATTTTAAACGAATTAAAATTCGTCTCTCTAGTTTGAGTCAGCTTTTCTACTTCTAGGCAATCTTCCTTCAGTTCCTGTATATGTCCTTTAATATCCTCTTCAGTAGTGCTTTTATGCGCACGTGAAATGTATATGTAGGAATATGTGTCCGCCGCCTGTAGTTTAGAGCTTTGTAGTGTACCTCTATGCTCAATATTTTTTTTCTAAGTCAATATGACGTTGCCACGACTTTTCTAAGTCGATGGCTTTTTGTGCAAATTTTTCTAAGTGTTTGGGACTTGTATCTGCTCGCTCGGAAATCGGGCATAGGTTCCCCGTTCCCTCGTTTTTATCGAAATTATTCTAAGTCCTGAGCTACACTTCAAAATTTTACAAGTCCATGCATTACTTTAAATTTTCTAAGTCTTGAATCTCTGTATAATAACTTGAACAGTACTCACAGTTTAATCCGGAACTTTACCACTTGTCCAATAGCCTGAGTTGCCGTAGTCCACTAGATGGCTCCACTTGTACTGCTTCCACACGACGATCTTGCATGGCTGGAACACTGCGTCACCATGTTGTTGCTGCGCCACCTTCCTGATACTGCGTCACCTTGCTTGTACTGCGCCACCTTGCTGATACTGCGTCACCTTGCTTGTACTGCGCCACCTTGCTGATACTGCGTCACCTTGCTGTCATTTATCACTGATATCCATCACTAACTAAACTTCCCCAGTGTGCATGTGCGAATCGCACCAAAAATACGTTCCGACTCCGATAGGACCTTTTATGTCATGGGGTCTACTAAGTCTGGGAGTGATTTGGAACCAAACCCGGAACGTTTCGAGGCATTTATTCAAACCAAACTTAAAAATAATACAAACACTCCAAAAAATATGTTTTGTGTGACTTAAACTAACAAGTGGCGCCATCTAGTTATGATGGGCCAAACTAATCTGACTTACAATTTAAACAGCTTTGTTATTTTGTTTGTGAAAGTTTCATTGAATCCGCAGCCATATTTCAAACGAGCCTACAAATTTTATTACTGCGGTCGGCAGGCGAGAACGTTCTTGGCAATTCAGAATAACTGAACATAACGTTATTATAACTTGGTAGGAAAGTGAGGTCGTATAAATTTTCCCAAAGGCTATTAATGAGTGGAGTTGGCCTGTCCTCCATCTGGTACTAGCGGGGACGGGAAGAGGGGGGTGAAGGGCGAAGGCGGCAAAACTCATTTCCGGTGGCCGCCGGAAGTCGAGACGGCCAATAAGAAAAAAGAAGTGTATTCGAATTCTTTCGTATTTTTATTTAAATTGGTTTGATTTTATATTTCCGTGACTTTGTTACGAAGTGGGTTCGCACAAGTTTATTCCCTCGTCGGAGCTCAACTAAAGTGTTTCGGATTTATTCAGTTTCTACGAATCTGGCGAGAAGAGAAAAGTTATTTTCTTTTCTCGAAGCTTTCTGGAACTAAGTTTCGTTGTGGTTTGGTGCAGTTTTTACGATGCCAATTTTTTTAACGATACACATATTTTTTTAACCATCTCCAAAAAAAGCTTTATGTTTTTATTTCGCGTTTTTACGACACAAGGTATAGAAGGTGGTCATGGTAGGTAAGAATTTATAAAAATCATATTTTTACATTTAAAATAAAATTTAATGTAGGCAATAAAATCTCATTAGCAATTCAGAACATTTTTCCGAGCCCTGCTAACGCCACCCGCGGAGTGAAAATCCGCAAAATGGGCCAAAAATAATCTTCCAAATCCACTATACGTGGCACATTTCTACTGGCAAGGTTATTTGTACCGGGATGCGCATTCAGGCAGCTGGCAGCCCTCCAGGGTTGCCATATGTAGGACGCAAGTTTTGACATTACGCGCCCTCTCTTGACCCACTTTGGTAATTTTTATTCAGCAGCCCAAGGATTTCACGCCACTCTGCTTCACTACCAAGTGTTGCCAGCCCATTAAAAAAGGCACAAACTATAGCATAAACGAATTGACAGAGCAAATTTAATGGAAACAGCGTTTAAAAGCACGACCTACTTTTTTCAACGGAGGCTCAGCGCAACTTTTCTTTTAGGTTAAAAATATATCGTTCGGAAAAATCGCTTGACATTTTCAATCGGAAAAAGTCTTCCAACTGCTCCATTTTATGTTTTCCAAGTCGCAATCTTAGAAATCGCTGTCTTTGAGCCGCCTATGGAAAAAGGAAACAAACCACATCTGAGTTTCCACAGCGTTTCCGGTTCCGTGCTTCAAAGCGATACGAATATCTACCATAGAATCACAGGGAATAATAATAGAGCGGATTTAAGGAGTAAAAGCTGATGATTTTCAATTTTAAACTGAGTATTTTAACTGGATAGTACAAAGAATTAGAATTTATAATTTATTTTTTATCTAAAAGGTACATAATTTCAACGACAATAAGGTTTTATTAATGTCGTTGCATAATTCAACAATTGCTACAGTAAAAATTGTATTTGGAAAAAATATAGCTGTACGTAAAAGTTACAAACAGATTAAAATGTAAGAAAAGAACGGCAATTTTATTGGTAATGACCTATTTATAATTAAGATTAAATTATAATAATAAAATTTGTGGCAGCTGTATTGGGACATCACATTCTTTTAGCATGTAAGTTTAGTAAGTAAATAGGTTAAAGTTTGTGTGTGTCTCAATATATATATTTTCTTTCTTTCAAACAATTACTAATTGAAGAAAATGTTTACTCCTGCTTATAGTATCTCAAAATGAAACTAAATAATCACCTTTTAATTTATAACTTAACTAGTGGGTGATCGCGGCGTCGCTTGCATTAAGAAGTAAAACTTGCATCTCCTATTTCACCCCTTTAAAAGTGGCATTTCCAAAAATCCTTAGCCTACGTCATAAAATGTGGGTATCTGCATGCCAAATTTCAGCCCGATCTGCCCAGTGGTTTGGGCTGTGTGTTGATAGATCACTATGCCAGTCAGTCAGTCACCTTTGTGTGCTATATATAGGTATTTTGATAACCACTAAGTACTTACCGCCACATAAATTGTACTCAAGTCCATCTCATTGCGGTAAAAACAAGTCAAAGCGTCTAGGTCCGCTCCTGCAAAGTCACGGCGCTCAATTTATTTGCGTTGCTTTTGTGTGCAGTGTCAGTGACGCTGCTACAAAGTTATCTAGCACTTTGGTGTAGCAACGCCTTTGCGATGCATTTTGTATGTTCGCTGCGAATGTTTGAGACCGTGTCGACCAAAGGCAAAGTAAGAGACACCTCATTTATTTAACTATTAACTTGTATACATCATGTAAGCAACACCAGCTTTTTTGTTCCTTGTTAGTGACATGATCTGCATTGATTAATCATGGATTAACTACGTCTACTAAAAGCCATTTAGTTCCGACTTTGTCTATTGCGTCTGGACAACCAGCATGCCACATCCCATGGATTGGCGCAATATTTAAAAGTTCATATGTTGATGAGGTAAACAATATTAAACCCCACCTACGTCTATACCTACCATAGACTAAGTATACTTAGTCTATGATACCTACATTATTTATTTAACGACAAAATCTATTGGAAACATTGAACTTCTTTGGATCGTTTTGCATAGGCCAGTAAATTTTTCCATAAAATTATACCAGGTACATATTATTTTTGGCAGATTTAAGCGTGCATGTGTCGTCTACTAGGTATATAGTTTGTGTTGACAGCCGACGGACGTGCTTGTTAGAGTTATCTGCTGCTACTGGAGACACCAGCCCGGTTCAACTAATAGCATGGCAAGGAGATGGATGTTCATAGTAGTAACTAGGTTGCTTTGACAGCGAGAGTACCTTGTTTCTACGTAACCGTATACGAATATTAACTTAACCTAAAGTTAAGATGAAGCATTGTATTGTTATTTTATAAAATGTGTATTCTAATGATTCGTTATTTCATTAGTTAGATAAGGGACCTAGACATAAGGATGTTAACCTAACATATAAAGCAAGTATTAATGTCTGTGTTTATTCTGTTACAGGTAAGAAAAGCTAACACACAGTTGAAACAGGTCGTCGATAGAAAGGTTTCACAAACAATATTTTTTATAACAATTTGAATGACCTTATTACGACAGTGTGGATTACTACAATCCGTAGATAACACCGCACAGGTTTTAGTTACTTTAAACTATCTTACTAGCTATTTTTATTTATTCATTTCTTCTTCTTAGCTCGCCAGTTATCAATTACATGGCCCACGAATCCCGGCATAATGATTATTTTTAATTGTTCCCCGCGCTCGTACGCCATCTTGTTTGAATATTCACCCGGTAAAATCCCTTCATTATTTCTGGCCGACTTCTGTAACCTAATTTCGTCGTAATGAGCCTCATGGGACATCCCTAACAATGCAGTATTCGTCGAATGAACACCCCTCTTGTTTATTGGTGTCATCTTGAATATTGCTAAAGAAAAGATGCTGAAAAAAAGGTAAGATCGTTACTTTATAAGCTTCTCATTTTTCTTGGCGTTTTTTATTTGTTTCATGTCTTGCGTTAGATATTTATTTGTTCTAGTTAGTTCCCGCTTACAGATTATCGACCGTGTTGATTACTTTGTTTGATTGTTCTATATACAGAACTCGATACACAGCAAACGCCCAGGTTAGAAATCATTCCCAATTGTTTACTTACGAGTAGGTACATTGAAAACAGTCTTGTATACTTGAGTGTTTTATTTTTGTAAATACTCGTATTTTTGTGGTAATTTTAGATGATTTCATAAAACAATACATCCTTCAGAGTGATATGCTACAAGTTTGTACACTTTTTTAACATGAAATAGGCTCACGCTTGCAACTTGCCTGATCTTAAGCAACGTTATAATCTATGATCTAGCGCGCTTGCCTAGATGAAACTTCGGCTCTTTAAAATGCAAACTATCCAAAACATAGCCGTAAAATACTCAAACCTTCACTCCATCGGTCAGGGCAGGATCTTAAATATCTAGAGATATTTCATATCTCATCTTAGCAATGGCTTGCTTTATAGGGCCTATAAACCAGCCGTGGCCTTGTTTAATAAGTCACTGGAGACTGAAGCTGACTCAAATAACTTGTGAATTTATGAGATTCTATAAAGGATATTGTGGTAATTAGCTTTGTTATTATTGTGGAGATTTGACCTTTATCTATTTTGGGACTTAAATCTTTCCCTAAAAAATTCGGAGACTCAAACAATGATGAAAGAAAGCTATAATGCCGAAGTACTTAATCGATAAATCTACTTGATTAGATATCGATAATGTACTTTGAAATGAAGTTAGCTTAATTGATTTGCTATAACATTATTACGAACATCTAGTTATCAAAGTAAGCTCCATGAATGTAACACAGATTACAATATCGTCCCAGGATATTGTCTATCGTGTCGCCACCCTATTGAATTGTTCAATAATAAAGTGACCAGCATTCAAAATGTACAAACCCTTTATTCGAAGGCGTCCCTTTTCCCCCTAAACCAGGATAGATAAAGATCCCATTAAAATTTCATCCGGGTCCTTGGCATCCCATGTGAACGAAATTAATCAGGTGAGAGGTTGAAAAATTATTTCATTTCCTCTCGGAGTTGGCTCGTCCCTATCGCACCCGGATATTACTGACTGATGTAGCCCGGATATAAATCAGACTCGACTTAAGCGCCATTACGTTGTCACTAGTTTATTTAGTACCGAACAGTTATGGTGGATTTTTCTTATCTCTTTTTAAGCGCTCAACGACGTTTTTTGGTTTGTGTACTGTAATTATTAATTAATCTCACATTTACTTATAAAACCATTAATAAAAAAGACTATCAGGTATCTGACTCAATAAAGGTGTTTATAAAATAATTACTCTTTTGTCTCGAGCGCATTATGCATCAGGGGCAACAGCGTCCATTGATTACTTTCCAGTCGAAAGAACCGGGACATCCGGTTATATTGGAAGACCGGGGTATATCGGGACAGTGGAGTATATCGGTGCAGCCGGGTTAAATCCGGACCGACGAGCAAACCGGTTCATCAGCATTCACCGGGCGCGTCTCATCAGACGACCGCATTATTCTCGCTACGCCCGGCTCTGCCCCGCCCGGGTATGTCCGGGTACGAATCACAGAGAAGGTGACTGCATTAAACAGTCTGTTAGCTTTAGATCCTACGGAAACAATTTGTGTTTGTCCGATCGTTCGGCTTGTTTGTTTGGCTACCGCTACATCCGGGCCTTGGGATATTGTTTGCGCACAGTTTTGTATTGAAACATTAGGCCCGTGTGTAAAATATTAAAGTAGTTTCCTACGGACCTATGAAAGTAAAGAATATTATTACAAACTGATTTAATGTTGAAAGTTAAATTGGAGCTAAAAATATTACAGAACGTACGGTATAAAAAAACGCTAAAAAACCAAAAGCACTGGCCTAGTTTAAACACTGCAAATTAGAGCTGAAAATAGTTCTTTAAAAGGTCGAAAAGCGTGCCATTAGTGATGTCCGAGTATTTTGCTGGAGCCCAGAGTGAGTTTACTCCTGTGCCACAATTACTCGCGTAAACGACCCTCCAGAGCTTCCTAAAAAGAAATAAACTGCAGTTTAACACTAAAAGCGGCCAAGTAGATTTTACCTGAAATATAGAACTGGCAGAGTAATATCTAACTCATATGTGTCGTGATGTAGCTCACAGATGACGTGATGTAGTTTATATATGACGTAATGTAACGTACATATGTATGGCGTTATATAGCTTACATATGACGCCGTGTAGCCAGAATTGACGTGGCATGGCATGTCCTGGACGAAGTTTCGTAAATTACTTTGTGCAACAAAGTTATTGCGTTAACTAATAGAGTAAACATTACAACTTGGCTCACGTCTGTGAGGATTTGAAATTGTTTGCATGCAAGTCAGATTATGATTTGTTACATAATGAATAATATTTTAATATAGTCTGGTCAGTATATATACAGACACATTTTCTTTAAGCTTAAGAAAATACCTAAAAGTGGTTGATCTTAATTTCCTTTCCCAGAAAATTTCGACTTAATAGACGGAAACAGTACAATAAATCAATATATTAACTAAACGGTTTTCACTCACGTGTAAATCGCGTAAGTTGTTTACGCGTTTCGGATGTTATGACATCCATCTTCAATAAATCGTTTCATTCCCTCACAAAGCCTCCATAAACTCCTGTATTGTGCAATTGATAAGGTTCTGCTGCACAATAAACCTCTCACGTGTCCATAATGTTTCCAATCCGACGCATCGCATCCAGCGCGGTCAGAACTTTGTTTCACAACAAAGATATCCGTTAGTTCGATTTCGTTTTGTTGCCAAAATGTCCCAATCGTACCCGGATACCCATCACTGCAATTGTTCTCTTCAACGACATAGCAACTAGTAGACCCCGCATCGAAGCCGAAAAATTACTACACATATTTGTTAAATACACGTAGTAGGCCAGACTAAATTCACGTAATACAAATGGTAAATATGTAAATTGGACCGTCTGTCCATGTTTAGGATATTCAATGGTTCAAGTAGGACATACTTTAACAGCACGGTTTTGTAGAAAATAGTTTGATCACCTTTAGTTGATTTTAATTTGCAATCTTTAATTTAAGTACATTTTTCTGTTTTGTAATTTCTGTGTTTTATGGTGTACCTTAAAGTTATGTTCTATTCTATTCTACGACTATAATTAAGCAAGCCTACTGATCGGTACATTACATATATTTATAGGTAAATTTTAAGTACTTAATCGATTTTTAACATATCGTCAGTTATCTTCTTTAAACGTCTTTTAATAAAATAGTCTACGTCCCACCCGGATACCCCCAGTTGCAATTGTCCCGGTTCTCCTCCGGTTATTGAGTTCGGAAAGGTTCCGATTGTTCGACTGGAAGCTGCCCGGACCAAGTTTAAATGTATGGCGGAGTGAGATTGTGGCGGATATAAATAAACTTGGAATTGCTGGGAATTAGATCGTTGGGATAAGTACTGATTTGTTGACTACGGTGTTTTTCATTTGATTACAATTATTTCGTATAGATTCAAGTCGCCATTTACTGATAGACGCCTGTTAACTACATACAAGTGACCTTACGCAAACAAATATATAATTAAGTACCAATTCTAATGATATGTTCAAAAATGATATCTTTAGATTTAATTTGTGAGTGTAATTTTTTTATAATAATAATCTGAATTTGAATTAATTAGGCGTCCGTCTTTCTTCTTTATTAATGTGAAGTAGTTTTCAATAATACTAACTTTTCAGCGTCTCGCTATAATATCAGTATCCAAGATATATATTTAAACGCAAAAATTGGCATAGGCCATAACTAGGGGCAAGTTAATTACTTTACATTACACATTATACATATTTGTGCAAATTAGTATTGATTTACGAAATAAAACTTAGTAAATTAAATACTCGCCTTGAATTAACTGAGACATGTCCTCACCATTATAAATTTTGACGCTAAAATTATATAGGTTCCACGAATCGTTTCTAATTGGAAAGTTAGGTGCTTAATTTGTACGAGTTTTTCGCACTTCTCATAAATTTCGCCAAGTTTACTGGCCACGTCTTGTATGTTTATGTACAGTGCCGTTGCAGGTAAAATGCACAGAGGTGCTTTATTAAATATTTATTAAATAGAAATTATTTATTAAATAGAAATTAAATTTAATAAGTAATTTATGATGCATTAGCTATTCCGGCAGATTTAATAGTAGATTCTTATTAAGCACTGTTTTTTATCTTTGTATATAAATGGCATACAAGTAAAAACGACTATATAGTAACATGTATCTTGACGCAACGTATGGTATAGCCACGTATAGCGAGCGACACAAAATCTGTATCGAATTGATCTTCTAGTCAATAGTTAGTTGGTTCCTTCTAGGCTACCGCAATAAATCGTCCCGCTTCTTCATATCAGTTATAGGTGGTTGTAGTATATGAAAAGTAATGTCCCTATACATGGATCCATGTAATTTTTGCGTGATATGCAATTTATATGTGTGGGTACTGTATAAAGGCTTCCCCGGCTTGTTTTCCTGTCTACAGTACGAATTTATGGCTTCTACTTGCACTATACAATGCGCTTAATCGACTCTGCAAACTTCGGGAAATTCTTAGAGTTTCTTACGCCAGCGCTCGGTTTATCAAAGTATATTAAATACCACACATGAAAGGAGTGGATGTAAGGAGTGGAGAGATGATTATCATATGTATTTAGGTAGTTTTCGTGACGATTTTAACATCAATAAGGTGTTTTATAGCTCTATTTGTGATTGAAATTAAGAAGAAAATTGCGCATTTTTTTTATTCAAGAGTATTTTTTTTATACAATATAAAATATTTAAATAATAACATTCTGATAAAATGAAATTAAATTTGTGTGAAATCAGATCGGGACATATACACAATAGTTGTTCGAAAAGCGGGACACAGTTTCTTTCTCCCTACAAAAGGAAAACGAAGAATACAGTTGCATCCAACCACCTCCATTGTACTTCGCCACCGCAGCATAGAACTTAGGTGCAGAATAAAACAAGCGAGCTCATTCAGCGATATATGGGCCACTACTTGCAGTGCTGCGACAGGTTTACAACCAAATGGCTGTTTTTAACGGCCACAGCCAGAAACAGCTTTTAGCGAACACCCAGTTAGTACTGCTCTAGAGATATTGCCTAAGGCTGGAAGGCTCGGAAACAGGTGCGCGGCAAATTGTTTTAGCCGCAAGAGATATGTGTTATGTATTAAATTCTAGCTGTTAGCCGTAAATCTGGACGTGTTTTCTAGATTTTTCGTTAGTTTTTCGTATTTGTTGTATTAAAAAATATTTGTTTCAAATATAATAGTTGAACCCGTACTCCTAAGCTTTATGAAGAACATTTAGAAAGATTATGAAGGTATTTAAACAGTATTTTTTTATTTTCCAAAGTTTCGAGGTTTTCTGTGTTTTGCTTACAAAATATTCACTAAATTAGTTTTCTATAGCATTGCAAGTAAAATTTCCAAGTTTCCTCTCAGTATTTTTAGGAAGCTTTCTTCAATAAAAAGCTCGGTTCACACGATCTGAGAAGCTTTGAGAAGCTCACGTCGCCGCGGCGGTTTCCATCAGTCAAAGTAGCGCGAAGAAACGTGAGGAAAAGCTAATCCAGGTTATTCTTACCATGCTTGAGAAAAATTGAGAAAAGGTGCCTTTGGCCTTTGAAAAAAAATATTCGGAAGAAATGACGAGATCTCTTGCTTCATTTTCAGTTTTAATTCCTTTACCTGCTGTTATGAATCAACCAAATTCAAATTCAAATTCAAAGCATTTATTTGGACACACAGGACACAACAATATATACATACAAAAGTTAACAACAGATAGAATAGAAAGGTATTACGTTACATTGATGTATCCCGTGCGTCAATAAAGGTCATACCTCAGCATTAATGCTGCAGATTGCTCTGCAGCGCTGATTTTCAGGTATGACACTTTGAGACGCGCGGGGTCAAGAGTTGAATAAGAAAGTTAACAAATATAAAAAGAAGTAAAAAGAGAAAATAGATGAAGAGTAAACAGAATTAATAACATGAAGCTGATATGATTACATTTGAAAGATAACCCATAAAAATACTGTTTTTATTTTACTGAACAGGAAACCTCATCTACTTCCACACAAAAGAAGGTCGTCACGTGGTACCCACCTGGCTTAAGGTCCAAGCTTACACAGCTTTAGACAAAACATTTACCACGACAAACTAAAAGATAAGCTTTCTAAGACAATGGTTAGGTAAAAGCACTTTATCTCTGAAGTCAGTGCTCTAATGCATACGAAATAAGACCGAGAGCCTCACGCCCGACGACAGACATCAAGAAGCTCTAAATTTTAATGAGTTACGTGATACCTACTTACTTAAATGAAAAGTCTTGGAATATCCTTGGGAGAGTTTGAGCGGCGCTTCTAAGTGCCTGAGTTCTGCTAAAATAACGCCATTTGAAAGGGTAGAGGTTTTGTGTATTAGAGATGTTCAAACGCGGTAGTGATCACTTTTTATAAAGAAATTTGATTTATTATTAGAGCATCTGTAACATAATGAAAACATTTGAAAAACAGGTTTTGTCTTAAGATAAAAAGCCAATTGTCTACAGATCACTTGAGCAGACGATGCGTTTTAATCAGCCTCATGGTTTTTCAAAGATACTGAGAAAAAAAACCAAAATCATCTGAAATAAATAAATAAATGCGTGAAAATATAACAGTGACTACTCCATTCTTTTTTTAACTATAACGGGTTTGCACTTGGTCATAGTTTACTTGATAGCAAGCAAAGGCTATGGCCTAAGTTGGAGCGTGCTTACCCGATAAGAACCGATTCACTCTCGCTTTGAAGATCGCTGATCACATTCAAATACAAATAATACTTAGTATTCGTATCCTGTAATCAAAAACCTTCAATGAAACTAGGTTATGAAAATGAGGAAACGATGACGATGCTGTTTCTTGAATAAACAAGAGGATTAAGAAGACCCTTTGTATCGTAGTGTTCTGAGATTTGTCATAAGAAATTACACTGAATTTGTCACTCGAGACTACTTTGATTAAAATACCTGGAAATGAAACTATTACTTTACTTGGATGAAATGCATAAGACTAGGTTCATAATGCGCAGTTCTTTTGATAAAAATATGGAGCTGACAAGAAATCTGCAATCTAATAGTAATTAAGCAGAAATAGAAAATAATAAATAAATTGTACCCAAAGCCAAATAGACAGTTTTGTTTCGTTGATCTTGAAGCAGTAACAAGTTTTAGTTAGGGTTTTGATATTCAAAAGTAGGAGTGTCACATACAAGTGTCATTATAATTTTTTACAAACATTATCACCACAGAACAACGATCGGGCCACATCGCCCCCGCGCGCGCCCCCCCAGCGACAAGCATGGACTTCAAAGCTCTGTGATTATCACTGACTTAATTTGTTTCGGTCTGTTGTTTTTGCATTAATATATTTGCTTCTACGATCGTTATTATTTCTATCCCGCAATCCAAATATAACATAACAGGTAACGTAGTCTTCCAACTCCATGTAATAAAATAACCAAGTAATTTCATTATAATTCTGTTTGCAAACTGATTATAATTAACAGTTTATTGCGTCCATATCGATATCAGCCAGCGGTGTCGAAGCAATAGCGGGTCTAATAGCCTCCCACAGGACATTACTTCCTTCAAGAATCAATTAATTAAGGATTATAGGTCCCGGCGGGATTGAACCTTATTCCCAAGGTAATAAGGCGAGCTTACACAGCAGAGGACAGTATAGTGAGTGGCTGTTTTATTGGCCAGATGCGAATAAAAAAAAATATTTAGCTATTTTCATACTCGTAAATACAGACAAATCTATGCCGATTCTTATTTGGGCACTAGACAGTGTAGGTAAAATGTTGATTTTTACATTGATTTCAGTATTTATGCAGTATTTACATATTACAGTGATACATTAGGTATATTTATAGTGACATATTGTACACATACATATCTAAATTAAACTTTAAATGTTATATTTTGATTGTAATTTGCACGCCTTATGGGTGGGAGTATAGAGTTCCAATGTAATCTCACAACCATCTATGTATATTTACCTATATTCCGCAATAAATATCTTTGATTTTGACTTTATTTTTCTACGACACGTTTTCGATTTCGTGTATTTTGTCGATCTGACAGTGACAGTTAAGTTTTTCCATTGATGTACATATGTGTCGTCGTAGGTAGACTTATAATTTTGGCCATCAGCAATTTTTTGGTAATCTTCATCCATCCATCGAATTTGAACTTTAGAGACTTTCATAGATTAGAGATATTGATTTAATATAAATTTATAACTATTCAACGAATTAATAACTACGAATACGAAATAAATTTGCCTGAGATTGTCAATCTCAGGTTCACTAGTAAGTTCACTAGTATTTGGCGAGTCATTTTTGAGAGAACCCTTTAATTTAAAAAAAACATAAATTTGTATGTAGATATACCGATGTGCTATTAAAACGCTCCACAACTATAGGCCTTATCATGGTAGGGTTTCTTCTCATTAAAAGTTTGGCCGTCCTTTATAATGACCTCAATAATGGACGACCCGGTGAACTTAGAGAGGTGAGTCTAATTCAAATGTCATGTTGGAAGAGTAAGCTGGGATGAAGCCTAGGATGGTATTTGTTTTGATTTGTTGAAGTACTATTTTGATTTTAATAGAGATTTAAAGATAATAGAATAGATATCCTAGTTAAAAGCTCGTTTGCACAACGACTATATAAAACAAACACATTTGATAGGTTTATCTTCTGAATAGCAACTTTTTGACTCTATCATAAGATTATATCAATGTGTACTGTCTTACTTTAAAATTATGCAACATTGTAGCTCTATTCGTAAATAAGATATGCATAAATGCAACTCAAAAAATACTTCTAAATAATCATCAAGAAAATATAAGTAAGCCCTACTTACCTACATGATTATTGTCCATAAATTTTAACTGCCAACATTAACTATAAGTTCTGTTCAACTGAAAGGATCAAGTACATATTTCCTTGGCTATAAAATTTAACTATCAATTCCGTGTGTTGATATCTCGCTATCACTTGTAAGATTACATTCACTAGCTAATGCCGTTAAGAGCGAAACGCGTCAATATTTAACCGAGCAAATTGGTCCTGACATAGATATAGTAGGCTAAGGACTCCTATCTACCTATTTTATTCTCTGCGGGCAGTAATATGAACATAAGACTCCAGCCCTTATGCATCCAATGCAAAGGAACCAATCGGCATTAGAATAAATCGCGTGATTTTCCATCTAACCAACCCGGTAGATTTATGACTCACATAACATATGTTACGAACTTGTTTGTCTAAATGAGACGTTTATTAGAAATGGCGTCTTTGTTCCCCGACATAAGCCTCTTGGAGGGTAAATAAACCTATAAACCCGAATAAGCAACACATTTAACTGTTCCTTATTATGTTCCCTAGAAAGTGCTTGCTTTCGAGCGAAAGAGATGTAAGCATTGTTGGTCTCTGTTTCGAGAACTTTGTTCTTCGTGTCTGATCCCGGCGCTGATTTAAACTGTTTGTCGGAGGTTTATGAGTAAAGTTTTTGAGCAAGTAAATTGCGCCTCTGGGTCGTTTTATACTCTCTGGTCAGTTATGTTGAGTTTAAACCATGTTTAAACGCCCGGGCTCTTAATTGGTGGCTCGCTGTATGTTTATTTCGTCTTTTGTTTTACTTTTCCTTTTTGGGTCAATGTGGGCGTGAGACTAATGTTTTTCTGGCCCTTTTCTTTATTTTGCTAGGAATGGGAATGTATCTTTACAAATCATGTTGTACAATATCTAGTAAAGATGTTAGCAAAAATATAATAGTGACTATTTATTGGTTTCGAATGAAAAACACCGGTGTACGTCTTTCTATCTTTTGCTAAGATTTTTGTTCAGCTGATTAACCATTCCTATTCTTATTCCTTCGTGAATTGTAAGCTCCAAACAAAATGTAACAACTTTATTTACAAACAAGTATCATCTAAAATCCAGCAGCACTTTAATTAAAACAACTCCAAGTGTCCAGTGAAGGAGTACTCCATCATTCATAAAACGTCATATCAATCATGATTAAGGTTCCGGCAGCAGATTTGGATCCACTTGTTTCGTATAATCAATCAGGCAAGACTTTTATTGTGACGGATTTTAGGAGACGGGAAGCTGGGCGGAAGTAGGTTGTAATGAAACTTGATCGCGCTCGTATGTACCGGTGTAAATGTTTACTAATCTGTAGTAACTATATATTACTATTGTTTATTTCCAAAATAAGTCAATACATCCAATTTATAGATTACCCATATCTATCCTATACAAAAACAAACGCAATTACGCATAGTAAATTCTAAAATAACAGTATGACTAAACATAAAAAACAGCATTTCGCTTGATAATTTCTTCTTATCAAATTTTATATGTATACTTATAGTACTTCGAAAAGTTTAGAGGCAATATACAATTCAAAAGATAGTCAAAAGAAAATAAAACCAATAGATGTCAAAGCCCCTCCACGCACATTAAACACAAAAATACAACTCAACATGTCTATATTTAGCCGAGCAATAAACGCAAATATGACTCGAAAGACGCAATGGATATAATTAAGACGATAAATTACAGGAGCGCGGAGCGTGTCGGAGAAATTCACATAAAGTACATAAACCTTCAGGAGGCTTCCCTTCGTTAGACCACGTTTGTCTTCCTTCTCATTTACATATGTTTTCTACCGTAGATGTCATTATATAGAGACATCCATGAAGCTCTCTGACCAGTAGGCTTATGATGCAAATTATCGTGTTAATCTCTTAACGAAACGATAAAAATACGACAAGTTATTTGTCTACTCCTACTTACTATTAATTTAATTTTGACCCTATGTCAAAATATATGGGCCCGCATGCTAGCACTGGTAGAGATATATAAACATATCGATAATTGAGGACAAAACCCATGATAAACTCGTGTCTCGTGTTGCGCGCCATAAGCTTGCAGGACACTGTCTCTTGTCAATTCCCAGAGAGTTTTTAAAAATAGAAACGAAATTAATATCCTATGTAATGCTAACTAGACAAAACAACTAGTTTAGATTTTAACGCAGTTTTAGAAAGCCTATAAAAATCTCTCAGTCACTGACTAGTGATACGCATGCGGGTTTATTTGAAGTTTATAAATGCGTAATCAAACTATAATATGCGGCCTTTTATTCAATATAAGTTGTCTTGTGGGTGTGAAGTCGTTGATTTCCAACAATTTATGCGATGAAAATGGGAATTGACGGTGTACAATATAACTTTATTTGATGCTTCTTATTCGGTTTCCTGTATGTTTTTCCTGTATTCCAATGTTTCTTTAAACTCTGCTTGTAAATAAGTAATGTTTTTACAGTCAAAGTTAGCACACACTCGTCTAGAATTGTATGACTTTAAACAAGTGCCCCTTAACCTGTTCCGAAACCGCGCGAGAAAGTCCTCTTAAATAAAATACACATCCGTATTTAATTTCCGCGAGCCGTTTAAAATTTCGCAGTGCGCTGCTTGTCTCAACTACCGCAGTTCCAAGTCCTCATTAAGAAGGCTCTTGGCTGGGGCTTATCTCGAGAGCGTCGGCCCTGACACACTGCCTTCCTTACACTGGATAAACTACGCGGCTTTTTAACTTCACACTTTGAAGGAACTGTCGATGGCGCTCGGACGGGCTGGAGATGTGAGCAACGGGATTTTGTTGAGGTTTGGAGTGGCTTGGTTTTTGGATGGGGTGCGTGATGCTCTTTTGTTTTATTATGCAAGATAAGTAGTTTCTGGAGTTAGCATGCTACAAACACATATATTTCTAACTAATATAATGAATTAGGACTCGTTTCAGGTCAGAGAAGCTAGAACATGTACATAAATATATTATTGACACACACTCATAAAACATGTATTGATATAGCTCTAGGATGATTGCCCTACGATAATAATTATTCAAGAAATTAACAAAAACATAATAACATTCACATGTTAAAGGAATATTAAGAATGTAGTTTAATGTTACAAAACCTTCCATATCGCTTGCTTCGATCGCGGCAATTAAATCGATCGCTAGCGCCACAAATAACCACAGATGTTATCGATAAATTACCATCGATTTTATCGACAGCGCATCTCTACTCCCCCAAACAAACTTGTACGAGAAATTTTTAATTAAACTTGCTCTTTAGGGAATCAAGATTATGAGCGCCTAAAGTAAGTTACCTATCCCGGGAGGTGAATTTTTAATGAACTTTATATCTCAACTCTGATTCGACTTTTCGTGTTTCGTTTGGAGGTTTGTTGCTAACGAGTTTTAGTCGAAAAATTCGTGGAATTTACGAGATGAAATTAGTTGTTTGCGTGGATTTGTAGTTTAGTTTATTACAGGGATATTACAGTGGAACGTCCCTGAAGCAAGCGGGTTGTTTAAAACCACAGAGTTCACTGCTTTTATCACACGTAATAACTACCTTAGTTGCATGATTTTCATGTTTTATAAAGCTGCATTAAATTCGGAAGCATATTTCACCATCTAGTTCATAAAAAACAAAAGAAATAAAACAACAAACATTGTAGTAAAAGTCAAAACTTATATCCAAAAACATGTTTCCCTCTCAACCACACATTAGCCACTGTGGTCGACCAAAACCCACTCAGCGATATTAAAACTAGCAATCAAACCATCTGCTGCACTAGTTCATAATTAACCTAAAACACTGCAACACAAAACTTAATTACTGCCCCATTTAATGCAAAACTCGCTAATATTTTGCGCGGAAAATAACGCTGAAGATTTCGCTCGAGAATAAAACGGCTTCAAAATACAGTATTTTTTACAATTAATTTGTTACAACGCACAGTGCCCTGATTATAAATTAAGTAAGAAAAGGGTTCGATTAGGAATTTTTTCATTAGATGTTGAAAAGTATGGTGTAAAAATATATATTAAATCATATACTTGATCTGGGCAAGTAGTAGTCAAGCGTAAGCCTATAACATGTAAAAAAAAACTTTCTGTGTTTTGAATCAATTCATGAATATATTTAAAAAGATAACAGTTCTTGAAAAATAATATTAAGAAAATAATTTAGTAATGATTCCATCTAGATGAGAAAATTGATCATCGTTGTTGTTTCATAGCCATAAGTTTATTTTTTCTTACAAATCATTGTAAAGGGTAACATCTTAACTCTCTATACATACCTTCATATGTATATATAACATTGTATATGCTCCAACCTCGCTCCTCTCGTGTCAAGGTTCAATCCTTCATTCGTGATTCATTCTACGAAGGACTTGCCTTCGTAGAATGAATCACGAAGGCTGCGCCAATTATTCCCAGCTCTAGGTATTGTACTAGGTTTCCCTATTTTAATAACGTGGCTATACCTTGCTTCATATTTTAGTTTAATTTACCTTTTTCACTATAATTTTATTACATCTGTATATTTATGGCCGCATAGTCACAATTTTATTATTTTTCATAAAGAATCCACGAACTTGTGGATGAGAAACGTATTTAAAGGAATTTAATTAATTTCATAGTATGTTACCGATGTATTCAAATCAATGATGAATTAATTGATGTGTTTTGTATCTTCCTGGTGAGCTTTATTAATAAAATAACATTAATTAGGAAACATTTAATTAAGTGAAATCAATTATATAATTGTTTTTGAATATAATGTTCGTAAAATTAAATAGAAGTTAAAACAAATCATACGATAACCTGTCGATTGGGCTTTTTCGGTGTGACCACTTATCTAATTATTTCGTTCCTGTTTTCGCCTCAGACCGTTCCACCGCGGTTATCTGAACAAGTGTCGACGTTCTTATCTCAAAGTGTCTTCACAGGGCGCCGCGAGACCTTCTACATATTCATGCCATCAGAGGCTACTCATCTATGACACTGTGATTACTGTGCTATGATGGGTTTAATATTGTATTAAACTATTATTGTACTGGTGGGGTACCTTTAAAGTATATGACTTAATTTATTTAAACAATTTTACTTATTTATTGATATTTCAGTTTCGAGCTAAGTGCTCTAAACTTTGAATATCTCCAATCAATTTAAAAATCGTTGAAGGTACGAGTATATAATGAGCAGTTTTTTTGTATGTTTAGGAAATTTTGGTATGTACATTATATGTACGTTCATTCTTTTATTTTGTAATTTATTAGTAAAATATTTAAGCTAATAATACTTCTTTGCCTAGCCAAGCAAAAAAAAAAACAAAACCTAGACAGAAATGTGAGCTATGCATACATGCGCCCCTAAAATAAATTAAAATATGAATTATTTTTATGTAGTAACATCCCTGAGCTTTTACTTATGGAGCGTTCAACTTGAAGCAAAAAGCTGACCGATGTGCACTTTTCGCTGAAAATGCGGAATTTAATTTAAAAGATTTAAATTTAAAATCGGGGTCAGTGAAGCTTGGTAATATTTTTACCTCTTGGCCGCGTGAATGTGCTTTTATGGCTTTGAAATTTTTATATCTTTCGATGCAATAAAATATTTTAGTTCAAGTCATAGACGATAAACGTATAATCGTAACGATATTAGCAATATATGTAGGAAATCATTGTATTGGTATATCTAGGACTTCTTTGCAGTGGATTCTATGAAATGGGTGAAAAGAATACTCATTTGATATTTATTTTTTATCTGTCACGTGTAAAATTTTTAAAGTTTTGTGACAGTAACCTCTCCCATGTAAATGTTCTATATCAAATATGTTTTTATGTAAATGTTCTATCGTGCAAGGTCCTGGGCACCCACCACGACGTATCTGCCCAAGAAATCTCCCCTAACGAATTAATTCTGCGGAGTCACGACCCTCAGTCATGAGGAGATAAGACTCACAGAGAGATAAATGTTCTATCTCAAATAAATTAATATTCCGTCCTTTCGAACAAATCCAGTAAGCAACTCTTATACGTCTTCATTTTAAATTATAAATCCCGTTTATTGTTTCAAAGAACAAGATAAAAATGAAAAATCTCATTGAATTAGTGCCGGCGGTGGCGCAAGGCTCGAGGGATGAACATATTCATAAAACAAGGAATAAAAAAGCACCATGTGTGACGTTATTTCATTTTAAAACACATTTTAAAAGCTGGAATTATAATATTCACAAGATTGCATATTCACAAGCGCCGCCAGAGGCAACGGACGCGACTATTTAATCCCAACTTTATTTTTTCTTGTTGACGCATTAAGTATTTTAAAGCTATGCGTATATTATGTTGGAATCAAACATATTTTAAATTAATGATACTTTTCAATCTGATTTCTGCTATTCTTGGAGACGAATTAGCGGAATTTTATGATCGAGGCGGTACGGTGACATTGTTTCTTTCACATATTCGGTCATTTTCGTATAGCGTAATATATTAAAAAAACAGCGAATAATGTAAATGCACCTCTATAAAATAGGTGAGATATATGCTATAGAAACTGGAAATTAAATAACATGGCATGGCTTTAAAATAAAACATTACAATAACTTAATTAATCCCACTATCGAGATTTAAGTGGTGATGTTACACTACACGACAGTTTTAAAGTGTTATATACGTTGTTCTGATATATAATAAATAATAATAAAATGCAATTTTTAAATTCAGTTGCAGTTTACATTATATGAGCTTAATATTATGTATCTAATAATGTGTTGTGTTGTTCCTAGGACAATTCATTTATTTAATACCTATTTTATGAAGCTAACATTATATATCTTTTAGCAAATAACTACTGCTGTGTATAGATAAATGATAACGCTATTACCAGAACACCCTTATTAGATATTATTTTGTAAACTATACAATTGATAAATAGAAACCAAATAACCAGTATAAGAACTTGTTCCTCACATAAAACATCACCCTGTATAAAGTAGTATTACAGAGTGTTTCTATAGTGATTAGTGGCGTGTTTATGTAGTCGATAGCGCCTCATTACTGCGACGGAATTTAAATCAAAGGCGGCTCCATGGAAGAGGTGTGGCGTAAGGAGAGATATAAAAGCGGTTCATAATATGATATTAAGATGATGAAATAGTAAGCTTTTCGTTGTTAATTTTTCAAAAGAGAAAATAACACGATAATCGTAGTTTTTCTGTTAAAACATCTACCCATATAAAGTAGTTTTTGTCTTGGCACTTGAAACAAGTTGCAGAAACGAATCAAAACTTTTTAAAAGATACAGACTTAAATAAAATTCTAGTAATATACTCTTTAAAAAATACCATATAACTGACATATATTATTTACATAAGGACATAAATCCAAACATTTTGTCAGGGGCGATGAACTTTTTTTGGGTCTGCAGTTTTTTCTGCGAATTTTAGAGCCTGCGTACAAAGCTAAATATAAGCTTATATCGCACTAAAACCGTCCTTTAAAAGTTCTGCATTAGTTTCCAGGAACCCTGTACATACGTGTATTAGTCGTTATAACGCGTTCCTTGTATAGCTGGCAGGCACAATAAGCTAGCATCCGTCGCTGCGTCGTTAGCGCGATGCTTATCTCCGCCGAGTTAGCGCCGTCTAATGTGTTGCGCGTTTTAATACTATCTCGTATTAAATAGCACTATAGATGGCGCTGTGTACAATGTCCCGGAACACTTTTGGATTTATTTTGATGTGTCTTACATATTTATCCGTTTCAGTTTAGGTACTTGTTATAAAAGCATGTTGGGAATGAATCATATTATATCGAATTGAATCTGCGGAATTAAAATCGTTTTTTGGTTTATATAAACTACAAGTACAATAATACAATACAAAATAAAATACAACTTGTAAGTACTCTGATTAATTTAAGAATCTCATTCTATATGGTATTTAAAAACATCTTTTTATTCTTAGCACAGAAATACCAAGGTAATATTTATTTGTACAAACACTATAATATTGCATGTTAAAAAATAAAATTTGTAGTAACATTATATAAGTACATTTTCTAAACTGTACACGTGTCTTATCCTCCCACAGATGACAAATTCCTTTAAAGCTATTCAAGAATCATCGATCGACTTCTATTCAAGGCACTTGATTTCAATACACAACATACATACATCTATCTATGTATATGCTCTTGTAAAGGGCACAGCAGTGTGTCGGTATTTCATGAACTTCAGAAGACTGATAAGATGAGAGTGCGTGGGTAGAAGGTAGGTTTATTTTAGAAACAGTATTATGATGGTACTACCGCCTACGTTGAAAGGGCGGTGGTTTTGTTATAGTGCTGACACTTGTGATATTACATGATGTGTCTACAAAGAAGGACTTATGTCCGTATTTAGAAATGACACTCAAATCAATCTTGGGTAAGGAATAACAACTGCCGTACTATTCAAACAGCCGGACTAATATAATATAATCAGAACAATATCTAAAATAGACTGAACATTCTTTTGCTGACTATTTATTTGGTTCAAAATGTAAAAACAAAAAATAAACTGATACCAAATGGTATCTCTTTTTCGGTTTAGACCGGAGTGACCCGTATTTTGAAACTGATGGTGTTAATTTATCTCGCCATAAAAAAGAGATAGAGGTAACAACTTAGACTTGTATTTATCTGGATGTCTGTCTGTAAAATCGTAGGTTTCGTACTGGTTAGCCGCATTTTTATCAAGTATTTTTTATTTGATAGATTAATACACCGAAAGACATCAATAGTGTAATTATGTAAGTCAGTCGTCAGGAACTTTTAAAGTTATATCACGACTATATCTGTATATCTGACTATTGTCACTATAAGCTCAAACAGCCTGATTTAAAACGCGTTTTACTAATAAAAAGGAGAAAATAATAAACTTATTACTCCTTACTTATTTGCGTTAAATAAAAAAAGTTTTAACCCTTCGATGACAGTTTAGTTGTTTGACTATTTTAATACTCACTTAGATAAATGCTAAGTCCTTTCAAAGTCCATTGTTGGCGACACGTTTGCTGGTTGATATTTGCATCTAAATGACGCCTATATGTGAAGGCAAACAATACGAAGGACGGCCTTCAGTCCTCATTTACTGCGGGGTTGGGCATTCACAGAGTAACTTTGATACCTTTTACTTTTACATACATAGTAATGTTGAGTTTAGATTGTTCTGTTTGTTATCATAGAGACGATTAAGATTAATTCGAGACATATATTAATAAATCATAGCCAATGCTTTTTACGTTAAAACCAGTATATTTTAACCATTTCAGTAGTTTGGAATGATTCTGACGAGCTGTTTATGTATTTTTCATAAAAATCCAAACCATACTGGTTAAAATACTAAGTGAAAATAACGAATACTGAAAATGTAAACTTTACGCTAGAAATTCTGGCACAAATCATCTAGCATCCAGTATATTTTGTAGAAATAATCCGTGTACCAAAATTATTTAGGGTATAACCCAGGGGTATGACCCAGGCAGAGGTATTTTTAATTGCCGCAGTATAAAACCTTTTTCTTTGCTATCCGGATGTCCGGATTCGAAGCACGTACCTACCCCTATTTTCCCCTTTCTCCTCTATTTTGTTCCACATTGTCCTACAGTATTTTCGCAGGTATTTTTTACTTTTTTCTCAGTTTTAGGAGTATCTGTTTTCAGTATTTTTCAGACTCCTTTGTCACCGTATTTAGTGCTTGTTTTTTGTTTACTCGAAAAATGGAGCAGTTTCAGGCTTTTGGGTGTTATGAAAATGAGAATGCTTTGAATAGTTATATTCTTTATTACGTTCGTCGTGTCCTACTTTTAAAATTCCTTTGTAGGTCATTATTTCTGAAAAATAATATACCTATTTATTTTTGTACATCTGTCTGTACATTAACCACCTATTCATTTGCAAATCTTTTTAAGAGTTACTTTGTTAAAACGTGAAAATGTGATTGTGTATGCGTTTTTGTACTAGGCCATTTATCTTTAAAATAAATTTCATGATAACCTAAAATAAATATTTTACTGTCCGCTGTAAATCAAATTATAACAAAATGGATGCAATTATCTATTCCCATTGCAATCATTAATCAGAATCACTAATCACCAATTTAATTAACACCGATTGCATGCAAATTACGTTAAAATCACATCAATAAAGCTTTCAATTTAAACTTTTAAGCTTTAATAGTCCCTCATAATTTTATTGTTTGGAAATCAGGATTATATCGTTTCATGCCCCAACAACTTAAAAATACTACTTTTTAAACCAAATAACCAAATAACAATGTAATTAACTTATCCCTGGCAAGAAAATTGAAATTTTTAGAAGTATTTTTATATAAATTTTCAATTTTCATCATAGCCAAATAAGTCTTGCGTAATTTAGCAGTTACTCTATATATGAAGTTGATATTCGTAAACTAAATAGATACATATTCAAATTCAAAATCATTTATTTGCGAAGATGTTGTGAGAATTATGGTACAAAAACATTTATCGTATCTTCCATCTTACTATTTCTAGTGTGCAAAAATCATATTTTGGTGACTGAGAATCTATTAACAATTTCAATTCAATAATATTTCCAAAGATTATGTCAATATAAACAAATCTTCAAAAATTCAGATTTAATACAGATATATGTTTAATAAATTAAAGTTTGACTGCAGCCGAGTTTATATCAGCCGCAGGTCTTTGCCCGATAAGATGAATGCCAACCTCATATCTCATCAAACAATAGTCGAACAGTCCTGGACCTGAGTATTTCCATTCGTAGGTAAATTTATGACTCCAGTCTAGACTTTTCCCATAAAATTTCATACTCGGATTCGGTTTGTTTCAGCGTTGAAATATGACCGTCGTACGACGTTCTCAATAGGTTTATTTTGGACTAAACTGCTATTGGAGCTACTTAGTATACGATTATAGTATTCCAGTGCTTGATCGTTCAGCTTGCGCAGAATGCTTGAGATATTGCAATCAAGTTTTATAGATCTTTAGGTTATATTTTTCGTGGCAATTTTATTGGTATTTATTGTATGAATATGAAACAAATACCGTTTAGTGTTATATATAAAAACAATGATGAAATTATGGTACAATTTAACTGCTCACCATCAATCACGTCTATCAACAAGGGCGTTAATTTAAACTTTATCTCCAACAATATATGACGTGCGCCGCTCTAGAGCAGAATAGATAGGCCATTGTCAGTCATCATCAACGTCCGCAAAGTGCAGTATTTTATGGCCGGCGCGCCACAAAGCCAGTAGCGGGCCAATGCCGCTGTTGTCAACATAAATCTCCACAAACTGCGGACGAGTCCCGCGCACCGTTGGATTGCTTTAATTTGCGGTTTTCACGCTTAGCTGTTTGTTTACTTCTGTCCAAACTTATTGTACAAGTTATGAGAACGCAACCGTCTGCATTTCCGCTACCGGTTTTTGCGCCCGCCTGTAAAAACTCCGCGGAATCTTGCCAGAGAAGCTTGGAAGTTTCGCGACTTAAATTATATGCAAGAGTTAAGTAGTTTTGAAGTTATCGGGTTTCCAATCAGCCGAGATATCTGGCTACTTGCCGTATTTTCGGTAGGTAATACACTGTACTGCGTTATTTTAATCAACTGTATGAATTAATTCTTAAGCATGCATAATTTTATCGGCATTATGACAAAGCAGAAAGTACCTATAACACATAATAAGAATAAGAATTGAGAACGTAGCTAAACTAAATCAACGGTATATTTTTGGCATTTATTTACTGGTCATTTTAGATTAAATTTGTTTAAAATTATGGATTAAAAATGTAATGAAAATAAACTCAATAACATACTCGTAATTGGCATCTCCATCCCATCTTTACTTATTCAACCGAGTATCCAGTTTCAACATTTCCTCCTATGATTTCCACCCGTTGAAATGTCGGACATACCGTTAACCCTTCCTCCAAAGTCCATGGTCCGCCGCGGTCGAATTCCACTAACTCCACAATGGGGTTTCTATTATTTCGTGTTTGGGTTGCTTGCATAAATTTTCCTTCCTAACTTATTCAATCAGGGAATGGAACTGAGAATAATATACTTATACATACTTATTTATACACTTATAGCATTAGTGTTGCGGTGAGGCAACATTGTGCAGGGAACAGGGGAAAATGGGAAAAGTTTTCGTGGTCCGGAAATACCTTTTTTTCTGTTTTCCCGCCGTAAGATGCACGGGCCGTGTCGCTGCCAAATGAGAAATTCTTAGAGTCTCAGCAAAGAGCTGGCTAGAGATGGCTTAGGCTTTATCGACAGAAAAAATTATTGATCTTATTCGGTATTTTAGAAAAACGTACATATATGGATTTTGTGAAAATATTACATAATTTTCATTCATTTCTCAACGGTTTTAAAATATTATTAGTAGACATGCCAAACTTTCTGCTGGTCTAGTTCTAGCGATAGAGGTCTAGAATGTTAATGTCATGTATATCTAGATTCGATATATGTTATATCTCAGACTATCACATAGTTCATATCACTCAGAATATAATATCAACGTTGAAGTGAAATTGCTTTCCATCGTAAATATAGAATCAAGCTGTTGTTTTTCAACCATGTTCCTAACGTTGGATCAACCCTTTATATAGTTTTATTTGTTACAAAGTTGGTTTAAAGTATTATTAATTACCTTTTTAAACAGCATGTTATGGTTATCGTCCTGTATTAAAATGATTCAACTCAGATTACACACTCAGCTTGTATAAAATACAAAAAATGTGAGAGGGTTCTCGCGGCGCTCAACATGATGGAAATAAGCTATTTTTATTTTTCACTCGCGGGTTTCATATCTCATACACATACAAAACACTCATTTACATAAACATATTTATCATGTTAACGACTTTACAAGCTTATTTTATGCTAAAATTATGGGCACATTTCACTTAACTTGAGTCTCACCTACAGACGCCCTTCTAATATTGGATGCTCGAACCTATTATAAATAGAACTTGAAAGGTTGATAAACCAGCACTTTTAAAGAAAACATTGTTTTAAAAATGTATTTTTATTCTCATTTGGTTGTTAGAAAATTTATATTTAGTTACACATTAAATTATTATAGTTAAGTACTCAATTTTTTTTGCCTTGAAATAAAAATACGTTTCTTTGTTAATATACTAAAAAATATGTCAATCTTCTAATTAAAATACTTGTCATTATTTAACCGAGATGTATTAGTCTACAATACATCGACTTCTTCCCAAACAAAATTGTACGCGTCAAGAATATCGATACAGTTTATCGACATATATATTTTATCGACGTCATTCATCCCTACAACACTGATTAGAGTACCTGCAGGAGTAATCTAGGAGCCGTAGTGTGCAGGGTTTATTAGAGACACTGCCAATTTCCTCCCTTGTTGTTTTCCCACATTCACATAAAAGTATCGAATAAGCAGAATGAAGTCTTCAGCGAGTAGGTATGTTAAATGTGGTATCTTTGAATGGATGTAAAAAATTTTTTTTTTTTTTTTACGTGTGATAGGTTTACGTTTGACTACAGCCTGCCTGATGTTAAGCATTGCTGCAGCCTAGGGTGTAACACGTTTACCTAGAAGATACCTATTAACTCTAGATTTGAAAACCCCTGGATTGTAGTTCGCAGGAAACACAGCTTCTGGTAAAGTGTTCCAGAGCTTTGCCGTCCGTACAATAAACGTAGAAGCAAAGCGCTGCGTTCGACACTTCGGCACTTCCACCATAAAACGATGTCTACCTGCGGACTTTCTGCTTGTTCGGTTATAAAAGGGAGCTGAGGGAATCAGTTATATATGTTATAATATATGTATATACATCTAACCAGTTCCGTGAGACTGATGACTCATCATAACAAAGGTAAAAACACAAGAAGCAATAAAATCTTCATGTAACGCCCCTTGGAAGTTATGATAATACGCGATATTACGCAACAAATAATATGCAGTTGCTAGTTAAGGTATCTTCAGAACTACGTCAACAGTCACGCCGTGAACTAGTAGGTTTTCTGCTGTAGTTTTTATAGTAGTTATATAGTTTATACGAACATACATTTGCTTAATCCACTTTTGTTTTTTGATTCACACTTAACACACTGAGTACTAATGCTAAGATGACTGCAACAAAATAGAATTGTACTCTTATGTTTTTTCGGATTCAGGCGCTTTGGGAGCTTTTACGCGCATCATTATGTGATGTGCTTGCTTATAGGAACATTTTATATATGTATCTGATTAAAATTGATTTTGATGATACAAAGTTTAAGTGAAGTGTTTTAGCGTTAGTTGCGTTTGAGTAATCACAGCTTTTTAGAAATGTCACTTTTAAAGGGGTGAAAAAAGGGATGCAAGTTTTACTTCTTCATGCGAGCGAAGCCGTGAGCTACCACTAGCACAAAACTATTTTGTTATTGATGTTTGGTTTAGACATGAAATCAATGACCTGTGTACTGTGTTGCAAGCACGTACTGACCACCAATTAGTGGCATGTGACCGCCAACTATCTAGTCCACCTACATAGTAATACATGCTAGGTTGTATATCTGTATTGTGTGACACAAAAATATCATTCTCTTTGAACAACAGCATTCTAATAACACAAATATTAGTATGTATTACGGTGACAATGAGATTTTTTTGAAAAGCTTTAATTATGTTTTTTCTCTCGACTAACGAATAATATCAGTTAATTAAATGAAAAGGAATTTATAAACACACGACAGAAAAAAATATATACACAAATTAAATTTCAATCTAAATAACTAAATCTATAATATTTGACTTAAAACTTTTACTATAAATACTTTTCATAAAGATAAGATATGATATCTTTCATGCACATTGGGCGGCCTTATTGCTTTAGGCAATTTCTTCCAGGCAACCTTTGGATAGACAGGATTTAGAATTTTTAATAGGTGGTGTACAAAAATACGTTAAATAAATAAATAAGTGAAAGAACACAATACAAACTCAGATAATACAATAATAAATAATAATAAACAATACAATACATAATATTATTATATTCATGTGTAGTTTTTACCCAAAAAACATCTTCACTTATTCCATAGCAAATCAATAAAAATAACAGTAGTTTGTGCGTAACATAATGTAGAATAGAAATATTCCACGTGTCCGGTCCAAGGGACTTTCCATTATAACTTATCGTTTCGTCTGGCCCGCGCCATCTGAGGATAAACTCCTAATCCCACATATAAAACACAATTTTACCAAGCCAGGATGGGATAGAATAATTTATATTAATTATATTTATAGTAAGTGGATTTGGGTGTTCAATGACCTAGATATAAAATGTAAATACGTTACAATGTCAAATATTCTATAACTAAAACCGTAAGTCACATTATCATCCATCAAAGTCACATCACAAAACATATTCAGAAAAGTCTCAAAAAATCACGAATATATGTAATTGGTTCTAGTAGGAAAACAAATTCATCTAACATTTACATATCAAACTCAACAGAAGGTACACTATTCAAACAGACAGTCTTTTACGATTACGACCTAACTTAACAGTCTTGTTTTGTGAAGGTATTCAAGTATAATATGATGAACTCCAGACAACTTAAGTTACAAACCCTCACATACAAGCCCTCGGAACTATAAAATGGCTAGAGCGTGCTAGTTAAAACTTTCACTATTAACTCTTGCATAGGGTTTCAACGTATGAAGTAAGGGGTCTAGGGTCGATGCTTAGACTTTCAATATAAAGTTATTGTAGGTCGTGTGTTGATGAACAGATAGGTATAAAATTATTTATTCTAAATATTTGCGCTGTCCAGCGCTGTTTACCCAACACTATCTTTGAGCATGCATAGACGGTATAAGTGTTACATGATCAATACATATTAATCGAAGTTGATCTAAATAAATTATTTATATACTGTTATGATCAGTAATAAAGAATTTAACAATTCTCATAACTGCCACCTCATTAGCTATAAAAGCTTTTTTCTGTTCAGCCTACGCGCAAAATCCTAAAAAAACCTCGAAAACATTTCTTAAAACGTCTTTTTATGCCCACTGTACAAAATCGATGTTGTTTCCATGTACTGCCACATCACGTGGGAGTGCCGCCAGATTTCTAGACTCGCAAGCATGACTGGAGATCTTGACAAACGACTTTCGACTGTATAGGTAGATTTATTTATAGAAAAGTATTTTTTTATGTTTTTGTGTTTTAGTGTTGAATGACAATGGATATATTTTGCTTCTACCTTCATAGTAAGGACAGCAAGGCTATGGAACTCTCTACCTGGAGACCTGTTATCAGAAAATTATAGCCCAGGTGTCTTCAAATCTAGAGTAAAAATCTTCTAGGCAAGCGTGCTACATATTTGACTATAGTGGTGCTTAACATCAGGCAAGCTGCAGTCAAACGTAAGCCTATATTCCATGATAAAAAAAACTACATACGTTTGTGAATACATTGGTTGCAATACAACTAGATACTTTGTCAATCGATCTCATACTGGCACGAAACATTTTGCATTGAAATCCAGAGACAAAATAGCGTTGTCATTTGTTTGTAAAAGGTCCAAAGTCATTTTGTCTCGTGGATACTAGACTCCGCGTGGCTGGACCGGTCTGTGTAGGATCGATGCTCTAGCTGAGTCGGCGGAATAAATCTTTGTTTAGTGCAAATCGTGACCGGTTATTTGTGAATGTGCGAGAAGGCGATTTAAACTCGACTTTGTACAGTCAACTGTTTCTGGAGATTGTATGGTTTGTCTTGGAAGATGTTGGTTGTTGAGTGTAGCTCAAGTGTTGGGATTTAGAAAGTTTTCTAGTGGTATCCAATGGCACAACGTCACTTGCTAGATATTTCTACTTTACAAAACTTTGAGAAACCATACAAGATATTATAGTGAACTATTTGCTTTACTTAGTTTTTTTTTGTTTTTAATGTCTAAGTCAAAATTAGCAATCAAAACGTAATAAGCTTGTGTGTTGCAAAATTCCAAAGCTACTAACAGCCGTGTTGCGTCCTCGGGGAGTCATCAAGCGATTATAATTAACTTTCGGTCAAAGCATGAAAGCACGACGAAATTGACGTTACTTGCACCGGTTTTATTTAACTTTGCCCGGGTTACGAGCTCATCCCGCTTTGGCCGGGACTACGTCCGGGTATGAGCCGGTATTTTAATTGCAGTTTGTCCGGGGCCCGGTTAGTTGAAATTTAATATTTCACTTCCACGTATCCGCTGTGATAGCGTCGAACTATGTTCATGAAATTATGGCTCACTGAGCGGGGCTATTTTGGAACTCATGTTTGTGAAATTTTTGAACAATTTTGTAAATTCGAGTAGCCAAAATATGTAGCTTGTTGGTGAAGTATGTTAAAATAACTACACTCTTAAATTGATATTAATTATTCGCGAGCTAAAGCTATTCTTGAGTTAATCGCAAACATTAAATAAAAGCTTTATTTATATACATATTTATCTAAACTAATACCTACTCCACAATGACTTGCATTATACATCGTAAGCCCCCAGGTTGCAAATATGGTGCGTGGGAGAGGCGTGGGTCGCAGATCATTAAATTAGCATGGAAGTAATGCAGCAAGCAACTGTATCTGCATACAAGTATACAGGGTTACATCTTCTTTTCGAGAAAGTAAGCCTCGAGAGTTCGTTAAGCCGCCTTAAGGGCCTCTGAAATGGCTTAACGCCTGCCGACGATTTAGAGTTAATGGTTACATATTTATCTACGTATAAAAATATTAAAGGCAGTGTCAATACAGCCAATACTAATACTTCTATAACTTTCTGACTTACGTATCAATTTCATTAGTCATGACATTTAAGTTATTGCCACTAGTGAACTGAAGTCACTCTTATTCATTAAATAAATGCATTAGTTCGCAGTACCCTTGTACATTAGTCTATATGTACACACATATGTACATATGTAGATAGATCCAGTCAAACTGGTTTCTAGTGCGACTTGTATGCGTAGTTTTGATGCAAAAAATGTGTTAGGATCTCTCCCGTGGGAAGATAGTAGCTTAGGACTAGTTTTACTACGATGACGATGTAGTTTTTATTAGAGAACTTGACAGTATGTTTTAAATTCCAAGTGATTAGATATTTTAATTTCACATTATTATTTGTCAATAAGGATACTAGGCTACTACTACTAACGGCTATTATTCTATAGCTATAAATAAATAAAACCGGCCATCATTTCCGTCATTTGCAGGTATATAAAATAAGAAAAAAACGAACGAGAAATCAAACGAATTACACGTGTATTACTTCTTTATCCACAGCAAAATACAAACAAATTAATACATTTTATCAGTCAAGAGTCTAATCCACCTAAGATTATCCTGTTTTGAATATAACTATATATAATACTAATATCTTGTCTAAACTAATCTCAATTCCACAAAGTACAGACTAAGAAGATATTTTACTTTATTTTAAACTAGCTGATGCGCGCGACTTCGTCCGCGTGGAATAGTTATTAGTAATAACTTATTACCATAAAAACGGTTCTAGTGAGTTAACCTTAAAACATAGACATATACAGTTGCGGACATTTTTTTAGATTATTTCAAGAGAAATAATTCTTTTGATATCTTGAACCGTTTTCGCAGCGCACGCAACGGAAGCCCTCAAAGATGAATAATTTCCTCCGTTTTTTCCACATTTTCTATTGTTTCTTCGCTTCTATTAGTTGCAGCGTGATGTTATACAGCTAAGCTAATGATGTTATAAAGCCTTTCTTGATAACTGGTCTATCCAACACAAAAAGAATTTTTCAATTCGCACCAGTAGTTCCTGAGATTAGCGCGTTCAAACAAACATACAAACAAACAAACTCTTCAGCTTTATAATATTAGTATATATAAAGTTGAACCTTTGTGTAGCCCCAAACTTCTTCGAATCTCTTTAAGAGATTAACATAGCTGTAGAACATTTCCAGTGAAATAAGGCTTACTTGAACTCCGTGATAGCTTGCAAGTTAGACTGGCAAACAGAGATAGCAGGTAACTTGCAGATGGAGCTTAGAGCATATACATAATTAACTTAGACGATGGAGTTGGTATTTCTAGAGGTGTAATGGTGGCTATTTTGATGGTTATTCACGTATAGTCGAGTAGTGCGTAATGTATACGCCGATTGTCACTACGCATATTTTGCTAAATTTTAACACTATTTTTAAAAAGTTTTCAAGGAAAGGCCACCTTTGTCAGTAGGTTCTGTCATAAGTTGACTGCAACAACACAAAGTGCAAATTAGATATAATACGAGTCTCTCTTGAGTCGTATTCCTCATGATTGAGGGTCGTGACTCCCCCGCAGAATTAATTCGTTATCGGAGTTTTCTTGGGCATATACATCGTGGTGGGCGCCCTGGTCCTTCCACGGAAGACACATGTCCTCGGATATTGTGGTCCTCAAAAATGTCGGTTTCCTCACGATGTTTTCTTTCACCGTTAAACGAGTGCAAATCCACACTTAACTTGAAAAAACAAGTCATTGGTGTACGGACGGATTCGAACCAAGTTGCGTCTGAATTTAAAGCAGACACTGGAACCGCTAAGCCACACTCACTTTTTAATACGAGTACAGCACCAAAAATCTTGAAACATTTGTTTTCCATTTTGCACATATTATATTAATCTATCGCATTTTGTTTATCACAAAAATCGAGATTAAAAAAAAAACTAGGTTCATTGATTACAAATATTGTAGTTGTATGTAACTACAACAACTTGTACTACAGAGTACAAAATATATATGTATAATGCTGACAATTTACATTTGTAAACGTCAAATTTTCCTTTCTACAGGCATCTAACTCTACCTGTAACTCATCTCCAAACATTCGCGGCGTCAATCTCCATAATGCTCGAGGTTCTTTCCCAAGTTATGTAATCTAGCTTCAAGTTGGAACCCTTTGAGCTTGAATACCAATCAACGCATTGTTCGAATGTTTGAATTCTCTTTGAAATGGGATGTGACAGACAGACGGCTTGGCATAATATAGCTGCTATTAATAGATAGCATACCGGATAAGAGATTTGTTTGTTTGCTATAATACGTTAATAGCTACCTGATATCTGGTATTGGTTTTACTGTCTGGTTAAATGGTGACAATGGTTAAAAAATAACGTTAAAAATTAGTTTAATTATTTAATTGCATTATTATCAATTTTTAATTATTTAGAATAAAAACAAACTGTAATGTAATGACATGTAATTCGCACAAATTATTAATAAAAATGTTTATCTGTTTAACAGGAAAGATAAAATCCACTTAGTTATTTTTCCCTTCCACAAACTTTCTATTATTTATTTGTTTAGACCGGGCTTATTTCTTCGGAACGTTGTTAGTGTCCTAAGTACCTAACACAATATTTGGGCTTCTCATAATGGCGATTCCCCAGTTTATCCCGAAAAGGGTCCCTAAAGTCCCTATACCGGCGTGAAACGGGTCCTAATCCGAATGAAATATGTATAAAAGTGGGACTTATTTCAGTCACGATCGCGATCAGCCTCTTGGACTATAACTTATGCTTCCGACTCCTGGACTATAAATCACTAGTCTAGCCGAAGATAAATTATACCTAGAGAAGCTGGATGAATGTCCGAGCTTTTTGGTGGCAGGAGCCAATATGGCGCGCTCAGGGGGCTGGAAGCGAGAATAATGATTCCAGAACATGTTGGCAGCTTCATTATGTGCTACATAATTAGTCATTTTGCGGAGTTTAGTTTGACACTTATTTTTAATAAACTGACCCATGACTACGTCTCATCTTGTGCCAAGCGACGCTGCAACACGTAGAACGTGGTTGGATAGAGGAAATAAAATCACTCTCGACTCGATAAATTGTAGTAAAGAAAAACAAAGAAAGAACAGTAAAAAGAAACCTAGGAGCTGTACAGTTTAAAATTAATCTCAAAGCATCACGGTTAGTGCAAGTCTTCAGTTCCTGTATTGTAAACCGATATCTTTTTATCACTAGAAGGCCTATTTGAATCTGTTAGTGATTACAGTGTGCTTTTTTAAATATAAAGCAACAAAAACGCTACAATAATCACAGTTATTTTAAGGAAATTTACGCAATAAAATTGCTTTATAAACCTTGCCTCTAGCTTTTTCATCTGTTAATATGAAGCGATGGCCAGTTCATGTTGAGTTCATCTAGTTCACAGGTGACCGCGCACTGTGCCCAGTCGTGTGATCAGAGAGGCACAGTAAAGGCACACAATGTACACACGTAAAGTGTTGTTATGTTTAGAATCTGCTGATTGAGTTTTAGAACATATGTACCTTGTTGAGTGAAATCACATTCATAATGTGAAACAAATCTCAACCATATCAATTTCACAGTCACATACTTTTAGTCACTTATTTGGTCATTAGTTGTTAAATCTGTTAGGTTTTTTTCTAATCATGTATTCTTCGATATGCTTTACATTTTTTACGTAACTTGTTTACTGAGTGCGTGCCCGAGGCGAGTGAAATCAATAAACCGTAGCCTATCTATTACATCTAATCTCCAGATCGATTACCTTGCTACGTCAAATATTTCAACAAAGAGTAACTTGGGTAATTCATCATTCCAACGAAACTCCCGCCACACGGCTATAATACCCTGGCCGCAGTGACTCGGGACACATTAAAAAGCCCTATTTCTCCCATAAAAGGAAGCCATTTCCTTCGTTTTCCCGATGAATTGACATCCATCGATGTCAGACCGAACAAAGAAAAATCACAGTACATTTAGTAAAGCCGAAAGACCATTTTAAAGCTTGCGTCTTCGCAATACAGACCGGCCGGGGAATGAATGTGTCGCCTTGAACAGACAACAATTATGTGGCGTTTGCAGCTATATTTTTTCTGTGAAAACTCGCTTTGTCAATCATTGTATTACGAGAATGGAAATTGAAGCGGCCCCGCTTAGGTATGCTAATTTCCTTTACACAATATTTTTCTTTTGTTCCGTGTTCTAGAGAAGCTGGAGACGATATACTTATAAAATTTTGCTTTTAAGACGAGACGTTTATTTATCGTTAACATGTTTATAAGCAATCAGAAGGCCTCTTCATTTGATGTTTACAATTACCATGAACAGCTCTTATCTTAAGCCAATAAAACTGCGTAATAGGAGTTCCCTTCTAAGGGTAAAGGTAAACTTTGCATTTGACCTTACTGCCGCCGCGGGGGCCTGCGTCTAAGCCTCCCCCTCCAACCTGCTCGCTACTCTAACACGGCGGCAATACGACACAATTTATATCGAAACAACCCCAACCGCGTTTAAAGTAAAAGCTACCTTCGGCCTCCGTAATTAGGTACACAATGAATCAATTTGTAATCGATCATGTATCGTTGACATTCTAATAACGCACCCTATTGCCGGGGGCTAGGGCATAATGTCGGGCGCCCGAGAAGGGTTATTCAAATTTATTGAGGCATAGTTGCTCGGGTACAAAGTCGATATTTGCTGAACCGATGTTTTCGTAAGCCGCGGGTGGTTTGTGTTATTTTCAAATACAAAACGCGTTAGGATACAATGTTGCCAGTATATGCTAATGATTTTTATCGCGTGTGCTGGGGGTAAGCTCAGATTGAGTTTATATTACGGCGGCGGCGTTTTTCAGAGAACAAACGACGCGGTGATACCGGTAGCTGTAAAAATCAAAATAAAGGGTATTGATGTGGTCATAAATTGGAGGCTTATCGGGAGCCGAGGGTTAGGTAACGGCCGATGCCGATTCCAAATGTTAAGCCATTTCTAGGTAGCTCTTTCTGTATTATTATTTATTGTAGACGTTTTCTTTTTAGTGAGGTTTTTTTTTTAATTTCATGTATTCTTACTCGTTCATCATCAATAAGAAAACATTAATATGATTTCATATCTATGATAGTAGTATTTTTGTTCAAAATGTCAAATAGAAAACAACCATTTGACATCTGAATGTTTCATAATATTATTTTTAAAAGACATGTCTCAATGATATATTACTTAATATCTGAATTTGTGATGACTTGTTTATGTATATTGACTTAATCTTTCAAATACAAATACAAATACAAATTATTTATTTATAACTCCATAGTTACAAGTCAGAATACGTCATGTACATGTATTGTTTACAATAGTAAACTTAATAATTTAAGTTTAAAAGTATTGTACTTTCTATTGTATAATACTACTTTCTTATTGAATTGAAATTGTTAATAGATTCTTAGTGACAAAAATGTGTTTTGCACACCAGAAATGGTAAGATGTAAGATACTTTAAATATTTTTGTACTATGATTCTCACTACATCTTTGCAAATAAATGAATTTGAATTTGAATTTAGAACCATTTCTAAATTAGCAACGAAATACACGAAAATTACCTCTGCAAACCCTATTTAATTCGTCAGCCACAACTCATTTCGAAAAAATACATTCCACTCAACAAGTGAAAAGAAATCTCAGGTCGTAATGGCCCATATAAAACGTAACTTCGTTTTGAAGAAAAGTTATAATCTTTAGCCAGCAGCGGGTCCTAAGCGGGTGCTCCATCATAGCCGAGGTAGAGGGGAGGGGAGATAAGTTTTGAAGGAAAAGAGATGAAAACACCTTACAACGGGAGTCAAATAGCCTTTGTGGGGAAGTAACTAGGTAACTTCGTCAGGTAATATTAGCTCGCGAAGTGGTTTGAGACGCCCGTGGGAAATGTGCTACGCCATTTGAGCGCTACGAAGTGCTACGCCGCTACGAAGCTACAGATCGGCTACGACAATTAAATCTAATATTGGACAATTATACTTGAGATTGGGATTTTAGATGTCAGACTTTTGTTTTAATATGAACAATGCGGTAAGGTTATTTTATCAAACGACTATAAGACCATAAAATATTTTTCTATCAATATTGACGGTTAAATAATGCACTTGATGCATATGATTAATCGGAAAATAAAAAAAAGAACATATTGATGATGAATAAGTCTAAGGATTGAAATGGAGTATTTCCACAATATCAATTTTAAACTAATTAAGTTAACTACTATTATTTATTTCAAACAACAACGGAGTTTGTTAAAAGCATACTTACTTAAACAAATTAATAATGTTGTTCACACCTGAGTTTCTACAAAAGGTATTGCATAGCTTGTAATATCGCAAACATTGCTTGCAAAAGACCGTGCAGACACCCCTTTGTATACAAAACGTTTTGCGTAGTATTGTGTAGTCAGCGGCATAGATTTAGAAATTTGTGTTATACGGGTATATCATATCGAAGGTTGATTGCTTTTGTAATTTGACTGTTGAAAATAACCACAGAAAAATATTGATATCCTGATAACATTAGTATTAAAATATGTAAAATTATTTAAACTAGTATTAATACATATTTATGTGCTAATAACTGTATATTTGTTCAAAAACCAACCCGCTATCTCTTGTCGCTATAGTTTTTGAGGTCCCTTGTGGTACTCCAAGGTCTGATGGTCAAAGTGATGGTGATACTCGGCCTTCGGCCTCGTATCCTGTATATTACTGACTACCTAAAAAATCACTAATCATTTAATTAATTTGTAAATTTTCAACGTATCTAATACCGACATTGTTCTTCATTAAACATAAAGCCACATTAAAATTGCGTTCAAATGTAATCAACATAATGTAGATTACTAAATGATTACAATCTGTCACAGATAAAATTTCTACCGAGTAGTCAACAGTTAACATGCTTTTAAACCTCTTCATAACCAACATATCATCATATCACACAAAACAAGTAAAACCAGGCCGAATAAAGCTTATTCACTGATTCACAGCTGTCTCTGCAATTTGTATAATGAACTAGTTTGCGCGACTCAAAGTAAAATGTTTTGTGTCATGGCTGCCGGTACAAGATGGAATATGGTTATGACATTTAGCTTTGAACGCGACGGATCCTGAGCGAGAGCTTGTGACGCCCTTTGTGTTGGAAATGTTATCATTTACTAGCTATGCGATGGTTGTTATGATATACTTATAGTTTTAGTGTTTGAAAGTTGTCTATTTGTAGCATTTTAGAACATTTATGGTCTCGCTTACTTACCAAAAACGTCATAACCGACGCATGTTTAAAGTTAGTATTAAACGACTTATCAACTCGGCAAGAACTAGCTTGATACTAGTCTTGTAACTTCTTATGTTTTTACAATGGTACCATATTAATATTTCAAAATTAAAATCAGATTGAAAACAAATGATTGAATTTAAGGTTGATTTTGAAATACAACTGTATGATCCGTTTATTACATAAAAAGCTAGACACCGTTTGTTTGCGTTTGCTTCCCTATTTGAAGTTGCAATTTCAAAAGTATCAACAAATTCCACAAAGAGAATACACATAACCGATGGCAAAAATGTACAAAAAGCTGAATAACTGAAAGTGCGCAGGAAACATTGTTCCGCCATTTTGTTTGGAATATCCCCCTTTTTGCCGCCTCGCGCGCTCGAACAAAGCACGTTTCAAAATATCTAGGCTCGAAATTGTTTTTGTTCCAACAACTGTCACAGGAATACAGGGTTATTAGGCTTAAAGATGCTTTTTTAAATGTGAATGTTATTAATTTGTTGACTCTGTATGACTGGCAAAGACATCTTCGCTTCTTTAGGTAAGATAAGGTTTGAATCCTTTAATTTGTCTAAAAAATAAACAAACTAAATTTTCAACATCAATTAGAACCTGAAAATCCAAAATAATCTCTTTCAGTCCTGGTAGCCAAGTGGTAACGGTAAGTGCATTTGGCTAAAGTACAATCTAAATAGTGCTTGAGGAATTCACTGTGAGCGTGCTAAGAGTTCTTTCTACGAATCTTTGGTTTTCAAAGAATACATACTGTAAAAGTTAACCAAGGTCATGACTAACCCAATATGTAGGTATAGTTTTAATGGATTATGTAGCGATGCAGCATGGATATCATTCGCCAGTTAGCTGATGGCAGTGAGTGGCCATAACTATAACTTCACCGGTCAAATGGGCTTTTAACTTTATGTTTGCTCGCCTGGTTGGCTCCTTTTATTTTCAAGTTATGTTGATGACTGTGCAACAAATACATATTTAAATACACATTTTACTTATTTGCAAAACTATTTATGAACAACAAGAATTATCTATTTAAGAGAACTGCAATTTCGATAAGCGGCGAATAATAACTAGTGGTCAGATTTTTTTATCAGTTAGGTTAGGCACATGAAAAAATGCCAGTATATCATAAGTTACTTTGCAAAAATCCATCGTAAATGAAATATCGTTAGTGTGAAGTTCATCAAAACTAATTCATAGTCTGAATCAAATACCGGAATGATTCATATTGCCAGCGCTTAAGCCAAATATCTTTATTAATTAATCCTTGAACCAATTCTAATACCTACAATAATGAAATACTCCCTTGACATTTGTATAATTATCGCTCATTGTTTCAGGTAAGCACGAGGAGAAGTTCACCAACTATTCCACTTTAATTAAAGGGACTGAAACAATCCAGGTTTGATCAGTTATAGAATGTTCGACGGGAACTGATGAGTTTTTATTGCTTTTCGGACCTCTTTGCTGATTGGTTTTAAGACTTTTCAGGTGATATTTTCACCGGTGGTTTTTGTATAAAAAATACCTAACCAAAAAAGGGAAAAAATACTGTGAAGACTGATTTACTTGTAAGAAAAATGGTTTATTAACTAAGAACCTTCCTTTGTCTGAATCATAACCTTGAAAACAGAAGTAAATCATCTAAAACTTTTAATTTCATAACGCACATTACATTGTGTCTGTGCGAAAATTTCACAGATTTATGAGGCAGACGTAAAATATACGAGAATAGCCTCGCAAAATTTTATACACGTCTCAAATAAAACTTTCACCATTTTACACGTCGTCTATCTTTCATCCTGGTGTCATAATTCTGCTATTCTTACCCATGTCGTAATTTTTTTCTATGACGTCGCATAAAAGTTGGAGTGTGTACATTTTGTATGACCACTACCATATAGCAAGGTAGCGTCGCGGGCGTAGTTTACGTCCGATGCGTCTGGTCATAAATGTATGAAGGGCATGTTCAGTTTTTTATGACAGTCAATGGGGTCGCCCGGGGTTGGACCCCGAGATTACATCTTTATGATAGCGCAGTCGTATTCAGAACATTTGAAAGGAAAATTTCGGGAAAACGTTGTGCGAAAACTGATAACAGTTTTTGCTGCCGAGATAGCTTTGACGAGCTTTGGATGAGTGATACTTAGTGGGAGGGATTGCGGTGCCGATATTGAATGAGAACATCTTGGAATATTGAAAGTGGAAAATATTTGTTGGCTATTTTCTATATACCAATAAGTCGCTTTTGTCAATATTATATATTATATTTTGTTTCTGAATTGTATAGTTCAGCGAACATTGATAGTCTTATGATATAATTTTACCATTAGGCAAACCATGGTCAGGTGCAAATCCGTTTTAGTAAAATAAATGATTGTAACATGTGTGGCGTCATGAAAAAAAGACGTAATATGTATACTCGTATTATGGTGTTTTCCTGCAATTTCACAAATATATATCAATAATGAGATCTCAGGACTATTCGTGATTGATGACGAACAAAATTTACAAATATGATTTTGTAACTATATCTTAAAGAAATATTTTTCATACCTAGAGAAAATGTAAGATATTATAAAATCATATCACGTGATTCAGCAAGTCTATGATTGGCGCAATAAGCCAATAGACGATGGAAATATCTCGTCTTGGACACATTTAAGGAAGACCAGTAAAACTTTACGTGGCTAATAAAACGAACGTAAACTGGGATCCGTTGAGGAATCGCTCGCGTCAGCTTCTTGTTTACTGGGCTTTTTGTTATTTATTGGATATTATATATTTTCAACCGACTTCATCCAAACGGAAAGCCTTCAATTTGAAAAGTTATCCATTCGATCCGTATGTATGTGATATTGTCAGTATTGGATAATTATTTGAGTATGCTTTGTCCAGGCTAGACCTTTTAAGTTCAACATTTTTTAAATAAAAATTAAATGTTTAATGCAAATGGTGCTTGATTGGTTAATGAGTATAAGTGAAGCTAGATCATTAGTTTATAATCATTCTATTCGATATATTTGATAGTTCATCACTAGACATTGCATATTATGAATGACTAGTCGATGCTCGCGGCTTCGCTCGCATTAAGAAGTAAATCTTGCATCTCCTATTTCACCCCTTTAAAAGTGGCATTTCCAAAAATCCTTTCTTAGCGGATGCCTACGTCATAACATCTACCTCCATTCCAAATTTCAGCTCAATCCGTCCAGTGGTTTGGGCTGTGCGTTGATAGATCACTATATCAGTCAGTCAGTCAGTCAATCAGTCAGAGTCACCTTTGAGTTTTTTATATTTAGATAATGTTAAAAAGCCTTAAAGATAAAAGATAAAATACAAATAATATAAATGAAAATAATATACCTAAATGAAATAAACAAATTACTTCGATGTAAAAATACATATGTTGCGATGTACACAATGGAAACTAACACTTTCGATAAAACGCATTGTAAGATTTTGTACTAAAGTTCGTAGTAAAGTATTGTAACTACCACTTACGATTGACGGACGGAATAAAACTACGCTGTATAACATCGAATCTACAAGTTTCGATAGTTTACTTGGGTAATGCATAAAAAAATATTAAAACAAGTTATTTATATGAAAAGCATCAATAATCATTTGGGGACATATTTTGTTTTGCTATACAATATTATAATAATACATATAAGGGTTGATAACAGTGAATTAACATTGAGTTTTCATAACAAAAACTTACCTGGAACATTGTTTTCATTTTCTTGCAATTGGTTGGAGCTTATTTGATTCCTGGCTAGATGCAATATGTAAGATGATCGTGAATGTCTTCTATGCATTATAAACTATTCTATACAAGAACTTCTGTCACTAAAATAACAATTATTCGCATAGTTTTATAGTAATAAACATCCACTGACAAGTAGCGCGCGCGCGTGATGAATGATGAGCGAGGTATGCGACGTAAACAAACGATAGTGGTAGTTGCGTCTCGCTCACTGGTTTTCTTACGACGTATGTTCCCGCGTAAGATGACGAAATTTGAGTTTCGTGATTATACGACGAATTAGTGATGTCACATTCGATACTTTACGTCTTGCTAAAATAAAAACTAATGATAATTTTGCTTTGATATTTTCCCAGTTGAAATATACTAAGATAAATAACAAATTGCGCTACTAAAAAAAAATTAAAAATTTTGAGATTCGATACTCTACGTAGGGACAGTCGTCGACTGTCCCTACGTATACTATCGAAACTAGAAAACAGCACTTTACAGGGGAGCGGTTAGAAGTATTTTTGGGTAAATTTTTCGCAATATCTCATTAATTATACATCGTAGGAGAGTAGTTTTTTAGCAGTCTTGATAGTTTCTAGACCGGTTTAGGTAGTGTTAATCACATTGTAATAAATATGTGTAGTTCTGTAGAAAATAAAGATTCGATTGTCTACATCGAATTTTAAGTGAACATTTGGATCGAAACTGACACTTTCGATTATGTTCATGGGAATTTTGATATAAAACTATATCGAATGTGACACATTCAATAGTTTACATCGTACGTGAAGTAATATTTTGTTCATAATGTGCCTATCGAAATCTTTATAAAAGATCCGAATCTATGTGAGATTTTATTTTTTATTCCTAATAATTGAAAGATCAGGTAATAATATGAAACAAGAAAAGAATATTTCATAGAGAGAATGCTTTTATTTTATAATTTGAAATTTTATTACAAAAAATTGTTATTTACCTTACCAACCGATGCTTTTAATAACATCATAATTAATAATAAAGTGAGTTATCTATTATCTATTCTATGGAATGTACCATAAAATATCACTAATAATCTCAATCAAATTTTATTACTAACACATTATTTATAATAATTAAACATTTGACTGCCTACATCCTACATCGGTTTCAGTCTCAAATATTATCTTAAGATATGTCAGTCTGAAATGTTATTTTGGTACTTGTTATTAATAATATAGCTATAACCACTTTTTAGGAATCTTATGACACTTATATTGTACTAAGTACCTACTAGTTAAATTTTAAACAGTCCCTATGTTATATAAAATCACAGTACCTACTTGTTATCTAAATAAACCTTTCTTGTATGTAACGTTATGTTGTAATTTATTACACTACGCTTATAATTATTAATCATTTTAGAGCGTACTCTAAGAGAATGCATTTTGCCAGATACCAATATTGCAAAAAGCTTAATAGAAAGATGTTAATAAATTACTGAAGTTATATTTATTGTAGCAGCTAAATTTTAATTTAAAAAATCTGGTACAAGTGATCAGATTTGCTTTATAATGCAATAATTATGGTAGTTGTCGAACGCGCTCTCTCAGTGTCCGCACTTTAACACTAGTTCACAAGTAGCAATATAGCACAAAGTAACTTAAAAGATTTGATTAATTGAAACTACACTTTTGTTGAGTGTAGTTCCAATTAATCAAAATCGTCTACTACATCAGATGTATCGGCACTGTGTTTCAGTTCTTTGAAGAAACGATGATACTCTCGCGGTATCACCCCCGTATCACACAACGACACCAAATCTTTATGTTTTGCTTCAGTAACGGGAAGCATGCCTGAATATGCTACCTTTAATTCTTCGTTGGCAGCAGGTATTCTCTGGCCTCTTCTTCTGGTGCCTAAAATAGTTTTTAAGCAGTGGTATTCTCCTTTCAAGTCGTATTTGAAATAGATACAGTCAGCTTCCTCTTTTCTTACTGATATTTCTTTGATGCAGTTCCATTTTACGTTCTCATTGGCCGTATCCTTTTTCCAATTTCTGTTCTCTAAAAGTGGTTTGTAGTCAATAATTTGGCTTTGGTCTATTTCAATTACCCTGTAAGGTTTTCCATTGGTCTTAGCCCATCGAACTAATGCATACCACTGATCAGGGGTATAAACCATTTTTCGTTTAGACTCTTTTTCAATGAGAGCATGGACACTGTCACCCTCATTTTGTGTATGTCCCTGCTCTAGAAATCTGTGAGTAATATCTACTTTTAGTTCCCTGGAAATATCCATATACATAGAGTAAACTACTCTGTTCCTATTTTGGCCAGAGCAATTGTCGGACCAAAACCGAAATTGTTTAGACCCCTTGTCGATATTTTTTTTCATAAACAGTCTCAAACAGCTGCTTACCTCATTAGCTCCTCTTTTAGCGGTAATCTCTGTCCACATGTAACAGAACCCTTCTAGCTTAGCTACATAAAAAACAGTGAAGTTAAAAACGGATAGTTTTCTTTTGTAATAAAGGAGTCCAACGTCACCGTGAGGAGCGTTGAGAATCTTCTGGAAATCAAATGTTGCACATACAATTTCAGGGCATTCATTAGCCATTTTTTTATCCTCATTTTTTAATTCTCTAGCTACAGTTTTATTATTTATATGCCTGTTGTAAGCTTCTATCTGTTCCTCTGTTGGCATGTTTTCATTAGAAAAAGCATGACATTTGTCACATATATCCTTTTAGGGAAAAGTATTCTGTAAAGAAACATGACTCAGGTGGTTTGTAGATACATCTTGTGGAGAATTAACAAGTGGTGTATTTACTAATGGACGTAATGCTTTTTTTGGTATTGTCAGTGCAACACAATTTGGTGCTGTAGGAGAATCAACTAGACTATCTTCATTTTATCGGGAATTTCATCGGTATCACTGTTAACTTTATCTGCAGGTGCCTCAAAAGTTGCAAAACTTATACAGTTTTGGCTAGGCGTCCAAGGTCTGTCTGATGATAGTTTGTCATCTACTAGTGCTTCTAAAGCCTTAAAATCCGATTCACTCATTCGTACTGGTGAATCTGAAATGAAATAAATTAGTGCCAATTTATTATTATTTACTACAATAATATTAACATATAGTTTATTTCATTATTGTGCCCAGCCCATACAAAAATGCATAGTAGATAGATACAAACATAATAGATTCATTCAAACATACAACATACTATCGAAAACATAACTTAATATAGCGCAGTCGGGCAAATATCGACGTAAATAATCGGAACTAACATTTTCGATGGTAAAAATACATATGTTGCGATGTACACAATGGAAACTAACACTTTCGATAAAACGCATTGTAAGATTTTGTACTAAAGTTCGTAGTAAAGTATTGTAACTACCACTTACGATTGACGGACGGAATAAAACTACGCTGTATAACATCGAATCTACAAGTTTCGATAGTTTACTTGGGTAATGCATAAAAAAATATTAAAACAAGTTATTTATATGAAAAGCATCAATAATCATTTGGGGACATATTTTGTTTTGCTATACAATATTATAATAATACATATAAGGGTTGATAACAGTGAATTAACATTGAGTTTTCATAACAAAAACTTACCTGGAACATTGTTTTCATTTTCTTGCAATTGGTTGGAGCTTATTTGATTCCTGGCTAGATGCAATATGTAAGATGATCGTGAATGTCTTCTATGCATTATAAACTATTCTATACAAGAACTTCTGTCACTAAAATAACAATTATTCGCATAGTTTTATAGTAATAAACATCCACTGACAAGTAGCGCGCGCGCGTGATGAATGATGAGCGAGGTATGCGACGTAAACAAACGATAGTGGTAGTTGCGTCTCGCTCACTGGTTTTCTTACGACGTATGTTCCCGCGTAAGATGACGAAATTTGAGTTTCGTGATTATACGACGAATTAGTGATGTCACATTCGATACTTTACGTCTTGCTAAAATAAAAACTAATGATAATTTTGCTTTGATATTTTCCCAGTTGAAATATACTAAGATAAATAACAAATTGCGCTACTAAAAAAAAATTAAAAATTTTGAGATTCGATACTCTACGTAGGGACAGTCGTCGACTGTCCCTACGTATACTATCGAAACTAGAAAACAGCACTTTACAGGGGAGCGGTTAGAAGTATTTTTGGGTAAATTTTTCGCAATATCTCATTAATTATACATCGTAGGAGAGTAGTTTTTTAGCAGTCTTGATAGTTTCTAGACCGGTTTAGGTAGTGTTAATCACATTGTAATAAATATGTGTAGTTCTGTAGAAAATAAAGATTCGATTGTCTACATCGAATTTTAAGTGAACATTTGGATCGAAACTGACACTTTCGATTATGTTCATGGGAATTTTGATATAAAACTATATCGAATGTGACACATTCAATAGTTTACATCGTACGTGAAGTAATATTTTGTTCATAATGTGCCTATCGAAATCTTTATAAAAGATCCGAATCTATGTGAGATTTTATTTTTTATTCCTAATAATTGAAAGATCAGGTAATAATATGAAACAAGAAAAGAATATTTCATAGAGAGAATGCTTTTATTTTATAATTTGAAATTTTATTACAAAAAATTGTTATTTACCTTACCAACCGATGCTTTTAATAACATCATAATTAATAATAAAGTGAGTTATCTATTATCTATTCTATGGAATGTACCATAAAATATCACTAATAATCTCAATCAAATTTTATTACTAACACATTATTTATAATAATTAAACATTTGACTGCCTACATCCTACATCGGTTTCAGTCTCAAATATTATCTTAAGATATGTCAGTCTGAAATGTTATTTTGGTACTTGTTATTAATAATATAGCTATAACCACTTTTTAGGAATCTTATGACACTTATATTGTACTAAGTACCTACTAGTTAAATTTTAAACAGTCCCTATGTTATATAAAATCACAGTACCTACTTGTTATCTAAATAAACCTTTCTTGTATGTAACGTTATGTTGTAATTTATTACACTACGCTTATAATTATTAATCATTTTAGAGCGTACTCTAAGAGAATGCATTTTGCCAGATACCAATATTGCAAAAAGCTTAATAGAAAGATGTTAATAAATTACTGAAGTTATATTTATTGTAGCAGCTAAATTTTAATTTAAAAAATCTGGTACAAGTGATCAGATTTGCTTTATAATGCAATAATTATGGTAGTTGTCGAACGCGCTCTCTCAGTGTCCGCACTTTAACACTAGTTCACAAGTAGCAATATAGCACAAAGTAACTTAAAAGATTTGATTAATTGAAACTACACTTTTGTTGAGTGTAGTTCCAATTAATCAAAATCGTCTACTACATCAGATGTATCGGCACTGTGTTTCAGTTCTTTGAAGAAACGATGATACTCTCGCGGTATCACCCCCGTATCACACAACGACACCAAATCTTTATGTTTTGCTTCAGTAACGGGAAGCATGCCTGAATATGCTACCTTTAATTCTTCGTTGGCAGCAGGTATTCTCTGGCCTCTTCTTCTGGTGCCTAAAATAGTTTTTAAGCAGTGGTATTCTCCTTTCAAGTCGTATTTGAAATAGATACAGTCAGCTTCCTCTTTTCTTACTGATATTTCTTTGATGCAGTTCCATTTTACGTTCTCATTGGCCGTATCCTTTTTCCAATTTCTGTTCTCTAAAAGTGGTTTGTAGTCAATAATTTGGCTTTGGTCTATTTCAATTACCCTGTAAGGTTTTCCATTGGTCTTAGCCCATCGAACTAATGCATACCACTGATCAGGGGTATAAACCATTTTTCGTTTAGACTCTTTTTCAATGAGAGCATGGACACTGTCACCCTCATTTTGTGTATGTCCCTGCTCTAGAAATCTGTGAGTAATATCTACTTTTAGTTCCCTGGAAATATCCATATACATAGAGTAAACTACTCTGTTCCTATTTTGGCCAGAGCAATTGTCGGACCAAAACCGAAATTGTTTAGACCCCTTGTCGATATTTTTTTTCATAAACAGTCTCAAACAGCTGCTTACCTCATTAGCTCCTCTTTTAGCGGTAATCTCTGTCCACATGTAACAGAACCCTTCTAGCTTAGCTACATAAAAAACAGTGAAGTTAAAAACGGATAGTTTTCTTTTGTAATAAAGGAGTCCAACGTCACCGTGAGGAGCGTTGAGAATCTTCTGGAAATCAAATGTTGCACATACAATTTCAGGGCATTCATTAGCCATTTTTTTATCCTCATTTTTTAATTCTCTAGCTACAGTTTTATTATTTATATGCCTGTTGTAAGCTTCTATCTGTTCCTCTGTTGGCATGTTTTCATTAGAAAAAGCATGACATTTGTCACATATATCCTTTTAGGGAAAAGTATTCTGTAAAGAAACATGACTCAGGTGGTTTGTAGATACATCTTGTGGAGAATTAACAAGTGGTGTATTTACTAATGGACGTAATGCTTTTTTTGGTATTGTCAGTGCAACACAATTTGGTGCTGTAGGAGAATCAACTAGACTATCTTCATTTTATCGGGAATTTCATCGGTATCACTGTTAACTTTATCTGCAGGTGCCTCAAAAGTTGCAAAACTTATACAGTTTTGGCTAGGCGTCCAAGGTCTGTCTGATGATAGTTTGTCATCTACTAGTGCTTCTAAAGCCTTAAAATCCGATTCACTCATTCGTACTGGTGAATCTGAAATGAAATAAATTAGTGCCAATTTATTATTATTTACTACAATAATATTAACATATAGTTTATTTCATTATTGTGCCCAGCCCATACAAAAATGCATAGTAGATAGATACAAACATAATAGATTCATTCAAACATACAACATACTATCGAAAACATAACTTAATATAGCGCAGTCGGGCAAATATCGACGTAAATAATCGGAACTAACATTTTCGATGGTAAAAATACATATGTTGCGATGTACACAATGGAAACTAACACTTTCGATAAAACGCATTGTAAGATTTTGTACTAAAGTTCGTAGTAAAGTATTGTAACTACCACTTACGATTGACGGACGGAATAAAACTACGCTGTATAACATCGAATCTACAAGTTTCGATAGTTTACTTGGGTAATGCATAAAAAAATATTAAAACAAGTTATTTATATGAAAAGCATCAATAATCATTTGGGGACATATTTTGTTTTGCTATACAATATTATAATAATACATATAAGGGTTGATAACAGTGAATTAACATTGAGTTTTCATAACAAAAACTTACCTGGAACATTGTTTTCATTTTCTTGCAATTGGTTGGAGCTTATTTGATTCCTGGCTAGATGCAATATGTAAGATGATCGTGAATGTCTTCTATGCATTATAAACTATTCTATACAAGAACTTCTGTCACTAAAATAACAATTATTCGCATAGTTTTATAGTAATAAACATCCACTGACAAGTAGCGCGCGCGCGTGATGAATGATGAGCGAGGTATGCGACGTAAACAAACGATAGTGGTAGTTGCGTCTCGCTCACTGGTTTTCTTACGACGTATGTTCCCGCGTAAGATGACGAAATTTGAGTTTCGTGATTATACGACGAATTAGTGATGTCACATTCGATACTTTACGTCTTGCTAAAATAAAAACTAATGATAATTTTGCTTTGATATTTTCCCAGTTGAAATATACTAAGATAAATAACAAATTGCGCTACTAAAAAAAAATTAAAAATTTTGAGATTCGATACTCTACGTAGGGACAGTCGTCGACTGTCCCTACGTATACTATCGAAACTAGAAAACAGCACTTTACAGGGGAGCGGTTAGAAGTATTTTTGGGTAAATTTTTCGCAATATCTCATTAATTATACATCGTAGGAGAGTAGTTTTTTAGCAGTCTTGATAGTTTCTAGACCGGTTTAGGTAGTGTTAATCACATTGTAATAAATATGTGTAGTTCTGTAGAAAATAAAGATTCGATTGTCTACATCGAATTTTAAGTGAACATTTGGATCGAAACTGACACTTTCGATTATGTTCATGGGAATTTTGATATAAAACTATATCGAATGTGACACATTCAATAGTTTACATCGTACGTGAAGTAATATTTTGTTCATAATGTGCCTATCGAAATCTTTATAAAAGATCCGAATCTATGTGAGATTTTATTTTTTATTCCTAATAATTGAAAGATCAGGTAATAATATGAAACAAGAAAAGAATATTTCATAGAGAGAATGCTTTTATTTTATAATTTGAAATTTTATTACAAAAAATTGTTATTTACCTTACCAACCGATGCTTTTAATAACATCATAATTAATAATAAAGTGAGTTATCTATTATCTATTCTATGGAATGTACCATAAAATATCACTAATAATCTCAATCAAATTTTATTACTAACACATTATTTATAATAATTAAACATTTGACTGCCTACATCCTACATCGGTTTCAGTCTCAAATATTATCTTAAGATATGTCAGTCTGAAATGTTATTTTGGTACTTGTTATTAATAATATAGCTATAACCACTTTTTAGGAATCTTATGACACTTATATTGTACTAAGTACCTACTAGTTAAATTTTAAACAGTCCCTATGTTATATAAAATCACAGTACCTACTTGTTATCTAAATAAACCTTTCTTGTATGTAACGTTATGTTGTAATTTATTACACTACGCTTATAATTATTAATCATTTTAGAGCGTACTCTAAGAGAATGCATTTTGCCAGATACCAATATTGCAAAAAGCTTAATAGAAAGATGTTAATAAATTACTGAAGTTATATTTATTGTAGCAGCTAAATTTTAATTTAAAAAATCTGGTACAAGTGATCAGATTTGCTTTATAATGCAATAATTATGGTAGTTGTCGAACGCGCTCTCTCAGTGTCCGCACTTTAACACTAGTTCACAAGTAGCAATATAGCACAAAGTAACTTAAAAGATTTGATTAATTGAAACTACACTTTTGTTGAGTGTAGTTCCAATTAATCAAAATCGTCTACTACATCAGATGTATCGGCACTGTGTTTCAGTTCTTTGAAGAAACGATGATACTCTCGCGGTATCACCCCCGTATCACACAACGACACCAAATCTTTATGTTTTGCTTCAGTAACGGGAAGCATGCCTGAATATGCTACCTTTAATTCTTCGTTGGCAGCAGGTATTCTCTGGCCTCTTCTTCTGGTGCCTAAAATAGTTTTTAAGCAGTGGTATTCTCCTTTCAAGTCGTATTTGAAATAGATACAGTCAGCTTCCTCTTTTCTTACTGATATTTCTTTGATGCAGTTCCATTTTACGTTCTCATTGGCCGTATCCTTTTTCCAATTTCTGTTCTCTAAAAGTGGTTTGTAGTCAATAATTTGGCTTTGGTCTATTTCAATTACCCTGTAAGGTTTTCCATTGGTCTTAGCCCATCGAACTAATGCATACCACTGATCAGGGGTATAAACCATTTTTCGTTTAGACTCTTTTTCAATGAGAGCATGGACACTGTCACCCTCATTTTGTGTATGTCCCTGCTCTAGAAATCTGTGAGTAATATCTACTTTTAGTTCCCTGGAAATATCCATATACATAGAGTAAACTACTCTGTTCCTATTTTGGCCAGAGCAATTGTCGGACCAAAACCGAAATTGTTTAGACCCCTTGTCGATATTTTTTTTCATAAACAGTCTCAAACAGCTGCTTACCTCATTAGCTCCTCTTTTAGCGGTAATCTCTGTCCACATGTAACAGAACCCTTCTAGCTTAGCTACATAAAAAACAGTGAAGTTAAAAACGGATAGTTTTCTTTTGTAATAAAGGAGTCCAACGTCACCGTGAGGAGCGTTGAGAATCTTCTGGAAATCAAATGTTGCACATACAATTTCAGGGCATTCATTAGCCATTTTTTTATCCTCATTTTTTAATTCTCTAGCTACAGTTTTATTATTTATATGCCTGTTGTAAGCTTCTATCTGTTCCTCTGTTGGCATGTTTTCATTAGAAAAAGCATGACATTTGTCACATATATCCTTTTAGGGAAAAGTATTCTGTAAAGAAACATGACTCAGGTGGTTTGTAGATACATCTTGTGGAGAATTAACAAGTGGTGTATTTACTAATGGACGTAATGCTTTTTTTGGTATTGTCAGTGCAACACAATTTGGTGCTGTAGGAGAATCAACTAGACTATCTTCATTTTATCGGGAATTTCATCGGTATCACTGTTAACTTTATCTGCAGGTGCCTCAAAAGTTGCAAAACTTATACAGTTTTGGCTAGGCGTCCAAGGTCTGTCTGATGATAGTTTGTCATCTACTAGTGCTTCTAAAGCCTTAAAATCCGATTCACTCATTCGTACTGGTGAATCTGAAATGAAATAAATTAGTGCCAATTTATTATTATTTACTACAATAATATTAACATATAGTTTATTTCATTATTGTGCCCAGCCCATACAAAAATGCATAGTAGATAGATACAAACATAATAGATTCATTCAAACATACAACATACTATCGAAAACATAACTTAATATAGCGCAGTCGGGCAAATATCGACGTAAATAATCGGAACTAACATTTTCGATGGTAAAAATACATATGTTGCGATGTACACAATGGAAACTAACACTTTCGATAAAACGCATTGTAAGATTTTGTACTAAAGTTCGTAGTAAAGTATTGTAACTACCACTTACGATTGACGGACGGAATAAAACTACGCTGTATAACATCGAATCTACAAGTTTCGATAGTTTACTTGGGTAATGCATAAAAAAATATTAAAACAAGTTATTTATATGAAAAGCATCAATAATCATTTGGGGACATATTTTGTTTTGCTATACAATATTATAATAATACATATAAGGGTTGATAACAGTGAATTAACATTGAGTTTTCATAACAAAAACTTACCTGGAACATTGTTTTCATTTTCTTGCAATTGGTTGGAGCTTATTTGATTCCTGGCTAGATGCAATATGTAAGATGATCGTGAATGTCTTCTATGCATTATAAACTATTCTATACAAGAACTTCTGTCACTAAAATAACAATTATTCGCATAGTTTTATAGTAATAAACATCCACTGACAAGTAGCGCGCGCGCGTGATGAATGATGAGCGAGGTATGCGACGTAAACAAACGATAGTGGTAGTTGCGTCTCGCTCACTGGTTTTCTTACGACGTATGTTCCCGCGTAAGATGACGAAATTTGAGTTTCGTGATTATACGACGAATTAGTGATGTCACATTCGATACTTTACGTCTTGCTAAAATAAAAACTAATGATAATTTTGCTTTGATATTTTCCCAGTTGAAATATACTAAGATAAATAACAAATTGCGCTACTAAAAAAAAATTAAAAATTTTGAGATTCGATACTCTACGTAGGGACAGTCGTCGACTGTCCCTACGTATACTATCGAAACTAGAAAACAGCACTTTACAGGGGAGCGGTTAGAAGTATTTTTGGGTAAATTTTTCGCAATATCTCATTAATTATACATCGTAGGAGAGTAGTTTTTTAGCAGTCTTGATAGTTTCTAGACCGGTTTAGGTAGTGTTAATCACATTGTAATAAATATGTGTAGTTCTGTAGAAAATAAAGATTCGATTGTCTACATCGAATTTTAAGTGAACATTTGGATCGAAACTGACACTTTCGATTATGTTCATGGGAATTTTGATATAAAACTATATCGAATGTGACACATTCAATAGTTTACATCGTACGTGAAGTAATATTTTGTTCATAATGTGCCTATCGAAATCTTTATAAAAGATCCGAATCTATGTGAGATTTTATTTTTTATTCCTAATAATTGAAAGATCAGGTAATAATATGAAACAAGAAAAGAATATTTCATAGAGAGAATGCTTTTATTTTATAATTTGAAATTTTATTACAAAAAATTGTTATTTACCTTACCAACCGATGCTTTTAATAACATCATAATTAATAATAAAGTGAGTTATCTATTATCTATTCTATGGAATGTACCATAAAATATCACTAATAATCTCAATCAAATTTTATTACTAACACATTATTTATAATAATTAAACATTTGACTGCCTACATCCTACATCGGTTTCAGTCTCAAATATTATCTTAAGATATGTCAGTCTGAAATGTTATTTTGGTACTTGTTATTAATAATATAGCTATAACCACTTTTTAGGAATCTTATGACACTTATATTGTACTAAGTACCTACTAGTTAAATTTTAAACAGTCCCTATGTTATATAAAATCACAGTACCTACTTGTTATCTAAATAAACCTTTCTTGTATGTAACGTTATGTTGTAATTTATTACACTACGCTTATAATTATTAATCATTTTAGAGCGTACTCTAAGAGAATGCATTTTGCCAGATACCAATATTGCAAAAAGCTTAATAGAAAGATGTTAATAAATTACTGAAGTTATATTTATTGTAGCAGCTAAATTTTAATTTAAAAAATCTGGTACAAGTGATCAGATTTGCTTTATAATGCAATAATTATGGTAGTTGTCGAACGCGCTCTCTCAGTGTCCGCACTTTAACACTAGTTCACAAGTAGCAATATAGCACAAAGTAACTTAAAAGATTTGATTAATTGAAACTACACTTTTGTTGAGTGTAGTTCCAATTAATCAAAATCGTCTACTACATCAGATGTATCGGCACTGTGTTTCAGTTCTTTGAAGAAACGATGATACTCTCGCGGTATCACCCCCGTATCACACAACGACACCAAATCTTTATGTTTTGCTTCAGTAACGGGAAGCATGCCTGAATATGCTACCTTTAATTCTTCGTTGGCAGCAGGTATTCTCTGGCCTCTTCTTCTGGTGCCTAAAATAGTTTTTAAGCAGTGGTATTCTCCTTTCAAGTCGTATTTGAAATAGATACAGTCAGCTTCCTCTTTTCTTACTGATATTTCTTTGATGCAGTTCCATTTTACGTTCTCATTGGCCGTATCCTTTTTCCAATTTCTGTTCTCTAAAAGTGGTTTGTAGTCAATAATTTGGCTTTGGTCTATTTCAATTACCCTGTAAGGTTTTCCATTGGTCTTAGCCCATCGAACTAATGCATACCACTGATCAGGGGTATAAACCATTTTTCGTTTAGACTCTTTTTCAATGAGAGCATGGACACTGTCACCCTCATTTTGTGTATGTCCCTGCTCTAGAAATCTGTGAGTAATATCTACTTTTAGTTCCCTGGAAATATCCATATACATAGAGTAAACTACTCTGTTCCTATTTTGGCCAGAGCAATTGTCGGACCAAAACCGAAATTGTTTAGACCCCTTGTCGATATTTTTTTTCATAAACAGTCTCAAACAGCTGCTTACCTCATTAGCTCCTCTTTTAGCGGTAATCTCTGTCCACATGTAACAGAACCCTTCTAGCTTAGCTACATAAAAAACAGTGAAGTTAAAAACGGATAGTTTTCTTTTGTAATAAAGGAGTCCAACGTCACCGTGAGGAGCGTTGAGAATCTTCTGGAAATCAAATGTTGCACATACAATTTCAGGGCATTCATTAGCCATTTTTTTATCCTCATTTTTTAATTCTCTAGCTACAGTTTTATTATTTATATGCCTGTTGTAAGCTTCTATCTGTTCCTCTGTTGGCATGTTTTCATTAGAAAAAGCATGACATTTGTCACATATATCCTTTTAGGGAAAAGTATTCTGTAAAGAAACATGACTCAGGTGGTTTGTAGATACATCTTGTGGAGAATTAACAAGTGGTGTATTTACTAATGGACGTAATGCTTTTTTTGGTATTGTCAGTGCAACACAATTTGGTGCTGTAGGAGAATCAACTAGACTATCTTCATTTTATCGGGAATTTCATCGGTATCACTGTTAACTTTATCTGCAGGTGCCTCAAAAGTTGCAAAACTTATACAGTTTTGGCTAGGCGTCCAAGGTCTGTCTGATGATAGTTTGTCATCTACTAGTGCTTCTAAAGCCTTAAAATCCGATTCACTCATTCGTACTGGTGAATCTGAAATGAAATAAATTAGTGCCAATTTATTATTATTTACTACAATAATATTAACATATAGTTTATTTCATTATTGTGCCCAGCCCATACAAAAATGCATAGTAGATAGATACAAACATAATAGATTCATTCAAACATACAACATACTATCGAAAACATAACTTAATATAGCGCAGTCGGGCAAATATCGACGTAAATAATCGGAACTAACATTTTCGATGGTAAAAATACATATGTTGCGATGTACACAATGGAAACTAACACTTTCGATAAAACGCATTGTAAGATTTTGTACTAAAGTTCGTAGTAAAGTATTGTAACTACCACTTACGATTGACGGACGGAATAAAACTACGCTGTATAACATCGAATCTACAAGTTTCGATAGTTTACTTGGGTAATGCATAAAAAAATATTAAAACAAGTTATTTATATGAAAAGCATCAATAATCATTTGGGGACATATTTTGTTTTGCTATACAATATTATAATAATACATATAAGGGTTGATAACAGTGAATTAACATTGAGTTTTCATAACAAAAACTTACCTGGAACATTGTTTTCATTTTCTTGCAATTGGTTGGAGCTTATTTGATTCCTGGCTAGATGCAATATGTAAGATGATCGTGAATGTCTTCTATGCATTATAAACTATTCTATACAAGAACTTCTGTCACTAAAATAACAATTATTCGCATAGTTTTATAGTAATAAACATCCACTGACAAGTAGCGCGCGCGCGTGATGAATGATGAGCGAGGTATGCGACGTAAACAAACGATAGTGGTAGTTGCGTCTCGCTCACTGGTTTTCTTACGACGTATGTTCCCGCGTAAGATGACGAAATTTGAGTTTCGTGATTATACGACGAATTAGTGATGTCACATTCGATACTTTACGTCTTGCTAAAATAAAAACTAATGATAATTTTGCTTTGATATTTTCCCAGTTGAAATATACTAAGATAAATAACAAATTGCGCTACTAAAAAAAAATTAAAAATTTTGAGATTCGATACTCTACGTAGGGACAGTCGATATAGTTTATACGAACATACATTTGCTTAATCCACTTTTGTTTTTTGATTCACACTTAACACACTGAGTACTAATGCTAAGATGACTGCAACAAAATAGAATTGTACTCTTATGTTTTTTCGGATTCAGGCGCTTTGGGAGCTTTTACGCGCATCATTATGTGATGTGCTTGCTTATAGGAACATTTTATATATGTATCTGATTAAAATTGATTTTGATGATACAAAGTTTAAGTGAAGTGTTTTAGCGTTAGTTGCGTTTGAGTAATCACAGCTTTTTAGAAATGTCACTTTTAAAGGGGTGAAAAAAGGGATGCAAGTTTTACTTCTTCATGCGAGCGAAGCCGTGAGCTACCACTAGCACAAAACTATTTTGTTATTGATGTTTGGTTTAGACATGAAATCAATGACCTGTGTACTGTGTTGCAAGCACGTACTGACCACCAATTAGTGGCATGTGACCGCCAACTATCTAGTCCACCTACATAGTAATACATGCTAGGTTGTATATCTGTATTGTGTGACACAAAAATATCATTCTCTTTGAACAACAGCATTCTAATAACACAAATATTAGTATGTATTACGGTGACAATGAGATTTTTTTGAAAAGCTTTAATTATGTTTTTTCTCTCGACTAACGAATAATATCAGTTAATTAAATGAAAAGGAATTTATAAACACACGACAGAAAAAAATATATACACAAATTAAATTTCAATCTAAATAACTAAATCTATAATATTTGACTTAAAACTTTTACTATAAATACTTTTCATAAAGATAAGATATGATATCTTTCATGCACATTGGGCGGCCTTATTGCTTTAGGCAATTTCTTCCAGGCAACCTTTGGATAGACAGGATTTAGAATTTTTAATAGGTGGTGTACAAAAATACGTTAAATAAATAAATAAGTGAAAGAACACAATACAAACTCAGATAATACAATAATAAATAATAATAAACAATACAATACATAATATTATTATATTCATGTGTAGTTTTTACCCAAAAAACATCTTCACTTATTCCATAGCAAATCAATAAAAATAACAGTAGTTTGTGCGTAACATAATGTAGAATAGAAATATTCCACGTGTCCGGTCCAAGGGACTTTCCATTATAACTTATCGTTTCGTCTGGCCCGCGCCATCTGAGGATAAACTCCTAATCCCACATATAAAACACAATTTTACCAAGCCAGGATGGGATAGAATAATTTATATTAATTATATTTATAGTAAGTGGATTTGGGTGTTCAATGACCTAGATATAAAATGTAAATACGTTACAATGTCAAATATTCTATAACTAAAACCGTAAGTCACATTATCATCCATCAAAGTCACATCACAAAACATATTCAGAAAAGTCTCAAAAAATCACGAATATATGTAATTGGTTCTAGTAGGAAAACAAATTCATCTAACATTTACATATCAAACTCAACAGAAGGTACACTATTCAAACAGACAGTCTTTTACGATTACGACCTAACTTAACAGTCTTGTTTTGTGAAGGTATTCAAGTATAATATGATGAACTCCAGACAACTTAAGTTACAAACCCTCACATACAAGCCCTCGGAACTATAAAATGGCTAGAGCGTGCTAGTTAAAACTTTCACTATTAACTCTTGCATAGGGTTTCAACGTATGAAGTAAGGGGTCTAGGGTCGATGCTTAGACTTTCAATATAAAGTTATTGTAGGTCGTGTGTTGATGAACAGATAGGTATAAAATTATTTATTCTAAATATTTGCGCTGTCCAGCGCTGTTTACCCAACACTATCTTTGAGCATGCATAGACGGTATAAGTGTTACATGATCAATACATATTAATCGAAGTTGATCTAAATAAATTATTTATATACTGTTATGATCAGTAATAAAGAATTTAACAATTCTCATAACTGCCACCTCATTAGCTATAAAAGCTTTTTTCTGTTCAGCCTACGCGCAAAATCCTAAAAAAACCTCGAAAACATTTCTTAAAACGTCTTTTTATGCCCACTGTACAAAATCGATGTTGTTTCCATGTACTGCCACATCACGTGGGAGTGCCGCCAGATTTCTAGACTCGCAAGCATGACTGGAGATCTTGACAAACGACTTTCGACTGTATAGGTAGATTTATTTATAGAAAAGTATTTTTTTATGTTTTTGTGTTTTAGTGTTGAATGACAATGGATATATTTTGCTTCTACCTTCATAGTAAGGACAGCAAGGCTATGGAACTCTCTACCTGGAGACCTGTTATCAGAAAATTATAGCCCAGGTGTCTTCAAATCTAGAGTAAAAATCTTCTAGGCAAGCGTGCTACATATTTGACTATAGTGGTGCTTAACATCAGGCAAGCTGCAGTCAAACGTAAGCCTATATTCCATGATAAAAAAAACTACATACGTTTGTGAATACATTGGTTGCAATACAACTAGATACTTTGTCAATCGATCTCATACTGGCACGAAACATTTTGCATTGAAATCCAGAGACAAAATAGCGTTGTCATTTGTTTGTAAAAGGTCCAAAGTCATTTTGTCTCGTGGATACTAGACTCCGCGTGGCTGGACCGGTCTGTGTAGGATCGATGCTCTAGCTGAGTCGGCGGAATAAATCTTTGTTTAGTGCAAATCGTGACCGGTTATTTGTGAATGTGCGAGAAGGCGATTTAAACTCGACTTTGTACAGTCAACTGTTTCTGGAGATTGTATGGTTTGTCTTGGAAGATGTTGGTTGTTGAGTGTAGCTCAAGTGTTGGGATTTAGAAAGTTTTCTAGTGGTATCCAATGGCACAACGTCACTTGCTAGATATTTCTACTTTACAAAACTTTGAGAAACCATACAAGATATTATAGTGAACTATTTGCTTTACTTAGTTTTTTTTTGTTTTTAATGTCTAAGTCAAAATTAGCAATCAAAACGTAATAAGCTTGTGTGTTGCAAAATTCCAAAGCTACTAACAGCCGTGTTGCGTCCTCGGGGAGTCATCAAGCGATTATAATTAACTTTCGGTCAAAGCATGAAAGCACGACGAAATTGACGTTACTTGCACCGGTTTTATTTAACTTTGCCCGGGTTACGAGCTCATCCCGCTTTGGCCGGGACTACGTCCGGGTATGAGCCGGTATTTTAATTGCAGTTTGTCCGGGGCCCGGTTAGTTGAAATTTAATATTTCACTTCCACGTATCCGCTGTGATAGCGTCGAACTATGTTCATGAAATTATGGCTCACTGAGCGGGGCTATTTTGGAACTCATGTTTGTGAAATTTTTGAACAATTTTGTAAATTCGAGTAGCCAAAATATGTAGCTTGTTGGTGAAGTATGTTAAAATAACTACACTCTTAAATTGATATTAATTATTCGCGAGCTAAAGCTATTCTTGAGTTAATCGCAAACATTAAATAAAAGCTTTATTTATATACATATTTATCTAAACTAATACCTACTCCACAATGACTTGCATTATACATCGTAAGCCCCCAGGTTGCAAATATGGTGCGTGGGAGAGGCGTGGGTCGCAGATCATTAAATTAGCATGGAAGTAATGCAGCAAGCAACTGTATCTGCATACAAGTATACAGGGTTACATCTTCTTTTCGAGAAAGTAAGCCTCGAGAGTTCGTTAAGCCGCCTTAAGGGCCTCTGAAATGGCTTAACGCCTGCCGACGATTTAGAGTTAATGGTTACATATTTATCTACGTATAAAAATATTAAAGGCAGTGTCAATACAGCCAATACTAATACTTCTATAACTTTCTGACTTACGTATCAATTTCATTAGTCATGACATTTAAGTTATTGCCACTAGTGAACTGAAGTCACTCTTATTCATTAAATAAATGCATTAGTTCGCAGTACCCTTGTACATTAGTCTATATGTACACACATATGTACATATGTAGATAGATCCAGTCAAACTGGTTTCTAGTGCGACTTGTATGCGTAGTTTTGATGCAAAAAATGTGTTAGGATCTCTCCCGTGGGAAGATAGTAGCTTAGGACTAGTTTTACTACGATGACGATGTAGTTTTTATTAGAGAACTTGACAGTATGTTTTAAATTCCAAGTGATTAGATATTTTAATTTCACATTATTATTTGTCAATAAGGATACTAGGCTACTACTACTAACGGCTATTATTCTATAGCTATAAATAAATAAAACCGGCCATCATTTCCGTCATTTGCAGGTATATAAAATAAGAAAAAAACGAACGAGAAATCAAACGAATTACACGTGTATTACTTCTTTATCCACAGCAAAATACAAACAAATTAATACATTTTATCAGTCAAGAGTCTAATCCACCTAAGATTATCCTGTTTTGAATATAACTATATATAATACTAATATCTTGTCTAAACTAATCTCAATTCCACAAAGTACAGACTAAGAAGATATTTTACTTTATTTTAAACTAGCTGATGCGCGCGACTTCGTCCGCGTGGAATAGTTATTAGTAATAACTTATTACCATAAAAACGGTTCTAGTGAGTTAACCTTAAAACATAGACATATACAGTTGCGGACATTTTTTTAGATTATTTCAAGAGAAATAATTCTTTTGATATCTTGAACCGTTTTCGCAGCGCACGCAACGGAAGCCCTCAAAGATGAATAATTTCCTCCGTTTTTTCCACATTTTCTATTGTTTCTTCGCTTCTATTAGTTGCAGCGTGATGTTATACAGCTAAGCTAATGATGTTATAAAGCCTTTCTTGATAACTGGTCTATCCAACACAAAAAGAATTTTTCAATTCGCACCAGTAGTTCCTGAGATTAGCGCGTTCAAACAAACATACAAACAAACAAACTCTTCAGCTTTATAATATTAGTATATATAAAGTTGAACCTTTGTGTAGCCCCAAACTTCTTCGAATCTCTTTAAGAGATTAACATAGCTGTAGAACATTTCCAGTGAAATAAGGCTTACTTGAACTCCGTGATAGCTTGCAAGTTAGACTGGCAAACAGAGATAGCAGGTAACTTGCAGATGGAGCTTAGAGCATATACATAATTCGACTGTCCCTACGTAGAGTATCGAATCTCAAAATTTTTAATTTTTTTTTAGTAGCGCAATTTGTTATTTATCTTAGTATATTTCAACTGGGAAAATATCAAAGCAAAATTATCATTAGTTTTTATTTTAGCAAGACGTAAAGTATCGAATGTGACATCACTAATTCGTCGTATAATCACGAAACTCAAATTTCGTCATCTTACGCGGGAACATACGTCGTAAGAAAACCAGTGAGCGAGACGCAACTACCACTATCGTTTGTTTACGTCGCATACCTCGCTCATCATTCATCACGCGCGCGCGCTACTTGTCAGTGGATGTTTATTACTATAAAACTATGCGAATAATTGTTATTTTAGTGACAGAAGTTCTTGTATAGAATAGTTTATAATGCATAGAAGACATTCACGATCATCTTACATATTGCATCTAGCCAGGAATCAAATAAGCTCCAACCAATTGCAAGAAAATGAAAACAATGTTCCAGGTAAGTTTTTGTTATGAAAACTCAATGTTAATTCACTGTTATCAACCCTTATATGTATTATTATAATATTGTATAGCAAAACAAAATATGTCCCCAAATGATTATTGATGCTTTTCATATAAATAACTTGTTTTAATATTTTTTTATGCATTACCCAAGTAAACTATCGAAACTTGTAGATTCGATGTTATACAGCGTAGTTTTATTCCGTCCGTCAATCGTAAGTGGTAGTTACAATACTTTACTACGAACTTTAGTACAAAATCTTACAATGCGTTTTATCGAAAGTGTTAGTTTCCATTGTGTACATCGCAACATATGTATTTTTACCATCGAAAATGTTAGTTCCGATTATTTACGTCGATATTTGCCCGACTGCGCTATATTAAGTTATGTTTTCGATAGTATGTTGTATGTTTGAATGAATCTATTATGTTTGTATCTATCTACTATGCATTTTTGTATGGGCTGGGCACAATAATGAAATAAACTATATGTTAATATTATTGTAGTAAATAATAATAAATTGGCACTAATTTATTTCATTTCAGATTCACCAGTACGAATGAGTGAATCGGATTTTAAGGCTTTAGAAGCACTAGTAGATGACAAACTATCATCAGACAGACCTTGGACGCCTAGCCAAAACTGTATAAGTTTTGCAACTTTTGAGGCACCTGCAGATAAAGTTAACAGTGATACCGATGAAATTCCCGATAAAATGAAGATAGTCTAGTTGATTCTCCTACAGCACCAAATTGTGTTGCACTGACAATACCAAAAAAAGCATTACGTCCATTAGTAAATACACCACTTGTTAATTCTCCACAAGATGTATCTACAAACCACCTGAGTCATGTTTCTTTACAGAATACTTTTCCCTAAAAGGATATATGTGACAAATGTCATGCTTTTTCTAATGAAAACATGCCAACAGAGGAACAGATAGAAGCTTACAACAGGCATATAAATAATAAAACTGTAGCTAGAGAATTAAAAAATGAGGATAAAAAAATGGCTAATGAATGCCCTGAAATTGTATGTGCAACATTTGATTTCCAGAAGATTCTCAACGCTCCTCACGGTGACGTTGGACTCCTTTATTACAAAAGAAAACTATCCGTTTTTAACTTCACTGTTTTTTATGTAGCTAAGCTAGAAGGGTTCTGTTACATGTGGACAGAGATTACCGCTAAAAGAGGAGCTAATGAGGTAAGCAGCTGTTTGAGACTGTTTATGAAAAAAAATATCGACAAGGGGTCTAAACAATTTCGGTTTTGGTCCGACAATTGCTCTGGCCAAAATAGGAACAGAGTAGTTTACTCTATGTATATGGATATTTCCAGGGAACTAAAAGTAGATATTACTCACAGATTTCTAGAGCAGGGACATACACAAAATGAGGGTGACAGTGTCCATGCTCTCATTGAAAAAGAGTCTAAACGAAAAATGGTTTATACCCCTGATCAGTGGTATGCATTAGTTCGATGGGCTAAGACCAATGGAAAACCTTACAGGGTAATTGAAATAGACCAAAGCCAAATTATTGACTACAAACCACTTTTAGAGAACAGAAATTGGAAAAAGGATACGGCCAATGAGAACGTAAAATGGAACTGCATCAAAGAAATATCAGTAAGAAAAGAGGAAGCTGACTGTATCTATTTCAAATACGACTTGAAAGGAGAATACCACTGCTTAAAAACTATTTTAGGCACCAGAAGAAGAGGCCAGAGAATACCTGCTGCCAACGAAGAATTAAAGGTAGCATATTCAGGCATGCTTCCCGTTACTGAAGCAAAACATAAAGATTTGGTGTCGTTGTGTGATACGGGGGTGATACCGCGAGAGTATCATCGTTTCTTCAAAGAACTGAAACACAGTGCCGATACATCTGATGTAGTAGACGATTTTGATTAATTGGAACTACACTCAACAAAAGTGTAGTTTCAATTAATCAAATCTTTTAAGTTACTTTGTGCTATATTGCTACTTGTGAACTAGTGTTAAAGTGCGGACACTGAGAGAGCGCGTTCGACAACTACCATAATTATTGCATTATAAAGCAAATCTGATCACTTGTACCAGATTTTTTAAATTAAAATTTAGCTGCTACAATAAATATAACTTCAGTAATTTATTAACATCTTTCTATTAAGCTTTTTGCAATATTGGTATCTGGCAAAATGCATTCTCTTAGAGTACGCTCTAAAATGATTAATAATTATAAGCGTAGTGTAATAAATTACAACATAACGTTACATACAAGAAAGGTTTATTTAGATAACAAGTAGGTACTGTGATTTTATATAACATAGGGACTGTTTAAAATTTAACTAGTAGGTACTTAGTACAATATAAGTGTCATAAGATTCCTAAAAAGTGGTTATAGCTATATTATTAATAACAAGTACCAAAATAACATTTCAGACTGACATATCTTAAGATAATATTTGAGACTGAAACCGATGTAGGATGTAGGCAGTCAAATGTTTAATTATTATAAATAATGTGTTAGTAATAAAATTTGATTGAGATTATTAGTGATATTTTATGGTACATTCCATAGAATAGATAATAGATAACTCACTTTATTATTAATTATGATGTTATTAAAAGCATCGGTTGGTAAGGTAAATAACAATTTTTTGTAATAAAATTTCAAATTATAAAATAAAAGCATTCTCTCTATGAAATATTCTTTTCTTGTTTCATATTATTACCTGATCTTTCAATTATTAGGAATAAAAAATAAAATCTCACATAGATTCGGATCTTTTATAAAGATTTCGATAGGCACATTATGAACAAAATATTACTTCACGTACGATGTAAACTATTGAATGTGTCACATTCGATATAGTTTTATATCAAAATTCCCATGAACATAATCGAAAGTGTCAGTTTCGATCCAAATGTTCACTTAAAATTCGATGTAGACAATCGAATCTTTATTTTCTACAGAACTACACATATTTATTACAATGTGATTAACACTACCTAAACCGGTCTAGAAACTATCAAGACTGCTAAAAAACTACTCTCCTACGATGTATAATTAATGAGATATTGCGAAAAATTTACCCAAAAATACTTCTAACCGCTCCCCTGTAAAGTGCTGTTTTCTAGTTTCGATAGTATACGTAGGGACAGTCGAATTAACTTAGACGATGGAGTTGGTATTTCTAGAGGTGTAATGGTGGCTATTTTGATGGTTATTCACGTATAGTCGAGTAGTGCGTAATGTATACGCCGATTGTCACTACGCATATTTTGCTAAATTTTAACACTATTTTTAAAAAGTTTTCAAGGAAAGGCCACCTTTGTCAGTAGGTTCTGTCATAAGTTGACTGCAACAACACAAAGTGCAAATTAGATATAATACGAGTCTCTCTTGAGTCGTATTCCTCATGATTGAGGGTCGTGACTCCCCCGCAGAATTAATTCGTTATCGGAGTTTTCTTGGGCATATACATCGTGGTGGGCGCCCTGGTCCTTCCACGGAAGACACATGTCCTCGGATATTGTGGTCCTCAAAAATGTCGGTTTCCTCACGATGTTTTCTTTCACCGTTAAACGAGTGCAAATCCACACTTAACTTGAAAAAACAAGTCATTGGTGTACGGACGGATTCGAACCAAGTTGCGTCTGAATTTAAAGCAGACACTGGAACCGCTAAGCCACACTCACTTTTTAATACGAGTACAGCACCAAAAATCTTGAAACATTTGTTTTCCATTTTGCACATATTATATTAATCTATCGCATTTTGTTTATCACAAAAATCGAGATTAAAAAAAAAACTAGGTTCATTGATTACAAATATTGTAGTTGTATGTAACTACAACAACTTGTACTACAGAGTACAAAATATATATGTATAATGCTGACAATTTACATTTGTAAACGTCAAATTTTCCTTTCTACAGGCATCTAACTCTACCTGTAACTCATCTCCAAACATTCGCGGCGTCAATCTCCATAATGCTCGAGGTTCTTTCCCAAGTTATGTAATCTAGCTTCAAGTTGGAACCCTTTGAGCTTGAATACCAATCAACGCATTGTTCGAATGTTTGAATTCTCTTTGAAATGGGATGTGACAGACAGACGGCTTGGCATAATATAGCTGCTATTAATAGATAGCATACCGGATAAGAGATTTGTTTGTTTGCTATAATACGTTAATAGCTACCTGATATCTGGTATTGGTTTTACTGTCTGGTTAAATGGTGACAATGGTTAAAAAATAACGTTAAAAATTAGTTTAATTATTTAATTGCATTATTATCAATTTTTAATTATTTAGAATAAAAACAAACTGTAATGTAATGACATGTAATTCGCACAAATTATTAATAAAAATGTTTATCTGTTTAACAGGAAAGATAAAATCCACTTAGTTATTTTTCCCTTCCACAAACTTTCTATTATTTATTTGTTTAGACCGGGCTTATTTCTTCGGAACGTTGTTAGTGTCCTAAGTACCTAACACAATATTTGGGCTTCTCATAATGGCGATTCCCCAGTTTATCCCGAAAAGGGTCCCTAAAGTCCCTATACCGGCGTGAAACGGGTCCTAATCCGAATGAAATATGTATAAAAGTGGGACTTATTTCAGTCACGATCGCGATCAGCCTCTTGGACTATAACTTATGCTTCCGACTCCTGGACTATAAATCACTAGTCTAGCCGAAGATAAATTATACCTAGAGAAGCTGGATGAATGTCCGAGCTTTTTGGTGGCAGGAGCCAATATGGCGCGCTCAGGGGGCTGGAAGCGAGAATAATGATTCCAGAACATGTTGGCAGCTTCATTATGTGCTACATAATTAGTCATTTTGCGGAGTTTAGTTTGACACTTATTTTTAATAAACTGACCCATGACTACGTCTCATCTTGTGCCAAGCGACGCTGCAACACGTAGAACGTGGTTGGATAGAGGAAATAAAATCACTCTCGACTCGATAAATTGTAGTAAAGAAAAACAAAGAAAGAACAGTAAAAAGAAACCTAGGAGCTGTACAGTTTAAAATTAATCTCAAAGCATCACGGTTAGTGCAAGTCTTCAGTTCCTGTATTGTAAACCGATATCTTTTTATCACTAGAAGGCCTATTTGAATCTGTTAGTGATTACAGTGTGCTTTTTTAAATATAAAGCAACAAAAACGCTACAATAATCACAGTTATTTTAAGGAAATTTACGCAATAAAATTGCTTTATAAACCTTGCCTCTAGCTTTTTCATCTGTTAATATGAAGCGATGGCCAGTTCATGTTGAGTTCATCTAGTTCACAGGTGACCGCGCACTGTGCCCAGTCGTGTGATCAGAGAGGCACAGTAAAGGCACACAATGTACACACGTAAAGTGTTGTTATGTTTAGAATCTGCTGATTGAGTTTTAGAACATATGTACCTTGTTGAGTGAAATCACATTCATAATGTGAAACAAATCTCAACCATATCAATTTCACAGTCACATACTTTTAGTCACTTATTTGGTCATTAGTTGTTAAATCTGTTAGGTTTTTTTCTAATCATGTATTCTTCGATATGCTTTACATTTTTTACGTAACTTGTTTACTGAGTGCGTGCCCGAGGCGAGTGAAATCAATAAACCGTAGCCTATCTATTACATCTAATCTCCAGATCGATTACCTTGCTACGTCAAATATTTCAACAAAGAGTAACTTGGGTAATTCATCATTCCAACGAAACTCCCGCCACACGGCTATAATACCCTGGCCGCAGTGACTCGGGACACATTAAAAAGCCCTATTTCTCCCATAAAAGGAAGCCATTTCCTTCGTTTTCCCGATGAATTGACATCCATCGATGTCAGACCGAACAAAGAAAAATCACAGTACATTTAGTAAAGCCGAAAGACCATTTTAAAGCTTGCGTCTTCGCAATACAGACCGGCCGGGGAATGAATGTGTCGCCTTGAACAGACAACAATTATGTGGCGTTTGCAGCTATATTTTTTCTGTGAAAACTCGCTTTGTCAATCATTGTATTACGAGAATGGAAATTGAAGCGGCCCCGCTTAGGTATGCTAATTTCCTTTACACAATATTTTTCTTTTGTTCCGTGTTCTAGAGAAGCTGGAGACGATATACTTATAAAATTTTGCTTTTAAGACGAGACGTTTATTTATCGTTAACATGTTTATAAGCAATCAGAAGGCCTCTTCATTTGATGTTTACAATTACCATGAACAGCTCTTATCTTAAGCCAATAAAACTGCGTAATAGGAGTTCCCTTCTAAGGGTAAAGGTAAACTTTGCATTTGACCTTACTGCCGCCGCGGGGGCCTGCGTCTAAGCCTCCCCCTCCAACCTGCTCGCTACTCTAACACGGCGGCAATACGACACAATTTATATCGAAACAACCCCAACCGCGTTTAAAGTAAAAGCTACCTTCGGCCTCCGTAATTAGGTACACAATGAATCAATTTGTAATCGATCATGTATCGTTGACATTCTAATAACGCACCCTATTGCCGGGGGCTAGGGCATAATGTCGGGCGCCCGAGAAGGGTTATTCAAATTTATTGAGGCATAGTTGCTCGGGTACAAAGTCGATATTTGCTGAACCGATGTTTTCGTAAGCCGCGGGTGGTTTGTGTTATTTTCAAATACAAAACGCGTTAGGATACAATGTTGCCAGTATATGCTAATGATTTTTATCGCGTGTGCTGGGGGTAAGCTCAGATTGAGTTTATATTACGGCGGCGGCGTTTTTCAGAGAACAAACGACGCGGTGATACCGGTAGCTGTAAAAATCAAAATAAAGGGTATTGATGTGGTCATAAATTGGAGGCTTATCGGGAGCCGAGGGTTAGGTAACGGCCGATGCCGATTCCAAATGTTAAGCCATTTCTAGGTAGCTCTTTCTGTATTATTATTTATTGTAGACGTTTTCTTTTTAGTGAGGTTTTTTTTTTAATTTCATGTATTCTTACTCGTTCATCATCAATAAGAAAACATTAATATGATTTCATATCTATGATAGTAGTATTTTTGTTCAAAATGTCAAATAGAAAACAACCATTTGACATCTGAATGTTTCATAATATTATTTTTAAAAGACATGTCTCAATGATATATTACTTAATATCTGAATTTGTGATGACTTGTTTATGTATATTGACTTAATCTTTCAAATACAAATACAAATACAAATTATTTATTTATAACTCCATAGTTACAAGTCAGAATACGTCATGTACATGTATTGTTTACAATAGTAAACTTAATAATTTAAGTTTAAAAGTATTGTACTTTCTATTGTATAATACTACTTTCTTATTGAATTGAAATTGTTAATAGATTCTTAGTGACAAAAATGTGTTTTGCACACCAGAAATGGTAAGATGTAAGATACTTTAAATATTTTTGTACTATGATTCTCACTACATCTTTGCAAATAAATGAATTTGAATTTGAATTTAGAACCATTTCTAAATTAGCAACGAAATACACGAAAATTACCTCTGCAAACCCTATTTAATTCGTCAGCCACAACTCATTTCGAAAAAATACATTCCACTCAACAAGTGAAAAGAAATCTCAGGTCGTAATGGCCCATATAAAACGTAACTTCGTTTTGAAGAAAAGTTATAATCTTTAGCCAGCAGCGGGTCCTAAGCGGGTGCTCCATCATAGCCGAGGTAGAGGGGAGGGGAGATAAGTTTTGAAGGAAAAGAGATGAAAACACCTTACAACGGGAGTCAAATAGCCTTTGTGGGGAAGTAACTAGGTAACTTCGTCAGGTAATATTAGCTCGCGAAGTGGTTTGAGACGCCCGTGGGAAATGTGCTACGCCATTTGAGCGCTACGAAGTGCTACGCCGCTACGAAGCTACAGATCGGCTACGACAATTAAATCTAATATTGGACAATTATACTTGAGATTGGGATTTTAGATGTCAGACTTTTGTTTTAATATGAACAATGCGGTAAGGTTATTTTATCAAACGACTATAAGACCATAAAATATTTTTCTATCAATATTGACGGTTAAATAATGCACTTGATGCATATGATTAATCGGAAAATAAAAAAAAGAACATATTGATGATGAATAAGTCTAAGGATTGAAATGGAGTATTTCCACAATATCAATTTTAAACTAATTAAGTTAACTACTATTATTTATTTCAAACAACAACGGAGTTTGTTAAAAGCATACTTACTTAAACAAATTAATAATGTTGTTCACACCTGAGTTTCTACAAAAGGTATTGCATAGCTTGTAATATCGCAAACATTGCTTGCAAAAGACCGTGCAGACACCCCTTTGTATACAAAACGTTTTGCGTAGTATTGTGTAGTCAGCGGCATAGATTTAGAAATTTGTGTTATACGGGTATATCATATCGAAGGTTGATTGCTTTTGTAATTTGACTGTTGAAAATAACCACAGAAAAATATTGATATCCTGATAACATTAGTATTAAAATATGTAAAATTATTTAAACTAGTATTAATACATATTTATGTGCTAATAACTGTATATTTGTTCAAAAACCAACCCGCTATCTCTTGTCGCTATAGTTTTTGAGGTCCCTTGTGGTACTCCAAGGTCTGATGGTCAAAGTGATGGTGATACTCGGCCTTCGGCCTCGTATCCTGTATATTACTGACTACCTAAAAAATCACTAATCATTTAATTAATTTGTAAATTTTCAACGTATCTAATACCGACATTGTTCTTCATTAAACATAAAGCCACATTAAAATTGCGTTCAAATGTAATCAACATAATGTAGATTACTAAATGATTACAATCTGTCACAGATAAAATTTCTACCGAGTAGTCAACAGTTAACATGCTTTTAAACCTCTTCATAACCAACATATCATCATATCACACAAAACAAGTAAAACCAGGCCGAATAAAGCTTATTCACTGATTCACAGCTGTCTCTGCAATTTGTATAATGAACTAGTTTGCGCGACTCAAAGTAAAATGTTTTGTGTCATGGCTGCCGGTACAAGATGGAATATGGTTATGACATTTAGCTTTGAACGCGACGGATCCTGAGCGAGAGCTTGTGACGCCCTTTGTGTTGGAAATGTTATCATTTACTAGCTATGCGATGGTTGTTATGATATACTTATAGTTTTAGTGTTTGAAAGTTGTCTATTTGTAGCATTTTAGAACATTTATGGTCTCGCTTACTTACCAAAAACGTCATAACCGACGCATGTTTAAAGTTAGTATTAAACGACTTATCAACTCGGCAAGAACTAGCTTGATACTAGTCTTGTAACTTCTTATGTTTTTACAATGGTACCATATTAATATTTCAAAATTAAAATCAGATTGAAAACAAATGATTGAATTTAAGGTTGATTTTGAAATACAACTGTATGATCCGTTTATTACATAAAAAGCTAGACACCGTTTGTTTGCGTTTGCTTCCCTATTTGAAGTTGCAATTTCAAAAGTATCAACAAATTCCACAAAGAGAATACACATAACCGATGGCAAAAATGTACAAAAAGCTGAATAACTGAAAGTGCGCAGGAAACATTGTTCCGCCATTTTGTTTGGAATATCCCCCTTTTTGCCGCCTCGCGCGCTCGAACAAAGCACGTTTCAAAATATCTAGGCTCGAAATTGTTTTTGTTCCAACAACTGTCACAGGAATACAGGGTTATTAGGCTTAAAGATGCTTTTTTAAATGTGAATGTTATTAATTTGTTGACTCTGTATGACTGGCAAAGACATCTTCGCTTCTTTAGGTAAGATAAGGTTTGAATCCTTTAATTTGTCTAAAAAATAAACAAACTAAATTTTCAACATCAATTAGAACCTGAAAATCCAAAATAATCTCTTTCAGTCCTGGTAGCCAAGTGGTAACGGTAAGTGCATTTGGCTAAAGTACAATCTAAATAGTGCTTGAGGAATTCACTGTGAGCGTGCTAAGAGTTCTTTCTACGAATCTTTGGTTTTCAAAGAATACATACTGTAAAAGTTAACCAAGGTCATGACTAACCCAATATGTAGGTATAGTTTTAATGGATTATGTAGCGATGCAGCATGGATATCATTCGCCAGTTAGCTGATGGCAGTGAGTGGCCATAACTATAACTTCACCGGTCAAATGGGCTTTTAACTTTATGTTTGCTCGCCTGGTTGGCTCCTTTTATTTTCAAGTTATGTTGATGACTGTGCAACAAATACATATTTAAATACACATTTTACTTATTTGCAAAACTATTTATGAACAACAAGAATTATCTATTTAAGAGAACTGCAATTTCGATAAGCGGCGAATAATAACTAGTGGTCAGATTTTTTTATCAGTTAGGTTAGGCACATGAAAAAATGCCAGTATATCATAAGTTACTTTGCAAAAATCCATCGTAAATGAAATATCGTTAGTGTGAAGTTCATCAAAACTAATTCATAGTCTGAATCAAATACCGGAATGATTCATATTGCCAGCGCTTAAGCCAAATATCTTTATTAATTAATCCTTGAACCAATTCTAATACCTACAATAATGAAATACTCCCTTGACATTTGTATAATTATCGCTCATTGTTTCAGGTAAGCACGAGGAGAAGTTCACCAACTATTCCACTTTAATTAAAGGGACTGAAACAATCCAGGTTTGATCAGTTATAGAATGTTCGACGGGAACTGATGAGTTTTTATTGCTTTTCGGACCTCTTTGCTGATTGGTTTTAAGACTTTTCAGGTGATATTTTCACCGGTGGTTTTTGTATAAAAAATACCTAACCAAAAAAGGGAAAAAATACTGTGAAGACTGATTTACTTGTAAGAAAAATGGTTTATTAACTAAGAACCTTCCTTTGTCTGAATCATAACCTTGAAAACAGAAGTAAATCATCTAAAACTTTTAATTTCATAACGCACATTACATTGTGTCTGTGCGAAAATTTCACAGATTTATGAGGCAGACGTAAAATATACGAGAATAGCCTCGCAAAATTTTATACACGTCTCAAATAAAACTTTCACCATTTTACACGTCGTCTATCTTTCATCCTGGTGTCATAATTCTGCTATTCTTACCCATGTCGTAATTTTTTTCTATGACGTCGCATAAAAGTTGGAGTGTGTACATTTTGTATGACCACTACCATATAGCAAGGTAGCGTCGCGGGCGTAGTTTACGTCCGATGCGTCTGGTCATAAATGTATGAAGGGCATGTTCAGTTTTTTATGACAGTCAATGGGGTCGCCCGGGGTTGGACCCCGAGATTACATCTTTATGATAGCGCAGTCGTATTCAGAACATTTGAAAGGAAAATTTCGGGAAAACGTTGTGCGAAAACTGATAACAGTTTTTGCTGCCGAGATAGCTTTGACGAGCTTTGGATGAGTGATACTTAGTGGGAGGGATTGCGGTGCCGATATTGAATGAGAACATCTTGGAATATTGAAAGTGGAAAATATTTGTTGGCTATTTTCTATATACCAATAAGTCGCTTTTGTCAATATTATATATTATATTTTGTTTCTGAATTGTATAGTTCAGCGAACATTGATAGTCTTATGATATAATTTTACCATTAGGCAAACCATGGTCAGGTGCAAATCCGTTTTAGTAAAATAAATGATTGTAACATGTGTGGCGTCATGAAAAAAAGACGTAATATGTATACTCGTATTATGGTGTTTTCCTGCAATTTCACAAATATATATCAATAATGAGATCTCAGGACTATTCGTGATTGATGACGAACAAAATTTACAAATATGATTTTGTAACTATATCTTAAAGAAATATTTTTCATACCTAGAGAAAATGTAAGATATTATAAAATCATATCACGTGATTCAGCAAGTCTATGATTGGCGCAATAAGCCAATAGACGATGGAAATATCTCGTCTTGGACACATTTAAGGAAGACCAGTAAAACTTTACGTGGCTAATAAAACGAACGTAAACTGGGATCCGTTGAGGAATCGCTCGCGTCAGCTTCTTGTTTACTGGGCTTTTTGTTATTTATTGGATATTATATATTTTCAACCGACTTCATCCAAACGGAAAGCCTTCAATTTGAAAAGTTATCCATTCGATCCGTATGTATGTGATATTGTCAGTATTGGATAATTATTTGAGTATGCTTTGTCCAGGCTAGACCTTTTAAGTTCAACATTTTTTAAATAAAAATTAAATGTTTAATGCAAATGGTGCTTGATTGGTTAATGAGTATAAGTGAAGCTAGATCATTAGTTTATAATCATTCTATTCGATATATTTGATAGTTCATCACTAGACATTGCATATTATGAATGACTAGTCGATGCTCGCGGCTTCGCTCGCATTAAGAAGTAAATCTTGCATCTCCTATTTCACCCCTTTAAAAGTGGCATTTCCAAAAATCCTTTCTTAGCGGATGCCTACGTCATAACATCTACCTCCATTCCAAATTTCAGCTCAATCCGTCCAGTGGTTTGGGCTGTGCGTTGATAGATCACTATATCAGTCAGTCAGTCAGTCAATCAGTCAGAGTCACCTTTGAGTTTTTTATATTTAGATAATGTTAAAAAGCCTTAAAGATAAAAGATAAAATACAAATAATATAAATGAAAATAATATACCTAAATGAAATAAACAAATTACTTATTATGTTAAAAACATGATCTAAGCGAACGGCACTAGATTAGAAAATTATTTATTAATTATTATTTTGCCCGTATAAATACAATAAGTATTTCAATTTCAGACGCTTTTCAAAGCATCTCTTTTTCAAGCTAAACAATATACATAAATAAAGGTAGTGTCCATTACAGTTTATTTCATTCCCGATATTCAATTTATTCAATATATTATATATTTTAATATTATGTTTAGGACTTGTAAATATTAGTCAGTTATTTTATGTTTCATAAGTTATGAATAAATGTTTTACCTTTTTATAATATAAGTTAATATAGACAGAAATACATTTATTCAAATAAACAAATCACGGCAATTTACATTGATTTCACTGTAAATAATCATTTCAATATTTTTCCAGACCGTTCGACAAAAAATAAATCTAAGAGAAAAAAGCGTTGTAGAGCGAATAAATTTATATAAACAACGACATAACATTATATAAAAGTCTCATTAGATCGAAACCATTCGATATTATGTACAGAACCGACATCAAAGGAAAGATTCACTGCTAAAATATCGCAGAGATAAAAGGCCTGAGTTGATGTTGCTTTTAGTATCCTTTACCACCGTCACTGATTCACCTGTCTCAGAAACTGATTATTTCCGCGTCAGAATAAAACAGATATATTAATAAACTTATTACAGATATACCAGACAAAAATATCACGTAATAATTTTGCAACAAATACATTTGTACACATACCTTTACATTGTTAATTAGGAACTTGTAAGATATTTCACCTCTGATACAAATACTAGCGAAGTACCAATAGCGGGAATAATGGTCCCATTACTGTTTGCGAAGCACTTCTCTAAAAGCGGGTAGTTTTTGCACTAATCGCCCCTCTTAATGTTTAGTTTTACGCTTCGAGAGCGGTACGTAAACAATGCGATTTGGAACGTACTTTGATGGAAAATCTGGGAGATTCTATGTGTTTTGGTAATAAACAAATTTAGAGAAATTACATGCAGTGGCGTAGGCAGTCACTTGTATTTTCACTAGTGTAGTAAAAGGTTTTTTTTTAAATAAAATCTTTCTATTCTAAAATTTCTCTTTGTTGTAGTAATTTAATTGATCATATACAAGTACATGTATCCACTTTGATGAAATAATGGTCAAATTTCCTTAATTTCATCGAGATTGGGGTTATTTAAATGCTAGTTGACGAGACAAAACTATCTCTGTAAGCCAATATCTATAAAGGTGCGTAAAGTAAAAACATTAAGGCATTACTTCCATGTTCTGCTTACGTTCTAACACTACATACACATCTACATTTGTTTACTCCGAACTTCCGGAAACCCCTCGCAGTTATAAACTCCCAATTCAAATTCTCACTTTCAACACAAGTTGCAGTCCCTACCGGTACTATATATATATATATATGCAGTATGATGTAGCTATTTGTTTTGCTTACTCCACTGTAGCAGGGAGATAACAGCACTATTTCATTGTAACGGTCTAATGGCCCCCGGGGGCCAAGATATGGCCCGCGGGCCCCGAGACGTGGCCCATGGAATGGGGCCCTCATAAACTTGATAAGGCCATCGATATAGCCGTCTTTGCACTTCTTTATTGTGGTGTGAAGTATGCGGTGAGGAAGTGGGGTTATTTTTAACAAGAGTTGTGCTATACATACATACATATATATACCCATAATAAAAGTGTTTGCAAAGTTAGAAAACAAGTATAATTTTTTCCTTGGTTTTTTTTTGACCCAGTCTATTGTATTTAGTTTCGGATTAAAAAAAAATTTTCATAATCATTAAAAATACATGGACAATAATGATGCTAACCTTATTTTGTTCTTAGAGCTTCAGATGCCAAACTACTATTAGTTCGACTATTTATTAAAAAAAACTGAATAACACTACTATTTTGTAGCAACCAGAAACTAATTCGTAGACCTACATTAATTATCTCCTAAAAGCCACCACTCAGCCATCTGCCGAAGCTTACCAGATTTCCAGGCTCTGCATCTATTATGTAAAACTAAACAGGAAATCTGCCTCACATTTCCTATTCCTCCTTTATCTTCTTAGTCTCAGTCATTGACAATGTAACAAAGAGAAACGTTACTACTGATTTATTTTATATTTAAACTATGTCATCATTTATATAGCCTGTACGGTCTTATCAGCATCCAGACTTACTTTACTTGCTTCTATAAAACAAATAAATAAGATAGAAAGGTCTAGAAATGGAACAATTTTATATTTTTCCTCAATACCAAATGATATTACGTATTTTTGCAGGCTTTCGTATTTTACTCATGTCAAAAAAGAAAGAGAACTGATATGTCTATAGTACAAGTGCTTTTTTATTCTTTTTTGCTATCTATAAGGATGACATGATAATTTGTATACCTAAGTTGTCTGATATTTTTGGCGAGTTGATATTTTATCACATCAATTCCTAGTAATTATTGTTTTTTATTTGTATTATTTTGATGAGTTGTCTAATAAATGTAACTGGTAGCAACATCCCATTACACACAAACCGTGTGTTTGTGCTCTCAGTGATTAGATTAGTGTACCGACTGCGATGGACACACTGCTCCAAACAGATTAAACGCTTAAACACGGTTTGTTCATGGTGGAACTCGGAATGGCACTACTGTTATCTAAGTGCGCTATTCTGCACACTCTAAAATATGCTTAATTATTTCTATTTGCGTCACTAAAGTGTAGTACAAATAATACTTTGTATCACTGTATTATGGACAATAAACTGAAAAATAAGATATCGAATCAGGCGTTACTTTGCAGAAATCTATTATTATATTATATGAAACTCTGAACACTACATATTTCTCCAGAGTTTCATTTAAACTGAAAAATATTAATTCGAAAATAGAAACTGATTCAATATTAAATTAACTAATAGTAACTAAGCTGTACGATTGTAGTAATGTACCTACCTATCTTCTTTTTTCGTGTTTGTAATAGAAAAAAATATAGATAGATAGATAGATAGATTAACTCTTTATTGTTGACACATATTAAAAAAAACAGTACATAGAACAAATTGCACCTTAACTAGTGCCACAAGCGGCGGCCTTATCGCTGAAAGCGATCTCTTCCAGACAACCTTCAGCTGGAGAGAAATAAGCAAAAGAAAAAAAAGAAGAATGTGGTGTACAACAAAAAGGAAAAAAGAAATTTTACTAATATATATACATATATATATATATATATATATATATATATATATATATATATATATAAATACGCAATACACATACTTAATATAATAAAATTAATGTTTATATACAAATACATATAATACACAACAAAATATTTAAAGGTGATAGTAGTAGAAATAATAACAGCAATTTTCACTGAAGGGAAGCGAGATAAAATTCCTTTACTTGTTTTTTAAAGGAATCAATTGTCTGAGCCTTTTGAATGTTGATAGGCAGAGAATTCCATAAAGTAACAGCTTGTACAGTAAATGATGAGCCATAAAAAGATTTCTTTTTGAATGTTGGATGTGCGAGTGTTAATTTATTTGTAGATCGAAGAGAAAGAGAGTGTGTAGTATGGACATACGCAAAACGAGAAACTAAGTAACGCGGGGTAGCAGGGTTAAATAAAATGTTATATACGAGAGAGAGGATGTGAGCATTCCGGCGAAGTCGAATAGGCAGCCACTTGAGCTTAACACGAAATTGAGATATATGATCGTACTTACGTAGACCAAATATCAAAAATATTGTAAATATCAGGTGACTAAATATTTAGTGATAGTTCAATTTTAGTACATGTAGCAAGACTGCAATATTTCAAAACTGCAGAACATTTTGACACTACCACAGAGAACTATAATAGCACCAAAGGGAATATAGCTTCAACATGATGCTCATAACTCGGGCGTGTAGCAGCGCTTAGCCAGTCCAGTGGCGAGGTAATAGCGCTGTGTGAACTAGGCTTTATATAGTAACTAGCTTCACTGCTGGTTAACTTATAGTCTTTGTGGTTAACTTATAGTCTTTGTGTGCCTTTGTTTGATGAGATAGATAGATAAACTCTTTATTGTTGACACGAATTGAAAAAACAGTACATAAACAGTAGTTTATATAAGCTAGTGTCACAACCGGTGACCTTATCATTGAAATCAATAAGGCCACCACTTTTGAGATAATTGTAAAACAAAGTTTCTGTTAACAAAGAAAAAAGCTAAAATATAGATAACCGTAAGACATAGATTAAATTGCTAACTCTGCATTTTTACATTATGAGCAACTATCAATACGTATATTACAATCGTGGGTTGTAAGGAGAGCTGTAACTGACAGTTACGTCGCAAATAATTACTTTAGCAAAATCCCAGAACGGTCATAATTTTGTACTACTTGCAGTCAAAATGAACTGATATCGGGTTTGCTGTTAATTTGTAATATATCACAATACTATCTATTCATAAAATAAGTTCAAAATAAAGCTTTAAAAAATCCTGTACAACTCTCCCAAAAACAGTTTTCACTTCTATTCACCCGAAAACCTATCACAAACATGCATTTTTCCAACGTTCAAACCTTCGCTTTGATACCCTGGCCCTATTTCCGTCAGTTTCATAGATAGTCGCGCGCCGCAACTAATTTTTCGATCACAAACGAAACGTTTGCCGCTGTTGTTGTAAAGTGACGTTCCCATGTGGCCGATTATATGTCACTGTCAGTTTTTGCGAGTAGGGACGGTTTTATGACGTATCGAATCCACACTATGTAGAAGAAACATGTGAATAAATTCCTGTTGAAATAAATACAATATATTAACAAGTATTCAATGAACATGTAAAGACAAATATATAACAAAGATTTTTAACTGCATATAAACGTTGTAAGATAATTAATCAACAAATAATTATATAAAACCTGTTTTAAATATTTGAGGCGAGGACAAGAAACTGTTTTATAACAATTAGTATTCGTAAGAAAGTAACGGTCAATAGGTTTCAGAGATTATAAAGTTAATTAAAACATCAGAGGATAACATAAGACGAGCTACGGTCAAGCGTAAGTCTTTCACGAATATTTGGGTATGTTGTTATAAAACGACACTCATAACGCCGATTACATGTCGAAGGCATTTTTTTCACCTTAGTGTGCGTGCGCGAGGTGTGAATACACAAGGGACAGTTTTATGACAAATCGAATACGAAGTAGGGATGTGACTCGTGCTATATGAATATCGTTTAGTTGTTTGTTTTGTTTACGAATAACTTCTTATTTATATGAGACGAATACTAAAATTAAACAAATTTTTTGCAAATTGAATTGATGATAGTAATTTATTATTAGAGGTTAGATAGAATACGAGATCGATGACTTTATCGTTGCTTAACATCAAGCTTAATGTGATCCAGCTTATCCTAAAGCGAAACAATCGAAAATTACAATTACATTATATTTTTCGGTTATGCTATGTGCAAAATGTAAAGCTAAGAGTAAAATGAGCAACGCACCTAATTATCGTAAATTTTCGCTAGTAATTAACACCGAAAGGCCTATAAAATTGTGTAACAAAACAAAAAGTAATTAATGTGTTGACAAGCACCCGAATCTGAATTACTTCGCACACCAACTCGTAATATTTGATAATTAACGGAAATCATTTCCATTATCGAGTTTTGTTAATGGGAAATAACAACTGTTAGCATCGACCGTTAATCATATTCGATTAATTTTCGCATTTCAATTAACGATTCGAAATACAAAACGAGAACGTCCGACCGCTTCACTAGAGTGCTCTCCGCTCAAAAAGCTGGCAAATATATTCCACATGCACAAAAGGCGTATTTTTATTCGAGTAGAGGTTAAATAAGCTTCACTTCTCACTTTTTACGGCGGAACGTTTTTGCATTACTGCAAATTGGACGCTCCCTCACCTTCCAATCGGAGCGCTTCTTATAATCGGATTAAAATGTAACGAATCGCAATAATACGTGAGTGCCAACTCTATTAGGTTCTATGGATACTTAATTAAGATATTAACTTTGTAATGAAAATATTCCGATTCAATCTTTAAATCAAGTGGATTTTAATGTTAAAGTTTCACTTTCGGACCGACGTTCAAGGAGTCAACACGTCCTGAGGATGCCTCGTGGAGAGGCGAAACACGTGTCGACGAGAATATCTTGCCGAAGGACAAAAACAAAGCTTCAAGACACAAGGTGCGGTGTTGGTAAGATCTTGAGATCCACGGAGGCCATATTGGTTAGGAGGTGAGGTGTGGCGGTGGCACATGGAGGAACACACCTAAAAACCATCTAGTTTGTTGTTTGATGTCGGTTAAGGTGCAGTCGCAGGGGAAAAACACTAATATTTCTCCAGAGTTTCAGTTTAAGTTTCACTTGGTTACACAGCTTGACATGAAGGCAAATTATCAAATCTCAACATAATAAAATATATATATATATATCCTGTTTACACTTGTTACTTGGTGTTCAGTTAGAGCTGAAATCCTAGGCGTCTGATATTTCACATTTCACACATAATTCTGTCAATTTCAGGCCTTTGACAGAACTCTGTATGGTGTACTGAGCTGGTGTTCCAGAGAATCCTATTCGATGTTTTATCAGAGGGCTTACATACGATTCTCTGAAAGACAATATTATGTTTGCTGTATTGGATTCTGGGTAACGTTATAAACGAATATTGAATGATACATGAAATTGGTTGGTGGAATAGTCCCAAAAATACAATTATAATACCAGTGACGCCCTCATTAACAGTTCTTGACCAAATTTCAGAAGAATCTAAAAAGGCGAGTTCGTTGTTTTTATTATACAAATATTATCTCAGGTTTTAGCTCAAACATTTCATTAATAAAACTTTGCATAAATTACTTACTTATCAATATAACAGTTAGTATTATATTGTTATGACCTCAGACTAAATACTCCAGCATTGTGCAAGTTATTGTAACGAGATTTGCGATGTAACACCAAACAAGATTATGTTGGGCCAACGTAATTAGTAGCTGGGTTCAACCGAGCTGTTTATATTGATCCCAGATTAATGCGCGAGATACTGTAATGATAGGTCAGTGACCGTGTAGTTATAGTATATAGGAAATGGAGTTTAAAACAAACTATAAACAATTTTGAATTTGAGCAGGAAAAGTAAGGTAAATATTTCTATAATACTATAATAATAATAAAAAATAATAAAAATGTTAATTGGATACACAAATTTTATAATACTAACACTTATAAATAATGTAATTTAAAATAGGGCACTTTAGATAACAAAAGATATGTCGAGCAGCTGCTACGCTGAGAGAAAGTGGTCTCTCGTGTTGTAGCAGCTGATTCCTATATACTATACTTTTGTTGCATCATGCTTATACAGAAAAAGCAAAAAATCTATAGCTTTTATAGTATTTTTATCTTAATTTTTATTATAATATTACTTGCACATAAACGATACAATGAAATTTATATATCATTGGAAACAGAGGCCTACAATGATTTAAACATACTAAATCTAAAACAAAAAAAGTGTGAACAAAAAACGAACGTTCTGAAGATGGATGTCATAACATCCCAAACGCGTAAACGATTTACGCGATTTACACGTGAGTGAAAACCGTTTAGTTAATCTTTTGATAAAATGACTCAAGAAAGTTTTAATATTAAAAAAAGTTTGAATAGCTTATTAGGTTTCTATTAGCGGCTTAAATCTGTACAAAATAACAAGTACTGTCAATAAACATTTATTAAGTTACCCAGAATTTGACGCAACTAACATAATATTGTATTTCAGGGAAGCGAATATAAACCCTCTGTTAAAACATCGAATAGAATTCTCTGGAACACACGCTCAATACACAATAGGTACAGAGTTCTATCAAATGTCTGAAACTAACAGAATTGTGTGTGCAATGTGTAATGTTAGACGCACAGGATTTAAGCTCTAAATAAAAGAAAATTACGTTATATTTTGCAGGATTACATATTTCATATTCGATGATAATGAGCATATTTTATGATAGCAATGAGTAACAGCAATATGTATATATATTTTTATTCAAAAAGCGAAGCTCACATGTGCCTGTACAGTAATGTTTGCACGAGCGAGATCTCTGGAAGTTTCTAGAAACTTCTCGAATCCGTGCGCCTCTTTGTAAGATAAAAACTTGGTCTTCGCAGTGTTTTGTGCAGAATGCTGGCGAAGTTGGCTGGAGTGTTAGGGGCTGTTTGTTATAGCAAGTGGTGTGAAATTCACTATCTGTGAAAACCATCTATTTAAGCTAATGAAGTGAATGCTTGAGCAACGAAATTAGATCGTCGAAGACAGGAGTTAGTTGAAATAGGATGGTGATTATCTTATCTATTTTCTGCTGATTGATGTTAAGTTAAGCGTTAATTGAAAGCTTTTCATTGTATTATGTTCAAATTTGAAGTAATCTCAACTCCTTAGTAACCTACTGAACGTCTAATATTCTCGTGCCTGTTGCTAGGTGGCTGATCTCTAAAACGAAATAAAGTTGTGTACTTTATTTAACAAACTGCCTAATCATGGCATCCTTAATCCACGTAATATACATACAGTCAGCCAAAAGGGATCGGCAGTAGTTACTAACACCATTAATTATACCGCTTACTGATACTATTTTATATACATAAACATACATTCTGTCCTGTAACACGGGTACACCCAACCCTGCGGCGGGCACTTCCACAACAATACTCGCACGAGGCAAAAACAAAATGGCACCATTTACCGTTCTCACCACACGAGCATCGACAAAAACCTGCCAAATTTCCACAGAGATACTGTCATTAGCGAGAAATGGAAGCCTACGATTGTGGTAAAGTGACGGTGCGTGTTTAGGGCACTTTAGTTTGGGTTTGCAATCGAGTGGTATACGAGCTGTTTTTTATATTTTTCCACTAACTATACAACATTGAAGTTGTTACTGGTTATCAATTTAGAGTGTGAAATAGAAATATAGAAATTTGATGAACTGTCGTTCAACAAATTTATATTATTTTTCTAAATATAAAAATGTACATACATGAATTGGCATTTTCTTGAAAAAAAAAGAGTTCAAATTAGCTTTAAAATATAATGTGATCATGTTTCTGTTTAAACTGTATCAGAAAAGTAGTTCAAAATCGACAATCTACGTACTGAAAACTTTAAACTTACTTACTTCCTCCTATTCTAAACGTATAGAAATCTTAACCAATTTACCTTTAAATTATCCAGTAACTATACCCAATCTCTGTGTTCGTTCGGACAAAGAAAGCTCGCACAAAGCTCCGACGAACTTGAATGAAAGTGCACTAGTTCACTTCATTTGTTTTGACTGGCTTTGATAAAGACTGAATAATTACACGCGATCAATTTTATGGAGCTTTCCGATAGATTATGTACCTATCTTCTATCATAAACTATTATTTACTGTTTATTTGGTATTTTGTTAAAATATAAGATTCAGATTTAAAACATGTAAAAATATGAATTTAGTTATTGTTTAATCGTGTAAAAGTACGCCAAAAATTTTATTCACTGAGAATGTTTGTTTTATTCAGTTATTTTAGGAGAATTTTCATAAAAATACCTTTCATTATGTTATAAAAATAATATCTGTTATTTTTTTCAGGCCGATCTAAAGCTCATCAATAGCACTAAAACAAATTAAGAAGGCTTTATCGACGTTTTTTAGCTTCTAGGTATTCTGTCTGAGACTCTGAATATAATAGAGGTCACTGACCTTAGAGCTTTTGAAGTCACTTTCTGACCTTTATATAAATAAAGGTTACGATATACATTGCTTTAGTTGCTATACAATTTAATAAGATTGGATTGGATGCTCCGAATTCTTAATATTTCATAGAAGAGCATATTAAAAGTAAAAGATATTGAAATTATAGGTCGGTCTACTAACATATGGGTCGAGACTTAAAAAATAAGTGTATTAGACTTTACTTATCATAAGTAAACCGTTTTTGCTTTGTACAGTCAGTCAAAAACCAGAATTAAAGATTTAGCCTTACATAAAAGTGCATCACGTGCTAATTTTAAAATTTATTGAAACAAAGGTACCTAAATAAAAAAAAAAACAAATAAACTAAAATGTAAATTATAGAGAATCATAGTTTAATAATCGAAAAACATCCACCTTAAAATATTCAACATTGTTGTTCCGTTATAAAAAGCCTTCCTTTGAAATCCAAACAACTATTTCCGAGCAGAAAGCTCGATGTCATCCTGAAACAATACAGCGTCGAACAAAAGCCCCTTCTATAAAGAGTATAAAGTTGCCCCTTTCTTTTATCGCAATCGGTTAATTAAGATTGAGCTTTTAGAAAAGCTTTGCGGGGAGTTTCTTTTTAATCGGAGAGTGGTTCGATAGGTTTCAGAGTTCATTTACTTTATAGCAAGTTTTAACCTTATTAGATTACCTTTAGTCGATGAAATATATCTGCGGTATTGGTTTCATTGTATTTGTACAGCATGTCTGATTTTGCGGATGGATGTAATATAGCTAAAATCCTTATTGCTGTTATATCTTATCTTCTTGTCTCTGCTATCAAAATGTGAAATTATATTAAGTGTGAAACTGTATGTTGTCTGATGGAGGATTTTTTTTACTTAATCTTTACCATCATGACGAACAACAATCTTATAAATAACAATTTCTCAAAACATTGATTCTCAAGGCCAACAAAAATTTTAAGCTAAAACCATAAAACAGTATAATATTCCTCAACAATGCGAACTAATTAGCGCAGGCAAGGTCGAAAACAAACTTAATTAACATTTCTCTACTTGTTTACTCCCTCAGGTAGAACTTGATTTAAGTGTTTACAACTTAGATGGCCTAACTTAAGCTTCGTCTGGCGACTGATCAAAGGCATTCACATTATTGAATAGCCATAAAAATTCGAGAGATTCTGTATTATGAAAGGAAACGTGGAAAACAAGTTCTTTAAGACTAGAAAAGAAATTAAAATTTAGTAAAAAAAGAAGAGAAATTTTCTAAATAAGAGTTGTTAGTAAATTGACGTTAATTAATGTTAATTAATAAAATCTAGTCTAAGTACTATATCAGCAAACGTTTAGTCCTTGTCACATGAGATCTCAGGGCTGGCAACTATAAATATTTGTACAAATTACATCATATAACAATTTATTTATTAAATGCAGCCGTGTCTTAATACTTATAATACATAACATATACAAATATATTTGCAGCATGTGTCTACTCACTATGAATGTAGAAGGCGTAGACCTCAGCCGCGTAGACTCATGCCTACGGCTACGAAGCTACGAGGTCAGTCTCGTAGACGTCGCAATAACTGAATGTACTGTGTATGTAATCAATTCACGAAGAAAGGCCAAAGGTCTTCGTTCTCAGTCTAACAATGCTATTTTAGTCACTAAGCCATGTCAGAGGCCCTTACTCTATAACTCTCGACACCAGAGTTGGCCACTCTCAGTCGATAAGAAGAAGAAGAATGTTTTTTATCGCGTTAACCGAGAGTGTATACTGTACGGCAGTGACAAGCAAAAGTGACCAAAGAATATACCAAATATGAAACTAATTTCCACTATCACGAAAACATGCGATTTCATATTACCGTTCAAACGAGACGCTCGAACCTCGGCCATTGTCGCCAAGTTTCATTTATCGGATTCTCTCCGTCGAATGCTACCAAAAAGTCTCATTAGCGAAAGAGCCAATGCACCAACAAGGTTGAAAAAAAAACATTCGCTTCTTTGCCACAGATTCAAAAAAAGAAAAGCATAGACAAAATGCTCGTTCCACTTTTTCTTTTTCCCACAGAATGGATGGCGGGAAAGGGTATGGAAATAATGAAGAGACCGGAGTGGTATATTGTCTTGTTCGCATACGTTTCTTGTTTCCCTCCTTTTAATATTGAGACGGCGTTTGAATAGAGCATGGCGTAATGTCTCTCGAATATAGAGCAAGTTTTTACTGCGATAGTGGCGCTGAATACTAATACTATCGTGACTTTGTAGTGTTAAAATACCTGCTTCGTATCGCGAAGTAAGCCGCCTGACGGTAAATTAAGCTGGATTTTGTACACAAAAGTTTTAGTCAACTCTGTTTTTGAAAGTTTACAACGTTGCATAATTTAAGTTAGAAACTGTTTAGCATAAAATTTATTTATGAGCTAAGTATAAAGCTAAGGTACCTTAGCTTTTAGTCTAGTTCTATCACTGACCCTAAAAAGTATCAACGAAACTTATTTATACTACATAAGTACAAGTTGCATTATCGATATTTTGTGTGATTAAATGATTCAGATTGCAAAATCATTGTGAGCAAATTTTCTTTATCTGCATTACATACAAAAATTGCTGAGCAAATTTTGTACGTATAACACAAATTGAGAAATCAAAGCGAACACTTGACTTTTGACCCGAAAATAATAAATTGTAGGCCAAATCCTTCAGATCCCATTTTCACTCAGCAACCGCTGACCCAGCGCTGTCACGTCATAAAATTATACCAAAACCTTAATCAAATAACTGGAACGGGATCCGAGCCTGCTGCTTCACGTCCGTCATCTCATCAAACGAATATACCCTCAATTACAATAAAACGTCCCGGGCTTAAGGTCGAGAATCGCTTGTACTTCATCAGCTAAAAGGTCCGAAGGGATGGTCGTTGCATCGACTATGTATGAAGTCCTCAAAGCAAGCTTCTGGCAATGATTGAATGTTATGTTTAGGAATGTTGATGTTTTTCTCATGGCGGCCGCTTAGCTCGCTTTGTGGTTCGTATCGCGTAATTAGGTATGAGTTAGTATGAGTTACTGGACGTAATGGCAACATTATGTTGAGGTGGATTGGTAAATGTCAGGTGTTGTTGTATCGACTTCGCTTGTTATGTTACTGTGTTGTATCAATTTAGGCAATAATATTATGTGGAAACAATTGGTAAATAAATTGATCAATTTGTTTTCATTACTTAAGATTTTATCATACCTACTACTAAACTACCTCTACTATATACTGTGGTAAAGTCAAAGTTAAGCAAGTCAAGTTAAAAGTACATTTCAGCACGACATTCTTGTTGTGAAATTAGTTGAAATATTATTTGAAATAATAAGATTGTATTTTAACGTTTACTTATTTTTAATCTCCAGCTAAACAAAGCAATCAAAACACATTATATCTAAGAACCAGCTGATCTTCCCAACAATGGCGGCCGAAGTATCTAATAAAGCTACAATATCCGCTCTGAGAGAAATTTCTTTGCAGCTTATGTTTCTTAGAGGCCACTTTCCTCATAAAATTTAATATTTCGTAGCCTTCCGAACGGAGGCCTTGGGGACGTTCTTATGTGATTAGCATTTTGATGTAGCAGGTTTCTACTTACTATTGATGTAACGTTACTTTGATGAATGATTCGCTTCGCTAGAAGCGCTAAGGGCGAAAAATCGACACTAGATAAAATACATAGCACTAGAAATTTCACACAGCCCCATCTAGTCCTATATTAAAAACACGCTTAGGTCTAGAGTTGACCACTCTCATGATAAGTAAACGAAAATTATGATCTGTAATTTTCTTAATGTTATTAATTAAGTCTCAAGTCTAATGGAAACTTTTAAAAGCCCAAGTCAATCCCAAGTACTAAATTAATTAGACATAATGTAAGTTTTCTTCTAGTTTTGATAAATTGAGTCAGTATCACAACATAAACTCAATATTTCAAACTACAACCAGGTTCAGTATTTCGTTTGGTACCTTGAAGCATGACTCTTCCTATTTGACTTTTGTAATATTTTCTCATATTTGTATCTCGGAAAATGTAACATCTATGTTGTGTATTTTTCAAAGAGCTTGCACATTTCTCGATACTAAACGTGTTGACTGAAATACGTATGCAACGTTTCTGAATATCAACTTATTAATATATAGAGTGACCGATATTTTATGAAATTGGTATAACAAGAAAGGTATATATCATGCAATGAGTATTTTAGGCACTTGAAATGATTATGTTCAGCAGTGGCCGATATATACATAGTGATAACAAAAACATTTTATTTAAATAAATTTGTAAGAATACTTATAAGTTAATATAATAAATAAAACATGAAAAAATACTAAGAAACGCCTAGATCGTGTTAGTAGTTAATGATGGTGATTAGTGTTATAATAATCCAATTTATCTGAATTAAGTAAAGATGTCAACATTTTTTTATCCATCAGCATACCCATATTTCTCTTGGTCCAGGTAAATTGCCAAGCGTTTCCATAGATGTATAAAAGTGGGATGTGAATCATTCTGCTTCACATCTCAATATATGGGATATTTGTAACCAATTCAGAAGAACGGATCAACATTGTGTGAGAGATAATAGACAAATATTGTATGGGAGATAAGGTTGCCAGTTCCTTTATGATATAGGAATGTGATTTATTCCATAATAAATCATGTTTTTTCTGTTCGGTTGGTACTATTGATACTAAACCGCTTCTAAAAATTGAAAGTCATGGTAATTATAATTATACTTAAACCTTATTTAACAAATGATAAGTTTAAATCAGATGTCATCTTATTTAAACTGATTTCAAAAAAGTTAAAGTTTCAGTTTGTGTTTTTTTAGTTATTATTTAGTTTTAAATACGTCAATACCAAATTTTTTAAATAGCAATTAATAATCCTGTAAAAACACCAAAAATATTTCCTTGGATAATTCACATTTAAAACGATTTATGATTACTCATAAAAACATTTCTAGTCGAAAAGTTTTGAGTAACGGGTAAACTTTAACGGTAGAACTGAGACTACGGTTTTCGAGTTAAAAGGCAAGATAAAAGTTTCTAATAAAACCACTTATTTCTTAAGCAAGGAACTCGAGAAATCCGATAATGTGAAGTTTAGTAAGTTATCAAAGGTAGCGCAAATATGACGGTTAACGTAAATAAAATTGTAAACATTTTACCAGATGCTGTGTTTCCTGCGAACTACAGAATCAAGGGGTCTTCAAATCTAGAGTTAATCTTCTAGGTAAGCGTTACACCCTAGGCTGCAGCAATGCTTAAAATCAGGCAGACTATAGTCAAGAGTAAACCATTCCCTCAAAAAAATCTATTACCTACGGTTCTAAATAACCGCGACAAAGCGCTAGTGAGACAACATTTTAACAACGGTTCAAATACGAGTATCTATAATTACTCGTTTGTGTGTAATCTCTACAGTTATAACTCTATTGTTAACTTCAAGACGTGATAATATAACTTTTGGGATCAAATCTTAACGAATCGAACCGGTAACTTACCAGCTTAATATAATAAAAATATTACTTAAGCTGGGCGATAATTACTAAAATGATCAGAGTCAATTTAAATAACGCACGTTTAAAACAATAGCCTCGATCAACTGCTCAAATACTGCCTGAATAAAAACTCTTTTCACAGAGCTCTTTCTCTCGTCCTATCAGCGGCGCGCATTCCCCGAACGTGTGCCATCATGAATATCGAAGTGATGAATAGTTTAGTATTGACAGAGCCAACGAGTTACAATTCAGAAGGGTGCACATTTTTCACGCCGAGCCTTGAAGATTTTAGGCTGTAGGTGTACTAGCGCTTTTTAGATTAGTTTTTAAAACTAAAAGTCAACAAAAAAGGAGTATGTATATCTTACAAACTTAATATAAATTAACTAATCCTAAGACCACAGACCTAAACTAAGAACTTACAGTTTTTTGATTTAGTTGTAAAATTAAGATAAAAGTGCCATAATTTTGCTTTATACGTTAAATATTCAAAATCACGTCAAATGATAGGTATTTTAATCTGAACTAAACATTTATATGAGTATTAATATTAAAGTAAGTTATACGTGAATTAAAAAAACATTGGATTTTATTTTTTACCTTATTTCGAAACTAAATTTCTCTACATTTAAAAACCCAGACTTCCGCCACTTCTATAAAACAGCTAGTATATTACCAGCCTTACAAGCAGCCCACAAAACCTTCCCGTCCGGATATTGTTAGCCGGGAAGGCTCCAAATATGATTTTTATTCTGTTTTGTTTACGAGACGCTTCCCGCGATATATTTTCGATGTTTATGTGTGCTTTTCTAAACAACATCCTTCAGAAGGATTTACGAGTAAGCTTTAGAATTAGGTCAATTTTAAGTTCTCTTTTATCTACACATATTAGTTACTTATTCTGTGATATTAGTACTTATACCTATGTATGTTACAATTTTACATTATCAATAAAGATTCTTTATCTTTATCTTTTATCTTTATTGTTAATATATATAAATAGTTTTACTATAAGTTTTTATGTTTAAACAAATGTTCTTAAATGAATAAAACGGTTGTATTTATTTATTTATTTTTCAGCTTTAATAGATTGTAGTTATAGATAGTAAAGTGCAAGGTTTTCTAAATGCAAAGGTGAAGGTAGCAAAAGCTTTAATGAAGGGCTTTAAGCTACTCGTATAAGTAAGGGGATGTTCACACTACACAATTACACATATAAAAGTACATTGCATATTAAATAATATCGTTTGGTTTCATTAATAAAAGATCCAATTATTCAAGAATGAGTAGAGAGACACAGTATTCGTATATGCATAGAATAAATACCTCTGTATTATATTTTTAGATTTTGCATGGAATATATTTATCTTATGACATTTAAACTTATTAATATGCATTCTTTTTAATTACTAATGTAATTTTTCTCAGTGAAATTAGCAATAAAGACAGTCTTATATCACAAGATTCACAATATTCCCTACATCCAATGTGTATTAACCCTTACTTGCACAAGTGTTGCGTGACCAGCTCCAGTTTCAAAGGGTGCGCTCACGGCCACCGGCTATGTACGCCGCGCCCACGGTAGGGTTAAACAATGACTGAGTGAGTATGTATAGCTATACTATATAGGTCTAAGCTTTGTGTGCTGTGTTTGACCTCTTATATTTAGTTAGTATTCTCATGTTTTGAAAAAGTTTAATTAGTATTAGAATGACGTTATTTATTAAGAGAACGGCGTCAAAGGAGCTACAGGCCGTAAGCAATAAAATATCGGTTTGTAACTTTAATTACTAAGCATCAACTGGCTCTTATGCGAGTTAATCCTTCGATAAATTAAAGATTTTCATGCCTAAATAGCATAATGTACTGCATTTTATAGGTCAGGCAAAGCTAAATTTTTAATGAAAATTAGTCATATTTGATTCAAGAGATGTATGGGAAATTATTTTTCAAACCCTTTAATCGAACTTTAAGAAAATCATTGCGTTTTTTAAATCTAAAACAATTTTAGAAAGCTCTAGCCGTAGCCTAGTACTTAAGAGGGGGCCTAATGCCAGCAAAACGCAAAACAGAGGTATTTTCGATGCCGCTCTTTGATGCTAAGAAACATAAAAATTGCAACGAAAAAAATATTGGGATATTGGTTTAATCCCAAAGAAGTGGAATAGTCGTATAGAATTTTGAAAATAGGTCGGAGCTTTCCACAAAAAAAAAAACACAAATGCCAAAGAAAAAATCTATTTTTATTCATTTACTCGAAATTATCAGCGATGACCCCGCATTATTTTTTATGTATAAAATAGCTACAATTATGTTTTAGTGGACTCATCAGTTACTTTTTTAATTTGATGTACAACTTTTGAGTAATTAAATAAAACTTGGTCAAAAATACACCGCGACTTTCAAATCCGTGTATTTCTGACCGAGTTTTATTTAATTACTCAAAAGTTGTACATGAAATTGAAAAAGTAACTTTCGTTGGGATTAAACCCATATCCCAATATTTTTTTCGTTGCAATTTTTATGTTTCTTAGCATCAAAGAGCGGCATCGAAAATACCTCTGTTTGCGTTTTGCTGGCATTAGGCCCCCTCTTAAGGTGTTCTGACTTGTAATCAGAAATACGCAGGTTCGAATCCTGCCGGTCGTGATTATTTTTCGCTTATTTTCCAATAAAAAGTTTAATATAATATACAAAAATGTTAAGTTTTATTTTTTTGTATATATTTAATTAGATTTTATATTTTCCTATCCACGAGTCGCAGCGTAATAATATCATCTCGTATGTAACCTCATTTGGTTGTATAAATAAGTTGATCAATAACCGATACAGGCGGAGCTCACAAGTTAATGAGCTACCTACTGCCTACTTTGGAAGCGTGAATTCGTGTACCAAAGTGGTTCATACCTATGCGTATCAAAATAAATATAATGAGCGATTTTCCAGAACACAGATTATTTTGGTAATTTCTGTAGCTAAAATATGACGCCCTATAAATGATAAGCCTTGTTCTAATAACGATGTAACATAAATAAATCTGTTTGCAATATTTTCACAATCAAAATATGAACATTTTTGGTTATCTTGATGTGTGAAACATTAAAAACATAATTTTATATTGGTTTATTCTCTCGACTATAGACTGCCACCGCCGCTATCTAAATTAGCGTTTAAGTATTCTTTTTTCCATGAGATTTGAAAATAGCTCATGAAGTATGTAGCTCTTAAGTAAATGATAGTCAAAATTATTGTCTTTCTTTTTCAAACAAGTTTAAAATTATACGTCTCACATTACTTTCTATGTGCATAAATCACTACACGCTGTAGATAATATATTTGAATCAGTAATAAGGGATCAAATCAAGGAGGAGGATTATCTCTACCCAACATAGTAGGTATACTTATATTGCTACTTAATGTATACCAAGATGTTTTTTTTAAAACAAAACAGTCAGGCATTTTACCACCAGGCTGCCTGAAAGTACACCCTTACAACTAACATCATGGCTAAAAGTAAAACATTGCAATACTAAAATGGAACTGGATCTATTAGATTTTTCTCTTTGGAAAAGAAAACGGTTAAAATGTTGCATAAAAATCTCAAATATATCCACCTCCATTAAAACAAGAATGAAGCATATTAGCATAGCGTCCCAAGATAGAAATTCCCAAAGCTAATTCAGTTTACGTGCAGCCATTTTAAATACCTGTAGGCTTAGCATGGGTACGGTGAATAAGAATTAGATTCATTTTAAAAGATAGAATTGCACGAGAAAAATTACCCCGTAAATCAATGCAATTCTACCTCTGACTCTTTTACGAGTACAAGAAACTCCTATTATTCAAACGCGAGTGTTATTCGTTAGCACTATCATAAAACAAATACATATAATTATGTCTTTATTGTTCCTTTACATTTTTGTAAGTGGTAATACCGTACAAAATTTGACAATAAAAAACTTTCATACATATGTACATAATGCAATTCAAACGATGAATCAAGCAGATCACTTTACAGTTACACCACGCTAACTCCGCAGGCCTTATTTTTAGCCAGCGCTCTTTGGATGCATCTCATTTATTTTCGAGATGGTATTTTACCCGCCTGCCTTAACGACGTGTTTCGGAACCTAGCGCCGTTTTACTGCCTTTTTTACACTTTGTGCCCATGTTCGTGAAAAATGTTACGGTGGATAATATCCTTTCTGTGGAGAAAAATCATGGTTATGATGGTAGTTGTGTTTCTTGGTTCGTAGATTAATGCACCGTAGGAAAAGTTTAAGCGAAAGATTAATATTAAATTCGCGTATAAACGCACATTAGTTTATATACCTAATTTTATTTGACAAAAAAAACATCAATAATATAGGTACATTAACTAAAAATGATCTACATAGCTTCTAGGAAGATATAGTTGCTAGCCAGGTTTTATCTTATATTAAACATAATTCGGTCATTTTTTACCCTTGATGTAATGTAACCCCTCTTTATACTAAGTTTAATACATGACTAAATGTCATCCTTTATTTTCACAGAAATCGAGTATGAAAATTTTCCACGGAATATCATAATTTTGAATGAAAATCCATCAAAACCATTTAAAAACCTTGCCTCAGCGCCGTCAATTTTCAAGCTCTATATGCTCTATATTCGTTTCGTCTAAAAACCCGTCAGTTCCAAGTCCGACGTTCCCGCCAATGCCAATATCGGCGCATCCAATCACAGCCGAGATTGTAAGTGATTGCATTCAATCAAGCGCGCCCGATTGGACACTTTCAGCGGTCTCATATTTTATGTTGCTCGCTTGTTTGTTCAGGTAGGAAGCAAAATATGAACACCTGGACCTAGGGTATATATAGGTATAATATACCACTAAAGCCTGCTTATGAATGAAAATAAATTAAAACACATGTCTGTTATATTTATAGTAAAAGTCATATTTGTACTAAGTATATATGAGATTCTCACCTAACATTACTTTATTTATGTAAATAATTTCATCTATGTTTGATCAATTGTATTCAAATTTTGTTAGTGAAATGTAGTTGTGTTCATGAAAAAAATATATCTATGCAGCCTGTTACTTTGCAGCATTTATTAAAAAACCAGTAGGTAATTTTATAATAACCATATTCCAGCAACTTATTAATAGCAGTACGATGAATATCAATTTCATTCATTTAAAGCGTTTTCATAATTAATTCGTTTCAGGTAAATTGGTTTCAGGGTAATGGAATCATTTCGTCGATATTAATTGATTTTACTTTTGAAAGAGTCGTGATCTTCCTCCTATATAGATGTTAATTACCTTAACAGATTTATACATATTTAATAGTTACCTACTCACCGCTTTAAATAATAATCGAGCTTTTTTCGTGTTTTAAATGAATTACTAGGTAACAATTTGCAAGTCGCAATAACTTAAAAAAACCTTCTGGTAAAATGATACTATAAACTTTTAAGTCTAAAAATTTGGAGCTGGTTTTCATATGGTACAATGCACTTTACCAACTCGTTGACTGATTAGTTCAGATTCTTAGTTCATTTGCTATCCAATTGATATGCTACATTTCGTCTATATTTTCACGAAGGTGTTGCTAGTGACGACGTTACGATACACCCCAGCATGTACTAGGTAGCAGCTAGGGGCGGCAATCGCTCGGAAATTGCATACGGGGCGCGTTTTACCCGTTTTTCGTTTCAAGCACCTCGGGATCCAACCCAGCGCTAATTGCTGGCAATCTATTGCTTTTTAATGTGTTTGCTCCAATCCGACGCTTTATTTTGACCGTTTTTCACGGCATTCTGGACGATTTTTGCCGTTTTTTAAGCCCAGCGATGGACGTAAACGATGACAATAATTTGAATTGCAAATCGCAATTGGGCGATTGCCGTTCGCGGTGTGAAGTGCTCGATAATTTGGGAAGTTTACACTAGCGTGGTAGTTTTAACTGAATGGGTCAAGAGTCTTGTTTTAATATATTTTTGTCAAAATCTGGTACAATCTTTTTTTTTCCAATTTTCTTGTCTCGCTGCAATCGGCGGAGCCATAAGCAGTGCTGTTGATTGGGTGCAGGGTTTTCAGGTTTGGAGTCCAGTGACCCCCATCCCTTCTTTGGTCAAATCAGCAATTTGGGGCCTCCTAAGCCACCTTACTAACTCATTTTTTTAGGTTCTGGGACAATCTATCACGAATTAAGGATATATGTATATAGCGTATTGCAGCAGAACAACATTCAAAGCAAAGACACAAAACAAGTTAAATGTCCCTACGTATAACAATCATTCCATGTACTCCAATTCTCAAGTACTAATACGTACCTAATAGTATTTAAAATTAAATATATACTTAAATATTCTCTTAAAATTGATATCTTATTAATTTTTGTTTCTTTTTCATTATATTTTATAAATGTTATTAGCAGAACTACCCCTAAAAACCCGCCTCAGCTGCGTCCCTCCAAATGTCCCCCTGAAACAGCCGTAATAACAACCCCGGCAATAAAATCCGGTTCTGATTCATAATATTGGTCTAGACGATATCGATCATGTCACTTGCAATACCTACTTAGGTCACGTTTTAATTACAACTATTATGAACTTTATTTTACAAGCCATAGAGTTCAAATTTGTGGTGAAAATGGGCAACATATTTAGGGTGCATGAATCAGCTTTAAAAGTACTCAAATGTGTAATTTATAAGGTAAATGGTGAGTCATCGTGGATTGTGGGAGAAGGCAATTTGTGAAATTGTCATGAAATGCAAAAATGTTTACGATTTGTTGGCAGCGGCTGTTTGAATAAACTTCCAACTTTTTTATGTAAGTATAGGTAAAGTGATGAAGTAAGTTAGATTAGGTGAATGTTTTGCTTAAATAAGTACTACTTTTGCTTTTTGTAAGATACCAAAACACATTAAAAAAACATGCTTAAGTTCTATAAGTGGCTACTTTGTATATTGAGACAATTTTGTTTTTTTTAATCTGTTTACTTTGGGAATAGAAATAGTCAATTCCTAACTCCAGATACTCTAATCTATATTCATATCGAATTTCGTTTGAGCCGGTTCGGTCATTTCGGCGAGAAATTAGAACAAACACATTCTAATACATACACACATACACTCGTAAACTAATATTTGTAGGATATTCTTTAATTATTTTCGAAAACAATTACTCGACAAGTAATAGATACTTATTTCATATTTGTATAAGAGTACCCTCAATCCTTTCATATATTAAGCGCTTCAATATCATTTTTTCAGTGACCCAAATCCAAAGTTCACTAACCTCCATCAAATCACACACCCACCCGGGGAGCGATCACAAAAATACCGGTATCTTTTACAGGGTTACATAATAACCAGAAACCTCAGAAGAATATGTAGTTAACAGCATATCGTTCTATGCATGTTCTATGCCAAGGAAAATTAACTATACCATTCCAAATATATATCTCTATATCTAAATATAGTAAAAATAATAAGTATTGAGCATCAAATCATCTCGAAGTGAACTTTTGAAACCATTGAAAATGATTTTATTTTATAAATTACCAACAGTTTTAAAACCAAAGATGTAATATGTGACGTGAGCGCCTTGCCGGACTAGGTATCCTGCGAAGCGCCTGCTGTTTCCAACTAACCCTGAAAACGATACCCGTATACATATAATACCGGCACCTCCCGTCATACGAGGTTCTCTCCACAGTAATGGGTCCTAAAGGGGATGTTAATGACAGCAGAGTGCCTCCGCAGCCTTCCTTATTAAATAGGCACGTATGTACGTATTTCATTTTGTCTACGCTAATAGAGCATTGTACGGCAAATTGTTTAGATAAGTATTCTTGGAGCACTCCACTTGGAGGCTATTAGTTTAGGTATCGCGGCTTCTTATCTTGTTAGGAGTTACAATGGTGATATGTGTATTCTGTAGTTTATAGCAGTTGTCTATGATAATGATGTGTTGAAAGTGAATTCTTTTGAAGTGGTGTAAGTCTTTTTTTTTTGCAAATACACGCGTATATTTGAAAATAATTAAAAACAATAATGTTATATGTAATTATAATTTCCTACAACAGTGTTATGCAGTCTGTAGTAGTGCTATTTTCCAGATACTAGTTGTATTTCTTTGATTTATTTGTTCGACTCTGAAGATGTTCCAATTAATAGTAAACTTAAAAATCGTTGAATATTATTTAAACAAAGGGCTCAAAATTGCAAAACACTTGCCTTAAACCGAAATAAAAGTAGGTATTTAGTTATTTTTTCATCTGCACGCAATATTATGTAGTCGGACGTCTTGTAAAAGATCATTTCATATAAATCGTTATAAGAAGATATTGAAACTAGATGGGTTGTTGTTTATTTTGGAATATAACATTTAGGGAATCTTCATTAACCTCAGTCTCACTATCGAGGCTTGTTATTTAATTACAAAAGCAAGCGTCAAAGCCTGGAGTTTCTCTATGATGTGAAGTACTAATAGCTTCAAAGCGGTACCAAAGCGGTATTGAGCTATTATAATTTAAATACCGCCAATTTCACCGTAAACCCGAGGGAATATATTGGAATATTTATTCGCGTCCACAATATTTTTTTTTACAAAATTTTGTTAGTAACATATTTTTACTACAGCTATAATAAACGAGTACTAAGGTCATCATATTTTAAATTTTGTATAGGTATTTAATATATTTGAAGTATGCATTTTTTTGTTATGTCTTTTGCGAAGATATGACTTCGATGAAAGCTTTTCATTGTCAAATAATTTTCATAATTTCATTGTATTTTTTTTTTATTTTCTACTAGGTTAACCCAAATTGCCTCAAATAAGTTAATAAGTCAGGAAATATAGTTAATTTCACCAGAAAAAGATACGAAATTATCAGGAATTTTCCTTTCAGCGTAGCACTTATGCTTTCTTGAAAGTACTTTCAGTAAACGCTGCGTTTCCGATAGGTGGCGCGTGTGTATGACACTTCTGACACACCCTGGCGGCGGTCCCGGAATTTATAGCACGTTGCGTTATACCTTATAAACGCGTCATTATAATTTGAAAGCTTTTCTCAGTAAACATGGTGGTGGTGCTTAACATCAGGCAGACTGTAGTCAAAGTCAGTTGGCCTATTCCGTGTAAAAAAAACATATGTACAATAAAACATAATGAAATGAAACATATAGGATTAATAATTACAACCGGCAGGATTTGAACACATCTTTTGTACTCGTGATTCAAAATAAACAACATTTTTTTTACCTAAACATATTTATTTAATTTTTTAATCTGATAGTTATCTATACTGATTTTTTCTCAAAAGTCTTATGATTGACAGAAAAGTGGTAACTTTAATGAGCAGTTAAGGGTCTCTCTGTTGTTTGCTCTATTTATGTGCAGAATAAAATGCTCGTTATAAAACTTCGCGCCTGCTATGTGCACCCGAAATAAGCCACGAAATGCCCGATTTTTTTAAGAGCTTGTAATGTTTTGGCCTGCCGCTTTGAGAATTGGACAGCATACAGCAGACATACATTAATTTATTATTGTTCAAAAGTTAGGTTAGGCTACAGATATAAGTAATAGTTAGTAGGGTTTGTATAAAAGTAAAACAATCAAGTATAAGTACTTGAAGTTTGATTCAGACTTGAATTAAAACATTTGATAACTACTTAGCTAAAGCTTTTAATGGGCTGGGCTTTTAATAATGGAATTACTTAAAGGAGTTAAAATTAGTACATCATTGTATTGCTTAATAAATCTTAAACTTTACATCTTAGACTATAGTGGTGCTTTACGTCAGGCAGGCTATAGTCAAACGAAAGCCTATATAGTGTAAAAAAAGTAAACTAATTTTGAACGAGTTTCGACTACTATCTACCTACTACCTACCTGCTAGTTTGTGTGACACACGTTTTATAGTCAACATTATCATATTAGCTTACCGAATAATTAGTCAGCCATTTTACAATCCCGCCCTTTTTAAATCCCACCTATTTGTTTATGTCAGCGTGATTGTTCGGTAAACATTTTTTATTTGTATATAATAATAACGGGATGAAACTCCGGATTGGAAACATAAACTTGGTCAGTAACGATTTTGCCGAATTTAGATTTGGTTTGTTTTAACAAATCGCTTTTGGTTGGATTGGGTTTCGGTTGAATGACGGGGTCGGTTGCTTTATTAGAAATAGGATTGGGGATGTGGTTTTGTTTGTACGTTGCTAAATTTGTAGATAATAATGATAACGTAACGGAGATTACACTCGAATCCAAAATAAGCTCATCAATTTAAAAAACGCTTCAATAGGTAGGTATACCTACTGGTATGTTACTTTTCAAAGAGTAATGTAAGTGGCCAACTCTGGTGTCGAGAGCTTTCCCGCCCTTTAGGACAGTACGGCAGTCGTTTGCATAACACAAAACAAACTGACAAACAGCCGGGACCTACAATTTAACGTGCCCTCCGACCCACTGAAGCGCTCAAAATGGAATGCCACTTTTCGGTCACCCATCCAAGGACTGACCGCATCGACCTTTGCTTAACTTATCAGGCTATTATTACAATCCAGTGTCTTCAACCCCAAACATCTCCTATTCCCCTGTACATCTGAATCCCCGTTAGTTCGTGCATAGTGCTTGCATCTGCTCTGGTTGCGAGACACGTCCCACTCGTACCCTCCACTAGACTGGACCCACTTTATTGGACTAAGGCAAGGGACTACTACGGAGATTGGATCTAATCGTAGATGTATGGTGACCCCTTAGATATACATATATAAACATTTGCTAACATAGCATGAAGGTTTTAAAAGCTACCACATATGTACTTATCAACAAAAAATCGTTTCATACATTTTGAGCCCAGCCCCCTTAGACAAGAGGCGTATTTTAGTGAGCGCACTATCACTCACTTATGGAATAGAATGAGCAATGTATGGGATTGACATCGCAACCCGTTACGCGGGGGAAATATGGCGTTACTCCCATACATCGGTCTTTCTATTCCATAAGCGAGCGTCAGTACGCTCTCTAAAAGAGTCTCTTGTCTAAGAGGACAGGTTGGAGTTCCGCTGGCTGTCATTGACGCCTTGATATGAGCTCAAAATGTATGAAACGTTTTTTTGTTGATTAGTAGGTATGTGGTAGCTTTTAAAACCTTCATGCTAAGTTAGCAAATGTTTATATACATATGTAGCTGTTAACAAACTGCAGCTACGTGATATTATAGTTGTGTTTCATCACTAAAACGATTTACAATTTATTAAATTCAATCATCTAAAACTCTCATTAACAATACTGCTGACGAAACAAAACCAGCAATGACTCAGAAGATAATAAAATCAAAAGCAACATTATCCCCACGATGGCTGTACCACATAGTACTCCCCTAGCCTCACTTATTGGACTGGGTCCTGCTGAAACTTTATCTGGTCGTCTATAGAGCTCAGTGCTTTGAGCTCGAATAGTTTGACTAATTGTGTTGTCAACCGTTGTGTGTTACTTCCGGACATATACCACATAGTTTAGCTTAATTTAATTTTGTTGTGGAGAGAAAAAGTGACAAAAATTAAAGTGTGGTAGCTTTAAAAGTTTGTAGCGAATATAAAAAAGATAAAATCTTGAAAAAATAACCTACTTTACCATTACCAATCTCTTAGGAATACATTAAGGTGATTAAGGCAATGAGATGATAAACAAAATACAATGTGTTGATGAAATCACGGGTTGTTTAATTTCAATTTATTTCAATTCACGGAACACAGCAAATTAGTACGATCAGCCTTTAAAAAGCAAAAACATGAAAAAAGTTAGTACAAGATGCAGGTTATGTCTTATTTTAGACTTTTGCTATCGTAAGTAGTTAGGCCACAATATACTCCATTTTGGATTCAAAGTGATGAGACCCGACATTTTTTCATGCTGTAAATTTGAAAACTTCAGACAACAGAGTACGCTAATCTCATAAAGAATGCGTGCTATGTCACTAAACTATAATTATTTCATGTATTTGGGACATAATGTTGAAGCCTATTTAAACAGGTTTACTGTATAGTATCCTGCAAAGCATCCCATCTTTGAAGAGGAAAAACGGTCTGTACCCGAACTGTGTCAATTCAATTTAGCATTAGATCAGCAACTCGAGGACAAACGTGAAATAAAACTCGTTTACGAGAAGTTGTTCATAAAATAGGAACGAATGTTACTTTTTCTGGCCATAAAACTTTGTTTTATGGTAACCTTAGGTGAATTGTACCAATAAAAACATTAGAATCTCTTCCACGAATTAAGCAAAATTATCAAAATATTAATGAAAAAGAACCTTAAATCGTATCTCAAATGTACAGTTAGTTTTCTCAAATAAATTTCGCTACCTGCGATCGCTGTGCTACTAAAATAAAGCCTACATCAAGTAAATATTTATTTCGTAGACGATCGCAGAGATCGTAGATCGAGTTTCGTAATGTACGGATAAATCCTTCTTTATAAAAATGGAAACTTTAATTTCGCAGGACTTTAATTCGACATTTAAACGTTTTGTTAATTGTTTGGAGAGCCCATCACGTCAGCTTTTATTACCTCCTTATTCTTTCTAATTAGAGAACCGTTTATCTTTATGTTGTGCTGAAGTTTCAGTTATCTTTAATTACACATGTTGAATCCAAATAGCATTATTCCTCTCTCGTCTATTTTATGTGAGTTATAAATAAACATTTGACATACCCGTACAATCCTCCACAAAACCTAAACAATACAAAATTCTAAAATTAACTTTGAAAACCAAAAAAAATTTTTGTACTGAATAAGGTAATTAATTACTAACTAATTATTTGTGTAATTAAATTAATTACACAAAAAACAAAAATATGACATCGAAATTAGGTATAATTTCACTTTCATGACTAAATGATAAAACGGAAAACTGAAAACCTTTATAAGATGCTTCAATTTCTATTGCAATTCACCTGGCTTATTTCAACATTTCGTATCATAACTTTACGTTTTCAGCGCTTTCTAAATACTTGTCCGGTGAAATTAATAAGCGCTTTGAGCGCTAAATTTGCTATTTCAGAAATGCAGCGCAATGAATGTATATCTATGTGTGTGTGCACAACACATTTACATTCCTTTTGGACATAGTTTAAGAGCTTGCTTTCGTGTAGGTGGAATTATCTGGAGAACGAAAATGTTTCGGAGTAAATGAAAAACCAAGCTAGAATTCGTTTTTAAAATAAATATAATATATTTAATAAAGCAATATCAAATCAATATCAGCAATAAAAACTATATAAAAATCGCAACCTAGAACTTGTATTTAAAATAATTAGAAATGTTTAAATGTAATAAAACATATGTATTTTCAAATTGTTTAATTATATTTCTTGTCTCCTTGAAATTATCTTATTTAATAATGTCATTCATATTTTATAAGATAAACTTCAACATTATAATGGTTTAACTTAAATCACTATTCTCTCTCTCTTTGAGTCGTATTTCCTCATGACTGAGGGTCGTGACTCCACGCAGAATTAATTCGTTAGGGGAGTTTTCTTGGGCACAATCATCGTGGTGGGCGCCCAGGTCCTCCCACAGAAGACACATGTCCTCGGATACAATCACTATTTAGTCGGGCTTAGTATAGCACTTCGTTATCACTAAATACATAATACCAATTACTATAATGGCAGCACCGTAGATACTCGAGTTAATCGCAATGACGCGCGGTAATGAGTCGCAGTGCAGGTAGCAGCACTGCCAATGAACTAATATTACTAAAACCTAGATAAGTTGGGCAGCACTTACGCACTTACGCTACATAGAAGACCAAGCGATTTTCCACTTGTGCAGGTTGACTGAACAATTCTCCAGTAACAAGGTTATTTTAATAACTTCTGTTACTGACACTGAGTTTAGCTAAATCTAGCGCCAGTCATGCAAAACATATATTTTTGAAATATTGTGTTAGTTAAAATTAGTTTTTTTTGTCATTACTTATTTATTGAGGAAACCATTAAAATACAATGTTGTATTGGTGGGCGTAGCGGAGATGAGCGCCATCTAGCGATCGGTTTTGCACCATTTTTCTAACTTGACATCTAAAAGTCAAGATTATAATCCAGCTAAAAATGCAGTGCCATTTTTACCCGTTTACCAAATTATTTAGCTCGAACTCTAAGCTTGGCTTAACTGCACGTTGGGGCTAAAAAGACCGTTTACAAAACAGGGTTAACATGTAACGCCACTTGAGCGCTATGCTACCGCACTGCAGACTTTAGACTAGGTTTCGGACCTAATCATAAAATATTAAATAACAACGTAAAGTTTTTTATTCATAAAAAAAAATCGGTTTTACCTAAATTCAAAACAGGAGGAGCTTTTCAGTTTAATCCGAGTGTTGTTTTAAGTACTTATTTAGAATTTTCTTACGCCCTCTTAAATATAGAGATATTATTCTGAGATAAAGAAGTATGTACTAACTATTATTAATTAACCAGTTAGGAATCGGTCTCATCACACAAAAAACATAAATTACAATGAAAATTCTACAAATTAAAAGTTTATTTTATATCCTCTAAACGCTGAATAGCGATTTAGCAAAATATTTCAAATGCAAAAAACCATTCATATAATTTTACAAAGTGACTGCAACAATTGGTCGGCCATTCTAACATCTGCATATCGCATGATATATTCAAAGCTATATTAATTTAAACGGCGATATAACAATACAGTAGTTGCAGGTTATAAATATCGTATATGTAGCGGCCAGTAAGCAATGTTACTAAGTTTCTTGATTTTTAAGTTATATGTGGATTAGAACTTGCTTAAAAGTGAAGTAAAACATCGTGCGGAAGCTAACATGTTAGAGAATCACATAATTCGAGGACATGGTGTCTTCCGCGGAAAGACCCGAGCGCCCACTCCGATGTATCTGCCTGAGAGGACTCCTCTAACAAATGGATGCTGAGGGGGAGTGAAGACCCCCAGTAATGAGGAATACGACTAAAGAAGAGGATGACAATATAGTAGTTGCAAGTGATAAATATCGTATATGTAGCGGGCAGTAAGCGGTGGAGAAATTGCCAATTTCCGGACCGCTCTGGCCAGCCGGAACCTTTTACATTCGATAGGATGCGAGCCAGTGGGTATTTTCATTACTGAACGGTTATATGTAACTTATAGTTTATCTTTGGTGAGTGCTTAACATAAATTAAGATTTGATTCTAAAACACATTTAGAAACGAGTGAAATAATCACGACTGGCAATTCTGAATGATTCATTTTCGCTCATTTCCGAATAAGTTTATGTTTAACTTGTAAAAATGGATGTTTCTTTGCCATTCGTAAATAAAAATGTAACATTGTGTATATTGGCCTGGAAACTAACGGGGCAATTTTATACATTTTTTATTTAATTTTCATTTACTTTAAACTTTTGAAAAGTAACACAATCGAAATTTATTTCAGTGACCAAACGTGTCATTGTCTCCTGCACTATCAGGTTGATATGTGCAATTTGTTTCCATAACAACTTTAATCATATTTCTAGCTAGTTCATAGACAAATTTCGATTACTGTGCAATTTCGCTAAAAGTTTTAAATATGCTCAATGTGATGGCTTCCAAATTATGGCTATTATGTCTAAACTGTATTCATATAGCGGTATATCTACGTATGTTTATATCTAAAAAATAGATAATATATTTGTAATGTTCTAAACAGAGTTTTCAAATCACTCTAGGGATCTCTAATATTGATAATATAATAAAAAAAAACCGGCCAAGTGCGAGTCGGACTCGCGCACCGAGGGTTCCGTAAAATTTATGGTTTTCGTAATTTTTCCTTTATCTATGCTATAAGACGTTGCTTCGTACCAAATTTCAAGATTCTGAGTTCACGGGAAGCACCCTGTAGGTTTTGATTCCCTTGCAAGTGTCGAAAATTTGCGGCATAAATGGCTGTATCTTTTGATTGCGTTGGCTTAGAAGTTTGATTTTTTCACAGCTTCAAGGGACAGTAGACCTGAGTAATTGATGTAAATTTCAGCTTCATACCTCTACGCGTTCCTGAGAAAAAGGGTCTTGACAGACGGACGGACGGACGGACAGACGGACAACAAAGTGATCCTATAAGGGTTCCGTTTTTTCCTTTTGAGGTACGGAACCCTAAAAAAAAAACCGGCCAAGTGCGAGTCGGACTCGCGCACCGAGGTTTCCGTACAAACCTGCAAGGTTAAATATTTTGTGATGTAACTAAAAATTTATGGTTTTCGTAATTTTTCCTTTATCTATGCTATAAGACGTTGCTTCGTACCAAATTTCAAGATTCTGAGTTCACGGGAAGCACCCTGTAGGTTTTGATTCCCTTGCAAGTGTCGAAAATTTGCGGCATAAATGGCTGTATCTTTTGATTGCGTTGGCTTAGAAGTTTGATTTTTTCACAGCTTCAAGGGACAGTAGACCTGAGTAATTGATATAAATTTCAGCTTCATACCTCTACGCGTTCCTGAGAAAAAGGGTCTTGACAGACGGACGGACGGACGGACAGACGGACAGACGGACAACAAAGTGATCCTATAAGGGTTCCGTTTTTTCCTTTTGAGGTACGGAACCCTAATAACTACAAATAGATGCTATTTGATCTTGGGAGTGCCGAGAATAAGCCCAGACGTAAGTAATATACTAAGCAACTATTTTATTATAAAATTTCTTAGTTTTTATACAAATACACACAAACTACATCATAGTTATTTCATATGAAAGTTGCAATCTCTAGAACCGAGAGTTGTTTTTTTACAATCAAACGGGTTTGCACTTGGCTACAGTTTGCCTGATGGTAAGCATAGGCGATGGCCTAAGATGGACCGATAAGAACCGATAGGGTTTAAAAATCTTAATTTCTAGAACTGATTCTGATATAAACTCTAATGATTTATGCAAATCACTATCTCCTGACACGTTCATACAATTAAAAATGTAATAGTACAGAAGAGACATTCTCTAATTCAATTCCTTCACTAGCGAACACGATAACAGAATACTTAATGTTTGTGATCATAGACGATGTAGCCAAAAGACACCCATTTATAAATAAGATTTGACTCTAGAGTCATAATTTTGACATTTAAACCAAAGCATAAATAGTCGTAAATATTTTCAGCGCAAAATAACTAAAATATTATAGTAAAATGTCTTAGGTACATAAAAAATGTTGTTGCTATCTGGCGTAGTCAGAAACTTTGATCTATAAAAAAAGTTCTTTACATAGTAAAACCGCCTAAAATTTAACCATATTGTATCATGTAGGCTAATTTTATCCCAAACCCGGACTAAAGCGAGTAAAACGCACGAGATAAGTTTGATAGAAAATTATTTGCGATTATACATTTTCTCTAATAATGCGATGTTTATAGGAAATGTTGTCAGTGTTGTAACCAAATTAAATTAGATCCTCATTCGTGCTCAGTGGGTGGTTTTACATTGAATATGGAGATTCCTCTTATACTTGCAGGTAATTACAGAAACTAAGTAGTTTCACATTTTAGCATAAGCACAGAATAAATAATGCGTAAGTCTCTGGCAGGTTTGAGGTCTAAGTTTTTTATAAGTAGACTTAGCTTTTACAGTTTCAATTAGAATTCAAAGTAATCATTGCATGTATTTGAAATAGATTGTTTTCATTAAAATTTTAGAGATATAAAAAAAAGTTTCCCTTAAACATATTACACTAAATACAATTTTATTATGAAAAGAGATACATGTATTTTAGCGATTTATGAGGACACAAATAACAACATATCTTTCAAGATCATTAAAAAAAACAATGTGCCACTATATTATAGTATTTGTATCACTCTATCATTCAAATATTAAATTTTGTTATGATTATTAAAAAAAACCATGCATTGTAATATTTGTATCTGTCTTTAAATCATTTTTTATAAACCAAAAATCATGAAGCGTAAATCCTCATTTTCGCGCACTGCATTCAATCTCATGAAGCCTACCTATCTACCTATATACTACACATGTATGTATATCACAGCAGCCAATCAATCGAGCTTTAGTCAATAAATTGGGCTCACTCAGTGGCCCAGATAGGTCACTGCGGAAGCCTAGGGCTTGGATTTACGTGATTACGTCACTGGATTCACATGACGTCATTGATGACGCGGTTAATTAATTGACAGTTAAGGTTACATTGATTTATCTGTTTTTTTTTATCAGTCCTTGCAGAGTATTACGCCAAAAAAGAACTATAATTCAGACTAATTTTATAAGAAAAAATCAAATTACATTTAAAACTTATAAACTAAAATTTCAGACAAATTGTCACCTGTAATGTCTTTCCTTATTAAGTTTCAAAAGTAATTGTTAATTAATTTGAGATCTTCTTAGAAAGTTTCAAATACAATTATATAAATGTCAACTTTAATATGCGACATAAACAAAATCACCATCTCAAATTATTAATTTCGAAATTCATTTAATTTTAGCATCAAAACAAATTTGTGCCCTATCTATTTTATTAATTAGAAGTAACAATTTAATTACGGTTCTTAGATCTTAAGATATTGATAAGGATTCCTTCTCTAAAATTAAACGTAGGATGTAGCCTTTGAAGGCTGTAGTGATGTCGTCGCTATAAGGAGTATGTTCGACTTAGCTTAATAATTTGTGAGAAAGAAAGAAAGATAACATTTATTGTGAGATTTTCAGAACATACACCAATCACAACAAAAAATACATAATGAAACAAAATCTGCAACAACGCAGCCCCAACTTTGCAAAAACAAGCAATTTTAAATTAAAATAAGTAAAAGTAATTTATTGGTTGATCGTGTTACGTACATACCTGTTGTTAGACACCATCTATATAATTACCTATATTACAAATGTCTTGAGAAAGACCTGAGTCATACAATAGCTGGAATTCAGTAGTGTTTAGTCGGTGTCTTTAAGAAGAGATTAAGTCTTTGAGAGAATACATAATTATATATTTTCACTACGGAACTGTGACGTAAAGGGAACTAGCGTTATCAAGGGAATTCCTTAGACTGAACCAAAACATGTAAACCAATTTATTTAGTTACTTTGGTTTTGTAGTCAAAAGAATAATATCTAATATAAACACCACATATCTTAATGATCATAGATGGTCGATGAAATATTCGTTTTTTTTAAATAAATTTACATACCGGTCGATTAAATTTCACACAGCGCCATCTAGCCCCATACTAAACTAACGCTTATATTACGGGTACTACAAAGCTAATATAATTCTCAAAGAAAGCAGATTAAAAAGAAGTAACCGAACATTACAAGCCTCCCTTTACAGGCTCAAACGGTAATCTCATCATGACTCGACTCGACTGTTTTTCGTTTTTTGTTTCAAACAGTCGCATTTGCCAAATCCTATAAAATTAAAAAGTTACCAAATATCGGGTGACACATAGCGGTAACCTAAGGGACTCGGGTCCGTGGAGTATCTAACTCCCTGGGTTACTCTCTCTGGAGACGGGTTTGGTAAACAAAGTGTCAACGTGTGTTGCCAGTGAAATGATGGCGGAATTTGTATGTTTTAAGAATTGTGTGGCCCTATTTTATATACATAAGTAATTATAGTCATTTTTGTTTGTTTTGTGTGGTAGTTAATTGTAAAAAGTCTAATTGATAGCAATCTATCCCAAATTACTACAATTAGGATGTAAAGTGATTCTATTAAAACGAGAGGTTGAATAATTTACTCAGAGAAAACTAAGTGACTCTTTTGATTTGGTAAGCATTTTGTTGCAAAGAGATAGCATAGAATCTGAAAATTGTCATAAGCTACTTTTAATCCTTAAAGTGTGCAGAGGCAGTAACACTAACTCGTGAGTAACAACGAGAGTTATTATGAATGTATTTATTGTGTATATTACAACTATGAACAGATAAATGTAAAAAAATCTGCCACAAAACTATTGACAATTTGGATTCAACTTTCTAAATCTACGGATCTGTATAAAAAGGTTCGATTCGTATCGTCACTTCACCCTTGTTCCTTTTTGCCTCTGAACTACACCCCAGGAGAGGGGGTGAGGGGCGGGGAGGTGGGGGGTAGATGCGCGCGCAAGTAAAATCAATACAAGGGGTGTTACGCACAAATACAGTGGCTCGTAGGGGTGTCATGGTCATGTATCGATAATAATCGATTTGTTTTTGATTGTAGAGCGTCACTTGGTCAGTTTAAAGTGATTGTTTGATTGTTTAGATTAGATTTTGAATGTTAAATTTAAAATTTGCTTGTGAATAGTTTGCGTATGATCTATATATGTTTTTGAAAAGTTAGATAAACAAATAATTATAAAATTGTAATAACAATGATTACTATCATCGCACTTGTTAGTTTTCAAATTGTAATATCAGTTCAAAATTATTAACATTTTTTACTCACCTAGTAATAAACCATATTTTAGTCTTTATTTTACTTTAGTACAAATCGGTTTATATTATTTATATTTACTCCCTTTGCTTGAAAAGTAACTACAATATTTCCACTAGCAAGTGCCTGCAAATAGCCAATAATAACGTCATAAACCAAACTAAGTGAAGTCTCGCAAAAAGCGCTCGATAGTCGATAGTAATTGGTCTCGTGGACTTCATTAATAAACCTGTCATCTGCGATGGACGCCAAATGCACTCTTTAAACTAATTGCCTCGTTATTGCGATGGCACCAGTAAACGACTATTTATCGATAAAGTTATGGTATCGATTATATTGAGAACTGTTTGTTTATGAAAACAGAAGATTGACAAGCTTTAGTGAACTTTCAAATGGTTCAAAACATTTCAGATATGGGTAGTGTTAATTTTTTTTAAACAAAAATGTTGATATAAAATGTTATTTTTGGCATTTAGAAATCCCTTATCGCAGGCTGATGAGCCAAACTTCGGTGAATTTTTGTGTCCCAAAAATGTCGATAAAGTTCAAGTTTATCGACAAACTGAAAGGTTTTGCCGACCCTACTCCCAAGGGTCCCATAGTATGATTAATTACATTGGAATTCACAAATTTTCACGTTCACAATCTGATCTGAATTTGTTAATATGATGATAATTTGATTTCTGACTCTTTGAAATGGATTAGTTAGAGAAACATATTATTTAATTTATTCAATTTAAATTCATGAATAAGGATTGAAGCGAATTTATTTGCACGTTTTTATTTCGCTTACTGACTCGCCTAAGTTAAAGGTTTATTTGAAACCAACCCATAACAATATGGGTTACAATGTTTATTAATCCAATTTCATGTTTATAATTCTGTTGACATTTGAAAACAAGCGATAGCAAAAATTGGGTGGGATGCCATGGAATCCAATTAATTTAGCGGGGCCAGGCTCCTGGGACGTGATTAGAATAACAAAAATAATATGGGTTCCATCGCCAAGCTGGCTACGGAATTTTCAAAATACCATTTTACGTAGAAAATTCGAAACTACCTATACTGCTCAAACAATTTCGTAGCTTGCTACGGTTGCCACGTGATTTCGTAGAGCTTTCGTAGCAAACAAATTATGTGGTATTATATCACGTAACAGTAACAGTTTTACGGCTCTGTCTACATGATCATGTTTTCTCAATAAATATCATATTTCAAAGCTGAGTAATTTTCATTACATGTTTCATGTCAACATCAAGAGAAATTTCATTACAGGACCGTCGCTTTGCATGTTATATTTTTCACGCTGTTTTCTTCATATGCGCTGAAAATATTTGTAGAGTAAAAACTATTCAGACATTCTTACATATTTGTGCATCTTTGCGTATGTTTGAACCAAAGGGAATGCTTATTTATTTTTGTTATACTTGCAAGAAGGGGTTATTTGTATTCGTGAAATTGAAAGTTTTGCGTCTATTTGATTTTCTTGTTTGGCAAGATGGTTGATAGATTCTACAGGAGCCATACGTGAAAAAGTAAAGTTTCGAGTATTTTGATTTATTGTCAATGTGTTGGAGAAATAGGAGGATTTATTCCAATAAAATCAGTGTAGATTTTGTTTAATTATGGGAACAAAAGCTACATTATTTTCTGAAATCTGCACCATATGCAAAGATTAACAAATTTGAACCGCGTTAAACTGCCTTAAATTTCACAAACTGACATAAACGAAGTTATTTAACTTAACAAAGTAACCACCCCAATAATTCCATAAGTAATGTCTAGAGGCATGAAAATTGGCTTAGCACGGGGAAGTCAACACGTTGTTTGTTCTTCATCCTTCCCAGGAGGGTTGGAGCTGAGGGTTAGGGTGCTTGGGTGTTAAATCTGAGGCCCTTAGCAAGGGTCCAGGATGTGACTTATGATGGGATGGTGATGACATTTGTTTTAACTTCTTCTTATTGGTAGCGTCAACTCTAGCGTTGAGAATTCTTGAATTTACTAATATGTTTTAATGATCTGATAGTGTTGTTAGTGTCTTAAAGACATAGGCTTAGGTTAAAATTAGAATAGTTAAAAACAAAATCTTATGAGAGCATACCATGAACTGTACCGACACAAACGAAACGTGATTACGAGTATAGTAATCATTGGAAATTTAATTGATTGTCCATTTTTTTCTTTTAAAACTTAAAATTATAAAAAATGTTTTTAATTTAATGTTCGTACTGTGCCAGGTTTACCATTGCTTAAGATTTATAAATGCGAGCTTAAGATCCGTTTCAGTCGAATTCCTTCCACAGTTGTCTTTACACTTAAGGTGTGAATCAACTCACACGTTACATATACATACACATACACACATAGGTGTCTCAAACTTGGTTCTCCCTGAAACTTGCTGAGACTTTCAAACTTGGTCCTTAGCCGGGCTGAAGTTGTGCGTGACAAACACACATTCTGTGTGTTGATGGGAAATCAATACTTGGCCTCAAGTAGTTAGTTCGTCGCCGCTTTCTTCGGGCTAATTTCAGGGCGTAGACCGGCCTAGGTAAAACGGAGAGCTAGAACTATTCCCATTGAACTATAATTTGTCGGTCTTCGAGTAAACCGGTTTCTTCTAGGCAAGCGCGCTAGATTGTAGATTATAACGTTGCTTAACATCAGGCGAGTTGTAGTCAAGCGTGACCCTGTCTAAAGCAATAAAAAGATAAATAACTATACGTTAATAATCAAACACTGATATAAAAGTGTTAGTGGGTTGATAAGCCTGCTTCTTGAATTATTTGGTGTGTGATATTATATCTACATAATATATTTACAGTGATATAGATTTTATGTAATGAGTAACGCGATCAATATAGGGTTGCGTTGGTAATTAAAAAACTCAGTAAATAAAGTAGTTACGATATAAGGGATATAATAATGTTTATTTCAAAATCTTTCTCACAAATTTTTAACAGTTAAAATTTAATCATTTGAAATAAAATCTTATTTTTCCACAGAAGAACTTTTTGCACAAAAAACTTGGGCAGGAGTTTATGAGACTTCGATTTCAAAGAATGAAAACCTTTTGTACAAATTACTTGGAATAACTTTGAAGTTTTCAACAACCTTTGTAATTCTTTTTCTGACGGCTCCAAGGTATATTTTTAACGTTTTGTTGAGGATTTTATTATATATCTACCTCCTATTTTTTTAATATAGTTTTTTTTACAATTGTTTGGTTTCAGGTGATACATTTTTTACATGCAGTGTAAACATTTACAGATTAGTTTACAAAAAAGTTCACACATTCATATATTTTTTTCCTTTATGATTTTAATCAAAAGTATTTTTAATGAAAATTGCAATAACTTAAATATAAAAACAGGGGAAATACACAGCTACTGGTACCAACTATACAATATATATTTTAAAAAAACGATGTACAATATTATTAAAATGTTAACTTGCTCATCCAAAACTAAAAAAAAAACAGCCAAACCATCCTCTGTCCGTCCTAAACACTACGCTATTGTAATATGTAAATAGGACTTTTTCGCCTTTCGTTCAGTTCACGAGACAAATGATGCCTTGTCAAGTCACTTCGCAAGCCATTCATCATGGGTGTAAAGGAATCTATGGAATAATCTGGCTGCCTTTCATGAAAATGTGAGCCATTATGTATCTGGGTGGATGCGAGATGTTAGAGTATTATGGGGTTGTGTAAATTAGTGTGGTGATGATGATGATTATTGGTTTTGTGACCTGATTTTTACGCTGGACGGTCACGGTTTTATTCTCTAGATATATGTAAAATTATTGGATTGATTCATTGGATCGCTCAAACAGAAACCTTTTTAATGTCTTTAAAAGTTAAGTTCGGTTTTCAGTCGTTTAACGGTGAAAGAAAATATCGTGGCCACAATATCTGAGGACATGTGTCTTCCGTGGGTGCCTTCTACGATGTATCTGCCCAAAATAGCTCCCCTAAATACGAATCAATTCTGCAGGGGAGTCATGACCCTCAATCATGAGGAAAACGACTCAAGAGAGAGATACTGCAGCTTTACTCAAATATTTAATCAAAAGCATATGAACTCAATCCAAAAGGAAAACAAGCTCACGTACATTTTTTATCACTGGCGCATAAAATGTCCTCCTCAAAAGTGCAATCTTTAACGTTTTATTTCCCGTCGAAGTGCCGGCGAAAAATGGGAAGTGTAAGAACGAGCGTGAACAGTGTTTAAGTGTGGGACAGACACAGAGAACTTGCGATTCAGACAGGGCTGCTACATGTACTTTATATATAAGTAGGTACTATTAAGTGATTTCCCCATTAGTGACTGGCGAAGTTTTGCTGCGGTTTTATGAGTTGGAAGGGCTGTGGTTGACGGTTTATTGCAGTTTTGCGTTAAATTTACAAAGAACTAAGGAATGAAACTATGAAAAGGTAATAAAAAATAAAATACTGCAGCTCTACTATTAAGCTAGAATAAACTACTTATGTACGTCAAAATTAAAAAAAGAGAAAAGATTACCTTTTGAAATGAAACCTATTGATTGAATTGTAATGCAGCTAATGAGGCAAACTTTAATGTAATATAAATAAAAATATACATTAAAAATTAATGAAACTTTCCCCAGCCCTACCCATCAAGAGGTTTCTAGTGTTAGGCAAAGTGTCCGCTCCACAGAAAGATCTGCATACATTTGCATAAAAAGGGAAGTTAGCCGCTGGTTTTGATTCGCCTTCCTCGAGTCGTGGCTTGATGTGGCATCTCCTTTCTACGGTAACTAAGAGGTACTGAGAGTTACCTTTGGATTTATATTAAAATTAATAAAGTTGCTGTCAAGCAGCAGTTGAAGTAAGTTCGTATGCGAGCCATCTCTGGTGTCAGAGATTTCAAGCCTTTATCTAAGGGACATGCAAAATAAGTAACATAAAGTTAAAACAGCAGTTACATTTGTTTTGCTTGGTAATTTCATACATTGGTATTCATACATTAACTACAGTAGTAATGGTATTTGTATTATTCAACGTGTTACCTAATAAAACTAAGCACACACACATATGTACATTGCTAATGACTGTCTATATTTGAGCTATTCGTATCTGAATTTTTTACCTCGATCCGATTATGAAGGTTGCACCTGATAATGATGGATGATACACAGTCAAGTACCTAACATTCAATAAATTTATTCTTTGGATCAGTGTCCGTGATATTTACATATGTACATGAGCACTTTTGTGGTGCATATTGCAGGTCCATTTTATTCGTCCTAGCTGTTAATAAATAGCCTGAAATAAATGACTTTTATTTATTTATATATTATTTATTTATTCATAGGTATTAGTATAGTATGTATAGTAGAAACGATTGTCTTTATATATTTCAAAATAAATTAATTGTTAGAATTAAATTAAGTCAAAATATCAACCACTACATATAATATAGGTAGTATAATATAGGTACACTATCCAGCCAGCAATATCTAAACCCAATCACAGATGAACAAATACTCGTTTAATTCTCTATATTAGTTAAAATAATGGTGTCAGTATAGTTAGAAAATTATCAGCGTTGATTGGATCGTAGCCAAAATTGAGTGGGTTTAGTTGATATCAGTTATGGATAATACAGAATTAGCTAAGGATTGTATTGGGATTTTCATAAGCAATGCATATTTGATATATCTAATAGTTCGTGTTTTTGATTATTTTTCAGAATTTATTTGGAGGTAAGCTATTTTTATATTCAGATTTGACTAACGCAAAAGTTTTTAGGGCGAATTTAGTATGTAAACTAATATGGAATAAAGTTTTGTCACAAGCGAGATTTCTTTTATAAAATAAGTATTTGCGATTTTATAAAACTATTTGAGTGTTTTTTGTAATAACAAATGCAAGAGCCTTTTTGTAGCCGACTTATAATTTATACAAATTTTCAACCGCTTTAAAAAGAACCAATACTATTACCATACAGTAACTTCAAGCAATAAAAACACTACTGAAAACATTGTGCAACAGTATTTAAACCATCCCTTACAATTTGCAACACTCATAGCCGCATTGGCTACATTCTTCCTACAAACACAAGCCCCGCCGCAAGGGGGCAATGAATTCCCTAATTAAATAAAGCTAGAACACCATACAAATGCCGTGTTCTCGTAAAAATTAATAGTTAATGTATTGCAGTAAGCTTAGCGGGTATTTTCGCTGCCAGTTGGCAGGCTTTCAGGCTGTCTCGTAGTTTTTTGCCGCTCGGAGTCTATCTGATTGCGTTTACTTTGCAATGTTGTGCGGAATGCTTTGAATTGGACTTTGGAGGGTTGTAGGCAAATAATAAATAAGTCAATAACTATAAGATGATACAAAAAAATTAGGTTGTGGTATGTGGAAAAAAATGTTTGAGATCGTCTTCTTCTTCTTATCGAATGAGAGTGGCCAACTCTGGTGTCGAGAGTTTATCAAGCCGGCCTAAAGGCCTCTGGTACGCAATTGCAATAAACGACACCTGCTACAAGCTGTCAAAGGAGTAGCTTGTTTTTACTTGTAAGACACATTATTCGTCATAGTATATAATAATAGCAACATTATTTGTCTATTAATTCATTTACTAACCTACCTTTAGTAATAATCTTACTAACTTAACTTGATATTTTACGAAGTTGATATGTTTACGTATTCTTTCCATGTCTATAAAGCCAATAAAAACCATAATTTTATCTCAAATGACAGTAAATTTAAATGCAGTTAAATACAAAGATATACTTTTAAAATAAATGCTACCACTTTGTTTTATTTTTAATTCAAAAAAAGAATAAACTACACTTGTAGTTTTTCTTATCAACGTGTAGGTAGGTATATGCACTAGACTGCCGGGACCTAAGTCCGTGGCACTTCCTTGGCAAGTGCTCGATATTGGCAAACTTGTGTTCGGACGAAACATAGACAGATACGGAGAGGCCTAACTAATTATGAAGCCAGTATACAAATTGCTCGGTAAGCCATACCTGCGCGGATTACCTAGGAGCAGCGGATTAATTAGAGACTCAATTCGAGTATGAAGATACGAATTACCTATTACATGTGATAGGTACATAACACATGTAGGCTATGCCTGTTCCGGGTCACTTGTGACGATAAACATAAATAATTATCTCAATTGTGGCTTGAAATATGAATAATCTGACAAGAAACAAACAAACGAACTACAAAACCCACTAACAATACATTCATATTTTTGCATTTTTGTGGGAGTCTGTAACCCTAATACAGGCTTATTTAAAACAATATTCCAACAACGTTTTGCTAGTGAAGACTGTCAAAAATACTTGGGAATCTTGATCATATTTTAAATGCACTTTTTCCATCGTTTGAGGTGTTCATTGGTAGAATTTGTTCTTTCAAAGTGTGCAAACAGCACCGCAGTGGCGGCGTTTATTTATTTTCTACTAAAGTGCGGTCTGACGGCGCCTGATGGAAAACTACTGGTAATAGGCTTCTCTAGTCTTCCGGAGATGCTTGAGGTGTTCTATCTTTGACTTCTTTTACTTTTCTTCATTTTCTCAAAATCGTTAGAAAGATATGTCCTAAACAGATTGGTATTGATTTGCAACTGTTGCTTGGATGTATTTTATATGAAATACTTTTATTTGATGGTGACTATTGCATAAGAAAATCTTATGATGATTAGCGTTAATATTAATAGAATTAAAAATGTATTTGATTGTTATAACATAAGTCCTTTTCATGATTTAATAAAACATACAATGAAGTATAAATATCGAAAATATTGTTATGTTGTAACGTTTAACTTGGAGCTGTAAAATGTTTTTTGTCACACATCTTGGCATATTGGCATAGACTAAAAAATATTTACGAATTTCTAAAACCCAAACATTTCCAATTGCTTGACGTCACACCATAACGACACGATCCAGCATTCGAAATTCAAACTGCTGTCAAAGTGCTTGTCTATCTGACATTAACGAGGGAAGTTTCCGCATTGAGAGAAAGTTGTACTGTAACTGACTGTAACTGCAAACTAATGCTTTAACACACTAACTATGCTAATGTAATAGGATGTTTCGACTAATACTAACCCTAGTTTACAACTTAAAACCTAACACTTTTATTTTCTTTTAAAAAGCTTATAGTTTTTTTTTTATTTGTTGTGATTTGAGTTATTTTCTACAAATTTTATAAGATTTTTTATTACATGCATGATTTCAATATAACAAAGTTTTCTTATCACATTGATGAAATCACAGTCTTATTTTCATCATTAAATTAAAAATACTTAATTACCTATTGATTGAATACATACTATTCAATATCAATATCTGATGCTTACGAGCGTAGCATTTAAAAAGGTGCACTAAAATCTATAGCTACAGGATCCTTGCAGTCGCCATTTTGGCATTAGCTGCATTATCGTGAAGCAGAATTCAATTAGGTTTTCCATAGCCGTGCCACTCGGGATAATTACTGGGAGTACATCGACCGTGCTCTGAGCAGGCAGCCACGAGGGGTTAAAACGGACATTTCTTTACTAACGCGTTATAATCGGGGATGTAAATTAGCCTTTGTGTAAATCATGTGTATGCAAATTGAAAATTTACCCATTAGTAGCAAATTCCTAAACTTTTGCCTGTATAAAATCAGATAGACAGATTTACAAATAAAATATGCATATAAATATTTGTAACATAAACTTTTTATGGGAAAATAAGCGAGCTTTTTAGTGCGGGTTTAGCAACTGACAAAATAACTCGTATATTGTAATGCAAATTACTGCGTTGATCATGAATCAAGTCGAGTGCAGCGCAGTGAAATGCAGATTAACCAACTTAACAGTATTAAAACGTTGAAGGATGTATCATTCTTCTACTAGTTCTACAAAGTTGCATTAAAAACTATATTAAAAAGCATTTACACAGTAATTATAAATGTACCCCCGTCCACGGCGACCATCCTACCCCCTCCGGTTCATCGTCTAGACAGTCTATATGATGACTTTTTAAGTTCATTTTCTATGCAAGAGACTGGAATATCAGTTTTCAAGAAAAAGAAGAACTTTACCTGCAATGTTTACGGAGTTGGAGGTTGTTTTGTTATTGATAGAACCTTTGAATAGCTTTCAGTGCAGCTTAGATTTTACATAGTATACCTGTATTGATATTGTGTTGGAGAATGAAGCTCGATTTTCCTTTGGTTATTCTGTTATCGGTGGTTTTGTTTTAAAAGTGGGGTTCGTTTGTTCATTTTACATAAGTTTTTAAAGTTATCGTACAGGTGTACTGCTTTTTCTTGCGATACTATTCAGCGTTTTTTACTCCATGTGAAAATAATTATTTTAGGACTTCTACTTTTGTTGTAACCCAATTCTTACCGTTCAACATACGACAGCCGTTGAATCCTGTATCCCTAGTGATAAGAAGCGCCCGTAGCTCGGCTAGCGGAGGCAATCGCATGCGATTACCAATGATAAGCAAAGGTCGACGTGGTTAGTCCTTGGATGGGTGACAGAAAAGTGCCATTCTATTTTGGAAGCTTCCGTGGGTTGGATGACACGTTAAATTGTAGGTCCCGGCTGTTTGTCCAGTACGGCAGTCGTTAAGTCATGTCAGAGGCCCTTAGGGCGGCTTGATAAACTCTCTACGCTAGAGTTTGCCACTCTTATTCGATAAGAAGAAGTGATAAGAAAACTCTTGGAGATTATTTGTTTATGTTCAAACCGCCCTTGTTCCAGGCAAGCAGCGGCGCGGAGCCCCAGGTAGCCGTGCTGTGCGAGTCGGGTCCCAGCACCTACCACCCGCAGTACATGTCGGCGGCGGGCCGCTGGACGCCCGACCTCACCACCAAGCCGCACAACTGCCTCAAGGACAAGATGGAGATACTCGACTACTGCAAAAAGGTTAGTTTATTTATTTTTAGGGTTCCGTACCTCAAAAGGAAAAAACGGAACCCTTATAGGATCACTTTGTTGTCCGTCTGTCCATCTGTCCGTCCGTCCGTCCGTCTGTCAAGACCCTTTTTCTCAGGAACGCGTACAGGTATGAAGCTGAAATTTATATCAATTACTCAGGTTTACTGTCCCTTGAAGCTGTGAAAAAATCAAACTTCTAAACCAACGCAATCAAAAGATACAGCCATTTATGCCGCAAATTTTCGACACTTGCAAGGGAATCAAAACCTACAGGGTGCTTCCCGTGAACTCAGAATCTTGAAATTTGGTACGAAGCAACGTCTTATAGCATAGATAAAGGAAAAATTACGAAAACCATAAATTTTTAGTTACATCACAAAATATTTAACCTTGCAGGTTTGTACGGAACCCTCGGTGCGCGAGTCCGACTCGCACTTGGCCGGTTTATTTTATTTTATTTATTATGGCTCACAATACAGAATATGGTCTTAAATTAACTTAATATACTTTTTAAGCTGCTTTCGATCCAGAAAAAAATTCTAGGCATGTCTAGCTTGATCTAAATGTGAAGATTAATAATTACAAAAATATGAGTTAGAGCGAGAACACAATATAGCTGCATATCTATAATTAGAATAATGATAAACAAAGAGAAATGTTACAGATTTAATTTTATCTAACAATTAAGTGATTGTTTATGTTTTGCTTTAAAATAGCAAGACATTGGTATATAGGTATAGCCAACTGCACGTCGCAATATCTCGGACCGCAGCTTGCAACATCACGAAATGCACCTCACCAAGGACTCGAACTACTCCTAACAATATCTTGAACAACATCTCGCAATAATTTATTCTGTATCATGCCTCACCTCCATCTAGAGTTCTTAAAAACATAAACAATCATTATATTTCTTGTGAATGTCACTTGAACTCGTTTGCTCGCATTTCTTATAAAACTTAAAACCTCAATCTAGTGATTCAGAAAGAGATGACAAGAGCTAAACATATAAACATCAAGACAGTTTCCATGTTCACTTGTTTCTACAAAGTCGAGTCGTACCATCCACTAGAACTGTAACTATAACGGTCCTTTGGTACTGCTTAACTCCACTAGTCAAGTACTTTAGCACAACAAATAGTTAGAACTAGTATCCCAGAAAGTACCGCACCAAAACTCAAGCTAGCATGATAATAATTTGGTCTATTAAACAGGACGGCAGCGCAATTTGCTCTTAATTGACTAGACACAGTCATTACATTGCTGGTTCACAGAGTTAAATAGAGAGAGTTTCTGGTATTGCGTTTACAATGAGAAGTATAGTAATGGTAAACCAAACGCCACGCTGCAATACCATATAGTAGAAAGAAGTACGAAGCAAAGGTTGACGTGGTCAGTTCTTGGATGGGTGACCGAAAAGTGTCATTTCATTTTAGGCGTTTCCGTGGGTCTGATGACACGTTAAATTGTAGGTCTCGGCAGTTCATCATTGTATTTCAGTCGTTAGGCTATGTCAAAGCCCTTAGCTCGGTTTGATAAACTCTCGACACCAGAGATAACACACCCATTCGATAAGGAGAAGAAGAATATAAAGTGAAGTTGCTTAAATTAAATGTTTAAAGACACACCAAATTTATTAAATTTATTCTTTTACCAAAATATTTCCAACTTTCTATACAGCCACGATGTAAAATTGAAATAACTTACAGTTAAGTATATTTATTCAATAATAATAAACAATATATACACTAATAAAACTAAAAAAGAGTATGTACATTTAACCTAAATTTAAAACATCCACATGTGGTATGGAGCTAAGAACGCTGGCTGCATTCCCACGCTGGATTGCTATAGAAATCCTTTGCGCAAGGAACCAGCCAGCGTTCTTGTCTCTAGTGATGTCATTCAACCTTTTTTTTATTTGCTACTAATTACTACTTTTACCAATTACAAATACAAATATTTAAATGGAAACGACGCTCTGGCTCTAATATTTTTAATTTCAATATCTATGGTTAACTCCCGTTACATTAGAAAAGTCTGTTCGTTGTATTTTCTTTTGACCTTTGAATTAAGTATTGTAATTCTCTATCTACCTAAATCGTGCTTTTAATATTCTTTGTGTCGGTAAATTTGGTAGCAATATCCCCGAGTTTAATTAGGCGCGGCCTCAACCGTAACCGTATATTACGTCCATTGTAAACCGATACTCAAATATGATTAAACACAGATTACGCTCTTATAGATTCTGTATGTAATTTAGAAATTACTTTATAGACTAACACTTACTTTAACTGTGATCTACACATTTTTAAAACACGTTGGAACATATCGATAATTAATGATTATAAAATATCTTACTATGGTATTAGCATAAATTTTATGTCATTTAAATTTTTGTTATATCTCTCTTTGAGTCGTATTTCCTCATGACTGAGGGTCGTGACTCCCCCGCAGAATTAATTCGTTAGGGGAGTTCTCTTGGGCAGATACATCGTGGTAGGCGCCCAGGTCCTTCCACGGAAGACACATGTCCTCGGATATTGTGGTCCTCAAACATGTCGGTTTCCTCACTATGTTTTCCTTCACCGTTAAACGAGTGCAAATCCACACATAACTTGAAAAATACAAGTCATTGGTGTAGGGTCGGATTCGAACCAGGGTACGTCTGGATGAAAATCAGACACTGAAACCGCTGAGCCACACTCGCTTCATTTATTTATGAAGCTATTTTGTTATATACCCCTGACAAATGTTAGACCTAAAAACTTATGTATTTCTAATTCCTTAGTACCGTTACATAACTACTATGTCTAGAAAGGAATAATCTGTGTTTTAAAAGTACGGAACAGAGCTCCACTAAGCGACCCTTTTAACAAAATCCTATGTCTGATTTACAGGGTAACTGACGATTAGTAATTTATAATAATTTTACTAGCGGTTTTACTCGTAGTACAGCGATATCAATTTTCGGCTATAATTTTTGAAAATACACAGAAATATCTCATGTTACTAATTCATTTTTGAGTTGTATGACGACTTCATGTTTCATCTACGTAACCAGTTATAAATTAAAAAAAGAATGAATGCAGTTTCTAAGATTCATTTGATAAGGTAACAATCGATTTAGAGTGAGACAATACCATTTTTATTTAAGGTTTTGTCGCTGCCTCATATTTACAATTACAATTCCTTACTGATAACACATTTGGTACAGTAGGTACGCAGGTCATTAATCCCAAATATCGGCTTATTACCTTAATAAATAAAACAAAAGATAATATATTACAACGTTGCTATCATCAGTCAAGTTGTACTTTAGCGTGAGTCGATCACATGAAAAAAAAGTTCCAAATTTATGAAATTCCCTGCAGTTTAGCTCTGTCTCTGATTTACGTGCTTTAGGACCTCATGTTACACCTCGTGACTAAGGCTAAGCGGATTCCAGACTAATCCTATTAATGTGTCACTTGGCGACGGCCGGCGATTATTTTCCTGTTTTACGGCGTATGGAACAGCCGTTATGTGAACGGGTTCTTTGAACAAGCTTCCGCAATTTGGACGAAATTTCTGAATCGTAAACAGATTTTGTGCGGCCAAGTTTAGGTGCTTGAGCTGCAAATTATAGGGATGTAAAAGATAGAATCGTTTTCAGACTAAATTACATATTATGTATTCTGTGATCACATTCTATATGGTTATGATATAATACATTTAAAATGGTGTATGCCACAAAATCTCTCTAACAAAACAATAGATCATGATCTATGCGATTCGTTTTTGATTTAAATGTAAGTTAGTAAAGTACGTAGGAAGTCTTGGTATACGATGTACGTCGTCGGATGCACGTATACACGTATGATAAGTAAAATAGTAAGCTCCAGTGATCGTTAGCTAATAGAGCAGCAATCTGTCAACAATATCATTATGCATCTTCAATCGAGGCTTGTGTAATCTCTCCTATTATGCCTAAACATTAGCCGTCTTATTAGAAAAGGTGGTTTAAATGTTAGTCCAGGACTTTGAAAATAAAAAGTCGGTTCTTGATGTTTAAACATCACATACAAACAATCAAGATGACAACTTCAAATTAAAACGTTGATTTATCATTGTGAGATTTTGAAAAATTTATTATTAGGACAGAAGTAAACAAATTTAGTACAACAAGAACGGACTGCATAAGACCCCAAAAGTAACTGATAATCTACAACCATCTCTTTCTCCCTGCCCCATATTCTTATATCCCTATCTCCTTCCAGGTGTACCCGAGCCACGACATCACCAACATCGTGGAGGCGTCCCACTACGTGAAGGTCAGCAACTGGTGCAAGCTGGGAACCAGCAACGCGGCTAAATGCAAGGTCACGCGGTGGGTCAAGCCTTTCAGGTGTCTTGGTATGTATCTATTGTTGGTTACTGGCTTTTTTATTTGTAAGGTATGTTTTGGCTGGTTTTGTGAGTTTTCTTGTATTTCGGGAATATTGTAGGGTAGGTGTAATATATGTTTGTAACTAATAGATAAGAATGCATTCGGTTTTAACTCGGGTACCAAACAAAAATTAAGTGATTCGTGAAAGAGCAACAATGCCACAGACACGCATATTATTAGTCAGAGATACACAGACGTTCCAAACCTATACCACTACGATCTCCTGTAAAGTTTTTGAGAACAGCACAAAATATTCATAAAATGATTTTTCAGATGTACTATTAACATACTCAGATATTATATATTACAGTTAAGGCAAATGATGCAAAAAGCTTTGTCATAGAAAAAAATATACCTACCTACGTTCTTTAAATTGCAAACAATTCTGTCTGAAACATTAAACAGAGAAAATGTCGAATATTTTCAACCTCGTAACAAAATATCAAATTAGGTACATTGCTATCGTTCTGTTCTTTCCACATTGGATACAAATCCACAACGGACACGAGAACTAAAAAAGAACTAAAAATAAAGAATAATGAAAAGCGGTCTAGTTGAAATCTGGTTCGTCTGCACGCAATCAACTTCCAATTTTCCAGTCTGTTGGAATATCAATGTCTGATGCAAGCTGAAAATATGGAATTGCTTTCGCGATGCTACGATTTGAAAAGTTTTGTCTACTACATTTTGTTTTCCTTTATGCATTTAAATGTAAACTATTTGTTACAGTCAGAAATAACTCAGTCTTTTTTATGGTGCAAAGTACGTTATTGTTACTCATAAGTTGCTGGTTATTTAATAGCAGAACATAACCAAAACACATGGAGGAAGTCTATTTTGAGCATCTATACTTCCTTTTTAAATTTGCGTCCATCTCATCTCGAGTTCTATACTCCAGTTCAGTTTTATTATTTCAGTTACTCTCCAGTGTTTCTTATTTTTTTTATCAAATCAAAATATACGAATTTTACTTCAGTGCTTCTGCGAAAACACTGAGCTATTGCGTACTCTTTATTCGGGCATAACGCCGCTAGTACCGCGTTTAGAACGCGCAGCACACCTCTCGACACTCTCACACCAATGTTGCCCTTCCGGCGCCATCTTAGGCTGCCTTTTGTGGAGGGCCCATTTAGTGAGTGGCAAGTCATCTCCCGCTATATAATTTTATGAATGAGGCATATATTTTTTACGCACTTATTTTTAAGATTTGATTTGCCCATATTCCCTATAACATCGCATTTGGTGGCAGAAGGTCCATTCCAATCGGATGCGCTGCTGGTCCCCGAGAGCTGCCTGTTCGACCACATCCACAACCAGAGCCGCTGCTGGCAGTTCGCTCGCTGGAACGCCACCGCGGGCCGCGCCTGCTCCCAGCGCGGTCTCCGTCTCAGGACCTTCGCCATGCTGCTGCCTTGTGGAATCAGCCTGTTCTCTGGAGTCGAGTTCGTCTGCTGCCCTAAGCATTTTAAGGGTAAGTTCAAACATAACAACTTCGTCAGTAAGTCATACCGTTATAGAAATAAATTGTGAGTCTGTTTTTTATTCATTCACGTATTCTGGTTCGAATCCAGTCCTACACCAATGGCATGTATTGTCAGGTTATGTGTGGATTTGCACTTGCTTAGCGGTGAAGGAAAACATCGTGAGGAAACCGACATGTTAGAGGACCATGACTGTGGAAATATGACTCAAGAGAGAGAGAGAGAGAGAAAGTGACATAGGCTGCTTTTTTTGCTAAAACAACTCAGACACAGCATGAATCTCCACTAACTAAGTAAATAAATAATAGTAACACTATCTTCTTTCATATTTCAGAAAACGTTAAGATGCACAAGCCCATGGACGTCGGAGTGCCAGTGAGCCCCGGAGCCGAGGAGATGCTGGCAGCCTCGGCTGCCATGGACGAGCGAGACGACGACCTGCTGGACGATGACGATGCCATGGACGATGATGACGATGATGACACCCTCAACCTAAGCGACGACGACGATGATGATGATACCGATGACGGTCAGTAAAATATGCTTATTCATTCCAGAAGCATATATGCTAAATTTGATTGCGATCTTCAAAGCGAGAGTGAATCGGTTCTTACTGGGTAACCACGTTCCATCCTAGACCGTAATGATTGCTTACCATCAGGTGAATTACGGTCATGTGCAAACCCATTCTAAGTAAAAAAAACCTAATCATATATCAACATATATCAACAAAATAAAACAGGCTATAAAGAAAATACATACATACATAAATGAAGGTAAATTTTTGCACACCCTTGCAATAAAGAACGTATCGCTGAGTTGCGTGTATGGATTTAGCTATGTCAATGCAAAAACACCATGTGGAAAGCCTTGGATTCTGTCCAAGATACCGAAAATATTATTTAAAAAAAAGTACCTAATCATATAAAAGCGCCGTTATATGACTGTTATACAACTGTTGCCACTGACATACTTTTTTCCATACATGACAGTCGAGGTTATGATAACCAAGTCGCCTAAAACGACGCTGTATGATAAGATGAGCATGATTGCGTCGTTGTCCGGTTAGATGGATCTAGAAGAATACAAATGCACGTGCATAATATATACAGAAGTAGTTTTATCAGTTAAGAAAACTAAAGTATCTAATATCCCACAGACATGGACGAAGACGAAGACGCTGACCTGAACCGCGACGATTTCGCCGAGGATGATGATTACACTGATGGAGATGACAGCGCGTGGCCTCGCCCCGAGTCCTCTGCAGCACCACCCACCACCACCTCCACCACCACTTCTACCACTACCACTACGGTAAGCAATGATGTAAGTAGACGAGCAGGTATAAGGTTTCTCGATAATTATGACGCTTGATGCTTGAGTCGTATTTGTGGTGGGATAGGATAGTTACAAACTCTGAACCGAGAATTCTCCTAACGAATTAATTCTGCGGGGAGTCACGACCTTCAGACATGAGGAAATAAGACTCAAAGAGAGATATAGTTAAGCTATTATGTGCCCATACTTTTAACATGACATACCAACTATACCTGTTCTCTTAGGGGGTAAGTTATAGATAGTAATAAAGATGGAAAAGAAGGTGTCCTTGTAATGAACTGCACATAATACAAAACGACTTGCGTTTGCTACCATTAACAAGCGGATAATGTCACGATATAAAACGTCATATTGTTGTTATTTCAGGCGTCGACTGCTACCTCTGACCCGTACTTCTCCCACTTCGACCCCCGCACCGAGCACCAGAGCTACAAGGACGCCCAGCAACGACTGGAAGAGACGCACCGAGAGAAGGTAAGAAAGAAACAAAGTAGTAGGTACTTTACCTCCTGCCAGGAAATAAACAGTTTTTTATCAAATATGGCGAAACGGCAAGTACCTTTTTTACTGAAATGACTAGTATTATTACATAGTTTAATTATTGTTAGCAGCTAGCTATATTAACATTAGTTAAATATTAACTAATTTTCATCAGCCGCATCTGGTTAAGTTTCAGCGTTGACTATAGGCCTGTCTGCACTAACAACATCGTTTTTAACCAGTTTTGTTCCGATTCGATCTGGAAAGCATGTTTTAAAAAAAACTTAAATTTTATTTACAGATAACAAAGGTGATGAAGGAGTGGTCGGAGCTAGAAGACCGCTACCAGACCATGATGGCATCCGACCCCGTCGCCGCGCAGTCCTTCCGCCAACGGATGACGGCCAAGTTCCAGGCTAACGTGCAGGTATGTTGACAACATCATTTGAAAACGTTTCCATCCAGATACTATGCTTCCTTAAGTGGCAAGACTCCTCGGCCAATAAGGCGGCATAACCAGTAATTTATACGCCAGTAGTGTGAACAAGTATTGTTATGATGTAAGTGATCTTAGAAAGTTTCTTCAAAGTCTAAGTTATTTATTGATAAGTAAATTCGTCCATGTCTTCTGTGTCTATCTTGAGCCATGACTTTCACAAGTAGATATGTATATCAAAAGTTTCTTGGACTTGACGTTAATCAGCCATTATTGCCGATCACATCACTCTCCTTCCCAAACTTACAACGCATACTAGTCCAATTTGATTCATCGTTTGTGGTCCAAGAAATTTACCACAACTTGTCACCCGGGTAACATAAAGAAAATAAGTCTAACTTTTATTATACTGTATCTTCAGACCCTCGAGGAAGAAGGCGTGGCTGAACGTCGTCGCCTGGCAGCTCTACACCAGCAGCGCGTGCTGGCTCACCTCGCCCAGCGCCGCCGCACCGCACTGTCTTGCTACACGCGCTCTCTGCGAGACCAGCCTCCTAATGTAAGTATACACCACTATGATAAAATATTTCTTTAATGCACACCAATAAAATTACATGATGAAAGAAATTTAAAAAGCACTCAGTATAATATAGGGCCCTAGCACCAAAGAGGCGATTGCAACTCGTCTTAGAGCTCCTAACGTACCATAGGTAGTAGGTATATTCTATCAACCCTCCCTCTGAAAACCACAATTACCCACAAAAATACTTTGATTATAGGTGGAGTTTGTTTGTACTGGAATGAAATCTCGAATACCACCTGGTAAATTATGATGAAGCGTGGATTACGCAACATTTGATTAAAAAAAAAACAGAATACTTGATATCCTTCTTTTTTTGAAGTCGGTTAAAAAGACTAAAATTGTTAATCACTAATGTACTCCTTCCCAGGCCCACCGCGTTCAGAAATGCCTGCAGCGTCTGGTCCGCGCCCTCGCCGCCGAGCGCAGCGGTGCGCTCGCTGCGTGGCGCCGCGCTGCGGCCGCTGGCAAGGAAGCTGCTGCTGCGGAGCGGGCCAGCGCTGCTGACAGACTGCAGGTAGCTTGTTATTCCTCTTAAGTATATGTACTTAAATTTATCACATGTGTCATTTCCGTTCAAACTGTTGTAAAGCCAAACTCAAAACTAGCAAATATTAGCGATGAGTTATATCCAAATATCCAAATAAAGACTTCACCTCCAGAAAACCTTTACACAGATGTGGAATAGAATGCTGTCTGCAATGAAAAACTATAAAATAGCTGATAGAATATGTTGTGCTATTTCAGGACGCTGACCGCGCTCTACAGCGAGCTCTGACTTCCCTCCGCCGCCGCCCTCACCTGTACGCCAGCATTGGAACCGCTATTGAAGACTATGTGCAGGTATATCAGCATTTCAACTGACCCGTAGTTAGGTTGGTAGAATGTCTGCCTCTAGTTCCAAGGGTCACGGGTTCGATTCTCACAGAACACAAATGAATGACCATTTTCAATCTGCAGTTATTTGTGATGAGTCTGGTTGTTTCAAGGAAAGTACCCATGACACATGCGCTTGTTCAGTATGAGGCTAGATGATGCTATGTGATATGTCCTGAAATATTTTTATTATTTTTCCAGTCCATGCAATCCAAGGACGACATGGCGGTGTCCCTGATGTCGATGACTCCGGAGGCCGAAGAGTTGCTCCTGGATCGCATCGAGGCGGAGGTGCAGCGTGAGCAGGCGGCGCGTGACCAGCTCAGCGCCAAGCGGGACCAGCGCACCAAGCAACGACAGGACATACAGAATGAACGGGCCAAGGTAAGTGTGTGTGTGCTTATAGTGGTTAATGTTTTTGCGAGTGTATGAACTGTGACGAACGTGCCTAGCTACGACAGGACATACAAAATGAACGGGTCAAAGTGAGTGTGTGTGTGTGTTTAGTTGTGGTAAATGTGTTTGCGGGTGTATAAACTCTGAAGAACGTGCCTCCCAACGACAGGACATACAAAATGAACGGGCTAAGGTGAGTGTGTGTGTGTGTGTTTAATAGTGGTTAATGGGTTTGCGGGTGTATAAACTGAAGAACGTGCCTAGCAACGAGAGGAGACACAGAATGATCGAACAGGTTATATAATTAATCTTGGAATATTTACTGTGTGAATTGAAGAGATTCTTAATTCCTGAATTGTATGTTTTGCTTTGTTAGAGACCTTTCTTGTCAACAGAGTTACTATCATACTAAAAAGAAGAATATTTTTTTGCTTGCTAGCATGAGTTTTGGATTCGTTTATTTTGCGCCTGTACCTACTAACACATTTGTACTAACCATCCAGACCTCCAACAACATCAAGGAGAGCGAGGAGACAGACGACGAGGCGAGCGAGCCCAGCGAGGTAGAGAGCACCCCTCCCCCCGTGACGTCATCCCCCGCGCCGAGCGCCGCCCCCTCGGCCGTGCCCACCGCTGCCTCCGTGTCCGTGCATGACGTCACCACCAGGCTAGCTTACACGCAGGAAACTACTAGCACTGTGAGTATAATGAGTATTTTTTATGTCTCTTTTTCTCTTTATTTTATTTTTATGGAGTGTAAGAGCCGTATTGGTTGTTTTATAAGAAATTGTGTCCAATGACATTTTAATTATTATTTATTTTGTGTATTCCAGGAGATGATCACGAGCACCGTGTCGGAGGCTCCCGAGAGTGAGACCGCGGACACCATGGAGGTCAGCGAGTCAACCAGCCGCCGGTCCACCGGAGAGGTGCGGAGCAGATACTTTGATATTATCTAAGATAAGACTATCATAAAAATTTAGGTCTATGGAATTCTGGTAACATATTGACTTAAATTCGAGGCAACAGTTACTAGGATCTAGAAGTTAATCTAGGATCAGGCTCCAGCGTGAATTCGAGACCAAAGCACCACAAGTTGGCTAATCTAGAATCCATTAAAAAAAAAACCAAACGTGCTGTTTGAACCTGAAGTGACAGTATCTTTTATGGATTTTAGATTCCTTAGTTTTTTTACGAAGCAACAGTCCATTCCGCACCACTTTTGCTCATGACTTATGAACTTACTTTGCCGCTTCCAGACGGAGGGCGAAGGCCTGCGCGCAGCCCTGGAGCATGCGGAGGAGCGCGCCCCGCCGCCGCCCGCGCACGCGCTCAAACATGAGCTGCAGCACTCGCAGCCTGTGAGTATAATCCTTATACTTATTGCAACAACTCCTATTGAACATTGAAGATATGTTACACTATCAAAAATAAATATGGAAGAGAAATCGAAAACGTTGAATAATTACTTGTAGTTACGTAGTATTGTAATAACTATATCATGTTCGGTGCTGTAGTGTAAGTTTAACTTTATCTAACAATTTACGAGAGAAATATTTACGAAGCAAAGCTCTCGAATGGCTTTTTATCAGGAATAGCTTACATAATTGATCGAAGGAGCTTACGTTCATTGTCACGTCTAATCAGATAATTTATGTGAATCCCTATTAAATAACCGTAACTTATATATTAAAGATAAAAAAAAAGAAATGACAACCAAGTAATCGTACAAGTTTTCGTTAATTCATTGTTAAGAGATTGGAACCCTGGAAAGTAAACTCTTTTTCATTTCTCAGGGCTTCACCGTCCGCGGCTCGGGCGGCAGCTCGGGCTCGGGCGCCGGCGCTCTGTACCCAGCCCTCTGCGTGGGGGGCGCAGCGCTGGCCGCGGCCGGGTGCGTCGCCCTCGCCGTGGCGCGCCGCCGCGACCGAGCGCCCGCCGCGCAGGGATTTGTTCAGGTTGGTACTAAGGTATTGGCTCTCTTCATACTTGAATGCTTCTGCTAGCTTTCTACTTACAACTGACTTTATCAAATTGCTGGTTGAATCAATACTTCCGTTCCTGGTATATTTACCATATTATTATTTTTTTGTTATATTTGCGTACTTTACCTACACAAAATAAAGCTACTCCATTTGTGCGACAAGAAGGAATGAATTTGACCGCCATTTATTCTTCTCTTCTTTAATGAACCAGATTCTACTTACTTTCTCTCTTGTTTTTGAACGATGTTAGGTATAATCTGTTATCATCACTATGCCTTCTTTTGTACTTATAATTTTTAAAATGAAGCTTATCATTGATAATATTGATCTGATTGTACTCTGTAGTAGCATATCAGGTCTTTTTATTAATATTAAATTGAACTCTTATATAAAAGGTCATATTAGTTCCTCTTGTTGAATTGAATGAAGATTTTTTTAATTTATTTCAAATACGGATGAGTTTTTTACAATATCGCTGTTATTAGCTATGTTCTTTTATCATCTCTTCTTAACAACTTCAACTCAGTAATATTTGTGCATTCTTTAGGTGGAGCAGACCGGCGCCGTGGCCCCGACCCCCGAGGAGCGACACGTGGCCAATATGCAGATCAATGGCTACGAGAACCCCACCTATAAGTACTTCGAAGTCAAGGAGTAACTCCCTCCATCTCCCTTCCACTGTAACCTCTCCCACTCGCGAACAAGACTTGTATTATTTGTTACTTCGGAGACACAGACAGTTCGATATGGATCTTTGTAAACTGTAAAACCTTTTGGATCTTAACAGTTCAAATTGACTTTGTATAATGATAAATTAATTTGTGAAATGATAGTTCGAATTCGATTTTGCTGGGTCTTGCCTGATTTCATTGAATTCTATGAGTTAACAGGTAAAGGCAAGACAGGATGAAAGTATAGCGATTGGAACATTTGGCTAATTTATCGTTCCATTCTTCGCTGATGTATTTGCTTGGAATTTTTCTATGTAGGAAATTTCTTGAAAGAAATATGAAGGCGAAGATTGGATGATATACGAAATTCTTGTGTGTGTTCGGAGCCCTTAGAGACAGGGTGTTTTTCTAACCTACCCCTTATCTATGTCGTAATTATTTATGGAATGAATGTGTGTGAAACTTCAATTTTAAAGAAATATCCGAACTGTCTGTGGGAGAGGATCTACATTATTTGTTAAACCATTTTTTTTAAGCTTGTGTGATTAGTGGATATGTATCATATTTGCGTTAACTCGCGGTCAGTCATCTATTTTAGGTTTACTCCGTTATTTTTGCACCAAAATACATTATTTATTATTGTTTGTTAAGGTTTAGGTCTAAGTTTTTGTCTAGTACCCTAGGATTTATAAGTGTCACCGTAGTAGAATTTTAATTAAGTTTTTCGAGACCACCGTTCGAGAGGTCACGTTGAGCCGACAACACGACCCGGTCCAGGATGCATTTCTTTATATTACTGTTCCTCACATATGTACGGTAGCATTAACACTCATGTAATACTCATTGCCTTACTCAGTGAAGGTTTGAACCACCTTGCAACAGCTGATGGTTTTTGATAAGGACTGCCACCTATCAGATGGTGCGATCACAGTCAAGTTGGAGAGCGTGGCAGTGTGCTGCGGTAGATGTGTGGGGTGCAACATGTTTGATCTCAGGTTTGGTTAGTCTCCGTCTCGGAGGAAGGACAAGCCTGGAGTCATAGTAATAAATTGAACGTGTTCTGTATGTCTGCACTCTTTCGACTTATGTGCGCACCAACGCGGAAGAAAGAGATAACTAGTTACTATATAGATCACCTTCAAATGACAGTGTAGCCGTTTTTTAATACCTCAATTTAGTGATGTGCCTACGACGTACGAAATAAAAAACCGAAACCGAACCGAAACATACATTCTGTTCTGTCACGTTAACGATTATTCTAGTAGTTTCGCTAACTAAACCATATTAAAGTGACGTAATTGTAACATGTTTTCAAAATCCATCTTTTAGGCATAGTTAGAACTAGGTGAGAAAACCTGGAAAAGGATTGTGTAGTTCGAAATAAATAAAATAACTCAGATAACTTTTGTAGGTTTTTATTTACTGACCCTTAAACAATACAGTTTTATTTAAAAAATTACGTACTTTATCTTGTGGTTGTATAAGTTGCTTAGTCATATAATGAATTTTCGTTTTTAAGTATGTCTCGGCTATGGCTTTTATGAGTAGATTTCTATGATTATCAATATTCCACTGATCAATAGTATGTTGAAATAATTGTTCGAATAAATTACTATATTATGACGGACATAAACATGCTGGATTGACTGGTTTCGAAATATAATTTCGATTTTGAGACCCGATTTTAACCGAATTCAGAACAATTGTGCACAACACTATAAACCAAACTTTTGCGTATTTTTAACATATAATGGCAAAATTTAATTGTTTTCCTCCAAAATGAGGTTCTAAAAGAGTAGAAATTTGTTATATTTTAATATTTTGATTCAGTTTTGTATTGTTTTGTGGAAAATGATAAAAAACTCTAACCTGTGAAATGACAAGCTCTGGATTTCGTCAGTTTTCTTCGAAGCATGGCTCTTACAGCCATAGGCAACGCACGCCATTTGTTCTTCAGTATAAAACACTTCCCAAACAAACTCATTTAACCAAATATTCCAAAGATTCACGGTATATTCGCCAAAAATCCAAATCCACAGCTAGTATCCAAATTGGTTACTCGAGCTAGAAAAACCGGCTTCACTAACGTAAAGGGCCGAACAGATTGTATATAGTTGTCTCTTTTTAGCACACTAAAAACATTCATTAAAAAGAGAGGTTCCGATAGTGCGCCACACTTCAACTTATTACTATGACTCCAGGCTTGTCCTTCCTCCGAGGTCTCCGTAGTGTAGTAGTGGCCCCGCGGCTCGGGCGACCTCTGGCGGCAGGAACAAACGTCCATGGTACGCTGTGTATATAAACTCCGCGTACAAATCTTTTGAACCTAAAATACTTACTCTAAATGCCCGCTTTCATTTACTTTTCTAAAGTAGGTAGATCATAAACGTAAATTTTATGTAATAAAATGCGGAAATATATTTTAATAATTAATGTGTACTTAGCTATGGGACGGCCAAGCCGGCGCGGGCGAACCGTTTTGTACTCTTTATACCCCAATCTATCCAGAGCTTCTCCACTGAGCAATTTCCCCATTCGTAGAGTTCACCTTGAGTTGGTTTGTCCTCGCTTCGTTTCGCCGCGGGGTTCGCCCGCGGGACAATATCCACAGCCCGGAGCGTCGCGACTCAACGTGCGTTAGGGAGGACTTGTCTGGCCGACGCACTGTATATCTGCTTGACGGCTGCGTCACATATACCAGTCTCAGTAACGTATACAAGTAAGCAGCGCGTTGTCCAGTCACGTCCACGCCGAGCGATGCTCGCGTCAGACGGCACACTTGCGGTTCTATCGCATAGAGAGCCAGCAAGTGCTGGCTCGTCTCTAGTCAGGGCCAGGTTGTGACCACGTTGGGTTCCGGCGGGTGAAGCTTAGTAAGTGAGTGTATGTATGGTATTATATAAGTAGATGTACAAAAAGTAATACATTATATAGATGTTTTAGCGTCAGATACATAGATATAAAGCAAATATTATTATATATCGCATTCGTCCGTATAAGTAAGGGCTTGCGCTCATGTCTGCTCCCGTTGTACCACACTTATTGTTACGTCGTAGTTAAGATGTAATTCTGCCTCAGTATTATATACATTTAAGCTTATTTATTACATAAGCTAATTATATACACTAATTCTATTTGTTTACGGGCGTAGTGGCGTTACTACAATCGAAGTCATATCAGAGGCGTCACGGCGTTTGTCGAGCTTGCTTCGATACTGATTGCTAGCACTTCTGGGATAGGGTAATAAGATTGTACAGTATTAAGATTGCAAAATCAAATCAACTAATCTCTATGATTGCTATAAACAGCGTAGCATTGGGGCTACGATATGTTGATATTCTCACAGACATTTCATGTCTGCAAATATTTTTAAATACAAAGAAAAGTTTAATTAGCTGACCTCGTTGATTTAGGTCTACGTGCTGTTATTAGAGGTCTACGACCTCGTAGAACTATAATTACTATCAGCGTAGCAAATGACATATTTTCACATCACCGCTACGGGTCGTAGCTGTGATACGAAATTTTGAAACCTCTACGAGAGTTAACCACGCAAGAAGTGTTATATAATTAGTAAAAAATATCAAAGCCAGTAAGACTATGCGCGCCCGTGGCTTTACGTACGGCATTTCGTAAGTTACTGTATAACGTAAGTATAACCGGCAGCAGTAACCGCTACGTAACTTTTTAAATCTATCGACATTCTCTAACAGCCGACCACTTATTTTTTTAACAAACTTTTTGCTCAATATCAGCTGTCTCTATCGTCGGTATAGTCATCTCGATTCGATCTAAAAAGGTTTTAATGTTCGTCGAATAATATCGGTGTTAGTTAATATTGTACCTTTGTACTAGAACAAGTCCGGTTTTATGTACCTTTGCCCGTCACCGTTTCACGTATTTTAAATAAGTATGTATCTACATAATAATAAATGGTTTGAAGATTTTTTGTGTTAACTGTGCTGCATTTTATTGTGAGTTCGAAGTTCAAATTGAATCAATAAATAGAAATTTAAAAATATTCGTGTTGTTATTGGCGATGCTCGCTACATCCATGCCCTTTCACTAACAGAACTCTAGGCACCTTTACTATGTCTCTAAAATAGAGACAGACATAAAGGAAGGAAGGAAACATGCAGGTCAGTCACCTCATGGAAAGAGGTTTACCATCTCTACTGACTTATCCATACAAGGTACATCTTGAAGATAATGTAAAAAGGATTTTACCTGGCTTCGATTAGTCTATAATAATGATATAATGTTCTTTGTAAATTAATTTCTAAAAGAGCTCAGTGTCAGTAGAGCGCTAAATGATATAATTATTAAACAAACACTGTTTAAAGGACTGTTGCTTTTTGGCCAGAGATAACGAAATCCAGAATATTAAATAGACCAGTTTGTATTTTGCTCTACTACTTTGGACTTACAACTAAATCTCAGAACGAAAAAACCTTATTCTAATTTTTAAGCAAAACAAGTGGCGCCATCTAAATACAAATGCAAGGAGTGCACGATTTATACCTACTGATTTTATGGTGGCAAACAAATAAGGGTGCTCTCATCCTTAGAAACCAATGGGTTCTCAAAGCATAAACCACTAAAACATTGACACTTGACTGAGCTGGGAGTAACTAACACTACGTTTATCACTAATTGAATTTAAATAAATAATTGTATGTACGTGAAAATAAATCTCTACTTAATTAAATGTAATACCTACGTTGTACTAACAACAAATTTTAAGTAGGTACATATTTAGTGTAACTGCACTAAGTAATAAAATTTGTTGAAAGAGTATTGGCTATAAAACAATTATGATGACAGACATAATCCGTAATTATTGTAGTACTAATCTGTCTCTATCTCTATCCGGGGCTACCTCACGTACCTGATTCCTACTTGACTGCACCTGGCAAACTGTGTTCCCAATGAATGTACGTGTTAGAATAAGTATTTTAGTCAATAAACAATTTGAATTTTGAATTTATTCAAACGCAATGTACTTAGGACTACATTGTATTTATTTGGTAATTAGTAAGAATCACTGGAACTCACAAAAGTTTATTATAATATATTTTTGTATAATAAATATAAGTATTTTTGAGAAAAGTTCCCCCTGTTAGATATGCGCAAAATCACTAACATTGATAAAACAGCAGGGCGTAAAATTATAACTGGTTTTGCTTTGCTCAAGAGAGAACCTCGACCAATCAATAAAAAACCAACTATTAAACAAAGCTACATACTAACTACACATTTGCTAAAAATTTACTAGCGACACCTGTATCAAGCCATTAGAACTTCTATCATTGTATGGTTTTGAACAAAACAGTTCAATATGTAATAGTTCTAGACATGAAATATAGATGTTGCTGTACGCCACTTGGTATTTTGTAATCTCTTTTGTCAAGAGCTAGCTAACTCACTTCCTTTCCAGTAAGTATGTATGTTAATTTTTCACGCTCCGTCGTTATAAAACTTAAATTATATTAAAAAGTAAGCGATTGCTTGTTTAGTTGGGTGATTTCAATCGATGTACTTATGTACGTTTACATTAGAAATATATTTTGATAATAAAATTATGGTAGCCCCTATTTACATAATGTTATGACCCTGTATATGTCTATAAGTAATAAATAATTGAGTATCTTTGTTTCTACAAAATCTTATTTTAACACGGGACGAACATGCCATCAAATAGGCATATTTTGTAAATATATGTACATAGCTTTTTATACATTGCTATTGAAGATAATGTACTTACATAAATCTATAGTACCTATGGTGATGAGTGATTACATTTTTTATTCAAATTAACTTTACTTAGAAACAAAATTTGACCTCGATAGCATTACAAGCTACTTATACATACATATAAACGATTTCTCTAAACTGTCCACGAACTAAATTCATTCAATTAATTTACTTGCGACGCGTAGCTACCAAAATCGGAGCAGAAAATTTAACAAAATTCCATTCCGTACCAAATTGTATTTATGTAGAATACATTTAAGTACCTATATGTAGGTGTTCTGATTACTCGGTTGTCCGTCAGGTTGGTTAAATATCTATGCGTCCTGAATAGCCAAGTGTGTTTATAATTAATTCATTATCATTAAAAGGTAGCGTTGGAATAATTTTGCTCGTGTATGAAGTGTTTTGCATTGCTGTTAAACGGATTTTGGGTTTACATTGTAATGTTGTTATACCTACTTGTTCAGTTAGTATTATATTGTACTTACTGTAGGTACCTAGGTATATTTTTACTAATTAATATATACTGATTAGTGTTACACTTGAAATAATAAGTCAAGTAAATTAAATTTTAATAAATAAAATTGCTTTTGTTAGATTTTTACATTTTACGTTATTTAAGGAATTATAACCTCCCAAAAAGATCCTATATTATATGGATTTCTTTTAGAAATAGTAGTGATTAATTAGCCCAATATTTTAGGCTATCTAAGGGAATGCAACCACCCCAAAGACAAACCGTTAACATTATGTTTAATAAATATAAGTATCTACCTTGATATAATTATAACGACCATATAAAAAGACGATATAATAAAATTTAACCTATAGTTACGGTGTTCATGTCCACTATAAGTCATTTCATGGACTTTTAAAATACTGATCTAATAGAAATACGTAACTTCGATTTATTTTCACGCATCAATAGGTTTGCATTTGATTGCTACCAGTTTGATATTACCTACATTGTTCTAGTTTCTAAGTAAATATTTTATCACGGTGATTTAAAAGTAATCTTGCTTATGTGAGTGATATTGAAAACTAGAAAAGGTTTGTACTGAACTATAAGAAACCTGCAACATCGATTGTGTTGTTTAGGGATAAAAGTAGCCTATGTCTCTACACTACCACTGTTAAATCTGATAAAAAAAGGATTAAGTCAACAAATTAACAAACCAGCAAACTCCCTTTCGCTTTCAAATAGGCACCTAATGTTAAGATTTCAACACCCCATTATCAGAATAATCGTTCTTATAAAACACCATAATCTGCGTACTTCCAAATCTAACAACTTCTACCAATTAGATTTCTTGATCTCCCATCTTAATTACCAGCATCGCCGGCCATTTGCAAAATCAATTTATTTCTCAATCCATTAAATCACATGTACCTTCAATACACATCCGTGTCCAGTATATGTAGACCTCCCTCCGCACTTCAATCATTGTTTCAATACAACTGCGGGCTTTTCTATCATTTTAGTGGTAGGACTGTTTTGCCTGTTCGGAGTAAGGTTTATAATTTGTGTGAAAGTACTGATATTTTTTTATACCCTACAGTTGGGCATTGCATTTTAGGGCTCTTAAAGCGACAGACGCAAAAGCGAGAGGTGGTTGTTATCTATAGAAGAAAATTGTAATCGATGAAATTACTGGTCCAGATCTGTGGCTTATACTCTTCTTTACTTTACAGAGTTTTTAATTGCCAAACTATACGTTCCAATCGAAGTAAGCAAACGTGATGCTTACTAAGTTATCAAATCGACCAACTAACTGTGCAATACCATTCAGAGAAAAGAAACCGTCAGAGCTCTGTCTACATTGGTCGGTCATAAAAGTTACCCCCTGTTAAGTACAATGCATAGTGCAAAGGGGCTGCTACCCTTATGTCGATCCCAGAGATTATGGGGAGGCAGAATCACTTGTTTGATATATTGTTGATAAATTCACATAAATGTGCCGGGTGGCACTTTGGTGGTATTGCTATTATCGATTGTGTTTTCTCGTTTTTTGCGTGGAAATTTGTGGACGATGGAAATGCAGGATTTATCTTTATATTAGCCAGCCAATTATTGCAGTAGGCTTTTTTTACCAAAGACAACACCAAACTGAAAATAATACCGATAAGTAGTAGTCTAAATATATAAACTCAAAGGTGACTGACTGGCTGATTGACTGACTAGCTGATATAGTGATCTATCAACACACAGCCCAAACCACTGGACGGATTGGGCTGAAATTTGGAATGAATGTAGATGTTATGACGTAGGCATCCGCTAAGAAACGATTTTTAAAAAGCCACTTTTAAAGGGGTGAAATAGGGGATGAAAGTTTTACTTCTTAATGCGAGCGAAGCCGCGAGCACCCACTAGTTTACAATACGAAAAAACTATGTGATTAACAAAATCATCGGCGCCTTGAGTGGAATTCACTAATACAATTTATTATCATGCCTGAAAAATGTAAAGCATTCTCTATCTCTATTGGATGAGGTCTGCACAAGATCGACGCAGATGGCACATACAAAGAGAGGCCTATACCCAGCAGTGGGATCCCAAGGGCTGTGGATGATGATGATGATGATTCTCTATTCATGGATATAACTACACTCAAATTATATTTTAGGCTAGCTACTATAACATTGTAAATGAAACATATTATAACTTTTCAAAGCTCGATCTTCAAGTTCATTGATAAAATTACACCACACCACATAACGCTAGTTAGAACTTGTCAAGCAGCCAAACCAATAAATACATCGGCTGAAAAATTACAGCACTCAGATCGCCACGGATATTGATAAGTGCTATTTTGGTGATAAAGCAACTTATAACATCTTCAAACGGACGCATAATGGAGATGCTTTTACTCTGGCGACTTATTTACGATTTGACCGCCTTAAAGCGCCTACGTGACTAGTCACTACGTCCGAAAAATATAACTTTACGAGCGGATAAAATACAAACTAAGAAGTCAACAAACACAACACTATAATTTGAATAACAGCACATGGAAGAAGTGCTGCTACGAATAGCGTTCAGATTTATTTGGTACGGATTCTACCATGCATTGGGAGGGGATCTTTATGCACTTCGTAATTCATTTGCCAGAGGAAAAATAACTCTAATTCAAAGTGAATAAGGAGGAAAATTCAATAGCAGTTCAAAAGGTATGCTGAGATGGATTCTGTTAAAAAAATGTTTTTGTTATACCTAACAGTGGTTTGTTAGATCAAAAGTGTAGCCCGGAATGAATCACACGTGGCAATTATTGTAGTTATAGATTAGTTAGAGCTTCATTGTACTTGAATAGAAGTTATTTCTAGAATGCTTTAGTCTATTTTCATATTATTACGATCTTATTATAGCTTTAAACCTTGTCAGAGGCCCTTAGGGCGGCTTGATTAACTTACGACACCAGAGTTGGCCACTCTCATTCGATAAGAACAAGATTATAGCTTAAATAATATATCGATATATCTGTGTACATGAATTATTATGTTAGTCTTATTACATAATAATTGCGTAAATTAGCGCTTGCTGGCCGTTTTGTACATAGGTATCGAGATAAAACTTTAGTCTAACGGTAAGTATATTATGTAAAATGTTTAACTTATTTTGAATCAGGAAAATAGATGACATATATTATAAAACAGATAAATTAAAATGGAACATAGTTTGTGTTTTCTGGTTTACAGTTGAATTTAAACAAATAATTAACGAATAAACTACCAAGACTATTTATTATAGTTTTACTGACTTTGTGTCTCTGTCTATAATTTCATTGCGTCTTGGATTTCTGGCCCAGATTTAAATCTATATCCAAGAATTAATTTCTACATATATTATATACTTGCCGAAACACTTCCTAATCGCCAAAATCCATACAAATCGAAGCACGATACACGATTACCAGCAAGTGAGGTGGAATTATAACAACGACATCGGATAATAGACTCCTTATTATGGTGAATTAATTCTAGCATGTACATTTATAATGCACAAGCAAATACACATACTACGCTTGTTACATTTTCTTGGTTTTACTCGTACCGCCACGAAACGCTAATAGTTTGACGAACCTATGTGTACTGATGACTATTGACTAGTATTTCCATAATTTTGCTTGTTCGCACTTTTGTGAGATAGAAAATAGCCTAAATCATTTTTTTTACTACGCCACACCCAAAAAGAAAAACCCAATCCAAAAAGAACCCATCTATTGATCCTACGCGTGTCAAAATCCTCAGTATTGAAGAATGCAACTCAAAAAGGAAGGACACTCGGACTCATTAAGTTAGAAAGCCTTGTGTGGTATAACATAATCATTATTAGTTAATCAGGGGCCTCTGATTCATATTGTCTATGAATTATAACAAATTACGAAGACCGAGGACCGGTTACTTACGCAACCATTTGACTGAATGCGAGAAAGCTGTCATGTACTTAAAAATTACGGAAAAGACCTTATTTTCTCGGCCTCGGATGTTTTCCCATAGCGAGTGGGGCATTGGGAGCGGAAGCAAGGTTAATTTTCATGTTATGAAAATAAAGGCTTTTCCTGAACTTGTTTTTTATATAATAAATCTTTTCTACGCATTATTAAAATACGTTACGAGTATATACGTATCGTCCTCCTCCTTGAATCGTATTCCTCATGTCTGAGGATCGTGACCACCACCTCCCAGTACCTTCTCCTTAATGACATCTTTCCACTTCCTTCTATCCTCGTACATACATATAATATTAAGAAAAACATTAGTTCTAAGACGAAGTAAATTCTGTTTTTGTATTGTTTTGATAACTTCTGTTATCCGTAGTATTGGTGTATAGAAATGAAATGATCATCAAATAGTAATAAGGCAATGGCTATTGTAGTTTTGCAAAGATAGACTGATTTAGTACATATTTGACACGTAACTATAACTTACAGACGTAGAATAGAAACCAATGACCCAAATAAGATGTGTGTGTCATAACACCTCTTTTTGTAATGAGTTAGTGTTGATGCTTTTAAAATGGATACTGAAGCGTTGAATTGAAATTGAATGTGACATACTTATGTTTCAGGTGGATAAAATTAGTGCATACGATTAGATCGATCTATATAGGGTCATACGTCTGTACAAAGAAGATATTCGTAAATAAATGTTCGGGTATACTTTAAATCAATAATAGAACATGTTTCATCGTTTTTTGAATTTTAGATTGTGCTTATCTGTTTATTTAAACGCTCAATACGCTGCTTTTCATTAGATTCAAATACAAATTGCATAACTGGCTAATTGAGGAGTGTTACTACAGTGTTGATAAGTATTTGGGTGTAGTTTAGTTTAGTTAACTTACTGAACTTTGGATCTGTTAATAATCATGTTGTGCACGCATGTGTTTGATGCACAGAATACATAATTACCTTTTATGTGTTTTGTTGTTACTTATGTATTTTCTGTGTATTGTGTATAAATAAATAAATAAATATTGCGGCATCCATGTATGAGGTCCTGCGAGTGTCATATGCTAGTATATACATATGTATTTATTTATTTAATTCACGTATGCTTTTCTATCTTGTGACACAAATTGTTGTTTTGTTTCTACGTTAACAAATAATCGTGAATGTAAGTTTTAGTTTATTATCGATAACTTTTAACTTATTAAAATCGATATATATTTTTGCTTATGTTTCAACTTAGGCAATAGTCAGTTCTATCAAAATTAGTAGGATATTTTAACCGACTTCCGAAGGATGATAATTATGGTCATAGATCTTATTACACTTTTTTTACATGGAATGTTTTTTTTTGCTCATTTGCAATTGTAATCTTCTTCTTCTTATCGAATGAGAGTGGCCAACTCTGGTGTCGAGTTTTCAAATCGCCCTAAGGGCCTCTGACATGGCATAACGACTTACAGTAATTGTAATATTAGTTCAGTACTAACTTGCGCAACAGTCTTCCCCGGCCAAGCAACATGACTTATTAGAGGTACTTGTAACCGCTACCTAATGCATTTCATCACATTATTCATTCGGTCAGATCATAATAACTGACTCATTGCTGTGAATCTTTTATTAAGTCATTTACGTGTAGGAAAGTATGAAATATGGTAAAGGTTAGTGGTTTCGTAGGATTAATTAATTTAATACTCTTCCTCTTCGCGTCATGTTCCTCATGACTGAGGGTCGTGATCGAGTCTCCCCGCAGAATTTACTCGTTCTGAAAGATTTCTTCGACAACTGCATCTTTCATGTACTGTATAACATACTTTAATACAATATACAATGCAGTGATAAACTTTCCTCAATGACTGATTCTTATCAGATTCGTCGCCTGGAAGAAATCGCTCTTAAAGACAAAGCCATCAAAAATTAATTAATGCCATTTAACAGCAACTGTTAAATCACTAACAAGTATCCTATAGTAGAGGAGGAACGTAACTAGTTTTATTTTTTATTCGTAATAATGAATATAATCTTGAAAGTAGGAACTCGATTAACTATCGTCATTTATTTTCCTGTGTTTAATAAACTCTATCTTTTTTGACACAAAATTGTTGGGTACAATATCATCATTATAAGACTGTTTTCATCCACTGCTGAGCTTAGGCCTCTTATCTTCACTCGTCCTGGTCCTACGTAGTTCAAATCCAGGTTCCCTTGCGATTACTAAAATACCAAATTAGCTACTGTCTTATAACAGAATCCAAGGTTACTTTGTAAATTAATAACCACTACCAACTAAGTAAATTGATATTCTCTAGCAAGTGAAAATTCGAGGTCGGCTACCCCAGAGAAGGTTACTAAGGCTTTTGACTTTCTGTAATTCTATGGTTTCGTTGAAAAGGTTGGGTTATTAACAAGAACATATTATAGTAGGTACTAGTGGACGCCTGCGGCTTCGCTCGTATTGTTTCAGGATAAAAAGTAGCCTTAACACTCCTTAGAGCTAAATACCAAAAATCATGATGACCCGTTCAGCCGTTTTTGCGTGCCGAGCGTTTAAATAAACATATAAACAAACAAATTTTCTAGAAATTGTTTGAACCTGTTCTGCTATGAATTCGAAGTATCCGTAATTTTTTTTTAATATCTTAAATTTTTAGACTTTCAACTCTCTTTATATTTATAGAATTTGTATGTACATATTTGTAAGACAGTGGAAAAGCTAGAACATTTATGATTCTAAAATTAGGTAAATAAAATAAAATAAATTCTTTATTGTCAGACACATAATCCATAAAATACAGACAAATTAAACACACTAGCATAATACACACAATACACTAGAAATATATAGCACGGTCTTTGCCCAGACCGAATAAAATATTAATAAATAATTGACATAAATGATACAGAGTGTCACAAAAAGTAGAATACTAAGGTATGGTGTAACAAATAATATTAAGTTATCATTTAACAGTTGTCTGTATGTTAAAGGTAATGGAGGTCATGCAAAATTCTAAGAGTGTGTAGTTACAGATGTAAGTTTGAATGCATACAAGTTTGCATACAAATTTGTCTACGGATTTCTCCGAAACTATAGTTTAATATTTTTTCTAATTATTGATTAAATTAGCATATGCTAGTAGACAGTGTTAGTTTCATTACAATTAGTTCAGCAGGTTTTACATGGGTTATGGGTCGTCTGCATGTACATATACAAACTGTTGTTATATTCATCTATTCGTTTATTTCTCTCAAGGAATGTTGGAGTGTAAGTCTTTTTCTTAATGGTATCGGTTATTAATCAAAAAGGAATACATAAAACTAGTTCAATTTATCAAACCTAAGTTTTTAGTATTACTTACTCTCGATAGGTTTTAACTAAATTGTATTTTTTTATTGTGTTAGAACCGTATTCAGTATGTCTGTCTTAATTTTATTTATTACTACCTACATAAAGCATATGAATAGGTACATGAAAATATGGTACAAGAACCTAATTTGTATCCGGCCTTGTCTACCCAGTTCAGATATTTTTACCTTTGCCTATTTCTGTTGCGAATTTTATTTATTTATTTACGTGCAAACATACAATTTTCAAAAAAAAAATTACATTTGCCCCGAGGTATTAGGGCATAGCAAGAGACAATTTATCACTATACACATAATTTTCTCTAGGGGATGATGGAAACACCTCATTATTTCGAATTTAATATTTATTTAATGTTCATTTACTTAACCTATGACAGGAAACATTTATAAAATAGCAGCTAATCACAATTATAAAACTATGATAACATTTACAAAACGCTCTTGCTTACATCAATAAAATGTATTCAACATTTTCTATTTGAATATTTGCCTCACAGTTTTAATAAATACTCATCTTGTTATTGCTATTTTCTGAACTTATTTGCAGAAAATCTTATATTTAGAGAGTTTTACTACAAAAGATACTTTATTTACAAGGAATGGGTTTGCACTTCACCGTAATTTGCCTGATAATATAGGTACATCATCATCAGATCAAGAAGACATTTGAAATAGAGAAAGAGAAAATAAAATATTTTATCTAACACAGCTAACAGTCCTTGAATATTTCAAACCTCTTTCTGTTCAGTTTTGAGTTGCACTAATATATCTATATGTATATGGGATCCTTTTATGAAGTACCTAATCTTACTTCCCTAACTTAAGTATATACGTGAAAAGCGTATTTTGTAATATAATGCAAGTTTTGTTCAGACTTAAGTACATAATATTTCTGTTCTAATTTGCTTTTTTTTATAATTATTTTATTGATAATATTCATTCATCTTCCTTTGTGTTGGAGTAAGCATTATTAAAACTAGAGGCTCAGAATTCAATTATTTAATCATGTTTTATTTGCTAACAATCTCACGTTTACTTTTTCATTATGCCTTATGGAAGTAAGTATTCTTCCTTACAGTTTGGTCGAGTGACAATTTATACGTCGTCGTGAACGTTGACTCAGTGTTGACTTGAATCTACTCAAATATTACAAAGGGTAATAATGTGCGTCTTATATGAATGTTAAAATTACATTTGGTACTCCCATTTCTTTACTCTAGTGAACAAAATGGTAATTTTTGTATGCCATTAAATTTACAATCGCCCAAACATGGGCTCTACAATCATGGTGTAAAAGCGCTTAAATTATTATCTTTATTACAATTTATCATCGACATTACCAAATGCTACAACAACAGAAAAATCTACTCGTGGTAAAGTTTCTAAATGTGACCTAAAATCGGGTAAACGACTTCAAAATCCGGTTATTCCGTACAAAATTATCAATTATTGGAAAGGGATTACTTTCGAAGCTTCATTTTTACAAGCACAATATCCAAACACGTCGGTTGGTAAACTAGCACAAATACGACACACAGGCTAGGCTAATATCACAGTAGTGCTGGGAACAGTGCGCCGCCCGCCCTCTGCTCCCCCGGGGCGGTGGGGGGCGCCCGACTCGCCCCGCGCCCCTGTCCGCCTGCTTACTATTCAGGAGGGGCGAAACGGGCTACTACCGATATATTTCGCGACAATTAAGATTTCAAAAGTAAAGGAACTTCGCTCGCGGAGAAAATTGCACAATTTATTGATCGCTACCGAACTTATTGCACAACCTATTGATAAGTACGCCGCTCCGAGCACGCGATCCGACGCCAGTAATGCTCCGTTGAACACGACTAACTATTACATTATTAAGCTAACAAAATATAATCGTAAACGCAAACTAAAGCGAGCGCGATCACGAGAAAAACAAAATAGCAGTAGACATATTGGTAACAAAACAAAACGGTAATAAAGCAAGCTAACGCTATAGAAGCTAATAAAGAACAAAATGAAAAACCTTAAGAGATAACACAACAAAACTCACTCAAAGTGAACTCAGACTTGATATAAAATGCAGCGCGAGCCAACGTTGGGCCCAAGGCGGCCAACGTTGGTCGGCGCGTGGCGCGCAGTGAGCGCGGACACGCGAGTATTGATAAGGAAACACACTGCCAACATTGGCCGATGACGAACGCATCGCAAACTGGTACTCCTTTGTTAGCAGGAAGTAGCTCGGCGTCACGATGTGCTCACACTCCGCCAGCCTGGCGAGTTGGCGACCTTCTTCACTCACTTTCGAAACCGACTTATAACTCGCAGCTACCTACACGCAACGTTTACATCTACAGAACAACTAAAACCACTCTAAAATAATAGTCATATCGCTTTCGGTCTGCGCAACCGTTCCCAGTCGTTTTGCACTAATTATTCTTACAAACTAACCATTTAACAATACAATAATATGTAAAACATAATAATTATCTTATATCTATGCCTCCATATAAACCGAAGTTCTTACAGTATCTCTGGAACAAGGTCGCGTCGTGGCACCGCAGTGTCCTCACTCGATAACGCGACTACCAGTCGGGCCGCCCGACGCGGTGCCTGACCAACTTTCACTAAAATAATAAAAACACGCCTGCGGAGTAGGTACGCGTCTACGCCGAAAGTCCGCTGGGTGACGCCGAGTCCGGCGCGGTGCGGCGCTCCCGGGCCGGGCGGGCGGCGGGCGGGCCCCGGCCGTCACGCCGGGGCCGCTCAGGGGGGTCTAGTGCGCGGCGCGGCGCGGTCACGAGTCCAGCACCGTGAGCAGGCCCGTGGACAGCAGTGGCGTCTCCTGGCGCGCCAGCGCCGCGCAGCCCAGGTTGGCGTCCGCCAGCTCGGGGATAGCGTCCAGCAGCGCCAGGCACTCGTCCTCCACAGCGCGGCGCGCTCGCTTGCCCACCCACGAAGAGTCATCACACTCGTCCCGCGCCCGCCGCCGCCGCGCCTCCTTCTCGCGTCGCGCCTCCTCAGACAGGCGGCAATACGTGTTGTTGATGCATACGGAGCGGCGCAGATCTCGCGCCGGGTCCTCGATATTCTCCAGTTTCTGTGAGCAGATCTCTATGACGCGCTTGCGCTCCTCGTTGGCTCGTAGGCGGGCGGAGATCATGGATAGCTTGGGGCGTGCTGCAGGCTCGGTGCGCGGGGGACCGAACATGTCGTCCTCGAAGGCCGCTCCGTCCGCAGCGCCGCGCGTGCCCTCGCGCTCCTCCTGCGGCGTCATCCTGCAACAATACATACGAACATTAGCACTTATAAGCGACGCCAAAAACGCTCAGGTGGAACACGAAATTAGAACAGCTGGGTCGAATCTGAGCAGTTACTACGCGATGCGATGTTATCGCTATTGTATAACAGATTTATATTCCATAGGAGAACAAAGGAATGCTAGATGAAAAGTTCTCAGTAGCGGAATGCGAGTAAGTTAAGCAGAAGCCCTAATTGTTTCATAATGACGAGTAGGTCAGCTCGAGAACAATGCGCCGAACGATCCAATCAGGTTCACAAGTTGCTATAATCCGCTCTCCACTCGCGCACTGAACGCACCAGATACCGCCCGCGCTCGGACCGATAGCCATCGCAAACAAAGCGCCTTGAAATTAGTTTTGATAAACACCCACCTAGATGATAGATCTGGGGAGAGGATAAAGAATCCTGACATAAACATGTTTGGTGAATCACCGAAACTGTTGTTCGTTCGAACCGATGCCTCCAATGTCACGGTGCGCGCGAGTTCAAAACACTGGCACAATACGAGCGCGCAATTCGTCACTTTGTCCTCGACCACTATAAAAAGTAAAAAGATACAAGCGAAACTAAAATAAACGACCGCGGCGTGCGCGCAGCTCGACGATCACTCGGCGAATGACAACATACCTCGCTGTAGATAAGACATTGAAAAAGCCAATTGCGTCATGTACGGCTACGTACGTGAGGAGAGGAAGCGGGTGACGTAGCATGAGCCGTCATGTTAGACGCAGATCGCCGCCTAGTCATGACTCGTGCACTGCCTGTGTTCGGGGCTGAGCAACCAGCAGCGATAACGCCTAATATGAACAATGAAACTAAACCATAAATTTACTCTCAACAATGAGGTGACGATATAATTTTCCGCATAAAATCAACACAGATCTCGAGAATACGAGTAAAGCTAGAGAAGTAGAAGACGGTGACTATGAATATGTTTCCGTTTACGAAGTGGGAAGATAAAGCCGAGCTACAGTAACAAGAGCGAGCGGAGAGCACTTGAGGGTGTAACATCGTCTCCACAACCTTTACAATTGCTTGTGTTACGACCTACTGAGCTGAAAGTAATACAACCTGTCGGGAATTCTTGTTAAGTGGCAACAACAATAAGGGAGAAAAAAATATTGCAAACGAGATTTTTTGGAAATCATTAGCCAAAGTTCACATGACTTTTAACAAAAGATATTCTATTTAACCAGGAATTACCGGTTTTAGCTTCAATTCTAAGCATTACTCATCACGGGTGTCGAACATGAGACAAAGGGAATACCTACTAATAGTGTGGTTTAAATACTTTGAATCCCTCTTTTGTCATTACTCATGGGATATTGAAGCTTATTAATTTAAATTAGTTATTTGAGTATATCGACAAAATAATACATAAAATAATATCTATTAATGATATTTTGAATGAATATTCATCGGAAAGAATGTAATTTACTTGAGTAACTTGGAACTTGGAATAACTTGAGGTTTTAAATTAAAAGTAGACAAAATCACTATAGAAACACAAAAATCAGTAGAAGAAAACATCAATTCATGAAACTGGACCTTATCTGAATGGAACACGTTTGTTCACAATCTTATTATCGAAAAGACGTTACAGCTACGTGTTTTTGTTCCAAAATAGCCTCTTGCTTTGAATCGGGAGCACTCGGTTTAAATACGTACCAAGTTGCTACCACCGGCATTATAAATATGTCTACTAAAACGATTACACAAGTAAAATGTGGAAGAATCCAAACCAAGTGCAAAGAGAGAATAAACCTATAGATAACCAAATATAGAACAAATAAAACAATTATGATGATACAGGAGGACCGTAAATAATGAAAATAATCACCAAAGTGATCAAATATGATTGTAAAGACTTAAGTTAAAAAACTTAATTGTCAAGTCTGTTTTACTACTATGCACTTAATAAAAGTAAGAGACGGCTATGACCCTGAAATTAACAACAACCGGCTTGACACGAAACACTGAAATAAATGCTTTAATTTCTGGACGTAATGAGAAATCTGAAATTCTAGAATGTTATAAAACATACATGTATTGTGTTGATGATCAGAGTTTACTTTAAATTAACATATTTTATCTGACAAATTAGAAACCATCATTATGACTTTAGCAGCGTTATGTAATGAGCAAAAGACTTTTTGTTTCGCATATTCTGCTTACCTATTCGAAGTAAAATTATTCTAAGTTTATGCAAATTGCTAAATGAATTTTAAACTGCGCGTAAATTTTTCAGTTACAATTTTGTCATAATGCACAATTTTTTAATACAACAACTGAAGTAAAATCAAGTATCATATCATTGTAGTAGATTGGAATTGTAAATAACAATGGGAATTCAATAACGATTCGATTTTAATTATTCCTCGGCAGATGGATAAGCGAAAGGAACAAAAACCTCATTTAGAATACTTTGAACCGTTCGCCTTTTTACTTTTTTGTGGCGACGCGACGACAGTCGAGCGAGCTTTGGGGTATCCACCTTTTACTTGGTATGTTTTACGATCCCTTTGACTTCACTTTGGATTTTTGTAGATCGTTATTTTTATAATTCCACACAACCCTATTTTATTTACCGTTAACTTCTGCTGCTGATTTTCATATTATAATTTAGTCTGGGCTATTGGTTTAAAGGAATCTAGTTCTTCGTGAACTACGTTTAATTTTTATATTCGATTGCAATTAGAATACCGATCTCTCTTTTATAACATCAGTTACAACATCTTTGTTTTCAGTGTCTAACAAAACGGCTCTATACACATAGTCTAGTTTGAAGCATTCGTTTTGTTTCTACGCTGATTGTAAACATTTTTCCATGTGCAGTTATGCTGTAACAGTGGCTATTAGTGAACTATGGCGGTGGCAGGCGGCTGGCTCGGTCGCCGCGTGTAGCTGTAGGCCGCCATCGTGCCAGTTACGACCTAATAAATCCCGCTTCTACAGGGTTGCCATACCTCCGCCTCCTGTGTTGTACGGGACTTGGGACTGTAATGTAATGGTGATGGATTTGGTCTCGTTGTTCTTTGAATTTCCCACTTAGAAAGTATTAGGGAATTTTTCTGTTCGAAATATTATTTGATAAGGAGATTATGTGTCCCAAAAAGATTTTGGTGCTATGATAGGTCTAAGTCCAGCTTTAATATATTACTTATATCTGAATTCGCCGTAATGACTGAATATAGTTACGGACTCACAGATGTATCTAAATATTTTCTTTCGATTAATCTTGCATTAATCGTTGTTAAATACTGAGGTTTGCATGGATCGACGAATTATTTCTGCACCAATGGCAGCCCTGCGCGCCACGTATTGCCTACCTGCACTTTCTTTTCTCTGTCTCGCACACACGAGTGGCATTGCCTCCGATATCTTTCAAGAATGCCACCTTTTTAGGGGGACCTTTTTGTCCATCTTTTGACATCTATGATAGTGACGCCTGAGCATTAGCATGTTCTTTTCTTACGCCTACGGTCTTGTTACGGTTAAAACACTAGTTTCTATCTTCAACATGGTGTTATAGGCTTAGAGTAAATTGAGTAAATATTTTGTAAATATTGCTTAGTTTGACGTTTTTTATCCCGAAAATGTTGCAATCAAATTTAATACGTCTGAAATTGTATTTAGTAAATTTAGATTAGTTAAGTAAGCATTTTCTAAAGGATTTCCCAGTGACTTTTTTCATTAGTAAGAACATTTCTAAAGGCATATCTAAGCTTTGCGAGATCTGTTCACAAAAAGTAATTTCTGAGAGCTCCGAGGAAAAGTAAAAAACCTTTGTTCGTAACAAATTAGATGCAGACCGCTCGGTGCATTTAAAAATGAATACTTGCTTTTATATGATAACATGGCCTCGTTTTACTTTCCTGTTAACTCGGCGATAAATCTAATAACTCGGCAATTGTTCTTAGAAATAATCTATTCTTTGGAGTATTGTTAAAATTTATGTATGTAATTAGTGCGTTATAATTGACACATTCAGCAATTCACAAGAACTCGTGACAAGTTGCATAATTTCTATAGTTTAGTATGAGTTTTGGAAAACAATTGTAGCAAAAGTTATTAAACTGAGCAATCAATTTAATGTTTTATGTGTGTTGCATCTTTCACAGTTGCATAATATAGAGGTCTAGAAAAAATATTATGCAGAACAAAGAAATAGTTGAAAAATAGTTAGTTAATAGAAATACAATTATTTCGATGTATTAATAAGCAAACGTTAATTTTGTCTGAAACCCTTATCCCTGAAAAATAAGAATTATAAATTTGGAGACTGATTTTCGTGGAGCTCTTCCCGGGATGATGTTATATTATTTTCTTTAAAATAATACTTTTAAGAAAAACGTTGTTTTAGCTTTTGTTCAGAAATTATTAAGACCAACACAATCAATTTATACTTAAATGCAAGCACGACGCGTCGAAACGACCGGATGATACCGTCGATTGTTTTGTTTCATAAGACACAATAGAATGGTTGTCGAATATGATTTTAACGACCTTATCCCACTTTCACTTTTATCACCTGCTTGCCCTTAATTTACAGAGAATGTCGCTGTTATGAAGAAAATATTTTATTCTTAATACCAATTTTTCGTATTTTTTCTCATAGACGTGAATTTTGCTAGGATAAAGTGCATAAGATATGGGTATGTTTAATGAAAGAAAATCAAAATAATGATTTTTGAATATTTAATTCGTATACAATTTTATTTTATTCTTTTTGTATTTAAAATAGAAATTACTCGCATATCGCTAGTAAATAAACATTGACTCACGAAACTAATATATCAGTGAGATACAAAATTTACTCTGTATAATTTTTGCATACCTTCATTATATCGCAGTATATTATGTAGAATGATATGTTATGGTACTTTATCGCAATCTCGGCAGTGATGTCATGCCCAAAACCAAAGTATGTATTATGATATAAGTGTGATTTATATTTGTAATTTTCTGTTTTTTTTTTTTAGTTTTTATGTATGTTTAAGTCTTTTTTGTATATATGTATTTGTGAATTATATGTAAATATTAGTTAGTTTTTTTCGTATATAACCTGTATATTTGTCATTATTGGACAATATTTAAGGTAAAAATATATGTAATGCTGTAACAGTGATTAAATTATATACCTATTTAACAATTCACTAAATTATGTAACATTGTTGAAGAGACTAATAATTTTTTTAGCATTAGATATTGACTAAACTTTGCAAGAAATACCTTTCCAACTTTAAGATAACATAGGTACAAAAATGACATAGGTAAAAAATAACATCTGGAGTGTCGTAATATCTGTACTTTACATTGAAATATTACAAATAGTTCATAACAATAGGAATCTTACATAATATGAGATCTTTATCTCCATACATAAGTGTACCTATCTTATTATATGTAGATCATAGAGTAAGTTTTTAACTACGTTTTCTTTAGATACATAAAGAGCATTTGTTATGTTTTGTTTAAGCTATACATCTGTGCATTATACCTATGTACAGAAACGAGAAGGGTCGAGTCAAAACTGTAACCCAAAAATTATGTAAATAGATAAGATTAATGTAATCACAGATTTTCCTAAAATCTAGCCCAAATTCATACTAGGTACTGATTAAGTAGGCAATTAGGGAAGATTTTTAATATATTTTCTTTCCCTTTGTACACCAATTACTAAGATCCATCACCCAGACAGGTTTAGGTCAAAAACTGCGAATATTTCTGCCAGGGTCTGTCTAGTGCCCGTACAATATTGCTCTGCCCAGAATTTGCGGCAGCACTGTTGCACCTTTTCGACATTTTATTTCACAATATAATAGTTCCAATAAAATCCACTGACAGAATTGTTGTGCGCAGACTCTAGGCGCGCTCAGAGCTCATTTATTACCAAACGGCCATTTACAAATCTACCCGCAAATGGAGGGAATATTGCTGCGATGTCAGATATTTCCACCGTTTTGGATTAGAATGTAAACTAGGGTTTAGGATAATACATAGGTAAGTAAATTTGTATGTAAACTGAGATAGCTTATATGATATAAGATAAAACATAGGATGAATTAGGTACATGTTTTACAACTTTGGACAGATAGAAGTAAAAAAAAACTTTCAGAAGACGTCATGATAACCTTTTCTTTTTAAGTCGGTTAAGAAGTAAGCAAACATGTAATCGATATTCCAAGTAATTGATATAAGAATTGTAATAAGCTTATATATGCTTTTTAAAGGCAAACTATAAAAGATCTTGATACACCATAGATATACAATCACCACTTAAACAACCCAGCAGTCAACTCACATTCCATAGTTTTCTTTATCCAAGTTTTCATTATTCTTAATGCACCTATGATTATTCAGACAATCATAATACCTGCAGCGCGTTTATTCCATTCACATAATTTTCCCAACCAATATCATGTAAACAACCAAGCCATTCCCCTGAGATATAAGAGTCCATACCAGATAAATTGCTCGCGGTTAAAAACTGAACTAAATTATTCTAGACTATACTACAGCCTTCTCAACAAAATATACAATGAAGCCAACAGTGCTGCCAACCAAAACCCGCAAAGAATTATCTTACACAGGCCTTACCACTGCGCAACCAATACGGCGCCGCGAGGAAAAATCGCCAGCTGCTTTACATTGCTGGCTACATACTACCAAGCTCATGACAGCCCCATACATAACAGACAATGGATGACGCGTACATCGAATAAATCACGCTTAATAGCGCAGCAGCTGACGCACTTTTAAAAGTTATTGACAGTATGAGATACTTCATTTATTGCGTTATTTGCTTAAAATATTAGTGTTTTGCTTTCATCTTAGTGCTTGGTTAGTTAACATAAACCACTAGTTATTTAAGTATTGCTTGACTAGAAATTACTAAGTTAAGTTTCCTTTCTACTAATTAAGAGTCTATAATTGGGTACTTAGTTTCTTTACAGAAACAATCCGAGTAATGAAAGGAAAACAATACATACGTGGCGCGGTTTAACGAGTCCACAACAAAAGAACCTCGCGCGAACGAATGCTGTGGAAAATTAACAATATTCAGATGTTTTCAGGAAAATTACACTCAAATAAGTAACAGCATTAACTAACAATCAGTAGTAGATACATAAAATAGCCACTTCCGAAAGTTTATTAAGCCGTAGTTGAACAAAACTAGGAACACTCTTGGCACATTTCCCACGACACCGCTCCATTACATTCTGGCGAGGGAGAGAGACGCAAGATGACGCTAACCCTTTCTAACGTCACCTGCGAAATGACTTTGATTTTGGGGTGACTACAGTTCATGGACATTAAATTGAATGCAAATGGCTTCAATGCCCTGGACTTTGAAAATTCAAGCTTATGAAGATTAGCATACATTTTAGACCAAAATAGATAGAAAATATCCGATGTTTAAAAACTGTTGAAGTTCATGAAATGAACTCAAACAAAAGTACCTGAACCTAAAATCACATATAATACTAATTAGAAACTGTAGTAACCAACTTCAGTAATTTCAGCAAAGTTAATCCTGCATGCTCACAAAAAGCTGTTCACACAAAAACCGAATGCCTCAAACCTTATTCCAATTTCAATTAAAACTAAATGGATTTCCCCCGAACGTCTAATAATGAGAAATTGAAAGTCTACTTGCGCATGTAAAACGCTTCCTCGACACTCGAGTACAAAATCATGTTGTGCTGCAAAAGGAATATGAAATTGATTTTATATAATCCGACCACTTCTAATGCAAATCAGATCCGAGCAGAATCGGGTAAAAATGAAGAAAACAACCAATAACATTGTATAACAACAATAAAATTTAAAAAAGCCATAAATCTTTGTTTTTAAATTTATACGTATGGCATAACATCATCAACACTCTATCCGGCATCCCAATTGTCACGGAATGCATCTCATTACAAGTCTCAGCTAGAGGGGAAAGTATTAAGAGTATGTTTCTCATAAAAAGAGCTATTAACATAAATGTACCCACTTCTTTACGACGATAAAGCCAAACATTCGTGTCAAAGGCGGAACGCCCTTTTCAACTGACAAAGGGAGGGGGAAACTCAAACGAAATCCAATCATCGAAGATTTTTCAGGAACGAGTTCAATAGATTAGTGTTGTAAAAACAAACGCTAAAGACTAATAAAACATTTGATCCCACTCTAAGCTTTCCATTCGAACATTTTAATACCCATATGGGTGCGAGAGAGAACGAAACAACGCAGGGACAAAAGGGCTTGGTCAGGTAGAAATTGAAAATCGTGGAGATTTGAGCATTAAAATAAGTAGAATAACGAAACGCGATGACGGTGTTGTATAAACTCTTTAAGATTCGTTCGAGATAAAGTGGTGCGAGGTAAGTGAGTAGTTCCCCTAATTAGAGCTCGGTTAAATAACACCGCAACAATTTGTGCTTGGTGATACCAGTTATAAAGTATCGTTACCGTCGATAATAGCTATTCGGTAAAATTTCAATTACTTGTCCGCTAATTGTGCAGTTTGTCATAGACGTTCGATGATTAAAATTCAGAAACAATTGTCATGCCTTAATTAGTAAACAGTTTGGGTTTAAATATTAGCAATGATTTGCATTCTTTATGCCGTAATTACTTTCAAGATAAGACGTTACTGCAATGAATATTCAAATATTAACACTAAAAAATATATTACTAGAAACAAAACTCGCAATAGCACCAGCGAATTACCAAATATGTATTGTCAAATAACATCATTGGTTACATGAAGTAAGAAGCGAATAATTACTTTACAACATTTGAAAACAAAGTAATAAACAGATTATGCAAGCAACTAGCTAACTATATGAATTCACTGGAGCCTACTTTATTATTTCTAAGGTTTCTTTGTTCACAGAGCATGCACTACCGTAACAGAGCTCAAATCAATTCGAAAGCAGCGAACTCAATCATCACACAATGTGTGGTAACGAAGAAAAAAATATATCAAGTAATAAAACTAATTACCTTATCAATTAAAGTCAACTCCAACAAAGAGCGTCACAGTCCAAACAAGAATCCACAGAGAGAATTGAAATGCGATATAATCCGTAACAATTAAACTCCGTTTGAATTAAATATGGTAAACATAATGTAGGTGTATGTATCACAAACGATCAACTTAGCACTTGTCCAAAGAGCGCGGTGGCTGGCGCGGGCGAGGGGCGACGTGTGCCGGGGTCGGCGTCTCTCGCCAAACTGTTCAGAGTTCTCCGGCATGCTGAGCACTGGCTCTAGTCTGCTGGAGGGCGCAGGCGGGCCCTACCCGCGCTCCTACCTCATTATCCACACCGTAATCCGTGTGCCTTTTCATACTATTTATTTATGGGGTGTCACTGGTGGCACTTTTGGGACCTTTTTTGAATAGCGTTGACCGATGTCTGTGTCTTTTTAAAGATCTTTGATTAGTTTGTCCCAAAATGCATTTTGAGGAATGCTAGAGATAATATACGCATTCAAGTCATACGTGATTTTCTGAGTTTAGATCGGCTCACGATCACACTATTATTTAGGACAATTTATCATTTATTTCTGCACTTATTACATTACACTTGTACACAAAGAGACGACCATAAAAATGTTCTAGCAATCTTAGGAAATAAAAATCAATATTAGGCTGTACTATAGGTATCGAAAAATACCATCATCATCATCATCAACTAATTTCTACTTAACTATAATCGAGTCTAATATAACCTGAGCTTGGCCGACGTCAAGTCTGCAGTCGGGGCGCATTATCTGGGGAATTTAATTGGTTATCAGTGCGTTCACAGCAATAACAGTCATATGATTAGATACGAGGCCTGTGTTAATTTTATTTATGATATGCTAGCCTTCAGTGTTCACGTCCTGTGATTTGCAATCTTGCTTTCTTAGTTTCAATTTATTTCCTCGTACTGTGTTGATAATGTAGATATATTAAGACATTTATCAATCACGTGATGTTATTAGTATATATTTTTATAAAACATTAAAGCGCTTTTCTGCTAATTATTATTTAGTCTTTTTTTTAATTCTTTATATTATTTAGTCTTTTACAGATTAATTAGCATGCTAAATCAAATAAAATAAAAGTTTTATAGTTTTTCAACAACAACACTACCATTTTTTTACTAAACTGACATGATGACCGACATACATAGATACATGACTGAATCTAACTAACATTCCTGAGTTTAATTTGGTAAATGAATAAATCAGTGAAAGCATTTGCTAGTAAGCATTTGACAATAATGAAAAGCTTGTTGTTACACAAAGTTCAATCTAGAGGTGAAGCTACTAAAATAGAGACACATTGTGCAGCGTGTTGGAGCGGTTCGAGCCCATGTTGCTTCAGACTGTAGAATACATTTAAATTTGAATAGGAGCCAAGCGGTGACGAGACTGACGAGCAGGCAGATGCTCGACCGACCCTCGGATCGCCGCAGCCAATCTTGCGTGAAGGTGCTATTGAATGATGCTCCTTATAAATAAAAATAAAACTCCTCAGAATAATTACTTTGCCTTTATCCACTTCCACGTCGGGTCTACAAATCCATTATGTTAAAATACTGGCGCAAACTTTTGGGTTCAGTTCTGTTATTTGCCCTCTAGTTTTGGTGGCCTTAGCTTTGTGTTTATCTAAGCTACAGTCGTAGTTCTCTAATGAGGTACTAGTAAATTTGATCAACATTATCTCCGTATGCTTAAATCGGATGCACTAGATGAATTGGCGAGGAATGCGGAAGCCGGGAGTGCAGATGCGACGTCACCGCGGCCGGCGCTCGTCGTAACCCGAATATAGGAGGATGGTGGGTCGAGGTTCAATAATTGCAGGCCGCCAAGACTTTCACCTTCGGCGCGCGGTCGCTGTGCCTCCCGCGGCCGCCCGCCTCCAAGGCCGCCGAGGCACCGTTCACCGTGACTTCCGCCCGCGCGCCCGTGCCGGCTCGTCCGCCGACGGCCGCCAAACACCGCACTGCTACAATGTCCCCCACTTTTGCAATCCGATTTTCGGAAAGCTACTCCGACCGGTGCAACGGCCTCACTTGCCTGAAATAACGGTCGAGATAGGTAGACGCTGCCATCGGTCAACGTTACGTAACTCCCCTGTCGAGAATGCGACGTCCGACGATTTTTTAGAACGATTGATCGGGTGACGAAGACTCGAATACACTTCTAATCGGGTCATACGACTCCTAACCGAAGACAACACACGAGTTCAAAAAGTTTCTCATGCAAGGCTGAGTGTCGCAATGGATCTACCTGCAAACGTGTTCTGATGACGTCGAGCAATAGCAAAAACTGTTTATCGAAGCGTGGCATTACACCTTTAGTGAATTCATTACCGGGTGGAGCGCGGCTACTCGGGGCTCGGGGCCAGTTAGCACGCGACGCGGCGCGCGGCGCGTCTCAGGCCCGACCTATATACCGCCATACGAGCTATAGAGGTGCGCGCAAAGCGAAATACACCATCTCATTCCGCTCGTTAAATCGATGCTTTTAATAGAGATGATGGCTCAAGACTCCATTATATTTAAATAAACGGGAGCGCAGGCACGTGCGAAATGTTAACCTGACATTTGCTTTGGGGTTCCGTAATATTCAGACCGCTTTTTCCGATATATTTTTATCCTGGCGGGAAAATGTCACGGGTCGGCGGGAGGGCCTGAAACTCTGCCTACGCGATCAACTTAGGCTCAGAGAAACTCGATCAGGTGAATAGGATTAAAATGCACTTGGAAGTGTCCTAGAGGTCAAGGCGTATATTGAGCGCCATAAAATGCGACCTAAAACCTCCGTAAACAAGGCAAGTAGCGCGAACGACCGATAAACTTCGAGGTCACGTTGTCTCCGTCATTCGGACATTGTTTTCCTAAACTGTTATCAAAAATCTACAGCGTGCGTGACGTCGACCAGTGGTTAGCTTCGTATCGATCCGTATCATAACTTATTACGCTGATAAGCGCGACGCGAGCGCCCACATAATTGCTTGTGTATGAGCACTTACTTCATCAATTTAAATAAGCCGTTAACTACTTCATAGCAACGCAAGGTAATCATATTTTATTTCAATCATAGGCCAAGTCAAGCAAAATGCGTTAGATTAAAAATATACTTGTCTTGTTCTGCTATAGCAATGTTCGGTGGCAATAGTAACGCCCGTGCGTTACTATTGCCACCGAACAATGCTTCTAGTAAAATAACGTAATAGTTCGTAATATAGGTACTAGTAAAATTTACTAGAAGCATATCGGATCGGATACCTACTGCTTGGCAACTGAATGATTGGAAAACGTGAACTTCCTCGAACGGCCCCCATTTAAGAGGCCAACCACTATACATGACTTCATGATATACATGCTCCGTGGCGTATGATGATTACATTTACTTGAAGGAAAAGTTTACCTTTGTTTAGTTTTCCACGTGATTCCGTTCTCAGTAACACAACTTCCACAAATTGACTTTCCGATGATACGTAGTATTACGTAGTTAGTCATTCTTATCTTCCAACATCTTCCTATTTCGAAGAATCCTCTTGCTATACAACATCTGTTTCCTAAAAGCAAACATCTCTTAACTTTTCAATAGAATAAGTGTGGGAGTTATTTTATTTACACTAGTAGAATTAATTTACCAAAACTGCCATTTGAATAATATGAATATATTATGTACATATTTGGTTTGTCTCTCTCTTTGAGTCGTATTTCCTCATGACTGAGGGTCGTGACTCCCCCGCAGAATTAATTCGTTAGGGGAGTTTTCTTGGGCAGATACATCGTGGTGGGCGCCCAGGTCCTTCCACGGAAGACGCATGTCCTCGGATATTGTGGTCCTCAAACATGTCGGTTTCCTCACGATGTTTTCCTTCACCGCTAAGCGAGTGCAAATCTACACATAACTTGAAAAATACAAGTCATTGGTGTAGGGCGGATTCGAACCAGGGTACGTCTGGATGAAAAGCAGACACTGGAACCGCTGAGCCACACTCGCTTGTCTCGTGGTTTGTCTCTACACGCTGTTGAATAATACACAAGAACCTATCATGTAACGATGAAAATCCTTGAGAATCCAACCAATAGCAACATTACAATACTGTATTAAACTGAAAATCAAGTTCAAAAAGCGGCATTTTGATGCGATTTAAATTATCATCAATGCCGCATTGCATTTGTTTTGCATAATATCTGAATCTGGAATCTAGCCTACTCTTTGCTTGAGCTCTATGTCCTTGAGTTAAGATTCATTTACCATCTGGCTTGGCTCGGTGTAGAGTACGCAGTGTTTATAGATCGGACAAGACAAACAATGCGTCGTGATCTCGATGTTTTTCAACAACTGTGATCTGTCACAGATCCGAACGACGCGAGACTTATGGAAATTATTTGCGCACATTTGAATAATTTTAAATGGGTTATGTTGTTTTTTAGTTTGTTTCCGACATGCTGGATTAATGACTGGTCTCCGGCCGATTTATTCAGCTCAGGTAGATTTGTATTTATGTTCATTCATGGTATTTATGTTCACAAATGTTGTTTAATGGATGAACCAATATGCGACTACTATCACTATATTAAAACATCTTGAAGGATGCCTAAACCAAGCAAGGTCAGATTTGTTCCAAATGGCTTCCAATATTTGCCCTGATGACTTTGTGATCACAAAATGCCTGTAGCACGATAAGACAAATTGAAGACGTCATTCATCATGGTTGTCAACATCATTGATTTGCAGACACTGTTAACAAAGATAATTATTATATTCTGATGAAAATTAAGCTTTAAGCAAATTCTACTTCTAAGTTTAAATAGAAAAATACCACAAATATCTAACAAATAACCGAAGAAAATTAGCTTGCTTACATGGGTAGTGGTTTTCAAAGAATGTAAAGATTTATTTAGTTACGACAACTTTGTTACAGGTAAATTTTATGTACATACATACTTACGTTTATTATTGAAGTTTTATTTATCTTTTGTTAAAACACGGCCTTTTGAACAAAATTATAAATAATTTTGACACAACGACAAATAATAATGAACCATCAAATTATAAAATGTATGTACATATAAACTAACTAATAAAACTGTAAAATGTACTTAAAAAACATAACGAATTGTTCCTCTCATAAAAACGTTTCTAGGTTTTTTGGGGTTGACTCCCGTTCTACCTAATTTACCAGAATATCGATTGCACGTGGAGTAGCGGTCGCTAGATCTCCAAAGCCTCGAAAACAGAAGGGATTGAATATTCAGTCAGCCATAGTCACTATTGAAAAATAAAATAACTATCATGAGTTCAAAGTTTCTACAGCGAGGTTTTGCATTTTGGTAGATGTTTATAAATATTCTTCTGTGAATGATGCCTATTTGATTATCGAGTTAATTAATCACAACTAAAATATATTTTATGTTTACTTTACGCATAGTTCTTACTGAAACTTTTTAGAGTAACTAGTCAATGTAACCAACTAAACTGTGATACAGATTTTAATTAGTTAATTTTTGGCTAGTTGGTCAACATAGGATAATTAATTAATATTGTATTGTAACTTGACGCTATCGATTGGAAACATGGTACACGATATAAGTTATAGTATAGATATAAATTCTTCGATAAATAGATTCTTACAGAAGTTTCTCTTAGTATGTGCTTAGTAGATAATATTATACATATGTACATATTATGTAACAGCATATAAGTGGTTATCATATGTTACAGTACGAACCGATAACACGGCTGCGAATTGCCACTTATCGCCACTTTAAGTAAACAACGTAACTTTATGATATAGGTACCTGAAACTTATTAATTTGAACATATACAATTTTAAGGTTTTTTTGATAGATTTGTAATTACATTCTTATATTTTATATAGTATTTTTACTATGGTCAATCTGTGTGTCTAGTACGGCAGTCGTTAAGCCACGCCAGAGGCCCCTGGGCGGCTTGTTAGACTCTCGACACCAGATTTGGCCACTCTCATTTGATAAGATGAAGACTATGGTCAAAATTCTTTCGGTATTGTGAATTTGATCCTGAAATACCTGATATTAAGAAATTTACTACTTGCAATGAAATATCTAAGTTAAATATAAGTATAGTTTTCAGATATTGTGTTTAAATATATCACTTACGCTTTGACTTTTGACCAAAAGAAACCCAAAATTCACAGTTATTATAGTAAATAGCAGCATGCTCATGTTATCGTTAAAAACGTAATGATCTAATCAGTGGCCAATACGATAAAGTAAAAGTATTTGATATTGTGTTGATTTATAGGAGGGTAAATATTACACGTATTTGACATCTATTTACAGACAGAATTAATGTACATAGGTACATATTAAAACACACGTACATATATTCACCAACCGACACCAAATGTTAGATGTACGTAACTTCACACGAAGCAAAAACAATTTATCGCATTTCAACACCTAAAAATATCACTTAATTAACAGGTTCGTAATAAAATGCAACAGCGCTTTGTTTTAAATCTCATAGATAGCTTAGATAATAAAAAATAACGGCTGCTTAGTCATTGAACAGTATTTTATAATTAAGGCAATTATTGACCATCTTTTGTTTCTGCTACCAACTTATTGTTGCTTGTCATTTCACTTAGTATTCGTCTCATAATCTCACCTCTCGAAGCACAATGCACTGTTATCAGGCCCTGAGTTAGTCACATTTCTACATCATTTGTGCTAATGGAACCGGCTCGGCACGGCAAATGCTCGTGTATAGAAATAAAAGGTGAAGAGCTACTGTATCTACGTACATATGTACTTATTACACACATACACAAAAATACACCTATGTATATATGTGTGTGTTGGTTGGTATGTTTCAGGTGGATATCAACCTCAATTTTTCAAAGACCATTTTTGAATAATAAAGCGACTTGTAGAACAATTCTTGAAAGCATTTAGCGACAAAATAATCCAATTAAATAGGTATGTTTGAATTTGTTAGTCTTTATGCAGGTAAGGCTTTAGTAAAGTTTTTAACGTGGGATAGGTTTGCGTTTGCCTAACAGCCTGCCTGATATTACGCATTACTGCAGCCTAGAATGTAACACGCTTACCTAGAAGATATCTATTAACTGTAGAGTTGAAGACCCCTGGATTGTCTGTATGTATTACTCTAATAGCGATATGAAATGTACATGTCAATGAACAAAACGATTTTACATCGATAGTGAAAGTAAAGAATAACTTTCTAACACAAAAGCATACTTCTAATAATGTGTGGAACTGCACTAGAAAAACATTGCATGATTTTCAATAATCGATCTTATGCATCAAGGTTTAGTGCTAAAATTGTTTGTCTGATGTGGAACCGGTTCAAACATTACTGATTTAGGTACAATATTTGCTCAGAAACCGAAAGTAGAGATACAAGTAAGTGTAATCGCTTGATTTACAATAATAAAATATAAAAACAAGGGAAAAATACTAAACATACTACTTTTTTTCCCTTGTTTGTATATTTTATTATTGTAAGTAAGTGTAATTACTTTGCAATATACAATATGAATTCATGTATGCGTATTGAACGTTTTATTACCTGCTATCTATCTTCCTGCATCAGCATCCTGTATCTTCAGCGTGGTAAGATTTTTAAAATTATACCTGCGAATCCTTACGAGCCAATTTCGAAGCGCATTCATATTATATTCCAGGTATCGATGTCTATTCATTTAGTGTTATTATTTAACCATTTTATCGAGTAGTAAACAAAATCAAGAATACAATAGATCAAAGATTAAATTGACTCTGATTATAATCTGTTCGCATAAAGTGGTAAACAATCGGCCGGCTTCTTGCTAATCGAGGCGATTACAGCTCACCAGAAATCGAGCAAAAAGATCCGACGAATAAGGATGGCCATGCGATACGCTCTGCCTCAACCACGTCTCGCCACAGAATATACCACAGTCCATAAATTTTGCGCAGTTATAGCGGCATAAAACGAGGAAACGATCTAGTAAGTACATCTGCAAAAGAGTACCACTTGATTACTAGCTAACGTGTAAGTTGAAACGAAAAGGGTTTTTAAACATGCTTTCCCACCCAAAAGCTTTCAACTAAAATCAATTTCTTCCAAAGTAAAGTAAACATTAACCTTCTTCGTATTGATTTTGAACCTCCGTGACGTAACTCTACGTCACAAAATTCTCATAAAATACGATAAATTTTCGCTAAACAAAGTAAGTACGCAGGCAGCCCTACTCGACGTGGCTCGAAATAGTGACGGGCCGCTCGTGGCACCGATACCGAGGCCGAATGACGTAGCGAGTCCTTCAATCGAATTAAAAATCAAGTGACAGCGAGCGTTTACTGTCAAAATGTTATCGAACATTACTAACCACCCGCCAAAATAAATACCATTTCGTACCTATTAGTTACAGACAAAAACAGAATCCCCTTCGAAAATGAATATTTTCCTAAATCAATGTACATATCCCTTTCTTACGTCTAGCGTTTGATGCAAGTCGTTAATTTGGGAATTTATTCTAACGTTATATTCCGTTTTGAATAGCATCGTAAAATAGGCACTATTCCACGTTAAGTAGGTTCTATACACGACTACGTTACACGTGATTTTTACTCATCACGCGACCGACGACAGCGCTATGAGTGCTTTTTTACATAGATATAAGTACCTTACTACACATACATATTGTATATAATTATATAGGTGTCATTGAGAGGTTGTCTTTGTATAAGATGCAATAATTTCCACATTGTTAGGATAAAATAAGCAATTAGAAATGTAAACTTCCGCTCCTTCTAAATATGCCAAATTTATTTATAAATCGTAAATGTTCAACGAATAATTAAAACTTTATATGTAATAAAAATGAGATTCGTACATTGCTTGTGCATATTATGTTTTTATTTATTGTTTAAAATAAATAAATCGTAATAAAGACAGGACACATATGACAAAATCATCGCTTTCATAACTTAAGCGGTAAAGATAGATAGATAGATTAACGCTGTATTGGACACACAATTAAAATAGAACACAACACAAACAAGAGAAAATTTAAATCTAATGCCACAAATGGCGGCCTTACAGCTAAAAGCGATCTCTTCCAGGCAACCGTAGAGCAAAGCTAGACAACACAAGACAATAGCCACTTTAACTAAATATATATAAACTTCTATGTAGGTGCTAATTATACCATATAAGTATACATTATGTACTCCTAGTTACATTATACAACACTATACTTTAAACTCTTTAGTAGAACATATTAAAATTCTAACGCAGTCATATAGAACAATGCTGTAACTTTTTATATTCGAACATAAATTAACTCCAAAAAAGGTATTGTACAAGTTAAGCAAGTGACTGGTTGTAGTGTATGGCGACTTAAAAACTACTATCATTCCAATAATGTATTAAACAGACATGTTACTCGCATGATTAAAGGAAACTAAGTATATTTGAATTTTCACATTTATCATCATCGTCAGCCAGTTATCGTCTACTACTGAGTAAAGGACTCACTGCTTTCGTATACACCACACGTAAATTGTTTTCCTAAGAAATTATCTAAAGGCAAGTGTTCGAATATCTTTATCTCTTATTTTTACTCTGGAATGGTGAATGGTAGAGCTAATTAATTTTACCAACTGTGCTTGACGACATCAGAAAAACCACCATACCTGGATCAATCTGCCGGGACAGGGATGAGTGACGTTTAAGAAGAGAGGCCTATGCTCAGCAGTGGGCGATAATTAGCTGTTGATGATGATGATGTGCTGGCTTCTCTATAAACATTATTTTTACAGTAGCACTGATACATTTGGCATTGTGACTATTTTACCTGCCTACGTCATAGCCTTACAATATTATTGAGCAGAAAGCATTGAAAACTGTATTTTTAGGCACCAATGTCACGCGAGCTATTGCCAAAAGTGTCACTGACTCTTGTTGTATTGTGATTGTTTTGAACGCATTTATCTGATATCTATTAAGATTTTGTGAATTTATTTTTATTATTTATTTCTGGGAAAGATAAACACAAATCAAAGAGTTAAAGAGGTTGAAAAAACCAAGCGTTTTGCTTCGACTTCCATCGTGCGAACAGCCAAACTGTGGAACTCCTTGCCCGAATCTCTATTCCCCTCGAACTAAAATTTGTCGGTCTTCAAGTCGAAAGTAAACCGGTTTCTTCTAGGCAAGCACGCTAGATCGTAGATTATAACGTTGCTAACATCAGGCAAGTTGTAGTCAAGCATGAGCCTATCTCATGTAAAAAAAAGTATTGGCTGAAGAGGAAGGCTTATGCCCTTCTGTAAATTCTGAGACTTTATGATGAGGCTGCTGATTTAATTTCGAGTATACGGTTTTTAATCTAAATTTAAATCCAAACAACAAAACATACCTTGGGAATAACACAATAACGACAACCTCTGCGTTGATTATTTGAAATGAAATAACCAGTTATTATCTTGACCGTCATAAATGATCAAATAGGTAGATCTAGAATAAAAAGCTTGTGAGCTATAGAAGCAAACACTTTAATCTATTAAAAAGCCCATCTTTGTGTCGTAAACTGTATTACAACCGTCTGCCTCACGCCCCCGTCGTTTCGTCTAGAAGTTGTAGTTGGTGAATTTGCGTGATCTAAACTTGTGTTGAATACGCAGACCTTGAAATGTAGAACTTGGTTGTTATGTGTTGGATAGAGTAGCCGTGTGAGACACATGCATGAGCAGTGGAGAAAAGGTAGTATACATAGTGTAGGTTATGTAATTTGGTAGTGTCTTTAAAAAAGTGTGAAGTACATAGGTACTGTACATAAATACATTGTCTAAAGATATTTTTTATTTTGACAAATGGCTTTTGAGATATATAAGTATACCCTCGCACGATTTTATCTTCCGAAAGAACTATTTGTATCTGCCAGTAAATGATTACAACTGCTTGACCGTGACTTGGTCACAAACAAAAAATAATTACACGTTTAAAACTAATGAATGATTAACATATTTGTGGCTGAGAATTTCATATTGCTATCAACAACCTTATTTGGCATCGAGCGAAAATATGACATAATAAACAAGGTTTAAATGTCTAATTAAGTTTATGTATTTATAAAGCCTTAGTGCAATGCTCTTAGCGTGTTATTCGAAGCACGCAGGTTTTTTTTTATATTTCTAAGTTGATTTACTTATAAAGGTTTGTTCCTCTTATCATCCGGTGATGTAGCGAGGGTCGCACTCAGCAACCAGATGTCCAGTCCTTTCCAAAAAACTCTTATCATAATAAAGTAATAACAATGACCTTCACCCATGTGTCTACCTCCTTTCTTTGTCCTTTCTACCTGAGTATAACTCTCGTAGGAGCAGTGCTCCTGCCAGACGACAGACATTGGCAAGGGCCGGGGTTCACTGCACTAGGACTGCGGCTGCTCATAGGACCTGAAAATTAACTAGATATCTACTTTGGAGGTTTTTATAGGTTAGAATGTACGTACATGGTATTTTTCGGGGAATTTATTTATTTATTTTGTAATTTAAATGCAAAATGAATAACATAAATTCTACCATTGCATGTACACATAGGTTCTATACAAATAAACATGTTTGTTTAAAAATACGATATTTACATATTCATTCGATTAATTCAACCTTTACCTAATACAACTAATGTACATAATTAAAAAATCTTAATTATTGATTTTTGTAATGTGTCCTAACTTAACATAACATAATTGAAAAACGTTCTTAACTCATAGATGTTAGTAGTTAGTGCTCAACTAATGCGAGTATCAAATACACCTAAATATAAATATTCTACGAATAAATTGATACGCATTATACATTATACGTAGAACAAACACATTTAGCGTTTGTATCGAAACCAGCAAAATGAGTGAATATAAAAGTGCAGTGATTATGCATTACGCTGTGTTCAATATTAGGATAAAAGTGGATAAAAATTATTATCGAATACCTAAATTAATAATTTATTAGTAAAAATAGAAGAAAAAATACAGTTTATAGAATGAGTTACCAGAAACACTTGCAGTGTAAAGTTTTCGTAAGATGAAAAAACATAACGTAAGTGGTGAAATTTAAAACTTACAAATAGCTACTTAATCAAATTAGATAAGTATAAAAACCTTAAAAAGAAAACTTGCAACACTGCCCAAAACACATAGAAATTTCACGTTTATTTAAAAAAGGTGAAATTGTAGGTATAAACAGGGATACAGTCGTCATTTTATTTGATAATAAAATTTGCCTATACATGCCTTCTCATAACCTAGCTTATATTTCTACCCAACTTAATTAAAAACGTTTGACAAATCGTACGATTCGCGCAAAAATAACGCTCTATTGTCAAAAAGGCGGCGCTTTAACAAATTTAACAGCACCTATTATCTTCTCTTCAACGCTGTAAATTAAACTGGTAGTACGGAAAGTTGGATCAGTCTTGCAACCAGTTGAGAGATATGTTGGTGGATCCGTGGCTGGATAGTAATCGGTTTTCTTTGTCCGCTCGCGCGCGTTTGTTCGAGTCGGTCGACTGGTTGGGCGACGAGAGTGGATTGCGGCAGATCTCGGGGCTCGGTTCCCGCTCGTGCCAACCCTATACCAGCTAGGGGTGGCAGGTGCACGCAAAATAAGGGATTCAATTGAGAATCAGCCCGAGCATTAATTTCGCTCGTAGAGGCGTTCTAATCAGAGTAAACAATGTGTTTGTTATACCCGATCTGATTCAAGTTGAGATTTTCTCACGTTTTGTGTAAAAACGTCTGAGAATTAAACGTTCACAGTTGGTGAAGCAGGAAATTAAAAAATGAAAACATTCAATTTGTAGTATCTTGGATCTGAAACGCAATTCCAAATAATGGACTCGGAATAAAATGTTGTTTGAACAATTTTCTTCATCTTTTCCAATAAAACATGACATAAACAAAGGTACGGGCTGTGTGATGGTAAGCAGACATTGTCACTGTGGTTGTGTTTTCTGACTTATATGTATGAATATGTTATGGGTTTTGTAATATTTCCTGCTCCTTTTTTTCATGAAATTCATTATGACAAAAGATCGAAAAGTTCATTAATTTACCAAATCATTATGTATCCTACTTTATCTACTATTTTTTATTGCGTTATTTAAAGTTAAGTTATTGCTTCAATTGAAACACAATTTGATCCTAAGGGTTATATAACTCCTAACGTTATTGTAGACATTTTCCTTAATATATCATACTTAATCTCCGTTTATGAACAGTTCCAGAATTTATTGAAAGTAACGCTTGTAATTAATTTACTTTAGCCATTTATAAAGAATCTAATTTACTTTAGACTAGCCATTTATAAAGAAGGCTCTAATCTAATTTATGATAATCTAAGCAATTAACAAACCAAACTGATTTAAAACGTTTACAAACTAATAGAAAAGTATGAAGAGATGAAACCTGCCTTAGGTATTAAATATTTAAACCTAATTTCCTAGTCCTAGTGTATCCCTTAGACAATAACGGTATATCATATAAATACCTACGTACTTACTTAGAATATGCTTCATGCAAATGTCTAAAGAGAGAATTCTAAACTTTATTTCATGTAAACTGCTCTGTTGTTGATTTTCATTCGCATTACCCATCTGTAATAACGCGATTTAGGTGACATGTACCTAAATATTTTAAATATTTTTGAATTGGTTCACAAAGGCATATATTCTAACTTGTAACAAAATTATCAAACAAGTTATTAAAAAAAACAACAGACAATCAAAGTGCATTGCCCCCAATAATCTTAATCCAGCTGTTCTCCAATTTTGAATAAAGAATCCAGTGAGACGTCGTGGTTCGACCGTGGAGCCGCCGCGTGCCACTACATACTGCATGCGGCCCACCAGCTGCCGACACATACGGTTTAAAAAGTTCATAAAAAAGTATAACGAGGCAACGACACTCATCGCATTCAGCCAGTGAGGTTGCATACCGAACTGTTTAGTGTTTAAACCTTTTTCGTTGAAACTTTTTTGGTCAGTTGCGTTGTAGGATTAAACCAAAGAGTTCGATTAAACTTTAATGTACATACGTGTTATAATAGCTGTCAATAGAGTGGTATAAGGCTAATATTGTTTCACTAATGGTAAATAGATTATCGGCTTTGTCGTGATTGTGAACAAATCCGTAGGTAATCTCTATTATTATAAGCTCAAAATGTTGATCAGTCAATTTATTTTTGAGACATTTTACAATCATTATTAGCAAGCTTAGTATGTACAGAAATATTTATTTTTATTTGTATTTATTTTTTATTTTATTATTGTAATGAATATCATATTTATGTACGTTTCGTATACCTAGTCTATTCCTCAATCAATAAAGAAAGCGTACCTATGAAGGCTCAGTTGCACAAATACTCAAAGGTTTCTCACATTTAGTGAGCAAACTACCAATTAAAAGAAGATAATTGTGCTTAAGAGTCTAGGCATCGGTTCTTATCGGGTAAGCACGCTCCATCTTAGGCTTATAGCCTTTGCTTACCATCAGGCAAACTAATGCTAAGTGCATACCCGTTCTAGATGAAAAAAACTAGATTAATCAGGCCTAAGAGATATATTAGTTAGCTTCACACGAGCCGTTCATTCATCCAGCAGCTAATAGACCCCGACATGCGTATACAGGTGCAGTGCTCGCGGAATCTGCATGCTTGATGTAATCGCAAAGTTACGTTCGAAAAAACTCACTAGAGTGGGGAAAGTGACGCCGCCAAGATCGTGAAAGGAACTCCGTCGATCACCAGCTTTATTAGACCTCTGTAACCCCTCCCTTTTACCAACAACTTACTAAGTCTAATACAAACTATAGTAGATTCTGTGGCTAGCTGCAATATGACGCAGGTCTACGTTCGCTGGTCGCGTAAACTTACGACACCGCGTTCGGTATTCGAGCTACTTTCGCGTAATCTGGCCGAATAGATGCCGTCCTAGTTGTTTGGTGCTTTACATTTTTGGACATTACTAAAGTACCTATCATCTATGAATGATTGTCATTAACAATTTAATCATGGGTCAAATATTTAGATTGATATTGCACCTTATTGCTTATTATATTTATGTAGGTATGTTACACAGATACATAAAACAATTTTAAACAAAGTCGGTTTACATCAAATATATTGCTATAAAGGTATTGTGGAGGTTTAATAAAAAAATAATCAAAATTGTCTATATATTCTAAAATCCACAAGACAAGATATTAGATACTGCATGAACCAATATGTAACATTGCTATTTCATAATATGGAAACTAGTTTATGTTTGTTTGTAAGGTTTTTTTTTACGTACCTATAGCATATGAGCGTTGGATTTCTTTTTTGGAAGAACTATGTTTTCTGGATCTAGAATGTTGCGTGGGCTCTTTGATAAACTACTTGTCATGTAGGTAGTTTATCTAAGCATGGACTACATTTTATCCCGAAAATTAAGCGACTTCGCTTACGTCCACTATCACCTACTCAACATAAACAAGAAAGATAAAGATAAAGAATCTTTATTGATAATGTAAAATTGTAACATACATAGGTATAAGTACTAATATCACAGAATATGCTACACAAATTACAATATCTCGTCAAATTGAATTTATAACATTTAGCTTTTATAAAATTTTAGAAGTTACATAATTTCTAGTTTTATTAATAAAATAATGAAAATTTTTGTTATTAAAATCATGTCATAGTATATGTATACACTATTCATATATGTGCTATAATATAAGCAGGCATGTCTATGTATGTATGTATGTATGGATGGATACTATGGATATAACAGTTAACAGTGAGTATGTATAGGAGACAGTCAGGTGGGTCACGGTAACAGTCACAATGATGGATGACCCCACAATATGCTTCAACTGGCTGGCTTGGACACTAATAACTGCTCTAATATAAACTTTTACGGTAATACACACCCTAAATAAATACACAACTAGATAGTATAAGGTCGCTGAAGTGGCATAGATAGACTACTTTTTATCATAACATACCTACCAAAATAATGCGAGAGAAGCCGAGAGCGTCTATTAGTACGTAAGAAAAGTTCGAGAACATCACTGTAAACGTAAAGGTTGCACTACTTAATAATAATTAAAATATTCATCATAATCGGGTGCCATCTTCATATAGAAGTTTGGAGGTTAATTGGCAAAATTTTCTGCGATCCCATGTTGCTTCTTTTAAATGCGGATAGCTCAGTTTTGTCCACTTTTTAATGTCGTCTAGCCACTTCATTCTCTGATTGGACTACTTAATCACTTTACTAAGTAACTTTGCGACATTCCAGATAAAACCATAGACAACTTAGTGTGAACTTTTAAAGACCAAACGCAAACAAATTAGCCATAAAATAATGTTTGCACCGATGCCCTATTTCAATGTATCAGAGCTATAGCGGCTTATATCCCTCAGTCGTTTACCCCCTGTCCTCCGCACAGTCGACAGACGGGCACAGAATACACCACACTTAGTATAAAATACACAGTAAACATCATAGTTGGTACTAAACCAGAATACTTCATAGTAACAAAACGGAATACATCATAGTTGCTCACAGTTGGCGGGCGCGGCACAAAATCGGTTGCGGCGCGACGCTGCGACCGGTATTCTACGGTTTTGAATGAGACAGCCGCGGGACGGTGCGAAGGCGAATCGGGGCGGGGAAAGACAGAGATGGATAGATAAGCTAGTCGTGTTGTTGGAAAGAGACGGTGATAGATGGACGGGCGCGGTAGCGAGGCGGCGGGGGAGCGGAGGCGGCCGCGTCACCGCATCTAGTGCGCTCGAATCTGTTGCGGAGCGGGGGCGTGCTTATACCGGTATCAAACATTTATACAATGTCCATGGATTTAACGGAGAGATTAATAGCGCTAGTGCAACAACACCCTTGCCTGTATGACTGCCGAGTCAAAAACTACAAGAACACTACCAAGAAGGAAATGGTGTGGGAACAGATCGCCTGCGAGTTGAAACAGACCAGTAAGTTTTTAAATTTTTATTATATTATAGGAGGTTTAATATCTTTCAATTGCGTATTGGGACAATCCTGTAATAAGGTGCGTCATAGAGGATTTTCCTGTGAAGTGATAAGTGCGGCATTTATTTGCTAACGTGACTCTAAAATGTTGTACCGACTAGGCTTATATGTGTGGGTATGTGTATTGTGTTGCCGTTCTGACGATATTCCATGGATATGCACGCGATTATTATCCTTACAATAACGCAATACAGCCTTATTTTGTATGACAGCCTGGAGCATATTTGATAAAAAGTTAAAGGTGTAATCAGCTTACCTCATTTACGAATATCGCCGTTTTGGCCATTTATTTTTAATTGTTATTTGATTGTTTACGAATTATTTTATTCTATGTTGCTTTATACTAGTTTTGTACCTACTCACTTGGTTTGATTTTAGTTATTCCATGACAAAATGTGTTTTTATATAAAATTTAAGTAGGTACTTAAGTCAATAAAGATGTCGACAAATTTGTTGATAACTATGTAATCATCCACCTCCGATTGCTACTGCCATTTCTTGATAACAAACCTAATGTTTACAAATACTTAGTAATCTTCTTCTTCTTATCGAATGAGAGTGGCCAACTATGGTGTCGAGAATTTATCAAGCCAATCAAGCTACTATTTAGATGCTAAATTTTAATACTTAGTAATAATAATATTTGTTTGTTTTAGGTGAGGTCATCAGAATGAAGTGGAAAAATCTAAAAGATGGCTACGCGAAATACAGAAAGAGCCTCACTGGGAATTGCAGTTTAAAGGCAACCAAATATGGGAATTGGATATGGGGTCCCTACCTGAACTTTTTAGAAGGAGCGGTCATGCTTCGTCCAAAACACAATGAAGTGACTGACGGATCTAATTCTAACAACCCTGCCAGCGCGGAACTTTTATCTGCTTACAAATCCGAGGACAGCGAAGATTTAGACCAAACTAATACCGCAAACGACTCATCCATTCAAGAATTCTTACAACTCTCAACATCCAGGCTGTCCAGAAAACGGCGAGCGAGTAACCACGACGATGAATATCACTTGGAAGACAGATCAAATTATAACAACGTAGAAGTGAAAGACTCCGTCGATCTTTTGTTCGAAAGTTACGCGAAAACCCTAAAACAATTGAAGCCGAGGACTCAAGCCGCTATAAAAATAAAATTAGCGCAGATATTCGCAGATGCAGAACTCGAAGATTTACAGACTTTGCAACCTGTGAAGGAAACTGAAACTTCTGCACCGGTTTCTATTAATCAGAATGTAGTTTATTCTGTTTTGGGGAATATGGCGAATAGTATGGCGAATAATGAGACATATCCTGCCAACCAGGGATATGAGAGCGTGAAGAAGGAGTGAATAGACTGATTAAATATAAGTGCTCGATATACATTTCTTTAAGATTAATTGTAAAATAAATGAATTAAACTTGTATAACTTTAGTTTTATCTGTACCATTTAGATACAATTAAATCTTAGTTTATTTTTGCATCATTCCAATAGTCGCTAATCACTTACTTCTAATCGGGAGACTTATTTCGACTACAGTACTCGTTTGTCCGTAGAAAGGCAAAAACCTACTTACGTAATAAAAATAATTTTACATTAATAAATCGTGTTCTAATATAATTAAAATACAATGGCAAGATTTTATCTTGGTTCTAACTGATAATATCTTAGTAATTCAGTAAGTTATCTACTAATTAATATTAGCATAACATCACTAATCTGGCAAATATCAGTTTATAACTCGTTGACTGATGTACGGATGATACGCCCCTATTAGGGACTGCGATCGATTATCTGGGATTTTGGTTATATTGAAGGGAATCTAAATTTATAAGAAGGCTCTGGCATTTTTGACAAATATCAGGTTTAAAATGGGTTTCAATTTGTTTGTTTTAATTGATGAGATTTATTAAGTATATTTTAGATAGGCTACAGAGGCTTGATTCTTGCGGTGACGTAACAGATTGTGATCAACGAAGTTTATGACAAAGCAACTAACTGCCTTCTCTGTTACTCTTTGAATGGGAGGAGTTTACTTACCTTATTATTGCACTGCATATTCACCATTTAGGTCTTGTAAATTAGTTGCTAAGTCACAGATTATTCCAACTCCAAATTTCTCCAAATTTTTTATATCTCCTATATCTACATATGTATTATTATTTTGTTTCAGGTTTCAGTACAATCCCACGTTATTAAGCAACCCCTACCTCCAGCCTGGCTCGATACCTCCCTCTTTCCCTTCTCCCCTCTAGCCCCCTCACACTCACTCAAACAGATAGTGAGTGCTTTCCTCAATTTACATGCTAGTTCTTGTAAACATATCACACATGTACGTTTTTTAACAAGTTGGATTGCAATCGAAGACTTAGTTAAGTTTTATTCCATTGTCTATAGTTTTTGTTTTAAATTTTATGTTTTGTAATAATATTTTGGACCTATGTCGGTATTTCCTAGTTTTTTTGTACCTATTTGTCACATATTAAAATGGGTTGAACGTCTTTTATAATTATGTTATTGTATTTAATCTAAGTGACGTTTCTACCAATCTAAATCATTAAGTTTTCACTTTTGGGCATTATGACGAAGTTCACAAACAATCTACCAAAAATAAATTAAATGTTACCTGTAACTGTAACTACTAAAGAAAATAAACATTACAGTGTCGTTGAACTTTAAAGATACCTAAACATGTACATTGTATAGTACAAGTTATGTAGTTAAGTTATTACAACGCATAAACCGAAAACCGATCAGCAATCCTGCGAGTATTCATAATGAAATGAGCGCGTAAATCGAGCATTCTATTTGTTTGAACTCCAGTTTCGACGTAGGAGAGCATATCGTACGAATTCCATTCAAATTCTACCTCCCCAAGTTTAAAAAGACCCATCTTCATGACAACAACCTTAAGAAAATTGAACCGTATCTTATCGTGATAAAATCTAAAGTGGCAAATCAAAGTTTACTCATAATGGTGTTGTAGTTATATCGGAAACGCACTGAACATCTATTTTTAAAATCGATGGGTGACCAAAGTGGGACACATTGTAGCGTTTTCAATTAGGATACAGTTATATTGTGTCTATGCGGAACTAGACGGCGTCAAATTAACTTTTTGTTGATAGATCTTCCTTTCTAGCGGTTATTTTCAAGCGGGTTTCGAAAATGGAAAGGTTTGTATGCGGCTGCATGTTTAGTTTATATTCCATTCACAGTAAATTTACGTTCAGTAAGTGCTTCTATCTAAAACAGATTTAGTATTTTGATAATTATTTGAAAGTTATGATATACATACATATATACAAAGTTTGTCGCAGCGAGGCTTTCCGTAAAGTATGCATGCACATTATGTTTAGCAAAAAAAAGTAACAAAATGGCAGGATTACCTGTAATTCAACAGCAACAGCGATAGAAAAGGTTTTTATCGGTCATACAAAAGTGAAAAAAAGTTGTTGACGTATTACCCTAAAGCCACCCAAGAAACCTAGGTTATATGTTAGTTACCAGTATGTCCAACTAATATTTTATTATGTAGTTAGTCCGGCTAGGTTGCTGGGGTTTCATGTGACTTTGTATATACATATAGTTCTATGTCACACCATAAGGTAAGATCTTGTTCTTATCGAATGAGTGACTAAATTTGCTGTCAGTCAACCAATCTTTATAGCTTTATTGTACACCAAAAAACAAAAATACAAAACAATTTACTGATATATTACTAACCCTAGGTACATTGGGCGGCCTTATCGTGTAAAGCGATCTCTTCCAGTTGCTGTCGAGTTTATCAAGCCGTCCGAGGGCCTATGACATGGCTTAACGACTGCCGTACTATGACGAACAGCCGGGACCTACAATTTAACGTGTCACTATAAGGTAAGGTATATATTTCTATGTCACACCATAAGGTAAGTGTATGCAGTACAGTACCGCTTTCTCCGTAGCAAGTGCGTTGGACCGTGCTATATCTTGTTTGACTACGACTGCACTGTCGTTGTGTCTTAGCAATTTGTGGACAAATTGGTTTTGCTTCTTAACTCCTTAGTCTTGTCAATTTGTGAAAAAGATCATCTTATTGTGTAAACAAGAGTGAATGTTGTAACATGTGTTTTTCAATTGTTACGCAAATTTTCTTGTTTGAGCTTTGCTGTGTCGAACTTTTGTAGAAAAAAATGAAACGGCGGAAAAAAAGTTGCACTTTAACTTATTGTTTAATAGAAGCAAGTTAAATATACATTTTGGAACTTACTTTATTTATATATGTAGTTCAGCTACAGAATCAATGATATTGTATATAAACTGAGAATACATGTTCAGCACAGACTGTTGTGCTGTATTCACTCAAAATATTGCCCAATCAAAGTAGCCCAAAGTGTTCCTTTTGATTATTTGAAGCTATCTGATTGGCAGTGTTTTTTCTCAGGTACAAATGCTACAAGAAATATACCTACACCTGCTGGTCTAACAATAAATTGTTACAAGAAACTGCTTAGCATGTTTAACATTCAAATGATTCACTGATACGCAGTAAGTGCGCAACTAACTGTATTGCTTTGTGCTATGCTAATGTCGTATCATTCATTTCCCTTATCTTTCCTTACGTATGAAGTCAATGACTCGATGATCAATCAGAGACGTTAAACTTTTCTCTGGGATTAATTGTTTGGTCAGCTTATAAGAGATAATAAACAAAGAACTTTGTGACTCACTATAAAAAAAATTTTGGTCAATAATTAAAAAAAAAATAAGTACCTACGGTGTTTACAACATTGCAAACAATTTAGGTTATTTCAACAGTTGCACTATTAGATTAAGATTAAATTAACATCATACTGAAATGGGTACTCAATAATTTCATGATATCTTCTGTTCACAAATAGACAAGAGTAATAAACGTATCCATACGTATTTACATATTATGTACATATGTGTATAAGAAGGATTTTATTAAATTTGCTTCATATATTCGTATATTTTAATTGGTTGGCTACGTGCTATGGTTTATCTTATTGCCTTTAAATAAATATATTCATTAGCTGACCAACATAATACTCCTCCATTTCTTTTATCATTTGTTAGTCACCTGTACTGTTACAATGTAAGGAATTTGGAGCTTCCATTTATTTGGGTCAGTGTATAGGTTGTTCATTACCATTCAATAGAAAACAACACTATAGTTGATACCAATTAGTTGTAGTTTTACAGCTGATTCATTTAGTAGATTTTTCTTTTTGAATTGATAGTTTGCATGCGGTTCGATTTGAAGTTAATATTACCGATGGTATAGCCATAAAATATACAAAAATACAATGGTGACTTTCTATTTTTTCTATTTCTAGGTACCTACTATGCTGTGGCCGTAGATGTTAGAATATATTATATGTATGTTCTACATTGTTAATCAAAAGATGAACTTCAATGAATGGGTTCTAGATCATCATCATTAGCTATTTCGTTATGAATAAAATAAATAAATATTCCGGGACATTGCACACATCGCCATCTAGCCCTAAACAGTAAATATATGATTATTCATGAATCTTATTTTGATCTTAGTTTATTCAGTGCCTAATGTGACTGAGCAATAAAAATAATTTAATTCCGAACATTACAAGTAGTGTTGTCCAAACTAGGTTACCTGGAAGAGATCACTTTAGTGATAAGGTCGCCCAATGTCCCTGGTTACCTTCCACCTTTATGTTAAATATGTTCTTTTTATTTGGTGTACAATAAAGTATAATTGATTTGATATGATTTGATTACAAGTGCAATAATTTAAATACTAATAAAGCAAAACGACTTATAATATACATTTACCTATTCTTCTTCTTCTTATCGAATGAGAGTGGCCAACTCTGGTGTCGAGAGTTTATCAAGTTTACTGGCTTCTGACATGGGGTAACGACTGCCGTACTAGACAAACAGCCGGGACCTACAATTTAACGTGTCATCCGACCCACGGAAGCGCCCAAAAAGAATTCCACTTTTCGGTCACCCATCCAAGGACTGACAGCGTCGACATTTATCACTAGGTTATTATGTCGCTAAACATGTTTAAGAATCGTTGTGCAAGTAGGCCTAAGTCTTAAACGCTTCCATATTAGTCTATGGACGAAATACTAAAAGTAAAAAACTAACCAACAAAAAAATCAGGTCATAGCCCCGAAATAACGCACAATCCCACATTGAAGCTATAATAAGGTGGTTTATTAACATAGATCAAAATATCTGCCCACTTCACTTCATACCGTGACATATGGCAAGCTTGGTAAAGACTCATTTAAAACACACCTATACTGGGTTACTATAAACCTGACTGGGTATTTGTACAGTACATTTAATTATGTTTTATATGTAAAGTTTATACTTGTACTATATTATTAACACACTTAGTTTTTCATGATAGACAAACTGCTTAAACTAACGATTTCATCTTGAATTTATGTAGAATTTCAATATGCATTGAATCTCCTATCTGGCTCAAAACATCACGAGAAATCGTTGTAAGGTAATTTATTAGTTAAAACATAATCCATTTATGGATATCGTTACTCTCACATACACCGATAATAAAAAAAAACATACGGCAAAAATATTCATAATAACACATAACCAGTTCCAAGTACTGTTTTATATAAGAAGGTTGTTGTTGCATGGTTCAAGGAAAAGTTAATTTCTAACAAAACCAATACTCATCATCATCATCATCCACAGCCCTTGGGATCCCACTGCTGGGTATAAGCCTCTCTTTGTATGTGCCACATCCGTCGATCTTGTGCAGACGTCATCCAGAAAAATAAAATAATAGAATGAGCCAGTATTTTAGTGAGCAGTAACCCTGTAGAACAAGACGTCATTTACACCACATTTACTTCACGTACTGTCTCATATTGTCAATCTAGAGGCAAGGAACAGATGTTATTAAATTTCTTGTTAAATTTCAACCTTATTTTGAGGAATATCTGCATGAAATTGAAACTTTCATCGTATAGGTTTCAAGTTGACTTTTTCACAAATCAGACTCAGCCATGTTTTAATTTTTAAGTAAGTATAGTATAGTAAACCTAGTTTTTATATACTAAAATGTAGTAGGTTTAAAAAGTATGTACAAGTAACTTGTAGCGATAAGACCGCCATTTGTAGTTAAAACACATTTTTGATTTTGGTTGAACAAGGGGTTTTATATAAAGTACAATATATTTAATACCTACAGTAAAATCAAATATATTCAGAGCTAATCGCAACAAAATGTGTTTAGGTATATTACTAGGTATAGACTAAAAATATCTGAGCTTAGTATTGACAGGCGATTGTCAGGAACATGAATCTATTTATGGGACGCCTATATTTATCCAGAAAATATTGAAAAATAAGCTGCTGCCATTGAATTAAATTCACACAATATAAAAATAGTCACGGTAAAGAACATCGCGTTTGTTATTCTTTTTTGTTATATCTCGGTTGTGCTTCATAACAAATAACTTTTCACAGAATGCAATTAAAAATTAACACAATGAATACTTGACAACTGAGTTGGATCATACCGAATAATAAAGCAAGCGAATCTATTCAACAATTCAAGTCCTTAATTAGTTGTATCCTATATTCTGTGGCAAAAGTTAGTAAACTAAGTAAGTACATACTCGTACAATACCGTTGAAATGTGAGTTGCAGCGCACTGGAAAATTAGACGACATTTTGTTAACTATTACAGTAACCGACTTCAAAAAACAAGGTTCACACCTTCTTTTTTTTAAAACGGTTAAAAGTGTAAATCGTTTGGTTTAAAAAACAACATAAGACTGAAGGGCAGTTATTAATTTAACTCAATCACCTGCCTTATACGTCCATTTTCAAAGCTAACATAAAAACGTATTTTCCTCTTTCTTGAGTCGTATTTCCTCATGACTGTGTGTCGTGACTTCCCGCAGAATTAATAATTAAGTTTTCTTTTGCTGATACATCGCGGTGGGCGCCTAGGTCCTTTCACGGAAGACACATGTCAACGAATCGTCAAACATGTCTGTTTCTTCACGATGTCTTCCTTCACGGCTAAGCGAGGGCAAATCCACACTCAACTTGAAAATATAAAAGTCATTATTGTAGAGCCAGATTCGTACCAGGGTGCGTCTTGATGAAAAGCAGACACTGGAACTGCTGAGCCACACTCTAAATATCCTACACTTTAACTAATTAGTAAATTACTACGACTTAAATCGAAAGCGGGCAGTTTTAACTTACTACATACTTACTAAATAGCTTTTGTATAGCAGCTATTCTTACGCATTGTATGAAAATTAAATACACTAATCACTTCAACCGCAGTTTTTATTATCTACAAAATATCTCTCATTGTAAGTCTTATCAATGCTTATGTATTAGCGATAACAAGTCGGTTTGTTATCGGTGGTTAACTCAGCAATTTAGTTAGTCTAACCATAACATTGCTTTATTTGTTTAAGGTGAAGTCATAGGACTTATAATTATGGAAGTAATTAAATTGAAAAAAAAATTGTAAGACGAGACAATAAAATTACTACTTGAAAATTTAAAGTAAACACATTAATATGAACGTTCTGACTTTTGTCATTCATTAGCTTAATTGCATGTTATGTATAGAAGGACTGCTTTTTAATAGAATGAAATGGATACCTATCTCTGAAAAATCACTTTGTAGTCAACCTGTCTGTGAAAACAAGAATCAATGGGCAAAATTTATGTTTCATTACCGTTTAATCCGAATCCGAGCTCTTCATTAGCCTTTTATTGTTTCCCAAATATCTTTGACTATATGAGTATATGTCAACGGAAAATAACAAGAAACACAAATTTATAATTTTCCTAGTAAACTTATAAACATCCATAAGGTTCTTAGTGAAAGATAAATAATAATTTAAAAGCCCACACCTGTATATAGGTCTATATATTAACCTATACATATTTTATCTCCAAAAAACAAAATTTCCTGGATGCATTTCATGTATATTTTTATTATATCTCCAAATCTAGATCGATTAATATTTGAAATCCATATCAAAAACTACAGTCAATTCTCATTTTCATGAAATTATACCCATGTCTGCCCCTTAACCATTAAATAGGTGATTTATTTAACTTTCTCTCCATGTGGGGAGCATGTGTGTCGCTCCGTCCTTATCGACCCCTGGCTGTTGATAACTTTACAATGTGCTCAACTGTTTTAGGGTCACACTGGTTGGCTATAATGAAACGGAAATTTTTAACTATTGGTCGAGAGTACCATGTTGTGTAGAAAAATGTGGTTATAGGTCGTCTAAATTTAGATAACTATGTATACTTGAGTTACATATTTTAATTTCATAATAAGTAGTTATTTCTTTGCAATTAAATACATTCTTATTTCTAGATTTTAGCCAGTGTCTCTTGCTATGCCTCTATAACTCGGGACGTATGTATTTTATTGTAAAGTTGTTTATGTGTTACAATGAATAAATAAATACTTAAGCAAAATTGTACACCACAATAATACTAATTCTATGATATATATTAAGGAATAACTTGGTCTGTAGACAGTACTTTATTTTACTGTTAGTCCTTCTTACTTTACAAATTATGATTATACTAGCTGATGCGCGCGACTTCGTCCGCGTGGAATAGTTATTACCATAAAAACGGTTCTAGTGAATTAACCTTAAAACATAGACATATACTGTTGCGAACATTTTGTTAGATTATTTCAAGAGAAATAATTCTTTCATACACATTTTTTCAATATCTTGAACCGTTTTCGCAGCGCATGCAACGGAAGCCCTCAAAGATGAATAATTTCCCCCGTTTTTTCCACATTTTCTATACTTTATTCGCTCCTATTAGTTGCAGCGTGACATTATATAGCCTAAAGCCTTCCTTGATAACTGGTCTATCTAACACAAAAAGTAATTTTCAATTCGCACCAGTACCTAGTTCCTGAGATTAGCGCGTTCAAACTAACAAACAAACATACAAACAAACAAACTCTTCAGCTTTATAATATTATTATAAATTTTAATTTCGTTTATTTACTGTTCAAATTATTATAGTATAGATTACGAAAAGATCATCGAAAGCACGAACAACTAACAAAATAATTATAAAATTATACAAATATCTGTAACCCAGCGAAGAGGAGCTAAGTCGTCTACAATGGTGCTATGATTGCGCCAACTTTATACTGAAGTATAAATTATAATCAAGGGCTACGGCCGTCCCTCAAAACATTCTGAAGCGAATAAATTGATTCCGCGAAGCTTTCAACCCTTCTGCTATCTGATAACTGGGGAACCATTTTACATGGGAAATGGATTTTATCAATTGTTATACGTTTTTTTAATTGTCCAACGTTTCTGTAACTTCGATTACTGCAGTGGGTTTAGTGCTACAATCTAAAATAACTGGTACAATAATAATATGGTGTTTTCGCTTGGGAGCTTATAAGATGATACTACAGTCTTATGTGTTATGGCATGACATAATGCAATATTGGGTTATACAAATTTTAGAGCTTTTAAGGCGCAATGTTTATTTAATAAATACATATTTGATGGCATTGTATATTAATTATATATGTATATCTTATTTGTAGTTTCTATACAAAATGCTTTGAGGAAAACCACTACATAGTTTAAACTTAAAAAGTATATTTGATTGAATATACATATGTAGTTATGCTTCAGAAATAAAAGAAAGCCTTTTGATAGCTTCAGGTGTGAGGAGTCAACTATAAATAAGATTAATATATATTTTATTGTAAAGCAACTAGTGGATAATTTTATAAACAGGTGCATATTTCACCACAAAAAAGTTTTTCACTCTAATAATATTATCATACAGAGCAACATACAAGCATATATGTACATATGTTTGTATATTGCAGTATGTAAATACAGCATTGAAACTTGCTCCTTATCTGCTTAAACCGGTTTTAAGAACAAATAACTGATGCTCTTTTCTGTACTTTAATTAATTGATATATTTCAGTTATATATGTATGTGTGATTGTGGAAGTCATAACAGTTTCTTTAAGAATTCTCTTTTAAATTTCATGCAACCAAATTGAATGTTCAATTTGTAGTTTATTGTTAAAGAACACAAAAGATAATATTAAAATTAATGACTAAGGCTTTTTTAAATATTTTCTAAGTATTTTTTTATTAAGTTTGTATGAGCTTTTCGTTAATTGTTGTTTTTTACTAAGGTATTAAAAACCAATGTCCTGTCTTGTCATGTGCTTAATATAAAATAAGTTTATTATTAAAAATATGAATAAAATCAGTAGTAACTCTGTAAGATAATGGTGATTAATTTTATGACCATAATAATATCCTGTGCAAAGGTCAGCGTTCATTTGTTTGCATGCTCGAGTTTATGCGGGTACTGTGTACAGGACTTGCAACTAGGTATACTAAACTAGATTTAATCTGAATAATTACGTATATATTGAAGCTAAATAATGTTTTATGAAGAAAACCTGCCACAGAATAATACCAAAAAATATAGTATTTTCAAAAGATGAGAAGACCTTTTTACTGACTGATCTGTATCATTTTTTACGAATATGTAATAGGATATTTGCTATCCCCTTCACTGTCTTTTTTTTCATTTTGTTCAAGTTTAATTATTCTAAATGACCTCTCAGTGTTAGCTACGGCACCCCTGATGCCTTCTAAACTACCGGGCTAGGTTTAGGATCGTCAATTTTTTTTTTACGTGGGATTGTAACATTTGACTACAGCCTGCCTGATGTTAAGCATTGCTGCAGCCTAGGGTATAATACGCTTGCCTAGCAAATATGTACCTATTAACTCTAGATTTGTAGATATAGGTATGTGTATGTATGTAAAATATACATACTAACAGATATACATACTACCACAAACTAAGTAAGTTTTAAAGTCCTGTACAATAATATAATACACATAATGTATTTGTTCTTGCGTAAAAATCTATTTGAGTTTGTAAACTAAAGAATAACTGAATACCATCCATATTTTATCCAAGAAGAACCCTATTTTACAAAAATAAGCATTACTTGCGTATATTTCCCAGACAGGCCTATATCTAGGTTATCTACCTATATACCCTACAGGCTCCAGACGTTCTATCATCTAGAGGAGGGGCGACAGACGACTCTAGTAACGTTACATTAAATCCTAAGTAGAAGTAGGCCTTCTAATTATTTGGCCTAAAATCTGTTTAGGTTTAGCAAGTACTGGGTATCACTGGATTTCTTCTTCTTATCGAATGAGAGTGGCCAACTCTGGTGTCGAGAGTTCATCAAGCCCTAAGGGCCTCTGACCTCCTCTGACATGGCTTAACGGCTGCCGTACTAGACAAACAGCCGGTATTGATAATGACCAAAGAACCTATGGTTAAAGAATGAACTCTAGTTTTTGTGTTAATAGGTTTTCTTATTAATCTTCATTTAATTTTAGAATCAATCAATCAATATAGCTTTATTGTATACCAGAACACAAAATACAAAAATAATTTACAGTAAAATTACTTAACCTAGGTTGGTTAAGTAATTTTACATTGGGCATTTAGAATTAACTTTATAAAGATAAAGTTGGTATAACCCACACACACACACGCAATCGATAGTTTTCTCCATGTTAAGATTATATTATAGATTGCTGGATTTACCATAAAATATGTCAATATTTTAAGGCATTATGTACAGTTTCCAAAAATCCAAATTTGTTTAAATAAACCTCCTTACAGATTAGACTCTTGTTTAGAAATCTGTGGCGGACACAAGCGCGCACGGTGTGGCGCCGTGCCCCTGGGTGGGTGGACGGCTCGCGGTTCTCGTCTTGAAAAAGACGTCTGCGCCGGTGCGAACCGTCCCTACGTCGCGAAACTTAAACTTGTGTGCGAGATGCCTTGAGGAGGCCTAGTCGTGAGAGATGCCTAGATAGGGTACTAAGTCTATTGTGGGTTGAATGCGAAACCAATGGTGTTGAATGAAGGAAACTATGAAACGAGGAACGGTACCACTATCTAACACCCCCTACGCTCGCGACCCCAGTCCAGGTTCACAGCAGCTGCCCGCGGTGCGGCTTCTTGTCAGCCCCTCGATGTCGCCGCGGTGCTCACTTCTTCGAGCAATCTGCAGGCTGGAATCCTTCTTGGCTGGGGTCTTGAGGGCACTTCTTCTTTCTTGATTTAGACGTCGGCTGGAACTACTACATCACATTCGACCGATCTTCAACCGCGGCACTGGAATTTATCGTTACCGCAAAGAGAGCCCCATTAAAATTCTCTACATTTTGAAGCAATTTCATTATGAGTGGCACCATTTCCCGTCCATATCTTTATTGATCTTAAAGTTACACACATAATATTTACACCATTAGAAAGCCCTTACAAAACTCTATTTATACATATAAAATTTACACAGATCAACCAAGGACTTTAGACACAATCAGCAAAAAATGGTGAATATTTACACAAAACGCAACTTTCATCATACATTTTCGTTAATTACAAACTAACTACGGTCGTGATCCGCGAGTATCATACCATTCTAATTAGATCTCTTCACGCAGCATCTGTTTCACTAATGATACTCGCGAAACGTGTACGAAAATGATACATTCTATTAGTTTGTTACGCGCACTCACTTTCACTAATTGAACTCGAACAAGGCATGCGTCGCTGCCTTCACTGTTCATATTAGTTCTTTCATACATTGTCCACATGTCAGTGCATGCATCGCCGACATCCTCCCCCTCGTGCGAAAGCACATCTCCTGACTCGGCGATGTGCAGTCTACAGGAGCGGGCGACGGCTGCCTCTGTTGTTTGTGACCGTCCTCATCGGTCTGCTGTCACCCGGCGCCTGTCCCGCCGTCCCGTTGCAAGGCGTCTCGCAAACGGGCGTGCTCTCGAAGTGGTGAGGGCTACCGCTCGGCAGCCCTGCGCAGCGCGATGTCTCGGTGCGGAGCGCCCTGTCGACCGTGAGGTGGCCGACAGACGCTCCCTCGTAGTGGTGAGGGCCGCCGCCTGGCGGCCCCATGCAGCGCGATGATGCGGTGCGGAGCGCCCTGTCGACCGTGAGGTGGCCGACAGACGCTCCCTCGTAGTGGTGAGGACCGCCGCCTGGCGGCCCCACGCAGCGCGATGATGCGGTGCGGAGCGCCCTGTCGACCGTGAGGTGGCCGACAGACGCTCCCTCGTAGTGGTGAGGACCGCCGCCTGGCGGCCCCACGCAGCGCGATGATGCGGTGCGGAGCGCCCTGTCGACCGTGAGGTGGCCGACAGACGCTCCCTCGTAGTGGTGAGGACCGCCGCCTGGCGGCCCCACGCAGCGCGATGATGCGGTGCGGAGCGCCCTGTCGACCGTGAGGTGGCCGACAGACGCTCCCTCGTAGTGGTGAGGACCGCCGCCTGGCGGCCCCACGCGGTGCGATGACTCGGAGCTTCGCGTCTCGTGGGGAGATGCGCCGCTGCTGCAGTGGTCGCTCTCGTGCGACCCGACGTCCGGCGCCTTAGCGCCTCTCGGCGCTCCGGAGTTGCGTGGCTCGTCTGTAGTTGGCTGCCCCTCTTCGTTGCGACAGTCGTTGTTGAGCGCCTCGGCGCTACTGAGCGCGTCTGCAAGCGCCTTGTCGTCTTGCCTTGGTACTAGCAGCACCGTCTTGGAGCTCGGTCGCTTCAGGACTCCACCGTTGGTACGCACTTCTACAATGCGTGTGCGCCCATCAGGACCTGGATAGGTCGCCACGACCTCTCCTCGCGGCCATGTATTTCTCGGTAGAGTGGAGTCTACTATGAGGACGACATCCCCACATCGCAGGTCTCGAGACGCGTCGCTCTGGTTCAATTTCCTTCCTTGTTGATCCCGCTGTCGCCAGTAGACAGCGCAAGCGTACGCAGTCTCGCTGGCGTCGGTGAAGACGTGTAGCTCCCCCTCGGTACCGGAGTGTGTAGTGCACCGCGGCACGCGCAGCTCTCGCAGGATCTGCAGGCTCTCGAGGTAGTCTCTCCACGCCGCCTCGTTCTCTGGGACGATGACTTCGTCCCAGCCGACGCCGCTCCTCCAGATATCTTGTAACAGCTTTTTGCCCTGGATCAGCACCGGGCACGCCAAGCCCAACGGGTCGAAGGTAGACATCACGGCGCTGGTCACTTCTCTCTTGGTTGGGACGCTTTGTCTAGTGACAACATTCTGCACGTTCCGAAGGCAAGTTCTGAAACCAATTTCATCGCTTTGAGTGAACCAGCGCAAACCCAAAGTTTTCTCTTCGTTGCTCCCCAGGTCGACCTCTTCCTTGGTCTCTTCCTGGGTGAGCGCTGCGGTAACCTCTGGCTGGTTGGACGCCCAGCCTCGCAGCTCAAAGCACGCTCTCTTGTGCACCGTGTCTACCTCGCGTGCGACTTGGATGGCTCGTTCCGTAGTCTCGAAACTGTGGAGATAATCATCCATATAATGATTGCGTTCAATAGCTCTTACCGCGTCCGGATATTCATGTGCAAACTCTGTTGCGTTCATGTTCTTGACGTAGATTGCGGTGCTGGGTGAACACGCGGCGCCGAAGATGACTGATGTCATCCGATACTCCTTCGGCGCTCCGGTGCGTCTGTCTCCTCTCCACAGAAACCGCAGGCTATCGCGATCCTCTTCCCGGATCTTTATCTGTAAGAACATCTCCTTAATATCCGCCACCACAGCAATCGGATGTTGGCGGAATCTCATCAGTACTCCAAACAGCGATTGAAGTAGGTCCGGACCCGGTAGCAGCGCATCGTTGAGACTCTTCCCCTCGTACTTAGCCGCAGCGTCGAACACGAGGCGCAGCTTCTTCTTAGTTGGATGAACAACAGCAAAATGAGGTAAGTACCACTTACGGTTCGAAGAGCTGTGATGCTGTACCTCCTCGGCGTAACCCTTATCCAGCAGGTTCTGGATCTGTGCCTTGTATTCATCCTTCAGCTGCTCGTTCTTGTCCAACTTTCGCTCTATAGTCTTGAGACGCCTCTCTGTAGACTCAAAGTTATCGGGCATCGTTTCTTGGTCGCTTTTCCACAAAAGCCCGGACTCATAGCGACCACCTTCAATTCTCCTGGACGTTTTCTTCAGGATTTCCAACGCTTTTCCGTCAGCGTCGGTACTCGGCAGGCGAGGTTGCACACCCAAAGATTCGATGGCGAAATGTTCCTTGATGAGCCGCTCGATATCTTCCTCGCTCGACGTACCATGCATTTGAGCGTGCGTACAAGTAGCAAAATTTACTCGCCTTGTAGCTGCTCCTCCGTTGGTGCCGTGTAGCACCCATCCAAGCTGCGTGAGGGACGCGACAGGTTGATGTTTCCTGCCTCTCCTTGTGGCTCTCGAGACGATGAGCTCCCAGTTGTCTTGACCAATGAGCAGCTTCGGGGGTTCGTCCTCGTAGTGAAGCTGATCGGCAAGCCGTCTCAAGTGCGGATATTCAATAATAAATTTATAGTCAATACCTTGCGGAGTTAACTTTAGTCCCTGGATTGTGCGGACGCCCTCGATGGTCCGCTTCGCAGCTTGGTAGACTCCTTTGATCTTCATGGCGATCTTCATGGAGTCCCTCTCGACGATGTTCCCTCCGCCGACAGTCTCGATACGGAGTGTCTCGTTCGGTCCGCTGAGCCCGATCTGTCTTGCCACCGAAGCGTCTAGAAGGGTTATGGTCGAACCCTCGTCCAGCAGTGCCAGCACCCTGGCTTTCCCGCCAGGGCCGTAGAGCTCCACCGGCACCATCTTCAGGTAGGCGCGCGCTGTCTGGGCTGCGTTCACCGGGACCGCGTTGTTGGTGGCCGCTTCTGTCTCGGCCTCGGGTTTCCGTTGCTTTTCTGAGTGCAACAGAATGTGGTGCTTGCGTCTGCAGCTCCTGCACGGTGGGCGTTTACAAGTATCATTACGATGTCGACTTTGTAGGCACTTAAAACACATGCGGTACTTACGCGCCATTTCCCACCGCTGTTCGATCGACGCTTGAAGGAATTTCTTACATTCGCGCAAGTAGTGTGCCTCCTCGCAGTGCGGGCACTTTACTGGCTGTTGAGTTTGCTTCTGTTGCGGGTGCTCAGCAGGTTGATCGGCCGCGCTGTGCGCGGCTTGCCGCGGAATTCTCCTCGCGGCGGCTGGTCCCGCTTCTTGCAGTGCGTACGGCCCGCAGCGGTCCGCCTCCCGTTCCAGGAACCTGCTTAGTAACACAAGGTCCGCGTCTTCCCGGTCCGCCGCGTAATCAAACCATCGGTAACGCAAAACAGCAGGCATTTTATCTACGATAATCTTTATCATTTCAGGCGAATGCAAGTACTGAGGCCTCTTCAGGCCTTTAATAGTAGCGACAGTGTTACTCACGTGGCTGGCAAATATACAGACTTCCTTGGCACCTTCTGTGATCCTGGGCAGCTGGCGCAGCTTGTCGAGCTCGGCGAGGACAAGCGCCTCCGGGCGCCCGAAACGTCTGCGTAACGCTTCAATCACTTCACTCGCTTTCACGTCGGAGTACAACAGGCTTTTGATCGCTTCTCCTGCCGAGCCTCTCACTGCGCGTCGCAGTCGCGCCAAGTTCTGTACACTGTTAAACAAAGGAGCACTGTCTTCATACACTGTTTTAAATGCCAGCCACTCACCACTATTTCCGTCGAAGGCAGGCAGCTCGTGCAGGTAGGCGGGCGGCGGTGCCGCCGGCCTTGCAGAATGTTCGATTGCGCGCAGTATTGCGCCCGCGAGGTCCACCGGCTCTCCTTTGACGTCCGCTGGAGTCGTCTGCTCCTTTGGTGCAGCGCCTTGTTCCCGGGTCGACTGCACCCGACTCTGGACATCTTCCTCGTTGTTGGCCGGGTCCTCGATGATGGAGTCTCCATCCTCTTCTTCGCTCGCCTCAAGCTGCAGCAGCTCCAGCTGCACCTTGGCGAGATGTGTGGCCGCTTTTGCTTCCTCGACCACCCTTCGTGAGTGCTCTGCACGCGCCTCCAGCAGGCGGCGCAGCTTGGCCGCGTCCAAAGTCTTCGACGCAGCACGCAGAGTCTTCGTTGGTTGCTCGACGGCGGGCCCCGCAGTGCCGGACGGGCAGCGCCCTCTGGTCCGGTCCTCCTCTGTGATGCGGGTCGCTGTCGAACTTCCCGTTGTCGCGTCGCTCGATGTACCGGTAGTCGCGCCCGCGGGCGCGGCCTCGGTCGGTGCGACGGTGCTCGATGTAGTAGTGGCCGGTGTGGTGGCGGCCGGCAGCACGTCGCCACGTGTGTGCGGCGGCTGCGCGGCGTCACCCGGGCCGGGCGGCGACGGGGGCGGACTTTGCCCTCGTGCCCGGCGTTGTCCCTCGTGGCTCCTGGTGACTGGCATCTCGACGTAGCTTCGCGACGTCTTCAAATCCGGCTCGAAGGACCAGCTGTGGCGGACACAAGCGCGCACGTTGTGGCGCCGTGCCCCTGGGTGGGTGGACGGCTCGCGGTTCTCGTCTTGAAAAAGACGTCTGCGCCGGTGCGAACCGTCCCTACGTCGCGAAACTTAAACTTGTGTGCGAGATGCCTTGAGGAGGCCTAGTCGTGAGAGATGCCTAGATAGGGTACTAAGTCTATTGTGGGTTGAATGCGAAACCAATGGTGTTGAATGAAGGAAACTATGAAACGAGGAACGGTACCACTATCTAACACCCCCTACGCTCGCGACCCCAGTCCAGGTTCACAGCAGCTGCCCGCGGTGCGGCTTCTTGTCAGCCCCTCGATGTCGCCGCGGTGCTCACTTCTTCGAGCAATCTGCAGGCTGGAATCCTTCTTGGCTGGGGTCTTGAGGGCACTTCTTCTTTCTTGATTTAGACGTCGGCTGGAACTACTACATCACATTCGACCGATCTTCAACCGCGGCACTGGAATTTATCGTTACCGCAAAGAGAGCCCCATTAAAATTCTCTACATTTTGAAGCAATTTCATTATGAGTGGCACCATTTCCCGTCCATATCTTTATTGATCTTAAAGTTACACACATAATATTTACACCATTAGAAAGCCCTTACAAAACTCTATTTATACATATAAAATTTACACAGATCAACCAAGGACTTTAGACACAATCAGCAAAAAATGGTGAATATTTACACAAAACGCAACTTTCATCATACATTTTCGTTAATTACAAACTAACTACGGTCGTGATCCGCGAGTATCATACCATTCTAATTAGATCTCTTCACGCAGCATCTGTTTCACTAATGATACTCGCGAAACGTGTACGAAAATGATACATTCTATTAGTTTGTTACGCGCACTCACTTTCACTAATTGAACTCGAACAAGGCATGCGTCGCTGCCTTCACTGTTCATATTAGTTCTTTCATACATTGTCCACATGTCAGTGCATGCATCGCCGACAAAATCAATACATTACACCATAATTCGATTGTCAGTGCTTAACAACCACAATCCCATATAATTGTTTGAAAAACTACCCCTCGACTTATCTTTTACCATTACTTAATAAAACACGCTAAAATAGATCTAACAGTTTATGTAATAAAGTAGATTTTCGCTTGGTAGAAGGTTGTATAAAATTAGGGGCACATTTCACTAGCAATTTCTATAGGTCTGGTATAAAAGAGGGTTACAGAGTTGTACAGTGACAGAAGTTGTGATATTAATTGCATTTTCGCCCCTTCACTAAATCGCTGACGATTTTGGGTGATTGTTGACTAAATGACTTGATTTTTCTCTAGGTAAGTACTTACTGTATTTTTTTGTTTTTGTTTTTAATACCTATGTACTAACAGTCTTGTAACGATTTACCTTATCTTGATTATAATAAATGTTGAAAATCCAAAGGGATTTTTGTTTAATTCTGTAACTACTACCGCTCAAATGTTAATGCCATATTCTGTTTTTGCAATGATCACCTCATGAAAGCACCACCGGTTGGAACCTATGGCGTAACAGCAATTGCTTAGACGTGAATATAATATATGTATGTATTATATTTATGAATGTGATTTTTTATTATACAAGCTGACCCGGCGAACTCTGTTGTACCTTACAGGCAATAAATAAGCAGAATTTAGAGTTTATTCAATTCATTAAAAAAACGGGATCAAAAGTCCTGTGTCCGTCTCCTGGTACTAACCTCCCCATCAATTTTCAGCTAAATCCGTTCAGCCGTTCTTGAGTTATTAATGGTGTTACTAACACCACTTTCTTTTATTTTTATACTATATAGATTGATATTAAATCGTATTCATATTCGACAGATAAAATAAAATTACCAGTATGTTTTATATTTAGCCCCAATTATGCCAGTCTTCACATAACATAACCCCAAATCTAGAAGACACAGTACATGTAACCGTACACCAATTACGGAGCCAAAACATAGCCCCCTCAAATATTAATCACCATTGTTATTAAACCTATCACATTCCACCCTACACGATAAACACACAAAGTTATTTCTACACTTATAAATTGTCAGACAAATAAACTATAATATTTATAATAGACTAGCTTTTGCCCGCGGTTTCTTATTAGATCACGCTATCTGTTAAAATAAAAGGTATCAAAATACGTTGTTTAGTTTAAAAGATTTAAACCAAGGGTTCATAGGTATCCGCCCTCTTTCAATATACCCTGCAGTGGATCGGCAAGGGTTGAAGATGATGATGATCACGACGACAGATAATTTTCAAAATGTCAAGCAAGGAGTTCCAACATGAGTATTCGTTCTTTTTGGTTCCGTTTCTCCCTACTCGGGGTTAATAGGTATCCGCCCCTTCACAGAATAAGGCAGAGTAAACAGCTCTACCCACGAATGTTTCCCCGAATTTTCTTATATCGTGTACACATATTAGCTTTACGCTTCTTTATCACAGAGAAAAGAGTGTGGAAAATACTGCGAGATACCACAGATTATGGGGAGTTAGGTAAGTATACCGTGATCTTGTGACCTACTTTTTAGGGTTTGTTTTTGTTTTGAATAACTAAGTGAATATTTGGATTATTGTTTGTCTTTTTGTTAGAAATACTTTCATTTTTTTGTAAATTGTCCAATATAAGTATAAATAAAATTTTATCGTATTAAGAATCTCAATTTTTTATTTTGGTTGTGGCTAAAATCATTTTATTTGCACGTGTCGGATGACACTTTAAACGTGTATATACTTACGAGCTATGTCAGAAAACGCATGGGTGATTTGAAAATTTTTGACACCAGAGTTTGCCACTCTTATACATTGGTGATTAGTTATTTTAGTTATATTTTTAGTGAAATGGGTAAAAGCCAAAAAAAATAACTAACATGTTTTTTTTAGTTTCATCTCGTATATTCTCTCTAATAATAAATGGTTTTGTAAACTACCTATCCTTGAGATGATTTTATTGGTTTACAATAAAACAGTTTTCAACTTATCAGCATAAAGGCGTGTGTACACGGTATAGCACTAAATAAGATTGGCAAACGGAATGTCTGACACACGTATCCCTTGTGGACGCCCCTTTATTTTTAGGGACGGATCTCAATTTTGTATTATACACTAGATTTGTAAAATTATTGTTTGGTATAACTGTTATTTTTCTCTGAAATTGATCATTGAACCCTAAGCTAAACGAGTCTAGTTTCCCAAACGTTTTTAATAAAAATATTAAATTTTTAATTTCATCTAAAAATAAAATGTTATTATTCTGGTGAGTGAAAATAAATAATATTTACTTGAATAGCTGTGCACTTTAATGTCCACATAGAAATAGTACCTACTGTAATCTGGTATCTGGAATTGTCCATATGAGTACATTAATGAACTAAAAATAGTCTGTATAAAAACAAGATATTATGCATTTCACTTTAAACTGAGACATCGATTCCTAATTCAGTAAATCCTTTCCATCTTATTACAAAAAGCGGTTTATATAGTCCAGGGCTTTGAAAATAAAAAGTCGGTTCTTGTTACTCAAACATCACGTACTACAATCAAAATGTCAACTTCAAATTGGTACTTTGATTTAACATTGGTACATTTTGACAGTTTGATAATTATGACAGTAGACAGACGATTTTCGAACAACTAAAACGGACTTGGTCTAGTCTAGACTAATATTTAAACCACGTTTTGTAATAAGGCCTTTTTTAAGTAAAATGATGCTCCTACATTTTCATCAGACCATGACCACTCTATACAAAACACCATCCACACTTCCCCTAGTGGTTGGCACCCCAATGTTTCTGCCCTCAGAATAAATAATACGTTCGTACTGAATAACCTTCATTAGATGCTCTAAACTGCTAAGTATGTGACCTCGATTATTGATTTATTAATTCTTTAACCCATATAGACAATAAATGTATCTTTGAAAGGCTATTTTTGGTAAATTAAGAATTTTCAGAAGAAAATAGCTTAAATACAAAGAGCAAATTGTCATCCCCATATTTTCCACATTTTTCCACGTCTTGGAAAAGTATTTTAATACTTAGTCATTTCATTTGTTATAATTTAATATAAAAAAATGTTGTATAAATCTATGGATAATTGCTTCCAAGATATCTGGGAAAAATATGACTTTTGGATATATGATATACTTAGGTATTTATGTATTTGATACTCAGTTTAAGCTAGACTTAATTTCTTATAACGCTAATTTTATTAATCATCGACCAATAAATCACTAGTAAAACGTCCTAAATACAAGGCGTATTCTTGAATCGAACACCAATTACAACGAATTCAATTTCTTTTAAAACCGGTAAACTCCCAATCCAAAGAGTTTACAATTCGCACCACAGATAGCTTGCACAAATGAACTATGCACATCACTAATAGCAGCACTTATGCTAAATAATTGACCGTTTATACAACATTCAGTTAGGTGTTTTAGTTCAAATTTCGTCCGTATGCAGTTTAATTTTGCCCGGACTCCACTCGCCCCAGCCTGGCGAGACGACGCTGTTACGACGCTCAACATCGATCCATAACATACCATAACGTGTTCTATCATTCTGCAAACCATTTGCACTCTATTTCCTTAGAAATAGAGCTTATTTTTCTCCAGCAAGAGCTAACAGGTTGTGAGTAAAATGGTCAATATGTTTGGTAGATGACTTTACATGTTTTTGCTAGCGAGTGACGTCACGATGACTTATGTTTGACATTTACTCAAGCACGTCACTTCTAGCTTTTACAGGCCAGTGATAGATCGAATGCAATTTTACATGTCTTACATTTTGCAATACAGTATTCTTTACAATAATGATATATAGCTCCTATTTCTTATTATGAGTTAGTAGAAAATTAAATTGATAAATGTTTTAGCAAAATTATGGCGCATGACTATAAGGAAAGTTTGATGAATTTTCCTTGTTAGTCAATCACCTGGCACTAAATAAGTTATTCACTAAAATTACCCAGAAGTAGTTATTACTCTGTGTATACAGCTTTGAAAGAAAATAAACTAACTCAATATATTTGCTCAGTGCATACACTCGTATCAAGAGATGACATAAATGTTTAAATAAACAAATCCTTTGCCGACGGCTGTGTCCTTCGATGACCGAATCCTGAAAAGGCAAAAATTGACAGATTCATAAACAAACTCTTACCCGATATTGTTTATTACGCGAATAAAAAATATAACGCTTAGCGAAGTGTCGTCGTAGCTAAAACCATAGATGATACAACATATAGACTTCTCACATGTTACGTTTGTTATAAAATATCTTCATATTCTTAACAGATTGTGTCGTCAACGATACATAGTATATGTACATAGCATATATATGTTTTTAACTATAACGGGTTTGCACTTGGCCATAGTTTACTTGATAGCAAGCAAATGCTATGGCTTAAGATGGAGCGTGCTTACCCGATAAAAACCGATTCACTCTCGCTTTGAAGATCGCTGGTTTATAGTGCGTGGGAAACAGAGAGAATATAATATGACCTGCGAGGATCGATCTCGATCATCAATCAATAATTTCGGGTTCTTGGCACCCATATCCCTAACAAAAAGTCCCTTATTCATGCAGTTGCATTACATTTTATACTTACTTAATGTTTGTAACCTATCAAGTGAGTAACTTCCTTATAAATGAGTCATATTTTTGGTAAAATCAGTCGTCTATTAGGTATTCCGCAGCCAGAGGTCGACCCACTTCCAGCGAGCATTTTGTAGGTCGTTTTATCGTGGTCATTTCCCTGACAGTACTTGTACGCACGCACCTACCATCTTCTACGCATACACGACAATTCACACTTACACTTACTTAAGATACATTGCTTGTTTTACGCAACAAGATTTGTAAAACTAGTGGAGAAAAGTAGCAGTGTATGGTGAGTTAATGGGAACTGTACAAGAATTGTAGTCGGGTAAATACAGCGTTTTTGAACTGAATTATTTGTACTGTTACCACGCAAGGTCAGCGTTAAGAAATATGTCATTAACGTGAACTTAATTGCATTGGAATAATGTCATTGTGAGCGAAGGATTCGGTCACATTAGGAACTGTGTTAATGGATTTGCACATTTGTAGAAAAACAATAAATACGATATTAAAGTATCATAGGGTCTTCCGAGTGCAAGACAGGGACATTGTTAAAGTCGGGGGTTTGACCTTGCTGAGGTCTGCACGGGGCCGACGCACATGGCACAACCTAAGGGAGGACTATACCCAGCTGTTAGATTCCAAGGGCTGTGGATGATGGAGTATCATTGCCGTCCTTGTGTTGTTAATAATTTAATATTTACTATATTTAGACGTAGATATTAATTTATATATGCGTAGCAATAGCAAGCAAATCAAGATGCAAAGTGGAAATTCAAAACACAAACTGTATGAAGTTACTTCTTGTCTTCATAGAACATTAGCGAAGAAATTATGTCAATTTAGGCTTCTCTGATTGGCGTATTTATTTTCTAAGGACAACTTTTATTCATCAGTATAAACCTGCCTATCACCTTGTATAGGCATGGCACAGACTATCAGAAAGTACTGCCACACGCACTTTATCTATAAAAACATCACCCACAAAGGAAATGTTGTATCTTGTGTAAATAAAGTTGTTTGGCCGTCGTACCTTGAGCCCATTAAAGTTAGGCAGTGACCTAAATGACTGTAGGTTTCAAGTTTACATTTATTGTGTAAATTTAAAGAATGCCTTTGTCTCCAAATTGTGGTTGAATTCGAGTACCTACGAGATACTAAGGTTTTAGGTTCTTCAGGTTTAGTACTAGGAATTTAGTGATTACGTCGTAATTTATTGGTGAATAGGTTTAGGAAGGTGCCCTAGTTGTCTTACATTTGACCTACCTATTAGGTTTTTTTCAATAATGAAATAAAAATATTCAAATAATTTGCGCTGTGTTCAGATTACTTATTTTTTAAACCTCACGTTTTTGAACAAATTTACAATCAACAACTTTACAACACAAATTAGTGCATTTCCATTGCAGGTGCATTTAAAATTAAAAACAATAGATTTCGTAATGCAATTATCAAGTTCTTTCCACTATAATTCATTACAAATAGACTTACCAACATATAAATCAAACTACGACAAGTTCTGTAGTAATGCAAGTTAGCAACATAATACAAATCTGTGGTGACTTAGCAACTGTAAGGAAACCTCATAATTAGCTAGAGTAACTACTTAGATAGCACTTAAGTAATAAAAAAAAAGCTTTCAGAAGACTTGATAACCTCCTTTTTTTGGAAGTCGGTTAAAATGATATATATTTCATCTTCGCGTCAGTTTCATTTTAATTCATTCAGATGAGAATACATTAATTAATTCAAGTTATTTAATCTTGTTGGCGGTCATTCCTTGGACAGGTAACCGAAAAGTGGTATTTTTACTTGGGCTCTTATGGAACATATAATTCTTTAAATTTGTGGTTCCATCAGTTTGTCATTGTCGGGAGAATTTGTAGTGTCAATTGTCAATCCGTTAGATATCAGCGGCCTCTAGGGCGGTTCGAAAACTCTGAAACCACTGTCAGCCAGTCTCATACAATCTTACCTTAAGCCTTTTATGCCGGTTCAGCAACTGTCGTCACACAGAAACGGCCGCGTACACACATACATAGAAATCTAAACTTATAGTCCATCTAACAGTCTCGTAAACTAAGCAGCAGTCAATATTCAAACCCTGCATACAAACTGCTGCATATTCTATGCACCAGTTGGCATGTGCAATGCAAGTATGCGGCTGCATTTAGTAATTGAGTGCGCTGATAACCGACAAGGCCGCCGATAGTAACGTATGCTGTCTGAGGTACGTATATAGGAACGCTGGAATATATTGCTTTTATAGACACTTGACTTTATATTTTGTGGCGAATGTGATTGTTGGTTTGTGTATTTGTTTTTGACCCTGTTTGTTTCTCTTTTATATTGTAAAGGAAAGTGGAAAATCGTGAGTTTTTAATTGTGATTGTACCTAAGGTCCCGATAGCACCCGATAGTGAGATAAATTTTATATCCCAATGCAATGCCACTGAAGCTGAATTAATTAGTAAGATCGATAGATTTTCTTGATTGAAAAATTCTTTTAAATTTAACTGTAAGCAGTTACATGGAAAGTCATATCTACGCAATCCAATGATATGGTGCTAGGTAGTTACCTCACTTGTTTTTTAGTTAGAGAAACATTTAAAAATATATGTACCTACGTATATCAAGACATGCATATTATTATGTATAGGCATAATGGTTGTCCTCCAAAAATCGTGACTCGTGACTGCAACAAAATTTTCCTAAGCCGGAACATTAATTTTAACACAATTACATGAATTACACACAAACGTCATTGAAGCATATAAAATATGGCGCCCTCTCTTGAGGTTAATGTAAAAGGATAAACTTAATCTCATAAGACCTTCGTCAAAGGTACATCAAAGCGTAATAACACTTCCTTGATATTATTTGAGAAATATATTTTCTAATGTTTCTATTTGTTTTTCTAATGAGGGTTTATATTGTTCCTCCTCCCGTATTTGTATTCATCATTACCTATATGATCACAGCGAAAAAAGCGAGTGTGGCTCAGCGGTTCCAATGTCTGCTTTTCATCCAGACACACTTGGTTCGAATTCGGCCCTATACCAACGACTTGTATTTTCATGTTATGTGTGGATTTGCACTCGCTTAACGGTGAAGGAAAACATCGTGAGAAAACCGTCATGTTTGAGGTCCACAATATCCGAGGACATGCGTCTTCCGTGGAAGGACATGGGCTCCCATAATGATGCATCTGCCCAAGAAAACTCTCCTAACGAATCAATTCTGCGGGGGAGTCACGACTGTATTTGTATTTGTACATATTGGTGGCCGCCCATTTTTCCACCTATTTCGAAGATGCTAAATGCTGTGTCCTCTGGTTTTCTTGTTCTCGAAACAACTTGATTTTTCAGCGATATTTTTCTCCTCCGTTTATTGATTTATTTATTCTACATAATAGAACAATAAACAAGCCAACAAATAATGATTCACTTTTATATAACGGTACAAATCGTACGACAGATAAAAGATATCCATTTACAAACAAATGCTACTTATAAAAGGTAAAATAAATACAAAAATCTCAGTCAAGTGCTTCTTGAAGGGCCAATTATTTTCTAATTATTTTTAAGAAAACCTCCTTCGTGTATGTACTAGTATGATGCTTGAAAAATAATTCGCCTACGTCTTCTTTTTGTAAAAAGTTTTCTCTTATATCGTTTTACTAATATGTAAGAACATAATATTGTCTTGTTGTGTTTTTATGTTGACTCATGCATGGTTAAATTTATCAGACTTAACTTCTAGCTGGTTTCTTTTGTCCTATGTGTATGAATAAGTTCAAAGAAAATTATCTTTTGCATTACATATATACTAAAGTATCCACGTGCTACTGAAAGTGGCTCAAGTTCTAAACTTTTAAAAATGAAACTTACAACATTAACTTTCCGAAACAGATATTTACATACCCTTGTACCCAATAAAGTTTTTTCTAAAATTATATTTTACTTGTCTATCCACATGACATTTCAGTAAACAACATTTTTCAAAGCCTAAATCCCTCAACCAGTTTACAATGACAATCATTTTGCTCCCTCTTCGGCAACGCACACCCTTCTCAAACAAAACCTGTGTAAGTATATGCTAGCTATACATATACAGTATATAGCTATACATATCTATTTGTGATATACTCTTGGCTGAGGTATGTCGTGAATAAGTAATGTTATTTGAGCCTGGTCCTACGAATAACGATACTTCATACTATAGAAAGGTCACACACATCATTCTACTAAAAGATCGACTTCTTCTTCTTATCGAATGAGAGTGGCCAACCCAGATGTCGAGAATTTTATCAAAAAAGGCCCCTAACTTTACGACTGCCGAACTAGACAAACAGCCGGAATCGATCAGATAATGATCGACTACTATCGCGGTTGAGTTGGTTGGCGACAACTCTATAGCGTAGCGACTAATCATAAAAAATATGATTTTCTGTATATGTGTGTAAGTGTTATAAGGAAAGGAGATCAAACGTAGAGAACCTTTTTAACGCTCAATTTGTTTGGAGTTACCGTTCTATAGCACTGTTATTCGTAGGCCTGGTCTAACGGAATGCACGGTTTACGAAGCATAGACTTCGTACCTACTATTGAGAACGCGAAAGTTTGTAAGTATGTAATGTATGTTTAGTTGCTCTTTCACGCTCTAATGGTTAAATTGATTTAGATAACAATGCAGTTAGACTATGATATAGGCTAATTTACCTACTACAGGTTGATGTTTTAAACAATTTTTATTAGGTCGTATTGTATTTAAATTAATCTAAGTAGGTAGGTATCTATGAATCGTTATTTTACCACTTTACCTTATCGTATCGAGCTGAAATTTTGCATGAATATATAGTTCAGATTCATTTCAGTTTCAATTATTTTATTTTTGATATTCAGTGCAGAAAATAAAGCTTTAAGCTATGATTGTCATGGAATTAAACATAATCTTGGCGTAGAAATTTTTAGTTTTTAGCATATATGTAATTTTATTACAAAACCAAAATCAATTTCAATTTCAAAGTTTTTTTTTAACTTGAACGGGTTTGCTCTTGACCATAGTTTACCTGATAGCAAGTAAGGCTATGGCCTAAGATGGAGCGTGCTTACCCGATAAGAACCGATTCACTCTCTCTTTGAAGATCGCTGAAGTGTCTTTATTTCACATATAAGTAATTAACAATAAAATATGCTAGTGTACATTAAATAGATATATTAAATACAAAACCAAAAGGATAAAGTCATAATTAAAAGAATATAAGTTTAGTTAAAGACAATAAGTTATGCTTTTGAAGAATTCCAATAGCCAGTTACGGCTTTCTTATTGTGTGAATTAGGTACAATAAGGAAAGGATTTTAGTAATTACTGTGTTAGCGGAATGATATGTGTGGGAGTAAGCGAGCGTGGCTTATCCGGTGTCTGCTTTTCATCCAGACGCACCCTGGTTCAAATCCGGCACTACACCAATAACTTGTATTTTCAAATTATATTTGGATTCGCACTCGCTTGGCGGTGAAGGAAAACATCGTGAGGAAACCGACAAGTTTGTCTTCTGTGAAAGGACCTGGGCGCCCACCACGATGCATCTGCCTAAGAGAACTCTCCGTCTCAGAGTTACGATCCTAAGCCATGAGAAAATATGACTCAAAAGAGAGAGAATACTGCAGCTCATAGAAAATACAATAGCCAGGTTCTATACCAGGCTATGTCTCGGTATATTGGATTATGGCAACACTAAGCTGACAGATTAGTTACTTGGACAATGTACCGCTCTGACTGCGGCCGGCCAATACAGGCCGTAGGTAAAGTAAGGCAGAAGACCACCTAGCATTCCGTTTCAGTGAAGTTCAAATAATGCAAGTGAAGTTTAAGAAGTGCATTCAAGTGAAGTTATGCGGATAAATTGGAAAACTTTTGGACGAGCCTAGGTTTTAAAATACCAAGATTTACGGTTTTGTCGTCATTATGGTTAAACTAACTAAGCGTTACACGTCCGCTATTAGATCACAATATCACAATTTTATTAAAATTCGCCGAGCTCGCGGAGGCAATCGCATGAGATTACCAATGTTAAGCAATGGTCGTCGCGGTCAGTCCTTGGATGGGTGACCGAATAGCGGCATTCCATTTTGGGCGCTTCCGTGGGTCGGATGACACGTTAAATTGGTAGGTCCCGGCTGTTTGTCTAGTACGGCAGTCGTAAAGCCATGTCAGAGGTCCTCAGGGCGGCTTGATAAACTCTCGACACCAGAGTCGGCCAATCTCATTCAATAAGAAGAAGAATTTGGCGAGCGGAGTGGGCAGCGGCTTCGCGTATATGTATAGTATATGTTCCTACGTCGCAATACAAAACAGTAGCGTTTTACATTCCGGCACACTGACCTGTATTATGGCTTGTTTGGCAAAACATGAATGAATCGAAGAAATATGCCACAAAATTTGTTTATACTTCCATGTGATTTTTTTTCCACACGTGTGAAGGATTTTACTCGCAAAATGAAGTGTCTAATGGGTACGATGCTTGATATGCGTTCAATACAGACCCATTCAGTATGCGCCGGATTGGCTGCTTTGTTGAAGTAAATTGATGACAAATTGATTACCTAGATGAAACTACTATTATACGAGGACAGAAAATCGTATCTTGATGGATATAATATCGCATATTATTTACGTATAAGTGTTTTATATACATCTATTTCGTGAGTAAATAGTGAAGGTGTAAGGTTTTGGTGGCAATTTAAAATGTTCCTTGACATTTATAACAGACCGATAAAAGCAAAAAGCGTTGGCTTGATACATGTATCTTTTGTACAGTATACCCAATTAACAAATACATAGTTATCTCTCTATACGTTGAAATGATGTTTAGAATAACTGTGTAATATATATTTTATACTTATGAACTATGAATACGTGGTACACATTTTATTAATTCATAATCGAGCTTGTCCCTGAACAAACAATTTCACTTTAGTTGTATTAACCGGCTAGCACTTACGTCAAAAATTACGTCGAAAAATTAGCTCGACAAGTTTCGGAAATCTGAGGTTTCCATCATCAGGAGGACGAGTCAGCACGCGCGTCCCGGTTGGCCGCCTCGTCCAGACCGGGACGCGCGTGCTGACTCGTCCTCCTGATGATGGAAACCTTAGATTTCCGAAACTTGTCGAGCTAATTTTTCGACGTAATTTTTGACGTAAGTGCTAGCCGGTTAATACAACTAAATTAAATCATGCCTTACGGGAACTATAATACAGTGAAACAATTTCACATTGCAGGCCCAGAAAAAAACATACCAAAGTAACTAAAAAGAGATTACAATATCTCCCTTATGTTATGTTATGTTATGTTACGAAAAACCTAACGCCAAAAACCTTTGCTTGGTTCTATTCTGTCTATACATACATACATACCTACATAGATTCAGCCTCGTGTTATGAAACGGAGGTCATTGCAGATGCGATATTTTTGCGATTGGTATGGCCAAGCGAGATTGTAGACTCTACATAAAAAATACGACACTGGTGGCAGCACTAACACTTAAGTTTTAGGTTAAAATAACGCGATTCTTTTGCGGCTACTACTACTTCTACTATTTGTTAATCTAATGGTTTTGTTAACCTATATGTTTGATGGACAGAAATCAAACTCTAATGTCACTCGACAAACGTAATATTATCTAAGAGTGAATTACGAGATTCCTATTATCATAGGAATTATATATCGTATTACCAAATCTTTCAAATGCTACCGCCAAAAAAAAGTTTTTCACGAGTGTATTATATAAGTATAGCTCGAAGAATGTAATAATATACTTAAGTGTTTTTATCCATTGCAGATGCTACCAGGTTAATTATTATTTTATCTAAACTGTTACCACTTATGACAATAAATATATTTAAAAACTGAACTTTTTAGTTCCAATGTAATCCGTGCGTTGATTTTTTCCGCGAACTCCACCGAACGACTTTAATCCGTGAAGAGAAAAACCTTTTCGTGTTGTTTTTGAAGGTTTTAATAGATTTTCGTTGCTGGTTTGTCGAAGAGGTTTGTTAATGATGGTAGGGAATTGTAGAATAAAGGAGAATGCTAGCTCTGATGGTGAACGAAAAGGAATAGAAGGAAGGATAAATAATAATTGGATTTACTGGTGAAGTTGAAAATGATAGAGAGATAAATACTTTATTAAAACACCACATATAAAACAAATACAAAAAAACATAGAAATTAAAATAAGCGTCTTAATTGGCGGCCTTATCGCTAAGAGCGATCTCTTCCAGGCAACCGCTTAGCAAAATGCTTATGAAATTTCAAGATACAGACACACTATGAATAAGATTTTTAACGTCAAAAATCTTGTTGGTTATTTGTTGTTTATCTGTTTTAAGTCGTATATAACATGTCGCATGAAATTCTACAACTTCTATTTTATTTTAATTATTTTTTTTAATAAATAATATATTTTTCGATTTTAAAACATCTCTTGACTAGGCGATATTTTTTCAATGTGTTTCTAAACTTATTCGCAAATAACCAACATTACCAATTACCGCGAAGTCGCTACGAAAGAACTACAGATAACGTATCACTTTGTAAGGCTGCTAGTGTAAGTTACACAGTTTAAGTACAAGTTATTATTCATGTAGTAAGGTACATAGTTTATGTAGTAGTTTCTATGCAAAATACGTAGTTTAAATAACTGTAAGTATTTAATTATAAGCAGATTACTAGGCAATTGGTATGTAGTGACATAGTTTATATAAGTATATTAATAGTTTAGGTATAAGTTAGTACAGAGACCTCATACTATGTGGTAACATAGCTTTGATTATGTACAAGTCTTTATGTATCAAAGTAAAATTGTTTATATTACAATTAAACACAGATTACCTATTAGTTGCTACATAGTTACATAGTTTATATAACAGTTAGTAAGTAGATAAATAGTTTAGGTATCAGTTAGTACACAGACCTGATACTAGGTACCGTATCCGTACTCCGTAATGTACAAGTACATTATTTATCAAAGTAATAGTAGTTTAGTTTTGTATTATGTTTTTTTTTATGTGAGGGTCCAATAAAGTATTATTCAATCAATCAATCAAAGTAACATAGCTTATACTACAGTTGGTACCAAGTTATTAAGATTACCTGTCAGTTGCTACGTAGTTATATTATAGTTTATATAACAGTAGTAGGGCCGCAGAGAGAGCGGCGCGGCCTCGCAGCGCCGAGGAGGTCGCTCGAGTCGCTTCCTACATGACAAAACTGCGATCGCATAATAAAGCGATCGGTACCAATATTTGGAGGAATCATATTGTATTTTAAATAGTCAAAACTTTGGGATAAAAAGCATAATGCCATAAAATATTTAGATAATATCAATGAATGTGTGAAATTTCAGTTAATCAATATTTTTCATTGAAATAAAATATAAGTAACATTTTTCATCAAGTTTTTACACCTTAGGTACTTTTCATTTTCTACGTTTTCTTTATTCGAGATTTAAAAGGAACTATTATAACTTTCAATTTCTTTTACGGTGGATTTACATTACACCTACATAACTAAACTCTAAAAACTAACATGTCTAGAGGACTACATGACTTCGCGAGTATTGTACTATATGTGACATTGGACTGGATGCCTACTACGATTTATTTTCACAAGTAAATCTTACGTAAAAAAACATTAATTCTGCAGATAGGACAAATGCTATGATCTTACCTCCTCCTTTAGTCGTTTTCCCACTTGGTGGACCAATAATCGCCATTTATACCGATCCGTGGTTTCAGGGATGGCTATGCTTGCTTTAGAGCCAATATATTCAACATCATCCTACACCATTGTCAAATTCATAAATCAAGATAATAGCTATGTCATTGCAAAAACGAAAAAACAAAATAATATACTCACTAGGTATTGCTTTTATATAAGCATTATTGAAAGAAACGCAAATGGGCAGATAAGTATGGAAATTACAATGGCGTTGGAAGAAAAGCGATTGGACTACTTCCTACCCAGAAGAATGTGTAATAAGTGAGAGGTAAATATGGAATTATAATAAAAAAGGTAATCAATATATTTGTCAAAATTTAACTACCTAGTAGTTTAGGCTAGTTCTGGTTATTTTTAGTTATAATATAATAATCTTTATCACAACAGCTTGAATGTAGTTTGTTTTTTATTTGGTTGTAGTTCATTTTTACCAGGCAAGCGAAGAAAAATAATCAACAAAAAAGAAGAATTTTTAAATTTACTGGATTGAATTGAGAAATATACATATATTTGACATCACAGTTGATCTGTCCTACGACGTAGTTCTAAAAATGTAGCAACATTGATAAGAGCATGAATAAATTAATTTCTTATCATTCAAGTAAGAACCTGCTTTAAGAACAATATCCTCATGCTTGGTTTTATTTATTTACTTGAGAAGTAAACAGAAACATTGTCCTTAAGGTGGCCTTTACACAGCCTTTGCTGAACCTTGGCGAAATAAAATTAATGCAATGCTTGTAAGTGTACTATGAAAAACAAGGTTGTATAGTTGTATACATTCCTGAAACTCCCTTAGGGACTTTTATTATTGCTATAGAGTACTTTTACGTATTTGCTATGAAAATAATAATGATATGTATAAATTAATGTAGATATACATATGTGTACTATATCATGAGATAATAACTTGATTGTGAAATGATCAAACAAGATACAATATGTTTTTTATGTTTGTTAAAATTCACAAACATTTTGCATTGATTATGTACATTGACATCTTAAAGCGAGATACATAACAAGAACCGTCGTATTAATGTGACCTCGCTACGCACATACGTAAGTAGGTAGGTACATGACTTTAACTACTGCAAAAGTGTAAGTGTAAAGGAACTCATAACACCGAGCGGATTATCGTCTTCAAAACAAGTAAAACATTTTTTGCCACCACCGAACTCCGAACAAGGTCGAATACTACGTTGTTATCAAAATCTTTCACGACATCCATTGAACGTTCAATTCTAAGATACGTACGATTGGTCGTACAAAAGTAGCAATGTATAGTGATTGTATGCGAATTGCCATCTCGTGTCGTACGGGCAAATATGCGATAGTACACAGGCCGCTCCGGATAGAAATCGTTTTGGTCCGTGTCGTCACAACGCCGCATTCGATTGTCAACAAACGCAACTGTATAACCACAGTTTCATACAAAGTTTGTATGAAACTCTTCGCTTGCTCGAACGTGATTCGTCTACTTATTAGGCAATTATATAAAACGTCGGTTTACTTATCTGTGCGCTCGTAATGGCCGGCCAACGAGCTGCAGTTAAGAAATGTAATTCAATTGTTGCTGCATTCGTACTTTACCTGCAACAAACGGAGTTTGTTATTATTTCCTTATGTTTTTATGCACTTGACACATTATTTCTTTATGTTGTGTCGTTTTAAAGCGCTGATAAAGGCACTAATTTAGACGAATAACTTATCTATATCAACGAATTAAAGCTTCAATTTTCAGCAGGTGTGTTATTGCGTATGCGTGCTTATTTCAAAATGAGTGAACCCGGAACGGTCCTCAAACAGTATACAAAGGCAAACAAACAAGAAATGTGGAGCGAATCTAAATCTAATATCTACCAAGTACTGAGAAGCGTCATAATGAAGATACATAGTTACACGCCTACCTAATCTCATTTGAGGTTGATTGGACGAACTCGCTCTCAAATCACTAAAATAATATAGGTACGGGCGGTCTTTGCACGCGATACCGGGGCGACAAACGGGCAGAACGCGGGGCAAAGCGGGCCCGAAGCGGGCAAAACGGACCAGAGACGGAGCGACGTATCTAGGGTTACCAATTACCCAACTTTGTTTTGTACTCTTTGGAATTTTGTGTTTGCGCTCCCAGATTTTAGTTGCCAGACGATTTTTCAACACTTTGTAGCTTGGAATTGGTTTTCGGCACGTGTGTATGTGATTTATTAATGTAATTGCAATGCTTAGCTAATTTACTTATTAATAGATTGCCACGGCTAATGATATAAAAACAGCAATTCTTATTTTTTTGTAATGAAAATGCTGTACCTAAGTATATATTTGGTGATAGAAATAAAGAGACTCAAGAAATAACTTAATGATTGAAATTAATTTTCGTTACTGCATCCGTTGATAATTCACACTGTGGAGTGTGAATTATCCGTGCTGTTATGTGCTATAATAAAATGTTATTATTAAGCGTTACATAAATGGGGAGATACCATATAAACAAAATAGTATTTTAGCGTAAATTTTATAGTTTGTATCATTAATGTTGGTAGCCCTAGTTTGCTTACAAAGCTATTGCGGATCTTGCTTATAAATTTATATCAACTGACCAGCATGTGATTAGTTGCTCAGTCTTTTGTTACTTTCTTGCTTAGGTGGTTTTGAAAACGAGAGATAAAGACAAAACACTAGCCAAATATCAGTAAATATTATAAGTGAATTTATTGTAGTTGTCGACTGGTTTGTCATAGTATCGCAGTCGTTAAGCCATGTCAGAGGCCTTTAGGGTGGATTGAAAACCCTCAACACAAAAGTTGGTCAGTAAAAAAATACTTTTTGTACTTAAGTGTGACTACACTAGTTGTTTGTTATTACTATACAGTTAAGCTAATGAGTAATAATCGATGTGGTTTTTATAACATGACACATAAGTACGACATGCGGCGGCATTGTGCTAAATTGAAATTGATTCAATTTAGACTGACTTGCTGTTGATTGTGTTGAGTGTTTTGGAACTTAAATGTTGAATTGTATCTGAGAAAGATAGTTTACAATGATAGCATTTACTGGTAATTTTCTTTCTTAGCTTCGATGAAGGATAATTCACATATATAACTATATTTCAGAGCAAGTATATGTAAACTTAGTTTCCTTTCCGTTTTGTTGCAGTCCTCCTCCTCCTTCTCCTTGCGTCGTAGTTCTCATCACTGAGGGCCGTGAATCCCCCCACGGGATATTAGTTTTGATGTTTGTGGTATTTTATTAAAAATACTTTGCAACTACATCAATAGCTACAGATATAATATGTTACACAGGTTTAGACTAGCGTTTTATTCTAATTACAAAAATGTACAAACATATAAAATAATAAATTTGGTTTTGTCACAAACATCCTTACTATTTTCTCATTCGCTAAAGACGCACAATCCCGAGGCAAGAAAATCGATAAACCTCCACAAAATGAAGATATCCACACAGATTGTTATCAGAATGTTTAATTAAAAGTCTACTTTGCAGCGAGCCTAATTCTAAATGATTCATTTAGATAAATGAACCAATTAGAACCTAAACAATTAGCGGAGAGCTAGCGAGAGCTATTGGTACAAATTAATGTATGTTTTTGCATTTAATGTTATGAATTTTTACTGTCTCTCATTTGATCACGAAAGAAATGATTCTCACTGAGGGATTTTTCATAAATATAACAAAATAAAAGACCTGAGTGAGAAACGCTGAGGATCATACCGTTTTGATAATAAAAAAACCATTAAATCTATTACAATTATATGTAATTACTTTTTTTATGAAGTAGGTTAAAAACAAATATAGTACTTAAATGTATGCTTTGATTTGTATGTATGTACACATCTAGAAAATATAAATAAAGAGACGCCTCCTGTAAGGCTGCTAAATCAAAGCCGAATCAAACCAGAGCCAGAACCAGAACCAGCTTTGCCCTCACGATGAAAGACATGTAATCAGTCTACATAATATACACGATCTAAAACTTCTACCATATTCTATAGCAAATTATTAATAGTTCATCAATTTGTTTTTATTTTGTTCAGAAAAAAGTACGAAGCTATTTATGTTTTCTTATGGTTAAAGTATTCCTTTACCAACACAAAAAAAACCTTCAACAGACTTTCTAAACGCCTTATTTTGAAGTCGGTTAATGAAACGATCTTACATTGTACAACTACAAACAAAATATGTATATTATATGAAAAAAAAAACAATGCGAACCCTTAATATAATCCAAAGTGATTTACTAGGTAAGTACATACATATTTCTAAATTATGTAGTAATAGCTTGTTTACTAAACTGTACCGCTTCGAAAGAGAAGCCGAGATGTCACCAAATAAAATTTAAAAAATCGATTTTGTCAACTGAACCAAACTGTCCCAGATTATTTTGTCTCAATTGACATTAAGAATAGAATAGAATAGAATATAACTTTAATGTACACCATAAAAACACAAAAATTACAAACAGCAATAAACATACATAAATTAAAGTGTTGCACATTGGGCGGCCTTATCGCCTTAGGCGATTTCTTCCAGGCAACCTTTTTTAGCCGTCTGATTTCCTGATATACATACATATATGCAATAGTAAAAGGGCACAACAATGCAACAGTGCGCAAGAAATAGAAATTGTCATGGTGAATAGGCTAGCATGGAGAAATTCATCCTATTGCTTCTGCATTTGTGTCGAACTCATTACCTGCATTAGCTAACTTTCTAGGGCTGGTGTGATGAAACTGTTGCATTAACTTCGTGTGGTTTCACATGTTTATGTTTTATATATAATATAAGAACGTACTCGTTTTATGTTCTTAGTTGAATTAATATTCTTGTCTATTCAATATAGCACGAAGTCTTTTATAAAAAAATTAAATAAAATGTTGATTGACATCACTAGAAACAAAAACGCTGGCTGGTTCCTTGCGCAAAGGATTTCTATAGCAATCCAGCGTGGGAATGCAGCCAGCGTTCTTGGTTCCATACCACATGTAGATTGTTTAAATTTAGTTGAGATGTAAATACTCTTTTTTAGTTCTATTAGTGTTAATATGTGTAAATATTGTTTCTTATTATTGCATAAATTCATTTTTAAATATATGGGTACATATAGTAAGTATTAGAATTGTTAGATTTAATAAAATCCAAGCAAATACATATATATGTAACTGTACTTGAATCTTGTCTATGAGGAGAGTAGTTGTAGGCAAACGAAAAAAAAAGAAAAAAAAGAAATTTGTATGAAAAATGTTGTTACAGTTTATCAATTTTATAATATATAAATAACAAATTATTAAACATAGTCAAACGATACATCATTTTTAACAACCAACAATATTCTTCCCAACTCAATCAAATCATATCACGTTCTAAGTTGTATAAAAGTACAAAAAACCTAGTCGACACCAATCTAAGCGTACGTTCCATTGTCTACGGAACTCTGCAGTCTAGTCTAGACCAACGTTAGTAGTCAGACTGATGAGATACCTAGACGGTCTTATTTGTATTCAGATGGTGTTCGTACAAAGTGTATAAAAAATATATTATATATTATTATATATTTGTGTGTGTGTGTGTGTATATATATAACATACATATTTATGTATATGAAAAATCAAGGTGTTCAACAGATAAACAGATTTTATTGATAATTTGTTCGAATTACATGTCAGATTATGATTAAAATTAAAGATATATTCTAAATATGTACACCTATATAAACATATTTAATTATTTAAATGTCAACTCGATAATTATATAATTACAACGTTTTGGATAATTTTGATGTAAATATATTTCTATAGGAAAAGGAAATACTCTTAATGGTTTGATAAACGTATGCAAAAAACCGTATTACTAGTGCCAAAGCTGGCGGGCCTATCGCTTACCTAGATTTCTTCAAGGAAATAGATGTAATTGAAAATTACATCAAATCTAGTGGTGTTATATGGTGTCTACCAACGTTAGTAGTCAGACAGATAAGATACCTAGACAGTCGTATTTGTATTCAGTTGGTGTACATACAAGGTGGTATAGAATCTGATTGATTATTTAATTGAAAAAGTAGTGACAGTAAAATTATGAATTGTCTTAACAGACATGGTGATAATTTGCTTATGAGCTATCTAAAGGTTATAAGAGTAATTTTGAAACTTAGTTACTTGTCTAGTTTTGTTTCTATCATCATATAACTAAACTAACTTTACTATTCAAAATATACACCATTATAATATGGCCATATAGTTTTAGTTAAATTCTTATGATACACATTACATGCGTTCACGAATTAGGTATCGTTATTTGCTACAAATAAAATGTTAACAACAATTCAGCAGATACATATGTACATTAAAAAAATATTTTCGATTTAAATAAGAAAGAAAAAAATAACACGTTGTATAACTGGAACGTGTTAATCGCAACGTTGAAAAACGTCATTATTAAAAAATCCAAGTGTCAAATAGATGTTGAACTCACGACCTTCCCAGGACACTCCAACGAAGGTTAGGAGGGCATTTCTTACATTCTTTGACGCATAAAAGCAACTATGACTCACTGTATAACATTACTGAATAAATAAATAAGCAGGTTACCTACTGGTTATCATTATTATCGATTACCTAATTTGTTTAAATTGACAGGGTCTCGCTTGACTACTATTTGCCTGATGTTAAGCAACGTCGTCTCTGTTTGATCTACGATCTAGCGCGCTTGTCTGGAAGAAATCGGTTCAGCGTCGACTTAAAGACCGTTCGAAAAATAGTTCGAGAGGAATAAAGATTTTGAAAATGCAACTGAATTTCAATACACGTTATATACGGTTGCATTGACTATAAACTAGTGTATTAGTGTACTTTACACCCCATACTGGACCTTGTTTTTAAATATCAATCTGTGTAGTAGAACATATCTGATTAGAATGAAACTTGCTCCTAAACAAGACTTCCAGAACACACGCCTAGATTTACATATGACGAAAAGTTAGCTATCTCCAGTTATTTTCGAAGATGCTTAGATTCTTTAGGTAGAGAAACCGTAACCATTTGAATCTACAATCATCCATGTCGTGATACTATTACATAGATATATAAATACTTCATTAAAACACCACATCTAAAAAACGATACAAAAAAAAGCGTCTTAATTGGCGGCCTTATCGCTAAGAGCGATCTCTTCCAGGGAACCAATCTGGCAGGGATATAATCTTCAAATTAAATGAGTGGGACGAGGTGTTTAAGATATTAAATGAAAAATAGATCATAAGGCTTATACTACTATCTATTATTAGTGACACTATTAGGGTAATTTGATTTAAAAACATTTGTAAATTAGAGTTCAGTCATTTAGTTCACTCGTTCATTCATTCACTAGTGCACTCGAAAATACTTTACTGACAAAATGTGGGCATTTTCCACTGCCATATGATTCCACAAACTCAATCTAATGAACGCTAAATGGTAGGAAATGGTAATGTGAACTTTGTTTACTTTCGGTTGTTAATTTTAAAGACAATTGGTTTGCCATTAGAGAGCATTTTGAGGTTAGTACCTAGTTGTGCAATTTGGAATTTTCTTTTTATGTTTTAGTATTTTTTTACTGGCAATTGTGGTTCTTTGTTTCAAATGTTGTGTTAAAAAAATGATGATAATACTTAGGTACTAACCTAAAATTTTGTACGAGTCATCTTTATAATAGTCAATCATGATTCTTTTTATTTGTTTATTATAAATGCAAATCATATTTTATCGTCTAGACTGGTGATTATTGATAATAATTTAACCAAACAAAATTTGCAGGTAGATATGAAAAATCTGACTTAGCAAATATATAATCTCCAAGACTGGGTTACTGAAGTTATAAATAAATTTAATCAGAATGAGAAGGTATTATTTATCGTTTTTACATCAATCAATCAATCAATATAACTTAACATGAAAATGTTAAACACATTTAGTCCTAATAGCTCATTAAACAAATAATGACATGTATAATTGTATATTGTATACTCTTGGTACACAATATACAAACTTCCCTATCTAATATAGATTGTCGATCCATAACCGATAATAGGAGCCGTGAACTATGCTGATAACAGCTATCACGAGATAAAGCAGTGATAGTGAAATACTGCAGTATTTATTATACTTCAAAATACGCGAAAAAAATTGATAAATTAAATGCAATACAAATTTCAAAATAGAATGACTTTTTCATTGCCCATACAATCTACGTCAGGAAGCGTTGACCATATCTCAAAATCAATAATAGGTTTCGATGAAACTTACATTATTTTTAAAATTGAACCATGCCTTATTAAAAAAATACAATAGGTAACAATCAAATATTTCAGGAAGTCCATGTAAAAACTACATCAACAATACAAACTTGAAAATTTTGCACGTGTGTTAATAACCGAAATCGCGGTTTTCAACTTTTTATTCTATTTCAACATTATCTAGGTAAGCTTGTTCTCTAAGCCTGTAAAACGCAAAACTATCCCATTTCAAAAAAATCAGTGTACAATAAAACAGTGACAGTCTACACTGGACAAGTATATAGGTACATACTTGTAAGTATCGAATAAATTATCTCTCTTTTCAAAGAAGTGGGCAAAAGTACCTTATTTAAGGAGACATTATAAAGTCTTATACCTACCGGGGCTCGTTATCCGTACCAGGTCAAAGTCAATACGGTGGAAACATTTTCAATAGAGTGGTCTAAGGTCAGTCGCCTTTACGCTTGAGAAAATCGTTGAAGTACCCACCACATACAACTACACAATGAAGCCTATACCATGAGGTTTTACGGCTAGCTTGGGACGCTAAGAAAGGAAAAGAATAATTTATATATGTCAAATTTCTTAAAGATACCTATTTGAATGACATAAATATGCTTACATACTTTACAAAGCTCAAAATAAACAATATATCTAATGTTTATGTAAAATGTTCGACAAACTAGATTGATCTAAAATAATAATAAAACATGTGGCTTAGAAGCCAATTTCTCTAATGATGTAGGTATTTCTTAGAACTTTTTCTGATATACTTGTGTAGTAGAAAATCCAATTAATTTTTTGATATAAACTAACATTTTGTCGTCAACAGAAAAAGTTATTCGAATTAACTTCTTTTCCGTCCTTCAATATCTGCATTTTGTTCAAAAGCTGCATAAAAATCCAGCACGCTCCGTGATCAAGTTTCATATTCCACCGTTAAAGCTTGTAAAAAGCTTGACAAGTGACTTTTACAGCTTTTTGTAGCGGCAAAAGTTAAATTTACCGCCATCCAGGTGAGTATCGTTAGGGCGACATTTACAAAGTTTCTCTGCTCAAGATACAGAGTTGGATGTCTAATTAAATGCTAATTTCTTTGTCCGTACAATCGCATACCAATTGGTTACGTCACTGGCGTCCGTCGTCTCGCTCTGGCCGGGCCCCCCGCCGCGATCTCTCTCTTTCCCGCGTCCACTTTATCAATCACTTTAATACGAGCTCCTTTTTATTATTCGTCGCTTTGTTTAGAATAAATGCGCAGTGTGTTATCCTAAAAATAAGGTCAACATAGGTTCGGCGGAGCGGCCTTGCCAGCACCCCACTCGCCGCACAAGGCCGCTCAAGGAAAGAATGTAGCCAATAAAATGAAAACAGATTTCGTCGCGGACGTGAGGCCACGTTACAATACTTATCACGCTCATATTTCATTTGTTTTACTCGAATCCGCTCAATCAATCACGGACGCAATAACAGCGGTACACATAACTGCGGCTATTAAAACGTTGGGAACGCATAAACTGTGAGTTTAGCGGCTTTAGCCCGCCGTAGTAATTATAAACGTCAGTTGATGCTATATCAATTAGTGCGTGCCAGATGCCTTTCCACAGAACCTGTTTCGTTCCTTTATCGTGGAGTAACCTTTGTTCTAAACGGCCGGTTCCTACTTTGCCCGTCGTGAGCTGTAATAATATTTTGTCATTCTCATCAAAGAGCGGTAGAACATTCCATGGTATTACCGGCCACAGTTCCTGTGTAAGAAAGTAAATAAGATTGTGTGGTAAAGTTGTCGTACCTGTGATTAGACAAAGAGGCGTGTATCGGCTGTGTCACACTGGGTACATGCGCGGTGCGGGCGTGTGCTCGCAGAGGCCTGTCGGCGGCCACTGCGCTCGGTGTGCCCCCGCCGCGCCGTATCTTCACATATTGCTCCCGCAAATTGACTCGGAGCGGGAACGTATTTAGCTGCTTTTTTGGGATAACTGGGATTGGTATATACATAATGTAGATGGTAAAGAAAGTTGGAAACATAATTTGAGTTATTTTAGCAGAAGCTGCGTTATTAGGTTATGGTTAGAGCAACGGTTTTGAAGGCTTCCCGTAAACATATCGATTCTTTATGTTAATTTGACAAAATCTGCTGCCTTCATTAACATTTTTTATGACAAGAGTAAATTAATACATGTTTTAAAATATAGAGCAGGTTTTAGAACATTTAGCGGCGTTTAGGCCGCTATAAACATAAGGCGATACCTCGGAAGCCTTTCAAAGTTAACTACATAATAAAAAAAAAGATTAAGGACTATTAATTAAACATTTTTATAAAATGGCACATTCTACCTTAACACCTACACATATACTGTTTTAGTACTATTCAATTCTATAAAAATGTAATTTTTTATACATTTTTGTTTTTTAACATAAACACAGACAAAATGAAAGCAAAAATTCAACTACAACTATCACCCCTTTGATTCCAACAAAAGTAAAAATAAGCATAAAAATAAGTTTCAAATGCTCATTCGGCTGGTAATGTGCAGGTAGCTAGCACATGCTAGCACCGGGCGAACAGCTGACAGACCGGCTGGGCGCACCACACCTGTGTGGTGCTCGACATATCACAGAAAACACTGTAGTTTGTATTAGCAGCGAGCATGGAATATGATAATAGTTGCTATGAGCACGGGCTTGATATTTATTCTTTGGCGGAGTTTGCGAATTTTGTCACATAATAGCCTGTAGTTTGTATGAGCAGAGAGCATAGAATATGATCATAGTTGCAATGAGCACGGGGCTTGGTGCTTTTTATTTATTCATTAACGTATTTTGGGAATATAATCACAGAATACATTGTTATTTGTATGAGCAAAAAGCATGGAATATAGTAGTAGTTGCTATGAGCACGAGGCTTGGTATTTCTACTTTATTCTGTGAAGGATTTTGCGAATATTATCACAGAATAGTCTGTAGTTTGTATGAGCAGAGAGCAAAGAATAGAATAACAGTTGTAATGGGCACGGGCTTGGTACTACTTTTGTATTTTTTGGCAGATTTTGCGAATATTATCACAGAATAGACTGTAGTTCGCATGAGCAAAGAGCATGGAATACAATAGCAGTTGCTATGAGCTCGAGGCTTGGTATTGCTTATTTATTCTGTCACCAAACCATAGAGTATGTAGCAGTTTCAATCATGTGATGTGCAAGATGACAGCTTGTAGGATGTTGTAGAATATGTTGGAGTTTTTATAAGAAACATGCTCTAACTTCTGTTTTTTGTAAAAATATGGGACGGGCATGGTTTAAATTTTAAAAAAAGATAGTACTTAGTCTAGTGCGGCAGTCGCTAAGCCATGTCAGAGCAGAGGCTCTGAGGGCGGCTTGATGTGCTCTCGTTACCAGAGTTGGCCACTCTCATTCGATAAGAAAAAGAAGCCATACATTTCTTTGTTTAAATGATCATCAATTACAAGAAACCACATCTTTCCCTTATTTACAATTATCAAAGAATTCGCGAATCCAGTGAAAGATAAACAACGGCCAGTCATAACTGACGAGAGTGGCTAAAATATGCATGAACCATGATGGATTGATTTAGCACAGACACAAACAAGAACACATAACCTATTGAATCATTATGTAACTATAAACACCTATTTATAAATGTAGATTCCGCAGATTCCTTCGGTATCCGGCGTGACTATATCAAGGGGGCTTAGCATGGAGTTTGTTGCAATATTGCAATACTTATTGTTAGTGTTTTCTGTTTTAAGGTTACCTCAACTATTCGTTCAGCCAGTCATCTTTGTTTTAGTATAATCCGCCATAGGTGACAGTTTTGCTTGTGCGGAGTTAAATAAGGCCTTTGTTATTCGTAACTAGAATAAATGTACAAAAATAAATTGAGAATTGCGAGGGAAAGCAAAATATGATAGCACTTTAAGAACAGTTCCAGCTCCTTAATAGCCAGGTAGATCAACGATTATATATTAAATTCGATCGTTTTATATTTTTTAAGATAAACAACAAATCACTATCCAGTGAATTCTTTCAAGAACTGAATCATACTCACCACAATTCAAGTGATAACTTACTAAGACCATGCTTTGACACTTAGGTCAGAAAATTGATGCACGTGTGCTAAAACCGATCAAAGCACATTACATCCACATCCCAGATTTTCCCACCGTCTCGTGATATTGCTTACTCATATATCTAAATATATAAAACTCAAAGGTGGCTGACTGACTGATATAGTGATCTATCAACGCACAGCCCAAGCCAATGGACGGATCGAGCTGAAATTTGGCATACAGGTAGATGTTATAACTTAGGCAACCGCTAAGAAAGGATTTTTGAAAATTCCACTTTAAAAGGGGTGAAATAGGGGATGCAAGTTTTACTTCTTAATGCGAGCGAAGCCGCGAGCATCCACTAGTTAGGTATAAGTTCCAACTGATGTAACTGCATTGTTGATGCTTTATCGTTGGACCACTAAGACATTTAGAACAGTTAAATAAAGTGTAAATTTTGGACGGTTAATCACCAACTTTGCAGTTGAAATCGAAATGCGAGCCATGTGTTTTATTGGCATAAGTACATAGAATGAAACTGGCTGTAACTTTGACTATATCTACTTATTCATTTACAACATAGGCCTAAGTTTTAGCACTAGTAACCATCAATACTGCTTCTCTTAGATCTAGATTTCAAGAATTTGAAAAGTTTAAGTCTCAATACTAACTTAACCTAAGTAACAACTGCTTATAGCTTATGATTATCAAAATTTCACGCATATTTACGAACATATATCATGCCTCAGACATGTGTCTGCCTTATGCCTCTACCAATAGTAGATATATTATATCCCTTCAAGGTACTTCACAGTAACCTGTGACTACATTGATCCAAAAAGCGCTCCACAAAATTGATACTCGTTTGAGCCATATTGCAGAGATGTATGTTGGTCACAAAAGTATTCTCCGTTATTCCGACCGGTTTTTGCGAGCCATAGACAATTTAGCCTTAAGAAACCTTACTAGATTCTGCACGAGATTACTGTGCGTGCTATATGATAAAAGAATTTTACCTTCTTTTGTCAACTAGGCTATAAACTTTCTGTTGTGATTTTATACTCAGTCAGAGCTTTCTTGTTATACTATAATGTCTTCTTTCTTACGCTATATGTATATCTTCTTTCTTTGCCGTCTCGTATATTATATCCCCGAATACCCCCGTTTTTTTACTTACCCCTTAATTACCTATAGACATAAGTTGCGGTCAGCAAATCCGCATGCAGAAATATAGTGTATTATTACTGATCTTCAAAAATTTATCACAATATGTAGTCATTACTTACTTTCACTGGCTTTGCAACCTAACTGTTACCAGTTACTAACTCGCCATTTTTTTCACAGCTGAGGCGTTTATTTCTTATGTTCTCGTTGTTACTTGTAATCTGGAGCGTCTTTGAGCCTCGCTCGGAATGGTCCTTTAGCAGCTCCTGCTCTAATAAATAGGGGTCTAAACGTGACCTCATCTTTGAAGGGAGATTGTGTTTAGTTTGCGTTAGTGTGGTGATAATTTGAATGAATTATTATATTAATTTTGTAGATGTAACTAATTCTAGTAACTGTGGCTTCTTGCTTCGGGGTGGTAATACTTTGGATTGGATATATAAGCATGTTTGCTGGCAAATGATGCAATGATTATACTAACACATTGATAATACGACACTAATTTTGTTGTTCTATTACTTGTATGTACGTTATTTATTGAGGCTAGCTAACCCTGTGTAATATGCATATTTAATATTACTAGTGGACGCCCGTGGGTCCGCTCACATTATCTCGGGATAAAAAGTAGCTTATGACACTTCTGGGACTTCATACTACCTACATACATACCAAACATCATTCGAAGTATATCCAGACTTTTTTTTAAATATCTTCGATGTTCAGATATTCGACCCTCTTCAGCTTTATTATATGTATAGACCGATCATTATAGCTAGATATAGGTACCTACATATATAGGTAAGTTGCGATACAGTTTTTGCGTCTGACGTGATCGTCTGCGAGGTCCGGTAGGCGGGTCACTTTCACATGCTTCTGTTTCGATTTTATAGTATAAACCCAGTGGCATTCGTAAGGTGAACAAGTGCTTTATAATTCTTAGCCATAAGTTGACCATTTCTGAATATAATATAACTCTGCTACGTTTTGTCAGTTTTTGTGATTTCTTGCTCTTCTGTTTATTAAAATTAATATTTTTGCGGGATATCACACACCGCCATAAAGCCCCATTTGTGCCATGGATACTTACCATAACGGATGTAATACTTAAATATTTTATTTTTACAAATACATTGTACATTTTATTCCGTATAAAAAAAATTAGTTAAAAAAATGATAGTAAAATTGAGTGTTTTAAAAATTACATTTTTAACAATTTTTCATGGTAATATAAACTCTCTTACCTACATACATACTTCTACTACAAGTCAATCTTATCGCAATTATTATGATATCAGTATAGCGCCATACTTACGTAATACGGGTGAACGGTACAAAATTATCACTTACAATTGTAATATTCATCGATATCTGTTACAAAACACGGCGAGATTTCATCAGCACATTCATCATCGGCAATGATTATCGCAAGCAAATTGTTGTGTAAAAATTATAGAAGTATTTGTACCATTACTTGTTTCTACAGATATTATTCATGACAGGCTGTTTCCAGGAATTAATACGTAAAATAGAATAAGTTAATTGTTTTGCAACTGATCGGGTCTGTACTGTTTAATCACAATTTTCAAGACAGCAACCGATGCCTTCTCACTTCCAAGATACGAGTGTGTAACGTATATTATGCATCTACTCGTGCACATCAGTTTGAAGGTGACTGCTTTTTAAACTGGTCTTCAATCATAGATGCAAAGAAAATAAACCACAGAAAAAAAACTCTGGCGGCGGCTAATATTGCCGAGCAACACAAGAGGTGCAAATATGCTAGCCTTGGCCGAGGTTACACACACATTGGAGCCTTTTGGAGTCGAGACTTTGGGGCTATGGGCACAGCGATGGGTCAGATATTCCACACTATTGTTTTTAAGTGTCTAAGTTCCCCTTTTTTGCTTTAGTTAGAAGTATTGTGTTTAGTTTTCTTCTCTTGTTTTTATTTATTATTATTGTAAATAAGTGTATTTTATTAGAAAACAAAATGCTACAGTGTCTTACTTATATACTCTTACCACAGATGTGTGTATTTTACTTTTATCAATAACAAACAGATTTCGCATTACCCAAATTTGGAAGTTGCTTTAAAGGTTGCTTTAACTTCTTTATTCTGTGCTTTAACAAAGAATATCGTTCACAATGTCGTAGCGAACATCACAGCGTGCATAAACCGGATGTTGGGTGACGAAACGAGCGCGAAGGCCGCACCGGCTCACGAAAACTGCCGCTGTAGCTGTTTGCTGTTTAGTTTTATATTGGTTTAATTTAACAATCGATAGCTAGGCTATGATTTATCACTGAGTGTTGGATGTATATTGTATATAATTATTTAATAACTAGTGGATGCTCGCGGCTTCGCTCGTATTAAGAAGTAAACTTGTATCCCTTATTTCACCCCTTTAAAAGCGGCTGTTCCAAAAATCCTTTCTTAGCAAAAGCCTACGTTATAACATCTACCTGCATACCTAATTTCAGCCCGATCCGTCCAGGGGTTTGGGCTGTGCGTTGATAGATCACTTTGAGTTTTATATATTTAGATTTCGAAGATAAATCTAAGAATATAATATGTATATACAACTGAAATTTACACTAACGACAGTTCGAATACAAGTACTCCTTGTATTTAGTTATAGAATAAGCCTTTAGCGTATACTTCTCTATATTCTTGCCAATATACTAGTCTTTCTGATAGAAAATATTGATTATAGTCGTTAATGTATCATCCACCTGTATTGTTTCTGAAACATTACAAATCACCTACATTAGAGCATCTATCACGTTCTAGTACATACTAGTAACTCGTCAGCAACTGCTGTTTCCGTAAAGTAACGGCGGCGCGTGTCATCTGTGCTAGACTGCTGTCAGTGGCCGGCAGGTCAACGCCACCTGGCGGCAGATATCTAGACTTGGGGTCTTGGGCTAGGGATACTAATGTTCGGATTTTAGCTATTCGATAAGTAGTACCTATCATTGATTGTAAGGACAAAAAGTGAAGGTAGGGCGTAACTGGAGTACCTATATGTATTATATAATTATGGACCTTTAAGAATGTCGGTCGAAGCGACGTCGGTCAAAGTACCCCTCGCGTCCTCGCAGGGGTAATTAGGGCTGCAATTATTTGAGATTTTGGTAATTTAATCCGTAGTGTTTTTAGTTATAAGAACAAACATAGTAAATTTGAGTGTATCGGAAATCATCTCTGAAGACTTGCAGATCGACAGCCGAACTGCCGTAGTATCGGTTCAACGCTAGACTCGTTTAATTAAGGCTACCTACTGGGGTTTATTGGTAATTTTGGGATAAGTAGTCTTTGATAGCTTATGTGTATGGCAAGAAAGAAAGAAAATAAATACAATTATTGGAGCAAATTACATACCATAATGTTACATAGTAGTAATACTCTTTCAGACAGCTGTGACATAGAAAAAAATACCCAAAAACATAGTAAGTAAGTACACAAAGATACCTAAATTAAAAATATGGTGCACTGAGCGGCGGCGGCGGCGGGCGACCGCGCAAGGTTGCCTCGCCGAGGTCATTGTACACTCAGATTTGATGTCCTAAATACCCAATAATGGCTGATGCATGCCTCGGTACTCACTGGGCTAGACCGAACTAGTGCTTGGGACATTTGGATGATGTTTCTATTAACTGCATGATAATCTATGTACATATATATATGAAAGTGAAGTTAGTACCAGTTAGACACCATTTACACATAACTCAAGAACGGCTGAAAATTGGTGGGGAAGTAGCTTAGAACCAGGAGACGGACATAGGATACTTTTTATCCCGCTTTTTTGAATTAAATCCAAAATCTGCTAATTTATAGACTCCGTGCTAAGGCGGAACATAGTTCGCCGGGTCAGCTAGAATTTTATAGTCGTAGTATAGATTTCAGCTGGTTTAGGCAGTTTAGGTAAGTGTGTGGAAACATATACAATGTACTCTCAATAAACTTTTCTATGTATATGAAACTCTGGAGGAATACGCCTGATTCAATATATGTTTTATGTCTTCAAAATATACCAGAAACACCGTGATAGATATCAATAGTAATGTAACATTTAATAAGAATTTGAAACTTGTTAAATTGAAACGGGTTTGTTAGCACTTGATTATCATATATTTGAATCTCTTACCGTAGTATTGCGGTTAGCATAATGCGTAGCGTAATCTATACTAATATTATAAAGCTGAACAGTTTGTTTGTATGTTTGTTTGTTTATTGAACGCGCTAATCTCAGGAACTACTGGTGCGAATTGAAAAATTATTTTTGTGTTGGATAGACCAGTTATCAAGGAAGGCTTTAGGCTATATAACATCACGCTGCAACTAATAGGAGCGAAAAAACAATAGAAAATGTGGAAAAAACGGGGAAAATTATTCATCTTTGAGGGCTTCCGTTGCATGCGCTGTGAAAACGGTTCAAGATATCAAAAAAATGTGTATGAAAGAATTATTTCTCTTGAAATAATCACAAAATGTCCGCAACAGTATACCTATGGCTATGTTTTAAGGTTAACTCACTAGAACCGTTTTTATGGTAAAAACTATTCCACGCGGATGAAGTCGCGCGCATCAGCTAGTTTAGAATAATATAAAGTATTCTAGATTACACTAAGTACTATAAATATAAAAGATAAAAGAAAAAGCATAAAATCAATGAAAAGATGTCAGTGTACAACCAAAATCTATACACGATACGCAAATACTAAGTAATAGTTTAGTGTAAGTATTGGTTTCTCATACACAAATTATTTAAAAATATATAATATACTTAATAGTACAGACATTTTAGCTATAGCTGGTTTGAAGGTAACCCAAGTGGCCCAAGTTCAAGGCGCTTGACGTTCGATACGGGCTAACCTCCAAGGTTCATAGCTACTACATTACATGTAATGTTACAAATGCTATATTCATGTATGCAAGAAGAATTATCAAAAAGGTTTCTTGGTTTGTATAAAGTCTACTGCTGCTGGTGTCGGGATTTCATACCGGAAAACGTTAAGTTTTTCTTCGGCTTCTGAAAAAAGTTTAAATGAAAAAAGTACAATGGTATTTAAAAAGGCTAATTGAAAGTTATAAAGGTAAAAAGTAATGTATCCTTATTAAAACGTAATTCATTGCTTGAGAGCTGAAATATAAATTCAATCTCTCATTTCTTTTTGAATCGTATTTTCTAGTGACTGAGGGTCATGACTCCCCCGCAGAATATTAATTCGTTAGTGGAGTTCTCTTGGGCAGATACATCGTGGTGGGTGACAGGAACATGTCGATTTCCTCACGATGTTTTCTTTTTCCGCTAAGCGAGTGAAAATCCACACTTGAAATTACAGGTCAATGGTGTAGGGCCGGATTCAAACCAGGGTGCGTCAGAATAAAAAGCAGACGCTTAAACCACCGAGCCACACTCGCTTTATTAATTACAGTACAGAACTTTTTTTCCTCTAATTGCAAATCTCTGGAAAAACGTTTATTTACAATAACAGCTGCTTAGCAAAACAACTAGTTTAAAGTTACTATATCACCGCACCGCTAAATAACTGTAACAGTGAAACAAGCATCTAGTAAAATTCCAAACTGGAGTATAACTGCGGAACTCCAAATTTCAGAAGTTTGATAAAAGTGTTTCAACCCATTCAGACTACTGAAAAAGTTTTTGAGGCTGAATAATTTATAACACTCCTTTTCAGTTTTTTGTTAAGTTACTCGTATTGGTAGCAATGTAGACTCTTTTTTAACTAAAATGGGTTTGCATTTGGCCATGGTTTGCCTCACGGAACAGAAAAACAAGGGGAAGTGCCCTTATAACTACTCAGTACGGGTACCGGTGTAGCCAAACTCACACATAAGTAAATCAAAATATACATCACAACACATAAAAAGCAATACTATAATTGGCTGGACTATTGTTTTTCAAAATTAAGTCTTATAACAAATACGTTAGGTTTGATATTTGATGAGTTATTTATTATAATAGCAAGTAGTAACGGGTTATGCCACCCATCACTAGATGGCGCTGTACACAATTTATTCCATTTAGTACGCTATTACTTAAAAAATAAATGTCATATTGGTATGCACTTGTTGCTACTCAGATAAGGATGTGAATCAAGGGTCGATAATTTTAAATCGATGATTGTTATATACGGGTTTTAATAAGGAACGGAAAATAATAACAGGAATTTTAAAATGAATAAAAAAACAAGATAAAATATGTATGTTAAATATATTTATTGACCTTTAAACAAGACATATTTATTTAATAGTTGTCGTTTTGACTGTTGGATTTTTAACTTTAATAAATGATGCATGCGTATATTTATGTATTTACTTATGATGGCTTTCATGAGGTCTGTGATATGGTTTGATGCAGGAAATTCTCCTAACTGATGATAATTTATATCTTGAAATAATGACGTGCCAATGAATTGGCGCATTATTTTATTTATCACAATACATTTTTTTATGCATATGCAATCTTTTAAAAATAATTCTGATGTTTGGCATACTTTAATTACATCTCCCGAAGGATATAACAATCCTCCTTTACTTTTTGCAATTATAAACTTATGTAGTGACTGATTTTGCTCTGCTACTAAGGCACTAACACATATATCACACTTAATTTTTTTAATTAATTGTTTTACTATGAAACCAGCAATATGAGCTATAGATTGCTTACTGAAATCAGACAAATGCATATAATTCATCTCATCGAATTCTTCATCCTCCTCTTCAGCATTTTCCTGGCTAACGTCATATCGCATTGTGCTTAAATTAATCCTCTCCACTGCAGATGAACAGTTTAAAATAGAAATTTCTTCAAGTGCTGTGCAATTGCCTCTGTCTGAGTCCTTAATTTCTACGTGGACTAACATTTTTTTATAGGCAGACACAAATTGTCTCGCCGTGGGATTGTTATTTGATCCACCATGTGCTCTTATATTACAAAAGAATAGTTCTAGGTGGTCTTGGTTTAGTTTATAAAACGGTAGATAAATTAATGTTTTTGTCTCTATCAAAGATTTATATAAATATTTTATGGACTCTATGCAGCCAAGAAAGCCTAAATAACCGACTTTTCGAGGACTGTTTATTAAACAAGTGCCATTTTCAATTTTTAAATGTGTTATGTATTCTGCAGCTTTGTCCAAATAATCAAAAATTTGCACAGCGTTATTCATATTTAATGCTTTTTTAAATCCATGAAAATGTAAATTTCTTGAATTGAAAATATCAAAGATATTATTGACTAATCTTAAAAAAAATTCAGTGGGCTCACTATTTTGGAATAAATCAATTTCCAGATCTTTTCTGCAGAACATTATGGCGTCCGCAACACTTGTGCTGAAAAGTTGCGATGCCAATTTCACTTTCATTCTTTCGTTTTTGAAGTTAATGTGTCGATCTTTTAATTTATTTGCTAAATGAAACGTTTCTTTTTTTTGAAGGTTATTTAAATCAACTAGATTTTGCCACAAAACTTTGTTATCATCTTGGTCAATTAAAGTTTTATAATTTTCAAATGAGTTTCGTAATAATTTTAACATATGGCACGGGTCAAGTATGGCAACAATAGGATGTTTAGTGACAGGATGCTCAAATTTCATATTATTAGTCAAAAAAGAACAACCTAAATGGCCCGCCATAGATATATTTGCAGCACATCCATCAAACGTCAGCGCAACTACTTTAACTCCAGCTTCATGACACATTTCTAAACATTTTTTGACTAGTTCAGCGCGTTGCAGTCCAGTTACACCGTCGACTAGAAAATAAGCCACTGGAACTTTAAAGTTTTGGTTTATGGCCGTGACTAAAAAAACTAAAGCTTCTTTTGCTTCAGCTAAGTGGTCTCCATCTAATCCTGTTCCCATGTCTACGTACCCGTGTAGTTTACTGCCGTCCCATTCAATACGACGACGAATGTTCATTTCGTCTATGACTAAGGTAGCTAGAATTTCGTAGTTTACCGAATCTGCTTTACGTTTTAAAGCAGTAAAGGATTCATTGGTGAAACCAGGATCTCCCCCCACTTTTGAATACCATTTTTTTAAAGTACGTGGATGAGGTAAGCACGTATTAAAAGTTTTTCGAACATATTCATAAGCTCGGGGAGAATAATAATTTAAGGTCAATGCGAAACTGCGTAGCGCCGGTGAATATTTTCGTACTTTAGGTGATTTGCCAGCCATGCGAGTAACCAGTTCGTTAACCTACGAAATAGAAATGATTGCACTATATATATTTTGATACATAACAAAAATATTTAGTAAGAAAATATTGAAAACTGATATAAATCGAATGAAAAATTGCAAAACGCTAAGTTTTTGACAATAATAGTTAAATATAATTCTCAATTGTATTATGATAGATATGAGTTTGTGCATGTTTATATTTTATTATTAAAGATAACAAACAATCAAACCTTTATATTTGTGTTTTTCAAGCTAAGTAGGTATTCACTTGACATGGTGAACTTCTTTTCTAAAGACTTTAGAATTTCTTCAATATTGTTGATTTTTCTTTTTAATCTACGATTCCGAGTTTGTAGGCGTTTGATTTTTAAATGTTGCTTCCTTATTTTACTTTGAGTCCATTGTAACATCATCTTTAATTTTTTTTTTCTTGGAGTTGAGCACGTAGGACTGTTAGTCAATGCGCAGTCTTTATCTTTACCGGTTTCCTTTGTCGGCGTCGTGTCCCGAAGCCGTTTCCTAGACGGCCCCGGCTCATTTTTGTCATCCTGTAAAATAATGCAAACAAAGCATAGCATAACGTAAATATAATAAAGTCAAATTGAAACCCTACTTCTTTTGGAGTTGGTTAATATGTATAACATATTTTGTACTTACTTGAAAAATTAAAATTTTCTGAGTGGGAACAGCATGTTCATTTAAATATCTGTAACCTTTTTTGGAAATCTGGAAATATGTTTCATCAAAATGTTCTGAACAGATGGTACTTGATTTAGAAGGCATCCAGTTTTGTTTGCCTGTAGCTTTAATCCATTCTTCTGCCTTAGATGGATCTTGAGGAAATCTGAAATTTAAAATGTGCAATAAAAAATAATATATTGTTTTGTTTGATTGTATCGATATCGATAAACGATTGACATATAATGTCCCATCCCTAAATGAGTAGCGTCGTAGCTTCTAGAATTGCTGTCTGCCTAACTAAGTTTTGACTTGGACTTTAACACAATAGGTTTAAGGTTGATTTTCAGTTTTCAACCAAGTAATTATTGTGATGATTTGAAAAAAAATATTAAATTGAAATATATCAGTGATTTTAGCTTACCGGTGATACGATACTCCTCCATTTGATAAATTTTTCTTCCTGCTTTCATTTTTACACGTAATAATTGAACAACAGGGCATGAATTATTTTTAAACAATTTTTTTATGCGAGTGCGGAACGTCTTATTAGCTCACGCAGCTAAGAACGACTAATCAAAGCCGCCGCGAATGTTGCGATATTCCGCTTAATTGTGACACAGGCAGGAGATACGAGCACCACTTCCCTTGTTTTTTCTATTCCGTGGTTTGCCTGATAGTAAGCAAAAGCTATTGGTTAAGACGGAGCGTACTTAGTTTACCTAGTAACAACTGGTTAATATCACTTTGAAAATCGGTAGATAAAAAGTAAACCCTCATCAATTATTAATATACTATATAAAAATAAGTCGGGTTTTCCTTCCTGACGCTATAACTCCAGAACGCACGAACCGATTTCCACGGTTTTGCATTCGTTGGAAAGGTCTTGGGGCTCCGTGAGATTTATAAAAAAAATGAAGCCATCTGGTGGCGAAACGGAGTTCGCCGGGTTTGCTAGTTTAGTATATAATGTATGTCCATAACGGTTGTCATCATAGATAACAGAAACAATCTACTGTTTGTAGAGTAGAGACCGCAGATTAAACGTAGATAGATCGATTTCACAGTCGCACATCCTAGGTTTAAAACACAGACACTGCCCTCTTACAGTGTTTATTTCAGTTCAAATTACTGAAACTCTGGAGAAATATGTAGTGTTTTTCCGCTGCGACTGCTCCTTAACCGACATCAAACAACAAACTTGATGGTTTTTAGGTGTGTTCACGGTGTGTGTTAGGTGTGTGATAACACACCTAAAACCATCAAGTTTGTTGTTTGATGTCGGTTAAGGAGCAGTCGCAGCGGAAAAACACTACATATTTCTCCAGAGTTTCAGTAACAATGGATTTCCGCAAAGTAACGCCTGATTCAATATCTTATCAGTTCAAATTATTTAAAATGCTAGAGTTATAAGCAAAATTCAAGCTAATTTGAAACAAGATGCGAAAACTTTTTGTAAGCCTTCTATAAGTTTCGCGCAATTATATGTTGGAAAAATATATATCACAACAGTTTTAAAGTTTCAAGTACTTGTGGTATTTAAATGCAAAGTCATCCTTACAAATATAGGTATATTAACAGTAGTGTAGTTCACAATGAAATCACCGGGCGTTAATACGAAGTTGGGAATATTTCCCACCATGATGTCATGTATGAATCACAAACAGACCACTTATAAAACTAAATCGAAACGTTGCATAACTTGGGAGAGAATTGGTTATAAAATACTGTAATAATGATGTTTAATTCATCTTAATTACATGCCTGGTGTACGTGTTAATCCGGAATAAAAAAATATTGTTTTAGTCCATAACAAAATCAATTTCGTTACCAAATTTTACACAAATCGAAGTACGAGTTATTTTGACAAGTGCCCGCAAACTTATTGGAAATATGCAGGTTCGAATCCTGTCGGTCGTGATTATTTTCGCTCATTTTCCACTAAGTTTAAGTTAAGTTAACTGTTTCAATAAAAATATATCGTATAATAAACTTTAACTTTAGATGGTTAAGAGCTTATAATAATGTATATCTGTTCTGGGTCATATATTGGTAGTAATATATCGATAAATTTGTATAACCGAATAAAGTGTAGATCTAAGCATTGAAATCTGTAAATTCACACAAATCTCCGTACTCTCCCGTCTCTCGCCGCTACCTTGGAAAATAATTCAATTGATTTTCAAATAAGTACGACCAGTTTCGGCTCTGAATAACTTGAAATACTTAAATTGCATTTTGTCGAGATCTGAAATCACGGTGGAAGTTTAGATGTACTTCTCTTGCTGAAATAATTTGTGAATAAAGTAGTGAAATAAGTAAAGTAAAAAGTTATTAAAATTTATTTATTTTAGTGTTGATAATTTGTTTTGTTTTCCTTCTAAAATTTTAATAAGAGAAGATTATAATGCTTCAGATAAAATTGACATGTTTAAAAGATATAAAGACTTTATACAAGTAAATCTGTTCAAAAGAAATAATTTCTATGAAAACCTTAAGCAAAGCTTTAAACTACATACTCCCAAGGCTTACAAGTGTGATGTACCTACATGTACTACTAAAATTTATAAATTTCGTAATCTGTTTAATTCTATAGTTACTTTATTTTTCTTTAGCATGTAAAAGAATGCTTCATCATTATCAACAGCCAGTTTCGTCCCACTGCTGGGCATAGGCCTCTTTCTTAATTCTCCATTGGCTTCCATCTTTAGCCAGACATCTTAAAAGAATGCTTACAAACTAATAAATAAATTAACTGAGAACTGGTCCGTTCATTCGAAAACCGTTTTGGTAAATTTCGACGAGAGCAAAAAGTTGAATCAACCAAAGTGTAGCGCTTTGTTACGAGGTGTCTAGAAAGCCAGACGTAGGAGATATTTCTAGTGTTGCTAGGTTAAAGAGAATAAATAGTATATTATATTTTGATTTTTGGTTGAAGAGTAAATTAATACTATCAGCATATGAACAAAAATTGTAAACATTGAAGGTACTAGATTTTATTATAAGTATACATGATAAGCCGTAAACGAATGGCATAAATTAGTTATCAACTAAGTAGCTTATATCAAAGTAGGTAATTTATAAAAGAATTTAAAAAAATCGTGAAACGTGTATTATAGTAATGATCTACATTAGTAATATCATTCCTCCATTGCTTTCAGGTCCTTAAATTAAACTAAAATATTTCAAGAAAAATAACTGTTTTAGCATGTTTCACTTTTTCCTGTTCACGGTGTGTGTTAGGTGTGTGATAACACACCTAAAACCATCAAGTTTGTTGTTTGATGTCGGTTAAGGAGCAGTCGCAGCGGAAAAACACTACATATTTCTCCAGAGTTTCAGTAACAATGGATTTCCGCAAAGTAACGCCTGATTCAATATCTTATCAGTTCAAATTATTTAAAATGCTAGAGTTATAAGCAAAATTCAAGCTAATTTGAAACAAGATGCGAAAACTTTTTGTAAGCCTTCTATAAGTTTCGCGCAATTATATGTTGGAAAAATATATATCACAACAGTTTTAAAGTTTCAAGTACTTGTGGTATTTAAATGCAAAGTCATCCTTACAAATATAGGTATATTAACAGTAGTGTAGTTCACAATGAAATCACCGGGCGTTAATACGAAGTTGGGAATATTTCCCACCATGATGTCATGTATGAATCACAAACAGACCACTTATAAAACTAAATCGAAACGTTGCATAACTTGGGAGAGAATTGGTTATAAAATACTGTAATAATGATGTTTAATTCATCTTAATTACATGCCTGGTGTACGTGTTAATCCGGAATAAAAAAATATTGTTTTAGTCCATAACAAAATCAATTTCGTTACCAAATTTTACACAAATCGAAGTACGAGTTATTTTGACAAGTGCCCGCAAACTTATTGGAAATATGCAGGTTCGAATCCTGTCGGTCGTGATTATTTTCGCTCATTTTCCACTAAGTTTAAGTTAAGTTAACTGTTTCAATAAAAATATATCGTATAATAAACTTTAACTTTAGATGGTTAAGAGCTTATAATAATGTATATCTGTTCTGGGTCATATATTGGTAGTAATATATCGATAAATTTGTATAACCGAATAAAGTGTAGATCTAAGCATTGAAATCTGTAAATTCACACAAATCTCCGTACTCTCCCGTCTCTCGCCGCTACCTTGGAAAATAATTCAATTGATTTTCAAATAAGTACGACCAGTTTCGGCTCTGAATAACTTGAAATACTTAAATTGCATTTTGTCGAGATCTGAAATCACGGTGGAAGTTTAGATGTACTTCTCTTGCTGAAATAATTTGTGAATAAAGTAGTGAAATAAGTAAAGTAAAAAGTTATTAAAATTTATTTATTTTAGTGTTGATAATTTGTTTTGTTTTCCTTCTAAAATTTTAATAAGAGAAGATTATAATGCTTCAGATAAAATTGACATGTTTAAAAGATATAAAGACTTTATACAAGTAAATCTGTTCAAAAGAAATAATTTCTATGAAAACCTTAAGCAAAGCTTTAAACTACATACTCCCAAGGCTTACAAGTGTGATGTACCTACATGTACTACTAAAATTTATAAATTTCGTAATCTGTTTAATTCTATAGTTACTTTATTTTTCTTTAGCATGTAAAAGAATGCTTCATCATTATCAACAGCCAGTTTCGTCCCACTGCTGGGCATAGGCCTCTTTCTTAATTCTCCATTGGCTTCCATCTTTAGCCAGACATCTTAAAAGAATGCTTACAAACTAATAAATAAATTAACTGAGAACTGGTCCGTTCATTCGAAAACCGTTTTGGTAAATTTCGACGAGAGCAAAAAGTTGAATCAACCAAAGTGTAGCGCTTTGTTACGAGGTGTCTAGAAAGCCAGACGTAGGAGATATTTCTAGTGTTGCTAGGTTAAAGAGAATAAATAGTATATTATATTTTGATTTTTGGTTGAAGAGTAAATTAATACTATCAGCATATGAACAAAAATTGTAAACATTGAAGGTACTAGATTTTATTATAAGTATACATGATAAGCCGTAAACGAATGGCATAAATTAGTTATCAACTAAGTAGCTTATATCAAAGTAGGTAATTTATAAAAGAATTTAAAAAAATCGTGAAACGTGTATTATAGTAATGATCTACATTAGTAATATCATTCCTCCATTGCTTTCAGGTCCTTAAATTAAACTAAAATATTTCAAGAAAAATAACTGTTTTAGCATGTTTCACTTTTTCCTGGCAACATTACCATCCGACTTACCTGCGTATCTGCTATAGATACTATCTATGTATCTACGAAATGACTATACAATACATAAATATGTGTACATATAAATGGCTAGCTTTTGCGAGAGTCTGTCTAGCTTGGCTCTAAATAGTTAATATTCTAGAATACGATATGCATCATACATAATATAGTATATGCCAATCTATACGACATTTAGCATTATGGTTTTCAGGGTGGTTTTGATTATTCTCTCTTTGAGTCGACCCTCAGTCATGAGGAAATATCCTCATGACTGAGGGTCGTAACTCCCCCGCCGAATATGACGTTCGTTATGGGAGTTCTCTTGGCCAGAAACATCGTGATTCGAAGACACTAAATTATTCACTTTCAAATTGGAGCTATGGGGCCTTCCAGTACAAATCATTAAAATTATAATAGTATTGGAAGGCGTAAACTCTTGACACCAAAGTAATGCTGTGAATAAATAGGAACAATAGCATAAAGAAATCCTATTTCATGTCTTAAACATATTATAATTCCCCTATACTATTATATTTGCACATTCACATTGATTTTGCATGACAGGTTAATTTGTAGATTACAAATTGAACTATTGTACTGCTGCAAGTAATCGCCTTTGTTCTGCCACGGTGTAATAATAATTGTTTTTGCCATAATTTACAAGTTTACTTCATTATACTGCTTCTTTCTCGACTTATGTAATTTTCAGATTATTAGTAAAATAGGTAAAGGTTTGTGAGTGTATGTGTACTCGTATGTTACTGTAACATCAAGTTTAGTTTTAATCAACCGTAAGTCTATCCATTCTATAAAAAAAACGTTCCCTCAACCACCTTTACTCCTTTTCTTCGCTTTTAAGTTCAAATTGTGATCAAATCAAATCAAAATAATTTATTGCACAGTACAGACAGATGATAAAAAACATGAAAAAAAAAACTTTCAGAAGACTTTATAACCTCCTTTTTATGAAGTCGGTTAGTAATAAAAAAATTCGCCACAAGCTTACCTTTCGGTGTGCAACGACAGGTGCAACTCAAGTAGTGTACTTCGATTTGTGTAAAATTTGGTAACGAAATTGATTTTGTTATGGACTAAAACAATATTTTTTTATTCCGGATTAACACGTACACCAGGCATGTAATTAAGATGAATTAAACATCATTATTACAGTATTTTATAACCAATTCTCTCCCAAGTTATGCAACGTTTCGATTTAGTTTTATAAGTGGTCTGTTTGTGATTCATACATGACATCATGGTGGGAAATATTCCCAACTTCGTATTAACGCCCGGTGATTTCATTGTGAACTACACTACTGTTAATATACCTATATTTGTAAGGATGACTTTGCATTTAAATACCACAAGTACTTGAAACTTTAAAACTGTTGTGATATATATTTTTCCAACATATAATTGCGCGAAACTTATAGAAGGCTTACAAAAAGTTTTCGCATCTTGTTTCAAATTAGCTTGAATTTTGCTTATAACTCTAGCATTTTAAATAATTTGAACTGATAAGATATTGAATCAGGCGTTACTTTGCGGAAATCCATTGTTACTGAAACTCTGGAGAAATATGTAGTGTTTTTCCGCTGCGACTGCTCCTTAACCGACATCAAACAACAAACTTGATGGTTTTAGGTGTGTTATCACACACCTAACACACACCGTGAACACACCTAAAAACCATCAAGTTTGTTGTTTGATGTCGGTTAAGGAGCAGTCGCAGCGGAAAAACACTACATATTTCTCCAGAGTTTCAGTAACAATGGATTTCCGCAAAGTAACGCCTGATTCAATATCTTATCAGTTCAAATTATTTAAAATGCTAGAGTTATAAGCAAAATTCAAGCTAATTTGAAACAAGATGCGAAAACTTTTTGTAAGCCTTCTATAAGTTTCGCGCAATTATATGTTGGAAAAATATATATCACAACAGTTTTAAAGTTTCAAGTACTTGTGGTATTTAAATGCAAAGTCATCCTTACAAATATAGGTATATTAACAGTAGTGTAGTTCACAATGAAATCACCGGGCGTTAATACGAAGTTGGGAATATTTCCCACCATGATGTCATGTATGAATCACAAACAGACCACTTATAAAACTAAATCGAAACGTTGCATAACTTGGGAGAGAATTGGTTATAAAATACTGTAATAATGATGTTTAATTCATCTTAATTACATGCCTGGTGTACGTGTTAATCCGGAATAAAAAAATATTGTTTTAGTCCATAACAAAATCAATTTCGTTACCAAATTTTACACAAATCGAAGTACACTACTTGAGTTGCACCTGTCGTTGCACACCGAAAGGTAAGCTTGTGGCGAATTTTTTTATTACTAACCGACTTCATAAAAAGGAGGTTATAAAGTCTTCTGAAAGTTTTTTTTTTCATGTTTTTTATCATCTGTCTGTACTGTGCAATAAATTATTTTGATTTGATTTGATCACAATTTGAACTTAAAAGCGAAGAAAAGGAGTAAAGGTGGTTGAGGGAACGTTTTTTTTTATAGAATGGATAGACTTACGGTTGATTAAAACTAAACTTGATGTTACAGTAACATACGAGTACACATACACTCACAAACCTTTACCTATTTTACTAATAATCTGAAAATTACATAAGTCGAGAAAGAAGCAGTATAATGAAGTAAACTTGTAAATTATGGCAAAAACAATTATTATTACACCGTGGCAGAACAAAGGCGATTACTTGCAGCAGTACAATAGTTCAATTTGTAATCTACAAATTAACCTGTCATGCAAAATCAATGTGAATGTGCAAATATAATAGTATAGGGGAATTATAATATGTTTAAGACATGAAATAGGATTTCTTTATGCTATTGTTCCTATTTATTCACAGCATTACTTTGGTGTCAAGAGTTTACGCCTTCCAATACTATTATAATTTTAATGATTTGTACTGGAAGGCCCCATAGCTCCAATTTGAAAGTGAATAATTTAGTGTCTTCGAATCACGATGTTTCTGGCCAAGAGAACTCCCATAACGAACGTCATATTCGGCGGGGGAGTTACGACCCTCAGTCATGAGGATATTTCCTCATGACTGAGGGTCGACTCAAAGAGAGAATAATCAAAACCACCCTGAAAACCATAATGCTAAATGTCGTATAGATTGGCATATACTATATTATGTATGATGCATATCGTATTCTAGAATATTAACTATTTAGAGCCAAGCTAGACAGACTCTCGCAAAAGCTAGCCATTTATATGTACACATATTTATGTATTGTATAGTCATTTCGTAGATACATAGATAGTATCTATAGCAGATACGCAGGTAAGTCGGATGGTAATGTTGCCAGGAAAAAGTGAAACATGCTAAAACAGTTATTTTTCTTGAAATATTTTAGTTTAATTTAAGGACCTGAAAGCAATGGAGGAATGATATTACTAATGTAGATCATTACTATAATACACGTTTCACGATTTTTTTAAATTCTTTTATAAATTACCTACTTTGATATAAGCTACTTAGTTGATAACTAATTTATGCCATTCGTTTACGGCTTATCATGTATACTTATAATAAAATCTAGTACCTTCAATGTTTACAATTTTTGTTCATATGCTGATAGTATTAATTTACTCTTCAACCAAAAATCAAAATATAATATACTATTTATTCTCTTTAACCTAGCAACACTAGAAATATCTCCTACGTCTGGCTTTCTAGACACCTCGTAACAAAGCGCTACACTTTGGTTGATTCAACTTTTTGCTCTCGTCGAAATTTACCAAAACGGTTTTCGAATGAACGGACCAGTTCTCAGTTAATTTATTTATTAGTTTGTAAGCATTCTTTTAAGATGTCTGGCTAAAGATGGAAGCCAATGGAGAATTAAGAAAGAGGCCTATGCCCAGCAGTGGGACGAAACTGGCTGTTGATAATGATGAAGCATTCTTTTACATGCTAAAGAAAAATAAAGTAACTATAGAATTAAACAGATTACGAAATTTATAAATTTTAGTAGTACATGTAGGTACATCACACTTGTAAGCCTTGGGAGTATGTAGTTTAAAGCTTTGCTTAAGGTTTTCATAGAAATTATTTCTTTTGAACAGATTTACTTGTATAAAGTCTTTATATCTTTTAAACATGTCAATTTTATCTGAAGCATTATAATCTTCTCTTATTAAAATTTTAGAAGGAAAACAAAACAAATTATCAACACTAAAATAAATAAATTTTAATAACTTTTTACTTTACTTATTTCACTACTTTATTCACAAATTATTTCAGCAAGAGAAGTACATCTAAACTTCCACCGTGATTTCAGATCTCGACAAAATGCAATTTAAGTATTTCAAGTTATTCAGAGCCGAAACTGGTCGTACTTATTTGAAAATCAATTGAATTATTTTCCAAGGTAGCGGCGAGAGACGGGAGAGTACGGAGATTTGTGTGAATTTACAGATTTCAATGCTTAGATCTACACTTTATTCGGTTATACAAATTTATCGATATATTACTACCAATATATGAACCCAGAACAGATATACATTATTATAAGCTCTTAACCATCTAAAGTTAAAGTTTATTATACGATATATTTTTATTGAAACAGTTAACTTAACTTAAACTTAGTGGAAAATGAGCGAAAATAATCACGACCGACAGGATTCGAACCTGCATATTTCCAATAAGTTTGCGGGCACTTGTCAAAATAACTCATATCGTATAATTATTGAATTATAAGACCTGAATTGGGTTAAATATTTAAGCTCGGAGGTTTAAAGTTTTACGAGACTTATTTACCATTAATATTTTAATATATGGTATAAACATCAAACCGCTACCTGTCCCTTAAATTTACCATCCCCTGAGACGACCCTCGTAAGCAAGCACAATTTAACTGCATAAAGTACATACTTCGAAACTTATAATAACCATATATTGTGGTGTAAATGTTTACAATATCTATACATGTATATAATACAGCTAAAGCGGGCCCAAATTCTGAAAACTAAAGATAATTAAAGAAATATTTGGAGATACTAAGAATTAATATCAGAATACGTTCTAACAATTTATAGAAATCTGTTTCTCTGTTTATTTAAACGCTCATCACGCCAAAACGGCTGAACGAATCTTTATGTCTTTTAGTATGTACATAAGTAGTATGAGCACATGAGGCCCTGGAAGTGATATAGGCTACCTTTTATCCCGAAATAAAGCGGGCGAAGCCGCGGGAGTCCACTAGTAGCATATAAATTTTCCACGAGATTGTGACACGCTATTCTTAGCTTATTTTGTTAGACAATGTAACATTATAAAAGTTACTTCCGCTTTCGTGATTTTGTGAGTCGGAAGACATGTCAAACTGTAGGTCCCGGATATTTGACATATAACGGCAGTACTCAAATCATGTCAGAGGCCATAAGAGCGATTAAAAACACTGACACCAGAGTTGGCCATTTTCATACGATTTTTTAAATTTACCAATCTTAGTTCTGTAGAAAAATGATAATTCTATTACCATTTTATTTATGGATTTCACCTATAAACAAGTACTGTAGATATTTTTGCTATAAACCATTTAAAATTTTCCAAAAACTTATAACAAAGAGATACGGAAGGAGCATACAAATGATATTATTTTAATTAACAAAATAATGATTAATTTATGTTTATTTGGTTCACGGCCGCCAAACTCGCTACGTGACGTTTTGATCAACAATATTTTAACATGCTATATATTATAGGAATAAGTATATTATGCCAGTTACTAAGTGAATAAAAACTGTCTTAAAACAGTAAGCAAAATAAAAATAACTTATTTATTGTACTCCGAAATAGGTTTTTATGACAATTAGAGACAAAATTGACGATACCATTATTTAATAGTGAGTCTCATGACAAATCTCTTGTTTGGCTATAGAGTTAATAAGTAGAAAAATGTGTTATACTTCTTCTTTGAGAAAAAACTACTTCTATGAGAAAAGTGTTCATTTTGACGGCCACAACTAGATTACCCATATTACCTACCATCTTGTCATAATGTACCTTAAATGTACCTAATAGATACTAGCTGTGCCTGCGACTTCGTCCGCGTGGAATAGTTATATGGGCCACATATTTATTCTCTTCAGCTTTATAAATTATAGCTGTTACCCACGACTTGAACCGTTTTCGCAGCACACGCAACGGAATCTCTCAAAGATGAATAATTTTCCCCGTTTTTTCCAGATTTTCCATTGTTTCTTCACTCCTATTAGTTGCAGCGTGATGTTATATAGCTTCCTCGATAAATGGTCTATTCAACACAAAAAGAATTTTTCAATTCACACAAGTAGTTCCTGAGATTAGCGCGTTCAAACAAACAAACAAACTCTTCAGCTTTATAATATTAGTATAGATTTTATCAATTGACAGTATTATGATAAACCGATACTATTTACTATGGCGGTATTAATCTCAATTTATCCGACGACCCACTTTGTTTAGCCCACTTCGTCCAACGAGTAGTGTTTGAATAACAGTCAAGGTTAGGTATCCGTACCTAGTGTGTAGAATCTAGATAAATGGGTATTTGCACGATATTAGGGAACGATTTGATAACTATACTGTAGTATTATTATATTATATTATTTATATACATTATTTATATAAGAGAGAGAGAGATAATAATACTTCGGTGTTTACTATCTATCCTCTAATGTAATCTGTTGCTACGCACCTAACGGAGTGTTGTGGAAGTCTTATTTGAAAGCCAATTTGCTTCCAGTACAAGTACCTATGTTTCACCACAGCACAGTTTCACTGACGTGGTGTCGCTTCAGGTGTCTTGGTGGAGTCCAAAGTGTCCTGAGTAAATATATAGGTATATATACAGGTATATATATATTGTAATATACTGACAAGTCCTTCCTCATTGAATCGTATTCCTCATGTCTGTGGATCGTGACCACCACATCCCAACACCTTCTCCTTGCTGACACCTTTCCACTTCCCTCTACTGACAATTAGTTGATGAAGAACTTTTATTTCTGGTTCTGTACGCAATATAGAAGAAAAGTTTTCAAATAATTTACCTACATTTAAATCCAGGAAAACTGTGGTCTACATGATAATTTAGGATAAAACTATGCAACGAGTATATCCAGGTGAAAAGTAAAGTTACTTTTACGAATAACTAAATTATGTCTAGATTATCATCAAAATCTACTCCAATTTTCATTCAATAGGATTCATGTTAGGAATAGTAACCAAGACACATACACAAACTTTCCCTTTTCTAACATTCGTATTAGCGCGATATATTTTTGCTCGAATCGCGTAGTATTTGTCATAAGTCCTTGGCGTCGAAATACTTTATGTAACGAGATGACATTGACCCTATTAAAACATGTGTTCGAACACTGTAGATGAGCTCACGGCTTTAAAGAACAATATTATTATGTGTTTATTGACTTTTTCCTTTTAAAACCGTATTTGCAAGTTATGAATCATAAATACTAAAGTTGTGCTGAGGACAAATATTGAAAAATCATCAATGACAAAGATTCAAATTATTTATTTTATTCGGTTACAAATTGTTTTACTTACAAGTCGGAAACTAATTGACGTATGGAAGTAATTCTTTCACTAGTATTTATTATTTTTGACAGAGAAAAAGGAGTGATGAAAATCAAACTCAATTATCCATCTTCATTATTGCATGTGTTGTTCTTAAACGTCTTTTAACAGAAATTGTTCGTAACTTATGAGTGTGTGATATATTGTTTTATTTCTAAGTAAGTATAGAATAATTATTGACACCTTTCTGTTAAAAAATACTATAAAATATCTAAGCACAAACTCATTCCACACCCCACCTCAATTCTCAACCGAACAATATTCGTCTCACACCTCCGGTAGATGTGTACATATATAACTGGTCGGTCGTTTAAAATCTCTACTAACCGAAGCCTGGGACGTGAGCCTCAAGGGGCAATTAATTATTCTACCTGGACTCCATTGTTCGAACAAACTACCACACAATCTGTGACCTAACCCCTTCTGGACCAGCTTTGGTAAAAAATCTTCACGGCTCCTTTGCAAATCAACTAGCGTTACGAATTTTGGGCAAAGCTGTTAAGTTGTGGTGCAATTTCTTTGATATTTTTGTTTAACAACTCATACCAAACAAAAAACAACCCTATCATTCATGAAATAGGGTTGGATTTAGCGTGTAGGGCGATCTAGATAGCAATCCGTGTGGTCTACTCTCTGTAGGCGACGCGTATGTTTCACAAAACGTGGAGCAAAGCGTTGTGATAAAGCGAGGATTGTTCTGTTCATCTTGTAGATGCGTATAGGTTGGATTGTTTTAATAAATCATATATTTTTAAATCTATACATATATATAAAACTCAAAGGTGACTGACTGACACAGTGATCTATCAACGCACAGCCCAAACCACTGAACGGATCGGGCTGAAATTTGGCATGCAGGTACATGTTATGACGTAAGCATCCATTAAATGATATTTGGAAATTGAACAGTTAATAGAACAGGAAAATGTACAGTTTTTGTAAAAAAATGTACATTTGTGAACAAAGAGATACAAATTTTACTGTACCCATTTTACTAAACCGTGTTAAATTATTTTTGGACAGTTATAAATTTTTAAGTCTCTTTTAAGGCTCATGTTCTATGTAGATTAGATATTTATTTATTTATAACGGTACACAAAACAGAATGAGTTCATAACTAAGCCAAATACACATTCAACACTGGCTTTGAATGATATACAGGCAAAATATAAATAAATGTTATATATATAAATATATTTTGATATGCAGGTATGTACTTATAAACAGAACATATTGAGCCAACAGGCGCTTTTTACTCACTCCAGTAATATCAGTCAGTATTCATTCATTTGAATTTCATTTTACTCACACATTTCGTTCTACAAATCTAAATTCATCTTTTTACAAGAATATTTTGATTTGGTTCTTATTTCACTTTCAGAACGTTCTCGATAATAATGTTAATGAGAAACCAAATCCATCTACGGTTTTCTTTAAATAATTAATACAAAACGAGTAAAAAATATGTACCAGATGATGGAACACGTAACCTAAATATTAAATGATATCTATTAATAACGATACATATCAAAAATTATTTATAACAAAAAGAGTTTTATTCTTAACTAAGTTAGAACATAAAGTAACCGCCACTTGTGGCACTAGATTAATTTATGAAAGTATTTTTAGTTAATTTTGTTTTATAAGTGTGTGACAATAAAGGATTATCTATCTATCTATCTATTTAATATTATATATTTACAAGTCCTAAACATAATATTAAAATATTTATACGTACATTATTCCTATGTATTAAATATAATAACATATCAAATACACTATGAGCTTAGACTAATTTCATGGCAATATGTAGGTTAACTTCTTAGTAGTTTTCAATTTGCTAAACAAAACAGTTATACCCAGTAACGAACACGAGAAAATACATATAACAGTACAGTAATAATATTACAGTAGTAAAATAACCATCATGTTTGCTTGTTTACAAAATCACGAGTTGTTATTTAGGAGGCGTTGCATAAATTCAAATTTTGCCCAAGAAGGGCCGCAATTGGGCGAAGTTATTAGAAGAAAGAAAAGTTCTACGATCCAGCCGCAAGCAGATATCTGACGTACCGCAGTTACTAGAGTATTGGATATAGTACAGTAGTACAGTACGATAACTTATCCTTAGATGGGTGACCGAAAAGTGACATTCCATTTTGGTCGCTTCTATGGTCGAATGACACGTTCCGGCTGTTTGTCTAGTACGGCAGTGGTTAAGCCATGTCAGAGGCCCTTAGGGCGGCTTGATTAACTCTCAACACCAAAGTTGGCCACTCTCATTCGGTAAGAAGAAGAAGTCAGATAACTTTATCATATCACTGTTTATACTTATAACCATACCTCTTGAATGACTACCTATTAATAAACTGTATCAAAATCAGTTGTATAGTTTAAAAGATCTATGCATACTTACAGACATAGGGACAGACACGGGAAGCGACTTTGATTTATACTCTCTCTCTGTGAATCTTATTTCCTCATGACTGAGGGTCGTGACTCCCCGCAGAATGAATTCGTTAGGGGAGTTTTCTTGGGCAGATACATCGTAGTGGGCGCCCAGGTCCTTCCCGTAGTGGCATTTAAGCTACATATATGTTGAAAATTTAAGATAAATTATTTTGCACTCTCCTATTTAGCGACTGAATAGCCAGAGATTAAAAGTACTGACTGCAATGTCTATAAATTTTATTAGAATGAATTAATTTAATTAAAGAATTAAATTAATTCATTATTAATTTTCAAAGTATTTACATAAACCAAGATATTTTAACAGTGACTCAACAAGAATCGTTAGAACCATTACAGCCATTTTCGAGTAACCAATTACATCCTACAACATACAAATAATACTCGATTAGAGTAATAAACAGTTAATTACACTAATTGGATTATTGATAAAATCAATTCCTTATCCACTCATTTTCTACTAAATGCTTAAACCAGCCGTATTTATGACAGACTGAATAATCCTAATTTCACGCTATATATTCTAAGCATTATAAAACTTGTCCTTCTCCCATCCGCCCTACGTCCCCATTCCCCGCCCTAGCGGCGAGGGCGGGCGGGGCGGCGCTACAGCACTTGACAAATAACTCTTTAGTAAACCAGTGGCAGCACTTGTTCACAAACCTTCAAGGTTCAAGGTTTTAAGTCTTCAGGAACGTTCTAGTGCAAATTATTACCTTTTGCAAAGTAATTTTGTCCGGTCTCTAAACGGGATGCTCTTCCAATTTACATTTATGAAGCCCGTAACGGATTCCGTCGTGTTTACTTTCGATAATTAAAAACGTCTCAGGTGTGGATACATGTGTCGACTGTGGTTAGAGCCTTGAACAGGTAATTATGTTTGATTGAGTGTTTGGCAATCATTCATTCAGGAGCAAAAATCATTAATTCAAAAATATTTTTTGTAACAACAACTCGCCTGAGGTTAAGCGACGTTTTAATCTATGATCTAGCGCGCTTGCCTAAATCATAGTATTCACATGAAACAAACTAAGTAAGTAACTTAAATAAAACTACCAACCATCCACCCAACCAGCAATAATAATATTATTGCTGAGTTTTATAAAGAGTTGAAGAACGTCTTCTTTCACAGAACCTTAGCGATAACGATGCCCCTTTTTAGAGATAGCAAGCATAAACGGGTTTTTGAAATCCAAGGATTTATGTATTAACTGGAAGTAAAATGGGCAAACATAATACCTTCATCATTTGTTATATCTGCCTTATCATTTAATATCAAACTAATACTTGTACCTATACAAAGAAATAAAATATAGATTAGAAATGTACACACGTTATATTCGGATGTAACGTATGTACCATTGTACATGCAATCATGTCGTCTGAGGTTTGGTTTACATTTGCCTTTGAAATGTTTATAAGCAATTTTCGAGCTAAACGTGCTTCGTAAAATGCGCGAATTTTATGAGTTTGACATATTCTGAAGTGAACATTATACAGCCCCATATGTTTTATTCTCATTTGGGCGTGAACCTCGCGGAAATTATGAAAAACTAACTTTAATTATTTAACTGGGGTAATTTTGTGAAGAAGGTAGTTTTATTCTCAATTTTTTAATGTGCAAGAAGTAAAAATACTTACATATGTAAGCCTAAAAATAAAGTAATCGGTTTAGCAACACATAAATGCAATGAAGCTTTTGCACACAAATAAAATTACTATTATGCAATGTTACTGGTAACCAACGCACAACACAAGTTTTAAGGGTGACTTTAGTACATCTATACCAACAACTTTTGTTCTACCACTTATGGAAATTCGTAAAAAAAAACAGCTGCTCCATATATTTTGTCGAATATCTTCCATACTTTTGCTCTACAAGCAAAAGTTGTTGGTATAGATGTACTAAAGACACCCTTAAAAGGTTGTGCGTTAGTTACCAGTAGCCCTGTATAAAAATAAACTAGAATTTTGAAAATGGAACAAGCATTCGTAAAATCCTTCTTTGACATATGGCCTTTGTTTAATAAAACATACCTTGCTATAAGAACTTATTTCCTTATTAGGAGTTCTCAAATATCTTTAAATACCACTTTTTTCTCTTCGAAAAAATATACTGTCTTCTATTAAACTAACACATATTACCAACTACATAGACAGTAAGTAGAACAAAACGCTTCCTCTATTGGACCCCAGTTTCAGTGACAGTTGCTAGGATTATTATTCTCGACAGAGGGCGAGTAGCTCGCGGATTGAACAACACTGTGTACTTTATCACTGTATTAAATTTGATATCGATCGATTGGTGGTAATAAATGAAGAAATTTACGTTAAAATAAAAGTTCTAAATAATTTGATTTCAATTTTTTACCCGGACTTATGAAGTAATCTACTTACATGTCATAATGTCTCTTAGAGCTCCCAAAAAGATTGATAAATTGTTAATCTATGTAGTTTAACTGTTCTCAGTTAACCAAAAGTGAACATTTCTTTCAATTACATATTTTCATAACATGAAAGCGTATTATAAGGTAAAAACAATCAAATCTTCTTGTAAATAATTCACAGAAAGTATCTGCCTCTTTTTGGGAATTGGGTAAATGACTTGAAAAACTTATATTACGAAGCCAAAGATGCAAATAAAGAAAAATACTATCTTAACAAGCATCTAATGCTCACATACAGCAAGTAAAAGTAGCCGTTGTGGTCTGTTTGTTAAGCAAATCATTTGATTTAATATAGAATCGTTGCGTGTAGTGAAAGCTTGACGTCATCACATCGAGTTGGCCACGGATTGTGGCGTCTGCATGGACAGAATTGGAACTAAAAAATCTTAACAAGGTGTTTGCCAAATCAGTTTTTCTCTAACAAAAGCACCGCCAATCAAAGACACGAAAGTTGAAATAATTAAACAGATAGACTAAATATGAATGATCTAATCCAGTTTGTAATATTTTGGGTTTCATATTTGAGTGAAATCTTTTCGTTTTAGTTTCTTTTTTGGGCATTCATGCTGGCTGGTTTCTCAAAAATGCTGCCACGAGTATATTGCGGCTATCTTACGTAGACTGTCTCATTTGTAGTATATTCTTTGGAAACAGCCTTGGGTAATTGAGAGGGCATTCGTTTTAACTGACTGAGATTGTTGCTAAATACTTGGCAGTATTAGTACAATCAATAAGTTGTAGAATTATTAAGCCTTATGGTGGTGATTTGGTTATATTCAAGACAATATTATTCCAAAAGAGCATTTAGCAGTTTATTTGTAAAAAAAATATAAATAAAAAAGTTTTTAAAAATCTGCACTTTTTTAAGAATAACTTCATTGTCACAAAACTGGTATGAGGTGTACAATTTGAATAAGGTGCTTAAATTACCACTCAATCTGTCCTCGTTTCTGAGTTTATTATCATGCTTACTGACTACATTTTTATAAGAAAATACACCCAGACTATAATCTCTTCCAGTTTACCAAATAAATTTACTAGGTAGGTACTACAATTTCAAACCGGCAAGTAAATCCTGAGTCAACAAATTAACTAGATCCTGCTTTAATGAAATGAGCTGAAACTCAGTTCTAACCACTAACCAACCTACGAGATACAGCCTGCAATATACTGCGTAGTATCTAAAACGTTTGTGTTGGACTCTAAATCTATGAATAGAGGATCTTCATCATCATCATCTTCTTCACACAGCTAACACTACAATAGAAGGCAGAGCTAATCTAAATTGCATAACATTTACCTGTTCATAAACATCTTTTATCTTATCAATTCAGCCCGTGTTTACACACTGCTGAGTATAGGCCTCCTCACCAACGTCACACATTACGGTTCCCTAAAAACTGCTTTTCTGCTATCTTGAACAAAGGTCATCTACTAAAGGATACAAGTCGGTTGAAAATATTCGTACTTATAATTATTTAGCTTCCTTCACTTAGAAATCATCTTTTAATTACATCAGTTTTTACTTTTTTGCCAGATTACTAGTCGAGCTTTGTTGTCTTGGTAACTTGTAACCTTGAATGTCTTACTCGTAATTCTTTTTTATTTTATTTTAACCTATATTTTTGTATTTTTATGCAATGGAAGTAAATGTACTAGTCATTGCTAGAATATCATTTATTTCTTCCTAGTAACGATAAAAATCTATTTAGACCTATCATATTACTTTTGTGCTCAGCCATCAATCGACTTTATATCACACTAGTGAATGCTCGCGGCTTCGCTCGCATTAAGAAGTAAAACTTGTATCCCCTATTTCACCCCTTTAAAAGCGGTTTTTCCAAAAATCCTTTCTTAGCGGATGCCTACGTCATAACATCTACCTGCATGCCAAATTTCAGCGCGATCCGTCCAGTGGTTTGGGCTGTGCGTTGATAGATCACTATATTACTCAGTCAGTCAATCAGTCAGTCAGTCACCTTTGTGTTTTATATATTTAGATTACCACAGTACCAGACAACAAACCTTAACCAAATTATTTACGTAACTTTCTATACTAACAAATAAATCCCTAATTCAAAAGCCCGTGTAATAGTGATATAACGTATAAAACCATATTTCACATCACAGGTAAACCTAAAACAAAACCCAAAGAAAAGGAAACACGCCACATTCTCAATCCGATATCGTTGAACCACAAGTTTGTGTGCCATCATGTAGTTTTGTGTAGAAAAAGGATTGATATTAACTTAATTACCTGCCGGGCCGAAACGTCCTTTGTCGGTCGCTTCGAGCCGAGTTCATTGATTCTTATTCTACGCCCCTTTGCTCCTATAACAACGACCAGGCACAAAGACCCCCGAAAAACCTCCCACTTTCCCCCAACTTGCACAGAGCCAGTTTAAGCGAGAGAAGCAGGGGAGCCCAAGTTAACTGGTCGGTCGACGCCAACATGTGTTTGTGGCATTGGCCTTACGTTTTGACATTCAAATCGCGACCTTATTGCAATCGAAACTAGGCCGATTTAAAACAGAGTGCGCGTTGGAAATTTTTAGAAAATACTTTTGCGTAAACGATCCTGTCTGTGCAAGAATAAGGTTCTAATTGCATTTAATTCTCTTGTAGTTATTGTTTACAGTGCGACAATAAAGTGATTACAAAAAGAGGTATAATATCCATTTTTCCATTTGAATGTCGCGGTGTATTTTTGACTGAGTTTTATTTAATCACTCAAAAGTTGTACATCAAATTGAAAAAGTAACTGATGACTTAACTAAAACATAATTGTAGCTATTTTATACATAAAAAATTATGCGGGGTCATCGCTGTTAATTTCGAGTAAATGATTAAAAATAGATTTTTTCTTTGGCATTTGTAGTTTTTTTTTTGCGGAAAACTCCGATCTATTTTCAAAATTTTATGCAACTATTTGTCTTCTTTGGGATTATACCCATATTCCAATATTTTTTTCGTTGCAATGTTTATGTTTCTTAGCATCAAAGAGCGGCATCGAAAATACCTCTGTTTGCGTTTTGCTGGCATTAGACCCCCTCTTAAAATGATATTATTTTATCGTTTACAAAACTAATTTAAATTCTAACACGCTATCCACTAAAGAAACAGAAAAATAAATTATATCTACTTGACTATAATAAACAGTTGAAGGTTAGATGGAATAAAATTCAGTAAACTATTATAGCAATCATCAAGAAAGGTTTATTTCATTAATTTGATTACAGATAACGATAAAGATAAAGAATCTTTATTGATAATGTAAAGTTTTAACATAGGTATAAGTACTAATATCATAAAAATATGCTACACAAATTACAATATCTCGTCAAATTGAATTTATAACATTTAAGTAGTTTTAATAAAATTTTAGAAATTACAATGTCAATTTTATTAATAACATAATGGAATTTTTGTTATTACATGTCAAACATAATAATAGGTATGTAATCATACAATATGTCAACTTAAATCAATCTAGGTACCTACGTAACGATTACGTAATAATATTTCAATTATGGATTAAGTTAAGCATATACTAGAACAGAACCTAATGATAGGAATCTGGTGTTACTTGAATATCAACTAGCATTTCAAATAAGGCTTAATTTCCACGTGAGTTTTATTCCTGTTTAATTATGTTAATCATCATAACCATCGAATGTATGAATTTGTAGAAAGGCCAGGTATTATCAAAGTTAGGTTATAAGCTTTTCGTAATTCATATATTGTTCAAAGAAACAGACACGACTAATTTTAGAGTTGTTTTCACTGCAACATAGATTTTTTAATAATATTTATTTGCTATGATTTTCACATTTACTTGTGTTTAACTCCATAACCAATAACACACTTTAATTATCCAAACAAAAATATTAATTTAATGAGCCATACAAAGTACCCAAGTGTAAAAATTAAAATCGCACATATATACTGCGCCTAAACTAATCTCGAAGGAATCAAGCCGCGTTAAGAAACGCGGCCTGAAATGTCTGTAATTGATTACATAATTAATGTTATCCTACATAAGAAATTGTTTGCAAAGAAACCTTAGAAAACGCCGCCTAACTTTGTATTTGTTTTTTCGATGTTTTGTAATGTAACAGAATTATTGTGACTTGCTGTTAGGTAATAAAACGACAGATAAGCGTAGACGATTACGCATTTCCTTGATTAAATTTAGTTATTGGATTACGGTTTCAGATTTTTTTTTTTTTGCTTACCATCTACCTACGTGTTCGCACATTCCATGTTGTATATTAGAATTGTATGTTACACAAACCTATGTATAATCCTATGTATACCCTTTCGTTTGGTAGTCAATAAAAGAAGTATATTGAGCTGACTGCAGACCTTCACTAGTAGGATAGGCACCATAAGAAGAAGAAGAATCACAATAATGTATGTGATACACCAAGGAACATGATATTATACCAACAGTTTTATAAATAAACAACTCGTGCTGTTGCAAAAATTCTAAGTCGATGTAAATCATCTCTATTTCGAAATTTCATGTTTTTTTATTTTACTTCTACATTCTGTGCTTCTACACCGAATTGGTGGAAATTGTGTGTGTAGAGTTAGATTTTATCTCAGACTACTACATTTTATACAGATTAACAAGAGCATCGCAGGGTGCCGCGATTAAACGGTTCCTGCCTGAAATCACAAAGTGATCCCTTACTAATTTTACTAAATGGATGAGTCATTATAGTACTATTCATTGTTCATTTAAACAGTTATTTAAGTCTTGTATGTTTCATTGTGTACCTATTTGACATTGTATGATACTGTTTTTAATAAACTGTCATCTATTGATCGTATATTTTGTGTACCTGAGCACAATATAATAGCTATCACTGCTCAGGCCAGTAATATCCTGACTACTTAACAAGTTAACATTAATGTACTTATTCAAATCTAGTAACCGCTTCGCTTTCCGATTGTAAGATTGACCTTCTAAGAAGGTCTTGCTTTTATAACTATAACTGTAGCCTCTAATTATGTAATATGTGACTTTAAATTGATTTGTATAATTCATTACTGACATTTATTAGGTAAGTGTATAAACATAGGTACCTAAGTACAACATATAGGTACATATATGGTCTTATAACTTGATTTTTACCATTTAAAATCGAAAAAAAAATAATACGCGTAATTTAAAACCGATATGGATACAAGGTAGTGTGCATTTACAGACTGTTTTATTAATTTGATCCCTTATAAAAAAAAATATTTTCTAAAAACAAACTCGAACAATTCATTCCGTTTAACTTACACTGAAGATTTTTTACGCTTTGACTGTATTTCATACACCAGTTGGTACATATAACTTCTAATATGATATGTATAATTTTCATATAAGAAGTAATATGTATATAGGTACATTGTACGACCGGATGTACCAGCGCCTACCTGACCAAACAATAATAATAATAATAATAGGTCTTTATTTCAGACAGCAGGGTCCATAGAAAGGTTCACACACAAAGGTACAATATAAAAGCATAAATTGAATTATGTAGAAATACAGATTACGTGACAATATCCAACCATTGCCGGTATGTCGCAGTCATGTGCATGCGGTCAGACAGACTCTTAATAATACTGTTTTTACAAATGTCAACTCTGGACATAAAAGAAGCAATCCTCTTGCGCTGTATAGCATTAAAGCTGTCAATGCGTGCGTCAAAACACATACCGGATGCACTACAGCTCCGCGACAGGCCCATGAGCTGCCTGTAGATGTTGTTGTATGCAACTCTGATGGAGTTGTGCGATTTTTTCGTGTAATTAGTCCAGAGTTGACATGTGTAAAACGTTTGGCAAAATGACTTAAATAGGGTAACTTTCACGTCAGGCGCAGCATTATAAAATTTTCTGGCTATCATGTTTCCGACCACGCATAAAGCTCGTCTTTGTCTCTCAATGTCATCATTATCTTTCATATCAGACGTCACAATGTGGCCAAGGTACTTGAAACTCTCGACGATTTTGACAGGCTGCCCATTTAATTTCAGTGGTGGTATATTCAGAGGACCATGGTCAATGGTCTCCTAAACTTGAGTATTGTGTTATACAGCTATTCTTTCAAATGAATTTTAAGGTGAATCATCTTCAGTGACATTTTTTAACTTGAAGTTTGTGCATTTCGTAACCATATAGTTACAAGTATATAAACACGTATGTTTGTTATTTCTCCCTGTTCAATTTACTGCATTCATTTTTTAAGTATTTGGTTGGGATGAATCTGCCAGGAGAAAGTAATTTTGATCATCATTAACCATCTTTTTCTGAGAGAATCTTCCCACCAAAACCAAGTCAAGAATATTATGTACATACAATGATATTCTATATAAACTGAGGACTTTGTAAAACTCTTTGTGTACATACATTGTGTTTGTGTTATTTGTTATTGTATGTATATATATATATATATTATTGAATATTTTTATTATTTGTATATATTTTCTCTTTTTGAACACCCCATCCTTTATATTTCTTTCGACTCCTGTCCATCCTACGGTTGCCTGGAAGAAATCGCTATTAGCGATAAGGCCGCCAGTTGTGGCACTATTTTTTTTTAAGTCTTTTGTGTTTCTGTTTGTTTTTTTTTGTCAATGTGTGTTACAATAAAGAGTTTATCTATCTATCTATACATGGATTGTCCATTATACACTTATGTACACGTTTTTATTGCACGTGTTATACAGTTTTATCTGTCTGCCCTGTATATAACAGATGAAACAACATAAGTCACAGGTCAAGCACTCTAATTAAATAAGCGATTAATTTTATTGTTATCACTGTATTAAATTTTCAGTTCGACTACGCAAAACGAACTCTGTATTGGCATAAGTAAAATTTACTAACAAAATACTAACTTGCGTCAATATTACACGAACAAATTGTTGATGGGAAATTTTTAGATATTTACGGAAGTGAGGTTTGATATATTTTTCTGTAAAACCTATAGAATACTTAGGTACTTTTGTGTGTGTTATTTTCTATTATACCTATAGAATACTTACTATGTGTGCGTGAAACAACTTACAATGTGTGTAACATGCCTGTCGACTCGACTCTTTATCAAGATCCTAATACATTGCTAGTTCTATTCAAATCAAGAGTGAGAGTCGTACTTACCCAGCAATGTACTTCAATCTTTGTAAAGTATACATTGACGTAATAAACCGGGCCGAGCCAGCTGTGCGTTGATAATCATGTTCATTTCATTGGCATTGCTACGTCACCGCCAATGTTGGTTCAAACATTGGCTCCAAATATTGTGTATCAGTATTACCCAGCTAAAGTTGATAACCTCCATTTCACGCGGTAGAATCCGTGCAAGATAATTTCATGCGAGACAGGCGGCAGCACTATTGATTACTTTATACATTGCTAGTTAGTTTATTACTGGAAGAAATTGGTTAGTTCAGATTTTATTCGTGTATAAAGTTATGTTGTCCAGTTTCTAAGCGAAACGGGTATTGTGTACACAATTTGTTCGGTTGTTTGACCAATATTTGGGCGATTACAGGCGTCCCTTCCGTTCGCAGGTAGTGCCCCGAAAGATAAAAGATTGTTCACATTTTTTTAAGATTAAATTATCTATTGTATTGTGTACCTAATGTCCAAGGACAGTGTTTTATCGATAGCGTTTGTTTTGTGACATAACAAATGAATGACGATGTTTTATGAAGAATTTCTAAACCATTTTTTTTTTACTACCTAAGTAGCTCTTATTTTAATCATTCTGTGATTATTTTTTACCGGAGTTCCACATACTTTTACCTTATTACAGTTTTGTCTTTGCTTATCAAAGAAATTTCATTTACTGGTAACAGTAATACTTAACGTATGAGCTTATTTAATGACTTTATTGTGAAAAATATCAACTTTATGTTCTACGAACTTTGATAATTCACGAAAATAACAGTTTATTCCTACAAAAAGCGTTGTTGCAGCATGGGATGTAACACGCTTACCTAGACCTAGTACTTAACTCTAGATTTGAGAAAAATCGACCTGTTTTATGGATTTTCAAAAATCAATGTACACAAGCTGTTGATTTTTACAATAAATGATTAAATATTACGGATGCAGGTACTTACCCTATATAGGTGATGTTATAGTTACCAGGAACTCTATATAGTGTACTCTCTCTGTTTATTAAGTATACGTACTGCACATACCTACCATGATTCCAACATACAAAATGTATATACATAACATATGTATATAATGCACACAGCCGTAACAATACCTACTTAGCAGTAAAGTCAACTCTACTTAGCGCCAGCTCGTTCGTGATGAAAGCAGTTAACTTGAGAGTACGTCTTCCTCAGCCTTAATGAAAATAACTTGGGAGTCTTAAGGTACAGTAGTCAAAGTGAACTTTCATACAAAATATTTGAATGTAAGTATGGGGTTCTGTATAATGTGTTAATCAATAATATAATCGTGATCGGGCCCGGAGTGGTATGGTAGGTATATGTTTTTGATGCTGGTTATAAATTATAATATTTTTTTTCATCATTAAAATTGAAGTAATTGGACAGCGGTTTTAAAGGAAGATCGTACGTACAATTTGAGATGTAGTACATCACTTTTTTTTAATTAAAAACAAAATTTGGTATGAAAATTCCTTAAATATTTGTACCTTAAGTTATGTACTCCAAGGGCCGTATAGGTAATGCTGAGTGCATGCGAAAAAAGTTATATGTATGTCGTAAAACTATTGGACTCGGGCATATGTTTGTAGCGTTTTTGTCGTAAAAACGAAGGAAAATATTTGCTGGAATAGTAAAAGTAGTAAGAGAGAAGGAAAATGTTCAATACGGACTAAGAAGAAAAATATCTAACTAAACTATCCGCTACGCTCCCACGGCATAAGCTATTACTCTGCTCAATGCTCTGTTAGCTCACAATACTACAATTTGCTGTATTTTGTTCAAATTACACAGTATTTTATAATGCATGTTTAAATTATGTAAGCGAATATGTTATTCCTTTGAAAAAAAAATGTATATTTGTAAAGTATCTCTTCTAATCCATGTTGTATGTTTTAGTGTAATAGCCTGTAAGTACAGCATGTATAACTACAATAAATAAATAAATAAAGTGGATTGCACACTCAGCTATAAAGAAAGTTGAAACTGAGCAATGCTATTGGTAAATTAACCTAAAAATAGTGGTCAATAAACCTGATATTTTCAACCCATCCTAGTGGCCTCACACATGCCTTAACTACTGTCTATACTTTGACACCAGAGAAAGCTAGTCTGATTAAACCTTACTCAAAGACATTTCAAAACGTACCTAAACCTACTGGCTATGTAAAAAGAATCTGATAATAACAAAATGTTTGTTATTATCAGATCTTCAGATTCAGAATTCGAATTCTTCGCGAATTTTCTAACATATGGGTGATGATGATACATAATGTACATCTACGAGAATAATGTGAAGTAAACCATAGAGTAATATAGGCCTAGACAATACGTAAGTTTACATTTTCTAAACCGGTAAGCACCTGGCACTTTTGATTACAGCTCCTACTTCTACTGAGAGACAGAAATGGACAAAAAAATATAAAAACCGCCGCTGGCAAGGCGAGGACAAGATGCGCCATAAAAACTCGACTGTAGACTGTATTTCATGAAATAGGACTCGCAGAGTTAACGTTACAAATTGCATGATCATGGCTAACTAAAAATGGAATACATTATAATTATCATCTTATAAGTCACCAATGAGTTAATACTACAAAGCGTTGGCCATCGTATTTATTTTACGTCAGTTCTACGGCCCGCCTGATGTCAGTTGTAGTTTAAGAAATCGTATTTCAATAACACTGGGTTGTTATTCAAAAAGTAAGACTCATGGAAGTAAGACTCACTTAATTTTACAATCTACTATGAAAGTGACGCGACTTCTTTGTTGAAACGGTTTGTAGACGTACAAAGATAAACTAGATCATTATAAATGCATCTGAGCACGATGTTATATTCAATCTGATTCTGATCATTTGAATACATATAAAATAGTGCGAAACTAATGTATGTATATTATGTTTGTATAGTATAAATTATCTTTGGTAGATTCGTCTAATCTTCTATGTAATTTTGTATTTCATTTACGAAACATAAAATCAATAAGAATAGGTACTGAGAAAAATTCAAAACTACATGTTTTGAATATTTCTCAGTATTCTTATTGATTTTATGAAATAAAAGAATAAGGCTAAGGCTATAAATTTAATTGATGTTAAGATTTCGCCATTAAAATAGCATCATTGTTTTTTTATACATATATAGGTATTTTTAGGGTTCCGTCCCTCAAAAGGAAAAAACGGAACCCTTATAGGATCACTTTGTTGTCCGTCTGTCCGTCCGTCCGTCCGTCTGTCAAGACCCTTTTTCTCAGGAACGCGTAGAGGTATGAAGCTGAAATTTATATCAATTACTCAGGTCTACTGTCCCTTGAAGCTGTGAAAAAATCAAACTTCTAAGCCAACGCAATCAAAAGATACAGCCATTTATGCCGCAAATTTTCGACACTTGCAAGGGAATCAAAACCTACAGGGTGCTTCCCGTGAACTCAGAATCTTGAAATTTGGTACGAAGCAACGTCTTATAGCATAGATAAAGGAAAAATTACGAAAACCATAAATTTTTAGTTACATCACAATTTTTTTTTTTTATTAATAAAAATACCATAGTTATAACTCGATTGTCGTAATGAACGAACTTTGTAAACCTTGCAGGTTTGTACGGAACCCTCGGTGCGCGAGTCCGACTCGCACTTGGCCGGTTTTTATTATCGATACATTCGATTACTTATTCTTTTGTTTGTTAGTCTGGAAATCTTAATGATAAATTAAATTTAAATTTGCGGTATTTTTTATCACGTTAGAGTAAATTTAATATATTTTTACCTATTTTAAAAGTAAGAGGGTCTCAATTTTATCGATAGTATTTGAATGCACTTTTACTATTTATACAAAGCAACCACATGAGTGTTATAAAATTGAAAAAAAAAACTTGTTTAATTATTTCAATCTACATTTCAAGTGTCTTAAGCTTTGGTTTCCTAGGAAAGCGGTGCCATCGTATAGCGGCCGTGATATTACGGACGCAAAAATAATTAAAGTAAATTACGGTGCAAGTTACCGCTCTCCAGGAAACCGCACCATTTCGTTTACATAGACAACGTTTTAGTGACGTCATTCACCGCTATATTATGGCCGCTATATGAAGGCACCGCTTTCCTAGGAAATCAAAGCTTTACCAATTCAAATACACCAAAAGCTAGCACAAAAGAATGTAAAGCATGTCGTGAACAATAAACAGATCTGTACGCAGAGCGTTCGGAGGGCTGCAGGCCTAATATAAATATTCAACGAAGGTTGTTGGGGTGAAACACCCCTAAAAAGTTGAAATAGGTTGATGCACTTTATATACTGATTGCGGAGCAAGCAGGCTTTTGGGAGAGATATAGGAAATTTCAGGAGGACTAGACTTGTAGACTAAATAATTCTGCAGGGGACTCATGACCCTCAGTCATGAGGAAATACGACTCAAGAGAGAGAGACTGGTAGACTACAACTGACTATACTTTGGTAGGTTAGGTATTGATTTCTTTACAGAGGTTTTAAACTACAATTTTTTTTAAAGATAAAAGATAAAGAATCTTTATTGATACTATTAAGTTACAACATACATAATTATAAGTACTTATATCATAGAATATGCTACACAAATTGAATTTATTATATTAAGCTTTAAAAAAAAATTACAATGTATAAAATATTAAAATATGTTAAATTTACTTTAAATACTAATGTTAAGTTAAGAAGAGGATCGATAGAGGTTTGGGAGATTCGTTAGAAATTTGTAGAGCAATGAACTAGACATACAGACTATGTACAAATATGGCGAAAATATACATCATTATCGACTGATTATATTCTCGTACCGCTTGGCTTCGAAACTTTTGGTCCGTGGGGTAAAAGCACTCAGTCTTTTATAAAAAAATTAAATAAAATGTTGATCGACATCACTAGAGACAAGAACGCTGGCTGGTTCCTTGCGCAAAGGATTTCTATAGCAATCCAGCGTGGGAATGCAGCCAGCGTTCTTGGTTCCATACCACATGTAGATTTTTAAATTTAGTTTAGATGTAAATACTCTTTTTTAGTTCTATTAGTGTTAATATGTGTAAATATGTACAAATTAATTTACTTTTATGTTATCTATTGACCACTTTTTAAACGTTTTAGATTACTCAATATACATATGTGGTTATAACAACATTTCACAATTTGTTCAGGCGAAGATTTGTGCGTATAATTAAATAATAAAATGCTCTTTCTAGAGAGTAAAGATGAATAGACTAGAAAGATTTTAAAAGACTTTTGTGAATAAATATCAACAACTCACGACTCGTAAAGTCACAATCAGCAATACCACACAAAGATAATAATGTACCCGCAATTAAATGACATAGTATTATACTTATAGAAAAAGGCCTTAATGAGTTAAAGTAAAGTAAATTTAAAAAAAGGTGTCAATCTAAAAGGATTAAAAGACATATTTATTTATAATTCTAAATCCTGTCCATCCAGAGCGATTTCTTCCAGGCAACCTTTGGATGGCCAGGATAGAATTATAAATAAATATATCTTTTTAATTTAGATAAGGCCACCCAATGTTCACTAAATTAGTTTTTAAATTTCTTACATTATGTAATTTTTTTGGTGTGCATTAAAGACATATCTTATTTATTTCATAAGTAGGCACTCGTGGATTTGTTTTCGAGTAAAAACTTTTCATCAATGAATGATTTCCAGTTACAGCTGTTATACTCGTGTATTTCGATATATGTACTTATTTATTTGAACATTCCTTCAACTACACGTTTAAACGACATCAGACATCCAAATATCACATTCCAAGAAATCAGTCCAAGTACATTGAAAGGTATCACTTTACCTTCACTTACCTGTCTTGACAACTTCAAAAGAACTTGATAAGGACGTACGCACTTAGATACCTTTTTTTTACATGTTATAGGCTTACGCTTGCCTACAACTTGCCTCATGGTAAGCAACGTTATAGTCTATGATCTAGCGCGCTTGCCTAGAAGAAACCGGTTTACTCTCGACTTGAAGACCGACAAATTATAGTTCAAGGGGAATAGAGATTCGGGCTAGGAGTTCCACAGTTTCGCTGCTCACCTAAGTCTATATGAAATTTGTATCTATACCTAATAATTAATTTCATTTAAATCGATCCAAGGAGGTAATTCTTCTTCTTATCGAATGAGACTGGTGTCGAGAGTTTATCAAGCCGGCCTAAGGGCCTCTGACATGGCTTAACGACTGCCGTACTAGACAAACAGCCGGGACCTACAATTTAACTTGTCACCCGATCCACGGAAGTGCCTAAAATAGGTGACCCTCAGTAATGAGGAATATTAAACACGGAGGAGGACATGAATTCCGTAAAATATACCTACGAAGAGCACCCCGATGTTCCATTCATAAAAAAGCTATTACTGCTTCAGATGGAATAATGTTTCTGACATTATGACATCTGGTTTCGGGTTGTCAAACCGACCTAAGCAGGCATCATCTATGGCATAGGAAACTACAATACGCAAACAATTAATTAGTAAATAAATAAATCAAGAACTCGTGTTGATAAACCGATCTTTCCACCTACATACATATCATAAACTGTTTTTTAATAGTATATAAGTAAGTTCGTATGAAAGTGGCCAACTCTGGTGTCAGAATATTATTGATGATAGTGAAAATCTCACACTTTTGGGTGATGCAATAAACGTATCACCCAAAAGTGTGAGATTTTACTCTGACAGCAGAGTCGTTACAGCAGCAGAGAAAATCTTCCTTCGTAGAAAATTTTCTACGTACATACATATACAAACAAAAGACGCTCTCTGTTTCAGAGAAGCGCCATTTTAAGCACCTTATTTGGAAGGTGAGTTTCACCACCACAATTGTGTCTATAGAATAGTACCATGAACCATGAATCATGCACAGTAAACAGAGAAGCAAGGTCATGTTATTGCATTACCTTTGCTCTGCTGTGACGTCATCTAGGTTTAGTTATGGAACGACGGTTAGTTTCGAATTTGTCCAAAATCAAAGAGCTGATATCTGGGAATTATTCAAAGCTAATCAGCTCTCTTTTTTAAAGGGGTAAAGGCTATTTTATTTTTTTTTATTTATTTTGTTTATTTTGCTCTCGATGTTTTTGATAAGTTTCGCATCGCTAATGAACCCTCGATTTTTAATCAAAAGTGTATCAGTTTATCTCAAAGTTACTAAAAATCACATGACTTTTTGAAAATATGTCATGTTTTATTCTTTTAGGAATTTGGATAGATATAATCTTAACTGAAATAATATCAACTAAATTAACAAGTACAAAATTTAAAAAAAAATTGCCTGTACATCGTCAATTTTTTTATTTATTGATTGAAGTGATAATTGTTATTACTTCAACTCAGAAACACTGAAGAAATTGTAAGTTTTCGAAATATCTCTTATGTTTGTATTTATAGTTCATTTCTAAAGAATTACTCATATATAACATTTTTACCGGTGAATCAGAGCAGCAGATGCTACATTGTCTCATGCCATTCTATTTCCAGAAAATATTACCACCAGCTATTTTAAAACTTAATCGGCGTTGGGGTGAGAGCATACTAGGTACTTATTATAACCGCAGAAGACCTACCAACAATTATATGCAAGTATTTTTACTTACATACATATTATGTAGCGTTACTTAAAATCTAGCTATACCTGCATACCTAATCTATACTATATACTATAATATTATAAAGCTAAAGAGTTTGTATGTTTGTTTGTTTGAACGCGCTAATCTCAGGAACTACTGGTGCGAATTGAAAAATTATTTTTGTGTTTAGTAGACCATTTATCGAGGAAGGCTTTGGGCTATATAACATCACGCTGCAACTAATAGGCGCGAAGAAACAATTGAAAATATGGAAAAAACGGGGAAATTATTCATCTTTGAGGGCTTCCATTGCGTGCGTTGCGAAAACAGTTCAAGATATCAAAAAAATATGTATGAATAAATAATGCCCAAAATAACAATTCCACGTGGACGAAGTCGCAGGCACAGCTAGTATATAATAAAACTAAAGAGGGGCGAAAGTCTGAACATTGAAAATATTTTTAAAAAGTTGGTGTTACTCCGGATTGACAGCAGAATACGTTCCAATAATTTCTAGAAATTTTGTTTGTCTCTGTTTGGCTCAACACGCAAAAACGGCTACACAGATCATCATCATTTTGGTATGTAGGTAGTATGAGGTTTAAAAGTGTCATAGGCTACTTTTTATCTCAATATAATACGAGCGAAGCCGCGGTCATCCACTGGTTTTGAATAGGTATTTGAATATCTATTTTCATCACATCGAATCTTAAGCTTAAAACGCCGAAATTTCAAACGAACATTAATGATTCGCCATAGAGCTAAACCGTACAAAATATAGGAATTATCTTTGTATCCTAAGATGGAACAAATTAACCAGTTCCTAAAGACCTCTGCGTCAAAGCGGTGTAAATTGAAACGCGGGTCTTGTTAAAGCAAAATGGGCATATCTTTTACCAGGATTGAAGCCTTGAATAGATTGATTCACCTCGCAGTCAGACTGAGGTCATTTAAACGTATACATACTTGTTTTGATATAATTATATTACATTTCGGATATAACAAAGGCGTTGATGGCTAAGCATGCCTTGACGCTTCGTCAAGGAAAAATAAACGTACAGAGAAAATTCCAGAGAGGTTTATCATTGAACAACAATGTATGGAAAGCAGTATATTAAATATATTATGTTCATTTCTTGGTTTAAGAATGGTATTATTTTAGTACGCCTGCCGTTGAAATAATAAAATAAATATTCCAGGACATTGCACACTGCGCCATCAAGCCCCACACTAAGCAAACGCTTGTGACGTGGGGACTAGACAACGGATATAATACTTATATAATCAATAATTAAACTTATATAATGAACAAGTGGGTGCTCGCGGCTTCGCTCGCATTAAGAAGTAAAATTTGCATCCCCTATTTCATCACTTTAAAAGTGGCATTTCCAAAAATCCTTTCTTAGCGGATGCCTACGACAAAACATCTACTTTCATTCCAAATTTCAGCCCAATCCGTCCAGTGGTTTGGGCTGTGCGTTGATAGATCACTATATCAGTCAATCAGTCAGTCAGTCACCTTTGAGTTTTATATATTTATGTAGATAATTAAAGACAGTATTTAATCTTACTTATCTTAATTCAACCATCAAATGACTACGAGAGTCTTCAAGTACAGAGGAAATAGATATCTTCTAGGCAAGCGTGCGCCTGAAGAAATAGCCCTAAGAAACGTACTTAAGATTCACGATATGTATATTTGACGACAGGTATAAAGTCACACATAAAGATATTTACTGGAATGCTTATCTCTATATGAATAACTGTAATAGAGTAACCTTTAATGAAACACATATCTAAGTAGGTACATACCTACTATTGAAAAAGACATTTATTCGGGTAAAATGTGTTTCAAGCATTCACGAGACTAGCAACTGAATTTGTTGTATTTATCTTCAACGTGGGCAGAGCATGGCCGCCAACACGGCCAAGGTCCGACATCAATACACCAAACTCCTTTCACGAGTAAGGCAATCCTTATTTGAGTAAAAACTCTACACAACATTACTAAGATTGTGGCAAATTTATTACGTCTCATAATACGTTTGAAACTTAATAAATAGTGTAACAACAGATGTTAAAACTCATTTAATTGACAATAAAGCTAATTAAACAACTTAAATGAATCCAATTTCGGTTTCAAACTGGCAGGAAAGAAAACAATTGAAAATCTCTTTTTACCAACCTCCATGTTGTAACCGGAAAATTGTCTTTGGAACGAGCGACATTGAATATCGAACGTTAATGAACTTTTAAACTTGTAACGTGGAGTTCGTCTGACAAACATTGCAAACAGATGGATTCATAACTTTTGAAATAAGCACTTTAGCTGCAAGGCTGATATGGCGCGAACGCGATACATTTTTGCCTGATGGTTTTATATAGGGCTGCTACAAATTAAATATTTCACATACCTACTAATAAAACTGTCTAATGTAACTGTCGTAAAATTGTTGGTCGAAGTATAATACTACTCACTTAAATATTGGGTTTTTATTAAAATTAAACGTATTGCATTATCTTTAATCCTACGCTAGGAGTTGATGATTATAATTACTAATGGTAAATATATGTAAAAAATTACTACTAAAGTCCTAGTAATAGATAGGTTATAATATTATTCATAGTTAAATTACCCAATAGCTATCCACTATGTAATTTATCAGTTTAATTACCTACTCAATTATTTCTTTGTCAACCCGCTCTTTGTTTGTAAATAATTATTTCTTTATTAACATTCTTCGAGCCCTTCAATTAGCATAGCACAATACCGTCATCTTCTATTATTAGTATTATTACCGGCCATTTGTTACTACCGTACTAAACTTATAAGCTGACCGCCTCATCTACATAAAGTGCGTTGGAGTAAAAATAGTAACTGTTGAGTAGTCGTAAAACTAATTCATTGTGTAAGCGATCGTCTCATCCGGTGAAATGTGTCGAAGTATTCTGTAGAGGCAGCCCTAGCGCGGGCTCCCCTCCGACGCTGTGCACGTGCGCGCCGACGGCACACGAATGCGACCGATTGGAGGCGACCAACCTGCTGTTCCATTTACGAACTGTCATAACATTCTTTTTTACAAACAAAATCCTACTTTATTTTATTAGAATAGGATAGAAATTGAACTGCAGCTTTAATTATACTTATGGTGTTGTTGGAAACGGAACGCCATGCCCTCGAGACGACCGAAGCGCATGCGAAATTACCACGTCACAACCCAAGCACACATTTTCCATTGCTCGCTTTATTTCTTCTTTATTTTAATATAACACAAAGAAGCATCAATGTAACGTAAAATTTAAAACGCCACACCAGCCAAAGACGGAATTACGGTATTTGTATATAGGTCGTTACTACTCGCTTCGTGTTGAATCTTGTTGATTTTTGAGCCACTTTTGTTCGTGATATTATCGCATATTATGTTGATTGATAAATATATTATGCGTTTAGGTTAAAAGATTATCTTGAAATAATTATTTGTAGATAGCAATATATTATGTTTGGTGTGTAATGACGAATTAAACACACGGTTTGGAAAGGAGGTCGTTAATCAAAAGGCTAATGATTTATTAGCGATTTGTTCGTAGCTCGGCCGTTGGGGAGAATATTTCAGCGAATCATTATCAGAAGGTTCTATTTATCAGAACTGAGCAATATTTCACGGTGAAGTTAAGATTTCTACAAAGGAAGCTTAACAAGATAATTCTTATAAGAAAGTAACACGATTATGAAATTTTGTAGCTGATCGCAGGTTGCTATGCAAGAAGTAAGAATCTTGAAATAACTAGGTGTGGACGAATATCTCTAGAAGGCACAGAATACAGAGTACAATAGATGGTTTAAATAAATAAAATATGTAAATATAAATATTCCGGGTCATTGCACACAGCGCCATCTAGCCCCACACTAATATAATATTTAGGTATATACTTTTGTTTTGTAAATACATTTTTATTATACATACAAACGACCAGACTCAAAACAAGTAAGTAAATAGAAAAGTTCATGAATACTTGTGTCACGCGGGAATCGAACCCGCAACTCCAGATTAGAAATGTTTATGAAGTACATAATTATTAGCACAGAGATTAGTTCGTATGCGTACTTACTTATTAGGTATATGTATGTATAATATATCTGATGAGCTAAAAAATAACTCGCATTTTAGAATTGTTACATCAATTATAACAGCGTAGGTAGGCTTTACTTTTAATTGTTCTTATATGAGTCGAGCAAAAGTTATAAAAAGACGTATAAATAAATGATAAGTACCTATCTGCGGTGTGTTTCACAATGAGTCGGATACGGATCCGATTCGATTAAGACGGAAATCAGTCGGCATGGAAAGGATTTTTTCAAATCACAATGATTCCATACGATTCTTTTGACAAAATTATTTAACAGAAAAATCGGAAACGTTCCCTGAGCCAAATAGCTAGCGGCTCAAACACCTTGCAGATACCTTCATTATATCTAAGAAACCACGAGTTTTATGTTTCAAAACTTAATCAAGTCTTATTAAATAATAGTTTCATCGAAGACTGATATTTCCTATTACAACTTATTAATTAATTAATTACCACAAATTTCTTCCCATACTATTCTGATTCGAACTGTAAATAAGAACCACGAGTTTTAAGTTTCAAAACTCAATCTTTGAGTAATAGTTTCACTGAACTCTGAACTTTTACTACCTATTAAGTACAACTTATTACTTTTACCACCAGGTCGTCCCATACTAACAAGATATGTAATCATCACCTTGTGTCACAAACGTTCCTAGCTCTTCCCCTAAGGGTAGCGTGGCGCCGGAAATCGAACCCGCGCCGCAAACATCCGCGCCGGCCGCCCGGTCACTCACCCACTGTGCACCGTCTACTGACAACTGACAACTGTGAGGATATTGTTAGTACGGAATGTACAGGGTTGCTGGTAAGATATTAATCAATAGGGAGGAGGCTTATGCCTAGCAGTGGGATCTAATGACCTGATGATGAAGGAGATATTGAATCATTGTAGATGATTTTCTTTTAAATATAGCTAGTGTTGTTCCTTCCAGTTTCATAGTGTAGTAGGTAGTATCTAAGAAGTGTGTCGCAGCGGAACAAAACTAGATATTCATCCAATGTTTTCAGGGTAACTGGTAAGTAACACATAAAACCTTTAAAGAATGTTTAGTACATCAAAAAAAAAATTGAGAAAAAACCAGCTGCTCTATACAAAAAGTTCATCGCCCCCTGACAATAGGAAAGTAAAGGTTTTACATGGGTTTCCTGAAGTCGTAGAATCTCCTGGAGCCTCCGTGGCATGAATTCGGGATAAAAGTAACCTATTTTTAATCCAGGACCTAATCTACCTCCATAGGTACCTAATTTTATCTAAATCGGTTCAACCGTTTGAGCTTTCACCAACTCACGGATAAACTTTCGTTTTTAGAATATTAGTGTAATGTAACTCAGTTGGTCCATCTATAAGAGCCTTAATAATATTAAGAACCTAGAACTAGCATTTTAGCTACCTCTATTCTTTAACCAAATCAGTAAAATAAGGCTTGTAATCTTTAGGCCTGCGGTCTGTGATGTCACTAAGGTCGAAGGCTCCGTAAAACCGGTGCGTTGACCGCGTGTATATGTATGAGTTATATGTATGTATGGTCACTCTCAAATAAATCAGTTTAATGAATTCCTATTGTGTCTGCCGTAATTTGTCATTGTATTTAGGTGGAGATGAGGTATTTAGTAGGTAGTTGAGTCAGAACAGTAGTGTGAGCTGGAAGTTGTTAATTACGTTATCTAAATAATCATTTAAGTCATAGTACAGTATAGTAGCCATGATACAAGCATAAGCTTAGTATGGGGCTAGATGGCGCTGTGTGATACGTCCTGAAATATTTATTTATTATCTTATTATTTATAGATTTAAGCTACTGTTGCGATAAGCATAAAAAACACACATACAATAAAATACATATTTTTGCAGGTGACTAGTTTTTAATACTACAATATAATACAATACATTTATTGATAATTCCATTATTTCATTTAAATCATTTACATGTCAGTCTTTTAGATATCACCATAATTATTTTACATATCGCATCTCTGGTACCATGAAAAATGAATTAAACTAAGGATTAAGGAACTAAGGAGGTAAAATCTACAAATTACTTTAAACCTAACATACTAATTACTTAACCTGTCAAATAAGTAAAATTACATTATTCTAAGACACTTGCGCAACGATTCTTAAACGCATTTAGTTTCAACATTAACTTATAACAAAAAAGCTATGTTTATGAGTAGTTCTATAAACGGACCTGAAACCTTCAAAGTCGAACCCTGTTAAAAAAATCCTAGGTCCCAATATGTGTAAAAACTTCACAAAGGCCAAAAAATTACTTTCACTAAATTTAACCCAGCTTAAAACTAAAAAAAAACAATGTCAGTGGTGTCAGAGCGTATTACTTGATGTTATTGATCCGGAACAGCCTCAAGCCCCTCGAATATCTGCAGCCCTTTATCTCTGCTCTATGGTGGCACGCAGGAACACCAATAACATCAGAATCTTGTTTTTTTAGGAAGATAAATTTCAATATGGCTAACATGTGTATTTTTTTGCTTATATCCTTGCTGCACTTGATTATCTGAGGCTGTATACAGTAAAAACAAAATATTAAGTGTGTCGTAGTGTATTATTAATTATAATATCGTAATCATTTTATATTTTTATTTATATTATTTTATCATTTTTTTTTAATCTTCAAGTAGCTGACTGGCGGGAAGCGGCTCAAGACCGGGACCAGTGGCGACCTCTTGTCTCGGAGGCCAAGACTCACTTTGGGTCACTGCGCCAGCGAAGTAAGTAACATTTTATACATATATTCCTGATAAAATAAAATGATTCATTCCTTCTACTCCTTTTTTTCTTTATATGTAGTTTTCTTTATATACTTAATGAAAGAAATAAAAGGCCAGTAAACCAGCAATCTCTCCGAAATAGGTCGAGAGAATCCACTGCTATTTTCTTGCAAGTTGGTTGAATAGACGAAGAAAAAGTTAGTGCTTGAGAGTAGTAAATTATTATGTCTACAATAAATTATTATCTCTTTATTCATCTTTACATAATCACAGGCCTCACACACGGTATTTTTAAGGCATCACCATAGTCAACACTATAGCTCGGTATTTTAAGTGGGGCCGTAGCCAACACTAAGAGCCAACACTTTTTTCCAAAAAAAAGTATATATCTATTATATCCGTTATCCAGTACCCATGATACAAATTTAAGCTTAGTATGAGGCTAGATGGTGCTGTATGATATGTGCTAAAATATTTATTTATTTATTTTACAATACCATTCTTAAAATAAGTATCATTAGTACTTTGCAGCTGGTAGGAAATAAGACAATAATGACGTGGTGATCATGTTTATCAGCAGCATGGCACAGAATCAATATCGGCGTCCGACCAGCCCCAACCGGAAACCAATGATGACGCCATGATATTTGTGATCCTGCGACAACGACATCATGCCAAATAGATTACTCATAGGGATTCAAAAATTACGACACATATACAAGGTGTAACAGAAGGGTGTGACAATACTTATACTATACATACCTATGTATATATAGAATACAGCCCACTAGGTTTCAGAATTCTAAGTGTCATAGATTTCGAGTAATCATAAGTTGAACTTTCATTAAAACTTTAAGACTTGCAACCCTACATCTTATCATTTTGAGCGTTCATTGACTTTTCTTTCATTGACAAATGACACGGCGCGGAGGTGTCTCTCTGAGAGCGCGAGAGAGAGAGAATACGTTGCGTTAAAACTAATGCTAGAACGGGATGAAAGAATGTTTCGGTTTCGTCACTCGCTAGAGCTGCCACGAAATCAAGTGAAAAATATTATCTAATTTTTGTATGGTAAAAAATATATGCGATTTAATTTTTCATATTTTGGTATATGACTCCTCACATGATATATATGTATACTCTTTAATATTATCACACCCTTCTGTTACACCTTGTAGATATGTCAATATTTGTACATCACAATGATGAGATGACACAAGTTCAAAACTACCACATTTTTTTACACTAATTACTTAATTTTTACACTTCTGTGACGTTTTCCTGACGATTTCGTAAGCAAAATAGCATAACTTGGTTATCAATCCGTCATGATTATTAGACGTTATTATACCGTGGGTCGGATGACGCGTTAAACTGTAGGTCCGGGCTGTTTGAATAGAACGGCAGTCGTTAAGTCATGTCAGAGGCCCAGTTCGGGCAGCTTGATAGACTCTGGACACCAAAGTTGGCCACTCTCATCACAGATAAGAAGAAGAAGATTAGACTGTAAGTGTCTGTATGTCGCAGTTTTCAAAGAATTGGTTCAATTTCTAGACATTTTGGGTTTGGTTTTTGATGTGACGTGGGATGCATCGACTTTTGATGAGTATATTCATTCATATATTTGTTGTTAGTTGTCTCTAAGGGCATGGGGCTCGACTCCCTTGCTTGCTGTCTGCCCCTTCGATACAACATTCATGGATAGAGTACCTAATAAGATAGAAAGGATATATTTGCTATTTGCTATAACTACACATTATTAACTATATATTGCTATTTTTATAACTATATGCTGGATGCTATGTGCTAATTTGTTATTTTTTTAGGGTAGTGCTATGGTTCATTAATGAAATCATTAAGGAAACGTAAAGAGATCTTTCTCTTTACGTTTCCTTTTAATAAAATATTATGCTCATACATTTATGATACCAAGAATTAGCTATTCTACGGAACATAATAATTTCCATGGAAAAAAGGAGACTGGCAAATGACATAAATACACGAAGCTGTGTAACAATATTGACCTCAACTTAGTAACAGCCGTTTGAGTAAATTAATATTAAAAATGAAATACCTAAATATACAACCTATGTACCTACTATCGTAAATAAATCTGTAATATTGCACGTAAAACTTCGCTTTGTACGTACATTTGTCAAAGTTTTCACTAACCTTACTAATTTTAAACAAATTCTTCAACTGAAACCTTCAAGACAATTAACTAAAATTCGTTTTAGATAAACGTTTTGAACAACTAAAAAAATTAGCTAAATATAAGCATTAGCAAATATTCTAGATTTTCAAAACTTTTACCGATTTTTATTTATCTAAAGCACATGTAAGCCCACACATTCGGAAAACCTAAGCACATTGAAATACCAGAATCCAAGACCTAATCTGCTAACGTTTAGATTAAAGTGACCCTTGAAGTTAATTTTAGTAAAACTTACGGTGAGCAGCTTCGACCAGCCTCGTAGACCTTTGCGGCATCCTTCCATGACACAAGTTAAAGGAAAATAGACTCTATTCATTTGTGATTTTACTATGACTTCGCCGTTGAAAGGAAATGGATAGGTCTACGTTGTCTGGTCCGAATGTGCGCAGACTTTCCGTAAGGTTATCAAACTGGTGTGTCGATCTGTTGACCGACTAGTACATTATGCGCCACGACTGTTGGATTCTAGTACGAAATAAAAATATGGGCTTGCAGCACCACAAATAATTATATTATGTGATACTGTATTCTTTGATATAGCATAGAAAGAGAAGACTTCGCTTACAGTATTGTTGCGTGAGTAATTTATAATGCGTGGTAGATTTTGGAGAAAATAGGAGAACTGTTTTCTACCATTTAAAATTCTATCATAAGTTTACGTTTACGTTTTTTACAGAAAAACGAACTAAATGGATTTGCAACGAATACCGATTATTCGTAGTTTCTATATAAATCTTTGCTTTGTGCGGACAACAAATTATATGTAGGTATTTTTGCAGCCTCATACCCCTGGCTTATAAAGCGTAGCGTTATTTACTCTTGTTACCGTGAAAATAATTTGTTTTAATTTATAATTGTAAGACTGTCTGCTACGTAAGATTTTGTTTCGGGTTTGCGTCAAAGTCGTTAAGTTAATTACTTACGTAAGTAGCAAAAGTGCGTAAATAAAGAATAAATTATCCAAGAGTGTTTACGATTTCGGTCGCGTGGTTTAAAATAATAAGTACGTGTTTTATCTATACTAATATTATAAAGCTGAAGAGTTTATTTGTTTGTTTGTTTGAACGCGCTAATCCCAAGAACTAATGGTCCGATTTGAAAAATTATTTTTGTGTTGAATAGACCATTTATAGAGGAAGGCTTTAGGCTATATAACATCACGCTGCAACTAATAGGAGCGAAGAAACAATAGAAAATGTAGGAAAAAACGGGTAAAAATATTCATATCTGAGGGCTTCCGTTGCGTGCGCTGCGAAAACGGTTTAAGATATCAATATAAATAATATATAAAAGTGTATGAAAGTATTATTTCTCTTGAAATGATCTTACAAAATGTCCGCATTAGTATAAGTCTATCTTTTAAGGTTAACTCACTAGAACCGCTTTTATGGTAATAACTATTCCACGCGGACGAAGTCGCGCGCACCAGCTAGTTACTAATATCGATGGACAGGATAGGGTCAATATTTACTGAGATGTACTTAGCTAAAATATTGACAAAGATTTGTAATGAAAAACTTAAGAAATGTGTTGTATGTATATTGTTGATTTATGTTTCATTCTTCTATATGAATATGTCTGATATGTCTGATTTGTGAAATGATGTACCTAGTATATTTATGTGTAGCGAATTCTCTTATAGCTTTTTGAACATATACCTAAGTAAGTGGTGTAGGTAGTATTTTTATAGCCTCCGTGTTAATACTAACATTTCCCCTATTTCTCACAAAACAGCCTAACAAAGACAGAGTCAAGTCAAAGAGGAAAATCGAAACGCCAAAACACGTGCCAGCCTAAATGGAGACAAGCCTTTTCATGGGAACTCGTAAATTATTAGGATCTCGTATTTTCTGCATTTCCACGAAATGATTTGAGTTCATCGTATTGATGAAGTTTATTTGGACCCTTGATCCTGATAAATTATATTATATACAAGTGGGTACTCGCGGCTTTGCTCGCATTTGGAAGTAAAACTAGCATCCCCTATTTCACTCCTTTAAAAGTAGCATTTTCAAAAATCCTTTCTTAGCGTATAACATCTACCTGCACACCAAATTTCAGCCCAATTCATCCAGTGGTGTAGGCTGTGCGCTGATAGATGACTATCGATAACTCAGTCACCTGTCACCTTTGAGTATTATATATGTATTTAGATTACTGGTGCAATATCGTACAGTTAAAATAAAACAGTTTTGATCCTCTGCCTGTCGTTGTTAGCATACCTACTTATCTATGTTTCCTATCAGGAATGTGAACGGAAGGCCTTACAATAAAAATTAAGTTTAAATGGAATAAAAACGACCGTAAATGCCAGTTTCTGTGTGTGAGCTGTAGAACGTTTATTTAAGAAATCATTTGCTCATCAAGACGATTGATATTTATTCAATAATAAGAAACAATATTTACACATATTAACACTAATAGAACTAAAAAAGAGTATTTACATCTAAACTAAATTTAAACAATTTACATGTGGTATGGAACCAAGAACGCTGGCTGCATTCCCACGCTGGATTGCTATAGAAATCCTTTGTGCAAGGAACCAGCCAGCGTTCTTGTCTCTAGTGATGTCAATCAACATTTTATTTCATTTTTTTGTAAAAGACTTAGTGCTTTTACCCCACGGACCAAAAGTTTCGAAGCCAAGCGGTACGAAAATATAATCAGTCGATAATGATGTACCTATATTTTCGCCGCTTGGCTTCTTCTGCTGCGTCCGCCGCGGCTCCTGCCGCTTGTACTGTTCCACTGAGGCGAGAAGGAGCTAGTGTATCGACGCAAGTTGCGTCCCATACAAGAGCTTTTCCCCGCTCCCAGGGAATCAGTGTGAGGCCATCGGGGCGCTTTGAAATAGAAATAGAAATCATTTGTAAATATTTTTTTATTTGATCCTAGTCTTTTTGTGTGGGTTGTTAACTTCGTGTCTTCTTTAACTTCATTATTTGAAATTTAGGACTAAATATTAAAAAAGTTAATCAATTATTTAATTACACAGTTAAGTTATTAATTTTAAACAGTCATTAAATAATTTCAAGCCACCAGCAATATTAAATCCCGAGGAATTCCCAGCTTTTATCACAAAGGGTTAGCCGTAAGCCAAGCCATTCTATTTCCCTATTTACACCACTGAATGCTAATTAATAATCATTGTAATTACATACATACTCATATTGCATTTGTGTCATAATAGATACATTGTCATAGGCTTCCTGATTAATTTAGAAACATTATAAGCATAGCTAAAAAGAGATATAATATGTATGCAATAGACAAAAAAGTGAAAATACCATAAGTATTAATTTATTTATTTTATAATGGCACTAGAAACAGAATGTATTCTTTAATGAACTGAATATATAGCTACATTTAAAGGTTTCGACCCAGAACAAATTCCGAAATATGCGTACACAGCTTTATCTACCTACATAAATGTGATTAATAATTACAAAAATATGAGTTAGAGAGAAAACACAGCATTAGTTACACATAAACAATAATGATACACAAAGACAACATATTTACAAACTAGCTGGTGCCTGCGACTTCGTCCGCGTAGAATAGTTATTACCATAAAAGCGGTTCTAGTGAGTTAATCTTAAAAGATAGGCATATACTGTTGCGGACCTTTTGTTAGATCATTTCAAGAGGAATAATTTTATATATTTTTTTGATATCTTGAACCGTTTTCGCAGCGCACGCAACAGAAGCCCTCAAAGATGAATAATTTTCCCCGTTTTCTCCACAGTTTCCATTGTTTCTTCGCTCCTATTAGTTACAGCGTGATGTTATATAGCCTTAATCCTTCCTCGATAAATGGTCTAATTAACACAAAAACATTTTTTCAATTCGCACCAGTAGTTCCTGAGATTAGCGCGTTCAAACAAACAAAGAAACAAACTCTTCAGCTTTATAATATTAGTATAGATTAAATACAGTATTGATACTATATTTTCGTTGTAATGCAATCTATGATAGTTTATTTGGTTGAGTTTATTTTTTTGCGGGTCCGATTCCTGCATGATAATTAGAAATTTTCAATTTGTAATTACATGTGTGGAATCTGGTCGTTTCTATGTATATTAAGTATGTATTAGAAAATAAAAGTATATAAGTTATTATATCCGTTATCTAGTACCCACAACACAAGCGTTTGCTTAGTGTGGGGCTAGATGGCGCTGTGTGCATTGTCCGTGAATTTTTATATACGTGTAAAATAAAAACATTTACATCTGGCTGGACACTTCCGTGTCTGAAAGCCGTAGAAGGTCACATTTAATCCAGGACCTTTGATTGAATATGTCTGTTTGTTAACAGAAGTAATGGTGCAGCTGGAATACACCGTTAAGCGCTTGGTATCATTATATGTCACGGATATTCTATGGGAGGGTCATAGTAAATTGTGTATCATAAAAATCCTTTTTCCATGCTTTACTCCGTTCAGCACGATTTTCCCGCTATTTTAGTAGATATTATTCCACATCTTCATCAAAGCGACGTATCTTCATTCCATCTCCGCGCCCCTTTAGGTTTTATTACGTACAAACCCAATAACCCGACTTTGACTTGCCATCTCTGGAAATTTCGCACCTGTACTATTTGACATTATACATTACACTCACACTTCAGATTTAAATTTAACTGGTTATTGAAGTATGAGTGACTTTATCCCCGTGAGTATAAAAAAAATCGCCTTGTTATTTAAGGGTAGGACAATGAACCTCTTTCAAGAGATGGTTTGTAATTGTTAAATATATTTCTTATCTGCAGCCATGATCTGCCTTTTCCCACAGTGTCGCATGTGCGGATATGGGATGACAAGTGCCTTTGTATATTTACCTACCTATCTATCACATTTACTAACCTTTCACAACTGGTTCTACTACCTATATAGTTAATAGCACAGAACTGACCTAAAACGTGGCATTCCATTTTGGGTGCTTCCGTGGGTTAGATGGCATGTTAAATTGTAGGTCTGCTCGAGCCGGCTGTTTGTCTAGTATGGCAGTCGTTAATCCATGTCAGAGGCCCTTAGGGCGGCTTCATAAACTCTCGACACCAGAGTTGGCCACTCCCATTCAAGTACGAGTAACTTGCACAGTAATGTAATAAATACAATCAACATTTGATTTTAAACATTCAGCACGAAATATAAATGAATATTCCAGGACATTACACACAGCGCCATCTAGCCCCACACTAAGCAAACGCTTGTCGAAATATAAATAAATAATTAAATATTACGGGACATTACTCACAGCGCCATCTAGCCCCACACTAAGCAAACGCTTGTGTCGTGGGGACTAGATATCTGACCAACATGAGGAATACAACTAAAATTTATTGGTTCAAATTGCTACTTTGTTAAATATTAATTTCAAATTTACTGGCCAACTATCAAACAATAACATTTCCCTTCCCTTGAAGATATCCCAGCTGTTAAAATTAAACATTGTAACTTCGCTACAAAACGCAAACAGATTGCTTCACTTCGATACTTCGGGGAACAAAGTCTACTAATATCTATTGCTGAATAATTACTGGATATTGCGTCACATATTATAGTTATGTGTTACTTACAGGTTCTGTAAGTAATATGTAACACCCCCATCCCCTCCCCCCACCAAAAGATGTAGAAAATATGGCTGCGCCTTTTCTTGTACTTGTTCAGTTTATTTATCCTATTTATTATGGAAACACTGTTGTGATCAGTATAATAAAATGCAACCTATTAAGTATGCACTTATAAAATGTAAAAAAAAAAAAAATGAATTTAAGTCTATAATAAATAAAAACATACGTATTTTTTGTAAGAGTAGAATAAGAATTAAAAATATGTATTTCTAGACATTTTGGTATCTATTTTACTCACGCATAACTATACTATAACGCATAACTATATATGCAACGGTGTAATTATCTAGCAAGCTTGTCTAGAAGAAACCGGTTCACTCTCAACTTAAAGACCTATAAGATTTTACAATTCAAGGAGAGAAATATACCTCTGTAAGTGCTTATAGATTAAACCTACAAATTGCTAAACCAATTTCTACAAGGTTCCCTCGAACCCTATTGCTATTGTGTACTAATTAACGTTACCATAGAGGGGCCATTTTAATTGAAGCCGGAATCACTTCACACGGCCAAGTCCAATATTGACGATTTGACATGGTGTACCATACGCCCCCATGGCACAGAATATTACAGAAGCATCTACATAAAATTTTACAAGAGTTTGTTGTTATGTATGATTGTTAACTATTCCCGCATGGCTAGAACAAATTTAGTTAAATGTAGTTTAGGTACCTGTTATGTATCTGAATCTATCTTTAGTTTGCATTAAATAGTAGTCCATATCCGTTGTATTTTTCCAGACTGCTTGCTTAATAAGCCAAAATATATAGGTACCTATCTAAACCCAGTTTCTCTAATCTCCATCATCCAAGCTCAAGATGTTTTTTTTTAAATATATGTATTTAAAATAAAACATATTTTTTTTTAAGTATCTTTATGTCTCTCTCACTTATACATACTTACTAAATGTTAAATGTACATAAGTAATAAGATTTTTTCTTAAGGAAAAGTACTAACATAAAATTTATGACTGTGAGTACCTACATTCTCGTACCACAGTAAAATTTTCAAATTTCTTGCGTTGTTTTTTATTCTCCCGTCACAGTATACATATTTATCCCTCTGCATTAATCTGCACCCGGGATAGGTCAGTGACCGCTGCGCGCTGCACTATGGGGTCGGAAATATTTAGAAAACGATTTATACTCACTACGACCCTCCCTCGGTGGGGTGATAGATGCTGCTTCATCTGGTATTGGTGACGAGAATACTCATTTTAAGAATCAACCTTCTTAATTGGAATACTTATTTCATCGCAATGCTGTCAATTCATAAACTCGCGCACTTTTATCTAGACTCTTTTAATCTTTTAAATATGACATTGTTGGTTAAGTGATTGTAAATATGTATGTAATTGTAGGGTATTTGAATATATTATGTAAATTAAATTATTAATGTACTTATTTCGATGCGACCGTGTTCATTATTATTAAATAAATTTAACTTGAGAACTGGCACAATACAAAGCTGTGGCGAAATGAGAAAAAAAAAGTATAAATTTGACACAATAAACTATCTGTATTTATTTGTATTTGCACATGGTCCAGGTTAAAATCAAAGCTCTTATGTAAATCCTATTTCTTACTAGCTATCCTACTAATTTCCGTACTAATTTCGTAAAGGCGATTTTTATTAAACTGACAAACTGTAACGAATTAGTAGTCCTATGTTTTAATTTATTTATTCATTTATTGCTCTACAGTAATATGTTAAAACCTAAATTTTTTCATTGTTTAACATACGTAATGAAATAAAACTAAAGTCATACATAAGTACTTATTTATTGTGAACTGTGGACATAAAAGAAGTTGCTTAGTACTCGTAGGTACCTACAATATTCTGCAGCCAACAATTTGCCCATCAACATGCACACAATAATTAACATTCATAATCAACTAACTCCAGAAAAACTAAGCACCACTAATAGTGTAACAGACTAACCAGTTTATCTCGAGTTTGGCGCCAAAACGGGCTATAACGTACCTAGACAGGTACGCACGGTTCAGCTGAGCTGGTAGAAGCAGGGGTTCCAAAAATGAAACATTTTTATATGAACCAAGGACGTTTATTCGCCTACATGGCTACGCTAATACTAACTTACAAAACAATACTTAAAACTAAACTTAGTTACAATACTACCTGCGTACAAAAAAGGGACAGCGTGCACATGTGTGGGTCGGGAACCGACCGCGCGGCAGGACATTGGAGCCGTCTCCAGTGTTGATAAAAAAACATTGGTTATTGCAGATGACAGGACATAACTCCTCCGTCCATAAGAATGAAATTTTACGATGATGAGTTAATCAGAGGAAAATTACATTAACATTTTTTTTAAATGTCCATTAAATAGATATCTGTGTTATAATGTGTTCCGTTTCAACAATTATAATCAAAAATCAGTTTCACATATTTGAATAGCAAAATGGGTTTTATACAATTTAACAGAATAATACAAATAATAGTTACACAGAACTAAAAGGTCATGAATAGAATTATTACACAATGACATGTATATAAACTAATATTTTTCCTTAATAGCTTTAGAAACAATAAAAATCATTTAAATCTGTCTACACAAAATTAACAAAGAAAGACTATAAAAGATGACAGTAAAGTAAAACATTTAAATTAGAAATAAGTGAAAACGCACAGGGTTGTATCAAAATATAAAAAACGAACTCAATTAAAATTGACTATAACACTGAGACAAAATATTTGATTCAAATCAATTAATGTGATATTCCATAGTTATACCTAATTGAAATGAATTATGTTTTAAAATGACATGATAATTAAGATGTGGCAAATAAAATATTTTTATGATTAATTCAGAAATTGAATATCTACTATAAATGGTATATGTGTTAACAGATAGCGGCGGGATTATAACATTATTTGTTACAACTTGTTATCAATTTCATAGTTGCACTTCGGTGGTTGCAATGAATAAATCAACTGATAAAAACTTAATTTTTTTGCATATGAAACATTGTTACCGCAAGAGTACTTTTAATCTATTGGTATTACTTAAACGATTTTAATAGAATTACACATAAAGTAAAATTATACAAAGTTTTACATATAGGAATGTTTTACAAGTATGATGTTAGATGAATATGAGGTGACCTGTTATTATAAACAAAAGTTAGTACAATGTATATAAAATATTTCAATGCAAATGTAAAAATAATTAGAGCAAGTGGTACAGTCTATAATTTATAAACAGGTTTGGGCAGATTTTACATTCAATTATAAGTTACTTGTTAGAAACTGCATTCAACATTTTATGGGGCCATTTTATAGAACAACAAATGATTGTTTTTACATGGATATGCGAATAAACACATAGGCAATGCAATAACGGAGAAAATTTTATAGTTAAACTAAATTTACATTTAAAGTTTTAGTTATATGATACAAAAACCTGTTATAATTGTCCATTGTCTGTTCTGCATTTTTTTTCTCTTATGTAACGTTGTTTAATCACTCCAGTAACGTTATCACAAATACGTTTTTAAAGTACGGCACTGATTGGAATTTCACTGTTGTAGATTAAATATTTCACTAGTTTTAATTTAACGGCTTGCACAAACACTTTTATGTAGGGCAGTTTCAACCGCCACCAGAGCTGGAACTTATTTGATGTATCAGGAGACATCATGAAGGCGATAGGCAGAGTTACCTGCATCACTTTGAGGATAGGATTGGATAGGTTTTTGGAACATAAACTGTTTTACGTATGGGACAACCATCTAGTAATTGAAATGATCTCAACTTGACAGAAATACTGACATTATTAACTCAAAACAGTAGTATGTAACTAAATTGATACCTAACACACAAAATTACATTATACACATTATAACTTCACTAAGGTGGCTAGATTTTGTAGCCTCATCTAATGCTAGAGCTTAATTCTACTTAGCTAAGTCGCTATTGACTCCGCCGATTTCTAGTGCAGAGTGCAGCGACAACTTGTTAGCAAGCGATGCTTGTCTCACTCCCAAGTTACCTAGTCTAAACTTACATAAGTCACTATGCATCCCGCCGATTTTTGTGCAGTATGCAGTGACAACTTGTAAGCAAGCGATGCTTGTCTCACTCCCAAGTTCCCTAGTCTAAACTTACCTAAGTCACTATGCATCCCGCCGATTTTTGTGCAGTATGCAGTGACAACTTGTAACACGAGCGATGCTAGTCTCAGTTACAAGCTCCCTAGCCTAAGATCTATCTAAGTCGCTATTGATTCTGCCGATTCTAGTGCAGAATGCAGCGACAACTCGTAAGCGAGCGATGTTTGTCCCACTTACAAAGTTCGCGGAATAGGTAGGAGGTCATGGGATTAGTGATGGGTACTACTCACATGCCGTCGCAAACCCTCCATGAGTATAGCTGCCAGCGCCGTCCTCTGCTCCAACCTCGAACCAGTTTCTTCTACAGCTGCACACGCGTCCAGGAGTCGTATTTGTTTGGTTCGCGGATTCAGGTTCCAGAACTTCGTGACATACACCGGCTGATGATGTCACTAAAGAAGTCTGGACTTCCTTTTATCCGCACCGGCTGCGCCAGACAGGTACGCACGGTTCAGCTGAGCTGGTAGAAGCAGGGGTTCCAAAAATGAAACATTTTTATAGGAACCAAGGACGTTTATTCGCCTACATGGCTACGCTAATACTAACTTACAAAACAATACTTAAAACTAAACTTAGTTACAATACTACCTGCGTACAAAAAAGGGACAGCGTGCACATGTGTGGGTCGGGAACCGACCGCGCGGCAGGACATTGGAGCCGTCTCCAGTGTTGATAAAAAAACATTGGTTATTGCAGATGACAGGACATAACTACCTATGTCCACCCTACTTATGTTTCTATGGGGTATCGATTATTCCGCCGCCCCGCCCCGCGCCCCGCACCCCGCGCCCCTTACCACCTATCTAGCGTAGCGCTTTCCCGCTCTTTTGCGAGCGCGAAAAAGTTTGCATATCCTTTTTGAAAATGGCAGAATAAACAAATGAGGTTAAGTTATGAATAATAATTCTAAGGAGGTTAGCTTTGAACTGATATTCTTACGAATCAGAATCAATGAATTATTAAAATTGCTGTCTCTTTGTTTCATTTATAGAGAAAGAGAGAGATGAAAATCCTTGCGTTTATAGGATATGATTGAAAACAACTGTAAACAAATTACCATTTGTTTAGTCAAGGATTAGAAGTAAAATGGAAAATAGCTTTAGGGCGTATAACAGAAAGTCATGGGCCAATGAAATACAGCTCTTTGTGCACTGCAGAATATGAATTCAAGATAATTGAATTGAATGAGCATGAATATGATATAATTCATGCTCAGCGTAACTTAAATGTTTATCTCATTTGTAATCAATATTGTCAGTTACTATGATATAAAAATGACTAGAGCCATATCAGTATCACACACAAGAAAAATTACTTATTACTCTACCTTACTCATAAAATCTCTTTGATTATAATAACACAGAACACATAAGTAATACAAACTATACCTACTCAAAATGGCAGCTTATTATGCAATAAGATACAGAAATCTAGGCTTTCGAAAATAGCTACTAGTACAAATATTTGTTAAATAGAACATTTTGGGATTTTTTTTCTGTATTCCCCCCGCGTTTGCCGAGGCCCTTTCTTAGGGTTCTTTCTGATGTGTCGTTTTAATTTTAATAAGTGACCTTAATGGTCATGAGTTTTAATTAGCAGTGTATTTCATGTTATTAGACGCGTTTAAGATTTTAGATACTGTTAATGAATTCGTATTGATTTTTTTTTCAGCGATTTTCTCAGCATGAAAATTTTGGGTTAGTAAGTATTAGATCTAGAGTATAGAAAACAGCCAGCTGTATTCTACCTACAAAAAATATCTATACCTAACAGAATTTTCTGGATTAGTAAGAAAATTAGTCAAGGGCATCAAAAACAGCTTATACCTACTACGAATATTTCTCCTACAGAAAGTTCAGGAATAGTAAGTAAATATGCGTAGGCTACCAAAAACAGTTTCACTAAGAATATTTCTCAAACAGAGGCTCCTAAAGGCTGAATAAAGCTAGTATGGACCTTGGAGTGGATTCTTTCTCGCAGTGATTAGCCTGCCGAGCTACAAAATACCACAATACAGGCTGTACCACGATCTGTGTATCGTAATATTATAATCATCAAAAAACAAGCTTAAAAATTAAATGGCAGAAGTAATTCAAATTACATTAGAGCAGGTTTTTTATATTAAAAATTTTTGTAGTTATTCATTTCACCACATAATTTACCTCAGTTTTCTAATTAGTCTAGATCTTCTAAATATTGCCTGTTCTGATGCTTAAATGTTGATTTAGTGAATCCGCTACTCTAATATCCATCTAGGTATCAAGAGTATAAAAATATAAAAGAAGGAATGTATACCTAATAATAACATGGACGCGCTGTATTTTTACTATACTGCCTAGAAGACAAAATAATAACTGTAGTTTAAAAGATATAGTACAAGCCCTAAGTACCGACGCAGGGGCCGTATTGTTCCGCGGTCAGCCGCCTCACGACTGCCAACCTTCCAGCTATGTACTTAGTAGTTTAACTAATTACTACTGCTGCCCGGGCTATGTACTGGGATTCACTTTATATACTCTGGGACTAACAATGTTGGCGGATGTTGAAAAAATGGTTATTAATACAGAATAAATGAAAGTATTGAATCGATTTAATGTGTGCAACCTGAAAATTTTCTTCAAAAACCCCATTTTATGTTGCCTATAGTTTAACTTTTTTAACATGGTGTTACTATAAGACTCCTTTTTGTCCAGTGGTAGTAGGTATTACCAGTTTGAAATATATATAAGGTTTCCAATAATATGTTTAAGGTTGCATTTGAAATACATAATGGTTTTTGGTGATCAAAAGCATTGTTCAATTCAGATTTTATTTGTGATTCTCTGCAGTGCGCTTCAGAATGTGTGGCATATTAATTTAGTCGAATTAAATACAGTAGTAACTTTAATCATAAACATGTTTATGGATAAAACAAATTCAAACTTTTCATGTACAAAATATATATGGTATATTTTTTATTCCATTTTCACAACGTCATTTTCCGCGCCAAAAGCTCAAAGCTCGATTTATGATTGGGATGGAAACCACATCCAATACCCTCCGGCAAGGATGTCGATAGTCATTCTATTATTTAACTCTGCTCTATATAGCTTTTATAAGCGTGTATGGCTCAACGGTTCTAGTCTCTGCTTTTCATCCAGACGCAGCCTGGTTCGAATCCGGCCCAACACCAATTACGACTTGTATTTTCAAGTTAAGTGTAGATTTGCACTCAATAAGGGGTGAAAAACATCGTGAGGAAACCGACATGTTTGTGGACCACAATATCTGAGGACAATTATGTTTTCCTGGGCGCCCTCTACAATGTACCTTTTTTTACATGATATAATGGCTTACGCTTGACTACAACTTGCCTGATGTAACCTGCCCAAGAAAACTCCCCTAATGAATTAATTCTGCGAATTAATTTTAACTTTTATAACACTTTGTACGTAAAACCTTAATAATAATAAATAACCTTCCAATATTATGTTGGTTAAGATATCAATTATTTCAGGCGTTCATTGTAGATTATCATTTTTGTCATTTCCTAGTGCTATCCCGTTTTAATTACCGCAACGGAACAACACTAGAAGTTTTAGAAAGAATATCAATATTACAGATTTTTTTTCATTATGACAAATTCTTTTCTCTTAAACTTTAATCTAGTATTTCCACTCTCATCCTCTTTCCCCTATTGCATCAGTTGGATAGCTCCTGAATAAATAATCCTTAGAAATCAATGTATGAAATATTATTTACAGACAATACCAGCGAAGTCCTGCGTTGTTATCCACAAAATCTATCTCCTAACCAAATTTTATCTAAAATCGATTACTATCTTTCACCTCGTCTACTATGAATATTATTATTGTGAATGTTTACAAAATATGTTCATGACTAAACAGCCTAACATGGGAGTTATATTCTGAAAATATTTACAAAAGCCTCCTCGGGCTGCCCTAAGCGTTTGATAGATAAAGTCGAGATTACCGCAATGCGGTCCCTAAATAATAAATTATTTAGATCGGCCTTACGCACATTTTAACGTCAGAGAATCACAATTTTCAAATTATACCTACGTAGAATAACGACGGTCATTCTAAAATATAATTATGGTGTAATTTCATGTACCTAGGTGTTGAAATATTAAAAAAGTGAATATAAGTAATAGGTTCAGAAGAAAAATAACTCAGTATTGCATAACGAAAGACATCAAAAACCAACTAATTCATTTTAGAAACTATTAAGGAACTTGATATTTTTGATAAAATATGACAACCTAGTAGGCTCTCGCTGCTTCGCTCGCATTAAGAAGTAAAATTTGCGTATTCTTATATTTCACCCCTTTAAAAGTGGCATTTCTAAAATCTTTTCTTAGCGGATTGATAGATGTCAGTCAGACAGTAAATCAGTCACATTAGAATTTTATATACATATTTGGATGAGTTAGGCTTAAATATTTAAGACCAATTCCGAAATATCTATACTTTAATAACGCCTATGTCGTATTTATTTACATGTATAAATTATCATCATTTCGATCCTCAGACTATGATAAGTAAAAAGCTCGCCGCGAGCTTGTTACGCGGTAAAGCTGATGTAAAGTTGCAAACTGAAGGTCGTGGCCTAGACATAGAGGTCATTAGGTAGTAATAACCACCGTCGGGTATTGCACGCTGGTAGATTGAATAGGTTATATGTAGTTAATCTTGTTTGGTTTAAAGCCACCGACCGATCATTTGTTTGTGAGCGAACTCATACCAAGCATGGTTTGGTTATAGAGAACCTTCTAGGTTTGGTTATTATAGTTCATTATTAACGAGCTTACCAGGCTTGCAAGATACGGAAACTTTTATACGCAAAATATACATAGGTATGGTTTAGATTTGATACGATAAAATGAAAAGGGAGTTTAGTAGAGATTTTCTTTTAAATCTTTTAGCTTTTAGGTAAATTTTAACTGGAACGTAATTAAACAAAAAACAACTGTAACCTAATTCCCTGGCAAAGCTGTCCCAAAGTTCTAACTAAGGTCAGGCTGGCAAGCTCTCGGATCATTAAGTTTAACGCGTGTAGGTGCCAGCTTACTTACTTATAACATAGAATACATAATACTTACATATAATGACTCGCAGATTTTGCTTACCTAAGTATTTTGTGTTACGAAACATAATAGAATCTGTAGTTGTGCCCCACGGCTTTACCCGCTTTAATCTGGGCTAAAAAATCTACCTATTTATTCTGTGCTATATCTCTGTATTCCGCAAACTTGATTGGTCTATGTATGGTTTGAACATAAACGGAGAGAAGCTCACACATCTACGGTTTGCGGATGATATTATAATCATGGCTGAAACACCGGAAATCCTAGAGCATATGCTGAATAAATTGGATAGCGAGAGCAAAAATATTGGTCTTCATATGAACCTTTCTAAAACAAAAATAATGACAAACGGTACTCAGACTCCTATAAAACTTCAAGACACATTCATCGAGTATGTAAGCGAATACATATACCTGGGACGTATTATTTCCTTTCAAGATGCAGATAGCAAAGAAATTGACAGAAGGATAGCCACAGCATGGAGAAAATACTGGGCTAACAAGGATGTCTTCAAGAGCCGTATGCCTATATACTTGAAAAAACGACTAATGGACAATACAATCCTGCCTTCTTTGCTATATGGATGCCAAACATGGGCGCTAACACAAGACTCTGTTGACAAAATTGCCAAGTTCCAAAGAGCAGCCGAGCGTTCTATGCTTGGACTCACCCTCATGGACAAAGTAAGGAACACAGAAATAAGACAGCGGACCAAAGTTATAGACGCAGTGACGATGTTGTGCCGCTTAAAATGGAAGTGGGCGGGACACCTAGCCCGCTCTACCGACGGCAGATGGAGCGAGCGCATCGTGCACTGGTGCCCGCGGGACGCCACGCGCACGCGCGGCCGACAGAAGAAGAGGTGGAGAGACGACATCTTGGAGGTGGCTGGAGTCACGTGGACCAGACTAGCCCAGGACCGCAACGCTTGGGCCAGCAAGGAGGAGTCCTTTACCCGCTTTTGGGTGCCCTAATATCAACTATAAAAATCTTCATAATTAAAATTAAATATTAAACAGAATTTGAAACAACCTAATTAAGAAGTGAATGAAATGTAATTTTATAAAGAACGAGGGAAATAAAGGCTATTTTATTTTATTATTTATTATATCTCTGTATAGGTAGATTATTATTAGCTATGGATAAACTAGACCCTTCTAGTGACTCTAGCTAGTCTGGAAATTCAATTACATCAAAATTGGTTCAGCTCTTTGAGCGTGAAGAAGTAACAAACGTACACACACGAACTTTCGCTTGTATGACATTAGAACATAACAAATAGTTCTCGGAATACATTAATTGAGCCGTGTGAATAAGTTAAGTTGCTAAACATAGTTGACTAGATTAAAAACAGCAACGTCATTATTATAAGTATTAAGTTTCAAGATAGAACCTTATCATTATATTAATAGCATTGAGATGAAAAGGCAAATACCGCGCGGATGAACACAATAAAAAAGAAGATAGTAGACTCACTATAAAAATGACAAGTTCAGTGTATCACTGTAGTTGGAATTAATAATGAGTCATTGCACTTTACAACGGAGTAGTGCTAAATGGACAGCATAAGATGATTGGTTATGCAGACGACCTAGCCCTCATAGGACAAACGAAAGATGAGGTAGTGAGAGCTGTGCAGACCTTAACTCAAGAGGCCGCTAGGGTGGGATTCAGAAACAACCATGAAAAAACGGAGTATCTTCACATGAAGCGGAACAGAAACGGCAGGCAACAGCGCACAGATCTTCAGATGGGAGATACTGTGTTCAAAGGCACGGCTAGCTTCAAGTATCTGGGGTACACTATAACGGACAGAAATACCAGGGAGGAGGAAATTAACATCCGGATCCATAATGCCCTCCGTTGTAGCGCAGGCCTGCATAAGGTGCTGGTGTGCAAACTATGAAGCCGGGAAACGAAAGTCAGGATCTACAAAACAGTAATAAGACTGATTTTAATGTATGTAGCGAGGCGCACTGACTGCGAAGGAGGAGAGACATTGCTCGGCAGAAAGAAAGATCATGCGTATGATTCTGGGTCCAACTCAGGGGCAGGCTGGAGGTTGAGGAAAAATCTGGAGATTGAAGAGCTGGTGGGTGAGCCGAAAATTATGGGAGAGACGAAGGCCCATCGACTTCGCTGGCTGGGGCACTTAGTGAGGATGGGAGATGATCGTAGCGTGAAGAGAGCCTATCTCGGTGTCCCGAGTGGCCGCCGACCTGTTGGACGGCCGAGGTATCGCTGGAAGGATGTCGTGGAGTCAGATCTACGCGTGCTTCAAGTAGCTGACTGGCGCGAAGCGGCTCAAGACCGGGACCGGTGGCGATCTCTTGTATCGGAGGCCAAGACTCACTTCGGGTCGCTGCGCCAGCGGAGTAAGTAAGTAAGTAAGTGTATCACTGTAGTTGGAATTAATAATGCTTATTGCTTACAGTTTCCAGGTATGTAACCCAGGCTTCCGAATACTTTTCAATATCTCATAGAATATAAATACAAAAAAACAGGACTATCTACTTTACCATGGTAGTCTTCGAGTACTTATGCTCAGCAGTGGGCGATAACGGGCCGATGATGATTATACTTCGGGTCAACCGAAGACGACTACACTGCTTAGTAAACAATATAATCCTCTTCGGTTGACCCTCGCATAATTGGAATCAAACATCAAATCAATCAGATTCTAAATTATAGTGATCTACTTTAGAAAAATGTGACTTTTATATTTGCAATACAAACCACGTCAAGTTAAAATAGTATCATAAGTCAAATAGATAGGCATTGCATGATATATTATCTACTAGTCGACCGGTCTGTCTTTGTTGACGAATAACATAATGATAACCAATCATTGAGCTATAATGTACTGTACGTAAGTACATTATAGCTCAATGTAACCAATAAGGAAAAAGTTGAATAAACTCAATTCAAAGCTTTCAATAAACAATATTGCGTTCCAAAAATCCGTTATATAAAAGTTATCTAAAATAGAAAGCGTGATATAAATTAGCTTCCAACTTACATACGTGATGTATGAGTGAACATTTAGCTACATTAATTTCGCAAACCGGATAATGTCACCTTTCCTAAACTCGCAATGGGTATTAGAAAAATAGGTTTTGGATTCAACTCTTTAATCACACAACTATAAAAACAAATTAATTTAATAAATTAAAACATTTGTATAAACCACTTTTCTTCACAACATTTCTTGTCCATGGGATTAAAATGCAATATGGCTATATATGAATACTTACATAAAATATGACGAATTAGAGCTCAAACTTTCGATTGGCATTCGAACAAAGAGCTCATCCTGACATCCCTTCGAAATGTCGCTACTAATATATGAACTTATGTGTCTACATATATATTCAGCAGCAACAAAGAGTTTATATTGTTTACTTAAGTTGCAAAACTTAGATTTATCTAATCTAAGTTATAAGTTACAGCAATTAGAATACAATTACACAAGTTTGTGCAGATGCCATAAGTGCTTCTATCCCAACCTCCTACATTATTCAAACCCATAGACATCTATATAGATATAGCTTAGCAACGGTAACCAAAGAGGGGCGCTATAAATTCGACTACTGTAATTTTATTGTCGATTTACATCGTTCAAAAACCACGTTACGAACAATACGCCCAGCCGACGGAATGTAGTCTAAACTTCAGTAACAATACTTTAAACTAATTTACCATTAACCGAAAATACAAATTTAGTATTACCGCCCGTAAAAGCAAGGTATTAAAGTCTTACATATTTTCTGATGAGTAAATTGAGTTGCCCAACTGCAAACATTATTTTGCCGTAACCGTCTCTTAGGCCGGTGACCTCTGACCTAGTTTTAGAACTCTAGCACTTAAGATTTAGAGGTTATTTTCGTTTGTCTGGGAGGTACGTTAGAGATGGTCGTGTCAAAACTTCGAGGTGGCCAGTGATAGAATGACTCACATCACTATCGCATGCATTCTTGGGTCGTATCCGTTTTTGACGTTTTATTTCGTTTTAGGTCGGAGTGGTGTGGAAGCGTTTAATCGGTCATAAAAGTGAGACTATTGAAACATAACCGCAGGTAAGCCTCGTACCGGTTTCCAACGTTATCTAACCTTCCTTGAATTGATTGAGGACAAAAGGAATGGAGGCATCTGATGTTTTACCGGGTCCCAGACTATTATGTATTCTGGCAATGGGACCGAATCTATAAGAATTATATACTTTTATCAGAATTATTCAAAATGTGCCGATAATAGACCTAAGTAGGTATATCAGCTTATTCACAATTCAAGGTTACTTAGGAGGACGATGAAAGTAAAGTGCTTATATTAACATCAGAACACAAAATGAGAATAAATATCTTTCTGTATTATGAGCATCAGAAGCTAAAAAGCTGTACTCAACTTTTGAGTTAAGTACAGCTTGCTAAATATTCTAAGAACCAGGAACAAAATACCTTTCTAAAACCAATATAGATTTCCTGTTCAAAAAAATGTACCTAATATTAATAGAATTGTACCTCTAACTAAAAGTCAAACCTCTACGTTTAACCTTTCAACTATAAGTGGGTGGTGTGTAGGAATCTACAGGATATCTCTATAATTGTAATCAACGAATAACTTAACAGGTGGCTTCACTTTAAACGCTTTTAAAGCAACCGATTACCTATCGGGACAATCCAAGTTTGTTATAATCAAAAACATGGAAAATGCAATACAAATTTCAACCCTAACGTACTATGAATAAAGTTTGAATTTGTTTGGAAAAGGGAGGGTAGTAATATAACAGTAGGGCCGTATTGTTGCTTACGCAAAGATGTAATCTCTTATTTTATTATAACCTGAGTAGAGGGACACAATGAAGGCCTACACGATAATGAACTTTATGGACTTGTACACAAGATTTCTAATCAGTTAAAGTGAATTTAAGCTACTAATATGTGTATGTTGAATGCTAAGCATTTCATGTAATCATGTATAACTTAATGTATTATTTTTGTAAAATTGTATATGTGCATAATTGTATGATTAAATAAATAAATAATAAATACACTCAGAAGTTTTCTAATTTTCGTGTCAGATATGAAACGATAATTGTTTCGATGAAATTGTTTGTCTGTTCAAGGAGCAAGTTAAAGTAAATATATATTAATTAACTATTTGAAAAACCCCGTTATGTATATTACATTATCATATTTTCGTTATTAACTAAGCTTTGTAAAATTCTGAACTGTACCTATCATGTATATAAGAAAGAGGGTACGTTAGAATTAAAATACGCAATGTTGTTTTTGTTTAACTTCATACGTTTTTTTTTAAATAAGTTTCGCGAACTTATACCTAATATATTAATATGTAGGTTTATAACACTGTTACCCGAAGGGCAGAACAAGAAAATAAATAAAGCTTCTAGACAATTTCGTAAGAAATAACATTGATACAACCTACCTACCTATGTATGTCCTTTGTCCTTTCTTCCACAAGGCAAAAAACCTGTAAATGGCGTGACGAAAAAACTACAACTGACCTTTTACTAAAATACCTACAGCTAGATAACGTGTCACAGTGCTCAAAGTTTATTGCTTTTGCCGTTCATTTTGTCATGAATTATTTTAGAAGCTCGCGAGCGCTTTAATAAGCTGGGTAGTGGTTACAAACAAACTACATACGGTAAGTACTCTAGTATGTTTTTATGTATACGTATGTAAGTAAGGTTTTTTTTAACAAGGAATGGGTTTGCGCTTGGCCGTAATTCACCTGATGGTAAGAAAACATTTACGGTCTAGGATGGAGCGTGCTTACCCAGTAAGAACCGATTCACTCACGCTTTGAAGATCGCAAGGTTATATTCTGCGGGGAACAGTGAGTCAGGCAGGGAGTTTCACAATTTAGCAGTTTGCACCATAAAAGTGGAAGCAAAGAAGGTATTACAGTCTCACTTATATATCTCATATCTACCAAATGTTAGCATATTTCAGGTATATTTGCCATTATTATCACATAGATTAGACCTTACAGCAACAAAGGTTCTATAATTATCTGTTGAGTTATAAAACTTCTGTGTATAAAGGTCTTGGAATTCATTTAGAGTAAATATCCCACGCCTAAAAAGAAAATAAAACGCACAATCAATGTTTGAACAAGATAATACTCGATTAAAACATCATTATAAAGTTGGCAGGGAAGCCTTCTACATTAAGTACATATATTATTTTTTTACGTGGGATAGGTTTATGTTTGACTACAGCCTGCCTGATGTTAAGCATTGCTGCAGACTAGGGTGTAATATATTATGCTGTTTATATGTAAGTAAATAATAAGTATTTATTCTAGTTCTTAAATGACTTCATCGGTGTGCAATGTAGGTAAGCTGTCGTATAGTTCTTGTATGTAAACTAACATTCAAAAGTGCATTCAAAACTGCGAATTTCATGGTAAAACGTGGCTAAATACCCGAAAGAAATCTACATAGCATGCACTCGAAAGTACTTTGCTAACTAGCATGCCATGTCGATGGGAAATATCGCCCGAAATGGCCGCCAGGGGGCCATTCACAACCCGGGCTGGTTTAGGTTTACGCGCCAAACGCAAATGTCAAAAGTTCGCCATGTTTGATGGGCTTATTTTTTCAGAAATGGTTCGAGCGAAGTAATTGTTATTTGTTATTAGGGTGTTTTATATTTTATTTGAACATTATATTTTAATTCCGTTTTACAAAGAGATAAGAGGATGCATTTCAGTTGTTCAAGATTTAAGATAAAGTGAGCCCGATTGGGACCCTAGTTTAATAATTAAAATATATTATTAGCTGTGCTGCTACGTCTTCTGTGTGTATTTTTATGACCATTGAATCTATGAATTATCTAACAAAATTAGTAAACTTCATCAAGTTTACCAATTGTTTCTTTCATAGGATAAGTTCGTTTATATACAGTAAAAAAACACAACAAATAACACCACTAAAAAGTTAAAGAGGCGCGCACTGCATTATTCAACTCAACAACCACTAACGCCATCTCTTAGCGATTGTTGACACTACAAATATCATACTTTCAAGTGATATCGCTGCATTGAATATTATGAATGAGCTTTGTTACGTATAGGTATAAGTAATTTACTTACAAGCACATTAAATAAGTAAATCATTTAGTGACTTAATAAATTGGTTACTGATTTAACCAAAAAATTACAAACAGATAGGTAATAATAACAAGCTACAAAATATCATTTGAAATCAACGACACTCATTGATATTATGATTTATATGATGTATGTACTTATTAATAGTAACATTACAACAAATCCCAAGCTAAAGCGACTCTAACTAGATATTTCGTTTCTCGCTTTTCACAAGCTTTCCACCCATCCCATTACTGCGATCTGCGCACAAATCGTCCAACTGCTTTATTATCGACCAACAGATCGGCCAACTAATCGACCTTTCTTCTTTAGAACGGAAATACTCTGAAAATTATGTTGAGTAGTTTGATATCAGGTTTTGTGATGTATGTATGTATAAATGTTGTAGTGTCTTGTGTGGCTGAAACAACTTTCAATAAATTCTTCTTGATTGTTTTACTGACATAATATTACAATATTTCGAACCTGAGAAATAAATTTAACAAAATCTCAGAAGCTTAAGTAGAGTAATAGGTTTTTGAATTGCCTGTTAATCGACTGAATGTGACGTTGGTTTCGATTACTTTTTATGAAATGTCTAAAACACTAATAAAGATTGAAGAAAATCTACAGTCGAGTAGGCGTTTTCAAACAAATGCCTGACATTATAAGAACTTTTATGAATGTATGAGTGTATAGGTATGATTATTCCTTCATCACATAGAAACAGTTGAACTAATCTTATTGTAATTTAGCATAGACCAAGGATTTTCATTTCATCCCTCTCTTTAGACATAGATAAGATTTTTTACTATTATATACACATAGGAATCTTTTTAGACCGACACGGTTAACACTGTTATTACTTAACCACTAGTAGACGCCCGCGGCTTTTCTCGCATTATTTTCAGATAAAAAAGTAGCCTATGACACTTCTAAGAACTCATACTATCTACATATTAAAAAAGATTATGATTAGTTCAGCCATTTTGAGCGTTTAAATAAACAGAAAAAAGTTCTCAAAACTGCTGAAACGTGTTCTGTTGTGGATTTAAAGTATACCAAACATTTTTTTCTAATATCTTCTATGTGTAAATATTGTTTAAATATTGTAAATATAAATTTATTATAAAAATATATTATATTTAGTGTGGGGCTAGATGGCGCTGTGTGCTATGTCCCGGAATATTTATTTATTTATTATTTATATAAATTTATTCATTTTAAATATGTGTAAATATTGTTTCTTATTATTGAATAAATAAATTGCTAGAAAAAAAAGGGCAAAGGTGAAACTTTTTAAATTTATATTATATTATGAGTTATGACAACACTTAGTTATTCCGTAAAGTTTGCCGTAATAAACGTGCCACTATTTATTCTATGTCTCTTTAGCTTTGTTTATATGTAGATAAATCCTCCGAATTTGACATCAACTTTGATAACCTATTTACTAAAGAAAAAGAATTTTAAGCACAATCTATGTGTCTCATTAGAAGTATTTTAATTATAATCTATAGAGCTCAGTTTTATATGAAGTAGAGAAGCACACAAGGATCTGAAGTTAGGGAATTAAAGCTGTGAAGATGAATGGAAGGTCCGGAGATAACGCTCCCTTTTCAGAGGTACGTGGCAGTGCTAAATATTAGCTGCCTGCTGGATTACTGGAGCCTTGTGGGGTTTTTTAAATGGAAGGAAATGGAATAGAATACACATACCTAAGGTAAGTAATTACTTTCGATATCAATGATGTATAAACTTATATACTACTACTAAAATAATTATACAAATGAAAATTCTTACGTATTGGGTGTCCTTATTGGATTAGGCGATTTCTGCCAGGCAATCTATTGTTTAGTTACTTACAAGGCATGATAATAATGAATAGACCTTTTTTGATCGTAGATTATAACGTTGCTTAACATCAGGCAAGTTGTAGTCAAGCGAAGCCTATATAATGTAAAAATAAGCTTTTTTATTTTATTTTTTACGTGAAATACTACAACTTGCATGATGTTATGCAACGTTATAATCTACTATCTAACGCGCTTGCCTAGAAGAAACCGGTACTTTGCGCTTACCTTTTTTTATATAAGTATTCGACTAGAACGATCAAGGTCTTGTTTTTCTCTTAGTCTCTCGTAGTAGACTGTGTATGACGTAAAAATAAAATTTACAATAAAAAATAGAATGTTCGTAGAGGGTCTACGGATTACGCTAAAGAAATTAGTTTGCTACGCTTCCGTAGCAGGCCAATTGTTATCACAACTTAACATTGTGTTAAAATACGTTTTTAATGTTATATTTATGAACATGTTATAGCGCGCATCCCAAACGTTAGCCCCGCGCCCCGTCCCCCCGCTAGAGAGCGCATGCGACGCTCCGCGAGAATCAAGGAAAAACAGTCGCACGGGAACTAGGGAGCGCGCCGCTGCGCCGCCTGCGCTCTCCGCGGCTCGCAGTAATATTATATTTTGTACCTAAATCTTTGTGCCTATGAAACGCACGGACTGTACATACTGTTATTGTTTATTGAGACGCTTCCAAAAATAAATGTTTGTAGTGGGACCCGGTGTCTTTTCTTTTTTTTATCATCGACGCCCCGCTATAATGTCTTAATTTAATCTGAACTTGAATTTTTGGTTTTTGTGAACAGCTGAAACTTATGTAATTCAGGGGAGTCAAATAACAAGCTTCTTTTTTCTAATTAATTGGCCAACGTTTTGAGATATAAATTACTACCTCCTACTCATTAGTACCCATGTCTGGATTCTTAATTTTTAACACTTAATTATTTTTTATGGAACTCTCTACCTAGAGCCCTTTTTTCAGAAAATTATAACCCAGAGTCTTCAAATAGGTTGCTCCTAGGTAAACGTCAAACATCTTAGACTACAGTGGTGCTTAACATCAGGCAGGCTGTAGTCAAACGTTGCCTATTCCGTGTTAAAAAAATTGTATAATGAATATCTCTGGCTACTGCAACCTAACCATATGATTGCAAATTAATTCACACCAAGTTGTAGTCATGTTTGTAAACTCCAACGTACGGTAACAGAACTTTACTCCTCAGCCCTTAGCTTCTACTGGGAAGCTAGTTTAGTGCGTAAACTTATCTTAGTTTCGTTTTAGTCACACTTAAAGGATATATAATACTAAACTACTTCTTCTTCTTATCGAATGAGAGTGGCCAACTCTGGTGTCGAGAGTTTATCAAGCCGTCCTAAGGGCCTCTGTGACGGCTTAACGACTGCCGCACTAAACAAACAGCCGGGACTTACAATTAACGTATCATCCGACCTTTGACGTTCGAGCATCCGACCCACACAAACGCCCAAAATGGAATGTCACTTTTATAAATACTCGTACATACATATGTCACATCTCTACTATCGGTATACCAACTTAAAATAAACAAATAATAGTAATTCAACGCACATTCCTATTTATCAGTCCATAAAGTGTAGCGAAAGGCAGTGATTACCGGTAGCGTCCTGTTTTTGCGCCTCCTGGGTGGGGAGTGACGTTTACAGCGAACAACACTTCGAGCCGCCCACTGCCTCCCGCAGGGACAAGGAATGTTGGAGGAATAGGTACTTGGATTGGAGACAAAGAAGATTTTGTTAAGCTGTCATATTTGTAAATTAGGTTATACCTACAGTTGAGGTTCCAAAGACTCGCACCAAGCTATAGACTTTCATCGTGCGAACGTATCCAAACTGTGGAACTCTTTGCACGAATCTCTATACCCCTTTAACTATAATTTGTCGGTCTTAAAGTCGAGAGTAAACCAGTTACTTTAAAAATGTAATTGCAAACAACTATTTTGGTATTTGATTTGTTTGCTGGCTGTTTGTTATAGTGCGGGTAAAATCATGCCAGAATCCTTTAAGGATTGAATAAGCACTTTTTCTTACATCTACCCATAAATATAATTTAAATTCCACAACTTGTATTAGCTCCGTGCACCCACCCCTCCCCTCCCAGTAATATGTGTCCGCAGATACTGCTACATAATCTGTGGTGCTACTGTGAAACCCCGCTTATTGACTAACTGAAAATCTCAGAAATGTCACTTGAAAGTTGATTACATCGTCACAAATGATATTATAGAATTTTTTATTTTGTTATAGGTAGTGTTCAACTTTTTTCCGTAATTTTATTTAATTATTATTGCGGGCACCCACAATGATGTATGTATATGCCCAAAAGAACTCCCCTAACAAATTTATTCTGAGGAAGACCACCCTCAGTCAGGAGGAAATACCACTGAAAGAGATTATTGTAAATAAATATTTACAGTAGATTAGATAATAACTTATCCAATGCTTATTGTTAGAAGACTTATAGCTTAAAAGTGTTATTTTAAAACTAATATACGTATTGTAGGACTTCTAATTAATTTAACAAGTAGTGCAATATTTTATGGCTTCTCGTATTATTTGTATCAAATATAAGTACAATATCAGCAGTGTGTTAATTATACTGCTGCTGTGTATTCGTTTAAAATTGCTGTTGTTTACCTGTAAACAAATGTAAAGAAGTACCTAATTGGCAATTTCATCCAATACGAACGAAAACGAAATCACGAATCAAGGACCTACATTATAGGTTCTTAGTTCGCACTTCGCACGCCTAACCGGCAAGGATATGCTTAACCAACATTTATTTTTAAGATTCTTGTATCAACCATATTAGTAACGAATATTTTTTTTTGTCTGTCAGTCAACTGTCAGGATCTCCTGTGCCGAATTTTTTACAAATAGTTTTATATTTCCTTTAGTTACCAGGAACCTTTTAAATTATGTATATTATATTATTCCTTTTGTATCAGGAACAAAGGCTCGTCATGAATTCAGCACGAAACACGCTCCGTCAGAGCAAATGAAGTTGCAATAATTCACCGGCAACCGGATATGTGCCTTTCGTAGCCACAGTAAGTACGATAAGTTGGCATACAAGTTGGTCAACTGGTTGGCGGTTTTTACATAAAGTTAGCGTTCTAATTTGTGCAGTTTATATATTTTTTTTATTCCTAAATAATTTCAATCAACGTTCTTATTTGTTTAGTTTAGAATATTTTATTAAGTATTTTCTATACAATATAAATAATGAAGCTGCGATAATTCACCCGATAACTTGATATGTAGGTACCTTTCGCAGCCAGTTAAGCTAGCAAGCGATACGATAAGTTGATACACTAGTTAATCGATTGGTTGGCAAACTAAACATTAATAATGAACATTCGTTTTTTTTAAGTCTGAGGTTATTCTAATAACTATACAATCCCCAGTAATTTGAATAAGTAGGTAGGTAACTTATCCGTGAAGTTGTTATTTTAGCCAAGAACATTTGCCTTCCGTAGCAGTGTAGCAGTAGTAAGCTAAACGAGTTGACATACAAATTGATCAAGTTGTTAGCAGACTTTAAGTCATTGTTTTCTAATATTTTGTCCATTATAATCGGATATGTAATGTTTTTCCTATTCAATGGCCTTTCGTAGCCGCGCACCGTTTGATCAACATGTTGGCCCTCTAGTTGATCGACTGGTTGATAGATGTTCATTCATTATAACAACCGTGAAGTTTATGCATACTGAAAATTCTAATATGTATTAAGTACTTATATCTTAAGTGTTAGATGTGCAATTCAAAGTCATTATTATGAAAATGTACTTAATAGCCCTCCGTTCACCGAAAATGAAGCTTTTGAAAGGTGTCGCATGAACGACCAGTTGACACACAAGTTGATCAACTAATTTGTAGAGCGAGTACAATATTCGTCGATGAAATTGTCCACTGTATTGTATCACGATTTGTCATAAATTTCAAAATGTCTAATTTATCTTATAATTTAAATATCTTCGAAAAGTTATTTTTTCAGTTACTTAATACTTATATGTATTGAAATAGGTCCTGTACGTAGGTACCCATTCATTTGTTACCACCGAGATAGACAAAGTAGCCTTTCCATAGAAATACCTATCACCAAGTACCTGTACCTAATGATAAAGGATAATTGCCTACAGGGCGGTGATGAGGTTGCCGCCGTGGTGTAGCGCATCGGGGATGTTTGCCGAAGCGTATATAGACAGCTTTGCGGCAATAGTACGCCGGCGCGTGGCGTCCCTGGTGCGCCGCGTCCGTGCCAGCTCCAACACCTACCTGCAGCTGTTTGCCTCGAGGATGGACCTGGACTGCTCGATGATGCAACATTGGACCAAACTACATGTCGAGCACTCTGGCTCCACCCGCGGATATAGGCTAAGGTGATAGTGTATTATATAGTTTGGATCTGATGATAATATGTGACTGATATATGATTATTTAATTAGTTAGCTGCATAAATTTTACTACACTATATTTAAATTTGGACATTTTAATTTTAATAATGTTTTTATTTTTATTGATTGTGACATGTGACTGTATATAAATTTAATATTTTAAAGTGAATTATAGTATTGTGAATATGGACCAATGTCTGAAATAAATGATTTTGAATTTGAATAATGCAAATTTCTAACTAATTGCTAATTAGTGGGTGGGATTTGATGTTTGCGCTACTCGGGCAGGGGTTAATGCGGCCCTTTGATGTAAAGTACCTACTTACTTCCCTTCGAGGGTTGTCAATTGAAATGTACGAGTGATATATTTACCTATCCATCTACACACATCACATCTACACTAATCTACATCTACACTAATAATATTATAAAGCGGAAAGATTTAATTGTTTGTTTATTTGAATTGAATAGCCTACGAAACTACTAGGTATTTAGACCGACCTAAACAAATTCTTTTACCATTAGAATCCTACATTATCTCTGATGAGGCTGTTTTAGTTCGAGAAAAAAAAGGAATCCACGTGAAAATTTCGACCATGTAACCCGACGTGTAAAAAAAGTGCCATCGGTCGGGACAGAGTAGGTACGGGCGGCCCTTACATACTTAGACCTCCAAAACTATGCAACAGGTTGTGATGCGTTTGTTTATCAGATAGTGTTTTAAGAGTACGGTTTTTAAGTATAAGTAGATAGATAGATACCATTTATTAACATGCAGAATTACAACTAGGTAACTTATTACAATAATAAGAGTTGGCATCATGTCTCGTACCTACATCATTAATACAATTTTAAGTTAAAAAAAAAACTTTTTACTAATTTAAATTTCACTACATGACCGTGAGAAGCCGGGCAGAGTAGCGAGTAGGTAATAAATAAGAATATGTAGTAAGACGACTTTACTTCACAAAACACTCCTGTCAGTATATACTTAGGTAGATACATAGATAAGATTCTAATAGGTAATATCTGCTAAATTAAACTGTGATGATCGGTGGTGAAGCCCGGTCTTACGCCGAACAATTGTGAGAAAAACATCAATTTGTGTTAAGTATAGAGAATTTTCATTTCGCTAAATACTCCTTCATTGTAAAACTTGCAATGGCATCCCAGATTTACCATGAAACCTGTCAAACTGACAAAGAGTCCAAAATTTTCGTTGACAATGTAATATTTTATCGGATCCCTTTGCCTTAATAAAAATTCTACAAACCGAAAACATATTTAGAAACTGCGGAAAATTGTGGCTAGAGTTGTGCTGTGTTGACTCGCCAGCGGAGACATGGGCTACCGCAGATGTAGTTCTATTTGTAGCAGTGCGTCGAGTCTCTCGTCAGCAAGAAGCTCTATCACCAAGCGGTCCCAGACCCTCAGCCAGATCAAACATGGCCTAAAGAAGTCCAACCCAGCAGCCATAGTCCTCTGGGCCTTCCACAAGCTCCCATCACACAGAGGTCTCACCTCCCGCAGAGTCATCAACTTCCTAAAACAACACTACAGAGCAGCTGACAACCCCAGAAAGACAGGCTTCTCCATAGGAGCCATGATCAGATGCGCCCTCGACTTCGGACTACTCACCAAGCGAGGCAACAGATACTTCTTAACGGAAAATTTGGAAGACAAAAAATACCCAAAAAAGAAAAGCTCGAGATATTGAAAAACAAAACGTTTCGGCCCGACTCTTGTATTGTGCATCGTGACCGCGCTCGCGGGACGTCAATAATATAGTAATATTATGTGTAAAAATTTGAAGCCATTTCAACGCAACTAATTTTAGTATTCCTTATAAATAAATATAAGTGGTGACTTCTTATACTATGCCTATGAAGTAGAAAATAGAAACGATGTTTCAATAATAATAATTTTAATATTTCGCTTCACAAACTTGTATTTACATGATTGCTTACTTAAAATATAATAATTTGTTAGGTTATTTAAAAAACAATTCAAAAACCATAAATACTTAGTAACTGTACTTATACTGATTTGTCTACTCATCGTCAAAGCTTTTTTAGAAAGAGACAACTATCGCTGGAATGCTTTACATACACTCTGGAGCAATCACACACTTGTGCGGAACTAAGTAGGAAATAACACTTTATATACTTGGTAGGATTGATATCTATAAAATCAATATTACTGGCAACCTCACAAACTACATATGCCTAGTAATATTGCCAGTAACATAATTTATTCAGACATGAAATTTATGGGAAAAGCCGCTGCAAACACCCAGTATAAAACAGGTGTATACTGATGGATAGCTAAAAAAATCTTACGTCCCAGCGCCTGTAGGTAAATAACAGCGACAACAATTATAGTATTTACAACGTGATTCAACATTACACTGTAATATCATTATTCTATTAAACCGTGCAGTCAAGTATGGACTATAAGCCGTTAACACTAACAAGAAAAGCTACAAACTTCGTCGTTAACTTTTCTATGTTGACAGTGTTGTTTTGGCGCGTTTTATAGTTGGCGCCAAAATTTGACATTGACAGTTAACTTTTAAATACTCTTTGGCCCTCATTCACTCGCGAATTAACTTGACTGCGTTACTACGTTATATAACTGGTCTACTTGTGGTTTAGAAGAGCAGGTCTTCGTCACCCTCGTCCAGCAGGTTGGTGGAGTCAGCCAGGTCCTGGCCGGCTTCCTTGAGCGCCTTCTTTTTCTGGAAAGATAAGAGACAAGCTGTTAGTTTATGATACTTAACATTAACATAAAAATATTTATTCAATTCGTGATTTGATGCTGTTGTAATTGGATTGAATGTTATAATAAAACCTTACAAACACGCGAGACAAATTTGGTCTGTGTGTGTTAAATGGATGAGGTGCACAAGATTGAAGCAGCTGTCACACATGCAAAGAGAGGCCCATACCCAGCAGGCAGTGGGGTAAAGAAGGAAGGTTGTGGATAATGATGATGATATTGGTGTTTGACCATGGGTTTCTCAAAAACTACATGTGATATTGATATGGTTTTTGTAAAAACTACTGGTTTTATATTATGCAGTCTATGACATATGGGCATCCAAAAAAAATCTTGAAGGGTGATTATGTATGGCTACTGATTATAATGAGTTATAAGTCGGTTTTATCTTTCAAATCGCTACGTGTGAATAAAGCAGTGCACTCACAGCCTCCGCCTTGTCCTTGATGATCTTCTTCTTGTCCTGGATCTTCTTGAGGCGGTAGAACTCCTCGCGCTCCAGCTCGTCCAGCTCCGAGATGATGTACGCCAGCGTTAGCTCCAGCCGGGGGATGATCACTGGGGAATTATAATATACTGGAATAGTTATTTTGGGCATCATATTTATTTTTGCAAAAGTCTTCAGCTTTATAAATTATAGCTGTTACCCACGACTTAAACCGTTTTTGCAGCGCACGCAACGGAAGCCCTCAAAGATGAATAATTTTCCCCGTTTTATTCCATATTTTCCATTGTTTCTTCGTTTCTAATAGTTGCACCGTGATGTTATAAGCATAAAGCCTTCCTCGATAAAGGGTCTATTCAACACAAAAATAATTTTACAATTCGCACCAGTAGTTCCTGAGATAAGCGCGTTCAAACAAACAAACAAACAAACTCTTCAGCTTTATAATATTAGTATAGATTACTGACAACTAACGCCACACAATACAGAGGACAACAGAACCCTATCTCCCTGTTTCGAACACGCAGCGAGCGGAGGACACAGTGAAGTACGCTCGACAGTATCGTGGTGTGACAATCGGCACATCACTTGCTCGGTGGCCGCGTCGACTAAGCATAAAAAATGAATTCGAATTATACTAGGTACTTCAATAATAATGAAGTCGAATTCATCACACTTTATTTAGTAAAAATATTAGAAAAAGGCTTGTATTTTTTTTTTATAAAAACAGGTATCTGTATGAGACAATAGTCGATAGCCTAGTCGATCTCTCCTTCTTTCATTTCCTTCATCTTCCTCTACTCAGGCTAATATGTACTTTCATAAGTCGTTTGCAGTACATGCTGTAGCCTTATGGAATGCTTTGCCTCTTTCCATACGTAAGTAAGTCTAAATCCCTATTAATTTTTCAAAATCAAATTTTCCACCATTATTTAACTTTGGCAAATGTGTAATTAATTATTCTGTATGTAAGAAGTGTATGTGTAATGATTAACTTTTTTTTATTAAAATTATTATTTCCTTGTTTGTGTAGGTATTTGTTGTTGTAGTTAGGATTTTTTTTGTATGTATTTATAAATTCTTTATATTTGTTTTAGTACACCTCTGACCCTTTTCTTCTCAGCTAATCGTGTCCATCCAAAGGTTGCCTGGAAGAAATCGCTTAAGGCGATAAGGCCGCCCATATGTACGTCATCATAAATTTATCCTTCCATGTATTTATTTCATGTTGGTGTGCAATAAAGACATATATTATTATTATTATAAGACAATCACTGATAAAGTATGAATTTATCAAATAATAATTCACCATTGATCAATTCGGTATAACACTAAAATTATAAATTTTATTATTTTATTAAATCCACATTCATAATGGCAACCATGATAGCTTTGAGAGAATCGAACTGCATGCAGTGATCAATTTGGCTTGCGCGTGGGTTACGAACGTACGTTGCGAAAGTATAATTGAATTGTGTGGCGCGTTTTTGTTTCAAATTACCTACCCCTGATAACACATAACCTTATAAGAACGGTTTCTGTACTAATAAATACTAAATTAATTAGGTTTAAATGTAAAGTTTTGTATGATTCCTATAGATATATTTCTTTCAAACAACCTATACTCCTTTAACATCACATACCATGCTCAATAGCGTTGACACGTCGGTTGGTGATCTTGATGACCTCATCGAGGGTGATGAAGGAGGTCTGCAGGGAGGCCAGCTCCACCAGCAGCTTCACAGCGGTCTGGTAGTTCTTCTTGAGCTTGGTGAGCTGCTGCCCTCCGCGAGCCAGCCCCGCCAGCTCGTATGTGTCGGAGCCGTCCGTGTACGACTCGAATACCGGGAGGGTTACACCTGGAAACAGAGGTGTCTTTTTTATATTTTTTCTTTTGTATTGACCAATGCATATCTCTTCAAAACAGTTTCAAGAACTCTAAATTAATTAAAAACTAGAACAAGAAAACTTGTGTTGATTCTGTGATAGATGTTCATGAAATTTTCAGAAGGAATATGGTTTTTTAGTTTCAAATATGGCCCTTATTTTCTAGTTTCAACAACATTTAAAGTTGCATCAAAATTAGTTAAACATTTTTGTGATAGGTAGAAAAAAAATTACTAAAAAATAATCTCTTCTCTCAAGAGAGAAGAATTCACCTATAGGCCATAAGAATTCACTTTTACACACTACAATATTTTTTTCGTTTTTTTTTTCTCTTAGTTACGTTAAAGAATTCTATCAATGGTACTAAAATAACTATTAAGATAATTAAAAAAACCATACCAGCAACATTGTCTTTCTTGGAGCGGATCTTGATCTGGGCCTTGGTGACGTTCTGCAGCACCACCTGGTTGAACTCTCCCGTTGTGAACTTGGCTTCCGCCAGAGAGAATGCTGCTTCCTTCATCACCTCACCCATGAGGGTTTTAGTCTGGAATATGGGTAAAACAAATATTTCTTTATTTCCAAAAGGTACAGAGACAAAATGCAGGCTAAAAGATTACAAAAAAAATAACACTCATGTCGGATTCTGATAGATTTACATATTTTTTTTATGAAAAATACCAAATTGATATAAATATAAGTAATTAATATATATGTATAAGTAATTAATATGTATGTATGAGAGTAAACCGGTTTCTTCTAGGCAAGCGCACTAGATCGTAGATTACAACGTTGCTTAACATCAGGCAAGTTGTAGTCAAGTGTGAGTATATCTAATGTAAAAAAAAAAAAAAATGTACAAGTAAGAATAAACGAAAAAGAAGGCGAATTATGGTCAAGTGCAAACCCATGACTTATTAAAAAAAAGTAAGTAGTTCATATATGAGAGTGGCCTACTCTGGTGTCAGGGTTCTCAAACCATCATAAGGGATTCTGACATGGCTTAACGACAGCCATACTATGACAAACAGCTGGGACTTACAATGACTAAACAAATATAAAAACTCATAATTATCTAGTAGTTATGTACAACACCTCTTAAACACATTTAAGACTTTAAGTAAATAATGTAGATGCTAAATTTAAGAATAATTTTGCAAGAGTGTGTTCAATTGTACATATGTAATGTACATACCTACTAGATAAAACATTTTTTTATATTTTTTGTTCTTCAATATTACAAATTGAACGACTTGAATTGGAACAGTTTAGTATTAGTAGTACTAAGTATATTAATTATAACATATAACAATATAGAAAATAATAGTAGGTGGTAGTAGTAACTAAACTTATTATGCAATAAAAAACTTTCAGAATACATGATAAACTCCTTCTTTCGAAGTTGATTAAAAAAAAAACTAAATGATGCTGATTATCGTAGGTTTCATAAAAGTCTTCATGACCCTTGCAAAACTATTTACATCACATACTCATACAGCATACCATTATGTTGTAATCTTCTTCTTATCAAATGAGAGTGGCTAACTCTGGAGTCGAGAGTTTATCAAGCCACCCTAAAGGCCTCTGACATGTCTTAATGACTGTCATACTAGACAAACAGCTGGGACCTACAATTTAATGTGTAATCCGACCCATGGAAGCACCCAAAATGGAATGCCACGTTTCGGTCACCCATCCAAGGACTGACTGAGTGGACATTTGCTTAACATTGGTAATCACATGTGATTGTCTCCGCTAGTTAATTGTTGTAATTATTAATTGCACCAGCCATAGTAGTGATATAGCACTAGTCAGAGAGTAACATACACCACTTTTAATTAAGAATTTGTGCAGGCCAAATCACAGGTATTCACTAGTATTACTATTACCTATATGAAGTCATAGAAGATAGATAAATAGATTAACTCGATTCATATTAAAATACATAGGTAAAACAAATTGCATCTTAACTAGTGCCACAAGCGGCAACCTTATCGCTGAAAGTGGTCTCTTCCAGAGAAGATAAAGTTATTGATTTTAAGTAGCCTAGTATTTGGCTACAAGCCAGACACAAGGTCAACAAACTCAAGTTATTCCAATAGTTAGCTACCTACAGGAATTGATGATTTGCTTTGAATGGGTAAAAAGCATCTGTTTATCAATCATTTTTACTACCTATCTCATTATTGATCTAAGTGTAATCCAAATGCAATTACATGGCCAAGTTGGCCAAGTTGGCCAAGCCAATACTTTTTACAATTATAAAATTTATATATTTGGATTCTAATAAATGAGAAAATCTTTCTTATTGGCCAATGATAATCCATGAAAATGTATCTTTTATGCCCATTAAACTTTCCCAAAACACCACATTTCATTCTAGGTATATGGTCTGGGATATTAAACATTCAATTGTTTAGAAATAATGAGTACCTACCAAAATGAATTATATAGAAAATATCAATAGAGTAAGTCTGGTTAACTGGCGAGTTGTCTATAGACACAATTATGTAAATATTAACAGAAATAGAAGTCCCCGACTTAAAACCAATCTAATGATATCTATATTAGTCACTAAAACCAGGAACACTAAGAAAACAGCAGATGAAAGATACAAAATGCGCCCTACTTAGCATATATGGTTACGGAACCTTACCTCGATAATTTTACCCAGGATCAAACGGAACCTGACTTGTAAGGCATCAGCCTTTTTCTTCAGGAGACCGTGGCCTTTCTGAGCTCCAGCCAGACGGCCCTTTATCAACATCTGAGCACTGAAATCACGAAAATACAGTCACGAGTTGATCACTACACCTTCACTCAATTTGAGGTAATTGTAGGTGGGTATACCACTGGAAACTTACCCACGGGACGGGAAAATCGCTAATTTATCTTTACCAGACATTTTGATTTAGGGAATATTAGCGATTTTATCCTAAAACAGGATTTTTTACTACCAAACCCAAATCACCTGATGACAGAAGACAAATGATAAAATTATTGTCTATGGGTGGTCTTGTGATCTCGCAATCAAAAAACGAAGAAACAAAACGCAATAAGCTTTATTTACTGCGCTTGACAAGCGCTTGGCGACTAAAAAATAAACACATGTATCTATGTCACACATTATGTCAAAGTCACTTTCTGACACTTTCTGTTCCTATTCCTGTCAAATATGGCGGCGTCCATGTTCGAGTGCACGACGCGATTTCTCGAATTTTGTTGATGTTGTATTGTTGTTTTGCGCTGTTGATGGTTAAAAAAATATCGTTCGTGATTACCTACATTTTATGTGCATCTGCCGTTGATTACTAAGTATTTATTGACTTCATGATGGTGGAATGTCTTGTGACTTCGGTATTTTAAGTGTCCCTGAAGAGTTACAGAAGTAACCAGTTTCATAAAACTATTAAACATGATTGACATTGATCCTGCATCTACCTGTCGAATTTGTCTAGATGATGGGGCTATATATCCCATTTTTGAAAGTACTAATGAGATCGAAGGCGTTTATGACAAGCTTGCTACTTGTATTAGGGATAAGGTAAGAATACCAAAATTATTTTTGTGGCCTTTGTAATATTTATATTCCTTTTGTCGCGAGTCGAACCTGGACGAGTATGCACAGGACCGAGACTGTTGGCATGACAAGAGAGAGGCCAGTTACCCAGCAGTGGGAAAAAAGAGGATGATAAAGATAGTATAAAGTAGGTATATTAGTATTAGTCACATTGATAAAATTCAGGTAAGTGGGTATCTCTCTCTTTGAGTCGTATTTCCTCATGACTGAGGGTCGTGACTCCCCCGCAGAATTAATTCGTTAGGGGAGTTTTCTTGGGCAGATACATTGTGGTGGGCACCCAGGTCCTTCCACAGAAGACACATGTTTTCGGATATTATGGTCCTCAAACATGTCGGTTTCCTCACAATGTTTTCCTTCACTGTTAAGCCAGTGCAAATCCACACATAACTTGAAAATACAAGTTATTGGTGTAGGGCGGATTCGAACCAGGGTGCGTCTGGATGAAAAGCAGACACTAGAACCGCTGAGCCACACTCGCTTAGTGGGTATATTGGCATTTTAATCATCCTGAAGATAAGGATAATTGAAAAGTATATTAGTAAACATTTACCACCTGTTCCCACCACTCCAATTCAATGCTATGTATTCTATTTTGTTGTACAAGTCAACAGAAGTAGGGCTTAGCTTCATGACTAAACTGTTAGATTATGATTTATGCATTAAGTATGTATTTATGTAGGTATCATAGGCTACTGCTTGCCTACTTACAACTTATCTGATGTCAAGTAATATTTTAGTCTATGATATAGCTCAATTGACTTAAAAATAAAACTTGAAGACCATAATTGTATGTGTTGATGGAAATCATTTCAAATGACACAAGTTTATTGCTTTTTTAAATCAGTAAGTAATTAAAAAGTATTTAATTTTACTATTTGTTTACACTTTCAGATAGAAAACATAGAAGGATACCCAAGAAACATATGCTTGAATTGCAAAAATACCTCAGATACTATATGTAGCTTTGAGTCTCAGTTTGAAGAAACTTGTAGAATCCTCAAAAAGAAAATAGTTGAAGTTAAAACAGAGCAACAAGACTTTATAGATCTAAGTGACAATGATTTTGATAACAATTATGATTACCAAGAACCTTTAGCTTATGAACTAGAAATAGATAAATTGCCATTGAAACCGAAGCCAGAAAAACGAGACCCCACAGAACTTCTAGAATCTTTAAAACATTTAACTGTAAAGAAAATTAAAGTAGAAAATGAATCTGGGGAGACTAGCAGTGTTGTCAGGAAACGGGGAAGACCTAGAAAACAACCAGCAGCTCCAACTAAGTCTGTGAAAAAAACAAAAGTACCAAGGCCCAAAAAAAAACCTGTCAAACCTATGCCAGAAGTAAAAAAAGAAATGAAAATTCCTCCTCCACCCCCTCCGGAGACCAAAACAATAAAAGATGTTGTTGCCGAAAAAGCTCTCAGGTATGTCATTCCCTTGCTTACAATTTATCATCAAAATTACACCAGACTATACATTTATGTTTTGAAATTACAAAATGGTCATCAAGTACTTGAAGTTCCAAAAGGTATTAAGTTAAATAATATTGACATGAATTTTACATAAAGTTTACACCAAATTTTAATTCAGATGTACCTATTTGTTTGCTGTACAGTTAACATATATTTTTTTGTAATTATAAGAGATAATATATTTTGATATGGTTAGTATTATTACTTTATTTTACAATAAAATGAGTGTCACCTCTCACAGAGATTAAAATAATGACTACTACTATATTGTTATAAGCATGATTAAGTTTCTAGGTATACTTACTATAGGTATCTACTAATTATTTAAGTGTTCATTTATTATATTACTTATCTATGGTGATGTGATTTGAAAAAAGAAGATTTATGATATTGTTCCTCATCTACATAAAGGAACCAATTACAAAGTGTGTAAATTTGAATTGTTGCAAAGAATTTGTGAAATTTATCAAAAAGAGGATGAATTTTATCAGAAATTAAAAAAAATGTGTCAAAATAAATAAACATTTGGATGTCACAGTCGAAAATGCAAGATATAAACACTTAATTTCAGAGAAAAAAAAAACTCGGCCATTGGTAGCACTTTTACTCAAATAACATACAGTACTGCATTGTGTGATGCATGTGTAACAGAATTTATATCAAAGGCCGATTTGATACGGCACATTCGTAAAACACACTGAGAAAACTTTTCAATGTTCAAAATGTCCTAAAGCATACTGTTCACAGTCCATATTAAATGATGATGAAAAAGCACACAGAGATAGAAACTGGCTTTGTGAAACTTGTGGTAAAGTCTTTGTTCTTGAAAACCATGTGAGGAGGCATATTCAAGTTGTTCATATGAAGATCAGGCCTGCTAAAGCAAGTCATCAGTGTCAGTTTTGTGAGAGGACCTTTTTTACAACATGATGTGTGATTGTCCATGAACGATCTGTACACACAGGTAAGATTTCTAAATAATCCATGTCTCATGTATAAATCCATTATTTAGTACCTACTCATGATACAAGTGTAAGTTTAGTATGGGGCTAGATGGCGCTGTATAATGTGTCCTGAAAAAAATATTTTTATTTAAATATGTTACATTGAGCTAATTTTTCGACATAATTTTAACATAAGTGATGGCCAGTTGGTATAGTTAAATTGAATGCTCTTATACTACGAAGCTAACTAATATTATTTATTTCTGTAATTTTAGTAGTTTCCAATATGAAATTGTATTGTTATCAGATATATAAGTTATTATACTTATTTGATTATGCTTAGGACTGTATATTTAAAAAAATGATGACTACAAAAATGACATAGGTATAACCATAGAGTAATATAATATACAAGAGGTATAACATTCACATTCATTTAATTAAACATGAAATAACAACATGTCTCTATTATTATGTAATTACTGTAGACACATCTCTTCCTTTTTCTTAGTGAGTATATATAATTGTTTTATAGTAATTCGAATGAGTAGAACTTAGTAGTGAATCTAAAAAATGTACAATTGGCATTTGGAATCTTAACAAAATTCTACACATTTTGGTTATCTTCAAAATATTTTACGCAGTTAGATTAATTAATCTAATCATAAAGTGATTTATTAAAGGAAATTTGCGGTTGCTTAGTGTGGGGCTACATTGCTATGTCCCGGAATATTTTTTTATTTTAATGAAGTAAGTAAATATTGAATGTGTTTAGTTATTGTGTATGATTTGACAGGTGACAGGCCGGAGGTGTGCCATGCATGTGGCAGACGGTTCTATGACAGCGTGTACCTAAGAGAACACATGAGAGTACATACAGGCCACTCACCATTCAAATGTCCTGTGTGTCACCATGGATTCAATCGACTCAGCAACTTGCTTCTAAAAAAACCTTTGTTTTTATTTCACTTCAATATTTCATTATTTGTGAGCTATGGAAATATTTATAATGAATATTTTTGATGGTGAGTACTTGGTATTCCTGAATAGGTACATTAGTTTTAGTAAAAAGCCTTTTGCAACTTCAAGTTGATATAAACATGCTCTACATAGTATACAGGGTGATTGGTAGAGGGGAAAATACAATTTAGCCAAAAAAAATCCCAACCTGCCTTTTTTTTTAAATATTTTTTTTGTGATTTTCTACATTTTTGCCGAAATTCTACATATTAAGTAACACAAGTTTTTTGTTACAGTATTTTTTATATGGATTTTATTTTACTTAATTCTCTTATACAGCCTTTCACATAAGGTCGAAATAGGCGCATATATGGCGTAAATATTAAGTTACGAGGTTGTAAAGTGAAGAAAAAAAAAACCGGCCAAGTGCGAGTCGGACTCGCGCACCGAGGGTTCCGTACAAACCTGCAAGGTTAAATATTTTGTGATGTAACTAAAAATTTATGGTTTTCGTAATTTTTTCTTTATCTATGCTATAAGACGTTGCTTCGTACCAAATTTCAAGATTCTGAGTTCACGGGAAGCACCCTGTAGGTTTTGATTCCCTTGCAAGTGTCGAAAATTTGCGGCATAAATGGCTGTATCTTTTGATTGCGTTGGCTTAGAAGTTTGATTTTTTCACAGCTTCAAGGGACAGTAGACCTGAGTAATTGATATAAATTTCAGCTTCATACCTCTACACGTTCCTGAGAAAAAGGGTCTTGACAGACGGACGGACGGACGGACAGACGGACAACAAAGTGATCCTATAAGGGTTCCGTTTTTTCCTTTTGAGGTACGGAACCCTAAAAATTAACTGTATTAGTCTAAAAGCTCAACTTTTATAGTGATTTAAAAAAAAACCACGTGTATCCTGGGAAGTCAAATGCTTTTAAAAACATCTCACATTATCCCTCATCACAATGACGTACTAAGTTGGTAACACATCTAATCATCTTATTGAATAATTTTGAGATATAAGAAAACATACCAGAATTTTTATTTCCTTATTTTACAACTAATACGAAGAAAAATGGTCGAAGATCTCAAAATTCATAGGAATTCAACTATCAGGTATAACACCATTGTTTATCTATTTCTCACACATAATGTTATATCGTTAAGAGAGGCCCAGGGGTGATCAGAATCTCTCTTTTTTTTTAATTACATAATATGTAGAATTTCGGCAAAAATCTAGAAAATCACAAAAAAATATTTAAAAAAAAGGCAGGTCTGGGATTTTTTTGGCCAAATTGTATTTTCCCCTTGGGGCCCCGAACCCCCCCTTTTAGTTTGTCTAACCCTCTACCAATCATCCTGTATATGTATTAGTTACTCAAATCATGTCTTCTTACACAAAATTGTTATTTGTTATCTGTTTTACAGGCTGCGTAATATAAAAGAACTGATTCGACAGAATAAATTCAAAATAAAGGAGCATACAATAAGGAAGAATGAAATTGAAATTAATACTAGTAAACTATGTGATATATGTGGCGATACATTCGAAGGAACCGAGAAACTACACCGTCATAAAATATCAGCACATGAGAAAAAGAAGTTCATGTGTTCGAAGTGTCCAAGGGCATACTATCTGAAAAGAAGTTTAAAATATCATGTTGAAAAGTTTCACGAGAAACAAATTAATGTTGTGTGTGATTACTGCGGCAAAGGTTTTTACTACAAGACAGAATTGAGGAAACACATCACTACCGTGCATTTACATGTGAGGAAACATTTAATCTATAAATGTAGCTTCTGCGATTTAACTTTCAAATACAGACAAGGTGCAGTTATCCATGAACGTGCTGCACATACCGGTAAGCGAAATTTTTTTTTATATCTTACCCTACTTATTTTTTAAATATTATGGGGTTTTATAAAAAAAAACGATTAAATCTTTAACTAATAATGTCATATATTTACTGAATACAATACAAAATCAAGCTATAATTTCAGTAGCTGGTGTTACATATTAATATAACCCATTCACTGCCTTTATTTCCGAGTTAATGTACTATGTGTTACCTAACTATGAATACCATAATCCACCCAGTTGAACCCATAATCAATGTCCCCTTTAATATATTTTTTGTAAAACGTATTATTTTTGCTATAATTGACCTAGGTTCATTAATATATTGTATTGTACTAGGTGAGCGGCCAGCCAAATGTGACGTCTGTGACTCAACCTATCTGCATAAAAGTTACCTGGCGCAACATATGCGTCTGCATACTGGTGAAACACCCTACAAATGTCCCGTCTGTGGCCGCGGATATGCACAACGAGGAAACATGAAGAGTCATATGAGGAACCACAAGATTTCAGAACTGTCAACTGACGTGTTGGCCAAAATCAAACCTAACTATTTCAAATTTATGAGGCCGTGACTTCTTTGAGATGATTGTTAAGTTTATGTATTTTATCAAAGATATTATTCACATTTCAATTGCAAAAGGATAAGTCTTTTTGCATTGGCTTGAATCACATCTAATAAGTAATTTTAAAAATATGAGGCCGTGCGGGATTCAATTTTGTTCATGACTGTCACTCTACAAGAGTTTGAATTTATTTCGTTGAATTATAAGTGGTTAATTTTACATTGTGAGATATATTCGATATATTCGAGTGTTCAGTTTGTATCTGAGATAAGAGATAAACCTTTTCCAATTTCAAGTGCTTGTGTTGTTATTTCGCACCTACCAGCTTGTCACAAATTATTGCATAAAAATCAGAGAAAACGAAGAGCATCTGAAATGAAACATCTACTTATACATATTTGTATAGGTTAGAGACAACTGTAATATGCGTTGCTACATACCTAAATTTGGTAAACTGTTCGATTATCCAGTACCAAGTGGTATATAGGTATGCTAAGAGATGGCGCCACCCTAGCCAATTAAAAAAAATGTGTAAAAATAAATAAACATTTGGACGTCACAGTCGAAAATGCAAGATATAAACACTTAATTTCAGAGATAAAAACTCGGCCATTGGTAGCACTTTTACTCAAACAACATACAGTACTGCATTGTGTGATGCATGTGTAACAGAATTTATATCAAAGGCCGATTTGATACGGCAGTCGGCACATTCGTAAAACACACTGAGAAAACTTTTAAATGTTCAAAATGTCCTAAGCATTTATCTCCATCAGTACAAGTACGCTGGATTGGCTGGTCGCCGCATCGTTTTGTGCCTATTTGATTTTCGCCATCTTGGCGCCGACAACGCCAGTAAACGTCCACGGAACTAATAGTAGGGACGGGACAATGTAACAAATTATATCGACAAAAATCTAATTTTTGCATAGGCGATAGAGATACCTGTAAATGTCTATCATTTTTAACCACTGACCAAAACCAGTGCCCAAAACAATGTTACTTAGAAATTTAAAGGAAAATGTAAATAGTCAGTAATTTAAACAAGTAGGTTGTAAGAAAAATTGTTAAGTAGTTAGTAAGAAAGCGTAGATTAGGTTCCCCCATAAACCACCTGGGGAGTTAGAAGTATTCACTGTCTTTTAATCAAATCTTATGATGACACTGGAAAACTGGTGAGAGTGTACAACCTAGATTTTAGGCTGAATATGATGACACTGAAAAACTGGTGAGAGTGTACAACCTAGATTTTAGATGCTACAAGTGTAAGCAAATATAAAACTTTAACCAACAAAATAACTTTAAAATGTAATGAAGCCAAAGAAAATGCAATAAAAGAAGACTGTCAACTCATCGAAAAATACCTGAAAGAAGGAAAAGTAAATAAAGCATATAGTCTTATTAAGAAAATTGACCTTAAACACAAGACAAAAAGCACAGCAATCCTTGACTCAGATGGAAAAATGCTACTGGACGAAAAAGAAATAGTACAACGATGGAAAAACTACATAGAAACATTATACGACGGAGCAGGACTGGATGATGAAGATCTAGAAGAAGAAAATTCAATATATTGTGATGATTTAGGCCCACCAATAGTACGAGAAGAATCTACTCGAGCTCTACAACATATACAAAATGGAAAAGCAGCAGGAGAAGACCAAATTTGTTGGAACCAGCGGCAACCAGATGTTGGAATAACATCCCTCCGCCGATTCGGAACTCGCAAAGTATATTCAGATTTAAGTTAAAGACATTTATTTTTGACCATCAAAAGATGCAAGCGCCGCTTAAGAACGACACAAGTGCCGTTTAATTTATTTATTGTTAATGTTATATTTAATGTACCTCCATACTTTCATTTTATTTGTTGTTCTATTATTTCATGTATATTTTACGCCGTCTGTTATGTGTTATATGTTTGTACTATGGTTTATTTGTTTGTCCACGTTTGCTACATGTTGTACATTTTTATTGTGTTCAAATCACTCTTTATTATATATACTTTTCGTCACGTTCGTGACGTCACCTGCCGGTTCCAACGGAAGACCAGCGTTGGATGCTTGCATCCAGCACATGCTGAGTTGGGGCCGGATTGTGACATGAAACGTGTGTACCTACTTGTTTATATCTTGCATTCTGTATCTCTTGTTTCGTGTCCCAATAAATGTATTTTTTTTTAAATTCACATAGAACTTATCAAATATGCGGTATGCGACCCTCTCTTAGATGAAATATTTAAACTAACCCAAGAAATGTACTTAACAGGTAACATTCCTAATGTTTTTCAAACCACTAAAACAGTACTTCTACCCAAAAAACTTAACACCCACAAATGCGAAGAACATAGAACACTAAGTCTCATATTACATGCTTCAAAAACATTGCCGAAGAAAATATTACCAAAGACCAATATGGATTTAGACGAGGAAAAGGAACACGCGAAGCAATACTGGCTCTAAGACTCATCACTAACAAGCGAATAGATCTGGGTATAGATACACATATTGCATGCATTGACCTGGAAAAAGCTTTTGACAAAGTAAATTGGAAAAAGATGCTTACGATTTTAAAAAAACATTTGAGTAGACTATAGAGACAGAAGAATAATATACAACCTTTATAAAAATCAGCAAACCACAATAGACATAGGAACTGAAACCACAACATCAAAAATACGACAAGGAGTAAGACAAGGATGCCCACTTTCACCAACTATTTTCAACATATTTATTGAAAATGCAATTAGTAAAATCATAGAATCAGAAAACGGTGGAATTAAAGTGAATGGAGAGCGGATTTTCTTTATACGTTACGCAGATGACATTGCAGCTTTAGCCGACAATAGAAATGAACTGGAAAAACTAATCAAACCAATGGACGAAGCTTTTCAAGAAATAGGCCTCAAAATTAACTCAAACCAGACCAAAACCATGACAATCATCAGAAACCAAATCTACAATAGAAATCCCATTAAACTGCACAATAACCCCATATAACAAGTACATTCATTCAAATATTTAGGAAGCGTAGTAACAGAAGACTCAAGATGCACTCAAGACATAATAACCCGAATATCCATATCAAAAACAGCATTCAACCGGAAGAAACATTTACTAAAATCCAAAATTGCAAAACACGTAAGAAAACAGCTCATAAAATCTTACATATGGAGTATTGCTCTTTATGGAAGCGGAACTTGGATCATGACTCAAAGAGATAGAGAACGAATAGAAGCTTTTGAAATGTGGTGCTGGCGGCGGATGGAGATAATTAGTTGGACAGAAAGAAAGACCAATGAAGAAGTTCATGGTCCAAGAACACCGTACAATACTGGCAACTATTGAAAACAGAAGAGGGAAGATGGTTGGCCACCTTATACGACATAACGAATTTATAAGAAACATCATGGAAGGAAAATTGGAAGCCCGAAGAGGAAGAGGAAGGCCGAGAAGATCATACATGGAGCAAATAAAAGAAAAGGCGGGTGTCATGTCGTATAAGGAGGTCCGGGAAGGATGGTGCATACTCCACAGACAAGGGCACGGCCCTTAAATTTATGATGATGACAGAAGTAGACCTTCTATTCTAGCTAACTGGTGTTCGTTCTTAAACGTAGTTAGATCAAAATTACTCAAACATTTTACACAATATGCACACATCATTCCCACACACACATACACACAAACACATAAATACCCTAGACTACTCATTGGAGATACCAAACATTCATACGTAATCTTTATAAACCCGCAAAAATCCTTGCATTCCTTTCATATGTAATGTATGTAATACGTGTAATACTTTATCACATTATCTTTTTATTTTCTTGATGCAGCTTCAGTTTGTTTGTAGGCCGGTGGTAGCGTGAAACTTCCAGAAAGGTCGCGGCGCAACAATATGTTACGTATGCATTTAATCGCTACCGGGTCCAATAGACCCACACGCACCTTTTAGGCCCATAGCACTAACATGTAGCGCACTAACTGTCAGCTTAGATCGTTATCTACCGCCCTATACTATAGTCTAAAGGTATTAAGAACGGCCACATTACAATCGTCGTAATTTCGAAATAATTCAACAAAATTCAAGGGACTGGGTCCACTGGACCCAGTAGCGAGTCCTTAAGTGTTAAGCCACAGTTTAAGTGAAAAGTCTTTAACCTGTAATTTAAAAACAAACCGTTCATTGATACAATTTATGCCAGAAAAAACATCGACAAATATTATCGATGTGGAATATCGACAACACTATTGTGTTGTTTATGTTTATCAAAACTTGTCAATGTCAAGTCAAATCCGTTCTAATGTCATGTCATGCATGTAATACATGCATGGAATTAATATATAATAATAAGGAATGAGCACTGCTGGTCCAATTACGAGCAGAACGAGGCGAATTTATGACAGGCTGTTGTCTTTTTCTAACTATGGTGATAATACATTACATTATATAATTAGGATATTTCAATTCATCTCCTACCAAATCTGGAGCAGTCTCTTTTGGGGCCCTATTTTACCTGCATCTTGCCAATCATGATAATCCCTAGCTCTATTGACGCGTTAAGTAATAAACACCAACAAACTTACAAAAGGCACTTTAATTTGTAACTTATGATAGTAACCGACATAAAAGAGACATTTTATTGTGTCCTTTAATCAATTGAATAACTTAATAATCTTGTAACGCTTATTACAAGATTTTAGAATACAAATATGAACGTGTACCGTAACCACAAACCTATTTCACTTAAAATAAAAGTCAACCTTAAAAAGTTAATTCCACATTCAATGATTTAAACATGAAATAACAACATGTCTCTATTACCTACTATGTAATTACTGTAGACACATCTCTTACTTTTTCTTAGTGAGTAGGTACATATAATAATTGTTTTAAAGTAATTTGAATAAGTAGAACTTAGTAGTGAACCTACATGTACAATTGGCATTTGGAATCATTACAAAATTCTGCACATTTTAGATATCTTCAAAAATGTGTTACCCAATTAGATTAAGCTAATTGATTTAATAAAGAAAATTTGCGATTGCTTAGTGTGGGGCTACATTGCAATGTCCCGGAATATTTATTAATTTTAATTAAGTATGTAAATATTGAATGTGTTTAGTTATTGTGTATGATTTGACAGGTGACAGGCCGGAGGTGTGCCATGCATGTGGCAGACGCTCGGAGTAAATATCACAATGGAGGGAGCCATAGAGATTTTGAGCGTGGCCACTTTTTGCTAGTGTGCAGTTACAGATTTGCATTAGTGTGTGTGACTAGTGATGTGACATTCCCATCAAGTATATCGATAAAAAATTGGTGAAGTGAATAAAAATGCATGTATTTTATATGAATTGTTTATTAATTATTTTCATAAGATAGGTAATCTGGCTTAAAAGGTAGGTAATCTGGCATTATTTTGAGTTATTAATATGACGGCTAATGACCCTTAAACAGTATTAATTTTGTGTACATGTTTCTGACACTGGTTTCATTGACAGCATTTTTCATCACGAAATGTATGCGGAGCTGAAAATATTTGTCACATATCGACTTAATTAAAAGAAGTTTATGATCTTCTAATAAGCTAAAATCTAGGACATGTGTATTTAAACATCGGAAAATATTTTGAAGTTTAGAGGAATCCATAAGCTGCAAGATTACGTCTCTGATCATTTTATGTACATCTTTGCTGTTGATTTTGCTGTGGTGTGTCGTTATTAAAGTTTTGCGTAAAACTTTTTCACATATTTTACATATTATATAATATACGTCATCGCTAGGGTAAATTAGCCCCCCTTTGTCTTTGATAGACGTCAGTGAGTCTCTTTTAGTTCCTTCTAGCGCTGACAAACAGTCCTCACATATCAATTTTTTTTTTTTTTTTTTTACCACAAATCCCGAAATGTAGTATATTACCTCAGAAACATATTCGGTAAGTCGACTAGGGTCACTAAGGTAACAGTGATCATCGTTATTTAGAGACTCTTTTTGAGTAATTACATCCAACTCCTCTAACAACCGATGTTTAGCTACGGATTTATTTAGTTTGTCTTCATAGTTAAATTTTTTGGTGAAATTTAGTATTGGGATGTCTTCCAAAGGTACACAATTTCCTTCTGAAACTTTAAATTCAGCGTGTATAAGCAATTTCTTATAGGCTGTTTTAAACTGCTTTGCAGAAGGATTATTATTTGAACCGCCCATGGATCGGATTGCACCAAAAAACAACTCTATGTGGTCTTGGGACAATTTGTATGTACATATAAAATTAAGTTTCGCCGGATCTGATGCAAGTAAATTTTCACAAAGATTTTTGAGTGACTGCAGGCAAATTATGAATCCCAAAAACCCAGTTTTTCTTTGCGAATTGATAACCAAATCATTTGCATTGAATTTAAGATTTTTTATGTACTCTATGCCGTCCTCTATAAGTTGGTATGTTTTTTCGATGTTTCTTGGCAGAATTGCTTGCTTGTATCCGTATGAATTAAGATTGCGGGAATTCAGCAAATCAAATATATTATTGAACATACTAATAAATTCACAAGTTGCTTCACAATCTGCAAACTCTTTTAATTTTATTTCATTGCGGCAAAACATGAGTGCATCTGACACTGATTGACTCAACATTTGGGCTGCCAACTTTACCTTCATTTTTTGTTTTATGTAATCAACGTGAGCTTTCCGTAGTTTATTACCTAAATGTAATTGTTCTTCAGTTTGCAGATTGTGAAGCAGCTGGAAGTATTTAAAAGATATTTCCTTGCCTTCTTTATTATAAAGAATACCTCTATCTCCTATAGTGCATTGCGGACTAATTTTAAACAATGACAAGGATCCAGAAGCACGGAAACTTTCTGGCCATTATGGTCAAATTCTGTTTTAAAATCAGTATTATCAAAATTACATCCCAGTAGCTTAGCCATTCCAATATTGTTTAGTGCACCGTCAAAAGTTAGCGTTACTATGGTAACACCTGATTCAGCCAACAAATCCAGGCAAGTACGTACAAGTTCAGCTTTTTGCGTACCTGACACACCGTCAATTAAAAAATATCCCACTGGAATTTCAAAAGATCCATTCAAAGCCGTCACCATAAATATAAGCACTTCAGTGGCTAGGGGAACACTTTCGTCGTCTACATTGTTGCCTACATTTACGTAACCGTGGGAACTATGTCCATCCCACTCAACACATTTCCTAATACACATTTCGTCCATACATAAAGCACCTATTACTGGTTGTGATTCTGACTTCATTTTTAGGGTATCAAATGATTCTTTGGTGAATCCTGGATTGCAGTCAACTGCCTGGTACCATTTGCTGATTGTTTTTGGATGGGGTAGGCAAGAGTCAAAATGTTCACGCACATATTTGTAAGCACGAGGCGAAAGAAAATGTAGTGTTAGGGCAAATTTTCGCAGTTCAGGTGAATATTTTTGTGGAAGTGATTCGTTGCTATGTTTCCGCTTTAATCTCACAAGCAAATCTTGATTTTTTCCGCCTATGCTACGCAACAAATCTGAAGACTCCGTTTCAATAAGATTTTTTTCAGTTAAATCACTTATGATGTTTAATAATGTAGCATTCTTTTTTTCAAGTCTCCGTTTTTTCTCTCGTAACTTTTTAACTGTCCTCCGTCGTTTCAAAGCAACCGTCCGAGATCGTGCTAAAGATGCTAACACTTTAACTGAACGCCTGGGTGTTGTAGGTATGTCTTCTGTATTTACACCACTTTCTTCAAATTTCTTTCGTTTCCTAGGAGTAATAGCACACTGAACTTCAGCTCTATGCAGAGGCGCTTTTCTTTTCCTCACAACCTGCCCAAGGCCAAGAATAATAAAAGTAAGCTTAGATAGATACAATTTATAATAAGATATAATAAAACTCCTCTGATCAAGTTAGAGATTGTGCAAATTACAATAAAAAAGAGAAGTTTTTTTTATACACATGAACAAAAACTTACCGGTTGATAATATGATGGGTATTCTTCGAAAACGGTAGGTATTGCATCACTTTTGAGTTTTTTTATCTGTAATCCGGTGATGAAACAGGTTTCTTCGAAATGTTTCGAACACAGTCTGGAATATTTTGTTGGCTCCCAGTTATCACGCCTAACAGCTTTGATCCACTCACTTCTCATTTCTGGACATTTTGGAAACCTAAAAATTAGTTGTACGTTAAAAGAAAAAAGAAAAGATATGTACATAATTCAGTGTAAAAAAAATACATTGAGTTATGACATTACATTACATGTACTTAGGCACAGTTTTATCAAGATTAGAAGATATATCTTTTATCGATAAGTATATCGATAAAACTAAAATCTATGGTACGGACATCACTAGAATTGATGCTTAAATTATCTTTTAACACTTTTGCTGTTTTAAGACAGTTTTAGACATTATCTTGACCCAAATCACATGGATGTATATAAACTAGATTGTTAATATGATGGTACAATAGCATTTTGGCTAAAAACATCATCAATTTAGCATTTACAATGACTTAAACATTGTCACCAACTTACGTATGAAATGACAAATCCGGGTCTTTTACACCTCCTTTTGTAGTTCTTGATGAACATGACACTGCTGAGCACGACATAGTTTTACATTTAACTTTAAACAAATCTGTAACACCGTAAAATCTTTGATTTTTCACTTGATATTCTTTAAAATTCTAAAGCACAAACGCAATGTTTTGGCCTACTCGTCGGTCATAAAAAGACACGGTGCGGCGTTGCCAGCATGTAAATTTGCTATCTCTTTTACTCGTAGCTTCATTCTGAAGGAAAGACAAATACACACTTAAGTGCTTTACACACAGACGTAAGAGCGGCAACGTCCCTATGGCTCCCTCCATTGTGATATTTCCTCCGAGGGCAGACGGTTCTATGACAGCGTGTACCTAAGAGAACACATGAGAGTACACACAAGCCACTCACCATTCGAATGTCCCGTGTGTCACCATGGATTCAATCGACTAAGCAACATGAAGGCGCATATACATCACTACCATAAGATCTCAGACTTAACACCAGATATTCTTTCCAATATCAAACCTGTAACAATCTATGTAATCAAATCTATTTAACATTCTCAACCACTTATAAAACTAGCAATGCTTCTAAAAAAACCTTTGTTTTTATTTCACTTGAATAGGAATTTAAATATTTGTGATGTATAGAAATATTTGTATTGAATATTTTTGATGGTGAGTACTTGGTATTCCTGAATACATTAGTTTTAGTAAAAAAACCTTTTGCAACTTCAAGTTGATATAAACATGCTCTGCATTGTACATATGTATAAGTATATTATATTACTCAAATCATGTCTTCTTATACCTTTACACAAATTTGTTATCTGTTTTACTGGCTACGTAATATAAAAGAACTGATTCAACAAAACAAATTTAAAATAAAGGAGCATACAATAAGGAAGAGAGAAAAGAATGAAATTGGAATTAATACTAGTAGATTATGTGATATGTGTGGCGATACATTCGAAGGAACCGAGAAACTACACCGTCATAAAATATCAGCACATGAGAAAAAGAAGTTCATGTGTACGAAGTGTCCAAGGGCATACTATCTGAAAAGAAGTTTAAAATATCATGTTGAAAAGATTCACGAGAAACAAATTAATGTTGTGTGTGATTTCTGCGGCAAGGGTTTCTACTTCAAGAAAGAACTGAGCACCCACATCACTACCGTGCATTTACACATGAAGAGACGCACAATCTATAAATGTAGCTTCTGCGATAAAACTTTCAAATACAAAAAAGGTGCAATTATCCATGAACGTGCTGCACATACCGGTAAGCGAAACTTATATTTTTTTATATCTTACCCTACTTATAATTTAAGATGGGGTTTTATACAAAAAACGATTAAATCTTTAACTAATAATGTCATATATAGGTATATACTGAATACAATACAAAATCAAGCTATAATTTCAGTAGCTGGTATAACATATTAATATAATCCATTCACTGCCTTTCTTTCCGAGCTAATGTATGTGTTACCTAACTCTGAATATCATAATCCATTCAGTTGAACCCATAATCCATGTACCCATTTTTTTTGTAAAACGTATTATTTTTGCTATAATTGACCTAGGTACAATGATATATTGTATTGTACTAGGCGAGCGGCCAGCGAAATGTGACGTCTGTGACTCATCCTTTCTGGATGACAGTTACCTGGCGGAACATATGCGTCTGCATACTGGTGAAACACCCTACAAATGTCCCGTCTGTGGCCGCGGATATGCACAACGAGGAAACATGAAGAGTCATATGAGGAACCACAAGATTTCAGAACTGTCAACTGACGTGTTGGCCAAAATCAAACCTAACTATTTCAAATTTATGAGGCCGTGACTTCTATTAAATATACATTAATGATTGTTAAGTTTATGTATTTTATAAAGATATTAGGTATTCCATATTTCATTTGCAAAAGGATGAGCCTCTTTGTTTTGGCTTGAATTAAATCTAATTATTTCAAATTTATGAGTCCATTACTTCTTTGACATGATTGTTAAATTTATGTATTTTACGAAGATATTATTCCACATTTCAATTGCAAAAAGATAAGTAGGTAAGTCTTTTTGCATGAGGCCGTGCGGGATTCATTTTAGTTCATGATTGTTATTAAGTTTATTTTCGTAAGTATTTTATAAAGATTGATTAATATCCTTAGCTTATTCATTTTGCAAATGAAACAGCTATTTTTAGTGCCATGATTTTGATGTGGATGTTCTAATAGGTCTTCTTTACCAATGAAATTGCCGTTTTATTCTTACATTTGAATCTGTTTGTAACTTTTCGTAGATACAGCTATATTTTTTCCAAATACATTTTTTATTGTATCAATTGTTGAATTATGTACCTTTTAGATAAAAAAATGTATTACTAGTGCATATTCTGACTTCTTTGCAGTTATTCGATCCCGTGTTGCTTCCTTCTGGGGAGCAATACGGCGATCGAATAATAGTATACTGCAGTGCCTGTCCGAAGATTTTTACAGTCCCATTTATCGATCCTGGATCTCTGTACACCAGAGTAAAAACCGCAAATGATGTGATATACTATTTTATTTATTGTATCTAGTTTAAGTTTTATCAGCATTTTGTAATATTTTAGTTTTATATGGGTTTATTGCCTGAAATAAAGACATTATTATTATTATTATTTTATTTTTAATTCCTTCACAGACTCTCGGGCCTTACGCCCGGTATTTTTAAGGCATCAGTGGGGACGTAGCCAACACTGAGAGGCCTTTTACAATACTATACTTAAAATTAAGTACAAAATTACAGAAAGAGGATGTTAGGTTAATATAAAAATACTATTGCAGACATGGTATTGATGTTACAGGCTATTGTGTTGAGTTGTTATAATTATTATATTACTTATAGGTAAGTCATTGTAAACACCTCTTTCAATGTGCCGTCGGTTTCACTACTTTAACTAGGTATATTTTTATCATATACTCTGTTTTTGAGAAATTGATATACGCAGTGCATAGCTTTTTTCCATCTAACTATAGTTATCAATTGCATCTAAATCTGTTCAGACATTTATGGAAACATCATTTTTCTCAATTTCGTCATACAAATCGGCAATTTCATAGGTAAAGACCTAATATTTACACAGATATAATTTTATTTTACAAGTAATTATAAGAGATCTCAACATGCTCAGAAATATTGGAATTGGTTTCCATTTCCGTTTAGCAAAAGTTGACAATTTTTACGATTTACTCGTGATTTATTTTTAAATAAGTAACTACCTACTTACAACTTTTATTCACAAGAGTTTGAATTTATTTCGTTGAATTATAAGCGGTTAATTTTAAGTTGTGAGATATATTCGAGTGTTCAGTTTGTATCTGAGATAAAAGATAAAACAAACCTTTTCCAATTTCAAGTACTTGTGTTGTTATTTCGCACCTACTTACCAGCTAGTCACAAACCATTGCATAAAAATATAAAGCAGAGGAAACGAAGAGCATCTGGGGTGAAACATTTATTAATACGTATTTGTATAGGTTAGAGACAACTGTAATATGCGTTGCTACATTGAGAGATACCTAAATTTGGTAAATTGTACGATTTTCCAGTACCAAATGATGCTAAGAGATGGCGCCACCCAAGCGCGCCGGATTTTGACCAATCATGCACAGTTTTCACGGATCTATTTGATGCGGCACCTAGTGTGATTTTTTTGTACTACTTTTTTATTTTAAATTGGTTATCTGGAATAGCTTATTTACAAATTTAGGGAAATATTTAAATCATATAGGGTTGATGTTGTGATTTTGGATATTATAACGACATAAATATGTACATTTTAGTGAAATTCATTATTACCTTTTTAAAGTAATTGTTTGTTGAACGACTGAGAATGTGTATGTTGCTAATTTAGGTTTTATAGTTAAATAATATGAAAAAAAAAATGTTTTAAATATAAAATTTTGTCTTTAAACGGGTTATAATTTTAGTGTAGAAAATTTTAATATAATAAACCTGTTGGAAACTCAAGTACTTGACCAAACGTTCATTACCATAATTATTTGTAACAAAAATACTATGATGATACTATCTATAATAGTACCTATACCTACCTAAAAAAACTTCAACAGTAGAGAGTGTGTTGACTTCGATAAAGGTACCTACTGCCGGTTACATTTTAGACTCAATGTGAAAACTTAGTGCTTGTTGGTAGATAAATAAATATTTAAAAACAAATTAGTTAAACTTTTCATTGCAATCCATGATCCACTTACACAGGTTCAAAGACTTGGAGTTGACAAAGTATTGCATGGCCGCCCTCTATCCAATACTGTGTGAAATGTGCGGGGACAGATTCGACTGTAGAGACAAACTTAAAAGACACAAAGACAAAAAGCACTCGGAAAAAGAGATGCTCAAATGCATGAGTTGTCCCAAGGAATTCGAAAAACAATCTGACTTGGAAGATCACATGAAAATCCACGAAAACATCAGAGACGTTGTGTGCCATTTGTGCGGCAAGTCTTATTTGAGGAAAAAGGGATTGGCATATCACATGAAACTGAAGCACGGCTATTACAAGAAAGAAAGGGAGAGCTCTGGCATATTCAAGTGTAGATTCTGTGATATGACGTACACGAATATGCAGTGTGTTGTCAAACATGAACGCGCTGTTCATACCGGTAAGCTATTTTAATACTATCTGCTTTAATAAGAGTCCTTCCGAACTAAGACTTGGGTAATATTTTATACTCATTGTTTACTTACATATTCTTCTAATATATTAATATTCATCATGATGATTTAGCGTAATAATAATATTTAATAATATTTACTTTATTTACACAAAAATGCCGAACCATTAATGGCGAAAGCCATGGGATGTTGTAACGAATGCCCTGCGAGTTAAACAGTTCAAAGAGGTTAATATATAAAATACAGTTCTCAAATATCTGTCCAGGTGAATGCCCAGAAGTTTGCGATGTGTGTGGGCGAGCGTTCGCCACTAAAGCATACCTGATGCAGCACAAGCAGGTCCACACCGGCGATATGCCCCACTGCTGTCCAGTCTGCAACCGGGGGTGGAAGCAACTCAACAACCTGAAGAGTCACGTCTTCCACAACCATCACCTGTCAGATCTTGATCCGGAGGCATTGACCAAAATCAACCCGGACATCTTGAAGCATTTTAAACCGTGAACGCTTCGGAGTTATTGTTGGACTTTTGATATTTGTGATGTGTTGTGGAGAATTAATTAATTGGATTTGTTTTTGTTTGCCTACACTTGTAGATTGACTCAAGTACCTACCTACTTAATTGCAAAAGTTCTATGTGATGATAAATAAATGTTATGATTAAATTCGTATTCCTACTTAAGTAGATTACATGTAGGTAGGTACATTATACGTAGTGATATACTTACATAAATAAACACATTTTACGAGTTAATAAAAATCACGATGTGAGTGAAATTTAAAATCAACGGAAATTACAAACTACCCGCCTATTGAGAATTCAAGTACTTGAGACCATGGAATTAACACTTAACTCAACATACAGAAAAATAAGTATTGAGTACTATTTCTTTCAATTATCGATTATATTTTCTGTTATATATTTGTATAGTATCACCCTAATATTTCAGACGCCAAGAAATGGAAATCAAAAAGTATTGTACGACGAACATCACATCCGGCGAGTTGTGCGAAATTTGCGGGAAATCATTTTCTGATAAGTCGTATTTGGCTCTACATATGCGTATACACACGGGTGACGCGCCTTACGTCTGTCCGGTTTGTAACCGGGCTTACACGCAAGTGGCCAATATGAAGAGTCACGTCTACCACAACCATCGCCTGTCTGAACTCTCGCCGGAAGCTCTCGCTCAAATCAAACCTTCCATTTTGAAGCATTTTAAACCTTAAACTTAAGTATTCGTTTTGTAGAAGCAAATCTTTATGATCCTCCATTATTAAGCGTGTGTTAAAACTGCGCTGGTTCGCATAATAATTATCATAATTATCGTCTAAGCATACAACTATTATGTTCTTACCTACATAAGGTAATATGATGTCAGACTTGTGTTAGGTACGTAGATTGAAGTTAATTTAAAAACTACGGCAGCGAAACAGGAAATAATTTGAAAGCCAATATTTATATCCTGCCTGGAAGAGATCACTCAAGGTGATAAGGCCCACTTGTGCATTCTTTTATAGTTTAAGCTCATTTCATATTGTAATTTATTTTTGGTGTGCATAATAAAGTTATATTGTATTGTATTGTTATATGCAGAAGCAACAGTGATAGACTTTAAAACGGTTCGTACAAAATTATTCGTGTTCCGCGACCAATGAACAAAAAACATATTAAATATTATTTAGCAAAGAATAAGATGCTAAATTACAATTATTATTTTCATCAACAATAAATAGTGTTTTCATCAACATTACGCCTGAATTTTATTAAATAACAGTATTAATTACTTAGATACCTAGGCCTTATCTATTGGGCTAGGTCTTTAGTTTGACGACCTCACTGAGAAAGAAATCAATAAAAAATAGGGATTACTGTCATGTACACAAGTTAAATGCATCTATTTAATAAGGCTAGCACACAAAAAATATCTGATTCGAATTACTTTTATTAACCTTTTGGAACATCAAGTACTGTCGCCATAAATATATTATAAATATTACATACAATTAAGTAAGTAGATACACGTTATAATTGATAAAAAAAATTGTCATTGATCATTTTGCGTCCACCAAAACCATTATCTAATTTCACAGAATAGCTGAATACAGAGCGCGGTACAAACGACCGCACCCTGTGCTTTGCGATATATGCGGAGAAAAATGCGACAGCAAAGCAAAACTACGAAACCACAAACGCAAACATGGAGAAAAATTCAAATGCACAAGATGTACCAAAGAGTTTGCATATAAAGTTGATTTGCAAACTCACGAGAAAAAACATGATAATATACGAGACTTCATTTGCCACACATGTGGGAAAGCGTTCTATAAGAAGAAGTATCTAGCTCTGCACGTACAAGTAATTCATTTGAAGATTAAAAGGAAGAGGAAGATTTATAATTGTAAATTTTGTGATAAGCCGTACACTAATCTGCAAGGCGTGACCAGACATGAGAGAAGTGTGCATACAGGTAACATGTCATTCTTATAAGTTTCTTGTCCAAATAATTAGAACCTAATCCCTATATACGATTTGATCCCGCCGGGAGGTGATATTTTGTTTTCTACTCAAATTAAAGCCCTCAGCGGAAACTCACTCAGACTAAAAGGGATTTGGTGTTAATATAGCTTTCGCACTGCAGGAAAGCTAAACGGGCATCCACTAGTCAATTATAGGTACGCTTAATAGAACAAAGCTAATTAGATTGGTAACAAACGGCTAGAACATACCTAATATGCTTCTTTCTTGAGTTTGTATTGAATTTCGACAGTGGCGCCCTCATATTTGACACTAATAACACCACAGATATGTAGCCTTCTAACTACTATGATATTAAATTAAAACAAGTCAAAAATACCTTTAAAAAAATTGTTAAAACAATGTTTGATTTCTCTTATTGATAGTGTTATGGATTGTGTGTCAAAAATTTTAACCTAAAAAAAAATATCTGTTTGCAGGTGAACGCCCCGAGATATGCGATGTCTGCAACAAATCATTCATCGATCGAAAATACTTGATCGAGCACAAACGAATGCACACGGGCGAGACCCCTTTCCTATGTCCAGTTTGTAACCGAGGGTACGCACAACTAGGCAACATGAAGAGTCATATACAACATAACCATCGAATACAAGACATCAAGCCGGAAGATCTACATAAAATAAAACCCAGTCTGTTGCAACATTTTAAGCTACTGTGATGTGTATAATTTATAGTCAGATTTTACGGATTTTATCAATAAAGTTGTTGTCAAGTGTTCCTGGTGTAATACCTACTTACTTTTTGGTAACGTAAGAGATAGGTTTCTTCAAGGCAAGCGTGATACATCTTCGACTTCACCGTTGCTATGCAAAGGCAGTCAAGTCAGACATAAATAACAGGCAACTTTGTCCTACCTTTTTTAAAAAGGATAGGTATTTCTTTATCATTTCCTGCCTCGATCTTTCGTAGTAAAAGCACAAAGGCAAAATCAAGTACCTACCGTAATTACTAGGTACTGATTGGGACCACCCATATCTACAATAAGGACAATATTAATTTTATTTGTATCTATATGTAGGGAGGCCTACAGCCAGCTGTGGGATTCCAAGGGCTGTGGATGATGATGTATGAAAACATTGCTGATAATGATGATAAAAAGTACCTAGTCTTTACAAATGTTAGGTCCTTAAATTAGGTACGATCGCTATAGGCGAGTTAAATTAATGCTGATGATGTTTCAATTATAGTGAAATTACTAAAAAAACACCGCTCGAAGCTAGAAACAAAAAGTGCATAAACTGCTATCAATGTCATTTGTCACAATCATTTAGCTGTTATTGTCAAATAGTGTGTTTACCTTGGATTTGTTGTGATTTTTTTACGTACAATTATAGTAATGTATGTAGGTAATTTCTTTCATTCAACATACAGAATATGAATTAGGTAATTAGCGCAATAAAATATGAAAAGGATTTGCAGCGAAATTTTCCCTTAGGAAGCGAAAACTCTAGATTAAAATGGTCAATGAAATTGAACCATCCTTGTGTAGAATATGTCTACAAAGTGGGGCCACCCGTTTAATTTTCAGAGAAGTGAAAGAAGAAAACAGTATTTATTTTAAACTCAAAGAATGTTTTAAGGAAAAGGTAATTAATATGTGTTTGTAACTCAGTCTTTAACTTATAGAGACAAATACTATCACATAAACTAACGGGCATTTAAAGTTCTTCATAGTTCTGTATTGGTGGTGGGGCAGGTATTCCACAACAATGATTAATCAACAAAGAAGTATTAGAAACCACTTTATCGGTATTGACAATGATCCTTACTGAAAAAATATACCTTTTATACCATATAAAGCCATTTTGTTTGAGTTGAGTGTATATATACTTATGAAAAATCAACTTTACCTAGTCAACACTTAAATACCAATATCTTTCAGATTGAAGACATAAAAGGATATCCTCAAGTTATCTGTGAACCATGCAGCAACACAGTGGATATTGTGTACAACTTCATAAACAAGTTCAAACGAACTCAGAAACTGTTGAGAGATCGACTTGTAAAACTGAAACAAGAAGATAGTAACAGAGAAGCTGATAGTGATACAGAAATAGATCAACTACATGAAATAGAGATACCACTGCAAGAAATAGAAATACCCCTACAAGACATTAAAACAGAACCAAACACATTTCTAGAAACATTGGAAGACACAGACCAATTTATAGAATACTTTCAAACTTCAGATAATGAATCTCTTGAAGAAAAACCCGCAAAAAAATTAAAACTGTCCATAAAGAAAGAGAAAATACCTAAAAAGCCTAGTTATGAAAAGAATGCAAATAGAACTAACAGAGTCGCAGCTTCAATATTAGAAGGTGAATTTTTGTGGAGTGGTGAAAATTGGTGGTAAGAATTAGTACATTTTATTTGATCTATTTAAATGCTACCAGTGCTATCCACAAATTTGCCTGTGTTGTGTTTACAGAAATAATTATAATATTTAGGAAACACTTTGACATTAGGATAGTAAACTGACTACAAGCCAGGAATTATTAAGACTTAAGTAATGACATGATAACCAAATACCAATACAATATTTTTTACTTCCCTTGTCTTGGGTTTATTTAAAATGGTTTAGCTATCATAATACTTATACCTCCTAAAACAATATAATAGTAGGTAATAAAGTAATCTTTGTACATATCAGGACATTGTAAGCTGGGCAGGAGGTAACAAAAACGAGTAATGTGTACTAAATCTAATTTTATTTCAACTAAGTACTGCTTTCAGTTTAAAGTCAACACAGCTTGAAATACCAAAGATCAAACAAGAAGTCAAGCCCAAAAGAAGGAACCTCAGACTGAAGTTGCCGAAAAAACCAAAAATCAAACTTCCAAAACTTTGTGATCTTTGTGGAGACACATTCAAAAACCAAGACCGGCTTACTAAGCATAGAAAAAAGTATCATTTTAGCAAACCAACTAAATGCAAACAATGTCCGAGAGTTTGTTCGTCAGAGAGTAATTTAATCCGACACATGAAAAGGAAACATGGAAAGAGAGACTTTGTATGTTCCATATGTGGTAGCAATTTTGCTTATAAAGGAGAATTAACTGGCCATATTAGCAAGGTACATAAAGATAAACCAAAGAAGGTATTTGAATGTAAACATTGTGGCAAGACTTATAATTCACAAAAGTCTGTGGTAATTCATGAGCGATCAGCACATACAGGTAATTCACCCATATTTATTTAAAATGAGAGAATTGGAAAATAACTATATTATCTTATTAATTAATCCATGTATATGTATATATGTTAATTCAAACATAAACATATATTGATAATACTAATCAGATTTTTAAATACAAAAATCTGGTAAGTATTATACAAACTCAAAATATGTACCTGAAATTCCTCAAAGCAACAAAAAAATAAGCCAATGTAATTATTGCTTGTATGTTACATAAGCCTTAATATACCATCATACTTTACTTTAATTCTAACAATATCATGAAGAATAATGAGTTAAATTGATAATAACATTTCTTTTTGATATAAAAACTCAAACCATCATTACTCCATTTCAGGTGAAAGACCAGAGCAGTGCACAATCTGTAACAAAGGCTTCTTCCACGTAGAGTATTTAAAGCAACACATGCGTCTTCACACCGGAGAGGCTCCATACAAGTGTCCAGTCTGCAGCCGGGCCTATGCCCAGCTGGGCAACATGAAGAGCCATCTCCGGATACACAGGATCACAGATATAGACGCTGCCACACTTAGCAAGATGAAACCTAATCTACTAAAGTTGTTGAAGATTTGATCATAATCATAAGTGTTGTGTGCTAAACTGTATCCATTCAAAGTCTGGATCCTTCTGATCTTTCCTCCTCCTGAAGTTTATATGGACTTTTATCATGATCATATCTGTATATATTTGGGTACAGTATTTTTACTGAATGATAGACCTGCAATTTCTATGAAAATAAATTACTGTATCCAATACATACATGTACTTGTAATATCTATCTTGCTGTTGTTAATTAATATAGATAGATTTAATAACTTTATGAAGATATGCAAGGATGTTCTGTGCAATAATCAATTGTTAAATTAGATTTACTCTGTCTGTGTTAGGAATCTAAAAATTTTATACTGTTACATGTTAAGTGAGAATTGATTCTGTTGATTTATACCAGAAGATATACCTAGCTAACAAAATTTTAATAACATTAAGCCATTGATTCTGGATTTCATATTATTTTTAAATGAAACTTGTGAACACTGACTAAACACACTTCTGTCTTGTACATCACAGTTTTTTGTTTTACTCAATTAATTATAACATTATATTCCTTTTTATGTTCAGTTTTTTTTAAAGAGTAAACAAAATTCTGTTAAATTAATTAAATAAATAAATAAAATTATAACATTATACCTATGTTGTGGCCGGGTTGTAAGGGCACTGACTGAGGTGTGCTGGTCAAGAAATTCTGTTTCCTTTTCGGTTTTTTGTTATAAGCTATGTAAGGGTAAATGAACATTGAATTTTAATTATGTAATAATAAATAAATATTCTGTTCTGTGATGGCTAGATAATTTTTATTACATTTCCAATGCACTCCTAAAAAATAAAGTTAATTTCTACCTACATATATGTTCCATTGTGATATTATAATAATGAAATTAGATTATGATGACCTGCTTATAAATATGAGATTGACAAACATACAAACTTATTGGGTAGGCATGTATAAATTTAAGGAACAGTGCAAGTATGAAAGTTTGCGAGATATGTTTCGCTAGTAATGTGCTGACGATGATGATGATTTAAATTGCGCTGTTAAGTCAAAAAAGCTAAATGTGATTGAGTTGTGTTGTTATGTCAATGTCATTTTCCAATCTCAGTTTGTTGTTTACGCGAGCGCTTACGACCTTACGTTACGAGCAAATTTATAAACGAAACGAAAATAACAACAAAACTGTAGCGATTTGGGCCCAACTTTCCTTTGTTAAATGCTTTCAAACGCATTATTGTGGTGTTATTAATAGTCAGCGAGTGCATTAACAATGTTACGAACCAAGATCCACATAGCACTGAGTGCTATCGGTGTATTTCTAGGACTTTCAGCATTTATATGTTTTTGCATAATTTACGCTAATATCGAAGCAGGAGTTTGGGCACTTTTATCAGGTAAGTCAGTGAGTGCAAACAGATCATAGAAACGTCTCTTGACCTTCGTCACCCGTAGCGATAAGTTATTTCGACGCAATTTCTGCGAATGTAGGTAGGCTTGGCTAAAATACCTAGTAAAATAATCGGTAGATTCTACCCACTCAAGTATTCATAAACCTGACTCATCAAATGTATCTAAGTACTGATACTGTGCCTTTGTTTGATAATGGAAACATGCACTGAAAAATTTAATATTTTACACAATATTGTGCTGTCTTATTTTGAAAGCATTGAGGATAAACTGATTCATTTCTCATTGAGTTGATTTAATGTCGGATGTCTTGGCTATATTACATTTTATCTCTATACAACATAGTTGATCTGTGGGCATTTACTAATTAAACTTAAAATTAATGTCTTTAAATTCTATGTGTATGATCTAAGTATGTAACAATTAACTTTAATAATACTTCTCAACAAGCTTAGCAAATTTCTTTCATTATTGTATGAAACAAAAAAGTATTTAACTTGTAAAAAGAGTTACCTACATCTTAAGAGTGCATAAACTTAGTTCCCAAAGTTTGCTTTCTATTGTATAGCTTTTGCTTCTATCCCCAGGTATAAATGCTGGTCTAGCATTGATGTTGCACTGCCACTACCTGAAAGAGTCCCTCCATGTGAACTTCTCAAGGAAAGCCCTGCAGTACATTGGAGACTTCGGCATCATTGGGTGTGTGTCGGGCACGGCTCTGATGCTGTTCTATATATTCTTGGAATGCTATTATAAAGCTGGTAAGATTTATTAAAAAATCTATCTATAAATGGGCATTTAAAACCTGTATCAGTTAAACAATGCATGTTTTTGATTCAAATATTGTGGGTATAGTATACAGGACTTTTACTAAACATATACCTATACTTGCATTACCCATTTAACAAAAGTTGGTTGTTCTAGGATAAGTCATACTAAAATCATACCTAGTTATATTATTCAATACTCACATTCAGTTTAATCCCTGCTTTTTGATATGAGAAGTATACATTTAGAAATGGTGTACACAAATATGAAGGCATTCCAGAGGCCCTTATATGTTAAAATTACTATCGTCCTGAAAAAAATATTGTTACTTTTGTAAACATAAATTTAGCTTGTTACTGTTGTACTATTCTGATTAAAACTTACCTTTATTTCTCTGACTAAATAAATTTCAAATTCTTTCAGATGTGACTCCAATCCAGTCAAGCATCATCATCCGACTAGTCTGGGCATTCATGATGACCAAATGGGGCATCATCCTCTATTACACCACTAAGAAGTACCTCAGGACATACAATGATCACCAGCTGTTCTCGGAAAATCCTAACATTGAGGAGACATAAATGTAAGATAGTTTTGACTTTTGTTATGCATAGATTAGTTTAGTATGTTAGATAAATACGAATTTATAGTAGGTCCTCTTGCACAACTACTATTCAACATGTTTTGCTATTTTTACTAAGATCCATAATGCACACTGATTTTTAAACAAATTTAGCGATGAAAATTATTGGCTAAATGTACGTAAATATTGTTGAATGAGAACCTGAATGTGTTTAAGAATTTTTGTGCAAAGGGGCCTTACACTGTGTTTTATGAAAGAAGTTCCACAGATGAGTGACATAAGACACAACATGTTTTTTTCATTGGAATCTGTTGTGCTAAGGAACCTTTTTCATAAAATACATTTCATTTTAGTACTGCTGAGCAATGAGCGGACATTTTAAAGTTTCAATTTGATTTATATATGTTTGAGTTTTGGGATATAATATCTGTATAAATTTTCTTCATATAATCTTCTCTTTCCTTATAATTTTTTTTAACTGCTCTATTAGTTAATTTATTATTTACTTGATGCTTATGATTTAGGTCAAATATCATAGTAACATATCCAAGAATATTTATCACTGTGTACTTGTCATAACATTTTCTTAGCTACAAATATTGTTTTAGACTCATTAAAACCTGTTTGATATTGGCAACTAAATTGACTGATTTATTTATTGTTTATCAAATAATATACCTATAGGTAGATCTTTTGGTTGATTAAGAGCTACACTATTGACTGAATTTTATTAATTGTATTTTGATTTGATCTTTATATATATATTGGTGAATCATTACATGATTTTGGTGACAAAATTGACTGATTATGCATCTCATTTTTTCTCCCAGATTATTTAAATACTTATATGATATTAAATTAATTACATGATTGTTTGATTTTGCCTGTAATATAATTTGTCAAATAAATAAAGATATATATGTAATGGCATGTTATGTATTATCACAGACAATGTATCATTCATATATTATATGTAAGAAGAGGTACATAACTAAATTTAAATTGTATGTTGTTTATTACACAATGTTAATGATTTTTCTTTCCATATCTCAATAAGATACTTTTTAATAAGTGAGGAGTTTCATCACTTGGCCGAACTTTTTTATATTTAAGTGCGGAACAATAATGTATCAATGAAAAAGAAAAGAAGCAATAAAATTTTCGAATTATCTACATTGTAAGACTAATTATAATTAGTAGTATATGTAAATTAAAAAAAATATCGCTGAAAGTTAGTTAGATTACTCCCTTTGATGTACCTACCTATATTTTACGATAGTTAAATAGGTAATTTAGAACAAACTTTATCTGTTATTTATAACACATGTAAGAACGAAATAAATGTTAATATTTACAAAAACATATTTTATTGAAACATAATCACAGATTCATCCGATTATATTACACTATTTTATCATTACAATATTACATTTTCAATGCACAAACATACCTATGCATTTAATATTGCGTTCTAATTTTGGTCTACAATAATTCTAGCGATGCTCCTAGGTAGTAGGTAGTAGCACAGAATACAGAATGTAGTAGATTAAGTGTATAATTAATAATTAGGCACAAGTCAAGATTCTTGATCACAAAAGCTTTCTAGCAAACTGGCGTAAATCACGCAAGATCCGAATACGTTTGAGCTACAATCCGTTATGAGTTTGAGACAGGTGCCGACGATATAGTTCTGCAGTTCTAAGCTTCACCTATCACAGTAACAAACCTCTTTGCTCAAACTTGGAGGGAGCGAAGAAAATATTCAGTACCAACCGAAGCGCGCCAGACGCAACACGAAGCGCCTTTCCCGCGTAAAACAAAAAAAGAACGCGCGATGTCTATGACTTGAAAAAAAATGCTCAACATACAGTCAGAGTTTTAGTTAAATTATTCTAATTAAGTGCTGTGTGGTGCATTCAGGATTCTTCTTCTATAATAATTGAAGTGGTGAGTGAAACAGGATTTAATACTAACCCAGCGTTAGATGTAGAAAAACATGTTTAACCCTCGCTCGTAATTGCGGGGAAGAAAATTAATGCGGTGGGAATGTTTTTTTCTAGATTCTAGCTTAGATGAAGGATAAATTAGAGCTCGGTCGAGCTGAAATGAGTGATGGGGAAGGTATGTTTTATTTACTTAAACTTATTTATATCTTTATTGTGCGGCGGGTAAATCTAATTTGATTTCTAAGTGAATCATAAGATTTCAAACAATTTCTAATCATATTATCAAATCGAAAGGTAGCCTGAAAAATTGTTTTTTGTTATTAATTTATTTGAATTTCGAAAATTAATTTAAATCGACTAAGTTTATTAAATTTGAATTAATTGCGATTAACAAATTATCCTCGTGTTGTATCACTAAACTCATCGTCCCTCGTTTCACTCTTGTCCTTGCAACGTTCTTATTCTCAGGCAGTAATACATTTATATGATACATTGTAGCATACACTGAATAGAACAACGTTACTTCTTTTCTACGGTCATGTTCTTAATAACGTCTCTAATAAACTTATAATTACGACTAGCAGGAATCGAACCTACATCATTCTGGAAACGCTAGGATGCCTTTATCATTGAGTACTTTGTGTTCCATGCCATTGATTATATTTTCGCTCTTTTTCAAATTAGTTTATCAAAAAAACTTTAGTGCGAGAGCCGTATTCTTCAATACTGGGAGTGGTTATTAATCCGCAGAATTTATTCTTCAGGAATGTTATCATCTCCACATCGTAGGCTTTGAAATCCTTTCTTGGATATTGTAGTCCCCATGTCGGTTTCTTCACGATGTTTTCCTTTACCACTTACATCAGGCGAGGGCCAATCCACACATGATTTAAAAAATAAGTCCTATATATAGTAGATCAGAGTTCGAAAAAGGTTATTGCGAGTATTATAGTGTTTAGCATTTTTTTAATAAACCAACTATAGTCTCCTATCCAAGCCCTATCGATCTTGAAATTCAAAGTTACTCTCCCACGCCAATGCCCTCGAGACCTCGTTATAGACTAGTTGGAGCCCTCGGCCCTGCCTCTGAGCAGACTGGCTAGTTTTTACATCTACGCACCCACCACTTAGATCTACAATCCATTGATGCTGTACAGATCTAGTGTAAAACCTATCGGAATTGAAATATAGGTGAAAGTTTCGCAGTTGTACATAAACCTATTGCAAAAACCTGACGAGATTTAATCCTGGATTAGGCTACTTTTTTCCGAATTATTGTTAGTAGAGACCGCACTACTTGGAAGGCAATGGAGGAGATCTATACCCATACTGAGGTGCCCTTATAACACAATTATAATATATCACATAATTTATTTTCATAATTGAAACAGTTTCATATCGAAAACATAGCAAATATCTAGTTTTTTAAGGGAATAAAGGCTATTTTATTTCATTTTTATAAGACCGCGGATCTTCAATCATCACTATAATTAGTAACGTTTGTAATTAAATAGATTTACGTAACCAGGTATCATAGTATGGATAATTATATTTTAGTAAGTACCTACCTATCAAAAATGTGATTCTCAAATAACGTATTTTGTTTGATTTGTACCTAAGCCTGTATAAATTGACATCTACATTGTAGCACCAATTTATTTTGCGTTATTATAGGTTATTAGTGTAAATCTCAACCCTGACTTTGATGGTTTTTCTTGCATAACTTTACAAGAATTATGCACATATAAATATCCTCCTAGCTTATTGGTTAGTCTGAGGATGAAATCCATAAAAAAACAATTTCGTAAATTACTTATACATAAAATTGCCTATTGAATGTTTCAATCGATCAGCTTTGCACATTCCATAATCTTAGTTAATCAGCTCTGAAATTAAACTGTGTAATATTTGTAAAAGCGCGCGATGCTACTCGTTTTAAGCTTCAAAAAGTAGCCTATGTGTTTATCCAAGGTCTATTTAATTAATATATCATATAAACTAGGTCGCCTGGAAGATATCACTTTAGTTATAAGGTCGCCCACTGTCCCATCCTCAGGTACGATTTTTCTTTCGAATGTGATTTAATTATGATGTGTTATAAACATATTTCATTTGATTGGATAACAAATTTCATTCAAATCAGTTCAGCTTTTTGAGCGTGAAAAAGTAACATACTCACACACACGCACAAACCTACACCTTAATAATATTAGTGTAATTCTGTCTAACCATAACGCTAGTTATCGCTATAATAGCATAAAAACACGCTGTATGTCTGTTAATGTGAGCTCGTTGAACTCTTTTGTACTGCAAACGAGTGGATTAATGCATATAAGGTCAGGTCTTCCTCAGCAATCAAACAAAACTGTGATTTTGTTGCTAAAAACAAGATTTTATTAATTAATAAGGGTAACAATTTTGATTAAAACTATTGTTATTTACTACATTACCTAATTAGTTGAATTACTTACCTAAAAACAAAATCAACAAATAATGTTCATGCTTTAGTTGTTACTTTAGTTACTTTAAATAATTTATACAATATTTCAGTTTCACATTTCAGTACAGTATTTTTATAGGTTATCGTAGCTGTCAATGTCTATCCAATAATACATCAAAGCTGTCAAAGCTTACATGCATATGATAAAACATGATTACAAATACAAAGAATTTTTGAGTGGGCAATAAATATTTCATATTGAAATGTATTTACAGAAGAACGAACCGTTTCATTTGCTGTAAACTTCTGGAACGTGAAACTAAAAATATTATATAAACAACAGTAAAATTAAATAAGTAGACCTACCAAAGCTGCCCTTAAAAGTTTACGCGTTAGTTTTTAATAACCTTGTACATCAATATGTATCTATCTATGTACGAACGTACGTTCGGAAGATGAATGTACAACATACGCGAAATTCCACGTGAGTGAAAACCGTATACGTTAGTAAGAATGTCTCACCAAACTTTTAATAATAAAACCTTGTAGGTACATGTACCTAGGTACTTACACACATATGTATGTACTTAAATAACAATATTTTGAACTTTGTACAGCTAATATAAGTAAAATCAAAGCAATAAGCAGGAGACCATTTTCTCTCACGTGCAACCGAAAAAAGAAGACCAAACAAATTGCATTAATCATATCTAGCGAAAGTTTTATTCACAGTGAAATAGTTTTTTTCCGTATCGGTAACACAATAAGCTTTTTCTTTACATTTTACATTTTTTGACCGCTTTCAGTTACGCTGCGATGGTTTTTTAGTTGTAGGCACAAGAAAAAAAATATTGTCTGTGGTCACAGGTTGACGCCAATACTTTTCCCCCAAAAGAAAGTAAATTATTTTCGTGACCTGAGTGTTGTCTAGGTTTTGTGTTACCTACCTAATATAGTAAGCCTTTTCAAATGTCCCGATATTCGATTTCGACCTATTAGATTAGACTAATAAACTGAAAAATAATTAATACGACTGTACATGTGTGTATTGTGTGCTTATCTTACGTTATAATAATTACTATACATATCGAATAAATATACAAATATTTTTACTAGTAATTGAATAGCAGAATTGTTCTGTTTTTAAACCTTGCTTCGCTTCGTGTTCAAAAATGCATACAACTTTGACAACGCCACTGCAAACATTCAAGACAAACAAATATACAAAATCAGGGCTCTACCACTACCTACAATACAACCATATAAGGTATCGTCTAACTATTCGTATGCATCCCAGTATGCTTTACATCTCATCTCTACCAACCGGTCCTGCACCACTCAGCATTTTAATGCCTTATGCTTTTCCATTTCTCCGTCTAACGAACGCCAGAAAAAGAATAAATAGTAGACAATAATCATAAACTTGCGCTCGCGCATTGTTGTGAAGGCCTTTTGCCTCCGAAGCGTCTGTGGGAATTAAAAAAAGAAATTGAAATTACCTTATTATTTTTAGAGCATTTAACTGCCTTCGTCTAAGGGTGCTAAGACTGGATATGCTAGCTGAAGTAATTTAAAATAAATGAAGATGATAAATTAAGACATGTTATGTATCGCAAAGATGTATCTCGTATATATTTGCGTTCTCATATACTCGTACGTAGAAATAAGAAGTAGGTATGTACATATAAGTTCCACATAAAATATGATACGTTTAGATTTTTTTTATTGCAGGCTCTATTTGTTGTTTCTCTTCATCTTCTCTAATGTGTTTTCTTTTCTGAGCTTCCTAAACAATAACATATTCCACAATAATAAATGAATGATTAAATTGGCACTAAAGTTAGTTCACACCAAGATCAAGATTAATGTAGATGATAGTGATAATTAAACTACTAGTACTAATAGGACAGAAACCTGTAGATGCTGTGATGAAGTTAGCTAGTCATTGCATAAGACAAGTAGAGTAAGTTCAACGTATTCTAACCCCACTATCTATTTCTAGCGACGCTAGTTAATCGTTCCCGGCCAACCACCGGAGCGGTTGCGGTCAGACCGATTCAAATCTTACCCTTTTTTATACAAGCATAATGCTTTGTGTTTATGCTTAGCTTATGGATATTCATGAAATCTTTATTTTTATGATTGTGTTAGAATTGGAATTGAGATTATTATTTATGTATTGTAGGCATAATTTATGTAAGCGGGACTTAGTCGTTGTTATGTTAGGTACAGTGTCTCACATTTTTAGAAATAATTGTTAATATGTCTGAACAGATCAGATGAATAAAATGAAAGATAAGTGTGCTCATTAAAAATAAGAGTAGGTAGTAAAGTAGTACTTACTATTATAAAGTTTATTTTAATTGTTTAAATAACTAGTTTTATTATTTTAATGGTCATTTGATCCACTAATGATAACAATCAAATCATTTGACGGTCGGTCCAAATATTTTATCTTATAAATAACGGACTCTTAAAAAACCGTAAAAATCTATGAACGAATAAAATTTCTTCCTAACGTTCTAATAAACATAAAAACTATAAAAATAACTGGTTAGAGTTTTGCTGTTGGCAAAAAATGGCTGTCTTAGTGAATGCCTTCAGTTAGCAAATAAAATAGTTCGTTTATGTGGACATAGGGCCATAATAACATAGCCCTGGAGCAAATACCTAGGCTCTATTAGAATACTAACACTCATATAGGGCTATTATGAAAAATACGCGCTTGCGCATTTGTGCGTTTTTGTCGAAATAACGACATGCCTGTGACGTATATATGTGTCCTTACGCTTTGAAATTTGGAATTTTGAAAGGAGGCACGCATAAATAGTCCTCTAAAAGGGTGTCGCAAATAAAGAGCATAAAACATTATTATAAAAGAATAATGCCACTAACCGATTCTTAAAATTTCCGGTTTTGTTCTTACATAGAGTAATCGATGTAGAACTTTAGTAATACCTACTTATGTACTTATCTCAGATTTTCGGGTGATGAGAAGATACGTTTTTTTTTATTACGTTGGATAATATATATACGTTACAACTTACGTACTTATAAGATTTATAGGTGTTGGTTGATACGTTGTAACAATATGCGACTTACCGCGACATAAAGATCATATATATCTCAATAATAAAACTTGCATTTTTTGGTTTGGAGCGGTTTCCATTGGTAACCCTGTACCCTTAAAACTCGTATGGCAATAGACATCAGACATTTCTCTATCACTCGTAGAGTCGTACCTAATAGATACCGGACTGTGAATTTACTCCTTCCATTCTGACAGACAACCTAATGCCACAGTATATTATCAAACAGTACATAAACTCATTTTTTATTTTTCCTCCCATTAGTAACGCTACTGTCGCGACTTCACGCCATTATTAGATTTACGATGATTTCGGCAGTGGCCATCGTTTCCAGTCCAGTAAGTTACAGTAATATAGGTTTTTTTTATTCTTTGATTGGTCGTCTTTTTGTGATGTTTTCGCTTCAATATTGACCTGAAATAGTACCTTGAAATCTGGAATTGCAACTTTAACTACTGTTTAAGCATCTACCTGATGATAATGGTCGCCAATGTTTCTTGTTGTAATTCGGCACAAACGACTTACATTTTTATTTATATATTGCTATGGTATCCTAGATAGGATAAAGGTACAAAGTACATAAAAATCAATTATTTCTCCGTGAACCACGTCTGTATGCAATCCTTTACAACGGAAATATTCACAAAAAGTACATATTGCATTGCGCCCAAAAAAAATGTAGTCTCTGTCAACTTGTCTAACCAACAAATCTTGAATCTCAATGATTGTTATATGTTAGCATAATATTACATAAAAAAATAAATGAAGTCCCTAAAAAAACAGAACATTAATCTCTGCGCCTCCATTATACCGTCCCATAGTTAGTATTCCTCGCCGCTTCAGCTGCAGGAACCGGAAGCACAGCCGACATACTAATGGCCGAACTACTCCACTATGTTACGCCTTTGGCCAAATATTAATCAAATCGTTTAGTACTCTTGTCTTGCACTAAATATGTAGATAAGTATTTTTACAATGGACAGTCAGGCATTGACTGACCTGTTAGCGTTGGTTGTGGCTCCGCCTTCTAATCTAGGGATTGCGGGTTCGATTCACGCGACACAAATATTTTTGAATTTTAAAATTTATAATTACATACTTATGTTGAGTCTGGTCGTTTGTATGTATAACCAGTACCTATGTATTTACAAAAGAAAAGTATATACTCAAGTATTATATCCGTTATCTAGTACCCACGACACAAGCGTTTGCTTAGTGTAGGGCTAGATGGCGATGTGTGCAATGTCCCGGAATATTTATCATTTATTTATTTTACCACCAGGTCAACTGAAGCGACACTGTTTGAGCTATTTCGTATGAGAGAAGTGTTTAGAGTTTTGAATTCGCCAATTTATTTATATGTAGTGTTATCTGATCCATGTAAGTGCCTGATGTGAATGCCACCCTTCGAAAATTCACCCAAGGATTAAGCATATTAAGATTTGCTTAATTTTAATCGCATAAAAAGGTTTAGGGCTAGCTAGGTCTAAAGCTGCTTAAACTTAACTATCCACCGTAGCTCTAGCTACTTTCGGTGCCTAGATCCTAGATATTGCTATGAAATAGAACCTTTACTTAATATTTATATAAGCTTGTATCGTTCTACTGCATCGTAATATGCTTTGCTTATAGCCTACCCAAGTAGACATTTTATAGGGTAATTTCTATGGTATTCACCCCAAGCGACTAATGAAAATGTCTTTACGGCATTGCTGATGATCTAATGTATATTTTGTGATGACCTGTGTTCGTAGAATGGAAGGATCTAGGCGCACACTACGATTTACTGGTCCAAGAAAACTTCCCCAATGAATTAATTCTACGGGGGAATCACGACCCTCAGTCATGAGGAATACGACTTGAAGAGAGAGACAATCCCTAGATTCATACTTATGTTATGGTTGCCTGAGATTAAAGCACAATAAGGTACCTCTAGAAGTGATATACCTAGTTCCCAGTAAAAGTAGGTGTGGTCAAGCTCGGTTTAGATACATAGATTTCCAAAGTAGCTCCTATAGAGCAATACAAATCGTGACTGTGTATAGATTGCTTTATACTACAACGACTTACTATAACAATGTAAGATATCTATGGTGTGTGCAAGACTTTGATTAGGTACTCTTTGTATGCAAAAACAGCAAAGTTGCTTCCGCCAAAATGAACCTACATAATATAAAAGTCGTGTTTCTTTTCTAATGTTCTTTTCTTCGCTAACGAGATCCAAAACAGACGCAGACTATATTTTATTTCAGACTTATACAGTGGCTTGTAAAATAGGTACAAATTTTTGTCTGTAGGTAAGTAGTAACAAAGTTGAAATTTAAGTTCATCTGTTTACGACGGACGCTAAAATTATCCTAATTTTTTTGAAAACGATTTCTTTTTCTCGGCTTTACTTCTATATCAAACTATACTATTAGGTATATTTATACAGCACACAGAGATTTTATTTTCTTTCTTAATTAGCTATTTCTTCGCAAAACGTTTTACCTTATCACTACAATCAAGTACCGTATGAAGAAACCAGTCCAATCGCAATGAATACAGTTGCAAAAGATCCGGGACCTTGGAGCCACCTTCGGATGGAGCATCCAGGTCCATTGTGCAGATCGTAGTGTACTAAGAGGGTATTGTTGGAGTATTGTGAGGATTACACAAGCTGATGTTGATATATTGGATAAGCTATTGGCTCTACGTGGGGTAATCTGCTTTAATCCAGAGACTTTTAGATATCGGTGTAACAATATTATTTTTTTGTGAATGGTATAGGTACATAATATAATTGATATAGAAAGTAAGTTTTGATACATTTTGTTGTTTTTTGTATGTTTTACTAAGAGTATCCATATTACCCGAAAAGCGTTAAAGTAGGCTTTCATTTCACGTGAGAACAAAACCTTTATATACTTATACATATATAATATTATAGTTTTAGGTGATTGAGCGTAAAAATTAGGTACTGTACCTATCTGTAGCCAAACAAGACCCTTCTCCCACCATGATACTCCTGAGCGACAAACCTCTAACTAGTAGTTTGATATTTCGGATGGTGCATCCAGTTCCATTGCAGTGTACTAAGTAAGGATTTTTAGAATATTCTAAGGATTGCACAAGCTGATGGTGATATACTGGCTGAACTAGTGACGCCTCGCGATGTCTGCTTCAATCCTGATCAGCTAATCCCGTTTACTATATTATTTACAGGTAGATATATGTTTTGCTTTTTTATGAGTCACGATTTTACGGCCCTTAAGTAATAAGACGAAAGATGATATGAGAAAGTTAGAAGGTAACATCTTGGTAAGAACAGCGCAAAACAGGGAGTATCGGCGTAAGAGGGAGGAGGCTTATACCCTGCAGATGGTCTCATTAGGCTGATGATGATGATGATGAAGTAATAAGACAGGAGGAGTAAGATATTTTAATTAAAATTTTATTATTGACGTTTAGACTGATCGAATCTGAGAAAATATATTTAATCAGTCAATAATTTCTGATACCGTTACATAATCCCCTCTTCTCTGTGTGGCGTGCTCGTATGTTGACTTCGTTGTTGTCTGAGCTAATATTTTTGTGTAACACTCGAACAGTTTATTTCTTACAAACTTTCCTCTTTCGATGAAATAATATCTGCAATCAAAAGTCCGTTTTTATATTCTTTTTTTCACTGCAAAAATTGACAACAAAAAAGGTGGCACTGACAAGTTTTGCGTGCGCGTGCGTGCGAAGGTCGGAAGGAAAGAGGACGACATCAAACCGCGGGCTTCTTGTTTTTGTACGTAATTGGTGTCATTAACTCCGTAATTGATGCTGGTTAGTACGACCGTAGATAGGGTTGTCGCGTACATGTTAGATTTAGTAGAATCATTAGATTAATTGTTAATGTACAAAATAAAAATTTTGTAAATAAATAACAAAAATGTCTACTCCGACACTAGAAAAATATTTCTTACTAATTATAAAATGATGTTGTCAAATTCAGAGTTTAATTTGCGTAATGAGGTCAGTTTTCACCAAAATTAGAGTGTACAGAAGTAATTTTTATTTGTCTGTGTCAATTAAATATCGTTTAACTTCACATCTCTATTCAATATTTACTAAAGCTATGGTTAAATCAGTGGAATCAAAAGTAGTTTTGAAATCTCACAGGGTACTATTTCAGGCGATTAACTGAATTTATTAGATGAAACACATTGACATGTTAGTATGGTAACCCGTCGTAGATATTCTTGCACCAAACCTGTTATTTCGCTCGAGTGGCTTCTTGCGTCTTCGACTCCGATGGATTTATTCCTGTCTATGCCCAGCACGCAAATATGATGTAACTTAGACATTACGTGCTTGCCAAATTAGGATGAGTTAAGACCTAGCCTAGGTATCAATTATTGAGTAATACCTAACTCTATAATTGCTGTTGTTGTGTGAAAACCGATTGTATTTTTGTAGGTTAATAATATGCTGAATTTCAGATAATTATTCTGAAAATAACGATTGCTATCAATTTGGACGTCATGGTAAACTGATAATCCAAACCACCGAACATAATAATTCCATACGTTTCACTTTTAATTTGTCACGTAGAATGTTTTGTGTGGATTAGTCTATTAAACCTATATATACAGTGTACTATAATGTACTTAAGTATGTACATCTGAGAGATCTTCAAGTACCGACAACAACTCAAAAACCTCACTTAGTCACAGCACAATAATCCGCAACTATTCAAAGCGCCGGTACTCAACATTTTCCCTTGAAGAAAACAAGAAAAACAAAAACAAAACATGTCGACTGTTCACGACTTCCCAGAAAAAAAAAACTTGTCAGAAGCGCGGCGAAATGCACAATAATCCCGCGGCCGCGTAACGGTGATCCCATTGCCGCCAGCATTGCTAGCATGCCGCCGGCAAGTAGCTCACATTAACCGGAGCAAAGTACCATAGAGCTCGGGCTTGCAGCTTTGTCTAACAAACGGTAGTGGTTGAAAGAAAATAGGTAAGAAAAACAAATGATGAACAGTGTCGAATCACTAAGAAAATTATATGTAGAACCACTTTATCATCCTGCAAGTTTAGATGGCAATTGGTAAACAGAGTACATATTTAGTACAAACAATATTTACTATACGCCAAACACAAAATGTCGAAATTTCAGATTGGTTTTAGCGTTGCAGCCATTACTTCTATCTTTCCTCTTATGTATCTAGTACTGTTTATTATATAGTCTATTATTAAAGAAAGGTTATTTTTCAAACTAAATCTGAAGAAAAATCTTCCTTATACCTAAACAATGTAAGTAAAGTAGTTCTTAAAATAGCGAGTGCACTTGCCATTGCTTATGTATGAGACATGTTAAATCTGTAGATATAATAGTTATGTAATGCGAAAGTGCGACTGGACGGAGCCTCTCAAGCATGCGTGTGCGCATCTCCATTTCAATAGCAAGTTACGACTAGCTTCTAGTAATCGTAAAATGTGGAAGCAGTAAGGATGATGTATTTCTGAAATGGATAACTATTTTGTGGAATTATATTATGGCCCATAGCACGGAGGTAGTTTGGATGGATTAAGATTTTGAATAGTAAGTGTATTTTTTAAATAGATACAGAAATTATGTTTTTTTTCATACACAATGTGAATCATATTTAGACGATAACCTATAGCGATTAATTTATTCTAGGCAAGACTCTACAACAACAATGCTTAGCATCAATAAGCCGATTTTAATCGTATCAAATAAGCCATAGAAAAAAGTCATCAGATATGTAGACCATGAATATGCTCTCAATAATCTTTCACATTCCAAAAAAACACACTATTCCCCTTACTGTCTCTTCTTTTACAACCTAGTCTTACCTGAACAATCTTCAAAGATTATGCAGATGGAAGACAGGTGGTGGTTCATTCACCATCTATACGACCGCTATAAAAGGACCCGGCTCTCGTGGATTTTACTACAGATAAAATCTTTACTAATTGCCTGCGCTCAGAGATATGTACCTAGTTTTGCGTGGAGCTTGGAAATTTGTGATTGCACACTTTAGAATAAATATACAGATACAGAAATATGTACCTATTGTTAAAAGATAACAAAAATATATATTTACGAGTAGCAAGTCAGATAGTCAATTCATCAAGCCTTTGTAGAAATAGAAGGCTATATAAAAAGAGAAAACTTAAGCTAAAAAGCTACTGCTGAAAGAAGAAATGTTATAGTAAATTTAGAAAAAATGTTAATTGATAAGCTGTGATCTGGTTTTAAGTTGTTTGAAATATTTTCAAATAAAACATAATAATCTTTAAAAAATATATTTCCAAGAAGTTTAGTACTCTGTATTTACTAATTATTCCCATTTGAGCATTCCAAGTATTGTTATAACTCCATGTATTTATGGAGTAATTTATCCACGTTCTGCTGGATAGGGAGATGGTATTTTTTGCGTTAATTAAAGCGTAGTCTAATTAGCAGTTTGCGGTTGTTAAAATGACTCGAACCTACTCATTGTGGTTTTGATTTCTTTTTTCTTTGAGGCGTTTTTGCGTAAATATAGGCTTGTTGATAATGGAACTTATAATATGTTAGAGATCTTATATTTATTGTTTGTATATCTTTGTAGTATGTACCTAGTAATAAGCAAGAAGAATGCGGTTAAAAGTGCTGTAATAATTATTTGTATTTTATTTATTGACTTATCTAAAATAGATGTACCTAAGTAAAATTATTTTTTAAACTTACGTAGGTACCTACTGCTTGAAGTACTTAATTACATAATCTCTCTCAGATCCAGTCCAGATAATATTACTTACAAGGTAGTGGGAAAAGTATCATAACGACCAATAAAATAAGTAGGTAAATGTAAACCAATATTGTTAACACAAATTCGCACAAAACAGTTATCTCATCTACTTCCTCATGTCCTTTTGTACATACATATTATATAATTCTTGCACAAACGCGTCAACGTAAAAGGAAACGTTACTTCGCATTTAGCAAAAGAAGGTATTACGGTAATGTTTATGCACTTAGGTATATTCTCAAACGACATGACAATCACTTCACGTAATGCATTAAATTCGCTTTAAATTCAACACAGCTATAGAAAGTAAGATCGAAGTAAACAAGTGAATCTATACCTACATAATAATAAAGCTGAATAAGATCGAAAGTCTGAACATTGAAAATATTTTTAAAAAATTGAAACATAAGTACATTGAAGAACACGCTCCAACAATTTCTAGAAAATTTGTCTTTTTATCTTGGTCTATTTTTCTATGTCTCTTTTCATTTACACGCTAATCACGCAAAAGCGGCTGAACGGATCATCATAATTTTTGGTATGTAGGTAGTATGAGGTCTTAGAAGTGTCATAGGTTCCTTTTTATCTTGAAAATGCGAGCGAAGTCGCGGGCGTCTACTAGTTGCAATTACTGTTTTTGCGTAACTCTTACTGCATAAGGAATGCACTACATTTGTAAATGCGTGATATAAAAGTGGTAATGATTTGAATTAGATGCAACGAATGAGTTTGAAGTTGCGCATTGATTTGCTTAAGATTACCATTTTCAATGTATGATTATGTTTGTAATACCAGTTTAGACGTTCTACCACAGTTTTACTCATAGATTTTATTACACATCATTGAGAAGTTGAAGTAATTAATTAGGGAATTATGTAATAACATTAAAACAATTAACATTGCCCAAGTTTATATAACTTTAATCTCTCTTATTAGTAAATTTTCAGATTAATTCTTAGAGAAGGGTGTTTAAACTACGACCCTTGCATATAGGAAAACATCATTTAAACATTCACAGATTAAGTTCCGTAAAGTCGACGACCAGTTATTTCGTTTTTCGGAAGCTAAGTAATTATTTATTTTATCATATTTCACTGCACCTGTTTTTTACTTGTGTAGGTTCCAAAGATGTTTTATATACAGTGTGACATAAACACATCATTAAAATTAACATGGATGAGTCTGCACATACCAGATTATTAAGCCAATTTATAACATTGTTGCTAATTAATAAATAATTATATATGTAGTTGTTAATTTATAGTTGTTTTACGTTTATCATAAGGTTTGATTTTTAATTCGTTACTCTTAATTCCCTGTGTTTTGTAAGTTGTTTTTAATATGTATACATTAGTAAATCTCTATGCAGAATGCAGATATTATACAAGTAGGTACCACGCCTCTGTTTTGAGAGAAGGGTATCAAGTAGTTAAATTAATACACAAAATGTCAACAAGTACAGGATTCTAAAAAGTTGTTTCAAGGAAATGCATTGATCCAATAGTCAGCGTGGAAGACCGAGTTTTATTTTTTATTTACCAGCTAAATATCTACGAGTACGAATTTATTTTAATAATGAGATAAGATTTTAGTTCAGAATGAAGTGATTTGAAATCATTTTTCTACACAATTTTCTTGATCTAAAATTTGAACGCCGAAAAAGATTATTCAAACTGTTTTTTTTAAATAATCACACTAATTATTTTATATTTAATTGAAATTGAAATTGAATTGAATCAAGTTAGGTAGACTAATATGACAGTTGGAGTATTTTTACCCTGTTATGCCACTAATATTACACAAAAAGAGAGATATTAAGTCCACAAATAGAATATGGCAATCTTATGGCAAATAGGAAACTATCTGTTGTATTAAAAATGTTGTGTAGCTTGCGTTTTGAAATTACTACATATTAAAATATGTAGTAATTTCAAAACGCACGGCTCGTTTACCTACCTTTCTTAACCAAATACTGTTTTTCTTACAGCTTTTTTTCTGTATTTTCAGTTAAATCGTCAAGAGAACATCCATGCAGGTCGTGAAGAATTATTATTGAACGCTTGAAAGCTTCAGGTAAGATAAAATATATATTAGGTACTTATAAATTAGGTAATCAGTAGCAGAACTTAAACAATAATTGGCAGAGACTTTAAGCAATGTATTTTTTAAGATTAATAAAAAACATAGCATTAAAATATTTTGATTACTTTTATTACAATAGTAAACCTATAACGTGACAGTAATCAACTCACTTGTAACATGCATATAGGTAAGTACGTTTGCTTCACCTTCACGGTTGATTGACTTAACAGTTTTGGGTGAGATTTGTTATGGATGGACTAGTCCCAAATTTACGTAAATACAAGGTGTTCGCATACGAAGGTAGGTAGGCTCTTGTTAAGATTCTATGCGGTCCATACAAAACTTTACAATATGTAAACGACCTTACGTTAAACATATTCAACAATACCCATTGCCTAATCCATGGTTTAACACATAACAATAACACACAAACTGACCCGTGCATGTTTGGTGCTTTTGTTTCTAGGACGACTTACGTACTTAATTGTTAACTCTTCACGAGTAAAGAATTAACTAACATTTTTAAAGACAGATGAACTAAAATTGACACGCAGTTTCGCAAGCTAACAGAAGAGGTCAAAGTGTTGCAAAAGAAAGTGTCAGGTTAGCTTTCAGTTTGTACGCTTAAGTACTTGAAAGGTGAATCTAACTCGACTGGTGATTTGTTAGGTTGTGTATACTTATGTGTATGCCATTCTACGGCTGAGCGTAGATTGATTTTAGTAATTCGTGATGCCAAATTGTGCGTCGACCAAAATGAGTTTTAAATTACATTTTTTTTGTTCTATTATGATTTGATTTCTTTACTAACGCGAGCTAAATGAGTGTTAGTCTGATTTAAATGATTTACTTATGAAAAAAAAATTAATTCGTGCGTTTGTTAACTCTAACTAATGAGTATATTTTCCATGTAAAAATGCACATAAAATCAAAGCTAACAAGAGGAAAAAAATGTCTAAATGAACAACTCCAAAAACAAGTCGTTATAGCATTTAAGTCTTAGATAACGACTTTTGGAAATTCGTGAAATATTTTTAGTACTCCGTACATAATTATTAAAAGAGGGGCAATTCAAATTTTGTATGGAACAGTTGATTTTATTAATAGCAAATTTACAATAGCCGTAGTGCAAATGTAAATTCTCTTGACGTAAAAAAGCCTTCCTTAAAAGTTTATACGTTAGTAACCAATAACCCTAAATAACTAGAACCACACAAATAAACTGTATAATACCACCTGTATTTCCTTGGCTCGTGTATTTAGACCAGAAGGTAAAGCTTTCGTTCCTATATTTACTATCTGAGTCGTGGATCCACATAACTGGCCCGTGGACCTAGCGCAAGGCTGCACTATTGGCTTTTATAATGCAATTATTTATAGGCAAGGGATAAATTAATCAAATTCTGTTTAAATATTTATGTTGTAATAAATATAATATTTACGAAAAAAGAGTGATAAATTATTTATTAAATCTAAGTTGTGGTTAATATTTCGCAAAGCTTTTAAAAAAATAACAAAATTAAGGTAAATTTGAAGATAAAAAATAATAATAAAGTAAAAGTTGAACTGTTTTGTAACTTGTTTTTAATGTATATTATAACTTGAATGGGTTTAGTTCTGAATGTAAAATGGTTAATGTTTAAAACAACTATGATTATATTTATTTTAATAATATTTATTCAAAACAACTTACAAAACACAGGGAAATAATATGATAACTATGATCTGCAACAGCACCCGTTGATATCTTCTATACCAGCGTTAGTGAACGCAAAGCTTCGTACAAAAGATCTCAACGCTTGACTTGATAACTGTCAAAAGTGTACTAGGTTACCTTATGTTACACTAAAAGTAAAACAAGAATTTAAAACACATAATATAATCGTACCTAAAGGTAAATTTATGATTTAGTTCTAGCAAGTTAGCCTTGAAAAGATATGCAGTGTCCTAGACGAGAGGCCTATTCCCAGCCGTGAACGATAATGAGTTAATGATTAGTATAGTAGGATTAGAGTATACTGCATTACGCATGACCAAAATGCTGGCCTTTTTCTGGCTCAACGTATCAGCATTGCCAACCAGCGTGGTAATGCGGCCAGTATGCTGGGCACGCACCCTCTGGCAGTGGGCTGGAGCACTTAGATTATCTTTAGGCTTTCTTAAAGTGCCCCTTTTTTGTAGTTGTTAGAAGTAGTATGTTTAGTTTTTCTTGTTTTGTTTTTATATTTTATTATTGTAAATACTGCATTAGTAGTACACACTTTATATTCACAGACCACCATCATAGCCTTATTCTATTACCTATAAAGATAAAAGATAAAAAATCTTTATTGATAATGGAAAGTTGTAACATACATAGGTATATTTTCACTATGAAATAAACTATACTTTACTACAATTTCTAGCAGTAGAATGTATCAGCTATAGCATCCCTGCATGTTCTTAGAGGCGTGGCTCGGTATCTGAACAACAGGCTCTAACTTATTCATACTAGACAGCATTATGATCTAACCGAGTGTACTAGAAGAAAGGTCTATACTACGTGCTGCAGGCTGTCCAGCACGTAGTATTTGACTGTCATCTAACCAAGTGTGACGGACAAATGGAGGATTTTAAAACCTTAACTGCAAATGCGATTGCGTATTTAAAAACAATACATTTATGAAGTAGAAATTAAAAAAAAATATGCCATACTATAAATAAATAAATAAGGTCTATCAGCAGTTGGTAATAAAAAGAGGCTAGGAGAATCCGAGGGCGGATTAAAAACCCTGACACCAGAGTTGGCCTTTTTCTTACCAACTTATTTTCTTTAAGTGGGTGATAACGTCCTAATGTTGATCATTGGTGGAGTTAATATTATGAAAATGGCCTGAAAATATCTAAAAATACTTTAAAATTATTTTAGACAGAACATATTCTGAATACCATAATAGTCTCATGCCAAATATTTTCCTCGTAACTATAAGTTCATACTATTTCATACTTTAGTGGTGCCAGTAGATATCTAGCATCCCTGCATTGTTCTAGGAGGCGTGGCTCAGTGCTAGAACAATGGACCCTAACTTAACTTAGTGCCGCTTCATTGCACTTGACTAGTGCTGTGCTAGTCAAACTTTGGTGCTGGGAAAAGTTTCCAAACTGTAAAATGGAGGAACACATTGTGCTCTTTAATGTTATTATTGATCTTTGAGTGAATAGTCTTAGAAAAATTCGTTATGGTTAAATTATTGGTAGGTCTATCTACCTAGAACTAGCGATAAATTATTATTGATCATATGTACGACATTCGTAAGTAACAAATTTTGTCTCTAAATTTTGCACTATTATCTATGGTGATTGCCTTTATTCAAGCTGAATCGCTTTAATTCCGTATAAAAGTTTGAGTACCGCTGCTGAGAGAGCTAGTTCGCTGCAAATCTTGTCTTCCGCCTGCATATCTCGATCTCATAGCAAAGTTTAATGGCCTATCGAAGACGCACTAAACAACCACATAGATAACGTAGAAAAGAGAGACCTACATATTATCCATACTCTATTGGAATAAACCGTTTCGTTAACCATATATCGAGAACGGTCCGGAATTTAGAATGTAAACCGCTAGTGTCACTTATCTAAATATAACAAAACTCAAAGGTGACTGACTGACTGTTATAGTGATCTATCACCGTACAGCCCAAACCACTAGACGGATTAGGCTGAAATTTGAAATGAAGGTAGATGTTATAACGCAGGCATCCGCTAAGAAAGGATTTTTGGAAGTGCCACTTTTAAAGGGGTGAAAGAGGGGATGCAAGTTTTACTGCCTAATGCGGGCGAAGACGCAAGCACCCACTTGTTAAATATATGTTGACATTTCAAGTCAATTATCACAAAAAGCCTATAAAAGATAAGGTTTATGTGTGTATTTGTGTTTGTTGCCACTTTACATCAATTTACAATTTAAAGTAGCAACATTTGCTTTGAATTTCACTGATTAGAATAAGAAGGGTGAGGCACAATTATATAAAAAAAAATAGCCTTTTGTTTTGAAGCACTTCTGTTTAGGCATATATTACGCAGATATAGTTATTTCGATCCAATGAGAAATCTATCATTATTAATGTCGTTGAAAACGCTATTAAACAGCAAAATAATAATATTCCGCAGGAAATGAAGGGGCTAAACGCGCCGATAACCGAGGGTAGTGAAGCAGATCAAACGTTACCGCAACTACTGTTTTTTTACCATTTCCGCGGTTCTTCTTCGTGCTTGTTATCGATGCAAAATTTACTGTTGATTGCTCATAGAGGAATGAGCAAACCGAAGAATCAAGTAGTTTACATATAAATATGTTGATGCAGGATTAAAGCTATATATACCTATATATATAGCTTATATATGTAATTAACAAATTAAATATCAATTCATTCATTTATTCAGATACACAAATTGAATTTTCAAGCACGGACTATGAATGAAAATTATTTTAGCATAATTACTGACCAATACAAATTTTTTGCTTCTTTTTGAGGCAAAGGGAAAAAAGTTACGTTAGTTTCACACCTTGTGTTCCTTATTAAACATTATGATCTACTTTTTCAATCCAGATTACCGACATATCACACAAGAAACTCAAGTCCAAGCTACAAAATTAACAAAGTCATACAACCAGTACAAATACAGCTACGTTTAAATAACTAATCTGCAGCTAGTGGGTACCTCATACAAATTCACTTGTTAGTAGATTAATTGCCACAAAGCGGCTTGTACGTGACAAAATATACCGATCTACAGGATACAGGGTTAGTAATGATAGACTTAAATAGTTTCTGATAACATATAATTGAACATGACGGAACGAATACAATTCTAGGATGCTTTGAAACTAAATGGAGGAAGCCTATTCATATATCCAGCGGTGAGTCTTTAAAGATTTTTTTTTAACATGAAATAGGCTTACGCTTGACTACAACTTGCCTGATGTTGTTGATGTTGTTGACAAAGATTGTTTTTAATTAAAGCAAAATAAGCTTTTTAAACGTTTTTTTTACTTATTTTTAACGTTGAATCTAAATTTTCAATATTACGTAGCAGCAGTTTTATTTAATTTAGTTGAAGTTGTTATTTTCTATACTAATTCATATAAAAATAAGTTGATGTTGCCAATTTATAAGCATATCGTTCACTATTCTCCTCACGGAAATAAGGTAGTACCTGATTTTGCAGAATAACGGGTGTTTACAGTGCGATGGCCTTGCAACTTGAAAATAAAATCATATGGCAAAAATACGTACGTTATGTGTAACCCTGTACAAGTCAAGTTGTAACGACTCACGTAGTTTAGTAGCCATGAACTTGCACTTTAGTGAATTACTTTCTTTCAAAAATCGTGTTGGAAATTGATTTGGAATTGAATCATATCATGAAAGCAGTTAAGGTTAATAAATTTATAAAAATTATTTGCAACAGTATCAGGAAGTGAAATTAATTAATGTATGTAATTGTTATGTCGTTCTAATTTTTGCTATAAATTGCAGGCTAGATTAATAAACGTTATTCTTTGTGACACTTTATGAAATGTAAATATTTTTAATATTATTAAAAAACGATGCTTATTTATATAGAATCTTAATATAAGTAACTTCAAATGTAATTTACGCCAAAACCATTTCATATTTTATTTAAAAAAGAGGGGCCTGTGCAGAGAAAAATCAGCGGTGAATAATGTTGATAATTTTCACCACAATCTTCCCTCAACTTTACAAGACTCCAACCACATTCGCCTTGCATTCCAGTATCGCACTCTGTAATAGCTAAATAATAGCAGCTCTAAGACTCTATGGCATATACCGGTGTAGGAACAGGTATCAAACGATCTTCCGCCGTGGTTTAACGGCACTAGATCTCTGCTCTAAGCACTAGCTAGAAGCAGTGATACACTGAGATCATAGATGTAGACTATTTTAATTTATATGCATTGTATTCGTATACGTTTATTAAAATTAGGCAGCAGTCGTTACGGCCATGTAGGAGTAACGACCAAAGAATGGTAAATATCTAGAACCTTCTGTGAGCCAGCTCAGGCGCTTGCACCTGAATAAAAACTCGTTTTTTTGTCTTATTGGAAAATATTTTTGCTAAAATACATATATTTACAACATTAATATAAAAAAACAAGAACTAAATAATGTAGTTCGAACTATTAAAACTTTTGGATTCGAAAGTCTAGAGTCTAACCTATTGCCAGAGGGTAGCGTGCCCAGTGCCCACATTTTATATTGTTTATGTACATACATACATATCGAGTGTGCAACATACCTTATCGATAGCTCGATATAGGTTAATGTAAAGCATGAAATCCGGTATCAATATGCCCTGGAACTTGGTTTATAAATATGTATTAGGTAAAGTAACTGTACTGAAAATTATTAAGTCCCTGGATTGAATAGCATAGAGTAACCGTTAGTTAGAGAATATAACAATAACAATTTTATGTCGAGAAGTAACTGATTTCCTGCATAAGACTTTTATAGTAATATTTAGCTTCACATTATGTCTATATATGGTGATTATTTATAAATAAACTTTAATTCAGTGAAAATAAATACCATATCTTCTCAAGTTCACGTGTGCAGTACGGTTTAAAAAAACTTGTACATAAGTTATCGCTTTAACTGGACTCAATCAACACTGGACTATAAGGGACTATTCTAGGGATAACTAATGTGATCCTATATACCATATGATATACCTACGTAAATAAGTGCTCCGGTACGAAAACCTATTGAGCATAAACGCCAACATTATACTTTATTATCCTACTAATAAACCTTTACTAACAAAAGTCAAATATTTCATTACGGCATAACTTAGCCCTAAACTCGATCATAACACAACTCTTGGTGGTCTCTTCCCCCTCTTAAAGCAAAGCCTTCCTTCCCTATATTCCTTTTACAATCCCGTAATAAATCTTCCTGGGCACTGCACTGAGAATGAACAAAACTTTGTTCTCGGAGAAAATATTAACTAAGAAAGTTCAACTACGTAAATATATTGAAAGTTAATGTTGTTCTTCTAAGCCATGTTCCCTCATGGGGTCGGCTTCCGATCTACAAATAAGGTAGAAGAAACTATGGTAAATATAATAAATCAGGTAAATATAATAAATCAGGTAAATATAATAAATCAGGTAAATATAATAAATCAGGTAAACTATGGTCAAGTGCAAACCCGTTCAAGTTAAAAAAAAAAGACAAGTTCTTAAACAGGGGAGACTGCCTTGAGACCTCTGCAACCCCGAAGGGATAAAACCAATATTCGCTTGCTAAGGGATGTTATTATTTGCGTGGTATATGTTTGCGTTTGACTGCAGCCTGCCTGATGTTAAGCATTGCTGCAGGGTGTAACGCGCTTACTTATAAACTACATATTAACTCTGGATTGAAGACCTCTGGATTGTAGTTCCCAGAAACACAGCTTTCGGTAAGGTATTCCAAAGCTTTTCCATCCGTACAATGATAATGTCAGAAAATAATAATTGATTGAATCAATGGAATTATCGAATTTATATTTAAATATTTAGAATGTATCTTAATTGTAATATGTAATTTAATAACAATAATCTATGACATGTAATTCGAACAAATTATTAGTTAAATGTTTATCTGTTTTAAAGATGTTGAAAACCAAAACTAGTAGAAATGCTGCCACTATAAAGTACATTAATCTTGTCCTAACTTCCCTCTATTTAATAGAATAGCCATTATAACATCTACCCACTCTCTGTCGAGTCTGGGCTCGCTAGATCATGTCTAGATAGCATAGATGAATAAAACCTACATAGAACTAAAACCTGCTTGGTTGATATTTTGTTATTAGGGTTTTTTTACTTAATTTATTTATCGTTGTCTTGGGCGGCGTCCAAGGCTAGTTAAATTATTTTATTTAGTTTGCCTTAATATAGCATTCATAAATTCCGCCGCCGCAGTCGTGTTTTTAATACGTAAGTAAACAAAAGATATTGTCTTATATTTTAATTTCATAAACAATTAGGTACTTCTGCAGATACTGAACTGAAAATATATTGAACGTAACCTGTGTATTTTATAGTAATTAAACTCAGCTTACGAAATGTTCTTTTCTGATCATGGGTTTATGTATCGATTTATTGCACAAAATAAACGGATAGGCTATTTTTAATATCGTTATAAACTTTACCATTGTATTTGTATTGTATGTGCTGTATAATACGATCCTGCTTTATTTCTTAATAAAGCTCTTCTTCATAACATAGAGTCATTGCTCTCTAAGATTTCCGCTCTACAAGAGAGTTTAAATCTATCCCGAGCACTAACAAGACAGAATGCAGACGCGAGCTAGTATCAACGATTGTTTTATTTTCCTGTTAAAACCTCTAAATCCCGCTAAACAGTGGGAGTTCCATTGTTTTGATACTTTGTAACTGTATAACCTTAAACGCGTCTCGCCCATTAGACGCCTCAATGAGGCGAAAAAATAGGCATATATTATGTCAAATAAATACACAACATAAATATAACGTAATAGATCTGGATACTAATTCGCCAAAAAATGCGCAAATTATGTTACGTTTTGTACGAGGCTAGATAAGTTTGGTTGCGGAACACGAAGAATTATGCACAAATTTGTTTGTGTTGAACAACTATACATATAGTAGTGGTAGCCCGCGGTATCACTCGCTTTGTTTAGGGATAAAAACTAGCCAAGTGCGAGTCGGACTCGCGCACAAAGGGTTCCGTACTATTATCTATTTTATGTACTGGTTTAGGCATTCATTTTTATAGTTAGGTAATATATTTCTAAATATTTACTTACAAATATTCTAGTTTCTACCTGTTTATTAAGATCGAGTAAAAATTGCATAAAAATTACGTTTGATGTATGGGAGCTCCCCTTTGATATTTATTTTTTTGTTATTTAGTTATTTATTTTGAAGGTGATTATACAAGTAAATATTCTGTGAAAATTTAAAGCGTCTACCTGTTACCGTTTTAATATTGAGCAAAAAACACGTTAAAGAAAGGGGTGTCCCCTTAATTTTATTTTTTTAAATTTTTTGTATTTGTTGTTATAGCGGCAACGGAAATAGTACATCATTTGTGAAACTTTCAGATCGCTAGCTATCACGGTTCATGAGATACTTACTACCTGGAGGCAGACAGACAGACAGCGGAGGCTTAGTAATCGGGTAACCCGTTTTACCCTTTGGGTACGGAACCCTATAAAGTAACCTATGCCACTTCCAGGACCTCATACTACCAAAGTACCTACTAGCACAGAATACATAATACGACTACTACAAGAAATCATAAATATCCGTTAAGCAGTTTTTGCGTGTCTTTTAAACACAATCAGTATTTTTTTATTTGGTAATTTTGTCGCTTACTGCGTTTATGGATCGTGTTACAAGTTGGTCCACTAGTGGACGTCTATGGGGTATTGTTTTCGTATAATCTCTTCATTATTCAAATTGAGTTATTATAATGAAGTTAACGAATGCAACACAAGCTTGTTAAGTTTTTTATGCTAATGCAGCAAAAATATGGCGGAACAGATTCTACAGTACATTCTAAACGCTGAGATTTATTTATAGTGCTTTGTTCTTTGGCTGTAAAAATGATTTCATTTACATTTAGCTTTTTTTTGGTGCTGTTTGAAAATTATTAACATTTGTTGGCTGCAAGCATTGCTGTTTACATTAACTTACAACTAAAAAAACTTTATAATGACGAAATAAAATACTGGGATAAAAAAATAAATTAGTCTTCTTCTTCTTATCGAGTGAGACTGGCCAACTCTGATGTCGAGAGTTTATCAAGCCGCCTTAAGGGCCTCTGATATTTGTTTGACGACAGCCGTAACTAATACATTAGTTACTTACGACTTTAAAAAAATAGAATTTACAAGTATTCAAAACTTCTTGCAAATTACTTCGTTTTTTTAATGTCAAAAAAGCCCTGTAAAAGGCAATACAAATAGACAACAATTTATAAATAAAATAATAATAAATAATTATTTCGTGAGGTACTAGGTAACGGATATAATACTTACATATGTGCATAAAACTTATGTAATATTTGTTAATGTTTTTCACATCATGTTTTAGCTCTAACCACAACTAAAAGCGACTAATTCTTTCTGTCAAAGTAACGCCGTAGTTCCCACGATCGTGAGCTTGCATTCACCAACTTATTTGTGAAACGGGAAAGAATGGAACTAAAAGTTTTGTCAAAGCTTTTTTTTGGACCGGTTGAAAAGTGATATACTCTTGACTATCTATAGGCTTTTCTAAAGATTTTCTAAGTGACTCCCCCTTTTTTATGTTGTAGTTAGAAGTAGTATGTTTACTTTTTCTTCCCTTGTTTTTATTTATTATTGTTGAAAAGTAACAAAAATTTTGACAATAACACGACTTATGTAGGTATATTTGTATAAAAGTAGCAGAGAAAAATTAAAAACATATTCGTACGAAATTCTTCTTGTTAAGGGAGCATTTTTAATTAAGATAGAATGTAGCTTTTAACCACAAAAATGTGATAGTGGCTCCGCTCGTGACATCATTGTTGAACCATCCGTCTTCGCTTGAAAACAATTTTCTTTGGCACGGTAAGAAATGTAACTAAAAGCTTGCTAACACTGAACAAGATTTATTAAATAGAAGTGCATAAATGGCTCCATGAAAAAGTTCACAAATAAGTTGGTTTCTGTTCATTAGTTTCGTTCATTTCGCCCGGCTTGCAGTTTGCAATCTGATGTAACGGTGAAGTGTAGTGCGTGACAAAGTTTATAGCCCGTCTCAAACATTTGCACTTAATGTTAGAAAGAGTGAATGCGTACTTTATTCTTAGTTTACTTAATTTGAAATAGTTGTAAAATTTGCTAAAATAGCCATCGCTAGAGAAAACTATCCAGATTTTTTTTACATTACGGAGCCAACAATTAATATTATAATTAGAAAAGATAACCGTTTTGAGAATTTCTACTTAGCTAAATGGATTGAAGAAACAATAACTAGAGTTTGTATTGCCTAAAGATGCTGTAACTATTGTCTAGTCTTCTATTATACCTATTCCTCGGCAACCACAAAACCACCACAAATAAAATAAACATATAATTAAAATGCTTTTATTTCGGACAACAAAGAGATACAAATGTATGTAATTTCGGTGCACTAAAAATTATAAAGTTACATCTGAGTAGGGTAATCCAATTAAAAAGTTATTTTTTAAATAAATTAGAGAGGTCACAAAGTATGCCCCTCACTATATCCCTAGAACCGTCCTATCGCTAAGCTCAGCACTCGAAGGCACAATAACGGAAAGTACAACAATTTACATAAACGTTGCTTTTCTTGTTACACAGAGTGCTGACTTTACAGTCCAGTTAGAAGTGGTTGAGGCCGTTAGACTTGAATTCTAACTATGTTTGCCTCCCACGGTGTTAGAGTTTAATTGAGATAAATCGGAGTCTGATAATACTGTAAATCTAATAACTGAACCTATATACATACCAAATATTAACTAAATAAGTTTTTCAATATATGTATGTATTGGTTACGTCTGACTAGAACTCGCCGAATGTTAAGCAACATAGCAGCTTACGCGCATAAACATCTAAAACGCTTGACCGTTTATACGTAGAAACCGTTTGTCTTGACTTGTATACTGGTAAATAATTTCAAGCGAAACAGAGGATGTAGGTAAACGAAGATAACGCTAAATAAGTTTCACCGTTTGATTCGGGGGAACAACATTAAGAATAAATATATTGCGAAACACTGTTTGGGCACCTTTTTCGGGCACTCTTGTTTTAAGAGGCCAGTATAGTCCTGATACAGCACCACAATTAACTTGAGACACAACCCAACAGTTTCAGTCGAAATGGTGGTCAATTGTACTGAGTTACCCATTATTAACTTTCGCCTTTATAATATAAGTATACTCGTACCTATATGTATAGACTACAGGTAAGTTATACGAACTTCCTGTACCCATAGTTCCTGAAACTCGAGTGTCGTGACGCGTGTCGTAGCTTCTCGCTTCACTGCTATCTAATTTTTATTGTAATTCCGTGCATTTGAATGAGACGGACGTTTCCTCAAGCTAAAGTGGAGAAACAAATTAATACTTGAAAAAAGGAAAATAATAATGATTCCTTATTTATTATTTTCCATTTTAGCAATAACTTTAATTATTTAATATGTAATGTTTTGTAACGGCTCGAAAAATAAAAGTCGAATTACGCATTTGGCTGATTGAGAAGAAATTCAGAACATAATATATAAATTATCAACAAATTAACGGAAGTACCTAAATATATTTTTGGCTATATCTTTTTTAGCTGGCCTCTTCTCCTTGTTTTCTTCTAAGTTATACTTTATCATACGTACTCACACCAATCTAATATTTTTTCGGTATTCATTTATTTACAACTATTTTTATTTTTTTTACAAAATATGTATAAAAAAATTTTTTTTTTACAAATATGTAATTGTATAACCAACAATTTGTTTACAGCAAAGCATATTTTAATCGATGATTTTGAATAATTTCCTATGGCATTGAACCTACATATCATCCTCCATGGTTCCACCTTGCACCAATCATCTCAATAATCTTCAATAACGCATTCTAACATAATTGCTTTGAACAATTTATTCGATAATTGCTCATACGGGGCTCAGTGTCAGTCATTATGGCCCTTCTATCATAATTCATATTGTATGTTGGTTGGTTTATTCATTTTTCATGTTATTATATATTGACAGATTGACAGAATCTCATATGCATGGTTTGGAATACTAAAATAGGCCAACGACACAGAATACAGTACGTACTATATTCTAGACGAGTAGGCTTGTTCATCCCTTAGTTATTAGAGGCGAGCTCTATGTTTAAATCCCAGAATATGTGAATATAATTCATCACTTAATCATCCTTAGTTAGGTAAGACTACCATACAACCGTTTGTATAAAACTACGTACAGAACTGCATGTTACTGAACCTACTTTACTTACCGTAAGAGCATTATCGATTAGGTAGGAGAAAGAAATACAAAGCTCACATGAACGCTCATACATGCATAACTTTGAAATACGTATGTTTGTATGCCTAATCTATTAAATTGTTAAAATGCCACCCAGCGTACTTTCTATGACATATCCTGCGGCGCCTTGAACAGACCATAAGTTTAGACATAATTAGTCCCTAAATAAGTAAAATATACTCCAAATAATACATAAATAAATCTTTCCCAAACAACATAGGTACATATTCATATTTGACCGCGACACTGCAGTCAGCTAATTCTTACATAATTGCGACAGTCGTCTCTGATTGCCTCTATTCATACATGCACTTGCTATGCGCATCTAACGGGTCACTCGAACGACCTACATGTGGGATGGTATGGTGTAGTGTGGTGTGTGCTATGGTGCATTATGGCATGGAAACGTGAGCTTTGGAAGTAACTGTACGAAAATAGCTTTTGAAGCCTTTAAGTAAATGGATCCCCGTTGTTTTTAGTTTTTTGGCATGTGTAAATATTTACAAAAGTATATACATATATTGTGGTTGTTAAAATATTAGTTTTTTTAATGGCAGTGCCTTTTAATGAATAAGGCAGTAATAATATAAGTAGTAATTAAATTCTCGGAAGAGCAACATAGGTAATTGATATAGTAAATTTTCCATCATGACATATTAGATAGACCTAATATCAGATTCGGAATTTCAGGGATAAATTAAGCCTCTATAGAATTCCACTGCACTCTACGTACAGCTATCCTATTATTTCAAGGTCTTCTCACGACTATAACAAAAACGTTAATCAAGCCCACTTCCCTGAATTCCGCTTCGTCACAAAATCCATCTCATCCCGTTCTATGAAGTACTGATTGAATTAAATAGATTGAGTCTTAGAAAAACTTGGATTGAGTCGTACTCCCGTCAAAAAAATAGACAATATTACTCACAGACACTTAACAATAATATCTACCTACAAAACATATTCTTTTCCATATGTTTTAATTTTAAATTTGACATAAAATACACTGAAATATCAGTGACGAAAAACCATCCCTTCGACCAATTTTTACTTCGTAGACTAATTTGCATCTAATGTAACAATGTGCCGTTAGATTTATAAAGAGGATAAAAATTTACCTATCTGTTAGTCCAGCCAGAATATAATCTATCTCCAAACCAAATTTCATCTAAAACTTTCAGCTGTTTGAGTGAGAACAAGTAGTGATTATACACACAAACGCACCAACTTACGCTTTAATTGATTTAGAGAGCTTTTTAGACATATTGTGACGTCTACTAGGTAAGACATGATCCCGTCAAAACACCTAGTCACTGCAGACGGTCACGGGCGTATAACGGAACTGTCTGACCCAGTAAAGGCAGCCAAGGCAGTAAAGGGCCACATTTACTTATTACGGTAACACAAGTCTTACAACTTAGTTACGACTTTAACAACTCTTTGTAACACTTACGTCAACTAATCTGACTTTATAAAAACACATAAATGTTAAAGTTGGAATTTTGATGCGTTTCCTGATTTTTGTGTTGAAAAAGTAAGTCATAGGGTTTACGTAATGGGTTTATGTAACTTATTTTTGATTTGGTGTGATTAATGTTTTGTCGTTGATTGAAATGAAAGTTAAAATGTATTAATATAATTTACTTACTTAGAAACGAACGACTAACTGTATCCGTAAATTCAATTTCATTTACGAGTATACAGTCAAAGTTATAATTAAAGATTGTAATGACATGCTTTTATATGTTCTCACACAATATAGCATATTTAAAACATCGTTATACTCTCTCTCTGTGAGTCGTGTTTTCTCATGACTGAGGGTCGTGACTCCCCCGCAGAATTAATTCGTTAGGGGAGTTCTCTTGGGCAGATAGATTGTGGTGGGCGCCCAGGTCCTTCCACGGAAGACACATGCCCTCGGATATTGTGTTCCTTAAGCATGTGCACGCAAGATGCTTTCCTACACTGTTAAGCAAGTGCAAATCCACACATAACTTGAAAATATAAGTAATTGATGTAGTGACGGATTCGAACCAGGGTGCGTCTGGATGAAAAGCAGACACTAGAACCGCCGAGCCACATTCGTTATACAATAAATGTAGGTAAATTTGGATTTCATCAATCCTTTTAATCGATCTTCACAGAGAGGGAGATTATGAACAATTAGGTTCTAAGGTTTATTTTGGGCTTGGACATCTTTGACACATTGCATAACAAAATAAGTCAACATCAGACAGGCTGTAGTCAAACGTAAGCCTGTGCCGTATAAAAAAAGAAAAGTATTCTCTACAAAACACAAAATTCTAATCTGCTCAAAAATCAAAGAGCACCGAAACCACCTACAGAATAGAAACGACCCATTTCCTTAATTAAATTCAGTCCAACCTTTCGGTCAGATTCCGAGCCTTTCCTGACTTTCACCCAACTAAAGTCAAGGTTCTGTAGGTCATAAGTATATGAGGTCGGATACGCGATGTACATATCAATCAATCTTACAAATCACAGGAATTCACACTTTAGTTTCATTGTGATAAAGTTGATATTGCAATGTTGATATGTTAGTTATTTAGGGTGAGTGTACTGTATCGGATCGTGATTAGAGTGTAAATGGAAGATACCGGGACAGTGTGATATGTTGGGCTAGTGATATTAGGGTTTAGGTGGGTACGATTTGTTTGAATAAATTAGAAGAATGGTAATTCGAATAGAAGCTACACCTAAATAATAAAATAAATATGTTTTTGTCGTATTAATTCATTTATCGATGCTATAGAATACGAAAAAACTGTCTCAGTTTTGAATTCTTCTTGCATTGGACTAAAGCTGTATCTTGTACAATATTTAGGCTTTTTTCTTCTTCTAAATAACAACAGAAGATTGTTATTACCTTTTGTCGTCATCAGGTACTGTCGTAAAGGTACCAAGAATAAGGTAAAAAGGAGTATTTAAATCGTTTAGCAAGGAAAAAAATATCTGGATATACTTACTACTCTTTTTTAATCCATTTAAAACTGAATCCTGTATAAGTAGACCTAATTACATTTTGCAAAACCTAGGCAAAATTTAATTGCATACCTACACTAACACGTATTTAACATAATAGCTTGCCTACACTCAGGTAATTCATTACCTCGGGCACAACAGTTAGATAACAATCACCGGAGCCGAGAGTGAAAGCGACGTCACATGGCACATGACATGAGCTGTATACCAGCGGGGAAGGAAATCTTCTTTGCCTTTACATTAGTAAAAAAAATATTTTTTGAAATCGGTTTATATATAACGGAGTAATCGCGTAACATATCCACAAAAAAAACTTTCAGAAGACTTGATAACCTCCTTTTTTGGAAGTTGGTTAAAACAGGAAAAAATATCTTTAATGCATAACAACAATATGTAAAAACATAAATAAATAGATTCCTTAAGTTATGTCTAATATTTATCAAAGAAGTACCAACCTAATTGTTTTTTTTTTATTTATTTCTTCTTTTCCGGAGAGAGATTGTTTAATGGTTTTTCTGGATACAGTTTTAGTAGGGAAATTAGTTTAATAACTCATTTTTCTATACTTACTCTGTTCGAATCGATAGAATGAATGATTTCTTCTGTTATATAAAACACGTTTTATAATGTTATTAATTAACTGAAATGTCTGCACTATAAACAATCTTTGGCCTGTTTCAGACATTTCAGTTAAGAAGTAACAATATTAATCTCTGATTGTGACTGGCTAAATTTTTACAGTCATACATAAACAGCTTTCAAATTTGCTTTGGTTACATACTAAGGCATATTGCAAAATATCTGCAAGATTTACACCAACTTGCGGTTAGTTTGCATTTGTGTGAATGTCGCTAATAAGCGAGATATTACAAGACATCAAATACACATAATCTAAATGAAATGTTACGTAAACTAATCTGAAATGTCATTATGAGACGAACGTTTTTATTGCTTGATGTTTTGCAACGGGTTTATCTAAGTTTTCCGCTTTCAAAACAACCTTTTTTTTCGATAAAATATGGATATACCTGCTACATATTATTAACATTATCTACATGGACACGTAATATTATGATAACCAGGTACCATATACAAGACATAATGATTATCTAATTAATTTGTAATTAATGACGCAATCACATAAGTTTTTCGTTCAGTTAAAAAAGTGTACCACTAAATATAATTACGTAACTACTTTTTGAGACCTTACTTATTGAATAGCTAATAAAGTTTAAATACCTATTAGTTTAAGGTTTTGTTATAATTGCACTTTTGAATATGCTTATTAGGTCGTAGATGTACAAAAAATACGTAAAGCGTAAGATGTGAACCTCATAAATCAATTTTATATTTCGAATTATTATCTACAGATTTTCTGAATAATAGACACCAGAAGCAATATAATCACCATATCAATGCCAAGATCTGTTAAGCTATCCTTTAGAGGTTAGATAGTCCCTATTCCAGTCCTTAACGACCCCAGTTCCCTCCACTTGTGATCTGATAACTACTAAAATGGCAGCCACTGTCCAGGAGATAACAGACTTGATTAGATCTAACTGATGCTGGCCTTTCGATTGTATTCCACAGAGTGAAGTACTAGACTCCTAAAATATCTTATTTATATCAATAAACAGTTAATTTTATTCAGACGTTATGTATTACAATAATTTTCCAAAATATATTAGATTTTGATTCTCTACTGTTATTATTTTCTGAAAAATAGACAAAGGCGCCAAAAGCAATGTAATCACCATATCAATGCCAAAACCACTTAAAAGTATATAGGTATGTATTATATCCGCTATCTAGTACCCATGATACAAGCGTAAGCTTAGTATGGGGCTAGATGGCGCTGTGTGATATGTCCTGAAATATTTATTTATTTATTTACCTGTGGCACTATATCGAACAATATCAAATTGTCTAATATTCCACTAATGTTTGGTTTACTATCTACTACCTACAAGTGGTTGCTATCACCGATAAAGCTAAATATTAAGATTCTATGTTGTGTAGTGAATGTTATGTATAAAGTAATTGTCTATCTATCTAAAATTAAATAAACGGAATTTTGTGAGTGCCTAACTGTCTAAATATTTTTGTTTTACATCAAGACAAAAAAGCGAAACCCCGTTTTTAAAAAAATTTAGATAATTTGAAAGAGATAAAATAGATGCTAGATTCTAACAAACGGGAACATTTTATCCCAGATTAACGTCCGCGGTTGTCTTAGAAATAAGTCTGAGCCGGTCTGAGTAAGAAATAGCCATGTTTACAATCTAGGTAGGCTAGGTACCATTCAAGTGCCTAGATCCAGCCTTCTAAACCAATATCCGCATTCCCTGTGTGTTACAGTGTATGTGGTGCGCTAACGGGACCTAACTGTTGCCTGTACAGGGTGACTTGGTATATAACAATCAGGAAATATGGAAAGGGTGCGTGGAAGTTTGATGTTGGTTTTTTTTGTTTGACAAATTAAATTTATCCAATTATCCAAGTTCATAGTCTTGTTCCAGTAATAATTCTAGTCATTTTTGTGTTTGTGGTACTTGTGCTGTTAAAATACTCACCGGTTTCTTCTAGGCAAGCGCGCTAGATCGTAGGTTAACATTGCTTAACATCAGGCAAGTTGTAGTCAAGCGTGAGCCTATCCCATGTAAAAAAAAACAATAGTGTGAGAAAATATTGTGAATTAAAATATAATAAGATGTCAATGCTAAAGCAGTCACTACCTTGCAAACGAAATGAAGCCTAAAACAAAAAATATCTTAATTCTGCCAAAGTCACCCTTAAAATTATATAAAAAATTGCCTGAATTTGGCTTTGCCTCCATATAACCCTGTATTTAGGTACATGGTGTAGGTAACTGTAGGCTCTATCTTTGCGTGCCAGTTACTGAGTTAATGGGCCAATGTCGCGTTACATATAATGACTTTACCTCACTTTATCTCATACGTTACACTTGCCAAAATTTTAACGCACTGGAGCGACAAATGGGCGAATACTTTACTTACTTATACTTTATGGGGTATGAGATTTGTAGGTCGTGTTCATGCTGTAGAAACAGCTGTTAAAATAAATATCTAGTTGTGTATTCTTACATAGTAGTGCTTTAATTTAAAAGCTTACTCGTTGTGCAGGTCATCTGTTAACGAATTCAAAAGGCTAAAGGTTTAGTTAATATTATTATTTACTTAGGTTTCAAAGTACTCTGTTTCGCACTTGTCATTTTTTTTGAAGTAGCCTCTCCTACTGTAATAAACCTGGATTGAAAATTCTTGTTTGTATAAATAAATGTTTATGAACACTGACAAACAGATCCAGAATCATACAATTTCAGCTTCACCATTCAACACACACTTTGACAAAGTCAATAAAGTGCAATTTGTTAATTGCAAAAATAACCTGGTCTTGTGTTATTTGGTTCTTGTTAACCTTATTCTGCGCTTTACAATTAAATAAGTCTCAGACAGTTGGGTCTGAGATTTGTAGCAGTTGTACAGCAAGAAACCTTGTTTACTTTACAAAGTATATCTATCAATACTATTTAAAACAAAAACCAAAGCACTTTCATTGAAAATGAGGTGGAATCAATTACTAGCCATTAACGGCAATCTATCGAACCTAACTAGGCGCGAGCATTCTCAAGAATTAAAACAATGGGAGAAACTATCGATGTTCTTGGAGGAAACAAACTACAATGCCGGTGGGAATCAGACAAGCACTGGCAACACTGGTCTTTTTGCAAACGGTGGTCGTAAATAAAGCAGGTGATTGAAAAAAGTTTGCATGTAGATGTGAAAGGAAAATCTTTGGTTTATCTGTGCAAAGAGTTCTTTGGTTTAATCTGGGTTTAATGTAATTTTAGATTACTATTAACTTATAACATTAATATCACAAATAGGCTGATAAAATAAAGAAAAGGAAGTAAAACCAGAACCTGTACCCACGACAAAAATGTTAAAAGTTTAATTTTAAAAGTAAACGTGATCTACTTACTTAGATATTTACTTATCAAATAAGTAGTCTAAGTGTAAAAGACCTGCTTTTAAAATTTTAGCATTATCATAAAACATGGCGTCAATTTTACAGCCACGGTCTTAAAATCAATTTACACTTTGCTCAAAGGAAGAACTTCAAAACTATTTTTATTAATCAATTAAAACGAGGATATTAAGTTTGTCGCCACACTTCCAACTTTCCGGCAATTAAATGTCAATATTATTTGTAATTTAATCACGACTTAAATACCTTTTATTATCCTCTTTAATTCATTTTTATAATCGACAGGCCGACGCACACTTTCAATTTATATTTTACTGCCGTTGCGTGCGTGACCGGTTATTTTTATTTGTTAAAACTAACCTGGATTTTATGCTGAGTTAGCGTTAATAAATTCAGAATGTAGCGGCCTGCTCGAGATCTAAATAAACTTTTTCGCACGGCAACAAAAAAGGTAACAAAAATAAAATAAAAATTCCTGCTGATAACGATGAAAGCTGGCAATTTGTATTTATGAAATAAATTTTAATAATTATGTGTTTTCAATATTAGTAAAATGATTTGTTATCAATTATTAGAGATCGCTCTTAGCCATAAGGCCTCCATTTAAGGCGCAAAGTTTCCTTTTGTATCGTTTTATGTGTCGTGTTTTTTATAAAGTATTTATCTATCTAAAGCTAAGATGACAAAGATTACTTTTTACCTAGCTTTTACTATTGAGTTTACCTAAGTTAACTTCCTTGTTTCTTTATTTTTTGCGTATTTTATAGGACTCTTAACCACTTCTGATTAACAGCAACGCTAGAATAATGTAATAAAGTAAAGTTTATTCCTAAAGCCAGTCAACAAACGATTTAAGTTGAAAACATGCGCAAGCTTAATTCATCCAAGAGACAGGACCATTTTCATAACGGCACATGGAATTACGATCGTCTACTAATGGTGGTAGTAAACCGTTTTATAGCGTTTACGTCGCAATTGAGTTTACTACACTACTACCGACAGATTTGGAGATTGGACGTCGGTGACACTTGTGGAATTATGGGTTTTTGGGTCTGTGGGTGAATCTTTACGAGGGCTGTTGATTTAGATAAAAGATTACAATAAATCGCATAGGATGTATTTAACATAAAAAAGTCCTTTATAACTAACGCTACCGGGGCATCACATGCAATGCTAGGCGCAACATAAAAACCCTTTCAAATAAACTTATTGTAAGTACCCACTTTGTTAAAATCATGGAGAGAGGAAGAGAGGGATGAAAATCCTTGGTTAAAATACATGTGAATGTAGAAGAAAAAAACCGTAAATTACATTAATTCAAATCCTCAATGTCTAACTTGTACTCTTTCGTCCAATGATATTCTATATAAACTGAGGTAGATGCGTTATACCTCGTTCTGTGTGGCGAACTGAAACTAAGCGAATTAGCCTGGACGGCTCAGTCGCCTCGAAGCTGTGAACATACGTTTATCCCTTTCTCACAACCGGGTTTTATATATCTCTGATCCCTTTTACTTTCCTTCGCCACGTGCTAGGGCGATTTTCAATGAGTATAACGTCTCTATTAGTAAAACCTCATTGCTTTCGTCTCCAATTATTTATATGACCAATCCAAAATGCAAATGAAGTTTGAATCTATTTCAAAATCATAATCAAGATCATGCAACACAAGCTAAGAAAAGTTAAAACTGATTACCTTCCGGTCACACCTTAGAAAATTGGTCATTACGGCGCTGGCCAGTGGCAATGAACTTGTGATCACAATCCAAGAAATTATGGACGCTATCCGACTTGTATTACTAATGCTGCATGTGATTTAGATATCATTTGGAAGTTTTGTTTGGTTTTTGGTCATTTTAATATGAGTCGTGTTCCAAAGAAGACTTTAAAATGAACTTTAACTGTTTTAGATTTGGTCATCCGAATCTCCCGACAAACACTTATCGTCAGGAAAATTATTCTTTAATCCTAGCCACAACAACTTTGAACTGTTGTTTCTTTTGTCGATTAATCTCTTCCCGAAAATTTACACCGTGAATATAGCTCTACTAAAGATTCTTAAACACATGTACAAATTAACCACAACCTTAACCTACAAACCAAACTCCATGAATACTAGAACAAAAGGGCAAATAGCAATTGCCATTGACTTTCTTTCTCCAAAACGAGGTAATCCATAAACCCAATAAATGCACAAACAGTCTCACCTCACGCGATGTTTCCATCATTGATATATACCTCCAATTCTCAGTGAAAGCATTCAATGAAGGAACCCAGTTTTCGTTTTGGTATCATTCTGTTGATATCTTTCCATCGGTTCGTGTCGATAACTCAGATGGTATCGGTATGGAATTCGAGCATCAACTGGGATGTGGCCTCGTAATGACAACTGACCTACAATTTGATGTATCAATATGTACTGGTCCTCCCATTTGTAATACTTTCTTCAAAATGTTATCGTGTGATCCTTTTGGAATTTCAATACGGTTTGTCCCAATTCACATGGCAACCGTGAATCTTAATCTTTGCGATTTTACAGCACGTTCTTCCATTTAGTTTAACAATTTAAGCGAGGATTGATAACGTAGGTTATCTAACTAAGAGTAAAATAGGTATTGGTACAGTGCCGTAAAGTGCAGAATAGAAGCTACAGTGCAGAAGTTGATATAACCAGAATTAAAATTCTTGAAATCAAAATATATCACATCCATGCAACCCGTTACCTATAAGTTGAAGTACTTAATTTTTCGTTGTTATTGGTTGCAATAAACAAGCAATTATTGGTTTACCGGTTCCTTGGTTTTCTTTTATCTCTCAGGATATTCCTTGCGCTCTTCACCTTAATACCTCCCACCATTGATTCCATGAGACATATTAACAATTAAATGAATTTTCCCATAATTTCTTCATCCATCTTCTAAATGTCTCCTCGCTTCTCACGACGCGCCGCTACGTCGATGGTCACACACTCATTTACAGTTTTAATTGTTCGCTAATTGTTATTTACGTAACACTAACCGTAGTGTTTATGTAATGAAGAAGCTGGGAGTCTTTGTTGGCGACGGAAGTAGACGTTTGATGCCAAATATTTTAATGGTCTGGTTTACCTGATTCTGTGTTCCGTAATATGTCTGCTGCACCAAATTGATGTTTTTTCATGCTACTTGTTATAAGTACCTCTGCTCTAAGATTACCATCAGTAGCACATATGCCTTTTATCATCCAGATACTCTGTAGTGTAAAACTTAACCCTAGGTTGCTATTTTAAATAGATTTTTATACTTAATCCCTTTTCAGCGAAATGTAAATAAGGAAGAAGTAGACCAACAAATTAAACACCAAACTGATACGAGTCTCCAACTGACTAACAGATTTTATAGCAGACTACCAGTTTGGTTTGCAACTTCACTATGACACCTATCAAGCCGGAAGAGCCAGAAAACGATTTGAAATTCGCCTTTGTTTATTGCTTGGTCGTTGACTGTGAACTCTGATAGATTAAATCAATGTTTGTTCAAATGCTTACAAGTCCATCTGTCAGCTTCACATGATAAGAGAAACAACTGTCAGCACAATCATTCAATTCCTGACTCCTGACCTGCTCAAGTGATTCGAAAGTAAACTCCATAGTCGATGTTATCTGTTTTGAAGAGATAGCTTAATTTCTGGCTAACAGTGATACATTGTGTATTTATGGGGCTATCTAACTGGAGTATCGGGACTCAGTCGAGCGAGAAAACAACGGTTTATACAGAGTTGTTAGTACCTACATATTTAAGTTTAAAAGTCTACGCGTCTGGTTGGTTCGGTAATTGCGTGTTTGGTCAGAGTTAGCCTGGTAGTTTCGGCCTTGTACATATAAATTATAAAAGGATTTAGAAAATTTATGAAACAAAAACCTCTTATATTGATAAGTCACCGAAAGATTATATTATTTATTACTGGGATTTTAACTAATAAATACGTACAAGCCGCGTATCTAACTTTTAATGGAACAGTTCCAAAAGCATTGAAATTTTAAGTATTCGGTTCCATGGTGTACTACTACGGGGAAACAGCACTGATGCAGAATCACTACTCATCATACATATTTCTCATAAAACTATATAAGTACTTATGTAATGTGCCTTATAATTATAATATTTTTAAAGGATATTATTAAGTATTTAGCCATGTAACTAAATTAGTATAAGGAAAATAGTGTTAAAGTAGATATTAAGAAAAGTGCTATGCTTTAAACTTCAAAAAAGCAACAGGGTCACACAAATATTTTTTTTAGAACAAGTTCAAAAATGTAATATTGTATTGTGTACAGCATAAATTAATAAATAAATAAACAAAATTAAAGGAAACTTAACTCGGTATTATCACGAGTAACCCGGTACTTAAAATCTTCATTGAAAATATATTGGTACTTTTAGCGTTTTGGCTAAGTAGGTGGTATTATCGACCGATGGTAGATAACATTGTTGCACCGTGTACAAACATACGTTCCTAGCATTGAGAGAAGTATATTTATTCTGTGGTAAAGTGTAGATTTTATCGACGTTTGTGAATGGAATGGAACTGAATGGTTGAAGGTGTTTGAAAATACATAATATATTCAAATGGATAACTTGAATAATGTAGCACGATTTCTTAGTGATATGTTTTCTATGTGTACAGTTTTAAATAAGACCATATTACTAGGAGCATTTGCTGACCAACTATATACTTGTAGAGAAAAAAAAACTATAGACTGCCTTCGACTAGGTCACTAATATTTACTTACTGACTTAGTATCGCTATGCATTCAGTGTTATTCCGCTGTGACAACGCCAAATACTATTCGAGAGGTATCATTTTCATTGCAATGATTTTTCCTGAAGTACTTAACGCTAAATTCTTTATCTTACATACATATAGGAGTAGACCTATTTAATTTAATTGATGATAATGCGACAGTATCACTCAGTTTCAATAACATGATATTCTCCTTGTTCCAGGCCTGCAGGATGTGGCGAGCACTGCTCCTCCTGTCCCTGGTCACTCCCTCCCCTGGACAGCAGAGCAAACCCAACCGGGTGGTGGGAGTCACCACCAGCTGTGACAAGGGATCCATCACTGTCAATGTGGAGATGGATATGCCGTTCAAAGGGCTGGTGTTCAGCAGAGACTTCTCCAGAGAATGTCGAGTCCAAGGTTAGTTTCAAATTGACAAATTCAACCGTCAAGTATTTCGCGGTGTTGTCGGGAAAATGAAAAATGAAATGTAAATGGAAACAACATTTTACGAAATGTAGGTACACATTCTACAACAGTGTCGCTTCTAAAATGGCTGACTGTCGAGTGTAAAAATAGGCCTATGAACACTTTCACTGTATAAAATCGACTTAAAGTAGAAATATCGTCATTATCTGCTTACCTCACACTTTCCATTCCTGAACATAGGCCTTAATTAACAATGATAACTTTTTAAGTATAAAATCAACCCTTAATGTTCAATTTTCCAGGCACCACCCAGAAGACAGTATCCCTCCACCTGCCGTCCAACGCGTGCGGAGTGAGGACCTCGACTCTAAACTCCTCGGTGGAGGAACCTGCCGCGGACGAGGAGTTGTTCTACAGCGTGGAGCTGGTGGTGCAGATGGACAAGCAGCTGCAGCAATCTGCCGACCAGGAGATACTAGTCAGGTGGATAAATATTGACTTGAAGAACTTTTTTTATTTGTTTTTAGAGTAGGTAAATATATTTATGAGTTAATTTATTAAGTGCTAAACCTGCACTATGGTTGTTTAAATTAAACTTTTATTGGAAAATGAGCGAAAATAATCACGACCGGCAGGATTCGAACCTGCGTATTTCCGATCATCGTCCGGAACGCCTGAACCACTAGGCTACGGTCTACTAACTGCCAGGCGCGAAAATCCACACTCGTTTCCATAACACTAAAATTTATATAGGTATATTTGGCACAATTTGCCTGTCTATATGTATAGGATTAGATAATAAATAAGAACCCTTACCGAAGATATAAATTTATGTATTTCAGATGTAAGCTGAAACCTAAAGCGGTGCGAATCACGAGCTCTGCTTTGGAAACTGTCATCAACACCAAACTGAGGGAAATGGCAGGACAAGAGGTCAAGAAAACTAGGTAACTCTTAGTTATTCTTATAAAGTTCAATATTAGAAATTGGCACCAACAAATAGCTTGACCAAAAATCGTGCCTTGTTAGAATCTAAATAGGTTGGTAATTCGTAAATCTATGAATTGTATCTACGTAGATATAAGTATTTAGTTAGGTTAGGTACAGTTCGGTACACCTCTTTACCACAAAGTCCTTCACCGATTTGTTTAGAATAGTAAGGCTTGTGTTTCTTTGTGGTTTCACTAAAACCTAATCTGCCATTTAGGTACCTACAGATAAAGTCACAAGTAAGTTCATCGCTCAAACAAGCCTAGTAAAATTTAATCTTTATTTCTTTTGCCATAATTCAAGCACCCCTTGTAATTTTTTCTAGACAACAATTACCAATCTCTCTTTCTGTAAACGCTGAGGTGTCTAACAACCTAGTGTTCTATATGCACAGCAACCAGTAGATATTATTTAATACGGATGCACATCCGTGAATCCAGTCCGGGGAATGTGAAGGCCGAGGTTTTCTTCCTGCAGCACTCACTAATAGATGTTAATGTAATTTTGTACAGATCAGTTAGGATTACATAAAAACACTTAGAATTTGTTGCAACGATCAAATTGTTAAATAATAGTAGTTTATGCAACTGTCATATAATGAAGGGTATTAAAACACGAGTGTGAGTTTATGAAACGAGCGCAGCGAGTTTCATAATAGTAACGAGTGTAGTCTCACCCTGCTCCTCCGGTACACCCGATATCTCGAGGTCATTTGCATATGACACCTGATCGCGATCATTCAGCTCCAATTTTAGATTATCGACTGTGGCGCGCAGCTGATCTATGATTGTATTATCGCACTGCTCTGGAGTCGGCTTAGCCTCCAAAATTGACAACCTGGATTCTACTGCCTCCAAGCGGCTACCAAACGCAGCGAATTCAGCACGTAATGTTTGTGTTTCTGCTCGGTGCAGATGGACCTCCCGCAACACTTCTCTTATCTCCGCCGACACATCGGGGGTTCCATGTGAATGGATAAAACCCGCCTCGTCCCCTCGCACTGGTTCCTCTGTGTTGTCCTTTCGCGGAGTGTGCACCTTGCACTCGGGGCACTGCCATGACGTTGAAATGTTAGCATCCTTGGATATGTTGACACAGGCTCGGTGATAAACAGAGGCACATTTTGTACATTTAGCGTTATCTTCACTGCTGGTGAAGCGGCGACGGCAGGCTCTGCACTTAACACTCATTTTATTGATTGTAATTAATGACGCACTAAGTTCAGTGATACAAGGATTGTTCACGTAGAAATGCGAATGGTATCTACCCTCTTCTTGCTTTGGTAGTGAAAAAAATTACTGATAAACACTACGTATTTTGGTTACGAATTTAAAGAGTTTTATATCCACTAAAATAGCACTATTTATCGACAAAACAATGCCACACCATGTCAACAACGTTCTAGTTAACGTGCACTAACTGATCCGGGTTTGTAAACAAAGTTATAGAATTTAATTGACGGAGCACAAAAATATGCATACTACGATATTGTCGTCCGTGACGTCAATTTGGACCCTACATGGACCCTACCTTCTAAAATAATCACAAAACATCTCAAAATCTTCCAGAATGGGTCGCAACCGGCAAGGGTTCGCCAGCCCCGCGGAGTTAGAACAGCGGGAACTACTCCTGGAGGCAGCTCGCGCCTGGATGGAACTGTCTCCAGCGGTGGCTGCGTCAGAACCAGCCAGCGTGGAGGTGGGGCAGCAGATGCGGCTGCTCATCCAGTGCACTCTGCCAGGTATAATATTATTTTCTTAGGAATAAAGTCCTAGATTTGTCTCAGTCAATCAAGAATTGAAAAATACTTGCGAGGAAAGAAGCATCTCAGGTCAGTAGTTAAATTAATTAAAATATTTTTTGAAGAGTACTTCTTTCCAGTTATTTCAACAACTTGATTTTGAGCTAATATTTCGGTGATCTTAGAAAACAAATATTTAATTTGTCATAATCATCTTTGTTCATAAAAAAATATTACATGTCAACAAAAATACATTAAAAGAACTACAATTTCCTAGGTAGTTTCTATAATGTAAAACGAATTAAAAATTAATTTCATTATCTGTGCATTCCAGTGGGCGTCGGTCTCCGAGTAACCAACTGCATCGCTCACGACGGTCTCGGCGAGGCCTCGCAGAAGCTCCTCGACGAAGCTGGCTGCCCCATCGACGAGACCATCTTCACCAAACCCACCATCCACCACCACAGAGCCAAGAGCTCGGAAATAGACTTCTCCGACCTAGAACCAGTCGACCCACAAAAGAATCTCGACATAAAACTGTCCAGAAGCGATCCTGACTACATGTTGAAGAACATAATGACTTACCAACATGCAGTGACGACGTTTTCCGCCTTCAAATTCCCTGATCGAGCCAAATTGCACTTGACGTGTGGAATAGAGCTTTGTAAAGGAACGTGTCCAGTTGTCGATTGTAAGGCGTTGCAGAAACCCCAACAGACCAGAGATGGGTTGTTGAGGAAGGCTCGATTGGATAAAGATGCTAAAGGAGTGGTGATTGATCGACTGGAGGTGTATAACAGTATTGAGGTGCATGCGCCTAATATTGAGCTGGAGGATGAAGCTTCTATCAGAGGTATAACATTTTTTTTCTGGTTAAGAAGGAAAAAAGCATGAAACTTAACTTTAGGAAATAAATTCAATCTCTCGCCTTTTAAATCGTCGGATCTAGCCTAATTCTAAATTATAATACACTAGTGGTTGCTGGCGGCTTCGCTCGCATTAGAAAATAAAAGTTGCATCCCCTATTTCACCCCTTTAAAAGTGAGATTTCCAAAAATCCTTTCTTAGCGGATGCCTACGTCATAACATCTACCTGCATGCCAAATTTCAGCCCGATCCGTCCAGTGGTTTGGGCTGTGCGTTGATAGATCAGTATATCAGTCAGTCAATCAGTCAGTCAGTCACCTTTGAGTTTTATATACATAGATAGATGGACAATAACAATAATCCAATCACCTACCAAATTCAGTTCAGTTACTTGCATTTACGATCACAGCATCCGTCTTCGTTTTCTCATAATCAAATATTTAAACATAAAGTTAATAAATCTTAAAGCTGACCATGTTTTTGTGTTCTTTCAGGTTCAAGAAGAATAGAAGACGAAGAAGAATTCGTCCGAGGCTTTTCACCCGGAGACAAAACCATCTGCATGTCGCCTGGGAAAATGGCCCTTGCGTTTTGTGTGTTAGGAATCATATTCCTCTGCGCTATCGCTGTCGCTTTCGTCTCTTTGATTCGAGCTCGGAGACGTATAGGCAGGGAGCCATTGAATACTTCTCTATCCTTCTATACTGGGAGTAAAAGCATGTTTTCATCCAGTGAGAGTTCTAGTTCTGGATTAAGCGGGAGCAAGTTGCTTTTGACAGACAGTCCGTATTTTGATCACCATTCTTCGTCTAGTAATAACTGGCCATATTCTAGAGCCTTCTAAGAAAAATTATTTGGATATGTTTACATTTTAAAAATACCTACCTATGTTTTGTCAAAATATAATACACCATTAGGTTGTTGACTGCAAAACTGACCGATATTACTATTTATTTTAAGCTGGGATTTTTATAAAAAACTTTATGGGTCTTATTACAAAACGTGGTTTAAATGTTAGTCCAGGACTTTGAAAATAAAAAGTCGGTTCTTGTTGTTCAAACATCACATACAAACAATCAAACGTGAACTTTAAATTGGGACGTTGATTTATCATTGGATATATTTTAACAGTTTGATTATTATGACAGTAGACAGTCAATTTTCGAACAACTAAAACGGACTTGGTCTAGACTTATAATTAAACCATGTTTTGTAATAAGGCGGTATGTAATTACATAACACATTTTAACCTTTTGAGACTGTACAAACTTCAAAGGACTTCCAAAGCTTTCCTTTATTCCTTTTAAGTTACGTGCTATTTATTTTGAGGGTTATTTATTTAAGGAACACGACTAAAGGTCGATTTGAGGAGGTGCTTTTGGTAAATGTAAAAACCCAAACCTATTTTAATAAGTTTGGGTTTAGGTGATAAGGTGAATTAGGAATGCTTTATTGTTAAAACTGTGTGTAGGTACATAATTGTATACGTATATATACATGGTATCGACAGTTTTGTTCCAACATAACCTACCTAAAATATAAAAGATAGTTTGTAAAATAATAATTATTCCGGGAAATATCACCTAGCGCCATCTATATTGGTATTAAAATTGCTTTACTTTGTTAATGGTGATCATTATTTATGACAATATTACATTAATTTTTTTGGGAATTCAGACTATTTCAAAGAAGTTGATAAATATGGGAAGCTGTGAGCTTTCATTCAGAAGCAAACATAATCTCAAGTAATTAAATGTGGCGCTACGTTAAAAAGTGGAACTAAAATGGAAGCTATTATAATTTCATTATATTTATAGTTTTAGGGAACGATAAAGAGTTTTAGAGAATCATTAGCACTTCCTCGAAATTAATTTAAGATAATATACCTAAGTACATACTATTTTATACAATAGAATAAATTATATAATAGTATTGTGATAATGATATCGATATTCTACTGGAATATTTTGTATTCGAAAATCGTGACTTTTATTCATTTTTATTTGTATTAAAAATGGTCATATAATTTTGATATTATTTATTTGAACATAGTCCTTTACAACCCATAATTCATACATGAAAGCGAAAGTGTTCCAAGCTGGAACTGGCAATGGAGGTAATAGGTTGTAAGGTCCCGAAAGTCCCGAAACAGATTACTTATCTTATCATCACTATCCATGACAGATTTCTTGTAAAGGTTCTTATCATCAACTCGCATCTCTGGCTTATGTTAACATTTTAAAGTCAGATCATAATGTAGGCAAATATAATAGAAAAAACAATCACAGAAATAAAGCAATAGGTACTACAGGAAAAAAACATCTGCATATCAATATAATATCATGTATTATTATAATTTTAATCATTAGCTACTTACTAGCTCAATTTGAATTCAAATGTAATGAAACAAAATGTAAGCGGCAAAGAGCGCGGAATAATAATCATTCGCGCTCATGGTGCATTCAGAAACAAATAGTACAGCGCTGCCATCTATTAGTTTGTTCCGGTACTACTCCTTCAAGTGAAACCCCTATTATATAAGCACTATGATATATCGTCAATAGATGGTGCTACTTTTGTTTGGTTTTATTTAAAATGCATTTTAATCAAAATAACAACTTTGTTTTTATTCTTAAAGTATATAATATAGAATTAAATATATATTACAATAATTCAATGAATTAAATATTACGTTACATTCGAACATAAAATCGATCGATTTTACCAAGTTTTATGTAGGGATGTCCCTACTCATACATAAAAGTTGACAGAGCGATGACATCATTTTTGGACTGGTTTTGTCAAAGAGTATTAAATGCTTGAGAATACAGAGGGAACCAAGCAATTCATAACGTAACTTATGGTTATCTTAAAATCGACTGAGTGAAAAATTGGACTGAAAATAATTTGTAATCACCAACTGCGCGTATCAGTTTTCATTTCTAGTCTTTGTATAGTACAACAACAAAGAATAAAAAATCGTCTAGACAAAGATCCAGGACTTGTATTTACATTTATCTACACGTAAAATTTTATATAGGTACTCTGGGAATTTATACTACTTTGGACAACATTAGGTACCTACTTTAAAAATTCAGTGTATGAGCTGTTTAATGTTGATATCCTATCCTATATTTTAATTAAAAAAGTGAAATTCTCTATAATAGATTTTAAGTTACGTACCTAGGTACCTACTATACGTACACAAATAGAAGAAGCACAATGAACGTTAGGCATTTTAGTAAGTCATTGAGATATGAGATAATATCTGTTAACTCTATCATTCATAATCTTTGACATGGGCGGAACGAAGTTGGAGTCGGACGCCGTTTGCGGTCGGTCTTTCGCTTTGCCTTCGATGCCGTGTCGTACTCTTATTCACGGTTGATTTTCTCAACAAATCTACATGAACAGCGATTATTTATAAACTAAACAACAGAAGTGTTCGTGTTATGTTAAAAATTCCAGGCATCGGCTTGAAAACTTGTGTGTTTGTGTCGTGAAACAGAGCTGTGAGAACGTTTGGCCGCGGCTCCCGTGACCAAATTTGTGAAAAATTGTGTGTGCCGATTTGTGTGGATAACGGTGCTGGAATAGCATCCTTGGACATAGGATACAAGGTTTGTAACATTAGTTCTCTTAGCGGACGTTTTAATTTTCGGAACCAGTCATGTTTTTTTTATTAGAGTGGGCGACCTGCATCCGAAATTCTTGCGGCTTCTTTGCCCTTTGCTCCTTTCTTGGCTTGGCGCTTTCTTAACTCTCGTAGCAACAAAAAAAAACGTCTGACTCAGTATTCTTTTTATCAAACTGAGTAAGTGTTCAGTACATAATGTAGATATCTACCTACATCTTGACTCATCCCGGTACATATTCTGCTTTCCCTAATTAATTTCAATTGGAATAAATTACGTCCAATTGTCTAGGAAGTGCTCCTTTAGGCTAGCTAAGGAGTTCTGTGTGAGAGAGAGTTATTAGAATGATTAGTAATAATTTTAGATCTTGTTCTTAGTAAATTTATAGTTTGGATGTTTTGGATTTCCAAGCCAAGTACCTAAGTACTTACTTATTTATTTTTTATTTGAAAATATTTGTTTGGAAGAAATCTGCAAAATGACTGACTGACTGATGATTGACTGCCTGATCTATCAACACAGAGCCTAAAGCACTGGACTGATTGGGTTGTAATATTGCATGTAGAGAGTTAAATACTGTAATGTAGACATCTGCTAAGAAAGTTTTTTGTTAATTCCACTCAAAGAGAGTGAAATAATGTTTGTTTAATTAAGTAAGTTTCTATTAAACTTGTATTCATAATAAGTAATATTTATTGATGGGGGTCAACGTGTGGGCCACCCAATAGTATCTCTATAGTACTCTATAAGCTCAACTTTTTTTAATCTACACCTCATATCCTACAAGTTTGTCATGATAGAGTTATAACGACTGGACAACTTATGAATAAAACACATTTTTTTTGTGTTATTAAGTACTGAAATACTGACACCTGTACAAAATTTAACTGTAACTTAGTAAACTAACATGGTTCATTTGATTGACTGATGACTATTCCTGAGACAACTGTCTGTCCTTCTATCAAAAAGACAGACAGTTGTCTAAGGCATATGTAGTACTCTTTGTACCTCTTATTTTTTCACACTAAATAGGCTCACATTTGAATACTTGTAGTAATAACTCTCACAAAGTTCCAGTCTATGATTTATTGTGCTTGACTAGAAGAAAACAATGAACTCTTTAGTTGAAACATATCAAATAGATACATAATTAAAATCAAATCAAACTCAGTGTCAGCTAATTAGTACATAGGATAGGTACTCTTCAGCAATGCCTCTTCACAATTAAATAACCCATTAGGTAATTAATTATTAAAACCACCCAAATGACACATGCAATTTCAATATGATTTTACCTGTTAGATAAGAATTTGTTACAATATTCAGTGATATGTATTGATAATGCTAAACTGAGCTTAGTGAGGTACCTACTCGGGTACTTGCCTTAGAAAATTCCCCTAAATTAATTCTGAGGGAGTGGTAAAATCCTCATTACTTAGTGAGAAATAATAAACAATTGTCATCATAGCTGCTAGACTACATACCTAATTAAGAAGGCATGTTATGCTTTATTTTTCTTCTTCTTATGCTGCCTCTTCAACTATTCAAGGATGGCAGACAGCTCTGATTACTAGTTCATCCCTTGCCAAAATAAATAATACAGTGGATCAGATAGAGGAGTATTTGCAACAATTCCATGCTACGGAGTGGCAGGAAATGGCACAGAACCGGGAGGACTGGCATCTGTTTGTGTCGGAAGCCAGGATCCACTTTGGGTCACAGCGCCACATTAGTAAGTAAGTAGTGACACATCTAATTTTAGTCTGTTTCCAAAAATTACACATCCAAGACTTCTGTTCGGGACCCTTTTTTTCTCCAAACTCAATATAAAAGTGTTTCATATGAGCCTAGTAAAATGAATTAGGTACCTACTTATTTAATTCATATGATAACTTTATCATCTCAATGTCTTGCCTATTTGTTAAATGATAAGGATAACCAACAATTTACATAACATTAAGTAAGAATAAATATACCCGAAACCTAAATTATCTAATGAGTAAACAACCATGCAGCTTGTTAAGTAATGGCAATGCACATAAGTATTGTAGGTATATGTTATGTTTGTATGTGTGTGTGTGTGTGTACTTACCTCATTATACCTGATGGAATGCAACTGTAACACTTGACTTAGGTACCTTAGTAAATTTGTTTTTAATTGTTTACAATAAGTAAGTATACATGTAAGAAATGGTTTGTAGCCTTGCTAAGAATGGGGAGTGAGAAAGGTTTAGTTATAGACCAATCAATTCACAAGCAGTTGGCACTATGTACATGGTTAAGGTCCTGCAGGGCAAGCACAGCATAAGGACTAAAAGTATTTCCACCATTTTATTCACCTGTCACCTGTCAGTCACCATACATCAAGTGGATAAAAATGGTGGTAAGACTATTAGTCCTCATGTAGTGCTTGCCCTGCTTGTTTGGACAACTGAAAAAAATCAATTTTCAGTACCTTACCTACTAAACCACAGGCAAGTAGTGCCACTTGGCTATATTAATCACAGTTATCCAGGTGCAATATAAAGCATCACTAATTACATATATCATTATTATACTTCAAAGTTACTAACACAAAATATCAAAATACTTAGGTAAATACTTACTACTAACAAGAAAACTACAAAACTTAACCCATCTTATGAAACCCAAACTGATGCCTCCCATAAAAATATAAAATAGTATATTTTGAAGTAGGAACTTACCTGGTCAATTGTAATACTCAAACATTAGCACAAGCAGTGAAGCACAGGTGAAATCAACCTGAGATCTGAGAGCATTTTAATGAAACTCTAATGGATCTGCCGTTTGAGAACAGTTTGCCTGCATGGGAACCTCAAACATGCCCGAGGCGCAACATGTCTTGTGCGTGCCGGGTGCCCTTAGCACACACATGATGGCAATATTGTTGGTGATTCTTTCAGAAATCTGCTAGCCAAAGTTAATTACAATTTTCATTTACCTACCACAGTAGTTGCACACAACTATAAAATTAAAAAACATTGCTGACTGCGGAATCTTTTGCCAAAACACTTACTTACCTACATGTATTAAATGTTAATTTCTGTGCTAAATCCATATTATGGATTAGCTATTACATAACACTGTGTGTATAGTTAGTTATAATAATGATTCAGCCGTGATTTAATTTGTTGATGATTGTAAATTCATTACTTTATTGGTGTTGTGTCCATGTTAAGGATTCTGATCTCTGTCTGTTCATAAATATGGTGAGCCTATCAGACTAGAACGCGTTATGTGCATGAGTTACAATAAATACTTGCATAATCAAATCTGTGGATTCCTGCGAAAAGATTGGAAACTTTGAATCTTTTTAGGAATAATACTTAACTACTTATTCCATTCTAAATAATTGCTTATGGCCTTTAGACTTTTAAATAATAGGTAGCCTTAAAATGAGGAATGCTATGGTTCTACAAGGGTAGGGTGAAAAAATGCTATGGGATTATTTCAAATATTTTTTTCGTTAAGGAAGTACTTAAGTATATGTCCTATCACAGCTTTCCTCACATTAAGTACTAAAATAGTTAATGCAAACCAACCTACAAACTATCAATAAAAACATACTCGTAATTGTGCCAATCCTTGTCTAGATATTCCATTATCCCCTATTTCCTTATCATACTCCCACATAAAGTCCCTCAAGAAATTTCCTGCCCGTCTGGGGGGTAACGGGTTAGCGCGGCGCGGCCACAAGGTCGGTCTCCCCGGTTACAGAGCTGCGGTGACTCCGGGAAAACCGGGGTGAACCAACCACCCAACTACATTTACCCGAAGCGTTTTGGCAAATTCAATTAGACGTCCAAATAGAGCGAGGCGGCGCCGATTCAGCTGATTGTTTTTCGCGATATTTAAGAAATGGTAATTAAAAATCGTCTGTTTTAAATACCTGATACCTACTTTTTTATAACTGTTCAATAGAAATTGCTTGTGATACCTACCTAGATGATTTATTTGCTATCAATTTCCACGAATGATTTATAAAAGAGACAGTTAATTGCCAACTGTTAATTTGAACGACATAAAAAGTAAAGGCATTCCGAGTGTTCATTGAACGTCAACAATCGTGCTCAGCGATTGTTTCGTGTTGGGTCTCGTTGATAGATCCCCTGCCGTATGGTGTAAGGGTATACATTCACAGGGGTGGCAAGTTGCGGGGCGGGGCGTGCGTGCAGCAGGGATATGCGGCCCGCCGGCGCCGGGAAACGATCGATATCCCGCGACTTGCCCGCTTCAGTTCGTTCCGTTGAGTCGGTCTCGCGACGCGCCTCCGCGCTACCTCCGCTCGTGTTTAGTTTCACAGTACACTAGTGACGTGAAAAACTCCCATTGGATGTGCTTCTGAGATGATATAGTCTCAACCGTAGGTGAGTTTTGTCATGATGTACTGAGTACATGTAATGTGATAGTTTTCCGGTGTTACGCTGCTCGCTGGAGATCAATAGTTACGATTGACTGGCGATGTCACTGCTTGACAGATTTCCTCGGTTGACAAGTGGGTCGTGAACCTGGAGTGTACTTACCTGCCTACCTATTGTGTTAGAGAAAGTGGCGAACGTAGATATTTGATGTAGGAAAGCCTGTTTTGTGGAATGTAAAGAACAGTTTTCTGCTTGTTCAAATATCTTTCTTGAACGTATTTACATCAGATATGAACCCTGAACCGGTTGTTAAGTGAAAAGCTGGTTTTTTTGCGGTTGTTTCGTGCAGCTGTAGTAAATTTAGGCAGTTCCTAACATGTTGCTCTAATCAACATAACTTCCCATGTTCAGAACCAGCGTTCTAGTGTCGTTCTTCAATCATCCAATTCCCTGTGCCATGCCTCGCCGGCCCCATTACATGATTCACGCTCTTCCTACGTAATGTCTGTTCAATCCAACCTATTGACCTGTGCTTCCTACTTCCCTAGACAGTTAGTTCCTCCAGACTACACTCGCCGGTTCCACTCGCTATTTGCAGATTGCCGGCGCCCCGCCCCCTACATCTAGGTCATGCGCAGTATTGATGTACCGATACTGGACAGAGCTGGGATTAAAACAAACTATGGCTTGGCCACGGCTTTAACCCAATTAGATCCGATTTTATGGCGAAAATCAGCGCAGGCTGTCTCAGGCTTGATCCACTTTCGAGTTTTATGGTTTTGTGGCTCGGAAATGTTTAGGTCACGACACGACTGTCACGAGTTTATCCGATCGTTTACTTACTACATAGCTGGATATATGATTCGATTTCTGAGTTAAAAGCAGTACCTAGTTACTAGACTGCATCCTATTACGGTGTTCCCGAACCAGCGAGTCCCAAGGCCCAAAAGATTAAACAAAGTGGGGCCTCAACAGCACCGCACTGTTTCAACTCTGTATGATATCATACGACTCATAATTTTTATTGCTCTCAGGATTATATGATGTCATTCCTTATCTCAGTGTTTCTTCTGTCACTTAGGATGCAACTCGACCTTGTATCAAGCGGTTTTATTTGTGAATGCTCTGTTACTTTTATAACTCATAACTCATTTATTGGTAAAAAATTAAAATAAAGTTTACACGTCAATTATTCACAGTATACAAAATACGATTAGAGTACTTATTTTATCCATATAAAAAATAATAAGTTAAATAAAAACTTCATAATTAATCATATTAAATTATAGTTCATAAAATTCTTTATAGCTGTAAAACGATACGGTACGTAGGTATACCTTTGATAGTTACCACACCCTTTCAGCTCAGTACAGAATGAAATAGAATACATAATGCGCCTAGGTTAGGTAGTGATGCGGTAATGAGTCAGATTGTAAGCATGCCCCATGATAATGCCGCAGGTCTGCTAATGACAAAAAATAATAGATGACCTCATCGCAGAGACCAGTTTGCATTGAATAGTTCATGTTTACAATATTATCTTTGACCAGATTCACTTTGGCAAGATTGTTTAAATTTTGTTGATGGAGTGGGAGGAAACGCCCGTCGAGCAATCTGAAGAATTCTAATTCACAAGTGAATATATTTCATAATAAATTGACTTAAAAAGGTATAGAAGATAACGGAATTACGACACTGTTTATATCACTACTTATCTATTTTAATACGGAACATTGAAGATTAGCTGGGACCAAATTATAAATCTACATTTTGTTGCCTTTTGCCCTTTTACACATATTTCAGGTCCCATAATGGTGCATTCAGTCGACCTTATTGCACGTTTATGCAAACGTTGCGTAACACATTTTATCACAAACAGGTTTTCAAGGGTATTTGCTTGAGTATATTCAAACCCATATGTGTACGTTTGTTCCACCGACTGTACCTACTGAGCAATTACTAACTTTGGATGTAGTTTTATCTTCCCCCGCTGGCCGTGTGCCCTCTCATTTAACCTTTGAACATTTCAGCACAGTGACACAATAGCCGAAAATGGCTTCTAAAGATTCTTATCCATTTGGTTTACTAATAAAATCTGAACAGCTGTTATCGCATGTTGATGCCGTGACTCTTTATGAACTAAAAATAGAGGTGATTTTTCAAGTAAATTGCTGCGTAAGCCATAGCGTGAAGATTATTAGTAAGGTACCGCTACTGTGGCTTTGATCGTCGACCTTTTTAATAAAAGTTAATGGATTTCCGATAGACGCTGTTACTAGTTTTAGCACTATTCTGTACTTTATTATATTATTGTGTTTGTGTATTTTCACCTTGAGTTCTAAGCAACTGTTTTTCTGTTACAGGTAAGAAACTAAGAACGTTTGATGTAGTGGAACCTTCGACGTGAGTGAAATATTGTAATGTGAGTGATTGTCCGTAATAATACTCGCATTGTAAATTGCAATACATATGGAGCATGAATATTAAAATCACCGTACGATTACACAATGCTCCGATATGGCTGGTTTGCCGACCCAAACGGATTCCCAGGAATTCGACAGTACTTTTTATAGAAACCTATATTTAGTATGGCGAGTACGTACCGAACTGACGCGCAGGGTAACTATTACTGGACAAAGGTATTCTACAGTTTGTTTTATCTTATTTGTAAAGGGTATTTTGGATTGGACTGGAATGTTATATTCTCGAATTTCACGTAACTATAGTTTTGCAACCCAGTTATAGACACTTCTTAGATACATAGTCAGCTAGCTCAGTTTGCATTCTTTAAAGAAATACCTAATAAGACTAACGAGATAAAGTACGTATCTTTGAAACTATGAAAAGTCTGTCTAATAAAAAAATAAAGGCCACAAAAAACTTAACCATGCTTCCTTTTCATAGCCAGAATCTAAGGTGCTAACCGTGCTAACATCGGGGTCATGCAATACCGGTTCTTCTAATGAAGATTATCAACAGTACTGTAGAATGGTTCTCTGTTTACTTTATCAAGTTTCGTAACCGTCCTCTTAAAATATATTCTGTAACACACTTGTCAACATTTACGAATACATAATCCAGAGTTCTCGGTCACAGTTTGCTTCAAATGAATGGATTTATGCAAATACCAAAACAAAACATCAGTGTGTTGTCTCGAAGCTTAAAGCGATGACTCACGCGCGTGCCAATAAAGTTACATAAAAGTAATCCTATTGACATTTGGAGGCAGTTGCTTTAATATTCCGGCTGTGAGTCCTGAGTCCCGCTGTATCGGGTCGACGACCTCCATTCCAGTCCATGTCTTGCATTCGCCGTCTCACGTAACAACCGCTTTCTGTACAAACTTGCATGTGTGTACCGGTCTCTGCGTAAGTCTTGCCGACTCACAAACTTTTCAATCATTTCCTTGTAAATTGCAACATGATTTTGTAAATCAATTCACCTCGATACTTAGTCGAGGCGCATTGCTTTGCCTGATTGTTCGTTTGCATACAATAAAATATGGGGAAAGATAGTGCTCTTTTATCACAATTGTGATATGAGTAATCAATATTTCATATCAATTTAGATTTACTTAATAATATATTTGAAGTAACATAGTTATTAATATTTGAAAATCTCTCAATATACGAGCACACCGCAGTCCATGGTATGTTCGGAAGCGCAGACAGTTGTAAGTTTTATAGCTCTCATCGGATGTTGATGTGGTATCGAGGAACCGGTTGGAAATGTGCCACTTACCGGACCACTTAACGTCCCGTCTATACTTACTTTAGATCGACTTGTTCGAGACTCGATTTGGCCAATACTCTATACCGACTTTGGCTATTCTGGATTATCCTTTCAAATGCTTCTCCAGCATTCAATAACCGAGCACTCATTTCATCTATTCTGGCGTCATATTTTCTTCGCAAAAACACTCCAAGATATCTTACTTGTAGAATAATAGCGCTAGTATTGCCATGTGAAGTGTGTCGCCGATGTTATCTCGAGCACATTCATTGGAAACAATAAGCTTGTCGTTGGTAAGGAGTCTGTTTATGGTTGTAATGGCGTCGAGTGAGTTATAGTTATTGACCTAAATAATGCAGCGACGTCATCGCCCGACGCATCGAGGCAAGCTGCGCTGTTGCATCTGGGCGTGGCCGCCGAGTGAACACTGACAAATGAACATTGACTTTACTAATTGCTTCAGAAACGTATTACAACGAAACTGAACCTTTGTGTAACGATATTAAAGAAAAATTGGTGTAGTTGTGGTTTACATAGTTTTGAGAAGTCATTAATCAAAATACGAAAGAATCTCATAACACTAATTGCGCCGGATGTTACAAATATTGACTCGAGATCGAAAACAAACGAAAGGCATGTTTTGCCAGATCTTGCGTTCGTGTCGCGTGATGAAGCGGCTGTGAGTAACGTGCGCTGCATGTGCCAGTGTGTCCCTATAAAACCGGTGTACATATAGTGTATGTACATAGATGTATACCCTAGCTCGCAAACAACGGCCGCCGTCGGCCTTCGCAGCAGTTGCCGACGCCCGGTGACGTCACCCCGCTTATGTCATACCATAGCATAGACGATGATTCTCTACACCTATTTGACCTGTGCGTCTAATTCCTTATTTACCTCATCTCTAAATTTGATATGTAGTTGCATGATGCGCTTCTACTAATATTGTGTTTAATTACAGTACCTTAGTACTTAGGTATGTTATTTTTCAAGTCTGCATGGTAAACATGATTTAATTTTTGTAGCGGTCCTGACCTTGGTTAACGGATGCTAATTCCGTCTGCATGGCTTATATGTTGCAGCTCTGACACTTTTAAAACAATACAAACCTACTTGTTTGCATCGATAGTTAGACTACCCAATACGCACTGTTCGTACTATACTAATACAAACTGCTATTGCGTCACGGTCACTTAATTAGATTCGAATTATGACAGGCCATTAGTATTTATTACATTGATAAACTATCTGTTTCAAATTGCGGTCAAATCGAGACATTCAAGAGAGAAAGAAACAATCTTCGATGAAATTCCGGTAAACCAACTAACTTGACATGCATAGCTATACCAACTTTCAGCGCAGACACTTTTAAATATCACTGATTCACAAAACATATTCTGCTGACGTAAACTATCGAATTATTTTTCTGTTTTAGAAAATTCTCCCTTCCTAGATTTACCCTGTGACTCATTCAATGGAACTTAAGTATTTTATCTACCCAAAGATAAAGAGGAATTACACTGGTAATGACTATTGACACAGATGTAGCCACAAGCACGAGCGTTAGATGGGTTGGCAACAAATTATTCGCATCCTCTCCGCATAGAGTTCAGTGGCGACTCCCACTCACTTCTTAACTTCTATCACAGACCCGTATGTTGCAATACAACAGGCTATTTTCATATATGACACAACCTGCACCAACTAAATAGGCCATATATTCCTTCGAGGACCATAAGAGAGGTGACTTTGGCAGTAATCATTTGACTCACTAAAGAATTTAACATATGATTCAGGTTTCCCAATAAAAATATAAAAGATAAAAAGATAAAGATAAAGAATCTTTATTGATAATGTAAAGTTGTAACATAGGTATAAGTACTAATAGCATAAAAAAAAAAATACTTCGCTTCAAATTTTTTTTTTGATGTGATCAGTGTTTGTTGGACAACATCTCCGACTTCTATATGTTGGTGGATTGACAGACGAACATACAAAAAAAAAATATCATAAAATATGCTACACAAATTACAATATCTCGTCAAATTGAATTTAGTTTTTATAAAATTTTAGAAATTACAATGTCAATTTTGTTAATGACATAATGACATTTTTGTTATTAAATCATGTCAAACATAATAATAGGTATGTAATCATACAATATGTCAACTTAATAAATCTAGGTACCTACATGAGTATATACCCACATGAGTATTGTAGACGATGCATTCACAAAATCAGACGTAAACACAGAGACCGAAGAGTATCGCTGAAATCATTGGCCTCAATTCAGAGAATCCTGAAGTTTGAGTTCATGAGTTAGTTCTATAAATACTTATCGACTATCATAATAAAAAGACTGAACTGGCGAATGTGGCGTGTGTGCTTATATCCGATCAGTGACATTTCGCCTTCCACCCCACCGGGTTAGGGTGGTTCGCAACCATGTGTGGGCACATCTACTCTATCTATTTAATGTCACATACATGTTACATTTGCGCTGACCTTCCCATTTTTATTCACTTTTATTTTGGCTTCAACTATTAATATCGGCAAAGATGTTGGTTGGTGGCTTTGTTTTCCGTTCCAGGTACGCTTCGAGACGTTAGTCATTAGTGTTGATTTGACCGCGTCTAAACGATCAAACTCATTAGCCTGCGCGTTCCGTTCACCACCTGACGAATGAGCGATGCGATTTTCTAAATGTTCTCAATGTCCACGTAGGCCGGTATTTGGACCGGATATCCCTTTGTTTCTGTTTGGGCGTCATGTTTCGTGTCAGTGATGGCTCTGTTTATTATTTGTAGCAGCGGCTGGTCTGTAGGCTCGAGGGGAACGTTTTCACGTGAGGGAGCCTTTTGATTATGCCGGTTAATTGGCCGTGTGTATAGTTCGATGCCCACACCCGCTGCTCTAACACTATCGCGCTCTACCTGCTCCGCGTTTGAGCTATTTTTATAATCTCTTCCTTTAGTTTACTCACATAATACTCTGGGTATTACATTCATTAGCCACGTTAATTAATACACCCATTTCTTTGAAGATCATATTCAGTAATATTATGTTGTTTTGTTATTGAATTATATTCGACTGCATCGACATTCTTACAAAGTGAATCATTGAATTTCAATCTCATATCATAATTGCCACTTGCATTAAAGATAGCTTGACCCAATTAATTGCTAATTATTCCAGCAACTCTTGCTTTTATACTCGAATTGTTGAACTATATTCACTTATTTCAATTACTTATCTATTATTTTGTCCTAAATTTTCACTTTAGTTTCTTTTTACGCATGTTTTGTAAATCCCGCTAAATCGTTCTAATGTTTCGACAAAATAGTAAGGTTCTTATATGTATATAAGCGGCCCTTGAGAATATACAATATCAACAAAAGTTAACTATAGTTGTTTGTGTTGGATACTATGGCATGTGATTTATACCTTTTGCAACACAGAAATATATTATATTATAAATTACTGGATACCTACTGTCATATTAGACGTTGTAGTTGTAAAAATTAGCCCTTACTCCTGGGAATGAAAACAAACATGTATATCTCATAGTATAGATAGGATATCCTTTATCACCAGCATTAATTATATCATAAGTATAGCTAATAGATAACCCAACGTTATGTATGCGTAAGTCACGCAAACTGTTCGGGCGTGGTTCTATATTTGGGTTAATAGACCCGTCCGCCATCATAGGATGTGCCTGTTAGTGTTACCTGTTCGTCCTGTACCTTTAGAGACCTAGGTATACCTAGGTTATATAAATATTCAGTTGTGTAAGTATGAGTAAAGATTTTTGTTGTGGTCGCTTGAATTGTCACTTAACAGAAGTCGAAGTCGAGAGTCTGGATGAAGTCTGCACAAGATCGACTCAGATGGCACATACAAAAGCCTATTCATTCGCATCCCAAAGGCTGAGGATGATGATGATGATAGGTAGAAGATACATACATACACTTATTAAATTGGAGATAGACTCTTTCCAGGTTGAAATTGTGAAATCGGTCAGTTATGATAACGATGCAATAAAAGTTTTATATTAAGTACAGGGTGAGATGAATTCTGCCAACCATAATACTCAAATTTCGCTTCCTTATGCCTTAAAATATTATGATAATCCCAGATTGTGAAAATTAAGGAAATGAGTCATTTTGTCGAGTATTTGGGACGAACTAGTCAAGTAATCTATTTTTAAAAGAATCATTTGTCCAGACCACAATTTTGAGTGCTATCTCTTGGTGTTATCGGTGTAGTTACTGATATAAGAATTGCAGATAACGATATCGTTGAAATGAGAAAGTAGATTTAATTGTGACAATATGTCTACAGTTTTCTCAAACGTGAAATGAACAGCGATTAATATTTTATGATTTTTTACATGAATTAATTACTTACTTTAACGACTACCTACCTATTAAGTTAAGTAATCGGTACTTACCTACTGGGAACCGTTCCATCCTAGACCATGATAATAAGGCGAATTATAGCCAACTACATTTTTTTTTACATTAGATAGGCTCACTCTTGTCTACAACTTGCCTGATGTTAAGCAACGTTATAATCTACGATCTAGCGCGCTTGCCTAGAAGAAACCGGTTTACTCATTATTATTATTTATTTACTTCATTCGTTTAAAAAATTGTGTAGGCTGGGCCTTGCTTCTAATTTTTCTGTTTAATAAACACCGTCTCACTTTAAAAACACGGCTTATTAAGAATATCCTTCATCAGCAAGTCTATGAGAGCATATGAGGCGAGACTGGAGGCCACTTTTGCTGAGTTAATGGCTCTATATTTAGTTTCAGTGATGTCAGAATTTCACACATCGGAAACTGGAAATCGTGCCACTGCAGATTTTATCGCGTCAACTCAAATACCTGTTTGCTGTTTGTGTTGCTTTGTCGTATGAATTTATATGTACCTTGTATATTAATATGACTAAGTAAATGTAATTTTGTTAAAAAAACATGTCTAAATTTTTTGTTTGCTTAATATAAGTACTTCATGATATTATCGCGCGCAAGGATCCCGATATTATATTGCTTCGTAACAAAACATTGAGGAATATTGCTCTACATTTATTTTCGAGAAATTCCAAAAGCAAACGACCCGAATAATACACTTTTTAGCCACAGAAAAGCCACAGTACAACAAAGGTGTCAAGAGGGTTAATTAAAAACAAACAATACTACAAGTCAATGGTACTCTAGCACTCGCTGTACTGTGACTGTTACGGACCGTAAATACTATATTCATCAGCACATAATGACCAGTTACCGACTGCTGAACCACAATATACTCTATTGCACATGACATAAGCACTGTCAATTGCCTATTTTAACGGAACAGCGATGATAGAAATCGTAGTTTCCTGTGTACGTAAATGGGAATTGAAACGTAAGAGCATGAATTCTCTCATGAATGAATCGCGTTTAGTCTGGTCACATGGTAACCTACACAGAACAGATAGGAACGGATGTACATGATGTAATAGGTGCAAATTGCTAACGATATTAAAGTTCATTGCAAACTTAATACTTAATTGCCAAAATGCAAAAGCCTGTTAACAATACTGCAATTTATTTTATTTATTTTCTGTATTCTCGATATTGTTGTCTTCAAATTCATTAACTATTTAGCTCTACAAATCTGTCTTTGTCTGTAGCCTTGAGTTTGATAGCCGGGACAATACTGTTAGTTTCATTGTCGTCATGTTTTATTTATCCGCATTTCTTTTGGTTCTGACGCCGTAGCTGTCTCGGTCAAATAACAGTACCGTGTTGAGTGTGCTCCCGTTTGCATAACATAATCGTTCTTATCTAGGTTTGTTTACTTGCATTTCTTTACGCAATGCCTCTTTTATCTCACTTTCGATCTGTTATTCCATAACGAGCGACGTAATTTGACCAGAGTTGGTTACAATGGATGAGTTTATGTTTCAAACACGAGATTAGATTTTTTATGTTATCGTCAACTAACAAAACAATCAATTGTTTCAAAACTTTCAAGTCACATTATCAATGTTGAGTAGTTAACTTTACGTATTCGTATAAGGTGTAGCGGAATCGGGATATCCGGTAATCCAAAGCAGTCTTCGCAGCTCATTACAAGGGGCCTGATGATTATGCTGATACTATGCCCCCTCTATTGCAGGTAGCGTGTCGTCTAGTCGTTCAGTGGCTGCGGTAAACATGGGGGGCTGCCGTATTGTCCGCACTTTGTGCCTTGTTTGATGGAGAATGAACCTGCATTGCTTAAGTCTTGTCTTTCAATGGAAAATGCTTCAAACCCTACGGTGAAGCGGAGTTGGAAAGTTTGAATGCTTTTTCTCAGATTAATGCTTTTCGAGCCATATCAAGTATAAGTCATAAAGCTATATATGTTGTATATTTTCTAATACTATACATATAGGTACCTACTAGAAATTGATAAATGACAACCAAATAATGGCATAAAATCTTATTAAGAAGCCATTATATAAAAACCTTTGCAAATTAAATTGTGCCTCTTCAGTTCACAATTCTGCAATCCCATCAGTAAAGCTGCCAATATGTCAGACCTCTTTACTCAGCGATGTGAGATAGGCTGGTATCGAGAGCTTTTATCGTCTCCGTTGCCTAAATTCCAGCCCCGAGCCGCTGGCAAGGTTCGTCGTTGCTTACACGCGTCGCTGGGTTCAAGGGAAGGCCGGCCTCCCCTGCCGGCTGCTTTATGTTCATCCACTCGACCGTTTACGTGTCTCATCTTTTTTATGGCGATTATCTTAACATATTTTTGTTATTTAGAAAATCACCTACTTAGTACGTTTTGGAAACTTGTGCATGAAAATACAGAGCTTCCATAACAGATTGTGGTATTTTAATTTGATTTGACTGACACTATGACCTTTTAAATAAGATTTGATCACGATTCGTCATCGGTGAAACACGAATTTGATACGACTTATTACTGAGAAGCAGTAATTGGCCCGTGCAGTGGTAGTAGCGCTCTGTTCGAGCATGGCTGTTTAATAGCAGGCTATGGAGTATCGACGACGCCATGTCTGCCTTCAAGGGTCAACGGCCTCGCGCCGGCTTGCCTATTTGATACACTTGCTTTGTTCGACTTTTGTTGCTCCTTGCTTCGTGCCTTCACAGGGCCTCTATCTAGGTTTATGTAAGATTTCCCACAAAGCCGCCATTGTTGGTCTGATTGGAAAACGCCGTTCCGATAGAGAAATCGGTAAATAAGCTCTACTTTGGTTTGTACTTTGTTAGCTTTCCTCTCTCAACGAATCGTGTGGTCAGTAGTACGAGTATTATACTTGTTGTAATAAAGTTTTCTCGTGTTTAAGTTTCCTCACAGTCACAACAATGAATGTTTATTTTATGGCGATAGGAATAGCTATAACAGTGTTGCGTGAGTGTTAGCGTAGGTGTTCGCAAGGACACAATACAACATAGATTTTCCTACTTTGTGTAGTTTGTTAGCCTTTTGAGCAGAGGAGGGCCCGCTCTTTCTTGTTATGTTCAGTGGTTCTCAGCTTGGTTTTGGCATTTTGTTTTTACCTTAGGTATACTTAAAACCGGTTTTTGGCTTGGCAAAATTAAGTCGCTTTGTTATCAGAATTCTGTATTTTTTTTAATATTTGGACTAGTCTTTCGACCTCACATTCACCTTAATAAATTCACTTCAAATGTTATACTTAATTCTGTTGAAATAAGTAGTACAGCCGGGTTAAACATTGGACCAACAAAGCTGGCTATTTTAATTTTGTTAACTAAAACGTTGTTTTTTTAAGGAAAGTATATACTTTTAATTCACAAAACTATTGAATGTATGCGATTAGAACATTACACTGCATCGCAGCTCTGAAGCAACTCTCAATACTTATCAATGTTAATATAAGTGCTACAAATTATGTAAATAGGACCGAGTTGCGCGTGACTGATCCGGTACGTGATGGAAAGTGCGCGTCTATATATACATCTAATTTCTTGTTCTTTATGATAATAAGTGTAATGATTGATGTGAATCTTATGACAGCTAACTGAAATCGTCGTAGGTATGTACATAAATATTTGTTCAGGTCAGCATTGAACATTATAATATTATCTAGTACCTACCTATTTTAATCTGTTTCGAAACAGAACTTAATAAATTAATCTCACTTGACTGGTGTCTCTGCGACTTGCAGTGAGTCTTCGGTTTTGAGGTTTTTACTCTGTTTACGCAAGTGTTTGGGAACAGAAATAACAATGCTGGGAACGATGACTTCACAATCAAAAGGTTTAAAGGTTGCCCACCTTCATTTACCATTTTGCATCCGCATCAAAATTACTTGGTCCTTCTTGATATGTACTTATCTCGAGCTACAAAACTTGTACTTCGCTGATGTTTAAAACTACAATTATAAACGCCTACTAGTTTAGTTAACTTAGTAGCATCATTTGTGATGTTACTGAAAAGACCTTCGCCAATGAAGTTGGGCCATTGTGTATGAAGGTCAAAGCCATCGACGAATCAATTATATTTAGACTCGTTTCAACCGAACAAGTACGAGTATTACGATAGATTTACAGTCGAATTATAATCTGTAAGCTATCGATCAGTATTTTTATAGTTTGGTTTAATAATGCTACTCCTCCGGCTTTAGTTTATAAGCCTGCTTAGTTTTTTGCCGCGTTTGTTTAGCCTATAATTAAGATTCAACATTTTTTACTGCTCAGCCACGCCCTATAGAACCATGCTAATGTTGTTTTTGGTTCTCAAATAAAAGTCTGGTTTCATCGATAACAAACAAAAAGAGACCTTGTGCCATATTAATCTGTCTGTTGATAAAAGAACTCTTTGAAGGGATTCATAACAAACCTGAATTGTTACGAATTCCACACTCTTTATGCTCGTGAGTCATACATACGTTGGTTGGTAACTCAACTCCAAATCTATCGGAAATCTATTACATACTTAGCAGTTTAATTTCGTAACCCCTACTCGCTTAGTTCTTACGTATTGAATGTTAATTGTTCATATTGGCTGGGGAATGTTAGCGAAGACTTGATAGCAATTACTGTTTGTCTCATAATGAGTTAGTGCTCTAGATGTTGTCTTCCGTATGTGTAATCTTCGGTACCTCGTTAGTCTCTTTTTAGCTTTTATTGTATGTTCATGTGGTTGAATTACAGAATATCATCAGCAGTATCCTTTATCCTCCTCTTCCTTGTGTCTTATTTCTCATTACTGAGGACCTCCTCCTTCCTCTTTGGAGTCCGTAATTAAGTGTACAATATTACGCCACTGAAATCTATCCCCAGCAGCATGCTAGTATCTTTTAGATTCAGCCATATTATAGCTATGTGTTGATTCAATTAAATAAAGCCGGTCTTGCCTCGGGCGCGGCCGAGAGACTTGAAAAATATTATCTAATCTTATCACGGTACCGGCGTGATGTCATATCGAATAACAAAAATATGGAGCTCGAATATGCAGTTTGATGTCTGAGTGTTTTGTGTGGAATCTTGTGAAATGTATTTATTTTTGTAATAATGTGTTGAGGTGTTTAGCAAGTGTTGAGTTTCCGGGATATAGCACTGATAAAGCAAGTAAATACGTGTGGGTTGTATTTTTATCGGGTCAGCTTTTTGCATCTGGTGATTGATTACTATTGCACATTTAAAAAAAAATGTCCTCATACGCGATTTTTAGAGCGAGCATTTTAAAGATAGAAGATAACCCGTTCCATTGATCCGAACATACTGTGGAAATACCTGTAAGTAATATTTACTAAATTACGTTTACTCTCTATCTCAGCAACGAGAAATTTCCAAGTCAAAGCATGGGCCGCTTTTAATTTGCATAATAATTTTCGAGATGAGGTCAAAGAGCAAGCGTTGACAATCTGCTTAGGCATATCATGCATATATATTATTTTAAACCAGGATCAACGCCGACTGCTTACAGTCAGCACAAGCTGAGTTGACGCTTGTGACAAGAAATTTTATATTGGGTTTTTTTTGGTATGCGTCTTTGATCCATAAATATTGTCTGCGATGGTAAAAGGGGCTTCTAGATATTCGTATGCTTGTAATATAACAAAATAAATAACTAAAACAATTGTTAAAAATTGACTTTTGGTACATTGGGAGACACAATACAATTATTTTCTAGGATTGCACGATGAACTCATGTGATTGTAATGTAAGTCCTGAACTAATTAAAATGTAGTATTTTGTTTCCAAACAAACATTCTATCTATTATAACTTGAGCCGCTTTAACAACACGGGGCTTTGCTTCTACACTTACTGGAAGAACGGCAAAACTATGGAACACTACTAGAAGCTGGGCTTCCTCCGAACTACAATCCCGAGTTCTTCAAATTTACAGTTAATTTCCTTTCTACGTAAACGTGTTACACTCTAGGCTGCAGCAATTAGGCGGGCTGTTATAGTCATACGCGAATCTATTCCACATAAAAACGATCAACGTCGTGATGTAGCCAGACGTGAAGTCCAAGTAGAAAAACTTTATTAACAAATTCCTTTGTCTCGTTCCAGATTAGTTGAGCGTGGCGTGGTGAGCCGCTGGTCGCGATGACGACCGACATATCGGTGTCCCGCTGGGACCCGTCCATCGGCCACGGCCAGGAAATCATGGATGACTTCGAGTACGACGGGGGCAACTCGTCGTCGAGGCTCTTCGAACGATCGCGCATCAAAGCGTTAGCAGGTGGGCTTTGGATTTGTTTAAAGATACACGAATATAACAGTTCAATGCTAGTTTAATTGCTTGATATTATGCTTTCTGACTAAACCTATATATTAGGACCCCTCAGTCACGTACTAAGGTGACAAATTTATAATAAAAAAACTTATTAAAAAGTAAGACTATCCTCACAGATAATTTGGGGGTCATTAAATCTATTGTGATAAGGTTTGTTCTGGCCATGCTTAACTTAGGCTTAACTTTGAATGATATTGTATATCTGTTAGTTATAATGATCATTTATAGTTTCTGTATACTAATTCATTGTTATATTTTGATTCCTCATGTGTTGCTGTATTCAGGGTAACTCAGACAGATAATACTAAGACCCTGCGATGTTATTTTTCATAATAAGTTAATGGTGGATATTTGTATGAACTGTGTATTAAAACTTTGTGTGACTAAATATGGGATGTATGTATGTCAGTATCTGTATCGGCCACTAGTGATAAGCATCGATAGTCTTCAGATAAAGCTCAGTGTATCGAATGCACTGCAAAGATTGCATTGAAGCGGTAAACGGTACCTATCCATATGTATGATAGATATGAATGAAGTGACAGTAGTTGTATATATGTAAATATTTACTTACTTTCTAGTTGTTCAATAAACTTATATACAAACATAGTTAAAGGTCATGCTGTATTATTACTCTGTTAATGAGCGTCTTTATAAATAGTATATTATGACATATTATCCTTATCAACTTAGGGTACCCAACATAGTACCGCCGCGTTTCCGTTTTTCCTGCAGGAGTGCTCAACATTTTAGTTGAATGTTGTTTTTGTTATAAATGCTTGTACTTTAATGCTTGGTTTAACAATCTTTGATATAGAATGCTTTATCAGTGATGTAAACCGTTGCTATCTAAACTCACACGAATTTTCTCGTTCATCCAAACACTACACGTCTAGTTATAACCTCATACTTGAAACGTGTTTTGTAGTTTCATTTATTTTGATTAGACCCATTAGTTTTACTATCAACGAAGAGATAGCTGTGACTTCCTTTTCTGCATCTCGTATTAGTGCAATAAAATGTGTTAATGCCAGTTAATAACCGCTCGGAGTGTTGTCAACATCTGTAGCGTTGATATCGAATATCCTTGTCCAGTGGTTCAGTTGAATTTTGTCGCTCTAATTCTTCTTTCACTCGGTGTTGGGCTCAGTCGCCGTCGGCAGCCGGCGACATGACCACCACTGACTGCTACGATCTCATAAAAAAGGGAATTGATATCGAAGTGCCCGGATTGGAGCTCTATTATGACAAGGTCGTGCTTGAACTCAGAGGTTAGTGCTTCCATGATACCGTTATGGGTCTCTAGTGCATTTTTGGATCTAAAAGTGTTCGCGGTTTCGCGATAGTGGTGCTCGTTTTCCTGTTCGATGTGGCTATTCTGGCTATAGATTGTGCAAAAGTTGTTGTTTTAAAGTGTTGCGTTTGGTAGTACTTATGTATTTCTCTATGATTTTAAATTATGGACTTAAGAGGAAACTACGCGTGAGTCAAGTAAAACAGGAATGATATAGGTAATTTATATGAGTAGTAATAGAATTTTCTACTGTGCATAAATTAAATGGTTTTTTTAGTACCAGCAATTGAGATTGCCATATAAATGGAATAAATTGCTTGCAAAACAACATCACCCTGCACATGTAGGGCTAAGCTTTCCGCTCTGCAGCGTGCGACCACTCAATCCTCCAGCAATCCGATCCTCGTCTCGAATGACCGGCGTATTACTTACGGAATCCAACACCTCGCTCCAGTATTGTCTCGGCGGAGTTGCCACAATGCCGCCTCCAGCTCCGGACGGCTCTCCGGACCCTCCACGCCCGAAGACCCCAGCCAAAAGGCCGCCCATTTGGTCGCCTCGTCGCGGTCAACCTCACTGGCGGTTAATGTGTTAACATTCACTATTGATTTTCTTTGTTATTTGCCATGAAAGTCCTCTATGTTCATTACTTTTTGGGATTGACAGGTCTGTTCTTTACTCTCACTAACGGAGTACCACCAGGGCACCTTCTATAACCTCTCCTATTTCATATTTATACAAATGACTTTACACTTCTGTCACAGTTGCCATTAAATATAATTCATAATCTATGTAGATAATCTATGTAATGTAAAATGTGTCCACAGACGAACGAGAAAGCGTACAAAAGAAGACGTTCCAGAAATGGGTGAACTCGCACCTGGTGCGCGTCGGGTGCCGCATCGGAGACCTGTACGTGGACATGAGAGACGGCAAGAACCTCATAAAGCTGCTCGAGGTGCTCTCCGGGGAACGACTGGTGAGCTCTAGAACTATCTATTTAGCTTGTCTCGGTTGCTACACCAAACACCAAAAAGTACCTAAATATGTAGATCAATCATCTCCTCATTGTACAAAAACATACTCTTACTCATAAAAATGTTCAGTGTTTTAATTCAAAATAAAACTTATTTAGTGTTACAACTAGAACCCTTATCGCTTAAAGCGTTCCTTTTAGGCAAATTTCGACGAAAAGGGAGTTAGGATACATCACAGTTACCACAGTCACTAATATTAATAACAGCTAGGTACTGACACACAAACTCATGTATTATATGAATCTATGTATGTACATACCTATTGATTTTCTCGTTGCTCTTTTAACTTTATGGGATAGTAATAATATTAATTGAACTAAATCAATTACTATTTATTTACTTACTTTAAGTACCTACCTAAATCAAATAATTTGATTGAATTAAATAAATACTAAGCAAAGGGTCACAGGTACTAGACCAGATACTTAAGGTAATAATTATTTTTTTGTTGTAATTTCTTACATAATTATTCATAGAAATAACTCAACTCAACATAAATAATTGCAGATTGAAAATTGCCAATATACTAAGATAACTCTAAAATTCAACTCAATAGTTGAGTAAACCTCTAAATCTGTGAATTATTGGCTCAGTCAGCCTTCGGTTCGTGTGAGTCTGGCGTTAAAATTAGCAAAACAATAACAAAATTTGCAACACCTATGTAGGTGCACGCTTATGCTAACAATAGGCTGAAATAACTGTGGGAGCTTGATTAAAATGGTGAATGAATACCTAGTTTTGAATCGGTAATTCACCTAAATACATATAAAGCTAACTTTTTTTACTGAGCTTAGTGGCAGCCTAGCCACGTCAGAAGCCCTTAGGGCGGCTTGATAAACTCGACATTAGAGATGGCCACTCTCATTCGATAACAACATACCTTTTCATATTGAGATTACAAGTTTGAAGACATGACTTAGGTAGTATTTTATTACACATAGTGTGTGTTGTTTAATTATCTTCTTATTTTTTATCTCTTCTTAACTATTTATTGAAAAATGTGTAGTGTAAAAAGGCCTGCTATATGTTACATTTAGCGAAGTACAAATGAAAAATAAACACACTGATAGTTATTAAACATTTACCTTTTTAAAACATTTTAATAGAGTGAGCTATGGACTTGACCACAGGCAAACTTGAAATATATATTACATTTGGAGGGCAAAAGGTACTAAATATATTCTTACCTCAACATATATGTATTTATGTGAATATATTGTGGATGTACTTTATACACATATAAAGTACATGTACACATAGTACATAGACTCACATAGGCGCAGGGAACAGTGCGACCTACATTGAAACAAGGACAGAATAATTGAAACAATAATGATGCATATGCAAATCTATGGATGGAACTTGCGAGTGAAATTCTATAGCTTTAACCATTAGCTCCCAACAAAACCATAAATATAAAATAAAATTGAATGTTATTTGCCAATCATTGGTTTTAATTATTATAGAGAATACAAAAGCAAGTAATAAACTTGATTTCTTGGTGCAATTAAATTACTATACTGGTGTGAAAGCAGTTCATTGAAATTTAGCAATTAATTGTAATGAGATTTTAAATTGATATTAGGCACTTCCATATCCATTTTCTTCGATATTTGTTTGATTATCTCAATCCTGTCATAAATTGGGAAAGTTAATTATAAGTGTCTATTAATGTTAGGTATCAATAAACGTATGTCTACATCTTTTGGGAAATTCACAGCATGATAATTATAATTTATATTATCATGCTGTGGCATCGCAATAAAATATAAAGGTGAAAGTTTTGAACTGATTGGTAATATTTATGAATTACTTAAGCAACCTACAATATAAGATCGTCATAATAAGACATTTTATAGGACTGAACAATGACTTTCCTATGCATTATTAGCTTAGTTTTATTTTCGTTAAAGCTTCCTAGATAGAATAGAATACACTAATTCGCCTAAGAGTAACGAGGGAAGCATCATGGGATGCATGCATGCATCTTATACTGTCTATCTGATTCTCTGAACAACTCTCACAAACCTTTTTCTATAACAATATCCTTTTGTTTGCAGCCTCGTCCAACGAAAGGCAAGATGCGTATCCACTGCTTGGAGAACGTGGACAAAGCTCTGCAGTTCCTGCGAGAGCAGCGCGTCCACCTCGAGAATATGGGCTCGCACGATATTGTGGATGGCAACCCCAGGCTTAACCTGGGTCTTATTTGGACTATCATTCTGCGCTTCCAGGTAAGAATCTTTATACCACAGATAGGGTCAGCCCGTCCATACAGGCGGACTAGGCAACCGCCTAGGGCGCCCGCGTTTAGGGGCTATCCTCGTCAATTGCTGTATCAGTTTTTATTAACGTTAAGTAGGCTTGTTTCTCTTATTTTTAGTCGTATCCATAACACTGCTGAGGAAAGTGGCTCCTTCAGATATTGTTGACATATTTTCGCCTCTTGTTGCCTTCTGTTGCCAGCTTTTAAATTTAGTTATTTGGTCAGATCACCGTATGGGACTTTGGCCTTGCGTATAAGGTACACTATTAGGTATATCAGTAAAAACTTTTACTAAACTCGCTCATTACTCCATTCCAGATCCAAGACATCACAATCGAGGAGACCGACAATAAGGAGACCAAGTCTGCCAAAGACGCCCTCCTCCTCTGGTGTCAAATGAAGACTGCCGGATACAACAACGTCAACGTCCGCAACTTCACCACCTCGTGGCGAGACGGGCTCGCATTCAACGCTATAATACACAAGCACAGACCAGATCTGATCCAGTTTGAGAAGCTGCATAGAAGCAATCCGATACACAACTTGAATAATGCCTTCAATGTGGCTGAGGACAAACTGGGACTTACCAAACTGTTGGATGCTGAAGGTAAGCTTTTGGCGCCTATATTTCATTCAACCCATAAAATATTGAAAATCTAAGTAAGTATATAGATTTTCAATATTAAGTATGTAATTATGATAATGTGTGGATTTGCACTCGCTTAACGGTGAAGGAAAACATCGTGAGAAAAACAACATGTTTGAAAAGACCACAATATTCGAGGGCATGTGTCTTCCGGAGGACTTTAGTGCCCACCACGATATATCTACCTAAGAGAACTCCCCTAAAGAATTAATTCTGCGGGGGAGTCACGACCCTCAGTCATGAGGAAATACGACTCAAGAGAGAGTTATGAAAAGATCAGCTAGAAAGATTGAAATTTTGACTGTTGATAGCAAAAGCCATGGACTTCAACCTCAAACCAAGGATATATTCATCTGTTTGCTGTACAAAAGATGAAGTAAAGAAAGAAAGAAAGAAAATGATTTATTGTAGCAAATAATAAACAAACGAGCACAAACAAGAAATACATATATATATAACTACTTAAAAAAGATACATATTTGCCACAATACAACCCCAACTCAGCATAATGCTGGCTGCATAGCAACCAGTGCTGGTCTTCCGTTGGGGTCGGTGGTGAAGTAAATCTTTCTCCTTGTGTACACCTCAATTTTATTTTTTCATTGGTTTATCATTATCCTTATTCCCATGTCCTCTCGGCAGACATCGCCGTGGAGCACCCCGACGAGAAGTCCATCATCACTTACGTGGTGACGTACTACCACTACTTCAGCAAGCTGAAGCAGGAGACGGTGCAGGGCAAGCGCATCGGGAAGGTGGTCGGCATCGCCATGGAGAACGAGCGCATGCAGCACGAGTACGAGACTCTCACCAGGTACACGCCGCATTGCAGTACTAGTGAACGCACGCGGCCTCGCTCGCATTATTTAGAGATAAAAAGTCTTAAAATGAACACAACATTTTTATTTACGAACCGATTGAAATTAAATAAACACTAAATGTTAAGTTATAAATGCACCAACATGTTAGTGAAAACCGTAGAGTCTATAATGAACAAACATACCTACAGACAAACAGAATATTTTTTGAAACATGATTTTTGAATTCTATTGCATCAAAGAAGGCCCCCAACTATATAACGCTTATATTATGTGTTTGAAAGTAGCATTTGCATCTGACAGCCTGCATAAAATTTTTAGTCACAAGATTTTACGTTAAAATCTCGGCATTATAGCTTTGTTTAGTTCATAATTAAAAAATAAGATTTTCTCGATGTGAATGATATTAAAATAATGTAAATAAATTTTTCGGCATTATTATTGACGTAAGTGCTAGCCGGTTATTACAACTAAAGATATTTATTAATGTTTATTTGTTCCCCAGCGACCTACTGCAATGGATCGAGCAGACGATCGAGGCGCTCGGCGACCGCATGTTCCTCAACTCGCTGGAGGGCGTGCGCCAGCAGCTCATACAGTTCGCCAACTACCGCACTGTCGAGAAACCACCCAAGTGAGTACCATTACTTTATTTAATGCAATAAATAACAGGCCTATGTTCAGCAGTGAGCAAATACTAGCCGAATTTATTGTGATCATGGTTTAAAATTAATATTAAAATAGCCTTATAGGTTTCAAACGTTCCGTAAATAGTGACAATCAAGTTATCTATGATTATTGGCGTTGCTCGTCATGTGCTGTGTCCATCACAAGAACCTTCACCGTCCAAATAAGAACCAGCCAATGTACTGCACGCTACTGTTTGATGACAGAATAATTGTCTGAGATTTCGTAGCTTTTTTACCATTAGTTAGTAAGTTATTTAAAAAAAAAACAATAAATATGTGCATAATTTGACTCAGTAAACAAAAAAAAAAATAGAAAAAAATAAAGAAAGCAGGAAGCTAAGCAGCAGCAATAACATTGTCTATAAACCAACCATTTTTTTCCTCAGATTCGTCGAGAAGGGCAACTTGGAGGTGCTCCTGTTCACCCTGCAGTCCCGCATGCGCGCCGCGAACCAGAAGCCCTACACTCCCAAGGAGGGCAAGCTGATCCACGACATCAACCGCGCCTGGGAGCGCCTCGAGAAGGCCGAGCACGAGCGGGAGCTGGCGCTCAGGGAGGAACTGATACGGCAGGAGAAACTGGAGCAGTTGGCTGCTAGGTAAGCCTACCAGGAGTATGTGTGGATAGAAGATCATCCTCACTGAATCGTAATCTTCACCGCTGAGGGTCGTGGTCATCTGTTGAACCATTTCAAATTCAAATAATTTACTTAAGTACACAGTTTACATGTTCACTGCTCTCCACACTAGGATAACCTGTGTTGTGAAGTGCAGGCTCTTCCTTAAGTTGAATAATAAATAAATAAATATTTCAGGACATATCACACAAGAATGATAAGATACAATCAAAGCTTACATACTAGTCAATTTTATAAAATTAGCTGACGCCTGGTAACAGATGAAATGAACTTGCAATCGTGCAGAGCAAACACGCCGCGCTCTGCACTAGGTCGAATTAGCGGAACTTCTCAAAAGAAAATAACATAGTGGTGGGTGCCCAACTGTCCAGGCTACAGATAGACAATGGGTATGTCAAAACTACGTGTAAATCAAGACTGATACGGTTTCTTCTAAGTAAGCGCGCTAGATCGTAGATTACTCCGTCGCTTAACATCAGGCGAGTTGTGGAATCAAGGATGAGTCTAACCAGTATACATAATTACATACAAAATTTTATTTCATACGCTTTAATTAAAGAAGTGTAAAAGTAAGAGAGTAGAATAGCTAAATCTCAGCCCAAAATAAAATTTTCCTGTGAAATCATTATTATTAATTTATAACTAATTAATAGTTGCTCATTACTACCTAACACATTTAATTAGTAACACCCTTGACATGAACACGCTATAATGATATAACAAAAGTAACGAACCGTGTCTGGCCGAAATAGGCATGTTATATTGTTTCAACCCAAACTAACTTTACCTAATATTATATTCGTGACCTTGACCTACTTAGTTAAATTATATCACTGCCTAAGGCTCTGTGACTTTCCTTATTATACGTCTGAGGAAATTTGCTTGTATTATTCAGATTTGCTACGAAGAAAAAGTGCTAATTTACAAGGAAATGTATACTTAAACTTGATCTTGGGTTTCAATGAAGTGGTGTCGTTAGGAGTCTTTCAAAAGCTTCTATGTTATTTTCTTTTGAGAAACCAAGCTTTATTTGTTTTTTTTTTGCCAGAAGGTTACTTGATGCTTTGAGAGGGCGATGTAAAAGCTATTGTTATTGTGAGGATTAGATATTGCATCTTTTAGAGAACTTCAAAAGAGTTTGCTGTACTGGTGTACGTTTTATTTTTGCAATTGATATAACTATCCCGGATACCAGTAAAGGCGTGCTCCATCTTGGATCGTAGTATTCCATTATGCAGATGTAGCTTTTTATGGGCTGGTGGTCAAATAGCTGACAATAAGTACAATGTAAAAGACATAAACAGTCCTATGTTTCTGTTACTTTCACAAGACAGTTTAGTTGTAGAAGCGCCCGTAGCTCAGCTAGCGGAGGCAATCGTATGCGATTATATATATTAAGCAAAGGTCGACGCGGTCAGTCCTTGGAACCGATAAGTGGCATTCCATTTTGGGCGCTTCCGGGGCTCAGATGATACGTTACATTGTAGGTCCCGGCTGTTTGTCTAGTACGGCAGTCGTTAAGCCATATCAGAGGCCCTCAGGCTTGATAAACTCTCGACACTAGAGTTGGCCACTCTCATTCAATAAAAATAAGGGACTCCCCCGCAGAATTAATTCGTGAGGGGAGTACCTTTGGGCAGATACATCGTGGTGGGCGCCCAGGACCTTCACGGAGTCCTAATATTTATTTCATCCTATTATATCCATATTTAATCCTATATATTTATTTCAGATTCAACCGCAAAGCCCAGATGCGTGAGACCTGGCTCTCCGAGAACCAACGTCTCGTGTCTCAAGACAACTTTGGCTTCGACCTGGCCGCAGTAGAGGCCGCCGCGAAGAAACATGAAGCCATCGAAACTGACATCTTCGCATATGAGGAGAGAGTGCAGGCAGTTGTTGCTGTGTGCTCTGAGCTTGAAGCTGAGAGGTAATAGACTTTATATTAGTAGAAATCAGATCAACAGGCATTTGCTGTGGCTACACTAGAAGCCGCAGATTATATTGGCATTGTAGACGTTTTTTAAATGACTACTTGTTGGTTACCAAAAAATTTCGAATTTGACGTAAATTTTTGAAACAAAGCGTCAAACAATCTATAATACTACAATTCCCAATGGATTCTACGATCGACGTTATTTTCCGATTGAATACGCTTTGAACTTGTGTATAATTGTGCGGATGTTACATACATACTGGTTTTTTATTAACCCACTCCCACTCAATTATTATTACTGTCCCATTCCTGGAATTGAAATGAAATGAAATCATTTATTGCCAACATGTAAAGTCACATTCACAACCTTAATTCATTAGGGGGAATCACATATCAAATTGGCTTCGTCAAAATCTTTATACTTATTTTTATACTGGGCAAAGGTCGCCCAGGGTCATGAGGACTAAAAGTCTTTCCACCATTTTATCCACTTTTAACCTGTCAGACACCATGCACCAATTGGATAAAAGTGGATAAAAGTGGATAAACATGGTGGAAAGACTATTAGTCCTCGTCCCGTGCTTGCCCTGCAGGAAATACACTGCTTATGATGACATAAACTTAATACTACATTATCCTATGTCCTCAGGTATCACGACATCGAGCGCGTGAAGGCGCGCCGCGACAACGTGCACCGCCTGTGGGCCTACCTACTGGACCTGCTGCGAGCGCGCCGCGCCCGGCTCGAGCTCAGCCTGCAGCTGCAGCAGAACTTCCAGGTACCTATGCTCTCCAGTATATTATATGAGTTTCGCAATGCGTCCGATACGAATCCGTCTCGATTGAGACGGAAATCAATCGGTACGGAATGGATTTTTCCAAATTACGATGCTTCCTTATGATTCCTTTAACAAATCTATACGAGAAAAAAAAACTTTATTATTTACTTCTAACATTATACCTTTGTGTCCGCAGGAGATGCTGTACATCCTGGACTCGATGGAAGAGATCAAGCTGCGTCTGCTGACAGACGACTACGGCAAGCACCTGATGGGGGTGGAGGACCTGCTGCAGAAGCACGCGCTGGTCGAGGCAGACATCAACGTGCTCGGGGAGAGGGTCAAGGTATGCTCTCTCTGATCTGACCAGAAAATTATAATCCAATCAAACCAAATCAGAGGTCTGCAAATCTAGAGTAAATAGGTTTCTTCTAGGCAAGCATGCTACATCTTAGACTATAGTGGTGCTTAACATCAGGCAGGTTATAGTCAAACATAAGCCTATTTTGTGCTAAAAAAATGAGATCTATGGGCTTCTGGTAGATTACAACAAGCCTATTGCTCTGAAAAGTAGGTGTGAAGGTCTTGTGTCCAGTAGTTCTGGGAAGCAACGTATTGGAAAAAAGGTCCAGGCACTGTCTAATCTATTAGTAGCTCGTACCACGATCAATCGGGTCAGGAGGGTCAAGGTATGCTCTGACTGTTCCTGTCTCCTGGTAGATTGCATTTTAGATATGAAATTAAATATATTATTGCTTGCATACTAGTATTTAACGGTCGAGAAAAGTCATATACAAAACCCGTCTTGGGTTGTGAGCAGATTAGATCTCTTTCCCTTTCAGAACTTTAACTAATGACTCTCGCTTTGCTCGACAGTCAAGTACTCTTAACTCTTGCAGTGCCCTATGTTGTTCCCTTGTAACACAATCTCCTAGTTTGCATTTCCTAGTTTGTATTGTATTGTAACATAATCTCCTAGTTTGTATTTTCAACTAATAACATTATTTTCCTCTGCCAGGTGGTCGTAGGTCAGTCGCAACGCTTCCTCGAGCAGGAGGAGGGTGGGTACCGGCCGTGCGACCCGGCCATCACCGTGGAGCGCATACAGCAGCTGGAGAACGCGTACGCAGAGCTCGTGCACTTGGCTGTGGAGCGCAGGTAGGAAACACAATACACTTTAGCACATTATTTAGTTTATAGCAAAGATCTTCAAAACGAGAGTGAATCGGTTCTTCGAGTAAGCACGCTCCATCTCTGGCGACAGCCTTTGCTTACTATCAAGCAAACTATGGTCGAATGCAAACCCGTTCTAGTTAAAAAAAAGCTTTTCTCACTAGGTGTCGCGGAGTCGTTATAAAACACGCGATTTATTCAAAAGCTGCGTTGTCTTGCTATTGTTTTCGTGGGAAGTCAAACTGTTAGAGATAGTTCGTACTCAGCTAATACTAGTGTGTTTTTGAGCATTAACTTTCCTTTATGGAAATCTTGACAATGTAACCCGTCTTTTTGATGGTTCGTTCAATTGCTAAAAAATACTGCTAACATTTACCCAAAAATCTGTCTGTATTTGATTGTTAAATGTCCATCAAATAACAAAATATTATTAGTAAATAACAACTATAAAGGCATACATAAAATACCCAATCAATCTTGGCAAAGAAGATGAATCTGACATGTTACCTCGCCGTATCCAATTACTGGCTCATCGTAACTTATCTGACCACAATCCAGTGGACGGAGCTAGTGAGTAGACAGTTGCAAAAAATAAATAAAATAATAATGGATTGAAGTAATGGATTTTTGGTGCGTTTGTGTTATTTTTTTTACATACTGTTGAAATTAATAACTAAAATCATATATTTTCCGCTATTTTATATCTAAAACACTTTCTACTAACAAAGTTACTAAAAATATAAGTTAAGGGAGACGTCAGTTCAAGAGTTATTAACGAAATAGTTATTAAGAGAATATACGTTATTAAAAGAACAATTTTAGTAAATAGGTTTTTTTAAAATCTACCTATACTGTCCTACTCCTGTGCAAAGGTCTCCCCCAATAACCTTCATGAAAATAGACTTAAACACCAAAAAATAAATGAAAAATTAGACCTTATGAATGCCTCACGGAAATGATAGTACTGTAACAATCTTACTTATTATCTGAACCCAACTCTGTGGAGGCTGGGATGGTCTTCAGCCTGGTAGAAGCCTATCTGTGGGCCGCAGATAGTCCGAGAACCTTTCCACGGATTTTATTGAGATCGGATTAGTCAATCTATTTCTAGTATGAATCTAGAATTATAAGTATATTAAGTATATGTTATTAGGCTACGATGGGGCTGGCATAAATGTTTAGTTTAAAGTCCCTACATTTTAATTGAATAACAAAAAGTAATTATTGATACGAATATCTTATTCTTTCGTGTAGGAAGCGGCTGGAAGACAGCCGCAAGCTGTGGCAGTTCTACTGGGACATGGCTGACGAGGAGAACTGGATCAAGGAGAAGGAGCAGATTGTCTCTGTCGATGACATCGGACACGACCTTACTACCGGTGAGTTCTTTATACTCTAATTGTGGGTGAAGTGTTTAGGTATATCTGGTAGTGCTCAATGTTTCAATTAAATAGAGATGAAAATGTTGTTGCTGATTGTTTTATATTCTAATCTTCTGTAGTTAATATTTTTTTATTATTAGACAAAGCAGTCATTAAGCTAGAGCTCCTTAGGGCAGCTATATTAACTCGACACCAGAGTTGGCCACTCTCATTCGATAAGAAGAAAAAGAAGTTTTTATTTCATTTTATTATACAGGATCTTGACTGTGTGGTACAGTTTCTCGCGGAAAACGTTTCAAGTACTACACATTTTAGTTTGTCCTAAATTGACCAACGAAATTTGTTGCGGGTTTTCGGAATAGATGTTGGTTAACATACATATATTAAGTTACTCTGCTATATCAATATGAGATATTACTCAAGTAATGTCTAGCTAATGCCCAAACTATAGCATTTTACTCTCGCTTTGAACTCGTCTCTGGCAGATTGTACTCCTGAATTCTGAAGTATTTATATGTATGTAAATGCTAACTCTGTTTTCATGTATTCCAGTGTACCTCCTGATCTCGAAGCACAAGGCGCTGGAGGACGACGTGAGCGCGCACGAGCCGCAACTCATGTCTGTGGCCGCCGTCGGAGACGAGCTCATCTCGCAGGGACACTTCGGGGCAGACAGGATACAGGTGAGAATTCATTTAGAACCAGTTCGTAATGGTACTGGTATTATGTATTCTAACTACCTTTGACCAAAGACTGTCATGCCAAAAAAGAAAGTTTTCCCAAATGTTTTCACTCGCTTAACAAAAGGTGAAGGAAAACATCGTGAGAAAACCGGCATGTTTGAGGACCACAATGTCCGAGAACATGTGTCTTCCGTAGAAGGATATATAGGTATCTGCCCAAGGTAACCCCCCTTACGAATTAATTGAACAGTCATGAGGAATAAGACTCAAGAGAGAGATATCTCAACTTCGTGTCAAGCTAGACAAATGTTTAAGTAACATTTAACTAGCATGATATGATCATGGCGATTCCAATAGTTGATCGAGAAAGTACTTTATTGAGTGCCAATAGATTTAAATACCAAATCTATCTACTTGTTTCTAGGAGCGTCTCCGCGACATCCTCTCGCAGTGGAACCACCTCCTGGACGTGGAGTCTCTCCGCAAGAACCGCCTGGACGCCGCCGTGCGCTACCACCAACTGTTCGCAGACGCAGACGACATCGACAACTGGATGCTTGACACGCTCAGGTATAGTAGAGATACTAGTACAAGCCCTGTCTCAGTATTATTGTTCTATAAATAGGTTATCAGTTATGCAAAACCCAAGAGTAAATAGTGGAGAATGTTACTATATTTTTACTTTATATGTAAATAACAGCTAAAGATAGGTATTCTTTTGAGCTTACAGAGGAATTTCCTTCCTTCCTGTCTAAACTGACTCAACTTTTTTGCATAAGGTTGAGATGAATAGATAAAATCACACGTTTTAGTAGCTATGCCGTAGCAAAACTTTCATCTTTGAGTCAATACCTAGTCCAAATATGACTAATCCATATTTTATTTCCTTAGGCTGGTGTCCTCGGAAGACACCGGCGTGGACGAGGCGCAGGTGCAGAGTCTGCTGAAGAAGCACAAGGACGTCACCGACGAGCTCAAGAACTACGCTAACGTCATCCAGCAGCTCAAACAACAGGTACTTTCATATACTAATGACAATCGGAAGCGGACTTAAGAAATTCGGAACATGTCTATCAGCACAAGATCCAACATGAAATGAATCGTATATTGTGAATACAAACAGAACATAAGTCTTGTAGTTTCATACATTTCTATCAAGTTTTTGGGATACTTACCGTTGAGTCTGTGATACTAAAATCTGAAGCTTACGAATTTTCATATTTGGCAGTGATATTTTTACAACCACATGACGCCCGCGTGACGTCTTAAAATTATTTTGTCCACACTTTAACTATCCAACTTATCCCCAGGCGCAAGAGCTGAGTCCAGAAGACGCGAGCAGCGTAGAAGTCCGCGAGCGTCTCGCCGCCATCGACGCACGCCACGGCGAGCTCGCAGAGCTGGCACGTCTACGCAAGCAGCGTCTGCTCGACGCATTGTCTCTCTTCAAGCTGCTGGCCGAGGCGGACGCGGCCGACCAGTGGATCTCGGAGAAGGACCGCATGCTGGACACCATGCTGCCGCCCAAGGACATCGACGACGTGGAGATTATGAAGCATAGGTACGTGGGAATAAGGATTCATTTTAATTGACCGGGTTTTGTATTTAGTTTTCAATCGATAAGATATCCAAATAGGATCTGAGATTGCATGTGGTTCTGCCCCCTTAGATAAAGGCGTATTTCATTGAGCGTAGGTACTGTCGCTCACTTATGGAATATATGGGATGGACATCGCGCACGCTCGCGTCTTTCTTTTCCATAAGCGAGCGTCAGTACGCTTCTTGAAATACGCCTGTTGTTTACAAGGGGTATGCTATCTCTCTTCAAACTATAAGTTCGAGCTCAGTGATTTATCTAGACTATACATTCTACATACTATGATGAATACCATGACTAAATATCTAAATAATACCATCATCAGACCATTAGTTTGTTAGAAATCTTTGTGGCAGTTCAAAAACTCACGAACTAATATCACAAATAGTGGGTGCTCGCAGCTTCGCTCGCATTAAAAAGTAAAACTTGCATCCCCTATATCGTCCCTTTAAAAGTGGCATTTCCAAAAATCCTTTCATAGCGGATGCCTACGTCATAACATCTACCTTAATTATAATAAACGATTATTTGACCTTATTAAAAAGAAACAGGTATAGCAGTAGTGAATATATTAAATTGTACTATGAGATAGGGCTTAGGACTATACAAAGTTGGTGAACCCTGGACATCAAACTAAGTCAGCACCTGTGTGATGATGTCCAGTTATTACCTTCATTCCAAATTTCAGCCCAATCCGTTCAGTGGTTTGGGCTGTGCGTTGATAGATCACTATATCAGTCAGTCAGTCACCTTTGAGTTTTCTATATTTATATGTTTATTCCTTCCATAGATACGACGGTTTCGACAAGGAGATGAACGCCAACGCGTCCCGCGTGGCCGTCGTCAACCAGCTGGCCAGGCAGCTCATACACGTGGAGCACCCGCAGGCGCCGCGCATACAGGAGAGACAGACTGCGCTCAACCAGGCCTGGAGCAACCTCAGGGAGAAGGTAATGTACACCTTATGAATGGGAATATAGAGTCCATAGTCAACTGTGCTGAAGGATTCATGTCGACATTCATCTCTGCTATAACATGGAGTCTGCTTGGCTTAGATAATTTACATAGAGTCTGGAGTGACAATAAAATTCACCCATCTGGAGCAACCTCAGTAAGAAGAAGACGCAGACGAAGACGCTTAAAAGATAAAAAAAACTAAGCTTCATAATGCTTTGTCAACAGGAGATTTAATTGAATCCCGGGATAGCATTCTCTTTTTTATACTCGGAAAGTTTTTTATCTACGTTGCTGCGCTCGAGATTGCCCATGTTTTGCACTGATCAAGATCTATTTATTGTTGGCCTATGACATTTTTAATTTCATTGATTGTTCCTTTTTACTAACAATAAATTATTGTTGTCCGTTAAATATGATTATTTTACTATTCAATATCAATCCACTAAATATATCCATCTTATTGCAGTTGTACTACTATACCGAATTTCAAATAATATTTCGCGTTGCTTCTCAATTCAACAATTTTTACAACTTTTTTTTCTCCTCCAGGCGGAATCTAAGAAGGACGATCTGAAGTCAGTGCAGGGAGTGCAGACATTCCACATCGAGTGCCGCGAGACTGTGTCCTGGATCGAGGACAAGAAGAGGATCCTGCAGCAGACTGACAACCTGGAGATGGATCTCAACGGTGAGCGCATTACCATACATTCATTGCTGGTCTTGATAGTTTTAAATTAAATAGCAAAAATATGTGGATACCTCGCTCGTTGGGTCCAAAAAGAAATTATATATGTATACCCGTCTCTCTTAGGTGGGTGCTAGTTTTGTGTATTCGAAGAATTAGCCTAAAAGGAGAACCAATGTTGACTTACATATATCAAAGCTACAAACAAAGGTACTGGTTACCGAAACAGTTTGTGTTCTAGTTACGAAGCCAAAGACTTCAAAATATCCTATGTCGTTTGTATATTTTTTATGCTGTTAAGGCTTTGACTGCTCATAGTGCGTCTTTGCGTTTTCGGAGAAATAACGACATGCCCGGAACGCAAGAATGCGTTTTCAATACGCTTCGTAAATTGAAATTCAAAAAGGTGACATGTATAAATATACATTCAAAATAAGAGGGCAGCGAATGCGTTAAAGAATTGTTGAAAGTCACATTTAACAATGAATGTTCCCCAGGCGTGATGACCCTGCAGCGCCGCCTGTCGGGCATGGAGCGCGACCTGGCCGCCATCCAGGCGCGCATCTCCTCGCTGGAAAGCGAGGCCAGCGCCATCGAGGGAGAGCACCCGGCGGAGGCGCAGAAGATCAGGGACACCATCGAGAGCATCACTGACAACTGGGAACAGCTCACGCAGATGGTGAGTCTCCTTAACACTGCAAAGGCATTTGACCACTAGTAGGCTTACGATGCAACAACACGGATTGTGGTTAAAATGCAGTTTTTAACATGTTCGCTTGGTTTTTGATCCCAAAACTATTTCAATTTTATGCAGTTCGACTGCCATTAGACCTTCATAAAAGGAAGATAAGAAATAAGGATGGAAGAAAGAAACGAGTATACATTGGTGTATACAAGTCTTTGTGCTTATTATAGTTTTGGGAGGTAGTTTGACTACCTTTAGCTTTTTAAATAGTTTAGTTATCTGATAGGTCTGGTAGGTTGGCGTGCTTTTGTTTTTTCTTTTACCATTAATTGATGTACATAATGAATCCCTCCATGTCTCCGTCAGCTCAAGGAGCGCGACTCGAAGCTGGAGGAGGCGGGCGACCTGCACCGCTTCCTGCGCTCCGTGGACCACTTCCAGACCTGGCTCACCAAAACACAGACCGATGTCGCTTCAAAAGGTACGTCGATGCTTCATTACACTTGTTTTTTTTTTTATTCTAGCAGCGCCCCACTGTTTTTTTTACCCACGTTGAGTGAGACGAGGATGGTCAGAGGAGCCATATAAGCTCTATAAGAGTCTCCTTAACAAATTTCATCCGAATAAATTCAACCTGATTATATATAATTTTTCAATATTTTTTTTTGGGGTAGAGTCGTATTAGGCAAATTTCATCTAGTGTGGTGCTGATTGAATGAATAGTTATTTCTATTTATTTGTTTTTCTTACAGATACTCCTTCGAGCCTGGCGGAGGCCGAGAAGCTGCTTTCCCAGCACCAGACCATCAAGGAGGAGATAGACAACTACAAGGACGAGTACGCCAAGATGATGGAGTACGGCGAGAGGATTACTGCCGTGAGTACTAGTTATACACTATATCTGGATACGTACTTCAAATACAAGCCAATTATCAACAACGAATAGTTTTTAGTCATACAAGAATATCCAGATATATCTAAGAAAGGCTTCAGAAAGTACCCTAACTATTTTGATGGTCAGTGATTGAGTGATGAAATTATGGGAGTTAAGGAATCTCTGAATAAGACTGTATTTGGAATTGCCCTAATAAAAGTTTCAGAGGGTTTAAAAAAAGACAAAGCATTTCGGAAAAAGATAAGGCGCCCATGCGCTACGTTTGGCACGCCTTGACGAAATGATTAATTTAGATAATTCCATGCGATTCGTTTAGCACGTCTTGACGTAATGATCAATTTAGATTATTCCAAATAATTCCCTTTTCGTTAGTTAAATACTATGTTTGTTTTTATTTCCAGGAGCCCTCGACGCAGGACGACCCGCAGTACATGTTCCTGCGCGAGCGCCTCAAGGCTCTCCGCGAGGGCTGGGCGGAGCTGCAGCAGATGTGGGAGAACAGGCAGCAGCTGCTCGCGCAGTCCTTCGAGCTGCAGCTGCTGCAGCGGGACGCCAGGCAGGCCGAGGTGCTGCTGGCGCACCAGGAGCATAGGTGAGGGTGGAAAAAAAAAACAATATGGCCGCCATGCATGGCTGACATAAACACTTTGAACGGTTATCTCTTGGTAACCATTTGAGGTCGTTTGACCAATTCATTGTACAAATTAAAAATTTTAAGATGGTATAATGTTATACTACTTTATTCTTCTCCACAGACTGGCCAAGAGCGAGCCCCCGACTAACCTCGAGCAGGCCGAGAACGCCATCAAGGAGCACGAGGCCTTCCTCACCACCATGGAGGCCAACGACGACAAGATCAACTCTGTCGTGCAGTTCGCCGACAGACTGGTCGAGAAGAGACATTACGACGCAGACAAGATCCAGCGCAAGGCGGAGAACATCGAGGGCAGGCGCAACGCAAACCGAGACAAGGCGCACCAGCAGATGGAGAAACTGCAGAACCAGTTGCAACTGCACCAGTTCCTGCAGGACTGCGACGAGCTCGGGGAGTGGGTGCAGGAGAAGAACGTCACCGCACAGGACGACACCTACCGCTCCGCCAAGACCATCCACTCCAAGTGGACCCGCCACCAAGCTTTCGAGGCGGAGATCGCGGCCAACAAGGAGCGGCTGTTTGCCGTGCAGAACGCTGCCGAGGAACTCATGAAGCAGAAACCCGAATTCGTCGAAGTCATCTCCCCGAAGATGTCCGAGCTGCAGGACCAGTTCGAGAACCTCCAGACCACGACCAAGGAGAAAGGCGAGAAGCTGTTCGACGCCAACCGAGAGGTGCTCCTCCACCAGACCTGCGACGACATCGACTCCTGGATGAACGAACTCGAGAAACAAATCGAGAACACCGACACCGGCACCGATCTGGCATCTGTGAACATTCTCATGCAGAAGCAACAGATGATCGAGACTCAGATGGCGGTGAAGGCCAAGCAGGTGACCGAGCTGGAGACGCAGGCGGAGTACTTGCAGAAGACCGTCCCGGACAAGATGGACGAGATCAAGCTGAAGAAGAGCTCCGTGGAGCAGCGCTTTGAGCAGCTGAAGGCTCCTCTGCTGGACAGGCAGCGCCAGCTCGCCAAGAAGAAGGAGGCCTTCCAGTTCCGCCGCGACGTCGAGGATGAGAAGCTCTGGGTCCACGAGAAGATGCCCCTCGCCACCAGCACTGACTTCGGCAACTCCCTCTTCAACGTGCAGATGCTGCAGAAGAAGAACCAGTCGCTCAAGACGGAGACCGACAACCACGAGCCCAGGATCCTGACAGTCATCTCCAACGGACAGAAGCTGATTGATGAGGGACACGAGGACTCGCCCGAGTTCAAGCGGCTCATTGAAGAACTTACCGCGAGGTGGCGGGAACTGAAGGGTAAGTATTTTACTTCACTTATACAACGATTTTTCATGTTGTTTTGGTGACACCATAACAGTCCTACAAGAGACTCTAGACTATCTTTTATCTATGACAAAGTCAAGTCATTAAGCAGTAGCCGTTGATACTGTACTACATTGATATGTTTGTTTGTACAGATGCCATCGATCAACGCAAGGACAACCTGTCCCAATGGGAGAAAGCCCACCAGTACTTGTTCGACGCCAACGAGGCGGAGGCCTGGATGAGCGAGCAGGAGCTCTACATGATGGTGGAGGACCGCGGCAAGGACGAGATCTCCGCACAGAACCTCATGAAGAAACACGAGATCCTGGAGCAGGCTGTGGACGACTACGCGCAGACCATCAGGCAGCTGGGAGAGACCGTCAGGCAGCTCACCAGCGAGGAACATCCCTTGAGGTGAGTTGATACTTTTCAATAGTATTTGCTTTTGATATCGAATAAACTGGTGTTACGCGATGATATGGCTTTTAATGAAGCACGCTTGCAGAAACCAATTCCCTGATTTATCTTTAACATGATTTTTTTTCAAACAGATTGTTTTTGTATTTTAAGTTTTATAGTTTTCTTTATGGTTTTAAATAAGTGAAAAAACTTTCGACTTTTTAACATTTTCGTCTTATCTTTATTAATTATGGTTTTTAAAAGCTAGTCCTTACCTGTCCATAAAAAAAGTAAAATGGGATCTTTTCATACATTGAAGTTAAATTTATCACGTGCTAATTCATCATATTTAACGTAATAATTATATTTCTGTTTAGCGAACAAATCTCCGTGAAACAGTCGCAAGTGGACAAGTTGTACGCCGGGTTGAAGGACCTGGCGGGCGAGCGGCGCGCCCGGCTGGACGAGGCTCTGCGCCTGTTCCAGCTGTCCCGGGAGGTGGACGACCTGGAGCAGTGGATCACGGAGCGGGAGCTGGTCGCCAGCTCGCAGGAGCTGGGCCAGGACTACGACCATGTGACCGTGAGTGTACTATCTGTAAATGCAAAACTAACTGCTAAATTGTGGAACACCCTCCCTGACTCCCTGTTCCTCACGGAATATACCCTTGTGATCTTCAAAGCGAGAGTAAATCGGTTCTTACTGGGTAAGCACGTTCCATCCTAGACCGTAATTATTGCTTACCATCAGGCGAATTACGGTCAAGCGCAAACCCATTCATTATAAAAACAAATGCAATAACTCCAACATGTCATGTAATGTGCTTCCTTCTCCAATCTTTCCCGCCCCAACTAACTATTTGTCATTTCTTTCTAAACTTATGTATATTAATTGACTTCCTACAGAGTAATGCGTGATTTTTTTATGTCTAGCGCTATTTTTAATGAAATCTTTGTTTCCAATTGCAGCTCCTCTGGGAGCGCTTCAAGGAGTTCGCCCGCGAGACGCAGAGCGTGGGCTCGGAGCGCGTCGCCACCGCCGAGCGCATCGCCGACCAGATGATAGCCATGGGGCACTCCGACAACGCCACCATCGCGCAGTGGAAGGAGGGGCTCAAGGAGACCTGGCAGGACCTGCTGGAGCTCATCGAGACACGCACGCAGGTAGGAAACAAGCCTGGCCATAACTCATGCAATGGTGGGCAGAAAATTTTAAAAGATAGCATGATACTCTAAGTTGCCTCAAACATGTGTAGGAGAGAAAGTAATCAAGTACACTTGATAATATTCTCTGTGTTTCTTACCAACTAATTGGTATGTATTTACAGTTTAAATATAATGTTTTCGATTGTAGAACATTTACTAGTTACTGCCTGACTGCCTACCGTCCTTTAATTAAAAATCTACTTAGTCCAAGTCATCATCAACAGCTTAATATAACCCAAGCCTCGTCCTTCTACGCCGATACGAATCTGAGTACCTTATTTATTTAACTACAATCATACTCCACCTTCGACCTTAGTCAGGCTTTAGGTGGTCTAGAGTCTAGATCACCTGACAACTAGACAGTCTAGACTCTAGATAGTCCAGTGCAAAAAAATATCTCAAACCGTTGTTGCTCTTATTAATGGCTTCCCCCTTCAGATGCTGGCCGCGTCCCGCGAGCTGCACAAATACTTCCACGACTGCAAGGACACGCTGCAGCGAGTCAACGAGAAGGCGCGCGGAGTCAGCGACGAACTGGGACGTGATGCTATTAGTGTCAGTGCACTCCAGAGGAAGCACCACAATTTCATGCAGGATCTCAGTACGCTGCAGCAACAGGTAATTATGCTGGGAAAATTGGTAGTTGCGAATCTCTAGATCTGTTTAAGACATTTCTGCTTTTGATCTCTATAATTCGGACCTAATTCGGATGGCGGAGGCTTTATATGCATTTGTGATTGATTGTCTATTTTTTTTACGTGGGATAGGATATCTTCCAGTTCTGCTTTTGATATTTCTTTGGCTTTGTTTAGTCACGTCATTATGAAATATCAATTTATCATAGTCACTGAACTCTTTTTGTTCTAAACAAGGGTTCTTGTAATATATCAGCGATAGTAAAAACTTTTACGTAACATTACCCGATGAAGTGTGAATTTCATCAAAATTTTACACTTAACTATCTCGTCCCAGGTGGAAGCCATCGGCTCCGAGTGCAACCGCCTGGGTGCCTCCTACGCGGGCGACAAGGCCGCCGAGATCACGCGCCGCGCTGCGGACGTGGCCGAGGCGTGGGCCGCCCTGCGCGCCGCCTGCGCAGCCAGGAAGACCAAGCTGGAAGACGCGGATGACCTGTACAGGTTCCTGAACCAAGTCAGGACGCTCACCTTGTGGATGGACGATGTGGTGCGACAGATGAACACTGGAGAGAAGCCTCGGTGAGTTATCTGATCATTTCTAAAAAATTAAACTATCAAGGAATTGGAATACTTTGCATACAAAAACCCTTAAATATTGAATGAAATGAAGAAAATAGTTGACACACAGAAAAAACATTCTCAACGACCGAGAGGTTAGATACAGGGCTGAAATTGTGTATACTGGTTAGGTCGCCCTTTTAATGTCTATGCGTTATATTTGCCATCGCCCATTTAGCTGGGAATACTACGGTTTTATTTTACCTGTGATTACTAATAAAGTTTTGTACTGTACAGCGATGTTAGCGGCGTAGAGCTCCTGATGAACAACCACCAGTCCCTGAAGGCTGAGATCGACACCCGCGAGGACAACTTCTCCGCCTGCATCGACCTGGGCCGGGAGTTGTTGGGCAGGCAGCACTACGCCACCAACGACATCAAGGAGAAACTGCAGCAGCTCACCAAGCAGAGGGAGGCTCTGCTAAAACGCTGGGAAGAACGCTGGGAGAACCTGCAACTTAGTAAGTGGATTATATTACTATGGGTCAAGTAAACTTCAGATTGGAGTAAAGTAAACCAATACAATGTTAGGAATAAAGTCATTGATTCGTTCGTTCGTGATTTCTATGCACATCGCAAACAAAAGCTGGAGTTGATAACAGTACTATAAAATCATCGATGTCTATAAGAAACAATTATTTGCTATTGTGGCCCATGTCAGTAAAATGTGTCTGATATTTAAAAAGAAAGCAAAGATCTGTTAATCGACTAAAAGTCTAGGCCAGATGTCTTTTGTGCCTCAAATTACTTCAGTATCTGACAATGTATGAAACATGTTATCTTCATTTTTCCAGTCCTGGAAGTGTATCAGTTCGCGCGCGACGCCGCCGTGGCGGAGGCGTGGCTGATCGCGCAGGAGCCGTACCTCATGTCACAGGAGCTAGGACACACTATCGACGAGGTCGAGTCGCTCATCAAGAAGCACGAGGCGTTCGAGAAATCAGCCGCCGCGCAGGAGGACCGCTTCAGCGCGCTTCAGAGATTAACTACTGTGAGTACAATGTTAGCTGTGTTTTCATTAGTGAATGGGTTCTCAAAAGTGAATAGGTTCTCAGAAGTGAATAGGTTCTCAAGAGTGAATAGGTTTTCAAGTGTACATGTTCTAGAGAGTGAATAGTTTCTCAAACGTGAATACGTTCTCAAGACCGAATAGGTTCTCAGAAGTGAATAAGTTTCTTACAGTAATAATAGTCCAAGTTTCGTACGTGGTTGAGTCGCTCATTAAAAGGCACGAGGCTTTCGAGAAGTCAGCCACCGCACAAAAGGACCGCTGCAAAGATTTATCACTGTGAGTAGAATGTTAGCTGTATATAGAGAGAATAGCTTCTCAAGAGTGAATAAATTTCCAATAAGGAATAGGTTCTCAATAAGGAATAGGTTCTCAATAGTGAATAGGTTCTCAAGAGTGAATAGGTTCTTAATCTTAAGATGTATCCGTGTAATGGTACGAGAACTTCAGCGACGCGTGCAACGGTGGATAGACGAAAAATTTCAGCATGCACCTGTTTAATCCAGCACGAATCTACTAGTTTCATTCAGCACTTTCTTAATACATTAAAAATATTTACTGGATGCTTTCTTCACGTTTTGGTAGCGGGATTAACTTTAGTCAAGTAAAATTTTCATAAATTTCATTTCACTTTTAATTTTGATGGTATATCTATGCAGTTCTTTTGAAAATATTTATAGTGTAAATATCTATTGTAGCTATTAAATACATTATCTGTATGATTTCATACAGACTAAGGCAATTCTGAAGGCATGTTTCAACTTTGATTTTAATTTAATTTTATTCTTCGTTAATAATGTATGGAGAAGAAATTTCCAATCGACTGTCGTATCCGAATGTCAAAGCTGAAATAGGCCCACGGAAGTTTCATAGAGACCTGTCTGGATATATCTAATCTTGCATATGACAGGTTTGCTTATTGGTTTCGGTTCTAATGTTTGTTTTCTATCACTAGCTTGAACTCCGTGCCGCGTCACTGTGGCCTAAGCCCTCCCATTGGGAACAATGCGACGAATCAGAGTTCACCTACCACCACTCCCCTCAAACCCACCTTAACATCCAACAACCTTCCTCGGCCAAAGTAAATGAACGACCCATCAGCCAAATTATCGAACAAATCATTGTCAGCAATGAAAAGTACCAAGTCCCAGAAAAAATTAAAGCTCGAACGCTTAACCTTAACTATCCAAAGAAGAATGACTCTTTCTTACACGCGCCAGGAACCACCATGTCCCTCTCGACTATATCTGAAACTAGCAGTCCGCCGCTATCGCCATCTCAAGCCTTATCCCCCGACATATACAGTTCAGTTTTCTTTGAATTCCCTGACAACAGAGAGCAACCTCACACGAATCTTTCGTGCATCGATTTCATTCTTTGGGAGCGTCTTTCTTACCTAAACGTGTATCCCAATGTATCTCTGCTACGTTCAAGGAGTGATAAGTCTTTAACCAAAAGTGTGAAGAAATTGATTCGGAGACTGTCTCATAAAAGAAAGAATTCTGATAGTGGGATAGCTGGTGAAGTAGGCGTGCTTTCTCTTCCTGGTTTAACAAGCAGTACCAAAGCCGTCAATGACTTGGGTAAAGAAGTGAAGAGTATCCCCCTCAATCCAGCTCTGTTGCTCCTGTCCCAAACCAGTACCCTCCTGAACCCAGAAGCCGCATGGTACTATGATTATTTGAATTGTGTAAGTGTGGTGTTTGGTACTTAGCTGCGAGCTTCTTGCATGAACTTGGCACCTAGCAATTGCCTCTGCTTTAATAAAACTATGATTTGTGTTTATGTCTTTAGCTTGCTTTTTATAATAAAACTATGATTTGTGATTTTGTCTTTAGCTTACTTGCTTTATTTAAGCTGGACACGGCCCCAGAAAAGATGCAGCTCAAATCTTCAAGCAACGATGGATATGACATGATTAGATCAATTATGATGTTAATTTTATTTTAAGAAATTGAAGACAACAATGCTCAAGAATAGCTTGCAAGTTTACAAATTGTCACTAATAGCAACCGGCAAAATAATGCCTTCTTCACGTACTTTGTCCTCTCGCCTGTCAGGTAGAAGTACGTGTCCAAAATAGCTCACAACATAACCAACTATCAACAGAAAACTAATCACACCATCCTGTGGATTGTGTGGATTATGTGTCTGACAATATTTTTTTATTATTATTTATTATTATTCCGCTCATTCCAGTTCGAAGTGAAAGAGATGAAGCGACGCCAAGAGGCGGCGGAGGCGGCCGAGCGAGAGAAGCGCGAGCGGGAAGCGGCGGAGGCCGCCGCGGCCGCCGCGCACGACGCAGTGGACCGCGCAGAGACACCGCAGGAGGCACCGCAACCACAGGGTGAGTACACGTAGCTGTATGTGTAGGGTGTAAGAGGAAATATAGGTTTGTGCGTGTGAGTGGGAGAAGGATGGTTGTGGTGGGTGTGATAGGGATGGATGTAGACAAGCAGATTCTGCGTGTTGCTTTGAACGCGGTTGAGTTTTATCGTGTTTTAATTTTTGTGTAATGTTCAAGAATCGAAGTATTGTGTTGAAATCAAGAAGTGAAATCTGCGTGTCGAAATATTATTGTTGTTTATTGAGAAAGTCGCTCTTGGAAGAAAAAATGTCTCAAAGAACCATTTTCTCATGACTTACTATACAATTATTTTTAAGAAACCCCTATTTACTTAAAGCTAGGCACTACCAACAGTTTATCAACCAACCAAAAACACAGAGAACGACAATTGAAACTTGAAATTAACACGTCACGGTATGCAATATGCGCACACGCATGCGTCTCTCAGCACTCGAATGGAGGTTACAAGTCTGTCAGTTCTATCACTAACTTTCACCTCGACCGGTGAATGCTGCAACTCGCTGTAACACTAGACTACTACCTTTGATAGGGTGTCAGTTACACTTGTGGGGAAGCGAATAAAACATATTTTCGTAAAAAATATATTTTGTTAACATTTCTGGACAATGTTCCTGCCCAAGAAAGAACTCGCGATTTCTTCGAATACAAAACAATTTATTTTTCCAAAATTGCAAAAACACTAAATATAATTAACAAAGTGTGAATTAATTATTGTGGGCAGTTAGTAGTTCTAAATATATTTAGATATGATATGAAATTTCGAAATGTACGAAATGAAATTAAACCATTGGTGATTATTATTATTCGCTTTCTTATAAGTCCATACCACGTGCGGGATTAGCACTTAAGAATAAGCCAAGATAGGTTACAACAGTTCAAAGGAATATAAACTTTATGAAAGTGAATATAAAGCACAAAAAGCACAGCCACAGAGATATTACGGCGACGCTTGCTTTCCGTGACTGTTTTAAACGATGTACCCGTTGATATCGCTCGCTTGGTCGGTCGATGGAGTGTCAGTCATAGCTATGCTTTTGAATTCTCGCAAAAATGTAACATTTCAAAGGTTGTTTTAAAGTTTTTTTTTTATTTGCCTCCCAGAAATAGGAAGGTTTAAACTAGATAAAAAGTAATAAAACAAATTTTATATTATATTCGTTCGTATAAGTGCAGGGCGTCTTTGGTTTAATCAGCTCCACTGCTTCTATTGCCAGAAATCACTCCAAATCTTCCCTGTTCCCTGCAGTCCTGCAGGGAACAGGGAAGAATGAACATTCTTCCCAAGTTCTGAACGAATGGATTACATTGGAAGCTCATATAAATTTAGCAAGATTGCTCAATATCTAGTAGCTTCAGGTTTCACAAGAATAGGTATGGTGTATTTCAAAAAATCCCGACCTGTTTGCGAGAATCTGTTGGCAGGTGAAGCGTTTGAAAGACATGGCGCTCTGGCAAAGTGCCACTTTTTTTAAACGTTTAGTTCACTGACCTTTTTTGACCGATCAAGTATAGCGATATAATATACCTGCATACATAGGCTGGTTGGGAAGCTTTTGATTTTCGAGTTAAGAGAATTCTTGAGTTAGTTTGTTCTTGTCATTATATTTGCTAAAGATAAAGCTAACAATAAACCTAAAAACAAAATCTGGATTTATTGTTGTAAAAATTTCATAAAAATGTTGCATATCAGCTAGTTTTATTAGAATTCTTTGGGAATTATACTTACGATGGCTGAATGCATTCGTCATTTGCGAAACCTAATTGTATTCTAAATCTATTAAAAATATATCTTGACCAATTGCGTAAATTTACATAAATTCTGTTCGATGGGTCGACTTCAAAAATAAACACACACCGGCCAGGAAGAAAAGTAATTATTTTTTTCATTTAAAACCATGTACTTATCAATTATAGTCAATGGGCATCAACACTATTCCTAGTAAACGTTAATGACTTGCTCGTCTTGTAACTGAATGAAAATAATCTTGCACAAGGACAAACTAACCTCACGAATTCCGCACGAAACTCAATACTCTCCGCCAGCCAATCAGAGGGCTCCATACTGACCGATGTGTTGTCCCACCCATGCACGCGTAGTCGTAAGGAGAACGTCCACTAAAGCGGCTGAGAAGGCCCAAGAGAGACCTCATTCGCAGCCAGGTACGAGCGCTTCTTGTCCAAAGTACACATACAATGTACAGTGCCTAGAACGCCTGCAGGGCAAGCACGGCAAGAGGACTAGTCTTTGCTCCATTTTATCCATCACTATACACCACGTGGATAAAAATGCTGGAAAGACTATTAGTCCTCGTGCCGTGCTTGCCCTGCTGCTCTATCCACGCATGACATATCATTTTGACAGATGCCATCCCTGTACATTTTACGTAAATGTACGGAGGTGACAAAATTATATATCTTGCGTGGACAGAGAAACGTGCAGTCGCCCGAGCATAAGTTCGTACAAGCTGTTGTATAGTCGGACTCAAATACGGAGAATGGTTGAGTAGAATTAATTACTCGAAATTTCTTAGTTTTTGAGACTTACTATATGAAAGTTTGTAGGAAACCGTCTCTGGCGCCTGCACTTTAATGGCCTCGGTATAGGGGGTAGTGGTAACTAATGAACAACCTCTTTGGACTGAATACGTTTATAATAGCAATATTCCAACTGATTCTTGCTAACGTGGCATTCAGATTTAATATAGTTTTTTGCCGTAATATGAGTAAACAAATAACATACCTACTATTTCACATGTGGAAAGACCTATGCAACTGTTGTTTTTTTATTAGTTTTGTCGTTCCATAAAGAAAACGCAATAGACCAATCTAAAGTTGTTCTAAAGAGGTTGCAAACATTACCAAGTTTAATAGTATTTAGACGGCTCACACATGCGCTCGAGAAGTTGCCACGGGGTAGAAATTTATAGTATTTTTAACATCCGCCTTTATAGCTTTAATTGTTAAACACAGTATTTATTAAATAGGTATTTAAAACTTAGTTGGGACGGAGTAGCACTTCTTTTTTGCACTGTTTCAATTTTTCTTTCCACTGACCACTATTAGCTAGAAACATTGAGGTGATGGTATTATTTACAAAAAAAAATCGACGACTTCATAGATTTACTTATTTTATTTATTTTAAATCATCTCTACAGCGTATATAAAGTATTTGAAGGCTTTTTATAACTTTTAAATGTTTTTTTAAACATTGTTTTAGATACTATAAAATACGATAGTGTAAAAAGCTTTCGAATTGACTTCTTAATCACAAAACATCGTTTTATGTTATATTTATCGTTACTTTTCTAGTTCATAGATTATTTTAATTTATATCCATATGAATCTATATATGTGTCTTTGTTTATCATACTTATACCTAAATCACGGTGATGGTTTGATACTTCATTTATCTTGATGATCATTCAGTCTTCTCTATTATGCATTAACGTAAATAGTATGTGTAAAATAGACAGCATATCAGTGAGGGCATAGAAAAACAAAAGGTAATACAACTATGACATTTCTCTGTTAACTGTTGCACAGACAGTCAAAAAGTTTTATTAGATCCTTACGTTTATCGCACTTATTGTCTATTGACCCACGTGTAAAATAATGTGATTATTCTCGAGCAGGGAATATTCTTTTTCCTTCATTCATCTTATATCCGAAAACTGGAAAATGAAGTGACATTTCATATAAGTAGCTTTTGTTTTTCTCCATGGCCTCACTAAAGTATGCTTACGTTTTTGCATAAAACATAAGTCTTTTGTCTGCGTTTCGTTCAGTCGCTAGAAATTCTTCAATTTAGTGATCATTTTTCAAGAAGCTGCCTTCTAAAAGGTAGGTATCGCCTATTTTATGTATTTTCTGCTGATGTTTGCTGTAACATATCACTCGCAACGCTTTGTCATTATAGCTATGTATATAATTATATGGTTTATTACTAAAACAGTATGTACATATATCGAATATATCACATACTTACTTTATAATTTGACTTTATTATTTTATGGGGTCATATTTGGGTTTATATATAACTGTATTATTTTATTCCTTTCACATACAGATGAAAATTTAAAGATAATGAAGTTCATAACTGGCTAAGATAGGGTGGTTTATATAGGCATGTCGATGCTTAGTAGATATATAGAGTTAGAGACCTCCGTAATATTATTTAATTTTTGTGTATTCCTAGCATGTACTTAATTAAATTGAATTAAATTATTCGGACTATGCAAGCGTATTGAAAAAAAGATTATTACAAAAAGTTGGCTCTGTCTCTTTCAACAAAAATTTACCACTAAGAAAAAGATCCACCAATCAAAGATAAACAACGTGATATCATTTATCAATGTTTGTCATTTTATGCTACTCTGATTGGCGGATTCGTTTTCCAATTTCTATTTTCAACTTTTTTTATCAACAAACAAAAATACGCCTACAAAGTCCACGTAGCATGTACGTACGCCCGTTTAGCATGTACGTAACCCGTATAGCATGCACGTAGCGTAGTAACTAGCACGTAGATGTACGCATGCAGACGCTGTAGCGAGTAGCCCCGCCCCGAGCCCCGCCCCCGCCCCGCTCGCCGCCTCACCCCCCTCCACCTCTAGGCAGACGCCCGCCAAGCCAGCGAGACTGTCCAGTGAGTATGGAATCTAGTGAAGGGATATGGAATGAGTTTGCATTTAGGGAGTCTGACCATTGTATTGTAGACTTCATGAGCTTTGTGTATGTGCAAGATATACTTGAGTGTATTGAGTACAAAATATAGTAATTATAACAGAAATTAGTCTGTATTATGTATGTATAGTAAAAGTAATTCGAAAAGTAATAAGTACTACAAAAACAAAACTCTAAAATTGCAAACTAGATTGTAGTGTAAGTAGTACCATACTTTGTTCCATAGTATGTAGTATTGAAGTAAAAGGTACACAATTTTATTTATTATAAGACTGATAAAAAGTCACTTATTGAATTGGATTTGACTCCCTAGATGCAAACTTCCTTGCTAAGTAGATAAAACTAGAAAATAACTGGTAAAAGTAGAATAGATCCAGTAATCCATTACTTACTTGTTTATATCTAAGTTCGCATGACACTCCTAACATCTGTGTTTTTGTGACTTACCGTTTATTTGTTTGACCATGTCCATTGTTAGACTATATTTTAGTCTCATTTTCAACTGAGCATGATTGACAGCTTATGTTTTTGCTGCGCCGCCATTTTGTTTTGCTTTGAATTATTGTTATTCTTTTGTTTTTCTCTTCCCTTTCCCCAAACCTTATCCTATTGACACATATTTTACATAATATATCTCTACCAATCAATTTCCTACGCATATGTACACGTACTTTCTCAAAATCCCAATTGACACTATCCCCAATCCTTTTACACTTTAAAAATATAATATTTCAATACTTCTCGTACGTCTTCTATATTACGTAATCCTTTCAACACTACCTTACCCATATAACCTACTCCTATATCGCACGTTCCTCGCCCCTACCACGATCCCGTTTATCACGTGTAGCGGCCGGATCGAGTTCCACCCCCGCCACTCCGTCGAGTTCCGGTAAGGTGAAGTCTCGATCGAGGAGCAAGTCGCCCTTCAGAAGCTTCAGATGGAAGACCGCCAAGAAACTCATCGCGGGAGCTCACCACAGTGATGATGAAGGTACCAGTGGTAGGGGACGGTTGTGGGTGGATTTAGGGAGACTATTCGAGAAAAATAAACAGAAAAGACTATCATGAAGATTGATTTTAAAAATTATACATTTAATATTAGCTATGAGTATACAAATACGGATAAAAATAAACAACAAACGGGATAAAATATAAAATGGAGTTCATTTTGAAATGATCAATTCTACATAAATGTTTCGAAATTCATCTTTTGAAATGGAACTCTACATATAGCGCAGTATAGGATGATAAATTTATGAATGCTAGATTAAGAGCCGTAATCATAATGTTAAATAACATATCAAAACACTTCTTGAGGCAAGTGTAATCATGTCATATCTCATTCATCGGTTCTTTAAGGTTTCTAACACTTTTGGTGATAGCTAGAATAAGAAATGGTTAAGTATAAGAAGAAACTATTCTTAAAACGAATAAGTATATGTATTTATCTAAATAAATAGGTAACTACTTTAATTTCTAGCCTCACTTACGATGCTTGCTTTTCATAAGAGCGAGCGAGATAGAACTAACTCTAAAAAACATATTGAAGATAAGTTAATAAGTTTGAGTAGAAAATTAAAAGAAATCCATCCACAATAATACTTATACCAAATAATTGTTTGTCAGCAAATTGTTTTTGTTGAGATGAACGCCTTTTGTGTGCTGCTGTTTTGTTGCGCGCATGAAGTTTTTGAAATTTGCCAGCTTTCGAAATAATTAAAATATTGAAAGGCACTGTATGTATAAACTATTTTAGATTGGTTATCATCGATCGAGATAGTTGAAGGACTAAATGCAACACTTTACTTCATGGATAAACATGATTAATTACCCTGTCTCATTTTAAGAATTTTTATCTTAGAAAAACTGAGCTAAAATAAAGTCATCATTTAAAAATACAGTGTCCTATGATATTTAATTATTTCGATATCTATTTGCGTGTGATTTTAGCGATAAGTCCCACAATCTGCAGCTTTACTTAGAAATTACGAAATGCCTTAGATTTAGATATATTTAGGTATCAAACCGTTCACTAGTGATTATTGAGTATGAATAGATGAAGACTGATTTATTTAATTAGACTAGTATAGTTTTATATTTATAAAAAATATGCTACTTTTTATAGGTGATGAGTTAACTTGGGTGTAAGTTTATCAATGGAGATAAAATTATTAAATCACTTGTTTTTTTTTAAATTTAATAGTTATATAAAATCTTGTGGTTGATTATTATTTTTGTTTTTATTTGGTGACAACATCAATTAATCAATACAGCTTTATTGTATACCAGAAAACGAAATTACAATAATATACAGAAACATTACTTAACCTAGGTACATTGGGCGGCATTACCGCGTAGAGCGATCTCAACATGTATATATGTACTTCTAAATGAAAGCACAATGTAATTTTTTTGACATATTATAATAAAATAGTCAAATCCTCTACGTTTTATTACTGATTGATAAACTTTCACTCTACAAGTTTACAAGCTACAAAATACAAGTGTCACCTCCAATGCCTATCAAAGACTAAAGATCACATTGACGTACAGAAGGCGCGAGTCCCTCGAGTGAAGACGAGGGTGTAGAAGGCACTTTGGTACGCAAGCACGAGTGGGAGACGGCCACTAAGCGGGCTTCCAACAGGTGAGGAAATGTTACCTATTTTTAGTGTAGCTTGGATTATTGTCGTATCTGTTCCAACTATTCTTTGTAATCGAAACTTTAGTGGTCGTTGTTGAAAAAGTATTATAAAATATTTTCTTTCTTTCATTCTTATTTTATTTGTTCCTACTTTGAAGTTACAATTTCGCTTCTCCAATACAATTCCAGAAGGTTCCAATCGCAAGTCATGGTACATTCAGAATTACAAAAAGTTGAAGCTTTTAACAGTCCAATTAAACCAACTTGTGTATTTGCTGTTGGATTTTGTATGTCCATCTAGTCCATCTATTTTAAAAGCAAAACGCAACAGCCTAGAGCCAGCTCTAGAGCTCTGTATGTAGCCTAGGATATCGTTTGTTTAGAAAAGCTTAGGCTGCAGCGTTGCATTACATCAGACCGACTGTAGCCTATATATACTTTGTAAAAAAAAGCTATTATACTTGCCTTTATAATATTTCTTATATGCTGTATTTCCAGATCATGGGACAAGGTGTACGTAGTGGCCAAGGACGGTCGCATGGCGTTCTACAAGGACCAGAAGGTGTACAAAGCCACGCCGGAGCAGTACTGGCGCGGAGAGCCGCCGCTCGACCTCAACGGGGCTACTGTAGAGGTCGCTGCCAACTACACCAAGAAGAAGCACGTGTTCAGAGTCAAGTGAGTCACTTTCTAGAAAGATTAGTAGCTTCTAGAAGTTTCGAGATCCTTTTAAACGGTTTGGAATGCGACATTAGACCAGTATTGTAATTAATTCCAATAAAACTATTTTATGAACCTAACACGGGTCAGATATTAGCTAGTCTTTACTGGCAGAAGTTGTACAGGTTTACCATTAACGGACACGTCAAGGTGTTAGTATATTATTAGTATATCATCTTCTTTATATGAACACTTAGTATAAAGATATGCCGCCTTCAAGGACAGGGGCTTTCGAAACGACAAAACGAAATACATACAATATATGATTCGGGCCACCTAAGTTCAATTGATATTAGTATCTTTAGTATATTACCCTTTTTATAAGCACATATAAAAAATCACTTCCAAGAAGAGGTGGTTTCGATACAACAAATGGTTAAGGCCACACAAGGTCGATCGCAGTTGAAAGAATAACAAGAAACATCTTGTGTTTGTGTAACACTTCACTCGCATGTTCCCAGACTGAGCGCCGGTGCGGAGTTCCTGCTGCAGGCGCACGACGACGCAGAGATGGCGCTGTGGCTGGAGGCGCTGCGCGCGCGCTCGGCTGCGCCCGCGCCGCGCTCGCACACGCTGCCCGCGCCCGCCAACACGGAGCCCAAGCGCCGCTCCTTCTTCACGCTCAAGAAGAAGTCAGTGCGCTCGCTCACTTTCATGTTCTCGCCATAGCATGTTTGTAGACACGTAACACGTAACACTGTGCTGTCCCTCTCTGTCTCACAATATGGTCTTACTCGTAACTGGTATTGTATCACCTGGAGCGATACCCATATAAAAATCCTCAAACACCTCTTTGAGGTCGCAAAGCGCTGCAATAGACTGCGGTGACAGAGTGCCATCAATTAAGCTAAACGATATACCACGTATTGTTGTAATTGATATCTGACGTCTTGGTATATTCTACAGAACACCACTCTTACCTAACATTGCTTATTCATGCTTTATATTAGAATTGATTCCACGTAGATTGTAGCGGCTTCTCATCATCAGAAATATAACAATCACAATGCTCTAACATTTGCACCATTAATATCGCTACCTACTAAAACGAGGGTTCAAGGTGTAACTAATTAGCATTCGCATGATAACTCATACTTTTAATGTTGCTATTTTTCAACAAACTCTTTTTAAACCTGTTTGTTAAATACTAACATCTATTTTACGTATTAGTATAGACTACACAAGGTTCTTGAGGATCGTGTGCAAAGTAATTAGAACGAAAGTACATCCTTCCCCCTAAAACGATTTTTGCTCTTTTATCTTTACAGAATTACTGAAATTCCGACAAAAAGAAACAAATTCACTACATAAATTAGTCTATCAGTTTTACTCTTGTATTTGTAGTTTTAAATGTATTTTCTTTAACTTGTTAGACTCACGCTTGACTATTCGCCTTATGTTAAGCAACTTTGTAGTCTACGATCTAGCGTTACATCATTGACCAATATATAGTTCAAGGGGAATAGAGATTCAGGAATGGAGTTCCACAGTTTGTCAATTCCCACGATGAAAGTCAAAATAGCATTCCTCGAGCCCTACACTTCCAAGTCAGTTCCACTAACCTAAATGTTCCTTCCATTACAGCTAAGCGTGCGCGGTGTCGTCCCGCCGCCCCCGCCCCGCCGGGGACACGACGCTTGCTACGTAAGCTTCGCTACTGACGTACACTGACGCACCACCACGTACGGTCGGAGGGGGCGTGTCGGCAATCGGGTCATATCGGATATACCTAGGAGGCAATTGTTGACATAAAGTCGCCAACTGTCGGATATAGAAGGTAATTGTCGGGAATGTTATATCAGATCTTGTATAAAATAAAGAAAAGGTAAAATTAGCGATTCGGGAAAAGTTTCGAATAGAACATGTAAAGATTTGGGGTCTATGTTTCGACTTATCAATGATACTTATGTCTTTCAGTTGAAAACGTTAGATTTTTTATTCAATGGAAAAATTGTCATTAAAATAAATGACAGAGACATAAGCTTGAACTGAAATACATAGTACATTTTTAGTAGCTTGAAATAATGTGGTGCGACAGAAAATGTAAAATAAAATTGATTTGCCGATATTGTCTGATACAGGCCGATTTTGAAGACTTGGTAAGTGTATGAATAATCACGTAATGGAGTAGTTTCATTTTTAAACTACAAAATGTTGTCTGTAAGTAAATATTTGTATCAGCAAGTCTTCAAGGTGGGCTTGATTGCCGACGCGTGCGCCTCTCGACCTGTAATATATTTACAAACACAGCCTTTTGTTGCGTACAAAAACGTTGATTGAGACTGTTCTACTTGATGAGTGTTTGATTCGCCTATTTATTGGTTCGGTGACAGCTTGTATGGATCCCACCCCCGGAGTGGAATTGTTATAGCATTAAAAACGATTCTATTAAAATACATTTATTAATTATTATATTGAATGCGACGCTATTTATAAATAGATCATTTTAAGTGTTTGAATTCAGATTGAGAATTATATATTTTAATTATTAATTATTATATATAAAAAATGGAGATAGTGTAAAGTAAAGGTTGGACTAGAAAAGTATGTCTTTCGATTCATTATTACTATGAAAAAAAAAGTAATAGAAAAAAGATTTTTAATAATATTACCTACTCGTTACGACCAATCCTTATCATTCGAAGGAGTTTCATATTCGCATTTGATATGTTAGTTAGATGAACGTAACAGCATTTACCATTCTGTACCTTTATTACTAGTTTTTTTTTAAATTTGTGACAATACTATGTTTTGTGAGTTTTTTTTTATATGAATGGCATAGATTTCGTACTTTTGAGTACGCATTTTTCGTGACAACAAACGTTTCTTATCAAGATACGGGCTTTAACGCTTTCACAAAATATTGTATCGTAACAAAAATTGTGATGTCGTCTGTATACTTTCTCCGAGACAAGCTTTGAACATACATTCAACGTTTTCTTGCGAAGAATAGTAATCAACTGACTGACAACTTGAAAAAAGAATGCTTAACTTGGCGAGAGTATTAGTTGTCATAAAACTACTAGTAATAAAGTTACATATAGTTTCCCAGTGGATGTATGTTTATCGACTGCTTAGCTATTGGAGCAATACGAGACACATATAAACGTAATCTACGTAAATGTATTAGAATTAATTTGGATTATAAAGTGTCTTCTTCCCGCGACGACACTCCGGCGCACGCATCAAACTATCGCATTCAAATTATTTATCAGATTATCTCTTAGAAGATCTTAATTAAAGTTAGTGGGCGGATGTGGGTGTAGGAGGCAAAAGTATAACAACAAAACTAAAAAAAAATGTACAAGACTTAATTTTTAAATTTAAATGGGGTATGTATTATTTGCATCTTCAAAGCGATTTTATCAAAATCACTTCATATTGAACGGTGCTTGCTTTAACTGTTACTCCTTTAAATTATTCCGAATTATCGTATAGATGTAATATTTACATCCTATCAAAACTTTTTCTCTTTTCTTCGCTTATTTAAATTCACAAAAAAGATTATATCCACTGAAAAAATGTGTCTCGTATTGAAATTTCGTTTTACCTAGTGGAATAAGTGTATTCCGGTATGTTTCACACAGCGCCATCTTGTCCCATACCAAGCAAACGCTTGTATAATGGGTACTAGATCACGGATACATACTATACATTGCCCCTACCCCGCCTGCACAGTGTCGGCGTGCGCCGGAGCCTCGCCGGTATCGTTAAGTCTCCTTGTAAGTACGCTTGGATGCCTCATATGTGCTTCTACAAAATAAACGTGTCTATTTAAAACAATATTTTCTATCGTTACTTTACTGCCAACATTTCACAAATTGTTATTTTTTGTAAGCAATACGTATATCTAAATTACACATTCTTTAATATTATCGTACACGTTTTTAGTTTTTATGATTGTATATTTGTGGAGTGAGGTGCAAAGCTATGGAGTGCTTCAGTTTCTAAGTGTCGCTCCGTGGCTCTGCGCCGCACTGTTGCATGTAAACCTATGATTAAAATATTTTATTTTAAAATTTTACTTTTTTGACGAAAATATAATAAATGATGTTTTAAATAAACTCGAAATATCTTTTCTCTTATTCTTACCTTTAATAATATATAATACAAAAATAAAATTTAGAAACTGCTTATTCAAAAACATACAAAGATATCTAGTTGGACTAACCCAGATATCTAACATTTTATTAAGACTTACATATACCTAATATCAAACATATTGGTTTCTGTTCGAGTAGGTCACACAAATATCGATATCTTTGTTTAAATATTTGCGTACTCTTTCTTTATCTAGGCAGGAAGATTATAGATATCCGACATTCGTCACACACTTGAGATGGTATCTCATTTGATAAACTTTCTCACAGATAGGTACATACTTGCATGATACTAGATTCTTAGCTCTAGGCAACAGTATACATATTTTTATAGCTTTTAGCTTATTTACTTCGTATTCACTTATTAGTACCATTGCTAATTTCTCTTGTAAGTTAAAAAAAGCTTACTTTTTTTGTTATTTGTGTCCGCCATATTTCTGTTACTGGTTCGGTTATAAGTGTTAACAAAATCAGTTTCAAAACGGATTACAAAATTTGGCTGTGATTTTATTAAAAGGGTATCTGAAAGAAGGTACATACATATAAAAAAATAAGTATAAAATTTAAAAAAACAACAATGAAAATGTTGAAATGTATAGTATTTGCCTTACTACCGGTGGTGTTAAGTGCCACAAAGCTATGTGACGGAGAAGACGAGTGTAATAGAAGGTACGCCAGGATAGCTGCAGGAGAGATGAGTGAGACCAATGGGAGACCGTTTCAGGTAAGTCTATGAAAATGCTGATTTTATTTTATGTGAGTGGCTTACTTTAGTGTCAAAAGTTACAAAACCGCTTTTCGAGCGCGTTTTTATAAAATGCTTATCAATCGTCCCACTGTGACTAAACTGCCGAGTCATACAATTTAACAAGTTATTCGACTCACGGAAGCGTCTGACAGGAATGTTCCTTTTTGTGGCAACCAATAATAATATAATCTATTCTCATAAAGGAGTGCGGAAGATCACGGATGCCATTCAATACATTTTGAACTATATTTAGGTATAATCTTCACATAGTAGTTTGTATATTGTGATTTAAAAACACTAAGGACTCCTGGCCTGATGCTTTGGATTAAAAGTCTGAAATAAATAACATTTATTTATTTTAAAAAATGTGTAATTTCAGGTAGCTCTCTACATGAGAGTGGGCACGACAGGAGCCCTAGGTTTCTGCGGGGGCTCCCTGGTCCATGCAGAGTGGGTGCTGACTGCAGCACACTGCTGCTTCCACGACACCAGGGAGGTGGATCATGTGCAGGTCAGATTAATAGGAGTTACTATAAAGTTCAGTTCGTGTGATGGAGGTAAGGTGGAGTTGAGGATTTTCAAATCGTCCTAAAGGCATCTGATTTGGTTTAACGGCTAAGTATTATGACGAATACTTGGGGGCTACTATGTAAGGTGTAATCTGGTAAGTTCTGGTCTGACCCAAGGACGCGTGCATGTAAATGTCACTTGGTATTTTTGCAACGGTCACCCATCCAAAGACAGAGTGCGACGGCAGCTTTTGAACCTATGTAGCCGTAAACGTTATACCAAAATACTAAAATTTTATTAATCAACGGTTAGGGGATGAAAATGTAGAAGAGAACAAAAGTTTTGCGTTGATACTATTCATTATTTTATTTTTATTGGACGTGTAAATAGGCTTTATGAAAATATATGAATTATGTATACCAATAGCGCCATATCATCATCATCATCATCACCCACAGTCCTTGGGAACCCACTGCTGGGTATAGGCCTCCCTTTGCATGTGCCATCTGCGTCGATCTTGTGCAGACCTCATCCAGGTTGGACAATATACATGCACTTAGCAAAATGTATAATACTTTCCAGGCTATCCTAGGCGCCCACTCGCTCTACGATCGCTACGAGAACGGTCGGCGTATAGTGAACGTGGGTGAGATAGTGGTGCATCCGCAGTACGACCCCGATACATTCGCCAACGATCTGGCGCTGTTGAAGCTGGCCAATGTTATACAGATTACTGGTAAGGTTGTAGATTATGTTGATATAGACGGGTAGATAGAAAAATGCTCTTATATGTCTGTAGTTGCAGATATGGCTGGAGATTGGCTTTGACCCCAATTTCTATCCATCAAATAGAGTTACAGTATATTTGTAACGCTTCACGAGACACGCATGCTATTTAATTCAAACATTAGGTAGGTAACCTACCACGATGTCCCTTCACCTAGGTAAGGACGGGTTTCGCAGGCAAGCGAGCAATACACCTCCGCAATTCCCGTCCCACAAGAAATCTACCTGCGAGAATATTCATTAAAAATCATGTAAATCATAATTTACCTAAATTGAAATTTTGTTTGGGAAAAAAGCACACATCACATCCAAAAATACCTATGTTCCTGAGGACGCTAAATATAGGTACATTATTCGCTTCATAATGTAGCATGTAGGGTATATATCATGTACATTATTTATATTAAATCTTGGATTTAAACAAAGACTTTTATCTTGGATTAACGTGGGTAATTCCGCGATGCGAATACATATGTAGCCATAATCTTCTGCATTATAATTATTTCGGATAGATATAGCGTTTTGTAAATGCGCAGTACGAAAACAAACTTCTGATTTATTCCATCTATCATTTCATATCTCTTCGACACATCTGTGAACTAAACTGAATTATCGGATTATTCGGATTACTGGTAGGCGTTTCACTAATTAGCCCTAAACTAATTATCTTCATGTCTTTAGAAAGCATGACGTGTACGAAAATAGAAGATTAAAATGATATTTTATGATTAATTGCATATTTGCCGCAGTGCATTTTGTCACGTTTGTTATAATTTATAGAAGAGATATGACTACTGCATCTATTGTGTTGTTGTCACCAAATTAGGTATGATCTCGGTATTTATCACAGACACATAATTGTGAAGCTAAAATGAGATTGAAAATAATTGACTATTAAATCAAACACGTGCGCTACTTTTGTAGATGTAGGTACACAAATAAACATAATGTTCATATCTTTACCCACGAGTTACTTATCGTGCTAATTAAATTAGGAGGGTTTCCATCTCGGACCTTCATCAAAACCGATTCAGTAGTTCCAGAGGGTTTCAGATTTATTACATTCTTTATTCGTAACATACAAAAGAAAAGATACATATAGAAAATAAAAGTATAGGTACTCACGGGTACGAGTATACACTAGGTATATATGTAGGTACTTTAAATTGAATTCATTGAAGATTGTTCTTGCTAAGTGAGACGGTTCTTGCTTAAAACAATATAAAGACACACACATATCAACTGTCTGTATATTATTTGTAACAATAAGTGCTTCTGTTCCAGACACGATAGCCACAGTCCGCCTCCCGTACCTGAGCACGGTGTCGTTCAACTTCGCCGGGCAGGGCGCCACCGTGTCGGGCTGGGGCATCGGGGCCAGTGGTAAGACACATTCATTGTTTTTCGGGTGACTGACTGAGCAGTTCTTCCTCTGCTGAGGGTACACGCTTCAGGCCTTAGGCCTCTTGCTAGGTGCCGAGGCAGACGGACCCCGGGGAAGTTGGTGCAGCACCCGGAAGCCCTCTGTGAGAGCTCGGCTGAGGGCCACATTTTTTTTAACTATAACGGGTTTGCGCTTGGCCATAGTTTTAGTTTTTAGCTAGGTGTCTATTGGTGCTGTGGTGTGAAGCTGCGGCAGGCGCACGGCTCGTCGAAGGCGCGCATCTCAGCGAGGGCTGTTTTCTGGGTGGATTTACATCAAACGAGCATTTCCTCATTCTACCCCCACTACCTCAAATTATTTTAGTAGTTTAGTGTTAACTGGCGTATAGCATTCTTTATTTGTTCTTAGTGCGTTCGCGAAGATTCTATACAATGCTCTAAGAATACTCGCTCGATGTAAACGGCGCGCGAGCAGTTCCTTGAAGCGTTCTTGCGTGTTCGGACATGCTCGCGCCTTTCGGCCATTAATCCAACCAGCAGCAGCTGGAGCGGGAGTTTGACAACTAACATTATATGATGATCTCAATATCTTTATAACAACTATTCCAGGAGTAACATTCGTATCGCCGACCCTCCGTGAGAAGCTGATGACAGTGCTGACAGACCCTCTCTGCGGCAACTCCTACTTCCAGCAGTTGCCTCCCAACACCATCTGCGGGTTCGCAGCGGGAGCGGGCACTTGTAAGGTAGGGCTTAAAAAATCGGCAAGGGTTTATTTTTAAATGTTTCGGAACTATCTAAACATATAATAAAGCTGAAGAGGGTCGAAAGTCTGAACAGAATACGTTCAAAAAATATCTTGATGTTTTGCCTGTTTCACTGTGTCTCTGTTTGACCGTTTTTTATTTCAATGTTCATCACGCAAAATTGCTGAACGGATCATCATGATTTTTGGTATGCAGGTAGTATTAGGTCTTAGGAATGTAATTGGCTACTCTTTATTCTCAAATAATGCGGGCGTTCACTAGAACAAAATATGTAAGAAAATCACGGTTATTGAGTCTTATATGTAATATTCAACATTCACACAGAAGTCTATTTCTGCCAACAGAAAAAAAATATCATTGGAAATTTTAAATGTCTAGCTAACAGAATATCACGAAATAGGCTATAAAAACATTTAATTTTGTTAAACAATACATTTAATGTACAAAATGTCATTTAAACAATTGTGTATGTTCTTATATCCAAGTTAAATGAGACTTTATTATAGGCAGATAAATTGAACATTGTATACTTATTTTATACATAATATTTAATATCGATTTTTCTAAATGCAATAAACATTTGTGTGAATTGATATTCTGGGTTTTATAGTGGTATTCAATTATTGTTTTTAAGTATGCTTCCACCGTTTGGAAAGGAAGTCATTTATCAATTAATTACCTTATTTATCATACATTTACTATAATTAATATTTGATAACTTTATTCACTCGTTCGTCTACGTGGTTTTATCATTCCATCACGTAATAGAATATGTAGTTGATTATTTTACATATACCTAAAATTTTACATTAGTTCAATTACTGTCTATAGAAAAAGGTGTAATAGAAAAAAAAACGTTTTCTTCCAGGGTGACAATGGTGGACCGATGACAATTTGGAACAATTCAACTGAAGAAGTTATCTTGGTAAGTATTCTATGTAACTAAAACAAAGTTATTGATCAGATAGACTCAATATCTAAAGCTAAGATAACAATAAAATTAATTAAATGTCTGAAATCCTTTGTTGAGTCCAAGCCAGAAATAAGTGCACGTAATGTAACTTACAACTTGAAAATAAATGTTAATATCTATCTATACCTACATCCATTCCACTTCATACTTCCATACTTAAGTATATGTAATATGTGTTATTTGTTATTATATATATAATATTGAATATTTTATTGTTTGTATATATTTTCTCTTTTTTGAACACCCATCCTTTATATTTCTTTCGACTCCTGTCCATCCTACGGTTGCCTGGAAGAAATCGCTTTTAGCGATAAGGCCGCCAGTTGTGGCACTATTTTTTAAGTCTTTTGTGTTTCTGTTTGTCTTTTTTTTGTCAATGTGTGTTACAATAAAGAGTTTATCTATCTATATATCTATCATTCCTACGTAGGTATAATAGATCTGAACAGGGCAGAAAGTCTAAACAATAAAATATTAAAAAAATATGTTTGGTGATACTTTGAATTCGAATTGATAACAGAACATGTTCCAACAATTTCTAGAATTTTTGTCTGTTTCACTGTTTATTTAAACGCTCGTGACGCAAAAACGCCTGAACGGCTCATCATGGTTTTTGGTACGTATGTAGTATGAGGTCTTCAGTATCATGGGGTAATTTTCTCAAAATTATGCAAGTGAAGCCACGGGCTTCTACTAGTACAAAATAAGCACACATATTTTCCAAGGTTTTCATACAAATTTGTCTATATTTCAGATTGGTGTAGCATCGTTCGTGAGTTCTTCAGGTTGCAATGAAGATCTTCCCTCTGTCTTCACAAGAACACAGCATTACTTGGCCTGGATCAGTAGTGTCACAGGGATTGTACTAGATTAAACTTATTGTAATATATGCAAATAATGAACTAAAATTTATCTACTGATTACTAAAATAGTACTGAAACTCTGGAGAAATATGTAGTGTTACTGCTCCTTAACCGACATCAAACAACAAACTTGACCTCACACCTAAAAACCATAAAGTTTTTTGTTTGAAGCCGGTTAAGGAACAGTCGCAGCGGAAAAACACTACATATTTCTCCAGAGTTTCAGTAACAATGGATTTCCGCAAAGTAACGCCTGATTCAATATCTTACTAAAATAGTGATTAGCTGGCACATTCAAAGAGAGGCTTGCCCAGCATCGAAATTGAGAATGCTGTGGATGATGATGATGATGTTAGTATAGAGCCGCCCAAAGCTTGGCATAAATAAGTCACTAGTACGAAAAAAATAAGTTCATTCGTTTTCATGTTGAAAACAAATGTTCGATAGAAACTAAAAACCTGTTTCTAATGAAAAGCACTTTATTACCGTTCAAGCAGCAGTGACACCGAGTTTTGGATTTCAAAACCTAGTGTGATACTTCGCTGTGCTCATCGTCGTGACATATAAGTATTAAGTTCCATAACTTTATTGGAAAATGTACTTAAAGGAATATCTTAAAGATATCTTAGAAGCTATAGATATGTGTTTTGTATTTTTATCAAGGAATAAGTACCTAGGTATAGATTAGGTTGATACATATTTATAAATATTTACGTAATAAAATATTTGCTACCAAAATGTCTTATTTTTTTAACTTTTCCAATACTCTCCCTATAAAGAATTATGTAAAAATAAGTATTAACTTATTTAAGTATTTTTAAAAAATGTTTATGATCTCTGAGTATGACTGTCAACATAAGAGATCTCTTAGAGAGAGGTGGTCTATTTTGGACTTATTTAAACTTAATTGTTATACAATGAAGTAGAAGAAATCATAATAAGTAATCAAAAGCTTTTTTTGGAAATTAAAGTACTTACCTAATCAATCAATATTAAATATGTTATCATAAAAAGAGGGGAAATTTACGTTCAGATTAAACTAATCACATGATAAAACAATAGATAGGCATTAGGATTTTACCAATTTTTATTATTTGTTTACCAATTATTATTATTCATGATTCTTGTCAATGATCACTGAATTTACATAACCATATGTAAATTCAGTGATCATTGACTAGATTAATCCAAGTCATATTTTATACTTATTTTAAATTATCATAGTGAAAATTACATTAAAATAGAAAATAATAAGTTATGTTTTGTTATAAGTATATTAAGGATATACATACATATGTAGGTACAATTAAATTCAAAACAAATTATTTAATTTAAACACTAGTATAGTAGTGCTAACGTTATGCTATTGTCGTAAAGTACTTACCTGGAGTTAATAAAATATATATATATAATGAAACTTAACTTTGCAAATGTTTGTCAATTAGATATAATAATTTAATCAACTGATTACAACAACATAGGAACATAAACAATTACCAACGAACTATTCGGATATCATTGATATCGTCTTGATAAATTGTCTTTAAATATTCGGAGTAAACGTGATCTGTTGTTATTGACTAACTGCCGTACGATTAATACGTACGTCAGTTAAACCAATCAGTGAACTTTATTTTATTTTATTAGTGACGTCATAGACATGCGTTTTCTAGCTGTTTTGGCTCTTTGCTTAGCGGTTGCTTCCGCGACGGTCTTGAAGCCGTACCATGAGTCTGTAGGCATCCCATTGGCTGCCAGACTCAAGGCTGCAGAAGATGCCATGGTCTCCAAGAGCGGGAGGAGTGGAGACTCCATGATGGTTGAGAAGATCGTCGGTGGTGTTGTTTCTCCCACTGCTGCGCATCCTTATCAGGTCGGTTGTCATGTTTTTATACAATTATTTCATACTTTTTTCAATCTTGTCAAACATGATTTTGAAGAGCCTGTTAGTAACTTTTACCATAGACTAAGTATACTCACTTTTACTAACTTAAACAGTATCTCCGTAAACATTAGTGTCTTTAGTACATCTACGTAAACATTTAGTCGTCCACTCGGTCAATAACTATCAAATTTACAATTTGTTATCAATATAAACGAAGAGACCCTAGTCCAGTAATTAGTACAAAAATTGCATACTAAATTAACTATCATATTTAAAGCTGGTTTAAATATGATAGTTTTTCACACCTTGACTCCTGATCTTGACTGATCCTGACGTAAATGTCCCATGCCAATAAATGCACGTACACCCTTCTGCCACAGTATCGCTCACTAGTGATCATAATACCGTGTAAAAAAATGTATAGCATAAGAAATAAAATTAATTCTTCTTCCAGGCTGGACTCTCTATCTCCATGACCCACACCACCGGTCTCTCAGCTTGCGGTGCGTCCCTCCTCTCCGCCAACCGCCTGGTCACAGCTGCCCACTGCTGGTTCGACGGCGTCAGACAAGCTTGGAGGTTCGAGGTGGTTCTCGGCTCCCAGATGCTGTTCCAAGGAGGCACCAGGATCTTCACTTCTAGTGTGGTGATGCACCAGCAATGGACGCCCAGTTTGTTGTGGAATGATGTCGCTATGATCTACTTGCCTAGCAGCGTACCTTTCTCAAGTAAGTGTAGGACATTTTTTGTTAGTAAATTGAGACAGTAATTCAATCCAAGATTGTCTGGTAAATGGATCTTTGGCTGTATGACTGCAGCCAAAGATCCATTTACCAAACAATCTTGGCTCTGAAACACTGCCCAAGGATATCCCAGAATCTTTACATCTATTGTTGACGTCATTTATCAGCCTTATACCATAGTTTGCCTGAATTTTGATACCACACAAAAGGCACACTCTACCCGGGGGTTTGTTATTTTCTTTTTCCTTGCAACAGAAAAGGCATTTTAATATAGTTATTAGAATGCTTGTTTTTTTTTGCCATAAAGCAAATCGAGCAAAGCCTTTAGAATGCTCTGATATTGAGGTAAACCCTATTTCTTTTATAATTTCCAGACCTGATCCAGCCCATTGCGCTGCCCAGTGGAGTAGATCTATTCGACACGTTCGCCGGCCAGTGGGCAACCGCTGTAGGATTCGGAATCACCAGCGACAGTAAGATTAATGATAAACCACAGCAGCTCACAAACAGCAACAAAGAATTTGGAATATACAATATTCCAATAGCCTTCATTCAGAAACTCACTTAAACTTTTTTAATATAAATTAAATTTTTCATTTTTGAAATATCTTTATTTACATATACTTAAGCTAAATATACAATGCCAGTGTAGATTTTCAAGCCTAGCAAATTGCAATGATATTAGATATTCTTCAAGTTATAACACTTATAAAGAAAGGTATTTTCAAAATTGTGTTTAAAAGTGGTGGTTATTTGAAGGGACAGTACAGATACAGATAGTTATACAAATACAGATACATGTAAGATACAGATGCAGATTTATGTAAGCTTATTTTAGAATTTGCATATTTTTTAGCATTTTTGGATTTCGGTAGTTTGGTCGTGTGTAGAGGATAGATTTGTCCTAGGAAAAGCACAGTGTGAATCGCAGGCTATTTATAAGTAACATATTGCGCATGTGAGCTGAGAGCTTTTAAAAGGGTAATAGTATTCATTGCCTCAGCATTCAGAAATTTCATCACAGACAAATGCAATTATGACAGCAAACTTCATCGGGCCCTGATTCTGTAAGGCCCAGGCTTGTCTTGCCATAAACGCGTGACGTCACACGACATCGTAACTTGTATCGTATCGTGGCACGGTAAGACACGGTTAAATGGTATTCTGCATGCCATACGATAGGTTGTCTATGACACGTTACAATTACACGTGTTCGTCCAAAAATCTTCTTTCCGGTTTTTTCTATAAATTGCGGTTTTTGATGTGAGCGTTTATTTATTAATTAAAAGTTAATTAGGTCGAGAAAACCATAAAATAATACACAATTTCTTGATTGATTACAAAAATTCTAATAAAAAGCTACAAAATCACTTTTGCTTACTAAAATAAAACCTCTGAACTATGATTTTTCAACGAACAATTTACTCGTATTGTCAGTGTCAAATTGTAGAATTTGTTTTGTAAATATTAAATTAAATATCTGTAAATATTTTTCCTGTATTTATCTTCGCGTGAGTGTTTTGCAGAATGGATAGTATTTTACGCAGAAGGATAATTTGACTGGCGAAGCAATAGCCGCTCCCTCTCGTGCATGAGGTTTCGTGCGCCGGTCGTGGTGCTGGTGCTCCTGAATGGGAGGTCGACGCGCCTGCACCACCTTCAGGAACCACCGCATGTCGTCCCGGTGCTGTAGAAAAGCGCTGCCACGGCAGGCATTTCACCACCAGCATCACCACGTCGAGCAACGCCGACCGTCACTGGAACGCCGCCGGCCAGAGCGACTCGAGGTGACTTCCCGGGTTCAGCGTGCCCTGGAGCCCTCATTAGAGAACAGTCTCGATGAGGCTTATTGATGAGTGTATAATAAAAATCTATTTAAGCAACAATAATATTCTGTTTTAGTCCCTTCAGTGCCTTGATTAAGATAATTAGTGTTAATAGGGCTCAAATTACCTTTCAGGTACATATAGGAATTGTAAAAATATTATTTGATAGACACAAATACAAGACAAAGTAATCAAAGAGCTTTGAAGCTAATAGTACCCACTACCCATAAAGACTAACTGATAATAAAATAGCCCAACCCCGTTCAAAGGGCCACCCGCCCTTGCAGGGATTGGCCGAGACCTGAAGCCATATCGCTATGGTTTTTCAGGTATTCGGCCTAATAGCCCTGCTGGGCCGGAGCCACCTTTTGACGGCTGACTGGGCTGGGCTTGCAACAGCTAGGTGATGGGTCCAAATTGAATGATCATACATTTAACAACACCATTCACAATGAATCACTAATCGCTTTCTTATACCACATATAAGATTAAAAAATGTCATATTATGTTGAATATGAATAAACTTACAATTGAAGTAGGATAGGATACTTACTTATTTATTAGGATTAGTTAACCACAGGCCACACGATTCGAGATAATAAATATTAAGATTTTAAATTTTATATTAAGTTATAGATTTTAGAATATTTAGTTTTAATTTTAGCTACACCCTAATTCCCCTCTAAACAGGGCAAATGTAAATACCTACATTTATGCTAATAAAGGAATTGAAATAAAAAGCCTTGTTATTCTTAAAACCTTATAATACATGTAACATTATTTAACTACTATATCTCTATTATAACATTTCTGGTTACTTAATAGGTATTAAGTCAAATTACTTGACATTTTATTTTATTTACATAAGTTATATGACTCCTTCTAGGTAAAGGCCTCTTCCAGCCTATTCCACCTTGCCTCCAGTTCGGTGCAACTTTTTCTATATCTTTGTTCTACCTGTTTTCAGGTCTTCCTTGTTTTCCTAGTGCTCCTTTCCAGATACTTGCTCTTTTTGTCCATCTTTTATTTGGTAACCATGCAAGGTGCCCGGCCCATTTCTATTTCTGCTTTAGTCCATGTTGTAAAGCATCCACAATTTTTTTGTTTTCTTTCTCTTATCTGAACATCTTATTCTGTATTTGAGCTTGATTTTTGTTATATGTACTTCTTACCATGGAATGTTGGCATGTTTTTGTATCATTCGGCTGGTTGTTGCAAGTGAACTTACATTAGGTATATGTGCACAAGTATATTCTGTTTGTTTCTTTGTTGGTGTGGCATGCTTTCCTCCATGGCGGCCGGCCATACTGGAGGAGGTTGTGTGGAGATTTTACAATACATAACACTTCTTCCATAAATTTATTTGATGATTGCAGCTAGTATTTGAGGTTAGGTATGTATGGGTTTGTTATGTACATATTTTTTTGTTTTTTCTGGCCTTTTCACACTATTTTCACGGAAGGAGGCACAAAAAACACTATTTTCAGATGGATATTTGTCACTTCACAGGTTGCTTTATTGTTTTCAACAGGTTTTGTCCGTTCATCTTTTTGTTGCGTAGTAATTCGCCGTTTGCCGGTCGGCTTGTTGTTTTCGAAAATGCTTCGATTTTTAAGGTGTTTTCTATTGTAAAACAGGTTTTTAGACGATTTTATCCTCAATAAATGTTTAGTAGCACAAATTTTATTCGGAGATTGAAACTTATTGTTTACACAGACACAGAATACTAAGTAGTTACTATGGGTAATACCGTGTCTTGGCGTGTTACGTGCCCTCGCAGCGCAAGATAAGTTGACAGTTCAATTCCTTACGTCACTGTGGTTACGGAATCTGATATTGGCATAGCGAATACCATAAACGCGCGTAACACGCCTTTAACGTGTCTTGCCGTGTTACGATAGAGAAATGGCCTTACAGAATTAGGCCCCAGATCGAAAATTGCCACGAAACACTGATACTTGAAGTATATATATGTAGTTGCGTGTCTTACACTTTTATCTATACTTACATTAGAGTATATTTTCGAGTTTTCAATTTCCAGCCGAGGCCGGTGTCTCGTGGAACACAGTGATGCGCCACGTGAGCGTGCAGGTCATCACGGTGGCTCAATGTGCTGCCACCTACAACCAGCAGTTGCCCTACGTGCAGGCTTCCACCATCTGCACCAGTGGAGTGGGAGGAGTTGGCATCTGTGGGGGAGACTCTGGCGGTCCTCTTCTGCTGAACAGGAATGGTGTGCCTATTCTGGTAAGATAGTTGTGAACTACTAGCGTCCCGTTTCATCCGCGTTCATCCGGGATTAAAAGTGGCCTAGGTGTTAATGCAGGGTCTAATCTATTCCATTTTTTTTTTTATTAAAATCGGAACAGCCCTTTGAGCGCAAAGAAGCGGATAACATATTACTGGGGTTGGATGGGATTTTATCGGAATTGGCTCAAATTTTAGATTGATCTCTACAAATAATCTTTTTGACACGTTGCTATACCTATTTGGTATGTGTATGTTGGTATGGTATACTTTTCACCGTTTCAAGGAAACTATATAAAAATGATTACTTCTGTAATACGTAAATTATTCAAGCTTACCGAAAAAACACCAGTACCTCTTCTCGCATTACCCGGTCGGTAGGTAGGTACCATTATTTTGTACTAATGGTTATACATAGATTTCATAAAAAAACTTCACGTCCACTAAACATTATAGCTGCTGATTACAGTACCTACATTAATCAGTGAGATATTAAACCAATCTGTAGGTAATTTTCGTAGATGTTAAAATCACTTCGCGCGGTACACCAATCAAGGATTAATATAATCTAAGGTAGATTAAACGATTATCGACGTCGACTGTATTTTTGAGTATTTGATTTGGTATCAAAATAATCTATGATTTCATGCCATAATTATAAAGTTATCAAATTTAATGTACATTGAATCAAGTGGCAATCGTTATTTTTATTGCCCTTGCGGCGTAATAATGTAAACATATGTGTAATGTAAATAGTATATACTTAAGTAAATGTATAAACTAATTTTAATTAGACTTACATGACTGTCTAAGTTGAAACATACAAAAAAACATGTCGAGGCCACTTAAAGTTTCAACACAAACATGCATTCATAAAACTAAACACACACATTGAAAGTTTACACAATTATTTATTTATCATGGTCTTCAAATCCATGGTAAAGAGGCATTCTAGATTGTAATTCTCCGAAAACAATGTAGGTACCTAGTCACTTCACTCCGTTATAGCAATAGTGACATAAAAATCAAGACGAATTCAACAAAATAGTCTATGTCGACCATTTGTAACATTTCAACCATCAATCAATGAAATATACTTTATTGTACACTAAAATAAAGGATTAAATTTACATAAAAAGGTTATAAGGTAACCAGGGACTTTGGGCGATCTTATTATTGAAGTGATCTCTTCCAGGAAACCTAGTTTGGACAACACTAGAGATTTTCGAGACTATGTAGTTACAAAGCAATTAACTAACCTTTTCTCGACAAGATTTTAATACTTACCAAAATTAACATTATTATAATAATAAATTTTAACTTTGTGATTTTTTTAGTTTTAAAACAATTTTTTGAGATGAAATGTGTTAGGTAAATTCAATTTAAAAGCGAGTGTGGCTCAGTGGTTCCAGTGTCTGCTTTTCATCCAGAAGCATCCTGGTTCGAATCCGCCCTACACCAATGACTTGTATTTTCAAGTTATGTGTGGATTTGCACTCGCTTAGCGGTGAAGGAAAACATCGTGAGGAAACCGACATGTTTGAGGACCACAATATCCGAGGACATGCGTCTTCCGTGGAAGGACCTGGGCGCCCACCACGATGTATCTGCCCAAGAAAACTCCCCTAATGAATTAATTCTGCGGGGAGTCACGACCCTCAGTCATGAGGAAATACGACTCGAAGAGAGAGAGAGAAATTCAATTTAACGAGATATTGTAATTTGTGTTGCATTTTCTATGATTATATATAAATATTATATTGTGTGTGCTGCAACTTTACCTATTATTTTTAATTTCTATTTCCAGATTGGTGTGAACTCCTTCTCAGCCAACAACGCTTGCGAGCGCTCCCACCCATCAGGCTACGCCAGGGTCACTAGCTTCTACAACTTCATCGTACAACATCTGTGGTAACACTCAAGGAAGACACGGGATCTGTGGATGTGCGTTATGAAGTGCTACTTCAACAAACACTAATTAAATATAAAAATAAAAATAATTATAATTCCACGCATAACAAAGCCAAGATGGATGAGAGATGGAAGCCATAAGAATTAACCAGTGATTTAAGATATGACAAAGTGTGAATGTCAGGACAGGTCGATATATAGGTACAGTGCTTAACGTCAGGCAGGCTGTAGTCAAACGTAACCCTATTCCGTGTTAAAAATAAAAGAAAACCACTTACAACTAATAAAACTAAAAAAGAGTATTTACATTTAAACTAAATTTAAAACATCCACGTCATGTGGTATGAAGCCAAGAACGCTGGCTGCATTCCCACGCTGGATTGCTATAATTTTTCTTACAACTAAAATACTTATAAATGATGTTAATTGTCGTCCACTTATATGTTTTAGTTTAAAATTGTTATGATATTAATTCTGATTTACAAGTAAGCAAGTGATCAACGTAGCGTTCACAGAATATTCGACAAAAAGATACTCAATATTTACGGACTTATTGTTATTTTGTTAATGTATGAATCGAGTTAGGAGTTAATAAATAAATTCAGTCACAATGTACCTGCGATGCGATGTTGTTTTATTTCTTCAAAATCATTAATTTTACCCAGTGATAGAAATAACGTATAGTTTATCAGAGTTTTGTGTAGCGCCCGTAGCTCAGCTAGCGGAGATAATCGCATGCGATTACCAATGTTAAGCAAAGGTCGACGCGGTCAGTTCTTGGATGGGTGACCGAAAAGTGGTTAAATTGTAGGTCCCGGCTGTTTGTCTATCAATCAGTCATGTATCAGTTTTATATGGCAGTCGTTAAACTATGTCAGGGGCCCTTAGGGCGGCTTGATAAACTCTCGACACCAGAGTTGGCCATTCACCATAAGAAGAAGCTTACGTTGGGATTTTCCAGCGGCACCGACTCCTAATATTACTGATTCAATGAGAATACTTATAGGATTGTAAGTTTCAATAATTTGATAGATTTTTACACCCAATTCTGAATTTTAAAGTCGCAAAAATGAAAATAAATTATTTATTAACTTTTTCTTGATACATGAAATCGGTTGTTGATTTTTTTGACATTTTTTTATCTTATCTGTGCTTAAAAATCGTTTTTATGTTCACTAAATATCTGCTGACACAACAAACATTTATCCAAGTGTGGTTTTATGAAGTGATCAGTTCGTATTTTTAAATCACATAAAATGGCAGACCAATTAAGGATTAACGTAATCAGCAGATTAAACGCTTACGTAGAAAGATAAATTTTATATGAATAAAAATACATGCTGAGATATCGATACCTAGGCTGAGTTTTTAGTATCAGATTAGATACCTAATTGTACCTAATGAAAATAATCTATGATTTCATACCACAAAATATCTGGCGCATAAGATACGTAAGATTGTTTCTTTCATTATAGCCACAACATAATAACATAGATAAAGCCCTCATTCAATTGAGCAGTCTTTGTCTTTTTACTTATTTTCCAAAGTTGCATAGAGGAATAACCACATATCAATTTTGTTTTTCCATTTACACTGTATAGTTAATATATGTAACTATCGTTTGTTTAAACAGATTGTCCAATTAACGATATTTAGATTAAATTCCTTGACACAGTGCACCTAATGCTGGCAGTGAACCTATCATCTGCCAGAACCGGGTGCGCCTGTGCCCGGAGGGTAATTGCTTAGCGATCCGAACATGAATAGAAGCAGCATTTCTATTGATACAAATGCTGCTTCTATTCAATCATTCTATTCTATTCATTCAAATCGATGATTATAAATGACTTGAAAAATTACTAGCTATTTTCGATATTTTTAGCTAACATATTTTCAGCATTAAGCTTTTACATTTTTCAGTCTCTAAGGTTGATGAAACTAGGCGAGTGTCAACTGTAGATTTAGCATATACCCTATACATAATAAGCACAGGGTACACGTGTAGTAACATTTGTGATTGCAATAAAGACATATTCTATTATATACGGTGCTATTTTTTTTTATTCCGTGTTCTTTGGACGTTATCCAAGGTCTTGTCTAGCTATTCGCTGCTATTATCATAAATCAATAAAAAATTTGGATTAATTATATGCGTCAAAAATATGAATGTTATCGAAAAAATCATACGCCCCAATCACATCGACACGTGACGAAATGAAGCCTAAAAAAACATACCAAAACAAAAGCAATAAATTTTAATATGTAGAGATATAAAATTAGATCAGCTTAGAAAGACATACTAACTCTCTCTCTCTCAGTCTTAATTCCTCATGACTGAGTGTCGTGATTCCGCTGTTGAATAAATTATTTTAGGGGAGTTCTCTAGGTCATATGCAAGGTGGTGGATGCCTGGATCTTTCCAGGAAACCCAAACAAAAAGTAGTCATACAAAAATATACTAAATGAAAGCTATAAATATATACAGCAATTGACGTCTCAGGCGAGCTTATGAAGTGTTGGAAATGAATCACTCACTAAGCAAGCTAGGTATAAAAATACATGGTGTAACATCCACCCTATCTCCGTAGATCTTAATCAATGATATAATCCTATTATCTGCTACTCAATATCGCAAATTTAATGACATAAAGTGGATGTATTTTATGATTCGAAATCATTTAGATAATTGATGCGATAATTTTGGCAAATCACTATAAAAGATTTGGGGTTTGATGATGGATGCTAGTTTTTCTAGAGTTTTTAAAATGCGTGCTCTGGTTTTGTTGTTTTGTGCGTTTGTGGGCTCTGCGTCGGCCTTTGTCGGGGTGGAGAGAAATTACCACGACGTGGTGGGAATTCCTCATGCTGCTGAGTTGAAGGCTTATGAAGATGCTGTGATGAAACGTTATCAAGGAGAGGACAGGATTGTGGGAGGGGCGGTGGCTCCCATTAATGCTCACCCGTATTTGGTATGTACTTTTATACAAAAGTATTCTCAGTGTTACAAAGTTGCATAGGGTACTACTAAAAATAAAAGAGCAAACCTCTGAAAACTTGTGTCGCAAAGAAGTTTTTGTATTTCAAGGTCGCAAAGAAGAAGTATAAAATATATTTGAATATTAAGTACCTATTATACAAAAGCGAAACCTTGTTCGTTGGTCTGTTTCGTTCTTCTTTTACGCTGCCTCGGAGCCAGGAAATTATGATTTTTAGTAGCTACTATGGTATGGGAGGAGGAATATGCCAAGAGGCAATTTGAGCTGAGAGACATTATATAAATTGCCATTCAGAGTAAAACTGTATAAACTACACCTCAGTTTCAAATACAAGGCTTATCATCATCATGGTATGAGTACAGCACAAATGCTTATAACGCGGCCGAAGTAACGAGCTGCTGCTAAAACTAATAAAATAATAAAACATTCTTCTCCCTCACAAACAATTGCCAATTAACTTCCAGGCCGGCCTAGTAGTATCCATCATCGGTCAAGCGGGAGTCTCAGCTTGCGGTGCGTCCCTCCTCTCCGCCAACCGCCTGGTCACGGCTGCCCACTGCTGGTTCGACGGCGTCAGACAAGCTTGGCAGTTCGAGGTGGTCCTCGGTTCCTCGATGCTGTTCTACGGAGGCACCAGGATACAGACGTCGAGTGTGGTCCTGCACCAGCAGTGGACGCCTAACCTGCTCTGGAATGATGTTGCGATGATCTATCTCAACACTAATGTTGCGTTTAATGGTAAGTATAGCCTAAATTTGAAAGAAAACATTTATTGTGACAGATTTATCAGAGAAACAAACACAAGTAAGAACATAATAAACAAACAAACATACAATCTGCCACAACACAGCTCCAACTCAGCATAATGCTGGTTGTGTGGAAGCAACCAGCGCTGGTCTTCCGTTGGGGCTGGCAATTTGGGAGAAAACGTGAAGATGAACATAATACTCCTCAAAATATGCTAATTTCTAATTAATTTTCAAAATCGTTACTCAGTATACAAATTAAAACAATAAAATACGATACGAAGTTTACGATTAAAATAATTGATTTACCATAAAATCTGTTTTAATTGTTATTTAAGGAACCCAAAATTAAATCCAAGTGCAGTCATGTCACATACTTTTAAATTTATTGATAAAGTTTTTTATCAAAGCAGTACATAGTTAAATGCATTGCGATGTCGAGATTAAAAATTGATATAAATATTATCTATGTCTGTAATATCAATCAATCTCTGACACGACTTTGTTTTTAAATTTGTAAATAGGTACCTAACATTATTTTGTTACTCGTGCAAAAGTACCTAACTATCACGTATTATCAAGTAATGGTAGTATTAAAATGCTTACCAATATTAAAAAAAAACGTTAACCAACGGATACAGAAGCAATAGAGAAACATTAAATTGAAATCACAAATCTAATTTATAAGACAACACGACCTGATGATGATATACCAGTTCCCCACGCACTATAATCCAGCGGTCTTTAAAGCGGGATTGAATCGGTTCTTATCGAGTAAGCACGCTCCATCTTAGGCCATAGCCTTTGCTTAGGCAAACTATGGCCAAGTGCCACACCCTGTTTTAGTTAAAAAAATATGTTGATCTTTTTATTTTTGCAGAGGCGATCCAGCCCATCGCGCTGCCGAGCTCTGCTGACTTGTTCGACACATTCGCTGGCCAGTGGGCCGTAGCTGCTGGCTACGGGAAAACTGCTGACTGTACGTACTACACATGTTATAGCATTTAAAGTGTTAACACGTAAAATTTTAGGTCCCGGCTGTTCGTCATAGTAAGGCCATGTCAGAGTTGGCCACTCTCATTCGATAAGAAGACGATATTATAGAATATGTACCTACCTATACTGACTGCTCTGTTAGCTTTGTTGGTAGTGGCTCTGCTTTCTAATCTAAGAGTGCGGGTTCGATTCCCGCATAACACAAGTAATATATGCATATTAAAATTTGTATTTACTTGTGTTGAGTCTGGTCGTTTCTAATAAGTATGTATATTATACAAAAAAGTATATCATTACGAACGAAAATTCGAACATTAGATACAATCCAGACGATTTTTAAAATAAATATTCGCCATTCAACACAACAAATTTATTACCTACATAATATGTATATCAGCAAACTTTACAAATATACCCGGACGCTTAGCAATATTGCAATAAAACATTACCTAACCTTTATGTAGCTTTAATATTTTTTAAGCGAGTGTGGCTAAGCGGTTACACCTGACTTGTGTTTTCAAGTTAAGTGTAGTGTAGTGCACCTTGCTTAACGGTTAAGGAAAACATCGTGAGGAAACCGACATGTTTGAGGACCAAAATATCCGAAGACATGTGAAGGACCTGGGCGCCCACCAAATGAATTAATTCTGCGGGGGAGTCACGACCCTCAGTCATGAGGGAATACAACTCAAGAGAGATTTAATAACTAAGACGACACAGCAACTCAGCACAATTCTCACCTTGTCCTTCCCTTGTCAGCTCAGCTAGGAGTATCAGTGAACACCGTGGTGAGCCACGTGGACCTGCTGGTGATCAGCGTGGCGCAGTGCCAGGCCACCTTCGGGAGCGTATTCGTGCAGTCTTCCAACATCTGCACCAGCGGCGCTGGGGGTGTAGGCATCTGTGGGGGAGACTCCGGAGGACCTCTGGTTGTGGTTAGGAACGGTGTGCCTACTCTGGTGAGAATTATTTTAAAGCTCGCGGCTTTGCTCGCATTAAGAAGTAAAACTTGCATCCCCTATTTCACCCCTTTAAAATTGGCATTTCCAAAAATCCTTTCTTAGCGGATGCCTACGTCATAGCATCTACCTTCATTCCAAATTTCAGCCTAATCCGTCCAGTGGTTTGGGCTGTGTGGACCTTTGAGTTTTATATATATCGATTTTGGCTTTCCTTGTTTATTTACAGACGCTTGATGCTTGATACATTGAACAATCAAATCAGAATAATTGGATTACATAATAAGTTTCTCTTTCATGTCGAAAAATGCCTTCATTTTTTAATCCAATGTTGTGGGGCTTCAAAGTTGCCCATTCGCACACAATTACGCTTTAAGTGGTGTAAAGTAACCGTGACTATAACACGTTTACTTAATTTTATTATATATCGTTTAGTAGAGTACTGATTTTCATTTATGTTCAAAAACAATGGATTTAAAAGTAAATTAAGCCGCAAGCATATTTAACGCGAGGCACGCTACTTTATTGTTTTGACATCATTTCACACCACACAAAACATTGAAGTCCCATAATGACTTCATTTACAATTTCAATTTATTATTTACTATATTAATAAATGTATCAAATAAATTAATTAAAATAAGCAATGCGATAAGGTCTAAGGTCAAATTTATAGCGTCAATGTGGTAATCATTATACCCTTCTGTTCCAGGTGGGTGTAAGTTCGTTCGTAGCTAACATCGGGTGTCAGCTCGGTCACCCGTCAGCCTTCGCGAGAGTCACCAGTTTCTACAACTTCATCCTGCAGCACCTGTGGTGAACAACAGAACAACAAAGCAGCGCGTATTTAATTCTAGTGGACGCCCGCGGTTTCGCTCGCATTATTTCAGGATAAAAAGTAGCCATTGACACTCCTACGACCTTATTCTACCTACATACCAAAAATCATGACGATCTGTTCTCCCGTTTTTGACACAAACAGACAAATAGCATGCTTGATAAGAAACCAATATATTATACCTACTGAAAAAGTTGCAATAAAATCGGTTACCTACAAAAATTAATAATATTTAATTGATTACAAAATTGAGTAAGTACTATAATAAGTTCGATATGTTTTATGGCCTTGTCCAAATAGCTGTGTTTTTTTTCTGGGACACTGGGTAACCCGAGTGTCCCAGAAAAAAAATAAGAATGACTTTAAAATATAACTAACACCTGTTGAGTTAGTGCTCGTATGTCGACTAAGTTGCTTTTTTCTACTAATAAAATATATATATATATTTCAGGTTTTTCAACGCAATCCTCTTACTTACATATGTACATTGCCAAAAATGTATCATAATTAAAATTATGTGTTTGTCGGAAAGGTGCGCAAACGCTACGCTATCGCCTAATATTTGTAAGTCTGTGATAAAATACTAGGATAAAACCTTATCACAATCATTAGCTGAATATCCTAAGTACATAACTACTTGTAAGACTCTCTATACAGTAGACTTCGCGAATATTTAGCTCTGTAATATTACTCGTAGATATTACATATATTCAATTGGGAAGAAAAATTTGAAACTTTAAGCATTTTTTGACATAGGTACATATGTATAATAGATTATAACATTACCCAAAAACAAACTAAAATAAATATCATAAACATAAAAAGGGCACTACTACATTCCATGCGCCAAAAGTATAATGCTATGAATTTTCTGACAGATTGCTAATAAGAACCTATCAGGCAGATTCAGCATCAATTATGTGCATAATTCAATGCAATGCTCAAGTATCTATTCCTGTATGTACCTAAGGAATAAATGTCTAACGTTTCACCTACAAAATATACATACCTACATACATACGGACAGGCAAAAATAAATTGGGCTTATATTGAAGTAGATACGCTTCACTCCTTCGCTCGCTCCGTCAATCTATCAAGTAAAGGAAGTTTAATACACAGTGTTACATATTCATATACATATATGGCCAAGGAAACTTTTTGACACGACCACGTTTTGTGCCCTTTTTAGATACAAATAAATATGATTCCAATAGTGGAATAAACGAGTGTGTTAACACGGTGAAGCGTGCGCCTTTCTAACTGATCAACCCCGGTTCGATCGCAGCCTGCATCACACACATACTTGTTATACACATTGTTCGATATATAATATTTTTAATACATTTTATAATGTTTACGGACCTTAATCTGAAGGACATCGTGAAAGGACCTGGGCGATGGGCCCAGTCCACGATGTATGATCAGATCAATAGAACGAATTCGTTCTGTGAAGGAATCAGGAGCCTTTAAAATGAAGAAATACGGCTCAAGGAGGAAGAGAGGATTATAAACAAACCGGCAGCTTAGCCAGCGTAGTTTCGGGATTAAGGTAGACTATGTCACGTGGACTTTTGTACATTTAAATACCATATTGTACAAAAGATAAAGTGTTATCAAAATCAGCATAAAATAATCACCGGATTAAAAAAAGACAATGCTATTATGTGATTTATTATGATAAAATTTTGATGAATTTGGTTATAATCATGCGAGTACTATATAAAGGGAATTAATACAATAGTTGACGCTTTCATTGAAAGACGGTGGCAGGAGGAGAGAATAATAAAATGCGAGTGATTGTGGTTGGACTTTTGTTAGTGGCTGTGGCCTCTGGTTTCCAAGATGTGCCGAGGTACTACCATGAAGAAGTGGGGATCCCTGAAGCCGCCAGGATAAAGGCTGCCGAAAAAGCTATTATTGCTAAACGTGGAGGTAAAACTGATGACCGTATTGTGGGTGGTGCGGTCGCGCCGGTCAACGCACATCCTTATTTGGTGAGTCTTTTATATCACGTGATTAGTGGAATTACTAAACTGTTAGCTTGTTCGAGACACATTATTTTCAATTAGAGATTAATCTACCGGATGCAAATAGGTATTATGACATAACAAAGCCGTGACAGATAACAATATCGTTATGTAAATTATGTAGGTTTTATTATAATTTCCAATCAGTACTACTGAATTAATAATCACAAATCAAATTAGAGAAAATGTTGAATATGTGTAATTTGCTAGATAGCAAATAGCTTATTCGGATTAGCCGGGGAATGTTATCTTCTCATCTCTACTTGACTACTCAGAGCAGCTGGTTGCTGGTTCATCTATTTTGAACCCCGTCTAAGATGACCAATAAAAATGTATTTACAAATTAACCTTTCAGGCTGGTCTAATCATCAACCTTGTTGGCATCGCTGGCCAATCAGTATGCGGTTCCTCGCTCCTGACTTCCAGTCGCCTGGTCACAGCCGCCCACTGCTGGTTCGACGGCCGCAACCAAGCCTGGCAGTTCAACGTGGTCCTCGGCTCGCAGTTCCTGTTTACTGGAGGCACCACTATCGCCACATCTAGTGTGGTGATGCACCAGCAATGGACGCCCAGCACTCTGGCTAATGATGTGGCGATGATTTATCTGCCGACCAGTGTTGCGTTTACAAGTAAGTAAATGTTTATTATTATGAGAAGTCACATATATAGTATGTATGTAGATTTACATATTTATTTAATAGAATTACAAACGTCCAAGAGGACACGGAACAGTCGTGCTGGGAAGCTCTGAACTATGGTCGCCAGATTAAAACCAATGTTAGCTTAGCTAGCCGAAATTGAAAATAAGCGAGTTAGGAGCACAGTCCTAACTCAGCCAAAATGCTGCTTGCGTGAAAAAATAACCACTAAATTCTGTAACTACGTAGTTATAGAATTTAGTGGTTATTTTATTAGGACTATTAAAATACACTATCCCATTTCTTTTTACTACACTATCCTACTCTTGGGAAAAGGTCTCCCGCAACTCCCTCCATGCGTCCAGGCACCCCGAAACCGGTCGAGATCCTGACCTATTTTTCTTAAATAATGTCAATTCTTTTCCATTCTCTTCTTCTTCTTGAGTCGTATTTCCTCATGACTGAGGGTCGTGACTCCCCCGCAGAATTAATTCGTTAGGGAAGTTTTCTTGGGCAGATACATCGTGGTGGGCGCCCAGGTCCTTCCACGGAAGACACATGTCCTCGGATATTGTTATCCTCAAACATGTCGGTTTCCTCACGATGTTTTCCTTCACCGTTAAGCGAGTGCAAATCCACACATAACTTGAAAATACAAGTCATTGGTGTAGGGTCGGATTCGAACCAGGGTGCGTCTAAATGAAAAGCAGACACTGGAACTACTGAGCCACACTCGCTTCCATTCTCTTACCTCTAGTCAATATTATAAAATTATCACTCACTCCCATGTCTCCCTTATTATTTTCAGCTGCTATCCAGCCCATCGCGCTGCCGAGTGGAGGGGACCTGTTCGACACTTTCGCAGGCCAGTGGGCCACCGCCGCTGGATATGGAAAGATCAGTGACGGTGAGTCAAATCTAAATACATATATAAAATTCTAAGGTGACTGACTGACTGATATAGTGATCTTTCAACGCACAGCCCAAACCACTGGACGGATCGGCCTGAAATTTAGTATGCAGGTAGGTGTTATGACGTAGGCATAAAAGAATGGACTTTTGTTTCCATCGAGGTGCTCGTGAATTTCACATGGCAATTTCGAAACTAATAACAATATTAACGTTGCCTATTTATTCATTTGATGATTGATCCATGATTCGAAATTATAATTGTACTTACGCTTAAGTAATACAATCTAGTATTAAACTTGTAATTTACATATATTTATATAGCACTGTAATTATTTTCTAGGACTTACAACAATATAATGTGACGTGTAAAATGGCTTGAATAAAATGATGATTATGATTACAGCGCAAGCCGGCGTCACCGTCAATACCCTGGTCAGCCACGTGACGGTGCCCGTCATCACCGTGGCATCCTGTCAGGCCACCTTCGGTACCCTCTACGTGCAGGCCTCCACTCTCTGCACCAGCGGCGTTGGGGGAGTCGGCATCTGTGGTGGAGACTCTGGAGGACCTCTCGTGGTCAACAGGAATGGAGTCCCTACTCTGGTTAGTACTGTTGCTTGCTTCTACTAATGTAATGTATGGATGATGCTAAAATATATAAAATTACTAAAAATACGAACCGTAAAAAAGTATACAATGAAAAGTATGATAAATTATATGTGAATAGTTAGTCTCTTAGACTCTTGGGTTAGATTATTCAAGTTTTAGTAAGCATCCCTATATAGCCTATGTCACTCGGGAATAATGTAGCTTGCCAAAAGTGAAAGAAATTTAAATATTTTAAATCGGTCCAGTAGTTTCGGAGCCTATTCATTTCAAACAAACCAAAAATCAAACCTTTCCTCTTTGTAATATTAGTGCTGTGTTCAGACAGACATGTTTAAGACCCAGTGTCATTCCAGTGTTCGCATGATCCACTTTAAACCACGGTATTTGCTTGTAGGAAAAAAAAAGTGTCGCATCAGGTAAACTGGTGTTCAAATGCCAGTAAGACTTGTAAATCTACACTAGGTAAAAGTAATAAAATAAATAAAGTAATCAATCAATCAATACACATAATAAAGGTGAAGAGAGTCCATAGACGAAGAAAAAATGTTTGAAGACACTTTGAATTGAAAGCAGAACACGTTTCTAATCATTTTTAGAAATTTTGTGTCTCTGTTTATTTTTAAACGCTCATCCCGCAAAATTAGCTGAACGGATCCTCATGATTTTTGGTATGTAGGTAGCATGAGATCTCAGAACAGTCATAGGCTACTTTTTATCCCGAAATAATGCGAGCTAAGCCGCGGGTGTCCATTAGTAATATTTATATACAGCCGGGGTTAAATGTTTTTCTTTCTTTTTTTATCTCTCTGTCAGTGTTTTATAAAAAAAATATTGAATACTCATCAAGTAATCTGTTTCCTCAGGTTTATTAGTAAAGTGATATCTAGCATTGTTTGTTGTCCACAGATTGGTATCAGTTCCTTCGTTGCCTCCAACGGTTGCCAGCTCGGTCACCCATCTGCCTTCGCCAGAGTTACCAGCTTCAACAACTTCATCCAACAACATTTGTTCTAAAAACCTACTTTGGATATTGCTCACACATATAATATATCATAAAATATTAATTGTTGTATTAATATGTCGTTATATTTGGCTTAATTGTTCCTTGCATTACACTATTAATTTATGAAAAATAATTATTTGCGAAAGTTGTATTAGTAAAAAAGTGTATTTTTTTATAAATAAAAATAATTTGAATAAACTTGGATATACACATCTACTGCTTTAAAATTACTATTAAGACTACGCAGGCAATGCCGAGATGCCAGTAGCATAGTATTATAAATGAAATAAAAAAGTAGGTTGTAATTAATATAATAAAATAACTATTTCCATTCAAGCTCCTTTATTTCGACCAAGTACCTCTGCACACACCCGCATACATGTACGTATGTACTCGTATGTATGTCTGTAGGTGTGAATGTACAGTGTTTACCGCTGCCTTACACTTACATTTACAAGATCTTAATTCTGTACAAAAAGATTTATTTCACAGTAGACCAGTTAGTTGAAACATGTACCTACTTTGTTTAAGACGTCATATATTTAACGTTCAGAGAACCGTTCTAAAGAATTAATTCTGCGGGGGAATCACGACCCTCAGTCATGAGGAAATACGAGATTTGACATCAAATTCGCGAAGCGTATGGAAACAAGAGCTATCAAAATTATGACGATTTATTTGAAAAGCTTAAATATGCATAAAATTAATGGGTAAAATATTTATTTATCAGATTTCATGGATTACGTTTATCGGCTTTTACACCTACTGCGCTTGCTATCATGAAAGGATATCAGATATTTTACTTTCCATTGCTACTGTCAAATAAATCTCTTAGTGAGAAATCTTAATTCACAAAAAATGTACACTTAAAATAATCACAATGACAATAGCGGTTTTTGAGTTTTATTTATTTATTTTCTTTTCCATTTTTATCAACGCACAACAAAAAAAGTGGATTGCTAAGTCAAAACATGAATGTGCGATGTAAACATTCATTCATTTGTTTCTTATAATTTTATTTTTTCACATCAATAATATTCACAATTCGCGCTATTTCACTGTTTACTGTAGAAGAAATATGACAATATTTGTTCTACTTCATGCGTACGTTTATTTTTTAACATTTTCGTTCCTTATTTTATAAAAACAAATTATGACTACGAAATGTTCAGACTAGAAATACAACTTATATCTAAAAATCGATTTACACTAAAAATATTATTTCACGATTACTGGAATATTTAAAATTAACAAAAAGGTAGCTGGGTTATATCTCGGGCGCTATTCTATAAAGCTAAAAACTACAAATTAAATATGACGAAAAATTCGATGATCCTCTACGGCAATGAGTCAATTTATAAATTAAATAAAAAAGCTTAAGCAATTAATATCTAGAAGTTAATTTAAAATTATTTACAAGATTCCGCAATGCAGTTGTCGACTTACTTGCACATAAATATAAGGACAATTCCATTTCAATAACTTTAATAAATATTTACAATTACAATTCATACCAAGCTAAAAGTGAAGTAAATATAAAACAATGCTGGTTATACACATGTTCTATCCCACGAAATATGTATGTTATCAGGCGTACACAAATTTTTTGAGTGCGTAACTTCATGAAAGCTCAATATCGAATGCGACTTTCTTCATGCAAACCACTTGGCGTTAAGTCAAATAGGCTTCGTGAAATAGAATATCTGTATACCTTACATATATTGAAACAACGGAGATTCTCGTAAGTATATCAGAACCAACTACCATAATGATATCACAGTTCATTTATGCAAATAAAGTAAAGAGAATTCGAATTACACTAAAATATTTTTACAATTAACCATCAAAATTAAATTGAGTCGGTATGGCATTTAAAAACAATATAAACAACTATAAATTCAACATAATCAACATTGATCCATTATTATTATTTTTATCAATATGAATATTTATCTACGTTCGTGTGAGTATATGAACATCGAATATTAATTTAATATACTTAACTATTGAATATCTATTTTTATTTATTTTTTAATTTGATAACGCTGACTTGATACGCGATAGTTACCGCTAGTACGTGCGCTGAAACATCTATGAGTGAAATTTAGGGCTCATTTTTATGAACAAAATTGTGTAGGAAAGGCATTTTTTAAAATGATTCGTCATAATCACAATTAGGAGATTAATATTTTCAGTTGTGACCAGGATAATTGAAACTTTAGATATAACTTTAGTCATGTACAATTTTTTTCACAAATAAAATCTTCGTTCTACGTTTTTCAAATGAGCCCATATGATATGATCTAAAGACAATATTTTTGTTCTATTCACCTAAGTAATGTGCAAATGTTGAAATGTTGATTGTGTCAAGAAATATATGGAATTAGCTAGTTTTATATACTTTAGGTTGGACACAGAACTTTGAGAATGTAATCTGTTAAAAGAGTGGGTACGGTGGGACTGTCTTCGTTTATCGCCTTCAGAACTAGAAAAGAGAAAAAATAAATGAATTAGTACACGCTACTGCAAATACAATAAGCAGGAGTAAATAATTTGGCAAAGTGATAAAACTTTAAGTTTATTATGACTTTATTGCTGACAAGTAACCATTGATGTTTGTGGGAAATCAACTAAAGCATAAATCAAGAAATATATTTTTTTTACTGATGCAAATCATGATACATTTTAGGAATTCCTATTTTTTCTAAAATCTTGTCCAAAAATATATATAAGTACCTATATACGTATATGAAGTATTTGTCCTGAAAAAATAATTGAAAAAACTTAAACATAGCTGTAGGTTTAGACTTTGAATTTGAATGTGTCTTTTATAATTCTTTATTTTTTATAATTGAATATAGATAAATGAAACACTTCTTACTCTTGATGAGTACTTGTAACGACTGATTGTCCGGGGTTCCTGCTTCGAGGTGGAATGGAATCACTGTTGTCAAGTACTGGAAAGAAAAAGGGAGAAAAAATTAGGACTCTGAGTTTATGAACGAGAAGACTAAAGTTCGTCGTTCCTAAAGTCGTGAGCTAAATTTCCCCATGACAGGGTCGTGACTCCCCGGCATTAATTCGTTAGGGAGTTCTTTTGGGCAGATACATCGTGGTAAGAACCCAGGTCCTTCTACGGAAGATACACGTCCTCGGATAGGACCTCTAGTGCTCAGATGACATTAAAACATACCGTCTTATTACAAAACGCGGTTTAAATATTAGTCCAAGAATTTGAAAAAGGATCGTTGTTGTTCATACATCACATTCAAGCGATCAAAATGTGAACTACAAATTGGAACTTTGATTTAACATTGGTACATTTTGTCAGTTTGATAATTAGGACAGTAGACGGTCAATTTTCGAACAACTAAAACGGACTTGGTCTAATATTTAAACCACGTTTTGTAATAAAGCTCATACAATCCTTACCTTAGGTTCGGAGCTTCCATTGTTAGGAGGCCGTTTCTTCTTCTCGCAGAGGTGCTGGCGGCGCTTGTTCTGCACAGCCAGGAGTAGAGAGATGAAGGTGTTCTTCAGCTCCTTCTCGTACTCCAGCTCGTCTCTCAGAGCCAGCTCCGCTATCAGGGTCTCGGAGAACTCGCGGATGAGGACCTCCAACTCCATGAAGATCTCATTCAGTTGCGCCAGGGAGAGCTGGCGGAGTTCTGGAAGTAGGAAATTAGTTGTTATAGTCAAAACTGTAACACTTAAAATAGTTTAGAAGTAGTTGGATATGTATAAACTTGTGTGTGTCTCAATAAATATATTTCTTTCTTTTAAGTATTATAAAGTCGTTTGTTACAGTTCTCGTCCAGAATAATGTGTTGTTTTGCCGGAAATTAATGTAAAACCTTTTATAACATCCAAACCAACAATTTTACGTTAAAACTTTTAGGAATTCACAAAAAACTAGGCCCTTTGAGGAAATTTAGCCTAAAACCATCCTGCAAACTTAATCGTTACCTACTATAAATCCTAACCCTAAATTACTTCTTTCGAAACTAACAAGAATCAAATCTATACTAATATTATAAAGCTGAAGAGTTTGTTTGTTTGAACGCGCTAATCTCAGGAAATACTGGTCCGAATTGAAAAAAATATTTTTGTGTTGAATAGACCGTTTATCGAGGAAGGCTTTAGGCTATATAACGTCACGCTGCAACTGATAGGAGCGAAGAAACAATGGAAAATGTGGGAAAAACGGGAAAATTATTCATTTTTTAGGGCTTCCGTTGCTTGCGCTGCGGAAACGGTTGTCGTGGGTAACAGCTATAATTTATAAAGCTGAAGAGGTTGTTTGCAAAAATAAATGTGATGCCCAATATAACTATTCCACGCGGACTAAGTCGCGAGCACTGCTAGTTATTTATACAATTATTACCTGTATTTGCTTTAGTTATACATCGTTATGCCCAAAATAAATAATATGATATTTAAGACATAATAACATACATTACATCTGCATATATATCTGCTTCATAACACTCGTATTGCAAAAACTGTTAACCGGTTAAAACCAGTTCCAGCGCCATAATTAAGTTGAAAGGTAAACAGAGTTCAATCACCGGTGTGTTAGCAGATTTATCTATACCTAGGTATGAGGAATGAATTACTTTCTTTCAAACAAACTGGGGCTTGTGAAAACAACGCGGAATATTTCGCAGATGAAGTGAATGAACGATAGAAAATCTTATGGAGAATAAATACTAGTTTCTTTTTCTTTTACGGTTTTGGTAACATTACTGGTAAACTCATAGTTTAAAAGAGGTAAAGTTTTAAGGTAAGGTCTTCTTATCGAATGAGAATGGCCAACTCTGGTGTCGAGTGTTTATCCGACCGCCCTAAGGGCTCTTGACATGGCTTAACGCGACAAACAGCAAGGTAGGGGTACGGTAAAATGATAATAACCATATTCTTTTCTCTCGTCTCTTCAACCAACCAACCAAGCCAATGTGATGAATAATAAAATCACTCACATGCTAGTAGAATTAGTGATCTCCTTTTTGGAAGTCAGTTAAAAACGGTAGGCGTATGTGATAAACAAAACGAAACATTTCTCAGACAAGGTGAATGTACTCGATATTAAAAGTGTAGCCAATCGAGTGGGAACGTATCGCATCATTTCTGAGAACGCTAATGGCCAATTTGATTTGTAATATCAACTTTTATTGTAGCAGCTATAGGTATTTGTATAACTAGGTCTTTGGTACCAAGTAACCAAAGGAATGATAGTATTATAACGGTTAAGCTACAAAATTTCAGTGTTTCTCTTATTATACAGACGAAAATATATAAATAGTAGTTTATCTACACTAATGTTGTAACATTCTACTTATGTTTCCAATACTTGACTTATAAAAAGATATATATGTCTTGCACTTATTCTACAATGCTTTAAAAAAGCGAACATCCTTCAAGATCTTATAAAATCTATACCTACCTATTACAGCGGTGATGTCATAGCTTTAGCAATATTTTTTGGACAAGCGGTGTGTGGGCTGGAAGCATTAATATTTCTACCATACTGGGTCCAGGGCAATCAAATGTGTCCGAATTGTTTCACAATTGGTATTTCTGTAATATCAATCTATTTGTTTTATTGCCAAGAGCCGTAGTTTTATGTCTAAATCTATCTATCGTGTCTAAATAATTTAAAATTGTTTTGTCATATATATGTATAGGCAATACGAAGGTATAAATAAATAAAAATAAATATTCTAAAATATTGCACACAGCGCCATCTAACCCTTGTATCTTGTATGTACGAAACTTTTTTCGAGTTAACAAATTACAAACGTTAACTTAACTGAGTCAAATAACAATCGCCCATTACACGTTATTGAGCTTGGCTTATAAACCCAACAAAACACTAAACGTTGACTCAACAACAGCCCTTAGTACAAGTCAATTGAGGCGACCTCTTATACGATGAAAAAGAGTCTATTTTCATCCCATGACACAATACAAACAGTTACTAGACATAATTTTACGTAATATGTCTCAATTACTGTGACAAAAACAAGCAAATTGGCCCTGAATTGATGTGAGCTCTACAGGTTTACATGGGACCGTACTGAAGCGCTCGTAGCTCAGCTAGCGGAGGCAATCGCATGAATGATTACCAATGCTAAGCAAAGGTCGAAGCAGTCAGTTCTTGGATCATCATCATCATCAGCCCGCTATCTCCCACTGCTGAGCATAGGCTTTTCTTCTTGTGCGCCACTCGTCCCGGTCCTCGCAGTTCTTGGATGGGTGACCAAAAAGTGGCATTCCATTTTGGGCGCTTCTGCGGGTCGGATGACACGACAAATTGTAGGTGCCGGATGTTTGCCTAGCTCGTAAAGCCCTGTCAGAGGCCCTTAGGGCGGCTTGATAAACTCTCGTCACCAGAGATGGCCACTCTCATTCGATAAGAAGAAAAATAAGACATGGGACCGCAAAAACCTGGTCCGTTTTGTTCATTTTGCTTTAGTTATAATGAAACTATGAGTTTTACGACTGCGTAGGTCTAAAGATAAAGCCTGGGATTTTCTTCGAGTCATGACTTTAGTTTTATTTGCGCGGGGATCTAATTTCAGATAACGCAAAGCTTGTAGTTTTGAAATATCTACTTTGATGGCTTCGCAGATCATTTGCTGGACTTTATGTCTGTATTACATATAGTAAAGTTGGATATCATATTTCTAGGATAGGATTAGTTTAAATTTTATTGCAAGCATTTATGTGCTATGATGACTATAAATAATACGATATATACTTCAGTTCAGCTTGCTTTACCCATAGGTGTTCTATAGATATTGCTAAAGTCTGGAATCGAAACTGAAGATTGTAGATATTCAAAGTACGAATACTATAATCAGAAAGGTTGTACTTGCATCCATAATGTTTAAATTGTGCTTAAAACACAAAAATGAGCTCTTGGTACAAACGAATTCACTTAAATGAGTATTTTTGTTACCACGAGTATTCTGTAGTTACGAGGTTTTTTAGATTCAGACAAAAAAATATTGAATATTACTCACTGTCTTCATAAAGCGGTGAGTTGAGCACCTCCTTGCCCTTCTCCAGCGCCTCATTGTACTCGATGATGTCACCTTCAGATGATGGAGTGTCCTGCATCATGTCGTCAATCTCCTGGATCACCTGCAAGTCATAATGAACAAGTGAATAGGTTTCTTCTACACAAACATGCTACTTATTTTAGACTACAGTGATGCATAACATCACACTTTCGGTCGAATTTTTAACACACATCTTTTAAGAAATCGGTTAATTATTATGAGTTAATTTATTAAGTGCTAACCTGCACTATGGTTGTTTTAAAAATAATTATTAATATTAGCCATAAGAAAGGAGGAGGAGGATATGAATAATTATTTATTTTTTTCGGTTAATTATTGTACTAAATCAAATATATTTCTTGTATGAATGTTTAATGTAAGGAAATATGGGGTAAGCGAGTTTATGTGTGCATGAGAAAATTGTTAAGAATATGAGGAAGGATTGTTCAATTATTTTTATTAACTATTGCACAATATCTGATGGGTGCAAAAGTTATTGATCAATTGTTCTAAAATAAAACATTTTTTGTTTTTCCTCTTAGGCTTCTAAGGCTCTTTCTTTACAGCGTAAACAATTAACAATTCTATCATCAGATAAAACATACAAACAGTAAGTACACACACAATTTGCCAGTTACGAGAAAAATGCTAAAAATCTTAGTTAGCCTCATTATCCATTGTTAGCTACAGTTCATTCGCATGAATAGAGTCTGTTTATTTAGTTTAAATCGCTGATTCATAATTTGATAAACAAGAAACTCATTCAACCCGTCAGACGCAATTCTTAGCAAACATTTTAGATTAGGTATTAAAACTAAGGTTAAACAATTCTTATGAGAAACACTTTTCTCGAGCTTGGTTTTACAAATGTATGGAAAAATGTATTGTGAGTACAATATTATAATAACAAAAATGATCTTCCAAGGCGTCCTACAATATATTTTTATTAAAAATAAAAATGCATCATTGGGTAGCGTATATTTTTACGTTTATTTTCACTGCTATAGGCACTAACTAATTGACATGAATCACATTTAACTACTTCGAATAATCCTACTTGGTTTCCTTTTTTACGTCAACCTGTGGTTTGACTGACTAAATCCTCATCACAGACAAGGAGAATTACAAGCAACAGAGACAACAAATAACAAGTATGAATAACTTAGATAGATTCACTATGTATCTATGAACAAATCATCAGCAGTCTCACAAAAAAAATCACGTAACTTTCTAAGTACTACATCGGTGAACATAATAAATAAAGCCCCATCAGAGAATTGTTAGAGCCGGGATAATTAAAACTACTCTCTGTTGGGTCGTATTCCTCATGACTGAGGGTCGTGACTCCCCCGCAGAATTATTCCGTTAGGGGAGTTTTATTGGGCGGATATTACGTGCTGGGCGCCCGCGGAAGACACATGTCCTCGAATATTGTGGTCCTCAAACATGTCAGTTTCCACACGATGTTTTCCTTCACCGCTTAGCAAGTGCAAATCCACACATAACTTCAAAATACAAGTTATTGATGTAGGGCCGGATTCGTACCAGGGTGCATCTGAATGAAATGCTGACACTGGAACCGCTAAGCCACACTCACTAATAATTAAAACTACTAGGTAAGTATGATTCAAAAGAAGTTCTCACTTACCTCATCAGCAGTCTTGACTGGGCACTCGTGGTCCTGGTGCAGGCCGCCCAGGATGAGCGCATGCATGTCCAGGTCAGACGCCACCGCCTCGTCCTCCGAGCTCGGGATCTCGTCGTCCGGGCTCAGGGAGCTCTGCAACATGGTACCGGAGGATATAATTTTTTTTTTATTATTAGTTCACAAACATAAACATACAGGTTATATTATTATACAATTCATAATTGATAACAAATTACAATTCGTATATTTTCTATACAGTGAACCTAGCTTTTTTAAATTCTATGTTTTCAAGATACCCTCCGATAGTTAAGAGACAATAGTAATTGCAAAAAAAATATGAATAATGAAATAATAATGTGGCAAAAAGAGTCCAGAAAGACTGAAGAAGAGCACGAACAACAAGAACTAAGTAACAATAAACATATGGAGGTGGTAACATGATGGTAAGAGTCCAGAATGATACAAGGTTACCAGAGAACTGTGATGTCACGAAGATAAAATCACCTGGATGAGGCTGGCTAAAGATCGAAGCCGATGGCATACTATGAGAGAGGCCTAATACTCAGAGGTGGGACAAAACCTGCTGTGGATGATGATGATGATCTTGAAGATATTGGTCAGTAATATCATAGACTAATAATTATATTCTTCTCAATTCTTCATTGGTCAAAGAATCCACGGTCAACAACACAGAAAAATCGACTCAAAAGTCTCCACAAAAAAAAATAAGTAAAGGGATTTCTGAAAACAAAAATAAACTTAAACTTGAAAAAATAGAGAAAGAATTGGAAAACCGAAACTCTACAAAGAACACCCAGAAACTCTTTGATCAGAAAAAAGACTGGATCCAAACACTAGACTCGGAGACTCCATGTTCAAAAATAACAAACAGAAGAGAAATTTTGCAGACTGCAACCACTTTCTACTCATCTCTATACTCAAGTAACGAGGAAGAAACATATTTTTGTCATAAAATGTCAGAGACAGTCCCTGCTCTTACTTACTCACGAGATCGAACGCGCGGTGCGACAAATGAAACGAAATAAGTCGCCAGGTGAAGATGGCGTCACTTCAGACACATTAATGGCAATGATAGAGCCGCTGGCGCCATTATTAACTAGACTTTTCAACGAGGTTTTAGAAAAAGAGACGATTCCCGAAAACTGGTACTATTCCATTATTACACTACTTCATAAAAAAGGCGATCGTAACAAAATGGATAATTACAGACCCATATGTTTACTACCCACTTTATATAAACTATTCTCATCTGTAATCTTGTTCCGCATTACTAGAGCCTTGGACGAACAGCAGCCTCGGGAACAAGCCGGCTTCAGAAAAGGTTTTTCGACAGTGGATCACATGTTCACAATTAATCAATGCATAGAGCGATATAACGAGTATAACAAGACTCTATATTTAGCCTTCGTCGATTATACCAAAGCGTTCGACTCTATCTTACATAAACACCTCTGGAAAAGTCTGGTAGAGCAAGGTATCCATGAAAAATATGTAAACATATTAAGGGTAATATATGGGAAGTGTCACGCAAAAATCAAATCGGAAAAAGTTGGGCCCCCGTTTGAAATAAGAAGAGGCGTGAAACAAGGTGACCCTGTCTCTCCCAAGATGTTCACTGCTATACTAGAGACAATGTTTAGAAAGCTAGACTGGTCTTCTTGCGGTATAAATATTAATGGAGAACGTCTCACGCACCTACGTTTCGCTGACGACATCGTAATACTGGCGGAAGAACACGAGTCTCTACAATACATGCTTCAAACACTGGACCTGGAGAGCAGGAAGATCGGCCTGCACATGAATCTGAGCAAAACCAAATTAATGACCAACGGAGAGCAGAAGCAGATTCAAATAGAAAACACCAGCGTAGAGTACGTCAACGAGTACATTTACCTCGGACAAATTATATCCTTTCAGGACTCTACCGCTAAGGAGGTAGACAGAAGAATAGCCATTGCTTGGAAAAAATACTGGGCTAATAAAGACATATTTAAAAGTCGTATCCCAATCCACCTCAAAAAACGGCTCATGGAAAGTACTATTCTTCCGTCTCTACTTTACGGTTGTCAAACTTGGGCTCTAAATAAAGATATAGTGGACAAAATAGCCAAGTTTCAGAGAGCAACTGAAAGATCTATGCTTGGTATCAAATTGATGGATAGAGTCAAGAACACAGATATAAGGAGAAGAACAAAGATTACTGACGCAGTCAAAATGCTTTGCCGACTCAAATGGAAGTGGGCCGGCCATCTCGCACGCATCACGGACAACAGGTGGAGCGAGAGAGTCATCCACTGGTACCCGCGTGACAGCACCAGGACGAGAGGGCGGCAGAAGAAGAGGTGGCGCGACGATATCACCCAGGCTGCAGGCGTGGCCTGGCCACAGCTAGCGAGAGACCGCACTAACTGGAAAGCAATAGAGGAGGCCTATACCCATACTTGGGTGCCCTTATAATATCACCAAAAATTTAAATACAGTAGTTACATATTATAATTAAAACTTAGTTAAAATTGTTTACAACTAATTTAAATATTGAAGGGAATAAAGGCTATTTTATTTTATTTTTTATTTATTTTTATAATGATGGAGGCCTTATCAGTTCCAATGCTGTTGGGAAAGGAGATAAGCAGTTGAACTTTGATACGAAAGTTCATAGAAGTCAATTGGGAATATCCAACTCTATTATTAAAATATATATGTACGTATGTAGATGCTATAGTTTTTTTTCTATATTTAGAAGTTTTAGCTACCAAACCAGTATAATCCTAGTTTCTATGTTTCCACCTATCCTACCTATTCTATGCTTGACATACCTACTGTACGTCGAATTCGTGACTCAAAGTTTTTCATACTTACATTTATGATGTAGATATAGAAATATGTACCTTCTTATCACTTAGGTTTAGTGTAGGGATGTGCATCTTCCGTGAGAAGGATTTAGTCCAGTCTATCGGCAGGATGTTGCCAAAGTTGCCAGTGATCGTCCACCACATCCTGAGAACAAAGAAAAGCGATATTAATGTTTTAACCATTTCAAATGATATTTACAAATATTTGGACAAAAGGAATCAAATTTGTGACATATATGTTTCATAGGGTCACTGAAATAAAATAGGCTTAAAATATGTAAGAATACTTTGTATTTACATAGTAGCAAAGATAAAGTTAATGTGGCTGACCTTAGTGAAATAATTTTAATAACGTAAAGTTATTAAAAATATCGAAGTTTAATGTAAAGTTCATATTTTTATATGAATTTCGAATAACATTCCATCTACCTACACAAATCACGTAAATACCTATAAGTAATCCCCAACATTATAAACTCGGAAACCAAAAAGACCAAGAAACGCACTCCAGTCTATTAAGTTTTAGAGGATAAGCCCCACTTATTTATCGATACTATCTAAGCCGACGTGATTTATTTCGATGGGTCCCAAGTCCATGCACCTAGAGAGAGATAAGAACTATTAGTTTCGTGTACATAAATATTTTATTAATTCTGGCCACATTAACCATCAAAGTCATGATTACCTATACATTTTTTATCATGAATAGTGGATCGTGGTTTCACTTTCGTCGTTTGGGATAAAATCCTATCACTCTTGGGGCCGTATACTACGTCCATATGAAGAAATCAGTAAATGATATATCATTCCGTTACGGCTTGAAAACAGAGCAGACAGCAACTGACCAAAAGGCACATTTTTGCTTTAATTATTATGGTATTGTAGATAGGCTCAAACTTGACTTAGTTACTTAATAAGTACTTGCAAGCTTGAAAAGGAGTGGATTATTTAACATATTTTCCTTTTGCTTTCTGTCTTTTGCATTGTTTTGTTTGTCAACGTATGTAGCCTAACTGTTTAGGCCATGAACAATGATAACCCCAAACTTGAATTCGCTGGGACCTGGGAACTGGAAGAGCTCAATTGCTCATCCCAATTGAAGCAAGGCAAGGTCGCCAGCAACTCGGTGTTAAGGTTTGAGGGAACAGATATGAAGGTAGGCAGTTATACTAGAGTGATTTTTATGTTACTTTGTATGAAAGATCGTAGTTATATTATGTAGGTTACTAAAGATGTTCAGCAAGCAAAGTCGTGAACTATAATCGATATAGATTTTTGTACTACAAGGGACTAGATTAATATTGCACTTATTATGTTCTAAGAATCAAAGTTACTGAGTTTCGACTTATTACCTAAGAATTTGAAGTGGAACAAGTCGAAGAAGCAAGAATCAAAGTTAATGTAAGGCAAAGAACTCAGCTATCGCGAAAACCTCAAATTGAAAACAACGTATTGTACTGACGTACCTATCTTGCTAATTTTAACCAGTCTGACACCTGATATCCACCGGAATAATTAGCATTAAAAACTCCAGACCGATCTTTTACCTTCTAATTCTCGCATTGCTAAATTGGTAATGAAAACTGTTTGTGATCTTGATTTCTTTGAAGGTGATTCGACGCATAAAGGAAATGTTAGAGTGCATGAGATCAAACGATCGGTTTTATTTGAAAAGCGAGTTTTAGACGGACTATTACCGGGCTTGATTGTAGAGGTAGGTAAATGATATGTGATTAACTTCGGGAGATTATGATTTTGGGTGGTCAAGAATACCTACATACGATTTATCTGGTTTAGACGAATACTTATATTATTCTGAAACTGAAGTAAATAGTCTTATCTACATAGAAATCAGTTAACATTCCTAAAAAATTATATAAGGTAGACACAATTTTGCAACTCAGTTAACATTCCTAAAAAATTATATAAGGTAGACACAATTTTGCAACTTACTTCTAATTCAAATGTAGTTTTTTTTTGTTTGGGGTATACTTCGTAAGAATGAACCTAATTGAATCTTATTCGTAGTCCTTCTAACTTGAATTATTTCGCACACCTGAGTGGCCATCCGGTCAAAAATGTTTGGAATATTTTACAAGGAATTGAGCAAAGCGTTCGATAGCATGTCTTGGGTTATTTTTCTATTCTATACTAATCGTTCCTCTTACCTTTCCTACCAATTATTCAACCATATTTCTACCGTCTACAGCTCCAGATCCCCCGTACCTCGTCCCGTGACTCACAGTCCGGAGGCACAAATTGCCGCTAATTCCAGCTCCGACCGCGTCAATTGAGGAATGTGTCACTTCATATTGCGCGTATTCCATGCCTTTATTAGGACATGGGTTTGTGACTGAATGACAGACTTTAATTTGGACTTAAAGACCTTCAAAGGCTGTTCAAAGTCTTTTGATAATAGATATCAAGTGACATTGCGTTGACTTGGAGTGATATATAGATAATTCTTTATTGTCACACACATATAAAACAAAATTAATAAAAAATACTTACATAAATTACTCTAGTGCCACCAGTGGCGGCCTTATTGCTTAAAGCAATCTCTTCCAGGCAACCATTGGATGGAGAAGAATAAATAAAGGATTATAAAGGACGTGGTGTACCTACCTACAACAGAAATAGATGCGATAGGATAAATAATATACACATATATAATTATAATATAATAATATATAGTTGATCCCGATTGTCAAAACTCTCTTTCAAAATAACAAAATACTAAGTGTACTGATTAGTTATGCATTTATACATACTATCAGGCTGGGTAATCAATGTCTTATTAATAAACTCCGATTAATGCAAGATTAACTAGAGTTTAGGTAAGTGAAATGATCGTAAACTTGTTACAAAGTCCGTCAAAGTAAGAAAGTAAGCAGAGTTCAGTTACATTTTCGAATTCCTAATGAGTATTATACCTACCTGTCTAAACATAAACGTGCCTTTCCTAGAATGCGTATGTCATCATAAATACTACGACAATTTGATTTATTGCAAACTTACATGACACTGGGTAAGTAAACTTATAAATACGTTGTCAATATTTGTTTGATGTAAGTACTCGTATATATTTACTTTAAAATAGTAGTAAAATAAGATTTAGGTTATTCATAATGTTTCTGATATATTTTCTCATGCATTTTTAGTATCTAGAACAATGTTGACGCGTCTGAAAATATGTTCATTGCTTTCTCACGGCCATTCGTCACACGGTTGCAGAAAAAATTTCAACATCAATTTTATTTTTGTCACGATATTTATCTTCGCAAACATTTTTTTTTAATTTTACAGCTGGTTACATCGTCTAAACTATTTTCTTTTCTAGTAAATTAATTAAGCCAATCCAAACAAAAATACACACCGTTAATTTTATAACACTTATGCCTAACTTTTATGAAATTATTTTTTTATATATTTGCCTATTTTCATACGACCTTGCTTGAACTAAGTATACTAATTCTCTACACGAACTTTAATTATATGTTATCTTATGTCTCAAAATGGTTAGAGCTAAATAGTTACCATACCATTGTCTTTCTAAGCTTAATCCCACGTTGACTAATTTGGTAGTCGACCTAGATTAACATCTGTCCTAGCCTTTAAAAACTTCTAGACAAAGTCTTAAAATAGCCTAACTTTTGTGATCTACGCTAGGGGCAAGCTCGGCGTGTGTTAAGTCTGTTTTAGTGCTTAGTTCAGAGTCTATTTCTAGACTGAGAATTCCTTTGCCAAGTTGATGTTTTCTATGCTTAGCTTGGCATGCCGGAGGAGCAATATTTTATGTAGTCTATTTGCAAATATTATCTTACTTTACGAGCTATTTTGATTTAATGCGATGCTAAAAACAGCTTAGACATTCTCAGTAACAGCATTTAAGTTTTGCTACCTGTTTAAAATAGTATATCACGTATTATTTCACTGAATTGTCATTTTTTATTAATTATACGACAAGACAAGGGTTGAAAGCTATCCAAAATATCCTCTGAGTATATTAAAAACCTATAACGACTATAACATATTTTGGAAAACCACTTCCCGTACCGCAATACTAGAACTTCTTCTTATCGAATGAGAGTGGTCAACTCTGGTGTCAAATGTTCATCAAGCCGCCCTAAGGGCCTTTGACTAGGACTAATTCCTTAATACATATACAAATTATGAACATATACATATATATGTTTTTACACTAATTACAAAGTCATTAAACGTTTTTTCCTGCACGTTTCCAAGGCAATATGACATCAATAATGTGTGTAGCAGGTCTGCCTGTGGGCGTTGCGTCACGCAATCTGCTATAGGCCATATGGTACAGTGCTTGGTGTTGATGACATTTTGCATGCCACTTGTGGGACTTGGGATCATCATTTGGATTGCTTATTGGCCACAGATGTTAGGAATAAAGGAAATATAAGGATTTAAAAGAAGACACTTCAGTTTGTAATATTATTATTTTAAGAATTTAAGTAGAATTAAATGTTTCGTAAAATATGCAAAAGGAAAAAGGGCAATGCAAGAAACTAACAAAATCTGGTACGTTTTGTCAATGCTACTACTACTGACTTTCAATCAAAGTTACATCAATAAATGGATGTCATAAAGGAAATCCGAGCTACTTATGTATTTTCCTCTGTCAGTCAGGTAGGTGAAACTAGTTACAAACGAGACATAACAAACTGCCAGTAGCAAAATATCTAATCTGGTCAAATTGGCCTATCAAGCAGGGAAAGCCGTCGGATATACTCGTACAAGGTGATCGACTGTTATAGGCATTTTTATTATGATTAATCCCTCGATATCCGAATATCATTTACCCGAAAACCATGTTTCAGTAAATTGATTATGTTTAGCGTCTACGAATTTGCCATAATTTGTTATGTGTACAAAACATGTTCAAACCTAAATAGCAGTAGTGTAGGGTACAGGCACTACCAAATAAGCCCATTAATATAATTATATCCATGATTCCATAATTATTATAACCTTCTAGCACTTAGCTGTTAGCAGACCACACAAAATTGACAGCTGAACGTGTTTTGGCTTGTCCTAAACAGCGGTTCTTACATTGTCACACACTGTCAATCACTATCTAACTCTTTGCATATGTCAGTCTATATCAGCCCACCGGTTAACAAAAATGGCCGGTCCACTGGCCTCAAAGACCTGTGGTTTCTCCACGGTTATGGTATGCACCGTTACCTTTGCTTTTGCCTTTGCTTACTTTTGTGATTTACTGTTCTATGGGATTTGATTGTCGTTTGTTTTGTTTGTATGCCGTAATGTTGTGACATTATTTTGTTTTTGTTTCTCTCGAATATTTGCATATTCATTTTTTACAGTCTGTTGTTCGAGTAAATATTTAGAACTTTTATGAGTTCTTTGGTTTTGTTTAAAGCTTGCTTATTTGTCTGTTTCATTTTCTAACATCACAATCAAAGGTTTAAAGCCAAGTTTAGCATTTTATTAGGTACACATTTGTGATAGTATCTGTACGTAAACACATGCGATACATGAATAATTAAGTATATCAACCTACGTGCTAATTACTATAGAGTATAGACATTATCTACCTGGCTTGCATACATTTCCATAATCGACGTGTAGGCAAATCAACCAGTCGCCTAGTCAGTAAGTATGTCTATCTGCACAGTCATGTATGGCTTCTATCGAGATTTATTGTGAGAAAAGGATACAATGGACGATTAAGCCGCTGTTGTTTACAGTTTCCAACGATTTCGTTCTTGAGTCTTGACCAAAAATCAGAGACAAACGTTGTACAAGTTTAGAAACATATACCTATCACTGTGGTATTTATCAAATTTCTTTTACAGAAGCATATGTATGTCAATAAAAGGGTCTATACAATCAATGAAACAAATAGGTATAAAATAATTACTAACATTATATGTAGGTATAAGCAACCCATACCGAAGATTTTTATTTTGATATACTTAGTAAATAAAAATCAAATAAAATAAGCCTTTATTACTGTTTATGTACAATTGATTATTATCTATTCTATTAATAACTATTTACATTAGACAGCTTGTCCGTCGACAAAGGCCTCCTCCAAAGTTTTCCACCTCTCTCTATCCTTGATATAGTAGCTGGGATCAAAGTTCTATTGAATTCAGTAGCTATAAAATCCCATAGAAGTTTTTCTCAGCTACTAAAACAGTTAATTTCTCCATGACCCTTTAATCACGCAACAACAGCACAAAAGGTAATCGATACGACGGCCAGCATAGCTGGGGTTCTGAGAAAAGCTTTCTTATGGAGAGTGCTAATGTATGCTATAGCAGCTATAGATAGGTGGCTGGTGTTATGTGACCACCTTGGTTTTATCGGTGGGTTTATATATGTCGTAGGATAATTCGATACTTTGAATCTTCGCGGAAATCCTAGGGGTTTTGCGAAAACGCGGATAATTAGACATAGGCGAAAAATTATTAAATCTTACTGGACAAAGTCAGGATTTTTGCCCCACCACTTGCACTACAACAGGACTTGGCTCCTCCTCGCTTCGCTCGTCGTCGCATGTGCCTGGTAGAAAGCAACCTAACGAACCTAATCTACCTTCTGTCACAGACAAGTGACTTAGAGTCCAACACTAGCACTACAACAGGACTTGGCTCCTCCTCGCTTCGCTCGTCGTCGCATGTGCGTGGTAGAAAGCAACCTAACGAACCTAATCTACCTTCTGTCACAGACAAGTGACTTAGAGTCCAACACTAGCACTACAACAGGACTTGGCCCCTCCTCGCTTCGCTCGTCGTCGCATGTGCGTGGTAGAAAGCAACCTAACGAACCTAATCTACCTTCTGTCACAGACAAGTGACTTCGAGTCCAACACTAGCACTACAACAGGACAGATAATTTTTCGCCTATGTCTAATTATCCGCGTTTTCGCAAAACCCCTAGGATTTCCGCGAAGATTCGAAGTATCGAATTATCCTACGACATATATACAACGATGTAACAGTAGCAAACAAAATGTTGACAAAAAATATATTATAACAAATAATATTTTCAAACTTTTTTTTTACAAATATTTATTTTATTTTTTTCGGAATTGTAATCATTATCACTTAAGTGATTAGAAATGAAGAAGAGCTTGATTATCATTAAGAACTGACTGAACCTATATTCTGTCGTAAAAAATATTATTTTGTATAACCAAACAAAGAAAGACACAACCCACACAATAAAGCATAGAGGTACATAAATAATATTACGTATTACATCAGAATTGTAATTATGCATATTACAAGAATTCCATGTTGGTATTACAATATTGTACGTACATTCAAATGATGCTCATGCAGTAAAACGGCGTATAATAATTAACATAAAAAAATATCACCTGCAAAATTACTGAATTACTATTTTGTTAAAATTTTAAAGCAAAACCTGATCCTTTGGGTTGACAACTTCTGCCCCACATAAAAAACGAAACTTTTAAACTGAGCTCAAGAGCACAGGATAAAGTGTTTTCTGAGAATCGTGTCAGACTGGATTTTGGTCTTCACATTCCTCAACTGACCGTAAACGAACCTGTATCGGTCAAAGAAGAGGCACAGGAACAAACATAAGGCGTCAATTCCGAACTAAATGATTAGGATTTTTAAAAGGTAATGCTGTAAAAAATAATTGTAAGTGCATTAAGCGATACAAAACTAATCTTTTTACACGTAGAAACCTAACAAGTGCGTTGAAACAATGAGCTTTAATGACTTTACTTATAAAAAATAAATAATACTAGAAGGTAAAAAGTCACATTGATTGATACATTCAGAACAGTTTGTTCATCAATGTAGTGGGTAATGATAGAAACGGGGTTAAGTTCATCTCTTATCCATCTCATTCTGGGTTGAAACCTAATTAACTAGGTATGTACACAATTTTATCTCGAATAAGTCGAAGACTGGCAACAAGATAAGTAAGATATTTATATGTGACCTCATTTTATATGTAACGAAATATAATAATCGTTGGATAAATTTTATAATGAACACCATAGTTCTTATTTTAGCCCTACTTTTAATCGTGCATATGCATACAAAAGATTCAAATCAAACGCACATCTTACATCAGAATTTTAATCACCAACTAATTTAATCGAACCTAAATTCAACGCCCACGATTTGAACTTCTCATCACCTTTCTTCCTAACCTGAACTTTATTCTCAACTGCATAAAGAGCAAACAAAATGTAGTCACATCTGCTTGACTGATTTTGTTAAAGCCCGTGTTGACATTTTGATGTAATAAATAGTCTATTGTCAACAGTAGGGTCTTTGTAGCAATATTTCACTGTGGCGTCTGCCCTTTATGGGTGCCGTAACCCAGAACTAGTTTTTCTATACAAATCTTGGCTATTAACATTATGCCTTGAATGTTATGGGGCGCCATCTATCACAAGTAATAATGGGCCACAAAAAGGTTCTTTGGAAATAATAGTAAATATCGGAACACGTGGCCCTTAAATATCTAAAATTTCAAAAAAGAAATATGTCTCTTTATTCCTTTTATATTATGCTTTGAGTTCCCTTATTACTAATCTATGCAAAATACTGTAAGTAAAAACACGTAAATAAAACTAAATATAAGACAATATACATATGTGCTAATAAATTATATTGAATAAAATTTTATAAAATATTCCGCCATATTCTTTTTCTCTTTAGCCCTATGCTTTAGCTACCGCAACGATATTCCCATTGCCTACTCCGTAAGTTTCATAAATAAACGTATCCATCCCTAATAGTCAGTCAGTAGCCACAAATAGCTGTAATTTGTTCGAGTTTGAACCGACTCCGAGTGGAGGGGTCTTTAATTACATCATTAGCTGTCTACGTGAGGCGTTAATCTTGTTTTGTTATTGACTCAATTGAGAGACTTGATTGATGGGTATTGTATGGTGTTGGATTTCTGAAGATTTTCTGGTTACAGTATCTCAAGGGAAGATGATGTCAGCTTATTTTCTGAATCATTGGAGTGTATCAGCCGTGGTATTAATTGACAACTAATCAGACTGTCTACGAGGAAAACAATCAAAATTTATATCTCTTAGCGATTTAATTTGTTTTTACCAAATCCAAAATTTAGCAAACTCTCTAAGTCACATATCTCCGTTCTATTTTTTTCTTAATATCAAGCTTTCCAAACCAGATTCGCAAAACCCCCTATCGAAAACGAGCAAAACTGCTATCTCTTCACGTTTATTGCAAAGGGAAGAAAATAGTCCAGTAAACAGATTATCCGTGCAGTGACCGACATTCCTCACCCCATCACACACAGATCAGTGCAGAGTATAGTTAGAGGGAGGGATTGTAAAACATTGTATCGGATGCGTTATTGATCTGACCGCACCCGCCACCCCTGAGCGGTGTGCTAGTGACCCCGGCCGCCTGGCGCCGGCGCCGGGTCACTTCATTACTTGGATACATGACATACTAGAATTGTGGCCTAAATATTGACCTATTATAGGGAATTTTATACTTTAAGGGTTTGTTTGACTACAACTCGCCTGTTGTTAGCAATGTAATCTACGATATAGCGCGTTCGCTCAGGAGAAACCGGATTACTCTTTACGCAGAGACCGATACATTATATAGCTCAAGAGGAATTTCTACTAGGTAAAAAAGAAAATATACCTAGACTCAATTCGATTAAGTTGAAATATGATGCCAATTGCTAGGTGTTAATAACCAAATACTTTAGCGTGAAATCACAATCTAATAGTATTATTATGAAAAGATAACTGCAAATTACCGATAATTCGCAGTTATTATATTAATTAGGTGTGATTGGGACCATAAAAGCGGAAATAAATATCCCAAACAAACTCGTACAAGTCTCACACAAAGCCATCTTCATTGATTGGTTAAAAAACAATTACTCAATTAGAATGTCATGCTGATTGTAAAATTATAGCCACAACAATACTATGTATTGTACAGTACTAGTGATTCCAGGTCAAGTACAACTTGTGAAGACGACCTGACTCATAAATAAGTAAAAATGGTAAATAAAATCCAGTGTCGAAGCTTACTTTATCATTGCAATGAAATTAAATGCATCGCCGGTCACGGAAGTCAACAAGATTCGCCCGAGATAGCCGTAATGGCTTACACCATCGACAGCCAACGTTAAAATGATTATTATCTAATCTACACCGCTATCACGACTCTCTGTATAGTAACGTAAAAGTTTAAGTACAGTTAACGGTACTTCATAATTCGGTTGAAGAAAAACTGCATGATATAATGTGGCGGCGTCGTCTCGTGTGGGATACAAATATAGAGTTTTATATCAGTCCTCGTGGACTCTTGTTTTTTTTTAATTTCGCCGACCGATGTCACTAACCGGGAGTGTGAATGGGGGCGACGCGAATAGCTTCGGTAATCTACAAAGCTGGGACACTTTTTGGCGTTCCGTTTTATACGCCTCTGAAGATGTGCCAAGAATTTCTTTACGATATTTTAAGTATTTTCAATATCGACGCTGGTTACAAAACAAATCAGAATAAATGCATAACTACGAGTAAATATTAGTCTTCAGCGAATTTTTAATATCTTGGTCGGTTTAAAACAGAATTGTCAAAAACATAATATACCTACGGTTCACTAGTTCGACTGGCCCCAAGCCCAGGCTATTGATTCCCAAAATAGAGGACAGTGTTTATTTTTTTGTAGAAAGCAGGTGCGAGGTACCGTGGATCCGGCAGGTAGTGCCGGACTAACCTTATTGCCCACTTCCTCCACAAAAAAGTTAAAAATAAAATCGGAGGCGTAACCCTAATAGCCAAGCGTTAAAGTCATGGACGAAAGGCAAAGGGAAATTTAATATTAGAAATTTAAGAACCTCGATGGAAACGCCAGACCATGTAAACTAAAAAATAAACAAAAGTTTTATACGAACTCCAAACGTATACATTCGGGGAACCGTGATGGCGTTTCTAATACTTTTTCTTCGTTTTGTTTGTGTTAGAAACATTAATTTGTAAGGAAGCGGTAAGTTGGGCGTTTGAATAAGCACTTAACGTCTGATTAATGAATAGAAATTCTCCGGATTTATTTTTATAAACCTACGACAGAAGATACCTTTACGGCGGCTTTAATTGGATGATGCATCAAAAATATATTGGAGTTTTTTTCACTCAAAAAAGTGAAAAAAAATGAAACAATATTGGTAAGAATGTGGTTCAAAAGATTTAGCTATATTCTATGAAACCAAAAACCGTTAAAAACATCTTGCAAAACCACGTAACAATTGCCAAATAAGTTTCTAACGTAATAAAAGTAGTGAAAGTAAAAGAACTAAAATACATTAGCATCACAAAGCCGATAACGATAGAAATAAAGCATTGCCCAAGAAGAGAAGTTAAAGAAGATACAATGAAAAGAGGAGTTGCAAAACCTTACGTCACGACCGCAAAATTAGTAAGAACATAATGTAGCTAAAGGAGTGAAAGTAAATCAGTTAGCGAAGAATCATTAGCATAGGCTCAGAACAGACTATGAGAGACAAGGGTAACACATTAGCATTTGGCCTTTGCTTGTACCGGCTGCTAACTAGAGAGTTTACTCAGCTAAGCAACGATAACACACTTGCCTAAGTAGCTTGTTCAACAGCGCTATGTGATTTCGACATTTGGAGAAGTGCATTCTTGTCACTACGACGGAGTACATTAAAAACATTTGGAAATGGCTTTTGGACTGTTGTTGCAAGTAAAATGGTTGGATTGAGTGTAAAAGTAGCTAAGTAGTTAATTAGCCACGGTTTCTTCTTGTTGAAGATATGTTTTTTTTCATAGATTTTATTCATAGTTGCCTTCGATTGTGACAGTAAATAATATTTTATCATAGCAGATGCCTCAATGTTGAAAATCTTGTTGTCTCGAAACCACGGGCTGATATCGAATAGCCTTTACATATTTGTTAGATCAGTTTCACAATCCCCGAACACTGATATGCTCAACCTACATACATGTTGTGGACAAGTAAGTACCACATGTGTAGTTTACTCCTACGCAAGGTCATCTTGAAATCAATGTGTAATGTGTACCTATATTCGATTAAATCTTTACTGCCCCACTGTAGGTCAAACGGCTATTTGACCAGTTTAATGGCTGATAGATAAATATTGAAAGCTCATAAAGTTGAAAACATCAAACCAGTCATCTAATGATGTGTGTTTATCTGTGCGATAGTGATACTTTGACTGAGTAATTAGATGGAAACATTATCTTATCTGGTCATATATTCGACTAAATTGGAGTATATGCATGTATACGTGATTGTAGATATAAACACAAACTACGATTATTATAGATACACATAGGTAGATCAGACGTAAACAAATGTTTTAGGTTGCAATAAAATTATATCTATTCCGCGAACATAATCAAAACACAAATAACATTCGCTAGAACTGCAGAAATCTAATCATTTCTGTACGTGCGAATCCCCAGAACAGGAGGTTTATGCAAAGAAGGCAATTCGGAGGCGAAACTCAATTTGTATAAGTAGAATTTCCGTTCCGTGCTGCAGTTGTTGTTCTAAATATTAGAAGGACGATATGGTTACGTCTACTCTGATTAAATAATGTAGGACGATGTTACGACGCCATCATACCAACTATATAACCACACTTATAGTGCTACAAGTACTCATACTGCCCTAGTTTTATAAGAAGCAAGGATGTCAAAGAACCTGCTGCATCATCTTCATAATTTCCAATTCGAATCGATTGGATCCGATGTTTACAGCAGTCGAGTGATTGTAATAGATGATGCTGATGAAGAATGTCATCAATGAACTCAATAATGATGTTTTGAAACCATCAACAGCTATTGTTTTGAAAAATGAAACAATGATGGATTGAAAAATATAATCAGAAAATGATAAAAAAAATATTTTCTAAATACCTACTTAAAGTTAGATTATCGTGTCTGTCAAAACAAAGTTAAAAGGCTTCATGTTTGTAAAGATAGACACGGTGACGTCCTTGATAACACTGACACGGTTATTAAAAGAGGGGAGGCTAGCAACAAGCCTCGATCGATTCGTCTCAAGGACGTATCGACGCGAACGAACAAGCCTTCGCTTAATGCTTAGCACGAAACAATACTGAACTTTTTACTGCCCATTTAACAATGTAGGAGGCTGGTAATAGAACCTTTTAAGGCTTTTTAACGATTTACTGTGGTTTTGAACTTAAAATGGAGGTATACGACGATGGAAATTAAAGTCTCTGTAAATGTTCTTGAATTGTATCGTGTTTCTGGTTCTAGTAAAAAAACAATGGAATATGACAAATAAAATTGTACAGTAACATTAAGTTTTTCTTTAAAAATTTGTGTAAAAATGTATTGATATAGGTATTTATTCAGTTCAATAATGAAATAGGTGTTGTGACAAACATCGAATTCAATGAGTACCTATCGAGTCTCCAGTTCGAACAATTGCTATGTTTACGTCTGCAACTTGCATTCTATTGATATTCATAGGCGCGTCAATTGGATTGAACATTGATCGTCTATAAATTATGCATGCGCGTGCGCATCGCTAGTTTAGGTAATAGTTAGCGGGCTTAGTACCAGCACAGAAAATAATTCACAATCTGATTCTGCGTGTTTAGACACTATAAGAACTGCATCAATTCTGTTGTTCGCCAGCTTATAAAATCTTATAAACTATTGGACTATTATGCAACGTCAATTTTGTTTATTTAATGACACAGCTCACTAACATAAATATGTATTATCATTTTTATTTAGGAAAAATATTTATCCCAAAAAAATTATATTGGCATCGATGACTGACTGGTGATCAAAGACATAATTATTATTGTTTTGATATGGTCTCACTAAATGTAGCTGTACTAACTCCTCAGTTTGCTTTTATCTTCGACACTGACACAAAATTGACGTGTGTAGGAGTACCGCCCTTGGTGCGTCTATTAGTTATTCATTACAAATATGAGTTTACTAATCTTTGGACATCGATGTTTTAGGAATTTTAATTGGCAGCGGGACCTCACAGGTTACTTTAATCAAAGAGAAAGTTAAGCTACAAATCAGTTAGGTATTGGTGGATTTTTTCAAGCCATTACGTTAAGTCAGATTTATAACAATGAGAAGTTTTATTTTTATTTATTTTTTCTCTATCCAATTACTGGCTATGCTCAAAAACAAATGCATGCATATTCATAAAGTCACGGACGCGTGGATATGTAAAACATGGTTTATTTTTATTTGCAGCACTAATAACTGTGGAGCTATTAAGTTGTCGCTTTTTAGAGCAAATATCTTTATCTTTGCGAACAAAGGAAATGTAAGTGGAGTACATTTTATCGCTTGATATGAAGGCGACGCCCTCGTTTTGTTTCTAATGTGAATAACTTTATTTATTCAGCCATATGAATGCTACTTTTACTACTTATTTATTCTGTGCTTTTACTGCTATAAGCGTACAAAAGGAATGGTGTTTTTTAGAGATTTGACAGATACATTCAACAGAAGATGGGTTCGTTTGTTTATAATTATGATCGTAAGTACATACTGTGCTTGCTATTTTATAATATTCCGTTGATAGAATGGCTCATTCAGAAACTGGCGATTTCTTTCTTTAGCCTGAATACTGAGAATAGTAATTAGCATAAAATTGGTTTATCCGTTTGGAAACCATGATACGACACAGATAGACCGACAGATAAACAGAGACACAGCAGGTTCTGTTTGAAATTGAAGGCATTATTATTAATAACTTTGTATTTTCTAATGGAATGGTCACCTCGGAAGTATCTACGTGATAATAATAAAGATCAATTTACAAAAGAACAGTTCTTTACACTGTTCAATAACACTGCACTTTCTCCACTTGCATACCTACCAATTAATAGTTGTGTTGACGTTTCCATCAACGTTCACGTTACATAGATTTATCGTCACGAAGGCAAAACGTTATTAAACTGACACTTTACGACTCCTATGTAGTAGTATGTAGTAACCTAGCAACATAAACTTTTTATGTCCGCAACCAAAGTTGCATTTATTATGTCAATTTATAATCGGTAGAGAGAAACTTTCTCTTCTGAAAGTGGCGTAAGATGTTGACAAGTATTGCAAAACTTGCAAAGCCTAGGGTCTGACAAGAAGCCGGCTTATGTGTTACATGTCAAATGACATTTCGCTAAAATGTAGGCTAGAGTGTAATAACATTACAACATTATCTTAAGTTGGTTAAATTATGTGTAATTTGCACGCAAGGTAACAATTTTGTGCAGTGTTCATTCACTCATTCATCTAGCTAAATGGAAACAAACGTTATAGATAATTTGTGATGTTATTATTATATTCCTAGTATTATCTAAATTCAACCTGACATAATGTAAAACAACGAAACAAGTTAATGCTTCGAATGTTAAGAAGCTTTCTGTTTTGTTCTCGTCAGAGATATTTAAAAATCTTTAACCTCTTTAAATTCGAGATGTAATCGATACTATCTCGATGTTATTTGAAAGCAAGCTTGACTCTTTGATTCTGAAGAATCCAATTATAACACTTGTATTCTAGAAGAATTCTTTTGTGCATAGATACTTAGAATAATGCACTTAACATAAGATAAACACGAAATAGTAAATCCAGAGATAAGATAATGAAAGAAATGTCACTATTACATACACAAAGAAAGTTCTAGAAACACGCAAAGAAGCTACGCATAAATAAAAATCCATACTCTTAACTGTGTAGATGTAATAATCAGAGCCTATGACGGCATACATTTCTACGGTTTCAATGGTTCACGTGATGTGGGTGCGTTATAGATAATACTGCATAAGTAGATAATGGAACTAATCCTGCTATTTTTACTGTAGCACTACCATTCATAACTAACAAAGATAAAGAGATAGTCCTCGCTATACCGTTGTTAATAATACTTGCACAACAAACATAAAAAATAAACAGTCATCAGTAGATCACGAAACTCATGATTCGAGATTTGCTGCCACTCGAATTACCGTTAGCAAAAAACTCAGCGGTAGATAATTATCTAATACCCGCATTACGAAAGGGATTACAGACAATTAGAGAACAGTTATAAAAGTTAGAGGCACTTATATTATAGCACAGATAAGCAATGTTGAAGAAAGGTGTAAGCAATTTCGTTGTGCGTAACGTCGGATCATTTGGGATGATTTCGCAATAAGTTTTTTTTATCAAACCACACAATTTCCTCTTCTGCAACGACTTTTTTACTCAGGTGACTCAAGAAATGTAACGTGTGCCATTTCTTTTATTTTAAAACATGTTGCGTAAATGCGATGTTGTATTTATACGCGGTACTGACCTTATCGCTTCAGTTACATAAATATTGTTGGCGGATTTCATTCACGGTTCATATTTGTTTTTCCTGCTTTAATACATGTGTAATTTCATAAACCAGATAAACATTTACTGATATTGATAACTAAATTGTTTAAGCTAAACGATAAGAAAATTATTTATTTACTATGTCAGTGTCTATGTTATTGTTCTCAAATGCAACTTTTCTTACTAAGTTTTTTTCAGCATACAATTTAATGTCCTTCTATATCCTCCTATGCTTTATTTCAAATTTTTGTCTGTCTCTGAGATTATCAGCAATCATTATGTAAAGTTTAAATCTGGTGTTCTTGTTACGGGATGCAGTTTACGGCCTGGTATAGCGCCGGCAGGATTCGCGCCGGTCTAACCGGTCGCTCGGAGAATGCGAGATCCAGTTTGAGCGACCGCTTTGACCTGACTTTCTTACCTCCTCCTTTCCTAATACGGTGCGTTTGATTACGCTTTTCCATTGAGTCTGTCTTTTATATCTACTTTTATGTGACGGGTTTTAGTGTTCTTTACACAACTGCAACAGGTAATATAAATACTTATTTATGTACATTAAGTGATCTTTGACATAGGAAATGGCTATGGTATGTCTTCAATATAAAAGCAAATTTTTGTTCACATAGGAAATAGTTCACTCCACACATTATGGAGTCAAATTAGTTGATGATCGTCAGATTCCGCATGCTTTCGTCAACTATTACGTGACTTTTGTTGTGTAATTTTTATGCTTATTGTTTACTTTTCGCACGATAATTAAGGTTGTAAGTAGTTGTCACATTCTGCTCGGTATCTTTTACATTTTCTTTCTCTTCAGTACCCATGAGTGTAGTTCTTAATTATCTGTAAAAAATACTGTATTTTTAACAACTTTTTATGAAATAGAAATCTTGTTTTTTCTTCCATAAAACAATAAAATTTGAAATCAAAGCTCCCTCGTTAAATTGGTACTCAGTATACATTCAAGCTCGAATAAGCTTTCTCTCGGAATTTTATAGGAGTCCCGTCAATTAAAATTCCAGTGCTATCTCCGAAGTCCAAAAGATGCTACTCTGACATTAGTATCGATTACCCCTCAGGGGAATTCCAGACTATTTTAGGAAAGACACGATTTGCCACAGTCTGAGCTCTTGGTAACATCCTTATAAACATGGAAACAGTTATACGAGCGTACATCGGCAAGATAAAGGTATCGGACGACCAAATAAGCGATGCGGGCGCAAGGACCAACGCTACAGAAAAGCATTTAACCTTTCAAAAGCAAGACAGAGATGAGAGACGATACTTTAAACATTGTGAGCGGAAAGACGAGGCGTGACCACGCTTGTGTTCTAAAGATAAGAAACCCAGAAGCTATTCTTCCCTTACAAAGCAATACAGATTACATATTGCGTGTTACTTGCGAGGTAGTGAACCCTGGCGTTTACGATACGGTCGTAAATCATCCGATACTGAACAGTTTGAAGCTTGCTTTTGTCATTGACCTATAGGAGTTGTTTCGGGCATGCGCAGTCGAGCCGGCGGATGTGGGATGAGGAGGGAGGCTGCGAAGGTCTAGAGGGGATCTTCAAAGATGTCTCGGAAGGAAGGGACTTCGTCCGTCCTTGAAAGCTTGTTTAGACAAGGTTAGGTATGCTTATGTAGAAGCATTTTGCTGAAGACCCTTTTATTGTGTCTTGTGTAGAAAGCGTCATTTTGATAGCACTAGATGTCTAAATAGACTGGAAAATTTATCAATACATAAACAATGTAAAAATACATAGATGTAGCTTCATTCTGTAAAGTGGTTACTCATTCAATATCCCGAGTAATGAGCTACAGTTTTAGTCATACACGAGTCATACAAGCGATCCCGAGCAGATGACGTGAATCTCGCGAAAATAATCACGCGAGGGCTGTATTTATAAACCACATTCAACAGTGAAGTAATCGACGCCAGAGGAAAGAAACATACCAAATTGTATGGAAAACATCGGCTTAGTAAATATAGAAGGAATATAAAACGCCACAGAGGTTTGGGAATAAACAATTTTTATGGCTAATATTTCTTTCAGAGGCGTGATACTAAAGTAATTATTTCGATAAAAGGTATTTTCACTGGTCAAAATTATTCGTGGATATTTATTTTGAGTTTAGATTAGTAGTTAATCTAAATCTGGTATGGATTCCCAGCGGTAAAACATAGAACCGATATAAATAATATCAGCTTTCCTAACAGTATCAAAGTAGCGGTGTCATGAGACAATGGCAAATGTGAGCAAAACCCATTGTGCTTGCAATCTTCACCACCATCAACATCAATCACTCAGATCGCTGTGAAATTTCTAATGGACAAAGAGGTGACATAAGAGAGAGATGAGGCAAGAAACTCGGTGACATAAATTTGAAATAAAATCTCCGCATTTTCTTGGCACGCGAATTAGTTTACGTTACAGTTTGTAAAGTTACTAGTAATTATGTTAATAATGAAATAATTTAACATTTGGCTCGTGTCTCGGTAGATCCATAAATCATTGAGCTAAAAGAAAACATTTACACTATCCATTAGCAGTTACGAAGGGTCTGCCGACAAGTGAAGTAAATAACCGGCCGTATGAACCGTTAATCCAGAGGTAAAGGTAGGTGAGGGTATCTAATCTAAAATATCAGTATACTTGATGTTAATGGATCTTTTATTTTTGAAGTTCTTTATAGAGAGGTTGTGATGAATCCATTAAGTAATTGTGTGTTCTCTTGGTCAGAGTATATTTTGGCCAAGGACGTATCTTGTCTCCATGGACCTGGACGTCCACAGCTGTATCTGCTCAAGAGAACTTCTCTGATAAATTAAATTCTGCGGAAGAGTCACAGGAAGTCATCCCTTGGTAATACGGATATAAGGATTAAAGAGGAGTATGTATGTATTTTACATCGTATGAAAGGTAAGCGTCAACATCTACGGAAGAGGATGACGATCATGTTCACAAATTTAATAGTTTTACAAAAAAATCGTAAGAAAAACAAAACTAACTAAACTCTACATAAAGTATGTAGGTCTTAACAGACAAATGGACGTAACAAGCTCAACTTGTGGGTCGGTGCGAGAGAATCTATTTTAATTTAGTGGAAGGTCAGCATCGGTAATGCTCGTATGTGTTGTAAATAGTTAAATACGATCTGCTTGACTTTGCAGTGATGACTGGTGATACTGACCGAGTTTATATTTGTGTTTGTTGTTGGTACCTAAATTTGATTAAATCGGTTTCTTCAAGACAGACGTGGTATGGACAAAATCGAAGTTAAATAATAGACAGGTTGTATGCATACAGTACGTAAGAGGTCTACTTAGTAAATAATCTACAACTTTATATATGACATAAGCTAAATCTATTAAGGCAAATAACCATTATGTACTGAATTGAAATTCTGTCAGATACAATTTCCTAAAAACTATTAGGTATTGCTCTTGCAAATTTATATGTTCTAATGTCAAAATAAGCCTGATATTTATAGGCGTTCAATAATAATACAATTTCCAATATTGTTTGGGTGTAGCGTTGGCGAATTCAAGGAAACCGCGACATATGGCGGCCGGAGATGCGTCATGGAGTGTCGGTGGATAGTGTAGCGGAGATAACGTGGTCTAAGTCATTAATTTAGATTTTAGATGATTGAGTTGCATTAGTTTATAGTTTACATAGATTTTAGAAAACACTGCAATAAACCACAGGTCATTCTAATAAAATATAATATATGTTATGGAATTTGTATATGAGAGAGGCCAACTCCGGTGTCGAGAGTTTTAGAGGCCTAAGGATCTCTGACATTGCTTAACGGTTGCCGTATTATAATAAATAGCCGTTTATTATCTTTGTATAAATAGATAAATATAGTTTGTTGAAAAATTTAAAACTTACCACTACAAGAAACCAACAATTTTAATAATGGACCTCTTTATTCCTTTATGGAATCCATAACATACTGAGTAATAAAATAAGCACACAAGCGCTTGCTTAGTATGAGGCTAGAGTGCACTGATGTCTCGAAATGTTTTGAAAGATGACGACAGCAGTAACAACAAACCGAGTAAGTAAACAAATGAAGGATAAAATGTATGCGTTATAAGCACAAACACCAATCAAGGTAATAGAGACATCAATGTCGAGTACATTGTAATATTCATTAACAAGTGGTTAATGGGTGCATTGTATTGGGATTTAATTCGGTCAACGCACTTGGTGTAGTGATGCGTGTAATTGTTTTCAGGCTGTGCCCGTACGACGGATAACAACCTGACAGGAAGGAAATAGGCAAGTGGAACTTGTGGTGTGCATATAGTTAGTAGAGTCTTGTAAAAAAATCAAGTTAGACATGATACGCCTTTTGCCGTATCGTTACTTGAACTGCATATTAACATTGACTAAGAACAACTACACAAAATTTTAACTAGGATTACATAAAATACAAACTCAAAAATGCGTATCAAAGATTTACTACTGACCTAATTTATAATTGTTTTTTGTTCTTTTTTTTGCCTAAGCGCTGTCTTTACTTTAGTTTTCAATTTAGGCATGTATTACATTTGAATAATATTGAATATACAATTATACATGCTTACTTGGTATTGATCAAAAGAAGAGGGATTTTATATTACGTAATTATGTTGGTGTCAAACCATGCAAGGATGATGCAAGGTTTCCCTTATACGTCACATCAGTCGAGTTGACGTCAAATATCTTAGGATGGGGACCATATGTGCTACAAACGGCTATTCTATCTTACCTAATACATTAGAAGACATTAGTTTAATTTTTATTAGAATCATTATACTCGCTCATTTGGTTCTATAATAATTTTATTATGTAATACAGTCCAATATCGCCGTAGTTATGCACATTTTCTTCCAAGCCTAACTACACTTCAATTTTTATTTACATTACACGTAAATTCATCCTCAGCATCATGGAAATATATGTATTTAATATTTCCAGTAGCACGAAAAAATGAAGCAAAGGTTCTGTTTATAATAAGTAATGAAATATAACAAAGTAATTATATTATTTATTAAAATAAAGCTCAAACAAAAGCTCTCTGTGTTCACGTAGAATTTACCCGGACCGTGAGTAAGTTGTAAGTTCTTACTTATTACAAATTAGTAATCCAATAAATTCCCAACATAAAATTTCTAAATCCATAAAATTGGAATCTCACGCGATAGTCGGCTTTTAGACTTTATGTTATGAAAGTAGTTTTGAGCAATCAAATAACTTTATCGGAGTTAGTATAAGGTGTGTCGTAGTACGTTTCTAGTTCTATACCTACCTACCTGGCTATAAAATAAATAGGTTGCTTGTAAAAGCAGTATTAGCAAATAAGAACTAAGTTATATACCTAGATGGCTGAAAGAAAATTGAATAAACTTTTTTTACTAGTTACTACTCAGACTTTAGACTTACTTATAAAACATGTTTTAACTTGGCTTTTTTAGTTTTTACCCCTATCCTTACAGTGAAGCTTTGTAAATTATAATTATTGAAATTATTTTTTAGACTTATTTGGTATCTATCGTTTTATCCCGACATCAGAGTTTTCCACTCACGTACGAGCTTACTTTTAGCGTCTTCGTTCTGCTTGGTATAGCCGCGAGGCATAACTAGTTAATCATAAAATGATAAACCAAAAATAATTTGTCCAACAAATCCGGCAATTTGTCTGCATTCATCGATAGACATTCCCGACTCACCACTTACTAACTTTTGATGGATAGTCGTTCGTATGCCGCTCGTATGCTAGCTCTAAATGATTGATGAGACTGACCTTTGAGTTCTTAAGAATAGTTACATCATACAGAGCAGAATATAAATTCATTTGTCAATAATCAAAGAGAGCTCAAGTCCTCGCTCTCTTGGCTCTCTACGTGGGAATCTCCAGACCCAATGTCTCAATAATTCACACCGACTTTCTAATGGATTAGCAGCTTCGTAAACAGAGTTTCTACACCGTCTATTTACCTCAAGATTTGAAATTAATTCCCAAGAAGCTTCGATAAGCTTGCAAGTACAAAAAAGGTTGATAAATGATGTGGGTAGTTGCAAATTGCCGGTCGTTTGCCCCAACCCGTATGCGTGGGTACTTGAGGATGCGAAACGAGCCTTTGCAAAAACTTCTGTCTCGATTGTTTAAGGCACATTAATTCATAACTGCGTTGTTATGGAGATAACTAGATGCAGCTTGCTTCTAAAGGGAAAGGTGACATCATGTTCCTAATTAGTTTGACAAAAATGCTTGCAAAACCGTCACATGACTAAGTTGGGCACATTTAGGCTATGAAGCTTTCTCCAAAGATAAAGTACTGTCATCTGTCTTGTTATTTTAATGAAAGTGTAGTCACGTATGATCTGAGAGAGCGGTATTACATCAGAGCAAGGAGAGTCCTTGTGGAACACACAAGCAGTTCAATACGTGCTTAGAGCGTAATTACATTATTATCGTCTGTCAAAGTGTCACCGTAATATTATATGCAAATTGCAAGCGGTCTGAAGCTCGCAGACATGCTGATTTTAATATATCACCAGATCTGGGCCACGCTTCCTCGGCGCTAGAGGAAGAGCGGATAAAACTTGCAAATTTATGTGAAACATCGCTACAGCATAGTGTTTTAACTTATAAATTTGTAAATGCAGTTTCTTGCCATTGCCTTTAACGAAATTCGAAATATTTTGCGGAAAACAGTGAACAGTGGCGGATCGAGTGAGTTCTATCAATCTACGCTCAGTTTCTGAAATGAACTGAAATCCAGGTGTTGATCTAGAAATACTAAGATGAAGAAATGCTTATAAATATAATCTGATTAGTAGATTCAATCTTATAAGTTACTGTACCTATTTATTGAAATGAAAACGGTCTTGGCTTAGAAAGCTGCCTTACAGAAGGTTGGAACAATTAACCACTTATGCGATTAAGAGGCAATAACACGCAAACGCAGGCTAGTAACTAGAGACACTCGTTGCGGTTACGAAATCTGTTTCGTGCGAGAAAATAGGTGAGTACTCTATATAAGGTCGCAGGTCACACTCAACAGTGCAGTTGATAAAGACACCGTTATAAGTGAAGCAATAACAAACGACGTAACAGTCCAAACCAGATAAGACAACGAAAAAATATTTGCACAATTGGCTTTCCTAGTCTTTGTTAAAAAGACAATAAAGGAATAGGCTCACAAGTTAGGATAATAGCTTATTCAAATTCAAAATGAGTAACATAAAGACGGACGTGCGTCGTGTGCCGTGCTCGTAGTGAAGATTCCCCGTGAATACAAAACGTTCTTTGCAGAATTGTAAACACTTTCAATTATATCGGGCGTCTATACAAACTCGCTCGTAAGAGCTTTATCGGAGTCAAAAAAGTGAAAGGGTTGCTAAAAGAATAATGAACATGTGTGAAGCAAGATCTTCTATGCCCAAGTTTGAAAGAAACTGCTATTACAAGAGAACTAAGTCAAAAAGAAAGTCACTGGAGCATTGGATGTTCTAATTTTCATGTGCAATAAACAGAACGTGCACTGACAATAGGTACAGAGAAATGTACATAATATGCTTAACATATAATATTACTAACGAATAACTTTCTTTATTTGGACAACTTTGTAACTTAGCAATCACAACAATCGAACGGTCGTCTTAATTTTCGGACGTGACCACTTTTGGACGGAATCATCATGCGCATCATTGAATAATAACAAAGACAATTGCATCAATCAAAATTTGCAGGGCTTTTTATGCAGGATGGAATGGACGCTGATATGAATAAACGTCTGCCATATGCCGGTAACATGATATTCGGCAAGGCAAGGTGCTCTATACAAGCAAGGTGGATAGAACATCTGTTGTGGAACAATCACGGTCGAATCAATGCACGCACCTGTTCTTTAGGACAAGTTTGTGGAGACACGAGATGCTTTAAGACCAGAGTTGATTCGTTATGGATGTACAAATGTTTGAAATTATATCTGAAGAAGGTTTACTAAAGACATTGATTGGCATCTAAATCCCAGTTTACGTGACGAAACAAAAACAAATGGCTAAGCGTTTCAAAAAAGTCTTTGTTTTTTAATAGCAATCAAGAAATCTGAGGTACTCGTTTTAGAATGATAATACTACTTATAAGCTATAAGGCTATAAGCCCGAGCTACGAGAAGTACTGAATAATACTTCATTATTTTATTTTTCGTGATGTATTCGCTGCAATCATCTGTCCGAATCCAGGTTAATTGCCCTCGTTTAGTCTTGCTATCAATTACGAATCGAGCCCACGCCTCACCCCTGAACCGTTTGCAAATTATTACCCTTTTATTTTGATGTGTTTGCGCAAGTTCCAGGCATCCAGGTCAGCTGGAATGGCTCCAAAAGTTTGACAAGTGGACTAAAAATGCTGTGTTTACTAACTAAGCTCCGCTATATTGGTATTTTAAGCAGAAACGGATCTTCATCTGACTGATAATGTAATAAAGAGCAAAAATAAAGTCATGTCTATGATTAGATATCATTCTCATCTCACCTAGTGGGAAGAGTCAAATAAGACATGAAAGAAAACAATGCAATGATGATCGAGATAACTTTGTTGAAACCGAATCATCACCTATCATAAAATACGATCTGGTAATAACTAATATAGACAGCAACAATGTTATGGTTAATTAAGTACAGGCAGTATAGATACTCGAAGATTTTCTCAAGCCTTATTTACTATGTTGACACCTGCAGTCAAGAAAGCTTTTCTCTTTACCATATTACAATACAATGGCGGGATATATTTTTACCTTCATTGTCTAGAACTTGAGAGACATGAGAATAATGTGGCCATTTGTCAAGCTAAGGTTGCTAGACATTGTCAGGTGCATGGGAAAGTGATATTGATATCGTACAGTTTTATTGTAGTGTCGGAGACTTACTTAATATTATAATTAAATAAAATATTTGAAAACTAAAGTCGATACTCGTCGATTTTATGTAGGTAATATTTCCGAAAAGGGCTAACGCATCAACAGTCTACATTCAAACAAAAGCCTAAAGAACGTCATGTGAAATGTAGAAAGTAATCAAAATAAGTTGTTTCTCATGTTACACGTGCCATAAAGGTCTCATTTGGGTGGAAACAAAAGCAAGGGGTGGGTCTCAGAGGGTGCTGTGCTGTGATGCGTCATACATACACCCGCACGCACCCTCACTCCCTCGCCGTATCGATTCAAGCTTCACGCATGCGCATTGACCGCGCAATTTGTTTTTGTCTTTTATTTTATCTTCCTTCTTATATTTATTTTATTTTTTATCCGGAGATTTATATCGACTCTTATAATGGGCATTGTTTTCTATTAGCTTAATTAGTAAACAGGTAAACAGTCATCAACAACAGCCGAAAATACAGCATCAATGATATCATAGTCTGCTCCAATTAGCAGGTACCTAATTACGTGCTACAATACTCACTGGCACTCGTTCATGATCTCCTCCTGTGTCCGGACCTGCACCGGCGCCAGCTTCTCCACACTCTCCTCGTAATTTCCGAAGCATTTGGTGATCTTCTCGTCGAATGTATTGACCAGATCTTCCAGCGATCCGGAGAAAGTCTCCGTGAAATTGTCTCCTTCCCCGTTTTGCGGATTGTTGTCCTGTTTGCACTTCACCGGTTTGGGTTCTTCGTTGTCGTTTATTTTGTTCGAATCCGTTTGTATTTTGACCATTTCACTTTTGATGTTGTTCAGCTTGTTGATGAGGATGTCGTTGCCGTTGATTGTTTTTTGTGGGAACTCCGCTGTCGAGAAGCAGTCGTCGGCATCCTCGATTTGCGCGAGCGGCGCTTCGAACTGTAGTTCGGCCATCCTGCCAGTGGCTTCTCGCATGACCGTCTTGGCGCGTAGACGCGAGGGCACTGGCGGGCGGCGGCGGCCGGCGGGTGGCGGGCGGCAGGCGGCGGTGGAGCGGTCTGCGGCGGTCTGGGCCGGAATGACGCGTCACAGGGGAGCGCGGACCGATACTGTGCCGTGCAATCGCAATATTACTGTCATTATGTGCGAAGGAATCTACAATTACATACGTCGCGTGTAAGTAGTAGGTTGATTTCTGAGGTCACGAGAAGGTATAATAAAGCAACAATAATTTTAAAAACACTATGCATTATCCAAAATATATTATTTATCGTCACGAATCAATATAAGAAGGTAAGTAAGTTAGTAAATACGTTACTAATCAGTCAAACAGTAAGTCAGTAGTCTTAGCTAATTAATAATGTGCAATTAAGAGTTTACCTAATGGGAAATTTTACCTATCTTGTTGGTAAGTAGGTATGTATTGACAGTATTAGCAAGTAGGTAGGTAGCATAATACTTCATGACATTAGGCATAATAAACGCGAGGTTAATTTATTGATTTGTTGGAATTTCTTTTTTACGTCGATGCGGATCAATTGATTTGTTTGTATAAAGCTGAAAGTGCCAAGTTATTTTTTATGCGATCTTTTTTTTTTTTTTTTTAACTTGAACGGGTTTGCACTTGACCATAGTTTACCTGATAGCAAGTAAGGCTATGGCCTAAGATGGAGCGTGCTTACCCGATAAGAACCGATTCACTCTCGCTTTGAAGATCGCTGGATTATAGTGCGTGGGGAACAGAGAGCCAGGCAGGGAGTTCCACAACCTAGCGGTACGAACAATAAAGGTGGAAGCGTACCGTTTCGTGCGGGTCTTAGGAACTTCCACCATAAACCGGTGTCGTCCTGCCGTACCTCTACTCGTCCGGTGAAAGAAGGGCGCGGGCGGAATTAGTCCGTGCAATTCCGCGGCACACTCTCCGAAATGCAACCGATAGAAAACCGACAAACTGGCGACTTTGCGACGGTGTTCAAGACTTTGAAGTTTCGCTCGGCACAGTTTATTATTATCAATGATCTTCTTGGCTCGACTCTCAATGGCCTCTAGTGCCTCAAGTTGGTACTTGGCTGATCCATCCCAAAGATGCGAACAGTACTCCATGCACGACCGAACTTGTGCTTGATACAAAGTAAGCAGCTGTTCCGGCTTGAAGTACTTTCGCACCTTCGAGAGGATACCCAACTTTTTGGCTGCAACTTCGGCTTTAGACTCAATGTGAGAGCCAAAATTAAGAGTAGGGGACAATGTAATACCAAGAAGATCAAGGTGGTCAGTTATCGGCACAGTCGAATTTCGGAAAGTGGGGGCCAGCTCGAATGGCCTCTTTTTAGCGGTGAAAAGACACGCCTGGGTCTTCGCAGCATTAAACCTGACTAGATTGGCATCACCCCAATCGGAGACTGCCTTGAGAGCCAGGTTTATACGCTCGACCATCGCCTCCCTGAGCCACTGGATCTCGGCCGCACTGGCCCGCGCTGTGGATGTATAGCTCTCTACAACGGTGCTGTCGTCTGCGTACCCAAAGGTTCCGGGTTTCAGCAGATCGTTAATATGCAGCAGGAAAAGAGTTGCAGAGAGCACCGACCCTTGAGGGACTCCGGCATTGATAGCCATTAGATCTGAGGAGCAGCCATCAACGACTACTCGAATAGACCTATCCCTCAAAAAGTCCGAAATCCAAGCACGAAGTCCAGCGGGCAGGCCGTAAGAGGAAAGCTTGCTAATAAGGCCATCGTGCCAAACCCTGTCAAAAGCCTTAGAAATATCCAGGGAAACCGCCAGGGCTTCCCCGTATTTCTCAATGGCTTCACTCCATATGTGAGTGGCGTACACGAGAATGTCTCCAGTGGACCGATTCTGGCGAAAGCCATATTGTCGGTCACTGAATAGGTCATGCGATTCAAGGTACGCTAGGAGCCTGCGGTTCAGGACACGTTCCATACTCTTGCAGAGCACGGACGTGACTGAAATGGGCCGGTAGTTAGAAGGGTCAGCACGACTACCTTTTTTGGGCACGGGCTGCACGTTAGCAAGTTTCCATGAAATCGGCACTTTGCCAGTCTCAAGAGAAAGCTGAAAGAGGCGCGTCAACACAGGAGCCAGCTCAGGCGCACATGTCCTCAGTACTATAGCTGGAATACCGTCAGGACCACTGGCCTTGTTCACGTCCAGATCGCGTAGCACTTTACGGACCTCCGTTTGGCGAATCTTGAAATCCGACATGGCAGTCGGACATTCAAGAGGAGGAGGAGGCGAAGCACCACAAGCATCAAGACGCGAATTTTCCGCAAATAGAGAAGCAAATAAATTTGCTTTCTCATCTGCAGAGTGAGCCAGAGATCCGTCAGGTTTCAGCAGTGGAGGCAATGAGGGGCGGCAGAAGTTCCCTTCGATCAACTTTGCCAGGGACCAAAAGGCTTTACTACCCGCGGGGTACGAAGCTAATTTGTTCCCTACTCGGCCAATGTGATCGAAGCGTGCCTTCTGAAGAACCTTTTTGCAGGACTTGGCGGCTTTGTTGTATGTCATCTTCTTCTTGCTAGTATTCCTAGCCTTGCGGTGGCGAGCATCAACCCATGCAAGGTATGCCTCATGTTTCAGCGCTTCTGCACGTCTACATTCTGGTCCAAACCATGGGCGAGCTTTGCCGGACTGGGATACATCCGAGTAAGGAATGAAATATTCCATACCTAGGCGAATAGTATCCATCACGGCATCCGCACAGACTGAAGGGTCTTTAGAAGAGAAGCAGACAGCCTGCCAAGGATACGATGCATAAAAAGACCGCATCTCATCCCAATCCGCTGACCTGTATCTCCACAACCGCCGACTACCGCTAGGGCTCGGAACGGATGGGTAATATACGGACACAGACTTCACCAGACAATGGTCGGACTTACCCAAGGGTGACGATATTGTCACTGAGTACCGGTCTGGATCTGTTGTCAGCAGAAGGTCTAAGCAGTTAGGTGTATGAGACTCAACGTCAGGCACCCTAGTAGCGCCTTGGACCAGCTGAGTGAGATTTAACGCCAAAGCGAGCTTACGCGTCTCTCTCCCAGCATGGTCAGTGATCTGGTATGGGTATAGCCACTCTTGGTGGCGTCCATTGAAATCCCCCAGAAACACTAATTGGGCTGTAGGGTACTTCTGAAGAGCCTTATCCGCCGCCTCATTGAGGTATTCAGTAAGCCTGGTTGTCTCCTGATCGCCGCTGTGTGATCGGTAGACACAGGCATATAGAATCTTGTCTATTCCTGTGTCCACAAGCGCCCAAAGCACAGAGAATCTGCGATCTTCAAGGTTACGGAGACGCTGACAACAAATGTCGTCACGGACGTACATGCACACCCCAGCCCGAGCTTTGAAGTTATGCTCTAGGCTGTAACCCGGGTACAGCAGGTACGCCGTATCCGACGGGCATTTGATCTGCGTCTCCGTCAAAATCATGAGTGCAGGTTTTTCGGTCTCGAGATGGTGGTGGACCGGAACGAGATTGGAGTGCAATCCTCGAATGTTTGTGAGGTGCACTTTAAGTGAAAGGGCGTGCTGTCGCTGTGGTACGCTTTTCCTTTGTCTCTTAACCTTCATGATAGTGCAAAAGTGGGGGTCGGTAAGGAAATGGCAGTGGGATGAGGTTTTGCGTAGCTACCTCGTCACACATGAACAATTCAAGACATCGGTGGAGGAACTAGTCCGGAGACCGCGGGGACGCCCGTGCCCCCCCAAGAAAGTCCAACGGGCCCTTTCATCCGGTCGCCAACCGGCACGTTGACGCAACCTCGGGATTTTTCGCAAGTTGGCGGGACAGCCTTTCACGAATGGCTAAATCGCTACTTGGGTCCCCTACTAACTGCGGTCGGCCAGCGACGAACCGTGCCACGGATCCCGCTACCCTCCGAAACTAGCTGCCCAATGTCTCGATGTGCATGTGTGTTAAACAGGTGTCTGCTACGAAGAAACAACTATCCCGACCCACCTCCTTGGACGGTGTCACCGGACCACGCGCCGGAACACGGCTAGACCGTTTGGCGACGCGGCTTAGTCCGGTGGGTGGTCACTAACTACGGCCGAAGCCTACCACCAGTGAGTTGCTGCCTGATTTGCACCACCCAGGGACCACGTGTGGGGATACGGATCTAGGGTGCTCTCCCACGGACGAGGGCAGCTCAGTCCCCGATCTGATAATATTGGCTAAAATTGCAGTCTAAAACTACCTTCATCTTAATTGCATCTTTTTATAGCAGCGTTCTTTAATTCGTCTCTGTTTATAACTGACAAAATATACCTACGGTGGTGTAAAAACTTCGTAAAAATATAATATGTAGGTACCTACATCATATATATGTATGTCAAAATTGTGTGCGAGATACAAACTCCAGTTTAAATACCGCGGGTTTCTTTCGCGGCATTTTTCATTTCCGCTAAATTGTCTTTGGTTTTCAGAGAAATATTTTTCACGCTGGTAATTTTCAGGTAATTTTGATAGTGACATTCAAATACTTTCTGACTCATGACATTGCTTTAAATAACCAATGATTGATGACATTAGACATCGAAGTCACAATTTCTGAAAATGTTTTAATGTATTTTTTTTCCAACCATGAAAAATTTGTAACAGAAATGGAATGAACATTGAAATAGATTTCTTTTCGTTTGTCTAAATCGTTATGTATTTATCCGGAAAATGTGTGGATTATAGAACAATAAAAACATTTGTTAGATTATACAGGTGGAACTCCTTTTACCATTCAGTTCTAAATTTTCATTTTTATTTTGGAAGTTGGTTTTTTGGAATAACGAGTATGTGTAATTATTTTCAGCTTGGCTAGAAAAAACCATTACGATGTGCTGAAACTACGGAAAAATTGCACGGATAAAGAAATCAAAGAAGCTTTTATTCAAATGAGCAAAGAGGTAAGGTTGCAAACTTTCTAAATTGTATTTAGCTTGGTCTTCAGTTTTCTAATTCCTAAAATGAAACAATAACATTCATAAATTAAATTATACGTTTTATTAATCTATCCCAATAGAATTTCACTTTTCCATCAGATAACAGCTTCTGTAGTGGTTGAATAATTCATATTATCTAACATTTTGTCTGATCTTCTATTTGTTATATTCTCCTAGTTCTCTCACCTTCCATTTGAACTTATATAAATTAACCTTAACCTTTTGGCTCGAATTCCACTTACTATTGACAAGTAACACTACAAAACAAAAGTGAGAATACTTTTTTCCGGATAAACCTTTTTTTTATGATAAAATTACAAAAGTAAGTGTGTACTTATGTTTAGTAAATTAAATTTTACATTTTCTTTGAATTCCAGTTCCATCCAGACAAGAACAAAGATTCGAAAGCTCAGGAGAAATTTGTGCAGATAGTGGAGGCATACAATGTCCTTGGCAAGCCAAGCAGCAGGGCTCAGTATGACAACATGACCACCATCTCCTCACACGGGCCATCTTCATACTCATATGTGTATAGACCTTCACCTTACAAGTGAGTAATACTTAAGATTTTTATCTGTGGTCTGATGTTTCTTCTGTTAACAAAAATGCTGTGTACATAGATTCTGTTTTGAATTTCTTGTAACAGATAAATTTAGTAATTTGGCTCTGTTTACATCATTTATCGAAAGAAAATTATATATTGTAACAAATAGAAAACATTGCTTAAAATAAGGCAAGTTGTAGTCAAAGGTGAGCCTATCTCATGTAAAAAAATAATAAACAAATCAGTACAAACAAGAAATATATATTTTGTATGTAATATTTGTAGTTACTCTGTGTAATTTTCTAAAATTTAGAGTAAAATGGAAGAAAGAAACATGCTGTGCTGACTCCCACATAGTGGGATAAGGTAAAGAAAAACAAGAAGAATGTTCTGAAATAATATTCTTTTAATTTTAATTTATCATTAGACTTGAAGAGTATGTGTAGGCAACATACATGAATGAATTAACACATTGGCTGTCCATGATAATAAGTCTGTGCATTTTTGGAGGAATTCATGATATGACAGTGATACATATTATGTGCATTTTCCACACACCTCATAATATACCTACTTAGAATTATGCCTTTTATTTTCATAATAAAGTGTATTTAATGCACATAATTTAGTTTGGTATTGACTAACATACATATTTTCTCTATTCCAGTGTCCGTAACGGAGACTACAACTTCTACTATGAGACTCCAAAGTACAAACAGCATAACACCGCTAAGGAAAACACAACGAAAGCCCAACAGAACCATTCTTACTACGGCTTTGAGGGCCTCAGGAAGTTGCCTAACTACTACATTATAGGCATCTGTGTTGGAATCACTTTTGTTGGTGTTATGTTGCAGGTGTTTGTTATCAGGTAACATTGTTGATTTTTTGATAGTTTTAAAGTATACTACCTAGTATTAAGAGAGTCGAAAGTCAGGATATAGAAGTTATTTAAAAAAATAACTCTTTGGGGTTAAATTTTTTGTCTGGAAACTAGGTGATTTAGGTTGTTTCATTTATATAACTAATATCTAGTGTTTTAGGATGGTTGTCTAGCTTCTACCTGACTGGGTTTAGAGGCTGTGGTGATAAGTAGTTACTTAGTACCTATTAAATATAAATGTAAGTTACTAAGAGGCTCAATACCATTTATAAATATTATGGAAATGATTCCCGGATGGATAAGCCAAATAAGGTGTTTTGTGAATTATCAGCTTAGGGCTTTAATAGCTTTAAAAATCCGCGCTAAGCTTTGGGTTCCTAATAGAATATGTTGTGTTGAATAAGGATAATCAGCTGTCTCAAATAAATCTAAGTTGCTTAGAATATTAAATTAGCTTTTAAACTTTTGAAGTCAAATATCAAGCCAAAAAATGCAAAAAAACGAAAGGATTCTCAATTGAAAACTTAAAATAAATACGAATATTTTTTTAAAATACTTCTTTTTGAATGAATTATGAAAAAAATAATAATCATAAAAATTGGTTCTTCAAGCAATAATATCAGTACAATAAGATACAATATTACTAGACCGTAGAAAACTATAGATTAAAATAACTATGAGTAGATATGAAGAGGTCAACAACCGCCAAATTGTGAGAGTACATTGACACTACCACACTTGAATTAGGTTGTGTAACTAAAAAATAACTATACATATATGAAAACTTTATTATATTGTCTGTTTGTCTGTCATAACATAGGCAGGAGCTTAAATAACTTTTTAAAAACATAATTTATATCTCATAGTAATTAAAATAGTCCATCAACTGCATTTACTTTATGTATCACAATACTATTGTATGCATCCATAAACTTTATTATTATTGAATAGTAAGTAGGGAGGAAAGGATCCTAAGGGAGGAGGCCTATACACAGCAGTGGGTCGACATAGGCTAAAGATGATGATGAAGTAAAAAAGTACTTAAATTGCGAGCAAATCCGCCCAAGTCAGCTAGTATCTATACCTCTGCCATGATTGATAAAACCACGCATAAAAAAGCGTGTTTTGCACACGGCACCTATCGCCCCCTCGTGCCGTGTGCAAAACGACAGAGCCGTGTGCCAAAATATACACTATCGCAATGTAAAGTTGATAAAGATCGCGCATAAGCCAGCCAGGCGGCGCTGCGGTCTCATGTCTATGATATATATATACATATAAAGAGACTATTATGTAAAGAGGAAAAAGTTTGTGAGTGTGTTTGTGCATTCAGCATGTAATCAATAAATAATTAAAAAATATGCTTTCACATTTCTTGCCTAAGATGTGACATTTGTAGAGATGAAGCTCTCGTTAAGCAAAATGGATTGAAAGTTTAAATGCTGCAGTTTAGTAGAAGGCTGTTGATTAGGCTGAAGGCTTACCTGAAAGCAAACATTATATGAAATAGCGTATAAAGAATATAAATTGCATACAGTAGTTTTATTAAACTGGATCCTAACCTAACCTAGCTAAAAACACTGACTGAGACATTATGTTTTGTCGTTCGTAACGATATGTGTTATTAAATACTGTAAGCATACTTTTTACTAAGTTCAGAGCCATATTCCAAATAAAATCAAAATATAATTATTGCGGAATATAATCCATTTTTGTTCCGTATAGCGAAGTGTTCATATCAATATAAAATACAGTTTACAATATGTTTACCTAGCTAAAAGCACTGAGACATGTATGTTTTGTCCCGTGCAGCGAACTGTTCGTATCTAGCGTAGAAACTCGCCGTTTCAGAAACATGTACATCGCGCAGAAGGCGCAGGCGCTCCAGAAGTCCAAGAAACTGGCCGAGGAGCTCGAGCGCGTGCGCAACAAGGGCAGGGATAATGGGAATGAGGTGAGCTGCTTTTTTACACTATAAACAATTTTTTACGAGTCATATTTCCTCATGACTGAGGGACATATCAAGGAGACATACTTTTTATACCTACTATAAACAAATTTTACTTCTCTCTTGCTCGTCTTGAGTCGTATTTCCTCATGACGGTGGGTCGTGACTTCTCCGCAGAATTAATTCCTTAGGGGAGTGCTCTTGGATAAATACATCGTAGTGGGCGCCCAGGTCCTTGGAAGACACATGTCCTCGGATATTGTGGTCCCCAAACATGTCGGATTCTCACGATGTTTCCCTTTACCGTTGAGCGAGTGCAAATACATAACTTGAAGATACTAGTCATCGGTTTAGGACTGGATCCGAACCAGGGTGATGAAAAGCAGATGCTAAAACCCTTACACACTCGTTTTTAAAAATGCTATATAATATATGCTAATTACCAGTAAACCTTTAATACTAATCAACAGTTTTCTTCATATTCCAGATGCAGACGCGTCTCCTTCTAGACAAGATAGTGTCGGCCTCCAACCCCACGGTCACCACGGCGTCGCTCGGACAGGCGCTGGCAGACGACAAGAAGTGACCACTGTTTTATTTGTATATACCTACACTGAAAGACTAATAGACGAATGTAGAATATTGTGCTAAGCAGTGCCAATAACTTGATTGTAAAATAAGATACAGAATGTTTTTCAAAATTGGACAAAGCGCCATCTAGTTTACAATGTAAACTATTGTTTTTATTCGCGGATAGCTTCGGCGATATCTGCTTATTTTTTAACAAAATCAGGTTTGCACTTGACCATAGTTTGCTTGATGGTAAGCATTAGCAAAGCCTTTGTCTATTGGTCTCTCAGTCAATAACTTAGTTTGAATGTACAGATTGTACAGTAGAATAGTGTAGATGTGTTCATATTAAGTAGATTTTCTTCATGGTAAAAAGTTATTTATGGTATATGTTATACAATATGTTACTATTTTTTTTGTAAACAGATTCTGGGCTATGAACAAGTTATGAATAACATTAAAAATAAATTTTGCAAATTAAAATATAAAAATAAAAGATAGTTAAGATACAGAGTAAATAGGTTTCTTCTAGGCAAGCGTGCCACATCTTAGACTACAGTGGTGCTTAACATCAGGCAGGCTTTAGTCAAACGCACGCCTATTACGTGTTAAAAAAATAATTAAGAAATAATCAATTAATATATTTTATAGCTTTTTAATATGAAGAAAACACGTTTAGATAATTAAATCGTAGAGTAAGTAGATCAAACTATACATAAGTAGGTTTTTAAATCAGGAACAGAATCAGAGCAAATAATATTTTCACTTTTTTACTGTATATATTAATAATAAATACTACAGAAAATACAATTCGTATTTATAAGGATTTCTTTATGTACTCAGCCATAGATATTCACTAGTTAATGTTTGATTTAACTACGCGTTGTATTTGTAAATAAGAAACACAACTTGACTTAAACAGGCAGGCTATAGTCAAACGTAAGCCTATTTAATGTAAAAAAAATGTTGAAGGCAAACTAAGTAATCTCTTAGTAAAGTTACATAAAATATTAAGTACATTACCTGTACCTACATAAAAATATGATAAAAATTCAAGAAACGGTGTAAATAGCCAGTAACTTTTTATAAAAAAATAAAATAAATATTTCAGGACATATTACACAGCGCCATCTAGCCCCATACTAAGATAATGCTTGTATCATGGGTGCTAGATAATGTATCTAGCCCCATACCTACTAAGCTTACGGTTGTATCATGGGTACTAGATAACGGATATAATACATATATACTTCTTTTTTGTAAATACATACTTATTATACATAGAAACGACCAGACTCAACACATTTTTAATATTCATAATTACTTGTGTCATACGGGAATCGAACCCCTAGATTAGAAGGCAGAGCCACTACCAACTAAGCTAACAGAGCAGTCAATACATAATAACTTAAAGTACAATATTTAACTTATAACTTTACATTATTCATGTATATAAGTTGTATATTTTAGCTACCTCAAGTATTTGATCTTTGTATACTGACTGACCCTTATTACCTTTGTGATAGAACTTAGTTCAATTTGTCGATCTTTTGTAGAGTTGTTGTATTTTACTGTATGTGAATATAATTCAGATTGTATTTATTTTATTGAATTGAATATATATTTTTGTACGATGTCTATATATTGTGTGTATTTATTTCTAGTCTGTAGGCACCTAAATTTTATAAAATATAGTTTGTAGTTTAATAGATCTCCTGATATATTTATAACAAATAATTTTCAGTTCCTTTTTTATCTTTGCTGGTGTTAAGAATGTCGAAATTTTGAGGAAGATTATAGTAGTTTAATTGTTACTTATCATTGTTTACGTTTTATTACGCAAAATAATTTCAACAAATTGTTAAATTTGTAATCAAAATTTCAGTTTTCAATTCAGTGTACATAATTTTTATGTCTTAGGTCCACAAACAAAAAAGATGTCAACCCACCAGATGGTAAGCATAACTTCTTTTACTAAAATATATATGTGATATAAATTTGCATTGTAAAGAAAATTCATTATATCGGCTGCAACTAAAAATAGAGAGAGGAAAAAACGTTTATTGTTAGATTGTTCTATATTGTTATTGCTTACCATCGGGCAAATCAGAATAAAATTCAGTCAAACCTTTATATTGCTGACTACACTGTGGTTAACTATAGTATTTACTTAGTTCATTTGAACTCAAGTTCTTTTTCAAACAACCAACTAGGCTTTTAAAGTACCATAGAATCATAACATAAAAAAAAACAGAAGTTTGTTTATAACAACGCGAAATATCATTGTCATTTTGGTATGGTGCTCATGTGTTCCGGTGAGTTACATGGGGTATTTTATACCTCAGAAAGCCATATGGGGTATTTTATACCTCAGAAAGCTACATGGGGTATTTCTTACCACTTCTTTGAAATTTTTTTCTCCGCTTCCAGAGACAACATAGACAATTTACTAAAAGAGTTCGGCGTGAGTGAGTCCCCCGAGTACTGGTACGAGAGGCCGGACTCCATCGAGGTGAATCTATATGACCTTGTTCGAAAAGTGTTAACCTTCCTCAACTGAAAGGTGTGTAACGAACAGTCTGGACTTTGGTAGATACGGTATTATTTTTCTTTTTCAGATTTTTTATTCATTCTACCTTACTATTTATTTATAAGCTCAGGGTGCACATTTTTTAAATACTGGGGGAGACCTTTGTCCAGGAGTGGGACAGTATAGGTCCACAAAAAAAAGTGTAAATTAGTTTCAGGCTTTACCGCTTGCATAGTGACACTTCAACTCGTTTAGCCATAATTTACTGGGTATTTTCGTCGTAGCGCAAGTGGGTACTTAATATTTAGTTTGAATTCTATTCTAATTATGTCTCACAGGGGATACCGACAAATCACTTGAAACTAAAACTATAATAGTGATTAGCAAATAACATTGCCATTTAATAAGGTAGGTATGTCGATTTAGGAGTCTTCGATTGAGGCCTTCGTTTTCGAACAAAATGGTTTCCCTATGAAAATTTTATTACTGGATCGAATACATCGAAAATAGGTCTGTGTTTGTCCGCTAGAGGCGCTACTTACTTAGTGAATTTATGTTATATATTTGATTTTTAGGATTATTGGCGTAAGAGGGAGGAGGCTTATGCCCTGCAGTGGGTCTCATTAAGCCTGATGATGATAACTTAATTTTCCTCATCCTCATTCTTCGATAGTAAAAATGTGAATCCGATAAAGCTTAAACGCTAAATTGTAGGTTCCGGGTATTCCTACAGCAGTATTTATGTTTTGTCACGCGCTAAAGTAACTTGAAGTAAGTAAAATGAATAGGACTATCTATAGACAATGTTAACTTTATTTTGCCGTATCTACCAACAGTCCTGCTGTTTGTTATGTATCCTATTCTGTTTAGTTATAATGAATTCGTTCGCAGGACTGGGATTGGGATGACCCGTGTTTTTTTAGTGGCGCCTGGCAGTATATTGACGAAGAAACAGAGTAAATTGTAACTTTCTACGTAAAATGTCCAAATAAAAATGCAGTAATCTTGATCCAGTGTGTTTGTTATTTATTTTTATTGATTGGTAGTACATGTAAATAATTCGTTGATAAACAGATTGGAATTGTTTTTATCTACGCTCTTAATAAATTTGCACATTGTTTAGGTACATTAGTTGGTAAATAGAAATAATAATGCCATTCATAAGGAACAACCAAGGTGCAGCTTCTGTTCATCTTTTCGCATAAATGTGCTTTTTGGGTCATAGAAAAGTCTTTGTTAGTCGGTTTATTCAAACGTCCATCACGCAAAAACGGCTGAACGGATCATAATAATTTTGGTATGTAGGTAGTATGAAGTCTTTGGAGTGTCATATGCTTCTTTTTATCATGAAATAATGCGAGGGAAGCCGCTGGCGTCCACTCGTTTGTAAAATAAATACTTAATTAGAAAAACCCTACATAACACATTTGACATTTTTAAATTCAGTTTTTCGGCGAACAAGCATCAGTTTTATTCCCCAGTTCCCACAAACACTTGACATAGACTCTATCGTCCACATGCGGTGGTTCTGGCACTATGAGCGGTACTGCATCCTTCTTGATGTCGGTATATTTAGCAGAGCGCATGCAGGTGAAGCCAAGTTTCTCAGCAGACATCGCGGAGTAGGCGCTAGAGCAGTCCATCCGGAGTAGTCTGATGTTCTTCTTCTTTACTTCTTCCCTGAAAAAGAAGTTAATAAAAGGTTAGGTTTTATATAATATGCGTTACGCTAAAGTTTTATTTGGGTGTAATTTTTGTGTGATCTTAGAAATATTATTTAATGTTGTTACATACTTGTTGTACAGAGATTTACCTAACAATATACTTGCTTCGGATGATCATGTTGGGTTTCAGGTGTTTCCCCTCCACCACGCTTTTTCTTTATAGTATACTAATGTGATTTTCTAGATCACATTCAATCACTTTGCTCTCTGTACATAAGTTGATTAAGTAGGTAGACATTGATTTGCAACTGTACTTAGATTTAGGTATCTAGGAGGGCCTATTAGAATGCAACTATTGAACAACTTGTGTTAAAAACAAATGTGATAAATTTTCTGAAGTGGTTACCAATGATGATGTTGGCCTATTTTTATCTGAATAAGTAATCGCTCTATGGCCCATTGTGGTAATTCGGGTCTAATCTACTACCTTCTACCATGCGTAACAAATTTACACACACACACCCAAGCATAAAATTTCTTCTTTATAGTATTAGTGTGATGTGAAGTGTTACATATGTACACTGCTATCATGTACTCACTCAGTCTTAGCCACCAAAGCATTCATGATCCCCCTCCGCCTCCAAGCAGGGTCCGTGGCAGCCACCTTCACTTCCACCATCTTGTCGTCGTCTGCGAACTTCTCCCACAGTCTGGCGTCTTCTCTTTCCGCTATTATGTACAGAATCTTCTGGAATTTCGGGCTCTGACACTCTCTGGCTTCCTTTAGCATTACTTCTTTTGCGTCCTGTGAAATGTAAGTCATGGTAGGTATGAGTAAGAAGTCCATATTATATTATACAGCAATATGCTCAGTTGGGTCTGTGGTATGGCAGATTAAAGATTATCTTATGTGTAAGTAAGTAATTTAAGTAGTGGTATTGTTTGTTGATAGCAAGTGGTATATATCTATCGATCAAATATGTATAAAAGAAAGTGGTGTTAGTTACACCATTTATAATTCAAAGACGGCTGGACGGATTTAGCTGGAAATCAGGCGGGGAGGTAGGTAGCTTAGAACCAAGAGACGTCGATAGGGTACTTTTTATCCCGTTTATTTTTTTAATTGAATGGAATAAAATAAAATAAAAATCTGCTTATTTATTGCTTCTAAGGAACAGAGTTCGCCGGGTCAGCTATATAGTGTAGCAATAAAAAAAGTTTCTGTTTTATTTTACTACAATAACTATAAGCCTATTGAAAATGGAGCCGATTCTGCATATAAAAGAAATAAATAGTGCAAACCCATTCCTTGTAAACAAAAATTGCTGAGAGTATAGACTTTTTCAGAATGTTCCATATACGAGTAGGTACAGGTTGTGCATGCTCCTTCTTAGGCCATAGCTATTGCTTACCATCAGGCAAACTGTGATAGGTCATAGGTCTTACATGTATACAAGAGTAGAGAAGATTTTTTAAATAATTTCAGCGCTAAATGTTCAGGTAGGTAGGCTAAATGTACCAGAAAAAGTATAATTGATACATATTGTGTTGAAACTAATGGAACTGGCCTTGCATTCGGCTTACACATAAATGATGTTATTTAAATAACTGTAGCCACTATCCTCGCTCATAAATATTAAAAGGATACAGTAGCTGCTGTTTTGTGTCTTGTTATATTATATTGACAGACGTCAGAGATTTGTATAAAATCTATAGGTACATATATTAAAGCCGAAGAATGTCGAATGTATGAACATTTAATATACTTAATAAAAAAAATGTTTTATAGAATTGATAACAGGACACGTTCCAAAAATTTATAGATTTTTTGTCTGTTTATCTGTGTCTCTGTTTATTGAAACGCTCATCAAGCAAAAACGGCTGAATCATTATTTTTGGTGTGTCGGTAATATGAGGTCTTAGGAGTGGCTACTTTTTACCCTGAAATAACGGGAGCCAAGCCGCGGGCGTCCACTATTTATTACAATAAATACCTACATTTTAAATGTTCTGGTTTCAGCCAATGTTCGCATAAAGTTAAAGCATTAAATTCTGTGCATTGATTCTATCGATTCGATTGATTCTGTTACTTTGTACATTTTTATGACAAACAATAAATTCATTTGACAAGGTATAATTCGCTTTAATTGGGAGTCTATTTGATGTACTCGTGGTTACGTTGCTGTGCGTTGGAGTCTTATCAGAAACCGTTTGTGTCGGGCGGAGGAATAGAAGCATATTAATCTTTCTATTCTCAGTAAAAATCTCACCGATCTCAGCGGAACAACTCCACTGATGATAACCCCTGCTATGTTCCCATCCTTATCGACTGCTTTCAATAACATTCCTTCAACCAGTGAGTGTGTGCAGTATTCTTCTAATAGTCTTTTTAAAAATATATGAATATATGTATTCTCACCGATCTTAGGGGCACAACTCCACTGATGATAACCCCTGCAATGTTCCCATCCTTGTCGACTGCCTTGAAAGACAGTCCTTCAAGCAGCGAGTGCGTGCAGTATTCTTCTAACTCGGTGCAAGCGTTGTCACTGCATAGGTCTATGGCTTTGTTCATGGGCTCGTCAATGTAGAATGTTCTGGAATGGGTAATTTTCAGATGAAAAATTTTATGGAAAGCAAACATAAACATACAAATACCTACAGAGCATTTCATCGAGTGCGATAGTTATTTTTTCCAATTTAGTTGGATTTGCTCGAGCGCAAAAACGGAACAGAACGCCTGAATGAAAGTCATTAAACTATTTAGGTATATTAATTACATATTCTATTTATTTTGTGATGTACAGAACCTCTCAAAATCTCAAACTTGATGCTTATATGTTACGTTGGTATGCTTATTGTGGTGCACCTATTAGTTGAATACCTAATGACAAATATTTGCCCTAAAAATACGAGCATCGTAACCAGTTTCAAAATAAATAGGTAGGTATTACGATTATCCTTTAACTTTTGGCCTCTGACTTAGAATGTTATAATCCATCATATTTTACGCGCATACTCAGTATAATTGCATAGTATAAACCGGTTATACGTCTAGTCCACTGTCTTATATCATATAACATCACAATGCCTGGGCAGATGATGTTGAATTTTATAGTTCCGGTTAAATTCATTATACTTAACTTATTGTGGACAATAAAAGGTATACACATTATACGTGCTGTAGAAATTAACATTCAAATATCAACTAACAATATAAAGGTCTCCAAGACGAGACAAATTGGTTTCTACTAGTTAAGCGCGTTATGACGTAGACCGTTAACATAGTTCACCTTCAGGTGTCAGCCAAGCGTTCTATGAAAATAAGCTAGTATTTTAATAAAATTATTATTATAAATAGTATTAGGTATATTATGACATTAGGAGCTGGATTGGACTGGCTGGAGACCGTACTGGCGCGCTTAAGAGGAGGCTTATACTCAGCAGCGGGTGAACACGGGCATAATGATGAATATTATAAGTAACTAGCGGACCCGACAGTCTTCGCCCTGTCTGTTGACTCTTTTACTCTTTAGTTAGTTAGAAAACGTTTGCATGGGAAAAAGAAAAGGGCGGTTTTTAGGGATTTTCCGGCATTTTTTCGAATTTTTCTCGCCGTAAAAACCATCCTAGAACTTCAACGAATATTAAAAAAAATTGCCAAATCGGTCAAGGCGTTGTTGAGTTATGCGCTTACCAACACATTTTGTGATTAATTTTTATATGTGTATAAGAAGATAATATTTTAAAATCTCTGCACTTACCGTTTTAGTAAAGCCAAGATGCAGTCTGTGTCGTCGTTTTTAACTTGTTTCACTTCATACCTCTCCATTCTAGAAGCCATCTGTGGAACAATAGAATAACATGCTTATCACTTACCACATAGTGTTAGCAGTATTGCATTATAACAATACAATAGGTACAGTGTTAAAAATCGTATCACAATGTACAATTTGCAGGCATGAAGTAAAGTCACGCTTTGTGCCATGTATACCTATCTACTTATAGGTACATACTTGTATATAGCTGAAGAGGGAAAAAATCTGAACATAGAAGATATTAGAAAAAAATGTCTGTGTCGTTATTTGTCTGTTTATTTAAACGCACATAACGCAAAACGGCTGAACAGAATAGATCATCATGATTTTTAGTATGTACCTAGGCAGCATGAGGCCTTAGACACATAGGTCTAGTGTACATTTACAAGTTCTTATCATGCGACCGCTTTCATAATCGTGATTTTAAAAAGAACCAATATTGTTTAAATACTTACCCTGTATTTACAACTGCAAGACATTATTTTCAATCGATTTTTGACAAATAATGTCCGATACAATTTATTCATGGTTAATAAGCGAATTGATTTACTGAATATCCTTGTTAAACCAATATTAAAAATCGAGTTGGCTATGAAAATATTACATATTCCATTCTCCATAGAAAATAGAAAATCATACCATTAAAAACTTAATTCAATAAACAGTAGTAAAGCAACCAAGGCATATTACCGTAAAATATCGTATTTAATTTTATCACGGTAAATTTTCACATAAGAACTGTGTTTCTAATAAAACAATATTATGTACGGTCTTCTGGTGTCGTGCGTTTTATTTTAAAATAGTGGACGCCCGCGGCTTTGCTCGCATTATTTTGAAATAAAAAGTAGCATTTGACACTCATAAGACTTCGTACTACCTATACTACAACTACAACCATTGTACTTACCAAAAATCATGATGATACGTTCAGCCGTTTATGCGTGATGAGCGTTTAAATAAACAGACAAACAGAGACACAGATAAACAGACAAAATTTCTAGAAATTGTTGGAACGTGTTCTGCTTCCAATTCATAGTATCTCCAAACATTTTTTTGTATCTTCAATGTTAAGACTTTCGAACTTCTGCAGCTTTATTATATGTACATATATGTAGAATAGATATAGATAGATCTGGTGTCGTGAATTTTATATTATACTCGTACTATCCAAAGGAACTTTGACTTTGTTCTGCCACATGTCGTAGCCACTTAGATGAAAGCCTACTATTTAAAATGACATCAGGTCTCTAAATGTTATTTTATGACTATTCATTGAAATCAGGACTAGATAGCGTAATGTGAAATGTACCGTAACATTTCTCTATTTATTTATTTTTCTATGCACGGGCCAGACATGAATATCCCAATTAGGTCAACCTTTTTATTTAGGCTGTGTTTGTAAGGTAAAATACATATTATGTTATCTTCATTTCCTATGTTGTAACCATCGTTTTTGCGGTTACCCACGTTGTTGCCCAAGGGGGTTCAATTTGGGTGTCCATGAGATAATAGGTACATGTCACCCAAGACACTGATACTACATGTAGACCACGACCAGTCTGTGAAGAGTGGTACGACTTAGGAGACAAGAAGAGTTAATAGGTCGAGAGGTCAATTTGTTACAATAAGATATGCGTAAGGTACCCAGCGGTATAACAGCAGATTAATTTAACCAAATGAAGGTATCATAATAAGTACAACAAACCACAATACTTTACAGTTACGTTACTAGGTTGTTGATTTGGCTTTAATACATCAAGGTAAGTACCTACCCAGGTGTATTAATATTAGTTTCCCCGGAAGAACCCTGGCTACTACAACACAGGGTATCCTACAACAGTAGCCAGAATACATAATGTACTGCAAGTCTGTATTATAACACACTGTTAGTTATTTTAAGATACTCTGTAACAGTGTCTGTGTAGATATTCTGTGTGTGTGATACTATATTCTAGATGAATATATTTAATGATCACAAGACGAAGTACAATATAAAGATAAAGATATAAAAAAATATAAAGAATCTTTATTGATAATGTAAAGTTGTAACATAGGTATAAGTACTAATATCATAAAATATGCTACACAAATTACAATATCTCGTCAAATTGAATTTATAACATTTAAGTAGTTTTAATAAAATTTTAGAAATTACAATTTCAATTTTATTAATGACATATATATAAAACAAAAAGACAAATATTATAAGAAATCATGGAATTATTTATTACTTTCATGGAATCTGTGGTAAGATTTAAAAACTATGTTCATAATTACTTCATATTTTAAGATACTCTGTACAAAAATAGATAAGTACGTGTCCAAATAAATGACATTATTACTAGATGTGTGCTAAAATTTGTTGTTTTGTATCTCTTGCAGTAAGAGGTTGTTACTTTTCAGGTAATCCAGAAGTGCTACTATTCTCATAGTGAATCCTTTGCGCAAAAACGAAAAGTTGATGGACTTATTTGTTTAATATCTATAGGTATTATTACTATCTTCAACTTACCGCAAGTCTTCTTCTTCTTATCGAATGAGAGTGGCCAACTCTGGTGTCGAGAGTTTATCAAGCCGCCCTAACATGGCTTAACGACTGCTGTACTAGACAAACGGCCCGGACCTACAAATTTAACATGACATCCGACCTACGATAATCTATGTGACTTGAATAAGAATACTGAGACTGCAGCGAAAGTGTTTTTGAAAGCGGTTACGTGGGCGCTTCACACACATACGCATATTTTAACTAAAGATAAAGAAGTATTTTCGGTGTAGTGTCTTATTCTAATGTTACTTATAAAGATGATATTTTAGTCACGGAGTGATGAATTAAAACTAAATTTGGTTAAAGATGACAAAGAATTTAAAAAAAGTTTCATATATATCCTTAATTCCCGATGATAATATTTTTATCTGCGAACATCTTTTAGCCTTACAAAAGATTATAAAAAAACGTTAGTAAAAATACTTGAGTAATGTGAATTTTATATCAAGATTCCCCCATTTCCCACCAATGTGAAAGTAGCGAACAGCAATAAAATTATAAATGTAAATATGTGATCAATATGCACACAATACATACTCGTGGATAGATTAAACTCTTAATACTTGCAAAAACACTTGCCAATAATCATTATTATTTATTATGCGTACCTATGGTTTATAACACCTTGAATATTTATAGCCACTGAACAATATCAACACGATGATACAATACTTATAATAAATAATGATTATAATTTACAATTTAGGTCTTATTCTAAAATAATAAAATATCTGAGTTACTAACCGATTCCAAGATAACCAAAGAGCTCTTCAAACGACTCTCCAAAGCACTAAACAACAAGAATTATATCTCAAAGTATTAATATTAATCGAAATAATCGATGGTAGTAAATCGAATAGAATCGATGTGTTGGTATGAAGCTTCGTTTACAACTAATAGTAGTTTCGACATACGAGTACATTAGCATAACTGAACAGTGAAGATAAAAATACGCGGCGCCGAATCTCAAACTTTCCTGATACGCAATTTGTTCACTCATCGTTTTGTATTATTTTAAATAAATAGCCGATTTTCCTGTTCGATGCTCGTTAAGTTATCTTTCTTTTTAGTCAATAAGTTATAATGATGACTTAAATAAATAAGCAACAAAATAAATATTCCGGGACATTGCACACAGCGCCATCTAGCCTTACACTACGCAAACGCTTGTGTCGTGGGTACGAGATAACGGATGTAATACATACATACATATTTTTTTGTAAATACATACTTTTTATATAATTTACCTAGTTTGAGCATAGTTTAAGTAGATAATATGATGATACTAGTTTGATTAAGATGAGTAAGTTATAAGAATTAGTGCCCAGGACACAACAATCTTATTTAGATAAACAATAATAGGTACCTAACAGACGTATCGATCATACTACAACCATTACGATTAATCTAATTTTATTAGTACAGGTCATGGTAATAAAATATTTTTATATTCTTTTATGTACTTAATAGGTTTCAAACGCTTGCCTGCAAACACAAAGTACATGTAGCTCCAAACTTTAAGAACCACAGTCTTACAAACCGAATTAACAGAATCTCAACAAACATAAATTCATATGATAACACGTTTGGCTAAATATTTGGGAGTATATACAAATACATATATCACTGCGTATACATATTTATCAAGCTTGTGCCTTCAAGATGTACATGTCGCAGGCATCTGGTTGGATCTGCTATTCGATTGAATGACTAGCGCGTTCATATAATGACGACATTTAATTGAATGGCTCTGAACGTTGATTGAAAAATCGTCTCTAAACGTAAATCTAGTTAGCGTATTATAACATAGCTCTTTGAACAGAGTGGACATACAATCAGTGAAGTGATTGAAATTTACTTCGTTTTTTATAAATCAAAATTTAATCTAACCTACTGTGGTTTTGGGTGGTTATAAAAAAAATCTAACCTACTGTGGTTTTGGGTGGTTGTAAAAAAATCTAATCTACTGTGGTTTTGGTGGTTATAAAACATTACAAAGTCGGCTATATCACATTCAACGACTTCACTAAAATAACGTTCAGGTAAGACGTTGGACGTTACATTCAACAACTTCACGAGTTTCTTTTATTCATTCAATTAAATGTCGTCATTATATGAACGCGCTAGTCATTCAATCGAATTGCAGATTCAACCAGATCACTGCGACATATTAAGATAAGTATCTAGATTAGATTATGATGAACAAGTTTTTTTTTATCACTGAAGTTTTAGTAAACACACGAAAAATTATTGGAACATTTTGTTTATTTTAATGGGTTGTACTTAAAGTACTGGTCCATTTTTGTATTGTTTAATTTGTCATGCTTCTTCTTAGTAAGAGCACAGAATACATAACATAAAAGGTCACTAACTTTATGTATGGAACAGATTCATTTATACATATAATAAAGCTGAAGAGCGTCGAAAGTCTGAACAATGAAGAAATTAAAAAAAAATGTTTGAAGAGATGCACCTACTTAGAATTGATAGCAAAACACGTTCCAACCATTTCAGGCGCTCATAACGCAAAAACGGCTGATCGGATCATCATGATTTTTGTTTGGTATGTAGGTAGTATGGGGTCGTAGAAGTGTCATAGGCTACTTTTTATCCTGAAATAATGCGAGCAAAGACGCTGTCGTCCACTAGCTATAACAATATAACTATCAGGTATTAAATAAATCCTATAAAATGTGTTACGTTATCATCAACACTGTATTTTTAGATACTTGCACGCCATCTACAATTTAGTTCACGTTGTCAGAGAGAATATAATTAACTATTCGCGTTGATCTGATCAGAATAGTATCATATCTTAACAATAAGTATTTGAAACACAGAGATTAAATTAAAATGCAGCGAAGTTACATATTCATAACATTTTATTGTTTTACAAATAACATAATATAGGTATTTCCTGTATTAATTTGTACAATAAATTCATGCTATTAAAATGGTAACGTGCAAAAGATTTATAAACCATTGTAATAAGCTATGAAATAAATCAAGGTACACGATTGCAGAGACTTCTATCACAATTAATTATACGCCACTTTAATAATAATCTAGGAACTACATTATTAGTTTTACATTGAAGGAAAAGGAGCCTACTAAAATAAGTTAGCAATTGAACTGTGATTTTGCTATTGATATTTCATTAGGGGTTTTGAAATTTACCTTCCAATTATTAGTGCAACAGAACCGCAGTAGAATCATTTAATTTGTTGTGTTGCATTTTTTAATATGAATTATTTGACAAAAAGAGTTTTTTTTTGTTTAAGAATCGAAATATTAGTTTAGATCTAAATATAAATTACGATGAACTATTTCTGATCCACCCTTAAAGAATCCATATTTATAAAGCCAAGATAATTTAGCACAAATCTATGGTTTGTTTCACTTACCTAAAATAGGAATTTTGGTATATCGCAGCCGGAATTACATGCATTCTAAGCATTCAAAACTAAACAATAACATAATACTTACCTATTTTATTATTATAATTAAAGTAATTATACATTATGTAGGTAAATAGAATATACTAGTGTGCCATAATAGGTTTTTTACATAGATCATTTTTCATACGTGGTTTAAAAAACTTTAATTTTTCTTGAGTTATTTTCAAATCAGTTTAGTGATTGTGTTTTAACAACACTTGCCAAGTCTCGATTTTAGAAATTTTACGACGTTTTTTTATATTCATAAGATACACACGAGAGACAGAAATGTAGACACTACTACATTACTTAGAATGATCAAAAATCCTCTAAATAACTACATAATATATTTATACAAGGTAGAGCTGGTTCAAATATGATTAAATTACTGTCTTCTATGACTAAAAACCGTAGATTAAACGACTGATGGTAACTTCGACATAAATATCGTGCGGGTTCAAACTTCGTTCTTTCATGTACCTGTAAAAAATAAAAGTTCTATTAAGAGTTTGTTTGTTTATATATTTGTTCTATTAAGAGTTTGTTTGTTTATTGTTTGTTTATAACTGCGTATGCGTAAGTTAATTTACAGATAGGTTTAATAAAAGGACCCTTTGGGTCATACCTGAAAATCAGCGCTGCAGAGCAATCTGCAGCATTAACGCTGAGGTATGACCTTTTTTGACGCACGGGATACATCAATGTAACGTAATATCACCTTTCTATTCTATCTGTTGTCAACTTTTGTATGTATATGTATATTGTTGTGTCCTGTGTCGAAATAAATGCTTTGAATTTGAATTTGAATAACCAAAAAGTAGGCATTATAAAACCACACAATAAAATAATACGATCTAACTTAATTTTGTTTTGAAAATTTTGTAGAATTTATATTACCTACCTAGTACATGCTTTTTTGGATCAAATTTAAAGAGAGGCAAATGACCTGCTTGTTACAAAAAGTCAAGGCAAAGCAGGCATTACAATGCAAATATAAAATTGTGTGAAACCAAGTAAATCGAGAATTATCTAAGCGTAGGTTTTATACAAGGTGTAACAGAAGGGTGTGACAATATTAAAGAGTATACATATATATCATGTAAGGAGTCATATACCAAAATATGAAAAATTAAATCGCATATATTTTTTACCATACAAAAATTAGATAATATTTTTCACTTAATTTCGTGGCAGCCCTAGCGAGTGATCACTGACTGAACGAAACCGAAATAAGCACACATTCTTTCATCCCGTTCTAGCATTAGTTTTAAAGCAACGTATTCTCTCTCTCGCGCGCTCTCAGAGAGACACCGCCGCGCCGTGTCATTTGATAGCGTCAAAAGTCAATGAACGCTCAAAATGATAAGATGTAGGGTTGCAAGTCTTAAAGTTTTAATGAAAGTTCAACTTATGATTACTCGAAATCTATGACACTTAGAATTCTGAAACCTAGTGGGCTGTATTCTATATATACATAGGTATGTATAGTATAAGTATTGTCACACCCTTCTGTTACACCTTGTATATCTTGTCTATCTGTATACTAAAAACAAGTGAAAATGTCTTTTATTAAAATATTTCTAGCATAATTCAAAATAACCTGAATAGCTTAGCGGTTCTATTCCCACGCCATGACATTTCATTTTTAATTTTATCTTTTTGGTACATGGCTTCGCATGAAAAGTAATACTAGTGCCTATTCTAAGATCACGAAATATAATATTTAATATTTTCACCGCTTTTAAGGATTATTTATGAGACAAATAAAGCTTACTTGTTTTAATCGTTGAAAATAAAATAGAAATTCGGCAAGAGTATCTATAATCGTAAAACATAAAAAACAAGGGATTACTACAAATATAAATATTACTTTTAGAACAGATGTTAGGTAAAACATGAAAACACTACTCGTACAAATTAAAACGACTGTTAAGGTCACATACTAAAATAGCAAAACAGAAACAACCATATCAAACTGTGGAACTCCTTGCCCGAATCTCTATTCCCCTCGGTACTATAATTTGATGGTCTTCAAGTCGAGAGTAAACCGGTTTCTTCTAGGCAAGCGCGCTAGATCGTAGATTATAACGTTGCTAAACATCAGGCAAGTTGTAGACAAGCGTGAGCCTACCTCATGAAAAAAATAAATAAAGGGCCTCCAAGCCGACTGGTCCTCGTGGAAGAATAATTGACCACATACCCTGTGGGGCAATAATAAAAATATGTACTTCTCATAAACAACTAACTACTAATACGGGGGTATATTAGAAGAAAAAAAGCTTACTTCAAACCAGCTGCTTGATATAGACCCGGGCCTCCAGGTGGGGTGGCTCGGGCTGCGGGGCGTAGGGCAGGTCAGCGTAGAAGGTGCTGTACACTTGCTTGTAGTTCAGTCTCTCAGCGGCCGCGGCTGAGAACGCGGAGGTGGTGTCCATGCGCATTGCGCCCGCGCCGATTGATCGGGCGATGCGTCTGGAAATAAAGCAGTTATTTTATCAGATGGTGGCTTTTTAACTGATTTCAAAAAAAGGAGGTTATCAAGTCATCTGAAAGTTTTTTTTACGCAATAAAAACAATATTTCAAATCAAATATACTTTATTGAACACCAAAATAAAGATATATATTTAGTTTAAATGAGAATTTTCTTTTTTAATTCCCCTTTATTCCATTTGAAATTAGTAAATGTAAATTCAATTCGACTAGGATACAGATTTTCTCTTATTATCTAGAGACAATAACATTGTAGAAAAACAGTTCTTTTTAAGAAAAATATGCGGGGAATTAGCTTCGCAAACGTCTTGGCTGTGTTACATAATGTTCACTGATTCAAATCTTATGTCATATACCATAACAATTACTATTGAATTACATAACAAGTGCATTCTATATCATGTCGCAGAACGCATTCCTCTCAATGCACCAATTGTTTAGAATTTCTGCAGTACAAGAACGACTGAGAGTAGTATAAAGATATACTTAAATATTATGCAAGGGAATGATAGATTGACTATTATGTGATTTTCTGTGGCTCTTATTTTAGATAATAGGCCACATGCATTCAACAATCAAAATGTGTCATTTGTTTGTTCTTGTTTGAAATGAATCATAATCATTTACTGCATAATTAAACTGTGTATAAAGTGCAAGGTGCAATTAACATCAAGATCACTTTATTATTATTTACTTACTTATGTCTTTAATTAATAAAAAAACAAATATACCTACGTAGACTATACTAACGTACACTTCTTATACGTTATGTAGATTGAAATTATTGATAATCTTAACCAATTGACGAAACACATTTCCTATATTTTCAATATTTTATTTAAAAAAGACATTAACATACAGGACCATTACTAAATGTTAATGCTCTCCATTACATAATCAAGTACTTATCATTTTATTCTCGCACGAGTAAACAAAAACTATATCGGATAAAAGAAATCGATATTAGTAAACGCGACTCAATCAAGTTCTAATTAATATTACAATGATTATATATTTTTTGTCACCTATGTAATCATGTATACAGTATATATATAAATATACACGTGGCAACCAAGTGCTAACTTACTTCCGGGTAGTTTGTTTTTAAAGTTAAGTGCTACTTTTTGCTGCGGCACTAAATTGGTCAAGAAAGATTCTGGGAACAATAATTCTAGGAACCATTTAATATAATTCACTCGGACCTGGTTAATGATGTATTTGAATGCTCTAGTAGGTTTTTTAACTATGGTGATTTTGGAAGTTTTTAAATAAATTGCTGAGGTCTGCACAAGATCGACGCAGATGGCAAATACAAAAGAAGGCCTATGCCTAGCAGTGGGATCCCAAGGGCTGTGGATGATGATGATGATTAAAATAAATGGCTATGCAAACTAGTCCATCCAGAGATCGATGATAAAAACAATATGATTTGAACCAAAATAATATAGCAAACGGGTTTGTGTGTACGGTATACATACTTTGAATCACGTATAATTCTTATTACCTTCCTTATCTTATTTCCTTCCTTATCCTTACCGGCCTGCCTGAAGTTAAGTAGTCTAAAGTTTAGGTGACTACTTGTAGTCATGTAGCCTATAAGTAGTCACCTAAACTTTTCAAAGCATACACCTATGATACATTATCACAATTGTTAGGTTCTTGTTGGTTTTTCGTTATCCGTGAGTAATGAGTATGTACCTAATATTATTTTTTAGAATTTTTCATATGAATGGTAGTAAAATAATTGTACTAGAGACAATATGAGCAGTTGAATCCTGCGATCATCATCACCACCATCAGCTTGTTATCGCCCACAGCAGAGCATAGGCCTCTCTTTGTACGCCACTCGTCCCGGTCCTGGCAGATTGAATCCAGGATAAGGCTCCCTGCGGTTATTCTAATCCTGCGATACAATGAATTAAATCGAGCGAACCATGTTGCTCATCAATATGGAACTTGTCTCAAGAAATAGGAAAGAATACTAACTCTGACTCCTCACAGAGAACCCTCATCAGGCCACGTCCCCTCCAGCCGGTGTGAGTGGAAGCGATTCTCACTTCCAGGACTGTGTCAACTTCCTCTGGAACCTTCTCGAAGATCTTCGCCTCTCGCTCCAGGTGGCTCAGCACTTTGAGGATTCGCTTGAACTTGGGGTTCGGACAGTCTTCCGACTTGTCTGTGTAGTCTACTTCCTGTCGAATAAATTGGGAGTTATTAGAGCAAATAAACGAAATTTTATTCAAAGAAAGTACTAAACCATCATACAAAAGCGAAGTTTGTCGATCTATTTGATCCTATTTTATGTTGCAACGAAGTCTAAGGTCAATCGTGATTTGAACAAAGAATATAACTTATTGGTTGTTTGGTTTGGCTATGTAATAAGGAAAGTTTATAAACACTGTTGCTTATCTTGTACTGTATTTTGGTAAATCCAGACTATTCGTGGGAAATTCGTAAGTAACGAAGTATACTATTTTTAACTAAGTGAAGCGTGTCGATAGTTGAACCGTGACGGCTTCCTTTAGATCCTTCCAGACTGTTCTTATAAATACGCCGGTTAAATCTAAGACGTCAACTTCAATTAGAAATAAGTTCGTTCTATGGTTCAAGGTTGGTGAGATATTGTGACTTGTGGTACCGCAAAATTGCGAAAACTCTTTGTATCTTATTAAAATGTTGTATGTACATATATATGTTGTATGTACGACACAAGCGCTTGCTTAGTGTGGGGCTAGATGGCACTGTGTGTAATGTCCCTTAATATTTATTAATTTTTATTTTTATATAATATGTTGTGAGTCCTATGGAGCGATAGAAAAGCTAAACTGTATTGTATCTCAAATCAAATCAAATCAAATATACCTATAGATTTATTTACAGTACAGTTTTACATAGTAGCACATTTATATAATTAGATCAATACAGTATTATAAGTACAGAACTAGATTATGTGCGCTTCCAACGGGCCCCGAACTAGGCCAGTCCTGTACCCCGGTGGCCCAAAACAGAATTATTATATTAGTTTGCGCGTTTCTGAAGATTTTAGACACAAAAACAAGATAGAATTTACATAAATATACATACCTACTACAGTTTAGTGGAGATAATCAAACAAATGCTTACATCTCAAAACCCGGGTGAGGCTTATTTACAATCAAAACATTATGAGGTACATCTAGTGAAATACCGGCTGCATAACGAAAAGGGTTAAGGTCTGAAGGTATGGTAGGGAAGACAAGGGGAACTAATTGGGAGAACAGCGCTAGGATGAAGTAATGGCTGGGTAAATAAATCTAACACGTTGATTAAAATAATAAAAGCTCTAAGACTCTCCAAATATTAGAACTAAGCTAAATCCACGAAAATTGCAAGGGAAATGTTATCATCAAAGTTTAAAGCTTTATTACCCTCTTGAACCATAACAGTTAAAACTTTAATCCTATAAAAGCTCACGCTGACGGCAACTGTCGGCAACTTGGCTGGTTTTCTTGGAAATTTCTTGTCATTTTCAAAGAATTTTCACTTTTACTGCTATCGACTTTCTTTCATAAGTTTTATGAAATTGGAATTTTGTGAGATGGGGAAGTTCAAATTGTCTTCTCTAATATAATTGTTGAGTTTATTTACTAATGCTAGTGTTGATCCGTTATGTTGTATTACTATTATATTAATCCAAAATAATATTAGGCCAATACAACAAAAGTTGTACCTTTAGGCTTTATATGAATTTATCTACCTATATACTTGTCGATGAATCTAGCTTCAATGTCAAGTAAAAAAACTTAAGCACTGCGTACTTTACGATATATTCATGTGATAATATATGCAAGTACTATACTTATTGTAAGTGTACAAATGTTTTCAACTGCCCTAAAATGTCTCCACGTTTATCAGTACTGTACTATTAGTATTGTTATTATAATATGCAATACCTACTCCCATTGTTTCATATAAATCGTTTAAATACTGACACCTGCGCGGAAGTATATATATGGAATATACACATACAGATATATTGGCAAGTAAAGCAATACTATTTATGTATGTAAACGTAAATTCTATCAATATTTATTTAAATAAAAAACATTCACTATTACTTTCTGCAAATTGTCGTAATATATTGAGCATTTCTCAATCTACTTCCTGTACTATATTAGCTACTGTCTAGTTGAAGATTATATAGTACTGTGACTGAAAATATACACCAAATGAAGTCAGTAAATATATACTAATCTAAGACGAAATAATAGTAAAAAAATCTATACTGTCAATTTAATCAATTTTCATAATTAGAACCCAAAAATAATTAGAAATTAGAAGATTACTAAATAAAATTTATTTTTATAAATAATATAAGTATACATAGGTATTGATTAATTTTAGACCTGTATAAAGCCGGCTCGATTATAGTTCGTCATTAACGATGGTACTTAATTAGTGCTTAATGCAGGCTTTTATGCCATCCATAAACATAATTGGGTACTAAAATTACGCAATTTCAGTAAAATACTATATTTACTTATGAATACGCTAACATAATATTATTAATAAAACGTATTATGCACGAGTGAACAGTGATTTAATATCGATGTTTATTTTAGAGTGATTTATTTTTTCTTCTATTCATGACTTAGGTGTGTACTACGGAATTTGAAAAGGTATGACTTAACATCAATATAAAAATAGCGGATGGCAATGCTCAACGTATCAGCATTGCCATCCAGCGTGGTAATGCGGCCAGCATGTTGGGCACGCTGCCCTCTGGTAGTGGGCTGGAGCACTTAGATTATCTTTAGGCTTTTCTAAAGATTTTCTAAGTGCCCCTTTTTGTAGTAGTTAGAAGTAGTATGTTTAGTTTTCCTTCACTTGTTTTTATATTTTATTATTGTAAATAAAGCTTTATCATATAAAAATACAAATTATTTATAACAATCAAACGTAACATAACAGTGAATTCAATAATAAAATTATATTATTAAATTAATTATTTATTTTAAAAATAGAATCATTTTTGTAATTTTTATAACAATAAGTTGGTAATAGTAATACTTTTATATAAAAGTAAATATATTTAAACATTTATTTTGACTGATTTGTAAAGTCCCATATTTTAAACACTTTTGTCGTAACGATATCCAAATCTGGTCTAAATTCTCAACAAAAGAGCTAATTAAAATCTATAGTAGGTACATTCCTAAATGTCGATAAATACTTGCTAAGATTGAAAGTTAAACGCAAGTCACGTCACATTTCCAATCAAAGTTGGTTCGCAGCAGTCTACTAAATTCTAGACACGTTGCTTTTCCAAATCCAAGCTGCAGTTTTTGATTACTATTGTTTTAGTCGACATTGAATAGCTGGCTTGTGCAGGTGTTCATTAATATATTGGTCACGCTTGATCCAGGTTTTAGAATGATGTTTGAGTTCAATAGAAATGTAGGAAAATATTGTGAAAAGTTAAATAGCTGCGAAAAAATTTGCCAATCAAAAGACCCAAAGGTATTACATTAGCTGGCTATTCTTTCGTTTCGATTGGAATATTTTGCTATTTTTTATCTGTGATTAATTTAAATATTGGTTTGAGTTATGTATGTGTGATATGACACTCGGTGAGCGGCGAAGAATAAAAACTGCGTGACAATAACAGTAACAGTGATTCTGCTGGAAAGAAATTCAATCCCAAATAAAATCAAGCTAGTGGAGTCACAGTCCTCATTCTCTCTCTTTGTGTCAAATTTTCTCATGACTTCATGACTGTGGCTCGTGTTCGTGGCTCCCCGGCAGAAGAGTTCTCTTGGACAGAAAAATTGTGAGGAGCGTTTAGGTCCTTCAATGGAAGACATAATACATGTCCTCGGGTTCTATGATTCCAACCATACACGCTTAAAATAGTCCTCGAATTTGTATAACGTGTGGTTATGAAGACACAGTTCTCAGTAATGGCGAGTGATAATTGAAATCTAACCTCTCTCCTCGCGATGCCATTAATGACGAGGCCCACGAAGTCTCCGTGCTCGTCCACGGCCGCCACCGACACCAGGTCCTCCAGCGTGGCTGCAGCGTACTCTTCCAACTCCAAACATCTGGACTCGGCCGTCTCCAGCAGGTTCACCGCCAGGTTCATCGGCTCGTCGCGAAAGAAGAAGCTGAGAGGAATAAAGACATCATCGTTAGGGTCAATTTATCAAGACTGATAGGGTTCAATTTAACAGGCAGGTAAAAGGAAAATGTAAAAGTGAATTTACAAGTCGATAGCAAATTCAAACTATTCAAGGTCAAATAATTCCAAATCATTGTAATTGAGATTTACCTACTTATTTTATTTTATTTGTCACCAACTCATACAACTTTCTAGCTTATTGCACTTATCAATGATCAATATTTGTCGCCAAATTGATTTAACTAACGCATTACATCAAAATTGATAAAAGTTAAAGGTATTGAAAAATGTAAACGATTAATTTAGTAACTACGAGTACATGGCTTTCAGTATTTATTAATGGGTCCTGATTCCATTCTGTTTACAGATCGAATTAATGGTTCAAATAACTAAACCACTATTGTTATAGCATGTAATGATCACTCATAAATTAAAATTGATGGCGTTAATTATGATTTACCATCAATGGAATATGATAATTGTATATTACAGGTAGCTAGGCACGCTTCGAATAATAATTACATGTAGTTTTTTTTTGTAAATCACATTGTTTTCTTTTATAAATTTACAAACCGACAAACCATGCGTTTATGTGACGTTCAATCAATATACAATCAGTGTTTTCAGTCACCAAATTTGAAATTGAATTGAATTTAAGATGCACCCTAGTTCAAATCCGGCCCTACACCAATGACTTGTATTTTCAAGTTATGTGTGGATTTGCAGTCTCAACGTGGGAAGGAAAACATCGTGAGGAAACCGTCATGTTTGAGAACCACAATATCCGAGGACATGTATGTCTCACGACGATGTATCGGCTTATGAGAACTTCCCTAACGAATTAGTTCTGTGGGGGAGTCACGACCCTCAGTCATGAGGAAATACGACTTAAGAGAGATAAGAGTTTAATAAAAAAACAGTCTCACCGTCTAAGGAACTTAAGCACAAGATCCTTATCATCAGGTGTGATGCGACACAGCGAGTAGGTCGGCTGGGCCATCGTGCGTGGGCGCAGAGACAGCTCCGACAGCTGCGCCGGGAGCTTGTCAGCGAGCTGCGGACAGAGACACACACATTACAAACTTAGGCTTATGTATTTATTTCCAGTATTTAACTAACTTGACAAAAAGAGGAAGTGCTTGAGACAAGAGTGTTATCCAGCCGACGAAACAACAATGGTTCGTCAAAAGTTTTTTCATAAGAAACTTTTTTTGATTTGGCATGGAAATTTTAGTAAGTTTTAGCAATATTATGATCAAATTCGTTAATTACGGGAAAAATACTTAGGTATTCGGTGTAGCTGCCAGGTTAACTATTATAGCCAATGTACATGTGGTTTAATCTTATAAAGTATGCAATGGATTTATTGAAGTAACCGTATATGATTTGAAATGCTAAACTTTATGAACATTTATCTCTTTCAGGACAATGTAATAGGTTTTCAAAGACACGCGATATTGATTAACTTACATATTTAGAATCTTTTTTCGCTTTTCATGAATAATTTCTATACTCTCGGCAATTTAATTCAACGTTGAATCCTTATTAGTGCAAAAAATATCATGCAACGATGATTTAATGAAGAATAATGTGACTATGGTAAACCTTCATATTTTTTTTTTATTCTAGTTAACCTCCTTACAAGTTGCAAGGTGAAGAAAATTTTCTAACCAACTTTAATTAACTGGTAATTACTAACTTCGCAATAGACCATAAGTTAATGTTACGTACTCATCATACCTGTCTAACAAGACGATTAATAATTTTCCTAAAAAAACCTTGTTTTTCCTTTTCACAACTTTTATTTTGCATTTGCGGGTTAAAAAATTATGACGACAAAAGATTTTAATGAAAACGTATTCCATAAGAACACTTGCTGGGACTAGCTTTTTTGTTCTAGAATAATAGATAATTTGGTAAAGACTGTTAAGTAACACCTGCATTATTTGTGCTGTTCCAATAAAGACTGTTAAGTAACACCTGCATTATTCGTGCTGTTCCAATAAAGACTGTTAAGTAACACCTGCATTATTCGTGCTGTTCCAATAAAGACTGTTAAGTAACACCTGCATTATTCGTGCTGTTCCAATAAAGACTGTTAAGTAACACCTGCATTACTCGTGCTGTTCCAATAAAGACTGTTAAGTAACACCTGCATTATTCGTGCTGTTCCAATAAAGACTGTTAAGTAACACCTGCATTATTCGTGCTGTTCCAATAAAGACTGTTAAGTAACACCTGCATTATTCGTGCTGTTCCAATAAAGACTGTTAAGTAACACCTGCATTATTCGTGCTGTTCCAATAAAGACTGTTAAGTAACACCTGCATTACTCGTGCTGTTCCAATAAAGACTGTTAAGTAACACCTGCATTATTCGTGCTGTTCCAATAAAATCACAAAAAAATCAGATTCTTTTCATCTTCTATATTTTTATTAGAAAAGGTTTCTTGGATATCAAGTTAGATTTTGTTTACAATAATAAAATTCACACATGAATTTATAAGTTATATTCGTTTATAGTCATACAACCAATTCGTATTGGTTAGATTATTGATATTGTTTGATTATGTTTGATGTTTGTTTGTTTATTGTTTGACATGCCTGCTATGTAATAATTTGAATTTAATTTTATCTTTTATGTGTATGGACTCAAGGTCTGAAATAAATGACATTTATTTATTTATTTTTATTATTAGCTATTGCCATCTGAATATGCGAGAAAAAAGCGAGTGTGGCTCAGCGGTTCCAGTGTCTGCTTTTCATCCAGACGTACCCTGGTTCGAATCCGCCCTACACCAATGACTTGTATTTTTCAAGTTATGTGTAGATTTGCACTCGCTTAGCGGTGAAGGAAAACATCGTGAGGAAACCGACATGTTTGAGGACCACAATATCCGAGGACATGCGTCTTCCGTGGAAGGACCTGGGCGCCCACCACGATGTATCTGCCCAAGAAAACTCCCCTAACGAATTAATTCTGCGGGGGAGTCACGACCCTCAGTCATGAGGAAATACGACTCAAAGAGAGAGATCTGAATATGGCTTAAAGATTACACAAACCTTTTCCCCCGTTTTCCTCATAACATGTTCCTAAACACACTTACACAGAATCCCGTTCAAGGGCAGCCGTTTCCCTTTTCATTTTCCCTTCCAATTTCCTTTTTTGCCGAAACAGTTTCCTTTGGAATTATCGGAAATCGTTTCTGTAAATCTCATTTCGCGAAATGAGGTTTTCTGGGACCATTTACGCGCTCAAATGTAGCTTTTGAGGTGTCAGATATATTCTTTGAACAATTATTATATCTGTACAAAATATACTGCTAAACTTGAAAAAAAAAATGCGAGTACTAATTCCATACAAAAATATTTATCAATTACCTACTTCTAATAATATACCCATAATTTACTCGTAACTTATAAGTCTATGACGACTTTAAAATAATGGTGTGTTTATGTATTAATTTGTTAAAATATTATAATACTTAATTTTAGTTTAAAATCTAAGAACCTAAAAATGTTTACTACAAAGAAACATGGTTATGAGTGAAATAAAGCATGAATAATACCTATTTATGCAACATTCAGCTTAATTTGAATATTAAAAGCTTTGTGCAGCATTTCAACCTTTGATCTAGGTTCAATAGATTTATCTAGGTTGGGCTATACGTTATCTAAGGCCTTTATCTTGTCCTTTGTATCCGGTTCTCTCGCCTTGGGTCGTGATTAGGTACGACTGTCATTGTTTGATTTACCACCTAAGGGCAAGTCTATAAACGTGCAGTACCTATTGAGAAACTATGTAGACTATAGACCACATTTTTTTTAAATGTACCTAATGTTAAATCGATTTGTATAAAGATGTATGTAAGTATATGCAGAAGCGACACTGTGGTTAAAGATTGTCTGTAGGTACTTTTTTTAACACGGAATAGGCTTACGTTTGACTACAGCCTGCCTGATATTACCCACCACTGTAGTTTAAGATGTTAGAAGTTTGCCTAGGAGCCTATGGATTTGAAGACCCCGGGTAGTAATTTTCTAGAAACAGGGCAGGCAGAGAGTTCCATAATCTCGCCGTCTTTACTTTTTAAGAAGCAAAGCGCTTTGTGCTGGTCTTTACCTATAGAAAGCTATTTTTTTATAATATTTTGTTGTTCTAATGTATGAATTAAATTAACTGAATTAAGGATCTCTGCTCTTTTAAGTCTCATGAAAATAAATTTTGTACTAAAATGTATAACATATTAACTACACATTGTTTTTAGGATGTTATAAATTTTCACTGACATTTTATATTCAAAATTTTGCATTTTACTTGAATCTCCCTAGTTCTAGTCATAAATATACGGAAGTTTCAAAACAATGATTTACACAAGCTCTAAAATTTGACTAATTTTCATAATATTTATCATATTTACATAATTTACCTAAGCAATGTTAGCATATAAACCTAAATTATATAGTATTAAATTATTTCTATGCACAATAGGCGATTAAGCGTGCACCTTTGTTCGCGATTATAGTATTATATGTAGGTATACTATTATTTACTTTTTAACGCATGGACTTAGGATATAGGAAATAATATGTATACGTAGTATGTTTTGTTTTTCTTCTTTTTTGATCAATAAATACATTGCCCTGATAGAAATACTCATTAGTATATAAATTATGTCTCTCAGCAACGATCTGTCTTATTCTGTTTCTTTTAATATAAGTACCTACTAAATGAATATTATTGTTAATTCAGATTTTAAGCAGATTAACGAAACTCATAAATAATGTAAACGGGTATCTTTTTTTTTGGTCCCTATGCGATTCCTAAGATTATTCAAATCTCATTTTTTTACTACTAATCTCATCTAAAAAAATTAGACATACTAAGATAAGAAAAATAAGATCTAAAATACGTCTAGTGGTTTTATTATACCTATGTACGTGCAAATTGTCGTGAATTGATATATATGTAGATTGTGCGGTAATTCGTTACGCAGTCACGAACATTGTTGTAAATGGCTCGGTTTAATAACAATTTACTGAAATAGCTAGAATAAGTGAAGGAATGTTATCTGTTTGCCTGGTAAAGCCGCAAAATACTTGCACCGTTTAATTATCTTTGTAGGTTTAGCCGTAAAATTCACGTATTTTATAATTGTTTTCTAATGTGTCTTTAACGGTAGGATACCTTTTTAAATCTGTCTGGCTAGCTATAAACCAAATAAAATGTCAATTACATTTTTGAAGCTAAGCTCGATCATTTCAAAACAAATAAATAAAAATAATACAGTCTAACTACCCTGATATCTGAATCTACAGCCATTGTAATTTTTAACCGATTTCCAAAAAAAGGAGGTCGTGTATTCTCTGTTCTCCTTAAACTACAGAATTTATTGTTTTTTAAGTTAAGAATAGTTATTATTTTGATTCTTATCAAGTACTTACTTTGCTTCAAATCAGGAGATTTGTGGCGAGACCGTATCTTGTATTAAACAGATAAACCAGTTATTGGGAAAGAGTTAGTTCCATTCCAGTACTCCAGGCTTTACATTATGTACATTACATGCTTGGCCTCCACCAGAAGTATCGATATTAGAATCATTTCAGACGACCTGCTGTCAAATGACTGACATGTCAAATTAAAAAAAAATATAGGTGTGAATACATAAACAAATAGATAGTTCAGTCACGACTAGATATATATGCGGTAGTGCTATACCGGAAGTCTTATGACTCTAGAATGTAAACTCTATAAGGTATGGCGATAAAAAAATCTAATAATTATTCTAGGACCAGGTATTTCCGTGTCAAAGACAATAATGATCGTTTAAGAGTTATGAAGCTTGAGATATTTTATGATCGAATAAAATGCAGTAAATATTTGCTCGCTAACCAAGTTACTGGTAGAGCATTCCTGGAATAATTGTCTGGTTGAGGTGAACTTTTACATTAGATACAAAGTAAAAAAAAAGAAAAATCTTACATGGTACAATTATACGAGTATATGGTTGCTAGTAGCTATCTCTTTACCTTATACCAGTGATTTTGATAGTTCAAAAACAACAACTTGGTCTACGGCTGGAAATGGACATATCTGAAAATAATAGGTTCACCATTCATTTTTTCAGCGAGTGATGAATTTTTTGCATCGAATGGCTGTTTATTTGTGCATTTTTTTATTTCGTTTGTTGTTATGCAGTATGTTTCATTGCTTTGGACATTCTCAAGTTGACTTTAAAAGGTTATGCGTTTATTAATAGTTACCTTGTATATAACTTAAGATCCTTTTAATTTCTGCAATATAAATCTGATAAAGTGCATAACATTAGTTTTTAAATCTTCATCATCATCATCATGTGTAATTTTTTTGGTGTGCATTACATACATATCTTATCTTATAAAGTAGACACTAGACAGTAAATGTATTAATCACAGGAAGTGCATACAATGTTGCTAAATTATCTGTTTACCATCATTTATAACAAGACTTTACGTAAGATAATCTCATAATAAGTTAATCGTGGCTTATGCCGTCAGCTGTGTCTGCTTTATTTAGATTATGTTTTATTAGATTTGTGTGTAAAATACTACAAGTAGGTCAAATATTTAGTAAATAGTAGTAATAAATAACATTTTACCATAATAGCATAACCTCTTTTTGAAGTTACATTTTTAAAATTATGAGCATAGCGGTAAACAAATAAAAACTTAACATTAGCGTACAAAGGCGCTAATTGTTGTTTTCTTCTTTCAGAAATAATAGCTATTTAAAGTACATACCTATTTGGTTTTTGTATTATTAATTTTGTTATGTTTAGTTTTGGCACCAAAGTAAAGTTACGATTTTAAATGAACTGCAAAAACGAGCGAAACCCAAAATGTAGTTAAATGTAAAAATATATGTGATAATTTCTAGAGACTATCAACATGAAAAACATAATGATTAATAGGTACTTTCATATTTAATATATTTATATACTTACTAACAACATATTCATGTTTCAGTACACTCAACGCTATTTAGACCCGTTTCTAGGTAATGCTTATGTGATATTATTAGATAAATTAAAACACAAAATTAAATCAAAGTAACTACATGATAAAGGTGCAAAGGAAGAGGCAAACCTTTATTTTCAATATAAATTTATATCACTTTGTTCCCGATCAGTAAAAAATACCTTTTTTCTACATAATATTATCAACAATTTCTTTGACGTGAATTAAATATTATTATATCCCCTGATGCTAACCTATTTTATAGTATAAACGTACTTTCCTCAACATAAATTAATCCGTAATCAACTCAACAAACCGTAATCACAACACCAACTTCAAAAGTCTAACCCAAAAAAAATACAAGCCTAGTTTCTCAAGGAAGTATAATATCAAAAGGAATTCCAATTTTCAATCAATTGAAGTGTCTCGATTAGCTGTTGTTGACGTAATTCCAAGCGAAAGGCGATCATCGAACCCTGGACCTTGGTCTTGATCGTGGACAAGATCACTGCTGTGCCATTGGCATTGAAAGGAAGGCGGTTGCGAATCACGATGCTTTATTTGGAGTAATGATTTTCTTCTGTTTTTCTCGTAATAGTGATTGGTGGATATTTTATTGGCCACTATTGTTTTTCTCGTTGGTTGGGGTTTAAAGCTCGTACACGATTTAGGTAAAGTTCCTATTTGAATATTAAGTCTATGTCGATGGTGTTACGATTTTCTAGTAAGTAGATGAGTAGGTAGCTATTGCAAATATATTTGTATATGTATTATATTTTACGTAAACTCAGGCTCTTCGTATCCGTTAAAAAATACATGCTACATTAATTAACCATAATGTGAATTGTACTAAATTATACATAACATCAGATTCTTATTTGACTTTTAATTGATTACCATTTAGCGTGTATATTTGCTTACCTAACAGCATTCTTCGTGTTATGTTGACAGCACTAAGAACATCATTCTGCCCTCATTATGGCAACGTTAATTAGCAGTAATTATAATCGATTATTTCCGATTTGTTTAAATCGATACTGCTCTCAATCGATTATAATTACAGAAAACACTGTTGCGATAATTGTGCTGCGCTAATTTGGTACCTATTGTAATGGTTAATTTATTTATTTAGTCATCAAATTGGCACGCGCTTGAGAGATGCATGTAAATTACTCAATTATAGTATTTAATAAGATCGGTTACAAGGTTAACAGATAATTGCTAATTAGTATTTATTGGCGTTTTGGGATAATTGTTTTAAAGTTTGTACAAATTCAAATATAAATATATGTAGGTTGATAAATTATTTTGCATAGATAATAATAATAGTAAAAAACTAAGATGATTGTACAATATATTAAGTGAGTCAATTTAGGATGAAAATAGAGTTTGTATTAGTTAGGGTCTAATATATCTCCACTCCAAATTTTATGTCGCTTTAGGGTGAGGAAGGAAATTCAAAGACAAAATATAACGAGCTACATAATTTACTAAAATATTTAATATTAAATAGAGAAATACTCGTACTAACACATAATTTTAGACTTTTCGCTACAATCCTCTGCCACAAAGCTGCATGCATTTTTATTTACTTCCTTACACAATACAGAACAAGTAACAGTCTTCAATTTTATTTTGATTACTAACAAGCTTTATATATAGTTATGTTTGTTTAGCTTTGATTCGGAACTTTGACACCATTATATCTGGTCTTAGGATATCAAAAGCGGAATCAGGTAGGCTTAAGCTGCACCTACTGAATTATATCGCACTGAGTCATTTAGCATGTCAATGTTGCCAGTGGTTTTAATTACTAGTTTTTAGACATAGATCCTTATTGCTTTCAAGGTTTAATTAGAATATGAGCGTAAGAAAAAAGTTTTTAGTTACTTAAAAATGTAAGTATTACCTACTACAATCATTATCCACGCTTATTCCATATGAAAAATAAGATTTTTATTCATTGGGCACCTAATGCAATATATCGGTAGGCTTAATATTAAGAAAATGAACGAATCTTTATTGTTTTTTTTTGTATGTTATATAGTGGCTTCTCTGTCCACGGTTCAACATGTATTTATTATACATTAGATAGGCTCACGCTTGACTACAACTTGTTATGGAAATATAGCGTTTACAAAACTATTATGATATGAGGCATAAATCGATACTTATTTTGTTACACAATATTTTTTTTAAATAGAATAATACGCAATGAGAACATAAAGATTGATAATGATTGCACAAACATTTATCTAAATTAATTTATAATATAATACAGGAAAATGTCATTACACACATAAAAGTGCTATTTGTATCGAGTAAGGAAATAAACCTTAATAAAAGTGATTTTTCTTTCGCTTACTCTAATTTATGCAAGGTTTATGACGTGTGACTATGAGCCATGCTAGTAGTTTTATTATATACATGATTTTATACATAAACATACAATAAATACATTTATGTATGAAATCTAATATTTAAAACTCAAAGGTGACTGAGTACTGACATAGTGATTTATCAACGCACAGCCCAAACCACTGGACAGATCGGGATCAAATTTGGCATGCAGGTAGATGCTATGACCAAGGTATCTGATAAGAAAGGATTTTTTTTTTTAACTTGAACGGGTTTGCACTTGACCATAGTTTACCTGATAGCAAGTAAGGCTATGGCCTAAGATGGAGCGTGCTTAGGATTGTTGTAATGTCACTTTTAAAGGGGTTAAATAGGGGATGCAAGTTTTACTTCTTAATGCGAGCGATGCCGCGAGCATCCACTAGTCTTTATATAATGCCATAAAATCTTTTATACGTGTTCTACGTTATGGCGTATAATTTTATAGTATTTTCCTTCATAGCACTCCCTTGAACTTGGCACGCTGTTCTTGGCCTCTTATCTACAGTTATCATATAAAGTGCATCTATCACAATTATATTGCGAACGCAAATGTAAGTGCGTTTATTTGTGTGTTTATTTGCTCAATCTTTTTCTTGTAGGTTTAGAAGTCCATTCTTGTTTTTTCGCTGCTAAAAACAATACTATTTTTAACTGTTTTAAAAAGAGAAGGAAATTTTTTATTAAACTAATTTTTTTATTGCTTTTTACTTTTTTTTTTAATCACAAATGCAAAATTTTATTAATAAAAGTACCATAACTCTTTTTATATGACAAGAATATCGAGTACCTTCCTAGTACCTAGTAAATATCAAGTATATATGTATAAAAAAGATAAAGATAAAGAATCTTTATTGATTCTGTAAAGTTGTAACATACTTAGGTATTAGGTATAAGTATTAATATCATAGAATATGCTACACAAATTACAATATCTCGTCAAATACCCTAATTCATGCTTTTAAGGCGTCGTATAAGAGACGGGCCCAAATGGATACACTCTGCGGGGGAACCACGCCCCTTAATAATGAGGAATACAACTCGAAGTAATATATCAAACGAGCGACATCACGGGGAAGAGCTAGCTTGTTGTTATACAATGCGTTGCACATTATATATCGTCACGTGCGAACCTTGACCAATAGTTACAATCTTATGTACTATACCTATTAATATACATATATATATATATTATAATCTACGTACGCTACTACGGGAGCACGCAATGCAATTTCTTTGAAGACAATGGATTGAAATCAAGGCACTACAGGTAGGTACTTAGTTTTAAGCACACAATCATTCTTTAGTTTAAAAGTTTTCGTTTGGGAAGATTGTTGCTTTGTTGTGCAAAGTTTGCTCAATGTAAAACCAAAATAACTCATAACTTTCCTCCTTAATATTACAACTAGCTTTGTTGTTGTTTATAAGAAATAACTGGACATCATCACACAGGTGCTGACCTAGTTTGATGTCCAGGGTTCACCAACTATTGTATAGTCATAAACCCTATCTCATAGTAATTTTTTTAAATGTTTACTACTGCTATACTTGCCTGTTTCTTTCTAATAAGGTCTAATAAACGTTTTGATTATTATTATTATTTAATGATAAAATATAATACCCAAAGATTTTTTTTCTTAATCTTATATCGTGAATTTATTTATGCAAGAACGGTTGAAAATCCGCTAAAGATGTATGTTACGAAAATAGATTCCTAAATTTTATTAATGTGTTAGTTATGTTCTAGTATTTTTTTATATGATTTGGAATATACTTATCTATGAACTAAGTATATTATATTTTGATGAATATGGATTTAATATGTCTGAGTTTATAAACAGAATAATGGAAGAAAATAATATCTTTTCCATAGAAGCTACATACGTATATATACTACATACGTATATACCAAAAATAGGAAAAAATAGGTAAGAACTTGTTTGAAATCTCGTGCGTTTAATTAGCCTATTTATGTAGAACAATGCGTCAGAGAATGATCAGTACTCATACAGGGTTAACTAACTTATTTAATTGACATAAAAATATTTAAGTGGTTGCTCGCGGTTCAGCTCGCATTAGGAAGTAAAACTTGTAAAAGTGTATAATAAATATAATATTTCACTCCTTGCATCTACCTGCTTACCAAATTTCAGCCCGACCCGTCCAATGGTTTGGGATGTGCGTTGGTAGATTACTATGTTAGTCAGTCACCTTTGAGTTTTATTTATGTATGTATTTATACCGGTAATTACTAAACGATTACGCAATATTTTTTTTTTAATTTTAATGTAATTATTTTAAATATTCATAAAAAAATCACATTCTGTCACTGTTGATGAACTATTTGTATAAAACAGAAGATTTTCATTCACTCAAATAATAAAAAAATTTGGTTACATTTGTTAAATCTTCTCATGCCTCCTTAACAGTTTTTCATCAGTTACTAGTAGGCTTGTATGCATTCAAATCATTCATTCAAATACATCTAAGATGGAGTCATGAATGACGCTGTCAGATAGTATTACCTCCCTAGGTTCAAATAATTAACATCACTTATATCGAACACGTCATATTTTGCCCCCTTACGATAAATATGCATGTGTCATAGATTCTTAGATTGTACTCGTAAATGGAGTAAACACGTATGGTACCCAATAAAAATGTTATTGTTAGTTTTTATTATTATTAATTGCCTGTTTGATTCCACTGCTGGGCAAAGGCCTCCCATCTCTCTTTTCAGACAGCCCAATCTTTATATTTGGTAGTGCAGTCTTTAACCCTGCCGACAACTTTTTTCACCTTTTTTTAGGTCTCCCTCTAAGCCTGGTCACATTTACACCCAAGTCGTGGAGATTTTTGCCCAGCGATCTAGTGGCATTCTACGAGTATATGTGTCCATTTGAGATGAGCTTCTATTGTTAGTTGGGTGTTTATTTTTAAAATTATTGTTATAAAACTAACTTTTGATTGGGGTTCCAATAATTAACATCACTTATATCGAGCTCGTCATATTCTGCCCCCTTACGATAAAATAAGCTCAGTAGATGGAGTAAAAGATAAAAATAATATAAAACAATCAATTATTCCATCCTTTCCTATAATCAGGTGCTAAATTTATTTATTGATGTTTTAGTAATTATCTTAAAAGCTCGAATCATTATGCTTCACTTTAATTTTCCGTACCCTAAAGATAAAAAAAAATGTTGGAATCGAACGTGTAAGAAACTGAGAATTTGATGCACTTATGTACGTACTTTTTTAAATTATTTATTCTATTAGTGTATATGGTAAAGGTAGTACATTAGTTCGGTTTCTTTCTTAGGATTGCACCATTAAAGCTTTGAATTAAAACTCAGTGACGAGCAAACAATGAATACAGATTAGAAAATAAATTGTAAAAAAGTTGCATAAGATATGTAGATAAGATGTGCTAAAAATAGAATCTATTTGGCAAATTTAGTTTAAATTCAGATCACGTAAAATTACGTTTTTCCATTTACCTGAGTTAACCTAAACATCTAGGTCAAAGTCTAGGTGATCCTTGATTGATAAAATATATGTAACCTATTCACTACATTTGCTTTTTACTATTGGCATTCAGCGCGGAAACGCAGCAAGTTTGATGGGCATACATTTAAGGACAAGTTATACAATTTCAATTACGCTAGCGTACTAGAAAAGTGCTCAGCAGCGGTAATAGGCTGAAGATGATGATGACTATTTCAGTTTGAAATAATTGTATGATATGTTTATTTAAGTTTTATTTTGTGTGTTTTTACTGAGGTTTAACTTTATAGATAACTATTGATGATGATAACTATTGAAGTATAATTTTTGTAGATATATCAGTTAAATTCCATTTATCAAAGAAGACTATTTATCAAAGGTTAAGTAATTATGCAAGTTAAAAATAATTTATATTACCCGTGAACATTCTTTTGATTATGACATTTTACAAATTTAATGAGATTATTAATCATTGTTTGTAAGCAATGTGCATTTAAGAGTAGATAAGAATCAATAAAACTTTAATTATGTTACGCTCATTTCAGTTAGTAAAATCTTAATTAGAAATGCATATAACTTTTATTAACTTTACTTTAACGCGTGACCAAAATGCTGGCCTTTTTCTGGCTCAACGTATCAGCATTGCCATCCAGCGTGGTAATGCGGCCAGCATGCTGGGTACGCTGCCCTCTGGTAGTGGGCTGGAGCACTTAGATTATCTTTAGGCTTTTCTAAAGATTTTCTAAGTGCCCCTTTTTGTAGTAGTTAGAAGTAGTATGTTTAGTTTTCCTTCACTTGTTTTTATATTTTATTATTGTAAATAAAAAAACTTTTATTTGCAATTAGGAATTTATGCATCTGTTAGACATAACTTTTCTAGTTTAATTAATGAATTTTTGATAATTTTGTATTGGTATCGTATAATTATGTAGAACAATACATTATATGTGAGAACTAGATTTTGAATCTGTATGAAGTTAGAATTTTATGATAAAAAGACATTAATTAACATGTTATAATGTTTTATGGTACAATATTTTAATATATTTTTATATTTTAATAATTAGGTACATAGGTGACTTCCTTCTTTGTTGCAAACATCTATTGTTTAACTTTTTTTATTAAATTGTGATCCCCACGATTCTGATTTTAGGCATACAAAAAATGCTGTTAATAAAGCAAGAGTGTTGGTTTGTCGCTAGTAAATTATTTTAATTAGGTGATAATATGTTATTCGAGCAAGTATTTAAGTATTGAATAAGTGGTTGTACTTTTATTTTACACCGACTTCCAAAAAAGGAGGTTATCAAGTCTTATGAAAGTTTTTTTTTATTTTACGTACCTGTCCGACTGAACGTTTTTATGATACTTCAGACTGATTTTCTTTCATGAGATTTCGAATATCCAGTGAAAGTTGAAAATAAATCGACACTGTTAATTTTATATCCATATTTTACATCAATTCAATCGATATCATATATAGATGATCACACACGATTAATTGAAAACAAAAGGCTTTAGCATTCTAACACTTTGATAAAGTTCAAAGGTATATAACTAACATTCATTGTTCATGTCTACTTTCTGATCTCTAACAAAATTTAATTTAATATTATTTTCCCCTGGAAATGGACGGGAATGACTATATAAAACTAGCAATACTTATTTTTTTTACATTGTTATTGTGTATACAATTCCGAAGCAACATATTTTTTCAAGAAGAGGGTAGATAAACTCACCGTATATTTGTCAATCCTGGCATTGTCATGTTCAAAATGCCCCTTCTCCTTCAGATCCACGATATTCCTTGCACTGGTAACAGCCATATTGAACTATTCAAAAACGAAATTCTAAATAGTAAACAAACTTTTTGAAGTTAGAATTTGAAAAGAGTATGAGATCTGTTAGGTTTGTTGCGAGGGTGCGTTAGGCTCTCCCACGATGGGACCGCGGCGAGACTCCAATAACGAATGCTTGCGAAATATCTCGCTTCTTTATATAAAAGCTATGTAAGGCTAGTTCGCCGCGCTCCAGCCCGCTTCCCTTTCATTCGCGCGCGCTTGCATTTAGCCTATTTACGATGTTTGCAATGTATGCAGACGAACTTAGATACGTGGACTGAGATGTTGCGTTGTTGAATGTTTAGCCACGAAATTTGTTAGAAAGGATATTTTCAAAGGAAATTTTGATAATATTTCGTAGGAAAAGAAAATGTTTTATAATAAAACAACTAACAATTTTGTCATGTAATCAGCATTCTATGCTTGACTGGTTTAATTGAGCCACGCATTAAAACAATGGGTTTTGGCTGAAGACAATAAGATGTAAAATGATAGAACTATTTTTAAAAAAGTTTATATAAAACAGATTGATATCCTTTACAAGATATTTTCAACGCACCACTTGAACTATAGCTACAGAGTAATGGATAAAATTAATGTTGTTTAAATTTTGTCGTATGTGCAATGTGCATAGTGTAATAGCATTTTTATATATCATAACTTTAATATTTTCCTAATCAGTGTAGGCTTATTCAAAAATTTCAATTTCAGTTTGTAATCTGGTTAGTAAATTACAGGGCGTTCACAGCTAAGGGTCTCTCATAACGTCTCTTAAACACATTAATATGTTTTAAATATGTGTGAAAGTGGTTCTACATAGGTCAGAGAACATTGAAGAACTCAGTACATACTGTTTTTGGAAATTTTAACGAAATTCAAAGGGTTGGTTAAATAAAAAAACGCTATACTTACCATCACGCATGAAATGCATGCAACTCATATCATCATTTGCTAAAAAAAACTTTCAGAAGTCTTGATAACCTCCTTTTTTTGAAGTCGGTTGGTAAAAAAACTACATAGTGCGTTCCAAGCAACTTTATAGGTCTTAACAATGGCCTAACTAGCCATAAAATTAACAAGTCTAAACCTAGATATGAGCAGGACACTAGCAGTACTATCTAGTACTACTATTAACCACGAAATATGACACCAATTGCAGTTAAGCATTAATTGTTAGGAATAAATTGATTGAGTTGTTTTATAGGGTCCTTTTATGGGATATGGTATCTTGTGTACCTTATTATGCGTTTATGTGTTGTAAGTAAGTAAATAAGTAATATTTTGCTGACTGATTTTGCTAAAAATCATACTTCTTTCATTTGGAAAAGTAACGCACGTATTTAAAAAGTTTAGTATAATATTGAAAGCATTTCATCAAACAGGCATTTTGATATATTTTCAGTTTTATTCAATCATCTTGTAGGTATAAAGTAAAATTTACTCAAATCTTTAACAGACACTGTTGAGAGCGGCTATGAAGGAAATGATGTGCCATAATCGTAAAATAGAATAGAATAGAAAATTCTTTATTGCAACACACGATAATAATTAAAAAGAAAGAAAAAAAATACTAATACCAGAGCCAGAAGTGGCGCCCTTATTAAGTTAAAATCTACAATTCTACGTGATATATCTATTGTTTTCTCGTTTTAATATTCAAAATGGCTATGTAGCATGACCCGCATTTGATGAAGAACCTACTACTTTAAATATAAAATAAACTACAACTTTTTTCTCACACAATATGTATTAAACATCTATTTAACGCCTGTTACAATTGGAACAGTCCATCAGATATACGATTCATTGCCTTGAATGCTATTTTTAGGCAAATTAGACCTATGTAGTATGTTTAAGAATATTTATTTATTTAGTCAAGTAAGAAATTAACATCAGTTTTACAAGTTAGCAATGTAAATTATGTTTAGGAAGTTCTTGTTTCGTCATCATCATGTTTTTTTTTTCACACTCAAATTTTTTTTATTGGTTTTATACAATACTTAAAAACTAAGAAAAGATATATTTATATCTAATTACAAATCATTAAACCAACTCTGGTGTCGAGAGTTTATCAAGTCGCCCTAAGGGCCTCTGACGTGGCTTAACGACTGCCGTACTAGACAAACAGTCGGGACCTACAATTTAACGTGTCATCCAACCCACTGTAGCAATAGAAATACTAAAACACTCGTGTATAAAAACACAGAAACTTTAATTCGTATACTACACGCGGATCTAAAGTTTTGAAAAATCTTAGCTTTAAATTCCTTTTAAATTTAAATAGGATGCAATTTTTTTAATCTAAATAAAAACTTAGCGTCCGTCTCTTGAATGACATATTCGCATTATACCGGATAGACATTCTGTATTGCAAACAACGTAAAACCCATAGCACGTACAATGACTGAATTTATTAAGTTATTTTATATCTACATAAATCTAGGTAAGTACTTGTATACAGATTCATTGATAAGTCTGACAATCTCTCGGTTGAATGCGGTACGTATTACGATGGCAGCCGCAGCAATCAAATAATATTTTTATTATTGGACAATAAATACATCATCATCACAAATTTAACTCATATTTTTTAAATAATTATACTTCACATTTAGATCAAGCTGTGCACACATGTCTTGACATTTGTTCTGGATCGAAACCGCTTAAAGTGTAAGTGTTTAAGTTAATTTAAGAAGATATTCTGTTTTGTGTGCCATAATAAATAAATTACCCTTATACGACAAGACGCCTGCCTTCTCCTTTACTTGGTCCATATATGACCTCTTCGGCCTTCCTCTTCCTCTTCGTACAAAGTACACCATTGTCAATTTATTGCTTTTTCTTTGAGTCGATGGTAAATAGCATGGTCCAGCATTGGAAGATAGAATCCAGTCATGTCGCAGCGTCAGCTAAAGTAAGTAGTGAATCCTATTCCTCATTATTGAGGATCGTGCGTGACTTCCCCGCAGAATGAACTCCATAGTATAGGATATTTATTTATATCGGATTCACTCGAATCACAAGATACATAAAATGTTTTTTAAACAAGTAACTTTCTTACATATATACATAATATATAGGTAGCATATATAGAAAACAAAACAAATTGCTGTACATCAAATTAGCCAGTAGATTATTTCTTTTACTCTGTATAAATCGGTACTTTGATACTTAATAAATTCATCACAGCAGTCGACGTAAATTAAATCAAATACTTAATTAACTCGATCTATTTACATAGAAGCATATGCCTGAGGATATTTGTATTTAGCTGTGATTTGTCTAATTAAGTTATAAAATACGTTATTATGTGTGGTAAATGGTAAGTCATTTTATTACGCTTTATGTATTTTAACAGGATTTAAACATAGGAGGAGAGGGGAAGCAGGCTATCAATTTCTATTGAATATAATATATTACTGTTTTGGACAATATTACTCATGAGACATGGTATAAAAACATATGATAGTGATCTATTAAGTTTAAAGTAGGTTATTTTTATTTTAAAAGTGTTTGTATGCACAACAACTAAAAAACGCTAAAGTTTATAAAGTTTATATATAGGTATATAGCGTGGACAACCGTTAACATATAAAAATTTAGTTAAAATTAAAAAAAAAATTAGCGATTTTTATGTCATTTTATCTCTATCTATCACGATGTACCTTCAGTTGAAACGTTATACGTTCTACGTAATTATTATTTGATGCCAGAGTTTCTGTAATTATTTAAACTAGAACGGGTTAACTTTGCTATAAACTTAATAAAAAATTTTGTCATCATTCCTACATTAGTTGCGGATATCAACCATAACAGATTTATGATCTCATGTTCTAATAATAAGATTCTGTAAGGATCATAATAGAAGGTAAGCTAAGGCCAATAAAAAGAGGGAATTATATCTACAGACATTAAGCGTGTCTTACACGTTTTATAGGCAGACTATCTGTACAGCAAATATCTGTGTAATATCTAATCAATAACTACAATCGTCAACACATTCCATACGATATGTTCCACACTGTATGCTCCAAAGTGAAATATATATACAGTGTGAAACATATCGTATGAAATGTGCTGACGATTGTAGTTATTGAATAGACGTAAGAAGAAGAAGAGGATACAGATCTTCGTGAGAATTGAAAATAAATAAAGATACCAACCTACAATTTGAAATACAATTAATTCGAAATACAAATGTTTCTTAGTTTATGAGTCTAGCTATACTACAGTTTGCATGAAATTAAGCACGAGACAATGCATACTATATGTCTTCTTCTTATCGAATGAGAGTAGCCAACTCTGGTGTCGAAAGTTTACCAAGCCGGCTAAGGGCCACTGACATGGCTTAACGACGTACTATGACGAGCAGCTGGGACCTACAATTTAACGTGTCATCCGATCCACGGAAGCGGCCAAAATATAATGCCACTTTTCGGTCACCTATCTAAGGACTGACCGCGTCGATCTTTGATTATCATTGGTAATTGCATGCGATTTCCTTCGCTAGCTGAGCTACGGGCGCTTGCTATCTGAAAACGCTCCTTTACGCTAGTCAGTAATTAATCACCCAGATTAAGTGTGTTTTGTCACAAATGTATAAAATCAGTCTGCCCGTACACGTTCAATGTCTGCAGATATTAATTGACTTTAAATCAATGATCAATTCTACTGATTCTGTTTCCCTACGTAAACCACAATTCACGTAGAAATTTTTCCTCTACAATTAATACAATTAATTTGTAATTACGTTCTCGGTAATGATTAAAAACTACTTCTGCCTGCTTGGAGCTATTAAGGACTTGCTCTATGTGTGATTCACACAGATTAAAAAATATGAATCGTAAACATAAATAATTTAATCAAACAATCACATAACTTTGATATAGTGGTTAAATATAAAAGAAAAGCCATCAAAGCGCTTTTTATTTTATTATTTCACATTTCTTAATGATTTCGTATCTAATACAAATAAAGCGGTTATGTTCAATTATAAATAATCCAATGTATATAGTGTATATGTATATTTTAATTTGGCAATCTGTATAATTCAGGCATTCTATACAATGACGAGGCAATGTATAGAATGTCTGGCGCGTCCAGCCAATGTATGAAATACGTATATTACTACGTACCTACGTTGCCTAGGCATTCTATACATTGCCTAGGCATTGTATAGAATGCCTGCTGTTTCACTAAAAATTACCACAATTTTCACTAAAAATAAATAGATTTTGGTCTACATTTATCAATGTTGACGCTTCATATTGCCGGGTAACATGGGTAAAAATGGTGGACAAATAAAATATGTTTAGTTTCTTGAAATCAACTTTATTTAAAAATTATATTTTTTTTATCTAAAATAAAAAAACTTGTGAAACATAAGAATCGCATACTCAAAAATATAAATGAAAATAGAAAAATAGCTTTTTCCTTCGTCCCTTTTACTTAACGACATTGAGGGTTATCTATGCCTACTAGTATCTCCATTTGAGTATTTATTAATAATATATACCTACACTATAATATAATGTTTTAATTATAAACTACGCCAGCTTCCAATAACATGTTGATTAAAACGCCTCTCCACATGAGTTAACTACAGGCTTATTCAACCCCTTTTAGAGCGTAGTTTGATGCCATGGAGTTAGTAAAGGGGAAATTATGGATACTCCAATAACAAAGCATAAAAGTGCTAATTAATTTTAAGATATGGAATCAGGCGTTACTGCGGAAATCCATTCTTCTTCTTATCGAATAAAAGTGGCTAACTCTAGTGTCGAGAGTTTTCAAACCGCCCTAAGGGCCTCTGACATAGCTTAACGACTGCCGTACTAGACAAACAGCCGGGACCTACAATTTAACGGAAATCCATTGTAAATGAAACTTTGGAGAAATATACATATAGTGTTTTTCCGCTGTAACTGCTTCTTAACCGACTTCAAACAACAAACTTGATGGTTTTTATGTGTGTTCCTCCATATATTTGGTTAGGAGAGGTGTGGCGTGGTATATGGAGCTTTGTTTTTTTATATCTGCGTGGTATTACGTTTCGTAGCTGCGTGTTTGTTTCCATTTGTATCTCGTTGGGAGCACGTGTACGGTCCACGGGGCGCCTTGAAAGCCTTTGTATCTTTAGAGTTCCTTACAACTAAGGGAAAAACAAGAAAAATTGTGTAGGATCTTTTTGTTGTCGGTTTTTCCTGTTCGATTGTATCTACATCTACGAGTACTAATTTCAATCACATACATGCAGAAAATTTTAATAATAAAGCTAAATAGTATTTTTCTAAAATAAACTCATAAGGTAAATAAACAGAAATAATTTCAAACGATATTACTTATATCACTTCGTATCACAAGGATACGAATTGAGTTGCAGAAGTTGCCTAAAAACATTAAGAAAACTATCTGCTATATTTGACAAACATATGTACTTGTTTATCACAAACTCGTAAGTAAATGGATTGAATTTAATTTGTAATTAAATTATGTAATTGTAGCTTTGTAAACAAATTAAATTCGATTTTTATTTCTTTTACATTCAGGACCATTACACTTTTTTTATACCAGCATGTACATATTTTAACTTGCTAACGAACCTCGGATCTTTTGCACCTGAACTAGTAGTTGGCTTTGTGTTGCAAAATGAAAGCGTTTCGCTCTCATAGCTTTTGCAGAGCTTTTGACGTGTTTGTTCAGCGTAAGCGAGCTTTTAAGGTCACGAACTTGCAGAACTTGAGCTTAGTCACTGAATAAGTCGTTTTACTAAGTAAATGTAGATGTAGATTTTTTATAGACGTGTGTGGTTAAGTTCATATTACAAAAAGTTTTTTTTTATAATGGCGGTACAGCTTTTGTTCAAACACATATAGATCTATTGAGGAAATCTAAGTAGGTTATGGTTTTAAAAATAACAATAATTAAAATTCTGTTACTAATCATTCTAATAATATAAAACCATATTCATTGTGTTTTAAATTATCCATTTCAACAAAGTATTTAAATTTTATTTTGGCCTACAGTATTAGTACCTTTCGTTGAACCATACATAATTACGAGTATTAAATACAACAAATGCGTTCTTATTCTAAGTTATTGCGACCTTTCAAATCAGAACTCTGTTGCTTACACAACTATGTTGCTATTTATAGAATAAGGTGAACGCTGTAATGACAAACTTTGAGATTATACTGGTGACCCTTCGAATAATTGAAACAATAGAAACGCAATTGCTACAAAAAATCTATTCCATGATGTGGTCAACCACCGCTGTCGCGGTTAAGTTGATGGACGGTCAACTTTTAGCGACCAACTGCGACTAAGCATTGGCCTGTTTCCGCCATCGTAAGTATCGTAACCAATAACAAACAAACTCTGTGAGGGGGAGAGTATTTTTGACACGACATTTGCAAGAAGTAACAATTTGATAATATAATTTATCTGCACTAATGTTGTAATATTCTACTAATGTTTCCAATACTTGACTTGTAATTACTACTGTTATAGCACAGACAACAAAACACTCAATTTAAGCAATTTCACATGATGTTATAATATCCACATCGATATCGTAATAGCTCATTATAACATCGGAAAAGCGTTTATTATTTAGCGGAGAAGAGTTTATGAAGCGAGCGCAGCGAGTTCACACTCGTGTTTTAATACCCTTACTTTATATGACAGTTGCATACACTACTATTATTCGTTGTTGTGACCTAACTACGAACAAAAGACGCACAGATCATATCTTAAGGCTCCGCCAATTCTGAGTGGTTGACATTGAGGGACTTAGATTCGATGCTAATTTTTAACAACTTATGTTATGCTGTTATTTAAATTTATTAAACTTATTTTTACATTTGTTAAATTTGTAAATTGTCTGGAACTGTATCACAATAATTTTAAGGTTAATTCGTATTATTAAGGGCATCAACTTCGGGTAAAATTACATAAGTGTATTTGTGACGAGTTGAAGCTCAATATGTAAGTTCGTTTAGGTTGAATTTAGTTTGATTCATTTTAAGATCTAGCTATTCGCGCTAATATCATAAAGTTGAAAGCTTGTTGAGTGTATTTTTATTGCTCATTAACGTTTAACAGATCGGCTTATCCGATTTAGATCCAATTTGGTAAGGAGGTAGATACACACAAACAAGAGATACTCTAGATTCAACAAAAAGGCTACCCTCATCCCAGATTAACACGAGTACCACCGTAGAACGCCACTAGTGGTATATTCGTTACGTATAAATCTATACTCAGACCATTCGATCTTGTAAATCAAGTTATTGTTAAAGCGATATAGTTAGAAGTTGCAATTAATTTTAAACCCGTGAGCTTTGATTCTATGCGGAAGTGTGTACATGTTCATAGAGCCGAGATTTTACTATAAAGTTGTAGACACAACAATTATTTATTAGGTAAAAGTGAAATTGTAATATAAATAGTAAATTTGAAAGTGATAAGAATGTTTTTTTGTTTTTGTTCTGAAAATAGTGTATTTCTGTTTTCTGTCTGCCTTATTATGCAATCGTAAAAAGGTACACTGAACGAGTATACCACTTACAACAACCTTCATCATCATCATCAGTTCGTTACAGCCTATTGTTGGGCATAATCCTCCTCCCTTTTACGCCAATAATCCCTATCTTGCGCTGTTCCTGCCCAGGTGTACACCAACTTTACCACTTATATACATGTGTGTGTATACACTATACTGTTATTCGTATGTGGTAAGTATCTAGGAACGAAGGCTACCTTCGATTTCAACTACTTTACTTAGAAATTATAAGTTTTAGATATATTTTCTACAATATCAACTAACTGTGTAGGTACAAGCTCATTATCTCATAAGATTAATTTAATTATCAATAAGAATGAGCCCTTATACAAATACACGCGCAAGTTAAGTAATTAGCTAAATTACATACCGTCTATCAATTGTACCGGTTTCGCAACCACACTGATAAAGGAAACCGAGTTTTTTTGCATACTTCAATTAACGCAAACAATATGTTTACACGAATTTTAGATTTCCTGATAGATTTGCATTTGAATCTATTTTTAGATTCACATCGACTATAAATAGCATTCAGTAAGGCCACGCCTAATTTTTTTGACTTGGAGGTTGTTGACCGGAGTTGTTTATTTTGACAGCTGGTTACGTTTTGATTCAAATTCGGCGGCTCATGAATATTTTGGATAATATTTATGAGGTTGTACTACGCGTTCATTGACTTTTGAGTGGTTGGACTAGAACCGGTATTTTGGAAAATAGGTTTGTAGTGTCGCGTAAGCTAGTAGCTTTTATATTTGCGAAACGAATATAGTTGTATAGTAGTTTTGAAATCAAGTATGTATATTATTAATCACTTTTGAATTTATTAATATTACAATAGACTTAGACTATAGACGGATATGATATATATTTGTAATTTGTAATATGTGATAAATATTTGTAATACGGTTTGTAATAATTATGTAACTGATTTTAAATAACTTTTAAAGTTTATTGTTATGATCATGATTTTTCTGATAATAAAAATATTGTTAATAAACGATTATTGCACCAATGCCATTCTATCTAATCAATAGATAAACATCAACATCATGTTATTATTTAATTAAAAAGTAAATTATAATTATAATTTACAATTCTATTTTCTTAAAAAAATATCATGTTTTCTCAGGATTATTATTTCAATTAGCAAGTACTAAATAAATAAGCAACTTCATTATTTTAACATAAAACTTGGCTATAAAATAAAGGTAAGGAAATAAAGGACTTACTAGACTATATATTATATAAAACTCAAACGTGACTGAGTAACTGACTAAAATAGTGATCTATCAACGCACAGCCCAAACCACTAGATGGAATCGGGCTGAAATTTGGCATGCAGGTAGATGTTATGACGTAGGCATATGCTAAAAAAAATTTTTGGATATGCCTCTTTTAGAGGGGTGAAATAGGGGATGCAAGTTTCATTTATTATTGCGAGCAAAGCCGCATGTCTCCACTAGTCTAGTATTAACTATATACCTAAAGTACTTACATTTTATCTAGGCATCTTGAGACAATATAAGGTATAGTTGCAACGAGAATATGTCAAGGAAGGTAGCTTATCACGACAATTTTATTATGTTCAGAGTAGGCTGCCGTGATTGAATTATGAGTAAGTATGTATTATGTACTATGTAGATATAATATATTTAAACTTTTATGCTTTTATGTTTATGTTTAAAACTACAGCCCATGATATTTTGTAGAGTAAAATTAAAGATTATAATGCTGCAGCGTATTTTGACCTATTTCTAATAAGAAAATGTAAAGGTAAAAAAATTCTTCAGATAAATGTAATGGTTAAAAATATAAAGTGCACCGGAAGACGGATGGGTTAGTATATAGTATTTTTAATTCCCAAAGTTGATTGTAAAATCAGAGTAAAGAAAATTGTGCCACAATCCTAACCGATTAAATAAATAATAAAATAAATAAATATTCCGGGACATTACACACAGCGCCATCTAGTCCCACACTTAGCAAACGCTTGTGTCGTGGGTACTAGATACCGGATATAATACTTATGGATTAATTATCAATAGTCGCGATAAATAAACAGTCAATTAATTACATAAATAGCTTTACAAATAATTAAAATTAAAATCATGGAAGTACGTAACCGTTCAAGTATAATTAATGAATTTTGTCATCTACACTCATGTATAAAGTTAATGTTGTTAACCAGTATGTTTTATTATGCCTATCAATCATTTAGTTTCCGATATTAACAAGAACATTCTATTGTAGGTCTCGAAGGATGTCTAGATCCTTTCTAGATCATACACATTGAAATCTAAATTAGATTGGAACTAGTCACGTTGTATACAGTTTTACTAGTTAACTGTTATCCTTTGAACAATTTAAGCTAGTAATACTGCCTGTAGGTTTAACTAACATAATTTCAAGACATATAACACCATTTAGCCCCATAGTAAGCAAACACTACTTATGTTATGGGTATTAGATTAGGTTAAGAGACATATATATTAGGTATATGTTTTTTAAATTAATTCCGGCCATCGGAATGTATCCTGGTCATATTTTATGACCGATATTTAAAATAATAATGAAATATAGAACATGTTGAAAATGAGAAAGAGGTGAAAAATCAATCAGTCGTTAAAAATGTAGGTAACAAATACGCCAGCAACGAATGCATCCATGCCTACATAATCACATGCATTTCATCATCATCATCATCATCAGCCCATTATCTCCCACAGCAGGGCTAGCACGGCATGGGGATAAATAGTCTTTCCCCCATTTTATCCACCTGACAGTGTCATTCCCACCTTTCTTATCATGACAACCTATGACAACAGTGGAAAAAAATATAATTTATCCCATTGACGTTTATGGTGGAATATTCATGAAATTTTATCACGCTACTCCCCGCTGTAAATATAAAATAAAAAGAATGAACAATTTCTGAAGGTTAGTTGAATTGATACAACGTTTGAAGCATAATTCAAACATTGTATTCATTTTAATTTGATTTCGTAACTATGGCAACAAAATAGGAATAAAATATTATAATGCTACTCCCGCCGTATATCTATCCCGGTTTGACTTTCCCCGGCTACTCCGTGCCAAAATTGACAGCGGGGAAACAAATTCTTTTCTTTCCCTCGGGATATATTGTCTTCTGCCCGTGCTAGCCCTGCTGCTGAGCATAGACTGTACAAACTGCCCTATCCATTTAATATATTTAAATTTTATTGCAGCTTCACCTTGGCAAGTTACGATAATGTTGCAATCTACAAGTTAAGAAGAAGTTTAGTTACGCGTGGGTAAAAGTGTCTGCGATCTAAGAATAACTTTGCCATTGACTAATGTCGAGTTCAAGATCTTACGTGGTTTGATTACCATTGACTTGTCAATCAGTTATTGCCTTCAAATAGTATTTCTTTTAAGGCGCCATTACCGCGTGATAAGTGGTGATAATAACTTCTAATGCCTGAAAAATTTTAGTTTCTTCGTTTCCCGTAGTAGTTTATGAAATGGTTTTTAGTAGAATAAGTAATAGTTAACAGTGCTTTGTCTGGTGGTTGTAGACAGACAGACAATGTGTCATAGGTAGGAAATGATAATATGTATCTATTGGTGATTAATAAGTACGTATGGTATGTCTGTAACTTATTAACTCTATGCAAACATTGATGCGGTCTGAAGTGGCAAATGGATTGCCTTTAAACGGATCAGACGTCAAAAAAATATTCTTGTTGTTCATAATTTTGAATGAAACTGGTGTTTTTTTTTAAAGTAGGTTTAATTATCACCGGGAGTAGCCTACTAGAAGAAAAGCTTATCGAAGCTTCAATCGATCGAGAATCGATTTTCAATTTAACTTATCTCTTGAGTCGTATTTCCTCATGACTGAGGGTCGTGATTCCTTCCCCAGAATTATTTCGTTAGGGGAGTTCTCTAGGGCAGATATATCGCGGTGGGAGCCCAGGTCCATTCACGAATTTCTTTCTTTTTAACTTATGAAGTGAAAAATGCGAATTAATTACATATTCAATAAAAAAACTAAAACTATTAAAGTTTTTGCATACCTATTTGGGATATTATTTACATCATGTGTATTGGAGAACATGATCAATATCTTTTCCTACAAAAAACTACAAAAACTAAGACATGTTGATATCCACATGACTAGATCCACCCACAATAAAATCAGAAAACCTCGTAAATTCAACGACACTTCCATTTCTTAGTATCTTTAGAATCGTATGACAATCGAGTAGATAGACAATACGGAACTAAAGCGTTTGATACATAAACCCACATGAACTGTGAGGGCGCTTTAAAAATCACAACACAAAATGTTCACAGATTTGTCTAGTACGGACTTCTTCCGTGTCGGTAGATTTTAAAGACATATTACAGGAAGGTAGATTTAAAGTCTAGCTTACAAGGAAGGGTAGCAGTTAAGTTGTAGTGATCGTAGATTGTATAAAGGTCACGACTAGATCATGAATATAGATATTTTAATGCTAATGTGTATTGTTAATTGAAATTTGCAGTGCTATTGTTTTAATACAGGTTTTTTTCATATAGAGATCGTGTTCATACTATAAAATAATTCATATTTTATGCATTACCTACCATTATTTACTTATTGACTGGTAAGAAAGTAATTAATTGCGGAGGAGTATTATTTTAAAAACATATAATACATTGAGTTCAGGACATGTTTTGATTCGTGTAAAATAGTTTAAGAACAATAATAAATTTATTCCGTATACATAATAAAAACGTCGGACAAATCAGATATATTTAACCTGGATTAGAATAAAATAAATATAGTATATTTCACAAGTAGTTCTAAGTAAGAACGAAGGCTTTTAACTAGCACATGACTTGTACTCCTTGGATTCAATGTGACATAGAACTATTTAGATACTCGTAAAACAATCGATCTTACAGGGCTATTTGTAAATAGACCATAAAAATAAGAAAAAAAACTCAGGGCTTTTAAGGGGTTTAAAGGTCAAGGTTTATGTCAAATGTTTGCTGATCAAAATAAAAAACAAGTGCGGACCTAAATGAAAAAACATTATTGGTATTTTTTCTATTTCATTATTATGAAAGGGGAGAAATTTATATTCCTAAAAATGTGTTTTTACTGAACATAATATTGCGTATAAAATTATATATAAAACTTGTGAATTAATAATAATAAAAAAAAACTTGTGAATTTTATTACTCGACAATCCAAATTACAATCATATACGCTCGCATTATTTCAGGAACAAAAACCTATTAAAAAGCCTACATACCAAAAATCATGATGATCCGTTAAGCCGTTTTTGCGTGACCAATTATAAAATATAATGTGTCATTAAACATAGGTAACTCTGTAACCATTAATTAGATAATGACTAAGTGTTGAGTTTATGTGATAAATCACTCATTGGCAGCTTATGCTAAAAGCTTCCCGTGATTTTGATGCTGTTGACATTGAGTTAAAATTATGTCATGAAGAATTATTGTCACCTTGCAAGCTTATCTATGATAGAAAATTACTTAACTTTTAATAAAGTAGGTAGATTAAAGTTTGTATGTTAAGAAATGCCTGCTTACAAATTTAATATATGTATTTCTCATATACATTTCAATAATTTTCTGCTATAATATAAATACATTTATCTGCATCACTATAACAAAATTTTAAAATTATATAGTTTATTAATTAACGTCTTTTAGCTCACTACACCCTAATAGATGCAATAATAATATTGCAATAAAATTTAGTTATCCTTCGAATTTGGCGTAGCTGCCCGCGTAGCAAGTTCGTAGAGCTAGCCCACTATCCAAAATTGCTACGAGGTTGGAATTACTTCTACGTAATTCGTAGCCGTTTTGGTTGTGGTATAATTATTATTATCAATACAATATTATAATAAAGTTTTCAGAGATTTGGTATTAGTTAATTTGATAATAAACCAAATATTGGAAAATGGATGGTAATATTTTTGTTAACAAAATGTTGGCCATGGTTATAAAATTGGGATATTGATGACTTTGTAATAAGTACCTATATACTTAAGTATTTTTGTCATTTTACTTTATAAATATTCACAAATGTTATCACGAAATAAGTAATGACAGTTAATATAATGTTGTTATTTGTCATTTTATCTGAACACTCATACAGACAGAACATGTCCCATGATACGATAATTATTATGTAAATTAAACATAGCAACAGCATATTTTATTAATAACAAAACGATTGATTATAGTAAAGTGGGTTGGTAGTTACTAAGATTAAGAAACTCATAGATTATTCATTAAATAGATATTTACAAAAAATAAGCTCCCTTAACTCGTTTTTGTGATATGCGTAAGAACACATTAAACTAAAGGTCTAAGAGCTAAATAAAATATATCGATACTTTCTACTAATTATAATTAGTTGGAGTCATGTTTTTTATGATTGGAAGGATATTTGAGTTGGAAAGGTCACGTTTCCAACTCAAGGTAAGGTTAGGTGAAAAAAATTATTTGAAAAGCATCCTAATTTCCTAAATTATTCCTTTAAGGTATTTTATAAAAACAATCTTTCAGTGTAAAATGTCTTAGTAGACAATATACATAATACATTCTTTTTCATATGTGTATTGAAAAATAAAATAAAATAAATAAAGAGGTTATTTGATTATTTACAATTATGTGCAATCAATGACAATGTATATTATATCCTCTTGGACAGATCAAGTCTAAGTACAATTATTGTGTAAATCTGTTAAATTAAAATCCAATCATACAATTACCGCCAGTCAGGTATGTTGTCAACGCAATTAATTATAATAAATTCTTTATAATAACAGATATAATTTATGGTGACCATTTCAACCTTAACATTACTAACTTATGACAGCTGCATAATGACAGGTCTATAGAATTACTTTATAATACAGCAAAACTGCGTTTTTAGAAACATAAAAACTATGTAATCCGAGGACATGTGTCATCCGAGGAAGGACCTGGGCACACACGATGAATCTGTCCAAGAAGACTCCTTGACGAATGGATTCTGCGGAGGAGTCACGATCCTCAGTAATAAGAAATATTGTTAAGGAGGAAGAACTATGTTTATCATTAATATTTATGTATGCCTATACATTCTTAGCAATTATTGTTGTTCCTCATAGTTCGCAAATTCAAGGGGTCACCAATTTACCTGATTTGGTAGAATACCGGTGTTTCCGCAGAGTGACTACCATTAGAAATCTGCAACCCCGAAAGAATGCAAGTTACCAATATTCGGTTGGTAAAACCGTGTGTCAGATTATTTTTGAAGTCTGACTTCCCAATAACGACTATCAAAGTCAAAATATTGTAAAGGCATGTTTTTGCGATTCAAATTGTTAATTCAAGATTGTGATACATATTTTGATATTCAGGAATTCATTTTGAAATCCAAAACTGAAAATTAAGAAGCGCGTTGATGTAAACATATACTAGTCATCATTAATAACCCATTTTATTGAGTTTATATAAACCTAAATATAGGTTTACTACTACAAAGTACAACTGACTACTATATTCAGTTGACATCCGTGACGAAATATATGTACCTATAGGTATGATTGTACGTACTGTACGCGTTATAACTATACGAGAATAAAATGTCAATAGCTATGTAGTTCAATTAAATTGCAGTTTATATCGCTAACTTGTATTGTGCGGAAACCACAGTATATAGGTACAACCTTATAGCACCTGGGGGCTAGTATAGATATGTTGTGCTTTATTAATATTACTTTATCATAGAACCATGATATTTTTACCAAGATTACGTACCAATTTTCTATCTATTTATATAAAACTCAAAGGTGACTGGCTGATTGACTGACTGACTATAGTGATCTATCAACGCACAGCCTAAACCACTGGACGGCTTGGGCTGAAAATTGGAATGAAGGTAGATGTTATGACGTAGGCATCCGCTAAGAATGGATTTTTGGAAATGCCACGTTTAAAGGGGTGAAATGCGAGCGAAGCCGCGAGCTCTCATGTATTATATATGAACTAGTGGGTCTAGTTCATATATAATACATGAGAGATTAATATTAGATACCAACCTACGAGAAAACTGGTGCTCTTCATACTTGGATTTCTCGATCGTAGTAGCCAAAAATAATATAATAATAGTTATATTAAGATTGAGATTTAGTTTTGTTATAACAAACCTCCTGACCATATGAACAATTAGTCTTACAGTGGACAGCAATTGAAAAACTTGTACTTTTTCATATAATATGTAAGTAATAACATTGTTTTTAATACGAAACCAGAGTAACCCTCAAGTGCAGGTGTGGCCAGTAACTACGATAATAAAACCGAACATAACTTTATAACTTTTTGCATTGTTCTGGACGTCCTTGAACTTTAAACATGATATACATAAGCAGTGCTAAGTTCAATAAAATGTTGTCTGTATTGAGGAGAATGTATTGTTGCTAAAAATATATTTGTATTACTTTTGTGGTTGCTTATAGTATTGGTGAATCATATTTTGACAATCTGGGTGGTCAGTTATAGGTACTATAACTATATTTTTACATAATTTACAATACTCAAAATTTTATATAATTATTTAGAAATATGACATGCATACGTTTACAGTTTATGTACCTACTGACTGTAGTATTATATTATATTGTATAGTTTGATTAATATTACAATAAAGGATTTTATAATTGAGTGTATTTACACATTATGTTGTTTATATTTTCCGGAATTATGAGTCTTCACCAGAATAATTATTTATTCCTCACCATCCAATGGTTGGAAGAGATAGCTACTAGCAATAAGGCCACCACTTGTGGCACTAGTAAAAGTTATTTTTAATTATTTCGTGTGGAGCAATAAAGAATTTTCAATCTATCTATCTGTATCTAATGCATTCAAGTTCAATATTAAAGTTCCTTACAGCTCATTTTGATTATTTAACAGGCACTTATGTATATATGTAGGTATTTAAATTTTAATCTCTATGAAATTGACGACCACGCCACGGTCAATAGAATTTATAAACAGATAACTGACCTAGGAACAACAATTTCTTTTATGCAACCCGTATAATTAAAATGTTGTTTTCGTTAGAGGTTAAAATTAGCCGTATCTGTGATACAGATACGCACTTATAGCGGATACCTAAGTAAAAATATAAGTAATTTAATTTTCACACCTTGATACTCGTAAATCAAAATATTACTTGTAGAGAATATTAATTAAAGATTAAGGATTTTTTAAGGTTTCTGTTTCGTATTCTTATGGTCCAACTGATTACTTCACTTAAAAGATTTATTGATTTGATTGGAGATATGGATCACCAGGCGCCCCTAGCATTATCCGCGTCAATTCAAGATAAAAGCATATAATACGTTGATCTAGGACGTCACCTATCTGTATTAAGTTAAATTTAAATTTCAGTTCAGCCATTTAAGCATAAAGAAGTTACAAACAGAGACATACATACTATCGGCTTTATTTTTATACATATTAGTGGGATGAATTTTGTTTATAAGTAGTAAATACTCACGGAATCTCATTATTTGTTTGTATTTCGTTCAATATAATAAGTACTGTAAATAAATTACAGTAGTGCCATTTATCAAGAGCTTGTTAATTAATCATAGTCATAAATAAACAGTGTATGTAATATGTACAAACATAATCTTTATACTATTTTAAAAGTCGGTAAAAACGATCTTGACATTTGATTTTAAAATGCTTTAGAGCTTACATTAATTCATGTAAATCAGGTACCTTGTATATAATAAACAGCCTGTTTTAAGATTTAATTAAGTAACTGCAACATAATATCATTATAGTTAAAAATATAAATTAATGTTTGCTTGCAATTCATTTAAGAGTATGCTCCAAGAAATATTATTGTATTCAATGCAAATCTTGTTTTTATCTTATGAGAGTGCCCAACAGTAGTGTCGAGAGTTTTCAATCAGTCCTATAGGTCTCTGACAAGGCTCAATGGCAGCTGGACTTTGACAAACAGAGAGGACCTAAAATTGAAGGTGTCTCACTAACTCTTGTTTTCTTTAGTATGATTTATTGTTACATATATAAATATAAACATTTAGCTTGGATAGTTAATATTTATATATTTTACCACCATACGCTATTTTCTCCGATAGCTGAGCTGCATGTTTAAAAGTCAACTAATACAAAGCTACTTTTTTTATTTAACAGTGTAACGAATTCGCGTGAAGTTGCTTAAATGTACCATAAAAATAAATCAACAATATTGCAACGTCAGCTTGTTTTTATAAAGCAATCATTAAAATATTGTTGTGTTCTATTTTTAAACAAAATGAATCACACTGAAAAAAATAGGAAGTGAATTGCGTAACGCAGATTGACGCATTTAGATCATTACTTATTACTGTATAGTAAGTACGTACCTACCTACATAGGTAATGCGTTCTTATGGATATCTTACGAAATTTAATATTTGGTAAATACTTTTATTTTTACCTGCATTGCATACGTTTAATTTAATTTGATACTTTACTGCACCTGGAAAACTGTGTTCCTAATGAATGTACGTGTTAGACTAAGTATTTTTTGTCAATAAAAAATGATTTTGTTTCTTTTGTCCGGTAAAGATTCTACATGAAATAGCGATCAGGGTATATAGAACTTATGCACAAATTTCACATTTTCATGTTTAATTTTTACAAATACTATCTATCTTACCTTGAACTGTAACAAGCATATACACGACAAGCGCTCCGCCAATCACAAACTCAAAAACTTTTCTAAAACATTCACTAAACAAAATTCGTAGCGTAATGGCACAGGTTGAAATCTGCCGAAAGACTGGCTTGAGTCTGGGAGTTGATCCTGTGGGATCGTAGGTCCCACAGGATGCTATTGCGTATCCTATCCATTATACAAATGGGAAAATTGTCGCCTAAATCTCTTGATGGATAGGGGGAAAATAACGCCCGGCAAGTGATTGTTACACCTACGAATATAACGTTGCTTAGCATCAGGCAAGTTATAGTTAAGCGTGAACCTATTTCATGTAAAAAAAACCTACGAATAAAGGTCATTAGCTTATGTGTATCTAAAAAGCGAGCGTGGCTCAGTGGCTCCAGTGTCTGCTTTTCACCCTGACGCACCCTAAAGATATATTTATTTATTTTACCCTGGTTCAAATACGGCCGAAAGAAGATCTATTAAATGTTCCTTACTCGAATACAACTTTTATCAAGTTTTTGATTGCCGTAGAATGTAGTTAAACGTCGCACATAGTTTTGCAGTTAGTATGCTAATCGCAAGTCATAATAGGTAAATAATACATTCTGCAGCTGCATTTAGTTGTGACATCTGAAACAGACAGCATTAAGTAGTTAAACAGACTGTGATTGTGATTCCCACGGTTATGTTACTGGTACCTACATATAAAATAAACTAATCGTGTGTAAGTTTAATATAGTGTTTATAAGTATGTAGAATTGGACATTCACTGCGAAATATCTAGGCAAAGACTATAGGTAGTATTTAAACAAGGAAATCGTTTATAATTCTTCAATTTCCAAAGTTTTTCCAATTGTTGATAGCAATAATCTGACATTTTGTTTCATTATCTATAATGACACTTTGGTTTGTATAACTGATAGCATAGGACCTAACCTAGAATACTTTATAGCTCTCAAAGATTTTTAACAAAAGATCTAACAATAAATCGTCTGAACTTAACCAGTTTTAACTTGATAAAATACTAAGACATTGATAAATCTTAGCGATCGATCAGGATGTTCGACAGCATAGAAACCATAAAAACGACCAAATGAACTAATCATCTAGAAGCAATCTTGCTAAAAATAGCCTGGCAGGTAGGTATGAGTACCTAGGCGACCGACCTAGACCGCCCTTTTTTACTTCCTAAGTGTTTACTAGCTGGTATACGCCACTTTACTCGAGTTTTTTCGGGATAAAAAAGATAATACACTCACTTATGGCACTGTCAGGATAAAATACGTGCTTCGTACATACTTTCTATTATTAGATATAGTTGCAATTCCATATGCCATTAATCCCTATGAACGCATCAAGATGTAATTTACCTATTTATTAACGCAGTACACGATACAACGTACAAACAAATATAAAACTTATATTCTAAAAAAATACATTGTAAGAGCTTCAACTGTACCTACCTAATTAACAAAAACTTATTTAAAAAATAACAAAATACAAACATTAAGTACCTACTTATTAAAAAGAAAAACTCATCTGAATCTACTATCTGCTTTCACCTACTTTTAATCATTGTTATTAATTAACAAATACTTATCTACTAAGTGCAGGGCAGTATAAACATGTTTTCCATCGCTTCCAGTCAGCCTTTTCCTTTTATTTAACAAAAAAAATTTTTTATGCTTCCGGTTAGTCTAGTTGAAGTGAAAACGTAAACCCTCTAATGGTCTTAAAACTGTAAAAGTTTACCAAACAGACCAACAAAGTAACTTTCGCCTACACGCCTAGTGTTACGTAACCAGGAAGTGGTCAAGTCGCCGGGCACCACAATGTGAATTGTAGTCCTGACCTTGTCAGTCCTCGGATTTGGGGCTCGCTTGATTGTGCGGCATTTGGTGATAGGTAGGTACTAGCTGTGCGCTGGGGTGTTGTACATAAAAATACAAATGTTATACTTAAGTAGGTAGGTTGTCCAAGAAACGGCTACCTAATAGGTATTTTTCACACACAAATAGATAAGCTAATCCTAAATCTTACTTAGATACATCAGAAGTCGCCATTAAGCGCCAAAATCTATACTTAGGTAGGTACATAAAATAAAGCTGAGGAGGGTCGAAAGTCTGAACATTGAAGAAATTAAAAAAGAAGTTTGGAGATACTTAGAATTGATAACAGAACACGTTCCAACAATTTGCAGAATTTTGTCTGTTTATCTGTGTCTCTGTTTATTTAAAACGCTCATCACGCAAAAACGTCTGAGGTCCTAGGAGTGTTGTAAGTACTTTCAAAAATCCCTTTTTTATAGGTTAAAAGTATTCTTTGATTATAATAATCCAGAATCTATACCCACTATGTACCTCAATCCATGATTCAAATCTTAAGACATATTTAACCAATTTTAGAAAGCATATCCAAAACCTGGCCAAGCTATTTTACTAAACTTAAAAAAAATTAATAACGCACATCATCTGAGTAAGAAGTTACATACAAGATATAGAAGGAATAGTAGAGTAACCTAGGAGGATACGCTCTGTTTACTATTTGGCAAAGGTGCTAGGTTTCCTTCTTACTTGTATCACCTGTAATACCACGTAATACCTTGTATAATGATATAATATCTATTTCATTGATTTAATTTCCTACATTCGTATCGGCATGCTTACGTGTACAAATACCTTCTTTGTGATTAATTATTGAATGTGGACGGTGTAGTAGGTATAAATATATAACTAGACGCGTCGTTGTGAAATATTCATTATTTGTGAACCACTGGAAATACAATAAGACAAAATTGACAATAAACGCATCTGAATGTTAAAGTCCTATTTCTCATTAGGGTTAGGAAGGTCATGATTTCCCCGCAGTATTAGTTCTATAGGTTATCCCATAAAATAGCAGACAAATCCTTTAATCCCAAACGCGTAAACTGTCTCCATACAACCACAGAAAAGATAAAAAAGAAACAACAAAACAAATCTAACAAACAATTTATTTACAAATCTACAATCATTAAAATTTAGAACTTTATTATAATACTTAATGTAAATAATTAAACTAGGGTACATTAAACCGCCACTTGGTGGCGGGTACGTCTGCGTGGTAGAAGTTGCATTCTAGTTTGTTGCCGCACATCTTGCCGTATCTGCATGGCTTGGGGTGGTAGAAGTGGCAGGCTGCGTTGGCGCAGGACGGGTAGTACTTGCACATGGCCGGCAGAGGCGCTGCGGAGATGGACTTGTAGTTCGCAGCCGGGACCACGTGGGACGCTGCCGACAAGAGATAATGTGTATTATTTACTTAGCCTTATTTATTCCATTTTGGGCGTTTCCTTTGGTCGGATGCTCAGATAAAGGAACCAATAGATATAACCCTGATGACGTAACGTAATGGTAAGAATGAGATAGCGCGCTACAGTTTTCACAAGTGTAATGAAATGCACGATATTATTTTTTTGTCCTTGTCACCGTGGCCGTTTTAGTTTGTTTGTCAAAAAGCAAGTTTGCCAAACATACCAACGTCTTAGTGGTGATTTTGAGATTTTACTGTATTTTGGAGTTTTGTAGGTGATGTGATAATTAATATAGTGTTGTGGTGTTTATGTGCAATGGTGGGTTGTAGTATTTTAGGCTGCAAAAGCCGTAGTGAGCGGAAAATTGAAGGAATTACATTTCACTCGTAAGTTCATTATTTAAGTAAAAATATGATGATATTGATGTTTATTTGTGAATAATTTCGTATTATAATGTATATTCAAACCATTTCTTAATCAGAAATATCGATTAAATACGGAATATTTACAAATAAACAAAACATAACCTTTAATTCTTAGAAGTTCAGTGTTGCACTGTTAAGAAACTTATTTACCTACCCAGATTCACATCAGAAAAAATAACATATTTATTTTACATTTTAGGTTTCCTGCTAGTGATGACACATGCTAAAAGTTTTCATGATGCAGTCAGTGTTATGGTATGTACCTACATACCCATACTTCATAAATCATCTACATACAATTTATTGCTGTTAAACATTTTATAGATGATTTTTAAATAAAATATTTAACAGTAATAATTATATGACATATCTGTCAGACTATTGCATATAATATTTAATTTTGATTGGTTTTATTTAAGTCAGTGATAGAATTTGCATTATTTTTGTCATAAAATTACATTTAATGCCTTATTTTTTTTCCATTATATTTTTATACAGCCAGGTACCAGCACTAGTCATGACCATGTACAAATGTCTGGAACCAAACGAACTAATGTTTTGCAAGAAGTCCAAAATATTCAAAATAAGAGGCAGCATTTGGTAAGTGTATAATCTGTATAATATATCTCAGACATGTTCAGTTTTTTTAAGTAATACATATTGTACATATGACTGAAATGCAAATGCATACTATTGTCTTAACATACAATTATTGTCTTTTTTCAGATGTCACAACCTGTTTTGGAGCAGTCATCAACTCCTATAAAACATAAAAGCATACAAAAATTGTATTGTAATTCCATTTCTTACTAAAGAAAACATCTAGAAGAGATGAGAGAATTAGGAACTTTCATACAAAATTAGTTTTATTTAAAGGACAATAAAAAATTATAAAAATTATGTGTGAAGTTTTATTTAAATGCCGCCTTGAAATTTGTTCGAAAAGACTTCAGGGAGGTGAAGCAGCACCTCTTTTTAGGCTCTTCCAAGCAGTCAGGGCAGCAATATGCTGGTAGTTGATACGGCTGCTGTAGGTATGCATAAAGTGGCCATTTTAAATATTATATATAATGATGAGAACAATATTTCCACTTCTAATTATCGCTCGTTTGCCTTCAGTAAATGCAAAGTTGTATTTATTGTACTAATAGATCATATTTAAAGTTGAATTGTCTCAAAGATAATATTATTAAATTTTGCCACCGAAAACTGGTAATTTTCCCAACATGGTCACACCGAAACAATATAGTGCTGTTTCATAGGCGGCCACGCTACGGTTATATCTATTGGTTCCTCGGAGGAAGGACAAGCCTGGAGTCATAGTAATAAATTGAACGTGTTCTGTATGTCTGCACTCTTTCGACTTACGTGCGAACGAACGCGGAAGAAAGAGATAACTAGTTACTATATAGATCACCTTCAAATGACAGTGTAGCCGTTTTTTAATACCTCAATTTAGTGATGTGCCTACGACGTACGAAATAAAAAACCGAAACCGAACCGAAACATACATTCTGTTCTGTCACGTTAACGATTATTCTAGTAGTTTCGCTAACTAAACCATATTAAAGTGACGTAATTGTAACATGTTTTCAAAATCGATCTTTTAGGCATAGTTAGAACTAGGTGAGAAAACCTGGAAAAGGATTGTGTAGTTCGAAATAAATAAAATAACTCAGATAACTTTTGTAGGTTTTTATTTACTGACCCTTAAACAATACAGTTTTATTTAAATGCTGGATTGGTTTCGAAATATAAGTTCGATTTTGAGACCCGATTTTAACCGAATTCAGAACAATTGTGCACAACACTATAAACCAAACTTTTGCGTATTTTAAACATATAATGGCAAAATTTAATTGTTTTCCTCCAAAATGAGGTTCTAAAAGAGTAGAAATTTGTTAAATTTTAATATTTTGATTCAGTTTTGTATTGTTTTGTGGAAAATGATAAAAAACTCTAACCTGTGAAATGACAAGCTCTGGATTTCGTCACTTTTCTTCGAAGCATGGCTCTTACAGCCATAGGCAACGCACGCCATTTGTTCTTCAGTAGAAAACACTTCTCAAACAAACTCATTTAACCAAATATTCCAAAGATTCACGGTATATTCGCCAAAAATCCAAATACACAGCTAGTATCCAAATTGGTTACTCGAGCTACAAAAACCGGCTTCACTAACGTAAAGGGCCGAACAGATAGTATATAGTTGTCTCTTTTTAGCACACTAAAAACATTCATTAAAAAGAGAGGTTCCGATAGTGCGCCACACCTTCAACTTATTACTATGTCTCCAGGCTTGTTCTTCCTCCGAGATTGGTTCCTTTATCTGAGGTCGGATGACACTTAAAATTGTAGGTCGCCATTTGTTTTAGTACGACAGTAGTCGAGCCATGTCAGCAGAGGCTTTGACAGTTCTAACACCAGAGTTGACAACCTTCGAACTTATTTTGCATATTTTAGCTAAGAAGTTTTTAGAATTTTTATGAGAAAATATGAAAATGTACTTAATACCTAATGGTTTTAGCAATGGAAACTTTTCACTTGGAAACCAAACGACCAATAGTGGAAGCTTTTGGCTTTGATTGTTGGTATTATATCCTTTATAAATTTATCAATCAAGATATTGTTAATTGGCAGATTTGTATTCATATCTCATTCTCGTGTCGTATTCAGGAAGTTCTCAATTTTGATTCAAATACTACTCACCAACAGCAGGCGCGGGCGACAGTGGCGCCGCGACCGAGTGCGAGTAGGGGCAGCTCCGCCGGGTGCAGGCGGCCGCGAACTTGCAGCGCGGGTGTTGGAAGGCGCACGCAGCCCCGTACCTGCACTGAGGGAACTCACGACACCACACGCCTTTCTTCTCCGCTGAGGCTGCTATTGATACTGGAAACGGATAGAATTGTGTCAATAGTAGGTACATTATGTTTAGATACACACTGTGCATATATGTTGTTCATTATTATTAACAATTCGGTCTTTTTCACAAAAAAATGTTAAACTCTCAGAGTCCACAATGAGTGTTGAGTACGGACTTAATTGAACTGAAGGTTTAGTCTTATGCGTCACAGTGTTATTTGTTTGTAATCTTTTAGCCTGCATTTTGTGTCTGTACCTTTTCTAAATAAATAAATAAATCATTCCATAATATGGATGTAAGTATCATTCTGCCGATATGTCGTAATGCAAACGAAAAAAAAACAAAATATCACAGTTCTCCCGAGACATAAGAAGGCTATCATTATATAAAATACAAATTAGGCTAGCTTGAGAGCCAGTTCAATCAAAATGCTTTTTCGACCTCAGAGTCGTTCGTGTGGGTGTTGTATTCAGCATCTTTGCAGTGGTAGGATTTCTCTCTTTGAGTTTTATTTCCTCATGACAGAAGGTCGTGACTCCCCCGCAGAATTGATTCGTTAGGGAAATTCTCTTGGGCAGATACATCGTGGTGGGCGCCCGAGTCTTTCCACGGAAGAGACATATCCTCGGATATTGTGGTCCTCAAATATGTCGGTTTCCTCACAATGTTTTCCTTCACCGTTAAGTGAGTGCAAATCCACACATAAATTAAAAATAAGAATTTACCTACTTTTAAATGTAATAAAAAGAATGAAAAACTTACATGGCGGCAGAGTATCATATTTATGTGAGTTGGTGGTGGTGGTGACAGTCACGTGGTTATCACTGCCAACACTCTCAGTCCTCTCTCTCACTTGCTCTTTAACCTTCTCTTTCTTACCTACATCGAACACTATTGGCGAAGATCTACGCTTCTTCGCGGGCGTTGGTTCTTCTTTCTCGGTCAATGTTTCGCTTTTACGCTTATCTGTTTCTTTTTTCTCTTCTTTGATTACAATTGGAGTATCTACCATTTTTATGGTTTGACTAGTGTTGTCCTTGTCGTTTGAGTCGCTTTTCTCGCTCTGGCTGCTTTTTCCGCTCGCATTTTTATCGCTCGATTCGCTCGAGCGTCTTTTCTGCTCGCTCCTTTCATTTGTGACTTCCAATCTTGCAGTCATAGGAACATGTTTCTCAATAGGAGTTGCAGGTTCTTTTGCTTTATCGTCCGTTTTGGGTTTATCATCATCATCATCATTCAATAGTCCTTCGGTCTGTAGTTTCTTCGCGAGGAAAGCGTTTGGATTGAACCCGTCCATTGTGACTATGAATTGAGTGTTCTTGTCTTTGCCCACAGTTGGGTTGTGGATGTTTCTGTAGCATAAAAAAATAGGAATAAAATTCTAACATATTTCTTGGACCCAAAATGATTATTTTATAGGTTCCCAAAACCAAAATTTGTTCAGTAGTGTTTAAACATAAAGACTAAAGTAGCCACACACTACTGCTGGTAGATAAGAAAATGTGTGGAAGTGAGAAGTACATAGGTTAAGGCAAATACTTGTATATATAAGTGGCATTGACAACCTTGAACAACAAGTCCCACTTCAACTGATACACACATTGTAATCACAAAATCATAATTACACTACCAACAATTACATAGACAGACTGTCATGGTCGATTTCCGACTATGTTCTCTAAATAAATATTTAAAAAAAACCACTTACATAGCTTCAATAATAATACTATCTTCCCTTCTCGACGCCTTTCTCCCGTCCAGTCTCCTCGGAGGAACATACTCTGTGTTCTGTATCTTCATAGTAAGTCCGGGCACGTATTCATTGTGTACCTTCTTGGGTGGTGCCGGGCCATACTCGATTGGATTCTTCATCGCTATGGGAGTGGGGATGTATTCCTCTTTGTTCTCCGCGTCGCTTGTTACTCTGAGGAAATAAATTATGTGTAATTTTAATTAATCTTGTTATAGGACACCAGTGAACGTTTTAAGGAAATGGGAAGTTAGCGCACAGGCATCGCAAGTGGTAGTCAAGAATAGGTTTTTGCGTTCAAAGGGTTAAACCATGCAAAGAGCCTTTATTGAGGATTAAAGACTGTTGTACTATGACGGACAGCCGGAATCTACAATTAAACATGTTTGTAAGCGACGTCAAACAAATGCCGTCATTTCTATACCCTATAATGTAACAGTTAAATTAGCAGATTAGAATGTCCACTGATCTAAACAAGACTTATTAGTCAGTTACTATAAAATTGCTAAATATATTTTTTTTAGTTCAATTAGCGAATGTCCTTGAATATGCCAAGGTTCTCTTATATCTTGTCTACATATTGTTCAGTTTTTTTTGTATTATTTTCAAACTACAGTCAGTATTACTATAAGCAGATGTGGTATGTGCAATTGTTGTTGTAAAGTGTGCACTCCATTAAATGCATCTCCTTATATTAAATTGTCTGGTGGAGCCCAATGTCAGTCGCTGGCTACCACGACCTTTCTCTTTAGCCTTGGTTCGTATCTCCAAGTCCTTAGGTTCTGGGCGAGTTGGTTAGGATGCCTTGCTAGGCGATTTGTATATGTATTTAGCTGGATCTCGTCCTGTGCAGTCTTCATTTGAAGGTGCTCATGATATAAATAGTTTTTTTTTTTATACATACTTGGAGCTCTTGTCATCGTCGCTGTCTGGCTCGCCCAGGCTGATGGCGTCGTGAGCGTCCGCGTCGTCGCCCCGCTCCGTCACGTACGCAGCGTGCGCCGCGCGCCGCATCGGCAGCACGAGCGCGCGCTTTACGCTCGACACCTCCTTGCTCGCTTTTGGAGGGATCTGAAAACAAATTGTGCTCTTTTTATACACGCTTTTAGATGCTCCGTTGTTCTTGTGTAAAATAGTAGTCTTATAAGGAGGTATCGTCTACTAAGACGAACAATGAATCCTTCGATCTAATCAACCATTTCGCGTACCTAGTGGTTTATGCAGCCTAAGCCATTTCAGTAGGTAATAGTATAGTAATTGAATTGAATAACTTAAAGAGAAATTATAAGACCTCAAGCACTGGAACTCATTGCAGAATCCTATGTTCCCATAGAAAAAATAAGGAAAAATACCGTGTGGAATGACAACATCTAACGAGTTCTGTGACCAATTAGTAAACATGGGCTCAGAATTACCGAACTGTGGGACTATGGGATACGTATTTACTATAGTGGCAATATTAAGTCTAGTTTTATTCAGTTAAGTTTATGTTTGCAAGGGATCACTATAAAAGACTCACATTGAGCAGCGACTTGTGTGCGTCGGCCATGGCGCGCAGCAGCAGGCTGGAGGCGGGCGCGGGCACGCGGGGCCGCGGCCGCACGCGCACCACGCTCGCGCACGCCGCGCGCCGCCCGCTGCGGGGCTCCAGCACTGACACTCTGCAACGGCAAGAGATTTATTTATGTTATATCTTGTTAACTTGTAATCGTTGCACCAGTGGACTGTATAATTTTGAACTTTGTGTGGACTATGTAAAACAACTTTGACGTAGTGTGATATGGGCACATCAGCAATTTGCTGCTCGCCCATTATTCAAATAAATACTTATTTATGTTTCTATAGCGGTTTTCTAGTACCAAACTTTAATAAGAGTTGGCATTACTAAATCTAAGTCACGGACAACTTCAACAATGTTCTTTTTCTAACAAAGCTGTAATAAATCTATGATGAAACATTTGTAAATATTAGATTTATCAGAGCATCTAACGAGCGTTTTTGTAAAAAAAAAATTACTACCTACTCGCCAAATCGAGCTTAGCTCCTGGCAGTGAGAAAGATGAAACGTTCCAGTGAAAAGCTTTAACCGACTATACTTACATTTCAGTATAGATATGCTCTAACTTGGGATACAGATACTTACTGATTAAAGATACTTGAGATACAGTGACACTTGAGCAAAAATGATTTTAAAACATTCAACACTAAAGAGTAACACTGGGTGGTAAGACTTTGCATAAAATATTGTTTAAAAGCCATAAGTGATACGTTAGCGAAACTAAAACATGGCTTACCTGGAAGTCAGTCTTTTAGAAGAGTCAGTTTTCTCACTAGAAGTGTCACTCGTGGATGATTTCCTCTTTGGTTCAGGTCTGATCCGACTTTTAGCTGACTTGCTCGATGTTCGCGGCTCGAGCTCTCTCTCTGGAGTGAAACTGAAAACCAGTTAACAGTATTAGAAATAAATGTTGATTTGATAACTTTTTCAAAACATTTTTGGATATTTTGATTACTATATCAAACACAAACTGTCTCTTTGTGTTGTTTAGGAATTTATATTTATTTGTTGTGACTTAATTAAAACGGAGTGTGCCAATTAGGTACAACAATGTATCTGATAACAATTATGGCTATTTTATAAGATGATTTATACATTGAATGTTCCATGCCCATACATAAGCAAGTATAACTGCCCACTCTACCCACTTGTTGTTAAACAAGAGTTGATAAGGAAAGGCAGATATTGTCATTCAAATAATAATCCGTTTATCGTCATCAGCATCAGCCTGTTATCGCCCACAGCTAAGCATAGGCCTTTCTCCTTGTACGTCGCTCGTCCCCGACCTTCACAGATTGGATCCAGACGCTCCCTGCGGTTGTTTTAATGTTGTCAACACACCGAATTGGTGGGCGACCTCTGTTTCTATGGCCAGTCATGGGTCTCCAGTCCGTTAATATTTTAGTCCACCTGCCGTCCTTCTGCCTCGCTACGTGCCCTGCCCAGCACCACTCGAGTTTAGTGCTAGCCTTACCGACGTCTCGCACCTTCGTGCCGCGTCGGATCTCCACGTTCCTCACACGGTCTCGTAGTTTGATGCCAAGCATGGCACGCGCCATGTATCTCTGCGCGACTTGAATTCGGTGTACGTACAGTCTGTTTAGTGAGAGGCCATGTCTCAGCACCATGTCATGGTGAGCAGGACACATTGATTGTGAAGGCGACTTTTCAGGCATTGTGGAAAATCAATGGAATTGAGGATGTCATAATAAACATTCGTTCACTTTTGCTAATTGTAGAGATGGCTGTTATTATCTCTGTCAATGGAAGTCGCCTTGTGTCTGTAAAGTGTCAAAGATTCTTCACATCACTTTATGGTATAAAATAATATTGACTGCCACTATCTGTCCCCTTATATGCTTAATTTTTTAAAACTCACAACAAATTTGGTAGTGTTTTTTATACACATCAAGTTTTTTAACAGTTTTATGTATATAGCACTGCAAAGCCGGGCCAGATCGCTAGTAATGGTATAAAAATACCAGTTACATTCTGTGCACTTACTTTTCCATGCCAATACTTTCTTACCTTAAACTTAACTTATAATGTACATAAGTATAACTTTCATCTTACTTGCTCATAACAAAATAACAACCTTTCAGGACTTTTTGATGTCTCTCTTTGATTTTCCTTTGAGGAGTTGTCTATTTTTTTCACTTCTATTGGTTTTTTCTGTTCCTCTCGAGCGCCCAGTCTTTCTCTAACTGGTCTTTTGGGTAGGTTTAGTTCTATTTGGGGGAGTGTTTCTGGGGAGTCTTTAGGGGGAGGTGGGGGAGATTTAGGAGGGGGTGTAGGGGATTTAGGGGGTGGAGTGGCTACTGCTGGTGTTTGTTCTGATATTTCCTGGAATAAAAAAAAGAAAAATAATTGTTACAACAATGGTAAGTATTCAAAATTTGTTGCTCACCAAAAAAAATATTTTGTGTATGATAATTTCGCCAAAAAATACTTGGTCAACTCATTTGGAAGTGAGCAAAATACATAAACACTACCAGCAAATATTTTCTCACTTCAGAAACATGATTGTTAACCAAACTGTTTTTATTGTTGTCAGATTTAACTTTTAGGTCAGTTTTTATACTCTACTAGGGGATTTATACTATTTTTTTTATTATTACCAGGTGAAAATTTCAGTACAAATGTTTGTTTTCTTTATAAATTATTTACAATATTTTTTTCAAAGCTTACCTGAAACACATCCTCAGCAAAGTCATTCATAAGCTCCTCCGCTTCAGTTCTAATATTGAGAAAATCTTCATCCTCTGACATAGAGTCTAGCTGCTCTGCCAATTTCTGCCTTAACCCCTGTATCTTAGCTTCAATTTCATTCATCTCTTTTATCTGCTCTTCTCTTGGTGCTGTGCTTGAGACACTTTCCTTTGTTTCTTCTGTATTTTTTAATGGAACCTCTGGTGGGGTTGCCAGGATAGTAGCTGGGTCAATTATGGGCAATATAGGTCTTTTTGTTTCAGGCAGTTGGACAACTGGTTTTGTTTCTTTTGGATCTTCTATTATTGTTTCTATGAGAATTCCATGGTTTTTTAGAATTTGCCCAGCAAATACATCGGTGATTGATGGTTCGGAGTCTTTTTCCATGTTAATGAGTAAAGGTGGTATGTTGGGTCGTATTATCTCACTGTCTTTGCTCTTTTTCTTTTTGTGAGCTTTCTTCTGTTCTTTTTTGCGTAAGGTTTTTTCTTTGACCTTCTCCTTCTTTTTTGCTTTTTTCAGATCACTCTTTTTCACTTTTTCTTTTGACTTTTTTTCTTTGGACTTTCTGTCTTTTGAAAGAGATCTTTCTTTTTCTTTCACCTTTTCTGGTTCTGGTGGTTCTAGAAATAAAACATTAAGGACATTTGAATAAAGGCATGAAAAATCTTGAGAAGTATAAGAGACCTTCAGAATTTGATATTAGGTAAAATCGGAGAAAATAGTTTTCTAGATACAGTCACATCTGGACTAAAGCCAAGATATTATCAAACTCGAAAGTTTGGGTTATAAGTAGGTAAGTACTTTTTCTTAAAATTTAATGTTAGATTCCTACAATTTGTATCTTATACATATATTATGACAGTATAAGATTGTCTTGTTCCTAACAGCTAGTTAAGAGTACTTAGGTATTATATCAGGATCATAAACTAAAAGATTAAGTACTTACTGGGAGCAGCAACAGTGACTTCCTGCAGTTTCTTCAGCACCTGATGCAGCCAGTTGACAAACAGCTCAGTATTGTCTCCGAGGAACAGTTGTAGATCATCTTCCATCTGTGCTCGGGTCCGCTTGTTGGCCACCATCACCATGACATAGTCAGGGAGCTCATCATCTGAAACATTACATATTTAAGTGTATAAAAAATGTTTTCAGTAAAGTTATGTCTTTATTTACAATAATTAAAATATAAAAACAAGGGATGAAAAACCAAACATCCTACTTCTAACTACAACATAAAAAGGGGCACTTAGAAAATCTTGTTTTCAGTAATTTTTTACTAAGGACTTGAGTAATAGTTATCTGTCGCGATAAATGATTGTGATTTATTCATTATAGAATGTAGCCATCATAAGGATAAGTCGGGAACCTCTTGGTACATTCTACTACAATATAACAACCTCTTCGGGATTATTTCTACACAACAAGTCACTATTAAGTCAAATGTAACATTCGGCAAACATTTGAGTGGAAATAATGGCCATTAGATATGAAGGTATATTGCAGCAAACACTTGAATCTAATAAGTAATTTATAACTTACCGACGTAGCACCCCAGCTCGGTGAGTTTGGCCTTGATCGCCGACTGTAAATAAAAGGCTTTCTTTTCAATCGATACTGGAAACATCCGTTGTTTAGGCGACAAATTCAGTAACAAAATTATCGAACAAATACATGGAATTATGTGACCGAAAACGTGTGTTTAAGTGAGTTATACATTAAAGAATGTTAGTATTCACAAACAGTAGTCGTGAAAACAGTAAATAAACCAGAAAAACACTAATTTCAGATATATTTACCCGCATCTTCTGGCCAATCTCGCTGCCGACCACGTCCATTTTTGTATGTTTGTTTTACTCACGAGAACATAAAACTATTGCTTATTGTTCACAGGGTTTCTAGCACAGGATATCTTAAATACATTTAAATAATATTATCAATGATTTTTAACAAAATTCATAGCCAAATTATAGGCTGAAAATATAAACGGCGGCCATCACAAACTTATAATAATGCATTTGACAGTTATAGTTTTGACATTGATTGCTCAAGTTATTTATTTGACATTGACAGTTAGTTATATTGTAGATGACGTCCTAAATATGATTCGACACTATTTCGACCAATTACAGAAAAGGCGGGAACTTATAGCGGTAGAAGTAAAATAACTTACGTTCACTGCAACGGAATTAATGTATTTACATACTTTTACTTAAGAACAGGCACAATACAAAGTTATGGACAAAAAAAGTATTTACTTACTTAAAATATCCAATTAATCTATACTGTATAGTCTATCAGACTCTACATAAGATGTAAGATAAGTAAGTACCTAAAAATTTCATGTCGGGAGTTGCCTCGTCTTGACAAATTCTCACTAAAAAACTATTTTTAATTACTAATAATTGTTCATAGGCTATGGGCTCACACTGTCAAAAAACTATCATATCAGGCAACGGAATTAATGTATTTACATACTTTTACTTAAGATCAGGCACAATACAAAGTTATGGCCAAAAAAAAGTATCTACTTACTTAAAATACCCAATTAATCTATACTGTATAGTCTATCAGACTCTACATAGGATGTAAGATAAGTAGGTACCTAAAAATTTCATGTCGGGAGTTGCCTCGTCTTGACAAATTCTCACTAAAAAACTAATTTTAATTACTAATAATTGTTCATAGGCTATGGGCTCAAACTGTCAAAAAACTTTTATATCAGGGCAAGCACGGCATGGGGATAAAATATTCTTTCCCCCATTTTATCCACCTGACAGTGTCATTCCCACCTTTCTTATCATGACAACCTATGACAACAGTGGAAAGAAATATAATTTATCCCATTGACGTTTATGGTGGAATATTCATGAAATTTTATCACGCTACTCCCCGCTGTAAATATAAAATAAAAATAAAAAGAATGAACAATTTCTGAAGGTTAGATGAATTGATACAACGTTTGAAGCATAATTCAAACATTGTATTCATTTTAATTTGATTTCGTAATTATGGCAACAAAATAGGAATAAAATATTATAATGCTACTCCCGCCGTATACCTATCTATCCCGGTTTGACTTTCCCCGGCTACTCCGTGCCAAAATTGACAGCGGGGAAACAAATTCTTTTCTTTCCGTCGGGATATATTGTCTTCTGCCCGTGCTAGCCCTGCTGAAGTCATGAAGAGCCATGGGAGATTAGTTAGGAGAGTGGTAAGGGACAATATTCGTAATACAAATATTCCTAAAAAAAAACTACTACTTAGTCTATTTGGAAATACTTATAGGAAAAATTGGTTTTCATAAACTTTATAAATTTCTTGGATTATTGTTTATTTTTCTCTAAAGTACTAAGCCGATAGAAAAAAAATAAAAGGCTACCTCGGAAAGAATTCCCATCGAATAAGAAAGAGTGATTGAAATCGGTTCCTAAATAACGGAGTAATCACGTAATCGTGTTACATAGGTACTTACCCACAGAAAATAGTAGTTTATGCAACTGTCATATAACAAGTGTTATATGACAGTTGCATAAACTACTATTTTCTGTGGGTAAGTACCTATGTATAATGGCGCCGTATTTGAATGACTTTTATGTGACAGTGTTTTTTTTATTTACGTATCTTTTGTAGGTTCGATCAAATATAACCTAGATCACGCGAAAGCGTGCTAAAAGTAACCAAACTAAACAGTGCTTAAATTCACACTAAGCACTGTTTTGCCGTCAGTGACGCGCCGACCGTCATGTGAAACAGTGCCGAAGTGTGCTGTGAAAAGTTGCAAAAATAACACGCTTACAAAGAGAAAACAACATGGGATTTCGTATTTTCGGTAAGTTTTATACTTTTTACAAATACTTACAGTGATTAATATTCGAAATAGTCCAGTTATAATCTCCAAATTTGTATTTCTAGAGTTTACACTCGTTGCTATTATGAAACTCGCTGCGCTCGTTTCATAAACTCACACTCGTGTTTTAATACCCTACGTGTTATATGCAGTTGCATACACTACTTTATCTTCACTAATGCAATTGATCAAACAACAAGAGTAAAAGCTGACAATAGTTAATTTTTCATATAATTTTCTAGATTTTTCTGGCAAAAGATTGTGAGTTACTTTTGTTGCCAATTCTAGAATATCCGGAGGCGTACAAATATCATCGTCGCTATCCATTTTTAACTTTTAATTTGTATATAAAAAACAAAACACATTCCGAAACATTAAATTCACGCGTGTATTGTCACAGTAATTTTGCCGCCATTAAAATCTAACTATCTCTAAAGCGCGACCAACCTGATTGGCCCTGCAATCAGGTTGGTCGCGCTTTACCGATGTTATAATGAGCTATTACGATATCGATGTGGATATTATAGCATCATGTGAAATTGCTTAAATTGAGTGTTTTGTTGTCTGTGCTATATAACAGTAGTAATTATAAGACAAGTATTGGAAACATAAGTAGAATGTTACAACATTAGTGTAGATAAAAACTTTTTCATACTCAATAATGGCGCCGTATTTGAATGACTTTTATGTGACAGTGTTTTTTTTATTTACGTATCTTTTGTAGGTTCGATCAAATATAACCTAGATCACGCGAAAGCGTGCTAAAAGTAACCAAACTAAACAGTGCTTAAATTCACACTAAGCACTGTTTTGCCGTCAGTGACGCGCCGACCGTCATGTGAAACAGTGCCGAAGTGTGCTGTGAAAAGTTGCAAAAATAACACGCTTACAAAGAGAAAACAACATGGGATTTCGTATTTTCGGTAAGTTTTATACTTTTTACAAATACTTACAGTGATTAATATTCGAAATAGTCCAGTTATAATCTCCAAATTTGTATTTCTAGAATTTAAATCCTTTTGTATTTGCTTCGCAGTTGTCTCTTTCGCAAGCATAATAGAGTTAACACGCGAGACAAGAACAAATTAGGCCTGATTTAGAACAAGTCTAATGGAGTCGCCGCATTCGTTTATTTTTCTTAGACTGTGAAATGGATGTAGTTTAAAATCTTTACAGATTTCTTCAAAATGAGATACAAAGAGAAAAGTGGCGATTAGTAATAAAAGAAGAAAGAAGTGACGACTATTTTAAGCCTAATGACTCCAGTGTGGTTTGTTTAGACCACTTTGCCGAATCTGACATGTATAATACTCAAAAAGGATTTCAGAGAATAAATAAAAATGCTGTACTTACCAAAAATAGAGGTAATTACAATTTGTGCAGTTTTATCAAGCTATATTTTTATATAAGAAATGGTGAAATGATAAATATTTATATTTATATTTTACTGGAAAATGAGTAAATACTGTATTTTATTTTTATCTGCGATGTAGATACTTTTCATTGGTACATTCTCGTGTTGTGGATTATAATAATAAAAGTAACAATTTACAATTCTATTTTTTGCCCTTACATCCCTTTGCCATCTCCCAACTTCCACATGTACCTACCTACATATTAGCATTATCGTAGACAAGTTATAAAATTGTTTAAATTTCATCTAAATTTATTCTGCCGCTGCGGTATGAACAGAGAACAAACATATTATTAGACATGCACACAACTTTCAGATTTAGTTCGTAAGAAGGGGTAAAAAGGTTACCTACCTACTCTACTTCTACTTTTGGAGGGACAAAGGCTACTACAAAGAATGTCCACCCGGGCGAGTCAGCTAGTTCATTATTATGGAGTCAAAGACCAATCACGAATTTCTTCAAAAAAGTAATAATTGTATTATAGTTCCCGTAAGGCATGATTAAATTTAGTTGTATTAACCGGCTAGCACTTTCGTCAAAAATTACCTCGAAAAATTAGCTCGACAAGTTTCGGAAATCTGAGGTTTCCATCATCAGGAGGACGAGTCAGCACGCGCGTCCCGGTTGGCCGCCTCGTCCAGACTGGTTCGCCGACTCACTGCCGCAGAACATGCTGAAGGGGTGAACCATTTCCTACGTTTCGATAAGGTGTCGGTCTTGGCCAAGGAGAAGTTACTAGTACCAAGGAAAGTTCGGGAAGCAATAGAAATAGGTCGACATCCAAACTTTAATCGTGACCGAGGATGGACATTGGCACCTGCGTGGAGACCTGTTTTAAACTCTGGCCGGGAGGACGATGTAGCTGAACATCTGCCACTAGACACGGTCAGCATAGTGTGCGCGGACCCCAATATCTTGGTGCAACGGATCTCAAGCGATGAGGAAGAAATACACGATCCGCCGGTGGCGCCTCGATCGCCTATCCTCACCCGTCGCGGTGCGCGAGCGGTTGCGAGAGCGGAGCGGGCGCAGAAGCGGGGGGGGGTGCGGCAAACCGGGACGCGCGTGCTGACTCGTCCTCCTGATGATGGAAACCTCAGATTTCCGAAACTTGTCGAGCTAATTTTTCGACGTAATTTTTGACGTAAGTGCTAGCCGGTTAATACAACTAAATTTAAAGTAATAATTTTTAGTACAAGTAAACAACTCCACTGGATTCCATGTTCTATCATAGTTTTTACAGTCAGGGTAATAAGAACGTCCTAATGTCGGACGTGTCATAAGTAATTTTGAGCGTTATGTTAGTAAGATAAAGTATAATTTGACTAGACGCCACAGCGGACGGCAATAAAATTTTATGAGCTTTCGTCAATGCCGTAGCGAAAACGCCATAAGGTGGTTAGGTCATTGTTGAAAACTAAATCTTAGCGTACTGCAATAAGGTTCATTATTATTAAAATATTTAAATGGCTTTGTGATACTATAGTAATATGCATGACATGAATGTATATCTCAATAGGTAGGTAGGCATAGTAAACTCAAGCTGGTTTTTTTTTTTTTTTAACTTGAACGGGTTTGCACTTGACCATAGTTTACCTGATAGCAAGTAAGGCTATGGCCTAAGATGGAGCGTGCTTACCCGATAAGAACCGATTCACTCTCGCTTTGAAGATCGCTGGATTATAGTGCGTGGGGAACAGAGAGCCAGGCAGGGAGTTCCACAACCTAGCGGTACGAACAATAAAGTTGGAAGCGTACCGTTTTTTGCGTTGTGTCACTACGGAATGTTGCATCTAGTTATAATTGATCGAAGGTACTTACCTATAATATGGATATGAATAAAAACACAGCGTAAGATATTCAATCGGTGTATAATTTCATAGTAACAACCATTTGATTTTATTTACATTAACTATAGGTAACCTATAAAACTTTTAATATTAGTTTGGTTACCTACTCATCTTATAAAGGTACCTATGTAATTTATTAATTTTATGTTCATCTAAGTATTATTATTTGTTATTATTTTACAAGATCTAAATAAGTATAAATAGATAGACTCTCATAAAATTTGTTGAACATGTATAATTAAAATTTTATTAACCTGACATTATGGCATTCGACAAACACACAAACAAAGTTTAAGAATAGTCTATAATAATCCTAATCACATTCTGTAAAATATATTCGACACAAAACACATAATATTATGTTACTTATTTTATTATTTACTAACATACAATTTTATACCTACCTATACCATTATACAAAAATCTAATTAATATCAAAATGTCTTTGGTTTTCAGTGCAATTTCAATAACATGGAATGTTACACTTAGAAGATTTTGAAATAAAACAGTTTAAATTTCAAATTAATTTGAATGTCCAGAAAAATAATCTTTCACAAACTGCATTTATGTATAACATCATAAAAAATAAAATTAAAGCCGTATGAGACAAAAGAGTAACATCCAAACATCTTAAGTAGTAATAATTATATTAAAAGTGTAATGTAAGTATTTATTTAAAACGGGTCACAAGATATAAAATTATTATCTTCTAAGAGCACCTTTTGACATGAAAGAGTAAAAATTAAGGCACATAATACTTATGTAGGTAATTTAGGCTTTACCTCTTATAGCTAACTTGTCGTTTAATATTAAGGACGGATACAAATGAGTTTCATATTTTTAAGTAGATAGGTGGTTAAGATAAGTAGTTTAATAAGTATATATAGTTAATATCTACCAAAAATAATTTAATAAATATGCATTGGTTATTTTCATATAAGCAGATCGAAATTACATATCTACTAGTAACATAAATTATATTACACACGCAAAACTAATAATAGAATTATTTTGGCATAAAAAGTCTTTGTATTGAATACATGCAATCTTTGGTACGAGTCTTAAATTAAACGACAAGCTGCTATATCCGTGTATGCTCTCTTTCTAATTGAAATCTCGTTACTTTTACACTTTGCTGGGATCCTAATTTGTCTCGTTGGGTGAGTTCTGAGAGCTTGATGTTTGGGCTGAGGGTTTGAGATTTGGTTCTCGCGTTTGGGATCACGGTCAGGCTTTGGGCGCTTCGATATTGCGAAGGTAGGTTTTGTGAGTATGTTTGACTAGGTCCTAAGTGCTGTGAGCCCGTTCGGAATGTGCTTGTTGCTTTGTCCATTCTTCGGTCTACATTCCAAGGCCGGGGTGTGTCTGGGAGCCCCGAGGGTCTGCCCGAGACTCCCCCAGTGACACTTGGCTGAGCGCTGTTCGCGTGTTGCTGAAGCTGTAGCCGTGACGCTCGTTCCATTTCTCTAAAACGAATGGGGGACTAGTTAATTGTCGCTTAAATAAAAAAATCTAAATAAAAGTTTGTTGTGAATGAGTGGAAACAATGACGATTGGCAAACATTTGAAATTGAAAAACATTTATTTACGGAAAGCCAAGCATGACACACGCAACACAAAATCCATCACCAGTTAAAATTGCACTTAATTTGGAGATCAAAAATGTATGGAAAAAGATATAGGTCAGAACAATGGTGGCTTCATCATCAGACTGAAAGAAGCTGCAGGCAAATTTGCCAAATGTGGGTGCTAATTTTCACAAATTCTTATTAATCGTATGCACTTTCACAACTGTGTTAAGTTGTGCTGGTCCCAGAAATTTGTAGGACGGCTACCAGGATAACTTACTTGACAAATAAAACATCCAAACTTGTCTTATGCAACATAATATGTACAAAAAGCACGATATATCACAGAAGCCAGCACCACCTGTATCTAACTGAAATTGTACTTACAACACTTTTACAACTGTGTTTAGCTGTAGGTGTCCATTATAGATCTCTATATCGTCTACCAGGATCATATAAAAACGAAACATATGTACAAAAGCCACGACACAACACAGAACCCAGCACCAGTCGTGCCTAACCTTCAGCTTCTGAGGTCAGAAGCTAACGTCCTCTCCTTCTTGGCTTGCGTGTTGGGTCCGGGAGTGGATGGATACGCACCGCTGGTGAGACCTGACAACCGTCCTAGAGGGCAGCACAGGGCAGCTGCGTACGCGGCGCGGTACTGAGCATTCATGATCACGTATATGATAGGGTTCACGCAGGCGCTCGCATAGAGGAGGAGGTAGCCCGCTACGTGGAATACTGAAAAATAAGGGATAAAAGTTAGACTTTAGTCGCGAGTTGTAGCTTTCAAGAATGAAGATTTATAGAATATAAGAAGTATCTTATTGTTAAATTGATGTTGATTGTATCGATATACAATATCCTTCCATAAGTAATGGACATATAAATTGTATTGCGCTGAATTTCGTCGTAGGAAAATTTTTTTTCAGTCCATAATTATGAAAATTCCTACGCTAGTAGAAACCTCAAGGTCATTCTATGTTATTTTATTTTGAGGAAAATTATTGCAACACAATATATAGCTTCGTAATGGTTATGCGTTACTGTTGCAAGTTAAATGCAGTATTATGTAACTGCATTATTATGTATGTCAATAAGCAATAATTCAGATGACTGCAAGGCACGTTTGTTACGTTGTACAGTGATGTTTAGGCGAGCTGTAAGTCAAACGTGAACACCGCACAGGATTTTGAAAACTACTTAAATTTGTATTTAACTACCTACGAAAAATAATCTACACTGATGTGCTTCACATATGATAAGAGAGGTGAACAAAGCATTATTTTAATGACAGCCCCGATCATTCTCTTGTTTGAAAAACGACATGTGTTCGACAAACATAGTCAAAACCTACACAAAAAGTATAGAGACAAATATAAGGTCAGACTAGAAAAAAACCCACCAAACTCACCTGGATAATGCACATGGTTATCCGCAACCTTCGCAATAGTAATCGGCAGATAGCAGACTAGAAAAGACAGGAATATGGCTAGCACCATCTTGGTGATTCTCCACTCGTTTCTTCGTGCTTTGGTTTCTCGATTGTCTTTGATGGTGGAGCGCTTGTCAGCTGTGCTGTTGTTGAGAGAACCGGGGCTTGTGTGCTGCGAGCGCTGGTGTGAGCGCATTCTTTGCTCGGAACTGGAAGGAAATAGCATGGTGATTAGTTAACTTATACCTACAGAAAATCTGCGTTCTCAAACTACGTCTGTTATTTGGGATTATAGCGTAACAAAAAAGTAACAGAAAAAGATCATGGTGGGATTTGAGAGAGTGTAAACTTGTAAACTTAGCGGAGGCCTAAAAATCAAATGTAGTAATTAAGTTAAGTAATTTGACTTTGAGTATCCGAAACAAATTTTCAAACAGTTATTTTTCCCTGAAAACTACTTAAAAATATTAAGTCAAACTCAGTGTTTTGGGTGGATGTCATTGGCTCGTTTTTTTTTAAATTTTGTTTTACAACATTTGTACAAGTAAGTATAAAAATACTAAGGCGACTTTGCTATCTTTGTTATCCAAGTTTTGTTATATAACCCATCTTATAATAGCTACATTTAAACTTTCCACATAAATTATAACACGTACTTAGGCGGAATGATTTGAGAATTTATTATGGCGATAAAAATGTTACAGCCAGGTTTAACCCGAGCTCATTGTTAATTCAGGGAGTGCTCAGGGGTGATTTAACCAACTTGTTGGAAATTCGTGCTTGGCTAGATTTTGACCCTTAGGAAGGTAGATACGGTATATACGCATTTTCAGAGTATCTAATCGTTTTCGATTTATAAAAAGCTTATGAAAATGAGAAAAAATAATATCTTATATACAAATACAAATAATTGATTAATAAATGTCGATTTACAGGTCAAAATGTGACATAAATTTGTATAATTTAGTATTTTGATTTAAGAAACTCATCTACTGAGTAGATTGTATTCTAAGTCTTAGTCCTTTTTTAGAGTGGGTAACCTATAATATTGACAGTTTTTCTACCACTCTTAAGCTTTTATAATAAATCACCGTAAGAAAGTACCACATGCAGACATTTTTAATCATCAGTGTATTTTATCATAAGGTAAAAAAACACAAACAAAATTAATCTTTATAACAGGCTATACAACATATGTACATTGTTAACTTTATAACCAAAGACTGTAAATTGTCTGAAGCGACGACGCAGCATCATTATCATTACTTTCATTCTCCCCGCACATAGTACCTACATATGTAGATAAAAATTGTGTGTCGCAGCTGTTTGTCATAGTAAACCATGCCAAAGGCTTTTAAGTGTTATGCACGAAATTACTAAATAGGTATCATCATAACTGGCTATGTAACTAATCTGCAAAATCCCAAAATTTCAGTCGTGATAATTTAATTATTGCTAGGCTAAAAATACGTGAAAGTTTGTACTTTTTTATTTTTCATTATTTTAGTGACGAAAATAATAAACAATACATTGACGACATGAGTATGACAACTCACTGATTCAAATTCAGATTTAAAACTCTATGTTGGGACAGGCACACAAATCTCAAAACTCTTCAACTCATCTTATATGTATTACCCAGTTTCATCCATCGTAATGATCTTATTACAAAACGTGGTTTAACTATTAGTCCAGAACTTTGACAATACTCAGCCCGTTTTTGTTGTTCGAAATTTGACTGTCCACTGTTACAATAATCAAACTGTCAAAATGTTACCATTGATTATCAAAGTTCCAATTTGAAGTTGACATTTTGGTTGTTGGTATGTGATTTTTAAACAACAAGAACCGACTTTTTATTTTCAAAGTTCTAGACTAATATTTAAACCACGTTTTGTTATAAGACGGTTTTTTTAAATAAAAGATACATATGTAACTTAAGTACACGATCGAGTATATTCATGTGTGACATACCTGTGTACAACCCAGAATATCCTCGCGTAGCAGATGAAGATGAGTAGCGCCGGGACTATGAACGCGATGACAAAGAGCGCTGTCTTGGCGCTGCGACCGTTGTTGTCCACCACTATTGAACACGTGCCCAACTCGGGGTCGTAGTCGAATTTACCTGAAAAAAAAAATGATTATGCTAGAGATCACTACAAATAAATTATCTAACACGCGTAAAAAAATGACTAGTTTCATATCTATTGAAGTTCCGGGACATTGCACTATCTAGCCCCATACTAAGCAAACGCTTGTGTCGTAGGCACTAGCTAACGGATAGACTTATATACTTTTCTTTTGTAAATACATACTTATTATACATAGAAATGACCAGACTCAACCCAAGTAGGTTATAAATACTTGTGTCACGCGGGAACAATCGAACCCGCAACCCCTAGATTAGAAGGAAGAGCCACTACCGACTCAGCTAACAAGCCAGTCAGTGTATTGTATTGTAGACATCAACATGTATAAGTGTCTGAGTACCTAGTTCTTTACTTGATAGCTCTATTTATGCTACGGGTTTTTACATCTCTACGATTTCTTTAGCGCTACGCGTGAGAAAAGAGTTCAACGCGGCGCGTGGCCCTCTACGGAAGAGCAATTAATTTATTGAAAAAAACTTGCTATTTTCCAACAAAAATATAACTCAAAAACTTGAAATCCACGAGGGCAGAAAGCCTTCAATTATCATAAAGCTGCTCAGTCAGAAGACTGGTTGGTTATAACAAAACTTTCCTATTTAAACGTGAGTACCTACAGGTAAGTACCAATAGCCCGGCACAACGTTTCTTCATCAATTTTAGAGAACACTTTCATCGGCAGAAGCACTGTTGTTCCCAACTTCAGGCTTGGGCAATGAACATGAGACCCGAAAGTTTGGACTCGGTCCCAATAGTTTAAAAGTTATATCGTTGTCTGTGGGCACATGATCAGGCAGGATTAAATGATGTTGCTTGTATTTATGTTAACTGCTATTAGCTATTAGATGTTACTACCAATGCTGGTATAATACTATGTTTATGTTCAAAATAAATGAGTCAAATAGTCCAGACTATTATTGCGGATGTTGTGAAATTCGGAAAATAATAAGGAAACGGACTGCAAACTTTACCAGGACAAATTACCAGTAGTGGGAAGGCCACTTCAAATTGGCGCCATTGTTAGACTAGAATGTACCTATAGTCTGAAGCTATAATTATGTAGTTCACAATTAGGTTTTATAATAAAAATGGTTTAATTTCATATAATAATGTGCTTAAATTGTAAATACTTGTTGTGTATACCTACGTATATTTGGTGTTAATATTTCAGTATGTGAATAAAATCCAAAAAATAGAATAAAGATCATCCGTATTTACTTACCCCATATTCCAACAAGCGTAGGTACTTGCATTCCGTAAGAGAACATCCAAGAGAACACGATCATTAGGGCAATGTTGTGTTTTCTGTACACTCGCGAGTACCAACTGTGGTGAGCTATCATTATATACCTGGAAAATAAAAATAAAATAAAAAATAAATATTCCGGGACATTGCACACAGCGCCATCTAGCCCCACACTAAGCAAACGCTTGTATCGTGGGTACTAGATAACGGATATAATACTTATATACTTTTCTTTTGTAAATACATACTTATTATACATACAAACGACCAGACTCAACACAAGTAATTATATTTTTTTTTAAAGTACATAAATACTTGTGTCATGCGGGAATCGAACCGACATATATTATAAATAAACAAGATCAAACATTGAAAAATACGTTTGTATGTTTCCAAAACAACGAAAAAGATAAAACAAAAGAGATTCGATTGAGTTGATGCAGAGATGCATCGCTTCCTTAGTCAATAAAGAAACTTGATCACGTAGGTGTATTAAATTTTCAAATGCAATAAATTTCCTTATCGAACACAAATAGGTATTATCTCTCATAGATTAAGTTAGCTTCTAACTCTCAGAAATATGTACCTTCTCCCTCCTAACCTTCAAGACTAAAAGGCTAAGTATTAGGACACAAAATTGGGAAATTCCCAAAACGGATATTGGAATTTGAAATTGCTGTAGGCTTCTAAAATTCGCTTGTGGAAAATTTTAAGGTAAGTTTGGTAAAGTGTTCAAAGCTTTTGCGCAACTTTTAAACTACCGCTTTGTAAAATAGTGATTGGATGATACTTTATTATAGGCTGGAAGTAGATTGGTAAGTAAGTTCTTAAAGTTTTTCGGTCTGTATTAAGTAGTAAATAGGTTACTGGCACCTGAAAAGCTTTTAAAATCTTTTAGAGAATGATATAGTGCAACAATTTAAACTTCTGTTATGTTTTTGGGTCCAAATTTTTTGGGATTTTACGAGCAAGATTAGTATATAACAATATAGTTAACAGCCGTTTCATATGAAAAACATTATGGGAAAAGCAAGGGATAGAATTTTATCATTCTAGTAAGTTATTCTGTATGAACAAACTAAACTGGTAGGTAGGTAAGTAACCGTTTGTTACTTTACATCATACCACCATTACGGAGACGTGGGTCAGAGCTGTAAATACCTAGTTACCTTCAAACAAGAACTAGACCCTAACTCTAACTGTCAATTTCGGCGATCCTTAGATATCATATCAGACAAATGCGTAAATCACGTCTGTTATAGAACGCACGTAACATGTTCTTGTAGCATAGACTTATATTGACTGTTTTTAAGACCCACTAATTCAATTATTGTTAAAAGATTGTAGCTACAAAATTACCAAAAGGTTTAAGAGTTTTGGTTCAAACTAAAGTTTTTGGACGGTTCCATACAGCAGCAAAAACCAAACACGCACGAACTACTTCTTGGCACTGCCTATTTGAGTGGGTTATTGATATGAGATACTAAACGAAAAAATTGTGTCCACGAGAAAACATTTGACAAACTGCTCGACCTCTTTCAGTACCCATCAAAAGTTGCATTTACTCTTATTTGCGGTACATTTTGTGCGTTGCTGATATCACAGATCACGAACTATCTAGGTACTATCAACAACTAAATACCTCTACGTCCACAAGACAGAAAGCACGTAACATATGCTCGTAATATATTGACGAAATGGCTGCTGTAATGCTTATGAAGGCTGTCTCTTGTCACGTAATACGCGGGTGGGCTAACTACTGAATTAATACTACTACTACAATACTACTACTACAATACTAATTCATCTAGTAGTTGGTCTAATGGATGGATTTATGACCACATACGTGTGATAGATTTTCGATATCATAGCTAAATTTGTTTTCTATTTATGCCTGCTAATTGTGTACACTTATATGCCTAAGGGTTCTCAGAAATGCCCTTCAAAACTTAAAAGATCTACGTTAACTAATTTACTGAGAAAAGGGCCAATTATATTAAAACATTTTCAGTTTGGATTTGATTTGCAGACAACAACTAAAACGAGAAAGTTAGATAACTGTTTATTTGTTTTGTTTTATTAATTTGTTCTGAAAAATATGTATCTAAATAGCATTGTAATTTGTAATTGATTGTTAGATAATCTGTCTACGAAATTTCTGTCTAACTATTGCCAAAACTGGGTACCTATCAAACGATTGAATAATTTATTTAATGTCCCTGAGCAGTAGATAGATAATTTACATCAGGTAATGGAAGGGCTCTGTTATGATGGTTCCAAGTTGAGAAGGGTAAGGTAAGTCCATCGCTTATTGAATATTAGCTACCTGGGTACAGATTTATCCCTCCTGAATAACATTTTTATCCAGGGCTTATGGTTTTGAAATAGGTAAATGATAGACGCATTTTTTTTTATCTGCATGGATGTTTTGACTTTGAATTAATAAGAATGTCAAGAAACAATATAAATATGTAACAATTGTATGTGCATACATATGTAGGTATTCTCCCAAATCAGAACCCCTTAATTATTGAGAACATCGCGTGACATGGCAAAGAAGAACAATAACTTATGTGTACCAACTTTATGTCAGTTCAATTGCTAACATTTTTATTAATTCAACAATGCTAGTTAGAGACTACATTAAAAACGCAATCTACGTCTCTTTATAACTTTATTGTCGTAATTATTTCGGGCTGTAACGCGTATTCAATGTTCTGGGTCGCAGACTATCTTATAAATCGAAAATTGTAATCTGTGTGTTTAAATGTTTTATTTCTTATTTTTATAGTTGCTAAAGCGAGTGACGTACAAGAAGAGAGGCCTATGCTCAGCAGTGGGCGATAACAGGCTGATGATGATGATGATAGTTGTTGTTCCTTTTAGCCGTGTTCTCAATTTATACCATCGATTCTGATTTTTTAATACCTACTTAAAGTATTTAATTTTATTACATCAACTAACCTGTTTAGCGTAATAAGAGCGATGCTAAGCAGCGACACCCCCACATTGCCGTACCGTAAGAACGGTACCAGCTGGCACAGCACTCCCCCGTGGGACCAGGTCCTCGTCCAGAAGCCGGATATGGCGAACGGGAGCACCATGGCGCAGAACAGGAAGTCTGCTATGCATAAACTGGAAATAGATGAGATAACTGTTAAAATATATAAATAAGATAAAATAAATGTTATTTATTTCAAACTTATAGCCCATACACAAAACATACACAACTTGCTCAGAGAAAATGATTAAACATAAACGAAGCAATCAGAGAATAAAATTAATATAGTAAGCATTCATTTAAAACTAGTGGGCTCGCCTTCGCTCGCTTTATTTCAGGATAAAAGCCTATGACACTCCTAAAACCTATTACCTACACACCAAAAATTATACTGATCCGTTCAGCAGTTTTTGCGTGATGACCGTTTAAATAAGCAGACAAACAGAGACACAGATAAACAGATAATCAGAATATGAAAACTGCTGAAATGGTTTGATTATCGATTTAAAGTATACCCAAACATTTTGATTTTGTAAAGATAAACGCTTACTTTCTCTCTTAAGCAATAGTAAGGGGTTATTACAAACGCCAAGAATAATCCTTACGTGGTTGTTAATGTCGAACCTGGAGAAGCTCGGTCAGATTTTGAGCGCGAAAGGACAGCGAAAGTGAGGAGCAAAACCGAAAGAAAGATGTAGATCTTGGCTCTTATGGGAGAAAAAGCGGTAGGTTTGATTTCATGAAGCTATTTGTAAAATATTGGAGCATGGATTAATGTTTACAGCATAAAAAAAAATACTGGTAGACTCTTACCTAACAAAAATATGGAAATAGGAAATTTATTTGGGAATGTTTGAATAGAACATAATTTTAAACCATAAATTGTGAGTTTGAAGCAATAAATTCTACATGAGGGGTGTCTCCGTACTTCTCAAATAAATCACATCTGACAATGAATATGAAAATACAATCATTTTAGTAACAATGCGCGCCTACAATTCAAATTTCAATCCGAGAGAATTCCTGAAATTTCTACCTTTTCGCTTCAGAGGCGTCCAAAATTATTGTTCAACTTGAGTCTAGCTAACAATTTATTATGATTGTAATGAAATCACATTATTCATGGCGGGGTAATTTATTGTATGACCTAGGGCACAGACCAAGGTATGATAGAACGTAATAACTCACTAAGTATATAAATTAATGATATCAGAATAGTATTGGATATTATTTTGTTATTATATTTAGCTAGGTATATCTATTTTTATTTCATTTTAACAAGGAGCTACCGTAAATCATTTTCAGAAATTATACTGTGCCACACAAAACTACAGAGTCGACACAAAATTAATCTGGTGTGTGGTGAATTGGACAGAACTTCCCTTCCAAGCAAATCGTTGTGTAAAAAATCTGTGTTTCTATCTTATTTGACCTTACCTTATAATAAAAGCAGCAGCGACATTTCTGACTTTAGGACATTTGAGCAGCGCCACGACTGTGAGGAAGTTGCCGAAGAGACCGATCACCATGATGATGCCAGTTACGATGGCTGCGAAGGTTAGGAGACCGGGCGAGAATCTGGAATGGAAATTGTTTAAATTTAATAAAAAAAATGTTTTTCTTTTTCATGCATTATTACTACGAATACGATTCGCCGATGTTTAACTATAATATTTTAACAAAAGAGATCTTGTGTTATTCCTTCTTCTTAACTATGCTCACAGCAAAATGTCATCTGAATTATAAGATAATTCAGATGACATTTTGCTTTGAGCACATAAATAAAAACAAAGATAATTTACTAACATAAATATATTTTATACACTTTAAACATACACCTAAAACCTACACTGTACCTACCTATGTATTAGTTTGACCGAATATCGATTTTAAAAAGATCGAAGGTAACATCAGGCTAGTTGTAGTCAAGCGTGAGCCTATCTCATGTAAAAAAAGACACTGTAACCCACGTTTTACACGAATACTCTAGATTCTACGACTATTTCCGTCTTCCAGACATTTCCAGCAGAACTCTCCCAAATCTCATTAGTTTTGTCTTATTTACGGAATCCGTCAGCGGAAGTCTTTCATTCTGTGTGTGAGTGTGTACAGTGAGCATTGAGTCTTGTATGAAAGGACCCGAGCTCTTTGTGACCCTTTTCCTGACTCAACAATACATTTTCATTATGTTATGGAGCTACTACAAGAGCAAATCGTCATGGTCTAGTCTATGAGTAGATAGATAGATTAATACTTTATTGGACACACAAAATATAAAAAAAACACAATACAAACAAGAGAAATACATTTTGAATCCAATGCCACAGTTAGCGGCCTTATAGCGAAAAGCCCGCCTAAAATAATAAAAAATATAAAAGCTACTCTTTCTACTTCTATGTACATAGGTACATTATGTTAGTTACGCAAAAAACGTTGTTGGTTGTGTGTTAGATACCGATTACCTAATAGATAACAAAATTTAGCGTAGTGGTTTATTTGCGTATTTGTGGCATTATTGTTGCATTAGTTAGACAATACTGAATCCATGATGGTCAAAATATCGTAGTAAGGCCCCAGTGTGTCTGAACGGAAATGCTAACAGAATAAAACAAGCTTTGTAATTTGAGCCTCTTTTTATGAAAATTTGGGAGCGATGTACGACAATAATGCTAATGTGATGTTTTTATGCAACATATAATATAAATAAATAACTTACTTATTATTTGGAAATTATTTTAGGTGATAAATAAATTAATGCCTAGTATTTTATTGTTGGATTTTAGGTTAATAAAAAGGTATTGCTGTACTAAATAAATAATGTTTTTTTTATTGTACCTATAAGCAGCTGTAAACTGACTGTAACTAACTAATTAAATATCAAGCTGCATATAGTGCATATGAACCCATAACACATACTCCGGAAGATGTAGGCGGCATGTAATCAAGGAGATGAATTGAAGTAGATTGAAAGTACGATTTCATTCAAGAAATATCTTTGATCCTTAGATTAAATAGCATTAAATATGAGGAGTTGAATTACCAATTGTTCTAAGGTATTCAAACTGTTTTATAGGCAGGAGCATAGGAGCTCTATTCATTTTCATTCGCACGAAATGTTTTGGTTCTACTTTGTTTTAAGGACATGAACTTTTGAACACCTTGCCCGGGATCCTATTTTTTAAGGATTTTAATCTGTGAGTTTTCAAATCCACCTCGAATCTAGGCAAGCCTAGGCAAGCGTGCTATATGCAAATCAAGAATAAATTGTATGTTTTGAGTGAAGTTTTGAGTTTTTACGATTTTCTCTCTATACATATTAATATATTATTATTAATTTAAATACATTTTGGTAAAGTTAGAAAACTGAAATTATTATAAGATAGGTAAAACATATGATTACTAATTGTTTTTTGATTAAATATATTGATTGAAATATATTATATTTAATACTAACTTTGATAACTCGCTGGGTTCACTGGCGATTCCATCTGTGATGTTCATAATATCGTCCGCCATTGTTGATTATATCTGTAACAAATAAGTACATTATTTAAACACTGACATACATACTAATATTAAAAGCTTAGTTAAAAAAATAAAGAAAATATTTTTTCCTAAATTATAAACTGAATAATTTTGCTCTTTAGGTACATGGTGCCAAATTATCGATCTGCAACTAGCCTTTGATGGTGTAGTAGTGTGATCTATAAATCACTTAATTAATAATTATATAAAGATGTGTTGAAGTTCCCACAAATCACGATAAACATTTTCCCTAAGCACAAATACCCTTAATACCCTATCTAGTGCCGCATAAACGGGTAATTCTCCCATAAATGTCAGGCCCTAACCACCAGTGGAATGGAATCGCAAAAAATCACCCCTATCCTACATCTTCGCCATCCAACGTAAGTATTTTATCCCACGAGGAGCCAGGAACTCCGCTTTTATGCTGATTTCGGCAATTTAAGAACGCTAACTGGCTAAATTAGCATGACTTAGGAGACGCAACGCACATTTAGAACGAAATGTCAGTCATTATGTGGAATGATCTTTGTATCTCGGTGGATGAAGTGAGGCGTGAATAGATATGAGTGAATTATACATTTTTCATATTGAAAATGAAGGATAAACCTCTTCAAAGGGTAGCTCTGACTGAACTCTTTCAATACAAAATCGTACATATATCTGCTTAAAATAACTCTCTCAATGAATACGACTATGATTCTCAATAATAAGAAATTCGACTAAGGCAGAAGATGTTACTCAACGTGAAATAAGTACATTACACTTAGGTACATTAGATGACGCTGTGTGAAATTGCCAGAATATTTATTAATTTTATTTACATATGTATGTAAATCATATAAGCAAATATTTATTCGGACACACTTCAAAGATTGACTTTCGGTTCAGAATGGAATATCATAGTGAAAGAAAATAAACTGATACCAAATGGTATCTGTTTTAGTTGCTTAGCTTTGGAAATCTCAAGTGATTTTTTAAATCTGTGGATGCCACGAATTTGTTAAAAAACATACATTACAATCTATGGATAAACCCCATCCAGCCCAATGATTAGGTTTACGTCATGCGTTGAGGTTAACCGAGTAATTCTACGTGACCTGGCAATGGCAATTGAAAGTAATTTATGGCAAACGACATCACACAATAAACACCCCATTGTTGAGAAAATATTCGACATATATTATGTAAGCAAACTATTTCTGTGTGATATGTACTTATACTGGTCAGGACCAGTAACTGACCAGAATAATAGTACAAGACAGGATTATTGATAGAAATAATGAGATCTATGCCCAGCTATGGGTTCTAATTAACTGATGATAATATAATGACGATACTGATTTGTCTAACTTTTCTCATAACACTTATCATCATCATCATCATCCACAGCCCTTGGAATCCCACTGCTGGGTATAGGTCTCTCTTAGCATGTGCCATCTGCGTCGATCTTGTGCAGACCTCATCCAGGTTGGACATAACATATAACACTCATCGTGGCAAAAAATGTCTAGAAAACACACACATCATAAAAACCGCATTTTCGTGATTTACGGTTGATATTATATGAAAATATTTCAAATATATGCAGCTTTGGTTAGTGGATTCATTTTCGAATAATATTTTTTCGTTGTCAGGATATACCTGGTGGATGATAAGGCTCTGAGCACGACATATAGGTGACGGAATAATGTATACAGCAGACTAAATTAGGTGTCTCTGCATTACCTTGTCCATGTTTACAGTGAATCATGTTGGCGGTAAGTGGACTTAATAAAACAAGGTAAATCATTGTATGAGTTTTATCAGCTTTAATACAATGATTTCAGTGACGTGTCGTTTTAAGATGACAAGTGGAGGAAGTACCTAATGATTGCTAAATTTACAAGCAACTAAAGGACCACCCGTAATTTGATTGACTCTTAAGAAGCCATGAAAAATATACTATGTACATAATGTATATATTTACAGTCATTCAAATGTTTATATGAGTAAATTTACATACAATGAGCTGATTAATGAGTAAATAATGATATCAATATAATGTGTGTGGTCATATATGTAGGTATACATAGTATGTAAGGAGTCAAACGTAAATAGTAGTAAAAACATTTAAAAACGTTAGTAACTGCTTCAAGACTATAAATATAAATGTAAACTATCCTATTAAAATTTGGTAAGTGAACTGACAATAAATGATTAATTGTACTTAGTTAAAACGAAAGCGTATTTGTTAGTTACGCGCAAACCTCTAAAACGATTTCGATGAAATTAGCTACAGAGAGAGATTATATAGACCCTAGATTATCACAAAGGCTACTTTTAATCCCTGATTTACTCTTCCCCATACGCGGGAAAACCGCAGGCCGATATATACGTTAGCTCAGATCGTGTAGATGTATTATTGTATTGTCAGCCGCACCTATTTGAGGCTACGCTTGGTTTCCTTCTGTCACAGCTTGTGTGTTCATTCAACCAACATATTGGTAGGTACCACTTATCTACGCTGTTATAGCTCTATGTTCACTCCACCGAATATCGTACAAAACAGTGTTAAGACGAAAATGTGTACTTTAAGGATTTAATTAATGTTTTTAATTATTAGATCAATAATATTTATAGAACTAAACGCATTGATCTTTCTAACTTTATTATTTACTACAAATGCACACTAAATCCAACAATATAAAATGTACGTAATCCACAATGTCAAAAATAGTAATAAAATAATAACATTAAACAATTAGCTAATAATGGTACGAAATAAAACAGATTGAAAAAATCTTATTCGTGGTCGTGGGTTGAGCAAGTAACATAACATTATTTAAAAAACTTCCATCCATTCAAAAGCGTAGAAAAATACAGGTACCAACTGTAGTTCAAAGCGATCGTATCTATACCTATATTATACTTATTTATAGATTCTCAAAATAGTCCAACACGTAACATTTACCTGATTCTCACTTTCTATTTGCTCCTATCTTGGTTCTTGGTATTTTACACGTTCTCGGTATAAAAGTTTCCTTGATGCTGTAACTTTCAGGCCAATTTGTACCTACTAACAATAAGTTTTGTTGAATTCGGAGGAAAGAGGGTGAAGTAAGTTGCATATTTGTGGTATTACGTAAGTTTATGTTATTGTCTGTCACTTAATGGTTTTAAGATGTAACAATTGTTTTTTTGTGTGAATTTTATTTCTCAGCTATCTTCATTTAATTATTTGTAATCTAAAACAAGATTACAGATTACTTTTATAATACAAAATACCTAAATTTACATTTGTCTATGGCCAAAGAAAGTAAGAAAAAATTTCGCTTTAGTTTTGCAAACATGACTGTGACAAATATAAAGGTAAGAGCTTATCGTTAACTACGTCGTATGTGTCTAACTAGAAAACTTTATAATGACTTTTTAGATTATGCACATTCATTTCACATGAGTACCGCTTTAATATAGGTACTTAAGTACGTGTTTGAATAATGAAGTACTACCGGCTCCAGTGTCAATTTACAGATCACAGAACACAAGTAAATAAACTCCTTTATTTTTTTATAATACTACATAATTTAAGTATATGAAATGAACGTAAAAATGTTTATAGTAAAAGTTTCAGAATTTCTTCTTACTCATTTCCGTCTGAAATTTCATAGCATCATTCAGCCAGCTCAAATGCTCTTAACGCGATTCTTGTTTGAATCTTAAATCAAAACAGAATGATACCATTGTTTGGAAATGAAATGAATCCCTTTGTTGTATAGGTATTTCAAACAAAAACAATGATTGTGACGAACACAGTTATTATAGTTGGTCATAGCAGTGATTGACTGGTAATAGAAATACATAGGTGTTGACGTTGATACATAATTTTATTTTGAGCTTACGTATTATGTATGTATGTAACTCGATATTTTCCTTAATTTATCTGATTTATGTTATGGGTTTGTAAATTGTTAGGTAGGTACATAATAAAAAGAAACCCGAGAAATATATCACTACTAAGTATGTACTGCTGAATTGATTATGTGCTATTTACAAACAGTATATTTTATTGTATTTTTTTTTATTCAATTGAAATTTAGGGGCTTTAAACTAGGTACACAATTGTAATTTATACTAAGTACATAAATTATGTGATATTTTCTTTCAATTGCTCAATTCTTTAACTATTTTCGCTATTTAATATAATGCTCACCGAAAGGGGATTTAGTAACGAACATATGTCATACCTATGCTCAAAAGAGTTTAAATTATATTGTTTTGTGTTAATATTTTTCTTTCAGATACACTACGTTAAATGTCCGAGTAGGGTTACCATTGTTTTTCAGGACTTTTTTGTAAAAATTCAGTAATTTCTATCCGGAAATTGTGGTCAGTTTCCTGTATCCAATTACCTAGCGTATCATGAAAATTTACATTTTATGTTAATTCAGTTTTATGTTTAAAATTTATTTGTGTGAGTTTATCATGTTATCTGCATTGTAATGTCTTATAAAAATTACAAATATAAAATATATAATCTAAAATAAATAATGTAATTATGTATATTGAACTTGGCCGTCCATTATATGGCTATTAGCTATAGAGAAAACTGGAACTATGGACATTTAATATTTTGCTGAAACTTTTGGACGTATAAAGAGGTCAAGGAATTGGCAGAAAATCTGGAAGGATGGCGCCTCCACAGACAAGGGCCTCGCCCTTAATTTTGTGATGATGATGATGAAACTTTTGCAAAATATATTTGATTTACCATAATATTCTAGAACACAGTACCCGGTCTCCAATGCCAATGAGAAATAACCTAAAGGGGATATAATACAGAAAGAAGCTAAATTTTTAAGCAAGCTGTAAATAAAATACCAGAGAAAGAAGCCACGGTTTAATTATCACCACGCTAACAACACAGTAGGCAATTGTCTGAATTGTTTAAGGCCCAATTTAGATCACTTAACACTGACCGTTGCAGGAGATAATACTGAGTACCTCTTGAGAAGAGACTTGAATGAAGAACTCTTAAAAAAATCGAGCTGTCGTTTGCGAAGTTGTAAAAGATTCTGAAAGACCGTTTGAGTAAATTAGGAACAATAAGCTTGTGAAATCACTCTAGAAAATGTTGAAATATTAGGTATTAAGGTAAAAACGTAGAAAAGATTAGGACAGAATCAGCTTAAATACCTATAACATAACAAAATTTCATAAGTTTGATAAGGTGTCATAAATTTTGTGTCTTAAAACCTTTCGGTTATTCAAGGTATATTCTTAACAAGTATTGATATCAGTTTTTCCCGTTTGTCAAATCTATTGACTTTTTTGCAAGTGATATTCCTGAAATAGGATATCATATAGGAAATAAGAGAACACGTTTCAATTTCATTTTAAATTAATTTAATTTGATAGAAATACCTAAGGGTTTAAAGTTACTAAAAGTTTTCCCAAGAAAGTCTATTGCTTTTTTTTTTAATTTCACATTATTCGAAGAAAAGTGATCTTGGATTACATTATGCAAACTATTTATACAAGCTGTCCCGTGAAACAAATAAGCTAGATTACTTAAGGGATTTAGCTCAGAATTCTAGTTTTCTAAACCCCTGAGTTTGCTAGCCTAGTGACTGCGCTCAAAGAGCTATTTTTCCGCTCTATATTGCTAGGATATTCTAGATGCATCACTTTTATATATTTTTAAATATTTATACCTATTTCTGAATAAAAATATAATAGAGTTTGTTTGAATTTTTGGGTAATTTGTGGTGTTCATCGCACTTCTAGTACATACTACAAAATTTGCATATCCTTCAACATTACTGAGTTCTATTAAATGTTATTGAACAAGCAACGTCATTGTCTTTTCAAGATTTTGAAAATTGTGCTCAGTGATAAAATTAGAAAATTAGGTATTAATGGTGAAAGGTATTACATGTAAATAACCATGATTGCACTTGTATGATGAACTCACATGTTATGAATACGAGTTTTTGTTGTATTGTGTAGTACAAATATCGCTTACACATAGGTAATTGTATAGCCAACTAGCTGTGCGCGCGACTTCGTCCGCGTGGAATAGTTATTTTGGGCATCGTATTTATTTTTGCAAACAACCTCTTCAGCTTTATAAATTATAGCTATTACCCACGACTTTTTTTTATAAAATAGGCTCACGCTTGACTACAACTTGCCTGATGTTGACTTGAACCGTTTTCGCAGCGCACGCAACGAAAGCCCTCAAAGATGAATTATTTTCCTCGTTTTTTCCACTTTTTCTATTGTTTCTTCGCTCCTATTAGTTGCAGTGTGATGTTTTTCTTTCTCGATAAATGGTTTATTCAACACAAAAATATTTTTTCAATTCGCACCAGTAGTTCCTGAGATTAGCGCGTTCAAACAAACAAACTCATATAGATATCATATATAGATAATAGCTATGTATGTACAAGCTTTAATACATATAAGTGGTGTTCAGTTTAAGCAAAGATGTCTCCGACATTTTCTTAACGATTGAAGTTGGGCCGTTTACACTTCGGACGACTTAAGGCAAAAAAATCGGTCCAAACTTTGATACTAAGTAACTGGTTTAAGTTTTATCGGCAAAGTTTGGCAAAACAACAGCTAAACAAGTTTAGAGATAGTGAAATAAATTATTCGTATACATTCAGTTTTTTTTTATAGTAGTTACCTGTTAATGATAGAGGTAGGTTAAGATAATAAGGGAAAAGGATCAATATCTATGATATATACTGTTATGGGTAGTTTCACTTTACTGTAGCGGATGAGGTCATGAGATTCTACTCATGAAATAGAAAGAGAGAAAGAAGAAAGAAAAATATTTATTTATAACTACACAGATTCAAATGTAGGTATAAATAAAAACAAAACCTTAACTAGTATTCTACTTATGAATATATAAAATGTATTATTCTACCTATTGTCATAGCAGAAAATATTGATATGGTATTCAAATTTGTCTCTTGAATGTTGATAATTGTAGGTATTTTTTTTGACAGACATCATTCTGAATTTGTAATGCGATTAATAATAATAATAAATTCCGTTTTTTAAATCTCAAAATACTATTCAATAGTAATCAAGAAAAGTTTGTGTGTCAATTGGTTTATACCACATAAATAAAGGAGCAGCCTGTAGTCAGAATTTCAAAGCACTATATTTGTCTACATATTCCTCCTCTTTCCTTCATCCTTTACTAGACTAAACTTAGTTCACTCCGAACTATCTGCCACACGTATATTTTCTCAGTGCTCTCAATAGCGCCCCTAGGGTGCTCTTAAAACCACAAGAAGACTGTTTAGTGGAAAACTCCGAGCTTAGAACTACCTACGCCTGCGGTAATGTATGAGGCTAAAGGACTATTTTGAAGATAAATGTTGTTTGTTAGGTACGAGTATTCTTAGTTTATATTTAGGAAGTTAGTTTATACTCATGTATTTATGGGTATCTATTTTGGTTTCATGATTAATTTATATAAGAAATTTATTTTTAGACATTGGCAAATTGTGAGCGTTAATGGTCTTAAGTTATATTAAAAACTTCCTAGATAATTAATAATATATTATACTGGGTTTGTAATAGTGAAAAGTAAAGAATCAAGTTGAACAGACGAAAAATACGCTATTAGACATGCATCAGCATAACTTATATAATTATTTTTCATTACTCATACTCTGAAAGTAGGTCTGAAATTGCCTGAGGAGCGGGTTGAAAGTAATACTTTTCATCCCCAGGGAGAATCGCTTTCAACTGACAGCTGTCAAATTAACATGTAAAAACTCTGCGCGCGACTGGCGGCAGCACTTATGCCAAGAATTGGCCTCTGCAATCAGAACATTTTAGTTCCAATTTTATCCGCGCGCTGAGTTATATTAAACTCTACTAACCTTTTTACAAAAACAAAAGAGTTCTTATACCTACGAGTACATTTAACCAAAAAGTTCTTACACCTACATTCAAAGAGGTTCTACGTCACAATACGTATAGCAGAGATTTTGTACCTATAAAATGAGTTCATCTGATTTTAATATAAATTTAACGCCTGATTTTATAAAAGAAGAGGCTAAAGGGGTAGTGGAAAATCATCATACGATTTGAGGTAAGTACCTATCTTTGTTTTGACTTGGGTGGTAAAATAAAATTTAGGTACTCATATTTTCTTTAGCTAATTCATGTTTTTATTTTTAATTTCCTCGTATTCGTAATGAAAAGCACAGTGTTTACCTCGGGTTAAATACTTATTTAGCCCATCGAACTATTAGCGCCCTCACTGCGTTCGGGCGCCAAACCCCGTCTCGGGACTAAATAAGTTACTTTCACCCCTAGGGTAACAATGAATGTACTATTACCTCGCTAATCTGGCATAAAAGTTACCTATGGCTGTGCAACATGCTTTATTCAGGGTCTAATCTACATATCGCAATACCATATATCATCCACCTGCGCTTAAGAAGTAATAAACTTACACACACACGTTCTTTCTAATTTATTTAATTTAACGAGCCTTGTTTCCAGAATATTATAACCCAGGGGTCTTCAAATCAAGAGTAAATAGGTTTCTTCTAGGCAAGTGTGCTACATCTTAGACTACAGTGGTGCTTAACATCAGGCAGACTGTAGTCAAACGTAAGCCTATCCCGTGATAATAAAGTCCAAACTTTCGCTTATAACGTTAGTGGGATACAAGTAAATATACAATTATTATGGCAAAGTTAGGTCTCCAGTTTTGCATACAAAATACATGACACAGGATGTTTAACTAGATACCGAGAGTAAACCGGTTTCTTCTAGGCAAGCGCGCTACATCGTAGACTATAACGTTGCTTAACATCAGGCAAGTTGTAGTCAAGCGTAAGCCTATTTCATGTTAAAAAAAAAAAAAAAAAAAAAAAAAATGAGGTTTCTGAACACAAATATGACGAAGACAATGTCAAGTTTGTGTTGGTTTGTACATTAACTATGTAAACCCTAGACTTAGTACTTGGGTCTGCTAACTTTGAGGTCATAAGCAAATATTGCTGCTTCAAAGGTAAATAAGCCAGTACTCAATTAGCCAGATTTAGTTATTTAGATTAGTAAATTAAATTATATTCTGCGATTTGAATGATCAAATAAATATCATATCATAAAAAATGTAGTACTCATACAATGCTATAAAAAAAATTCGTCTTATAAAAAATTGCGACAATTTGTGAGCGTATTATGTGTATGTGTTTCTTCACGCTCAAACCGGTAAACTGAAAAAACAACACAACAAAAAATCAGATAACACAAAGTATTTAATTTAGTAGTTCTTCTAACGCTGGCAATGCGCCAGCCAGTTGTAAGTATTACTATCACAAAGTAAACTTTATAATAAGACAAATACCACCATCATGTAGGTTCCCCTTTAATTCCTATATCTATCTTTAGATCCCCCGCAATATGCACCGACAATTATCAATTGAGCGCGACAATAAGTGGATAACAGTTGTCTCAATGAACCAAGCGCCTACATTTGTGGCTTACACAGAAGAATGGTCAGAACTCAATTAGTGGGAGTGTAGTCATTTAATACACGTTTCATATGACAGAGGAGAAGAAAATATGCTTAGTTGTAATAGGTTTACTTATGTATTTGAGTTTAGAGATCATTCACAGACGATAAAATTTAAAAACATTTAAATAATCGTGTAAATATTAATCCTATTATGAGTACCTACTTCTTTTGATAAAAATAACGCTTATTTCAAAGCAAATAATTTTTAAAATTCTTAATAAGTATGTTAACAAAACGGTTCTCACTCACGTGTAATTCGCGTTTGTAGGTATGTAATGTCGCGAAACGCGTACACAACATACACATGCCTAGAAAAATATTTTTATCCTGAAAGAATATCGGTTAAAACTCAATCCTTTTAACTCACACCTGTATCACTTTTTGACAAATACAAAGTTTTTCAAAAGATATTATATGTTATGTCTGTCTTTTTACCAGTAGGTACACACTTTAATTTCCGAGTCATTTGAAATGATTTCTGTTCAGATACTTCTATTTTATACAAAGAGACACAAGTAAGACACTACAGAATGGCTGAATAAAAATTTAATCCACAAAAAAAATCCTACGCTGCACATGATTTCATATTCTGAAATCAGCTTTCTGCAGAGTACATATTCCTTTGCGAGAAAAAATATGTAATTCAATATTCTTAAGGAATTTATTCAATAATAAGAAACAATATTTACACATATTAACACTAATAGAACTAAAAAAGAGTATTTACATCTAAACTAAATTTAAACAATTTACATGTGGTATGGAGCCAAGAACGCTGGCTGCATTCCCACGCTGGATTGCTATAGAAATCCATTGCGCAAGGAACCAGCCAGCGTTCTTGTCTCTAGTGATGTCAATCAACATTTTATTTAATTTTTTTATAAAAGACTTCGTGCTTTTACCCCACGGACCAAAAGTTTCGAAGCCAAGCGGTACGAAAATATAATCAGTCGATAATTATGTATATTTTCGCCGCTTGGCTTCTTCTTTTTATTCTTAATCTGCTTCCCATCCATAAGTTGTTGAAAATTAAAGTAAGCTTTAATGTGTTTTCATTAAAATATTACAAATTTACTAACCCTAAATTATGAAGGTAAACTCTATAGAAACTGAAAGTCCCATGAAAAAATGATTTATCAAAACGCAAGAATTGCTCCCCAGCGCTTTTCACAAAATAATGGGTATTTAAAAAGACAAAGAAACCGTTTGGGATAAATTTCCTTCAACAATTTAAAACCGTTATTTTATTACATTTTGGGTGATTTAAAGAAGTTATAAAAGTTTGTTTGTTTGAGAATTATTATTGTATCGACGGCAGCGTTTTAAGCCATAACAAATAGCTTACCCGTTTGAGTAAAAAAGTTAGCTTGATTTTAGTTCTTAGTAGTAAAATAGGTTGGTAAATACGTAAGTATATAAAACTTTGTACGTTTGTAGCTCAGACCACATCGTTTATCTAATACCTTAAAAGTGAAAGTATGTGTGAGAGTGTGTTACTATGTTTGTTTGCTTAGGCTTTTTATATCCAGGCGCGAGATAAACGCGAGTAGCACCGCGACGCGTTGCTAGTCAGTACTATATGCATTATATTTTGTGTTAAATGATACCTACCATGCTCATAAAAAACACAATTCCAGCCCGTAAATAGATAGTTAGATAAACTCTTTATTTTTGACACGAATAAACAAAACAGTATATAAAACAAATTACATCTAATCTTGTGCCACATAGGCGGCCTTATCGGTGAAAGCGATCTCTTCCAGGCAACTTTTAATAATACCTTTTTGGTAAATAGTAGGTTGAAAAAAGATAATTTAGTTCAGAAGCATTGAAACCTTTAATATTTTGCAGTTAGTAAATATTTTTAGTCCATTGTCCATCTAACAAACTTCAGAATAGTTCAACTCCACACTTAGGTCGTTAACCTAAAGCCACCTACACACCTCCTACGACGAATTACGAGTAATGGAGCCCTGAGTGTTCAATTGTAACCAAATCAGTGTTGATTTAGTATAAAGGTGCTTAGAAATAATGTGGTTGTGCTTCCTAATTTAGAAATAGTGTAATATGAAACTTGGATACATGCGTTTGCTTGGTATAGGGCTAGATGGCGCTTTGTGGAAGGTACAGGAATATTTTATTTATAAAAAAAATTGCTTAGTACTAAATAGCAAAACCAGGGATATTTTATTTGGAGGCATGGCTAAACAATAATGATTTTTACTATTTAAAATTACTACTTAATAAATAAAAGTTAGGGACGCAATTAAAATATTCAACGCATTGGATATAATACGTAGTTTCCAAAATTTTTAAGAACAAGTTAAGTAAAAGGCATATTAAGTAGAATGACTAATGCCGAATGTTTCTTAAAACCTTGATGATTCAGAAGTGTGACCACAAAAACTGCGGCCTCTTGGCGTTTGGAAATTTTAAACGATTAGTCATTAAATCAAACATCAACCTACTAAACCTTATAGCGTAACATTTTCTTATTGCCTAAATGTATTTATGTAAATATAATAATTATAATAATAATAAATATTTCAGGACATATCACACAGCGCCATCTAGCCCCATACTAAGCTTACGCTTGTATCATGGGTACTAGATAACGGATATAATACATATATACTTTTTTGTAAATACATACTTATTATACATAGAAACGACCAGACTCAAAACACAAGTACTAATTACAAATTTTAATATGCATAATTACTTGTGTTATGCGGGAATCGAACCCGCACCCCTAGATTAGAAGGCAGAGCCACTACCAATTAAGCTAACAGAACAGTCGTCATATCTTATAACAAAGTATTCTCGCATCTAATTTAGTGTTATATTAATTGTTACAAAGACTAAACGACAAACGTACTAGGTTTATTAATAAGTAAATTACCTACAGCGCTAGGGATAACTTGCCTTATGCAAATATTTTGGTCCATTAAGTATATAAAATCCCTAATTCAAAGCTTTTAAAAACTTTGAGCTACATTTTGTATAAGCTTGTAGGTGTAGTAACAGTTTATAACAAGTTCTTGTTTATATAACTGCATAAATCTTTAGAAATACAGTTAGTGACAGAGAACCCATTAAACTTCAATTTACTATGAAACAGAAAAGCCAAGTTTGCACCTATTTAATATGCAATTGTTTTTACCAAGAGATCTTACTTATTTGTACTTGGTATACCAATGTTATTTTAGCAGCTAATGCCAGTACCTCAAATTCAAATAGAATTAAACTAAATATACATATTTCAACCTGTGTGTAGTTACACGACGTTGCGTTAAGAAAATATTTAGCGCTGCTCTTACTTGGTTATTTTATCATAAAACTCTGGAGAAATACGAGTATGTAGAAATTTTTCCCTTGCAAGCTAAGACGCAGCCGCAGCGGAAAACCCCCACAAACATATTATGTATTTCTCAAGTTTTTTTTTACAAGGAATGAGTCTGTACTTGGTCGTAAGTTTATTTTATCATTCCAAAGGTAACGTCAAGAATTAATATATCATCTACTTTAATCATTGTTATGCTTCACCTCGAGCCAAAGTTACTCGTTTTTACATAAATAGAGGAAAGGAAAGTGGGGATTATTTTATGGGTCAGGATAACGTCCGCTCGAAACGAAAAAAGTAAAATGCAAATGCTTGTGTCCTCACAAAAGATCCAGGGACTTGCTAACGAAATTCCATTTTGTAATTTTTGTGTTATTCAAATTGGGTTTTGGTTCTGCTACGTTTTTTTATAATATTAATTAAATATGTATGCTTATGATTATTTCCCGGCAACTTCTTGTTCATTTCCGTTAAAGAAAATGTTGTTATGCTCTTGAATTTGTATAAAAAAATTTTGAAAGGAATTTTGGGTCGTTAAAAGTTTCAAGAATCAGTTTATTATGTAAGTGCCCTTTGAGTCTTTAATATACCTATAAAACTGAGTTCTGTAAGTTATTTGAGTTTAATGACCTTAAAACCCTGACGCAAATATATAAATATTTTAAGAATCCATGAATTGGCACGTACGAGTATGTATTACAATGACAATCAGCTTAATCAAACATAATTTGGTATAATGTTATGAGTTGAATTAAGTATAATATATGTTAAGTGATTTTCTAAATATTAGTTTTATAACTGTAACAGTTAACTAATTTTAAATTAACGTGTTTATATGTAGGTACCCCGGTACGACACACCTTATACCAAGTTACCTGTTAGGTATATCTATGTATAGGTACAGGTACATAATTAGGTATGATTGATAATATACACTGGTACTGTATCCAACAGTCACAAGTAAAATATGCATTTACTTAGCATACTGTGAATCATTAACTGAATCAGCAATCTTAATCATCTCAGTACTGCTCTCAAATCTCTGGCAAGCGATGAATCATATAAATGCCATGTTCATGTATTATTTGTAATAATTTCCTCATATCGATAGTATAATTTTACCTCCACTTTAAAGTAACAATGGTGGTCTCAAAAATAATAAAGAGTAAAGTGTGCTTTTGTTTCAATGTAAAACACTATTGTAATAAAAGGCAATCAGCGTTTGTGTGACTTCGCCTTTTGCCCGTTTGCTAATTCACCAAGGAATGTTGGCTGTTGCAGAGTTATGTAAATTATATAAAAACATACTGAGTCATATATATAACTCAGTACCTATGTTTTATATACTTATGTACAATTTAGTTAAAGACTGATTAGATGATAAGAATTTTGTCTTTTTGTATTTAAAACGTAATAACAACACATAACTGATCGACTTAATTCGTGATATTTTTTAGGATTTTTGAAACAACTAAGTAAGTAAATGAATTATTTGTGTTTTATTTACCGCGGTTCCCAGACGCACAAAACATATTAGAAAGTAATGTAGACTACTTGATAGCCACTAATCACTTTGATAACACACCATGAGTGTGATAATTACTATCTAGAAGAGATAAACTTTACCTATAACTCACATTAATACTTTTTTAACATATTTTAGTAGTCTAAAAATGCGCAATATATATTAAGGTATACCTACTTGTAATACCAACTAAACCACCAAATATATTTACTTCTTATTATCGAATGAGAATGGCCAACTCTGGTGTCGAGAGTTTTCAAGCCGCCCTAAGGGCCTCTGTTAGGCTCTATAATTACTTATTTTATGTTCATACATCAAGTGAACTAGATGTCAGTTTTTCATGGATTCGACAGTAAATTCTACAGAATATGGGATCGAAATGGATCCACTTATCATCGTCGTATAATTATCGTAACTTTTGCGGTTTTTGCTGACATGTAATCATGATATCGACCTCGATAACTTGCCTAAATGGCGGTTACTCTTCAACACTTAGATTAAGTTTTCGGCAGAGAAAATGGCACTAAACTATATCAAAAGATACTTAATATCGACTTTATTGTAGTCTAGAGATTAATATTTCAGTCCAGTGTTACATGGTTACTGCGTATTGAGTATTTTACGGATTGGCTTAAAAATAATGTACATAAATGAATGTAACCTAACATAATAAATCTAATCTATCTTATTACAATATTTGAAGTGTTTCACAGGTTGGTTAAATATGGTATTATATGACATAGAAAATAAATATATCCTAGCATTTGAAGTAATTTTCCGAAATAAATCAAGTAATTATGTTTACACTTGGGGCATAAGTCTTCTATGAGAATTGCAGCAAATTGTAAAGTCTCACCAATTTTTTTTCTCTAGAACTCCACCTTTTAGTACTAATTTTAATCACAATATACTTATCTCTCCTTCGTCACCCACCTCATAATGATTTTTAATCTCATCACCATTAAATCCTTTTCCTTAAATAACCTCAGCCCTCCGGCATAGTAACATAATCACCGCGTTTTATTTTAAAAGCCACACGCCATAAACGCGTCGTATATCATTATGATTTCCTTCCTTTTACACACTTTGATGTCAAAAGCTTAATTTACGGATATGGTTACAGTTTTCAGCACACGTGTGGTGTCGTTTTGTTTTTATATTGGAAAAGAAAAGTACATATGTAAAATAACTAGTAAACTTAATTAATCGGATTCCAATTTAGGCTTAATTTATTATTTGTAAGGTACTAATTATATTGTCCTGTTTTTATGTAGTTTTTATTAATTTTTTAGAGGCCCTTAGGGCGGCTTGATAAACTCTCATTCAATAAGAAGACACTTATTTTTTCATTGGTAAACTGAAAGCATTCTTGTTATTTTAGTCATAGTGTTTTGCCATTCCTGCCTATCTCATAAGGCTGATGAAGACTATTATGTATTTATTCCTATTTCTTTGCAAGGACTTTGTTGTATTGACCATTCTATAAACTGAAATAAAAAATATATCATTTTTTTAAAATAAATAAACAGGAAATTAGGAAAATTGAAATGAAATATTTAATTCTAAATCAAGCAAATAAGGTTCGTTTTTCCAGTGCAAATTAATGGAATGCTATAGTGATATTCTCTGCTGAAAACTTTTCGGGATGAAATTAAAGACATTCAATTTATTGCACCTACAATCTTACAACGCCATCTATGGCTTCTTTAATTGGCGGTTTCATTACCTAGCAGAAATTGGTTATTGCAGTAAAAAAATGTGTCATCATCATCCACAGCCCTTGGGATCTCACTGCTGGGTATAGGCCTCCCTTTGTATGTGCCATCTGCGTCGATCTTGTGCAGATCTCATCCAGGTTGGACCCTCGACTTTGACGATGTCGTCGACCCATCTCGCGACAGGACGACCCACTCCTCGCCTGCCTAAAAAATGTGTACCTACTATAAATTCAAAATTTTAAAATAGCGATGGAAACTTGTTAAATCTGTTTCGTTTGTGAAAATATCTTATTCATTCTGCCATGAATAAATCACGAGCATTTCCAATATTTTCGCGTCTGGCTGTTATATGTAGGAATGGTTTCCAGTGTCCTAGATACACATTTGAAAGGTTATGTGAATAGTAAACATTTTAGGAAAACTACCTATTCGAAAAAGAAATAAGAGATAAATGCTTGTATCTATGAACTAGGTAAGATTTCTCACTTTAAATACATGTATTTCGACTTTTAATGTAAGAATTTTAAGGTATGCATTAATGATAATGTAATAACATTTACCAAATAGTTAGTAGGTAAGTCTTAGATATTTTTAGTCATAGGTAATTAAAAAGAAGTGCGATAAGTATCTCGCTAATTAAGAAAGTTGAGAAAGGTAAATAAATTCTCTTTACGAGTAAGTTAACAAGAAATCCCATTTGAGTTAAACCCCCTCTTAACCCAAATACACAAACGGGGACAGTTTTAAATCTCTCATGTATTGCCCATTTGTTCTTCACAAGTCATTTAGCGGAGCCTAATTCAACTCCTCGACTCTAGCATCCGTTTCCACGCTTTTTAACTCGTATTGTGAGACGAACCGTTTCCGAATGTAATGCGTCAATGGACCCTAGAAAAAGATATCAAAACCCTCCTTATTGCTAGCTAGATAGAGTTTAAAATGTAGCGAAGTGATATATTTGCAATTTTCACTTCATCAGAAGTGTAATTTGCCGTGACCATTGATTGGATTGATGGAATGGACATATTGTTACTAGCTTTACAATGTTAGATTTGTGAATTCAATTTGTTTGAATATCTAGCTTTAGCTGCAAGTATTTGGTTCTATTTCTATGAAATGTACGGTTGCGTTAGTATATTTTAGAATTGCTGTTGGTAGCGAAATGTTTAATTCATGATTATTATCCACAGCATGTTTAATCATAATCATCATAATCATCATTTATTCATAAAGCCATTTTACACGTCACATTGTATAGTTGTAAATACTAGATAATAATTACAGTACTATTTAATATATGTAAATTTACAAGTCAAAAACTAAATTGTATTACTTAAGAGTAAGTATAAATATACAATTCAAATCATAATTAAATTAATAAATAATAACTTTGTTACATTCAAAATTGTCAGGTGAACTTCATGAACTCCTCGATAGAACAGAAGGAGTGCTCCAACAGCCACCGCTGTAGGCGGGTTTTAAAGTTATTGACACTGGGTGCGCTGGTTATTGATACCGCATGGTATCGCATTGTAGTTATCATCTTTAGGTACCGACATGTATGTTATTTGTGTCATTATGTTGACATGCCGTCTTTTGTTTACATATGCTGTGATCATATGCAAACGTCATCTCTGATTGATTCATGTAATCACTATTACCAATTTTAGATAATTAGTTTACAAAATTAATATCTGAATTGGGTAGTACGTATATAACTCATCAAAACATTCCACTTATCAAACCCTACGCGAAATTGGGAAACTTTTCAAATCCATCACTATGATACGTGGGATGGTAAACAGAATAAAAGTTTTCACTCAAATTTAGACGAAGGCGTAGTAAAAGTTCCCATAAAAGAGTTTTTCTTAGTGACCCAGTTTTCCCTTTTTACTCAATATCCCACGTCGCGTCGTTCAAATCATTTTTTGGCAATTTCATGACGTGACCTTTTCCCGTTCGAATCTGGTTGACCCTCTTCTGGCAAATATTTAACGGTGTCAAGTTCGCATCCCAATGTCCAAGGTTTGCATATATTTTTACTTATTTTTGGCTTACAACTTGAATAATCTATATTTTAGAGCGACAATAATATTGTCGCTCTATTATTATTAGAATTATTATTATCTAGAATGTCTAAACTACAGCTCAGAGGTCCTTCTTCTTCATCTTATCGAATGAGAGTGGCAAACTCTAGAGTCGAGAGTTTATTAAGCCGCCCTAAGGGTCTCTGACAGAGGTTCAGAGGTCCTGTAAGATCAGGTCACAGTCTAACTGTAAGCCATCAACGTTACAAATTTTAAAGTTTAAATCATGGCCATTATTTTTACATGACATTCATATGTAACACATAGGTACTAAGACTAGACTATCTGTAAGCCCATAAAACTTATCATCATATTATAAACAGGTAACACCTGAATAGAAACACGTTTGAAATCCCAGATAAGGCACAACCTAGACCAGGCGAGGTCTATGCTGCATTCTGCATGATTTATAGAATTCCTTCCTTGTTGATTGAAAATATGGTGATGAGTGAGTGAGGTTTTATGCATGCACAATTGGTAGATTGAAGGTTAACTTTTGGTTTTGAAAACACACTGTTTAACACTGACATACTACATATTATATTGAATCAAATAACATAACAATATGATTTTGATTAAGTGTAATATTATATTATTTTAGAATAAAAACTACTTACATATACATAATTAGTGGACGCCCGCGACTTTGCGCGCATTATTTTGAGATAAAAAGGTTTAAAATGAACAAAACTTTTATTTACAAACCAATTGAAATGAAATAAACACTAAATGTTAAGTTAAAAATGCACAATTTTTTTTCAATAATCTTCAATGTAGTACAGACACCGACCTGTTACAGCTTAATTATATGTGTATGTATAGGTTACGTTGTAACATAATACGAGCAGAATATTTACATTATGCTTAGATATTTTTATACGGTTAGTAAGAAATAAAAAACTTTTAATCCTCGATCGTTATTTCAGTAATTTTACATTAATTTAAACTGTTTGTTACATACACCAATGTATATATTCATAACTATTTTAACATATAAAAACTGTTTACTACATAGGTATAGCATTTAGTTTCACATCCTGTATGAAATTTGGTATAAACTTGACTTAAACTGTTAAAAATCTACTTTGTACATACACGCATTAATACTAACAACTCCGACATCAAGTCAGATATGCTTACTAGTCCTTACATTTTCTAATATGAATCACGTTACAAAGATCTAGTTCTAACATAAAAGGAAAGAAGCAAGGTGTACTCATTATTCTAACCAAGTATAGATGTAACATTAAACAATCTTTAAGTACGTTATACTTATAGTCTTATGGTGCAAAACATATCACATTGTCTTTGTTGATATATCGTGATAAAGTGTTCTATACTTACCTGTATTTATATAACATTTAAATGTACGTATGTAAGCTTGTTTAATATTTAAAGAAATTGTTTGCAATGTTGATCTCGTTTGATCTATGCCGTATGTGTTGTTTAAATTAGAAATAGTTTATTAAAAACCTACTGAAGTAGGTAAGGATTTCTATGATGTAGCTTTTATAATTAAAACTTAAGATTTTTATAAAATTAGTTTTGCAAAATCGGGTTTGTTTTGGTAAATATGTAGGTACTGATGAGAATTCTGAAATTCTGAATTAGGATGGCAAGATACAGGTTCAGGTTAGGTATCCATTAGATTAGAATACTAACCATAAAAAAAATCGTTTTCAAAAATATCCCGGATGTAGTATATACTATTATCTATACTACGAAACCATGGAATTATTCCACAGCAATGTTTCCTTAACTACATACAAGAACCTGAAATTGGATCGAGGGCTTTGGGGTTTTCCTTTGGGAGTTTGAAAAATAACAAGATCTCTTTAGGTAGAACACATCAGAGGAGATAAAATAATTTAGTCTCTAAAGGTAAGTATATAACATATTGTATATTATATTTACAGAGTCTGATTATTCTAATATTAGTTATTCTTTCATTTTCCAAAAGTAAATCATTTAAAATTACAACAATATCAATTAAATTGACAACCACATCATCAAAAATATATGCAACCTTACCAATAATACCTACTTATACTAAACTTAAATCGGAATCAGTCTTAAAAACACACTTAGGCACATTAAAATTCAAAATTATTTCTTCTCTAAAATTAAAAAACATATGCACCGTTACATTATGCCACAGTCATTTTTACTATTCAACAGTTAATCTTATCAATTACGACATGTTACGTATTTATTGCCAAGATTAGAATAACGTGGAATTTTCGATTTTTATCTAGGTCACTTTTATCTATGCTATAAGTTGATTCACTAGGCTTTAAGTGTGATAAGCGATTCGCAAATCATACTGAAAATTTCCCCACGATTATGAAAAAGAAATGGGAATTTGGTTAGTTCTGAAACGGATTGTGGCAAAAAACTAAATTTTCTTCATAGTTCCAGCTTCTTAGAGAATAATATTTTATCACTGTGAATCGAAAAGGACATACATCGTTCTAAACACAGTTCCTTAATACCACAGTGTCGCTAGTGGGGTGATGTATCCGGTGACCTAGAGTCGAATATGTCTAGTGTCTTCTTTAACGTGAGTGGCCAACTCTGGTGTTGAGAGTTTATCAAGCCGCTCTAAGGCCTCTGACATGGCTTTACGACTGCTTAGTTGTGTCTAGTGTAAAACAATACCTACGTAGTGTGATTTTGTAGATGTCGCATTGTTTTAGTATAATATTGAATACAAAAATTAATAATTACATAACTAGTTTTGTGTAACAAAATGGCTAAAAATAGAATTAACTTCTTCTTTTGCTACACTAAAATGAATTTTGTAGTTATAAATACGAGGCACAAAGACACGTCATAGGTCTAACTATTCGTTGTAAGAGTAATAAAGTAGCTCAGACAATGCATAACGTCGGCTGGTCGACAATTAGCTCTAATTGCAGTCTAATTGTCGTTATTAAGGGGTCATTTCGACTGTCGCATGCATGTGGGCATGCATAAAATAGGTAAAGGAGTCCTAATTATCTATTTATTCATCTTATAATACACCTTAAGGTCATAAGGCCGTCCAATGTTCACTTAAGTTTTGCTTAATATATCGGTTTTGGCTAGAATATGGCGCTATGTGAAATGTATTACAAGAATAGTTTTATTTATTTATACTTATATAGCAGCCGCGGTGTTACCCGAGTTAATTCAGGATAAAAAGTGCGTGTCTGATGTACTTCTATATCAAACTTCGTCCAAATTGGTCCAGCCGTTTAAGCTTAAAGAAGTAATAATCACACACGTACACATCTGAACATCAGACAGGCTGTATTCAAACGTAACCTATATACCGTGTAAAAAACACACTTAGACACACTCATTTTCGCTTTTGTTATATTAGTGAAATATTTGTTAATTTTTCACATAATAATGAGATGTCTAATGTGGATGATGTCACAGAGGGAACTGCGCTTTCCGCTGCAGATGACCGGTTGAAATTTGAAGCGGATATAATTTCCTGCGTATGATTTCTGATTGGACGGTTTGGCAATTGCTTGTTGTAGGTACATTGCGGTACTGCTGAAATTACTGTTGCTGTAATCAAAATAGTGTTGGAATTTGTATCATGTTCTATAATTGCGGGAAACCGGGGAAATTTACACAAGAAACGAATGAAAAGGTAAAATTTGAAACAGTGTTTCCGACCTCAAAAGGGCTGCTTAAGGTAAGTAAATAAATGATTAGCTTTTGGTATTACATACATACGAGTATATGTATATCAGCTGAGTAAAACCGTGAAAAAACAAATAAGTTTGCACGTAAATCAATCTACAGGAACAAAAGACAATCCCCCAAACACCATAAAAAACAATCTAGAACAAAAGGGGATGAGACATACTTTTACAATCACTGCCTAGTCTTAAAACAACAGTAATAAACGTCTGTACTCGCCGACAGTAGGTTAACGACTGAACGCAAAACGAATATTAAATGTCAGTCGTTTAGGAAATCCGTACCCTAAGCCTCTTCGCACGTTGGGATGTTTCATTTGGAGTCACTAAATTTAGCATCATCATCATCATTATCATGACTTACTTGACTTAATACGCCCTTGACATATACTGATATTTAGTCAGTATTCGGTATAGTTAACTGATTTTCAAATTCAATAAAATAATATAAGTAATCATATTAAAATATTGAACTGTAAGCAAATAAATTACAAGAATACAAAAAAATTGAATTGTAAACCGATTTTTACTACAGTAACAATACAATATGGATGATGCGTAATATCGATTTGAAATTGGATTTGACTCATCATTTATTTCAATATCGTACCGTGTTAAAGGTCCTGTGTCAAATCAGGGTGAGCCCTCGAATATTAATGGATGATCTAATAATCCGGAAGTTACAGATACTGTTATGCGAATCGAAGTCGCTCCATTGTTGTCTCTCTTTGAAATTTTATTTGCAAAACGATTTAGTTTAGAAGTTGATGAGTTGTGTATCGTATTTAATTTGTTCATACATTTTATACTGGAATATTGGTTAGATGATGGAGGGGTATAAAAAGCCCTTGAATATGAAAAATAAAATGTTTAGTTAAAAGGTCTTGGTATTTTTTTAATGAAAAGTAATATTTGTATCCAGGTGTTTGCAGATGAAAATCAAGTGTGGCTCGGCGGTTCAAGTGTCTGCTTTTCATCCAGACGCACTCTGGTTCAAATCCGGCCCTACACCAATGAATTGTATTTTCTAGTTATGTGGGGATTTGCACTCGCTTAGCGGTAAAGGAAAACATCGTGAGGAAACCGACTTGTTTTAGGACCACAATATCCGAGAATATGTGTCTTTCACGGAAGGACCTGGGCGCCCACCACGATGTATCTGACCAAGAGAACTCCCCTAACGGGATTAATTCTGCGGGGTAGTGACCCTCAGTCACGAGAAAATACGACTCACAAAGAGAGAATATACAATTCCCATCAGTATGTGTGGTATCAACTTCAGCACAAGATATTCCCGGACTAGACACTTTCTCCTCTATATTTAGAAGGCAGATATCGAACTGCAGAAATCGATAATTTACCTTATAAAATATGTAAAGGACTCAAATAGAATAAAGCAGGATGAATAATTTTGCTCTTAACTCATTCTGTGTCATCGCAACACGTATTTCTGTGCATAAATTAATTCTGTGAATCATCGCTTGAACTCTTCGAAACGAGAATTATTCTCAAGTGATTTTAATTAACACCGAGAATTTAAAAAAATGTATTGTAAAAAAATTTAGTATTATATCCGTCATCTAGTACCCATGATACAAGCGTAAGCTTAGTACCTATGGGGCTAAATGGCGCTGTGTGATATGACCTATTTTTTAATATGTATTTTTATTATTATATTGAGTAATGCATGAAATGTAACCAGCATGTGCAAGTTATTTGCTTTAGTAATCGGATAATTCATTTATGTGGTTTCATTTGATCGGCATTATTGTTTATTTTGATATCGTAAGCAAAACATGCTTACTTAATTCACATTTTCACAACAAGTCATTCGACGACAGAAGTGCTGAATCAGTTACATTACTATGTTGTATATTTATTGCATTTAGAACTAATCAAAAATAATAACTCATAATTTAGTCTTTAAAATATAACAAACAATATCTTCAATATGAACATTATCACTTAAAACAGTCAAAGTTAACCAAATAATATTATTTTAGAGTTTTTAGAGTGCCACATTTTACTCAACGATACGTTTTTGCCGTGAGAATATTATCTTCTCTTGAAGTTATCTAATATCTTATCATACGATCCCTCCTATTTCACTACTATACATGAGTGTATTTGTCAGGAGAGTCACACTGTCTAGAAATCAAGTGATTATTCTCTTGCTTCAAGTCGTATTTCCTCATGACTGAGGGTTGTGGCGCCCCGCAGAATTTATTTAAGAAGATAAATTTTGGGTGGCTCAGGTGTCATTCCACGGAAAGGTCTAGTATATTTTTTTACATGGAAAAGGTTGACGTGACCTGATGGTAAGCAATCGTTACGGTCTAAAATGAAGATTAAAGATATTTGGCCTGTGATCAAGTGACTCTCTCTCTTTGATTTCCTCATGACTGAGGGTTGTGACTACCCCGCAGAACTAATTAGTTAGGGGAGTTCTCTTGGGTAGATACATCGTAGTGGGCGCCCAGGTCCACGGAAGACACATGTCCTTGGATTTTGTGGTCTTCAATCATGTCGGTACCTTACGATGTTTTCCTTCACCGCTAAGCGAGTGCAAATCCACACTTAACTTGAAAATACACATCATTGGTGTAATGCCGGATTCGAACCAGGGTGCGTCTGGATCAAAAGCAGACACTAGAACCGCAGAGCCACACTCGCTTTTTTATCGACCAAGTGAGTATATGGAGTAAAAGATACGCAAGAATCTATTTGTCGTAATTAGTCACGCGCGGTATCTCGGGTCGGGACCTTGATGAGGAATGTCTTCAACAATAACTTGATTGAATAATGCCATTAATTATGAATATCTAGCGATTGGAATGAGCTATGAAGGTGTACGTGAGATATGGAACATTTTTTGCATATTTCAAGAAAATAGATATCTTTTTACAATTTTATTTCAACTAGTCGTTTGTGTTAGCAACAAAAAAAAAAAAATAAGAAAGAAGACCAAGATTAGAGACATCATCACAGCAGTGAGATTGTTGAAATGGAATTGGGCAGGGCATATATGCCGAATGGACACTAATAGATGGACGAAGAAAGTCATAGAATGGCTTCCGCGCGAGGAGAGAAGACAGAAAGGCAGACCAAAACGGAGATGGGACGATGTTTTTACTCACAAATATGGACAGGAGTGGAGGCGGATGGCGAAGGACAGAAAGCTATGGTCGCAACTGGGGGAGGCCTACGCCAAAGAGGCGACGTCTACTTAAATTAAGCTGTAACACAGGGACCTAAAACAATGTTTGACATTAATATTTATTTTATTTGACATTAAGCATAAGCATACCTACAAAAACATTAACATTTTTATTTTCATTTGACATAAAATTTATATAAGAGTAATTATGGACATTGTAATGAAATTTTTATCGAAAGTGGATGAATAAATGGCTATTTTATTTTATTTATTTTATTTTATTTTATTATAAAGTCGTTTGTGTTTGTCTTTGTAACGAATTTTGTTAGATATAGTAAGTAGTCATAACCGTAAATATATTTTTAAATGCATCGAATTTGTTCGTGAGACTATTACGAACATCAGTGTCAAATGAAAACTACGTACGACGCCCTGACATAATATACACAAATGGAAAAATATTTCCGGTTGCATTGATATCACAGATTATTAACTCGGCGTGTACCAACATATATCAATCAGGCCATAGAGAATTGTATTCATATACGAGAAAAAAAATTGCTAGTTAGGTACCACCTTGTCATGATAAAATAATTGTATAAACACACATAAAAATTATTACCTACTACAATAAACACGAGCCTTTATTAATTTTAATGGCATAATTAAAAAACAATAAACATTAAGAAGTTGCGATAAGACACGAAGTAAATATATTTCTTATCAACTAAATAAATAAACAGGTACCGTGGATATTGGCAAAACGTTATCAGCTTGGTTCTTCTCAGACTTCGATTAGAAATAGAAGTCTTGAATGAATTCACTTGTCATTTGTATAGGGTCCTTGTACGATATGTTTATTTCGTAAATATTTAGTCCAAGTATTTATGGTGTATGAGCAAAAAAATTGTGTGTTTGTTAGCTTTTTTTGTTCCTGTACAATAATAATTCCCGTAAGGCATGATAATTAAATTTTTTGTTCCTCTTTGCGAAAATCGACCAATTATAACGCAATTTTAAGTTTAAGTAGTTCTGAAACTAGTATAGGTTTAATTTTATTTAATATAATGAAGAATTTTCTAGAAATATTAATTTCCTCGATAGCTTTAACAAAATCCAATAAATCCTACACTCTCAAAACGTGTTTATACGATACACCTTAAATAGTGTTGGCTTTTGTAAAGCTTTCGCATATAAATAGCAAAGTAAATTCCCCAGGGAAGCAAGAAGGAAGCAAGGTTCCTGCACTAGTTTGGTATTATTTAATTTAATATGAGGAGAGTGCTTCCATTCGGGAATTCACAGCACACGTGTAGAATAGAAACCCACTTTGGTTTACGTAGGTAAGTATAAATTTATTTTGGTGTTACTCTGCATATCATCATTATCATCAGCCCGTTAAAGCCAACTGCAGAGCATATACCTCTCTTCTAGTACTAGTAAGTCCACTTGTCACGTTCCTGTGAAGATTGAATGGTGGTTACATACATTGTACCTATCTCTGAGTATTCCTAATTACGGAGGGTCGTGACTGGCCCGCTGATTCAATACGTTGGAGGAGTGTAATAAAATTAGAAAGATTTTTAGAGTCCCATAGGGAAAAAATGGATCTTTTATTTTATTTGCGAAGGATAATACTATGGTATCAGATATGGTGGACCAGATGGAGAATGTTCTGTCCACCTTACAATCTTACGGCATTTGGTTCGTTATCAGTTCTAAACAGATTCGTGTTTATTTTTGGCTCGCTTAGCAGTAAAGAACATAGGGAAAGCAATCAGCATTACACTATTAATAAATGAGGAATAAAAAATCTATGGAAATGTGTAATTGGTAGAAGGATCAAGTCGTCCATCACGGTGAAATTAACTTAAAAATACCCTCCAGCAATTTATTTATGCGTGAAAAAAATCTGTCTAGATATTACGAAGATTTAGAAAATAAAAATCAATTGTACAAACAATTGTGAAACAAAGCAGACACCTTAGATATTATCACAGCCTTGAGATATAAGTAGTTATGAATACTAATGAATACTCAGGTAAAGTAAATACGTAGGTATATGTAGGTATACATATATCCGTCTCATGTTTTACTCATATAACGCTAAATCGTGCTTATGTTAATTCTTTCGCATGCATTATGTGAAATGTACCTCGCAGCCGTGGGAACAGGGTAATGTTCAGTTTTACAGAGAAAAGAGTGGATGTAATGTATTTGGCTACTTGTTTTTCTGAAAAGTCATACGTATTATTTAAAAGAAAAAATATTTTTGGATTTGCTCAGTGAAAATATTCAATTATAGAGTGATATTTTGTATATATGGGTCGAATGTAAATTCGACCCATATATACAAAATATGGGATTTAATATAGTTTAAAAAGTTTCATTTTAGTTAGGCTAACAGAGATGTATACTTGTAGACTATTAGTAGTACTATTATAGCATTATAAATAACTTGATTCTCTTTAAATTGAACTTAATATTACATGTAAGTAAAATATCTAACGATAAATTCATCCACCGTCAAACTCAATTAAATTGCAAGTCTTTAGTACAATCACAAATGTTAAAATTTAATGCTACAGTACAATTATAAATCCAAGTTAAATTTAATAAATATAAGTTTATTATTCTACGCGTGTTCAGTAAAAGAAAACAAAGGCTTTTTATTTTAATTCATAAGCCACGTTACTACCGTAAACGTAATATGATTTTAATTAGTTTCGCCTAACGCACATTCTAACTGTACCTAACAGTGTGTTGACTATAATTAACTAAGTGATTAATGCATAAGCCTAGACTATGACCACTAAATCGCTGCACTTAACACGCAAATTGGGTTGCAATTGTAATTTACTAATGTCTATATTAGCCATTAACTATAAGACAGATTTATTCTTGAAAATATGTTTTAGTCAAAATTTGACTGAATAGATAGTTTAATAGGTTCATGATGTATGTACAAAGGCTACATAATTATTTCAATTAATTCGCATTAAGAAGTAAAACTTGCATCCCCTTTTTCACCCCTTTAAAAGTGTCATTTCCAAAAATCCTTTCTTAGCGGATGCCTACGTCATAATATCTACCCTCTTTCCAAATTTCAGCCCAATCCGCCCAGTGGTTTGGGCTGTGCGTTGATAGATCACTATATCAGTCAGTCAGTTACCTTTGAGTTTTATAATTATATTTAGATTAAATTAATTCATAAGGATAACTTCCGGGCAGATTTTGTATGTGATGGTAAATAACACACATGACAATTTCAATTGTTATTATTATTACTATACTTACCACACTTAATAAAAACAATCTTGTATCTAAATTAAAACATAATTGTTCTTACAATGCTTTAGGTTTCTGGCCATATCAGATGCCTTTTAAGCGAAAACTAGGTAAAGCGGTGACCTAGATACCTGAACTGGGCAAATAAATACCAAGTCTAAAGTACTTTGGTAAGTTATGCGAACATTTGTCGAGCCTGTAAGTAGTCTAGATAAGGGTTGTAAAGCTAGACAGAGTGCGAAGAAAACGAGATCCTAACACGACTTGGAAAAACTGCTATTAATTAGGTTGAAGGCAACAGTTTCTTGTTCCTATGGCAAGTTAATTTGGAGAAAATATTTTTGTGAGTTAAATAAAATCTATTTTTTTCGCATTACCTGGTACCGAATTAAACAATATATGTATGTCTACAGATAAAGATTTTAATGCTTTCCTTAGCTGATAATCTAGAGATACACTTGGCCAAAGTATTGGATATCAAAACTTTGCTGTAGTGGTAGAAATTGTAAGATATTTTTATGTAATGAATTTGCTTGTTAGTGTTAAATCTCGTTAAAGCGCTTAGTTTATTAAACTAGCTTCTGGTATTTACCGAACAATGTCACTAATAATTAATTTATCCTAATGAATCATTGTCGGCAGCTAAGAATGTAATAATGAATCTAAGGATTGTCATATCCTGGATTTACTTATTTGTATGACATCCTTCTTATGTAAAATTATAATTAATTTGTTTAAGCGTTAAATAATTTATACAGAATCATTTGTATCAAACATTTATTGGAAGTTAAGGCCATTTAAATTATTAAGACATTGACAATTTCATACAAACAAATATATACAAGAGGTCAACTTGTTTAGACAGTAAGCAAACGGAAAACCGCAAAAACAGCAGACTTTGGCTCGAGCTAATTTTATTGATTAGTCAATAATATTATAGCTCCATGATATAATTTTAAAAATAATTATTTACATAGACAGATGTGGTAAAAAAAGGTGAAACCAACTACATATTTGATGATAATTTAATCCTACCCTCATTTGGAAACAATAACAGAAAACTTACCAATTTATTTAAACAACTGGGTCGAAATCCAATGTCAATAAAATTGAGCCTCACTCGTTCCAATCCAATATCGTTTCGCTTCTTTGTAAACAGTTAACACAACGTAGTAAAATATGGTCACAGTGATGACTCTCAAAACGTGGCTTAGGGTTTCAGTCATCTCATCACATTCGATGCTTTCACTGTCACTTTGGATAAAAATAACGTTTACAATCGTAAGTTAAAAAAAGTTTTCAAACACGTGTGTCCGTCGCGAGGCCATGTGTCACACTGACAATACTGACATAACTAGACGGTAGCGCACAATGCGTGAGCGCATTGTCAATAAACACGTACAAATTATGACGATTCGATTGCTAAACAAAACTGAACCTTATCTTTCTGCAATACGATTGCCAGTGACCGAAATTCTCAGGTATCAAGTAAAGTAAGCGGGACGGAGTGAGTCATGGCGGTTTCACAGCTGGCTGCGTCATTCATAAATACATAGAACCTGCTAGTGACGTCACGACAAGGCTTCTATTTGCAGTTTAGTTGTAATACGCTAATCACGGATGAACAACAAGCTTAGCGCGATAATTTTGTTTGGATTCGGAAAGTGACATTTCATGTAACTGTCGTGTTTTTCGGCATTGGAATAAGCTGTAGGAATGAGGAAAATAGTTTTGAGATAAATGCTTATACACTTGAATCAAATATGGTGTTATTATATTTTAGTAAGTAAATGGTCAGTTTCGGCTTATACATTATTTATTGTATAAAAATCAGTTTTACTATATAGTTTTAGTAGATTTAACATATATGCAATTATTTATTCTGACCGATAATCTCAATAGTGTATTGATGGTTTTTTATCATTCATACATTATGTACATAGATAGGTATACCACAGAGCTTTGAAGTCCATGCTTGTCGCCCTGTGGGCGCGCGCGGGGGCGATGTGGCCCGATCGTTGTTCTGTGAGGTATACATATTCAACGTGTGTTTCACAGGTATACAGGAACTTTTCATAGACATAGAAACTAGGCAATATCCTGTTGAAAAGGAGTAAAGCAATTAAAATAAGCACACCAAAAATAAATTGTGTTCTAAGTAGGTAATGACTTCTGGAATAATTTTTTAGGTCAGCATTTTTTCCCTGGAATATATTTGCATAATTTATTGGTACCAACCTGTGCGTGAGATCCCACAGCCTACACCCATTAAAAACAGCTCAGTGGCCTAATCGCCGACCCTTAAACGCAATTAGTACCGTGTCATTTATATAATCTCTGATTTTAGCACAGGTTCTACTGTCCTCGGAGGAATTTGAATTGGACATTTCATTTGTTTGCCGTTAGGAAATTAGCGCGCGTGTAACGATTTATTTAAGAGCCATGAAAAATTATTTGGATTACGTTCTTTAAATATTTACAGGAATCACTAGCTACTTTCGTACGGTTTCACTTTATTTTTGTTAAACAATTGTGCCAACCAACTCCTAAGCTAAGATTTTTCTGTAACCTTGTATCACCGGTCAAGAAATAGGAAATCCATTAGTATGAAATATGTTTAATTTCTTGTACTTTTATAAATAATATAATTACTCAGGTATATATTAAAAGATGCATAATAACTATCATCATAATCACCATGTCAGCCCATGTTCACCCGCTGCTGAGTATAGGCCTCCTCTTTAATGTGCCATATAGTACGGTCTTCAGCCTGGCTGATCCATCTCCTACCAGTGCTCAGAAGTGTCATCCGACCTTCGGGCAGGTGGTCAGCCTCTGGGTTGGATACTGCTTATTGGGCCACTAATAAAATAACTATACCTACACTAAAAAACATATAACCATATTGCACGAAACAAACCTTTACTTTTGTAATAAAGCAACAAAATAGCAGTATTGTCAAGTAAAAGATACAACACAAATTGCTTTCCAGATGTTCAAACAGTCATAGTAATTATCATCAACCAGGCATCGTCTGCCTGTGACTGGACTTATGCCTCTCTTTATTGTGTAAATTTAAGTAATTCATTAAGTAGGCAAGCTATTTCTGAGACTTATACTGGTTTGAAAAAATAACTTATACAGAATGGTGTTTACATACAGGTGGGGGCTTTGGATGCTGCGGTTTTTAATCATGCAGGTAGTTGCATAACTCCATGGAAGGATCTGGTCGCCCACCACAATGCATCTGTCCAAGAGAACTTGCGTAACGAATTATTTCTGCGAAGGAATCACGACCCTCAGTCATGAGGAAATACGACTCAAAAGAGAGTTTGATAACTAATCTGACTTGACTACACTAATAAGAACTAACTTTTGCTCTTTTCAAATCGATATCAGAAAAGAAATGGGCCAAAAAAGTAAATAAAATATCACCGAATAAGTCAGCGGCTTGTCCTCAATAAAGTGCTCAAACTTCACGTCACGTAGTCGATAAATTCAGCGGCAAAAACTATCGCTCCCATACTCTTATCTAGCCTTAACTTTAACTTGTCTCGTAAATCTGGGAAGCAACTTGGAGTTTTCAACCTTATGCTTTACTAGTGGAAGCCCACGACTTTGCTTGCATTCTTTTGAGATAAAAAGTAGACTATAATACTTTTAAGACTTTATTTAATAAGACCTCATTCTGCCAACATACCGCAGCTGTTTTTGCGCGATGGGCGTTTAAATAAACAGACATAAATTCTAAAAACTGCGGATACGTGTTCTGTTATGGATTTAAAGTACCTATACCCATTTTTTTATATCTTCTATGTTCCGATTTTTTACTTTCTTAAGCTTATTATATATTCTGTATAGCCCCGTTGTTATTTTTTCGTAACTAATATTGATATTTCAAAGCTTACAAAAAAAAGTAAGATGAATAAATGATATTTAATATTATTTGATCGATACAGTCAAAGACATCTCGTATTATGATTATGATGAAAACCCTGTGGTAGAAATATTATAGATCTTATGCTAAATTAGTTATGCTTACGTTTCACTGCAGTTTAATCAGATCTGTACCTAGATGCCCTGAGCCCAACAAACTGATTTATAGTAGAACGCCACTTTCCTGTTTTTCTATCTGTTAAAAGGTGCTACAAGGAGCAATTTGTTAAAAGCTCCCGTTTGCGGTGAACGACACAAGTTGCTCCAAGTTTAGTTCTTTACGGTGGCTGCGGAGACGTGATTAATTTTATTTGAAGCAAAACGTTCAAGTGAAGAGAACATTAACACAAATAACGATTGAATGTTGTTACTTTCCGCTCTTTTGGTCTGAGTTAATAAGGGTTGTTAAATCTTTTATCGATTCAGTTGAACGCTAATATACCTCTAAGTCTGTTTGTGAAAATAATATTATAGTACTTTTTAAATGGATTGTGCAGTTATTACGTAAAACGTATAATCAGGTTCAGTGGCGTATTTATTTTCTTGTAGGAATACAAACACTTTCCCATTACAATATTAGGCAGGTAATGCGATCGCCATTTTAGAATTAGGACGTCATTAACACTGTCTAAAAATGCTCAAGAATATTTGAGAAAGAGTAGACCACAATATCAGCTTTTATGCAATCATCAAACCGGACATAGCTAAAATATGTCCCAAAAATAGAATGACGCAAGACGTAACAACGCACAATCGTAAGTAAATGGAACTCACAGACACACTTTCATTCACAACAAGCTGTAATTCAGTGCGACCCACGATCCAACCCAAATACTCGTAGCATCGCCATGCCTAATTATGCAGTGAATAGGGTTATGCCACTCAAAATAGCTCGCCTGTTGTGGAATAGGGATGAATTATTTGGTAAGCAATATTTCACTTACTGCTTAGTGTCAAATGCCAAAACTATAACAGATAACAAAACAAGGACTTATCTAAATCATTAAAATTGATCTGTATTCATGCCAGGTGGTCAAATTTTGATGTATTTTTTTACGTGGGATAGGTTTACGTTTGACTACAGCCTGCCTGATGTTAAGCATTGCTGCAGTCTAGGATGTAACACGTAAGTATGTATTATATTTTAATTTATAGAAACTCCACTTTTCAGTGTTTTTGTTCTATATTTTTATTGGGTACCTATGAGTGCCATAATTAGACTATAGCAGTTGAACACATTAAAGGTAACAGCTTGCATGACTCAGGAGGCATTTAGTTTCTTTTTGTATGAAATTCTTGAATTTAAATAGTTTTACACCGTATTAATTGAGTGTTTCAGTCTAAGAAAGCTAGTCTATCGTGACTTACATCACTTATTGAGTAGCTGACCAAATAACGACGTCTTTACAAGATCTAGGCAGTACACTCGCACCCCATCGAACCTGGTCATTAAAACATCATTTTATCTCCCTTGAAAGGAAACGGGACAAATTTCCAGGACACGTTATCACGGCCCAGTAACTCAGGTCGCGGCAGTTTCGTGTGAAAACAAAGAGATAAAGGTTTCAGGATTTCATTTGAATGTGTGAAGTAAAGGATACAAGGCTTTTGAAGAGTCTACGGTGCTGTTGATTGGAAACAGAATAGTAGAAACTAGATTTTACGTATGTATACCTTTCTGCAGTTCTCAGTTCATAAATACAATAGTTGATTGTAGTCTACAATAAAAAGAGTTTACAATACAAAAACTATTTTCAGATTTGGCAACCAAAACTATACCTAATGTTTTTTTAAAGAAATTATGCCTTATATTTTGACCATCGTATATGTTATTATATTCGACTTTACAACATTGTCTCCCTCTCAGTCTCTCTCTCTCTCTCTCTCTCTCTCTCTCTCTCTCTCTCTCTTCAGTCGTATTTCCTCATGACTGAGGGTCGTGATTTCCTTGCAGAATTAATTCGTTAGGGGAGTTATCATGGGCAGATACATCGTGGTGGGCGCCCAGGTCCTTCCACGGAAGACACATATTCTCGGATATTGTAGTCCTCAAACGTCGGTTTCCACGCGATGTTTTTCTTCACTGCTAAGCGAGTGCGACTCCACACTTATCTTGAAAATACAAGTCAATAGTGTAGGGCTAAATTCGGACCAGGGTGGGGCTGGTTGAAAAGCAGACACTGGAACCGCTGATCCACACTCGCTTCTTCTTACAGCGTACATATCACCAGCTTTAACCAGATAAATGTATGAGACTAAAACAAAGAATCGCAATGGCAGTAAAATAAACATTATTAGACCAAAACAATGCGTTTGGACAGCTTAATTGCACACCAATTTTTATTGATTCGTAAAATTTTATAGCGAGAATAAAATTCGATTCTTACGTGCAATACGACGCAAATTGATAGCTGTGCTTTCGTAACGAGCTTAAACGAGCCAGAAGTTATCTAGAGCTTTTAAGCTTGCATGTGACAACTGGAAAAGAAATAGTATTTTTAAGTTGTACTATTATTATTTATACTAAGCTGGTTTTTGTTACAAATATTTGAGACTTCGATTCAAACCATTAAACTTTTCATACTTGTCTTCGTAAATACAATATTTGAAAAATCGTCGTGAGAATGTTTCAAGGAAACTACCTGCAGTGTATCCATTCGGATAGACCTCACCTTCAACCACAGTGTCACACTCTGTTTGTCATTCTTTTTTCATCTTTTGATGATTTGTATGAGATATAGCACTATAGGTACTAAGATCACCCCTAATAGGTAGTCAAAGCCTTTTGAAATTTACCCATGTTTTTTTCTCATCATCACTATAATTTCTCTCCCGCATGCTACACAGTACAATCCTCAGCTTCTCAGCTAGATCTTTCCAACGATGTCAACCAACCATCAGGCTTGTGATCATTTTTATTATATGCAAATAAAAAATACTTACACAAGCCAACCTTTCCACTTAAAGCTTTTCATATTAAAATGTTAAATCGGACACTTCCTCCCTGCCTACTATCATATCACGCCGTAACAATTTAATGAGTTCATTTTTATCACGTTTCTTTATAGCTTGAATATCAAACAGCAATATTGCTTATTAAAATTGCAATATCTATGCGCGATTGTGTCAACAGAGTCCTTGGAATTGTTACAATAGCAATATTGTAATGATATCTTTTATGAATTGGTGACATTTTGATGTGACACACATTGGATGATACTTTTAGTGTACGATGCGGCTGTTTGTTGCAGTATATCATTCGTAAAACTATGTGTAGTATTAATGTTGCAGAAAAAATATATTTAGAAAGTGCATTTATTAATAAAGCTCTTGCTACTTTCTGGCCACTTAAAGAAAAGCAAAGACAAGTGATTTGGTTTTAATTTAATATCAAATACGAGTGTATTTGTGAAAGCACCTTGATTCAGATTGAGTATTGTTATTACAACCATGCTATGAGCATGGGTTGTTGTGTTTTATTTCATCTCGATAAGTATCCGTTTGACTTTGATACAGTCCGCGTGGGTGGGATTTTTCTGAGCAAGTTGTGTACCAAGCTAATCTGTTTTTCACTTGATTACACTTCAGTAACAATTATTATATTATTCACTTTTCTTATCAAGCTTATTTCAGTAATGTGCTTTTATTGGCTTTAACCGACGCTTTTGCGACTGTTAATTAGCTCTATCGTACAAGAAAATAGAGATTAATTGGGTAACTAAACAAACTTCATATAAACTTGGTCACAAATTTTGATATAATATACATTCTACATACTCACAAAAATTGCCATTTGGTTTTTTAAAGCCTAAATTTGAAGTGAGATTATGATTTTATACTCAATTTTTATTATGTTTTTGCAATGTCACACACATGCGAATCAAATAATACTAGATCGTCTTCTTTTTATGAATTGGTTAAAAATAAGAATCCCTACAACTTCCTTTGTACCAAACCAGTTTCCATTGAAGTGTCTGCGACCCCCTTGCTCTCACATAGCTCGGCCGAGGTTAGCTCCATTCATCAAAGGAAACGAAGTGTTTGGTACAAATGCGGATTTCTACAAAGCTTTACAAAGTGTAACCTCGAATTGGGTAGAAGAAACGGATACAATGACTCGCTATGATTTGCTAGAGCTGCAGTCTATGATTTATTGCTGGGGAAAATGTGTATTGGGGTATACGATGGAAAATTTAGTTCACAATTTATACCTACTCGTAGATTTAATTTTAACTGAATGAATTCATTGACTTACTGCAGTGACGTTTCAGTGAAAATAACAACCTGTATTAGATAATATAACTGCAGTTTATTTTAATAATATCTTCAGACTTGGCAAAAAAAAATCTTTTCGTAGGCATTGCTTTTGCCCAAAGAGTACAATTACAAGAGTAATTTACATTCAAGAACCTTGTGATCCTGTTGGTCTTATCTCTACTAAGTCCTCCACCAATATAATACCCAAAGCACATTTAGATTGAAGAAAAGTACATAATTGATATATACATTGTACAGTAGCGGTGATATCGAGTCTCCCACGAGTACTCACCTTGAACAGAATGTGACACGCTATTTGCTCAGACCCCTCTCGCAATGAGGATGTGCTTCCAGGGGGGGCTCATAACTCTGCGCTGATTTAACTGATGCATATAGGTAGGTAGGTGGGGATAGTGATGGCTGATGAGAGAATTGGAACTTGTGCTAGATATCATTGGATCCAGGAAATAAATAACATCGCGCTTAGATAATTACAGATATTGTACTAGGCGTGAATGTCCATGGTAATAGAAATGTCTTATCCTTTTTATTGTTAGAATAGATTCTAAAGAACGATAAAAAGTATAACTAGGTACATAATAAGTTACTTAACTTTATATTGTACATCCGATAGATCTAGCACTTTTTTATTTAAAGTAAGTGCATAGGTAGACTGTAGCCACTTTAAAAATATGTGATTAGTATGATTATCAAAATAAAAGATGGCTAAACAATACCTATATTTATGTTTTTAAGGCTAACAGTTATGTTAGTTAGTACCTAGTTCAATAGTTTCTTTTTTAGATTCTTTCTTAAGAATAAATTGGTTGAGTAACAAACTTTACAGGTTTTCTCTTGCACGCGCAACATTCAGCTTCATTGTATTTTACTTTTTGCACCAAGCGGCAAGAAAACCCCTTACAAGTTTTAACGCCTACTACAATAATCAAAGCAACAGCACTTTTAAAAGCTGGAGGGTTGCTCTCGTTTTTCTAGAATTCGTAGAACATTAATTTAAAGTTCCATTTATCGAAGTGTGCACAATATTTCGTTCCTAGAACTTGTGGAATATTGTGAAACCTACACGTGGAGTTTAGATGAAACCATCTGAGTCAATTAAACTACTCTCAGGTTGCGGCAGGAGGCTTCAAATAGAAAAGAGTCTGAGAGCATGGGGAAAACTTATTACTACAGATATTTTTATTATATATACAGATATTATTATATATTGATTATCTGTGGTCAAACACTTGCCGGTGAGTTTGGATAGCCCCGTGTCGGAGCTACTTTTATTTCAATACAGCAATGCTAATTATCCGACTACAGTGTGCGTAAAACAACTTTTTGTGTCCAGCGTTATCATTCGCCTCTTAATCGAGTCAAAAAGAATATAATCCTTATTCAACATATTTATTGTATTTTTTTATGCCTGGGATCCTCGTCTAAAGTCTTGAAGTTTGCAGCGACGCAGCTCGCTTTGAGAAATCTTTCAACTCCAGTGCAATTAATATTTGTCTCAAGTGTTAGTTTAGATCGATAACTTGAACTAGAATTTTCTTCTCATATATTCCTATCCCAAACAGTTTGTAAAGTGGTTTTTATCATCTTGTTAACGTTAATCATATGTTTATTTAGTTATGATGGGTATAAATCAGAATACAAATAGCTTAGAACATAGCAATAATTAAAAGAGAAAACACATAATGCCATAGGACGGAATTCTCTATTTTTATTTTACGTAATCACTAATGGGAATAAAATTAATTAAACCAATTTTAAAATAATATACCAGTCCCATGGGAGCGAGTTGCTACAATTTTATTAACAGGCACTTGCCGTAATGACCTGTGTGTAAACACTTTTTTACAAGGAATGGGTTTTGCACTTGACCGTAATTTGGTCTGATGGTAAGCAATCATTACGGTCTAGGATGGAACGTGCTTTCCCAGTAAGAACCGATTCGCTCTCGCTTTGAAGATTGCAAGGTTATATTCCGCGGGGAACTCAAACACAATAATATAAGAAATGAAACAAAATTAATCAAAGGAGGTCACTTAAAGAAATATTATATAAGTTTTCATATAAACAAGACCAACTTCAACTTGTTTATTTGGATCTGGAAATATCATGAACTTTCCCTGCTACCGATCTAGGTCTTAGTCTCATAAGTTAGACGTTTTGGCCAATAAATAACTTATAGAAGTAGTCTTTAGTGGATCCGATAGTTTTATCAGGCAGAGTAAAGCTATGCTTCCATACGTAGTCATATTAATGTCTATGTCTACCTTTTCAACCATAAGGTCCGAGCCAAGCAATTGTTGCAATACATTTTGAACGAATTCTACACTATATATAAGTGGAATAATTTCTCAAATGTGTTGTTTGATTATATTTTTTTCTGACTTAAAGTGTTTCCTTACATATTTTTCTGTGATAAATCTAATGCTGGTACAAAAGGATATACTTCTAAAATTATAAGGCTCAATGCGTTTGCAAAAAACATGTACCTACTGGTAATTATGTAAAATACACCTAGATTTTTCCAGACCAAGATTTTAAGCCTAAATAGAAAGTAGGTACATATTAATTATTCAGCTTCACATTTTCATGTTTGATCTATAAAAGTTTAATACTTGTATAAGAGAACTCCTCAGTTTCGAGAGATTCTGCGAGTTATTGGCAGATCTGGGTTGCTATTTACAACTTTTCTCAAATATTCGCCTTCAACTTTGTGTTGAGTAAAATTATTAGCAAAGATCATGACATTGGCAAAAGTTTTGAGACAGCCTGTATATTCAGCTAAAACAGAAATAAGGGCATATTCTAATTAATTGCCCATTGAAAGCTAACAATTAAAAACCACGACAGGAATTGGTAAAGTAAATCCCAAATGATATTCTTCCACCAAATAACATAATTCTATCATAATAGTATCGTGTGTAAACACATACATAATATATATACCTACCTAAGTTGACCAAAAGTATAGTCGTACTATATGTAGCAATATTCTGTTCCTTAATTTCGATGATTCCGTTTACCTCATCATAAAAGTTAAAGCTGCAGTGTTTGATATACATATAATATGTCTTTCATTTCAATAGATCAATAAAATACGATTCGACTTTGATTCCAAGCGCAGAAGATTCGCTCGACCGAGTGTCGGGCCCGATTTATCCATGCCCAAATATCATCGGACCTTTTTGCCCATAAATATTTTTCATACCGTTTCACTCAAACATAAATTCGCAAAATGTCAGGTACTGGACTCGACAACAGCGCAATTTCGCCAATTCTGTAACGCGGTGAGGACAGGAAGGAATGTATCAACGCACCTTTCGGGCAAATCAAAATAATTCATGACTTCCCTGAATGCTACTTGGGGAAGGTAGGTATTTTTAAAGCGCCATCGGTATGACTGGTTAAGAATGGATCGTCTTTTTATACAAAACTAGCTGTGCCAGCGACTTCGTCCGCGTGGATTAGTTATTATCATAAAAAGGTTCTACTGAGTTAATCTTAAAAGATAGACATATACTGTCGCGGACATTTTGTTTAAATCATTTTAAGAGGAATAATTCTTTCATACATATTTTTTGATATCTTGAACCGTTTTTGCAGCGCACGCAACGGAAGCCCTCCAAGATGAATAATTTTTCCCGTTTTTTTTTCACATTTTCCATTGTTTATTCGCTCCTAGTAGTTGCAACGTGATGTTATATAGCCTAAAGCCTTCCTTAATAAACGGCCTATTGAACACAAAAATAATTTTTCGATTCGCACCAGTAGTTCCTGAGATTAGCGCGTTCAAACAAACAAACTCTTCAGCTTTATAATATTAGTACTTATAGATAACATTTTTCAAATAACCCGTATAACGTTTATGTATTAGAGGACTCTGGTTTCCCTTTTTCCTTTTTTCCCTTCGTTTCCCACGTATAAGTCTTAAAATATTAGGCAAAAAAACATACCTACGCATATTTGACATTAACTATCCCAGGAGGCAATGTCTTACAAATTTTATTCACAGTAATTTCTCCAAAAAATTGCTTGCCGACATTAACATCTAAATATCTAATTTCAATGATTTATTGAGGCTTATGCCCATTAGCCTTTTAATGTCCCTAATGACATTAGGGTATGATTGATAATATCTACGTGTTCTTTTCAGAAGATATTAATATTTATTATTGGCATTTAGCCTTATGAAGCCTCATTAGCTTAATTGAGGAACCCTTATATTATTACATTCCGGAACGGTTTTGGTTAAAGGCAGGTTAAATTATCAGAATTTATTGTGGATATATCCCATTGGTTTATGATATTAGTAGATTGTTGTGATTCGAATATGAATAAAATGTTTGTTTACCTCTAATATGTCGTAAATATAAATTTGTAATATATATTTTTGTAAAAGCTATTTCGCTTCTTGTTTGTCTCTTAAGATAAGTCTTATGAATAAAATAAGTAAATCTAAATCGTTTAGTTTACTATTCGTTCTATTATACACTATTATTCTATTAGTTTCCATTGACAATGGATTGGAGCGGCCGGATAAGGTAAGGTTAGGTAATTTATATCTGGGATGATAAATTAGGAAAAGTTTTTGTAACATGTTATAATTTTCAGCGCTTGAAACGTGAAGTAAATAATCGCCCAAAGTTTTTAGTAAGCTGTTATCCCTTCTAGTCCTAAATTGTTTTACAACAATAGCGTTACAACCCTCCCAACAGCATTATCAAGCATAAAACAACATACAATAGTTAATAACGATGATTGTGTACATTTTCTCCGAATAATTTGGCAGAACTTTGAAGTGCTTAAAAGCTCATGTGGGTGGTATAGTTTGCAAAGTGATTCGCCGATTCACGCGATAAGCTGAAATTCCAAATCAAAGTTGGATCGTTATAAAGATGTTATAGCGCAATTAATCTTACATACTATCTGACATAAGTTTAATGTTTTCACGCCACTGTGAGTCCGAAACGCGTAACGGCTGAAATTGTATTAATGATTTAAGTTTAGTTATTAAGTCGAGAAGTACTCTGGACTGAACTATGCCTAATATTACCATGGGATAGATAAATAAACAAATTAGAAACTTGCGGTTAAAAACAATAGTTAATTAAAATAAACCCTGTTAGGAAAAACAAAAGTTACTACATACACACATAAAACACATACACATTACATTTAAAAACTACAACACTACTACTTAAATACATAGCTGAAGGACGAAATGAGTGAATTATGCGAGCTTTAGTAATTTGTTTCCATAAGTAAAGTAATTTAAATGCCACGACTGTCAGAGCTGTAAACACCTTCCCAGAGGCAAAGAAATTTGAAATACTAAGTAATTTACAGTTACAAGTCTTGTGAACGATATTTATATAGGGTGCTGAGATGCTGAGGTAGAATTCATATTTTTACCAGAATGGGTAGAAATAACAGTAAAAAATTGTGATAGACATATTTTAATCATTTAAGTTAATGTCTGATATATGTTTCTTAGAAATCGTGCGAAAAACCTTAATTATGCTGACATTTAGCTACTTCATGCTCCTAAAGCCTGAATAAAATACCGTGTGAATTTCGCCATCCTTGGAATAAGATTTGTATTTTATGAGGTTCAGGCAAAGTTTGTCAAACTTGTAATAAATGATGTACCACCCAGGTGCCTAAGTCCAACAAGAGCAGATACATTTTTAAACATTTGAACCCTTGAATAATGTATAATATACGCTAGAAGTAGTTTTGCCTAATCACATTTCTTGAAGTCTACGGAATGTGTGAAATGGCCATTTAGAGCTGTATAAAGGCATTTTATCATCAAATTTAGTGTTTGAAGCAGATTCAATTTGTGACATTCGGAAAATCCCTTAAAACGTTAATACGACTTTGGACACAAATTTCAATAAAGAGTTCAATTTGAATTCTATTTCGACTGTAAATTGCATCCCTTGCAATATGTGGGATTTGTGGGTTAGAATATTGTCAAGGTTAATATTTGTAATAAAGAGATCTATTTTTTTGTAATATTCATTTAATAACGTTACTGATATTATTGAATATTTACTACTCATGTAGTTTAAAGTGAATGGTAAATTTCTAACGTATTTAAGTATTATTTGTTGAAAGCTAGAACAATTTCATGTTGCGTACTTACCGGAAATGTAGACGATAATATAATAATATACTTTCTATTTCCTTCATATTGTTATGATAAACAATACCAATTTGTCGTCTAAGGAAAGAAAATTCTTTTCGTATCCGTAGCTAATATTTAGCTTAGAAAACACGTACTTACATAGATATTTTGTCTGATGCAAAAGATATCACATTTCAAGTCTCATCACTTAAGACGAGACGCGGTAATTAAAATGAGTGATTAGACAAAACAGCATCAATCGTTACCGGCTGCATTCACCATATTGAACCTTAACACATTTTGTTAGGGATTATTTTTATTTATCTTTACGTGTGAGAGTGGTATGGTGCTTTAATCAATAATTCATGAAGAGGGTCTTAGAGGGGGTTATTAATTGTGGAATTATACAGCCTCCTTGGACACTTTGGAAGTATCTTTTCAGACGAACCTTTCACCCTGTGAACCCGAGACCCTGCAAAGAAGGATTTATGTATCATGGAACAGTTCAATCGGAAAATGATATGTTTATATTGGGGATTCAAGGGATTTATTGGAGTAATTGACAGCGGTTGCGAACGATCGAGTATTTGCGAACGATTTTCGATATTTTTGATGCTCGATTTATAATAATTGTTCGGCGCCTAAATGTAAATGTTTGGTATTGGTATTATTTGTAAGAAACGAAACGTTTAATATTTGTATTTTGATGCCAGAATGAAATTTCATTGCAATATTTTTTTAAATACCCAAGTGAGAAAAAAATCACAGAGTTAAACATAGTTTAATATTATGATATTTCTTTCAAATCCTTTATTTATTTATGTACTTATTTATAATGGTACACAAAACAGAATGTGTTCCCAAATATACTAAATATACATTCAAAACTGGTTTTGATCCAGAACAAATGAACAAACATATAAAAACAAGAATAAAACTGACTTGAATTTATCACTTGAAATTAATAAGCCTCCGCTGCAATAATCAATCAACAATACACATCATACCTAATCATCTCAATCTTTATGCCGCTCAAAGATTCCAAGCAATCATGGCTTTGTAAATATTCTGTGTTGTCTACATTGCATGTATCCGGCTGTATGTACGTCACGACGCCACCAAATAATGTAGAAGGTAAGAACTACATCTGTAACTGTCAGATAAAAGTTTTATGGTAACCGCAGATGTTACGCATTTTACACGCCATTCCGGTTTGCGGTTGGGACTTTTTGTTTTATTACGTAGCTAGTCGTTTCTCGCTGCTTTTCCCGCGTTGTTTCAGTACAATGATTGTGCAAGTTTTCAGTAAATAGTTATACATATTACCTACCTCCCAACGCTGGTGATCATTGCTGTGGTACTTTCATTCATTCAAAATTTAAGAGCGATGCTCTTGTCTGTGGAGTCTGCGCCCTTCTCCTCGATTTTCGGCCAATTCCTGTGGTACCTTACGTACATTGAAACCTTATTGTACGTCTATAACTAAATCTTGCTCATCAGTTATTGTATGTTATTGTACAGACATTGTATTGTATTGTGGTTGCTCCGTTGCTACAAGAAAGACTATAAATTATTTTTAAACAAACATACCAGAAAACTTACTTTTACTCTTATGTTAGGGTATATACCCTAACAGGGCACTGTATCACACAATACATTGTATTTAATGTCGGGTAAGCTTGCGCTTGACTATAACCTGACAACAAATAAAATTACTCTATCCAAGCATTACATGGTAAATCTAGCAAAACCATACACATAGTTGTTATGTAGGTGCAATATATAATTAGTTTAAGATTTTTTCTTCTTTATTATATAACTATGCCGCTGTATGAATCGTAGTTTTAAAAGAAAATAACCATCGTTTTTCTAAAAAAGAAGCTCTTAAGCATTTGTTAATAGGTAGATATAACATGCATGAATAATTACTGTTTTTTTTACTATTATAATATAAAAAAATAAAGACATAGATATTTATTAATTTAAAAAATACATGAAAATAGTTTAGGTAGGCACAGTATGCATCGTATTATAAAATCTCGTTAAATACATATTACATTTTCCTTAATAAAAGTTAAAAAAATGGACAATAACATTGAACTATTACTACAATAATTATCTAAAATAGCAAATAACCTAAAATTATATACATTTGTACGTTCATTCATATAATATGTTTGATCGATAATCCTAAGGGCCTCATTACAAAATCGTGGATTAAATCTTAGTCTAGACCAAGTCCGTTACAGTAGTTAGAAAATTGTATATCTACTGTCATAATAAAATTATCAAACTGTCAAAAATTTACAAATGCTAAATCAAAGTTCCAATTTGATGTTGACATTTTGATTGCTTGTACCTATATAATATGTGATGTCTGAACAACAAGAACCCACTTTTTATTTTCAAAGTCCTGGACTAATGTTTAAACCGCGTCATGTAATAAGCTAATAAGGATTGTGACTTTTTACCTTTAAATCCTGACATTTCCAACTCAAAATCTCAATCATTTATCAGAGCGAATCTAATAAATGAGGAAATTCACCACACTGACGCGTTCAATTTCGTTTAACCATTGACAGTCCTATTGACTAAACTTAGATTTAATTTCCTGTAACTGTTCCGGGTGTCACAGATAGATTTATGTTGACAGATTGATTATATAAATGCCCCTTTGGAAAATCGGTAATTTATTGTAGCCGCTTGATGGGAAGTTTTGTGGTTTTGTCTGTTGTCAACAGCCTGGTAAATTGATTATAGTGCTGCAATGATAACTTACTGGTTGATTTTGAAGAAAACAATTCAAGTATATCAATTAATTCAACCCTTATATAAATCTGATTACCTAATCATAATCTTGCCTGAGAGCCGAAATGCTGATTAAAAATAAAAATAAAAATCTAAGAATTTAATTCTAAAGATCTATTCTTTAGTCAAAGACAGACTAATCTAAATCGAAAATACGATGACAGATTCAATTTCTTCAAACTGAAGGCTCAAATACTTTAGGCAGTAAACAATAGCCTAAATAACCGTTGAGACCGTTCTAACCAGTAAGTACTGAATTCATAAAACCCTTATTTGCTCGCTCCAATAAAAAGCCCATTAATCCCCTTTCAATACAATAAATTTATCCGCTGGATAAACTGTTCCATTACCGTCGGTCCGTGTCATACGAATGAGCGAGCTACCAGTACTAGGGGGTAACAATGAAGCTACAGTACAGTTATATTTGTACCTATTTAGTATAATATGTATTAGGATGTATGCCTTTAAGTTTATGTACATTATAATTTATGTTTGGTATATTATTTATCCTATAGCATCTATTTCTAGTGTACACCACGTCCTTTACAATCCTTTATTTATTCCTCTCCATCCAATGGTTGCCTGGAAGAGATAGCTTTTAGCAATAAGGCCTCCACTTGTGGCACTAGAGTAGTTTATGTAAGTAATTTTTATTAATTTTGTTTTATATGTGTGTGATAATAAAGAATTATTTATCTATCTATCTACAGTTTTTATTTAAAAAATTAAAATTATGGAAGGATGATTTGAAGACTAGATGTATAGCGGGTATCTTTTTTAAGCACACAAGCAAGCTACAAAACCTAGAGAACTGGCGTAGGGTGGTCCTTTAGTCTATTATAGTGAATTGTAGAGCGTGCGGGGCAATTGCATGATTGCATTTATTTCCTGCAGCTCCATTTCACCACCTCACAAGTAAAGGAACGGCAAGGGGGCACCGATATACAGTTGTGGTACCAAAGACTCGCACCAAGCGTTTTGCTTCGACTTTCATCGTGCGAACTGCCAAACTATGGAACTCTTTGCCGAAATCTCAATTCCCCTCGAACTATAATTTATCGGTCTTTCAAGTCGAGAGTAAATTATATTCTTCGTTGTTTAACACCAGGCGAGTTAAATCAAGCGTGATCCTATTTAGTATGAAAAAGAGTGATAAGTTTCGATTTGACCCTAATTTGTGACCCTGAACCTTATTTGTGATTTATCAAATATATTAACTTGCAAAACCACAAGAAAGTATACCTCGATCGCGCAAATCAGGATATCTAGTAATCTAGGTACATATATCTAAATCAACATTATACGGGTACCATCTTTACACATGTATTAAAGTTTGCAAAACAATTTGTTAAATTGTATGTTTTAGATTTTTCATAGTACCTACTTACTTATTTTACGCGTGAGTTTGGTAGGTTTATCAATCAGCGAAAATGTGGGCGTAAAATAATACAATTTATCTCTCGTTTAGAATCTTACAACCTCGGAGGAAGAACAAGCCTGGAGTCATAGTAATAAATTGAACGTGTTCTGTATGCCTGCACTCTTTCGACTTATGAGCGCACCAACGCGGAAGAAAGAGATAACTAGTTACTATATAGATCACCTTCAAATGACAGTGTAGCCGTTTTTTAATACCTCAATTTAGTGATGTGCCTACGACGTACGAAATAAAAAACCGAAACCGAACCGAAATATACATTCTGTTCTGTCACGTTAACGATTATTCTAGTAGTTTCGCTAACTAAACCATATTAAAATGACGTAATTGTAACATGTTTTTAAAATCGATCTTTTAGGCATAGTTAGAACTAGGTGAGAAAACCTGGAAAAGGATTGTGTAGTTCGAAATAAATAAAATAACTCAGATAACTTTTGTAGGTTTTTATTTACTGACCCTTAAACAATACAGTTTTATTTAAAAAATTACGTACTTTATCTTGTGGTTGTATAAGTTGCTTAGTCATATAATGAATTTTCGTTTTTAAGTATGTCTCGGCTATGGCTTTTATGAGTAGATTTCTATGATTATCAATATTCCACTGATCAATACTATGTTGAAATAATTTTTCGAATAAATTACTACTATTGGCAAAACCGAGACCCGATTTTAACCGAATTCAGAACAATTGTGCACAACACTATAAACCAAACTTTTGCGTATTTTTAACATATAATGGCAAAATTTAATTGTTTTCCTCCAAAATGAGGTTCTAAAAGAGTACAAATTTGTTATATTTTAATATTTTGATTCAGTTTTGTATTGTTTTGTGGAAAATGATAAAAAACTCTAACCTGTGAAATGACAAGCTCTGGATTTCGTCACTTTTCTTCGAAGCATGGCTCTTACAGCCATAGGCAACGCACGCCATTTGTTCTTCAGTAAAAAACACTTCTCAAACAAACTCATTTAACCAAATATTCCAAAGATTCACGGTATATTCGCCAAAAATCCAAATCCACAGCTAGTATCCAAATTGGTTACTCGAGCTAGAAAAACCGGCTTCACTAACGTAAAGGGCCGAACAGATTGTATATAGTTGTCTCTTTTTAGCACACTAAAAACATTCATTAAAAAGAGAGGTTCCGATAGTGCGCCACACTTCAACTTATTACTATGTCTCCAGGCTTATCCTTCCTCCGAGCTTACAACGGCTTATACGGACCGTAACCCTTAATCACCTGTTAGGAGGTATGCAGACCCAACATCACATATACGCTCATACACATACACCAAAGATATACACAATGTCAAATCACACACACAGATATAGGATCAAACCACATACACAGGTGGGCCTGTCACCCCAGCTTAACTGCCTGGAGGTACTCAGACCCACCTTCACATGTAAACACATACAAACACAACACATATTCACAACATATTATGTTGTGAATATAGTAGTATTATAGTATATTATACTATATTCCATAAATTCACTTTTCAAGCCCGAAATATATAGTTCCCAAAATTAAAATTAATTTAGCAAGCACACGTCCAGCTCACTTGGATTAAAAATTTTAACTGAAAAAATTACACGAATCCCTATCTCTAGCACCCTGGAAGAGAACTAGTTCTCGCAACACAGGGAATCCTAGTGCGAGAACTAGGGACCTCGGACTTACTAGAATTGTTAAAAAAAAAGGTTATAAACTATGTATAAAATATTTAAATTTCGCTTTTGCTCCTAATTTATTTGAGAAAAATGTTATGAATGTACACTTGTTTAATGTTTTCATAAATATAGCATACACAGAGTTTGAATCATATAAATATGTAAAACACTGGAAGAACCCTGTCTGCTGCAACTCAGCAGTAGACATCCCCAAAAGCAAAATTGTTTTTAATTGTTATTAAAAAAACAAGTTCCTATTTAATAATAGATCCTAATTATAATCTAGATAATTATGTACTTTTGTAACTGTTAAAATGACAACATATTTTAGTTCAAATAAATTATTTTTATTTTTATCTTATCTTTATCTTATCTTATAATTTTTCTAGAAAATTTATAAATTTACGTATCTTGTTATTTTTCGGTGACATATATAATTACTTATTTTTAAGTATTTATGTACGAGTATGTAACCCCTTTTGTTAATGCGAGCCCGTCTCAAACTCTCGTCGATATATTAGAAACAATGAGCCATTAACGATTAATGGAACGAAATATCTACTTTGTTTGTGAATATTGATAATAGCACTGGTAATTTATTCTGTGTTACGCTTGAGAAAATAAGCGAGAAATGGCCATTTGTCTATGTGACCTTTTCATCGATAAAGGTGTCAATCTTAGGGAAAAAGATGTGTGAGGGAAAAATATATTTTAGTAACATAATATCTATGAGTTATTTTGTCAAGAGCTAAACTACTATGGGCACTATGTTTGTTTAACTTAAACTTTTATTGGAAAATGAGCGAAACTAACCACGAGACAATATCTACCTTCAACTACTCTTACACATAATATCTTCTCAAGAAGTACTCCATTCGATCTTGAGAAAAGTTAACTTTTTTAACGATTTAAATAAACTTTCTAACTGAATTAACCTCAATAGTGGACTATTGATTGATTCTTTTAATGATCAATAAAGTATTTGATCGCCGGGACATCTGTAACGACACCCGCCACTGTGGTCAAGGTAAAGCATGGTATAAAGTTAAATCTCAATCGATTACATGAAACCTAGTTTTGAGCTTAATACTCTCTGGGCATTTGTGAGTCGTTTTAATAATATCAACCACAGTAACCATTATTATTATTTACGAATTTTAATAAGAGCTTAAATGATTTGAATTTGTTATACAGTGAACATAAAATTACAGTTGTAAATTATGATACTTTTGCCTACTTTGACTTCGAAATGACGCCTGGATTCTGATCTTAATTACAAAGTCTTAATTATGTTAACGAGACCATGATAAATATTCATTGAGTAATATTTCAATAGGAATCTCATTAGGAGCATGTAAAATGTATATTATGATTTCTAGAAACTTTTTTAATATTATGTAGGAGCTTTATTAAAGGACAAAGTAGGAAAGTTCTTTGTACATTTGTAATGTATCTTTTTCTTAATGAATCCAAAGTGTGCGATTTGTGTGTCACTTGGATTTTTTATCAAAAAGACCAGAGATTTTAAGTTAATTAATTTTAAGTGTTTTATACTATTTTAATACGTGATCGATTTTGAGATCAAAGCAAAATCTTAATTCTATTTAAGGTAACAACGCGAATGCAACTGTTAGCATTCACTTGTTATCCAATAAATATAGGAAATTTGATATTTATCGGCTTTATAATACAAATATAAGCGAGTGTGGCTCAGCGGTTCCAGTGTCTGCTTTTTGCACAATGACTTGTATTTTCAAGTTAAGTGTAGATTTGCACTCGCTTAACGGTGAAGGAAAACATCGCGAGGAAACCGATATGTCTGAGGACCATAATATCCGGGAACACGTGTCTTCCGTAGAAGGACCTGAGCGCCCACCACGATGTATCTACCCAAGAATACTCCCGTAACGAATTAATTCTGCGGGGGAGTCACGACCCTCAGTCATGAGGAAATACAACACTAGGAAATAATATCAGCCTCATGACTACAGTCACACTTGATAACTAAACTAAATAATCATCTACCACTCAGGCATATGACAAAAAAATTACTTGCCTACATTTTGAAGGCTCTATCCATTTTATGTAATGATCCATCAATCAACTAGGCATTATCACTCATATCCTCACAATGACAAAGTGTTTCGGATACTCAACTTTTATGTATTAGAAAATGGATCCAAAATGGTTTTTTAATTCCCCTTAGACAAGATACGATCGGTTCAGTAATTTCGATTGATTGATTGTCCTATCCATATATGTCCTTTTATTTTCTTACGCGTTTGAGTTTCGGTTTAAAAGTTTTTATATCAAAATTGTCGTAAAATCGTTGACTATTAGACTTTTCTGCATATTTAACAAATAAATTGCATATACAGCCTGCGATAAGTAAGTCCGTATCAGAGCAGCCAACTTTTGTGTTTAAGTTTTCAAACTACTCAAAGGGCCTCTGACATGGCTTAACGACTGGGATAAGAAAACCATTTTACAGATTGAGTACATCGTATTCTTCTGTTATTCTTTATTTATAGTCGTATAAATTACATTTCACATTCCATTTATTCAACAGTGCACATCCATAAAACCCAAGCAAATAATTGCCTAATAAAAATAATCCAACTTTTCCCATACCAAGGGTCAGGACTAAAGAAGCAAAAGGCAAACTAGGTCAAAGAAGGTTTACTAGGTGAAGGTCGTACTTCTCTTGTCTCTGAGGATCTCGATGTTGTTCAGATGTTGTTGGATGTGATGTCTGTTCCAACTCAGATTAAACTCAGATTTTGAACGTGACTAAATGTTTGAAATTTAAGTACTGCTTGTTTGTGCTTTGATATTAAATATTGTAGTTGAACGAAATTCGCTGTAAAAGTATTCTTATATGTGTAGACTAGTGTGTGTACGCGGCTTCGCTCGCATCAAGAAGTAAAACTTGCATCCCCTATTTCACCCATACAAAAGGGGCATTTCTAAAAATCCTTTCTTAGCGGATGCCTACGTTATAACACCTACCTTCATTCCAAATTTTAGCCCAATTCGTCCAGTGGTTTGAGCTGTGCGTTGATAGATCACTATATCAGTCAGTCAGTCAGTCAGTAAGTCACCTTTGAGTTTTATAGATATAGAAGAATCAAGTTAATATTTTAAGTTGATATATTTTATGAGTCATCATCATCATCCAAAGCGGGTTTTTTCCCACTGCTGAGTATAGACCTCCCTCTTGTCATGTCTCGGTTCTGTGCCAATCTCGTCTCTTTTTTATGAGTATCACAGCATTATTTTAGGAAATCCAAATTTTAACTTTCTTAGATATCTATCAATATAAAATAACAAAAGGAATTTAATTACTTTTTTAAAATTTCAATCCAATAATTAACAAATCCGTTCGATAACATGCATAACTTATGTACTAGGGTTTTACCCTTTTTATACCAACCTAACGTTGCGTTTACAAACTCGATTCAAAGCCAGCCAATAAAACTTTTCCTAAGTATATAAAAGTCCATTTTTCCTACTTTCATAGAACACGTGGAAAAATTTAGGTCATTTGGACGAGACTGCGATGGACGAAATTAAATTCCTGTTTCCAGCCATCTTTCAGAGTGGTACATAATAGTTAGATATAGCTTAATATTATACTAAGACATTTTGCTACAAAAAATATCAAAAGTGATACGATAAACTCCAAAACCTTTCATTCAAACGTCATAAAAATTATTTGATGTGGGATTAATGTATTTTTGGGATGAACAAAAGAATATTTTAGGTCTTGGCTAATCATCAGTGGGTATATGTATGTATATCACCTCCATTGTTACTAGTTGACGGTACTGTGTCTACTGTCTATCTTTTAGTGAGAGCTTTAGTTACAATTTGTTATAAATGTGTGTACGTAGACGAAAAACTTTTAAGTAATTGATCAAAAACGAATCAGATTCGGATTCGATCATTTATTTGCATGTAAATGGGTAATAAAATCACATTAAATATCATTACAACCTCACATAATATAAGGTACGCTAACGTTATATAATCTATACTAATATTATAAAGCTGAAGAGATTGTTTGTTTGTTAGAACGCGCTAATCTCTGGAACTACTGGTCCGATTCGAAAAATTATTTTTGTGTTGAAGAGACTATTTATCGAGGAAAGCCTTAGGCTATATAACATCACGCTGCAACTAAAAGGAGCTAAGAAACAATAGAAAATATAGAAGAAACGGGGAAAATTATTCTCTGAGGGCTTCCGTTGCGAAAACGGTTCAAGATATCAAAAAAATGTGTATGAAAGAATTATTCCTCTTGAAATGATCTAAAAAAATGTCCGTTATAGTAGGTATATGTCTATCTCTTAAGGTTAACTCATTAAAACTGTTTTATGGTAATAACGGATGAAGTTGCGCGCACCAGCTAGTATTAGAATAAATGTATAAATTAAAACATCTTAATTACAAGCTCACTCAATCAATATATATCGTTTTTATTCATAAATCTACCTACATTAAAAATTAGTATACAAACAGACAACGAAAAAAACATCACTTCCCGCGCGCGGAACTGAATGTCCCCAGTACACTGGCAGCGTTTCCACGCTGAATAGCGATTTAAACGCGTTGTGCCAAGTAAGATGCCAAACGCTTGCTCATAAAACAATTTCCAAAACTGTTACTGAAATCATATTTCAAACCTATTTCCCACTAGCAGTTTCCGAACTGAATGACAAACTGCGTCCTGAAATAACATGCTTCGATCGATACAGTTTGTGTTGACGAGCCACGTCAAAACTAACTGGATTGAAATGAAGTAGGTGAGTTGTCATTTTTCAAGGGTGCAATATTGATGCAAAATCGAACGATAAATCGGGTGAATTATAAATACGTCTTTAGTTCTTTTGGTTCATTTATTGTGACTTTGCTCGAGTTTCATCGAGATAAAAGTAGCCTATGACAGACTTGAATCAAATTATCTCCATAAAAACCACGAAGATTTACTTCGTTATGGCGTAAAGAGCGAACAAACAACTAACAACTAACAAACTCTCTTACTTTGGCTCTTAAATAATTGTTTCAATATGCGACAGTAAAAATCGAAAACTTAAGATATCACTGCAGCTTGAATAAGCTTGTGTATCTTAGTTAATCGAAACCAAATTATTCATTCAAGACATCTTTTTTAACAAAAAAGAATGTAGGTTTTCACTTGACCGCAATTCGACGCTAAGAAGCGCCCGTAGCTCAGCTAGCGGCGGCGATCGCATGCGATTACCTATGTTAAGTAAAGGTCGATGCGGTCAGTCCTTGGATGGGTGTCTGAATAGTGGCATTCCATTTAGGCTCTTCCGTGGGTCGGTTGACACGTTATATTGTAGGCCCCAGCTGTATGTCTAGTACAGCAGTCGTTAAGCCATGTCAGAGGCCCTTCGGGCGGTTTGATAAACTCTCGACACCAGAATTGGCCACTCTCATTCGATAAGAAGAAGAAATTACGGTCTTATTTTCTCGACTTGTTTAGTGTAATATATCTCCAATAAGAAGAATCCCACTTGTCTAGGTTTCCAAAATAAACGAGGATTTTCAATCCCATCTAATTTATTTCTACGGTAAGTGTTTGAGATCTTATTTCCGCTGATTCCGACGCTCCTTAGAACTGACGAATGGTCCCATTTTATAGGCAATTATAGGATAACATCAGCCTTCCAGACGATAAAGCTGTTTTTTGACGAACAGTTTATCCGAAGGAATCAGTTTTATTGAGGCAATATTAATAGTTAGCAGGGAAGAGTAGGATTTCTGACGAAAATCCTTTAAACGTAGTTCATACGTATGTGGTAGAAGAAGTTTGTTTTATTTTCTTATGTTATACCAACTAATATTTGGGCGTGATTACCCACAAATCACAATTCAATTCAACACGCTATTCATAGGAATTACCTACGATGAAACTTAGTATACGGCTAGTTATTTATAAGGTTAATAATTTTATGAAAGATGTATCTGTACTGAAGACTCTAACTATTAATATTTTCGGCAAAACTGCACTGTCAAAAACTACGTAGGTACTCTTGGAAAAAAGTAAATAAACAATAAATGATTCGAAATAAAAAAGTACTTATCTACTCAAGTAACTGCTTGTTAAAACTTTAGCACCAACAAAATTTGAATTAATGATGATGGAAAAGTTTTATGACTTTAAAACGGAAGTTAAATTTGTTGTTAAAATTTTGGTACTTGCAGTTTAAATTTAGACTCTGGATTCGAACTTTTCGAATAGCTGAGAAATCAATTTGAATATGTTGATAAGTCATAAAGTAATTCTGAGGTTATGTTCATTATGTTTGCTTAGTGTGGGGCTAGATGGCGCTGTGTGCAATGCCCATGGAATATTTATTTATTTTATTTTATATCCTGTCTACCTCAGGAAAAAATTTTGATGTACAGAAATTAACTTTGTTATCTTTTCCTTTTTTGTAGGTACATATATAAATATAATATTTCTTGCTGAAAATAAATAAATTCATGCATATATAAAATAACTTAATAACCATAAAAAATATTTGAGAGTAGAGCAGATAAATATGACATTATGGACCTTTTTACCTTTATATACAATGCACCGGGGCTCTTGATAAATTACCCACAAGAATGCGAAAAGGAAATGAAAAGTTACAGTGGACAGGAACTTTTGACTAAACCCTCTGGAGATGAGTTGAAGTGTACAAATGGGCACTTAGTCCACGTACCTTTATAAATTATATTTGTGAGTACCTATCTACCATGCCTAGATACTGATCTAGATTATTGTAGATGAAGCAACTACACCTACTGTTTATAAAGAAATTACACACTTAGCAGACAGTTTTAACCAAGTTTTTTTTACAGAAAGCCATTTTTTCAATAATACCAAAGTAACGTGGTGATGCCAATAATTAAGTGGCACAGACTAAAGATGTTATATAGAGATACAGTAACCAAACACACCTTAATCTTGTAGAGCTTTTCAGCTTGTCTGTATGTATGTATATACTTATGTGGAGTATACCTCAATCGAAATGAAACTGGCCCTCAGAAAAAGCCTCCGAAACACCCCTTAAGTTATTTGTGAATTCTTTATGATATACATATTTTAGTAAAAAACCTCATATCATAACCTACTTGAAGCTTAAGGAAACACTCACGTCATCGTCAAGACACAAATCTGTGTTTAAAACCTACAAATGCGTCGTCAGGCCCCGAACTTCTCTTTGGGCCTGAAAAACCGTCTGTCCGTACAAATGGAAGGTATTTGGGGTCGGGAATAACACGGGCTACTATTCGCCAGTTTCAATGGCCGCCATTAAAGTGGGCACTAGTACAGACTTTTTTGTTCATACATACAAAACTACGAAGCCCGTAAGCAATATGATTTTTTAGAATCCATACATCAGTCAATTTTCAATTTTCAATTCCCGTTACTTTCACGAAGTGCATGTTAAATATCTCTTAGAACTATTTAATATTTTTACAAATCTAATAGTGCTTTTATTTTGAGATATTAGTGTTTTTATTTACACAGAAAACTGAATCTATTTATCTAAATCCCACTAAATTCATGATCATCATCAGCGTCTGCTGGATATGAACCTATGTTTCAGTTTCTCTCATCCTCTGGCATTTATATTGGCGTAAGTTTGTGTGTGGGTTTTTTTTGTTATTTGGCACTTTTTATCTAGAATTAACCCGTGTCACATAACGAGGCACCGCTAGTACATAAATTATAAATTTTACAAATGAATCTGAATTGTGTGACGTATATCGTGATATCGGCGAAAGTTCAATTATTTATTTTACTGGAAGATATAGTCAAAATGTATAACTGATGAGTACTAGGGAAGGCCTAAAGAGCGCGGAATCCAGATTTTATCAAAGGACATGCCGCATTGGAGCCTCAACAATCTATCTTCCTCGGAGGAAATTGCTAGATTTGTTACATTGAATCAACTGTAACTAATGATTATACATTTATAATTCTCGTTTCAAATTCTCGAATTAATTACGCTTCTTTAGGTTACAATTTTGGGATGGGAAGATTGGATTTCAGTGATGTTATGTTTCCAGGACGATTTCTATACGTTTATTTGATGCATAAATAATTATCATAAATAAATGAACATTAAAATAAATTTGCTACTTAGAAAACATTCTCAAAGTAAAGTAAAATAACATCGTAACATATGAATGAGTGTACGTCATGAGTAGTAACCAGTACATGAGCATTAGTAACAAGACTGGCTGAAGAATAAACATGTCTGTATCCTGTACTGAAAAGTATTCATTTTAATTTCTTAAACAAGTAGAATGTTTTTATTATATGATATATTATACATATATAGCCTATGATACTCCTAAAACCTCACACTAACTACATACATACAAGATCATCCGTTTAGCCGTTTTTGCGTGATGAACATTTAAATAAACAGAGAAACAGACAAAATTTCTAGAAATAGTTGGAACGTGTTCTGCTATCAATTCGAGCTATCTCTAAACATTTTTTTTAAATCTCCTCAATGTTCAGACTTGCGACCCTTTTCAGCTTTACTTTATGTATAGATATAGATTCTCAATTCATTAGAATGATTTTATTGCTTATAGATTGATCGTCTATTTCCCACCTGACTAGTCCACTAATCTTTTGAGTCGTATTTCCTCATGACTGAGGGTCGTGACCGCCCCGCAGAACTAATTCGTTAGGGGAGTTCTCTTGGGCAGATACATCGTGGTGGGCGCCCAGCTCCTTCCACGGAAGACTCATGTCCTCGGATATTGTGGTCCTTAAACATATCGGTTTCCTCACGACGTTTTCCTTCACCGTTAAGCGAGTGCAAATCCACACATAACTTGAAAATACAAGTCATTGGTGTAGGGCCGGATTCGAACCAGGGTGCGTCTGGTCGAAAAGCAGACACTGGAACCGCTGAGCCACACTCGCTTACCACTATAGTCCACTAATATCAGAATTAATTTCGCAGTGAGATAAGTTAGATGTCACTTTGTAGCTTCCAGCTTTTCAACACGGGTTAAGTTCAGCTCAAACGCAGACTTTACTAATAAATATTAAACTGCACTCAGTTCAACTGGATACTTGGTTTGCAAATGAAAATGCGGAGGGAATCGTGTTTAGAAAAACATGTTTGACACCTAAAATAAATGAAAAGATATGATAACTAAATTGGTGCGCAGCTTATGTTGGACATACAAAAAAAATACTTAATAATTCACTTTTGCCGGATCTCTATATATAGAAAAAAATAGCATTGAGTAGGATTGCCTATTGCCACCTACATATATATATAGGTAATATTATTATAACGATACTGATCACAAATGCTTTCTTATTCAGTTGTAACAAATTGTAGTTTAACTTTTAACGTTACCCAGATAATTGACTTAAACCTCCCCTTCGAGTCAGTTTAAAGGTCACCCATCCATTGACCTGCCTTACTTGGCAAGCTAGCAAAGCGCCTGCTGGCAACTTTAACGCAATGTATTGCCAAAGTATCGCTATAAAATGCAAATCTAGGCTTGGAACTGCTAAGCTTCGACAAAAAATAAATGTTCTAAAATAGATAAAGGTACTAGTTTATAGCGTAGTCAGGCCGTCATAAAATAGTCTTTATAGAGGCATGAAATGTTAAATTTGTTCTTCTTCATACGAATTTTAATATAGATTCAATGTTGGGGTACTAAGTTTATGTATTAAAAGAGTTAGTAGTAAATATCAGATGGCTTATTTTTGTTAAAAACTTTGTGTCAGTAAACTTTCCCATGGTCATCTTTGAAAGCAGTTATAAATATCCCTCCATATCTTTGTAAACTAAGGAAAAAATACAATTGAAAGTAGATATTAAATGGTAAATCTTGAGTCTTATACATTTGAAAATAATAGTCAGTAAACGCTCTAAAACTAGAAATACTCTAGATATATCTACTGCATATTGTCAATTCTGTGCATGTTTTAGTCAATATTTGATTTTCAGGGTCAGCTTTAGGGCACCGCAGTCTCCAAAATGTGTATACGAAATAGTATATAGATAGATAGAAAAATAAAATAAAATTAAAAGGAAAGAAGAAAAAAAATACTTAAACTAGTGCCACAAGTGGCGGCCTTATTGCTAAAAGCAATCTCTTCCAGGCAAAGGTTCTTCTTCTTTAAATAGTAATCTATAAAAAAATATTATATCAATATACATATCTACAAATATATTCTAAACATATAAAACTCAAAGGTAACCGTCATAGTGATCTATCGATGCACATCAGGCTGAAATTTAGATTTAGATTCATTTATTTATTTGCATGTAAATGGGAACATAAAGATTACAATAACTATACGTACCTATATATCTGCCATTACAAAACTAGCATGCAGGTAGATGTTATAACGTAGGCATCCGTTAAGAAAGGATTTTTAGAAATGCCACTATGAAAGGGATGAAATACAGGATGCAAGTTTTACTTCTTAATGCGCGCGAAGCCGCGAGCACCCACTAGTCGTACATAAAAATGTGAGATTTAAGCATTGTAAACAAACAAAATATGTTTAGGTAAAAAACGAAACATTAGCACTTTAAAATTCAAACTTAAAAATGTTTCATTGCAATTGATTAATTGCTAGTACGTAATTGTTATTTTTAATTATATGTTATATGTGTAGGTCTCTAATTTTGTTGTCAAAAATATGTTACTACGAGTACCTACCAATAAATTGCAATCAGGTAGATCCTATGTAAAGGAGCAGTGGTGTAAATTATTCTAATATTAAAACTTTCGTGAGACATTTTATCAAAAAAAAAAATTAAAATAATTATTAATTTTTAATTTATTTAAATTATTCTAGTTCTTGTTGAATGAGTGACCAATTTTGGTGTTGGAAATTCATCAAGACGCCATAAGGGCCTCTGATTTGGCTTTACGACTGTCATATTATGACAAACTGCCAAGTCCTACAATTGAATGTTAAATTATTTACTACCACACTTATTCTACCCTAGCGCCGTAACTGTTCATTGCACAGTTTTAGTTTTGCAGACGTCGATTGAATTTTCAAATATTGGTCTGCAGTAGAGGTTTTCAAACTATTTTAGATATGTCCTTTTATGAGTCAGATAAAAATTGTCTTTTAATATTATAAAAGATGACTTTTTCCACTACTAGATGATTTCAGTGCTTTATTAATCATTGATAGGTAGATAGAACATGTTGACGTTTAGGTAACCAATGTTTAATGCAATCAAAACTTGTTTATATAATTCAACCAAATTCAATTAGATGCCAAAGTTCATTACTCCGTAAAAAGCTCTTTCAACCTTTTCATGAAAATTATATAATATTCTCAAAATAACTGCACAAAAGCTCTTTCACAACCTACGAATAAATGTAATCGTAGAAATGTAACTGAGCCGAAATAATAATTACACGAGATGGTCAACCGCAGCCTGCGGTTGAATTGGTAGGCGGGGCCTTTTAGCAACCAACTGCGATCAAGCAGCGTTTGGTTAATTCCGGCTTCGGAACCAATCACTAGGAATTTTGTGTGCTAGTTGTGTGTGAAAAACAGATGAAGTATTGTATCAATATCGACATTACATTATTAAGGTGTTACAATTCTATAGAATAAATTATTCTTAGTTCACAACGATTATTACCACTGTATGTACGTGAATATTTTGAGCGAGCAATCAATCAGAGCTGTGAGTTGGCAGTTTTCTTCATGTTTATAGGCCTTTAGGGCTTAGAAGTCTGGTGCGTTCCCACGCAGTACATTCACTAGGATATTATGGACATTAACGCTAAGGACTCACGGAGCGGTCTTTTCCCGCGCCCGCCGCGGTGGCGGCACCGCAGCCTTTGTAGAATACAGATGTATGTAAAAAACTCAAGCACATATCACGACGCGGTTTATTCCCGCGGCGGTAGCGATTGTTCGCGGCATCCGCGGGCGGGCGCCACTCGCGGCACCGCTGCCGCGGCGGTTTCCACCCGCGCGCTCTGCGATTAAAGTCCGGCGAAGGTCCTTCTTACGATAATCAACCACCGGTTTGCGGGCGATAATCGCTGCCGCGGCGGCAGTGGCGCCGCACAAAACTTCGGCTTCGTGAGTTTTGACGCGGTCCGCGGCGGGCGCGGGAAAAACCGCTCCGTGAGTTCTTAGCGTTAAACGGTATTACGTACTAAATGAGCCCTGTGGTGTCCTGGAATAACTGAATTAGCCTATGTGTCTATTATGGAACTAATCTGCCTCAAATACCAAATTTCTTTTCCAATCGGTTCAGCTGTATGAAGAAGTAACAAAAATACACACTTACACACTTTCATCGCTATAAAGTGTGATTAAAAGCTGTATATTTTATTTTACTTAATAATTACCTAAGTATACGAATTCCCTAATTCCCCGGTGACCTCTTAAATTGGAAACATTGCTAACAGTAACAATCACTCGGCAAAAAGAGGGATGTTATAAGTTTGACGTGTCTGTGTATTTATCTATGGTATCGCATTATATTATCATTATATCAGTATTGAGTAACTTGATTTAACTGTTTTCTTGTGTGCTAGGTGAATTTTATAAAAGTACCGTCCGTAAAAATATCATATTTAGTGCAGGTATATCTGCAAACTTTAGTAATATCATATCTAATTCCATTTTACTAGTTTGTAAAATACGAGTACGAGTAAAAACTTTACATGACTATAAAGAGCATACTTGTTCATTTCACAACGGAATCTACATTCTGCTCGTACATAAAATGATACTAAAATTCTGAACTCGTAAAAAGAGATGTTCTGCATAAAATGTGCTCACACAATAGTTTTAAACCAAATAGAAATTTTATATCCTCAAAGACTAACAGACGTGCTCCGACCAACGTGAGGGTTTCAACTTGCGTGGGTGTCAATTTTTTTCTTTCAGCAAAATATCTCGGATTTCGGTACATTGCTATATTGGCTGGCGAGCTCAAAAATAAACTGCACAAATCCTATGCAAAGACTGTACAAGTTGTTTGGCGGAATTGAACAAACAATGGCGGTTCAATCACCGCCATGTTTATTGTTTTTTTAAATTTTAGTCAGAAAATTTGATTGAATTTTATTTGAAAAAGAATTTTGTCAAAAATACAAAAAACATTTGTTCTTAAAATTTACCATTACAAACACGTTGGCAATTTAATCAAAACCGAATTGGGACGCAAATAAAATAACATCATAAGAATACGCAAAAGCAAATTTTTTACAAAAAATTAAGCCATTTTGCAGATTCAATTTCCCGTTCCAGCATAATTTGATTTCTATTTTATTTTTCTGGTCCAAATTAAACAATCGCATGTTCCCCGGACGCGACCAGAAAAACGATGTCGTTCAAATTAGAATCATGAATATTTACAGACCTTCCCACCTTCAGAATTGGCTGACAGCGCACAAGTAGCCATTCTTGTGTGGATGCATTTTACACAATTTGATTGATTGAACTTTTCAACCTATAAGATGGTAGGGGCATTTAATTCCATTGATATAACAACTATTTTACTTACTTAAGTTTATGTAACACGCAAAAATCTTTTACTAACAAAAAAAATCGAAATATGTGTTGCCAACACAATTATTTCACTTATTATGATCAGTTATGTAAATAAAACACATTACAGAATCGGCCATATCAAATGATCATCAGAAACTCCGTATGCACCAGTTCTAAGCCATTCACAAAAATCGTGACCAAAACATCAACATCGAACTTTGACTGGAAAAAGCCACAAAGTGCCCGAATGATCCACAAAAGCTGTAAAAACACAATAAAATGAAACAGTAAGGGCATATTAGAATTGCTCAGTTTAAGACAAGTCACGTATGCAGTCATAAGTGTTATTGTTATAGGTGCATACGTCGTGATCATTTGAGTCTTAGAAAATTACTTAAGGACAAAGGTTTGTCGTGTACCTTATATTGGTTTAGTACTTTAATAAACATAAAAGTATCTTTTATAATTTGTTAAAAAATTAATAATCATATACGTTATATTTGATAAACTACTACTTTTGTACGTAAAATACTGGTAGGTACCTATCTATTTTTGTGACAATTATAAAGTTGCACGAATATATCAGAATGTTAGGTATATTTTTGAAGAATAGAACTAGGAATTAGATACCAAATGCTGCAGCAAATAAATGACTTTTAGAAACGTACGCAGTTCGTACCTCGTTCTGTCCCAACTTTACTCATAAAATAGATTTAGAAGACGCAGAGCAGAATAGTAGGGTATAACTAAATTAATGACAAAAGTTGTACGTATCTGTGGTGGAAATTACTGAAATATTAACAGCTTCCGTGCTAAAACTATTCTTGTTATTTGAAGCTTATGTGTGGCCAAATTAACTGAGATAATATTTCCCTCAATATTAATCAACAAACTAAATTTTTGTTAAAATGTAAAGGTTTGGAATGTTATGTAAGAGAATTCTCAACAGCCATTAAAGCAAAAAAGTTCTCCCAATTCTAGTAATCAAAACCAAACACCCACCCAACAACCTAAACACAGCTAACATAGCCAAAACCACGCAACAACCAAAGTCAACCCCTAAATATTCCATCTCAAGTTAACCGCAAGCAAACTCTGAACGACTTGTAAAATACAGAAGTAAGTAACTCAAACACTTCAAAGTGCTGGCTCGAACGTTTGTCGAAGCCTCCAGTGAGGTTGACGCCTCATAACGAGATGACTGAGCCAAATATTTGCCAAGCGAGCCCTCTGCCCTTTTGAAGCCGCAGTTTGCTTTATTCTTAACGTTCGATTTGGGAAGCCCTTTTCTACAATGATTGAATTATCGAGCTTTCAGATGTTGCGATACGATATTTGCCGAAACGCGTACAGATTTTACAAGACTTATTTTTAATGCCCTATGTCACTAACAAAATATAAAATATCCTTAAAACGATCCTTCAAATCTGTGTTTCAAAAACTGGTTACAATAAGGTATAACCTTTATCGGTTATACCTTATTGCCGCTTGTGGCAATAGTTTAGATATAATTTGTTATTTGTACTGTTATTTTTAATTTGTGTCAACAATAAAGTGTTTATCTATCTATCTGTCTTACCTACTTGAAATGACCTCAGGGAGACGACATAGAATAAAAATTAAGTTTAAAATTACGGCGTTTAAAAACGTAAAACAATATCTATAATCGGACTGTGTAAAAACCTTGTTTAATCTTTACTTTCGATTTAAGAAGAAAGACCCTCTCCCAAACAATAATTGAATTAGAAAAACAGAGCGAGGTTATTGACCTACTTGTGTCCCGTGAATACTTCTATCCTATTATTATTATTTGTGGTCAGATAGATCACTACAAAAACAATGGAAATATGTGTGTATGTTTGTTACACTCCATAAGTATATTGACTTAATTAAAGTTAATAGATTTAAAGTTAATCAATAAATCTCATTTCAATTGAAGTTTTAATCGATCAAACCAGATCTCAATCAATCAATGGCATCTTCTTAAATTTAATTTAATTACAAAGCAAAGAAAAAATATTAAAAAAAAAACTCTGTACGTAAAGCCTGAATCTGCATCATCATTTAAGCCACTAAGCCACAATACCTGATAAACGCGGGTAACACCGTGACACACCACTATAGTATCACATAGAAATAAGTCCTACCTACTTTTATAGCCCAAGAGACATAAAACAAAAGACATGACATGACTACTTCACCACTCACCATTGTACGAGATTGATTAGATCCAGTCGGGATTTGGACCGGTCGTGATTCGCATGCAGGAATAGGATGGGGCGGATACAGGACTCTATTTCTGAAGGCTAATTTATTTAAATCGACTATATGTAACAGTATCCATATAATATAAGTACATTATACATACGATAACCACACTTTTACGAACTTATAGGTACATACATATCATATGTTCATCTGTAACAAACGTAACATATGTTCATCCGTGTTTATTTCTGATATATTTTCATAATTGAATTTACGGAATCTAAATTTTAAAACCTTGTTCATACTAACCATACAAAATAATACTTCTAAAGCTTACTTCTTCCCAACCCCGGAAATTCTGTAAAGTTGTTCCAATCACCCACTTGGAAACATAATCCAAGTCGATACAGTGAAATTCAGAGCCAACATTTCTGATACTGTCCACACGCCTGGCAGACTTTGGCAGCTAGCAATTCTACCAACAACAAATATCGACACTGTGCAGAGAATTATTTTATTTCAATGCCAATATAGGGAATGAAGAAACAAGAAGTATTGTATTTTAGTTTTAGAAGTAGTTTAAGTTTATATTGTATAGTTTAATTTTGTGAATGTTAAATTAAGTTTTCTATCTAAATCAGATTATTGAAACATTAAAAGAAAATCACCATTTGTAAAAAAAAAGAAACAAGAAAAACTCAAAACAGAGACATCATAGGTGGTTCCTATGTCCGTTTCATACTTTTGGTTAGTGATGGTAAAATTATTATTATTTATACATCCATTAAGAGGATGATATAAACGTTTGCTGAGTATGGAACTAGATGGTGCTGTGTTAATTGCCCTGATATTTTATATTATTCAGCCGCACGCTGTAATTGGTTGAGTAGCGATAGTGACGATATATGCACAAATGAAAACTTTGACTGATTTTCCTTTCCCTTGTTTCACTCATCTGAGTCTGGCTGATGGATGTCTGTTTGCCAAGCGTGTGGACCGTTAATACAGTTTCCAAGGCACCATTTCTAATGAGTTTCCAATAATAAGAGCACTTTTGCCAACAACTGTGAAAGTGCTCTACTTTGTTTCAATTTGGCGCTGCACAAGTGACAGTCTTATGAGTTTTCCGGTTTTTAGGTCAGCTGCTCCTTTGTTTCATTGTAAGGTCTAGTTTTTATGATAATAATAAAACAAATGATCTAGTTACTTAACAATTTCATGTATCAACCATGATTTCTGACACTCTTTTCATTACTAAATTTAAGGTTGTTAAAAGTAATGATTCCTTTTCAAAAGCTTCCTGGTATTCAGTTTGTGTAACAATTTGAAATAAATATGTTGTATGGATTAGTTGTAAGTTACAAAGGTAATACTGCCTATACTCTCTTACACTACATAAGCCTAGAGTATATCAAACCCTATTTAAAAAGTCTGGCCAATAGAGTCCGTGCAAACATCAATATTAGCTTAGCTGATCAACGGACTGTTATGTTGAGTAAACACGGCATCGAATAGCTATCGTTCCGGCGCAGTATTTGGTGAAACAATCGAGTAAATTAAATCAAATCGATTCGAGGTGTCAACTCGGGTAATCGATGCAATCGTTTGGTGTGCTTTACGATTCTAGGAATAGAACTGTGGAACTGGCTTGTAAACTAGTGCTGGCTTGTTAGTGCTGTGAATCGGAAAAGGTCATTATTTGGTGATAACCGAGTGTGCCACGGAATTGCACGAACTAATTATTCCGCCCGCGCCCTTCTTTCACCGGACGAGTAGAGGTACGGCAGGACGACACCGGTTTATGGTGGAAGTTCCTAAGACCCGCACGAAACGGTAAGCTTCCACCTTTATCAACTTTATTGTTCGTACCGCTAGGTTGTGGAACTCCCTGCCTGGCTCTCTGTTCCCCACGCACTATAATCCAGCGATCTTCAAAGCGAGAGTGAATCGGTTCTTATCGGGTAAGCACGCTCCATCTTAGGCCACAGCCTTACTTGCTATCAGGTAAACTATGGTCAAGTGCAAACCCGTTCAAGTAAAAAAAAAAATGATTTGTTGATGTCTGTTATGCGTTTCAATTCACAAATACAGGAAAATACACTAAAATATGTTTTCTGTCATTGAATCGTAAGAACCGTGGGTACCGACACACATGTTTATGAGAACGGTTTTAATAATCGGAAAATATTAAATCAATTTGATCCTTTAATGTTTTTTTAAATATTTCTTGCATGTTTTCTCGCATGATAATCTGCACGGACGGGGAATTAAATACTCTTAAAATAAACTATTTAATTTCTTCATCCTACTGTTGTATTTAGAAACCACATCGGTGGTCTCTCTAATACCTAAAGCAAACAATAAATCACTCCAAAGATTGTAGTTACTCTCCGTTTATGTACACAAAAAGTAATTCGCGGTAAAAGCACACTATTTTCCCGCGGCCCCAAAACTGCTCCCTATATATCGTTTCAGCGAACATTTGTTAGAATTATTCTATAAAAATATGGAGAAGATTTAGGTCGTATTTTGGCGATGAAAAGTGGAAAACAAAACATGGGAAGTATGTGAAGAAAATATGAAACGCTTGAGAGTAGTGATTAGTAAAAACGAGTATCTAATGATATTTTTTCCACGGCTATGTGATTTTTAGATTACTACTGTGATACCATGTACCTAGTAAAGAAGTAGAAAGGTACTTAAGTACTATTTGGTCATTTTAAATGAATTTAATATAAATTTCAAAGACACTTAATAAAGCACATTAGTGCAGTTTGTTTTCAAAAACTTTTAAGCAGATAACTCACTGCAAGGAGCTGGCAGATGTCTCGAATATTTATAACTTTATAACTCGTGGGAACTTCTTGGAATGGGTACCATTTAGACAGGATTATTTTCCTGGTAAATTTATCTTACCAAGGCGAATTTAAATTTTAAATTCAATTAATATCAGCTGTAGTTAACCGGACGGGGAATTGGAAATGGTCCAGTTCACTTTATAAACAAGAAGTTAGTCGAAGGTTAACTCCGTAAATGGTTAAACTCGAGTTAGGGTGAGCTTTGTGGTTAGTGAATCTGCTAATTATTTTGATCAATCTAAGGGCATCGATAACTGATAGAAAGTTGTTACAAGTCTGGAGTTGTATTCGTCGAGATTACATAGAAATGATTCAACATCTCGTAACACATATCTACTTCAGAGGTTCGTATTACAATTAAATACCACTTCTCACTCAATATTGAAAATTGTATCTACAATTGTATTTTATTATTATGTACTACCACTGTATATTTATTTCTTTACAATATTTGTGCCTGATATGGATCTCTGTGTCTGAAATATAAAGTTATTATTATTATAAATTAGATTAGATTTTTTACTACACATTTTCTATTTAGTACCTATATTTTTAGGTTTTAACTTCCTAAAACATCGTGTTGACTGATTTATATCTACTGCTAATAATAATATTTTTATTGCGAAAGTATTTTCTCTTATTAAACACCTAAATATATTTCAACATCTCCGAAGCTTGAATAAAACAAACATCACCTGTAGATTTCTAAACAGCAAAGTGAGCGAACAAAGAAAATGAGGGGAATTCTTTGATTTTCTTTAAGATTAAAATCGTATTGTTTCTACAGACAGGGCGTTGACTGTCGTTCCATAAACTTGTGCTATTTCTATAATTAGTGTTGAAGATACACAAATAAATAATGTTTATTTTTTTATTATTGGATGCCGGCACCTTTATTCACTTTGATAATAATAAGTACATATTCTACGCTGTTCTCATAATCCTACACTAACTCTTATATACCAAAATCATTGTGACTGGAGAGTAACTGAGCGGGGGCTCAGTTATGTCGTGAAGGATGCATAAATAAACAAGGAAACTAATCAAAAAACTCATAAACTATCAGCATTGCTATTCAGCATGGTAATGCAGCCAGTATGCTGGACACGCTGCCCTCAGGCAGTGGTTAGAAAAGCTTAAAGATGCTAAACATGCCTTTAGGTTTTTCCAAAGTTTTTCTAAGTCTCCTTTTTGCTATATTGTAGTAGTTGGAAGTAGTATGTTTAGTTATTTCCTTGTTTTTATGAAAGTAAATATCTGATTATATTTAGACTATATTACAAGAACATAGTTATAAAAGCTGTTTGTTATTATAGTACGATAGTCGTTAAGCCATGTTAGAGGCCCTTAGGGTGCTTCAAATACTAAGTCTAATCACTCTCATGCAATGTTACTTACTCTAACCACACAGTATCATAAGAGGCCTGCTATAAAGTTAGCAAATTTATAATCATTTCTAATGTTATATTGTAGTTTGTCTTCTTCTTTAATTTTTATTTACTATCCATGAATAGATAGATAGATAGATTAATACTTTATTTGACACTCACATAAAAAACATTAAAAAAAAATTAATACTAATGCCACAAATGGCGGCCTTATCGCTAAAAGCGATCTCTTCCAGGCAACCGTAGGATGGAGAGGAAAATATAAAAAAAAGATTAGACGGGGTGTACAATAACGAGCACATGAAATTTGACTAGAAAACCTTAAACAATAAACATAAACATTTAAAATAATAATAAACTACTCAACTTATAACTTACTTTCTTCTGAATATGAAAACCTTACTAGAGCTTGAACTTTTCTGTGAACATTATTCTAAATAACTTTGTTTTAAAATGCCCGTTCTAGACTATTCGTACCTATCTCGCATGAGTTTTACTTTGAATATAATTATAAAAACACGAAAGTGCTTTATATAAGTTACGCTTGCCTAATTGAGATGTGACTACCAATCTATTGTTAATAAAACAATCGAACAAATGTATTTTAAATTTTCCTAAAAACTTATTAGATCCTCAATGCAAATCTTGAACTTTTCAAAGATAATTTACTGAAGAAACCTCTTACTTACAAAAGTTGAAAAAGAAAATGCTTAGTTTCTTTGAATAAATTGAAGAATACGTTTCGTTTCACTTTAAACTTCGTCTTGGGGCTTCTTTGTTTTTATTTGCATAAAATAAATTTCGGAGTTGATATCACGAAAAAAACAACTTGTATTTTGGTCGATCGATCATAGAACTTTTAGTTTCATCCGTTGGTATTACGCATAACAATTACAATTATGAACATTCATTTATTTAATACTTCTTAACTCAACTGCTACGTAACTTGGATGGTTAAAGAATTTCTAATTGATTTTATTGTTATTTTGTTTCATGAAAATAAATTATCATCATTTTATTTAGTTATAAGTAAGTGAGCATGTTGGTATATTTAGTATATGGCCTTGAAAGTGTCATAACGCCTAGGGCTAGCTAAAGTTTACAGTAAGATAGTCGAGTTATTTGTCCTTTATTGACCTAGTCGCCCTAGATTCAAGCATTATAATTCAGAACCTGAGCAAAACTTCGACAGCAAACACAAATATTTGGACGCTATGTTAGTTCTCAGGTAAATAGCTTCTATATCCAGTTGAAACTTTATAATCACTTGAGCATCTGCGGAGTGTATTGAACAGTTAGGAAACTGGCCAATGGTCATTAAGAACTTTGACTTTGGTTTAGTAAGTAATTTGACTCAATCGTTGAAGAACCAATTTTATTTCAGTATTTCACTGCCTATAGGCATGCATTACCTTAGACCGCAGATTAATTATTCATCATCATCATTATATCAGCCTGAGTCCACCCACTGCTGAGTATAGGCCTCCTCTCATTAATTAACTTATGCCTGATTGCACAGTGTAAATACATATAAATTCATTACATAGATAAATAACCCAATGTGGTTAACAAATAACGCAGAATTTAAATCAAACCTTTGTTCAAAAAGTATTGTGTTTAGAAAGAAGAATAATCTAACCAAGTCATACATTCTTGCGTTTACAATAACGTTTACTTTATCTAAACTCTATTTTATAAGCTACGTAGCCAAAACTTACAATAATACTCTTCTCTCAGCTTAGTTCAATCCTACTTAAAATTCCAAGCAGCTTGAGTAAGACGTGGCATGCTGATAAGTCGAGATACCAAACCTAGGGCTCTAATATGGAGCCTGGACTTCCTGTAGGCATTAAATTAATAATTAAGAGTCACTGATCTATGGAAGAGTAATATGTAGTAGCGTTTAAATGCAGGTGTGTTTTATAACCTACGAGTTTAAGTACTTAGTCATTATATAGTTAACTAGCTGTGCCTGCGACTTCGTCCGCGTAGAATAGTTATTTTGGGCATTAATTCTTTAAATTTTGAACCGTTTTCGCAGCGCACGCCACGGAAGCCCTCAAAGATGAATAGTCTTCCCCGTCTTTTTCACATTTTTCATTGTTTATTCGCTCCTATTAGTTGCAGCGTGATGTTATATAGCCTAAAGCCTGCCTCGATAAATAGTCTACTCAACACAAATATATTTTTTTAATTCGTACCAGTGGTTCCAGAGATTAATTAGCGCGTTCAAACAAACAAACAAACTCTTCAGCTTTATAATATTAGTATAAATAATACTTAGCTCTGTCTTTTTAAATTGTTGGTTACTTGACCGATTGGCTCGTTCAAATAATTGTTATTTAATTTACTAATGGTGTACGTTAAAACATTAATCCTTAAAAAAATATAATCAGTTACATGCTTTTTCAAAAGTCAGAAGTCAGGAGAACTATAAATAACGTAACGCAACGTACATATATATGTACGTGGGATAAAAACTTGTCGTTAATTTATTTTGTAATCAATAACAGCAAATTGCTAAAATATTGATTGGGAAATGAATATACTGATATATAATATGTTGTCAAAAGATATCAGAGGCCAATTAGATGTAAACCCATTTCTATGTACTCATCAAAAATTAATCAAATCATTTTTTACGCAACTGTGTTGGGTGAGCATCTGGGCTAGCATTGATTGTAACCAATTTAAAGTTTAGAACAAAACTTTCAGAAGCCGACAGACGCGATTTTCTTAAACCCTTCTAATTCAAGTATAATTTAAGCTTCAATAAATCCATGTCAAAGTTTAAGACGTAATCCAATTTGGCGATCGATGGATAGCTCACTGGTTCTTTGACTAAATGTAAAGACTAACTAATTATAAAATAGTTGAAGTTCGAATTGAAGTTTATCAGACTGGCATAAGCTCCTAGTTAAACTTGCTACTCGTATAATATAATGCGCATTTATTGTATTGTGTTTGTGACCGTGACTCACTATAGTCAAATATAAAAATAGCACTAAAATAACTTATGGCTAAGACCACCCAAGATTGTGCCACTAAATTATAATTGTACCACGATGTTTTCCATTAAATTATATTATGATAAACATTCTCAATGACATTACAAAACAGATGGTTTTAATGGACAATATGTGGCAGTTAAGAATAGCATTTAGTGTGCTTTATTTGTATAATAAGTTTGTATAAATTAGGTCACATTTGGTTAATAATTGAGAAATGTCTTACGTTGTTTTTATGAGAGCCATTTCCATTTCAGATTTGGGCACCCATCACTATGATATATTTGCCAGAGAACTTCCCAAAGAAAACGACTCGTAATAATCTTAATGAGCAAATACATCAAGGTAGATAGAGGCTTAGATTATTTAGGGGATATTATAAAAAGGAAAAGATGTCTCATACAATTACGCATAAATAATGGTACATCAAATCTTAGGCACTCACAAAGTATGTAATCAAAATCTTAGCTTACTTAATATTTTTACAAAAGGCCAGCCGGTAGATCTGTGAGATCACTCCCCGAATATTAATTGCTGTCTACTCGCATCATTGCATCATTAAAAGTCAAGCCACGCCAGCGGAACTAAGATATGACATTGGCAAAGGAAATGGCCAATACAGTTAGTTTTGCACATTGATTGGCAATTGCGAATTTCAAATCTTTTATTCCTGAGTAATAATACAAAAATAATACATATCCGTTGTGGCAAGATGACTCATGAAGGATTTTTATATAACTCAATTTTTGAATAGTAAACCAATAATTCATTTTTTTTATTTCTAGATATTCCCACGCTGAATATTAATCGACAGGTAATAAGTAATTAGTCACCCAGCATCAGAACGCAACATATGGCGACAACCAGTACACAAAATAAAAAGGAGTCACGATCCTCGGCAGTGAGGGATACGACTAAGAAGAGAAGAGAATAAGTCATTATAACTACTTAAAAATATTATTTACATCAGTGGTAATATTTTAGGTCTTGATGTGGTGTTCGTACCAAAATATGTATAAATTGTATAAAATATACATATATGTATAAATAAATAAATAAATATTTCAGGACATATCACACAGCGCCATCTAGCCCCACACTAAGCAAACGCTTGTGTCGTGGGTACTAGATAACGGATATAATACTTATATACTTTTCTTTTGTAAATACATACTTATTATACATACAAACGACCAGACTCAACACAAGTAATTATAAATTTTAAAGTACATAAATACTTGTGTCATGCGGGAATCGAACCCGCGACCTCTAGATTAGAAGGCAGAGCCACTACCAACTAAGCTAACAGGCCAGTCTAAACTTATATATACAGGGTATACTTATATATACAGGGTTTACTTGTACGAATGTCGTTTCAGATGACCTATTGGTCAAATTCTTGACTAAACAGTGTAAAACAAAAAAACTTAAAAAAGAAACATTAAAAAACCGAACCAAGATATTGAATTTTCATAACCGTACAAATTGCCCAGCCATAACAATCAATCATAATAACTATAAGGAAAAGTACCCGAAAATTGGTCTTGCGACGGTCAGCAACTGCAAAGTGCCTTTTTTCATTTTTTCCGTCATTAAATGGGGCCATTTTGCTAACTAATGGTGTTAATAATTTTAATTTTTACAGTTAATTGTTGCAATTTTTCATGACGGTTCTATATCCTTATTAATTTCTTCATAAATAGCATATTTTATCATAATCACTAACTACATTGTCGCTAAGCAAAGGCTCTTCTCGCCTGTGTCCCTATGTATGCTTAGATCTTTAAAACTACTGAACCGATCTTGATTCAGTTGTTTAAATAGATAGAGTGATTCAAGAGTAAGATTTTTATGTATAAAAACGCGTGCATAGCTGCGGGCAAAAGCCAGTAGTTAATAATTCATGGCCTAATGAATTTCGAATAGATACATTTGGTAAAATTTACGTATCATTATGTTAACGAAAAACTTGTAAAAGTGGGTTTCATTTCATTTTTAAACATTGTTTGCAATTAATAATTTAAAAGGTATCATATTCATTATCATCTGCATTTCATGTTTTAGTGATCAAATTATTTTTTTGTGAAAACAAATCTATAGGTATACAAAATGAATCTTACCGTTGTAAAAATAAACACTTATTCGTATGCATAGTTTTTGTTGAAAAATCTATTATCCCAAAGCTTTTCCGTCTGTGAGTTTAAAACTCCAAGTTTTTACTAGGAAACTTTGCAAAACATGATGTTATTACTGAAAAGTTTGTCTGTAATATTTACAACTTAAAATAACTTTGTGTCAAAGTTTATTTTATCTTGGTTCAGAATTATTGTAGATTATTTTCGACATATTGTTTTGACTGGTGATAAAATTAAAAAACCATTTCAGTCCAAAAGTTTTTTTTAGAGATATGTAGGTACGAGCAGCATGTAGAAGCACATGTAGCAACTGTTCTAGAACATTTACCGCTAAAATAGGGTATATTAGTCATGTGAGGACGCATCAGTAACTTACCCGTAGGAAATACGTTCGCCGTAGCCGAAATCAGCTTGGAATGCATCATCATCATCATCAGGTACGAGCAGAATAATGTTAGATGAGAGCGCATCCAATTATTCGAGCTTATTAATATTATTTGACACTACTTCTTTATAGTTCAAATAAACAATTAAATTTACCACCAGACTACTACTATGCTATCATAAACTACAGTTCATCGGATTGGAATCAACCCGAGAATATCTAAAGATTACTTTGCCTACCAGAATTCAATTAAAAGTTGAGAGAGTTTATCCTAGGGTTTCAATCCTTAGGATAAGTAGGTAGGTATGGTATCCTTGACCTACTTACAAAGTTAGTAAACAAGTCTTTGGCGTAAATATCTTGAGGTCCGTTAAGATAAATAGCTCCGCCATTGATCTTATTTATCTATTGGCAGTTTGTCTTATAACCCCTGTTCTATGTAAGATTCGGAGGAAAATTTCATCATCATCATCATCATAAATTTAAGGGCCGGGCCCTTGTCTGTGGAGTATGCTCCATCCTTTCCGGTCTTCTGCCAATTCCTTGACCTCCTTATACGACATGACACCCGCCTTTTCTTTTATTTGGTCCATGTATGATCTTCTCGGCCTTCCTCTTCCTCTTCGGGCTTCCAATTTTCCTTCCATGATGTTTCTTATAAATTCGTCATGTCGTATAAGGTGGCCAACCATCTTCCCTCTTCTGTTTTCAATAGTTGCCAGTATTGTACGGTGTTCTTGGACCATGCTCAGCACTTCTTCATTGGTCTTTCTTTCTGTCCAACTAATTTTCTCCATCCGCCGCCAGCACCACATTTCAAAAGCTTCTATTCGTTCTCTATCTCTTTGAGTCATGGTCCAAGTTTCGCTTCCATAAAGAGCAATACTCCATATGTAAGATTTTATGAGCTGTTTTCTTACGTGTTTTGCAATTTAAATTTTAGTAAATGTTTCTTCCGGTTGAATGCTGTTTTTGCTATGGATATTCGGGTTATCATGTCTTGAGTGCATCTTGAAGTAGGTATTATTGTTAGGCACGGCTCGGTGAGTGTAAATGGAATTTGGAGAAGTGATCGTAAAAAAACTGATTCCAACAAGTAGAATATTAAAATAAACTGATATTTTAAGCTGTTATTATTTGGAAATAACAGCAATTACTTCTTTAATGGCCATAAAAAAACCGGCTTCTGATTATTTTTTATTAAGAACCGGTCCCGCCCCACTGCTGGGCAAAGGCTTCTCTATCCTGTTTCTCATGAGGATAGAGGTGTGGAAATTTAACCCACCACGCTTGTACAATTGCAGGTTGGTTGGTGTTTTATTATTTAGTTTGCTTACAACAACATTGCATTATTTAGTTTATCAATATTCGATTGCATTCGTAAAATGACACATACAATAATAACTAAGTAAGTACCTTAACACGAAGAAAGTAGTTTAGGACTACTTGTACTCCATCGCAAGCACACAACAACCTGTTTACTATACGTAGCCGCCCAACCAGAAAATAACCCCTAAACTTTTCCTTCGCATTTTCCCTCATAATTGCCTCCGTTCGTTATCTTGTCACTCATGCTTAATTACCTTCGCACCTCCGTCATCTAAATTGCTGGGAGGCTTTGTAATTACGCAACGTAACCTTTGCTACGGTCTCAAAATATAATCATAGTCTCTAGACTTGCCCTGGCTTGCTTTCTTGATCAAAATTTAACATAATTAACCTGCCGTCTTTATTTTATTATAATAAGCGATTACTTCTACACACATTTAGTAATACCTAAATATACATGTAAAGATTAAGGGGAGCATCCCTCAAAAGTTCATCGACCCAGCAAGGCTGCGTTTGATAAAAACTGCGGAGGCTGTGTTCTCGGCTGTAGTTTCAGCGGCTGAAGCAGAGCGGGTCAGTCAGCGTCGGTCTGCCGGCGAGAGCACACGCCCGCGCGACACGCTCCGACAACTCCCGTCTTCGCGTAAATAACATCGATTCGCTTCCGGGATAACACTTTCCAACTTTTTTTCAAATGGTTTGGAAATGGTTACTGCTGAAACGTTATGTAGTTTGAAGTTGAAGACAATTTGAATTGCTTAACGAATAAAAAAAACTTTTAGTGAACTTAAGAAAAACTTTTTTCGTCACGACGAACACAGTGCGACGGGCGTCAACGTCAAATAAATCAGTTCTGGCGATACTAAACTGGACTTCCAGACAAAATACTGTTTTGGAACAATCGCTCGTCGGAGCATAATTTGTGAATTATTATATGCTCTGAGTGGCGGCTTCCTGCACCGGAAACCAGCACCAACTTCGAAGTATCGAGTTCGAAATAAACCAGCAAAGAGGTAAGTCTTTTCTCGGTTCTGTTTGTTGTGAAAACGTTGTTCGCTTGAAAGATACGCTTCAACCACAGGTTTCTACAATGTTTGTTCTTACGTAGGAGTTTAATTTGGTATTGTGTTGGGGAGCGTACTCGTACAAATGTATTTTAGATTACAGTTTGTTTTTAACCTCGTTTCTGTGTTGATCTTTTTTCATTACATTGTTGTCAAGTAGGCAGGGTTTTCTACGTAAGTAATTTAACCCACATGCATGCCCATGTTGATTCAGGTGGCTTTTATAGCCACAGTTTGTAGATAGATAGGTCATACGATTCACTCATAAATTCATACAAAGACAGTACCAGTACAAATCATTGAATCCTGATAAGAAAAGTAACTTCTTGCTTTGTTGGTATGTGGCATCCGTAATTTTATATGTCTAAAATCAAAACATTATTTCTTTTATCTCCTTCATTCACTAATAAATATTTACCAACCATCCAAAAAATTATCAGAAATTGCATATATATAACCAGTCATTTATAATATCAGCTGATACCAATGACCATTGACTATACTAAGAAATCCTAACCATTCAATTTTAAAAATTAAACGAGATAATGTTAGATTCAATATGTACCTATATGAATACAAATGTTTCGTGCAGTGCAGTTGCTATTATTTTTGTTTTATCTTTATTTAATGTAATACTATCTATAGTGAGTGTAAACAAGTAAGCTGTTGCTTGCCGCGGCAGGAGATACTGCGGCTTTGCATCACAGGATCCCTGGGTACCTAGCGCATAGCCCAGTTAAACCTACCTGGATTAGCCAGAAGAAACAAAAAACTCTCTATTTATGTAACTAGGTATGTACGTAGACATTAAGTTTTATATGAATAAACGATTATTTATTTATTATTTATTAATCCTTTCTATGTATGAACCGAAAACGAATTCTTTAAATACGAAATTGTTACGTACAATAAAGTTATCTAATATCTAATCTAGGTACGTATATCAAAGAATATCTACGCAAAGTATAAGCAACAGCTGTGATATAATTCATTTTGTTAATTAACACCGAAGCAGACTGAGCCAACATGCAGAAGCGTGATCAGGGATTAAATTGTTTGAGCAAACCTTGATAATCGGCAAAGTAAGCAGATGCTACTGAATTCGAGAATATTTACGATTTTCACGACATTTTTGTAGGCAGCTTATGTGATTGTAAATTAATGTAAGATGATGTTGCAAGCAGATTTTTATTTATTTTATGTGAGTAAGTGTAGTGTCTATTCCCAATCTATTTATATCTATCTATACATATAATAAAGCTGACGAGGGTCAAAGCTGTGAACATAGAAGATATTAGAAAAACAATTGTTTAGGTATACTTTAAATCCATAAAAGAGCCCTATTCATCAGTTTTGAGATTTTTTACTGTTTATCTGTTTATTTAAACGCCCTTAACGGATAACCGGCTAAACGGATCGGCATGATTTTTGGTATGTACGTAGTATGAGGTCTTAAAAGTGTCAAAGGCTACTTTTTATTTCAAAATAATGCAAGGGAAGCTGCGGGCGTCGGCTAGTAAATAAATTTATGAAATTTTCATAAAACTGTAATGCGTATTACGTATTTGTAATTGGTCTAACTCTAAGCTCAGCTCAGCCATGGAAAAGTCATATACTTACATGAATCTTATATAAATAAAAATTGTATTTTTCTTATATATTTTTGAGACATTGTTTTAAAAATGAAAAGGAAATAAAATATAATTTTTAAATACTCATTTTAAGAAATTAAAAACTACTTAATTCATCAACTTAGATCCCTCAGTATATACTGAACCAACTATCCAAAACCTAATGTAAATCAGATTCTACAAACTAAATGAAAAATCTACGTATCATATTTCAATGAATCGTCCAATACATTTTATATTGTATGATTACATACCTATTATTATGTTTGACATGATTTTAATAACAAAAATTTTCATTGTTTTATTAATAAAACTAGACATATGTAACTTCTAAAATTTTATAAAAGCCTAATGTTATAAATTCAATTTGAGGAGATATTGTAATTTATGTAGCATATTCTGTGATATTAGTACTTATACCTATGTATGTTACAATTTTACATTATCAATAAAGATTTTTTATCTTTATCTTTTTATCTTTACACTTTCTATAATTTCGACAGTTACTTTCTAGAAAACGAGAAATGGTTTTTATAAAGTATTAGTTATAAAAACACGATTGGCATGAATGTTATTTCAATAAAAGGGGTGTTTCTTTTGTGAGCGCGTGCATTCCAGCAATGCTATTGAATATTTTGTTTTCACGCAAACGTTTTCAATACAGCTTTGACCAAATTCACTGTTCCCTAGGTTTTGTACACATTTTCATCTGTTGCCTTTAAAATTGGGTAAATTTTAATATAATATTTAATATACCTTTTTTTTTGAAGCAATCTTTTTGTATAAATTACATGATTCTGTGTTTGCTTTAGGAACTGTTTTCTTAAATTTACATGTAATCGTTTTATCTTGGGATCATTCATAAAAAAACTTAACATAATATAATATAGGTATATCTTGATCTAGACTAGCTAAGATTATCATATTATTTAACGTCATATAATGTGTAAATACTAGAAATAATCCTCCTAGCTGTTTGCATCGAAGATCGTTTTCTGCACAACTATACGAGTATATTTTCAGAAAAATCAAAGAAAGAGGGAATCTTCTTCTTCATTTAAATATTATATATGGCAAACCCTTTCATATTAATTGCTATTCTCATGTTACGATATGTGATGAGATTATCGATATACTAGGTGTGAATGTGTAAACAACATCTCTAACAATGGCAAGTATTGTCTCACGATAGAAACTTATACAGAACGATGTTTTATAAATAAGATCAACGTTGACAACGTTACCTATTTATAATATAAATATTAGTTAAATATTCAATATGGTTATATGATGGCTTATACAATCTCTGAATCACTGCTGATGAACAAAATACAATTAATGATTCGAAAATATTTGGCACACCAAATAACTATAGGCACATACATAAGTGCTGATTTAAAAAAATATAATCTTCTGATGTAAACGTAGATAATTTTATAATTTTATTTTATAATTGCTTGGCGATGAAATTTATACGTTAAATTTTCGAAAACTAAAAAAAAAGACCAAAAATGTGGTTCCACCAAAAAAATCAAGTCGCTTTTTATTAAATAAATCTACAGCCAAGCATATACATAATATATATTCTTATATACCAGATATATTCTTAAGAACAGGTTTTGAACTTTTCTTTTAAAGCGATCTATGTAGTTGCAAACTTTGAGTGCTTATTTGCAAGCTCTACTAGAACCTAGTACTGTATTTGCAAGTAAAATGTGATCCTACACCAATGCTAAATCAGCTAGTCTGCTATTGAAATCGAGATGAAAAGAAAACCTTTATAAAGCTGATTTAGGACGTCTTTGGTACCTTTTTCGAGTCTGTTTCATAGTTTTTTTTACGTCCTCTTCCACCATATAGGTATACCCCCTGTGTTGCAGAGGCCTTTGTTTAGCTATGATCTAGTATATATATGTAAAATAAAATTTAGATACATTAAATTAACCTGTTTCAAAGTTAAATAACACGAGATATTAAGATTTAAAAATTGGATTAATATTACAATATTAATGTAAAATTTATACACCACTTTTAGTTTGTGCGGTTATGCATAAATAAAATACATTGTTCTAATCACATCTACAAATCTACTTAACATTGTAAACTTTCGTAAATACTTGATAAAAAGTCCCTTATAAAACAACAATAAACTCGAAAAATACCAAGCTTTTATTTGCGAAATCTAATTATCGAAAATAAAAGTCGAGTTGAAAAGCGATCCAATTCATTAAGTTTGGAGATTTCTTCTAACGAAGGAGCTTTCTGAGAACTTAATGATTTTCGTTCATTGAGAAAACTGGGTGAAGTGATACCATATACAAGGGAATACAGAGACGCCTGATTATTTAGGGGCTATTTATTTGTACAGTGTTCCGTTTATACTTATAATTTATAATTACTTGATCAGCATACATCACATCAAATATTTTTTTAATGGTCAATAACAGCAAATTATAAAAAAAATATATATATATATATATAATAACAGATTGATTGACTTTTCCTGATTTTTTCATAAGAAAGTTATTTAGAATTAGACACACATACCTAAATAAAAACCTAAGAAACATTCTAAATTAGTTGGTTCATTTTGGAAAATAAATTGCTTCCCCTCAAAAAAATGATAATTCAGGGTACAAACTTTGATTTGAGTATAAGGAGCCTATGAGGTGAGAAGCTATTGTATGATAATTACTAACTTGCACAACAAATAGTAAAATGAGTTGATGATCAAAGAGTTCGGTTTGTCTGCTTCTGTGACCTACTTGCTTTGTGAATTGATGTACAAACTTTAGGTTGGCAATTTAGTACCTCATAATTAACACTCTGAAGGTTCTCGACAATTATAGCGTGGTATTATGGTAGGCCAGAAATAGGTCTTGGTTATGGCAGATAACGTTATTGATTCAAGATATAACCTAAGTATGTACGGACCATAGTATAATAATATACATACTAACTTTCTTATGAGAATTTTGTAATTTTATGTACTAATTTAAATAGCGATGTATAAGTATGTTCTATGGCAAATTTGGAAAATTTCTAAAATTGCCTTCGTGTTAATCACAAAGTTGCCGATATAAACTATCAATTTTACTGGCCAGTTCGTAGTTATGCGCCGATATTGAATAACTTTCATCCCAATTGGGCTATTTTATGAATTTCGGTGAAATTTCGACTCAGAGTTCTGTTGGTGCGGTGAGCGTATAGGTCGATTATATTTTATATCTCAGAATTATGCTATTCGTTCTAAAATTTAACGAGTTTTACTAACGAGTTTTGGGTTTTCACCCTCTGTGACCGGACATTTTATTAGTTGTATGACTTTATTCAAATCAATACAAGTGTTACTAGATGTTGTTTCTATTTACTCACTCTTCATGCAAATTATTTACTACGGGTGCTCGTGGCTTCGCTCGCATTAAAAAGTAAAACTTGCATCCCCTATATCACCCCTTTAAAAGTGGCATTTCCGAAAATCCTTTCTTATATACCTACGCGGATACCTACGTCATAACATCTACCTGCATGCCAAATTTCAGCCCGATCCGCCCAGTGGTTTGGGCAGTACGTTGATAGATCACTATATAAGTCAGCCAGTCAGTCACCTTTGAGTTTTATTATAGTATATACATTAGATATTAAATACGTATACAGGTCCCAGATACTTCTCATCCCCAAAGACATGGATAGATCTGGTAAGTTGGATGTAAGCTCGATCGGAATGTCTCTATTGTGCTGCTCGCGATCTATGCTAGGATTCTATTTATACAGGGTAAAGAATAAACAATGAAGAATTTTATATCGATACAAAAAACTTTGCTCGCTCGTTCAAGCATAGTTACTTCTTGAAGATTGAAAATTATTATCAATTAACTTTGATACAATTATTTTTGAAAAATTGTTTAAAAGAATGTTTAGGAACAACATGTTTTTGGTCTCTATGTCTCTATAGATAAAATGGTTACCAAAACCGGTTATTTGGTAACGGACACAAATACTCTAAAGGATAATTTATTACGACAACCATAACATGCGTTACTTATCACTAACACTAACTCTGTATTTCTACTTGATATCTAGTAAGAAGTTTCTTCGTTAATATGAAGTAGAAAATTGCTTTATCTATTTCTCGCGATTTTCAATTAATAAGTATATTATAAAATAACGAGGAAGCAAGTAAGAGGCTTATATAGACATTTTTACACTCACAATTGTAACAACAACATAAGCATATTGAAATTTTGAACATCTTATTGGTATGCTCTTGTTATACAAAAGTCCGAATGTAGTTGTGTTATATTTAAAAGAAAGAAAATTCGTATTAGAGTGGCCAACTCTGGTGTCAGAATTTTCAAACCATCCTAAGGGCGGATGACGAAGAGCCGGGTTAACGTTTCACGGATACGCCCAGAATGGAATGCCACTTTTCGGTCACCCACCACAAGCTTGGCCGCGGTAACCGTTGCTTAACATTGGTAATCGCATGCGATGACCTCCGCTAACTGAGCTACGGGCGATTTTTAAATATTAAATTTAAACCTTATTTTTTTTCAAATGTTCTTCTCAACATTTTCGCCATATCCCTGAATCTCATCCAAGACGCAGTAGATTTCCAATTGTAAGGCTTCGCTGCTCACTATTGTTCTCGCATTTCTTTGGAAACCCATCGCTTGATAACACGATACCTACTGAAACCTCTCCGGAAATAGATTAAGGAATTATTCTATGCGATAGTTACTCGATATTACGGCTTTTGAGAATTTGCTGATTGGATTTTCTGCGTGTCGATAGATACGTACTCGAACCTATTTGATTATGTTTTATTTTAAAAGATTACGTGAAAACAATATCAATTGATGGAATCTGGAATTGTTGAGCTATTAAATCTGGAGCTAAACTTGTTGTGTAGTAAAGTCTCCGAAGAATTCTTCATCATAATATATGATGCCCTGTTAGTGGCCTTTGTGCTTGGACAAAGTGTTATGTAAACTATTATTAAGTATATACCACTAGGATACATTAACACTAGTGCTTGTATATAATATTGTAAATAATTTATGCCTGAATAAAGATAATTGAAAATTGAAATTGATCATAATATATGCATCCATACAATAGATTAATTTCATGCACTGATTTAATTGTTACATTTTTTAATGTTATTAGCGATTTCATTAATATAATTTACACTTTGTTTATTTTTATTTTTACAGACTGTTTTGACTTTTAAGTTTATCAACCTGTATGTTTGTAATATTGTCGGAATAAGATGAAATTTGATAACGACGATCTATGTGGGCTTCTTAATACGTGTACTAAATTTTTGTGTTTGTAAGTTAGTATGGATGTATGTTGTCAATAATTTTCTCGGTAACCATAAGTGAATTCGATATGATTATTCAATAATACAAACGTAATGGTTGCATTGAGAACCTCCTTATTGTAAAGGCGTCGGTAAAAAGTATGCATGTAGTTTTTCAGCACGCCACCTACTTACTTGAAATACAACACAGAACAACGATCGGGCCACATCGCCCCCGCACAGGGCGACAAGCATGGACTTCAAAGCTCTGTGAAATACAAGCACAGTACATATAAGAGAACAAACATATAAGAGAACTAGCTTTTGTCCGCGGCTTCGCATGCATTATTACACATATAAACCTAGCTCTTTATTCACTCTATCCATTAAAAAACTTCATCAAAATCGGTTGTGCAGTTTTAAAGGTCTAAGCATTTACATACGAGTACATGCGAAAGCGACTCTGCTTTATAATCTATACTAATATTGGTAAAGCTGAAGCGTTTGTTTGTTTGTTTGTTAGTTTGAACGCGCTAATCTCAGAAACTACGGGTGCGAATTGAAAAAATCTTTTTGTGTTGAATAGACCATTTATCGAGGAAGGATTTAGGCTATATAACATCACGCTGCAACTAATAGAAGCGAAAAAAAAATGGAAAATGTGGAAAAAAACCGGGGAAAATTTTCATCTTTAAAGACTTCCGTTGCCTGCGCTGCGAAAACGGTTCAAAATTCAAAAAAATAATGCCCCAAACAACTATTCCACGCAGACAAAGTCGCAGGCACAGCTAGTATAATAGTGAAGATGTCATATGAACAAGCAAGATGCAGAGGCACGCAACCTGTTTCCAGCTACATGTTTCTATTGTTTCTCAGCAGCAAGAGAAACTTCACGGTCACAACACAGGAATAATGGAGGGGTACAGTTGCATGCGCCTTTTGTATGTACTATGTCCTTATATCATACAGACATGGCTGAAACTACGAGCAACTTCATAGGACTTCTTCTTCTTATGAGAGTGGCCAACTCTAGTGTCGAGGTTTCAACACACATCACAAAACAAAATAGTTATTATAATTTGCATGTTTTTGAAAGAATATTCCTTTTTACATCGTAACACGAACGAATACGGGAGAATAGTAGTTCCAAGGAAGCTAGGCGATAACATCGATCTAAATGAAAATGGAAGTGATGAAAACCACTACATAGATGAAATATGACTATATAATATGTTTACTATCCACACAATAACATTAAATTTGATAACTATAACTAATAAAACATTTATGAAAGCAGAACAAAGCAGTAGGTAATCGTATCTTGCCCTACGCGTATATTTGGCAAAATAAGCAATTTTCTCAAACGTAACATGAAGACGGAATTCCGAGAAAGATTTTCCGCCGCAAAGTCAATTTTGGCGGTAAAATATTGGGCTTCTCTGTCAAAATAGCACATATCAAGGCTTGAGATAAAAGTACGTAAAAGTAAACAATATATACAAACAGTTGTCCGATCAACTGTCACTTGAGTTTTTGGGTCACTTTTGTCCCTTACTTCGCTGTTATATCGTTTTGCTGACGGAGTTTTAATTTGATAAAGAAAAAAGCTGGTGGTTCGAGAGTGCCACTTTAGCACTCAGTCTTTTATTTATAGGAATGAAAAACTTGAGTTTTACGTAACTTTAAAGTGTCGCAATAAATATGATCTAGAAACTAAACTAAGTTTACACTTTTATTTCAAGCAGATTTATATATTATTATTATATATTTTTTTATTAATTTATATCTAGTCATGCTAATTAATATGTATTAATAACAATTTTTATTCCATGATTTCTGAAAACATGCGGATAACAAGTAAACTACAGAATATATTTAGATATATACTCGTAAGTAGTTTTCAGGACATATCACCCAGCGCCATCTAGCCCCATACTAAGCTAGTCATCATTATAAACCCAATCTAACGTACGTATAAAAAAATAAAGCAAATACCTTATATACACGTTTCTTGAAAGATAGAATAAACAACGCTGTTTTGCCAAGATATCACAAATCCTCAGGGAGTTTGCCCGTTGAGAATGTCTCCGGAAAAATACTAAACGCTATTAGCTAACGTGCTCTTAATAACCTATTTACGTCTTTTATGAACACTTAATTGCGCTTTGTGTTAGCATTTCATGATTTTATTTTATAATTTCCTTTGCATTTACATTTTTGCATATCAAGTCAGGAAAAGTAATTGAAGCTAATTGATTCGTTTTGTATTAAAAGTTTAAGCTTTATATTTGTATGCAAGTGAATATAATGAAGATTGGCACGATTCACGCTTATTATTTTCTGCTATACATAGCTATATCAACCAGTTACAAATTCGATGAATATCTTATTGTTTTTTAAAGGAGTCGATTTTACCTATTGTGCTGGAAACAAAATAAATAAATAGACATAATCCATGTGTTTGGAACTGTAGGTTCGCAATAATAATCCAGTGACAATGATTTAGCAAATTTAAAATAACTATGTTTATTATATTATAGGCTAATATTTCTACACTGTATAGTCATGTTTCTGACCACCAGGTCACCTAAAGCAATACCCGAACAAGTGAACTCTGCGGCAAAAAGTGCAGCATACTCACTGTACTAAATTAGAACGGGCTCTCAAAAGGAGCTTTACCCGCCTCCATCCCATGGTCTTATCAACCTTTCGGTTATGAAGACCGAACGGAACCCACCGGAGAGCCGGTAGGAACCACAAATATTTATTTTTTAGACATCCCTATCTACCACCACTAAACCCAGCTCGACCCCCGTGGGGTCAACGACGACACGAGTACGGACTTCGCCGCCGGGCAGTCCCTCAAACTCGCGCGCGGTGCGCGCAGCGTGCCATGTGTGAGCAAATTCGCGCAGCCGATTGAAACTCCCCGCGTCGCGCACAAGATCCCCGTAGTAAATCGCGCCCTGTTCCGCCCTCGTCACCCCGTCCAGCAGCTGACTCCGAGCCTCAGCGTACAGCGGGCAGATCCACAGCGCATGGTGCCGGTCCTCCTCTACGGCGCCACAATCGCACCCATGCCCGTCCCTCAGCCTCATGTTCGCCAGCCGTTTATTGAACGCCCCGTGGCCCGTCAATATCTGGGACGTTTCGTAGTCGTGACCCGCCTCCATCCGCTCCCCCACGTCCGGAAAGAATTCAAACAGTTCCCTGCCCTTGGTGTCCGACGCCCACCTGTCCTGCCAAATAGCCTCTCAAAAGGAGCTGTCGAAGATTAGTAACAGCTGTATATAAAAATATCTTATAACAAAATCATCATATCAGCCTGTGTCCACCCACGGCTGAGTATAGGCCTCCTCTCCAACGCCACACCGCAGGTAGACATCGTTTTATGGTGGAAGTGCCGAAGTGTCGAACGCAGCGCTTTGCTTCTACGTTTATTGTACGGACGGCAAAGCTCTGGAACACTTTACCAGAAGCTGTGTTTCCTGCGTACTACAATCCAGGGGTTTTCAAATCTAGAGTTAATAGGTATCTTCTAGGTAAACGTGTTACACCCTAGGCTGCAGCAATGCTTAACATCAGGCAGGCTGTAGTCAAACGTAAACCTATCACACGTAAAAAAAAAAAAAAAAATAACACATTACGGTCTCCAGCCTGTCTGATCCATCTCCTACCAAAGTGCTTAGAGATGTCATTACCATATTCAGTTCGCATATTCTACAACGATTGACCTCGTTCTCTACATCTCAATATGTCAGCTGATGTCCCATTTCACCACCACTCGTTTATACCTACCTACCCTACGAATAACAATACCATAGAAACCTAACTGATCTATAAAAAATGCTTCCACTGGTTGATTCAAGCTCGTGTGCGAGGTTTAAAGTTCGAGTCATATATTGTGACGTTGGATAATAAATAGTATGGCCGGCAACTACCCATAATCAGTGATATTACCGTCTTTAGTAACCAATTGCGAGAGAGATAAAAAATGCGAAAAGAATCGTTCGAATCGTAAACTCTGACATTGGACAGTTGCATAGCCATATGCCACCATAGGAAACCATAATCGGTGACATTATAGTCGAACTACTTGGAACAAAACCTTCCAAACAGTTCGACTATCGAACTACTGGTAGGACTAGTTGGAATAAACCTCACCGCCGGCGCCGTTGGGCACCAATCACAAGCACGATTTTTGTGCGAGTGGTGTGTGAAAATGTATTAAAAAATTGAAGCACTTGACGCGATATTTGTTTGAGTTACCGTTCTATTAATAGTTTATTCTATTTTCCTATCGTATTCTTAGTCGAGTTTCCACTCCATCTCAGTCGAGGGTCCCTAAGACTGAGCTCTCGAGCTTTCATCCAGTTACAGGATTATGTGAGTAGCTATCTATCTGGACGTAATTTGTCATCGAAACTTAGTATTATACTTGATAGACGGCTAATTATAACAAAAAAAAATACTAAGCACGGCGTATTCAACGGTTTTTTTTATTAGTTGTATGTTTAAAAATATACAAAGGGAAAGAAAGGCTAGGTATCCTTAATTATTTTTTTAAGTGATTGTGGATCTAATTGCGTCGATAGCGTCATGACGGGACGAGGCATCAACGTGAATCTTGATGGTACGATTACTGTAACATAGCGCACGACAGTGTGTCAAATTAATGTAATTAAAATAAATAAATTAAATTTATTAATTTAATTGTTACATATTCAGAGTAAGTAATCTAATTGATGAGTTAATATCCAAATAAAATAAAAAAACTACCATGCAATACCCTGCATGGTATTGGTCCGTACGGAATACACATTTAACTAAAGATGCTTAAAATAGATAATATGAATAATTAGACGTCACTGTGTTACATTGTCTTTGTTGAAACTGGACAAAAGTGGCCAAAAACTAGGCCAGAAGCAGATAAGTAGCCGGTGACACACTTTTGTAGTTCTGCTGAAAAGTTTGTGAAAGAATCTGTTGAATAACGCTTAGCTGTATTGTGAATTTGTGACGCTGGACGGCGTAAATAGATATGGAATAATGTTTTGAAGAACTATTATTAAAGTATTTTGCACATTATTGGTTTTTTTCTGGCGTTAATATACATTAAGTAAAGTTGTTTTAATTTTGGAGGTAATTAACAATATCAATCAAACGTTTGTTCTATTGTGATCAGGTAAAATAATAGAATATCTAAATCATTTCGCACAATTAAACAATTATCAAAAATATACAGTAACATAATAACATTTACATCTCAAATAGATGAGATTGATTGCTACCTCTATCAATCTCATGTATTCGTCCCTTGTGCGAAAATATATGCCAATATAGACACACAACATAATATGTACAGTAATCAGGAGAAAATTCCAACTAAAATAAGATTGAATAGTTTTAGCTCTTCCATGCTCAATGTTAGTACCTTTTGTTTAAAAATAAACCTGGAACAAAGATAGACAGGTACGCACGGTACAGCCTAGCTGGTGAGGTAGGGGTTCCAAAAATGAAACATTTTATTGGAACCAAGGACGTTTATTCGTCTACATGGCTACGCTAATACTAACTTACAAAACAATACTTAAAACTAAACTTAGTTACAATACTACCTGCGTACAAAAAAGGGACAGCGTGCACATGTGTGGGTCGGGAACCGACCGCGCGGCAGGACATTGGAGCCGTCTCCAGTGTTGATAAAAAAACATTGGTTATTGCAGATGGCAGGACATAACTCCTCCGTCCATAAGAATGAAATTTTACGATGATGAATAAATCAGAGGAAAATTACATTTGGGTTTAGAAAGACAATAATAAAATTTATATGGATAAGTGCAAAGGATAAAAAATACATTAAGTAAAAACATTTAAGTTACATATTAGTGAAAATGCACAGACTTTTATCAAAACATGAAGAACTCAATTAAAATTTACCATTAGTTTGAGACAAAACAATTGATTAAATTCAACTAAATATAATGTGATTTTCTGAATTAATTTTAGACAACATAATTGCAAAATAATTATGGTAGATAGGTATAAATAAACATTTGAAGTATAGACTATTAATGGAAATCATAAGTAGCGTTTTTAAAGTATTATGATAAGTAATGTTACTATTATTTAAAATACATATTAATAAATATTATGCTATTTAGTATGGATTTAGAATAACAAATTCACAGCAGGTAATAATATAAATATTGCAAAAATAGTCGGATCACAAATAATATGGACAAACATGATTAAATTATTTCTATTACACAAGCAAAAAATGATATTAATTAATATTAAATTTGATTGTCTTTATATTTCCTTTTTACAAAGTTACGCTTTTTGTTCATATCTTATTTTATGTGGTCGTTACATTATGACACGTACGCACTTTGAGGCAACAAATCAAAAGATAATGCTTCAGCAGACGAATTAAAATTAAATTATTAATAAAAAAATGTGTTTCTTTTTTCTCAAGTTAAAATGCCTTTTACATATTTTAAAATTAAAAAATAGAATTAGTATGTGTGATAAGATTTTTTTATAATTAGTTTAGAAATTGAATATCTACTACATTATAATGGTATGTGTGTTAACAGATCGCGGTAATATAACATTTTTTGTTACAACTTATTATCAATTACATAGTTTCACTTCGGTGGTTGCAATGAATAAATCAACGTAATAAAAAATTAAAATTTTTGCATATGAAAGATTGTTATTGGTATTACTTAAACAATTTTAATAGAATTACACATAAAGTAAAATTATACAAAGTTTTACATGTAGGAATGTTAGATGAATGTGACCTGTTATAATAAACAAAAAGTTAGTAGTACAGTGTATATAAAATATTTCAATGCAAATGTAAAAATAATTAGAGCAAGTGAAGCAGTCTATAATTTATAAACAGGTTTGGGCAGATTTTACATTCAATTATAAGTTACTTGCTAGAAACTGCATTCAACATTTTATGGGGCCATTTTATAGAACAACAAATGATTGTTTTTACATGGATATGCGAATAAACACATAGGCAATGCAATTACGGAGAAAATTAAATAGTTAAACTAAATTTACATTTAAAGTTTTAGTTAGGTATATAATACAAAAACCTGTTATAATTGTCCATTGTCTGTTCCGCATTTTTTGTTCACTCTTATGTAACGTTGTTTCATCACTCCAGTAACGTTATCACAAATACGTTTTCAAAGTACGGCACTGATTGGGATTTCACTGTTGTAGATAAAATATTTCACTAGTTTTAATTTAACGGCTTGCACAAACACTTTTATGTAGGGCAGTTTCAACCGCCACCAGAGCTGGAACTTCGTTGAAGTATCAGGAGACATCATGAAGGCGACAGGCAGAGCTACCTGCATCACTTTGAGGATAGGATTGGATAGGTTTTAGGAACATAAACTGTTTTACGGTATGGGACAACCATCTAAGTAATTAAAATGATCTCAAACCTAGCAGAAATATTGAAATTATTAATTGAAATTAGTAGTATGTAACTAAATTAATACCTAACACACAAAATTACATTACTCATTATAACTTAACTAAGGTGGCTAGATTTTGTAGCCTCATCTAATGCTAGAGCTTAATTCTACTTAGCTAAGTCGCTATTGACTCCGCCGATTTCTAGTGCAGAGTGCAGCGACAACTTGTAAGCAAGCGATGCTTGTCTCACTCCCAAGTTACCTAGTCTAAACTTACCTAAGTCACTATGCATCCCGCCGATTTTTGTGCAGTAATGCAGTGACAACTTGTAAGCAAGCGATGCTTGTCTCACTCCCAAGTTACCTAGTCTAAACTTACCTAAGTCACTATGCATCCCGCCGATTTTTGTGCAGTATGCAGTGACAACTTGTAACACGAGCGATGCTAGTCTCAGTTACAAGCTCCCTAGCCTAAGATCTATCTAAGTCGCTATTGATCCTGCCGATTTTAATGCAGAATGCAGCGACAACTCGTAAGCGAGCGATGTTTGTCCCACTTACAAAGTTCGTGGAATAGGTAGGAGGTCATGGGATTAGTGATGGGTACTACTCACATGCCGTCGCAAACCCTCCATGAGTATAGCTGCCGGCGCCGTCCTCTGCTCCAACCTCGAACCAGTTTCTTCTACAGCTGCACACGCGTCCAGGAGTCGTATTTGTTTGGTTCGCGGATTCAGGTTCCAGAACTTCGTGATATACACCGGCTGATGATGTCACTAAAGAAGTCTGGACTTCCTTTTATCCGCACCGGCTGCGCCAGACAGGTACGCACGGTACAGCCTAGCTGGTGAGGTAGGGGTTCCAAAAATGAAACATTTTATTGGAACCAAGGACGTTTATTCGTCTACATGGCTACGCTAATACTAACTTACAAAACAATACTTAAAACTAAACTTAGTTACAATACTACCTGCGTACAAAAAAGGGACAGCGTGCACATGTGTGGGTCGGGAACCGACCGCGCGGCAGGACATTGGAGCCGTCTCCAGTGTTGATAAAAAAACATTGGTTATTGCAGATGGCAGGACATAACTAGATCACACATCTATTGTTCTATTTATTTTCATAGACTCCCGCAATCGCATCGCACCTGAATTTCTTGTTTCACGACATTTATCGTTTGTTTGTTTGTTTATGTTTATATAGTGCGATGTTTGAATGTTCTATTTCAAGCACTGAAAACTTTTTTAGTTTCACGTGACACAAATATGAATTGGTCGTGCAATCGTTTAGTTTAAACGTAGGCTATTTTTAGTTTCTATCGAATTTTAGAGAATGGCTTTTTTAGACTTTTGTATGAAAAATATGAGTTTGTTGTATATGTTAAGTTCCTCTTACTCACCGCAATGGAAGTAAAGAACTTATTTTTATTTTATGAATCCTTTTATTCAACTTTTGTGTATAATTAATCATACATACGTCAAACATAGAGATAAAAATTACTATTTATCAAAGAACACTCTTACCCTTTTTCCCCGAATTCTGCAAGCGTAGTCGCGGGAATCTACGAGCATTGTTTCCAGAAATCAGGAAAGGAAGCGTTTGACAGCGTTCCGTGAAAAGCAGGATACAGCTGACAATTTATAGGTAAACCGAAACTAGGGCAGAAGGAAATATCGCTGAAAACACATCTAAACTTTATCTTTCCAAGAAAATTAAAATTTAATAACGTATACCTAGGAATTCGTGTAAAGAAAAGCAAAATATGAAAAAATTATGGGCCACAGTCATCATTAATTCAGATTTCGGTTTAGGTGACCCAGTGATAAAATGCCTTCTTCTTATGAAAGTGGCCAACTCTGGTGTCGAGAGTTTTTCAGGTTTTTTCAGAGTTTTTTTCAGGGCCTCTGACATGATTTAACAACTGCCGTATGACTAACAGCTGGGACCTACAATTTAACGTGCCATCCGACCGACGCGTCGGTAACGCCCAAAAAGGAATATCTCTTTTCAGTCACCCTTCCGAGGACTGACCGCGTCACAGTTGCTTATCATTTGATTGGTAATCGCATGCGATTGCCTATGCTAACTGAGCTAAGCATACTACACACTCTCTTTCTCTTCGATCTACTAATAAATTAACATTCGCACATCCAACATTTAAAAAGAAATCTTTTTATGGCTCATCATTTACTGTACAAGCTGTTACTTTATGGAATTCTCTGCCTATCAACATTTAAAAGGCTCAGACAATTGATTCCTTTAAAAAACAAGTACCTAAAGGAATTTTATCTCGCTTCCCTTCAGTGAAAATTGCTGTTATTATTTCTACTACTATCACCTTTAAATATTTTGTTGTGTATTATATGTATTTGTATATAAACATTAATTTTATTAAATTAAGTATGTGTATTGCGTATTTATATGTATATATAAATATATATTTGTAAAATTTCTTTTTTCCTTTTTGTTGTACACCACATTCTTCTTTATTTCTTTTGCTTATTTCTCTCCAGCTGAAGGTTGCCTGGAAGAGATCGCTTTCAGCGATAAGGCCGCCGCTTGTGGCACTAGTTAAGGTGCAATTTGTTCTATGTACTGTTTTTTTAATATGTGTCAACAATAAAGAGTTAATCTATCTATCTATCTAAGGATGCTATAAGTAAAGTGCCTGATTTTACAGTAAAAAAAAAGTAAAAGATAAAATTACACCATTGTTACACCAATAATTTATACAAGTACAGGGTGGATTTACATTCGTTTAGCGGTGAATGAAAATTTTGTAAGGGAACTGACATGTTCGAGGACCACAATATCCGAGGACATGTGTCTTCCGTGGAAGGACTGCCTTCCACGAAGTATCTGCCCAAGAAAACTCCCTAACGAATTAATTCTGCGGCAGAGTCACGACCCTCAGTTATGAGAAAATACGTCTCAAGAGGTAAACCACTGTTCAGTAATAAGTATCGTGTCGATCGCCCTCAATGCAAGTATTCTTGGTAAAAGGTGAGAAAAGCTTACACAACAACCTAACGAATTGACTTACCATTGACGTCATTCGGCGCTATTTCCGAGGCAGGATTTCCGTGAACTTCTAGGCACTCATGTTACCCTAGTACTCACAAGTATATAACAAACTGCGAACAATGTTTTAATGACCAGATGACTCAAAGGATCTTTTTTAATTAATACTAACAGCTTGATGCGAGCAAAGGAAAAATTATTAGTCTCTTGAGATATGAGATAAACCATTTACATATAGTAACATAATTCAAAAAACTATTTTTCTTTATGTAAGTGGACCAAATAATAATAGTATTTCACACTATAACGAGTTTCTGGTTATATTTTCAAAAAGTAGGTAAGTACTAATTAATTATAAATTTTGCTCCATACATACAACAGTTACGCATAAAACTATTTATATTTTATCTATTTAATTGAATACACAACACTACTCTTATTTCCCAGTTAATTTTGTCTAGGGTACTCAAACCTGATGGTCACAGTTTAATGAGTAATTTCAGATTATGATCATTAATAGCGCGGAATGCAAACGGTGAAATTACGTTGTATTACAGTGCATATGGTAGGTAACTAATTAAATTGTATAGGGGAATTCCAATAATGATTCACAAAGTATTAACCACTAATGCATGAATCAATTCAGCATTAGTAAATCTACTCTTAGCTTCAACAATGCTCAACGCAGGAGGGTAGTAGTCAACGCGGAACTATATAATAATATCACAAACAATTTATTGACGTTATTATTTTTAACACCCAAAATTTCAGCATATACCAGTGGTTAATAAATCAAACTATTTTTATCACAAATTGACAAATCGCCACAAAATTGACTCATACATTTCCATTTTACTATAAAAACGATCTTGTCCCATATATCCAAGACCGGGACCGATTTGTCATCCCAACACTGGACCGCAAATGTAGGGCACAAACTAGGTTAATTAGGATAATTCAAAGCAGCCTATTTCTCAGTGAAACTGGGCTATATTGTATTACGCAGAGTTTGCATGGAATCCAAGATGCGGTTATTAGATTCCCGCCCTATAATTTGCTTTGCTATGTTTTCTTTGGGAATGTCGGTGTTCGCAATTTATTGCCCTAGAAATATTGTTTTCGGTCTGCCGACTTCCTATGGAGTGGGATGGCGGAGATGAAATTATTAGTTACGTTAATATTTTTTCTGTTGTAAGTTGTGAAAGTATTGTTTTGGTTTTTTCATGATGACAATAAAAATGATGTAATTTTAAACTAATAAAAATTATGGATTTTTGTTTCCTACTAGGTATGTATGTAATGTATGTATACCACGTTTTGTACCTTCATTTTAATTTTATCATCGCTGAAAGAATTTCGAGTATAACTTCAATAAGTAGATATGGTAGTTCTAGAATAATAACGAGAGCGTTTAAAACTGTGTTTTGTAAATCTGTACTTGTAGTTCCTTGCACTCAGTGATGGTTCTATAAATATTTTTTCCCATTATTCTTATTCATTACAATTTTACATTAACCTATACAACAGTTAGGAAAATAATCACAATTGAATGCTTCAAGCTTTTTCAAACAAAACAATATGTTTCAAATCACCCAGCCCGTCCATCCAACCGCTTTCAAATGTTATCAGAACGAGATCAAAACAAGCAGAAGTTGATAGTTATCAATCAAAACCTGACATAACATGCTGGAAATAACTCCCACAGCTTCCATACACGAGTAACTCGTAACTCATACACTAATTATCTCGATGAAAACGGGTCTTAAGAAGAGATTCGATGTCTATCTTTAGTTCGGAAGTGCTTCAGAAATAGATATTTGATCTACGAATAATTTGATAGTATGGAAACGTAAGTGAGCCAAACAAAATTTCACAAGATTAATAAGAAGATAAAGAGCCACCGCCTTGGTTAAATTTGTTGGCGAGCTTAACCCTTTAGCGACCAACTGCGATTAAGTGCTTGGTAGCATTCAGTTATTTCCGGCATCGTAACACATCACAAGTAAGCTTTATAGAATAGAATAGAATAACATTTATTGAGACAGATTTACAGACATTTGGTAGGTATACAAATAATACACTCACATACATACAACAAATAAATAAGTCTGACTCAACTCAGCATAATGCTGATTACTGGAAGCAATCAGCGGTGGTCTTCCATTGGGCCTAGCTGTGACGTCACGTACATACGTTTATGTGCTAGTGGTGTGTAGGAGAGAGGTTAAATATGTAAGCATTTTTGACGTGATATTTTTGAGTAGTTACAATTCTATAGAATAAGTCTTTCGTAGCCGTCGATTGAGATAAACAAGCGCATGTACCATTACATTAAGTGAACTATTAGTTACGGGTTTTGGCTTTACTTTGTCTATTTTCAGCGGGAACTGTGCTACCTTTTGCTTAGTTCGAACACATTTTTACCGTGCAATGTGAAAGAAGACGAGTTGAATAACTGAGTATTTTTTCTATTTTAATTGTTATGAATTAAAAATAGTTTTAGCATAATAAGGCTCACTTGAACAACAACACTTTAAAACATTTAGCCATTATTTTACTAAGTAATATAATAAGTTACGCTAAAAAAGTGGTTCATAATTGTTGTGCAAGTCAGCCGTATTATGAGCATTACTTTATTTGGTAATAAATTTAGTATACATTGGTCTTACATATTTTGAAATAAAGTAAATGATCTTTTTTAATAAGAAGAAAGGCTAATATTTTCAAAGTTGATAATCATAAAATATGCTTGATTGGTTCTCACCATAACTTAATACAGATTTTTATAACTCATTAATGATCGAGATAGTTTCTGATGATGTTTGAAAATTCAGACATCAGAGTTGGCCACTCTCACACAAAGTTACTTTTTTACAATGAATGGGTTTGCAATTGACTATATATATATATTATTACTTATATTTACTGATGAACGAATGTACGTACGCTTTCTATAAGTCCAAAACCGTTTAACCGTTCGACAATTTGCCGATATAAAACCTTAAATACCGGGAATCCTCATAAAGTTAGCAGGAAGTGTGTTATATTCCGGAAGTGCGGCCTTTCTAAAGCTCCAGACCGCTATAAAATATTTTATGTCCATTTCTCTAGTCAACAACGTCAATTTTTTACAACCTCGCCTTTTTAGTTGTTTTCCTATTATGGTAAGTGAAGATACCGACTGGAAAGTATAACTGTATGCAAATAAAATACTATTTATTTTTATTTAAAAATCAAACTTTTATCGGTGATTTGAACTGGAATTCGATGTCAATATTTTGTAAAGTAAAAAAATCATTACTAACAAACACTTATCAATGGCTGATCGCAAATAAACACTCATAAATTAACGTTTTATTTTCAAACATCTAAATCTGGTATGTATTTATACGGCTGTAAGGAAGGTTTGACATCTCTTGACCCTAAAGTTAGCTACTAACGTACGATAAAAAGAAAAAAAGAGAATATTTTTACAAAAACAAATATCGATAGATTGCTCCTCACTTAATTGCATTTGAACACAAACACTTATTATGTTTAGTTTTCCTTCACTTGTTTTTATATTTTATTATTGTAAATAAAGTATTAATTCAGCTTATTACATTTTCTATCAAACTTAACATTCATTGGTGAATAAAACTGTCTTGACCAATGAATTAAGTCTTAACTACTAAGAAATGCAAGAAAAAGCAAGAATAGATTCGAAGTACATTCAACTTAAAGCTAATAAAATTGTTCTGGAGTAAGCGTCTTCGGATTGAAGCATCCTTTTGATGGCTATTTATTAGTTTAATGAAAGTACTTACTTGAAAAGAGATTTTGAAAACGATTTTCGTATTTTTGTGAAGAAAAAGTTTTAGTTTAAAAATTCGGCTTGCCGTGTGTTTTTTGTAGATAACTAAATATAGATATCTAAATTTTATTATAGATAACTAAATTTTAGCTAAAAAGTAGACAGTATGTGTCCAGTATCCAATTTGGTCAATCAAAATCATGATCACATGTATGTACCACAAAATCCGAGGACATATGCCGTCCGTGGAAGGACCTGATTGTCCAAGAGTACTCCCCTAACGAATTGATTCTGCGAGGGATTCACTACCCTCAGTAACGAGGAATATGACTAAGGAGGAGGAAAAAAGAACTTTTATACCAATACATAAATAAATCGTATAATTCTTATTTGTGTGGAGTTGAGATAAATTAAATATGGCGTGACTATAACCTACTACGTTTTATAGTCTTTATGTATGAGGATAGTCTATAAAACCTTACAGTTAAAGTAAGTACCTGAAAAACATTTTCTCCCGAGTCGTCGACCGCATCACATCTAGCCCAATAAAGTGTAGAAACCAAACTTAATTATTCAATTCCAATCTCGATAGGAACAAATCAGTATTCAAGATAAGGCACGCCAGTAAAACCACTAACGTGCCGTCTGTCTGCATTGCCCTATAAAACTTAGTATATAGGTATACATACAGGGTTAATTTAGTAGTAAGTAACCATCTCTCTCTCTCTCTCTTTCAGTAGTATCTCCTCATAATTGAGGGTCGTGGCCGCAGAAATAATTCGCTAGGCTAATTTGTTTCTGTACCCCATATTTCCATGTTAATTATATAAAAAATCAATGACATTTGATTTTTTTTAGTGAGTGTAAAAGGCGTATACAACTGTTTTTTCTTCTTCTATGAACGTGTGTAAAAGTATACTATAAAAACTGTTTATTAGCTATGTAACGTGTAACCCTGAATGCATAAAAGTATACTTAAACGTACTTGCACTATCTTAGCATATAAAAATTTAAAACGCTCCGGATAGAACTTCGGACAGAAGCGATCGTCAAAGTTTTTATGTACGTGTGGTGTTGCTGATGTTGTTAAGTTATGCTTATTATTGTTACTTTATTGTACTAGCTGTAGAATCTAGTACTAGAGTTTATTTTATTTAATTTTCGGCAAATAATTTTATGAAGTTTGTACTGTGAAACGGACTTTCTTTTTTAAAGACAAAATAGATTTGTCTCTGCGTTGTGTTAGTCAATATTGTAAGCGGTTTAATCATTGGTATATTATAATAATTTAAAGCCGATTTTTTTACTTCATTTTTAGGTATGCAAAGTTTTGTTAAAACATCTAAAAGAAAATCTATTGAAAACGACAGTTTACTTAATTTGACAACATTAAAAATTTAAATTCACAAACATCGATGTAAATTGGCTTTCAAATGCAAATTCTAATTGCTATTAACGATCCAAACTAATTTGCGAGCAAATAGTTTCTAAGCTTCCAACTTAGTTTAAGCATAATGTAACTATTGACTTGAAGACTTTGTAAAGTGCGAAGGAACTTTGTATTAAGTTACTAATTCTACTCAGATTTAGTAAAAGAGTGTAAGCATTCTTCCTAGAAAATCTATTTTCATTGAAGGTATGGAAAACTTTGTAATCCAATATAATAGTGTCGGTTGCATAATTTTATTATTTCAAGATAGATTTAACTAATATTGTAAGAAGGCAAAATCGTACGGTGCCTTCCATTAGTCCCGGATATAAAGTAGCTAATGTATTGTGCTATTGAGAGCTTAAACTTATTTATGTACCAGATTGTACACAAATCGATTCTGCTTTTGTAGAAGTAACTGACATACGGATTAAACGAAAAATTTTCACTTTTATACTATCTCTGATTCGTAAATTTACTCACTAAAAGATGAGACACCTTTGAAAATTTAGGATTTTTTTTCCACAATATATTTCATGAAAATACCTATTTAAAAAAAAAACATACATTTTTATCAATACATTAGGAAATTCTAAGCATTTTCCTCAATTTTAGCAATATTTATAAATCATCGATGTAGGTAGAAAGCGATTAACCGACAGATTTTCATAAATACTAGGCCTCAAATGCGAATTTTATGAGCCGTGAGTAGAATATTTCATTTTTATCACTTCATACACGTTTCAAATGACTGGTTGGGTATAATGGTATACCGATAGCAATAACATTTAGGAAATTTGTTAATATTTTTTCTAAGCTTTAGGCTGCATATACACTAGTACTAGAAATCAAATGAACCACCTGTACACCAAATAGGCTGACGTAATTAGTGTTTTGATAACAAAGTAAGTTTCGGCCAGTTAGATATAATCAACTTGTTACTTGAGACGATTATATTGGCAAAATAAAATCTAATTATTTTTAGTATACATTCATGTGACACATATTATATCTACATATTTTCATAATACAACCTTTGTGAACATACAGCCTTATTTATAGGGAAGATAAAGGAAAAATAGAGCTTCCGGGTCTTCGTCCTAAAGCTATACAAAGCGTTATGTTTCGCCCAATAAATCAAAGCAGCCATTGTAGGTATATTGGCTAAGGAAGTCCTGTGAAACCAGAGGCTTTTATGCGTGAATAATCACATAAATAAGATAAGATAAAGATAAAGATTTTTATTAGTAAACAGGTAAATGTGATACAATTTAGTGTTGCTCTGCCTTCTACTGTAGTGTTGACTGTGTTGTAGAAGGCAGGATCTTCCAGGGGATCAATTTGTTTACAATAAAAATATGTTATTCTAAATAATAATATGCTTTACAAAAACATGTGGCTATTCTTAAGCTAACTTAGCCTAAATATGCATTGTATCAAATAAGTTTCGAAAACAAATTAAATTACATTAAATTACGCCGTTATGTGTGTATATATGTGTGTGTGTATATGTGTGTGTATGTGTGTATATGTGTGTGTGTGTGAATGTGAAACTAAATATAATGATATTTAGTTATAGACTCGTGCTGACTACTTTTATTCATGTTTATTGCCGTTTGTGTCTCAAAATGAAGTTGTTTCATATAATATTGTACAGCTTCATTTTATTTTTCAATGAGAGGTGTTGTTTTTTCAGGAATGCATACAAACGCATGATTAAAGCGCAGGCAGTACTGAAATACATCGCTTGTTATCCTTTTATTCATATTACGTTGAATCAAGAATCGAGTTTCTATAAAATATTCATGTTGGGACAATTACGTATTAGGAAATTCCTGGAATGTTTCAAATGAGCCAACTCATTTCACGAAGACTTACGTATATTTTATACATTTTGCAGAGGTTTATAAGGTGTCTCGTTTTACAAGCGTGGGCTCAAAGTTTGCAAAGCACCTTCGAGAGAAAAGAGAGAAAATTGTCAGAACATAGGCAGTTAAAGCGTTAAAATAAAGAACATAATGCAATACATACATATAAACACTTCAAGGCAAGTGATAACTTCACAATCGGGCTTTACTCTCTTCAGATTTAAACCAAGACCTTTCGATCTCATCATCTGTTTTAGAGACTAAAAAAGTTGTAAATTTAAGAAAGTACTTAATTCAAATCTATGTGCTTTTTTATAAACATAAAGGTTATTGTATTGCATTAAGTAGATTTAAAAATTGTTTCTTGCTACACCCCAATACCCCGGGGACATGTAATTTTTTTTTGTAATATTATATGAAATAAATAAATAAAATAGATAGAAGTATAAACTTTATAGTGAAGAATCCTAAACTCAGCTAGCTGCTAAAGTATTCATTCGGACTTGGGTGCTGAATTAACGGTCTACATGGTCAGTCTTTAAAGACCATAAAGTTAAAGGCCCTTAAAATACTTAAAGAGCATTTAGTGGCATTAACATAAAGGGTTTTATAGGGTTGGATGACAAATTAATTTGTAGATTCTGGATAGCTGACATAGTTAAGAAGCTCGACGCCTTATTAAACTTAGCTCTTACTCTTACAGTGATTTAACATCTAATACCCTGCCACTCACGTACAAAAATCAACTCAAAAATGGTTTATTTTTATGCATCACTTAAATAACTTATTCTTCATCTTATTCGATAAAAAGAAGAATAAGTGATTCGTAGTCGTCCTCGTTCGTGTCGAGAGTTTATCAAGCCGCCCTGGGGGCCTCTGATAAACAAGCAACACTGAAGAGTAAGATCTATCACGCATGCTATAATAAACATATTTACACTGCATCTGAATTTTCTCCTAAACAAATATACTCACTTACTATAGTGGGAACAGTTCTTAAACAGCAGCATTTCTTCATCTTGCTCTAACAAGCCTTTCGTTTCCTTCCCCTCAACAATGAAATCGTTCCGATAAAGCTAGGCTTTCAACGCACTTTGTATTGGGGAATGTAACCTCGACATTGGAAAGGATAGCTTTGACTCTTGTTTAACATATTTAAGAGCTTTTGTATTGTTGTAAGTGGTTCCTTCCTTTCGCTTTATCTGTTTTCCAAAGTTTTTTGAAAGGATTGTATTGCACGTTTTAATTATGTGTACCTAAATGATTGTGTTGTTTTCCCTCGTAGTAGAAATAAGGCACAGACAAGAAATATAAATTAATCTTATTATAAACAGCATAAACCTATGAACAAAAGTATCGGTGTTTTCTGTTCAAAAATGGTCAACAAAACTCAAATTTTAGCAAATCCGTTTAAAAATGGTTTTAAATTTACTTTGGTTGGTACCTACATATATCTATAAAACTTTTTATAAAAGCAGGCCCGTATTGATGCGTCTTACCGTACGTCCAATCTAATAGTAGAGGCTACCAACCCCCTCACTTAGCACTAATAGCCAATTAACCAAAATGGTTGTCTGACCCTAGTGAGATGATGAGAAATCTGGCAATTTTGAAACGGGGAACGTAATTGTTTATTTCTTAGTTTCTTGTAAGAATTGTTCCTGCTAAAAATTATAACCCTTTATGAATGGAATTTTTAAAGGGGCTCTGAATAAAACCATACAGTTTTAGAAAACGATGCTGTAGAAACATATTATTCACATCTTTGTACCATATTGACTGGCCTGTTCCCGCGTGACACTAGTATTAGTGCATTTTAAAATTTTATAATTTTGAGTGTGATCGTTTGTATGTATAATAAGTATGTATCCGTTATCTAGTACCACGACACAAGCGTTTGCTTAGTGCGGGGCCAGAGGGCGCAGTGTGCAATGTCAAAAAAAATAATGTAAGCCATATTACCACTTTAATTTATGTATGTTTATTTCTGTTTGTAATTTTTGTGTTCTTACGGTGTACATTAAAGTTATATTCTATTATATTGTTGTCTAGCATGTCTATAGGAATCTAACTATTAGGTACATATTTTGTTACAATTTTTCATAGTTTCAAATGATCAAAGCACGCAAACAAAATCCAAAATGCAAGCAGACGCCGTAAAAATAAATCTTGCGCAAAAACTGTAAAGTAAAAATCCACGCGCTGTCTTCATTCAAAACAATTAAAACACGAATAAAACTGCTCAAACGTTCACGACGAATCTATTCACAGTCGTTATTAGAGTCATTAAAGTTTACAGTTAATTTATATGCATAACTAATCTACTTTCAACACTTTACGAGCTACGCAGGGAAGCTGTTTTATGGCTGAATGGGAGCCATATTGTTCAATGCAGCTTAGCTTGAATTGTGGCGCCCCATTTACACGTAATAATTTTATTTGTGTGTAGTTGCGTAAGGATTTATTCTGGGACTTCGATTTGTGAGAGGTCTAAGGAAAGAAAAATCGAAGGGTTTTATTATCATTTTTTAGTCACGGCAATAAATTACATTTTGTTTTAATTTATTTTTTTCATTTTGGGCGCTTCTTTGGGTCCGATATTATGACACGTTAAATTGTAGGCCCCAGCTGTTGTCATAGTACGACAGTCGTTAAGCCATGTCAGAGACCCCTAGGGCAGCTTGATAAACTCTCGACACCAGAGTTGGCCACTCACATTCGATAAGAAGAAGAAGTCACGGCAATAAATAATTTGACTACTAGAGCACACAACTACTTGTGATCAACGACATTGTTCAGGGTTTTATTAATGTCGTTGCTTGTGGTTTAAGATTTCTATATGAAAACTTGACTTAAATAAGTTCTTCAATAAGAATATCTTCAATAATACATACAAACATTCTTTTATTTTGTTCCTTATAATTCTGTGAGCAGTATAAATACTCTCAAAAACCGAATGAATTAATTTATTATATTTTTGTAAAAATGCTTCATTTAACTTGAACCATGTATCTTTAACTTTCTTTTCTCTCCCCAACTCCAGTATTCTGATCATACTTTTCACGGTAGAAAGAAGACAGATAACGATCTGATAAGATACCTTTACCTTACTTGTATACCTACCTTTTGATCTGTTGCTCTAACTAACCGTAGCAGGGTACTATTCTCTAGGGATACCTTTTCTCTATCAAAATATTATGTAGCAAGTCTTGATTCTGAGAAAATTTACGCAACATTTACTGAGAAAAATCGTAGAAGGTAGACATTAAATAAAATTTACCATAAGTAAATGGTGTGCTTAGCGGCTTATATAGTGTAAAAACAATCCGAAATATTTATTTTTGTCAACTGACCTCTAATGTGCCTAGCGGTTCTTCAAATGCTTCATCATCATCATCATCCACATCCCTTAGGATCCCACTGCTGGGTATAGGCCTCCCTTTGCATGTGCCATCTGCGTCAATCTTGTGCAGACCGCATCCACGTTGGACCCTTAAAATGCTTACCTACAAACAAAACAATATAGTTATTTTTTCAATTATTTTACTCGAACAATTTGTTAACTTAATTCCTTCGCTCATTTCGTAACTTCAAGCTTAATCTGGTACATAAACCACGTATAAACTTAAGAGATTTACTATAATACTTCAAATAGTCAAAACTTCACCTATGTTCGTAAGTTAGGTAAGTTACGTTCCCAAGTTTAAATTAAGTAGCTTCTTTAAGCATGCAGTCTACACCTGAAAACGTTCTGAAATTCTGAAGTTAGTGGACAGTAATACAAGAAACAATGTCGAAACAAAGTTAAACGAAACTTGCTTTATCTATGTTGAAATATTTTGCTCAATGTGTTTGACTTATTATTTGCTGCCTAGTAAATGCATGCTTTACTATGATTGTAAATTCCACAACTAAGACTGAATGTTTATTTTTTATTTTTGAGTTTGTCATCTTATCCTTTTATCCTAATGTATGAGGTATTTTTTATAAAATATGAATTATTTTCATATATTCAATGTGAGTATATTCTGAAAAGATTTTCAGAGGCATTGAAGCATTTCTCTTATTTCATACGATATTTTTATAAGATAATAATTATTTTCATTTATTAATGTACATGTGAATACATTCCGAAAAGATTCTCATAAGCATTCACGAGAAATCAGGAAAAATATTGACCAAAACACAATACCAAATCCGAAATCGTAGAATTACGACAGCTCCACACTACATGATCGTAAATACATTATTATTGATCCAGATAAAGGGGAGGCGGTCTTTATCGCATAATAACTCACGATCCGGAACTAATTTCATTTATATTGTGCGGAACTCCAGCAATGTCGTAACATCTGTAGACGAATACTCTGGAAAGTTCTTATTATGGACTAGATATTGTTTTTGTCTTTTGTCGAAAATACATATATATTTTCAAAGTATCATTAAAAAACCAGCTGTGCAATGAGTTTTATGGCTATAATAAATTAGCCATATTTCTATAAAACAAAAAAGTACATTAATAAAACTTAACTTTAAATATTTGGGTGTGTATGTACTTAACTTTTTATCTCGTATGTTACAAATAGCATCCTTAAAACTTAACTTACATTGAAATGAGTATGCAGTTTTGTTAATCGGTGTATGTTCCGTTTAAAAATAATACTATGCAGCAATGTTCTCTTGTCTTTGTAGCCGCCACGGAATTGTTGTTTTGTGTTAGACAACCAAAAATAAATACGGCGTGGGTGGAAAGATTCTTGTTTCTACCAGGTGAATAGATGTGGCGATTTTTGCTGAAATCTGTAAGAGTAACCGAGTTAAATACAATAACAAAACATAGTGGCAACACAAACATGATTATGTTTTTATGCCTTTAATGCGAGTAATCTAAAAAATAACATTGTTCATCATCATTATCATCCACAGCCTTCTCTATCCCACTGCTGAGCATAGGCCTCTCTTTGAATAAGCCAGCTGTATCGATATTGTGCAAACCTCATCTATAAAGAAACCACGTCTGTATACATGCAGTGTCATACAGTGTCGAGAGTCAAAAATATTAGTGTGTAGCTATTTCCGTAGTTACATTTTTAGCTAGATTTCAGCCCATTTTTGACATAGCTCAATCAAATCTTTGACTCTTATTACATGTGGCTATAATTCTTCCATTCCGAAAACAAATTATTGTAAACTTCCTCTACATTGCTAGCTTCGTGTGAGAGCAAACCGCTGCGTACCTACAACAAGCCAACCAAAACCAATGTCGGGGAATCCAACCATATGTTTATTTATGTTCCAATACAGCTATTCCAACGAACAACTTTATTTTAGGGCTGTTTTTATTACAATTTTTTATTTTTATTGTTCGAGTAACGCCTAACATGGTAATGTTGCTTTAATTACACCCTATGGGTTCGAAATTATTGCTCTTCGGTTTTTATTTTTGAATAGTTTAACATGTGTAAATATTTATAGGTTTGAGTGGAAGTATAACAAACATTAGGGTTTTCTGAGTGATGGGTAATTTAGAGTGTTTATTTTAATGTTTTTATTATTGAATATTAAATTTGGTTGCTTACTTAGTTGGCTTATAGTTAAAATAGTTTTATTGTAAAATAACACAGCCAATTTCATTTAGTTTGGAATACTTACTTACTTGAGGTCAAATTAACTTAAGTATCTACCTATCACATGTTATGATCAAGTATGGAAGACAACTTGCATAAAAAAAACTTAGACAAGAGGAGGAAGGGAAATATCACGTCACTCCCATAGGTACATTGATCTCTCTATTCAATAAGCGAGCGTCGTGCCTCCAGCACAAGAGATTGCCATCTTCGCCGGTCTCAACTTCAAGTTCCTGCAAGTCAGCTTCCAAGCTTTATTGAATAAACGCAGCTTTATTTAATAACAGAATAGGTACTTTAGTTCTAATAGAGTTCAGTAGCCATGTATGGCTACATTCACGAGAATCTAACAATGTAGGTAAACGTACGCATTAGTATAATATTGTTCTAATGATTCATATCGTAGGTTTCATAATTACTGCAGCTTTGTTAACTGTTCACGTTCTCACATCTGAGTTTGCTTAGGGGTCAGAACTCACCATGACTTCGTACCATAAAGTAAGTTCGTATGAGACTGACCAACTTTAGTCAGAGTTTTGAAACCGCCCTAAGGGCCTCTGTCATGGCTTACTATGACAAACAGCCGGGACCTACAGTCGTTGGGCCATAGTTTCAAAACAGTGACACCAGAATTGGCCAGTCTCATACGATCTTAACTATAGTTTAGTGTGTATTCACGCTATGTTATTGTGTAACACCATGTATATAATAGCTTGTTATCGAAATTACACCTGCCTTGTAACTGCTATTTCAGTAAATAACTGCTATTTCAGCTAACAACACTAACTGCTATTTGAATCTGAAGTTACATTGGAAGGCTAACAATGAATTGCTGTTCTCAGAAACTCTATTTTCATTATTGATATTTGTGGGTATTCGCAATACTAATGAAGTTAAACTAATATGTATATTGTTTTGACTTTTAATGGATTTCATTGAACTATATGTACATATGTTCACTATGTACTGGTTTAAATATGTATGTATTATTAATAATAATAAATAATAAGTGCCCCGGCCCCACTGATGCCTCAAAAATACCTACCGGGTGTAAGACCCGTGATTCTGTAAATATAGGTAAATAATAATATTTTTTTCAGGACATATCACACAGCGCCATCTAGCCCCATATTGAGCTAACTCTAGTATCATGTGTACTAGATAACGAATATAATACATATATACGTTTCTTTTGTAAATACATACTTATTATACATAGAAACAACCAGACTCAACACAAGTAATTACAAATTTTAAAATTCATAATTACTTGTGTTACTATTAATTAACTATATAATCTTGATTTGATTTTTAACGGGTTTCAAAAGAGCATTTTAATTTAATTGTGTTCTGTTTGTTTGTTAGGCGATTCTTTGTGTATGCAATGTAATGTATTGCAAATCATTCTTTTCTTGTTATGTAAATAGGTCTGGTTTTAAAATTAGCCTTTTGTTTACTCTTTTTTTATAACGAGACATAAAATACCTAGGTGTCACTTTGGACTGTAACCTTAAATAGACCGAACATATTAAACAGCTGTCACCTCGAGTTAAGAAGCTGATAAGCGTCTTCAAAGAGCTAAGGCATCTCATGACTTACACATCACTGAAAAAAATCTACTATGCCCTTGCACAATCACTGCTAACGTACTGCATCACTTCGTGGGGTGCAGCTGCCAAAACCCACCTTAAAAAAGTTGAAATCTCACAGAGAGCGCTCCTCAAAGTAATGACATTTAAAAAAAGACGATTCTCAACAGCAGATCTGTATAAAGAGTGTGCAGTGCTCACTGTGAGACAGCTCTTTATAAAAGCAGTAATTAGTAGACAGCATTTAATGACTGACATAAATAGTAGAGAAACAACAAAGAGTAAGAGAAGAAAAAATCAAATGCTTAAGACGGAAAGAACCAGAACAAAATTCGGAAGGCAATGTATGAGCAAATTAGGACCTTTTCTTTACAATTAAATCTGTAAAACTTTAAATATAGCAGATAAATCAAAATACGAATGCACCAAAAAAGTCACAGAGTACTTATTAACACTAGATTACGCTGAAACTGAAAAAAATCTAGATAAAATATGTAACCAAACTTAGTATATTCATGATAAAAAAACCCGCAGCATTACATTCTATATCTAACCAATTATAGTCTACTCGTATAGCTATATTTTAATAAATTTACTTATTCATGAGTTTAGTAGTCAGTTTCAAAATCAAAATATCACACTCCTTCACACACATACGTGCACACACACACACACACACACACACACACACCTACATTAATTCCCAAAACACTGAAACACACAAAGTGGTTAAATGAGAGTTAAAGAAAATGTATACTTATATAAGCATAATACAAACCACAAAATAGTTTCTCGATCAATTCTACCATAATTATTATGGTAGAATTGCGTAGGCTAAGTATCTTACGATGTATCTTACACTGAGACACATACGGAATCTTATTGTACATATTTTAGGTTTTAGAACAGGTAACACTCTATCTGTCAAAGTAAAATTTTGTAAACATTATGTTTTTGTTAGTATTAATAGGGCTTCGTGATTGTTTTTTATCAGTTTTATTAGCATTAAACTTAGACCATGCCTTTAAACCTTGGTGTAATATTGTAAGTAAAAGCTTACCGTGGCGAGAAATACTGCAGCCTTGCAACACAAGGTCCCTGTGACACTTAGTGCAGAGCTCAGTTTACCTCACCAACGTACCTTTGTAAGTTACTATTTTTACTTTAAGTTTTAGTTATTTTAGGGGTACGTATACACTCTGTAGTACATAAATAAAGGATTTTTATTATATTTATTATTATTATATAAATGGTATCATATAAACTTCATAGATACTAAATAACATTTAAAAACCCACTGTAACGCCTGGTAACGATTTCGAAAAAAAACAACTGACCCTATTTCAATGGTATTAAATATGAATAGATTATTTAATCAGTTAATTGGTTTATATTACTTTCGTGTTTGATTGTCCTGTTATTTTTTTTATCAAATCGGGTTATCTGAATTGACCGTTTTATTCGTGGCTTTCTACGTTCGTGACAATTGTCCACTATTCACCAGACAGCATTATTACCTAACTGACCTTTGTCTAAAATGTATCCTATTTAAATGTATCCTATTTAGATGCTTTTGTTTTAAAGTCAGTATTTTTTTTATAATAAAATTGAAGTAATTTGTTTCAGAATTGCTTCCATAAATAATTTTAAAACACACTTTCCATTATTATTTTAAACTGAACAAAAAAAATGATTTTAATATTAGGTATAGTTATAGAAGAATTTAATGCACATACAATGAATACAAATTGAATATTCACAACATATCAGTGATCATGATTATTTCGTTTTGGTTAGAGAAAATCTTTGCTATCTAAAAAAATACATTTAGTAGTACGTCGAGTCTAATTTCCATAGCTGTGGAAAATTTTCTTGTACTTTTATTACGTGGGATAGGTTTACGTTTGACTGCAGCCTGCCTGATGTTAATCATTGCTGCAGCCTATGGTATTACACGTTTACCTAGAAGATACCTAATAACTCTAGTTTTGAAGACCCCTGGACTGTAGTAAACTTAAACAAATTATATTAAAGCAAAAAACTTGTGTTTAAATACAGTGTAAATTATAAGTAATCATTACATTTAAAAAAAATGCAAAATAATTATAATAAACCAGCATAATTAAAAAAGCAACCAAAGTACACACTGGTAATTGCGTTCCATTTGGAGGGAAACAGAACAGACATTTTCATAATTTTCGCAGTAACATGTAACTCATACGTGACATAGAAACAGATAAAACGTTTCATTTGTGACATTCTTGTGTATTATTTGCAGCTTCATTTGATAGAGCATTTATATATTAAGAGTTACTGAAAAAGTTGCCGATGATTAACGTAAAAAACTGATTTAAAAAGAATTGGAGTTTGTTAGAAACTTTATCTATATCTTTTTATATAGTATATATAATAAAGCTGAAAAGGGTTAAAAATCTGAACTATAAAAACATTTGAAAAAAAATTTTTGGAGATACTTCGATAGCCGAACACGTTTCAATACAACAATTACCATATTTTTTTCTGTTTATCTGTGTCTCTGTTTAAATGCTCATCACGCAAAAACGGCTGAACGGATCATCATGATTTTTGGTATGTAGGTAGTATGAGGTCTTAGTCTTTAATGCAAGCAAAGCCGTGGGCGTCCACTAGTATTTTAATAAGCTTCAAGCTTGTTCAGGTATCTTAATTTTTGTTTTAATATTGCCATCATTACTTTTTATTTGATAAAGCATAGATTTCCTGTAACACCACGCTATGTACAATTCGTAAGCTGGGGCTTAGTAGATATTACAATGATTGTTATTGTAGGTAATTATGGTCATCTCAACTTCCTCGGGATAAAACCAAGGACATCAGCTTTTATGAAATCGGGTAGAATTTTGCTTGGAAAATCGATAAAATATTTTACATAATAAATTAAGATTAAAGATATTCTGTCGAAAGAACACATCTAGATAACAATCCTCAAAGGTTTTGTAGTTTTGGAGGTTTTGTTTTAAAAAACGAAGGTTCGTTTTAGGTTTGGTTTTGTTTTGGAGGTTTTTTATATATATAAATATCTATGAAATCAAAACTACTAAGGATAAGAAAACGTTAAAAATGGGCATAAGTATGGTAGGTATTGGCACACACAATTAACATTAATTAACTTTTCTCAAATTAATTACTGCAAAGTTCAAGAGATTTGTTTACTTACGTTAATGATGAGTCATTAATTATTTCAAAGGCTCTGTTTACTGAACTAAAATAAACTGTTCGTCTTTGCCAATAAAACGAGACTAAAACTATAATTATGAAAATCTAATAATATTAAACTTTAATGAATAAATTTAGGACAGAATATTATTTAAAACAGCATATTTTAAACGTTCTTAGAGTTATTGCTGCTGATTTAAATATTTAATAACAAAATATGAATATTTAATCCAATCACTTTAGCACCCAAGGGAGGCTAAATTAAAATTATTTTAATAATGTTGGTGGTGGTTCATATACTTTAGGAACACCTTTTTATAGCGCCCTATATTTTCCTTGGTGAAATTTTAGAATGCCTCGCAAATTCAGGTTATTTTATAAACATGAACTTATACCAATTAACCGAATAAAAAATGGATTATAAGCTGTATTGTAAAAGGATAAGCAATTTTTTTGGCACAACAGCAGCAACTATTTTAGTTCACCAACTGCGTTCCTTTTAACATGTTTCTTCTTAATCTGCGCTGTAAAATCACAACAAAAAAACGAAGTTAAAAATAAAAATAATCGTCCCGATGACGCTAAATGCAATCTCATGCCGTAAAAGTGCCATTCGGCTATTACGTCCAGCATTTACGTCTGCCCACGAACATTTGTTTACGCGCCGAAATAAGGTTAACTGTGCGGAGCGCACAAACTATACAATTTAGGGACTTCTAAATGCTCTAAACATAACATACAAGAACCGTATGTCAAATATAGACTAATCTAAGAAGGTCTGTCACGCGTTCTCCTTGAGATTAAATCAATACCACAACTCCCATAATAACTCCCATTGTCAATCAAAGAAGCCAACTCTTTGGGCATATTTAAGCACAAACTAAAAATGTTTTTGGTAGGAAAAGCCTATAGAGTAATACTCTTTCAAATCTTTTCTTCTTGACCGTACCATTTGACTTATATAACTTTTCATATTGATTTTACAACAAATTTGTTTTTTGTAAATTATTAAACTTTATGGCAATTATAATTCCAGACCATATTACAGATATATTGACATTAGGTATACAATATTTATAGTGACATAAGTATATTTAAATTTAAGTTTTCAATGTTGTATATTATTTTAATTGTAATTTGCACGCCCTATGGGTGGAAGTATAGAGTTCCTATGTAATCTCACTACCATCAATTGTACCTATATTTCGCAATAAATATCTTTGACTTTGACTTTGAATATTATAGATATATCGACCTTTGTCGTCATATTTGTAATTAACATGTGTCGTGGATTCATTCATTACATTCGATATCTATAGTTTTGACAGCATATTTATTTAATTAAGAGTAACCTCATCATTCTTTAAAAAAAAACTACGTACTATACTGAAATTACGATGATATATCACTGTGTTATGGTGCTAAGGGGAAATAAACAGTATTACAAAGTAATACTGATATTATGATGTTCTGTAACTGTTCAATTAACGAACAAACGAATACACTTTTATTTTTATAATATGTTATTAATAATGTGACGGTTTTTTAATATCAATATGGTGTCTCGCGGCTTTGATATCGTTGGTACAACGTAAGAAAATCCTCGTAAAAGTACGTAACTGTGGGCGATCATGACAGACGATTTGCACGTATACGGCGCTGGCTTGTATGTTAGTTTTGTTTAGAAGAAAGTTAAAACTTAGCCAGACGTTCTGCATGGTGTTTCACAATGAGTCGGATATGATCCGATCCGCTCGTAGTAAAAATGGTAGAAATTAAATATAATGGTAGAAATTTAAAATATAAGTTTTAAGGCTAATTTTACGATTTTTACTGTAGATTTCATATGAATAATTATATATGGAAATGAATCAATGAAATAAGTAATAATTAAGTGTAAATCGGGTTAAATATCATGAAAAAACCAAATCGAACTTATCATCGACGGAAACGATTCCGCTAGCTTTTGGCTCACGGAACGGTTCCGATTTTTCTGATGAATAAATTTGTTAAAAGATTCGTATAGAATCATTGTGATTTGGAAAAATCCTTTCCGTGCCAATTGATTTCGGTCTCAATCGAATCGGATCCGTATCCGACTCATTGTGAAACACACCGCTGGTTATATATAGCTATAGATTTTATAGACTTAGTTGGTATAAATACGTCAGGAAAATTTAGACTCAGAAAAAGTTGTTGTGCAATTATTTTTTAAAGGCTACCTGTTTATCGTTTTCACCTTTATGAATTTGACTATATCAAGAAAAACATCTGACGTCCGGTATTTTTTTTTAATCTTGCAATAAAAGTATTATCGGTAAAATTTAAATTATTTTTCACAATTGTTGCGGAAAAGTTAAGAAAAAACATTACAACATCCAGGAAATCGTCTTTCTTCTTAGCCCCGAGAAAATATCATTTCTTTTCTGTCATTTAAACTTAAATATTTCATAGGTGCCGTAGAATGTGCCAAGTAAATCGAGATATCAACGGCAACTGACAGATCCCTATTAAACTCCATAAGTGAGGAGTCAGATATTTTCCTTGCGTCTTCTTAGTCAGGGTTACTCAAACTGATTTTATAAAAGTATACATATAATAAAATTTTATTCGTGGATTTGTAGTTTTCTTATCTTGTAGCCACGGTTAAAAGGTCTCCGTGAATGTATGAAGGTACTGAAAGTAGCTTTAGGTTACATTAGTTTATCTTAAAACAACAATAAATAAAGTATTCTAAAGCTCATTATATAAAGTTACTTATGTCTTTATAAAAGTACAATTTTATTTTCACTACCTAACGTTTGATTAGCTTTTGATCTGTCAATTCCCGTTTTACGGTTATCTACGATGCATTTCAAACGTCAAGTGGTAACCTCAAAACAATTATCATTCTAGCTTAAAAATAAAATTACATACATCCTGTCAACTTACAGCGTACGCAACGCGTACAAACCTTAATAACGAAAACATTTCACATAAACTCGCGTCACGTTTCACGCAGTTTGAGAACCTTAAACATTTCGACTCATAAACCTCTGGAAGTACCTAAAGCTGATTTCCCTCACGGCTTCGCGCGGATTATTTACGTGGAAAGAGGAATCGGCAACTATAATTCACTTATGCTACGTTTGATTTTAGTTCTCGGAATGTAGTATAGATTACGATGTTACTTTAACTTTGTGTTTAGACTACACCTGTCTTCTGGGAATTCTGTGAGGGTAACAGATGTGGAAGAGGTATTTGTAGGCAGTACGATTTATCCTTTTTCTCTTTTACCAAACCAGATTAGGTTGCTAGGTATTTGATAAAGAAAGTATAAGTATAGTAAGTACGTGAAGTGTTATAATCACGTATGTGGATTGGGGAAATTATATTACTTACTATGGAATAATTGAAATTAACTAATACCTACTAGTATTATTATGATAAGTTAATTCGCTTCGTTTGCAAAGGTTTCCTTGATTATATTATATTCCTTCACTTTTAGGTTGCTATAACGGAAAACAGTACCTATGTAGAATAGACGTAACCCATACTTCCTTAACTCTGTGAGTCGTATTTCCTCATGACTGAGGGTCGTGACTCCCCCGCAGAATTAATTCGTTAGGGAAGTTCTCTTGGGCAAATACATCGTGGTGCGCACCCAGATCCTTCCACGGAAGACTTGTCCTTGGATATTGTGGTCCTCAAACATGTTGGTTTCCTCACGATGTTTTCCTTCACCGTTAAGCGTGTGCAAATCCACACATAACTTGAAAATACAAGTCATTGGTGTAGCGCCGGGTTCGAACCAGGGTGCGTCTGGATGAAAAGCAGAAACTGGAACCGCTAAGCCACACTCGCTTACATAGGTACTTCCTGAAAGCTATAATTAATTACTGTAACTTCCAAGTACAAGTAAAGCCTACCTCTTACCACTATAACTAGTTTTGTACAGCGAAACCCATTAATCTAAGTTAGAAATGTGGTGTAATCTACCTTGACAAGTTAAGGCACTCTAAGACACCTGTTTAGAAATTCTGGATCAGTGTGACACTTAACAACTTCTGTTTGTAATCCTACTAAGTGGAACTTCCCTAGAGGAACTCTAAGTAATATGTACATATTGTACATCATTCCAAGTTGGTTTTAATAATCCGAAAGCTTTTAATGGAAAGTTCTTAAGCCACTGTAACAGATACTGTTTCTACTACAGATATCATCAAATTGATGAAATTTTAAGTAGGTATCTTTACGTTAAAAAAAGACAATTCCCACGAGAAATTTGGAAGTTTTCCTATAATTCACCATCTGACAAATTGTGTTCAAGTCCAAAGCCATTTTGGTAAAAAACAATCGGTCCACTTTTCTTGGAAGATCTAGAAATATTAATATACCTAATGTGAGCGATTAAAGAAACTTTTTTATAAGATAGGCTCACGCTCAACTACAACTTGCCTGATGGTAAGGAACGTTGTAATATACGATCATGCGCGCTTACCTAGAAGAAACCGGTTTACTCTCGACTTGGAAACCGACATATAATAGTTCAAGGGGAATAGATAAAAAAATCTGGTTTTTGCCCAAAGCAGTACCATGTTCAAAATAAAACAGAAGCATAATAAAAAAACCGTTTGGTTAACACAATTAATAAAATGTCTCATCATCATCATCATCATCCACAGCCTTTGGGATCCCATTACTGGGTATAAGCCTCCCTTTGTATGTGACATCTGCGTCGATCTTGTGCAGACCTCATCCAGGTTGAAAGAAGGTTAGAATATAAAAAAAAAACCATAATAATTATCATCCGCGAAAGTATGGAAAAACAAGCTTCCAAGTATAATTACGATCCCGACACATGTTATTTCAAACTCCAACATAAATGTAATGTTATGAAATGTTTGCTTTGACTTCTCTTCATTTTACGCCGATGGAATAAAATATTTGCCTGTAAAGTAAATAAACAAGACTCACTTGTTATGTAATTTTACGAGTTTGGAGTTACTTTCATAATATAAGTTAGAAGTTGCCGTCAATCAACAAAATAGGTTATGAAGATTTTGCAAATGAAAGGCACATAATATATAGACAGATAGAAGAAGAAGAACTTAATATTTCTATTCAAGTGACATTAAATCTAACTGCGATTACAAACCGATGTAACAATATTGACAGATATCCAGGAAATTACTAAGCTTAGATGAAACTAGGGCTAGTCCTAAAACTGGATAATATTTCACCATAAATACAAAGTATTAACATTTAACTACATTAACATTTCATCTGTTTGAGTCGTAATTCCTCATAACTGAGGATCGTGACTCCCCCGCAGAATGAATTCATTGGGGGAGTTCTCTTGGGCAGATACATCGTGGTGGGCGCCCTTGTCCTTCCACGGATGCCTCTTGTCTTTGGATATTGTGGTCCACATACATGTCGGTTTCCCCACGATGTTTTCCTTCATCGTTAAGCGAGTGCAAAACCACACATATCTTGAAATACATTACATGCATTGGTGTAAGGCCGGATTCAAACCAGGGTGCGTCTGGATGAAAAGCAGACACAGGAACCGCTGAGCCACACTCGCTTACTATACCTACTTATAACTTTTCATTGAACACCATACATTCAAAGTATTCAACATTAGGAGTCCATTCATAGTTTAATTAACGTCTAAATGATCCAAGACGTGATATCAGAAAAACAGAGTATGTTTTAATTTTCGTGATATGAAGAATTTGTTAATTCGTGAATGAATAATTCGTTGTAAATACATACATTAACGGCACTTGTCCAAGGGAATAAATCTCCGAGATTTTTTTTTGTAATCGCTGTAAACAAGACGTCAAATACAAAATCGTACATTACAAAATATTCTGGAAAGTTAAAGTGAAATAAACTGGTTGTATAAGTAAAATTCAAACACAAAATTCAAATTCAAAATTATTTATTGTCATATAAAATGTACACAAACAATATATCTCTAAAATACCGTACTGGACGCCGCCGGTGCGTCTGTGTTGCGGTGATTAGCTCCTTCCGGGGTCTTAACTTTGGAAAGTATACATTTGAAAACGGTTACGTTTCTAAAATACACCAAAACTCATTTAAGTCCTAATATACAGACAAATAATTAAGAAAGTTTTGTATTATTTCCGTAAGTTTTTTGCAACTGAAACGGTCGGTCTATGACCTGTGGGTAAATACCCTAAGCACACCAACACAGAATAGACTCATAGTCCCCCAGATTAAATTCGTTTTATTTGCATCCTACGAATAATTAATGTATACCACAGAATACTTTTAACAAATGTGGCATCGATAATCCGCAATTAATTTATTGCCTACACATCACTCGCACACAAATTTGGCTTGTGATTGATTTAGATCCCGGAAACAGTCAAATGATGTTTGAACGCAGTTGAAGGATTAAGCCTTTCCACTCAACCGCGGCAGTGGTGCCTTCTATTAGACTGTTTTTGGCTTATTTACATTTCTTTAAACAGGAATTATTCGCAGTTTGCATCGTATCTAAATAACACTCAGATTAAATAGGGGAAATCCACTCCTACTTTAGTTTAAACTCAATTAAGATGGAGAGTTAGATATTCTATTTCAGTAGTATTTAGGAGATGGAAGTCGATTTTGCTCTTTCCTTAATAGATTTTTGTGCTTTTGTTTAGGTATGAGTGAAATTTCGATCAGTTTGCTCTGTATACAAATAATGTGTATATTTAGTAAGGACCTCATCAAATCGATCTTTAGTCAGTTTTGGACTATAATTAAACAAACAACCATCAATATTTCTATGTTATTTTTGTACCTACATGTCGCCTAATAACTTAACGTAACTTTTGTTCATAAGTTATTAAGTATATTATTGTTATAAACGTAATTGATTAACCATTATTCATATACATATAAAATTGATTATTTACTAATTTCCATAAAACTGTGCTCCATATTTTCAACAATAAATTGTGTAAGCTTGGTTCTTTTTTAAATAAAATAAAGTGAGGCAGTTAAAGGCTGTATTATTAAATGTCTTCTTGATAAATTGCTTTCATTACATTTTCAAAAGAAAGAGGAAAATATCCACGTTTTTCATATTGAAAAAGGAGATTAAAACTTAATCAAAATATTTCAGATAGCCTTTTTCAATATCGACATCAATATTACAAGTAAATTACATCCGAAGCTAAGAGATTTTGAAATATGTATTTATAAATAACTAACCTACTTAAATACTTGTATTACATAAATTTATTATATTTTAGTAACTTCGTATACCTAAATTATTCGAAACGATAGTAAGCCATAAATTTATTATTTATCAATGCAAGCCAAAATATTTCGTCGCTTTTGTCCTATAACCTAAGTGTCTCTTCCAATTTCCTTTACACAATAAGAGCATAAATAATATCGTTTTCCTGTTTATGGACACGACATTCTTAACCCAAATAATGGCGCCAACAAATTATTGTTTTCAAAGGCAAATGACTCCCTATCATTGTTTACGACCTTTGAAATTTCTCCCGCGTAATATCGACTACATCAAAATTATGAAGTGGCAATAAAAAGTATTACCCGCATACCGAAATATTCTGTGGAACGTGGAATGTTGTGAATTCTGTAATGGGCTCTCTATCACTGGCTAAATCACTCTGTGCAGTGAAGACGAATGTGCCGCTCCATGGAAGAATGACTCCTATTATTATCCTGTTCTAAATGCTAAACTGTGACCTACATTTCGTCGTCTCGTCGTGCAAACAATGTTTTTAGGATACCTATTAGCTAAGACTTCTCAGACGCGGATTGCTTTAAAGTGTATGTACTGTTAAACAAATGCCATCAAATCCTGGCCCTGACCTTATTCCATCAAAAGTTTCGCGAAATCGAATTCTACTTATAGACTTAATTTTGTTTTGATTGACGTCGCCGGAAAGTTATTCACTTTGTCTTTTATGTTATGACTCAAAAGAAAATATTATTCATCAAGCTAGAGTTTATAAAAGCTCGACAAGTTAATTAAACTTGCTAATGAAAAGAACTGAAATTGAAAGAAGGAGAAGCACATTTTTAAGTCTTGCATTTTTATACGGAATTTTAATAACGCAAAGAAACATTCATAAAATATATTTAATTAGTTTGTCTTGGAATGATATGAGGTTGGAATAAACACAATGATTATTATATATACTATCAGACACACTAAAACTCCTTTACAAAGCGGTGATAAAAGTGCTCATCAACTGAATTACGTTCTCTCGTAAAAGATCATTGCATCTAGCAGGTGTTGCAATTACATATCAAACATACCGAATGTTCTTCTAGAATAATTACATCTCTCCGTTCTACCCTCAAAGTATAATTGGCTATCATTGCCCGATAACACTTTCACCTGTGGAATTTAATTTGAGATATGGCAACATTAGGTATTAACGCTAACGGTTATGGGCGCAGTAATGAAACCTGTCTACGGTTATTAAACTCGTTATAACTTGATATTGGCGATGACACTATGGGGTTAAATGGTTCAGCAGACAATGTAGAATGTTTGGTAAAGATTAATACATTTGGATTGTTGATGCAGATAACAGTAGAAGCGTTGAGTAGAAGTTTGAGTCGTATGCATGCTCATAGTTATTAATATAATATGTAACCTATCAGTTTATAATAATATATAAGACTTTTATTTGATAAAAACCAAAAAAACAAATAATTTATTTATGCTTAAATATTTTTTTAGCTGTCCACGTTCACAAAAGTGCAAAAGTTATTGTACCACAAGTAGATTAAAGAAAGAGGCGTTTATAGATAGTTTATAGTAAGCAAGTACTAATAATAAAGTTTTAAAAATATTACTAATAAGATTGAATTTCAATTAATGGCGTCGCTTTACTTTTATTAAGTAACCAAAGTAAAACCGAAATGCTTGTCATTTATTTTTCAATCATTGAATGGTATAAATATAAGTAGTGATATTGAAGTAAATCGCCTCTCAAAGTCAACTCTTTGTAATATATTGAACTGACTGTATCGCATCGTGCCATTTGAAGTAATTGGCATCACTGCAAACCTATTCAGATTTCTTTTGAGATTCTAAAATGTCAGGCATTCTTTTTAATAGAACATCCAAAATAAAATCCGAAAATCCGTACTTTGAAGCTAAAATTAAATGTTTCATTGAGCCAACTTTTAATCGGAATAACATGCCGATAGTTTTAAATAAACTCTGTATAAAGTCTACTAAATAATGCAGTACCTATACTCGTACCCACAGAAATCTAAATAAACATTTAGATCTCTGTGCTCGTACCTAAGTAATCAAAAATAAATCACAAAATTAATATTTTTTATTGTGGTTCTCTCTTGAGTCGTATTAGGGGATTTCTCGAGGTGGACGCCCAGGTCCTTCCATGGAAGACACATGTCTTCGGATATTGCGGTCCCCTCAAACATGTCGGTTTCCTCACGATGTTTTCCTTCACCGCTAAGCGTGTGCAATTCCACATATCGATGCAAGAAAACGTATTTGCTGTAAGTAGCCAAAACCCAACTTCTCACCAGAGCCAAAAAACTTAAAAAAAATAGAAAAAAAATCATATCTTTTTAATTATCAGTGACAGAAACATGAATTTTGGAACACAGTTTTGTTATAAAAATACTCATGAACAGCAATGAAAATATTTTAGTTAAGGTTATTAGCAGTAGGCTTTTTACTACTTACAGCAATTGACTGTTAATTTTAAAGACCTGAAGAACGTCGTAAGTAAGTATTTTAGTACTTCTATGGAGATAGCAACGCTTCGTATATTTCCAAACCTTTAAAACGCTGTACTTGAAATATTTAATTAATAACGTGCTATTGAAGAGATGTAAGACTTACTCACAAAAAATACTGATACCACTTAATTGGTATAAATAAAGAATTGTTTGTATGTGTGGTACAAATAAAATGCTGTAAGTTTATTATTTTTTTTATTAATATTACATAAAAATGTAACTTGCTCTCATCATATACCATCATAGGAATATAAATCTAAACATCAATCAGCAAACAGGATGAATTTTAATTCCGACAGATCAGTCCCTGACTACATTTCACCCTTTTACATAAAAACAAAAAACAGAACAAAAAAAATCAAACTTCTTGTTATCTTCTTCTTTCATAAAGGAATCCTTAATTTAGTCTTCATCACCAGTGTCTGCTAAACAATCGTCTGTCTTTTTATTAAACTTCAAATCTAATTATTCTTTAGCAAAATTCTACATTTCACCCTTTTTCATTAAAAAGAAACAGAACCAAAAAAATCAAACTTCTTTTTATCTTCTTCTTTCATAAAAGAATCCTCAATTTAGTCTTCTTCATCAGTGTCTGCTAAACAAACGACTGTCTTTTTATTAAACTTCAAATCTAATTATTCTTTAGCAAAATGCTACATTTCACCCTTTTCATTAAAAAGAAACAGAACCAAAAAAATCAGACTTCTTCTTATCTTTTTCTTTCATAAAAGAATCCTTAATTTAGTCTTCTTCACCAATGTCTGCTAAACAAACGACTGTCTTTTTATTAAACTTCAAATCTAATTATTCTTTAGCAAAATGCTACATTTCACCCTTTTTCATTAAAAAGAAACAGAACCAAAAAAATCAGACTTCTTCTTATCTTCTTTCATAAAAGAATCCTTAATTTAGTCTTCTTCATCAGTGTCTGCTAAACAAACGACTGTCTTTTTATTAAACTTCAAATCTAATTATTCTTTAGCAAAATGCTACATTTCACCCTTTTTCATTAAAAAGAAACAGAACCAAAAAAATCAGACTTCTTCTTATCTTCTTCTTTCATAAAAGAATCCTTAATTTAGTCTTCTTCATCAGTGTCTGCTAAACAAACGACTGTCTTTTTATTAAACTTCAAATCTAAATATTCTTTAGCACAATGGCTAGGTATCACTTTATTATCAATATTTTTTTTTTAAATCGTTGTACTTCTGGACAGATATCGGCAACTTTGCTGGGTATAAATTAAGTTTTGGTTCTGTGTCTCCAATGTCGCCAAGTTTAATTTCAATATAAGGCGCATCAGGGGCCATGGAGTGTTTTACGAGCATTACATCTGGCTTACTTTTTTGAAAAGTTGCGATGCGTATGTGAGACATCATATTTTTTTGAGTTTTATTAACAACATCTTTAAAAACCCATGAATGTTTTTCCTTCAAGCACGGTAACTTTGCAGGGAAATGGATTTTTCCTTGCCATTTCTATGACAGTTGCCCAGTGGGTTGGAGCCCATACCGTCGTTTTCCTGACTGCACGTTCTATAATTGCATGCATGCTATCGGCTGGCATGTATGTATGCCCTGGAAGACGAAAATTAATTTGAATGACTTCTAAATTTTTGCAGCGTTTCAATGCGTATCGCAGCATGCTTAGCACGGTTTTATTTTTATTTTGGCCAAAGCACGAATCTGAGTAAAGGAGCAAAGTTTTTACATTTCTGCTATCAACATTCTTTATATAATTTAGCAGACAAGAAGATATTTCGTTTGCTCCTCGATGAGCGTCAGTTTCAGACCAAATGTTGCAAAAACCAAATCGGGTACCACTTTCATAAACCGTAAAATTGTAAACTGCGCGCTCCAGCGCCGCTTTGCGCTATCGCCGCACCACAATACTACTGTAAGTAGGTAAAAAAGAAAGCGCGGGCTTAAATTCGACGTCGTAACCAATTTCTTTGTAAGTAAAATGTCACAAAACAATGCCTTAAATGTTAAATTTTTATATCATTCCTACCTTAATAAATGTATTTTTTCTTATTCTCTAAGTAAATATAACTCGCTAAAATGAAGTAAAAGGAAAATATTTTTAAAAGCATCGCTAGAAAAGTGCTGTAACCTTATGGCAAACTTAAATTACAGACTGAAAGAATGCTGTAAGTAATCTTGTGTTCAATTTGCAAACCATAAGAAAACTGTAAGTAATCTCGTATTTAATTCGCACCCCAAAAGAACGCTGTAAGTAATCTTTTCACATGTTAGTTTCATTCCATAAGAACGCTGTGAGTTACATCAGATGTTTAATAATAAACCGCACTTTTGCTGTAAGTAAAAGAGTGATATAACACCGTTTTTTTAGTGACTTACAGCAAATTTAACACGTAAACTTTTCAAAATTATACCCTATTTTCTAAATTTTTGTCTTCGTAGCGATATGAGACCCAGACCATTCGACGCAGAAAAAAAAACTGAATCTAGCTGTGTATTCAGTCTACTTACGCCATTCTTGCTACTTACAGCAAATACGTTTTCTTACGTCGATATAATATGAAACTACAAGTTATTGGTATACGGCCGGATCCGAACCAGGGCGCGTCAGGATAAAAAGCAGACGCTTGGTTGTATTATTTGTGGTTATGGTAAAATTTGAAATATCAACTCTGCCAGTAGCACGTGAAATAAGTTAATCTTATTTTGTCAATTTTATGCTGATATTATCCGTCAAATACGCCGAAACTGTTTAGAGATGACAACTGTTAAATTTATCATATAATTGACAAAGAGAAAGTCGCATTCAAAATAAACCACAGACAAGTCGCAAAAATTTAATCTAAAGTCACAGTAAAAAAAAATTGTAATAAAAAAACGATTTTTAAAAGACGTGCATTAATTCTTGACCAAAATTTCGTCGTCGATTAATTAACATTTTGTACAGGTACAAGAGTTTACGCCCGTATTTCAGCGAATCTTCATTAGATGCGAATCCTTCTAAAAGTAGGCACAGCCATTAATGAGTTCCAAAACAAACAGTAATAACATTAACATAAGCCTTTCAACTCCGCAAGCAATTTTAACCGCTTTCGTGCATTTAACATGTTCAAATGTCCCGGTTTCGTTCAAGGGAATAAAATAACGGTTGAAAACCCTATAAAACGAGACTGCGAGATTCAGGTCACATTATTGTGATTGTGGTAGGGACAGAAACTAAGGTTTTGTTAAAGACTCTTTATGAACAAAAAACATAGTTCTTAGTTTGTTTTATGTAGTTTTTGCCAGTTTAATAAAGCTTTTGAAAATCTTTGTTGTAATGATTATACAAGGTGTAACAGAAGGGTGTGACAATATTAAAGAGTATACATATATATCATGTAAGGAGTCATATACCAAAATATGAAAAATTAAATCGCATATATTTTTTACCATACAAAAAATAGATAATATTTTTCACTTGATTTCGTGGCAGCCCTAGCGAGTGACGAAACCGAAATAAGCACACATTCTTTCATCCCGTTCTAGTATTAGTTTTAACGAAACGTATTCTCTCTCTCTCGCGCTCTCAGAGAGACACCTCCGCGCCGTGTCATTTGTCAATGAAAGAAAAGTCAATGAACGCTCAAAATGATAAGATGTAGGGTTGCAAGTCTTAAAGTTTTAATGAAAGTTCAACTTATGATTACTCGAAATCTATGACACTTAGAATTCTGAAACCTAGTGGGCTGTATTCTATATATACATAGGTATGTATAGTATAAGTATTGTCACACCCTTCTGTTACACCTTGTATAGTTGGATGTGTTATCGTTAATGTAAATACCTATACCTAAGTACGTAAATATACGTAAGGAAAACTTGTACTTATGTACGTATTTGGCGACTTTAAAAGCTTTTTTAATTTATTTACTAGATTTATTGCGGGAAAACAAGGCGCATAGTTTTTCATGTGTTCATGTTTTACTAAACGCTTGAGTTTTTTGTTATTTGAAATTGTGATACTGTACAGTACTGTATTGAATTAATGTACTTATGAGATGGCATCTTATCTGAGGAGGGTGGTGACCCCTCGTGTGATAAGTGAAGTTAGCTTTGCGGTGATGTGCGTGGAAAAAATAATATTGTTGTTTAGATTTCTTTATTATTGTGTTTTAAATGCTTAGAACATTTAAACAGATAACTAGTTTATGTCAAGATCTGCGTTACTTTTTCAATGAATCACTTATACAACTTATTTTTTATAATTAGAATAAAATAACTTACTGTAGATAAATTAAATTTAGTTACGAATTAGTTATACTAATGATACAAACTTGTACACACAAAAAGGAACGAATGAATAAGCAATCGATAAAGTAAACACAAAGTATAAAGGTAAATGAATTTAATTTACAGAGAACATTAAATGGTTATTCTGCTAAAACTTCGTCATTAATTCACGGCTGGACTCTAGACTAGCTCTGTCAATAGCTCTAATTCTCTAGATCTCTCTCTTCTCTAATTCAATAAACAACAGTTTGTCTGTACCAGCGTTACACTAATCAAATCATTTGCTGTTCGTGTCTTTACTGAAATTAATGAAAGTGTTGACTATTTATTTAACTTTCAGGTGAAATTTTAAACTATCTTGTTGATTTAACATTTTTAGATTATCAGCCTCTTAAGGATGTCTGACCATCCTCTTAGCTTTGCATTTTTCATTATTAAGTATAGAATAAGATTAGTCGTGCCTGATTCCTTCGTTCACTCACTTTAGATCATTTCAACATGATCTATGGTATTGGTCCTAGGTCTCTCTCTTTGAGTCGTATTTCCTCATGACTGAGGGTCGTGACTCCCCTGCAGAATTAATTCGTAAGGGGAGTTTTCTTGGGCAGATACATCGTGGTGGGCGCCCAGGTCCTTCCACGGAAGACACATGTTTTTTTTTTTTTTTTTTTTACATTAGATAGGCTCACGCTTGACTACAACTTGCCTGATGTTAAGCAACGTTATAATCTACGATCTAGCGCGCTTGCCTAGAAGAAATAGTAGTGATAATAATAGAAATAAATAATAATAGACTATAATCCTTATAGTCCTCGGATATTGTGGTCCTCAAACATGTCGGTTTCCTCACGATGTTTTCCTTCACCGTTAAGCGAGTGCAAATCCACACATAACTTGAAAATACAAGTCATTGGTGTAGGGCGGATTCGAACCAGGGTGCGTCTGGATGAAAAGTAGACACTGGAACCGCTGAGCCACACTCGCTTTTTAACTATCGGAATCGTTTGCAAAGCTTTGGCAAAAGCTTTAAATAATAATACATCATTAAAACAATTAAATTGTACATACAAATGTATTTTATTATGTCTGGCTTAACAACATTGTTACCACAAACACAGATGTGATAACCAGGGATAATGTAAAACGTGTGTTGTGCTCGCTCTAGGAAAAGGCCTCTATGATATACACGAAGCTAACAAACGTTGGAAATGGGCTGAAATAATCATTGTATCGTTTATTGTTCGAAACCAAAAAGATCTAGATTCATTATGTCGAGTAAGATTGTCTCAAACACGCCTAATTAGAAGTCAAATATTTCAACCGTTTCTCAAAAGAAGCGATAGGTACAAACTTGATTTGAAAAAAACAGGAAAGCAATCCACTTTTCCGAAAATCATCAAATCAAGATCACATGCTACCGGCTAGCATGTGAAACTAACATTCGAAAATATAAAAAATACCTAAAGAAAAAAAATAACACGTACGAAATATTAAAACAATGCTAGAAATGGGTCTCACAATAAATCAAATCAGGCTGGCCTGACAGTTTCTAGAACGATATGCGTTACTGGTAAATAAAGGTATTTCGTAACTTATCCTTTATTATATTTAGCTGAAGTTGACGACAGGTGCTTCAGAAATAAAATTGTACTAAGGTACTTACTTTTTAGTAAAACATGGTTCCGTTTTTATCGTATCACAAGTAGTTGAAAAACTAAATCGTCCCGATGGCGTAATCGTCTAATACGGCAGTCGTTAAGCCATGTCAGGGGCCTTTAGGGCGGTTTAAAAATTCTTGACACCAAAGTTAGCCACTCTCAATCGATAAGAAGTCGCGATGGCGCAACATATCCTGTCTTAGCCGTCTTTCAGTACCTGTATATATCCTTATCTCAAAAAGTACTGGAAAATTATGAACAAACATACATCCATACAAGCATACACTCGCAAAATTAAGCACAAGTACTCATCCAAGTCTAAATAGATCATCAATACCGTCATTCTCACATTATATTAATTCAATTCTGGTGATATTACAGAGATGAGTCAAAATAAAAACCATTTTTTTTAATATACAAAGTAAACTGCGTATCAATATGTTTTGACTAACAATGTCTCTGATAGCCATTTTATTTTTGAGCGCGTCGGAAAAATAATGCGGATATGCGCTTTTAGCATTGTTTTAAGTAATGTGTAAGTTTAATTAAGTTATAACAAAACGAAGCCAAATACTCGAAACACACCTTTTTTACCTAGACCGTACCTTTTTTAAATTTCTCTTTTGTTTACAGGTCTTACACAGCTGGGATTTTCAAAAGAAATCTTCCGGGTCCCTTTGAGACGAAAAAACGCGTTGGCCCATTTTATATGGTGAGTCATTTGTATGTATTAGCATAATAAAAAGTTGGGTATGTGTTAAATAAGATTTTTTGGTAATCTATTCAATTATATTATAAAATCGTGTTCGGGTAGGTAATCGCATTGTTAATATTTTAAGCTTCTATGATTATAAGTTTAAGTTGAATATATGTATTATATCCGTTATCTAGTACCCACGGCCCAAGCATTTGCTTAGCTAGCTTGAGCTAGATTGCGTTGTGAGCTAAGAGAATGGTTTTTTTTTATAAAACACATATTCAATTGCCTCCTTTTTAAGTGTAGAATACACTGTTTCAAATTACTTTGATAATATTATTTGACTCTTTACCCATTTCTTCTTTTTTTTATATACGCAGATATGAGCTTGGTTTACTGATGAAACATTGCTATTTATGAAGGTATGACAGTATTTTACTTCTCTATATCTTAGATAAATATTAAAAAGGCATTTACTCCAGAGTATAAATACATAAAAGCAATATTTATTTTCGTAAGGTTGTATAAAGCTGAGGTACACGGCTGATTTAATTTAAAATACTAAATTCTTCTTTTGTCCTAGTGTGTTAACGCCTTAATATCCTGAAACCAAGTCTCACAAATGAGGTCAAGATCAGAATACAAATAACTTTGTTAAAACTTTTCCCCGTTGAGTATTTTTCTTTCCAGTTTTTGTTAGTGTTGCGAAATTTTGTTTACGTAAACAAAATCTTCTGAACCCGATTAAATTTTTTGTAAAAATAGTCTTTTAAATAACTGCGTTGGCGTAACGGTTCTGATAACAAGTTTTATGTAGACAAAACAATAGGGACTTTTTTTAAAAGGAATTTGTGTTTATTGTTCTAGATAAAAAAATAAGTGGCGTTACATAAAATAGTTATAACTTTTTACCGGCACAACATGAACATCTTTCAAGATTATGAAGCCAATTAGCTCATTCACTCATCAAATGCTACATTCGTAACACTACACTTTGAAAAGATGATAATATATGTGTACATATAGTTAGGTCAAGTCATAGTATTCTTTCTTATAAATACTCCTTTATTTTACAACTAGTTTTACAACTATTTCACCCCCTTGTATATTATATTACTCTATGTTTCACCCCTTTAAAAGAGGCATTTCCAAAAATCCTTTCTTAGCGGATGCCTACGTCATAACATCTACCTTCATTCCAAATTTCAGCCCAATCCGTGCAGTGGTTTGGGTTGTGCTTTGATAGATCACTATATCAGTCAGTCAGTCAGTCAGTCACCTTTGAGTTTTATATATATAGATTTAGATAAGTAAGAATTATATGCCTAGAGGAATACTTTTTAATTCATGTTTATGTCACGCTAAAACGCTAGACTTGAAGGTACTAAGAAAACTTTTAACTTTTTGGTTTTACTAATAAATTATGTAAATATGTGTTCTGTGTAATTATGAATGTACATACACGTTTATAAGAGTATCTTTGACTAATTAAACTTACAAAAAAAAACTTTCTGAAGACTTGATAACCTCCTTTTTTTGAAGTCGGTTAAAAATTACAGTTAATGTTATAGAACCCTATATAAAATTACATAGGCATTCTATATACATCTGTATAGCTCTTATTGCCTATTCAATTATTCTAATGGAATCTAAGGCGGGAAGTGAAGTGCGCTCGTTAGTCGTGGATCATTTACCTACAATCGCAATCTCATTTCATACGTCTGTTAGTACAAATGAAGAGCTGAATATGGTCATTTACTGTGGTAAATATGCTCATTGGAAACACCATTTATAATCCATGTTAATAAAGTTAAGTTTGAGATTGGGTATGTTTGTTCCGAAGAAGCGAGTGTGGCTCGGTGATTTAAGCGTCGGTTTTTCACCCTGAAGCACCCTGATCCGAGTTTGGCTCTATACTAATGACTTGTTTTACAAGTTATTTGTGGATTTGCTTAATGGTAATAGAAAACATCGTTAATAAACCGACATGACTGAGGACCACAAAAACCAAGGTCATGTGTATTTAGCGGAAGGACCTGGGCGCCTTCCATGATGTATTTGACCAAGAGAACTTCCCTAACGAATTAATTCGGTGGGGGAGTCACGATCCTCAGTCATGAGAATATATGACTAACAGAGACTTTTAAGTTAGCTCTAGAAGAAAAACTCGTCACTAGATTCTAAATTATTTTTTCTTAGTAAATATATGCTAATTAAATTTAAATATATGTTAATTACTTTACCAAGCTTGGTCGGTAACAGAATAGAGCTCGCAGACAATTAGTAGTTACTCAGATGATAAATCCGATACACCTGACGACCTGACGTTATGATTGATAACATAAAGCTTTTGATGTACCAAGAGCTACCAGTTACCGTTTTTGGTATTTTGAGGCACGATTATGTTAGGTTATAGTTTTTAACTATCGTAGATATAAAATAAACAAATTATTAAAATAATAGTGATTCTTTAGAAACTCGTAGTTCATCATCATGTCCATGTGCAAATTAATCATTTATGATCTAAAACGGGTTTGTCTTTATTATAATGTAAAAATGATAACCGCTTAGATGACTAAATCATTTTTTAATTTACTTTACATTTGATTTGTCACAACAAAATATTAAACAAAAGTCCCAAATAGTATAACGACTAATAAGAGTTGAGTTTAATACCGCAGAATTACTTTTCTAATGCATAATAGACAGTACTATGGTAGCTACAACTGAAACGTAAAAAAAACACACACAAATCATGCACAAACCATAAACGTCTACCTAATGAGTTGTAGAAATGTTTTTCTACGAATATTAATTTCCTTTCCGAGCCGTTTTAATTATGAGCTTTTTGATTTGTGCGTGTGATGCATCGTTGCTATGTAAACCAATGTTTACGGCGAGTTATTTACTGGGCGACCAAAGAGGTTACATCATTACAGTTTACTGTAAAGGCTTATGTAATAAGATATTAAAAAATCGGTCTTAATTTTTGAACTTTAGTTTACTTGGTGTATCGAGGTAGTCACAATTTTTAAAGCAAAAAGATTTAACAAATGTTGTATCGTAAATATTTGAAAATAAGGAGCTGAAATAATTATGTAAGCTTCAATTTTTTTATGAATAAAATACGAGTAAACAAAAAAAATGTCTGCTCTTGTATTTAATTTAAGTTAGCATCTTACTAACTTATTTCAACATAAGTTAATTATATTATTACATAAATAGAAACGTATATTATCGCGTCCCTTCCAAAATACTTCCAATAAAACGATCGATACAATCTGCTATCACATGTTCGGCAGATGAACTGCTAGCTGCTCTGCTAAAACAAACAAAACTAAGCGGTTACTAGTGGATGAAGTTTTAACTATCATGGATATAACATGATAATTCTTATAAGGAAATTGCATAAATCAACAAAAATTTAAACATAGTCATGTTTATTCAGGCCCCAATATATTGCAGTGATGCTTAATATTATACAGGTAGTAAAACGCGCAAAAAAGAATAAAAATCTATTTAATTTTGTACATGTGGGTGGGTTGTACATATTACCACAAAAGTAAAAGTTTCGTTTAAATTATCATTAAATCACATCTTATCACATAACTCTCTCTCTCTCTCTCTCTGTGTGAGTTGTATTTCCTCATAACTGAGGGTCGTGACTCCCCCGCAGAATTAATTTGTTAAGAGAGTTCTCTTGGGCAGAGACATCGTGGTGGGCACCCAGGTCCTTCCACGAAAGACACATGTCCTTGGATATTGTGGTCCTCAAACATGTCGGTTTCCTCTCGATATTTTCCTTCACCGCTAAACGAGTGCAAATCCACACATAATTTGAAAATACAAGTTATTGGTGTAGGGCTGGATTCGATCCAGGGTGTGTCTGGATGAAAAGCAGACACTGGAACCGCTAAGCCACACTCGCTATCACATAACATTATCTTATAATATTTACACTCATACAATCAAAATAGTAGTTAGTAAAGTTTGATAGTAGCCCCTGTATTCGTTTGAAAGTTAACACGTGTGGAGCGCCGCGTGTGAAACTCACTACAATTAACTCATTACACTACCTACTAACTGTAGGGCTGATATCATTGTACTGTGTACTTTATGGATGTTTGACTACCTATTGCTACTGATTTTTTTACTCCTATTTGGCTGAAAATTAAATGTGGGAATTTTAAGTGTTAATTGATTAACACAGTTATGCTTTCGAGATCATTACAGATAAAAAATTATGGAGCACAAAAAAATACGATAATTTAATGCTAGTCCTAATTGCTCCTGCATCAATACACATAATTTCCATTACGTTTGAATTTATATTTTTCTCTGCTACTTCTTCTTCTCCTTATCGAATGAGAGTGGCCAACTCTGGTGTCGAGAGTTTATAAAGCTGCCCTAACTAAGGGCTACCTACTTTAAGGGTAGTCTCTGCTAATGAAATATATATTGATTGATTTTGATTAAACTCTCAGCATCATAACCGTCAACAAGAACATTTTAATAATTTTTGAGACACGCAAAATAAAGTCTCTTTACTCGATTTTATAGTCGAGTAGAGTTTTCACGCTCCTCTGTCTCTTTTAAAATCTACTAATATAAAAAATCCTAGTTTAAACGAATAATTTCACATTTGTTTTTCTTGACAACAAACCGTTACTACTTATATCAATTTGTAAGAGAATACAGTTGAATTAGAGTTGCATCGTAAATACGTGCAGCATCGTGCAAGATAACAACATTAAAGCAAGTAACGACAAGACAGTGCCTTCTCGCAAATAATGGTGTTTCCCTCTCGAGCTAGATTTATTGAGAAGCTAATTAATATAATGGCGGAACTCTTTACGGGTGTCTGCAGTTCAGGTTACGTCCCGCGCCAGTCAATGACCGATCTGTCTGTTTACACTGAGTTTATATTTTTACAAGGTAATTTTGTAGTTAGGGTGCTGTGCTTAATAATTCAAAATGGGAGCCTTTTAATTACGTCTGTATGCTCGTCCGACATATGGTTTGTATGGTGAAATTTGTAAGTTATGTGTAGTAAATAAACTGCATCAAATGTATTACAAGTACTAATAAATCTGAATTAGATCTTACATTTACATTAGATGTACAAAACACATTGTTTGTGGGGATTTGTGGTAGCTTTAGCACTTTAATGCAAACACGAGCCTGCATTACATAACACAGGCCTATACTAGTATGGAGTGCAGAGTAAAAATTGTGAAGATCTGTAGAAATAAAACAAACATTCATAAACTACTTTCCTATGCCAATTAAATTATATCCCAACTTGGCCTTTCACCAGCCCTACAACACAGGGAAGTCGGTGTTGGCAACATGCCATGTACCCAGACACATGACAGATTTCAACCGATAGTAATGCAATGTTAACTTTCTTCCAAGAAAGTCCGCGGGTGGCTTTGATAGCTAATACGAGTTTAATTTTACGATTAATGTGCAGTCGAGCTATTTTCGTTATGTGTTAGCTGGAATGTTTTGTAACTCGTTGCAGTCTTTGATCAGGAGAATAATATTTATTTTAATGACAGAGGAAGAGAACGAAACGGAAGGCTTTGGAGGATGCCTACGTATAAAGACAAGCTGAAGAGCATAAACTACAGTGTTAAACGAAAAGTTCTTAGTTAAATTAAAAACGAATACTGTAAACTAGTAATAAAGGCTAATTTAATTATTTTATTATTTTTCTGTAACTTGCTGTAACCAAACGGAAGACCAGCGTTGAGTGCTTCCATTCAGTCTAATGTTGAACAGGGTCCAAGCTGGGACGTGAAATTTGTCTCTTTTCATACCTGAGTAAGTTCTGTCATAAAAATAATTTTATTTATACTTCATGCACACATTATATATAATTTTAACCGCTGTTCTCACATTTTAATACATATGTGGCGCAAAATCTATGTAAATATAATGCGTAAACACTGTGAACAGAGTATACATATATATGTGTGTACTTGCTATTCAATGGGTATATAATGCTCTATATGTATGCAGGTATAGATATGTAGTTACTTATCATTTCAAAGAAAATCTAAAAAAGACTGTAAGCTGATTTTATTGACCTATCAAAACTAACGTTCACTTTAATGAGTTATTTTTGCATAGAAAACTCTGTTACTCCCATATGCCCCTTACAGACATTTTGTATAACATTCACATGACGCAATCGGTTCCGGTTTTTTCCAAAATTAGAATATAATCTTTCCTACATTTACTACAGATTTAGGAAATCTTGATGATCATACATTTACGACAGTCATTGATTGGATTCTCAATTACGAAAAGAGGCACTTATTGAGTTATCTAGAAACGTAGCTGAGTAGAAATTAAAGGCAAACATATTTCTCAGTACTTATTATTTACTAGTGGGTGCTCGCGGCTTTGCTCGCAATATGAAGTAAAACTTGCATCCCCTATTTCACCCCTATAAAAATGGCATTTCCAAAAATCCTTTTTAGCGGATCCCTACGTCATAACATTTACCTTCATTCCAAATTTCAGCTCAATCCGTCCAGTAATCCGTCCGCTGTGCGTTGATAGATCACTATGTCAGTCAGTCAGTCAGTCACCTTTGAGTTTTATATATGTAGATTTGGTGTATGCAATACTTCATTCATTAAAACAGCTACGTGTAGCAACCACTACAGTCAACATATCTACATCGTTTATGTAACAAGCCACTGACCGCCCTACTTTCAAATTGTATCGGAAATAAGATCCGCTACGTATTATTTTTAAATAGTTCAGACGCTTTCTTTGCTCTGAAATTAACCATGTTTATTTTAACAAGTGACGAGTGGCGTACGAAAAGAGAGGCCTATGCTCAGCAATTGGCTGATGATGATGATGATTTTAACCATTTCTGTTTAGTTTTCTCTCAGAATCGTGTGAAAGGCCTACTTTAGTCTCAATTTTTTCAACACATATTTTCATATATGATTGTATCTGGTTTTCTGTGTCAGTTAAAATAGATTATAAGCTATGAGTTAATTTATTAAGTGCTAACCTGCACTATGGTTGTTTTAAATTAAACTTTTCTTGGAAAATGAGCGAAAATGATGAGCGAGCCATCAGCCGCTCAGTCTGAAGTGTATGGAAATGAGTGTGGATTTTCGCGCCTGGCAGTTAGTAGACCGTAGCCTAGTGGTTAAGGCGTTCTGACGGTAGTAGAAATACGCAGGTTCGAATCCTGCCGGTCGTGATTATTTTCGCTCATTTTCCAATAAAAGTTTAGATTATAAGCTTTCTTGATTAAATTTCAAGCTTAGGAGATCTTTCCTGAAATCCTTGAACTAGAATAATATGTACTTAAATGACAACTAAAGTATTTCTTATGCGCAATAGAACCTGAACCAAAGAGTACATCATTTAGATAACATCAGACGAATTAAAATGAAAAGACATACAATTAGGTACGAGTACATAAATAAAATTCACTGAAACGTTCATTATTTATTTTTAACTAAGGTATTACCAAATTGACCTTTTATATTATCCCTGATACAGAATTACAAACAAAAATCCGTTTCCTGGTTTCTTGATTATAAACATTGAACACCTGTAGTCTATAAGCATTACAGAATGTATAAATATCTTGTTATTGAACTAGTGAAGCACATTTTGATAAATATTGGGTTCAATAGGCTGATTTTAATAAAGTAGACGGAATTAGTATTGATGATCTCGTTTTAGACTGTTATATTAGTAGCCAGCAACAATATTTCGTTTATTTTTAAATGTCACGATATTTTCGAGTTCTACCATAGACAATATTTAAAATAGATTAAAATATAGTAGGTAAAATCTGATTTTACGTTAATAATGATCGTTTTTACTCATAATAAGTTTTTATATGCATTCTCCTTCATACGTGAATATACCTCATTTTGCATTGACAAGCTAATTTATCTATACTATAATATTATAAAGCTGAACAGTTTGTTTGTTTGTTTGAACGCGCTCATCTCAGGAACTACTGGTGCGAATTGAAAAAATATTTTTGTGTTGGATAGACCATCTATCGAGGAAGGCTTTAGGCTATATAATATCACGCTGTAACTAATATGAGCGAAGAAACAATGGAAAATGTGAAAAAAGCGGGGAAAATTGTTCATCTTTGAGGGCTTCCGTTGCGTGTGCTGCGAAAACGGTTCAAGATATAAAAAAATATGTATAAAAAATTATTCCTCTTGAAATGATCTAGCAAAATGTCTGCAACAGTATGTCTATCTTTTAAGGTTAACTCACTAGAACCGTTTTTATGGTAATAAATATTCCACGCGGACGAAGTCGCTGGCACAGTTAGTATTTCATAATTCTGTTTTTAAAAAGCTTAGTCATAGTTCAGCTAAGTCATATTCCATCAAATATTTTTCTAAGTATCCTCGTCTGCTCAAAAAGTTCGGCCTAAATAAACTTTTTCACCATAAAACAACAGGCGTACAATGAAATCAATTTCATCTGAAATTCCGAGAAATGCTCAACTAATTTTATTACAAGTCTGTTACTTGGAGCGACATTGAAAAGCTTTCACACCTTTTGCCTATTAATCTTCAGTTACTAAGCTTTCTTCTATCCAATTTGGATTTTTTAGAATCCATCTCTTCATTTCGTAGAAAAAATAATAAACTGTCAACATGAAAGAAGCCGAGTACACTGTTATATACCTTATTTTTTATAAGATAATCAGTTAGGTATTTAAATTAAATGTACACTAATGATAATTGTTAGTTATTAAAAGCAAAACGGGTTTGTTCAATTTCTCTAATGGTAGGCGATAGCTAGCGAGCGAAATCGCTAGATTATAGTTGGCGGGGAACAGGGAGCCAGGTTAGTTCCACAACTGCTAGTTGCCAACCAGAAAATGAGCAAAATACTGAGGCGTTCACCCAACGAGACCTTATAAGTGGGCTCAGGTCGGGTCCTTAATTAATATCATACGAGCATGCCAATCATTTGCACACGTATCCGCCATTTATCACCCTCGAATAGTCTTGATAGCTCTACTTCATTATCAATTAGTGGAATTCCCCTTTCATATTATGGTTTAATATGAATTTCATATTCGTACGATAAAAATTTAGAATGGAAATTTAAATCATACTAGGTTTTATTTAAAATGGAAAAGATCGACTAGTCATCAGAATGATTCCATACATAACATCGACCATTTAGTCAAATAGACCGTTTAGAAATCGAACAACAGAATGCTGATGTCGATTTCTAAACAAATAAATGATTCCCTTTTGAGTTTCAGTATATCTAGCTGTAAAAAAATGATTGAATTATCTCGCACTCACCTGCTGTCTTTCCATCATAAATAACCTGTACATATTTACACTGAGAAATGTCCTTCCTTACCTTAATCTTATCAATAAACTGAAATTACAAAACATAAGCTGTCAGAGGTGTCAGAGTGATGTAAATAATACAGTGTGCGTGAGATTGACACCTAAAGACCGGATTAACGTCCCTCATAAACGCGGCACGCCTTGGAGGCCTACCACGAATCTACATATTATAATAAAACAATAATGATACAAGATATTTGGTCTGCCTGTCTGTACAAATTGTTGCTGGTTTACAACAATAATGTTTCAAGGTAGGTCTGCCTGTCTTAAGTACAGGAGTCGTTTAGTAAAGGATTAAAAGCCTTCTCAGTCTAGTTACAGTGATCCGTAGAAATAAAGTGCTGCAACCCTGTGCCTAATTTGGAAAATCTATATATGAACTTCTTTAACATGAAAATAACTAAGTATAAATCTTGGTAGTGCTTTCACATTTCTGCTTGTAGTACTTCTTTATTTACTTAATATTTATTTATTTAGCTTCAACTGCCTACAGCGCTTAGCGCAGTTTCCCAACGCGCGCTTGGCCAATCTACAAATACAAATCTTACAGCTAAAAATCACTTATGATGAAAATATATATTTAGACTTATAGTAAACTATGATACCTAAAAAAATCGTTAGTTTCATTTGATAAAATGGCAAATAAACCCAACAAGAAAGGAATTATCCATGGTAACCCTTTACTGTGGGAACCGAGATTGATGGACGAGGCGAGAAAAACGCGGGTACATGGGACCAGCATGTAGTCCGTCTTAATTTACTTCAACGTGTGTTACAGAATCTTTTATGTCGTATCATGACGGGACTGAATATTGCAACAAAACTTAAGAAAAAACGTCTTAGAACATTATATATATATTTATAGAAAGCTTTATTTGTGTGTAAATTAGTTTGATTTATTATCACGTCGCTTTGGATCGACTGGTCACAATATTTATGTACGCAAGTAGTGGAGGATTTCTGCTTTTAATTACACGATTCTGTATAATTTCATGGACATTTTAGAAGCCTGACAAATTTGTGGCCGGTAGGTTCCTGGGAGACATGTGCTGAAACTTTTTACTTTTGATCATTTACTTTTTTTGGAGGATCATCACTTAATTAATAAGGTAACTTAAAGTGTAAAGAGCGTGGCTCAAGCCACGGATTTCTAAAAGTGATACATACTAAATTGTATATCTAAGTAATCTAATCACTTAAAAAACTATTTAAACATAAATATACTTACTCACGAGCCCTGCCTACTCTTGTGCACTATTCATGTACGGTTTAGTTGATAAAGTTGCAAAAACAAAATGATATGTATGTTATCATAATACACCACATTTTTACCTTCTCGCAAATTCACGTCAACTCACAAATGCCACATAAATTACAAATACAAGGTAAAATAACAGCTAAAACACGTAACATTACACGCACAATCTGGAGATTTATCGTTAAATCGTAAACCTACCTAACCTATTTACCTATTAATATGTTTTAACACGTCAGTTGAGAATACAAGTTCTTCCGTTTGTTCACTTTCATCTTTCTCAAGAATCTGTTTTTTTATTTATTTTTTTCTCTGTAGAAGGCCGATCGCTACTTGCACTAAGGTCGCTTTTATTTTTAACAGTTTGTTAATGAGAGTAATATATCTTTATTTGCTTCATCTACTACATCGTACTATTTCAGGTGCAAGGCTAGATTTTGCTGCAAACACTGAATGAGTAAATTTTGAATATACTGCTTACTATATTTAAAATTGAGTTAGTTGATTATTCCGGTTTACTTTCATATAGTTGGTGAGTAATCTAAACCGTAATAATTAATTAACTCGATTCAAATGATAATATTTTTTTCCTAAAATACATATAACAAATTTTGTAACAATTGTTGTATGAGAGACGCCTTTTTGTTAATTGCATTTCTAAATGAGCACATACAAACGGAAAACTCTGCGTTATAAAATTAGATGGCATATATGTATTGGCTTTACTCATTTAATTAATTAAATGAAATATATGATAAAAGATTTATAACTTTGTCATATATTGATTCCTGACAATACTTTAGTTACAATGTGTTTATCTACTACATTAACTATGCATACCATTAACTGTCGGCACATATTCAGCCAATCTTATTTACGAAACATTACCTCCAAAACACATTAAAGGGGTACATTAAGCAATGTTTAGAGTTTCACATATATTCTTAGACCTAATTCTGTAGCCTGAAAGTTAGGTATGAATACAGAGGTATTTAAATTTATCACATATTTTCATAATTCAATGTGAATTGATTCAGTCATAAATATTGATTGAATACATACTATAAAAGGAAAAATGTCAACTTATCGAATAACTTAAAAATATTTTAGATATCTAAGTAAACACTGCAAGCAATTTTAAAAGAAAAAGATAATGTAAATAGTAAATAAGTAATTTAGGTTTGATTTTCGATAAAGGTCCATAAATATAGATTAAAACAAGACACCAACGTAATTATTTATTTTTTATCAATAATCTTTAGTTCTGCTCTTTGAATAATTTGGTAACGTAGTAAGCTAAAACCTTATTAAGGAAACCCCTTTTTATCATCAAATAAACTGTTTTCAAAATAACTCAGTGCCATTCACACATCTCGCACCCAATTTAAAGGGTTTGTTAACGCGGTTAAATGTTTACATAGGCCCCTTAGGCCTCTAAACGGACGCTTGGCTGAAAACAGGCAACTAACTGAAAAGGGTAAACGGAAGTGACCTAAAAATAACTATACAACGTGGTCTTGAATGATGTGAGCTTAGGATGGTAGCATGATTTGCATGTACATTGTATAGAGAAGGTAAAAAGTAAAAGCACTTATTTTCTTTTATTTAGTATTGTTTGCTGGTCAGTTTTGTATGTTTTTTGTTTTTGCTACGGTGACTATAAAGACATGCCAGTTTTTAGAACCAGGTTTCTCCTGCCTATATTGTTTTCTGTTAGTCTACACAGGTAATAGTCATGAACTTAAAGTCGTTATAGAGTTACTAGTGGCTTCACATTGTTTTACTCGCAATATTTTGCGTACTTGCAGCAACTAGTTCTCCCTTGCCCTTGTACTATATATTACAGATAACTCTAGAAAGAGGGACAAACTTTTAACAAATTCATAATTTTATTTCTAGTATTATACTTATAAATTTTGTTTTTATCTTTCTATCTGTTTTGTTTATTATGTTCTTACGTGGTTTCTCTAATTTTTTACCATTTATTTTATTCACAAAACACGTTGTACACAGTTGAAAGAGCAAATAACAAGGTCAAGGAATGTAGGCCCGGCGATTTGGTCACTAACCACATATGTAATTGAGTGTCACCCACTGAATTAGGGGCAACTTGCCCGGGGCATATCTATCTATCTTGTACGGGCAAGAGACATGCCTGAAAGTTCTTGTAGTTCGTGGTATGTCATACCATTATACAGGTATATAAGTTACTTTATAAAAACAAGGGAAGAAAAACTAAACATACTGCTTCTAACTACAACATTAAAGGGGTGGGGCACTTAGAAAATCTTGTTTTTTTAACTTGAACGGGTTTGCACTTGGCCATAGTTTACCTGATAGCAAGCAAAAGCTATGGCCTAAGATGGAGCGTGCTTACCCGATAAGAACCTCCTAAAAAAAAGAAAAGAAAGAAATCTTTAGAAAAGTTACTTGACTCTGCTGTTAGTCTACAGGGCAGTCGTTAAGCAATGTCAGAGGCCCTTAGGGCGGCTTGCAAAATCTCGACACCAGAGTTGGCCACTCTCATTCGATAAGAAGAAAAGTAACTTGTAAGGGTGGTTTTAGAACGTTAATTTCCAAAAGTAGTTGAACAAACGTTGTTGCTTTCGACGTATTAAAGGCACTCTCAAAAGTGTACCAGCGACTTTATATAATTAAAAACATACCCATCGGCTAAAATTTACGCAAGGACAAATACAGAATATAAAAACAATAAATAAAATAAGTACAGTTTTTTCCCAATATCAAAACAATAACCTGAAAAAGCCTACTTCTTCATGAAACCGGCAAAAAGTAAATTGGCTCAGTCCATTTGAGTCTAATTCCTTTCACCCGACCTGTCCTCTGCCCTTTCACCTAGGTAATGAAATTCGGGACGTGCCCTTGACATCAGGGAATTGGGGTTACCATCAGTTATATGACCCTTGACATAGGATTAAAAAAATTGAGCTATCAATTTTCCCATTTTGCTACTTTGTTTTCATTATTATATGTTTTGGGTTAAAAATCTATTGGAATCTTAAATTAATCTTGTTATTTGCTGTAAAATTATATATCAGTAATAATGATAACATTGTTTTTTTGTCTCTCAATTATTAAGGGCCTCCAATTTCATAACTTTTTGACTAATCAAATATAAGCTTTACATACAGCTCTTTATGTTGCTTATAACGAGCATACGTTACCTATATTGTTATATTGTTATATTGAAGACTAGTGGGTGCTCGCTTCGCTCGCATTAAGAGTTAAACTTGCATCCCCTATTTCACCCTTTTAAATGTGGCATTTCCAAAAATCCTTTCTTAGCGGATGCTTACATCATAACATCTACCTTCATTCCAAATTTCAGCCCAATCCGTCCAGTGGTTTGGGCTGTACGTTGATAGATCACTATATCAGTTCGTCAGTCAGTCAGTAATTTTTGGGTTTTATATTATAATAGATAGATGATAAATTACAGACTGATACAGTGACTAAAAATATATCTTAAAATCACTCTAAAAGTATCCCAAATACATATCATAGTATTCCCCCGTGACCATTTGACATTGAATACTCGTGGCCTCATTCCCTCTCTTTATTAGTAGAATATTTGTAGAGCCTCGATAATGCCTGATTGATATGAGTTTAGTTTACTTTGACTTCCGTCTCTCGCATTTTCTCGGAGACTGATTTATTGATTTCGAAGCTGAGCTTATTTTTCCGGGAGTCTATTTCGTAATATGGTGAACGGAATGAAACTAGAGCTATCGTAGCATTTAATTTGTTGGCTAGAGTTTGAAATAAACAAAAACCAGCGAAATCAATTGAAAATGAAGGCGTTGATTAAAAAAGCCTTAAACAACATTTGTTAAATGGCAATCATATCTGCCAATTGTAATTGTAGTTTATTTTCGAAAAAAAACTTTCTGTCGTGGAATTCAATTAATAATGTAAAAACTCGTCAGTAATAAATTCACAAAATGCTTAGGTGCAGCATTTTTAAGTTTCGCTTTGAATATTACCAGGTGTAGCATATACTTAATGCACATAATTTTAATCAATACAATTTTGTGCTTTAATACTATATGCATTATCTCATTGCATGGCGTATAAATGCCAAAATACTTCACATACAAACTTACATTCACATACGGTAATCCTATATGGTACTTATGTACTATAGTGCAATATCTGGAAACTTGCTTTCGCGGGTTATTCATGTCCGCCATAAACATTCCCAAATCGGTCCGCATTACGCACAACAGCGGAGAATCAACAAACAAGCGGACGGGATAACTTCTTAATTATGTTTACTGCTGTTATGATATAAATTAGGACGGCGTTTTTGTTTCGGATTAGCGGAATTAGCTTAATTTTCGTGCGAATTAAATGAGGACTCATTTTTCGGACAATATTGGGATAGCTATTTATTATAGCTTAAATGATGTAATGACTTAAATCAAAAAGTCTAAATAAATGAAGAGTTAACAATTGTATTACTGACATTTAGATATGGGAGATTAGGTGTGTTGTGTAGGTCAGATGCTATCTTAAATTTTGTTTTAACCTATCATGTGTAGTCAACCTACCTACCCAATCCAATAAATTACTAACCGTTTCCCATACGATATTCCCTGTCGATGAATAAAAAAAAGGAAATTTGATTTATATGTTCTGCTTTAGCATCTCATATTTTTTTACCATTCATTTACATTGTTTATAAGTAAAGCTTCCTTTTTGGCTTATTCCGCATATAGAATAGGATCCTTTTCTTACCGAAGTTTTAACATTTAGGTGTTTATGTATGTCAAACGGAAACACGTGTTAAATCGTTTCCCGTTTGCTTGCTGTATTTATTTTCAGATAATGTATAAAGTCAGTGTAAATGTGGCATAACTGAAATTAACAATGTGACACGAGAGGTTTTATGAGTGTTCGTTAGAACAGTAAATAAATAGGAATAATACATTATGATATCTACAGGGTTTTGACAATTTTTTTTTAGACAATATCAATACTGAAACAAAATAAACGCATCAAATGATAACCTGCGTATCTATGCTGTCTGAATTTAGTTTTATTGATTACTTCCTATTGACCAAGTCAAAATATTAACTTAAATCCAATAATTAATAAATAAATTCACAGTTAATCATCCATGATGACTGATTAAGCGATTAAAACCAAACGTATAAATCTCGTCAGCTTTATCCGTTCATTCGTTCAAATATTGTTAAAATTTCCGCTCGTTCGGTTCCAAAAGGTCAATCCTTGATCAATACTCTGAACCATTTTTAAAATCTGACACAACCATGTATACATTAAAATAGATTAATGGGATTTTGATTACAAAGATGGTATGATGTGATATGTACATCGAAGATTAACATCAACATCCACTTTGAATTAAGATAAAAAGTAACGCATAACCAGTACCTACTCATTTTTACCGTTTCTGCATCAAAAAGACATAAATATCTAGCTGGGTAATATAATATTAAATGCAAAGACAAGATAAAGAATCATAGTAATCGCAGAGCATAACTCATAACTCATTTATTGGTAAAAAATTAAAATAAAGTTTACACGTCAATTATTCACATAGTCATAGATAAAATAACTCGCAGCTCGGTCCACGTATACGCGAGTGTGGTTCAGCGGTTCCAGTGTCTGCTTTTCATCCAGTCGCCAGACCTGGTTCAAATCCGGCCCTGCACCAATGACTTGTATTTTCAAGTTATGTGTGGATTCGCACTCGCTTAGCGGTGAAGGAAAACATCGTGAGGAACCCGACACGTTCAAGGACCGCAATATCCGAGGACATGTGTCTTCCGCGGAAGGACCTGGGCGCCCACCACGATGTTTCTGCCTAAGAGAACTCCCATAACGAATTAGTTCTGCGGTGGAGTCACGACCCCCAGTCATGAGGAAATACGATTCAAAGAGAGAGCTCAGTCCACTGAACCAGGCCCTTATATTTCAGTGCAACATAATGCTTAGATTTACTGTTCAATCTATTTATATCGTAAGCCAACCGAACTAACAAATTGTATGCCACCCCAATTCAAAACTGCAAGACAGCATTATTGTATCCTACCGGTAAAAGTTTGGCATCGTTTTGAATGTATAGAGGAAATAATATGTTGATTCATAGCCACTGAAAGCTTTCCACTTATTTAACCCACAAACAACAACAGTAATTCGGCACGTTTTAACGACTTTCAAACTTATATTAACGGTTCGACTGAAATATATTTCAACTCACTCGTTATTTCATTTAGCATGCCCAGTTTTAATTTATTGAAATCAACAGTCGCTGTAGCGTGATGAGGTTGGATGTAAATTTAATTAAGTGATTCCAGGAATTGTGTCCGTGTGTTTGGAATCGCGTCACAAATCATTTGCACTGATCTGTTGTAGTTTATCTGCCAAAACTGGCAAATTGAATATTCTATCAATAGGACTGTTCGGATTTGTGGACCTGATTACCCACCATAATGTACTTACCTGTGCGAAATAGTTCAATAAAATGATTCTGCAAGGGATTGATGACTCTAAGTAAAGAGGAATACGACTCAAGAGACTGATGACAAGAGATAGATGTCCATTTATTGATTTAACTTTTCGGCCAGATTCCGGCTCGACCGTGGAAATCTAGTTAGCCGCAGAACATAGTTACTGACCCTAACCATTCTCCAAATTGTGTTAAGCCGGTACTTAGTTTTAATGAAGGCGGTCGGAAAGTTTCATCTTCTGGGACTCACGTTTGTAGCTAAAACCTAAAATGAATTGATGTAATTGAGGTCAAAAACTCAAGTCTGCAATATCTATTATCCAAACTTCGTTTTGCGGAATTAAATGATCCGAGGTAGCATTCTATCATCCTCTAATCGAATTTAGTTTTAGTTGAACGCTCGCCAAACATTTACTCAGATAACTGTAGTTAGAAATTTAATATAAAACTTTAAATCATGGTTTTGAGTGTTTGCCAACCGGAAAATTAATAGTGAATGTTTAGTTTCATAAACGATTACGGTAAAAAATTTCATTAGTTGTTGTAAATAAGAAAGATGCATGTAAAATGGTTTTGTAGTAAATTAAATTTCTTAAGAATTATACGAATCTACTTAACACCGAATCACAAACCTACCAAAACTATATCAGATAAATAAGAAAAATAACTTTTACAATACATCCAAATATATAAAAGATCCTACTACAAATAGACTTACATTGAAGCATGTTAAGTTCTATTAACCAGGCATTTACAACCTCGTAAGCTATGTTTATAGTAGTGTTTAAGCTATGCCTACATTGCCGTCGTAATATATTTTATAAGGTCTCGTAACTAAAGTGGGTCGAAACGCTACGTAGTTTCAGACATTATTAGATAAATTCATAACATAGTTCGTTACGCTTTCTAAAAATATATTTTATTCATATATTATATTTCTATGAATCGTAGGATTTGTACAAGAATATAAAAAAAATACTAGATTTATAATAAAGTTAGTATCTATTAAAACTATTATACAAAATACTCTCGCTCTCGACATTGGATCAGTCTATTCTTTCTCATATTGTCCAAAAGCATCGTAACAAAAGAAATTAGCTAAGTGAGGAGCAATTAATAATAAGTTTTGCTGACTTTTTGCTACCGCCTGGCAAATAATTAAGTGGAATAACAGAACTAAATTATGATGTTTTGTTAGTGACCTACAGACTGGAGAAAATAGGTATAAAATTGATTGAATAAATGTTGCGAGATAGCCTAAAAGCTCACCTAATTCATCATATAAACACAGGAAAGCTAATTAAAATGTACACTATATTATCATCATCTACAAGTGGTCAAATATCAAAAACAAGACAAAAGCTCACAAGATTTTCGTAAATGTCTTATGTCAGTATTTGTCAGTGTTAGTAACACGATTCACAATAAAAAAAAGTATAGTCTATAAAGTTACGATTGTTAAGTTATAAGATAAAAGTCTGCTCCATATGTATAACCAATATCCACCTTATCTAGTCAAACCAAGAACCGAATCTAAAAATTGGAAAGATCAACAAGAAACAAGTAACTTAACTAAATGTAAGGTCTAGACACAAAAAAGTAGGTTTATAAACAATCTAAGCTCATATATTGGATTATTATAAAACGTTCCTACAACTCAAACAGCTTCGAAAAAGCTTTAACAGTTTGTAGAAGAAAGCCTACCAACAAAGTGGAGCCTTACGGAAATACCTAAGGGCTCAACGTAAAATTGAGAAAAAGTTTTTCGACCATTCCAAAGAAAGTACACAAAAAGTTTGAAAAACTGCCTAGAGCTGTTTTTTACGGATTTTAAGGTCCTTATTATCTTGAATGTGGACTTTTCATGCCATCTTTTTGTTTTGTTTACGTAGAACTTTCTACGAGCATTACAACTATACGAAGGGCTTAGTAACAAAGGTTATTATGCGGAACAAAATAAAATTGATCGTTTTAAGTTGTATCTTGCACTACAAACAACAACAATTACTAGAGAAACATAACATAAACTCAATATTATAGACTCACTACCGAAATTTTAAATCACAAATTTTCTCCTACAACATTTTTACATACACTTATTTAACAATCCCCTTCACAATCCCCCCAATCCCAATAAATGGCCAATATTTTTTTTACTAAAAAAGTGTCAAGTAGAAGAATAAAGCAGGTCCGGTCGTAGGTTATCATTTGCCCTTTAGCCAGGCCTGTGTCGGGCCCTAATACGATTTATCGTATCATCCCGCCTCAAAGTTATTAAAGTTATTTGATTTCCAGCCATTTTTATCGCTACGTAATTGTGTAAAATTTAAGTTAGTTAGATATGAATAGTTCTTTGATTAATAACTCTATTGATTTTGTATTAATGACAAAGTTTAGTTATACGTGTTTAATCATTTCTGATAGCCGGCACAAATACATAGACGTAATTGAAAATACCTCGAGTAAATTTAGTACTGGGATACTTAAAAGTATTTTTTGTGGATTATTTATATTTATTATAACAAATATAATATTTATATATATAATATAATAATAATATCAATTTTTTTATTTATGTTTTTTTATTAATAAGAAGTGTTCAAGTTAAAATCAATAACTACAAATTTGTTAATAAACTTTACAGCTACCAAAAACTCTGAAACTTATATCACCTACTTCTTACATACTTCTTACTTTCCAACACAGAATAATAATTCTTGTGGCGAGTAATTCCGAGCTCTAACACTATCATAATAGCCCCAACGGATTCGCGGCGGTAATCTGCCAATAAAATTATTAGTTACATTCCTGGGGGACAGTGAACCGGCGCAGGGATCCGACAGATGGTCTACTTTTAATCCTTACTGAGGACAAGTAAGGGTTACTTATTACTCCTTGTAAAAAAAGGATTTAACATTGTAACTTCTTTATCTTCATTATCAGGTGCCGTCGTCCTTTAAGTGGCTTTATGGAGGGCAGTTGGTAATGTTTTCTGCAACCCCGAGCTATTTCTTTTAGGTGCTTATAGCTTGACCACTTCTTAATTTCGTCTGGCCACTTCACTCTCTGTCGTCTTAGGGTTTTTTAAAATTAATTATCACATACCATTATAAAATCAAACGTTATAAATAAATTTCTAAACGTGGGAGGTTCACTTGTTCATCCTTGCAACAGAGTATCGGATCTTAGTGATTTTTGGTACGCTAAAGTATTTATACGTTCGTGGAAGTAATTTTGTTATTTTTCATGGATGAAATTTGGACTTTCATATTTTTCGTAAAACAAAAGTTGACACATTTAACATAAAGTTATAGTAAAATAATGAAGAGTTTCGTAATAAAATTATACTGCTGTAAAGCGCAGTTTGGAACGCAACCGTTTATTATGCTGTATATAACTATATATCTCTCTTCTTAGTCGTATCCCTCACTGCTGAGGATCGTGACTCCTTCTGATTTTGTGATGATCGTGACTCCTTCTGATGTTCTGATGCTTGCATTGCAACATTTATAGGTATCTCCAGCTCTTTCGTTACTTGGTCAGACCACCGTATGGGACTCTATAACTATATAATAAACATAAATGCATACTTACTTTAATAGAAATATACATACATACTTTAATCTAAAGTAAATAGGTTTCTTCTAGGCAAGCGTGCTACATCTTAGACTTTAGTAGTGCTTAACATCTGGCAGGCTATAGTCAAACGTAAGCCTATTTCATGTTAAAAAATCATTTCTGAAAATCCTCTCGCTTCGTTTCAAATAGCACTCGCATACACACATAGTACAAACCAGCCCCCCGCGGGCGTCTCGTGCAGGCGCCGCCCTGCCGCCGCAGCAGGCCGCAGCGGGCGGTAACTAGATTTCATTCATAACGTGTTACTGTAATTGCATGCCTTTTTTTACAAGTTATGGTGGAATATAAGTGTAAGTATTTATATGTACATATTTTTATGTATGTATGTATATTCGTGTGGGGTGTAGTTTTCAGCAAATTATAAAGTATGTATCAAAATGATTTTCAGATAATTAAGAAAAATAATAGTGATCTATCAACGCACAGCCCAAATCACTGGACGGATCGCACTCAAATTTGACATGCAACTTTTGTTACTTAATGCGACCAAAGGCGCGAGCACTAGTAATATTATAAGGGTCATACATAGTTGGAAATAACATGAAATAAGCACCACTTTGCTATTTTTATCAAAACAATTTATGTAAAGGCTGTTCGTAGGTGTAGCTTGAAAGAATGTGTAACTTTTATGTAAACCATCCAGCGGAATTTTCATTCCAAATTGATGCCTCAAGTTTTGCATCTTAAAAACCAAAATAGTATAAATACAAAGACTCATTGTAATCGTTACAGCTAAGAGCCTGCGATTTGTCGTCCAATTTTATTAGGGAAACCCATGCAAAAGCAATCGTATTTCTCAAATAAATTGGAATGTTTCCAAGCAGATCTATTACAAACGGCCAAAGTACAATATTATTGCCTAACTAGTGGCGTCTCGCGGCGTTACCAACATGAGCCAATAAAATAGTACGAAATAAGATTTATTTATAAATTGTAAGATAATAATATTAATAAAATGCAGCATGTTTGTAGTTATGGTTAATTAGTTAGTTTTGGTTGTTACCTAACCAGACGCAATTCACCTCTTGAATTGTAAAAGAAATAAAAAAATCACTCTTTAGTTGTGCTATGATCAATCCCTGAGGACTGTGTAAACATTTAAATGAGTCAAGAAAATCTTCCTAATCTAAAGCTTTTTTTTATTTCTATTAGGTATTACCCAGTATATAAGTGAGTTCTACAAATTGTTGCCATCTGTTACCATTGTTTCGAACGACGCATAAATCAATCAAGTTCTTTGAAAACTTTAAATTGTACCCTTTCTTCGTCTGAGAAAATATATTGCTTTCAAAGTATTGCATACTTGCATTTTTGGGAATTTAATCTCAAAACATTGAATGTCGAATGAAAATACAATAAAGAAATAACGAGACTAATACGTGGAAAACGTGGAATACGTGGATACGTGGTGGCAGATGTTTTTATTTCAAGATGTTACGGACAGAATTTTTATAAAGTTCAGAAAATGTAAAGAAATGTAAGAGACGACTATCTATCTGATACTAATCTGAATACAGTTTTTTTTCTGTTTTCATATTAGAATTTAAACGCTCATAACGCATAACGGCTGAACGAATCATCATGATTTTTGGTATGTAGGTAGTATGAGTTCCTAGAAGTTTCATTAACTTATCTCAAAATAATGCGAGCGAAGCCGCGGGCGTCCACTTGTACTGATAATAAAGTCGTTGTGGTGAATTTATGTAAAATAACTCATTACTCTGATAGACACTGGTTTTTTTCTCTTACATTTTAGTCGCTGATGCTAATTATATCCATTAAATAACTTATTATTCTGATGGCCAGCGGTTCTTTATGTTTATCTATAAGTCGCTGAAAAGAAACATCATACAATGAGCTTAGCCCTACCTACTGGATAAGTCTAGCTAATTAGTTTTGAATATGCTTATGCGACATTATATATCAATATATATCTATAAACTTTACAATTTTGTGATAAAGTAATTCCAGGTAGGTGAATACTGTGATTTTTATGCAAGCTTAATAACCTGTTTTCTAACTAACATATTTATAATTTTCCTGTTTCGCCTGTGATACACCACATTTGATAGTTTACATGTTTTTGCATCAAATTGAAGCAGTGACATCGCGGAACGCAGATACCAACATATTATGCAAAATTTGATAGAAATGTTGAAATTAATCTCTCGTAATTAAATTACGTAACCAAGGGATTTGCAAGCAAATTGCCATATTGTGTGAAATTTAAATTGGCACAACTTCGCTGGTTGTTGGTACTCCTCTCACGTTTGCTAACATTATGTGGGTAATTTAAATTCAGCCGTTTTCACGTAATCTGATCTGGCCAAGTGGGTGTCGACGATAAGCTGGGCTTCCCTAACCTGCTCTGTATGCATAGGTTTGAAAATAGCCTAAAGTACTAACTGGTGTACACTGTACAAGGCTTGTGAGAGGCCTAGATAATTAGAAAATAATAATTTGAAAGTAATATAAGAATTTTGAGACTTATCGTAATTTTATTTCTATAAAATTTATTTCTATATACATATGTACGTATCTTAGTCGCTCGCGGGATCTCGCCCTGGCGACACGCGGGCTCGAGCGCTGTCAACTACCATACCTATTCGTTCATGTTGCCTTTTGTGGACGTACGAATTAATACTCGCTTCATTTTGTAAATACCCACAATTTTATCTTATGTTAATTATGATTGTGCAAATTTGTTCTTAGTAACTTAGTGCTATACTTAAGCCTAAGTAGCGGTATTTAGACTACCAATCACATTAAACTTTACTTTGTTTTCATATCATTAGTAATCAACATATTAAAAGCTTTATAGTGGCCTGAGTGCTTGGACAAAGTGTTATGTAAACTATTATTAAGTATATACCACTAGGATACATTAACTCTGGTGCTTGTATATATATTGTAAATAATTTATGTCTTAATAAAGATAATTGAAAATTGAATTGACATATGTACAGACAGTACAGAAAAAATGTTAATAATAATTTTACAAAATACTTAGCACACCAATTACTAAAGTAACTGAAAAATTCACAATGCAGTAATATGTTGGTTGCTATTTTTAAACTAATTCAGGTAGCCTAGTTAACACAAATAACTAACACAAATAATTTGGTCCTTTAGTTTAATTGGTTATTTACCGAAAAAACTGCATAATTTATCAGAAGTTTAAATACTCGTATGTATGTCCATTTGCGAATCTGTCTAGCGCAAAATTACGAATTGTCTAATTGAAAATCTGACTGGCAGCAAGTTTCCAACTACCTATTCTCGGATACATCTGTAACATATTTGATGACATATTTGCGACTGCAAATGAATATTTGCAGTCGCAAATGTGTCCACTCGAGAATCTGTCCAGTCCATCTGTCTTGTGAATTGTCCATTTACATCTGTCCGGAACCATTTACCGCTGTCTTGTCTCAGTTCCACCGCTGATTTCCTCCAAGATCCAGATATAGGAAGACAGTAGACCGAAGGTACAATGTCATGCAAATTGGTTACAAAACTGAAGTACGTCAGTTTGACCTCTCCGCCTACGTTATGTCGACTTGACGAGCTAATATTAAACCTACATTATCCGCTGACACAGTTACTGTCAGGCTTTTCAGGCATTCACCCTGATGTTTATTTATTTTGTTTAGACTTAGCATGCCTATAAAATAGCAGAGACAACCTATGGAACACCAACTTGTCCTAAGGTGATTTCAAATCATGCTGAAGTGAAAACAAGTTTGTTGATCTATTTATTTGTGTTGTGACAAGAACGAAGTAGTTTACGCAGATATTTATCATGATCAAAGCCATTAGTAGAGAATATGACAAAATTAAGTATTAATTTTAGCATAATAAAATTAATGACATAAATACGAGAAGAAACAAACACGGTTTGTTTTTCATTTTATAAATATTCCAAATGTTGGTAAAAAATGTTTTTCCTTGCTAACAACACTTATCTAAAACCCGAAATAGTATTTTTATTTTTCACAGGACTAATATCAGAACAAGCACAGTATAAAATATATTATATAACTACAAAGTAAGTACTTTGTATTGAAGCTACCAAACCCTATGTAGCGAACTAGAAATTACTAGATAGACATACAAGTACCTAAAATAGAGGTAAACAACAAATCCACTCGAAACCTTTCCTTATTTTCATAAGCTTCAAAGGCTAGGCTATGAATGTTAAATGTGATGGCTAAACTATGGAGATAGGAGTAAATAAATTGTCACGCAAACATGTTCCTAAACCTGTACCTAAACTGAACCTTAGTTCTGAGAAATTATAACCATAGATTTTATAGACTTTGGAATGTGATGGAAGCTGGCAAAAAACATATTTTTTAATGTGATTTAACTCAGACACATACAGGCTAACGCTTGCTATAACTCGGCTTTTATTGAGACTCGTGTAACGTAGACCTACCTACCTACATCATTGCTAGTAAGTACCACTTGAAAAAAGCGAATCTTTCAGAAGACTAAAAAAAATATTTATTGTAATCGTATTTCCTCTTGACAGAGGGCTGTGATTACCTTGCAATATAACTTCGTAAGGGGAGTTCTCTTGCACAGATACAATACACTATGGTGGTCGCCCAGGTCTTACCACAGAAGGCACTTTTCTTTGGATCGACTTACTTGTTAAAACGTTAAAAATGATTAACAGTTTCGAATATGAATACATATGTACCTACAGCTATCTAACAAATCTACAGTTGATACGAACCGTGTACAGCAAATAACTTGAACGATTGATCCCTTCGTTATAGAACGTTGTGGGTTACGTTTTGTCCATTGATTTCGCTAGTTTGTAAGCTCCAGTTTGGGAAGATGGTGACCTAAATACGGGTTTAGGTCGAGTTCAGGCCGTGTTAATGAAATATTGTGCGCGATTCCGATGCCTTCCTTTCATCTTATTTATAGGCGCTATTGTTGTGTTGATCGATTCGTATTTATCTGAATCTGTGGCGAAGGAACGCAAATGTTGTGTAGTTACCGATTAATAATGCTAAACAGTTGATTTATGGGTTTTGTATGTTTGTTTGTCGATATATATTTGTTTCTTTTTACACGGCAACGTAAAGACAGATATTACTCAGTACTTAGCTCAGAGTGACGTATACTTTATATCCGAAAGTAACACTCGATAGCCACAAATATCCTTTATCTCTTCTTTATTATTTTTTGTCAACACGTATTAATAAAAAATATCATTTTTGTTAATACGTATAATGATACGTGTTAACAATAAAGAACATTTGTGTAGACACCAGTCAAATAACATTTAATAACTAAAATATATACGAAGCCTATACCTACCTATTCTTACTTACCTTCCAATTTCTTATGCACTGCTGTTTTCCGGTTTGACGGAAGACGTCCCAGGCAAAGACCTACAACTAGTAACTTGTAGCTATACAAACAACAAACAAAACAAATCTTTTATCCAAATGTGAAGCAAGTGGATCGTGGGATAAATGGATGCGTCTTGATGTGCCAGAAATGGGTCGCGTCACGTGTTCCAACAAAACGGCCGGCATGACGAGAGAGTTTGTAAACTTTTTGAACGGCCTATATTCTGACAAAGTAGGTTGAGGTGACATCATTGAATACACAATACTGCTTAGTAAAGTTTAGTTGTGTTTTAAGCGGTTCCTAACTTTCGTTCCCTCATTGTTAGGACTGGGACAAGGGTAAAACGACCACGGTACAGGTACAAAGTTTTCAGCCTAAGTCAATGTTTCAACATGGGATTATAGAAAAGAGATTGCATATGTGTACGTATGAGTCAAAAACTTTGCTACGTATGTTCTAAAACTATCAAGAAATGAAATAAAACACTGTAAATGGTGTTTACTACATGTATGTAATTGGTTTGAATAATTTGTTTACCAAACACTCTCCCATCAAGTAATATAAAATTTTAAGTTATATATTTTGTAAGTTATATATATTTGTAAGTTATATTCCTCCTCCTTGAATCGTATCCCTCATGTCTGAGGATCGTGACCACCGTTGATGACATCTTTCCACTTCCTTCTGTCCTCGGCAACATGCAATGCATTATAGACTGTAGTGTCTAAAGTGGTGCGAATTTGGTCCGACCAACGTGTTGGGCTGCGGCCTCGGGATCGATTGCCTTCTACTTTTATGTACCTATATGTAACTATATGTAACTATATTTGTAAGTTATATTATGAATATATTATATATAATTTAATATATATTTTATGAATTGTATCTCATAATATTTTCTGCTGTAGTTCAATGTTTACTTGTAACTCTCAACCGGTCCAAAGCTAAAGTCCATAGTCAATGGTAATTCTGAAAAATGTAATGTAGCTACACACATTTGCGTTACAAAGTTAATTTATGTTATTTGTTTTTATTACAATTGACGTGTTTCTCTACATACCTACGTACAGTACATACAAGGAAAATGATCCACGAAGGTAAACAATAAATATTTGACTTAATGCAAAACTCAATACTTTGTTCTAATAGTCAACCACATTCAAGGATTTTCATCCCACCACATTACTACTAAAATTATCACAGTATGTCAATCAGGAGAGAAAGCCAGGGATGAAAATCCTTGATGTCAATCTGTAGTAAATTGAGAAATCATTATCCAAGTGTCATCATAGAGAAAAAATATCAAAATATTGTTAAGCTTAAGCGATTATTCATTGATAGTTTTTGTAGTGAAAGAAGGAGCTCAATCTATATACCTACAATCTTATTGTGAAACCCAAGCATAACAGTTTCCCTCAGAGGGAGGGAAACAATGGTGGAACGACAAAAAAAAAAAAAAAAATAGCATAACAGTTACCTACCGCCAAATAAAGTTGTGAACCAAAGATAGCAAGACTAGAACTACTCCTAAACATTATTCTAATTGTTTAATGGCGGCATACGATACCTGTTTCAGTTCGAAGTACTAAAATCTAGGTCAGAAGATCATGCCGTAACAAGTAATTACAATAAACTGAAGAACTAGGTCCCGCCTGCGACTCGGCCTCCTTTAATTACGACCATAAAATGTAAGGCGATTAAGATAAAACAAACGACGATAATGTTTGTTCGCGTTTAGGCTCTACTTCACACCCCAGAATGAGTATTCTGGCCCTAATTGAAAAAGAATATGAGTTAGGTGGTCAGCAAAATATTTAAGATTTGCATACAAAAATATTCATTGCAACAATGCTTTACACAAATTTTACTTTGTAGGCAGTACAACTTATACTTAGCCCAGTTATTAAAATTTTATTTTATATCTAATCAATGAAATAATAAATCAAAGAGTAGAAAACAGGGCCTACACAAAAAAAAACATTTACACTTATCTATCCCTGTACTTGCATTACACACATTGTATTGACAAAGTTATAAGTCAAAATAACCTAAAGATTTCGTCAGGGAGTTAGGCCGAAGAATTAATGAGAAGACGGGAGACACCCGCTCTGGATCATTTTTGGTGCAAAGGTTAGCCATCGCGATTCAACGTGGCAACGCGGCGAGCGTAATGGGAACCTTTGCGCCGGGAGCGATCCGGGGTGGGCTCTTTGATTAATTTTTGTTTGTTTTATTTTACATCATATTTTATTTTAGGTATATTATATATTTTAATATTATGTTTAGGACTTGTAAATATTAGTCAGTTACTTTATGTTTTATAAGTTATGAATAAATGTTTTAATTTGAAAATAACCTTAATTTCTAGTTTTGGTCATCATTTTTGCTTATATTTTATCTGTAATAAACTTATATCCAAATTTCAATGCTAAAGTGCTCTCTCTTTGAGTCGTATTTCCTCATGACTGAGGGTCGTGACTCCCCCACAGAATTAATTCGTTAGGGGAGTTTTCTTGGGCAGATACATCGTGGTGGGCGCCCAGGTCCTTCCACGGAAGACACATGTCCTCGGATATTGTGGTCCTCAAACATGTCGGTTTCCTCACGATGTTTTCCTTCACCATTAAGCGAGTGCAAATCCACACATAACTTGAAAATACAAGTCATTGGTGTAGGGCGGATTCGAACCAGGGTGCGTCTGGATGAAAAGCAGACACTGGAACCGCTGAGCCACACTCGCTTTTGTGCTAAAGTGCTACGTACTGTTTAATTATTTAGCTGCTGTTCAATCATAAATTCAGCTACCCAAAACACACTTCCCAATAAAAACGTCAGTCGTTCTCATTGGCACGCTCTGTTTCTTTACCTAGTTAACAGGACATTACGTTAAATGAATCTGATGTAACTGGATTACGATTCCATGTCGTGTGGGTGTAACAAGTGCTGTTTTGTTTATTGGCAATACAGTAAAACACAACCCACTCCTTAAGGGTATGTGGTTAAAATACTAGAGTTACTCGTATGAACTAACTACTACATTCTGCTTACTCATTTTTGCACTCGAATTATTTTATTAGAAAACAATTACAAATTACAAATTGTAGATAAGATTATAGGTTTTTAAAAAAGAAAGGAATGAATTAAATTCAAGTACTAAGTACTCCACCTTACTATCGCTCCAGATTTTTTTATTTGCATCTAACATGACTATACTTGATGAACGAGATTTAAACCAGCTTTAGTAGCTTCTGTCGTTGCTCTACTACAGTTCAACTTCTAAAACTCTACTTCTTAGTCCTAACAGTAAGTTAAGTGTAACAAATAGACAATTCAACAGGTTGTGTCCAAATGGAATGAGCAAACTAGGCCAGTCAGCAGAAGTGAGGGAATGGAATTTAGAGGCAGAAAATCTTACAGCTGAAGGATTTAGGTTCCCAAGAGGCTTGCGCAAAACTCAGTTGAAATATTTATTTTATTATACAATAGATAGTAGCACACTGAGACCTAGTGAATGATTTTATATCGTCATGAATACCTACTGATGTATTTATATATATATATATATATATTCTCTCTTTTTTTAAAGTTTTCGCCCCGGACTTATTAATTGTATAAATATAACTTTCAGAAGACTTGATAACCTCCTTTTTTTAAGTCGGTTAAAAATAGATTGCTATCACTAATTTATGATAACTCTTCAATGGTTAAATTAAAATTACAATCACTAGCGGTGCATCACGAAATTTTCTTAAAATCCCTTAAGCCTGAAGACTATAAAAAAAGTTCGAACATACAAAATATTACTTTCACATTTAGATACTCATAAACATTTGTATCTATAACATTCATGGAACCGAATATTTAGCCAAGTAACACACACACACACACACTCACATACTTGAGAGCATCATCTATAATACAAACTCACGTCTTCATTTTTCATACCTCGGTGGTCGACCCTTCACCCGCGTGTCAGCTGCCCTTCAAGACGTCACCCTCATCAAACCCTTCCTGAGAGCCGGATTGAAAGCACAGCCAAGGGAAATTCAATACATACCTTATATACTAATTTACGAATACATTATATATATATATTTAACTTGAACGGGTTTGCACTTGACCATAGTTTACCTGATAGCAAGCAAAGGCTATGGCCTAAGATGGAGCGTGCTTACCCGATAAGAACCGATTATATTGGTATATAGGGTAGCTTAGTACTTACCACATAAAAAAAAACTGTTTGCTATTTTTATACGTTGTTTGCGACACGTACGCTACGCATTAAACTGAAAAATATATAGGTAAATAAAGTTTAATATTGCTTAAACATTATCAAAAGTTCGGTCCTGCTGCTGATGACCCAAATGGCATTAGAATACTGTCGTACCTTCATGCACCTCCGATGTTGTAACTTTAGCAATCTATTACTCAACGTCGCGGGACTTTCAGACCACGCGCTCCAGATTACCTCTCTAAGTGCTTAGCAAGTACATACCTAACTGTTTCCATTTATCTCGCTTGTCTGCTGACTCCCGCAACAGAGTTCTAACCCTGATTCCCATAGGGACATTATTTCCAAAACACCAACATCATAAGGGCGTATGAAACGATTTGATGAATTCGATACGCCTAATGCCGTACGATCGAAACGGAAATTGAATTCCTTATATAAATGCCTACAGAAATTGTATCCAATATTCGCTCCCGAGTTCGGGAGCGACCGATAAAAGTGTACATTAGGTAATGTTGTTATTTACAATGCATTAGTATTGAACAAATCTAATTTATCTGTACAGATACGAGCAACAGTGGGACCGACGAGATAAGGACGCTTCCTGAGCAGCTGTGACCTGATAACCTCGCGCGTCGACAAAATGCGTTATCAGAGGAGCGTCTGCGGAGTAGCCGGCCATCAGTCGCGGAGGGAGCCGGCGCGCGGGCCCGTCTAGGCATGGGACGATGAGCGGTGGGGCTGCGCGGTTGTGGAATGATGTTGGTTACATCGGAGGGAAAATGGGTGATCTGTTTCCGAGTATACCGAAGAGTACGTTCGCGAGCGAGGTAGAGGCGAGGAACTGGAGCGAGCGCGTGCCCGGGCTGGATGAGTACGCGTCGGACGCGGCGCTGGCGGACGTGCGCCTGTTCCGGGACTACCCGGAGCCGCTGCTGCGGTTCGCGTCCGCCTGCTGCGTCCTCTTCATGCTGGTCGGCATCCCCGGCAACCTCATCACTATTGTGGCACTGGCGCGCTGCAAGAAGGTAACATTACTAATGTTTATTTAAATGATTTTTTTAAACGATATAAATACACTACAATCTAATTAAAAATTTATTAAACGATATTCTTACTACCATACAATTTTAACTAGAATCTATAATTTATATTTCAAAATTAATATCATGACTACTTCATTTTAAATAAAACTGAAAACTATGCTAAAATATACAAAAACTTAAATTGATTCATGTCAGTAGATATTAAATAAAGATAATTATATTCCAGGACATATCTTAATTGAAATGAAGTTACTGGTAAATTTATAAAGCACCCTTACCACAAAGCAGAAAACATTAATGCATTTCAAAAGTAAATCCCACAGCAAAAATAAAGTAAACAATAAAATAACATGTAGTTCTAATGTCAATTAATGGGAAATGTTATCAATCATTTGTTCCTGATTTACAGGCTTTTCCTATTTTGTAATAATTTTACACTACTGAGCTTTAACTCAAATACTCAAAACTCAGATAATTTTATAAACATAAAGTTTTGCTAAATCTGATAATTTGGATAAAATTTAGTACTTATTTAACATGCGTGCATATGTTGGGTGTAGGAAAAATCCAACAATGTTAATATTCTTTCTATCGTTAAAATTTGAATAAAAATTTACCTTGCATAAACCTATTGCTATTTTGTGCGACAATTATATCTAAATTAACACGTTTGTTAGTTTTGCTTATCACCATAACAATGTCACAGCTATTTGCTGCAATCATGATGGTCATTCCAAACACCAGGACAAAGATAACTCCAACCGAAATACATTCGCAAACATTTTTGAAGGTGTGACTTGTGCAAATATTTCTACAAGATTTTTATATACACGAGTAAGGATGATCCTTACTCGTGTATAAAAAAGACATTGGAGCAAATAAAAACTAGTTTTACAAATATTTTAGATAGTTCCATAATTGACAGCGCCTTTCGGTTCAGTCGACTCTGTTTTTGTCCTGGAATTACTTGCGTCATTTTGACCAGGTTAAAACAAGCCAATATGGTATCCAGGTATAACATATCTCCATACAAAATATAAAAAAAAAATAAAAAAAATAAACTATAAAAATATATATATATATGTAAAAAAAATATAATAAAAAAATAATAAAAAAAAAATTTAAATTCTATATAAAAACTTTCGTCCGTATTCAATCCCGCTCGTATATTATGTATGTACATACATATATGCATGATGAATCTTGTCAATAAAAAGCTACAATTTATATTTATTTCGTTAGATATCGAGCAGGCGACACATGATGAATGTGGTAGTAAAATTATAAAATACGAGTATCGCTTGGCGTAAAGATTTCTACCTTAACCTAGGTCAATGCATGCGTGCTAGATAAAACTGTAGGCACAAGAAAGCGCCAAGAATAACTCTACTATCGGAGCATCTTACATCGCTATTACTTAGCCACAAGCCACGTTCAAAGAACATGGAATAACGTGCTTACAATTTAATTATGTGAAAATATCTTTGAGAATAATCCTTTTGTTTTGTTCCTACACAATCTTATTGTCGTGGTATATTCTCGGTCTTATTTTAGCACTGTCTGAGCTCTGTAATGATAGTGTATTTCATTTTGGAAGAAGTCTTTTTGTGCGAAAACCGTCTAAACAGCGGTTTGCTGACGGAAACGCATATGTTACGGGTTGAAGATAAATATTTCAGGGAAAATTACTAGGCATCGAAAATTTAAACCTATGAGTAGCTAAATATGAGCAGTTTAAATTTTATAAAGAACCTGGGATGGCAATCGTGATGGTAAACACCATTAGGCTCACTTCGTCACAACAGCCTTATCAATTTGATATCATAAAAAATGTTTGTTTACAGGTGCGAAACGCGACAGCGGTGTTTATAATGAACCTATCATGCTCGGACCTCCTGTTCTGCTGCTTCAACCTGCCACTAGCAGCGTCTACTTTCTGGCGACGTTCCTGGGCTCATGGCAAGATCCTCTGCCGAATGTTCCCACTGGCCAGATATGCACTTGTAGCAGTCTCACTATTCACTGTCCTGGCTATCACAATCAACAGATACGTCATGATATCACATCCCAGACTCTACCCCAAGTAAGTGTTATTACGTCATTTGTGGTCAAGTAGTTTCCGTCATAAATAGATCGAGTAGCTTTTAGTATATCGTTGTACTTGAATCGTAAACGCAAGCAAGTTTCCTTTTGTATCAATAGCAACAAAGTGAATTGACTTACGAGACGGACGTCAATACGTTTTTCCCTTTTGTTTAGTAGCCACAAATTTGCCAACGTCACTAATATGTTTTTCTTTCCTCACCAGGTTGTACAAGAGACATTATCTAGCCGTCATGGTGGCTAGTACTTGGGCTTTCTCTTTTGGAGCACTCATCGCAACTTGGATGGAAAAATGGGGTCGTTTCGGTCTAGACCCTGCCATAGGATCCTGCTCCATACTCCCGGATAGAAATAACAGATCTCCGAAAGAGTTTCTCTTTGTCGGAGCCTTTATGCTTCCCTGCCTGGCAATAGTCATCTGCTATGCTCGAATATTCTGCATAGTACGAGAGGCAGCGAGAAAGTCACGTGCGCCAATGAAAGGAAAACTTAGACCAGGCCTTGAGGATTCAGCTGTAGGCTCTGCGTCGACAGCTCTAGAAAAGTCTCCTGGTCCAGAGAATGGTACAAATCACATGAATGCGCCTCGAAAAGCCTTGTTAGCTCCTCCATTGTTGCAGTGCCCACCAACGCCGGGCCCTGAGAGGTCGTCATCTTCCGGTGTTGACACATTAGACGGCCATGATGAAGAAGCTGCTCTGGCCGGGGCCAAGCCACGCACACCTAGCGGCGGGGAAACAGCCAAGAGACTCAAACAAGCTGCTGTTGCTCTGAAACGATCACCAGCTTCCGTCAGACCCCCGAGACTGACTCCAAAAGACAGGAAGCTTTTGAAGATGATAATGGCAATAATGCTCTCATTTTGGGTGTGCTACTTGCCAATCACATTGACGAAGATCTTCCGCGAGTTCACATCGCATCCTGCGGCGAACATAGCAGGGTACATCCTGATATACCTGACGACGTGTATCAACCCTATCATCTACGTGGTGATGTCGAGCGAGTACCGGCAGGCGTACAAGAACCTGCTAATGTGTCGGCGGTGGGCGTGACGCTCGCCCGGCGATGGCGTCTCGGAGAAACGCCCGCCGTGACTAGTCGTGAACCCTTGGACAGACTGATCCAATCAGCGCGTAGACACTGTGTGAGTGCAAACTGATAACGAACTTGAACGTTGTTCTCTAAGTTATTTATCTTTAGTTGTAGACAAGGGTCGTAGTATGATGTGTAGAGACCGTTGTAATCACGAACCCGTCCGTGATTGTGCTAAATAAAGGATGGGAGTTGGATGTAAGTAGGATGGATCCACGACGTTTTATACAGATTTTTATATTGTAAACTTAAAGCAGTGTTTAAATTATTGTGTAAATTTAGTACATTTGGATATGACCATGTTAACAACAATTTTATACCAGTCAAAAGCTGTAAATATGTGAGAGTAAAATTATGAGCAAGAAATTGTAATTGGATATCCCATTCGCTTACAAACTGTGAACTTTTTTTTTATAGTACATGTAATTTAAATACGTTTTTTCCTACACAAATGCACGAAGTCACAAAACTGAAACTTGGTGATGCGCACTGAAGCATTTTATCAAAAGGGCATACCCATTAACGCGACTCCAGGATTGACTCATTAAGGAAAATATAGTAAACAGTAATTGCTCAGTCAATTCATACTCAGTCACGATCCGCTGTTAGTTCAGGTCAAGTGTGTGAACTCAAAATGGAAGAAGTTAATGTAAATCAATTTGAAAGTGCGAAGAATTTGAGTGATTATATAAAGGGCTTGGACGAATATGCCAGTGATGCGGACTTAGCAGCTGTACCGTTGTTTCCAAACTACCCACACTCGTTGTTGACGTTTGCGTCTGCTTGCTGTATTATCTTCATGATTATTGGCATTCCCGGAAACCTCATCACTATCCTCGCGCTGGCACGCTGTAGAAAGGTGAGCTTTATAGTCACTAACATAGAATACATATTTCAATATCAGTTATAACAATGGTAGGATGGGTCAGTCTTTGTGAATCATTCAATTTAGTAGTAATATTGTTTGTACTTGTATCATTTATAACGATGTGTACGCTTTGTCAATTACACTATCAAGTCAGTGGCGCGTAGGTACCTTATGGACAACACAGCTATCAGACCCGTTATCAGTTCGCGGTGATTCTAATTCCACAAAAATGCCCCCATCCTAACGTTAACTAAACCTTGTGTGTGATAAGAACGTCATTATCAGTGACATCCGTTTGTTTATTTTTCTGACATCAGCATGATTTTATAAATCCTTTGTACGAGACAACAGATTTTTAATTTTAATTGCTTTGTAATATATTATTTTAAACTTTTCCGTAAACATAATACCGTAACTTCCTATAGTTAATTAAATACGTATAGCAAAGCATTCAGTAAAGGTACTGAAAATGAATACGTCTTACTTATTTCAGATTTTTATTGTTTCAGGTTCGCAATGCAACTGCCATATTCATCATCAATCTATCTACTTCTGATCTTCTGTTCTGCTGCTTCAACCTGCCTCTAGCGTCGTCTACCTTCTACCACAGTTCCTGGACTCACGGCATCTTGCTGTGTCGACTGTTCCCGTGGGCTAGATACGCCCTGGTTGCAGTCTCGCTGTTCACAGTCTTGGCTATCACCATCAACAGATATGTTCTGATTATACACCCCACACTCTATCATAAGTAAGTTAACGATATTATAACTTTCAAACTGTTTATATTGTCCATTGATTGTTGTAAAAGTAGTAAATTTTTGGATTTAACAAATTTTCTTTGACTATCATAGTGCTTTTTCTTTGTTCACAGAATATATAAGACGCGTTTCATATACGCAATGATCTTCGTCCTGTGGGTGACTGCCTTCGGACTACTGCTACCAACATTCTTTGAAGTGTGGGGACAGTTCAGCCTCGATCATCTAACTGGCTCGTGCACTATAGTTTCTGATGATAGTCATATTTCACCCAAGAAATTTCTGTTTGTTGCTGCGTTCGCGCTTCCAAGCCTCGCCATAATTCTATGTTATTTACGCATCTGGTTAGTTGTAAGAAAAACAGGCAAAAAATCACGTGGTCCTGTACCCATGACTCACATCACTGATGTTGAAATATCAAGCGCTGAAGTGCCTCAGATTTCTGTGACCGTACCCGAAACGACGACCGCTGCTCCTGAACTTCGAAAGCACAGTAAATCGAGATTAACCGTGCCGTGTTTCTATAGTCCTGAGCTTTCAATGAGCAACGATGACAGTTCATCAAGAGAAGAGACTGACAAGAAATGCGCTCCCGAGTTCAAGCCTAGTCCCTTGAACAGCGAGCAAGCGAAACGAATCCGTCAAAGTTTTATTGCAACTTTCAGAAAATCAACGGCGTATATTAAACCACGTTTGCCGTCTAAGAAAGACAAAAGGTTGCTGACAATGATCATGGCTATCATCACTTCGTTTTGCGTGTGTCACTTGCCGATCACTCTGACGAAGACGATCTTTGAGTCGCACTCACACCCGTACGTGAATATATTTGGATACCTATTGTTGTATATGACGACGTGTATCAACCCAATCATCTACGTGGTGATGTCCAGTGAATATAGACAAGCGTACAAAAATTGCTTACGACTGCGGTGAACTTAGCGTCTTTTGTCAATTGAAAATCAAACGAACAGATATTCCATAATATGAAGTGATGTGAATTTATTCGGTGGTATCCGTCCGCGATGATAGTACCTTGTAGTGTTCCGTTGTTATTGACAATTAAACGACTAGATAAGTGTTGTCGGGATGAATAAAGTGCACAATTAATATACGGTAGCTGCTATGATACTCAATAATGTATGTAATTTTAATGTTTAATTAGTGTATCGTAAATTATGTAAATATTATCTTAAGTGTTTACCAAAGATATCTATGTTTTTTTTTAACAAATCGTAGCGAACGAATCCAAAGACATATGTAGTAGTGACACAAATCAGGATATTCTGTACAAAATATGGTTTAACCACACACATAGGAGTGGGAAAATAGTATGTTATCCTTATATGTGACACCAGTAAAACAATAATAATAAATGGAACGTGGATAATGTCACAAATGCAAAGAGATACAGGTCATTGCACTTTTCTATAATATAAAACACAACATGACTATTTAAAAAAATATGAAATATAATTGAATCAGAGTTGGTATACCTACAAAGCATATTAGAAATCTAACTTTTCGACAAAAAACTTTCATAAGAATTGATAACCTCATTTTTTGAAGTCGGTTTAAAAATAATAATTGTTTATAATTCAAAATATGTTTCCATAAATGTGTTGTGTCATGAAGTGAATAAGTTACAACTAGTACTGCAGGCAAATGACGTATTAATTTGTGGTCAAGATTCTGACTAAATTCATGTTTCTATACACTCACAACGTGTTTGTGTTCGACGAATATACCTACTTGTAGCTTAGCTTTGTATGCTATGACTTTAATTGATATTTGAACTACACAATAAATACCTTATACACAATTAAACTAAAAATTCTGTAGTATTTTTTTATGACATTCTTTGAGACGTTACTAAACTTGTCAGCTTATAAAACACAATTTTATATCTTCAAAAAATTTCACTATAATGTAAAGCGTACAATATCGACGTGTGATATTACTGTAAAACAATGTCAAAAGACATAAAATGTTATTGAAAACAATTCGAAAGTCTATAGTGGAGGTGCTGATATTTCGATGTTTGGAAAAACTAAACGGTTTGGTATGAAATACGATTTATACTTAGATAATAAATACATATGTAACTGTAGAGTTCTTGTAAACTTATCGAGTCTACATGTATAGAACTTTCATGAAACTACTGTTTAATTATTTCAAACGTATATAGGTTATATGTTTAATATACATGTAAGTGTGTATGTATGTAAGTTAATAATTGTATGAACACAACGTGTCCTATAATATTAATTGTTTAGGAAATCAGTATTCTACTGAGAGTAGAAAGAAGAAATAAATATAATTTAAGTAGATTTTAATAATGATTATGCAATATTAGTTATTATTAAAAATGTATCACTACTCCAACACTGTATAAAAGTATATTTAAGGAAGTTTAGAATATTGAATAAGTTTTGATAAAGTATCTAAATAGATACAGCTACTTATTTTCGTAAATCGTAAAAACATCTTTTTTATAATTCTGCATTAAAAACAATAAAACAAATTTCTTTACAAAACATTCCATTGTATACATAAATTAAAGTACTTATACATAAAAGTCTAGAAAACATACCGAAAATAGTTATGTGATCAAAAAATGGCCTACTATAAAATATTGTTATGAAGTTTACTCAATGTTCTTAGATTTCTTGTTACTAATATTAAAACAGGAGTAACCAAAAGACAAACAAAGTATTGAATGCGTAAAATAAAATAAAAAACCATTGTAAGTCTGAATATATAACTTACTTTTATCATTCTAACTTATTAGCACCTAGAGAGTTATCTAACTGAACAAACCTAAGGGATTCTGAATGTTACCTATATCAAAATAGTTAATTTAATTTCATGTTAAATTAAACAACATCGAATAGTCTGTTTCATATATACTAATATATAAACTCTAGATAAGTAACCTTATATTTAAATGAGAAGATATAATGCTACGGGTAACTCAAAATTTGTATTATAGGTATTGGGTTTGATACATTTTTACTCCTCTATGAAGCCTGTAAATTTGAGGTTAAAAATTGTGGATTCATATTTTGTATTTTTCTGTGACAGAGGAAAATACAAAATACTAATCTACTAACCATGAGTTGATTCAATTTTATGAATAAGACGGATCTTGTTTAATAGGGGGCCTAATGCCAGCAAAACGCAAACAGAGGTAATGCGGGGTCATCGCTGATAATTTCGAGTAAATGAATAAAAATAGATTTTTTCTTTGGCATTTGTGTTTTTTTTTATGGCATCGAAAATACCTCTGTTTGCGTTTTGCTGGCATTAGGCCCCCTCTTAATGTTAAACTTAAAGTAATATTATAAGGAATCTCGATTATCTTTTAGGTGATAATGTTGCTATGTAATTGAAACATTGTAACCTTCTTTACACTCGTTGTAAGTATTTATGATATAAAAAAATACTCCTAAAACAGCGCAATCCATTTTCCACCCGCCTTACATATTTGTAAAATCAAACATAACAGCTTTGTAAAACATGCTTGATTAAAAAAGTGTCGCTATATCTATCGGTGTCAAAACATTAAAAAAAAACAAAATACTGTAAAGTTATCAATCAATATTATATTGTCTAAGGCGGCAAATATTAATAAATGAATACTCAAAAAGATCCTTTGGTACCAAAGAGCCGATGAAGCCGGGCCACAACCTTTAAGCCATTGTACTTACCAAAGATGTAATTAAATAAATTAAAATGTTCAATTTAAGCTGGACTTTTATTCACCTCTCCCTAAGCTAGGGTCAAATGAGTACAATTATTATTTCAACGGCTGCTTTTGCTTAGGTGAGTTACATTAATTAATTTATTTTCTATTGTAAATATTTTACAATAAGTAATAAATCAAATATTTTACACTAATCCGAAATTGAAGTTTAATACTCTACATACACAATATATGTACACATGCATGTATGTATTTTACTTGACAAGTACTCAATTATAATTATATAATAATATTAACTTACAATTAACGACAGCCCGCCTGATGTTAAGCACCGCTGTAGTCTGAGGTAGCACACTTGCCTAAAAGAAAATTATTTACTATAAATTTGCCGGGTAACTCATAAATTGAAAGGCATTTTTAACACAAACAATAATGTGAGATATATTGTTTATGTAAAACTGTATTAAGATACTGCACAGTTAATTAAACACCTTATGTACAAAGCAGAAATGTATGTTCCGAAGCTATTTAAATTACCTACAAAATAGACATATGTAGAATAAATACGCGTGAATCCACACGGCGTTTAGAGGTTCGTTAGGTGAATGTGTGTAAGATTGAATTAAATACTACGCTATCACGCTATTCTGTTATATGTCTTAATCAAGCAAAGTCACATAACAGTAGTCAATTTAGCAGGTAACGAATTAATCAACCAATCGTGAGCATTCAACGCTGCCTTCACAGAGAATTGAATAATAAATGAAGTCAAGTATTATTCGGTGAGTTTTTATTCAATAATAAGAAACAATATTTACACATATTAACACTAATAGAACTAAAAAAGAGTATTTACATCTAAACTAAATTTAAACAATCTACATGTGGTATGGAACCAAGAACGCTGGCTGCATTCCCACGCTGGATTGCTATAGAAATCCTTTGCGCAAGGAACCAGCCAGCGTTCTTGTCTCTAGTGATGTCAATATATTCGGTGAGTATATTTTATGCAGAACTAGCGGACCCGACAGACTTCGTCCTGTCTGTTGACTTTTTTACTCTTTAGTTAGTTAGAAAACGTTTGTATGGGATAAAGAAAAGGGCGGTTTTTAGAGATTATCCGGCATTTTTTTAAAAAAATCTCGCCGTAAAAACCATGCTTGAACTTAAAAAAATATTTAAAAAATTGAATTGGCCAATTTACTCTTTAGTTAGTTAGAAAACGTTTGTATGGGATAAAGAAAAGGGCGGTTTTTAGGGATTTTCCGGCATTTTTTCAAATTTTTCTCGCCGTAAAAACCATGCTTGAACTTAAAAAAATATTTAAAAACTTGAATTGGCCAAATCAATCCAGGGTTTGTTGAGTTATGCGCTTACCAACACATTTTGCGATTCATTTTTATACTATATAAGAATAATATTACAACTCAATGTTATTCAAATCCAGAGTAAATAGGTTTCTCCTAAGCAAACGTGCAACATCATAGTCTACAGTGGTGCTTAACATCAGGCAGGCTGTAGTCAAACTTAAGCCTATTCCGTGATATCACTACATTGACAGCTCACTTTCAGTTCACTTTATACAAAGTTATTGTTACATTTCCTCTTTAACTCCACAAAATGTTATTCAATTACTTACATTTTTTTTTAAATATATCTTTTATACAATGTATTATTAAATGTAATAAAATGTACCTCCTCCTCTAGGCGATAGCTCAATGCTGAGCATCGTGATGACCCCGACCAAAATTTTGGACCATAACATGTACACATGTAAAATGTACACTAACGCACAAATTAGGTATTATTCAATAGATACCTTTGCAGTTTTTATATTATGATATATACATTATTTAATACATGTAATTATCATGACTAACAAACAACCTGCCTGTACAAGTTGACATGGTTAAACTCCACTTTCCAATTACTCACACTTATTTACTACTTACAATTAGGTCTTTAGTCTCTACAATATGTATAAAAACAATATAATAGGTGAATCCTCGTGAATCACAACAACATACATTTACAGTAAACTTCCAACCTCTAACCCTTACTTAAACACAAAATACTTCGTTAATTCCTGTTTCTACATATCACAGGTTTCTAGGAATGTAAGGTGTTTTAGGTACATATGTGACAAAATTTGGACTGCGATGTAGCGATCATAATATAAGATAGAAATAATTCTATAAATGTAATATGTCCTGGAGCCTTGTTTCCAGAAAATTATAACACAGTGATCTTCAAATCTAGAGTAGGTAAATAGGTTTCTCCTAGGCAAACGTGAAACATCATAGCCTACAGTGGTGGTCATCAGGCAGGCTGTTATCACGGTAATAATATCATACAGTATTGTAACTCGGCCGTGTCCTTGAAATAAGTGCCTACGCGCGGTACGTAAACATGAGATAGGGCTGTCGCTGTCGCCCACCTACAGCGTATGAATTGCATCTGGCTACTTTGAGTTTCTATCTAGTTTTGAGATTGTAAATTTATTTCTTTTTATTTATTTATTAGCACAGATACTTAGTAAAAATATAAAATATTAATATTATCTAAATAAAATACTTTGTGAATTGAATAGAAAGTGTTCAATAAAAATGCAAGTTGTTTTTTTGATTGATAGATTTATTTAAAAAACCATGATTATATATGTGTATAACGAAAAATATTTGAATATATTTAAATGAAGTTCGGAATATTTTCTCCATTTTTTCTTTATATTCCACGAAATCATCGCCGGGTACAATTAAAAAAGTTAATGAAAAAAGAAGTGTACGAGATTCTTGTTAATCAGGAATCTCGTTCTGACCCTCTAAATCTCGTAACAGTACGAGATTTCTCGTACGTCTGGCAGCCCTAACCTGCCGCGCGCATGCCACGACCCGAGCGCGTAGGTATAGCTTGCGCGTCGCCCGTTTATATGAAGTTGGAATACTGTATGATTCTATTACCGTGCTGTTATAGTCAAACGTTAGCCTATTCCGTGTTAAAACGTCAGCTTACACCCAATATCGTTATCTATGTACTTGTTTGATTGATGCATTTAATCTTTGAGTAAGAATCCAATGATTGAATCCATCAATTTCACTAATATACCAGTTTTTCGTGAGGGTCCCAAACACGTCTCTAGATAAAGGTCATTTTTCCTAAGGAAATAAATAAAATACAAAACATGTATAGGTAATATAAGAGGGTCGGAAATAGAAAAGTATTAGGCTATTAATCTTAAGCTTCCTAAACCAGGTGCCCATAGGAAAATGCAAATTGGTAGATGTGTTTTTCCTTATTTGTAGGTATAAATTTGAGGTGTCTTACGTTCAGTTCAGACATCCAAGTATTCGTGAAACTCTATTATAAAACTATATCATGTAATAAACGAGGGCTACTAATGGAGTGATTTGTTTATACGTATGGAAGTTCTAAAACCTCTGGGAGCGCACGATTCCTTAACAATAAGTTGCCTTCTTGGTAGTATAATGCATTAACTTTGCAAAAGTAGTAATGCGGCCAGTATGCTGAGCACGCTACCTTATAGCAATAAATATAAATAGCTATTATCAAACTGAAAAATACTTCGACTCTGCCTATAAAAAAGTAAGTACTCAGAAACCATGCCGTGGTACCCGATTTAATTTCCAATAATAGCTGTCCGAAATTGGATGCCAAAGAGAGGCTTTACTTCACGTTCAATTAAGCAACCGGGTTGAAGTTACAATAGGAATTCTCCAAACTGAATCTGTTTTGATAAATGTACAATAGAAGGCTTTGGTAGAACACGAGATCCTTTGTTGTGTTACCGTACGAACAAATACCTACCTTGTTTCATAATCTTACCTAACCTTCGCTCGTAACAGGAGTATGTTTAACACAGAACAATTATAGAATTTTACTGGTTACGCCTATTTTTGTGTTCTTAACAGAAAAAAGACCAAACGTGCCGATATTTAATACGTTGACGTTGATGATAAGTAATAGGTATTCATTCCTGCGGAGCCAATTTTTTGTGGAGATACGTATTTTACACATTGAAATTAATGTTATACAAATCTATTTCTATCGAAATCTTTTCCTGTTTTTACGATTTATCAAAGTTTTTGCTACCATTGATTTTGTACAACGAAAAACCCTGGCACCGCGACACAGGGAAACCAACAGCGGTTGCCAGGGACACCTACAATGTAAACAAATGTATTAACGCAAATTAAAATAGTTTTATCTTTTTTCTCATTAAACTACAACACCACAATAAGCTGTAGCTACCAGCTTTACCCCAATCATAAAAAATCTGCTAACCAAACCCAATTTCCCACGTTAAGGCAGTCCATAAACAAAACCTCGCCTCGGCTTCTATCTGCACACCATCGGCTGCTGTTAAACCTCAAATTTCCCTAACAAATTGAGACAAATATTATTCTAAGCCCCGAAGCGACGCGAACTAAGCACGGCTGCGATAAGCCGCCGCCCCTCCGATCATATCTGCCCCAACGATTTGTAAATTGCTCTATTAATTTGGACTCCCTTTAGATGGTATCGAAGTGAAATATTCTCGGGAGACGCGTTTGCGACAGAATTGCCGTGTTTGTAAAAAGGTAGAGGTAGAAACCACATATTTTATGTTTTTCAGTATGAGTGCTCGTTTAAAGGTCTGTTTACATGTACGGATTAAACTCTTCAAAATGTTTAATCAGTTATCTTCTTTTTAGCTTACTCCAAAAAAAAGACCTCAATTTAATAGTTTTATTTTATCTGTGAAGGTGACATAAAAATGCGATGTTTACATCAACGGATTTAACTCTTACAGTTTTAAATAGATTTTTTATTTGTATTTTCATAATAATAATTTTACTATATGTTGAATTTTGATTATCTTACCTCTATTTTATTCTAAAGATTGCCATATTATTTTTGTCATAAACTACGCTGCTTGGAGAATATGAGCATAGGAAATATAAACTCTTAATAGCAGTATCTATCTACTTTTACACGTTTTATAAGAATATAATTTGTGTTCGTAATATGCAAGCTCCTTTAAAGTAATTGCTGGTTTTTACCTCATACAGATTGGGGTCTTAATTAAGTGGCGACCTCTGTAACCTCACAAAGATAAAGTATGGCTGAGTGCAACTTACATTTTATTTCGTAGAAATGAATATGATCTACAATTTAATTAATTTTATACCTTTAACACAAGTTACACGTGACATTGCTTGCTTTACAATAAAATAAATCAAATTTTTATTTTATTTGGGAACATATTAAGTTCCATTGCAAAATCTACTTGTTGTAAATAATTATTAGTTTATAACCTAATAAATCCTATATTACAGATTTTTTGTATAAACTATAAGTCTGAATGTAGTCAAAGGCGAATCTAAACTGTATTGTTGCTATATTTACAGTGCCTCAACAGATAAATATAATAAAATATATATTTGCAAGTTGTAATTGTGTTTACACGGTTCCAACACCAAGCACACATTTTTTTATTTTATTTTTTTTATTATTAAATTAATCATTAAGTACTAAAATTGTGTTCTTATGGGAATACAGATTTTAATGTTCGTAGCAATTTCGTAGACAATGTAGGCAATCCGCGAAGGCCTACAGGCGTAGCACTTCGTAGCTCCCTAGAGCTCTACGGATCTCGTATTTCTGTTTCCTACTACACAAAGCTATTAGGCAAAACTTCAGAAGCGTTGCTTCTGACAATTCTAGTTGAGAACTAAACATTACTTGTTTTGATTTTGGAATAGCATAGAAGTAGGTACATAGCAGTTACTTTCACACATGTGCTATTGGAACAGGTGCTCTAAGTAGAATATTTCAATATTATACGAATATTCTATTACTTACTAGTGGACGCCCGCGGCTTCGCTGGCATTATTTTGAGAAAATGTAGCCTATGTACTACAAGACTTCATACAACCTACACATCAAAAATCATGATCGTTCAGCTGTTTTTGTGTCATTGGCGTTTAAATAAACAAACAAAAATAAAAATAAACTGCTATAACGTGTTCTATTATCGATTTAAAGTAAACCCAAACATATTTTTTCTAATATTTCCCATGTACAGATTTTTTACCCTCTTCAGCGTTATTATATGTAAGTACAGATGGTAAGCCGAGGTTACATATTTGAGCCTTTTGGAGTCGAGACTTTGGGGCCGTGGGGTCCGGGAGCCCATACTATTTTCCAAAACCTCTCGGAGCGCTTGGTTGACGCGACTCATGACCAAAATGCTGGCCTTTTTCTGACTCAACGTATCAGCATTGCCATCCAGCTTGGTAATGTGGCCAGTATGCTGGGCACGCTGCCCTCTGGTAGTGGGCTGGAGCACTTGATTATCTTTAGGCTTTTCTAAAGATTTTCTAAGTGCCCCTTTTTTGTAGTAGTATGTTTAGTTTTTTTCCCTTGTTTTTATATTTTATTATTGTAAATAAAGATTATCCTATATAAAAAAGTACATATTATTTTCTAACGGGTACATAATAGTTAATATCATAGAGGTATTCCATCACTTGCTATTTTCTATCCTATTACATCACTGGCAGACTTTTTGAGAGAGCACATTTTTTTTACAAATAACGTCTGGCAAAAAACGTGATATAAGACATCTGCACTCATGACTTATGATTATACGCGAGCCGCAGATGCCACTTACAATACCTGTCAAAACACTTCCATACGAACTTACCTATTTGCCAACAAACTGCAAAGTAATCATTTTTTCTCAATCTATCAGGACCGCTAATTCACGAGTGCTTATCTCAACAGTCTTGTGATTAATTCCCATGAATCCATGGCTTTGATATATGGTGCGTATATTTATCATGAATTATGTTGTCACTGAAACCAAAACCAGGTAATGCATGATGAATTTAGTATTTCTTTACCATCATCTAATTAAAATAGTGATTCTTTATTATCATTGGGTGATACTTTTTTTGCTTCCGTAAAAAATATTTATTCTAATAATGTTTTTAAACTTAACGGCCGTGTGGTTAAGCATTGATAACTGCGTTTAAATACTTTAGTTACAATTATTATTCGTATATTGAGAGAGAGTTCATTCCATTGGCTCACAATATCTTTTTTAATATAAAGTAACACAATGCCTACGAAACACTTGAATTCGTTTTATTCTCCAACATAACCAAAAAGTTGCCGAGATTATTATCATTCAAATGAGCTTTGTTATTTAGCCCAAGAGAAATGTCCGGTAAACAATAATTTATCGTCAAATTATACAGATATTCTTTTTCAAAACAATTATGAAGAGTTGGCCAAGTTTTTTCTTTGTCAACAGTTTTCTCCTTAATTTCCTTGTGTTGAAAAGAATTGGTATGAATAAAAGATTTCATTCAAATATTGACTAAAGGTAAACCTTACATCTTTGAGGCTATGAATAATAAATCGGGGTCCAATCACTTTCCTGATTATTTTTGCGCTCGTGTTTGGTTTCCATATAAAAGCATTTGTCTTTTAAATCGACTGTTGGCGAGAAAAACAAGTGGGATTTTGGGAAAATTTACTTTTCACGAGAAATATATCATGTTATAGATAAAATTTAATGGATACAATATTCTTTCGTTTTAAATTTGTATTTATGAGGTTGAATCACAAATTTTCCCACAGTCACTGTATAAATTTAGGAATCAATTTATAAATAAAATGTGGTTTATAGTTTTTATATTCTATGTTTAAAATTGTGACCATTTGACATTTAAACCGGTCAACCTAATTGACCAAAAAACGAGTAAGTAACGTCCTTACAAAAGTAGCCAATTCAGTGTCGAGAATTTAAAATTTAATATCAAATGCAAACTAAGTTTAATATTATTATTGCATTAATAGTTCATTGTCAGGAATATGAAAGCAGCAGTATTCATAGATTTATTTATTTTTCTTTCTTTTCCGTTTTTCCAAAGAAATATAAATCTCCTAACTCGTTTCTTGTAGTAGTCTGTGTGTGTGTATGTCTGTGTGTCTGTGTGTGTGGACAAAAAGTTTACAACTCTGATACCTTAAATTTTCCGCTATTTATCATGTATACAATTTTGATAATTGTTTTGTGAATGAATTTTTCTTTTTTAGTAACAACTTTTTTTTTAATCTTATCTCTTCTCAGCAATACTCTGTAGAACATGTAGACTAGAAAACTCCACAATTAAAACACTATAACATCTTTTGATAATATTACTAAAACATTACCTAATACAGTTCATCAACCAAAGAGTTCTTCTCCTCTGTTCAGAGGTTCAAGACCCATTTTAACAAAAACAAAAGAAAATGAAACCTAAAAAACTCCATAATTCATGGTCAGTTATGGTTTAGGTTACCCCATTTGTGGTTAAATAACACCATCATTTGGCGCTGGGAGTATGTAATGGTTTTTATGATGTAGGTCGAATGGGTATAGAGCGGAATTAAATAAGGGTATTATGGGGTATTATGTTGCATAAATTTTCAGATGTTCTCATAAATGTAACCTAAAAATGCCAAGAAATAAACCATTTAAACGAATATCGTGGAATAACCGTTTTGATTTTTGTATAGAACAAATAAAAGGAAAGAGGCCTATATCCGGCAGTGGGATAGATCTGTATGTTGATAATAATGATGATAATAACACACATTAAAACATCACTTACGTCGGTTCCTTCTAGGCAAGCGCACTAGATCGTAGATAATAACTTTGCTAACATCAGGCAAGTTGGCGTTGGCAAGTCAAGCGTGAGCCCATATCATGTAAAAAAATATATTAATGTTTATTTTCGGATTTAGAAAAACTATTTCGAAGTGATGTTTACTTGCGTATATTTCCTTTACTAAAATAGACTGTTTATTTTCTCAGTAATAATATATCTAATAACGACAAAAATATTAATACCATAACGTAAGAGCTGTTTTTATTGTTTTGGATCATATATCTATTATGAGTAATGTAGATCTAAAATTGTGTGACATACATTTCTGTAATATTTACCTGTAATGTCTCATGCTATTTTTATCTCTTATCGCATATTTCTATTATTTTGCTGATCTAATTCTTTGCACCTTTATAAATAATAATAATAAATATTCCGGGACATTGCACACAGCGCCATCTAGCCCCACACTAGGGTACTAGATAACGGATATAATACTTATAAACTTTTTTTGTAAATACATACTTATTATACATACAAACGACCAGACTCAGACAAGTGATCAAAAATTTTAAAAAGCAATAATACTTGTGTCACTCGGGAATCGAACCCGCAACCCCTAGATTAGAAGGCAGAGCCACTACCAAGTAAGCTAACAGGCCAGCCGTATTCAAATTACGAGCAGGCTTTATTCAAATACTTTAAAAATAATTTGTTACATCCTTTACGATATACATATTATGAAGGTACCTACGTAAAATTAGTCATTTTGTCCATTAGTTCATGCGAAGCAACACCGTGGCTGGAGTACATAGAAGCATGTATTGAAATTGAACACTAACATCATTGTGATTCGTAATTACGAAGTCAGTCCCGAGTATTGGTTGTGAGTTTTAGTTGCAGATACTTATGTGCCAAAGTTTTTAGTTAACCCTTCATTCTACCTAGTCAGGTACTAAGTACATCAAGATCAAATCTCTACAAAAAACAATATCTAATATAGACTACTATATAATAAGCAACTCTCGCAGAAAATAGAGCAATTGATCACCAAAATAGACGCACAATTTATCAACAAGGCTTGTATCCCATCATTTCAACAACCACATCTTCACAAGAAACAGGCATTGCCGGATTATCTCACGTCATGCCGGGTTCATTGCTTTCGGGGGTTATTACGAGTAAGTAAACCATTATGGAATAGGTAATGCTGGAGTTACTGCCTGATTATGGCTACTTTAGCACACTTGGTCTACAAAGCTTATTTACTCACCTTACAGGTACCGTCATATATCTAGAACATGCTTTATTTTAGGTCTCTTGCTCGACGTTATAAAATAATTTCAGAAAAACAAGAATAGCAACAGCATACAAGTAAACTACAATACCACTATATCTAAAACTAGTGCCACAAGCAGCGACCTCTTTCGGGCAAACTATACGAATAGAGAAAAAAGCTAGTGATAACTTACTTTAATCAATTACTTTCACACTACAAAGGTTATAAAATCGTGGTTTTATTTTCTAGTATACCCCGGAAGATATCATTCATCAAAGTCCTGCGCGCAGATCGTCGTTAATTACACGAAGCCTGCAGATAAATCACCGCCGCCATTCATGTTTCACTTCTGCTCTCGCACGAGCAACGAACCGATCGTATTGATTATAGTAATAGAACTTAACAGGATTCATGGAAAGCCTATTTTTTGGTATTTGTAATAGAATAGTATCGAGCGATCTGTGTTACTGTTTTTTAAAAGTTTTTGTTTTTTTCATTAAATATAAGTATATTGCACGAAAGAACTGTTTTAATTATTAATAAAAAAAATAAGGGTTTAGCCTGATAACTTGCTTCGAACCTAAAGATTTAATTAAACCAGTAGGTATGTTATTTTTTAAATAAAGTCATCAATTTTCCGAACCCTTTATGTATGTGCGTACATGCTTAGATATCTCTTTGGCTTATGTAACTATAACAGCATTGATTTAGAAAAACATAAAGTATGTACAGAGCCAAAACAAAAAATTTCAAAACTTACTATAAACATTGTCATTACCAACTCTCCAAACCAAACATTACAACCCAAAACTGTCAAACAAAAGTTGATTTAGGTCTAACAAAAACCCTTTTAGGTATTTTCATAGTAAAGAATACCTGAGAATCACGCCTCTAGACATTTCTTTTAACATTCCAAACACGTGTGCGACTCTCTCTAGACGAGAAAACAGATACTTATATATTATTGAGGTCACTATGATATATCGTGAAACTCAAACGAAAAGGGACAGAGTGGAATAAATAAGTGAAAAAACTCAAAACGAGCATCTAGAGTAAATAAATCGAGGGATATTTGTATTGCCACCAGAGGAATATTATAGTGGGCGAACAAATTGTGGCGCTCAGATTGGCTTTATGTTTTATGAGGTAAGTTAGATTTAGTCCGGTCTGTGTTCTTCTTGTTTCGTCGGATTTATTTACAAATCTGTTTAGTTTGCATGCGTGTTCCGCGTTTGCTTCCATTGTATCTTAGCTTTATACAAAAGGTGGCCTAGTTTGCCATAGCCAAATGACAGATTTCCCACGAATCATGGTGGCATTTGGCATGGAGATAGGATAGGGTCTAGAAAGTGGCTATACTACTTTAATCTCGAAGCATCATGAAAATTGGTTTGTAGATTACATTTGTATGTAGATAGATAATATATGTATATATATTTTTATGTATATATATTTTGTTGTGAAACAACGCTTGCAATGAAAACAATAATAAATCAAGGAAATCATATATTTTTAGTATTTACAGTTTTGTTATTGAAACATTTCTTTTGTCAGTGAGATGTTACGATCAAGCTTAGATTCAACTGAGTTCGCTATTACCGTATTCTAGAAAAAATAATAAGCTCCCGTTACCAGCTAGACTCATTTAAAAACATGAAGCCAGGTGTGATATACAGGGTTATTGATGCACCAGGGTAAGTTTAGTACATTTATCAGTATGGTACACATTTTCTTCTACAATTACTCAAGGTTTATGAAAAAAATCGTCGTGTCACACGTCAACAGGGCAAGGAAAATGGTTTTTATATATTCAAAAAGTGGTGCGTTTATAAGCAGTAGCTCTCTATATACCAGTAGCTATTACAAGTATTATTCTCGTTATTACATCTCGTAACCTCAGCTTTGATTAGTTCCGAGTTGACGCAGAGTACATTACGTAGCTTAATACTGTTTTACTGAAAATGCTGAAATATCGTTATGAGCTCACGATGAAGCCTGATAGACGTCTATAATGGTGGAAATATTAAGAGACTGTATGAAGTACATAAATCTCATAATAAAACCATGATAGATATCACAGGATAGCTTTGCTGATTGATCTAATTCCAGGGATGGAACAATATCTGCCTTCGCATGCCACAAAGATTTGTTGACTACACAACTTTTTGAACCTACAAAATCGTAGAAAGAATAAAATAAATTAATCCTGGCATCATTTTCCAGTGTAATTTACGTCCAACTTAATAAAAATTGTATTGACAAGTGACATTGTGGCCTATAGGAGTCAATGGTTTACTTTGTTTGTATTACGACCCCTCCAGTCTCGCTGGTCGCAGCAAAAACAGTTTTAATGGTTCTCGCGGCCAAGCATAGAGGCCGTAAACTGAGGTTGTATTATCAACATTTAATAAGGCTGTAAAAACTGAGAACGATGTCAGTAATCGTTCACACTTCACACACCACTGAGAGGGGAATTTGTCAAAAACGAAGTGCCGGTTTTTCTTGACGACGGGTGACGCTTTTTGCTTTCAATTTCTAATGCTTGTGATGAAGCTGGCGTTTTAGTCTTACACAGTCCATATGTTATAGTATTCGACGACTATTGTAAATATTATAAGATGAAAATTAACTTTATATAAAATAAACAGTAAATGTCTTATTAAAATTGGAATAATAAAATCCTAACAACGACCAAAAGTCTTACGTGTTTCAAAATGTGTTCAAAAGCCTTTTTAAAGTTGTTTAGAATTCAATTTAGTTAATTACATTCAAATTGACACTTATGATATTGAACATTTATAAAAAACGAAATCCAACATGTTCCTTGCTGCGTTGCATAACTATGTATCTATTTTATAACAGACCACATTTTCCCTGAAAAGGCAAGATTAACTTTTTACACTCGCACAAAGCGGGAAAAGCACTTTGCTTCAGAAAAACAAGCCTTTTTGAACTTGACCGATAAAATGTAAACAGCTTTTTGCCTTTGCTCCAAACAAAACACACTGAAAAAACCTCTCAGGACTTACAGTTAAGTTGTTAGGGAAGTGGGTCAGAGTTAAAAGGTGAAAAGAATCTACAATGCAAATAATCTTTATACATTTGTAAAATATATCGTTTTCATATTTAAAATTTATTTAATTTCAAATATCTTACAACAATTTTCCTGTAAATTTTGCATATTATATGTAAATTAAAAGCACTTAAAAAAATTGTAGTTCAAAAAATCTAGGTAATACTAAACAAGTCAAGTCTAAGGTCAATTTAAATTAACTCTGTTAATCTTTAAGGTAAGATAGATTTTTCATAATACTCTATTCTATTCTAAGTAATTGGCCGCATGACCATGACATAATATATTGAATTCGAGCATTTCTACCCAGCAACCATCCGTAATGAATATAGGAAGCCAGGCAACTAAAGGTGGTCTAGGATAGTAATAATACGATCAAATATCGGACCATCAAGTTCATCCGCAGAAGCGTTCAATATCAATTACTATCTCTAATTCAATTCTGTAACGGAACCTTTGAAAGCTAACCCGGCGCCATTTTGTAAAATTGCAAGATTTTCTGTAATTATTAGCGTTGAGATTTTTCTATAGAAATGAAACTTTCAGTAAATAATATAGCCAAGTGTCGGTAGAAGTAAGTCTGGGAAAGAATATTTAATAGAAAAGAGCTTGGACAGACTTGATTAGATTCTAATGGACGAGCTTTGCGGTTTAAATGGAATTGACTAGATCAATATTAATATAATATTCTCAAATACTGTAGTGTTAGCTATTCTTTTTAATGTCTAATTTGATTTATTTAATCTAAATCAAAAATGAGATTAAGAGTACTTAAATTATTTATATAATTCGACTGTATGAATGTGAAATTGTTAGATTTTAATAAAATTTTAGTACGATGATACGAATTTTGTACTGTCTCTTGTATGAGTGAAAAATTCAAAATTTCATCAATATCACAACAACTGGTTTTTGAGATATGGTCAAAGTGAATGATGATTGAACTTTTTAGGATCGTAAAAATGTGTGTTTTATTGCGTGCACATTTCACCCCTGTGATTAATACACTCATAAAACTGAAGAATTCTCCAAATCTGATATCATTTTCCTGGCACGTAAAAGCGGCTTTATTAAGTTCCTACCAATAAAAGCGGTCATTTATAGCTTGAAATATTTTACACGAAGCGATATTTGGGTCTGATGAAGACTTTTCGATGCAATTTCTTTTGCAAGTGTAAACTTAATGAAGCATAACTCAAATATTTGTTGTGTACTGATACATACAGGATATATCTTGAGGCTATTTTAGTTGACGTAACAAGGTTTTTTCTGTGACCGTTGAAATTACGCAATGAAACTTTTTTATTTTTCATACATTGTCTGAGAGGGCGATCTTCTTCTTCTTATCGAATGAGAGTGGCAACTCTGGTGTCGAGAGTTTTCAAACCGTCCTTAGAGCCTCTGACATGGCTTAACGACTGCCGTATGAACTAAGTAGAGGGAGATGAACTTATTGTATGAAACAAAACGTATATACAGACAACTTTATGCAGAATACTACATTTAATTTTGTTATAAAAATGCTAAAACATTACTTACGATTAAAAGAATAACGTTAGGAACTAAAAGAATAAGAGTTGGTTCAGTGAAAATATGTGCTATTTGTATTTTTGCTTTGAATAAATATATTGGGTTTAGAATGGTGACATAGATATATTTAGCTAGTAGGTAGGTTGGTAGTAAAACACCACGCACCCGGAGCAAAAGCAGCTGATACCATTTTTTCACTATTCTTTTTTTTGTTCAATGTTTATGCATATTTTGATGAATATCAGTTCTTCGCATTTTTTTTCTTATAAGCCAGTATCGCTATGGCGGACTCGTGAAGAAGGATATCATCTCATCTTCAGTGTAGTTTACTGAGCAATGCGGATTTCAAGGTTTGGAAAAATAATGGTAGAGGTTATTATGCATTGACACAAAGTATCCATATCCGTACCTCACTTCACACATAGTGTAAGCACTAAATAATCATTAAGAAAAAATTAATGTTTTTTTTTTAATATACTTTTGTAACAAACATTTTAGCGCAACCAATCAATTAAAATTTTAATCTTTGGTTCGACGACAACCCTGACATTCTGGGGTGTAATCGCAGATGAATATTAAATTAATATAAAATACAAGTACAATTTAGTGCTTTACATTACTATCCTAATTTTTTGTAGTTTATTTTATATCGAGTTAGAGGTTAAGCTTGTACCTAAACTAATCGATGTTAAATAAAGGAGAATATTAGTGAGAGGCATACAATCATCTATCTTCTGTATGTATACATATAATAAATATATGGAGGGTCGAAAGTCTGAATAAATAAATATTTTTTAGTGATACTTCGAATTGATAGCTGAAAGTTCCAACAATTTCTAGAAATTTTGTCTGTATCTGTTTCTCTGTTTATCTGTGTCTCTGTTTGTTTGTTTATTTAAACTAAGCTTACGCTTGTATCATATTATATTTTATGATAATGGATAAATACGTACAAACTTTCTTTCGTTTTTACTGGTTCTCATAGCAACGAGATCTCCTAGTTTCTCTCAACAATAACTACATTAATATTTCCGCCACAAATCGTCTAGAAAATGTTAGTCAAACTTATATGTGAGTTATACTTAACAAGTATCGTAAATCAGGAAACTTGGTCGTATAGTGGTCTTATAAGCCTAAGTTCAGTGGCTTATTTGTTGCTTAGCCTACCGAAGCGGTCAGATAAGTTGCTGACTAAAAACGAGCTTTTGCAATGTTACTTTGAAAGTATTACGTAACCATCATGGTAGTAATATTACTTTTACTTCTGGTTTTGTATCTAGTTTTTAAAATCCATATGGGACTTTTTGCTTTTTTTAACAAGGAATTGGTTTGCACTTGACCGTAATTCGCCTGATGGTAATCAATCATTACGTTCTAGGATGGAACGTGCTTACCCAGTAAGAACCGATTCACTCTCGCTTTGAAGATCGCAAGGTTATATTCCGCGGGAGCAGGGGCTATAGACTATCTCAATTGATGGAAACTATATCTACTACAATTATGTATAGATAGTATGATATAAAGTATACCATATTATTGTTAATTTAACCACATTAAATATAGATATGTAAATAAACAAAAGGTACAAAATAAAAGATTTTTACAATAGCAAAATACATCAGATATATCAGATGAATAGTGAAAAAATATTATTCAAGAAGTTCTTAACATATTAATTCAGCACTCGTATCGTACAATTACTTTATATGTGTATATTTATCAATAAATACAACTTTGAGAATTCAATTTCTAACTTCGCAAAACTAATCTAAATCTCAGTAAATCAAAATTGACAGTTCAATTTGTAGTTATACTTATACCTACTAAAGTCACGTACATCAATTACTTGCACTGTGTACAGGGTTACTTGTAACTAACGCATATAGTATGTAAGTATAGCTTTAGTATGTCAGAAGCAATTGCTTAAATTCTGTAGGTAACATTTGGGATTCAGCTATTTATAAATTATCAGGAAAATCTGTGTAAAATACAGCTGTTTTTTTTGCGAATTTCTAAAAGTTATAGAACAACAGATGTTGCTTTTGACATACTAAACCAATATATTGACTAAACGGTTTTCACTCACGTGCAAATCGCGTAAGTTGTCGGATGTTATGACATCCATCTCCAGAACGTATGTTCTGGGACCGCGGCAGCACGCAGACTGCGCGCCGCCGCGCGAGCGGCCCGCCGGGACACGGTCGCGGGGGCCTGGGGTGGTGGGGGTGGAGGCGAGACGATGTTACTACTCCCGGCCGCTTCGTCCTCGGGTTGCTCCACTGCTTCATCAGGGACAGCAACATCGACTGATGTACCGGCGCACACAAAACTGACCGTATCTTGATCCAAAGTTCCAATGATCCTTCTCTTTGTCATCGTATTAAGAGCTGGGACCCACGCCGGAGGAACTACGCGATTTAAACGTGAGTGAAAACCGTTTAGTTAATATATTGATAAAATGTCTCACGAAAGTTTTAATATTAAAATACTAAACCAAGTTTGAAAACTAATGTAAATCTTTAAAGTACTCTGTGTTTTTTTATGTTCATGGCGTATTTAGCACATTAAGACATTGATACCTTTCTTGCTTAAAAAATATAAAAGCCAGTTTTCAGTTGCTAGAAATCCTGTAACATATACATATATATAGTAGGTTAAATCGAGAGTAAACCAGTTTCTTCTAGGCAAGCGCCCTAGATCGTAGATTTCAACGTTGCTTAACACCAGGCAAGTTGTATACAAACATGAGCCTATTAAATGTACAAAAAAAGGTAGACAAAAATATTCTGTTATTTTCTTCTTGTTTACTGTAAGTCTAGATTAACAGAGGCCGATTGATGGTGTTTGGTGTGACCTACTTATTCCTGTGACAGGCGATGTAAGATTGTCGCAACCTACATCTGGGTCCTGGATTACATTGACAAATCACCCGCAAGATGGAGTGCGAATCACTTTACTATTCTTTTGGGTTTGAGGTCAATATTATCCTAAACAAACTATCAAACGAACTACAACTTATCCATAAATAGAAGTGGATGGGTAAATAATTTTTCTCCTAGTTATTTCTCCTAGGACTAGTTACAATTAAATAGAATTGAGTCATAAAGACCGACTTTTAAGCTGCTGAGTAGTCTTAACAGTAATCTTTCTATTAATGAAGTCCTTTCGGAACATGCCCCTTGAATGGAAATCTAATACATATCAATAACCACTCCTGCGCCCTTACTTATCTCATTTTAGAGTTTATTCTATGAATTCGCAGGACTCAAATAAATATTTTTTTTAACTTGAACGGGTTTGCACTTGACCATAGTTTACCTGATAGCAAGTAAGGCTATGGCCTAAGATGGAGCGTGCTTACCCGATAAGAACCTATTCACTCTCGCTTTGAAGATCGCTGGATTATAGTGCGTGGGGAACAGAGATTCAGGCAAGGAGTTCCACAACCTTGCGTATAAAATAATAATAATATGTAAAGTTGTAAATAATAATAAGTTGTAATATATAATGTAAAGTAATATTTCCCGGACCAAAAAGAGAACAAATATCAAATTTCAAAAAGATCATCAGACTGGAAACGAAATCTAACAAAACCTAAACAGCGCTCGTAATTCAACAGAAACGTCCGAACGTCTGTGAAAAATATTATTATTTTCCTAGGTTCTGATTTCATTGTGTTTGTCCAAACAATTCTGTTCATGACTCCACGCATCGTGAATCATTGTCGGTCTGAATTTCAAAAGTAGTGATGGATGGCGTCCTCCCTCTCTGGAATATTCCACGGACGATTAATTCTGTCCCGTTATATTTTGGCACAATAAAAACAGACAAAGAGAATTACAAACATAAGTCTAATCCTGCTTTTTTTTTCCGATAACTGATACTCAGTTTTTTTTTCTTTTTCATAGCATAAGTCCATCCCATGCAGGCTTTGATGAAGTATGTAAAATATTGTAGGAAGAAAAAAGTCGTTTGGTTGCCTCTTGATAAGTTGTATGAGAAGGGGACTTAAAGAAATTCTCAGAATTATATGATGTACGAGTATGAATCCGTACATTTGCAGTTGCAACGTAAAAGTAAAATCATAATAAACGTATTTATATGTGTCAGAACATAGTATATAATATGTTGAAGAACAAAGTTTAGAGCGAAGGGCTTTTTTAACTGCGTTATCTAGGGAAAAATATGTTTTTATCTCCAGCTTTGATAAACTTTGTATGAGCAGAATCCTGTCTTGAAACGACTTGTCAGCTTATTTTAATTCCGTCAACTTATTAACGATATTCAAAAAGTTCATGATAGATCCTTCACCTATTACGAAATCTAGAACCGCACTCCACATAAAACCTGCCCCAAACAAACCAAAATAAATACCTGTAAGTGACGCGTGCCACTTTTACCACAAATAACATCCGAGACCTACTTCCAGAGGTTTACTACAGAGTAAAAAGATTTGTGTTGAAAATGTCATATTTACAACCTGAGTTACTCACACTCGACACTTATTTATTACGGGAGGAAAAGTAGCGGATACGCTAGTGGAAAAGTAATTTTAGCACATTATTGCGGACGTAGAATGAAGTATAATAGCTGCCATTTACAATAAAGAGTAATGTATAGCTCTTAAATCTATGTATGTCTTATAAATGTTCGCGCTTTGCGCCCAGGGATGTTTTATGATTTTCTATGTTTGCGCCACGATTTGCTTAGCAGTGAACGATATTGTAACTATCATCATCATAAATTTAAGGGCGAGGCCATTGTCTGTGGAGTATGCGCCATCCTTCCCGATCTTCTGCCAATTCCTTGACCTCCTTATACGACATGCTGCACATCTTCTCCTTTACTTGGTCCATATATGACCTCCTCAGCCTTCCTCTTCATTTTCGTGCTTCCCGTTTCCCATCAACAATGCTTTTCAGAAAGTTGTCATGTCGTATAAGGTGGCCAACCATCTTCCCTCTTCTGTTTTCAATTGTCGCCATTATTGTGCGGTGTCATTGGACCACGCTCAGCACTTCTTCATTGGTTTTTCTTTCTGTCCAACTTATTTTTGTAATATGTTAACAATATTGTTACGTAACTAAATGACAATTGTAGTAAGTCCTTGAGTCTGAATTAGTGAGTAAGTAAGTAGGTTTCCGTGTTGCGGTATAATTAGATCCCAGATTACTTTCCTAACTGGCAACTAGAAAAAGGTCCTTTATCAACTGTCCTCATTCCTAACTTTGGCTTTACGACCATAAACTAAAGCCGTTACTTCCCTTTGTTTCGTTCATTAGAAAGATTTGTATCGCCAACAAATCTTATAAAGTTTCTGGAAGTTACCCTAAACCGCAATAAAGTACAGAAATAAGCAGCCACCTTAGAGAGATAAAGGAAATAGTCGTGGATTTAGCGGTTTTCGCAGGTTTTTTCACTGGTTTCATACCGCCCAAACAATATCTACCTAATCTCTGACCACCTTGCAAAATGATGAGCGTAACCAAAAAGTGTAGAAAAGAAAGCGGCGCTACTTGTAATATCTATTTGTTTTATTAATCCTTTCCTAACGACTATACCGTTGTGATCATAAAAATAAATGCTAAATGTTTCAAATGTAGATTCTTCCCAGTTGTACACACAAGGTTATAAAAATGTGCCAATGCCTGTACTCTAATAAAATTATAATATTTCGATGAAAGCGATTAGTCCGTCACATATGCCCGTCTCATTTGGACATTTTAAACTTCTGTACTGCCCTTTATTTTGCATACTAAGTTATTTAATACAGTTCCAAATGCCGTGAATTAAATATACGAAAGTTTAACCCATATTTCAGCGGGAAGTAGCAGTACAAAGTGCGACCACAATTAGTCCGATTTAGTCTCAGGTGTTTGACTATATTTCACCGTTGTGACACTTGTAATGGTCACCAGAGTTAAACCTCTTTATATAATGGCTCTTTGAACTGCCCAAAGTTTTCGAGCAAAACAATAATTCAAACTTCTAAACAACTAAAGAAATGAAAATTCATTTCGGCTTTGGAAAACAACACTGGAGATCGTATTGGATTATTTATTTCACAAAGGTTTCACCTCAATTTTGTGAAAGATATTTCTGTTTTATTTATTTTCTGAAGGTATTTTTAATACTTACAACCATATCAAAGTATTTTTTTATTCGAAACCATTTAAAAGCTCGCTACTTAGTTTGAACTATATAATCACACACATAATCGCATTTCATGAGTGAAAACAGACTTTAAATCATATAAGAGTGCCGTTGTAGTTGGCAAGAAAACTAAACACAAGAAATAACCGTTCAAAGAAAACGACCATTTAGTGCTAATAATTTACTTATTGTTCCATGCCGTTAATACGGTAAAAGAAACAGGAAACTAGCCAGTTCCGGCCACAATTACGATAATCGCATAAACAAACTGCTTTTGAAGTAAACGACTCTATTTGCTAAGCCTTTGTTATAGTAATTCGAGAAACTAGTAATAATGAGCCTTCTATTAACCCTAACGAGGGTTTTATTACTACCGCTAAATACAGAGGCTTGCTTAGTTCATATCAATAGCAGACATGAAATCAAGAGCTCGATTTACGCGATCACAAACGAACGCTTGTGACTCGACTTAATTATTACGTAGACGGCGTCTGTGAACTAATTTGGTCTTATTCAATAACACGTGAATGTACGTAATAGTTGTTTATTGTGTAAATAAGTTAGTGTGGGTGTGCATATTGAGTTGATTTCTATACAGATTTCTTCTTCTTTTTATCGTATGAGAGTAGACAACTCTAGAGTCTAGGGTTTAAAACAGACACAATTGCTTTTGAGTGGCTTACTGTACAATTCAAGTTTATACGCAATCATAACATCTTTCATAACAACAACAACAACAACATCTCCGACTTCTATATGTTGGTGGATTGACAGACGAACATACAAAAAAAAAAAAAAACATCTTTCATAACAAACTCATCATCATTATCAGCTTAATGAGACCCACTGAAGAGCATAATCCTCCTCCCTCTTACGCAAATAATCTCTGTCTTGGGCTGTTCTAGTACAGGTTTTCTTTAATCTTTCTAATATTGTACAGCTACCATTGTACAGATCTTCCTACACTTCGCTTACCAAGACGCGGGTACTACTCAGTTATTGCTTTGCTCCTTGTCAGTACTTTATTTTCGTATTATGTATTATTGATCACCATTATTTTACAACTCTTGACTAATCAATTACTAAATTTTACTCTGTTGATACACTCCAAACATATTCAAGCTGACTAATCGAATACAAAGATAAACTCGATTAAAATAGAACGTGTAAACTGGACTACAACACGTACATGTAACTAAGGGAAACACGATTTACTGCGGTTTTCCACTGCAATTGTGTTCTAGGGCTTTCAGTATTGCACTTGAATATAATTTGAGCAAACAGAATGCAAGCCACGTCCTGCAGACAGAAGTAGTTACGTCTCAGAGAATACAAACACTGTATTACGTATAGGGGTTAGTTGAGCTTGTGGAAATTTCCATTGGACCTTCTAGGATTTTCATGACTATTTAAAAACTAGTGACTCTCTGGTTTCGTATAGATGCTTTATTATGATATATGTATGTATATTGCATCAGCTGGAACCGTAGTTAATACAACAATATTCAATGTCCATAGTTATTTTTTACTTTAATTTCCTGATACAAGGTAACAAATACTCATGGACTGTAAAAAAAAATACGGATTTTCATAGCGGATACATTTTATTCTTGTAATTCTACAACATTCGGTATTTACATACACCTAGGTATGTACTATAGCATGTAGTGATAACGAATATAGAAATGATACATGTTCCAATAAAACAAGAAAATAACATGACCTATTTCATTTAATTAAAATCGTAGATACAAATCCGTATTACTTTATCTGTGATAAATAGCACAATTTAATAAGAATGGGAGCGGTACCTACGTTCCAACGCTTTAGCAACCGGATAGCCTAGTTATCGCGTTTCATGAATCACTTTGAGCATTTTTAGATGGTTCTTCATTTATAACTGTCGGAACGTGGTCAAAGGGCCCAATTAACTTTATCTTATCCACTAGAAGCGTGGCGCCCGCCGCTTCGTATATTTATTTTCCCTTAGAAAACATTCCTTTTCATTCTATCCCCTAGCTACCACATCTAAGTCACGAAAACTTCATTTTTCACTCGCATAACGCGGTTTTCCTTTTATTAACAAAAAGACCAAAAATGGCACTAGCAAGCAATTCTAGTTGAGGTTTTGCGAAATAAATGTTATGAGTTTTGGGTTAGCGAAATATAACCGGTGGTTGGACGTTTCATTATATTTGATGGATTCGGGAATGTTGCGTGAGAGCCGCTACTAACGTTTCTATTCTTACTGATTTGCTCGTCAGAAAATTGCGTTTTCGGTTTCATTTATCAAATAAGTGGGTGGGGTAACATAGCAATTTCCCTTCCATGTCTTGCTAACTTAAATTGCTGTTAAAGTATCAACTCGTATGTATAGACTGTGGTTATTTCCTCGTCGGAAAGTTTTAATTAAAATTGAAACTACGTTACGTGATATATACTATTCTTTTCGTACGATATTATTATTTGTTTATTTTTATGTGACTTTGTAACTCTATTGAAATTAACTCAAGTTTAGCTACTGCTTCGCTTATTTCAGCATAACATTACCTAATCACAAATATCTACATTTTAATTAACTTCTTATTATTAAACTTTACCTTTGTACGTGAAAAATATACTAAATCTCAATTATCGATCATATGAGAAGTCGGTTTCTTCCGTTATCAATTATTGTACATTTCATTTAACCGCCAAAAACGCAGACTTATTGAGAGCAAAGGTTTTGAGGGCCAATTATAATTGAATGGGAATTGATCCAATTTGAAAAGCTTTTTTCTATTGTGCTTCGGATAATGCAAAATCCATTGGAGATTAGTTTTTAGGTCGCGCCTTTCGTCTTTTTACGGTTTCAATGTTTGATCTTTGCCCAAGAAAATTGATTGAGAATAAACCCAAAGGTTCTCTGAACGGAAATTGGATGATAAAATAAAGTTTACATAGTAAATGTACATGATACTTGATCCGTCAAATGTTGTTCACACACTTTTTTGTTATAACCCGAAATAGTTTCACTATACGAGTATGTAAAGAATTTTTGAGCTTGTCTCACCGATAGAAACGATTTTAAAGGAAGTTCTCTGATTTTATTTTTAAACACACAAGAACTGGGTGTACGTTGTAGTGTTTTGGCATATATTTTGCATTGGCAACATATGTACATATTTGTAAAAATAAACTATCCCAGTAATTCCTTATATTAAAGCAAATAGCAAAGAACTATTGACACACAAACGGTGGTGGTTAATATAGAAACATGTATATAGTCATAGTAATTTATTCATATCAGATATTTGATACACAACACATACAAAATAAATAAAATAGAATCTACTTGTCACATAAGACAACATTATTATACCTTTAAAATAATTATTTCTATCATCATAAAGAGCCATGGTAAGCTCAATGGCTCGTATAATAATTGTACTTTGATGTTGGCAAGACTCGCCTCACTCGACTCGAGATTGGTTTGACAATGCGAATGATCTTCAACGTCACAAATAAAAGTAAGTATAGTGTACAAGATGTTTCCTGTGGATTTGTTCGCAATTTCCAAGGTGAGATATCAGACTCTATAATACCTCTCTCTCTCTCTCTTTCTCTCTTGAAGTCGTATTTCCTCATGACTGAGGCTCGTGACTCCCCGGCAGTATTAATTCGTTAAGGGAGTTCTCTTGGGCAGATAGATCTTGTGGTGGACGCCTAGGGTCTTTCCACAGAAGACACATGTCCTCGTATAATAATATGTACATAGTATATCGGTACCTACATACATATATCTAATATATATGGTATGGTATGGTAGTATGTACATATGGTAGTGTCGATGCAGGTATATTATACCTATACCAAAAATTTAGATCCACAGAAACAAAGCTCCGCCTGTTACAACTACAAAGATGAACAATTAGTAGAAACAAATAAATCAACGATATCGCCAAAAAAAATTATAAAATATATAATTGTAACATATACATACACACATACTCGACTGTACAAAAGCTACAGTTTTCTTTTCTTCGAGAAAACTTCAAACAATCCTGTGGGATTTCGATTTCTTTTGTAGTCTGTTGCGTTATTAAAAAAGTAAAGAGATTTATTTTTCTGGTGCGTGTTCTTTAGAAGCCAATAGCATGTTTAAGAACGCATGTTTAACCTCTTTATGTAAGCAAGCAAACCTTTTTTCTTGTTGTTTGCTAGAAAATATAATTAACTGACATCTGATGAATGACATTAGAGCTGATAAAAGGTTAAATCGATAAAATAGATTTTTTCGCGATAAAATCTTTGACTCCTAGAAAGTTTATTTGAAATATTAAGTTTGAAACACTTATTTTAAGATTTACAAAGCTTGCTAAATAATTACTAAGAACACACAGTATTTTCCTGTTTCCAAATGACTTGGTGTTTTAGTGCAACTCTTCGATTACCAAAGGGGCAATGTGAGTATTTAGATCATTTTCAAATAGTTTTACTGAATAAGGCATATGTAGTTTTATATATAGCTAGTAGATATACATACGTACTATAATTAGCATCGTATTTGTACTTTGCCATTAGCCTGTGTGCAAACGATGTATGGATAAAACTTTACTACACGCATTTAAAGGTAGCAGCATTGCATTGTATCAATGAATTAATGAATTAAAAGTATTGTTAATTGACCTTCAAACTTCTAAATATAATAAAACTAATGGTGACTAACTGACTAAGTGATCTATCAATACACATCCCAAACCACTAAGTATATGGATCGGGCTTAAATTTAGTATGCAGGCAGATGTTATGACGTTGTATTTGACGCATCCGCTAAGAAACGATTTTAATAGGTTCTACCCCCAAGGGGATAAAATAGGGGATGAAAGTTTGTATGAAATTAACGTGAGTAAAATTGAGGGGCACCGCTAGTCTATAATAAAATAAGAAGATGGCACTGTGCTGCTAAAACGAGGCCACGGCCGATACTTTTCACACATTTTCTAAGCCCTTCAAGCATGCCTGGTGGTTGGATTTTATTCATACCGAAAGTTCGAACAAGCAGTATTTAATTTAATTATTTTGAGTGGTTCATACTAAACTTCATTTTACCAAAACGAAAAAAATATTAATATTACATACGTTCATAGAAAACCGCTTTTCAACCATGTAATTTCAATCGTTTCACCGAACTCTATTAATACAGCTATCATCAAACTTTGTTTCTGGGCGTAGACTTTACTGGCTGTTGACTTGCGTGTATTGAATTTACCTAATACCTATTTATTTTAGCACGCATGTTCTGGCTCAAATTAGTATCTGAATTCAAACAAAAGTTAAATGAGTTTTCTTCGTTTATGGAGGCTTCCGCGAAATAATGTCTATCAAGCTATTTTTAGATAAAATAATTATTTATATAGAAATATTTTTTTATTTATTATAGAAATAATATAAAGAAATAATTTTTTGCCAGCATTTCCCACTTTTATTTATTTGGATTTTGCATTTGCAATTTGGACCTTATCTCTATGTTGAAAAAAAATGATGATTCGCGGCTTTACAGCGTATAAAAGTAGTTGCTTACAGACAAACAAAAATAAAAGACTTATCTTTATAATCATGTTTTATCGGAGTACCTACTAATCTACTAATTATTTTTTAAGTGTTTTATGCCCTTGGTGGATATTTGTATAAATAATTTTGTACGTTTCTTTCAGTGGGGTTTGCTGAAAAATGGCCCTTAGTAGATCCGAACGAAATAGCGTTTGTTCTCATCACATATTTGGCGTTTGTGTTTAAAGTTGGCCCATTACTCATGGGGAAAAGAAGGCCTTTCCAAATAAAAACACTGTTAATTGGTTACAATATTTTCCAGATTATTAATTCAGCTATTTTGGCCTACAGTGTAAGTATCATAATCACCACCAAAGCGAGATTAATTATATTAATATTTATTAAATTGTAACATTCTTTGTGTATAGTATGGCATTAAATACTTTAATAAATAAACATTTTCCTATCATTGATTGATTGGAATACACAATTCTGTATTTTTTAGATATTTAGATACATATTGGCCCAGGGACTCTTTCCAAGAAAATGTGAATATGACAATATCACTACTTTTGTGAGTACTATAACATCTATAATTAACCAATTAATACAAATATTTGTAGAAAGTAGCTTGAGAAACTTTTCATTGTTTATATTTTGGCTAGACGTTAAATTGAAGCTACTGAATTGGATAATTTTTATCTGAACCGGACTAACAAATAACAAATTTTATTTTGTTGTATTATGCACATCAAATTGATTTTGCAATATGGTATCTTACAGACTATCGCAGTACTGTACTGGAAGTATATGATATCTAAAGTACTGGATCTGTTCGACACAACATTTTACGTGTTGAGGAAGAAATGGCAACAAATAACATTCCTGCATATATATCATCATGTGGTCGTTGTGCTGATTTCGTGGTTAGTACCTTATATTTATTTCAATATAATATCATAAAAAATATTTTGTCTTAATCCAGAGTCTAATCTACTTATCTCCATATCAAATTTCATTCAAACATGTTCAGCCAATTGAGCGTAAAGGAGCAACACACATACACACTATCTTTCGCTTTTTTAATATTAGTAACAAGTCTTCTTCTTATCGAATGAGAGTGGCGGACTTTGGTGTCGAGAATTTATCAAGCCGCCCTAAGGGCCTCTGACATGGCTTAACGACTGCCGTACTAGACAACAGCCGGAACCTACAATTTAACGTGTCATCCAACCCACGGAAGCGCCCAAAATGGAATGCCACTTTTCAGTCAACCATCCAAGGACTGACTGTATCGACCTTTGCTTAACATTAGTAATCGCATGTGATTGTTGTGTGCTACCGCTAGCTACGGGCGCCTCAAGTAACAAGTGAGATAGTCAGAGTAACAGGCTCACAAACGAGGCTATATAAAATACAGACTTTCTGTTACACAAGATTGAATACCTAAAGTTATTATTGTATATTTCTCAGGTCCAGCCTGAAGTACGACCCGACGGATCACTGGGCGTTCATGGCCCTCGTCAACTGTTCTGTGCACGCAGTCATGTACACCTACTACGCTATAGCGGCGCTAGGACCTGCCTACGCCAAGTATCTGTGGTGGAAGAGATACCTTACCATTATGCAATTAGTAATATATCTCTTTTCCTTTTATCTATGCATATATGAAATTTTATAAGCGAGTGTGGCTCAGCGGCTCCAGTGTCTGCTTTTCATCCAGATGCACCCTGGTTCGAATCGAGCCCTACACCAATACCATACCAACCTGTAGATTGTACTCGCTTAGCGGTGAAGGAAATCATTGTGAGGAAACCGACATGTTTGAGGACCAGAATATCCGAGGACATGGTGTCTTCCATGGAAGGACCAGGGGCCCACCACAATGTATCTGCCCAAAAGAACTACCCTAACGAATCGATTCTGCGGGGGAGTCACGACTCTCAGATATAAGGAAATACGACTCAAGAGAGAGATCTGAAATTTGGTATTTGACTACTTCTCAAAGCAACGCATAAGCGACTCGAAAAGGCACCGCTGGGCGCTTGGTGAAAGTTTTTTCTGTTTACGTTTCAGACAAAATATAGTATCAGCAAATTTATCATGTCTTGTTGTAACAGACAAAAAGACAAAGCTAGCTACTTCTGATAAAATAACTGTAGGTAATGATATTTAAAGGTATACGAGGCATTCAACTTCAAGAGACAATTATGATCTGTGATGCTTACGCGATCTATCATTCTACATCAAACACGTTTGTTCGTTTATTAAATGGTTCTTTAAATAAAACCTAACAAAACCTTTCTGTCAGAGAAATAGAATTCTGAGATTGCAGTTTGTTGCACACGCAGAGCTTTACCTATTGACATGGAAATTTTATACTAGACTCGAAGAAACACAACGCGTGCAATCTATAAATAGGTTCTCGTCTTGAAATTTCGTATTCTGTCACATCATTGCGGTATGAATACAAAACAGTTGACACAAACAAACAAACCCTTTATTTTACGTATACGATATTATAAGTATACATAAGCATCTTAAAATTAAACCACTTGTGATGCGGTCAGTCTTTGAATAGGTGATCATGTGGCATATTCATTATAGCCTGCAGTTTGTATGGTTTATAGTCGTAAATAAATAAAATCCAATATTATATTTGTGCAACCTACTTTTATGTTAAGGTCTGGAGAGATCAATTTCCCGTCCCCAATGTTACTAACGAAATCTTTAACAAACGGAGTTGGCAATAAATAAATAGATGAAACAGATATTTCAAGACATATTACACAGCGCCATCTAGTCTTTACCAAGCAAACTTCTTAGCAACAACTAGATATCACTTGCCTCTATTTTACAGGGTCAATTCGTCACAGTGTCCCTGCACCTGGTGATCCAAGCCTACGTCTCTGATTGTCCCATGCACCCTGGCTTCTACTGGGTGGGTCTGGCCAACTTTATGATGCTCTTCATCCTGTTTACGGACTTCTATAGAAAGCGGTACTATGCGGGACCTAAGGAAGTGGTGCAGTTTGCTTGTGTTCATCGCAGTGATTAAATAGTAGATGGATATAAAGCAAGTAATATAAGTAATTAAGCAGGTATTTTCTTGAATGTACTGGAGCTATGTATTCAAAGATTGTTTAATTTTTCTTCGTATAATAAGTTCTTAAGATAAGTATCGTAAATTTTTTTGTTCGTTATTTGGTTGTAAGTGGAGTAAAAGCTTTTAAACTGTTACTGTAAAATGGTTACTGGTTTGTTGTTTGCTTAAAAGTAAGTAAAAACATTTGCGAAAAAACAGTGCCTTCTTATTTTTTTTCTCTTACTTAACATTTTACAAAAATCACTTACTTACCCTTTTTCTTATACCTATTTATACAGCGTTACTCATTACTAACGCTAAATTGATGAACGAACTTTTGATTAAAAGAGACAACTGATATTTTTTGCTCGAATTTCAAACAGTCTAGAACAAACTACAAAATTGATATTACAGGACAAAACTTGCCTTAATAAAATACGCATAGGTTACCAATATCCCAGTTGATTCTATGAAATCCACTAAACTCTCAAAAATTAAGAAGAGAACAAAAGCTTTTAGTTCCCCTTTACACTAGTGGGTGTATATTATCACCAGTCGAGTGCATTTACTCGTTATTGTGAGAGCATTTGATAGACGTTTTACAACTACGAACATCTTCCACGAACATATTAATAAAAGTTGCGGCGGTTCAAAAGACGATGAACTTTAACTAGCTAGTCGGTATTATTACCTATATCTAGCAAACCATTCCAATAGATGTCTCATTGTAAAGAAAAAGTCCTATACACATATTATGCTAGTCCATATCAATAGTCGGATAAGAATATTATGCAACATGTTTTTATGGAGATTGATTTATCGCTCTGTATGTATAATAGATATAGTTTGATAATTGTTACAAAAATTATTTATGGTAATTAATTAAAAGCCGCGAAACAGGAAAAAACACTTTTATTACACAGGTGTCATTGTATCAAAGCGATCATAACAGTATAATATAATGGCGCACAATGTATTGATATTCTTCGAAAAGACTGTGTCCTGAAGTGGACAAATACAGGCTGATGATGATGATAAACAGTAGTATTATATAGTTATGAGTCTGTAAATGATATTGTCTATCAGCCATATCAGTTCGCACAATGGATCACTACCTACGTCTGCAGATCTTGCCTCCGTAAATCCGGACAATGCACTTTTGCGTGATACCTAAATAGGTACTTACTGGGGCCGCTCAAAAAATTAAAAATAAAAGGGGGAAACGGAAAAGAAAATCTGGAGTTGTGGCTATTTTTCTCGCGATGCAGTTTTGACAGTTGTGACGTGATAATTGCATGTATTGTTTTTTCTTTCTTTCATAGCTCACTTGATAAAATGGTAAGACGAAATAACAAAGAGTTAATTATTGCAGCCATTTTCGCGATTTAGTCTGAAAGAAAAATGAACAATATTGAACGAAAATAATGATTTATTCCGCTCTTTGTAGCTTTTAAAGTAATCCTAATAATTTGCCCGAAATTCTGCTCTGCAACTCTAGTTTAAATCCAGCCTGTATATAAGAGGGGAAAATATTTCCAAGAGGTTTTTTTTTCTCGCCCTAAAGCACCCTAAAAGGAGGGTCGAGCTCTTTAGAAGATCATTAAGTCCGCAAGGTAAGAGCTGAGAGGTGGAGGAAAATTATGCCTCTTCGAGATTATCCACAAAAGCTCTTTTTACTTTAGATCTTTAAGTATTATCAAAGAGGTTCTACATTTCTACAGTATCTCCCTTCTGATATAATTTTAAGTAAAATGCCTACATAATGTAGACAGAGTTTACAAAATGCAATATCTTTGGCGCTGTAAACGGAATTGACTGACAATATATCCTCGCTAATATGCTCAAAGTATCCCCCTGATTAATATTTCAATGAGTGAATTTAATCACCATTATTATACAAAAAGGAGACCATAAAAGAACATAGCGGACATTGCGCTATAAAAAAGGTCCAGAAGGCGAGAGAACCACAAATTGATGGAATACGGACCTGGTTTATAGCGGAATGTCTCGTCGCGAACACCATCCTCATTTTTATGTCCCAGCCGTTGTATAATGTTGCCATTTTATCATGATTTCAATATCGAAACCCGAGGAGTCCCTCGCGACTAGCGGGAATCCGAGAGATGAACACCGTTAGGTATGGCTGGAACAGACTAAGGCGGCTAAACATGTTTCTTACATTACGAATACGAAATACGAATAATGATAGATCATAAAAACGATTCTTTGTCCTGTATAGTGTTATTCGTAGTGAAAACTAAATCCTTAACAATTTGAAAACTAACCATCAGCCATGGGTTATTTCGTAAGTAGTTTTAAACACAGCTATACAAGTATTTTTGTATATCGCATGGAAATGTAATTGATTTAATATTGAATCTAACAAATGTTACTATTAATTACAATATTTTTCAGACCTAAAAGTAATCTAACTAGTTCTGAAATAGCTAATCAGAAAATATGAAACCACAAACTTAATCAAATTTAAAAAAGCGATTGCGGTATAAACCTTCAGCAACGATCTTTCCGAGCCTTAAAGGAAGTCAGACACAAGTTTCGTATTGTTCTCATTCAGTTACAGTCCACAACCATAAAGTGGATAAACACACGTAGCGAAGTTAGCTCGAATAACAAGAACAATTATGGGTAAAGTGGCTCGTTAGAGATTTACGACGGTACTGGCCCTATCAAATGTAGCGAAAGTTTACTTTTATTAGACAAGCAAGTCCTGGTGATTGTTCCTAGTAGACTAATTCAGATTAAATTAAGAAGACAATTTTAGACGGGCTTATGATTATGTTTTGATGATTGTGACGTTTCGTAGGTATTGTGCTGCTATGTTTTTTAGTTCACTTTACACAGGAATAAAATCATAAGTGTTAAATTAAAGTTGGACAACAATGACAATTCGTATTTTTAGCAATTAATATAATTAAAGAAGTTGTCATAATCTTTATATATAATAAAGCTAAAAACATGCTTTTAAATTTTTAGTATTACCTACATACATAGTATCCAAAAATTTAAATACCATAAGGTCCCGAAAGTGTCATAGGCTACTTTCTATTCCGAAACCGCGGGCGTCTACTAGTATATGTCATATATAAGTAAACTTTCATAATATGTCCTAGGATATATTCATGGCCGTTCTTGAACTTATATTGGCTTATATAGTACTTGTAACCGATTTGAAGAACAGCCTAAAATATAAGTAATCGTGTATACTACAAACATATGTATGCTTGTTGCATATCCTCTGTCTTAAAGATATCATATCTTGGATTCTATCTGTGTTAATTTCCGCCTCTGGCGATCTGTTATCCATCTCGAAAATTAAATTCATCCGGATATTTAATAAAAATACATGTAATACGACCTAAATTTCTTGGCATAAATTAATATTCCAGAAGTAGATCAAGTAAAATACAAAATACAAATTCAATTGAAATTGATATGACGTACATATATACCTAATATACCTATATTTCGTAAGGATCTATTTATGTTTTCTTATATTGCGATGTGCCTCTGAGATACAAGCCTAGCTTAGTTCGAAGGCACCACAGTTCAAAAAATAAACTGTATCATACTATATTTATCTACACTAATGTTGTAACATTCTACTTATGTTTCCAATACTTGACTTATAATTACTACTGTTATAGCACAGACAACAAAACACTCAATTTAAGCAATTTCACATGATGCTATAATATCAACATCGATATCGTAATAGCTCATTATAACATTGAAAAAGCGTGACCAACCTGATTGCAGGGCCAATCAGGTTGGTCGCGCTGCACTCTCCTTGGTTAGATTTTAATGGCGGCAAAATCACTGTGACATTACACGTACGCGTGAATTTAATTTAATAAATTATCAATGCATTAGTGAAGATAAAGTAGTGTATGCAACTGCATATAACACGGGTATTAAAACACTCGTTACTATTATGAAACTCGCTGCGTTCGTTTCATAAACTCACACTCGTGTTTTAATACCCTTAATTATATGACAGTTGCATAGACTACTATTTTAGGCTCTGCATGCACTGATCTTAGTCATGAGCTACGAATCTGTTAATAAATTTAAGTTTAATAAAGTTTTTTTTTAATTTATTTGATGATGATGTACTCATATGAAACAGGCGTAATTTGTTTACACATAATAATATGTACATATTTACATTGGTTAGTGTATACTAACCATTTATCGGATAAAATTAATAAAAAATCACAACTCACTGAATGTGTAAGTAAAATGCTTGCTTAATACACATTGATCGCAGAAAAATACACAAAATTACATACTTGTAACATTTTTATGTGACGATAATGGAACGGAAAAACATTTCACGCGAAGAAAAACTTCAGTGAGTTGATAAAATCAGGTTTCTTTCGTTTTCCAGACTGACGAGATTGTTCACGCTTGGTTTTTTCCTTCTTTCTGAGTACATTTAATATGGGAACGCCTCATTTTCGCATTATTTTTCAGAATATATTTCTTATGTCTTTCTTATTTACGTTATATTTTATTGTGATATACGAGTAGTAGTCAGGCACTGGCAAGATTATGAATGTATGAAAGAAAAAATGTAAAACATTAAATCGGTTTGTTGGTTAAAAGTATTTTATTTGTAACTAGCAACTTCCCGCGGTGCTATCCACGTTAATTCGAGACAAATAGTATGTGCTTATGTGTTAATCCAGGGCATTCCAGAGTATAATCTTTCACCACATAAAATTTCACCCAAATCGTTCAGTCGTTTGAGTGCGAAGAAGTAAGAAATATACACACGCATAAACTTTGGCTTTTATAATATTAGTGGGATGTTTCTGTTTATTCAGGCAACTATGCAATTATGTGCACTAATTTTCTATGAAGACTATGAAGCTAGCTCTTCGAGTCGCAGGACCACATGAGTAAGTAAGTAGTAAGTACTATGTAGCTAATATTTTTTCAGTATATTACAATATCATAGTCAGGTATTTGACCATTGACCACGAGAACGCCCGAAGCGCCACAGGTACAAACTACACTGTGATCTAAAACAGATAATGCTTGAAGTGGAATGGAACTGGGTCTCAAATGACTTATATATATATAATCAAATGCATATGAGATTTTTAGTACTAACTTACCTTGTATATTTAAATTTCTTAGCAATTGTGTATTGTAAAATACTTCTAAGAACATAACTTAGCAAGATCCTTCACATATTCCTCCAGACATCTATCTAGAAACGATACACATATTTCCGCGAATACATTCACAAAGCTCGCGTTACGTTCTGTTTCTATTCTGTCCCTTTGTGTTTTATGAAAATGAAATCCCCGCTGTGCCGGAATGAAAACATACATATCTCGAGAACTCCATTATATTGACACACGGGCTCTGTGCGTGTGATATTTCCATGAGTATTTATGTTTACTGATTTGTAGTGACAATTCTGTTACGGTTATGAACAATAGATGACTTCTGATCCAGAGTTTCATCCAATTGAAACATAATACACATCCATGTAGATTTTAGTCTTTTTATCGGTATTTTTTAACTCGCGATATCCTAACTCGACTCTATCGCAGCGTTATTTGTATTTGTCGAATAAATTATTTGGAAAAAAAGTAATTTATAAAATATGTATTCTACAAATAATGTTCGAGCGTAACAAATCGTAATAATACGTGGGTCGGATGACATTTTAAATTGTAGGTCCCGGCTGTTTGTAATAGACTCATAATACGACAGTCGTTAAGCCATGTCAGAGGCCCTTTGGGTGGCTTAAAAAGTTCTCGACACCATAGTTGTCCACTCACGTTCGATAAGAAGAACGTAAGTAATTAAACAAATTAATTAGATATTATAGTGGCATAAACTTGAGTTAGCTCTGAGCACTGCCTAGTTGTCCCTCAGTCATTGTACTTAGTATTCAATTGTTAGCTCTGTAAGTTTAACCTATTTGTCCGGTCACTTTGCACTTGGTAAGAACACTAATTGTTAAACTCCAATTCGTACATTCAAATCTACATACAAAACTAGTTAGAGATCGCACAAGATTACCAACGCCCGGATGAAATCGAAACCAAAACTACAACTATACTGGGATAGTATTTTGAAGGTCTCATTATGTAATAGTAGTGAGACTAGTGCTGCCTCCAGCCACAAGAATAGTTAATTTGTTCGTAGTCTACAATGTATAAACGGACTCTCGGGTGTGTTATTGTCAGTAAAATTCTAATGACGTCGTTAATTTTGAAGCTTCAAGCGTCATATTTTAATGCTCGAATACTAAAACTTTAGTTTCACCACAATTACACTAATTAATTTGCACGCACCTGTGTAAAACATTGTTGATGACTCGGCATTTCGTTTTATTTATCTGTGGTATTAAATTTTGAGAGAAGAAAAGAGATTACTACAAAAATATTGCGGCCATATAGATACGAAAACTATGGAGAATATACAGCACATCATTCTAGTAATACTTATATGAATTTGTAATCCTCAATTTAAGATACCTACATATTTTTTTATATTTTTGCATACGTGTCTACTATTCGCATCGACCTAGAAAAGACCTCAATATTATAAACGTTATAAATTCGACAACAAATTCACTGGACATCGCTAGTCATACTAGATACTAAGTAAGAGTGAAAGTTTGTTTATAATACGTAACAAAAATCGTGCGACATCAGAAATAGTCGTAGTAAAGACTTGTGGGAGTCACATAGCTACTAAATATGTATTGTATTTGCCTATACCTAAATTAAACAAATGAAGCCCCGGTTGTTCACCAGTTACATTAATAAAAACAGTTGTATTGTTACATTAATAAAATATAAAAACAAGGGAAGAAAAACTAAACATACAACTTCTAACTACTACAAAAAAGGGGCACTTAGAAAATCTTTAGGAAAGGCTTAAGATAATCTAAGTGCTCCCAGAGGGCAGCGTGCCCAGCATACTGGCCGCATTACCACGCTGGATGGCAATGCTGATACGTTGAGCCAGAAAAAGGGCAGAATTTTGGTCATGCGTCGCGTACTAGTTCCTAATAAATATTTACTAGCTGCGTATTTTATTTGATGTCCCGTCCCAATATCCTGTTATATGTTGTTTCCAAGTACCTAATCTATGGATTATTGGAATGTGGATATCAAAGCGGACTGTCTGCTTGCGACATCGCACATTATTGCTCGAGATTCAAAGAAACGTATGAGAGTTGATGTAGGATTTATTGACAGGATCCTGAGATAGACTTATTTCCAACGGTTGTTATACAAGCACTTTTTGTAACTATATCTTTGATTTTGAAATTCTACACGTATTATGTAAAATTCAAAAATGACAATGAATGATAAAATAAATTTGTTTGATATAATAAAACGGTTTGTAACTCAAATTGAAGTTATAATTGTTACTAGGCCTAGTTTTAGCATTTGTTGTGGGCTAGTTTATTTTTATAATTTTGTTCCCTGGCACTGCGACAAAGGGAATTCTACAGCGGTTGCCAGGGACATAAAAAGTGTATTTTATTTTTAGTTTTCTTATAGTTATACTTCGTAAATTAAATGTGCTAACGTCATACTTGTATATGAAACCATTGTAATTAAGCAAATTTCAAAATGTATTAATGCAAACTATATATATTATTTTTATCTCATTATCTTTTAAATGAAAACGTTATTTCGGTTACTCGAGGTAGTCAAATAGTACTAGTTAATATTAAGTATTGTTTACTCGTGCTTTTAGCAAACGATCAATAAATCTTCCGACCACTTTTGCCCTAAAAATGTTAATTTGTTACGTAAATGTGGCCGCGGCCGGGAAGGAAACGGTAAGCTTGACATTCACTCAACGTCTTTTGCAAAGCGATATTACGGAAGACAAATGCTAGCTTGGTTGTATACAGTAGGATTATTTATTTTCTATTTTTAAGATATTGTATTTAAGATATTGAATCAGGCGTTACTTTGCGGAAATCCATTGTTATTGAAACTCTGGAGATATATGTAGTGTTTTTCCGCTGCGACTGCTCCTTAACCGACATCAAACAACAAACTTGATGGTTGTTAGGTGTGTTCCTCCATATACCACCGCCACACCTCTCCTCCTAACCAACGTGGCCTCCGTGGATCTCAAGATCTTCCCAACACCGCACCATGTGTCTTGAAGCTTTGTTGTTCTCTTTCGGCAAGATATTCTAGTCGACACGTGTTTCGCCTCTCCACGAGGCATCCTCAGGACTCGTGTTGACACTTCGAACGTCGGTACGAAACTCGAAAAAAAAAAAAAAAAAACTCAAAAAGTTTCTATTTTTATTTTTTTCTACCACTTAACTATAAATAAAATATAGCTTTTCATTTTTAAATTTGATTGCAAGGCATAATTTCAGTATGCTAAACTTTATATATCAGAATAAATCAACATTAGACTTGTTCGGTGGTAACCATAATACATATATCATCATATCTTAAGAGATATTAAGAAACGGTTTATCTGAGTATGTTACAGAATGCTTCATTACAAATTTAAAACTAATCAAATTGATGTTGAATCTCAAAAAGAACATAAAGCGTTAATTTTAATTAACGCTTATAAATTGCATATTGTAGCACTCTGCACGTAAGGTTTATATATAACTATTAAAATTGTCAGGAGCGTGCCCGCAATATGAAAGTACGAGTAGGTTTATCGTGGTTCGTGTTGCAAATATGACAGTCTCGCTGTATCATCCAGTTTTTTGGCCACCATAAATCACGCACAATACAGATGTTTTCAGCGAGCTAAGTGTAGCTCCCTTTCCTGTTATTTATTATAGCTACCGAAGGCGCTAATAGGGCATAGGGGGGTATTAGTGGCCTACTCTATTTGCCAGAACTGCGTTAATCAAAGTCGGAACGGTGAGAAAACGTTAACCTAGAAAGTAACAAATGTAACAACATCTCAGATACAGGTCGAGACGGATGGAGAGGCTTTGAGTGGCTGTTTGTTGTTGCTGTGGTTAAATAGAGTGGACGGAACGCGGTCATAGGTTTGCAGAAGATAAAGTAAGTTCAAATGAGAGGGGCCAAAAAGGGCCTCTGACTACAGCGGCACTATGATAAACAGTGTTGTCTGACCTAATGGATATTCCCAAATAAAATGCCACGTTTGCTTAATTATTTATATTTCACGTCGTATAACTTGTGTTCGTGTGCAATAAAGATATATATTAATATTATTTTGTGGTCACCCATCCGATGACTGACCGCTTCGACAATTGCAATAGACATAGAAATAGGAAATAGCATGCGTTTACTTCAGCAAGTTAAACTACGAGCGCTTTTTGTAGAAGATAGAGAGAAGATAAAACGCTGGAAAGGAACAAAGATGTGAAAGCAGAGAAATATTAGCTACGCTCTACGGTCGGCGCTTAACGACGCTCTGCAAACACATATTGCACTTAGGCTTTGTACTCAAAGTGCTTTTAAAGAAGTTGGCTGTGCACTTAGTAAATACACTTACGTTTTAATAAAATTATATTTCAATAAAATTATTTTTTAATTATATTACTTATATTCATTTTAAATTACTGTGTATAATAATCGCAACAGTTATTTATTTGTAACTGTGTGTTCAGTAGAAAGAAAACTACGACTATCTACAAATAAATCTGTGCTACGAATAGTTGTAGGGGCATAGACATCTTTTGCTACACACAATTTGCTTTACCATATATTTTCAGAGATTACGACGGAATTTCGTGTACATAATTTTAATTTATAACCGGGCAACACTTAAAATGTCAAAAATCGTAGACTTTTGTAGATTTTGCTTACTCTGTAGTAGGTAGATAGTCTGGTTATTATTTTGTTTTGATTTTTTTTGTAAAATTAATATTCGTTATTTAAATAAGTATATATCTCTGTAAATTTAAGTAAATGTGCCGCGGCGGGATACTGCAGCTCTGAAACACAAGATCCACTGGATACTTAGCTCAGAGCTCAGTACACTTCTGACGTACTGTAGATACTAGTGCATAAGATTGTATTTGTTTTTGTAATATGTAATGTACGTACACGTAAGTTTTTGGTCAAATAAACAAATTATTATTATTATTATTACATATAGAAAACATTTTCTAAGACATTTCATTTGAAGTAAGATTTATACGTCTACAACTACATATCGATTCCAAAATACCTATCGAGTGAAAGAAATAAATTCTAAAGTTAAAAATGTGCGATAAATCGTGCAAGTAAAGGTCCCTAGTCGTTATTCCTTAATACTACATATCCCTAAGGATTCCCACATCAAGAATTCTATAACCTGGTATTAGTCTGGCTGGTTTTTTTTTTCTTTTTATAAAAATGTACGTCGAACATTTACCTCAATGATGGCTTGTAAGAAATTACATGTCTGCTGTCTGGACCTCTTGAGGTTCATTTGTTCGTTATAGAATACCTGATATCTATGCATATCAAGTAGGTACCTGTATAAATTAACGTTTGAAAAAGGTTTTTTGCAATAAAGATGTGGATTTTGTATCTGAGCTACCGTAACCTTCTATTAAAATTTGGTTTCGAAGGTTAGGTTGGTTATAAATATGAGTCCATGTTATTACGTCGTAATCTTTTTAAATGCCTATCATGACTATATAGTATGCACCCATATTCTAAATATTTACACTACGTAACACAATTGATTCATAAAAAACCTTCAGTAAGATTTTATTTATTAGGTACCCATTATTTTGTCTCTTATTTTTTCTAGATAATCCCCAACGTAGCAACTTATGCAAATTAGTTTTGGATGTCTGGTTTAAGCTGTCGCAAAATAAATTAATTATAGAGCCAAGTTCTTAATTAAAGGGCGGATTTGTGGCGTAGGTTTGGCTACCACTAAGTAACTGTTGTTTAAACTGTGCCCGCACTGTGATGGATGATGCTCAGACGATAAAATAACTATACGTTCAATAGTATTTAAGAATTACATACAAAACTAGTATTTGTAATCATAGAAAACTTAAGTTACAACGAGAGAAAATTCATTTCAATATAATATCTTTATTGCACACCAAAATAAATTAACAATATCAAAAGGACATAAACTATAAATATATGTACAAGTGGGCGGCCTTATCACCGTAAGTGGTCTCTTCCAGGCAAATTATATTGCATGTTGTCATAGAAATAACAAAAATAATAATGGGGGCATCGCTTGTAGTACCTACTCAAAATATATTTTTAGTTAAGTAGCATTACATATCATATAGGTATATAAATGTAGTTATAGAGTAGAGTTTTTAGAAACTGTTCCTAGACAACATATCAATTGTTTGGTATATAAATATGTAGGCTAGGGTTAGGTTTTAGAACTTTATTTCACACAAAGATAACATTACATTAATCCATTTACGTGTGAAACACAATTAAAATTTAACATATAAAACATTCGTCGTCAAATCGACATCGTCAAAGTAGGCATAACACGATATTTTATTTACAACAATGATGTATTTTTAAAAATACCTATTACAAAATAAGAACCTAAAGAAAGATTTTCTTATTATTACATAGTAGATATATTTTAGGTAAAGGAAATATTTTGGCACATTATTCAGCAAAGCTTTTCTTAATCTTTCGTACATACCTACTAAAGCATTTATCTGCATATATGTATATAGATACCATCGCAGAACAACGATCGGGCCACATCGCCCCCGCGCGCGCCCCCCGCGACAAGCATGGACTTCAAAGCTCTGTGGATACCATCTATCTATCGTCTACAAATACCTGCCTTCGGACTACAATAGAGCTTCGATGTGATAAGGGTAAATCCGACGACATCACACCCAGTATACTCTCTATTAAAACAAGAAAAAACGATATTCATATCAAATACTTACCTTTAAGCAGAGTTGTAAGTTTCCTATAACGTAAAGTAGATGTATATTTTTATATTAAATCAGTGAATTTTTTGAGGCGAGCTCCATAATTTAATGTAAATTAATAATTAATAATATCTTATTTTCGAGTTAAATTGAGTAAAATATATTATTTTCAAATAAACTGTTTTTCTACACAATCATTATTTATGATTATAAACATATTTGATGAGTCGTATAATAAAATTAAATAATTTCATTTCATTCTATTTAAATACCTAGTGATTCTTTTTTCTTTTCTGTATATTTCTTTTTAGTACATTCTGCAGCTAAGAGATGGCGCCACATATGATAAACTTTTTACTAAGTCCAATACTGCATTTCTATAGAAAATATTTGTATTCAGGCGTCTCTGTATTATTTTGTCCACGGATAAACCTAATGTCTACCAGGGATAACGTTCGCTTCGGCTGCTAATATTCGGTACTAAGGTAAAGGAAGCCATTTCGGTATCAAACCTTATTGTGATAATAAATCTATCGAATGGTTTATGTTGATTGAAAAGCAATAGATTCTTGTTATGATATAATTCATGATTAATATGTTATTATGTGCATATTAATGCAGCTTTTATGTTGTTGTTCCACCAATTTTTATCCAAGACTATAACTAGCCTAAAGTAGGAACTAACAAAAACTAATAAAATACTTACAAATTGTCGCATTTGTAAATGCAAATCAACAAAAGACTGAGCAATTTCAAAAAATGAGCACCCAAAGAAAGTTGGAAAGAAAATGTTTTACAGCAAACGTTTCTGCAAAAGTACGGCAAATAGGTATAGGTGTTCAACTATTTCACACAAAGATTCATAAGTTTCCATACGGTACATAATTTTCTTTGTATTTTATGCAGCAGCTATAAGCATAAAACCGGCAGTAAATTTAGTTTCATTGTCCCTAGAGGCGCTACGTCAAGCCATACCTTTCAAAGAAAATATTACTAAAACCAGAACAAAGTATTTCAATTTAGTTCGAGTTATTTCCATTAAAGGCTGGCATATTAAAAAGGTGCCGTGGTATTTCAATTTTAACGAACTTTATTGTTTAGAAAAAAATGGCTGGCTAGATTGAAAGATTTGATTTCAATAGAATATCGAGTTTAGGAATTGTGCACGAAGAATTAATTGGAAACGTTAATGGTTGTTTTGTATTTTTGTTGGATATTTAGAACTCTTCTTTATTTTCTGACGGAAAAGTGTGATACTAATAAACATAATTCTGTCTCATTTGAAATTAGCTACAGTGGAAAAAGTACAATAGCATCATCTTCAAATCAAATCAAATCAAATATACTTTATTGTACACCAAATAAAAAAGAACATATTTAACATAAAGGTGGAAGGTAACCAGGGACATTGGGCGACCTTATCACTAAAGTGATCTCTTCCAGGTAACCTAGTTTGGACAACACTAGAGGAAATCCGTAAAGCTGGCGTACTTAACACAATATTAAATAATTTAAAAATAAAACACAAATCATCATCTTCTTCTTCTTCAGCCTTTTCGCATCCATTTCTGGATATAGGCCTTTCCCAATTGCTTCCATGATTCACGATCGATGATTTTCTGCCTTAGCCATCAAATCACGGCCTGATCCACCCATTACGATGGGTCTGTAACGCCGGTCTTCACATCATAAAATAGCATCATAAAATAATACAAACATTCGTACATTGAACTAATACAAAGTGGTATTAAAAATCACTATCTGACGCAGCGACACCCTCAAAGAGATATCATCACGGCGCTACGAAATGTTTACGAATATTGCTACGCTCAGCTACGAGCCCGCTACGAGCCCTCTACGAGAATACGCCTAGTATTTTATTTTACGACTGTAGTGCTGACTATAAAAGATGTCTCGTTCGTACAGCTCCAACGATACCGTTTATTTATTGCCCAGATACGGGACACAGGATATACTGTCCAAGTTTCAAACTTGGTCAACGAAATACAATAAATAATGTATACTCTACACGACATAAAACTGCGTATCTTCTAACTGCTGGGTGAAGTATTCAATTCCGTCTCTGAAATAATTGCTAACCTTTTTTCAAGATCGTTGTTTAGGATCTCAAATCGTTTCGGCGAACTTTTTGTGAATTACCGTACCTTTTCCTACCATAACAAAACACCTCATATTTCTCATCCGACCCTCACGAATTCTCGGGATCTTAACCAGAAGTTTTTGCATAGAGCCTATTGACCTTCAACCTTAATAAATCTGAAAACATTTCGCCCTCGTCCCTTACTGTCTCCTAATTGAATATTCTCGTAGGGAAAGTCGTTTGCGCTCATTAAGAAAGTTTAGTCTTCAGCGTCAAAGTATGGACGTTGGAGCCCTGGGGCAGACTCCGTCGTTAGCCGAGCTTACCAGCGCCAGCGACGACATCTAATTCAATTGTCAGCTTGTAGCTACTTACAACAAATTGAAATATGTTTCATACAATACCAAAGTCAAAGTTATTTATTGGTAAGGTATTTTACCGAAAGGTCCTTAATAATACTTTGACTCCAGTGATCAATTTAAGATAACAATTATTAGAAACATTACAATTTTAAGACCTCGATTCAGATTTTCACTGTTCGTTTTGTTTTATTTCAGATAAAAAATAATATATTACTTTTGGAGACCTTTTATACACACATGATAAAAATCATAACCTCTTCGTGCTTCCAGTTTCCCTTCAATGATGTTTTTCAGAAAGTTGTCATGTCATTTACAGTAATTGTAAATATAATCTTACCTAGTACCCACGACACAAGCGTTTGCTTAGTGTGGGGCTAGATGGCGATATGTGCAATGTCCCGGAATATTTATTTATTTATTTTATTTTAATCTTGCTATCTTGGCTTTTCTGCTAGTGTAGATCATGCTTTAGGCTACTTATTATCTATATTACTGCGAATCTTCCAGCTGTCTTTATAGTTGGCAAATCAAGTGAATAACTTACAAAAACTTGCCCAACTTAGAGAAACTTAAATAATTTAGCGTAGCGTGCTTTCAGGAAAAATCGTTTTACCTAAAAGATTAGACATGTTTTGCTCAGAAAGGTAAGGGAAAAATACGTAGGTACCTTTTGGTATCATACAAGATAGGTACTTACTTCTTCTTCTTCTCATCGAATGAGAGTGGCCAACTCTGGTGTCGAGAGTTTTCAAACCGCCCTAAGAGCCTCTGACATAGCTTAACAACTGCCTTCTACTCGACATTGGTACTTACTACTTATTCGTTATGATTATTTTATTACTGATAATACAAAATGTAGCATGTTGTATGTGTATTTATTGAGCACGTTTCATCAATTACCACCAATAATAAGTAACGCATACAAATTAGATATTAACTATAGTGTATAAAATACATCTTTAAGATGAATTTATACAGATCTATGAATATAAGGTTTAGAATACAACTGTTTAAAATTTTATCTGTGAAATAGACCGTTATTGAAATGAATGTACTTTTCGTTTAGCCCATCAAAACTTCCAGGGTTTCTTTGGTAAGGCATTTTGAATGTTAAACAGGTACCCCGGTCAAAGGTCAAAGTATTATTGTGGTTAATCATTTAATTGAGGAAACGAATTTTTCAAGAAAATTATGTTAAGGCGCTAGAAGAAAAGTGGAAATTCTGAATAATACAAAATTGAAAGGTGAAGAGACTTAGAAGCATACAGCGAGCGAGCAGCTTAGAGGCATATTTAATACTATATTATTGTATTGTAGATTTCTGATTGATTGCTTTTTACACAGAACACATACCTTTTTACTTTTTATATTATTAAGAGTAATAATATATTTTTTACTTTACATTTTTTTGCGTATGAATATAGCATATACACAAGTATGATTTGTATTATGTGAGCATCACTGCTGTAGCATGTCTATATTCAAAACCCCTTTTTTTCTTAATTCTTATGTAATAGATATATCCTACATTTTATCCCACTAGACAAGAACATTATTTGGAATTAGGAGTATTCTTTGCATGGTTCCCCGATTAAAGGCAGTATTTCGTGACGGTACAAAAAGTCGACCGTCCATACGTTTTCATCATAACAAATCAATTATCCCAAAAAACACTCTAACCGTATGGAGACAACCGCAAACGAAACAAAGCTGAAAATAAGTAGGTCTTTCGTAAGGCGTGCACGTGCGGTGTGTTTTTGTCAAAATCAAAGGTTCTTCCCATTTCCTGGCAACTCGTAAAGTTTTTGCCGCGAGCCGACGGAAATGTGATTGATGCGGGGAGATGACGCGTCAGTTTATTACTAGTGTTTTGTACGTATGTGGTGCGTACAGTTTATTGACAACAGTGTGAACTATATAGCTTTTTTAAACTAGATAGACTCACGCTTCACTACAACTCGCCTGTTGTTAAATAACGTTGTTATCTACGATCTAGCGCGCTTGCCTCGATCCGATTCACTCTCGACTTGAAGGCCGAGTAGGTAGTTGCATTTGTATGTGATTATAGACTTAAAGATTCTGTCTTGGCTATGCACGGTATGCAAGTTAATTATTATTTTGCCAGCCCCATTATGATTGAATTCACTGCTAACATAATGTTATAGGGCAATTTATGTGAACTACATATACCACCGGCAGTACCTACATCTAACTTTACTTATACATTACAGCCTATGTACATCATACTTCACATCAAAGATGAAACTTCTCCTCGATCTTCACTCTTCCACTTGACGCGGTCAAAAATCGTCTAGCATTTAAATGCTTTTGTAATTTACGGTTGCCACGTTCTGCGTAATAAATTTCCGAGAGATAAAGGCTAACTGGGAAGAAATAAAATTAAAAACGGTTTAGTTACGTTTAATAGAGTGCTCGTGACGGGTCGGACAAGATAAGACGAACGATTCAATACTTTATACTTTACTGCCAATAAGTTTTCGGTTACTGGAAAGGATCTGAGCTTTAAAGATCAGCTTTGATCCAACGAAGAAATGTAAATTTTGTATAGAACGGCATGGTTTCACTTATGTGACGTAAGAAATATGCATCTACTTATAATTAATTTATCACTAGTGGTGACTGAACCCACATAAAAAGTACGTGAACCGACATGTTGAATTCAGAGTTAATCTTTATGACAAAGTCCTTGCAAAATGATCCAACTGCTAGAGCATAAAGATTTTACCAACCTATATTAGTAGTTTATGCAACTGTCATATAATTAAGGGTATTAAAACACGAGTGTGAGTTTATGAAACGAGCGCAGCGAGTTTCATAATAGTAACGAGTGTAACGAGAGTCATAAACTACTAATATAGGTTGGTAAAATCTTTATGCTCTAGCAGTTGGATCATTTTGCAAGGACTTTGTCATAAAGATTAACTCTGAATTCAACATGTCGGTTCACGTACTTTTTATGTGGGTATTTAAAAAACAAAACACATTGCGAAACATTAAATTCACGCGTACGTGTATTGTCACAGTGATTTTGCCGCCATTAAAATCTAACCAACGAGAGTGCAGCGCGACCAACCTGATTGGCCCTGCAATCAGGTTGGTCACGCTTTTCCGATGTTATAATGAGCTATTACGATATCGATGTGGATATTATAACATTATGTGAAATTGCTTAAATTGAGTGTTTTGTTGTCTATGCTATAACAGTAGTAATTATTACTACTGTTATACTGTTATTACATAAGTAGAATGTTACAACATTAGTGTAGATAAAATACATAATAACTACCTTTTGCCTTTATAATATACATGGATCGATATTAAGTATCTACCTACTGTTATAAGAAAACCTACAACCCACATACATATACCTACACATGTAAGTACCTACATATAACAAAATGTATTCGTGGAATTTGGTAAAATAAAAATACCTGCCACAAATAGATGCGCTATCTATGATAGCCAGTGGTCAACCGCCTCTCAGTCGTAAAACAAATGAACTAGACTGACAATATTATCCCAGAATCTGTCTCCAAGCATCAGACTTATTGCTCCCTTGATTACGTTTTACACCTGGATATTTTATTCGTTTTTGAAGCAATATCTCGCCAAATTGGAATATTGTCTGAGCGAAATGCCATTGTCATTCCGAAGTCTTTGATTTTACATTTGAGCATTGTGTTTTATGACGTATCTCAGACAAGAGTACGTGTCGTAAAAACTTGGTAAATTAGTTAGGTTTCAGCGGGATTTAGGGAGAGTACTTTCCAATATGAAACAAAGACTGATAGGTGTTTATCTGATGAACCTTAAACATTATCGTTGCCTCTGTTGAAGGCTTTTTGTATTATTTACAGTTTTTTTCATCATAGTCGTAAGTTTTATCATTTGGATAGTGGAAAACTAATCGATACAATATCATGATAAAATGTACTAGGTATGTATGTACATAGTTGCTTAGCACCTAATGTGTCTTCTTATGAATGGCCAATAAGTAGATTCTTCATTCTTCATCTTCATAACTATTATGTTTATGATACCTTTCCTTTAAAATAAGCCAGAATTTATTATGGATTTAGCGTAATATTTATTGTTTTATGTTTGTAATTAAAACCAGACCCATGCACGTCATTTGAGCGTTATTTATTTGCCTATCTGTATGGCCTGAAAATATTTGTAACGGTGTCAGAGGCATAACAACGCGATCCCATTTAATTTAACCCATTTTTGTAATTTACGGCTATTGAAGCCGCAAGAACAGATTGCCCGCCCCATACAAATCAGAACAATGAAAAATCTGGAACGTTGGAGGGAGTAAATGCCGGTTTGTCGTTATAAATTTTTGAATGACCGCCATATTGGATTTAAGTGGCCTACTCCCATGGGAGTATAAAACTTTTTTCATTTCCGTATCAGTTTTTTTACAATGTTAATATGACTGTCGAAAAAACAGAAAAACTGTTCACCAGTTTAAATATAATATATTGAAATTAGAAAAATTATTAAATTAGAATTATTATTAAATTAGCTTACTAAACGAAATTTAAACTATAACAGGGTTACGATTAATTATGACAGCTTAAATGACAATCTATCGAAAGAAGACTGGCACAACATCTACCAGCTAAATGACGTTAATCTTGCAACAGACCTTTTCTCATCAACACTAATAGAACATTTAAAAATACATACAGAAATATCTAACGTATCTAAGAAAAATAGACCACTTAAACCTTGGATTACTACAACTATTGTAAAAATGCTTAGAACAAGAGACAAAATGTACAGTCAAACTAAAAAGGATCCTAATAATTTAAATTTAAAATATAAATACGTAGCCTATAGGAATAAATGTAATAGACTTATCAAAAAGCTAAAAAAACAGTATTATCAGACACAACTAGAGAAGAATTGTAGGAATATTAAAGAAACGTGGAAGATTATAAAATGTGTATGTAATTTTAAGCAAACCAAAAGTTCCTCTCATGGACTATTCAATATTACACCGGACCCTAAACAATCTCTGAACAAAGTTAATATGTTTTTCACTACTATTGGGAAAAATCTTTGCAAATAACATTCTAAGTAAAACGAATACAACTGAACAGAAACTAGCATCAAATATAAATAACACAACTTCTCCCGCCACTTCAATGTCCCTTTACTTCACAGATCCTCTGGAAGTAAGGGCTATTGTCATGGGCATGCGTAGTGGGAGCGCACCCGGTTGGGATACTATCACAACACAAACTTTAAAGCAAATTTTACCCCATGTTTTAAATCCAATTACCCACTTATGCAATCTAAGCTTTGATAGTGGTATCTTTCCAAATCAGCTAAAAAACACTACTGTCTGCCCAATATATAAAGCTGGTGATAAAACAAACCCATCTAACTACAGACCAATATCCTTGCTTGCCATTCTGTCAAAAATATTAGAAAAACTTATGAATAAACGGTTAATAAAATATCTAGAAAAAAATAAAATTTTTAGTCAAAATCAATTCGGCTTTTTGGGAAAGCAGATCCACAGAAGACGCAGTACTTTCTTTGACTACTACTATTAAAAATTACGTGGACTCGAATAAAAAATGTTTGGTATTTTTAGACTTACGAAAAGCTTTTGACACGGTGTCAGTTCATATACTACTAGCTAGACTAGAAAATGTAGGCATTAGAGGTGTTGTGTACAGCTGGTTTAAAAGCTACCTAACTGACAGACAGCAACGAGTTAAAGTTGGCGATCTTAAAAGTGACATAGAGTTTAAGAATTTTGGAGTTCCTCAGGGAAGGACGTTAGGGCCGTCCCTGTTTCTTATTTACATAAACGAACTGTGCAAACTAACATCTAATAACATGAAACTCATTATGTTTTGTGAGGACACAGTTTTAATATGCAATGGTATTTCTTGGAAGGATGTTATTAAAAAAGCAGAGATGGGCCTAGCTAGTGACATCATGGCTTGAAGACAATCTTCTATCAGTAAATGCCAGTAAAACCAAATACATCTGTTTTAGCAAAACAGCGGCATCATATCCAGACACAAATATTAGTTTGACTGTCCATACATATCCGTGCAACCGACAGGATAATGTAACTAGTACCGGAATCTGCGGTTGGGGTGTACTTTACGGGACGCTGAGGAAAAATGAATTAGATTTTTTTTATACCACATCACACCTTCGGGATCCGGGGGATGTGGGAGTATCAGGGTGGGGAACAACCACACGGACCAACAGGGGCATTGACCATTGACCTTTGACCTCGGGTCACTGGCCTTTACTTGAAATATGATTATCGTCGTTTAGAGACGTTTGGGGGTTGGTAACTGATCTCGGGTCATTGACCTCGCCTCGGCCTCGGGAGAAAATTTGACGACACATCACACCTTCGGGATCCGGGGGATGTGGGTGTGCAAGTGTTGGACTCGAAGTCACTTGTCTGTGACAGAAGGTAAATTAGTTTCGTTAGGTTGCTTTGTATACTCTAACCGAATCTGCTCTTGTGAGAAACTAAATAAGTAGGGTGTTCAGCATCAAATACCTTGGGGTAATTGTCGATGACCACCTAAACTGGTTCAATCATATTAAGTATGTGTCAGGTAGGGTAAGAAAACTCATTTATGCCTTTAAAAACCTTAGAATAGTAGCAAACGAAACCCTTCTCATACAGACTTACAGAACATTGTGTGAATGTCTCATCAACTACTGCATTTGCGCGTGGGGCAATGCAGCAAAAACATACATGATAGTTCTGGAAAGGGCACAAAGGGCTTTCCTCAAAGTAATGATGTATTTGCTCTATAGATATCCTACCAAGAAGCTGTATGAAAAAGTTAGGTAACGTTCTTTTCGGTTAGAAAAAGTTTTATTAACCAAACTCTAAAAAGATACCATACAACTATAGTACCATACCTTCCTCCAGCAAGTGAGCGTACAGACCGCTGTCCTAGACCTAATATACACTGTGATATTGCTCGAAAACATTTTGATAATATTGCCCCGTTATTTTACAATAAACTAAATGAGGAACATAAAATTAAAGCCCTATCACTCAACAAACTGAAGAAATTGATAAGCGAATGGTTTAATACAATTGACTATGATAATCTTGAGAATATGTAATGTGAACATAAACAAATTTAAAGGAAATTGCCCTTAATTATTTCAATTCTTTATCACCCTGTATTACAGAACTACATTATGAACAGCCGAGGTAAATTAACTAAGCTATAAAAAAACACAACACACACAACAGAACACACGCACACACACACAGCCATGATTCTTCACTTAGTGTTTACTAGTTTCTACATTTAATTGTTTTTTTTTTAATTTTTAGTTACGGATATAGCCAAAAGAATTTGTTTCTTTTTTTCTTATTGTTTACTTTTACGAAAATATGTAGAAAATACTGCATATGATTTTAATATTTAAGTACCTACCTATTGTATTGTAAATTAGCGCCTTATTCAAGTTTAGTATCTGTTGATATCTGATCTGTAGCTGGCAGCTCACGCACACGCACACACCGTCTGTATTCACGTACGATACCTGCTCGCGCGCCGACTCGCTATCTACCGTGGACAACATAGTCAAAAGACGCCTAACTCTCTAGATCCTCTATATACTCAGTATAGACTTAGTAATATGTTCATTGCAGTTAAATAAATCCGCTCACTGCAATATCGTAATCTCAATTTTCTAATAAACAAAACTGCATCTACATATGGGTATATGTATCGAAAGATACTGGTGGCTGACATAATACATAGATTTATTTTGACACATGAATTTCAAAGTAGTGTTCACATTATGCGTCACTTTATTATGAAGTCGATGGTGCGAGCGAGTTGTACGATTGTGCGTGTGTCAGTGACTGCCTACATTGCTTGCCTACACTGTTTGTTGTCATACCACTTGAATTTGTACACAAATTGAGGGTAGTTAGATATTAAAATAAAATAAAACATTGTTTGTGTAACCTAGCTCATAAGACGTAATTATATTTAAATAAGAAACATACTGGGAGATGACTCTGGCCTCGTAACACAGCCTAACGGCTACCACGAGGTCAGAGGATTCGAAACATTATGTGACAAAATTTCTTTGGCAAATAAATTATTTTGTATTTGTATTTTGTATTTGTAAAAGTGACTCATATGCGAATTCGAGTGTTGTTTGCATCTTCAAGTAATACCGTACACTCTTGCAACACATATATGCTACCTACAGTTGCAAAATAAGTTCCAAAATTCACTAACGTGCTACTTGGGTGCTTTTTAAGGCCTCACGTTGAGTAAGCAAGCCGTTACAGATCGCCGCTATGATTCGTTCAGAGTTATATGTATAATCTTTGCCCTTTTGAAATGCTTTGAGTTCATTATTAACTTCTAATTCCACGAAACCCGGTGTCGAATTATGGACCTTAAGGGCCTCCTTACAACGCACATCTCTCCAAGCCGAATCGCCGAATTTTTGTAACATTGGGATATCAAGTTCTGAATAATTAGATCGGACTCACCGGATTGCTTCCTCTTAGCCTCAAAACGTGATCCATCTGATGATGATGAATCCGACTGTCCATGGATAGACGACCGCGGCCGCTTGGCACCGCGCCGCAGATCCGCCATGGATCTGGGCGAAGCAGTGTGCTCACTGCCCTGATCCTTAGCTGATAAGGCCCGATTATCGGTCGAGCAACCGGGCACCGCGTAATCACTCATGGTCCTTAAGCTATTTCCGAATATTTTTACTCAATCACTCACTAAGACAGTCCATATGGTTCTCCGAGAACACTGTTGTATTTAAATTTAAAAATGTTCCAAAATAACAAGTAATCGCGCACTGAAACAGTTCTTTTCAAAAAATGCCGTTATATTCAAAATTAAAAATGTTCGATAAAAACACTAAATCGCGCACTTAAACAGTCCATGCGGTTTTTAGAAAACACTGTTATATTAAAATTCAAAAATTTGATGAAAAACAGTTTGATGACCTTAAATTATAATATATAAATTTCATGTTCAAGTTATCCTATTATAAATAGTACTGATATAAGAATGATGTACCTACTGACTGATACTTATTTTCAAACCTAACCTATCAGACTGTTTGGGATACCATTGGCTATTATATAAATTCCTTCACAATACGTAGGTATTTTATTGCATTATATCAATCAATGATAAAATAAACTTACAATTTAAGCTTTATTGTGATCATTAAAACATCAAAATAAAAAAATATATACCTATCTTTTATTATTTCAATTCAATTCCTTTAATAGATAAAATGTAAAATTGACATTTACCCTTGTTTACATTTGTTTACGAGGGAATTAGGGCTAAACTTAAAATTAGTGCAATCATCTTGTAAAAACACTAGATACGTACTATCTATCCATACCATTAATATCTATGACTTAGTATAAAGTATAACATATACTAAATATGTACTTAAAATTATACTTATGTGAGGTCAGGAACTTCTCCAGTCCACCAAAAGACTAGACTATTTTCGGCATAGGATGAATATTTCATATCTAAGCAGTCATCCATTACAACATCTTTGGTTCTATTGCGGTCTATCTTATTCCGGCTATTATTAATTTGTGAATCACTTTCTGATTCAGATCCACTAGACATTTGTTTTCTAGATTCGCTACTTAGTATATCTGAGTCTTCATTAATTTCTTTTTTTACAGATATATCTAGATTTTTTATAGGTCTAACAGTAGAACAGTCGTCTTGAATAGTTGGGTCTTCTAAATGTAGTTGCCCGGATCCGGTGGCTAAGATTGGTCTGAACGGATGTATTGATATACTATTGCAGCAATCTCGGTGCAATGGGAACTGGAATATATAAAAAACGTATTTGTTAAACCTGCAAAAATTAGTGTTAAGTAGGTAGTACAAATTATTGTGGCTTTACTTTTTATACATATATTTTGTCGAATATCTTCCATACTTTTGTATGAAACAGCTGATTTTTTTTCACGAAATTCCAAAAGTTGTAGAACTAAAGTTGTTGGTATAGATGTTCTAAAGCCACCCTTAAAAGGTTGTGCGTTAGTTACCAGTAACCCTTTATACAGTATAGCAATAGATATACTAAGCAACCTGTGACACTATAAGGTAATACAAATAGTATGGTACACTTTCGTCTATTACACAGTAATAATTTTGGTGTTAAACAAAAATAAAAAGTTTTATTGAACATTGACCAGTATTACAACAACTGATTTCTGGTCCAATTTCACAAAATACATACTAGACTAGAAATAAGAAATTCAGTATTTGTGTATATGTCCCTTTACACAGGAAAGGTACCCATGATAATACCAAAAACAGAACATCATACCAGCATCATATGATCAACAGACTTTCAACAACGAAGACAACAATTACTAAAATAAGGATAATAAAAAAAGTTAATATTTACCTTATAAGTAACATTATCCCCTTCCATATCATCAGAGTCCAAGCTATTCTTCCAATCAACCTGATCCACATCCCAAACTTTGACAATCCCATCTGTAGCTCCGGACACCAAATACTTTCCACATGGAGATATATCAAAGTATATCCTCTGATTGGTTGAGTTTGGTCTACTGAGAATGTTCAAAGGTCTTCTGTAGTAGCGAATGTCCCATACTAAGAGACGGTGGTCTTTTCTTGCTCCGGTGACTAGCTTTAGACCGTCCGGAGTGAATTTCATGTGTGTTACTCCGCCTGAAATATGAAATATGTACTTTCAGATTAATTGGCAATAGTAGTAGTGGTAGTAGTAATAGTTTAAAAAGGGCTCTACTGGGTTTTGACGAGACTTAACACACACTAGGACAATAATAGTGTATGTATAAACAGTTTTACTTTAATTTAAATATAAAGGACTCCTTCATGTTGCTCTCGGCCCCGTCATAGTTATACCCTGTTATACAAATAAAACGGGCCACCTTAAAAAACCTAAAACATATATATTTTTTTAATTTTTAGTGTTTGTTGTTATAGCGGCAACGGAAATACATCATTTGTGAAAATTTTAGCTTTCTAGCTTTCATGGTTTAAGAGATACAGCCTGGAGACAGTCAGACAGACAGCGCAGGCTTAGTAGTAGGGTTTCGTTTTACCCTTTGGGTACGGAACCCTAAAAATATTCAAGCTTCACAAACCTCCATGTCCATGCATTTTCCCGATGCTCTTATAGGTGCCCATTTCAGACACATTGTACAGGGTGATGGTGGTGTTCCAGGAGCCCACTGCCAGCAGGTTGCTGTCAGCAGCCAGGCATGATGCTGGACATGATATCTTGTGCTCTGTGTACTCTCTGCCGGGCCTGGAAATGAAGGTTTTCAAATTCAATTACAGTGTGATGAAAGAGGACCTGACCGAGACAATTGGCGAAAAAGAAGGGAGGCCTATGCTCAGCAGTGGGCTGATGATCATTATGATGATGATGTAAAAAAGAATTTCAATTACCTAGCTTAGTAAGTGTAAGTATGTGACTGAACTTCATTAGTAATCTGAACATTCTAAAGATATTTTTTCAAGCCTCACAGAAAAATACACTATTCAGGTTAGTCAGAGAGATTGAGGATGGGTATGTGACTTTCAATTGTCCACAGCCTCATTGGCAATGCATTGTGGGTGATTTCCACAAGATTCATGATAGATTTGTAATCTTTGGGAACATGGAAAAAAACTGTGGACACAGCTAATACTAGAATGAAAATAGGAAATCTGGAAATTTCACTTCCCCTTACTTCACTCTTCTGTTTGTGAAGATGAGATTATTATCATTCCTTTCCAAATATTAGGGAGAAAAAAAAAAACAAAATTATTACATAGTCCAAAAAACTGATAGATATGTCCAATATCAGTGATGTATAGTTATACTTTAACTATATAATAATATCATTATTACCTTTCAACATCAAATGTTTTCAAAGACTTCTTATACCCTCCAACAATTCTCAGTCCATCTGGTGTGAATATGACAGAGAGAGCATTCTCCATCTCATCTACATTGTTGAAACCTCGGTAAGAACATCTCAGGGAGCCATCAAAGGCATCCCACATCTGTATAGGGGCATTCTGTCGGGTTGTCAACCAACTGAAAAATGTAATAAAATTTGATAAGTAGGCATTTATTGTACTTAGGTTATAGATTTTTTTATTGTTTTTTTTTTTACTTTAAAAAGGCTTATGTTTTTCGATAGCCTGCCTGATGAATTGGTAAATATATTGTATGATGTGATTATTAATATTTTACATGACCAATAAGCAAAATCACAATGATACTAACTTACCAACAACTTTCAGGTATGGTGCTATTCATACCAGGGTACCAACAGAAGTCGTAAATAGTCCCAGCTTCTTTTACATGTATTACAGAGTCCAATACATCTATGATACGATCCGATTTCACTCCACCGTCGTATAATTCTCGAGGAAGTTCAGTCACATGCACACCGTCATGGTTTATGACAGAAAGACAACAAGTTCCATCTGGAGACCATTTGCAGCCTCGTAAGTAGGGCTGGACTTTAACATCAGCATTTATAGACCGTGACCAAGAGCTACTAGACAATTCTAGTAAAGTTTTGCTAGTAAATAACGCCGGGTATTGGAAGCACTGCTTGTCGATCGGTGGTGAATGAAGTTCAGGTCCTATGCTCATTATTTCTGGATCAGGTTCAAGTATTTGTGAGGACGTATCAGTTTCCATCTCTACCTCTTCCATTTTTATTCAAAACAACCAATAATTTCGACTTTACATTACAAATACAACACACAATACAATCCAAACAAATAGTACATGGAAAAACATCTGGCATCGTTCCCTTTTTTTAAAAGGGTAATAGTATTCTTTGGTTCCGTCCGTAGTCAAGTCTACCCAAGGATTTTTTATATCATCCCTCTCTTTCCCTCTGGATTGTTCTCTCTTTGGTTTTGTGAAATAAATTTTATATGAATAGAAACCTTATGTTCTTACACTTAAAGTTCATTTTCTATAAATGGTAAATCGGGGGTGAAATCGGTCAAAAATGAAAGGCATATAGAGAAGGCTGTTGTCTTGCTTCAACAGCTTGCCAGTTTAAAAAATAATGTGTGATAAATGTCACTGTCAACTTAAGTTTTGAGATATTTAGCAATAAATAATATTATTTTATTTTATTTATTATAAATCTTACTTGACACATAGAAATCTGAATTAATTTGTGGAATTAACACAAAATAAAATAAGTAACCAATTAATATTATATTATTTTTCACACAGGCAACATTAAATTATGATGACATTATATGACAAAAGATGGCGGGAAAAAAATAATTACATATGTAATTTGTAAAAATAATTTAAAAGTATTTTATTGTAAAAATAACAAAATGGTAAGAACTTGTAGTGTTCCGGGATGCAGAAATGAATCTTATAGTGGTTGCAATATATCTTTCTACAGGTATGCTAAAGTTTAAGTAAGATTACATTATTGGGACTAAGGTGACCATATTTTCTCGTGCTTGAAATAATTTGTGCAGTATAAATTTTTTTCAGTTTTCCTAAAAAGGAAAACATCAAAATAAATTGGCAAAAGAACTTAAATATTACACGACCTATTACAAAATTCTCCAAAGTTTGCAGTCTACACTTTGATCCAAAATCTTTTAATACTCCAAATTCTCTCTGTTTGTTAAAAAAAAGACGCTATCCCAATTTCTGCCGTGGTGAGAAAAATTTATTAATTGATTTGTAGCTATTAGTAGTACCTAGTGCTGATAAAAAGTATCCAAGTCATATATTCTTATACCATGGTTTCACATACGATTCCTTAGTATTGTATACAGTTTGCTTTATATTGGTGTACATAGTTTAAACCATCACTCGTTTCAGTTAGAATTTGAAACACAAGGAAATCGATGGTGTAAAAAATATAGGATATATCCAACTACCTACATGCAATTCAAATGTGAACTTGTAAATAAATATTGTAATTGCTGCAAAATGTTTATGATTTTGATCACATTGCCTCCCTGTCAATTAACCGAATCGATACTATTATAAGTTACAAACTAAAGTGCATTTTGATTTGTAAGTAAGTTTGTTGGTGTTTGTTACTTAACGCGTCAATAGAGCTAAGGATCATCATGACTGGCAAGATGCAGGTAAAATAGGACCGCAAAAGAGACTGCTCCCGATTTGGTAAGAAGATGAATTGATATTTCCTAATTACCTATATAATTTATTGTCACCCTAGTTAGAAAAAGACAACTGCCTTTCATACTTCGCCTCGCTCTGCTCATATTGGATCAGCAGTAATATTTCCCTATTTATTACTTCCATGAGTCTACCTAACCTAAACATCATGGATAAATTGACAGTAATAAAAAGATGATTTTGACAATGAGTTTCGATCTTTTTTGGCTTTGACAGTTCTCGTGACTTACAACAATAAAAAATTAACGGAATCGCTTGTTTGAAAATTGAATTGAAATGTAAGATCGTATAGAACTGGCCCGGACGTACGACTGGTTCTAAAAAATAGCTTTTGTTTGTTTTGGTTTAGTATTCGCTTTTCATATATTATAATTGAGTTCGTTTTACCTGTGATATTACAGCACGATGTCTGGGTTTGAAAAGCTACGAGATGAAAGTAACTTTATTGCTAATCAGTTACGACAAACGTCGCTTGCATTTTCTGTTTTTACTGCGGGAAAGACCAAAGATTCAATTACGAAAAAGACTCAAGATTTAAAAGTACTATCTGCTAAGTTAAAGCTCCTTCAAGCAAAGCCTCTATCATGTAAGTAACAGTAGGTAGTTAATAATAATGATAAGGTTTTTCTGATCTGTGTTTTTTGTAAATAATGTTTTTTTTGTTGTATTGCAGTAACTCCACAAATAGCTAATCAGCCCCACGACAAAGTTTTAGAAGATTATGATGCCACAGTGGCTTTAAAATTATTAGAAAGTGACGCAGTTAAAACATTTACAACATGTCATGTGTACAAAGGCCTTGTATGTACACCAGATGATAAGCTAGATCAAGAAATGAGAGTAACAAAAAAGTGAGTAACTATACAAATGTAGCAGTTTGCATTCCACTTAAAACATTACACAAGTATTCACATTATAATAGGTATGTAACAATAAGCCGTCCATAAAATATTTCTAAATCAGTAAAACGAAACAATAAGAAGTAATTCATAGATGTAGATTACTTATAAAAGATCTTATCAAGAGTTATGGCTGGAAACAATTTTAACTAATATAATATATATGTATTTACTATATAAATTAAATTTCAATTTTGTTCTATATTTCCAGGGCCATTATTGAGAGTTTGTCTCAATACTACAGCAAAGCAATGTGGCTGAATAACCTATCATCTATATTAAAAGAAAGAGAAGCAGAGTATGCAGAACTCAAGTTGCAGAGGGACAAAAGTTTAACAGCATTGAAGAGTTTGCCAAATCAGAGGAATAAAAATGAAGATGGGGATAGAGGACCATTATTGGAGTAAGAACTTTATTAATGAAAATTTTACACATATCAATAAAAATATTCCCCTTTATACTCATAACTAAATCAAACCGAAAGTTACCTCAGGGTACATATGCAAGTATGAATAAATAAATAAGTGTGGTTCATCATTGATCTTGATGGTATTGAAAGAGAGAAATAAATTTAATTTTCATTTGTGTTTCCTTAATATGTTTTTGTAAAGATGTTTAATTTAATTCATAATATTGCTAAGAGGTAGAGCTCCGTGTTCAAGAATATAGAAGGACCAAACAACAGTTTGATTGAATTAAGATTATTCTTCTTTTTTGAGTAAATGTTTTTTCCGTTCTAAATTTATAGGTACCAATTTTTTTTTTGCATATTTTTCAGAGTTCTCAGTACGTTAGTAGGCAAGTTGGAGCTGATGCAGTGGCTGATCAAACAGATGCTATGTGCTCCCACACCTTACTATGATTGGATATCAGACCCTCGCCATAGAGTCTCCGTCCTGGACCTTGTCAGGCAAAACTATACTGTTGATATGTTCACCCAGGATTAATAGAGTTATGGCTAAAACTTTGATTGAAATAAGGATGTAGTGATAAGCTTGATTTTGTTTGAATAATCAACTGTAATATTATGAAGTATGGTTACTTGCCATTTTATTTTGACTTTAAAAAATATTACCTAAATTGGTAAATACAAATGTACGAAAATTATACAGTAAAAATTTTATTGTAAGTTTAACATTTAACTCTAGCTAGAACTTAGTCACCAAGTATCTTCTCATAATCAGAAATAGCTACTGACTGGCTCTAAGATTTATGTGCTTTGATGATCTTATAAGCCTGTAGGTACCTGTGTATACATAGTTAAGTACCTAACTATATGTTGAGTCTGGTCGTTTGTATGTATAATAAGTATGTATTTACAAAAGAAAAGTATATAAGTATTATATCCGTTATCTAGTACCCATGACACAAGCGTTTGCTTAGTGTGGGGCTAGATTGCGCTGTGTGCTTGTCCCGGAAATTTATTTATTTATTTATTTATATGTGAATTTTGATTGACATGTAAATTTCCATAATTCATTATAATAACAATAAATATCCGTAGGTATCTGCTTGCAATGAAACTTTATTTATAGTCAATGGTTATACATAGTTCGTAAGTAGTACCTATCTATGTTACAGTTAAAACCCGTTTTTCGTTAGAACTCGTTTTCCCTAGTTAAAACTAGTTTTTACTAAATGCCTTTGTTAAAACTAGAAATACCTAGTCAAAGCTAGAATTGACCACTGATATATTTGATTTTCAGTTAAAACTAGTTGTCACTCCGAGCTTTAGTTAAAACTAGCGCTAGAGAAACTAATTTGGGATTGAAAATAAGATATAGTTTTTAAAATATTTATTAAAAAGATCTAGGACATAGAGTCATGTACTTAGTAAAGTCACTTGTCTGTGACAGGAGGTAAGATTAGGTTCGTTAAGTTGTTTTCTACCACGCACATGCGACGACGAGCGAAGCGAGGAGCCAAGCGGTCGTCACAGTTTTAACCGAGTCGCGTTGCGAAAAACGCGTTTTGTCTAGTAAGAACTAGTTTTAACTAATATTCAATTTTGAGCATTAGTTAATTCTAGTTTTAACAAAGGCATTAAGTAAAAACTAGTTCTAACTAAGGAAAACGCGTTCTATCTGAAAACTGGTTTTAACTGTAACATCTATACTTCTATTATAAAGTTGAAGAGTTTGTTTGTTTTAACGCGCTAATCTCAGGAACTACTGGTGCGATTTTAAAAGTTATTTTTGTGTTGAATAGACCGTTTAATCGAGAAAGGCTTTAGGCTATAGGTACCTATAACATTACGCTGTAACTACTAGGTATATAGGAGCGAAGATAAAATTGAAAATGTGGAAAAAACGGGGAAATTATTCATCTTTGAGGGCTTCCGTTGCGTGCGCTGCGAAAACGGTTCAAGATATCAAAAAAATATGTACCTATTAAGGAATTATCTAACAAAATGTCCGCAACAGTATAGGTATGTCATATCTTTTAAAATTAACTCAATAGAACCGTTTTTATGGTAATAACTATTCCACGCGGCGAAGTCGCTGGCACACTAAATCAAAATAAACGTTATAGCATCGTTGATATGCACATAATTACCTACATATTTATTTTAGTACTAGGCACCTAAATAGCTAAATACACATGTCGTATAGACCAAAAAATCAGAATTGACATAAACAGCTGCCAAAGTAGCAGTCATTGTCAATAATTTTCATTTCAATTTTCCAATCATTTTTCCTTCACTCGATAAAATTCTTGAATTTCGAGGAACGTTTACGTTTGCGCTGCAATTTTTTAATTATTTCCGAAAAGATCGATGGTAAAATTGATCCCTGTAAAAAGATATAACAGCCAAAATGTTCCCACGACAAAATTAATACCATCCCCGAAACCATCCTTGTAAATATTATGCCGATTGGTGTGTAGTTTCTCGTGGGTTTCCCGTTCATTGAATAATAAATATAGTGCGTCAGATGTTTATAATAAAATCTTTGCAGATGAGACTCAAAGTGCTTAGCCGTGGATTACGTATTGCTACGGGTACTTTGTCTAAAAAGATGTCTTACACGGAATCCCCTGCGAAAGCGTCACTATGTTGTGAGGAGTCCCAAGAGGGTGCTCCGTCAACTTACGCGATGTACGAGGCGCTGAAAGATTCCTGTCAGAACAACGCCACCTACTTCCAGCCAGATGATACAGAGAATGGCCAGAGACTGTACCAGGGCTTCATGACGCTCATAGACCACATAGATACTGTCTGGCCACTGGTGGACCATGTTCGAAAGGTAAGGAAAATACCTCTTAATAATAACCATCATTCACAAGAGTAGTTTAAGATATTTCAAGATTGATAATCTTATTTACTGAGGTAACATTTTCAATCATCTTAGATATTTTTAGCAAATGCTATGTGTTACTTTTGCAGCGTATTTTACAATTAAGGTAAGTACCTATGTATAAAATAATGTAAATATAATATAAAGAATTGAGTATAAAACCAGTAATTTAACAATGCAATTAGTTATATCAACCACCTGATACATAAATATGGATCAAGACAAGCTGAAGTGATCAATAATTCATAATTTGTCAATATTTAAAAGGCAATTGTTTAATTTTTTATTGTCTAAATGATATTATTCTGTTAAGCTATTTTTCAATGATAAAATTACTAATTTATGACATTCATTAATATTATCTCAATTGACATTTAAGTATTTTTGTTCCAGACATAATTTTTTGCATACCAGTAATGGTTAAGATGTATGATTCCAAATTTTTAGCACTTACACATCATCTGTATTATCAAACTACATCTTGCAAATAAATATATCTTTATCTTTAATAGTTAATCTTAATTACTGAAAGATCATTTGACCTATTTGTAGAGTAGTATTTCTGATAAAGTTGCACAATATTGCCAGATTCTTAGTGGTTTTAATAGTATGTTGAAAATATATTGAAACATGAGATAGACTTATATAACATGTGTCACAATAAACAATGTTTTTGTTTTGATGATTTAAATTATATATAACGACTGGATGCCTGCAGCTTCACTTGCATTATTTTGAGATGAAATTAGCCTATGACACTTCTAAGACCTTATATACCAACAAACCAAAAATCATAATAATCTTTTAAATAAAGAGACAAAAAATCTAAAAACTACTGAAATGTGTTCATGGATTAAAGTATACCCAAATGTTTTTTTGTAATATCTTCTGTGTTCAGATTTTTGACCCTCTTCAGCTTTATATGTATAGAATATAGATAACTCTCTTTGCTTCTACTATAACCTCCTTTCTCAGTTCAACATTCAGTTTGATAAGAATCAAACTGAATGTTGAACTGAGAAAGGGGACATCACATCATTGGACAATTTCATATTTTCAGCCAATCGGTTTTTATAAGTTAATATTATGTCAAACATTATTTAGGTCAAATTTATTATTGAGTCACAATTTTACACAACAAAAAAACTTTCAGAAGATTTGATAACCTACTTATTTTTGAAGTCGGTTAAAAAAATAAATAAATAACTAAATAAATGATAGAATGAAATTGATTGTTATTCAAGAAAATGGAAGTTAAGGCTAAATAAAAAAAAACTTTTAGAAGATTTAATAACTTATTTTTTTAGGTAGGATAAAAAGACCTAAATAAATTAATTAAATTGATTGTTATTCAAGAAACTGGGAGTTAATTAAGGCTTAAAGTTATGTTTCATGATTTTTTAAATTTGATTTCATTATCAGTAGCCAGTCACAGTTACTAAGTACTAACATACATTTTACTAAGTGGCTTATCGGCTTGCCATCTGACAATCGAAGAAACCTTTGAACATATTCATTTTGAACCTTGATCTCTTGAAATCATACAAAGAATTAGCCCTCCAATATATAATGTAAGCAATGAATCACAGCACATCTGCTAATTAAAGTTGCTAATATTCATTATGCACATATTATGTAAAATCTTTCAAAATAACTTTGTATATCTTTGTCGTTTTGGTATTAATAAGGTTATTTTTTGTATTAAATTGTACCCTGCAAGTGCATGTATGTATTTTATTTTTTAAGTTAAAAATATAAATTTGAACTCATTATACAGTAATGATCTAAATTCGTTGAACCTGACTTATATTGCATATAAAAAAGATTAGCTAGTGTATGTATCAGTGTGTATAGTGTTTGGATTGTTGTACGTCTTTAAAAAACTTAGAAATGTAGCCTCAAATGAAATATTAAAACAAGTGTACTATTCGCTAGGCCAATCTATCATCACCTATGGTGTTGCAGTGTGGGGAGGAACTTTTACCACACATATGAAGTTTCTTGAAATTGCCCAAAGAGCTGTATTGAAAAATATGTGTGGTAAACCAGTCTTCTATTCTACTGATGCTCTTTATAACGATTGTTCCTTGCTCACTGTTCGCCAGGTCTTTGTGCTTCAAATAGTTCTTCGAAAACATAAGACTCTAGATATACACATTGAAAAACATAAACACAAACGAAGACAGGATTTGGTTTGCAGAAGCCTTCAACATAGAACTGCTCTAGCTAAACGGCATTATGAGTTTATAGCCCCACATCTCTACAACACTATTAGTGCATCTATTGACCTGCTTCCATTACAGCTATTAAAATGAAAAATTGTTCTCACGAAGTGGCTAAAGTCACTTTCCTACCAGGAAACAGAAATCTTGCTAAAATTACCCGGTAGACACTATTATGTTTTCGTTTTAGAATTATTCAAATTTTAAAAACTCCATTAAATTAGCCAAATACACACATACACACAGACACACACACACACACAAACCACCCCCAATGCCCCCACTCAATTCACCCAGACACATGAATGTACAAATTTCCTATGATTGTTATAGTATAAATACCTAAGCTTTTCTGTATACTATTGATAAATAATTTGTCAGTATTATTAGCTATAAATCAACTTACAAAATGATCTTTTAGTAGATTTTGCTTTGGTTTTTAAAGTTCATCTATAAACTTTGTATTATAACAAAACGGCTTTAACTTGTAATGAACATTTTATGAACTGTTAGATCTGTAAGACTAAAATTCTTATTCCTTTCACTAATTATTTGACTAAATACTTAACAATTTGACCTTTTCTGATGTTTGTAATCTTACTATATTTAATTTAATGAAATGCGAACTGTTAAACTTTGATTTGTAAAGCTTTGGTTTCCTAGGAAAGCGGTGCCATTGTATAGCGGCCGTAATACAGCGTTGAATGACGTTGCTGGAACGTTGTCTATGTAAACAAAATCGCGCGGTTTCCTAGAGAGCGGTAACTGACACAGTAAAATCAAAAAGCGGTGCTGCCATTTGCATGACGGCCGTGTTGTCGGTGTCAGATGGTTTGGTGAACGTTTTATTGATAGCGGTGAAGCTATTGATACTTTTTGTTTGACGTTTATTTAAAAACTAACTGTGCCTGCGATTTCGTCCGCGTGGAATAGTTATTTTGGGCAACCTTTTTAGCTTTATAAATTATATCTGTTACCAACGACTTGAACCGTTTTTGCAGTGCACGCAACGGAATCCTTCAAAGATGAATAATTTTCTCCGTTTTTTCCACATTTTCCATTGTTTCTTCGCTCCTATTAATTGCAGCGTGATGTTATATAGCCTAAAACCTTTCTCAATAAATGGTCTATTCAACTAACACAAAAAGATTTTTTCAATTCGCACCAGTAGTTCCTGAGATTAGCGCGTCCAAAAAAACAAACAAACTCTTCAGCTATACATATAATATTAGTATAGATAATGTCTGACGGTGTGTTAAAACGGCCGTGGAACTCTCCACATGCCATCTATTTGTGTCCGTAGTATTACGGCCGCTATACGATGGCACCGCTTTCCTAGGAAACCAAAGCTTAAGACTATAATTCTAATTCTTTTCATTAATTATTTTGACTAAATACTTAACAATTTGACCTTTTTCTGATGTTTGTAATTGTACTATATTTAATTTAATTTAATGGATTGTAATTAAATTCTAAATTCTATTTTGTAAAAGTAAATATTTAAAATGTATACTTTCCAAAAATAAGACCCCGGAAGGTGCTAATCACCGTGACACAGACGCACCGGCGTCTAGTACGGTGCATTAGATTATTTTGTATGTGTGCATTTTTATGAAAATAAATAATTTTGAATTTGAATTTTGAGTTAATAGTATTAACTAGGGTTTCAAGGGAACATTTTCGTATTTTTTATTTTTCCTAAAGAAGTCTGAATGAAAGTCATTAAATGGTTCAGTTAGAGCTCTTTATCAATACTTTGTGGTTACCTTGGCTTTGTGGTTTTGCCATAAAAATACTTATGTTTTACATTTGTCTTATAGATCTTGCAGGTACAAATAACTAAAGGCTGTATATATTACATAATCTGTATATTGCTATTGTAATTCACAGAGATGTATAAGATACCCTATACAAAGTATCTGAAATACAAGATGCAAGTACTTTAAAAAAAAGTATTTCAGATACAAATACAAATACTTTTCTAAAAAGGTATCTGAAATACAAGATACAAAATACCTATCTTTCAAATACTTTTTGAAGATAAAATACTTTTGTAGGAAAACAACATTTAATTTAACTGCCAAGTTTATTTATTCAAAGAACAATGTAGGAAGGTTTTACAAATCTTCGAAAATGTTATAAATTTAATATGTTTATACATTTTTTTATATATATTTTATTATATTGTTTTATTCCAACATGACACCAAACACAGCTTAGCTCTCTGAACATCAATAAATTGCTATAATGTGGGTTGCTATAATGCAATATAGATTAATTCACATATTAAAGAAAGGAATGCTTTAATTATTACCATGGTGAAACATTTAACAAGTTTTTAGCACAATAAAGTAAATATTGTTTTGGTTTATTATTTGAGACAATATTATAAAGCAATGAATCTAAATTAAAATGTATTAGGTACATAATGTCCTAGGTACATTTTCCTTTTGGACAAATTAAACAGTAACATACATATTCAACTAAATGTAAATGTCTAAGATATATTTCTTAATCTTTATATTTTAGTTGAGATTATAACAAAAGTAATTCTTCAAACATTGTGTCACTCATCTTCCTTCGATGAGGCCTCATGATCATGCCCCCAAAGAAAAAGAGTCGCTCCACAGGGGCAGAGCTGGGCAAACAGGTGATATGTTTTAGGAATATATTTTATTTCGTAGGATAAGCATTTAAGCTATTAAAATTTGCATCTTTATTGTTCAGGTACTGGAGTGTCTCTAAATAACTGGTGCTGCTTGTGTTTTCGCCACTAGCAATAGAGGAATCAGAGTCCTCTAGGAACATATAATAAGATTCATCTTTTGACTTTTTTTATATCACCTTCAACATTGTTTAAAGCCTCTAATTTTTGTTTTTCAGATCGATTGATTTTTCTAGTTTCAGACAGGACAAGTTCTTTTACATATTCCTTTCGTTCGTTCATACCCATTTCAGTTTAAACATTGGATGGGACACGAATTGAAAAATGAGCAGAATTTGGCCGAATCGAGATGTATTATCATGCAATTAAAAATTATAGGGAAAAAACTACTTTTATCACACCACTAACATTATGTACTCTGTGTTATTACACGCTACTCTACTTGGTTAGAAGTGATTTTATCGCACTGGCAACTCATCTTTGGCAGCCAGTTTTGAGGTCAAATGTCGGGGATACCCCGGATGTATCTCATTTTTCAAAATAGTTCAAAATGGATATTTCCCCAATTATCTGTTAGTTTACGTATGTTTTACTAATATGGACCTTATAATATAAACCATAAAGTATAATTTGATTATTTAAAAAAATATTTATGACTTCTTTTAACTGTTGATCTGTTGATAACTGCTGTTGTGATTTTTGTTTCTTTACTTCAGCCAGCGACCGGTGTCATTATCAGGCGGAGTCATCTTGAGAAAGATAGTGTTGCCATCTGTCATTTGGTTGTCGGCAATATTGACAAAATGTTTAGACGACGTTTGGTTGGTGGTTTGTAGTTGCGTTCGGAAAGAAAAAATAAAATTTATTTAAGAAAAAGTATCTTGGGGAAAAAGTATCTTCAAAATACTAAGATACCAGGAAAATGTATCTAGATATACCTAAGATACAAGATAAAAGGGAAGGGAAGATAGGAAAGGAAGGGCCTCCACGAACTTTCATGCCTTCGCAGTGCAGGCAGATTCTCCCGCCACGGCTCGCTGAATGATATAGTGAGACGGGCACTTGCCACTGTCAACGTACCATCAGTTCTTGAACCGATTGGCATGGTCCGTGACGATGGTAAGCGCCCCGATGGCCTCACACTGATTCCCTGGGAGCGGGGAAAAGCTCTTGTATGGGACGCAACTTGCGTCGATACACTAGCTCCTTCTCGCCTCAATGGAACAGTACAAGCGGCAGGAGCCGCGGCGGACGCAGCAGAAGAAGCCAAGCGGCGAAAATATACATCATTATCGACTGATTATATTTTCGTACCGCTTGGCTTCGAAACTTTTGGTCCGTGGGGAAAAAGCACGAAGTCTTTTATAAAAAAATTAAATAAAATGTTGATTGACATCACTAGAGACAAGAACGCTGGCTGGTTCCTTGCGCAAAGGATTTCTATAGCAATCCAGCGTGGGAATGCAGCCAGCGTTCTTGGCTCCATACCACATGTAGATTGTTTAAATTTAGTTTAGATGTAAATACTCTTTTTTAGTTCTATTAGTGTTAATATGTGTAAATATTGTTTCTTATTATTTTAATAGATAAAATATATAAAAAGTATTTCAAATACAAGATATAAATACGTATTTTGTATCTTGTATCTGTATTTCAAATACTTTTATCTAAGATACTTCACATCTCTGGTAATTCATTATGTGTAGTTAACTATCATGAAGTTTTTTTTATGTAACTTCTTAATTAATTAAAATGCTTTTTGTACCACTTAAGTACATTTGACTACTGCTCACCTTATGTTAAGCTTATCTGTAGCCTAAAATACAGCACACTAGCCTAGAAGAAACCTATTTACTCCTGCAGACCTCTTATTATCCTTGACTGTTCATGTAGTGGTTCAAGCTCACTTAATTCATTTTATTTTGCAGGTGGCGCCACTGTACGATTTCGATGCCAAATCCCCTGGGAATGGGTACCGGTCATTTGTGTCAGTTGTAGACTCGTGCGTGTTACACGGATTGAAGTTGAGCAGACAAGTATGTACGGGGAGAGATGCTCTGCTGTTTAGGAAAGGACATTTTGTAAAGTGAGTGAAATATTTTCTTATGTTACAGTTTGGCACTTTCACTGATTTTGACCACCGGGTTAAGCTAACGCCACATGAGAGACCTGAATTTAATCAAAACTGCCTCTGCACCAAATTACATTCAAATTTGTTTAGATGTTTGAGCGTGAATAACCAACGTATGTACACACACACACACACACACACATACACATTTTCTCTAATCTGGAACTCAAATATGATTTCCATTCCAATTAAGGAACTTACTTTTCGATTGCATTTAAATTCTATATATTCGGTTATATGCATATTTTTTTCTTTTATATTATTTTTACACGCATGCGAGAATAGCACCTCGTGAGAACAGAAAAATTAACAAAGGAAACATCCTAGATAAAAAGAATACGTCTGTTTCTATCTGCATAAAATGTGCTTTGTAACGTAATTAACGTAACTCTAATTAATGCAATTAATTAAGTAGTTATTTCAAATTAAAACTCTAAATACCTGCTCCAAAGTAATAGTTGGTAAATTTTGTAAAATAGTTGAGAAGTCGAGCGTTTGCACTAAGTTTTAACAGCGCGGACAAATAAAAAAAATGTTATCTCAAAAAAAAATGAAAGAATGTGAGACGGACATGCTCTCTTGCAGATAACACTAAACTTCTTTGACCTAATTGGCATACAATCAAACGGATACCTAAAGATATCACGTACATACGAGGTCAAGCGTCTAATCATTTACATTTTTCAACAACTCCTATTTTATATACCTACAATCAAATGTCTCCAGACATCATCAAAATAATTTAATAATTGAATCATCAAAATAGTAATAAATTATTTGTATTCGAAATTTTTGGTCTAGCTTTGTTTGGTAAGGTACAAGTAGTTTGCGCAAATACATACATGTTTTGTATATCTACAGCTGTAAAAGCAACGTACAAAAATGTTGTTCAAAAGTTTGTGTATGGTACAAATACATCTGTATATTTATATATACTTTTATATATACCCCTTAAAAACGTCAATAATGAATGAAAAAGTTTCCTAAAAGTGAAACCTATTTTACAAACGGCAACGCATTGATTTGCGAAACTTAAAGTAGGAAAGTGTCGCCGTTATGTCTGATCGACCTTCTTGCACAATATCTAATCACAGACTAGTAGGTATAAATTGTAGCTTGATGAATCAGTCAACTATGAGATTGTGTGACAGTTGTTCCTACAATGTAATGCTTTAATAATTATGCTATTATTCCAGATTTGTTAGGTGAATTGTGAAATTCTTGAAGTTATCTGTAGCTATCAATGGATATGTCGTCATTTTATAGAAATCCTGAAGAAACTAGCGTGTAAATAATAATTAGTATATTTATATAAGTATTATATCTGTTATCTAGTAGCCACGAAACAAGCATTTGCTTAGTGTAGGGCTAGATGGCGCTGTGTGCAATGTATGCTGGAATATCTATTTATTTTATTTAGTTAGATAATATTACCAAACTTGCTTTAGAAATTACAAAATCTGTACCAATAGATTTTTTCTCATTAAGTATTGTAAACCACTTCCGTACCCATATGAATACATAATGTAATCTAAGACTGAATATTACGATCATATTTTAGAACAGCTACAGATATTATGTATATGTATATGAGTAGATTGACATAATAAATAAATAATAAAATAAATAAATAAATATTTCAGGACATATCACACAGCGCCATCTAGCCCCATACTAAGCTTACGCTTGTATCATGGGTACTAGATAACGGATATAATACATGTATAGTTTTCTTTTGTAAATACATACTTATTATACATAGAAACGACCAGACTCAACACAAGTAATTACAAATTTCAATATTCATAATTACTTGTGTTATGCGGGAATCGAACCCGCACCCCTAGATTAGAAGGCAGAGTCACTACCAACTAAGCTAACGGAGCAGTCGATAGATATATATATAATATAGATTTGTATATGTTAGATATTTCATACACACCTAGTAATTGTCTATTGCCATACTATATTTAGTGAGTAGGCATGTAGCTAATGGCTTACAATTGGCAGTCGACACTGCATACCTTATTGACGAGCAGTGTACGGATTCATTTGATGTCATCGGGCAATTTGAATAGAAATCTGTGCGGTAACGTTTAGCTACTATATTTTTGTTATAACATAATAGCGATACGATTTCGTGGTTCAAAACGTGGTTTAAATATTAGTCCAGAACTTTGAAAAAAAAGTCGGTTCTTGTTCTTCAAACATCACATACAAGTCAACTTCAAATTGGAACGTAAATTATTATAGGTAACAAAAAGAATAATAATATTTTGAGACTAGAAGAAAAAATATGTATTGCATATTGATCGCGTGTCATGACATTTTAAAATGCAATTAGCATATTCTATTTTAGAATATGCAATTAGTTTACACCGCGTATTTACCTACATGTGATAAGGATAAATACATTTTATATTATAATATAGTTTCGTGAAGTCATCATATTGTTATTTAACAAACGTATTGTTTTTGTGGTCTATTGTGTATTGTTGTTACAGTCATCATATATTTTTGTTTAATTTTTAATTCCAATTTATGTTGAATCATACTCCAAAAAAAAAAACAATGAACATTATTATGTATGTAGGTATATCACATACATATTCTGAAATACAACTAAGTCTAGTGAAATAAAATCTTATTATATAGTGTTTAGGACCTTAGGGCGGCTTGATAAACACGACACCAGAGTTGGCTACTCTCATTCGATAAGAAGAAGATTTTTGTGCTTAGGCTAGATCTATAAGGATATAAAACGGTGTAAAAATTCACTGCAATTTATTTATTGTGTGCGTTCATATTCAACCTCCTACGGTCATAACATCGCTAAACATATGTTGACCTTGTGCACAAATGCACAGTTTTGAAACGAAATTAAGAGTTGGTACATACTTGTTTTATACATATTAGTTATATGATTTATGTAGGTACAAGTTCCCAGAGAAAGACGCTTTTTAGTTTAATGATTTACTTGCCGACAATTTAATTAAAAACTAATTTATTGTCTTTTTAGTTTTAAGTCATAGTAACGTGTCGTCACGTACACTACATATTTCTTATAGATTCGTATCTTGGCCACAATTTCGCTCGATTGAGACATTCATTAGACTTCACCGTCGTTTCCCATCTGACGAGGTGCAGTCAAACACAAACCCACTTATACATTAAAAAATTAAAAAGGTTGCTGATACTCGTATGCAACCTCCTTTTCTTCTTCTTTCATAAAAAAGGTTGTTGATGCTCGTATGCCACCTTCTTTACTCCCGTATATTTAAACTTCTTTCCCACTTCCAGAGAGGTAGAGTCCTGCGGCCAACTCCTGGCGTCTCTCGGCACCTGCTTGCACCATCTCCACACGCTACTCTCGTGGGCACCTCAGGGGGAGCTGTTTCCGACGGAGCCACACACTCCCGAGGAGTTGTTTTCGCAGGCTGATACGATTAACCAGTACTGCTTCTATGGACGGTGTTTGGGGTTTCAGGTGAGGCATTCTTAACCAACTATTACAAAAAAAAATCTAGTTACTTGAAACTCTAAAAAAAAATATATAGTGTTTTACCGCTGCGACTGCTCCTTTATCCTCCATAAACCACCACCACACCTCTCCTCCTAACCAACGTGGCATCCGTGGCTCTTAAGACAATGGATTTCCGCAAAGTAATGCCTGATTCAATATCTTATCTAGTCACTTGTTCTAATGGAGTTCTAGAAACGTTTAGGTACTGTTTAAGTCTCTATAGCTCAGTTAGCGGAGTTTTTTTAAAAATTAAGCACTAAATGTCGACACCGCTACTCCTTTAGATGGTTGTCTAAAATTTGATCATAAAACAGTGTCACTAGAGTAGGCCAGTAACACGAATAAAAAAATTTAATTCAAAAATATCAATAGACTGCTTTGCAAATGATAAGTGATGAATCATCTGTATTTCCAATTTTCCTCTATGTTAGCAACAGTAGATCGATATGATACACTTCCAAACTGATATTATGAATTTACACATTATCCGATAACGAAAATCAATTCGCATTTTATCCTTGTACTAAAATAAAAGTTCATATGTTCTATGTAGTTTGGGCCTACTGAACCTTTACTATTTAAGTTACTTTGTCTGCAAATAATATATGACCAATTTGAATTACATTATAATGTAAGTACTTAGAAATTTAAGTGGCAATTCATGACGATATGCTATTTAAAGGTTCGTCGACCGATATACGTACATTATTTCAAAAATGTCTATTTTTCACTCCCTATTCAAATTATTAATGTGAATTTTGTAAGTTAAACAAGAATAATTGGGTAGAAAGTAACTAGTTAATGTATTATTAAACTATGTCTTATATTTTTTGAAGTTATTTTAAAAAATAGACACTCGTTTACTAACCTCATTAAACAGAACATGCATCAAACAAAACACAATCAGCACTATCTTGACACACATTCTTACAAACTCAAACTTTCCTTACAGTTCCTGCCATCAATGCGCGGCATACTAAAAGGCATATCTATATGCATGGCGGGATTCTCCGAGGCCTACTACTGTCACGGCAACTTGATTAGCTCGGTGTGGACAGGAGGACAGTATCTCATAGACCCCGAGATGAGAGCGCGACGCATTGTCAATATAAGCCAGTCAGCTAGCATCGAGTTCTGTAAGGCCTTCTGGTTTTTGGCGGAAAGTGGTAAGGAAATAATGTTTTTCTAGACATTTTTGTAAGTTCAACCTAAGTCACTTAACGCCTGAATAATAAAAGTTAGCAATGGGGGTGATAGAATGACTCATTTACTCACAATTTTAACGAGAAAAATCACATAACGCCTGGATATTATATGTTAGCAATGAAAGCGATAGTATGCCCCATTTACTCAGAATTAAACAAGTAACGGCAACCTGACTAGCTCGGTGTGCACTGGAGGACAGTATCTGGTAGACTCGGAGATGGGAGCACGACGCATTGTAATTATAAGCTAGTCAGCTAGCATCGAGTTTTGTAAGGCCTTCTGGTTTTTGCCTGAAAGTGGTAACAAAATATTGGTTGTTACTTAGGTTTGAAAGGTCAGCGCACGTCAAGTCACACCTAAAATGATAGCAATGTGTTAAGATTTTTTTTTCTAATCTTATCTGGTTAGAGACATTTCTCGCCTTGGGATAAGAATCAAACGTCTCTTAAAATTGCTTAAATATGTAACTTATTCGCTGTGAAATGTTACCAAAAGCATTCAATCATTATGAAAGTAAAGTGACATAGTATAAACTTTATGACATCCAGTAAAACATTATTTAAAGATTGTGTACTTTCTCCTTCCAGAAATAATGAAACGCGTACCCAGCCTGATGTCTTCAACGGTAGCTGTGAATAAAATCATCACGATCCCTCCCGAGCCCATCACAGTGGCCACCAAGGACGGCAAGGAGACGACAGTGCTGCCCCCTACTGTACATATAGGGCTGCAGCCGCTGAATCTGCGTCTGATCAGTGTCAACAAGCGGTGTGGTATGGTTAGTGAGAACTTATATTTTAATTTTTTAGAACATATAATATTCGAATTTCAAACAAAACTAACAGCAGCGTCGGTAAATTGGTTTCGCCGCCGCCATGTTGTCATTTAGATGGACCAATTAAGAGTTATTAAATATGGCAAGGACCTGCCCCCTACAGTATATATAGGGCTCCAACTCCAACCTCTAAATGTACGCCTAATGTGTATTTTGTAGTATAATGATAAAATCTAATGACACGCCCCACGTCCGCGCATTAAAAAAAATACAATGTCGGTAAAACAATCTTTGTAGCGGGAAATTAAAGAATTTGCTTGTTTTTAAAAAACTCTCTTGAACATTTCAACCGATATAGAATAATTATTAAGAACTCTTATCATAATGTTAGATTTTTTACAGGATGAATCTCAAGAAGTTTTCACTCCAGAGTCATTAAGTCAACCTTCTCTCACCAACTGCATAGTATGCCTTGTATTATTCTCAACTGATAACACAATTAATGTGTGCAGTGAATTTTCAGAAAAATGATTTTTTTTACACACTAATAAATTAAAATGTGTAACATGTCCAAACAACTATAAAACTAGCAAGGATTTAAAGATTCTTTTACGAATCGTACTTATTTACTAATATTTGTGGTTTTCGCTTTACTTTCTCATCTTTAAAGATGAAAGAATGTAATTTTGTCTGTTAACTGTTTGTTTTATTCTATACAATTAGTATTAATTAAGAAGTAAATGAAATCATATTTTAAGTAATTAGGACATTAATGTTCTAATTTCCGAGGCCGATCCTCTTCCTTATTAAGATATTGACACAGACGTTACTTTGCGAAAATCTATTGTAATTCATTGTACTAAGTTTGTTGTTTGAAGCTGGTTAAGGAGCAGTCGCAGCGGAAGAACAAGAGAGGATATATACATATCCAGAGTTTCATTTACTCTTCCTTATTAGAAACTGTCAAAAAATCAATTCTCAATTCAGCTAATGTTTTTTTTGTATCTTATTTATTTGACTGTATTTTCCTAGGCTGGCGAAGGTTCATCCTCCCTGCCGCCATCAGACGGCGTGATATTCCACTGTCACGGCGGCGGCTTCGTGGCTCAGAGCTCGAAGTCGCACGAGACCTACCTCCGTGACTGGGCGGCCAGGTTGAATGTGCCTATATTGTCCGTGGACTACAGCCTGGCGCCACAAGCGCCCTTCCCGAGGGCTTTGGAGGAAGTGTTCTATGCGTATTGCTGGATGTTGGAGCATTTCAAGGAGATTGGGACTACTGGTACGTGGAAACAAATAGCTGATTTTGAAACTTGCTTAGTGATGCATTTATGTGTGTGTTTTTTGCTAACACGGCTTTGAACTTGACCACAGTTTGCCTGGTGACAAGCAATAGCTATAAGGCCTAAGATAGAAAGTGCTTACCTAATCAGAATTGGTACATTGTGGTTATGAAAATCGCTAGATTTACTTGTGTAAGAAGTTGTCATGTACAGCTATTGGTTTGTATTTTTTTTTATAAAAATCGAATATTGACCCAATAGAAACCGGTGACCCAATAGGATCACACTCGCTTTGAAGATATTTTGATTTCATTTTACAAGATATGTTAATTGTTTTTCAGTTTTGTAGTTTTCAGTTCATTTTTAATAAATGTCTACAATATCAATGAATTCCTTAGTTAACTTAAGTACTCTGTTTTTTTTATAGAAATGTTCAGCAGTTTCTACATTAACATGCGTACCTACTCTAAAATTTCCTTCCACCCGCAGGTAAACGCATAGTATTCGCGGGCGACTCAGCGGGCGCGAACCTAGTGGCGGCTTGCACGCTGAAAGTACTCAACGCGGGGCTGAGAGCGCCTGAAGGAATGTTCCTAGCTTACGCACCTCTCAATGTTAGCTTTGTGCCGAGTCCCGCCAGGATGCTGTGCCTCATGGACCCCATACTGCCCTTCGGGTTCATGATGAGGTGCTTGAAAGGTGAGTTTTTTTTGTTAAAAAGAATGTGATGTGATTGGTCCATGAAAATCAAGATGGCCACGTCGTCAACATGGCCGATCAAAAATAAATAAAGATAGTATGTAAGATATAAAAAAGGAACAGATGAGGCGTTTGCTAGCTTTTATTGCCCCGGCCACCATCAGTGCCCAGCCATTGTCCGGTGACGCAGCAATGGTAGCATTTGGCGACCAGCTGCATAGTCCTTTAAAAAAAACGTTTGCTAGCATTGATTAGTCCATAGGTTACATCTGCTGGGCAAATTCTTCCCTCTTCATCTTCATTGTCAAATGACTGTAAGCCTTCATCTTTCTAGGTCAACCCCTGGCACCAAAGTTGTAATGATATTTATATGTTTTGATTATATTTGCTTCCAGCATACGCCTGTCCCAGTAACCCTCCGAAAGGCAAAGAAGACAAGCCGAGCAACACACAGATCGTACCTTCCATAGCAACCACACCGCTGGACAGCAATGGTTTCCTCAAAATCAGTCCATCGCAAGGTAATTTTTGTTCTATGACTTGGGAATTCGTAATAAAATCACTTCTCTTTATATATTTAGTCGGGGAGCAACAATCTTTTTGATTGGAAGTTTTTTCCCCCTTTGAATATCCGAAAACTGTTGGTTTTAGATTTGGTTTTATAAGCCACTCTTTAAATGGTTTTGTATTACTTACAATAATCCTTGTGCAAAACGTATCTGTAGGATCATGATAGCTCTTTTAACTGTACCTAGTGTTATTTTATTTATCCATCATATCCATCTATCTTTATACAAATAAAAAAATGAGAACTAAAATTATCATCTCACACGACTTCTTCTTAACCCCACAGAGGGTGTTAGTGAGGAGCCGTCATCATTCGAGGAGGTTTCTCCATCAGACCTGGCCGAGCTACAAGCTCACAAGTCAGGGAGCGAGCGCCGCAAGTCTTCCGACACCACCATCAGTGCTGCTTCACTGCAGAGTGAACATACTGCTACTGGTGAGTTGATGAGTCTTCTCATTGGGTTTTGGAGATCGAGTTGGTCATGACATCAACATGGCCGCAAGATATTTGGCTAATCATAATGCGGTGCCGCTATATCTTTGATCACGTAATTTGGTAGTGGAAAGTGTGGAGCTAAAAACAATAAAATATATGTTTTTTTTACATTAATTTAATCAGCTAAGCCGTTATTGAAATATTGCTAGTCATAGCCTAATTCAATCAGTCAATATATTAATAGTAGCTTTCGGCCTGGCCGTAGCATATAGGTATGTACATATAATAAAGCTGAAGTGGGTCAAAAATCTGAACATAGAAGATATTAGAAATAAATTGTTTGGGCATACCTTAAATCCATAACAGAACATATTTCAGCAGTTTTTAGAATTTTTGTCTGTTTATCTGTTTGTAACGCAAAAACGGCTGAAAAGATCATCATGATTTATGGTATGTACATATTTGGTAGTATGAAATCTAAGAAGTGTCATAGGCTAGTTTTTATCTCATAATGCGAGCGAAGCCACGGGCGTGCTAGTATTTTAATAAAATAAGAAAGTAAAAGCAAACTGTTGTTTCCAGGAGTAACCCCTCCGGAAGACAAGTCCCAGCAGTACGTGTCAGACTTCCTGGAGCGATACGTGCTGGACAGCGACACTGATTCGGAGGGACGCAGGATACCCGTCATCAAGGACAAGCAGGCCGGGGATGAATCTCAGAGGTTTGCTTCACTAATTTTACTTGTTCATTAAAAAAAAAACAAAGTAAAGTAGAAAAGTAGTAAGTATTTATACATTTAAGTTTGTGTGTCTTAATAAATATATTTCTTTCCTTCCATAGAGTAATATAATAGACCAGGAATAGAGAGCCATCTCGTGTTATTTTAGTGCCAATCAAATTGAAGCGCCCTCTTTATTTCTTGACCAAAAATAATGTTGTACTTATATATATGTTGCGGCGAATGTGGATAATGCGGGAATTATGCATAATTCCCGGGAATTATGCATAATTACCAGTGCTCTTGGTAAAAGTGAGAAAAACATTCGAATTAATCACATTTACCGGTAATTATACATAATAACCATACGCCTTTGGTAAATGTAGTAAATAATGAAATCAAACATGGCAAAAAACAAAACAGGCAAGGAGGCACCGCACTGAATTATAATTTGTCGGTCTTCAAGGCGAAAGCAAACTGGTTTCTTCTTTACTTTACTCCACTCCACTCTACTCCACTCCACTCCACTCTACTCTACTTTACTTTATTATTTTATTTTATGGTTTGGCAACCAAACACCAAACAGAAGGTTTGAGCTCTTGATCCTCTACTCGTGCGATTTATTTATTTTATTTGTACATGTATTTATTCTAATAATATATTGATTCTGAAGTTTGATTTCATTATTTTCTACATTTACCAAAGGGGTATGGTAATTATATATAATTACCGGTAAATATGGATAATTCACTACATTTACCGTGTGCGTTGGGAATTATGCATAATTCCCGATTATCCACATTTACCGTAACATATACATACCTACGTATACATCCTATAGCCTATAATATAAATACAACACCTATGTGCCTACACCTTGCACCTTACATAATATATGTTAGTTAGAAGTTAAAATAAAACGCAGAATATTATTTTACTATTTTATAACCAATGCTTATGTCTGATGTTTTATGTAATCGTCACCAACACATTATATTATTTTTCCAGCTAACATTGAACACCAAATATATATAATATTATCACATTAAAAGATACCGAAGCACACTAATTGTTGATATGGTCATTGGTCACCATCACATTATAGTATTTTCCCGGCTAACATTGGACACCAACTGTATACATAACATTAAAAGATACTGTAGCACACTAATTGTCTAATGAATATGAAGAAAAGAAGGAAGGAAGGAGAAATAAAAAACAAATAAATTCGCACAAGATCTTGGATTTTTCAACTGAAGTTTTCAAAATAATATTTTCTTCAAACGTCAGTCAGTGTCACATGTGACTGACTTTTTTTTATTCTTTGGCCTTAACTTTGTATGTTTTTTTTAGTAAAGCGACATCTAGACTTGTTGGCATAACTATCTACTATTTCGTTTGCGGTCAAGAAATATAGATTAGCAGCACTGTGTTTCTGTATTTGCATTTTGTTCTAAGTTCCCCCCCCTCCCCTGTTTCCTTCTTTCTTTCATAACTTACCGAAAAGGATTTTTACGGCTACTGCCCGCCAGTTTTTAAACAAGTGTGTAGCACATTCAACGCAACACGACAGTGCGCACGCCTCTCTCACTAAAATGTATGATTTTTTTTTGTGCTTGGCAATAACAAATCAGTCGGTTTTTTTATGACTAACATTGCCCTGACTGCATGTTGGAAATCAAGTCGTATTTCCTCATAACTGAGGGTCGTGAATCCCTCGCAGAATTAACTCGTTAGTGGAGTTCAAATGAAGTTGACATGAGATAAATTTAAGATACCGAGTATATATATACCTACTTGCCTTTTAAATAAAAACCCGGTGCATTCAGTAAAATTTTGCTCAGTGTGTTCTAATAGTATTAAGAGGATCGGTAAGTCTTTATGCAATTAAGTACGTTTATTTCCAGGGACATGGAATCTGAAAACTCAAGTACACTAGTAGGCGAGCCACCACTATTGAACGACACCGATGTGGACAAAGAAAACAAGAAGCGAATAAAAACCAGGTGAGTCACTTCTTTGTATTACATGATGAAAATGATTTAGTGGATATAATGTTATCTTATACGTTTGTATGTTTATATGTTTGACTGGCCTGTTAGCTTAGTTGGTAGTGGCTCTGCCTTCTAATCTAAGGGTTGCGGGTTCGATTCCCACGTGACACAAGTATTTATGCATTTTAAAAATTTATGATTACTTGTGTTGAGTCTGGTCGTTTGTATGTATAATAAGTATGTATTTACAAAAGAAAAGTATATAAGTAATATATCCGTTACCTAGTACCCACGACACAAGCGTTTGCTTAGTGTGGGGCTAGATGGCGCTGTGTGCAATGTCTCGGAATATTTATTTATTTATTTATTTACGTAAATTACCTCTCAGTGTGTAAAAATCAAATCAATTTTTTGTTATGAGAAAGACCTCGGCGGTTATATCTTTCCATATCTTGCAAGTTCGAGGAAGAAATTACATGAAATGAACTTCAAATAAGCAAGATGTGACGATGAGCTCTTTCGCGGTGCCGATCAGTGCGGTGATGAAATTGTGATGCTTGAATGTAATTTGATTTTTTTTCAGAATAAGTGAAGCAGCGACAGGTTTCATGGGAGCTATGTCGTCGAGGCTCGCCTACATCACCGGATCTAACGCTATTGTAAGACCTACGCAAGAAGAGTAAGTAAACTTATCTACTCTTCAATTGAATTATTGAATTAGTAACTGTGAGATTCTCTCTCTCTCTAGGAAGTTGTAAAATGCTTATGTTGTCAATCTTTAAATAAGATCTGGTCCTATAAGGCCCTAACTTTACATGTGGATTTGCATTCGATTGGCAGTGACGGAAACGATTTCTTCGAGACCACAATACCTGAAGATACCTAACCACGATATTTCTGCCTAAAAAAACTCCCTAAATTCTGTGATTATAGCGAGTGAAAAAACCTTGATTAAGCTAAGTTCACATGATCGCGGGGGGATAATGTGATACTAAGAACCGCGCTAAGATATACTCGTATCTAAACAGTGCAATTGCCTTATGCTCAACTACCGCGCGTACGCCATGTAAATGCAAATGTTTCTCTCTCGTGATGATCTCAAATTAGCCTATGTCTTAAATAAAGTATGTGTATGTATATAAACATTATTTTCATTCCAGTCTGGCAGTCCGTACAAACCTTGACGCGCTGATAGCTCGCAGTCCGTCCGACGAGTTCATATTCAGCGTGCCACGTGACCCCTTACTGTCACCGTACTGGGCACACGACGACCTGCTGCGCATGTTCCCACCCGTCAGAATACTGGTACATACTGACACACACACACTTCATCATAAACTATGTTTGTATGGACGTATAATCTGTACTGGTCCAACGATTTTCGGATATATCAACTAAAAAACAAAATAGAATGGCTAGGCATTATATTAATGAGTAGACTCTCCAAATTCATAGAAAAAATACATTCTTGCTTCACTTGATACATCCCTGGATACGCTCGAGATTGCAGACCCTTTGCTACCCTCGGGATTTATCTTTACTGTCTAATTATAATCCAATTTAACAAGATATTAAATGAGGAGTTACTATATATAGAATATTTTAGGCAAATATCTAGTATGTAAATAGGAGTCGCAGCAGCAGAAATATTTCCAAGTTATCACATCCGATTCAATGTTCACTGTATTTTCCCTTTGTTGCTTATCTATCCGCTGCTGTACCTACTAGTATTAAATTGACATAATATTTACTTTTCAATCTCCAGACGGTGCACCTAGACCCGTGTCTGGACGACTGCGTGATGTTCGCCAAGAAACTGAAGGGACTCGGGAATGAAGTGGGCATCGAGGTGCTCGAGGGATTACCACACGGATTCCTTAACTTCTCTCTTGTAAGTATGATGTGTTTTCATGATCCACTTGCAAAAAACTCTAAGACATTTAGTCATTTGTACCAGGTAATTGTATCCCCAAAACCGTTTAAGAATCGTCGTATAAGTGGACCTGTTTTACAAAAATCTATCTGATTCATTTGCTTAAATTAAATTGATACATACACCTTGAAATTTGAATTTTCCTTGAAATCAGTTATTGTTATATTGCTATATATTTTTATCAAATTTGGATATAAATTAAATTTATCATCTTTTTGTCGTGTTAAACGCGTTACCGTGAGTATGACATAATTAAAGTGAAGCTGGGCAGGACACGTGGTTAGAAGAACTGATAACAGATGGAGTAAAGCAGTTACAGAGTGGTGGCCTAGAACTGGCAGGCGAGGAGTGGTTCGACCGGACGCGAGATGCGTCGACGACATCGTCAAAGTCGAGGGTCCAACCTGGATGAGGTCTGCACAAGATCGACACAGATGGCACATACAAAAAGAGGCCTATACCCAGCAGTGGGAACCCAAGGGCTGCGGATGATGATGATGATCGTGTATGGGCTTATCCGCCATGTCATCGTCTTTAGCACACTGCTATATGCTCTAGCATACTGACATTCAAATTGAATATACATATGATATTAACATAAATAATCATTAAAATATACTATAGCCTAACATTCCTACTCGTTAATTATATTTAACTAGTGGGTGCTCGCGGCTTCGCTCGCATTAAGAAGTAAAACTTGCATCCCCTATTTCACCCCTTTAAAAGTGGCATTTCCAAAAATATTTTCTTAGCAGATGCCTACGTCATAACATCTACCTTAATTCCAAATTTGTTCAGTGATTTGGGCTGTGCGTTTATAGATCACTATATCACTCAGTCACCTTTGAGTTTTATATATTTAGATAAAAACCTCAAACTAGTTTATTATTTTCCAGATGGCCAAAGAAGCGAACGAAGGCTCCAAGCTGTGCATAGAGCGTATAAAACAGCTCCTAGACTTAGAAACAAGCAACACTGAAGCCACCCACTTATGAATGTGCGGCCTCTGTTGTCGTGCGTAGATCTATACATATAGGCTTTAACTGTGCCTCTCTATGTCTGTTAACTGTTTACTGGTTGTCTACTTATCTAGGCGCTTCCGTGGGTCGGGTGGTGAGGTAAATTTGCGTTTCGGTCACGTTGGTGTCATTCTGAAGGTGATAGTTATAATGTCCCGACTGTATGTATGGTTTATAGTTTCTTTATGAAATTATACCTAACTGGGATAGTAATTACAGCTAACAATATAACATGCATCATGTGAAACTCTTACTTCATTTAATACTATCCAACATGCACCTCATGGAGCTCCGCCTTTGATCCCTGTTCCTCATCACTGAGGGTCGCGATTCCCCGAATTCCGAATAAATATTATCCAGGTTTTTGACTAAACCTAGACAGTGTTTATGAAATTATACAATAGCAGTCGTTGAGCCGTTTCTAATATACCTAGCGCACTGAAAACTCAATTTCGCAAATTATTAAAAATAAGTTTTATCAACTAGGACATTCTGTGCTGTTCAGACACCCGATTAAACATAAGTATACCTAATTTTTAATAGTTTAATAGAAAATGAACAGGCATAGTACAACTTCAAATAACACTTAGTTTGTCTGTTTTGTCTGAACTAGTACCTATAATTAAAAAATCTGTAAAATACTTTTTTATTTCTTTGCTGTAAAATCATGTCGATTTAGGTCTTATCTGTCCAAATGTGTTCGTGATTTTGGATATTGCCAAACCTCGTACGTCAGTATTCCGCAAAATATACGTATACAATACACTACACTTTTAGCGAAAATTTTATACTACTTTTTAATATATTTCTTTAGTAAGTAATATAATAGAATAAATACATACATAATATTATTTATATTAACATACTACCTACTATAAATATATGTTTGTACTTATTTCACCACACAATTCTTTGCTACTTTAAAAAGCACCCTGAACGTAACTCTACTATATAGTTTTCTTGGCGATTAAAAAAATAATTCTATACTGAATTGTAAATTATTTATTTAAATTCTTTTCGAAAAATACCTACTATAAATATTTGTATGTACTTTTAACTCCACACAAATCTTCGCTTCTTCAAAAATCACCCTGAATGTAACTCTACAATAGTTTTCTTGGAGATTAAAAAAATAATTCTATACTGAATTGTAAATAATGTTCCATATCCATCACATTCTACTTTCTTTCAGAATAACCATGTAATGAAAAATCTTAACTAAATGTATAAAATATAATGTATAAATGTATATTTCTAATATGATAAACCGCACGGCAAAGCATTGAGGCAACAATTAAATAATGAAGGACATTTCGGTGTTACAATATTTTGTGTCTATTATTCGTATATAAATTGGTGTTTGTAAAATTGTTATAAAATTGATCTAAGGAAAAGACATCTTAATAACCAGTCAGCGTTTTATTACAATTACTACTAATCTAAAGTGTAAATTAAAGAAACGTTGCTCTTTTAAGATATAAAGGTGTGTGGTTATCATATAATTCTAACTAAAATCGTATAATACATGATGTCTTCGAAAGAAATTTGTTGATAACAAAATTAAACTTTTATTGGAAAATGAGCGAAAATAATCACGACCGGCAGGATTCGAACCTGCGTATTTCCGATCACCGTCCGGAACGCCTTAACCACTAGGCTACGGTCTACTAACTGCCAGGCGCGAAACCCACACTCATTTCCATACACTTCAGACTGAGCGGCTGATGGCGCCACTTGTCAACACTTGTCACTTGTTTTGTCTTGGCTCATTTTCCAATAAAAGTTTAATTTAAAACAACCATAGTGCAGGTTTAGCACTTAATAAATTAACTGATAACAAAATTGTTAATATTCGTGTTAATTTTGAATTACATAATATGCTGTTTTTTATTAATATTTCCAAACTCGTTTTAAACTGTGCATTTACTTTTTGGTGATAGCATAAATGCAAAACCTGTGATGTGTTATGGGATTGTTTAATCTACTAATAATAATATAATTAATTTTATGTTCTACAATTCTACATGAATCAATTTCATTTTAATAGGTTTTGAGTATTCATTCATATTTTGATTATAAGCTACAGCAAAGAAATGCTCAAAGAAATTAGTGTACTACTTTCGCTTTAGCCGAAATATGTTTATTCAAATGGCAGAAACCAAATTCATAAATTTGAACTGAATTTTGGCGACTATAACTCGCGAATATATAAAACCGATAATATTGTTATTTGCAGATAAATATCGAATTTTTTCTTTGCTTTAAATCTTTTTTGTATTGATTACTAACTTTACTTTATATACTTTGTATCCATAATTCTATTGTATATGAAATAAATTGTTATACCTTATGTAGGTAGTGATTATTTATATATCTATTTCGGTAGAGGTAAAGTTGTCCAGTACTTACATATAACTCGCTTATTTGACGGTCCCCGGAGCAATTTGCCATGTACAAACTTTTATTTATATAATACAAACTTTTAAAAAAATAGTGAAATCAATAAGGTCCCTGCTAGAAAAACAAACAAATAAGATTTGGGATTTTGTAATACTATAAAAAAATAGTTTTCGAATATAACATTTTTTTCCAAATCTACATATCCAGGAAATCTATTTTGGTTAGTTTTCTCGAGAGCTCTATCATTAGATAGATTAAATTTGAGGTTTACGTGACCCGCCCAATCCCATTTTCATTTGGCTGCCTTTTGGCCAACGTCAGCGACACCTGTCATGGAACGCAGTATCTTACGGGGACTCTGTCCGTCCTACGGGTATCAAGGATACTGCGTTCCATAGCTCATTGGCAAACTACAAGTTTAGACTTTTGGGAATCGGTCAGTGACCAGGTCTGAGCACCGTAGGTTAGAACAGGCGAGATGCACATGTAGATCTTTTTGGTTATAGAGTCTTATTATATAAAAGTTTGTACGGAAATCGACTGGCACTGTACGTTAATAGACAATTTTAGGGCTTTAAATAGTCATAGTGGTTCATTTCACATAGCGTAGAAAAAAATTCCACATACAAAACCAAAAAGTACCAAAATATTTACTAAACGTTACAATTACCTAGCTGTTACATTATGTATTTAGTGTTACATATTTTGAAATGACAGTACCTGTAGTGAATCACACGACTTTAGTACAATGTAAGTGAGAAATTATAGATCATTATATAATATATCATTCGCCTTACAGAATAGATGTTTAACCAAAATTAAAAACAAATTATAAATGTGTAACAGTTGACATGATATGTATAAATTGGTGTAGTTAAAGGTACTTACTGTAATAAATTTACTGAAAAATATTACTGTACCTAGTAGTTATTTCCTATTTATTTGTGATGTTTTAATGTCACTTGTTAGTGTTCTTAGTAGAGACAGTATCTACTTACCAAAACAGAATCTTTTTTATTACAATATTATTTCGTCAAACTAAGATCATGTACCTACTTATGCATATTGTATTAAAAAGTGAGATAAAAATAAATGCAATGTATTTAAAAAATAAATAATTAAACACATCTGTGATAGAGATAGTTAGCATGTAACCTTGCAGTATTGAATATCACAATAATATATGTATTTAAATAATTTCAATTAAAGTTACTCTTATATCTGTTGTGTAAATTAAGGAATTGTAAACGGATGTACTATATTTAATCAATATTTTTGTAGATTTATTATCTTGAGAGATGTAAAGTTTGACATTCTGTATGCAAAAGTATGCCAACAAATTATATTTCAAAGGCCTTAAATTACAGCTCTTTAAGAAAACGAAACTGATCAAAAACGAAATACTGAAATAGGAATTATTGTTTTAACTGTGAATACAACATTGTACAAACTCTTGTTTTTATTTATTAAACTATTCGAACATAAGTTTTGTGTTTATTTTACACTAATGACCAAATGTAGGTGACAGGTTGTTACCTGTCTACTACTACTGTTGATCATTTTTTTTAAACTTTAACTGGTTTGCACTTGTCCATAGTTTACTTGATAGCAAGCAAAGGCTATGGCCTAAGATCGAGCGTGCTTACCCGATAAGAACCGATTCACTCTCGCTTCATGCTATCATTGTAATTGTTCATTGAATTATCCTCCAAAGAACACCTCATTGAGTAGTCATCATCATCATCAGCCTATCTTATATTCGTCCACTGTTGGACAAAGGCCTCTCCCAATGATCGCCACACTGCACGGTCTCCTGCTTTACGCATCCAGTGCTTCCCAGCCACCTTCCTCAGGTCGTCGCTCCATCTGGCCAATTGGCCTCCCACACTACGTGTACCGACACGCGGTCTCCACTCTAGGATCCGCTTACTCCACCGATTATCGGTCCTTCTGCAAACATGGCCAGCCCATTGCCACTTCAGTTTGCTGATTTTGCTGGCTATGTCGGTAACCTTGGTTCTTTTTCGGATAACATCATTCCTGATTTTATCCCTCAAAGAAATCCCGAGCATAGCTCGTTCCATAGCTCGCTGAGTGACTTTGAATCGGTGGATTCGCTTCACTGTCAGAGTCCCATGTTTCGGCTCCGTAGGTCAGCACTGGGAGGACGCACTGATCAAAGACTTTCGTCTTCAGGCTCTGTGGGATAGACGAGGAGAAGATATGGCGAAGTTTGCCAAATGCTGCCCAGCCCAGCCTGATTCTTCTGTCAATCTCACCCTCGAAGTTGTTTCTACCTAACTGCAGTAATTGCCCGAGGTATATATATTCGTCAACAACTTCGAGAGGTACACCGTTGACTACAACAGGTCCCGGAGAAGCTATTCGGTTAACCATAACTTTAGTTTTTTCAATGTTCATTCCGAGACCTATCCGCCGTGAAGCATCAGCTAAGGTGGTCAGCATCTCTTCCAGTTCTTGCAGCGACTCCGCCATCAAAACTATGTAGTCGGCGAACCGTAGGTGAGAGAGCTGCTCGCCGTTGATGTTCAAGCCTTTCCCTTTCCAGTCCAGCGTTTTAAACATATCTTCGAGGGCATTAGTGAACAGTTTCGGGGAAATAACATCCCCCTGTCTCACTCCTCTGCGAAGATGGATATGTTTAGTCTGCTGATCTTGTACTTGAACGGCCATCGTAGCGCTATTGTAGAGGCCTCTCAACACTTCGATATACCGATAGTCTATTTGGCATCGCTGCAAGGACTCCAGAACAGCCCAGGTCTCGATAGAATCAAACGCTTTCTCGTAGTCCACGAATGCTAAACACAAAGGGCGGTTATACTCTTCGGTCTTCTGTATAACCTGCCTTAGGTATTGTGTGAATGTGGTCTACGGTACCTACTAAATCCTCCACGAAACCCGGCCTGCTCCGGTGGCTGAAATTCGTCGAATCTCCTCGCGAGGCGATTTGTTATTACCCTCGAAAGCAGCTTATATACATGGCTTAAGAGCGAGATGGGGCGGTAGTTTTTTAGGAGAGTCTTATCTCCTTTCTTATAAAACAAAACTACTACGCTCTTATGCCATGCTCGCGGAGTTCTCCCATTATTTATTACGACGTTGAATATTTTCTGGAGTTCCCGAAGAACAGGACGTCCTCCTGCTTTCAGCAATTCCGACGTAATTCCGTCTTCTCCTGGGGCTTTTCCGTTTTTCAACTGTCCGAGGGCAATCTCAATTTCGCCTAGACTGATTTCCGGCAGGTCTTCTGTGAAATGGCGCGTCAGTGTGGCACGAGAGTCTCGTTCACTCGATGAAGGAGGAGAAGCTCGTGAGGCGTATAATTGGCCATAAAAATCCTCTATCTCAGCGAGAATCTCCGGCTTAGAGATTGCGGTAGAGCCACTCGCAGTTGTAAGTCTAGTACCTAAGGTGACTCTTCCCTACAGACTGTGCGAACACCTTCGATCCTCGATTTTTCTCTATTGCCTCTTTGATGGCTTCGGTATTAGAAGATCGAAGGTCACGTCGCACAGACTTCGATATTCTCCGGTTGAGTTCACGCTGCTCTGATAACGTGGCATGTGAAGTATCTCGTCTTACATTCATTAGCCGATGAGTCTCTTCTGAGAGTTTGGACTTCCTACCTGGACGCCTTAATTGGCAGAACTTCTTCCCTTCTTCGCATAAGACTTCCGTAAAATTTTGGGTTTCCCTGTCAACATCCTCGGTGGTTTCCAAAACGGCAAAGCGATTCTGCAATTGCAGCTGGAAATAGTCTGATCCAGTTATAGCTTGGAGCGTGTTGGGGCGGAGCGTGGACTTTACCAGACGAGACCGTTCAAGCTTAAAATCGATATTCAGGGTGCCTCGAACAAGTCGGTGATCACTTCCGGTTTTGAACCTAGTAACCACTGAGACATCCCTGAATATATGCTTTTTGTTCGTCATGATAAAGTCGATCTCATTTTTGGTGACTCCATCCGGGCTTCGCCATGTCCACTTTCTTTGAGGTTGCTTCTTGAAGAACGAGTTCATCAGAAAGAGCCCTTCTTTATCGAGAAAGTTGACCAACATTTGCCCTCTGTCGTTCCTAACTCCATAGCCATGTGATCCTATTTGTCGCTCGCCGCAAGCCTGTATACCCACCTTGGCATTAAAGTCCCCCATAACAACGCTGTAGTGTGTCTTCGTAGTTTTATGAAGGGCTGCGTGTATATCTTCGTACATCCGTTCCACTTCTTCATCTGGGTTGGTGTTAGATGTTTTCAGCTTCGGCTTTTTCTGTGGAGGAGCATACACTTGCACTACTTTTAAACTATACCTCTCAGTGAGCTTTAATATAAGGTAGATTACTCTGTCTGACACACTAGATATTTCTACAACGTTGTTAAGGAGAGCCTTGTTGACAAGGAATCCCACGCCACCCTGTAATAGTTTGTCTCCTTCGCGGTAGTAGAATAGATGGCCTGACGGTAGGGTTACGGTGTCCTCTCCCTGTCTTCGGACTTCGCAAAGACCTACAATATGCCATTTTATTTTTTCCAATTCGGTTTCAACCTGCGTCAAATGATGGTCGAGTCTTATCGTTTTTCCGTTATACGTAGCCAGGGTCAGTTTAGATTTAGGGTGGCCTGCCGTAGCCCGGGGATTCTTCGCACCCCCTACCCGGCCGTTACCAAGGCCGCCACCTTGGCCAGGAATAGCCGGGCGACCGGGAACTAGGGGCCGTTTTAATTGTGTGTTGTTCATAGAGAGGAGTTGCCCGTAATTGCCACGCTGGGCATGCGTGTTGGCAATCGCAGCATACCGCCATCTTCACGATATACCGCCATCATTCGGTTCGCCAGAGCCCCATTCGTTATCCAGCAGGATGACCACGTGCAGGTTGAGGTTGGCTTGGAGCATGCAGTGTGATTTGCCCTCATCATCCCGTTTGAGTAGTAAGTACAGTTGGTAGCAATGTTCTGAAGAACAAAAAGAGTATACTTATTGACGAAAAAATTCAGCTCATATAAAAAAATCATCAAGATCAGTTTAACCTTTATAATATTAGTTGGATAGAAATAAATTAACATTGCTATTGCAGACATTAACCTAAACAAATTGATTTCAAAATTATTTCTGTGTAGTCTTTTTTTTACACAAAATGGACAAAACTATTAGAAATTAGCACTGGTTGATTGAGGTTACTAAGAACACATGTATTCAGAAGGCCTTAAATTAAAATAAAACAGCTAATTAAGTTAATCGGGTTTATTACTAATATGCTAAATTGCAGTGAACATGTGTTTAACAGGTTACTGTAGAGATACTGGGGTTGACAATTGACTTTTTGGTAACAACTTGGTACAATCGAGTTAAAAAATAAAATTCAAACTATCAACTGAACAATAATTTTGTTACAACTCAACATATAAAAGAACACCCAATATCCAAGTGCAAATAAAAAAGCATAATTAATTCTCTTTACCATCATACACCATAGTTTATCAAAAATTTAAGAACAGCAAATAGTCATACAAACTGAAGTCAAGGCATACAAGGAAGAATACATTACACCACAAATTTTAGTGTATTCATTATATATTATTAGAAACTTGGCTCCTGACAATCTTTTAGTTCTTGAGCCCTACTATACAACAGTCTGCATGAAAATATGTTTGCTACACTTCAAGATACAGTTTCCTCATTCGAACAAACACATGCTGATAAAATAACATACCAATTCTGCGAGGTTGTAATTAATTAATACTTTAATTAGTGGAGAACATATCAGCAGTATAATAAGTAATCGAGTTAAGTGACTTCATACACTAACAATACAGTATAGTAAAAAATGGACACCTATTTTGTATGCCATTCAATACAGCTAAATTAATGTCTAATTTAATTTATTTTCTATCAATGACAAAATTTTACAACATGAAAAGTTTATTTTGTTGTCTGTTGATCATTTATGATGAGTATTCCAATTGGGGCTCATAATGATACAATATAACTAAAAAATATTTCATTGTTAGACTAATTTCTTACATAATGTGACACCCAGGCATATTTATATATCAATTTAGCTCAAACAGGTATAAGAGAATAGCAATTCAATTTTGTGTTTTTAACAATTTTACTTCACAGATTGCATTACACAAAGAGAAACATTTCAAAGTGTTATTGCCAACTTAGTTTGCCCCAATCCAAACACAATGTAATGATCCAACAAACCAATATTAATGAAATTGTTTTGTTATCAATTTTACTGTCATAAAGTACAAGCCTTATCAATCTGGTCACTCTAAATTGTGGAACATCAGTCATTTCTATTACTATGTATGGCCTACACAATCACACTTTACCAAAAAACCATGTGTTGGTTATAATAGCTTAATGTAAATTGATCTTGTATACAGTGTGTTTCTCTTACAATATGTTGTATCACTTGTTACATGTAAACAACCCAGTTGAGGCTATGTTTAGTTAGGTTTGGTATTCGCTCAATCATGGCCGTTGGTCTTTGCATGGGGCACTGTTCCGTTGACTAACGCAGCCGGCTGTGGACAAGTTTTCCTGATTGTCTTCTGTAACACATGCGCGTCCGCGGGCTCTATCCTCTTGTAGTAGTGTTCTTTTGTTTCCACAATCTCAAAGCCAAACTTTTTGTAGAAGTCTATTGCACTCTCATTGTTCACTTGTACATGCCTGAAATGTAATAAAATATAATTGATTACATGTATAAAATCTGCCTTATATTAGTTTCAAGTAGAGATTAATTGATAATTATTGTATGAATCCTAGTTTGTCTATGAGATAAGAGACTTGTTTATTTTGTAGCTATTGTCATTAATACTAAAATTAGTACCTACACAAGTAGTAGTTTTTAGGAAAATGTTTCCAATAGAATCTCTAACAAGAGCAGATTCATATCAAAACTATACACAGACAGAAAATATCAATATATCAGTCTGTGTGGGTCACTAGGTATCATTAATTTCGAGTGGGCTTCAATTTCTTGTAAACAGATGAATGAAAATAATCCCTACAGTGACTAGTACAATCACAAGACCTACACATAACCTTCAATTATTCTTAGACTGTATGGCATGCTAGGCAGTTCTCCTGCAAATATTCTATGAAATTCATCAAATGTGTATATGAAAATGGTACTTACAAGAAAATGCTGTCGAAATTTCCGTCCTGTTCAACATAATTGAGCACATGTTCCACCATGAGAGTGCCAATGCCCAGTCTTCTGTAGGGATACAAGCAGCCCAGGGTCATGATGTACAGTCTCCGCACGGTATCCGACGTGTCTATCCTACAGCACACGGCTCCAACCACGATATCATTGTAATACGCTAACTTGGCTAATTCACCAGCCTCCAACACATCTTTGTAAAACTTATCATTGTACGACACTGGAAACACGACCGTATTCAATTTCTTCAGTTGCTTTATATTATGCGGTGTCACGTCGCCGAGTTCTATTTTGGCTCTGCAAAGCAAAAGGCGCATTTTTAGTAGGAAAATCGTGTAGTATTGAACATAGAATAGCCTCCGCTTGGCCTTCGTTTCTTGTAACACATCGGCGCATGGCTTGACTATAATCGGTCGAGGCGGCTCGGGCAATAAACAATGGATACTTACCTAGTCATCTTAAGCACTATTCTACAAATTAAACACTAGAATTTTAAAAACTAATTTAACACAGTTATATCACACGAGATCACTCCCGCCATCTACTATTGGCTCACTCTTTTATACAAATTGTTGCGGTCGCTCTCTTCTCCTCTCGTCACTTGACAGAACTGGACAATGCTGCCCGATTCAAAATTATATCTTAAATAAAAAAATAAAAATCTTTGTGGTTCACGTTCATCAAATCAATGAACTTAAATCGATAAAAACTTTCCGCAGCCTGTTATATTTTCACATCGCATTTTATTAATAATGGCGAAAGCTAAAAGTATATTCAGATGGCATTCAATTTGTTCCTCAGACTTATTTATGCAGTTCAATCGTAGCTTAATTCAGAGTAGTTCTGTATGCAAAACTTGAATCACATTTATTCTTTATTTACAATAATAATAAAATATTTAACTAACATGGATAGCACTGTGAGACTTTGTAATAATTCGAAATTAATAGACGAATTTTTTTATTGAGTTAATTTACTTTTCAGCTCTGATATCAGATTAAATCTACCACAACCAGTGTTTTTTCTATTATGGCAGTAGCTATATATTCGCTAAAGAAAAAGGAAGTCGATGGATTCGTTTAAAAATTATCGCCATAGACAAAAACAGCGCTAAAATTCAAAAAAATTCAGCGTTCGATTTGTTTTGTTTGACACGAATAAATCAAACAAAACTCAACTCAAGTAACGATATCATAAAACTGGGAACACGTTTATTTTACATCGTAATACAATTCAAAAGTGCAGCAATGTTTTTAAATTGTCTCAAGCGAGTGCCGCCTCACTTTCGAGCGGGCTTGATATTCAAGCAGCATCGTTCGATTGGTTTGAAGAAACCTATATTTCGTCCCCTCCATCCCGAATATCAAGAGAGTAACATCGAACTCAAGGAAGAACTGCCTCCTGAGACAGTCAAAGCTAGTGACGAGCGCCTGATGGGAGAAATATTTCCGACACCAAAAGTTGTGCCGATGGTGCTTTCCAACAAAGATCATATTGTTTTACCTTTCAACGATGTCCCTGGTCCAAAGTCTTTGAAATTGTTGTCCAATTTTCGAGAATACATGTCTGAAGTTGGCACCCAAATCACCGTAGCACTGTTGAAATTCGCGTTGAATATAGGTGAGATTTGAAATTCTGCACTTTTTCAGTTGAACTATTTTACTTTTTGCATTAGCCATGGCACACTTATTTTTTTTCTGACCCAAAGAAAAATGCATTTGCTTCAATGTTTTTTTACAATCAGAGTCCAGAGTCCCTGTAATCGTACAAACAGTCAAACAAATCTCATCAGGATTATTGGAAATCAATAGAAATAGAAAAACATTTATTGAGACAGATTTACAAAATATATACACACACACACATATATACAAAAAATCGGTAAGTCTGTCCCAACACAGCCCCAACTCAGCATAATGCTGATGACTGGAAGCAATCGGCGCTGGTCTTCCGTTGGGGCTGGCTGTGACGTCACGCACGAGACAATGATTTAAGAAATGCCTACACACAAACTTTTGTCCTCTTAACTTCAACTAAGTATGTACTTCAGTAGTTAGATTTATGTTTGTATTTGTAAGTACCTACCTCACTTTGTTTTATTGGGCGATCAATGCCCAGCAGTAGGTAGAATACGGGCTGATGATGATGATGAATATGGATTCTACCACGAAATCTTGATATTCCGTAACTTAATAATTTCATAGCTTTCCATTCAGTGCCTGACTATTCTCTTCTGCATCCAGATTCCTACATCCAAACCAAGAAACCAATAAAGAACTTGTCCGTCCTCTTCGATGAGTACGGCCCGGTCGTCCGTTTCATCAGCCCACTGGGCCGGGACATAGTTCTCATCAACCACCCAGACCATATTCAGAAGGTGTACACAACTGAGGGAGAGTTCCCAGTAAGATCCACGCTGGATTCTCTGGAGAAGTACCGGAATGAGCACCGGAATCCTGTGTTTGGAGGGGTTTTTACAGCGTTCGTATATTTTAATATTTCATAATGATAGGGTATCTATGTGACTACATGCTTTAACTATCGCTAGTCTAAGTAGGATAGAAATGCTGCAGCTCAAATAGGGTTGTAACGGATAGAAATAAGAAACAACTTAAATTATAAATGTTACATCTGTACTTCAACTAACAAAAGTTTTAGTTTTTTTAATTTTCGATGTGCTTAGTTATCGGATAATAAAAAAGTGGCATTTTATTTGGACGCTTCCGTGGGTTTGATGGTTTGGTAGCTATACGAGTAGGTACCTACTATAATAAGTTGCTGAGTTGTAATTCCTTGTCACTATCTCTCATATAAACTATGTACTTATTTCATAGGCAAGGTCAAGAATGGTACCGCCAGCGGAGCACCCTGTACAACCCCCTGCACAAGTCCGTGTCCCACCACATGTCCGGCCTCAACGACATGTGCGAGGGATTCGCACACAAGGTGTACAATATGAGGAATTACCACGACGAGGTGTCTAAGGACCTTTACAAGGAGCTTCATAAGTGGGCCTTTGATTGTTTGGGTAAGTGAGTACCTAGTTCAATAACTAGTAACCTAATAATAACCTTACCTTATTAAAAATAGCAACGTTTTTCCCCCGAAGGGTAAAAAAAGTATATTTAGGTTCCAGCCGGAGCTTGACCCACTTATTGAGATAACACCTTAGATTTTACGTGTGGCAACACTATTTAGCTATATGGCGCCCCTTCCATGCGATGAGTCATCGGTATCGATCGGCTCCCCCCCTCCCGCACAACGCTCGCGCAGCGCCGGGCGGACTCGCTTCCTCAGTACTCTCAAGCCAGCAAGATTGTTAAATCTTAGTGGGTCAAGCTCCGGCTGGAACCTAAATATACGTTTTTTTACCCTTCGGGGGAAAAACGTTGCTATTTAGGTGTCCGAGCCTTCGCTTGACCCACTAATTGAGAAGTGTTTATTTTCTGCTGGCGCTGCGCTTGCGGGACGTACTGTGCGGAATAGAGCCAGGGGCGCTTAAATGCTGTGACGAACATTCCTGAATTAAACCTATAAGGTAATTTGGAATGTTAGTAAGTGAACAGAAACTTATGGGAATTAAACAATATATAACAAAATAATATTTCAGCCATAGTCATATGTATGTATAGGTAAGAGTATATGATTAAACCAAAAACAAATATTTGTTTTAAACAAACAAATGGTTACCAAACTAACAAGTTCAAACAGTTAGCACAATCTGCTTATTATTAAAATTTAGGTGGAACCCAGTTACAATTACTTGAATACTGAAAGAATCAGCATGTAATTTTCAAATAGTAGAGTTGGTTTTATAAATTTATTTACATGAATTTATATTGAATATGAATCATAAGTAAAAAAGTGATGTAGTTATGTATAACTGAATATTTTGATTATGATTACTATGCTAGTTCTAGCCCTATTAGTTTCTTTGAAGTAGAGTTTGAGAAAGTATATACTATTCCAGATACATCAATTTAGGACTTTATCTCAATCAATGTTATTTACGCACGTCGCATTACGATGTTACACCAGCGGATCCAAAGTAACCAGGCAAGTTTCTAATACCAGCGTCTTTAATTAATGAGGATGTTTAATTAATGTATTCATCTAGACATAATTGCGTGATACTGGCACAAGTTGTAACTAGTCAGATTGATTCTGGCAGATCTTTGTGATATCGATTAATCATTTACAATTTAAATCTGGTTGGATTATAACTTTTCATTATAGGCGAGTTTCTGTCACGATTGACAATATATAAGACGGTCACACCGTCGGTTCTGGAACTGAATTTGGAGCGTATTATTTGGAGCGTATTGTATATTTCAAGGACCTCTGTTTCGATGTCCAAGGCCGAGATTGTGCGTCAAACTTTTACCTTTCATATTTCAGAAAATTAAATTGATGGCTTGCACCAAATGCTAAAGTTATTCCTGTCACGACCAACCATGAGCTGGAAGGTCTTTAAGATACTAGCGGTAAGATACTTACGATACTGATTAATTCATTAAAGAAAAATACATTTTGCGAGTTTAAATGACATGTCGACTTTTCAACGTAATCTAAATCTAAACCAAAACCGACGTATATCTTGGTATGAATTTTACCAACCAGCGTTATTTCAGCCAGTTATCTCTGCTCCATGATGAGATAAGGAAAACTATAACGCAGATTTTCGTCAAATCGACACCTATTGCATGAATCATTTTGCCGTATTATATTTACGTTAAATTATTATTCTCACGCTATGCCCAAAGTCAAAAGGATCAATGCGAAATCTACAGCTTTTTGCATAATACTGCAGTTTAAGTATATATTTGTTATCTTTACAGATTTATTTCCCGGATTGAACTTGATCGGCAAGTACGCCGGCTTGAAGGGCAAATCAGTGGGTGTTCGTTGAGTTAACTTACAAAGACAGAATTATTAAAAGTCCTAATAAGGAATTGATTAGCTGCTGTATTAGACAAGGCTAGTCTTTTGTCCAGATGTAAGTAGCGGGTATATTCCGCTAGTTCGTACTAGTAACCGTAACTTAATGAGTCTATCCATCTCTTTCACGTGAGTTTGTCAGTCCGTAAGGTCGACTTTACCGCGAGGTTTCCCGAAGATAAGAGGCCTGTTTTCTGCTGATCAAAATTCGTCAGACCGTCTCAGCCCGAATCTTTCAGACAAGCGAAGATAGCTATAAAAATATTGATATAATATAGCTAGATATATTGTTGTCTATCTATAATGCATTGCGGATGGTCTTTTCCTCGTTTTCCTTTACAACAAATAGGTAGAGTCCTCTAATCATCTCTAGATGATGTAGGATGCAAGGAACTAGTTATGGTGAAAGAAAATATCTAAACTATATTTTATTTAAGCACTCAACAGAATGCAAATTCCACTCGCAAAGCGGTCTATTGAAAGAGTCTCCAGTGTCAGACACGTCATTCTAAATATTTGTCTTCTATTAGTGGCCATTTAAAAAGCAATTAGGCTAAGGAAAAGCTATACCTATCGATTTGGTATGTAGCGCGCATATGGGCGCATTTGCTGATGTTTTTGTAGGCTACCAAATTTAATGTAGATGACTATTTTTGTGTCCGTCTGGGTCATGATCGTTTTTGATCTGAGTTCCAGGCCCATATATTGCATACTCGAATATTTTTATCAACAGAGCCACATCTTAACAAGTTCTTGATTAAAACTGAGATTGTTGCGCTTCTTTCCACCAACGAAATGTGGCATAAACATATAAAAAAAACATCTGCAAAACGGGAGGTATTGGCGTAACAGGGAGGAGGGCTATGTAGTGGGTCTCATTAGGCTGATGATGATGAACGAGGTAGCGTAAGGAGAGTTTTCGCCTCCATCTGTCTACTATCGCAGGATAGCTTTATAGTACTACGATCAACGGCAAAGTTGTTGCCTACGACAAAATTAGCTAATAAGCTTAAAATTGTATACACGAGTACTTATACTTTACATACCTACTTTGCAATCTGATTAGAGTTTTCAGAATGTATCGTGTATATTGCGAGCTCAGAACGCAGGTAGGTCGAAAGGTAACTGCAACGTAATGAAATATCTCTGCGGTGGCCCTTATTCTGCATATATCCCAAAATACCTGCGAGAGGTCTATATGGACCGCTTTTCTATGATTGCAGCCTTACAAACGTAATTTACATCGTCAATCTCAAACGAGTAGTCCATCAAAAAATTTTTTGGAACGAATATTGGTTTATCCACCCTTTAATTTTTTATCATTAAGGGCATACACAGTAAAGTAACACTGCAACACTTGCGGGTTGTCCCCATATGTTTAATTTCCTGATATCCAGAGACATCTCGGCTGATGTCTTAGTTTGGTATCGGATGCAAGTGTTCATGTCTATAGGATATCTGAATGCATAAAAAAAGAAAAATCATTTCATGGGACAGCTGTAGATTTTCTCAAACATTTTTTTTTTTTTTTTTTTCAACAAAACATCAGTGATATTGCATAGGAAAACTCGACGTTTATACCTCCTTTTTCTTCCAAGTCCATGCGGGAAACGGCAACCCCCAAAATGAAATAGGCAACTTTTGATTGACCAAGCAATAGGTAATTTAATGATATCAAAATATTTGGTTCAACAAAGAAGTGCATACGGTGTTTTATTGTAGGTATTTTCAGTTGCCGAGCACTGTACGAGTTGGCAGTGTGTTATTATCGTCAGACATATGCCAGTTTTGTGAGAACACGGACTAGCTACCATGCTCGATAATAAGTAATTAGTACTATTGCCAAGTGATTGCATTTAGCGAGGTGAAGACTGCTGAAGATTTCAACCCTCTTTATGCCAAGTCTTTGGCCAGTCTTCGTTAGAGACCTTCGGGCCACGTGAATTTGCCTTCACTATCTATTCTACGCAGCTTATCTCAGTCTCTCGCTCTTCCTCGTAACGGGCGCGCAGCGATAATAGTGGAAGTTAACAGTTTTTGTCTCAAGCTCGTAATTATGAACTTTTACGGTTGAAGCGTAGGTTTCACATTCTTGTCAACCATCCTTAACGAGCCATAGAACTGATATAAATTGTTGTCACTTTTGGCTTAGGTCAGCACTGGGCTGTTAGAATTTTACACGGGGTAACAGCAGTGTTGATCTTCGACCCATTCTCCTTACTTTCCCAACTTGCTGCATTTAGAACTGATTTTAGACGCTTTAACTTTGGGAGGCGGCCATAGGCCCGTTGTTCGCTCTTATCGAAACTGATAGCGGCTGGTAGACATTAGCCAAGGAAATGGCTCATGATCAAAGTTTCGCTGAAACTTCTATATTTACATATTTACAAGGAGCAGTCATACTGCAGTGTCGGGTGTAATCAGCTCTGTGAAGTGGTCTCTTAAGTTCAGACTATTAGTTATCCACTTTCCTCAGCCAAATTAATAGGCTTCGTCTACTATCAGTGGACGCCAGTCAGGATATTTGCTCAATGTTAGTTATCATCACAAAGGCAGGGACATGTTCTGGAGCTAACTTGTAAGCTCTGGCATTGGGTGCGATTTAGCACAAGCGCGTTGACTGATGAGAGCGAAGTTAGGTTAATTAGCATAAGAGCTATGTGCAAGCGACATCAATTGTAGATGTATGTCATCTGAGCAGGCGGCGTCGGCGGTTTGCCTAGACGACATGCCAGCTGCCGTATAATCTCGCTTAGCCTATAAGTTTAGGCAGTTTGAATGCAATTAAGCACAAGTGCGTCGTCGAAAGATAGTAACGCGTACATTGTCCTAAGCGTGACAGCTGTGTATAAGTGACATATTGTCACATTTATATTTGAAGGACAGACAGCTTTAAGGCGACTTAGCATCGCCGCGATCTGGCACAAGCGTGTCGTCTAAAGAGAGCGACGTGTACACATTACTTTGTGTAACTGATGTGTGCAAATGACGAATCGTCACACTTACTTTGCAAGCAAAGACACTTTGAGTGCAGTCTAGCACAACACGAGTTCGTCGTCTAAGAAGAGCGACGTGTACAGGGTTCTTAGCATAAAACCATACAAGCGACATATAGTCAGCTAAAGATTTATGTCGTCTGAGCCCGCAACGTCGTCTGCGCAGACGACGTCGGCTGTTGGCTCAGACGACATGTCGTCTGTTGGCTCAGACGACATGTCGTCTGCGCAGACGACGTACACTGTTTCCCAGGCGACATGACGTCTGCGAACAGACGACAAACGTTAGATTAGACTCAGGGCTTTCCTGAGATTTCTAACCGCCACGGGGAAGTGCACAATGCATTTATACAGGGCTTTCCTGATAGCAAACGTTAGATTAGACTCAGGGCTTTCCTGAGAAGTCTAACTAGCACCATAATTCTAAGACAGGGCTTTCCTGTGCGTTAGAAGGTGCACCACGCATTTAGACAGGGATTTCCTGTGCGTTAAAAGGTGCAAATGCGTTTATACAGGGCTGTCCTGCGCATTTAGAAGTGCATAATGCACTTTAACAGGGCTTTCCTGCTTTATTAAAAAAAATTGGTTGTAGTTGAACGTGACAACGTCTTAAGAAAATACTGATGGAATGGTAGCATTTTTCATAAGAAAATTTTAATTTTATTTGTTTAATAGATTTATAATTGGAAATCACAATGAAATTGCACTGTTGGAACGCCTCAGAGCGAGGTAACGCCGCATGAGTCATGTTTTTTCCGTGCGTGCAGCCGGCTTCATCGAATTATAAGACGTTGTCACGTCAAAAAATAAGGTTATAAAAACAAATGTTCACTTACATTTTCGTAGGAGTCACAGTAGTGTTAACACGTCAAAAATCCAAGACGTACTGAGGAAGCGAGTCCGCCCGGCGCTGCGCGAGCGTTGTGCGGGAGGGGGGGGGGGGGGGGGGGGGGGGGAGCCGATCGATACCGATGCCTCATCGCTCGGAGGAAGGACAAGCCTGGAGACATAGTAATAAGTTGAAGTGTGGCGCACTATCGGAACCTCTCTTTTTAATGAATGTTTTTAGTGTGCTAAAAAGAGACAACTATATACAATCTGTTCGGCCCTTTACGTTAGTGAAGCCGGTTTTTCTAGCTCGAGTAACCAATTTGGATACTAGCTGTGGATTTGGATTTTTGGCGAATATACCGTGAATCTTTGGAATATTTGGTTAAATGAGTTTGTTTGAGAAGTGTTTTCTACTGAAGAACAAATGGCGTGCGTTGCCTATGGCTGTAAGAGCCATGCTTCGAAGAAAAGTGACGAAATCCAGAGCTTGTCATTTCACAGGTTAGAGTTTTTTATCATTTTCCACAAAACAATACAAAACTGAATCAAAATATTAAAATATAACAAATTTCTACTCTTTTAGAACCTCTTTTTGGAGGAAAACAATTAAATTTTGCCATTATATGTTAAAAATACGCAAAAGTTTGGTTTATAGTGTTGTGCACAATTGTTCTGAATTCGGTTAAAATCGGGTCTCAAAATCGAACTTATATTTCGAAACCAGTCAATCCAGCATGTTTATGTCCGTCATAAATATATTTATTCGTAGATCTATCGTTATACAGGACCTATTATATGACTAAGCAACTTATACAACCACAAGATAAAGTACGTAATTTTTTAAATAAAACTGTATTGTTTAAGGGTCAGTAAATAAAAACCTACAAAAGTTATCTGAGTTATTTTATTTATTTCGAACTACACAATCCTTTTCCAGGTTTTCTCACCTAGTTCTAACTATGCCTAAAAGATCGATTTTGAAAACTTGTTACAATTACGTCACTTTAATATGGTTTAGTTAGCGAAACTACTAGAATAATCGTTAACGTGACGGAACAGAATGTATGTTTCGGTTCGGTTTCGGTTTTTTATTTCGTACGTCGTAGGCACATCACTAAATTGAGGTATTAAAAAACGGCTACACTGTCATTTGAAGGTGATCTATATAGTAACTAGTTATCTCTTTCTTCCGCGTTGGTGCGCACATAAGTCGAAAGAGTGCAGACATACAGAACACGTTCAATTTATTACTATGACTCCAGGCTTGTCCTTCCTCCGAGACTCATCGCATGGAAGGGGCGCCATAGAGCTAAATAGTGTTGCCACACGTAAAATCCAAGGTGTTATCTCAATAAGTGGGTCAAGCGAAGGCTCGGACACCTAAATACCTTATTTTATCAACAACATCAGTACCTACTTGTAACGGCTACCTAGGTATTATAGAAGCTAACATCGTCTCTAAATGATGCTGATGACCTCACGGTAAAACTACCGTAAACTTCATATAGCTATTAGCAGTATCTATATCTCAAACACTAGGAACTCGAGGATATCTCACTTATAAACCCAAGGAACACTGTGCTAATCTTACTCAAGTACCCTCAATTTTTCCACTCCACCAGGCCTCGTGCTGTTCTCGAAGCGGTTCACGATGGTGAACACAGAGATAGTGTACAGCCAGTGTGACATGTCGTGGCTCTACCACAGCCTGGACAAGGCCACAGACGCCATCATCAAGTGCGAGTCGGGGCTGCACTTCTGGAAGCTCTTTAACACGCCTGCGTGGAAGACCCTCGTCAAGCATTGTGATAGTTTGGACAGGTGAGTTTTTTTTCTAAAAACAGGTCGAGATAGATAGATAGAATTTTTGTAACACACGAAATAAAAAAATACAAAGAGATTAAAAATAACTTATACTAGTGCCACAAGTGGCGGCCTTATCGCTAAAAGCGGTCTCTTCCAGGCAACCATTTTTCAGCATTTTTTTGGGAGGTTTGCACTTTTTTAATATGATTTCGTTTGACTACAGCCTAGGTAACTGATGTTAAGCACCACTGTAGTCTATGTAGAAGAAACCTATTTATTCTCGGTTTGAAGACTTTTTTAAAAAAACAAGGCTTCACGTAAAATTCCATAACCTCGCTGTCCTTACAACGAAGGTACACAACATTAAAAGTGCTCACTTACTGATAATAATTATTAGGATAGAATCGTCTGTTGTACTCGTACCTATACCTATCAAAGTTATCAAACCTTTAAAAATCTAATGTAATTCTGCTGTTCTGTATGTATAGAATAGAGATATTTTTTAGTATTTTTATAATTTGCAAACTTTAATTTTATTAGCACCTATGTATATTGAAGAAACGGTACCCCTTTCATGGAAGCCGCTTGCATGACTTATTATATAGGTACAAGTTATGTACCTTCTTATAGGTATGTACTAGATTTGATAAATATATAGTATCTTACCAATATTAATCGCTATAACTTGCTTATTATTCCAGCCTAATCGGGAAGTACGTCATAGAAGCCGAGCAAGCTCTTACTTACTCGTCTGGCATAGAGAGCAGTGATGGTAAGGAATTCTAACACTTCAAATAATATCCTAATACTTTATCAATTCATTTACTTACAGGCACAATATGGGTTTGTTACAATGGTCTTTATAATTACTTGTGCTATGCGGGAATCGAACCCGCACCCCTAGATTAGAAAGCGGAGTCGCTTCCAACTAAGCTAACAGGGCAGCATAGCACATAACTTGCAAAAATAATGACGATATGTACCTAGATTAGATCCAAACTTGCAACCTTCCCACGTCCACTTATGCCTACAGTTATTTTAATCTGTGACTTGCAAAGTGGGTACCTAAGTAGGCTGTTCGTCATAGTACGTCAGTCGTTAAGCCATGTCAGAGGCCCTTAGGGCGGTTTGAAAACTGACACTAGAGATGGCATATACCTACTCATACTAACTTCCTTAAAGTATCTAGATATTACCATCTAGATAATGAAATGATTAAGCTTACCATCAGGCAAATAACTTGCTTGCCTTGAGTCTTATCTTTCACGATACCTTCCTTGCAGGCCAGAATTCCCTGATTAATGCCATGTTGTTGGGCGAAGAGAAGATGTCACCTGAAGATATAGCTACAGTTATCATGGACCTGTTGCTCATTGGAGTTAACACTGTAAGTTATAAAATCTAAACATATACAATAATAAAGCTGGAGAGCTGGAGGCAATCTGAACATCTCTCTCTCTCTCTTGAGTAGTATTTCCTCATGACTGAGGGTCGTGACTCCCCGAAGAATTAATTCGTTAGGGAAGTTCTCTTGGACAGATACATCGTGGTAACACGTTTAATTGTAGGTCCCGGCTGTTTGTCAAGTACGCCAGTCGTTAAGCTATGTCAGATGCCCTTAGGGCGGCATGATTAACTCTCGACACCAGAGTTGGCCACTCTCATACGATATTCTAAGATAAATAAAATTATTCCAGGACATTACACGCACCGCCATCTAGCCCCATACGAAGCAAAAGCTGAAAGACCTGTAACATTGGTTATTATCAATAAAGTATTGTATTGCAGATAACATCATCAACATCATTCCTGCTGTACCACCTGGCTAAACACCAGCGTGTTCAGAATGTACTACACAAGGAGATAGAGATGGCCTGCCCCAGACTAGATCACATTGATATGACAACTATCAGGGATGAAACTCCGTACCTGCAGGCTTGTATAAAAGAGACATTACGGTCAGTTGGTTCAACTTCGCTTGTAGAAATTAGTATGAGTGATGCCATAGAATATATATATTACATAGGTAGGTATTGTATCAGTATTAATTAATTGGTGTTATATTTCGTATAATAAATTTATTATTATGTAAGTACTAGATGATGGCCATGACTCACCACATGTGATATTGTAATCAATATTAATAGCAGTCTACACCTACTATCAACATACCAAAAATCATGATCTGAACCTCTATTATAAAAAAAAACAAGAATAACAGACTGGTAGATCCTAGGCTACTACAATGCAATCATCAGGCGAGACGATGGTCAAAGCAGGATGAGCCTTTTTCACATTTTCCATTCTTTTTCACTCTCACATATTATGGCATGATTAATTAGTTTTATAAAGAGTCACTTCTATGAGATTCCCTGCATCTTTCAGACTGGTGCCACCAATCCCAGTGTTGACAAGGATACTTCCAAAGAACATAACATTGGATAGATACAAGTATGAAATTCAAACTTTTTAAATGTATACCTTAATTTATTAATTTATAATACTTTTATTAGTATTGGAATATTATCTTAGAAGCACTAAATTGAAGTAAATAAATTAAACTACTATTATTTCAGTATTCCAAAAGGCACACTGATCATAATGTCACCTCAAGATGCATCTTTGAATGAGAGCAACTATGAGAACTCCAAAGCATTTATACCAGAGAGATGGCTGAAGGCAGATGCCAAGGAGTATCATGCATTTGCAACCATACCGTTTGGCTATGGAGCCAGAAAGTGCCTTGGGCAGAATATTGCTGAGTCTATGATGACTGTTTTGACTATCAGGGTATGATTATGTAGTATTACAATTGCATTGTTTTTATTCATTTTCAATATTCCTTGGATATTTGCAAATTTTATAACACACAGGCAGACCTGACAGACTTCGAACTGTCTGTTGACCTTTTTACTCTTTAGTTAGAAAATGTTTGTATGGGAAAAAGAAAAAGGCGGTTTTTAGGGATATTGTCGAATTTTTCTTACAGTAAAAACCATCCTTGAACTTCAACGAATATTAAAAAAAAGAATTGGCCAATTCAGTCCAGGCGTTGTTGCATTTTGAAGAAGAAAATAATATGACCTAGCATGATACATAGCTTGAAAGAGAATGTTTTTGGTGACTGCCTAAAAGAAAGTGACTCATGTAATATTTTGTTTACAGCTCATGCAAAAATACAAGCTTGTGTATCACTATGGAGATATTGAGCCTAAAAGAAGTTTCATTGCTAAGCCAAACAAACCTTTGAAGATAAGATTCATTGATAGAGCATAAACAACTAATGTTGTAATGTAATAACTAACAAGCATGTAAAGCGTCATTACTAGAAAAATGTATCTTTATTTCCTTATTTAATTCACCAATTGTTTGCTTCAATTTAACAATTTGTTATTGGCTACATTGTGAACTTATTCATTAAAGAAACATTAAATTTGATGTTGCATTTCATTACATAGTCTGTTTAGAAAAAGACTGCATACAACAAATAGGCCGCAATTGAAAAAACTAGACACATGCACAGTATACTTATTGTACCACTTGTACATAATATATAAATACAATGCATATACCTTGACTATCTTAACCTAACTAGAATATACTTTGTTACAATCTAAATATTCCTATAAGAACCATGTTAGATTCACCGATTCCGCCTTGAAGTAAATATGTTGAGATACTTCCCTCTGGTCATTTCCTTGGCTTCATCGAGACCCAGCTGGTATGCCAAGTCATGCAGCTTTTTCACTTCTACTATTAATCCACTAGTGGTTAGAGCTCCTAATTCTGAAACAAGAAGTTTAGTTGTCTTTTTCAATGGCTTTGTAATTTTCTTCTCCTTATGGGCTTTTTTAACTAGTTGAAAGTCAACTCTGCATACTTCATATTGCAGACTGCTAAATAAAACAATTCAAAAGAGAAGAGAGAAACAATTTGAAATAAGTTTTCAAAATGTGCTAAAATATTATTTGGGTGAGATTAGACTGACCTTGATGAGACTATTTTAAGGTTTGTGTGGTTAGTAATTTATTGTGAATTCACAATAATTATATTTTATTGACAGGGCAGTAAAGCAGTAGTACCTACTTAGTAGCATTACCACAGAATAAATATTACATAGACTAATTTTGGGACCTGTGTGCTGCCCAGCAATTTCTTTAGGCAGTATGATAATGGCACAACATCAACTACTTGCCTACCAATTTTACCTAGCCTTTCCCAATAATGCTTAGCTATGGGGGATGATCTGGTGGTAACTTACGTTGCATATAGGTGACGTCTTCTTTCGTCAATCCCTTATTCCACGACGCTTGTTGAGTCGCGTTGTTGTTCGGTAACGGCGTGAATTCGGACACGCCAGGAACTGCAAATTCATGAGTACTTTGTGATCCTTCGTCAGAATTCGTCTCGTTAACTGTTTCTTCACTCATAGTAAATAAATGTTTAAAATATTGTCGTTTTTAACCGAAATCGTAACTCAAATCGTTATGATGGTGGAAACGAGGTGGGGGTGACGTGATTAGAAATAGCGCGATTTTCAAAATCAATGTTCGGGGAAATTTAAAATTTCACAACAATTTAGTAGCTAATTAGTTGAAAGGATTCTTACTTTGTTCTGGCCATAGCTCGGGCGAAGCGCGGTCTAGCTTTTCAGAGCTGAACAAACTTTCTTCTAGTGATGGCAAGGGAATATCATCAGACTGCGGTCCTACAACAAAAACACCCATTCTATTACCATTTCATCATACAACACATCACTAGTAAGTAAAACATGGTATTCTCCAAATTCACCACCGTAAATGCTTTTAATTTACGCTTTAAAAGTGTGAATAATCTAAAAATTACCATCTTCACTATTAGAGTTTTGTTGTTTCGCGGCCATTTTTCCAATAAATGACATTGACAATCAAGTTTTTTAATATTGTCGATAGGTCATAGACAACATAGACGTAAAAGGTGCCAGTCCATCTGCTAGTTGAAATCAGTCCTTAAATGGTAGCAAATATTTTTTTAGGTGTTGGCATCCCCACTTCATTCTTTCTTCCGGTTGCCAACACAAGGCAAGGTGGGTTTTGTTGAAATACCACATGGTTTTTCAGTGAAATAAACAGAATTTAGTGTGATAAGTTAAAGCATTTTGTGGAAAATATAATTTAAGGTTTGTTCCCCGTGTTGGACTGTAATTTTTGGGAACTTTTGACCTATAGAAGTGTGTGACCACCTCACGTTCAACGTTGTTGGAAGTGTCAAGGAACCGCATCTTTCCTATTTTCTTAGGGATAAACAGTAAATTGTTGTAATTATTTGTCCAAAAAGAATATTTATGTACCTCGTTATTAGTTAATCATGAAATAATAGTGATTAGACTATCAAGTTTGAAACATAACCTCACTTTTTCCATCGCTGGGCTACCATTCCACCAAAGCGATTTCGTCTCGTTTTACTACCCTACATCAGTCATGAAATATTATTCTGACCTATCCTAGCCTACATCTCTTTGTCTACGATGAAAAACATTGGAAAGAGTAATAATATGGTTAGTCAATGACATCAATTTTTGTTTTCAGATGCGTTCCGTCACATTGAAGGATGTTGAACAAGACAAGGTCGTCAAGACCGTCGCTGCCCATCTGAAGAAGTAAGTAACATGCTCAAGAACACAGATTTAATCACTGTTATTGTTTACTTCATACATTTTTAAGGTAATAAGTATTTCATTTTATCCAATGTAGAATCTTGAACATCTAGACAGATATACCTAGATATTTTAAGATAGTTAATTCTGCCTTACCACTTTCAATTTTATCATCATCAGCCTTTCAATTTTATCATCATCAGCTTGTGGAGTCCACTACTAGCTAACCACTATAAGCTTCATACATCTTACATGAATAAAGCTAGACAGGGATCTGTCTAGCTCTATCCTTATCAGATGTTTTCTCCTATCATCCAGCCACTGTTGCACATGTCTTCCTACATTTTGTTTACAAATACGCTCAATATTTACCCTCCAAACTTCATTTGAAAATCTCAATGTGAGTAAGCATGCTCCATCTTAGGCCACAGCTATTGCTTACTATCATGTGAACTGTGGTCAAGTCCAAAACAGTTTAGTAAATGAGTGAGAGATTCATTTCAATATCATCCATTTATATTCTAATAAATGATCTGGGCACCCACCACAATGTAGGTACTTGCCCAAGAAAACTTCCCCAATTCATTCTGCAGGGAGATATGACCCTCTGTTATGAGAAACAAGTCAAAGAGAGCTACTCATAAAAATTATGTTACAGTTTATCATATACACTAAAGTATTACATGCTGATAATTATGTTGTATTAACACTTGGTTTCTGATGCTTCCAGGACGGGCAAGGTCAAGGTTCCCGAGCACATGGACTTGGTGAAGACCGCCCGCTTCAAGGAGCTGGCTCCCTACGACCCCGACTGGTTCTACGTGAGGTGCGCCGCCATCCTCCGTCACATCTACATCAGGTCCCCCGTCGGAGTCAAGACTGTCACCAAGATCTTTGGTGGCCGCAAACGCAACGGAGTCACCCCCTCACACTTCTGCAGGTTAAATTTTTATAAATTTTTAAAGTAGTGACAAAAATGTAGTATGGAACTCTTGTTGTGGTAGCCATGCTCCCTGTGCAGCTTTTCATCAGCATAACCCTGAATGTGACAGAGTAGTTTGGAAGCTTTCAGAAGAGTTGGCTTATTTCAGCATAAACCATAATGGCGTTGTCATCACTTTTTAAGACTAATAATAAAATGTACTTATTTGACAATTAACAAACATATGATACTAAGCATATTTGTAATGGCTTACTTATCCATCTCTTTTCCGTAGCTAATTTGGCTATTACATATTGTAGAATCTTGTGTGTTTTCTACAATGAGACGTGATGAGGATGATCCTGCTGCTGGCGGTGTTGTGGAATTAAATACTTTATAGGTTAAGATTTGTTCTGTATTGAAATAAAGTATAGTTACAATATTGTAGTTTCTTGTTCAAAATTGAAAGGGAAGTGAATTGATGCTATATAAAACAATTTGAGGTTATATATTGAATTTAGAAAAAGTATGGCCAAAGAAATTTGGTACGAGGACGGAAATGTATGAATGAATGAATGAATGAATGAATGATTTATTGGTCTGTGAAACTAGGTGCTAAGGTGTTACAGTATATAATATGTTGCTTAACTAGACAAACATTTATAGCGTATTGTGTCACTAGTTTCCACCTGAAAGGCTTACAGACTTTACAACTAATAATATAAAGTTACATAATTTGATTTAGAATACATTCTTATTTAAACTTATCTTTGAAAAACAAATCAACACTGTAGTAAGCTTTTTTACATAATAGTTCATTTAGCATACATTTAAAAACATTAAGTTGTATATCCTCGGAGCCATCCCAAATACACTTTTATTGAGGTATGCAGTATTGGTAGGTATGTTTCGTATTTTCCCTGCATGCCTACTGTCAGCTGGCCACATTGTAAAAAGTTCAGGATTCATTTTAATAAAAGTAGAAATTTCATATATTTGAATACATGGTAAAGTTAATATCTTTAGCCGCTTAAAATGTTACGGCCAAGCTTATGCATTTTTGCCAAGATGCTGGTCGCTGTGATCGAGCCGCGACACATATATTAAATGAAAGGGCTTTTTACTCTGTATGTGTTTGTCTATTAAACTAAATGTTGGGAAGTTCCAAAAAATAAAAACCCTGTTTGCTTATTCATATAAATTATTTTGACATCAATGTTAATAATTTTTTTAATACTCAGTTTCGAAAAATAATTTAGTATCAAATTGAATGTCAGTTGAGAGAATTATTGTGCATAGTAATTTCCGCAAACTACTTCTAACTTAGTTCAACTCAATTAGAAGTGAGTGATGAGCACAATTGAAAGAAAATATTTTCTAGTTTCCGGCTGCATAAAATTATCTATTAGAAATGCTATTCATTTTGCGAAAAAAATACCTAAAATTTGGAAGTATGTATAGTGCAAATATGCCTTAAATGTGTGCCTATCATTGCAATCTTTCCAATATCTTTAATTTTAAAAGAACTTAGTAGTGTTGTGGCATGAAAAATGTAAAAAAAAACAAAACAAATTCAAAGCCATTAAAATTTTGTAAATTGAGTACAATTTTTTTCTTACTGTTATATTATATTTGTTACTCGTCTTTATGATTTTATGTTCTAAAAATTACTACTTAATTTGAAATGTTTTAAAAGCTTATCCTACCACTCTCAAATGAAGCTGAAGCATATTTCAGAATGATTTTCTCTGGGTTATTAATTGGTATTGTAAAATTCAATAATCTATGCATTCATTAGGCTTGTGAATTTCGCCTTCAGATTATTGTCCTACAATATAATCTCTGCCAAATTACAATAAGAGTGAATTCCAAGTTCGTCACTAAGTGGTATTTAAGTAACAAAAACTAATACCCACATTTCTAAAAGAGCCAAAAAGAGCTTAATTGAACTGTGTTTGATATTTCTAAACGTTATGCACAATTACCAAAAACAAGGTGTAAATTATTTTTATAATTTTTTACATAGTCTTAGAAAAATTCACACACAATATTTTTCTGCCTAAATTTAAAATACTTAAATAACACCCACATGTGTGATTTCCAGATCGTCAGGCAGCATCGCTCGCAAGGCCCTGCAAGCCCTGGAGGCGCTCAAGATGGTGGAGAAGGTCCAAGATGGCGGCCGCATCCTCACTACCCAGGGCAGACGAGACCTGGACAGAATCGCCGCACAGGTCCGCCAGAAGGCGAAGCAGGCCGCCAAGCAGCAAGTGATCGTACTGTAACTTTATTATTAAAATAGTAAAAAAGTATCGCTCTTGTTTTATTTCAACTTAGATACTTACAACTACGACATAATATTGTATCAACAGTATTGTCCTGTCAGATATTTGTTATACAATAAACGTAGGGAGTATTGGCGTAAGAGGGCGGAGTCCTATACCCTGCAGTGGGTCCATTAGGCTGATGATGATGAACCGTAGGTCTTGTCAAAAGATAGTGTTAGCCTAAATTATTGCTTCATAAAGATCTTTCCTTTATAAGGATGTGTTTATTGGAAACCTTTAGAGGTATAGGATACACCTACAAAACAATATGAAGTACTAAGAGGTTTTCTTAATATTGTTGGTAGTACTTGGTAGGAAACTAGGTATCTGAGTTAGGTCTTTTTGCCCTAAGCAAGCAGGGTTTTGTACACCTATTGAACGCTACCACACCACAGTGGTAAGGTTTTATAAATTTAGCATCAATTACCCTTTTTAAAATTTAGCATTGCCAAACGTAGGAGGCACGTCAGAATGGGTTTACTATTAGTTAGTCTACTTAACAATAGATGGCGCTCTTAACAATATCCCATTAAAATAATAACTACTTACAAGATGGCGCTGTTACAAACATTGTTACGACATATTTTATTTTACTGCTGGTAATTCAGCAATTTACTGTCAGTGGCAGTTTGTAGCTATCTTCACTTCAGTTATTTTATGCATTTCATCTGTCACGTCACGACTCCCGTCAATTTTTGCTTTGTATTTTCCAGCAGTGTCCGTAAAATCTCGCGTTCGATCAGTCGGATGTGTTTGGATATGCAGTGATTACAAAATGTTGGTGGCATTTAATCGTGGTATTATCATTGGGTTACTGTTTGTTTTGACGGTCGTAAGTGGCGCGCATCAATATGGAACGCCGGCAAAAACATTGTACGTGGCTGAGGATATTTCACAGACCGGTGGAAAATTAAGTGTATTTGAAAGGTCTGATGATGGATATTCTAGTGGAGCTGGAAGACAGAAAAGGCAAGCGGCGACCCTCGATTCACCGGGCTCTCAGAAAAATATTAGCACTTGGGTAGGTGCTTTATTTCTACCTTCCATTCTTTTTGTTATTGTGCTATCGCAGATCGACATCGATCTGTTTGTCGTCATCGTACCTATTTGCCTTCACTTTTGTTTTTTTGTGTACTTTCTACTATTTTTATCAGGGTAGCGTAGTTTCTGTGAGATCCTTGAAGGTCAGACTTGTTTAAATTTAGTATTTTAGCTTGTAGCGCGTAATTACCGTCATTACATTCTACCTTCAAATAAATAATGATAGTGCACAATTTGTTGGCACTGATAAGTTGTTGATGAACAGCTTTGCATTGAAAGATAGGAAGATAGGTCATTGACTTTGAATTCAATATTTTTTTATGATTTCGTTTGGCTGCATACATGAAATTAATAAAGCACCAATAAAGCCTAAGATGTACCATGATTGCACATAATAAGAATCACTATTACAATTTTTCTCACCTAAATAAATCTATATAAGTAGGTAGTTTTAAGATTTTATCAATTAAGTAAACTACTTAATTCCAAAAAGTGACTATCATCTCAGTGTTGTTTATTACTAAGACTTCACTAAATAATTAATACCTATTTGATTTATGATAAAAAGGAAGAAAAATAGGTCATTTTTTGTCACCTAATAATACAACTTTGAGAAGCTCAATATTTTGTTAGGAAATACATAAATAAAATAGCCTGTTGTCTTATCAAATAGAGCATATTGTGTAAAGTGTGTAAAGGGTATGTACTCACTTTCATATTTATAAACGTATCTACCCAAAACACTCCCCACCAAATAAATTCTAAAGCAAGAGTCATAACTTTCAGTATCAAGAAAATACAAACTGAGAAGAGAATGTATATTTATAATTACTTAATTAGAGTTTTATTTTTCTGCATACAGTCTTATGGTGTACTAATAAGAGGATTGTAAACCTATCCATTTTCTTCCAGAGCACACACCTGAATGATAGTCACCAGCAGCTCATGGTGCATTGGGTTGGAGAAGGTTCCAATGTCATCATCTGCCTGGCCCGAGACTCCAGCCCTCGCAACAAGGGAGGTCTCTCACCATCAGCTCTGTTCATCTCTTATAACTACGGACAGAACTTCACGAATAAAACAGAGAACTTCCGGTTGGGTGACGACACAGACAGTGGATATGCTCAGCTGGACAAGTTCTTTAATCATCCCAAATACCCCAATTTTGTGAGTATAACTTTATCACTTGTTTTACTCTTACTTGCTATCTAAGGCAAAATTATCACTGACTCATTTATTTTTTATTTATTTACTTAGTTATATTGTTACACATTACAATCAAATTTTATCTTAAAACCTAAGTTTATTTAGATAGAAATGACAACTGAATTACTTACTACTGTGTGTTAAATATAAAGTGACATCAATGTGATAAACTAATAATTAATGAATTAAGATTTAGTAAATGAAAACTGAAACTGAATGTGATAATTCTGAGGATACAGAGTAGAGTTAAAAAACTAAGAGGTATTAAGTGTTAATGAAATTATATTCTAGTTCTAGTTAGTAGTTAGTTAGTTAGTAGTATTATGTTCTAGTCCTCCTGATGATGGAAACCTCAGATTTCCGAAACTTGTCGAGCTAATTTTTCGACGTAATTTTTGACGTAAGTGCTAGCCGGTTATTACAACTAAATTATATTCTAGTTGTCAGAAAAATATTCATTTTAGGATTCCCAACTGTAAAACTTGGTACCACTAGGTTTAAATTTGAATAACAATTACTTGGTATAGTAATGAAATGTTTACAGCTTTCATTTTGTCTTAAAAATGTTATTTAATGTGCATTTCACCTAGTTGAACCTAGTTGGTGATATTTTAATGTGTGATACCAGTACATTTTGATTTGTAATTTTCTTTACAAATTTGTGTCCTATTAAAAAATGTTACTGAGAATTTTATTAAAAAAAACATTCAGCATAACTAATTAAGTAAGAACCTTTTTTATATATGTTAAATTGAGTTAATAATAATATTTACTTTATTTACACAAAAATCCTTAGACTAGTATACCTACATCATTTGTACTTAAAGAAAATTGGATCAGAAAGGCTATATAAAATAAATGGGTAAATGATGTTGACTGTGATCCCCACACTAGGTTTCCCTGTGTCGTGGGAATCATGCTCTTCGAAAAGGAATATCTAAACATAAATGATAGGAGACTATCATATACATAATATATAGGATGTATATACAATTTTTTGATTAGTAAGAAATACAAGATTATCTGAAACAAGAAAGGATCAATTTCGAGCAAGTAAAAGACTGACTAAAACTATTTGCTACTAGCTATAAAATCTTAATCTAAGTATTAATATTATTTTGATACCTATATGGCTTCGAAAAATATTCAGGATAACTAAAACATTATAACAAGTTACTTAATGCTATCAAATTTATACCACCCGTTCAAATTTAACAAAAAATCTTTACTTAAACCCAGCCACAAATATTTATAAGAATGTTCTAGAACTTGGCTACTAAAGTTAGCTAGGTTACCTAGAATATTATGTTGGAATTTATTGATTTTATGTATTTAGATTTGCCCTATTTCAGGCAAGCTAATCATTCCATCATTGTTTAGATTCATTGGCAGTATTTAGAAAATCTATTCCTAATGATGTGATGTGGAAATAGTTTTGATTTGTAAGCTGATTCCATTATATGATTTGACAGCTATGATTTCTGATGATGGAATACATAGTGTTTTTGTTTTAATTGTGTGTAAGATAGGGATTGCTTTATAACTTTGGATTTAAACTTTTTCTGGAATATGAGCGAAAATAATCACGATCGGCTGGATTTGAACCTGCATATTTCTGCTACCATCAAAATGCCTTAACCGCTAGGCAACTGTCTAGTAACATTGGACTTGACAACATGACAATCAACATTTCTATCAACACACAACATTCAATCAAAACTACCAATATATCAATCAAAACTTACAACATATATTTCTCCACAGTGTGTGTTTGTGGACTCCACCAATCAGAAGCTGTTCTACACAAGTGACAATGGTCAGAACATCCACCGATCTGACTTGACCTTCCATCCCAGTGAGCTGGCCTTTGATGAGGACTTCCCAGATAAATATGTGATACTGGACAAAGTAGACACTAATAGAAGGGTGAGTTCTAATTATTAAATAAAAAAACTTGTTGATTATGCAGTCACAATATTTTTTGGAGAACAGAAATCATTGCGATACTACCAGAATCATAACCGGAGTAAGTAACAATAAAAGAGTATTCACTTTACATATTTTAATAGTCATTTTAATTGTTAATTAAATTTAATAGGCACAACAATTATACAGTAATACCTAGTTCACTAGTTATTAAAAAAAAAATGTTTCATATAGGTAACAAATTTATTTCTTTGTTATTTTTAAACTAAGTAATTAAGTATTATTAATTTTAATGTCTCTTGTAATAACCTTGATAGACATAATTATGAATTTAAAAAACAATGTAAATATTTGAATGTCATTCTCTTCATCATTTAAGAATTAACTTTAATGGGCTTGGATTTTATTTTATCTGTATCTATTGTTAATTGTACAATGATGTGAAAAGTGACACACTTATTTTCTTTTTTTATGTGTAGGTATCGTTAGCAATTAAAAAAAAAATACAATATTAATACATAAATACTTAATAAATCAAAATCAAATGTCGGCTTAACTAAATAACCCGCCCTTAATTGTTCCCGGTCCAAATGTGCCAATCAAGCTCTATGCGTTAGCTATAGGTAACTTATTTTCTTTTAATTTTCATGTGATATAATAAATAATAATAAATATTTCAGGACATATCACACAGCGCCATCTAGCCCCATACTAAGCTTACGCTTGTATCATGGGTACTAGATAGCGGATATAATACATATATACTTTTTTTTTGTAAATACATACTTATTATACATAGAAACGACCAGACTCAACACAAGTAATTACAAATTTGAATATGCATAATTACTTGTGTCACGCGGGAATCGAACCCGCACCCCTAGATTAGAAGGCAGAGCCACTACCTACTAAGCTAACAGAGCAGTCCAAATAAAAACATACTAAAGTAAGTAGGTACCCAGACATTTTTCCGTTTCATTCTTCTTGTATAGCTAATGTTACTATGGAAATATTTTCTAGTAAGTATTCAAATATGACTGTGGATTATACTTAACTGCTGCTGTCCGTACTGTACCTATACTAGTTATTTGTTAGGTAAAGTAAGCTCATAGGTCTCAGAAGAGAAACATCGCAAAGTACAAATTACCAATTACCAACGCAAAGTACCTACAAGAATTCAAACTCTATATATCGGTACCTTCTTATTATTTCATATCAGATACACAAAACAAAGGAATTTGTTGTACAGCATGTTATTATCACTAGATTATTGTAAACATGTTTATCTACATGTCTGAGCGAACTCGAATTTAATCAGGTGACTATGAATCATGCAAGAAGCTTCATATGCAAATACAAGAGACGTCTTTGGGGTTACTTGTGTTTATTCAGGATAATAAGTAATGTGCCCCCAGGTAAAAAAGGCCATATTTTATTGAAGCCCTTATGAATATTTTCAGGGCATACATAAGTATTTGTTTTTTTTATAATACTTTTAGGAATTAGGATTTTTATATACTTTTAGGAATTTGTATAAGGATAGCCTCATTGTCGCATTCATAAATCGTTTTCATAACAATTGCACAATGTTATAAAAAATTAATGATCATTGCCTCCACTATAATCTTAATGTGATGCAACGATGTTCTTAGTGGTTTGAATTTAAAATTGTTTTCGTGCATAGCACATGTCTTTATTTTTATTGATTTAATCCTTTAATCTACGTATTTATCTCCTTACAAATTTTATTCAAAATCATAATTTATAATCAATTTCAATGACTACTTACACCATTTACAGTTATACCCGTACATACAGTGTATTGTCTATAAAATGTTTGTTGAAAGTGCGATATTATTTTCATGTAGGTCTACTATCAAATCAATATTATACATTCTCAAATCAATTCCCTAACCCAAATTTCAATTTCCAGCTCTACCTAACCCTAGACGGCGGCAAAACCTTCAAGATGATCCAGAGCTTCGTGAAGACCTTCATCTGGTCTTCCGGTCCTGGAGTGAAGAAGGTCTTCTACGTGGAGAGGTGGAAGCCAGACGGCACCAGTACTGTGTTCCGAGCCAATGACCCGACAGACCTGGTCAATGCAGATGTGCTGTTTGAAGAGGCTAAAGACTTCCAGATCAAAGGGGATTATATGTTCGCTACGAAGCAGTCTAAAGAGGTATGTTTCCATTGTTTTAATCATCATCATCATCTCATTATAACAAATTGCTGGGCATAAGCCCTTTTACGGCAATATTTTAAGACAGGGATCTCTCTTACGCTGTTTTTGTACGGATGCCTCCTTTAAACTTTCTTATGTTGTCTATATGTCCACCTTCCCACAGATCTTCCTACACTTTGGATAATCACATGTTATTTTATGTCTTATTTTTCTGGGTTTGCGGTGTGAAAGCAATTTAAAAATAAAATAAACGCACAAAATCTGAGTGCAAGCTAAAATATTGATCTGTTATTGCTATTATCAGCTAGATTAGGGGTTTCCATCTCAGATTTCTCTAGAATCTCTCGAACTATCTACAATATATTATTCAATTTTATCGATTAAAAAGTCTTCTTTTCGTATAGATTTCTTGCAACTAAAACATTTACCGTAATATGAGATTGAGCCATGTCATATGAGATATAATCGGTATGTGCTGGCACGTACTAACTAAATAGATATACCTCCTAGTACCTATTATAGCCACTTCGTACGACGCACTTAAATAAAATTAATAACACTCAAATTACTTATCTGGTTGTAATATATTATTCCCCTTTTTATTACAATCAGCCTTGAAGTAGGTCGAAAATCAATAATATTCAATCTATTATCTAAAGAGGATTTCAGATAAGATATTGGGACAAAAACAAAAGGTCCCAAACACAGGTCTTTGTTCTCTGCGCTCTAAATGTACGTAAATGCTATCTTCCTTTGTAAAATGATTGATGGTTGTTGACTGTTGACAAAAAGGGGCCGAATATAAACAGAGTTGTTTTAGCGTCGCCAACTATTTTCATTGTGCGGTGTTTTTCAATATTAATTAATATTATATACAGGGTATCTGGTAACTAACGCACAACCTTTTAAGGGTGGCTTTAGTTCATCTATACCAACAACTTTTCTTCTACAACTTTTGGAAATTCGTGAAAAAAAAATCAGCTGTTCCATACATTTTGTCGAAAATTTTCCATAGTTTTGTATGGAACAGCTGATATTTTTTTCACGAATTTTCAAAACTTGTAGAACAAAAGTTGTTGTATAGATGTACTAAAGCAACCCTTAAAAGGTTATGCGTTAGTTACCAGTTACCCTGTATAATTGGATTACCATTCACTGACTCACTGACTCACTGACATAGTAGTTCTCCAGGAAGGAGTTTCGTGGGGTGCATGTGTCATATGTCATCGTATAGGTATGGTTCATGAGACCACGAGAAAAATCCGAAACATGGAGAAAGTGGAACTGGTCTATATATATAAATAAATAAATAAATATTTCGGGACATTGCACACAACGCCATCTAGCCCCACACTAAGCAAACGCTTGTGTCGTGGGTACTAGATAACGGATATTATACTTATATACTTTTCTTTTGTAAATACATACTTATTATACATACAAACGACTAAAAAACTAATACTACTATTATAAAACTCAAAGGTGACTGACTGATTGATATAGTGATCTATCAACGCACAGCCCAAACCAATGGACGGATCGGGCTGAAAATTGGCATGCAGATAGTTGTTATGACGTAGGCATCTGCTAAGAAAGGATTTTTGGAAATGTTACATTTAAAGGGGTAAAATAATGTTACATTTAAAGGGAATACAAGTTTTACTTCTTAATGCGAGCAAAGCCGCGAGCACCCACTAGTTATGAGGATAAGTTTGACCTTGTAATAGTAAACCGTGGTATTATTGTCTATCGCTGTCGGCTATACTTTTCACTGTTTCAGAAAGAAACAAAACTGTTTGTTTTTTCTCCGATATTCAGTTCCTTATAAGAAGTCATTTAGCTCTTAACTAAAAAAAACCTAATATCTTCCTTGTAGCCTTGAACCACAGAATGATACAAACGGTCGTCTATCAACTATGTCTAATTAGTTTCTCTCTCTCCTTGACTTATGTTCCTCGATACTGAGGGTTCTCTTGACACAGGGCCTACCAATTTATACGTTGAAAATGTTACTAAGACATTTATGTAAGTCTTGGTTTTTGGTTTACTTCGTATTTCTTGTATTCTTATCGAAATCTGCTTGCTAAGCTGAACTAAGCTAAGCTGTGTTTGTGAAAAAAAAAACTCTGTTTCGTACTATTGTCTTGTATTTTGTTTCCTTTCGAACTACTATCTACCTGCAATGCAATGAGCTATACATATACCCTATTGAGAGCCTTAATTAAATATTCAAGTCATGGAAACAATGGGTTCGCTTCACTTTCCTATTGCTAGGCGTACATTTCCTTATCAATATTATCAGCAGCTACAATGTCACTAGACCTAATTTCAATATAATCTACTATTCTAAGTCTTATATTGTTTTTTTTTTACATTTGACTACAAGCAGCCTTTTGTTGACTATGATATAGTAAATTGTCTAGAAAAAAAAACATTTCTGGCGTCCAGATTTTAAGCACCGCTGTAGTCTAGGATGTAGTGCGCTTGTCTAGAAGAAACCTTTACATAATAGATAGTATTTCTAAGTATTGCAAGCAAGCAATAAAATTGTATCTTTTCGTATTTTCAATAAAAATTATATAATGCCGTCGTCGTATTATAAAACAGATAGTGTCACCGGAAATTGACTTAAATTGGAAGAAATTACCGATAAATTATTAATAAGGACTGCAGTGATAGAACAAATCAATACTAAACGCAACTATCGGTACCCACTTCTGTGATAAAATATGCTATCTAATAGGTTTCAAGAGCTGCAAAACAAGCTATTTTCCTACGTATTTTATTACATTTCACTGATCAATAAATAAATTGGTCTAGTGGGAAATACTTACATCATACCTATAGGGTCTTAAAAATCTTAGCTAGAAGACAAAATTTAGCACTAAGGTATATAGATTAATATGATTACAATGCCTACCATTATCACTAAAATATCTATAGTTTAAAGTAAAGTAAAAGTGAAAAATGTGTATTAACCAATTAAATATTAACAATAGTAGGTACTTTTCCTATAGCTAGTGGAGCTCCCTAAACTTATTAACTACTTAACTTAATATCCTGCAGTGTCGTAGAAAATAAATAAATTGATAACCATCAACCCATATCTCAATCTAACTTACTCCACTAATCTCAACCAAAAGGTCACGGGTCAGCCAACTAAAGCACAATCTACTGCTAACAAAGCCATGTATGTGTGAAGGAAGTGTCTTGTTGAGTGTATAGAGGAAAATTGACCCTCTCGACGCTCCACACGAATTTAACAAATCAAATCGGACGAGCTTCAATGCGTCGGTCTTGTGTTAGTGTGGTCTGGTGTTTGGACTGCAAGCGTGAATTGTGAGCTGCATGATAAAGTAAGGGCCAGAGTATGATGCTCACAGGATATAAGTTTGAGTGTCCCTGTCCTGTGTGGCTCAGCGGTTCCAATGTCTGCTTTTCAAACAGACGCACCATGGTTCGAATCTAGCCTTACACCAATGACTTGTATTTTCAAGTTATGTGTAGATTTGCACTCGTTTAGCGGTGAAGGAAAACATCGTGAGGAAACTGACATGTTAGAGGACTACAATAACCGAGGACATGTGTCTTCCGTGGAAGGACCTGGGCGCCCACCACGATGTACCTATCTGCCCAAGGGAACTCCCCTGACAAAATAATTTTGCGGGGAGTCACGACCCTCAGTCATGGGGAAATACGACTCGAGAGACAAGAAAGAGTTGCAAGATACATAGTACCTACGTGCTATACTATGTTTCTGGAACATTGTGATTTTGGGGTATATGCTATTTGTTATCTATAATCAACGTAGGTGAAGCCCCGGGCAACCTCTAAATCTACACAAATATGTATATTTATTAAACCTAGTAATTCGATTCAAAAGCGACTCTTTGACATTTATTTATCCAAAAATTACGTTTACTACTAGAATTAACTTATATTTAACTATTATGTAGATATTCATGATTTTCTGAGAGCTACCGAGGATAGAATGCTTGTGTCGAGTACCCAATGATATTCTATATAAACTGAGGTAGATGCGTTATACCCCGTTCTGTGTGGCGAACTCAAACTAAGCGAATTAGCCTGGACGGCTCAGTGGCCTCGAAGCTACGCGGTAGCTGTGAACATAAGTTTATCCCTTTCTCACAACCGGGTTTTATATATCTCTGATCTCTTTTTCTTTCCTGAGTAACGTTTTCGCCACGTGCTAGGGCGATTTTCAATGAGTATAACGTCTCTATTAGTAAAACCTCATTGCGAGTACCTAGTATTTCGTACAGACTTAGTTCCTCTCTCACAATAATGTCGTTGATATATTTATTTCAAGTGCTTGAGCTCAGTATATACTCACTTATATCTTGTCCACATATGTACATAGCCATTATATATTTAATAGCCAATTCTATCAACAACCGAGCATTGTTTTCCTTTTAGTTTCACCTGTGTTTTCCTCGACATATGCCTACCTACATAATGTAAGTCAAGGACATTTTCTGGCTGAACAATTTGCTTAGGTGTCATGAAAATTTGTGATCGGTTTATTACGAAACGTCACATTATAAGATAAACAAAGTGAGTGAATTGAAGTATTAATCTGAACATATAAGATATTAGAAAAAAAAATTGAGTATACTTTTAATCCATAACAGAATGTTTCAGCAGTTTTTTAGAAAGATGTCTGTTTATCTGTTTATTTAAACACTCATAACGCAAACACGGATCATTATGATTTTTAGTATGGAGGTAGTATGATAGATAGATAAATACTTTATTAAAACACCACAAATGAAGAAATACAAAAAAAACATACAAATTAGAATCAGCGTCTTAATTGGCGGCCTTATCGCTAAGAGCGATCTCTTCCAGGCAACCAATCTGGCAGGGATATATTCTTCAAACGAAACGAGTAGGACGAGGTGTTTCAGATATTAAATAAAATAATGAAAAATAGAGCAAAGTATGAGGTCTTAGAAGTGTCATAGGCTACTTTTTTCCTGATAATAATTCGAGCGAAGCCGCGGGCACCACTCGTATTGAATAATTGCATTATTTGAATGACAGGCAATGCTCCGTCCACTCTTTTGTTGGTAAATTTGGCTGTGGAGCGACTGTTCGTTAACGTAAGGGGTGTTATATAACATAACCACTTGAGTTTTGATGGGTTTGTTCAACAAAGCTTAAATAACGCATTATTTTCGTTGTTCCTTGTTAAACAAAACTAAATGAGTGTTCTTTGTATAGTACAAATAAGTAGGAACTTATGTGAATAATAAGCCTTTGCGAAATCATATCGAAACAGGAATTGCTATGTAAACATACATAATTTTTGATATCTTGAACCGTTTTTGCAGCACACGTAACGGAAGCCCTCAAAGATGAATGATTTTAGCCGTTTTTTCCACATTTTCCATTGTTTCTTCGCTCCTATTAGTTGCAGCGTGATGTTATTTAGCCTAACTGCCTCGATAAATGGTCTATTCAACACAAAAAGATTTTTTTCAATTCGCACCAGTATTTCCTGAGAATAGTGCGTTCAAACAAACAAACAAACAAACTCTTCAGCTTTATAATATTAGTATAGATTAGATTTATGTAAAGCATCTTTTGTTAAAAACATAATATTTTTACAGTAGCTTAGCAAGCGATGGTAATCGCATTCGGTTACCAATGTAAGCAATAGTTGACGCGGTCGGAATGACTAAAAAGTGGCATTCCATTTTGGGCCCTTCCGTGGTTCGGATGACACGTTAAATTGTAGATCCTGGCTGTTTGTCAAAGTACGCCAGTCAAACCATTTCAGGGGCCTAAAGGCGGTTTCATAAACCCTCGACACCAGAGTTGGCCACTCTCATTCGACAAGAAGAAGATGCATCAAAGTGCGTTGCAAGATTTAGTTGGCATAACAGTAAACAGCATATTTAGCTACTTGAATAATTATAGGTACCTATAATTCATCAAATAATATAACTACGGTAGTGGCAAATTAACAACGACTACCAATCAAAACAACTAAAGTTAAATTAATTAACTACTCACGCGTAATTATCGTCCATTTAATTTCAATGGCTGCGTATCACCAACAATGTAATTATCAGCCGTTCAATGTATCGATGACTCAATAAACTGTTTCCTTTCATTGTCACAAACAAATAGGTAGCTTGTTGATATAGGTCAAAAACAGATCGCATATTGTTTACTTCCCTTAATGGAATCTTTTTTTTTACATGATATAGGCTTACGCTTGACCACAACTGCCTGATGGTAAGCAACGTAGTCTACGATCTAGCGCGCTTGCATCCTAGTGTAAAGTAATTTTTTATATTTTCTACAGAGTAAGTACTCATATTATGTATTAAAATAATTTTCGTTTTCGTGAATATATATTTTTTTTTTTTTTTTTTACATTAGATAGGCTCACGCTTGACTACAACTTGCCTGATGTTAAGCAACGTTATAATCTACGATCTAGCGCGCATATTATCTATATTAGTTTGTCCCTCCTTCGAGCACCAATCCCAGCGATATTGACGACATATATACATGGAAATAGATAAGTTAATGTCATTACCATACTCACATGGAAATAGACTAGTTAATTCCATTACCATTATCACTCACTTAGTTGTCGGTCGTTCAGTGTAACGATATGAGTCAATAAACAGTTTCCTTTACTAACTACATTGTAGTGAGATAGTGCTGTAGGTCAGAAACAGATGACATACCTACTGTTCCAGCCCCCTGAATCATGGTGTTGTTTTATATTCTTAGAATCGTTACTGATGTGAGATAAACACAGTTAATTATTTATTACAATATAATAGGAACTTCTGTTTGTCCATGCACCGTGTGATGAAACAACAGCAATATTGAAATTTAAAATTGTGGGAATATTCATAGATTAAATTATCTGGTTTATTTATATTGTATAATCGAGTTTGTCGTTTGTTTAAACTATAATTGTTGAATTACCGTTGACTTAATATTAATAATTGACCTATCATTATGGAATCTATATATATAAAACTCAAAGGTGACTGACTGACTGATTGACTGACTGATATAGTGATCTATCAACGCACAGCCCAAACCACTGGACGGATTGGGCTGAAATTTGGAATGAAGGTAGATGTTATGACGTAGGCATCCGCTAAGAAAGGATTTTTAGAAATGCCTCTTTAAAAGGGGTTAAATAGGCGATGCAAGCTTCACTTCTTAATGCGAGCGAAGCCGCGAGCACCTACTAGTAATGAATAAATGTATTGTATTGTATAAATAATATGTATTAAAATATCTACAAGGTTTCCAAGTTACTTACTTCTAGCTTAGTACTAATATTGTTAGTTAAGTGTTAATGCAGAATCTGATGCTATTGCGTATTTATGCCCAATGAATCATGGTGTTGTACCTAACTTTTGACTAGTTCAAAAATAAACCTTGTATTATATTATGAATTATAAGTATGACTATTGTGGTTTGACAATGGATATGATCATTTTGAACCCTGGATTCATGACGAATGTCTTTGTGTCAGGATTATTATAAGTAATTGTTTTGTTAACAGCATTTGTGTTAATAAAACACACTTAATTTGTGCATATCCTGCTCGGCGTATGAGTCAGGGCTAAAACAAATGTTCTAATCCTTGATTCATTTTTAAAAATCCGCTTTGTTAATTGGTATTAATACAAAAAAAAATACATACTTTATATGTTTGCACCAAAAGCACCAAACACACGTTTATGTATTAAAAAAAATGTTATTATATTTATAAGACCAATAGTTTTTCCTGGAACTATTGCTGTTTTATTAAATTACCAAAAGTATGAAAGCTATTAAATTGACCTGTCTACTACTGAGGTATCGTTATTCTTTAGTGTTAGTAATAGTCGTCTATATTATCTAGACATATATATTATTATATGTCAGGTTTATAGCTGAAGGCGGTAGAAAGTCTTACATCGAAGATATTTAAAAATATGGTTGGAGATACTACTAAATTTTGCATCGCGCAAAAACGTCTAAACGAATCGTCATGATTTTTGGTATGTAGGTAGTATGAGGTCTTAGGAGTGTCATAGGCTTCTTTTTATCCTGAAATAATGAGAGCGAAGCCGCGGGCGTCCACTAGTTAGAAATAAAAATGATTTCCAATATCTCTCAGACCGGTCAGGTGATAAAATGTATACAAAACCAATATCAATATCTATTCTGGTAGTGCATTGACCTATTCGACCGTGTTTGGTGTAAACAAGCGTCGTAATTAATAATGTTATTGACAGCCACATTATCACGCTGACAGGAGAAATACATAGTACATAGTATATATGTATGTATATACTATACATAATATATGAATCTCGGATTACATCTTGTTTAGGCGTATTTAGGACATTGACTATGGCTAGGAATTAGTCATGCAAGAAAAAATATTTAACGCCGAGTCGAGCCGTGTGTTGAAAAAATTAATGAAATCGTACAAAGAGGATATGATACTACTTCAATTGTTTGTGGTAGATACATAAGTATATCTGTATGCACTTTCATTAGTTAGATCTGACAATACGCTAAAATCTATTCCATTTTGTTGTGTCGGCAATATCTTTGTATGATTTTATGAATGAAATTAAGAATGTAATTTACTTCATAATGGATAGCGGCCGTTTTGGTTTTATATTCTATTTACTAGTGCAAATAAAATAAGCATTATTCTACAATTTTTATTTTCATGGTTATCACTAGACACGTCGTAACCGCGAAACGTATGATATGAACAAAATACTGTGCAAAATAGATGATTCACGCAGTGTAGTGATCGAGCTCATGACTCATTCTATTACTTCCACTTCAAGGCATTTGAGGCGAGGATGTTAACATTTCTTGCATAATTTTAATAGATAAATTCATAACGTTTCTTCTTTTAATATCTACAGTATGGTTGTATGTTGGTTAGTATCCTCATTCTTGAGTCATATAACTCACTAGTGGGTAAGAAGTAAGACTTGCATCCCCTATTTCACCCCTTTAAAAGTGGCATTACCAAAAATCCTTTCTTAGCAGATGCTTACGTCATGACATCTACCTTCATTTCAAATTTCAGTCCAACCCGTTCAGTGGTTTGGGCTGTGCGTTGATAGATCACTATATCAGTCAGTCACCTTTTGAGTTTTATATATTTAGCTTACTGAGGGTCGTGACTCCCCAGCAGAATATATTTTTATAATATCTGGGCTGTAAAAAACTACATAGTGGTGAGCGCCCAGCTCCTTCCACGCTTGGATAGTGTATAGGTATAATTTTGGCTCATCTTTCTAGGTATCAGGTGCATATTAGTTGACCGATGTGCAATTTGCATACCTAGTCGTAATTAGGCCACTCGTGTTCCATATCTTATTACGAATTGTATGTGGATTATGAATAAAATGGAATATGATACTATATGAATCACAATGATTCTACCGCAACCTCGAATCGATTTATTATTGTAAAATTTTCGTTGCTTATATTAAAACAATTCTTTCTCTCTTCTCTCTCCCTCTCTCGAGTCGTATTTCCTCATGAATGAGGGTCGTGCCCAAGTCCTTCCACGGAAGACACATGTCCTCGGATATTGTGGTCCTCAAACATGTCGGTTTCCTCACGATGTTTTCCATCACCGCTAAGCAAGTGCAGTTCTACATACAACCATACATAACTTGAAAATACAAGTCATTGGTGTAGGTTCCGGCTTCGAACCAGGGTGCAAGTTGTGAAAAGCAGACACTGGAACAGTTGAGCCACACTTGCTAGAAAAAAAAACAATTCCCACCTACTTTTGAATTACAATCATTTTTACGCGAATGCAAATCGAGACGTAGTATAAAAAGAAAGTTGCTCAAATTGCTTCCTTTACGTAAGAGTGCAGGCTTGATGGTGCTGCAATTCATTCTGTGGTTGTCTCTGCTTAATCTTATTATCTAGAGCTGGGTCGAAACTAAGCAGACTTGATGTAGTGTTTCAATTGCTCAATTAAATAAATAAATAAATATCCTGGGACATTGCACACAGTGCCTAATTAACTAGTGGTTGTTGAATTATTTTGTATATTTTCATAATTGATAGGATCAGGCTTGAAAACAACTCGCCTAATTTTTAGTTCATCCAACGCGCTTTCCTACATGAAGTCTGTTTACTCGCGACTTGTAGATCAGTTAATTTACCTATGCTTATTTATTTACTAGAGGATGTCGGCCACATTATCCTTATTGTATCGGGATAAAATGTTTGTAGTTAAGAATAAAATAATAAAAATAAAACGTTAAGTCATATTGGTTCGTAATATACCACCACCGTACCTAAACAACAATGATTTAGCAGTCTATTGCGCTGTGACAGATGAACAGACAGACAAACAAACACATTGTAAATGTTATATGATTCTATGATGAAAATTATGATACAATTCCCCGTTTCCTTTTCCAGAGAAACACCCTCCATCTCTACATCTCGCACATGCGCGGTCCGTTCCACAAGGCGGAGTTCGGGACCGAGCTCGACCTGCGCAAGTTCCACATCTCCGACGTGACCGACAAACGTATATTCGTCTCTGTCATGCACACGGAGACGCACGCCAATCTCTACGTGTCGGAGATAAGCAACAATTTCACTCAGTACAACTTTGTGCTGAGTCTGGAACAGATTCTATGCTACTTCCCGGATGGCAACTGGAAGGATAGTTGGTTGGAGTGAGTATGGATTTAAAATAATAAGTCAACTAATATGCTGGACGTCGTGCAAGGATCTGGGCGCCCACCATGATGTACTTGTTCAAAGATAACTTCCCTGAAAATTTGTAAAATCAGCGGGGATTCACGAACCCCAGTAATCAAGACGCGAAAAGGAGGTTGCTGGATGTATTTTATCTAAACTTGAAATTGTAGGTTTGTCTGTTCACTAGAGTATCTCTGTCGATAAGCTATTGAGAAGCCAACTAGATAGCCAGAAACACTGGAGTTAGCCTCCCGCATAACAACTTATGTACTTCCTTTTTTATACTTAATAAATTAATTTTACAAGTGCTAAATGGTTAGCTATGAAAAGTTTCAAATTCAAATTTGTTTATTGGTCTGCAAAACATGGGTACATAAAGGTCTTAGGTCAGTTATATTAAAAGCGCCACATTTCAGCCATCGGCATTCAAAACAATTAATCTAAGTATGTACTTACAAACATACGTACAAGTTTGCTATAAGAAAATAATATTTCTGATTTATTTTTCCTCAAAAGTTTTAAATTAGGTTCTTGAATTGTTAAAGGTCTTTTATAGTTTACTATATTTTGTGATATCATATTAAATATTAACTACATTTATTTTGACTAATATTTTCCTGTATAAAAACAAAACACGTTTCATAGTCATCGGAATTCTAGTATCTAGTATTTAAAGCAGGTATTTCATATTAAAATCACTATATAGTTAGGATCATAAGTTATCATCTTGGATAATACTGCATTGGGATTTCCCATTTTAATATTGTAATCTTGTTGTTGGGAAACCCAAAACTTTCTGTTTGTCTAACATAGCATGTTATCTATATCGCAACTTATGTCGTATTGTATTATTTATTGTGCCTGTTGGATTCAAATACAAAAGTATTTACCAAACCAGATAATTATAATCAAATTTTATTGTACAACCCTAGTTTAAGGTATATCTTCTTATCGATTGAGAGTGGCCAAATCTGGCATCGAGAGTTTTCAAACCGCCCTAAGGGTCTCTGACATGGCTTAACGATTGCCGTACTTCAACTGGGACCTACAATTAAAAATAAAGTTGTAAAAAAATATAAAATAAATATATTATATTAAATATTTATGTACATACAAAATTGCTTCATGCATTCCGCTTTCACGCCTTAGTGAAGCGACAGATTATCAAGTTTTTAGGTATGTGATAGTATGGGGCCTGAGAATGATATAAGCTACTTTTTGTGTCAATACAAAGTTAAGCTTCTACGTTCATTTATATTTAATAATTATATTGGTCTTCAATTCGTCAGTTAATCGGTTTATGCCAAGTACAACACTGTAATGTTACGTAATATTAGACGAATTGTGCTCTAACATGAGCACCGCAGGTATCCACTAGTAACTCATATTTGTTAATTTTCCTTTCCAGAGACGTAACAGAAGACCCGTTCACAGACCTATATCGCGTGGAAGGCCTCAAGGGCATCTACATAGCGTCCCAAGTAGACTCGAGGACACATATAACCAGCATCGGTCCCGAGCACCTCATATCTGTGATCACGTTCGATCACGGAGTCAACTGGTCGCCCATCAATCCACCCACTGAGGATGAAAATGGTACGATATCTTCCTTCCTTATTGCCTCTTGACTGAGGGTCGTAACTCCTCATTAATAAATTCTTAAGGCGATTCAGGGTGGTGGGAGGATAGAGGATTCACTTCATTGTATAAAAGTAGAAGAGTGTTTGTTAGTATGTTTGTGGCGCTTTCAATACGCAACAGAGAAACCAATCATTGTGATATATAGTATGGCGATGGTATAGGGTCCTGACTGACATAGGCTAGTTTATCCCCGAAACTACGTGAGCAAAACCGCGGGATCAATAATGTAAATAATTCTGAAAGTTTCTGACGTCTCAATAATGTAAATAATTGTGATGTTCATCAGACCATTTCATAAAATTTGAAAGTGTTTGTTGGTCTGTTTTTTCTGCTTTCAGGCCAAAACGCAACGAATCATTTTTATAATATAATGATAGTTCAAAGTTCAAGTGTACAGGGATTTAAGAAGATAGAAAGACAATACTTTGCTTTTTTCCTTGTACAAAGCAAGCGAAGTCGCAGTCATCTGCCTGTTTAGTCATAATATTATACGACAACTGTTCACTATTCAAATCTACAAACGATTATTATGTTTCCAGGCAAACCCCTCCACTGCCACATCGAAAACTCTTGCAGTCTGCACTTGTGCCAAAAGTTCAGTCAACTGTATCCAGTCACTAGGTAAGAAATCCTTCAAATTAACGTCTATAAATGCTTAAAATGTCAAGCGAAATATTACCTTATTTGCTCACTAATAAGCTTCATTTTCCTCAAATGAAACCTCACTAAATGAGTTGATAAGCCAATTTCCTATGTTATGTAAATATCAAATTGTTTGCAATTAGTCATGTGATATAACGTTGTTGGACTCTATTCGATAGTGTATAAATTTAACGATTTACCAGTAAAATATTATGTATAAAATTATCCGGAAACATTGTTAATTACATTTATTCTATTGGACATGTTTTTGATCCGTATTTGAAAATTATTCCAACATAATAATTGCGATATGAAGCAGACGAAAAATATTTTAAACACTCATTTGTAATTCCATTTTACAGATTTACTAGGTAAGTGTAAGTCGATGGTCGTCGAAAGAGTAGAAATTACAAATGGTATTATTATCAGATAATTAATTTCGGGTCTTTATTGGGCTTTAAATTCTTCTCTCTCTTCTTTTATTTAGCGATATTTTAATACATATAAATATCCATACAATACCTATTCGTGTAAATTAGTAATGCTATATATAAATATAATGCTAAAGCCTATAAGCCATTGCCGGTCTCCGGCACGATAACTGCTTTTGCGGGGTTTATAAAATATCGCAATATATTTAATTTTAAAACTTATTAGGTATAGTTCGATCGCAAATCACGAAGAGTTTTTTTTGTACGGTATATTGCTGTGTGTATCGCACGGCTGCAATTGCATCGGTTCCAGTCTGATGAAAAAAAACCATCCACTAATCAAATATGATCAAAAAAGAAAAATGCCTAAAACATTTTTTTCCGATCGTGCTACAACTTTTTTATTTTGATGTCGCAATTGAATTAAATAAAACTAAATAAATAAATAAGTATTCCGGTACATTGTACATAGCGCCATCTAGACTATACTAAGCAAACGCTTGTGTCGAAGAGAACATTGGAAGCTAGTTTATAGGTACAACTTTATTCATCACAATCTACCACATCTATCTCGTATGTGTCAATATGCAAATATATAGGTACACTAGGTCAGGTCCTAACAAGGTTAAGCGATAAGTCAATGAACCTCCGTACAATCTAACAAAGCAATCATCCAGTGCAAATTATATAGCTAAATGTTATCACTTGAACTTGGCAGAGCTAATGTATCGTGACCATATGATTCGCATTATGCAAAACGGTTTGTGTACTAAATACAAAATTATTTGTTTTTGTGTGAATGAAAATAGCAACGACCACGTTCGACTTTTTCAATAATATAAGGTAACTTGTATGAAGATGAACTAGTTTTTTTGGCAGTTAGCTTAGCCCACACAAAATGAATTGTGTTTCCAATATAAGATATGATTCAGCAATCAATAACCAGAATATATATAAAAACCATAGATGATTTATTTACGAATGAGTTGTGTACCCACACATAAGCAAAATTAATATCAGCATCATTAAAATTCTCTATCCCACTGCTGGGCATAGGCCTCTCTTTGAATGTGCCATCTGCGTCGATCTTGTGCAGACCTCATAGATAAAGAACCCGCGACTCGTACAATGTCGTAATAAAAAAAATATAGGGAACTAAATCTGTGTTCTTATTCAGTGACTTTGCAACGGTATGAATGTGTCTTATGATTTGATATCTAGCCTTAGTTAAACTAAACATGGCTGTTAAACAAATACAATTATTTGCAGTCCACCAGGGAAAGTGGTTTCAAGTGGCTTGAGGTAAAAACTATATACAAATACCAGTATTGCTAGCTCAGATATGAATGCAATATTAAATCTTAATTACCTATTTTTCACTGACCTATCACAGACGAATGAAGAGCATTTGCCACTCTGTCATTGGACAGATTGTGCTGCTTTGTGATTGGTTGGTGAATTGTATAGAAAATCAGATTGAATATTGCTTTTATATCCGTACTAAGCGACACAGTTTTGTTTGTTTGCGAGTTTTTTAGCCTCGCTAAAGCGAGGCTAAAAAACTCGCAAACAAACAAGTCTCTACTCATTGGGACAGAGTTTTATACTTTTACTAGATATCTTTTTTCGCTTTATTTGTTTTTTTTGCACGAATGGTGTGATTCATTCCTTAGTTTCCTGTTGTGACTAAATAATTTTACATGTTGTGATGTTTTTTTTAAATGGGTCTGAAAATGTTCTCATTTTATTAGCGTCCTTAGTACAAAAATAATATCATTATGGCTGTTTTAGTTGTGTCTATGTTAAATATACATTATATATATGCGATTTGTGTCTCACGTATTATGTTATTTAGGATGTGTCCATTAATCTTTCTTTAAGTTTTTGTGTTTTAAATCTTTATATAGTAAATGGTTATGATTCTTTAATTTCTTTATCTTTGAGTAGTGTAGTATTAAGTTTAGTATTGAAAATGTGTTGCATAGTTCTACATAATCGAAAAAAGCATCAGAAGGAATAAGATGTAATTTTAAAACAGTATTGGTACACCAATAAATAAATATAATTCGCTTTTCAAACACAAACGCTTTATTGGGTCTCTCACAGCAAATTATTTTTCTATAGCACAACTTTCTTCTAAAAACTTATATTGGGTAAAATGATTTTCTTCCTACGTGGAGAATTGCTTAAATACCCCTAAGAATAAGTTGTCACCAACTAAACCTGAAGAATCATCACCGGTTTTATGCCATACCTTTGTGAAAAGGATAACAAAGCATCTTACTGCCTCTCATTCACTACAAAAAAATACCATACAAATAGAGCTATAAGTTGTCAGATAAAATGAAATTGTAATATTAAACCCTTTGTTTTTTGCCAATTTACAAAAATGGTACGAACACGGTATAGACACATATATTGCATACAATATTGCATCTTAGAAAGAAATTGTCAAAAGGATTATACCATATTATTGGCATTTATGAAGTTTGTTGGAGTCGCGTTTCTGTCACTAACAAATGACAAGCAGACACCCGTGGAACGCGTTCTTAAAAAAACGTAGCATATAAATACCGCTAATTTCCGCATATCATGAGCGCTAATATAAATTCTTACTTCTATATGAGCCCTGAGCTAAAATACAATTATTTACCTTTACAAACTACTGTTAAACTACTTTACAACTATTGTTATTTTTATTTTGCTTTGTATGCAATATTTTTACCTTTACCGCAATGAAACTAACCTATAACCACTTATAGCTCTAGTATGGTAGAAACACGCCAAACACAAATAAAACCAAGCATTCTCTTCTAGATCTGCCAGCATAATGAGTTCCAAAACAGCACCAGGCATCATAATGGCCACCGGAGTGATGGGCAAATCTCTCAAGGGGATAGCTGGAGTGTATCTTAGTAGAGATGCAGGATTGACCTGGAAAAGGATTCTTAAGGATTACTATTTCTTCAACTACGGAGATCACGGCGGAGTGCTCGTCGCTGTGAAGTATTTCAAGTCCAGAGGCGAAACTAGACGGATACTGTATTCGACTAATGAAGGGATTGATTGGAATTCTTATCAGTAAGTTTTTTAAGTATTTTCGGACTTTCGTGCAAGGTTTTAGTATAAATGTGTTGCAGAGAGGTGATTGAATAAAATATATAATTTTTTCTTTCAATATTACTCGTATACAGGTGCGTAAGGAAAGTGTTAACTTACATGACCATTATTAATAATAATAGTTACATATACCAATATACAAATGTTTCCTTCCTTGATTTATATTAATGTTGTATTTAGATTAATTAATGTATATAGCGTAAACCGTTTTAACTCAATAAGGAAATTAATGAATAAAAAGTATGAAACTTATTTGTTTAATTAAATGTTACAATAAGGATATAATGACAATTTGAAAACACCGGTGTAAAATAAAGGAAGGAAACAGCTTTATGAAATTAACTTCAATAAATAATTCCGTATTTTAAATAACAATTGATTACCTACTGCGATTATTTTTTTACTTGAAATAGGCTCACGCTTGACTACAACTTGCCTGATGTTAAGCAACGTTGTAATCTACGATCTAGCGCGATTGCCTAGAAGAAACCGGTTTACTCTCGACTTGAAGACCGACAAATATTAAATATTACTATGTATATTACTTATGTTTCACTTTATATTTTTCCGTAGGTTTCCTTTTCAAATAATATTATTTTTATGTTATAATTTTCAGGTTCAACGCAGATGACCTACGCATATACGGTCTAATGACTGAGCCAGGTGAAAACACGACAACATTCACAATGTTTGGTTCCGCAAACGACCACCACGAATGGATCATTATCACCACTGACTTAAGGAACACTTTCGCTCGCAACTGCACACAAGGCGACTTTAAAATCTGGTCGCCATCTCCACCAAATTCTTCCGTATCCTGTGTACTAGGTTCCAGAAACACTTTCCAAAGAAGACTAGCGCATACCAACTGCTATCACGGAGTTAGTTACGAACGAGCAGTTACGAAAGAAGTATGCGAATGCACGCGACGGGATTACGAATGTGATTTTGGCTTCATGCAATCTGGGAACGATTGTATTAGGAACAAGACAGCTACGAAATATGATCCTTTCGCCGTCCCTGCAGATTGTCGTCCCGGACATTATTATAAAAGGACAAAAGGATATAGGAAAATTGATGGCGATGTATGCACTATTTCTGGTTACATGTCATATGCTCCAGACATGATTCCTTGTCCACTAGAAGAGCCACAAGAGTTCATGCTAGTCGCGTTAAGAGACCGAATCGCTCGTATCGACTTGTTCGATAACACTACCATTTACCCCGTAAAAGACCAAAAGAATATCGTCGCTATAGAGTTTGACATTAAAAACAACTGCATCTATTGGGCCGATATAGAGATGGATAAAATCAGTCGACAATGTTTCAATAATGCCACCGCACAAGAAGTGGTAGTTGATACAGATTTGGCCAGCATTGAAGGCATGGCTTTGGACTGGATTTCAAACGTCCTGTTCTTTGTAGACGGAATGAGAAAGAAGATAGAGGCGGTTCGAACGGATTTGTCGAATGAAGGACGAATGCGTGTCACTATTTTAGACCAGAATACATTGAAGAAACCTAGAGGCATCGCCGTTCATCCGAGAGCAGGATATCTGTTCTGGACTGACTGGGACAAGGTAGATCCCAAGATCGCACGTTCAAACCTAGACGGATCCGATGTTAAGAAACTGTTCGGTAAACCAATCGTCCAATGGCCAAACGGTATAACCATAGACCAAATGTCCGAGCGCATTTACTGGGTGGATGCTATGGAAGACTACATTGCGAGCTCAGATTTGAACGGCAAATATTTCCGCCGCATCCTATGGAATGATGAAAGGGTAGCTCATCCTTTCGCTATAGCTGTTCTCAAGGACAAAATGTACTGGGACGACTGGAAAGAGAAGTCTATATTCATAGCCGATAAAGATACAGGGATGAATATAATAACGATCAACGATTCGTTCTCCGGTTTGATGGATTTGAAGGTATTTGCTCATTTCACTCAGCACGGAAGCAATGCTTGCTCGTATAAGAATACAAGCTGTGATACTATGTGTTTGGGAGGGCCTGATAATACCTTCTCATGCCTTTGCCCTGAAGGGTTCAAGATGACTCAAGGGAAGTGTATGTGTCCGAATGGAATGGAGCCCTCTGTGAACATGACTTGCCCGAAGAAAGCCGGAAGCGTTTGTGAACCTGTAAGTATCTATATAATTTTATTAAACAACTATGCAGATACTTACACAAGCAACACCGCGTGACACAAGTATTTATGAACTTTAAAAATTTATAATTACTTGTGTTGTGTCTGGTCGTTTCTATGTATATTAAGTATGTATTTACAAAAAAAAGTATATAGGTATGTATTATATCCGTTATCTAGTACCCACGACACAAGAGTTTGCTTAGTGCGGGGCTAGATGGCGCTGTTTGCAATGTCCCGAAATATTTATTTATTTATTTACTTGTCATTGGCTAGTTTATTAAGAAGGTAATCCAACAACCAACAACAACAAATATCCGCTCACTTGCCCCACCGCGCGCGCGCGCAACGCGCCTTTGCTCCTGGCCCCAGCGCGTGCCTATCTAAAATGCCCCATGAAAAAAACGTGGCCCCTCTACTTTGTCCCGCCATTTTTTGCGTCCGCCCGCGCGCGTCGGGTTTTATTATATAGATTCTAGTGACTCAATTTAAAAAAAAGTGTCAAGTATTATATATATTATTAAACTAGCTAAACAATCAGTGAAATGCAATGTTAACTACATATTGACATGGTTATAGCTGACTTCAAGGTCATGTTAATTACTACTTGGCAGGGTCTATTCTAAATTATCGATTTGTGAACTACTTCTCGACATGGGCAAGCCAGCGGATATAATAAAGAGACACGGGATTGTTTAAGAAAAAAAAGCAAAAACACTTTGTATAAGACTTTGGTACTTACGTTTTAAACTCACGAAGAAAATAAGAGGGCATAAGCGATTTTGACGACAGATAACTTGCGTATGATTAGTGATTTCATTTTCTAGCGTGTACTTTCCTCGGTACACGAATAGTATTAAATTCATAGTTTATTCATACTTTTCTATCTTTTAGGGTGAATTCACATGCAAGACCGGCCAATGTATAATGGCAACATGGCGATGCGACGGCAACAACGACTGCGGAGACATGTCTGACGAGATCGGTTGTCAGTGCGCTCCCCCCATGATATCATGCGACAATAACAGGTGTTACTTACCCAGCTGGAAGTGTGATGGAGATATGGACTGTGCTGATATGAGTGATGAACAAGGTAATTTATATATCTTCTTCTTTAACCAGTTCTTTGTGTCTATATCTCTTTATTTCATGACAATCACCGCTCAAATACTTTTACAAGCTCTTTTAAATTATTGATTATTTATTTAATTAATAGACGAGCAGCAATTTGCTGATCCATCTCTATGACACATTGCCAAAATTTATTTAAGTAATCCACGTACAGTCAGACTGATCATAGGTTATCAAGAGATTTTTCGTTTTCTGTCTGCTCGCTAGTCACTATCTTCGGCAACCTGTTTCGGTTAAAACAAAGTTGGTAAAGTTTAAACAACTTTTTAATTCACTTGTTTCTCGTATTCCAGACTGTGGCTCGCACAACTGCACCGACACTCAGTTCCAGTGCGCTAACGGACATTGTATCGACAAGCGGTGGCTCTGCGACGGAGACAATGACTGCAAGGATGGCTCGGATGAGAGGAATTGTAGTGTAAGTATAAAGTAATGTACCTATGTATAGGAAAATATTGAGTCAAATTGACAACATTGTCCTTTTTTTGAAGTTGGGTGGTACGTTGTTTGCGCGTAAAACGCGGAACGGATTTATTTGATTTATTAAACTGGTCTTGCTTACTTTTCAATGAACAGGCATTGCCAGCAAAAAAATAAATGGTCTTTAATTGTATTGTGGTTTGATGTTTTCACCAAGCGATTGAGTAAGAGCGTAAGAATGGCGACAAATACATCACTTATCATTTAAATGGCGTACTCATCCATATTCCGATTCATGAAAGATAAACGTGCATTTTTAGATCTCATCCAAACGTCCATTAATGAACTGCGCAAACGGCTTCGCTTGCGGCAACGAGTCCGGCCTGTGCGTGCCTAACTCGTGGGTATGTGACGGGGAACACGACTGTCCTTCCGGAGAGGACGAGAAGGAGGAACGCTGCAAGAACAGCACATGTGCACCTTATATGTTCCGCTGCCCGTCTGGGAAGTGCATATTCAAATCTTGGGTATGTTTTTTAAAATTATTTTAAGCTTTTTTGCGACCTTATCTATAGAGGCCTTATAAATGTGTGTGACGGAGAAAACGACTGTGTTTCTGGAATAGATGAAAAGGAAGAACGCTGCAAGAAAATCACCTGTGCACCTACCTGTACACCTTATATGTTCCGTTGCCCGTCTAGGAAGTGCATTTTCAAATCTTGGATAAGTTTGTTTACTTAATTGAGGGTTTGTTGCGAGCCTTATGTGTATATGTAAATTACTTATTTTACAACTTTTTATTAATGAGTAATAGAAATAAAGGCTTTTTTTATATGTATATGCGTGTAACGGAAACACGGCTGTCCATTGGATGAAATATGGTATGGTGATAGATTTGAGTCAAATTAAAGAACGGAATTTTTATCCTGGAATAATACAAGTAACATCGCAAGTCGCTTCGAGCTAAAGAATAAAAGTTCCGTTTTATATTTTGTATGTAATCATTTTGACTGACCGCGAGATAAATGTTTATTTTAACATTCCCAGGTATGTGACGGCGAGAACGACTGCAGCGACGTGGAAGAGTCTGACGAGAAGAACTGCACCAACGTGATCAGCCACTCCAAGCTGCTTCCTACTCCGGACTCGACGCCGCGGTTCACCTTCCCGGCTAACGGCACCTGCTTGGACTGGATGTTCAAATGCGATAATGGTAAGAATCCCACTAGTGACTAGCATAAAGACGAAAGTTTGTGCGTAATGTTAGTATTACACGAGTGCGGTATCTCAGTAAACTGTCCTGGACTGGAGCTCTCGTGTTCTGTTTACTGACACCAGACTATTTTATGCTAGCTTTTATTTGTGACCACAAGTCCGAAATACATGAACTTTTGATTGATTTGACAAAAACCGTTTTATTAGAAACAGCCAATTCGCACTAAACAAACTAGATTTATAGTTTCGAAGATTAAAATAAAACATTTAGAATGAACAGATATTTTTGATAAAAACTACAAAACCTTTGGTTTTCTACACGAGATCTTAGCTAGATATAAACCATCAGTCTTATCTTTCTTTTAGTCTAATTATACAACAGTTTGTATGGACAAAAGTTTGTTTATCTTTTTTCGTTCTTTTTTATCTGGCCAGGACAACTCCCCTGATGAATTAATTCTGCGGGGGAGTTACGACCCTCAGTCACGAGTAAATACGCGACTCAAGAGAGAGATACAACAGTTTGTATAGAAATGGCGCACGGGCGATTATTTTGAAGATTATACTTTTTTTAACACGAAATAGGCTTACGTTTGACTATAGCCTGCTTGATGTTAAGCACCACTATAGTCTAAGATGTAGCACGCTTGCCTAGAAGAAACCTTTTTTTTAATACTTGTCCCCTCTCTGTTCCAGGCAACTGCCTCCCCGACTGGTGGCGTTGCGACGGCATCGACGACTGCGGTGACCATAGCGACGAGGTGGGCTGCGGACTTATCCTGCCCGAGACTAAGACCAACAGCCCGGACCACTCCGCCGCCAGGCACAAGTGCGGGAAGAGCCAGTTTACCTGCTCACCTGGTGAGTACACAATGAAAGTAAAAAAGAAAGAAAAAAGCAATAAATTAAATGATTGTTATTTATTTTATTAGGCACACAACACAATACACAGAAAATACATGAGTGACAGCATAACATTTTAAAGGTATTGATCCATTCTGTGCATCAAACACATGCGTGCACAACATGATTATAAACAAATCCAATGTTCAGTAAGTTAAACTAAAGTTAAACAATTAAAATAAAACATATAATATGATACTTATGGAAATTACACTTAATTATAAATATTAAGCAAAATCATAAAAAAATACATAAAAAATGATGAAAAAATGATGTTATGAGTTACCTATTTACTTGTGCATTGTGATATTCTAATAAAGTTTCAAGAATTTTTGTAGTGGTAACAGGCTCCTTAAGAAAAAAACATTCTCCATAGGGCGCTGCGCTTCGGCCATTTTTTCGTGAGGGGCCCTTGCACCTGACGGGTTAAAACACCACACATAGAACAATACAAAAAATATATAATATTTGGCTAGTTAATCAACTCAACTACTTTAAAACTAGTACTAACCCAAAAACTAGTGTGACAGATACTACTGTCTACTAAGCCTTTATAGTACGATGCCAGCAAATTCATGCCGCTACTGTGCTTGTTTAGGATTCAGATTGCTTGTAATAAAAAAAATCTTGCCACATTCTTTAATTCAATCAATTGAGTGCAAAAATATGATAATATAATAATATTCCTTTGTTATATTTTGCACATCCACATTTTTGCTCAAATCACTCTATTAATCTATCTGTATCTTTCTCCTTCAGGCGTCTGCATCCCCCTAACATGGGTGTGTGACGGAGTGAAAGACTGCACATTCGGCGAGGACGAGAAGGAGTGCGTCAACAAGCACCGCCCCGTGTCTCCGTGCGGTCCCAACGAGACGCCCTGCGGAGACGGGCGCGGGTGCGTGGAGAACATCAGGCTGTGCGATGGGAAGTTCGACTGCTCGGACAAGAGTGATGAAATGCTGTGCCCGAATAAGACCGTAAGTGTTTAAGGATAAGGTTGATTTTTGAATAGGCGTACTTGGCAGGTATATCAATAATTTTCTAGCCGATGAAGCTGGGTTTGAATGTGACCGTAAGTGTTTGGGAATAAGGTTCATTTTTAACACACTACAACACTAGCACTACCTACGTTACACTTAAATTTAACATCAATTACAAATTTTCTTACACGCTTTTGGAAAACAGAATTGGTCCATTTTTCTTTTTAGGTTAACGTTACAAAACATGCCGCGTCAAAATGTTTATAAAAGTCATCTTTACGTGTGATTCATTTGTACAAGTTACTCATTACATATTATTATATTAGTATGTATTTACAAAAGAAAAGTATATAAGTATTATATCCGTTATCTAGTATCCACGATACACACGTTTGCTTAATGCGAGGCTAGATGGCGTTGTGTGTAATGTCCGGGAATATTTATTTTATTTGTTTGTTTATATGTATGCTTTTGTCCCTTGTAAAGAGCACTAGATATACATACATGTATAACTGTCGCTAGGTGAGTTCCGACCGGTCCATGTTGATGAAGGCGGCCGAGGTGCAAGAGCGGATATCGTGCTTGCACGCGTTAATACGCTTTCAGTCGCTCGGCATAAAGCCGACTTTTAACTGCTCCCGACGCATAGACATCACTAACGTTACTAGTCCGACTGTGAGTGTTGTACACAATTGAGTTTGATAGCATGTTCTATACAGGCATGCTCTACCTTGAGCCACAGTGTTCGCTTGTTCGGGCATCTCTTCAGGTGACCTCAAGGTCAAATGCCCGATGTCTATTGGAATAATAGATTCTTGTCGTTCTCTGTACTGAAGTTCCTAGCAGGATTGATTACATCTAGGTTTAACACTGGCTAGCGTACTGACTTAGGTCAAACTATGCCGTTAATTACGTAAATAATAGCTGACCCCTTAGACGAGAGGCGTATTTTAGTGAACGCACTGTCGCTGACTTATAGAATAGAACGAGCAATGTATGGGATTGACATAGCGATGCGCTCCGCGGGGGAAGAATTACCTCACTCCCATATGTACATTTGTCTTTCTATTCCATAAGCGAGCGTCAGTACGCTCATTAAAATACGCCTCTTGTCTAAGAGGGCTGGTGTCAAACCTAGAATTCTTGGCGGTGGGTAAACATTTCTACTGTAATTCTATGTTTATCTGGATGCTTAGACACTGCAAGATTTTCTGCTATCCAGGTTTCAACTACGCATATCGATTTTTATGTACTCATGTAATATTTTCAAATTTTATTAAATGTTTAACATTGAATGATGCTTATGATTCTTGCCGTGTATGATGCATCCGCTTTACAACATATGTACCTACATTATGGTCTTGTGACGTCTTGACCGATTCGACTTTTATTATGTTTAGCAAGTTAGAAGGTTACCATCTTGCCAAATTCATGCATCATTCGATAGACCATTGGATTGGAACTAATGCGTAAATGTATCTATGTAAGTTATCGTATCAAGTCTTCCCTTCTTCGATTGATCGCAAAATTTTACTCACATTTTTTACGGCAAAAACTTTTTAAGAAATCAAAAATCAAGAGTTTCCTTCTCATTCTCTCGCTCGACCTTTCTAACCGACTTCTCTAGAGGTTCTCGATTCTTCTGAATGGTTTTTTTATGCATCGTCTCTTTCCTTTCCCTCTATTCTAAATTCAAACCCAACGTTTCATTGTCCCTTCCTTATAGAAGCACAAGGCGACTGACTGCGCTCCCGGCGAGTTTGCCTGCGACGACGGCTCCGGCTGTGTGCCCAGCAGCGCGGTGTGTGACGGAGATAACAACTGCTGGGACGATTCTGATGAAGCCAACTGCACTAGCACCAACACTAATACCCATGTTTATCAGGTGAGAGAAGAAAAGAGCCACATTATTGTGACTAGTAAAATACTTCAATTTAACAGGCTACATCGAATCGATCGATGTAGACTGTTAGATCGAAGTATTTTATTTTATTGATCTAGTCGATTATTGAAATCTTTTAATATCGACGATAAAAATACAACTTTTAAATTGTACTATTATGCCATTTACGTTTAGATTTACCCATACACACAATACGCCGATAGATTTAGAATTTAGAATTAGAATTTTAGAATTTTTATATTTAGAATTTAGAATTTATTTATTTCTTACCTTAAAGATAACTTAACTAACAGAGTTTTATTTTTTTTATTACAATTGACCTTAATGTAGAGTTACCAGTGGCTACTGCACTAGGTACCCCTGTATCGCAGCAGCCACAGGTGCTTTTAAACGGTATGATTTTAATATGCAAAATTTCTTTTAGAAATTAAAAAATATTAAGAACACGTAGACATGGACAAATTTCGTTGTTCGGCACTTAGCTGATATGTCGATTATTTACGAAACGATAGTTAATTTTAATTTAATTCTAACATCACTCTGATTTAAGATGTGTACTTAAAGTAGGGACAAGATAATAGGTCACTTTTGACAGATGTCAGTTTTATATTCATAGTGAGGTGACCTGCTTAAAAACATCGATTAAATGAATGAATCGAATGAATCGATACAGACTTGAAACATATGTGAATTTTAAAAATGATCATGCGAATCCCTGTCCGATTATTATTTTTTCTTTCATAAATTAAAGGAGCAAAATAAGACAAGTACCTACGTAATTTAACAAAAAAATTGCTTTAATTCACTTGAACTATCGGAACTGCTATCTTCATCACTGCTGTCAGCACTCAGAGATATTATTAATTCATTTTCAATAATATTGTCTATTCTCACATCTCGTTCAAAATCTTGTAAAATTATTTTCTTTGTCTTCTCCACGACTTTTCGCCAGTCTTCTGTAGTGACTTCTGCACATGCAGTTTGTAGCAGAGTCATCATTTTAGCAGTACTGAAGGGTGGTTCAGTATTGTTCCGCGTTCTCTGGGTGGTTTCAATGGTAAAAGAGGCCCATCGTTAACTGATTCACGTCCAAAATAATTGTACAATTTCAGCACTAGTTCGCGAGATTGACTGTTTAGAGTTTTCCCCCGTTTCGACATAGTAAGACTGTAATGTTTTTCTTGTTTAATAATCGTTAAGCAATCGGAGTCCAATTTATAGCCAGGTAAACGTAGTCAGTAAGATCAGTTCAATGAAAAACCCGGATCAGAAGAAAATAACAGAGAGCACACCAATAACGCACAGTCACTTCGCACAACAACAAAAGACTGCGTCATCATCATGTTATGGCGACATGACATGCGTCATCGACAGGCACTGGTGTTGCCAGCAACATCCACCTAAATTGCACCCAACATGAATGACCTTTCTATTTAGTTATTTTTTTGTATTTTTATAGTTAGTTAAAAGAATAATAAATATGTATAATTAGGTTTTACTATAATCACAACGTGGTTATAAATTTATGGTGATTTTTCTTCACAAGTAATCTTTGCATTCGATTCAACTTACAATCCTATCAGCTTTCGATTTTTAGAGTAACATCCCTAGTGTTTAAAAAGAAAAAGGGTTGACTGACGCAACATTGTAACGACGTTCAGTTCTTTAGATCAGAAATTGTTTATTATGTTTAGAATGGTTTATTAGTGAAAGCAAATCGTAAAATTACTCGTATCGGTCATTATTACAATAAATATGTAAACGTAATTGAAAAAAGTTAAGCAATTGTGCAGTTCTTATTTTATGCCCGCCGTTACAAGGTCACGTTGTTGAATTTTGATGAAATGTCAAAATCGACCTATTATCTTGTCCCTACTGTACTATTAACTGTACTAACACCATTTGGCTACTGATTTCGCTGGATTTGACGACCCTTTGTAAGGTTTAGGTAGAACAAAATGTCTTTGTAAATTGTATGAGTAGAACCAATGGACGAGACTAGTCTATATATAGTTACTAATTTCGCAGTTCCTAAGCATCGGCGTGGACCAATCATCGATCAACTCGACCAGTTTCCTGATCTCTTGTTGGATGGCTCAGCAGAAGATGGTGCTGTATAGCTTCTTGCCTTCCATTTCTAAAGTCAGCGACGGGAAGTGGACCAATATGTCTTGGACTAATGATAGTATTTATAAGTGAGTACCCCATTTTTTTAACTACACCAAGTTTGTATTCTTAACCGACTTCAAAAAAAGGAGTACAAGTCTTCTGAATGGTTTTATTGTTTGTTTATTCCTGCAAACGAGCAGTATGGAATTCAAACGTCTCGTTTACATACAAAAGTGTGGATAAGAATGCGACATAAACGTTGCCTAAAATATAGATAGATAAATAAACTCTACTAAAATTGTTGACACATATTAAAAACGAACAGTAAAAAAATATTATCTTAACAATATTAATATACACCTTGATAAAATCAGGTAGTTTTAAGCTTAACTGGAAGGCCTATTTAGAATCATATGAATGTCCCGCATTACTTAAGGCAAATTTACTCCTAACGCTTTATAAGATTTATTACAGGCAAACAAAAAATACTTTTGAATGTATAATTTTATGCCAATCAATTGATTTTTACTCGTATTTCCATCTCATACTTGATGGATTTAAATTATTTTTAATAATTAATTACTATTAATTATTTTTCCCACAGGTTCACAAACTTGGAGCCGTACACAAATTACAACGTAACATTCTTTATTAGAGACAGCAAGTCCAATAAAACGTATCCATCGAACAAATACGTGAATACCACTACTGGCGAAGGAGGTAAGATTATTGATATATATATTTTGAATTACTTATTTTTAGTTACGTTTTAAATAAAATAACAATGAAATTATAAAATCTACAACTTATGCTATGCGCATGCAGATCTGGCTTAGCTCTTTATGTGTTTTTATAGATTTTGTCATCGAAACAGTACAGTCTAAATATCGTGAAAAAAATACAACACCACTTGAGCAGCAAAGATGAGTTACAAAGCTATTTAATTTTTAAAAACCCTATTTACATTACTATAAGGATTTTACAAAATATTACTTTCATAACAACGCCTTTGCTGTAGTTTTGATCAATAACTTCCAAAATCCAAACTTGTTAAATAAACCACAAATATTTTTGTTTCCAGTACCGTCCCCGCCTCAGCGACTAACCATCCGTCAAGGCATAGGCTCGCGCCTGCAAGTACTGTGGGACGCCCCCGCCTTCCCCCGCGGCATCATCCAGTACTACACGTTGTTCCACGCGCCGCCCATACCCCCCATGAAGCGTATCATTCCGGCGGCAGGAGCCAATATGTCTGTCATCGTAAACTCGTACTTCCAGCCCAATGTCAACTATTCTTTCTGGGTAAGTTGTTGCTTTTAGAAAAGTTCCGAATTTCAGAAATACACATCATCAGTGTTACACTAAATACAGTTACACTAGCACACACACAAGTCTCACTAGTACACACATGTCTCACTATCAGTCTAACACACACAAGTCACTCTAGCATACTCAAGTCACACTAGTGCACACAAGTCCTACTAGCACACTCAAGTCACACCAGTACACACAAGTCCTATTAGCACACTCAAGTTACACTAGCACACTCAAGGTCGCACAAGTACACACAACTCTCACTACCACACCCACAATCTCACATGCCTTAAGATCTCGTCTGTTCTGACACCAGAGTTGGCCACTCTCATACGAACTAACTATATCCCTTATTTCAGGTGGTAGCAACAAACAACGTGTTCACCTCAAACTACACAGAGACAGCCTACATCACATTCGAAGAGGCCGGCGATATAGACGACATTAACAACGTCAGTATGTCTCGACCCACCAACACATCGGTGTATCTGGAGTGGCATAAGATACCAGGTGTGGAGAAATACAAGGTCGATCTGAGACTGCCCAACGAATATGCGAAGAGACAGGCTATGTATACTGTGAAGAATAATATTACTGGTAAGTTTTGTAACTATTACTATTTTTATTACTTAATTTTAAACTTAATCCCCAAATCCAAAAATAATGAAAACAAATAAGATACCAGGTGTCGAGAAGTACAAGATTAATTTAAAACTGTTGAACGATTATGCGAAGACGCAGTCTAAATGTACTGATAAATAATATTACGGGCAAGTCATTTAGTATCTCATGTAGTACTGAAAATAAATGTTCTAGATACAATAAACAAGGTTTGAGCAGAGCGATGTAAGTAATGTTTTCTAAAGTCACAAACCTGCCGTAACGGCTAGTGCTTTTCTGGACGATCCAAAAAATGCATTTTGACATGTATAATGGGTGGGGTGATTCAGTGCATTCCGGGCTTTTTTATTCATTTTATTACCTATACTAATTAGTTAAACAAAAAAGCGAGTGTGGCTCAGTGGTGTCAGTGTCAGCAAATAAATATTTCATTACATTTCCTGGTTCGAATCCGACTCCACACTGACATGACTTGTATTTTCAAGTTATGTGTGGATTTGCACTCGCTTAACGGTGAAGGAAAACATCGTGAGGAAACTGACTTGTTTGAGGACCACAATATTCTACCTATCCTATAACACAAGTGAACTCCCCTAACAAATTAATTCTGCGGGGGAGCTGCGACCCTCAGCCATGAGGAAATACGACTCACAGAGAGAGAATTAGTTAAACAAAGTTAAAGGCTCCTGGAGCAGGTTACAAAATAACACTTCAGAATTCTTCTTCATAATAAGTGACTACTTTTTACTCAACAATATTATTGTCGACTGCCCTTTTAGCTTAGTTGGTAGTGGTTCTGCCTTCTAATCTAGGGTTACGAGTATAATTCCCGCATAATTACTTGGGAATTATGAATTTCAAATTTGTAATTACTTGTGTCGAGTCCGGTCGTTTCTATGTATGATAAGTATCTATTTACAAGAGAAAAGTATATATGTATTATATCCGTTATCTAGTACCCGCGACACAAGCGCTTGCTTAGTGTGTGGCTAGATGGCGCTGTGTGCAATGTCCCAAAATATTTATTTAAAATTAAAATAAAATTTTAACTATTATTTTCTTTTCCAGTGTCTGACCTACCCCCCGGCTGCGAGATGTTCATCGACATACGCGCAATGAAGGGCACATTCTCGAGCGATCCCTTCTCAATACCTCTCAGAACTGAGGGCGAGCCGGAGGAAACCATCAAGCCTACTGTGTCTCTACTGCCTAATAAGAATACTGTGCAGGTAAAGGAAAGAAATAAAATATTATTAAAATCATAGTACATACATGGTACAAATAAATATATGAAGTTATAAATTTGCTTTCGCATGTTGATACGTTAAGGCAAGATTATAGTTAGGTACATGTTATTACGGTAAACTGATTAATAAATAAATAAAAAAAAATATAACTAAAAGAAAAACAAATTGTGTTAGTGTTATGATTTCTTATATGATAAGAAATGTGTATATTTAATGTATTTTTTTAAATGTTGACAATTACGCAATCTCATTGGCTTTTCTTATGGTTGGGACCTAAACAAGCTATTTTCATTTACTAATGATTGATTTCTTCTCAAAAAAAAATCACATTATTATTGCTAAAGTTATTTAAATCTTATTGTTATCAAGTCCTTACATTGGCTGGATTAATGAAAGCTTTCAAAGCCATAATTATGTGTTTTCATTAGTAAGTTAAGCTATAAATTTCTTATTAAATATGTTTGTTATTCTCAGTTGGAATGGAGTCCACCCAAAGAAGATCGCTACAAAGGCAAGAAGTTGACTTATGAAGTACATTACTCGAACATGATCCACAGAACTAATCCCGGCGAGATGTCCAATGGTAAGAAGTACATACTTCTTCATATCGAATGAGAGTAGCCAAATCTGGTGTTGAGAGTTACACTACAGTGTGTGGTTTTTGGGGCTATAGTCCGCACGAATGCTTTATGTTTATTGCTAATTCGACAAAAATGGAACTTTTTACTAAGTTTCTTTCCTACTCTTAATTTATTATATTCGCCACTTACTAGATATCAGGCGAATTGTAGTAAAATGCGAATCCATCTATAGTGAATATATCTAATAAAGCTGAAGAGGGTAATACATCTGAACATAGGAGATATTAGAAAAAAAGGTTTGGGTATAGTTTAAAGCGATAAAAAAACACGATTCAAATATTAAAAAAAAATATTCTGATTATGTTTCTCTATTTAAACGCTTATCACGCAAAAACGGCTAAACGGATCAACTTGATTTTTAGTATGTAGATAGTAGAAGGCCTTAGGAGCGCCATAGGCTACTTTGTATCCTGAAATTATGCGACCGAAGCCGCGGGCGTCCACTAATTTTGTTATAACTTATTTACATTATTTTTTGTATATTTGCTATTCCAGACACCCGCATCCTCACGAACGGCCTTAAGGTTGACATAGACAACCTACATGCGTGTGAGTCGTATATCTTCGCAGTGGGTATACTGGGCGGACCTCTGTACAAGACACCGGAGATTATGACTCGACAGAAACCTGGGTAAGTAAATAATAATAAATCAATACTTATTGATTATGATTAAGTAGTATATACTACTAGTAACATTACACATAAAGCATTTTCGAGAATTGATGGTGGTGGACTTACTTGGAAAGGAACAAATGCAAACATCAGGTGGGCTGTTATATTGTAAGAGACGCAAATTTATACCATCTACGAAATATATGACGCCATTTGTGATGTTTGATTAATGAGCGTTTTAGAAAATCATTTTAGAATAAAATAAATACCAGTAAATTTTACATCAAGTACCTTTCATATCTAATGCATTACATGTACTCGAAATTTATTACTAACATCTATTTTTGTACCAGTGCGGGCGTGCGGAACCTGACAGTGGACTACGACGAGACGAAGGCTCAGCTGAAGGTGTTCTGGGACGCGGGGTGCACTGCCTCCTTCAGCCCCGTCACATTCAGGGTAAAATTACTTTCTCGATTTTTTTTTACTGAAACGGTGTTGCACTTGGCCATAGTTTGTCTAATAAAACCAGTATCGTTTATTTACCAGAATACTCTATTTTTTATTAAAATAAAATAAATAAAAATAAATATTCCGGGACATTGCACACAGCGCCATCTAGCCCCACTATTGTCCATGATTGTTTAACCGCTTACTTTCCTTAAAGTTCTTTGATTATAATTTATTTGATTAAAGCATAGAAATACAGGGGATTTAAAAACCCCCTATCTGTCCTACTCAAATTACAATGCACAATGCAGAAAAAAGTGTAAATTTAAAACTTGTATAATTCTAACTGCGATCGCTGTTCGCTTTTGGTTTCACATAGTTCCTAAATAATTGCAACATATTAATGTCTAATTAAAACTTATATTTCTATTCCAGTTGGAAATATTCGAAGAGACTCGCAGCAAGCGCAGCAAGTTCGACCTGCCGCCCACCAACCGCACCAAGATGGAGTACGCACTGGACGGAGTGCCCGTCGGGGCGCGGTACAACGTCTGCGTAAATGTGAGTAATAACATAATTAAATCTGTTAAAAAATAGGTTTTATTTCCTCCTTCAAAGGTCTAACATAGTTATTCCGCCAAGCAATAATTTAAAATGTTTTTTAGTCGGGATTATGATTAACGTTTAATTTCAACTGTCATGATAATGCTGGTTTCCATTAGGTACAATAAAGTATCAAAAAATAGTGTGTGTGTAAGGTTTTATTCTGCAGAAATCTCGTATTGTATGACTTTCCCGTGTACTCCTTACAAATTTTAATAACGAGAAATACACAATGAATGTGTGTAATTTGTGTTTGTAACATTAGTAGTATTAACAACTGTTCCTTTCAGGTTGCAGTAAAAGACGCGGAGGTGCGCTGTGTGAGCAAGCGCAGTAAGTACCTGGCGCCGCCGCTCGGGGTGGTGGCGTGGGTGGCGCCCAACGGACACGTCATGGTGAGCTGGCAGGACCACGGGGAGAAAACACATGCGTAAGTTTCCCTTCACTAAACACTTATTTATAGACGAAATAAAAAAAAATATTACACTAAGTTTGTAGGGTTCGAACTTAAGTTTTGCATTTCCCAGGCGAAACGCTTTATGTAACAAGTAGCCAGGCCTCAGTCGCGACTAGAGTTAAAGTAAAAATGTATAAGGTGACTTACCGTCAGTAACAATTGTTGTTTTTTGGCGCTACTAAATAAGATATTACCGTATTAAGTAGTGTAGTATCTCCGTATCAAATGGAGTCATTTGATTTGTGACGCGGCCTTTGGGTCCAGTTTAAACCGATGAATAAAGGTCTTAAAATCACGAGTCCTACCACCGTAAACATTTTCCAACAGACAACAATAACACCAACAATTTATCTTCCAGCGGTCTGAAATACGAAGTGCTAGTATCCCGCAAGGAGATCCCCGAGTCCCTCCTGCACCCCTCCCCCGACATGACCCTCAGCACTGCGGAGTCCTCCCCGCTCCTCCTGCAGCTGGCTGCGTACGACAAGGGGCCGCTCTACGTGGGAGTGCGGGCCGTCACCGCGCAGGGGTACTACAGCGACCTCAGTGAGGTGCATACTCTGGAAATGCAAGGTGAGTCTAGTAAACCTTTTTTATTTACTTAATTTCTTTGAGAAAGACATATTTTTGTCAGTATGTTCGTCCGCGTCAATCTCAGAAACTACACAATCTTCGTTCGAATGCGAATCCTCGAATTGATACGCGTAATCTTGGATGGAAAATTACCCATCTTAATAATTCGAGTAGTAAACGTTACCACCACGGCGGATTTCTCTCTATTCCTCATGCAACTGTCAAGTTCAACTTGGGAGTGAGGACCTTCACTGCTCAGGGGTACTATAGTGACCTCAATGAGGTGCATACTTTGGAAATGCAAGGTGAGACTAGTACATTATCACGTTACTTAGTACCTAACTGTATTTATTCTGGCATAATAAAATAATTTGTATTTTGAAATATTTTTATAAAGGCGATACTTTATGAATATGTGAGTGGCTCGGCAGATAGACACTGTTTATGGTGGAAGTGCTGAAATTCGATATTTCAGCACTTCCACCGTTTTTTTTTGCAGCGTTTTATTTCTACATATATTTTAAGATCTGCAGAACAGTACTGGAGGCTGTGTTTCCTGCTAACTATAATTTAGGGGACTTCAAATACGCACATATAACTCAAAGATTTCAACGGTGGTGGCCAGTTTTTGAGGGGTCCAAAAATTAGTAATCATTTATTTTTTTATGTTATTTACTCCAGGTTCAGAAGCCGAGCCCCTGTCGGCCGTGTCCGCGCTGTGGTGGGGTGCGGGCGCCGCCATCGTGTGCGCGCTGGCGCTGGCGGCCGCGCTCGTGCACACGGCGCTGCGGCACCGGAGACTCGCGCGCTCCTTCCTCAGGTTCACCGCGCACACGCCGCGGTACGACAACAGGCGGGGACAGGCCACCATAGGGGAGCACGGTAAGGAAATATTGACAAAATATGATATTCATAATCATGATCATCTGAACTTAGGTGTAATGCAGCGATATATAGTAGTATAATAGCTATCAGTGGTAAAAAACCGCTAAGACGTTTACTATTATTAATGCAGCTATACAGTGAAATTTCACAGGAGGTCTGTTTTAAGTCGAACGTACGCATACCTTTATCACTACCCTGTTTAAGTTACCGAAATCTAATAGCCAAGGCACAAGCTTGTGTTAAAAAAAGTAATAACATATTGTATGTCAATATAATCAATCTCAAGATTTGCTTGGCAGCACCTTTTTATATCTTCTTTTGTGTTTGAAGTCTTCAAAGAAGGCATTTATATCATTATTGTACTAGGCTTTATTATCACAGTTTTGTTTTTAATAGGATGTCAGTAAAACCAATTTAATATATAAAAACATAAAAACTTTATTCTCTACATTACAGATGACGACGACGTGCCTCCGATTCACGGTTTCTCCGACGACGAACCTCTCGTCATCGCGTGAGCTGAAACATAACATGTGATTACTATTGATCTTGTCATTCTATATAGTATTTCTAATTTGTAGTCAAAACAACTAAAATCTAATGTTAACCAAATTTTTCAGTTTTCTATTTTTGAAGTTAAGTTGATCTTGTCTGATTTGGGTTTTGTTTTTTGTAATTACTAAAAACTAAACATTGTGTACTAAAAAGAAGACTATGGAAGTTTAAAATGTTTGTTCGTAATCGAGGCTTGTTACAAAATTCTTATGAAATTTAATTTAATGAGAAAACAGTACGACCGAATTTTGGAAAATTGATTTGTGTTTCTTTTTTTTACTTTTTTTACAATATGTCCTAAAAGAGTATTATTATATCAAACGTAGGTTTGGTTTGGACGACATTTCTTACGACATTCAGTAACTACGTTTTGGAAATTTTTAAAAAGTTTTTTTTTATTTGTCGTCCTTTCCTCCTAATATAGTAAGTAACTTAGTAAAATTTAATTGTGTGTATTTCATTGTTTATATCGATATAAAATAGTGGATACCGCAGTGTAACGGGCTGTAATGTCTAAGACTTGTTAAATAAATGTATTTGTTGTAAGCATATATAGTTTGATGCAGTGCTTTAAAAATAAGGTAAAATATTAGATTTTATTTCGGTTACCACCTTAAAGCCCCTAGGGTGGCTTGATAAACTCTCGATACCAGAGTTGGCCACTCTCATTCGATAAGAAGAAGAAGAAGCCTTACCACCTAATTTTCTTTAAAAAACTTATATCTTATATCTTATATGACACAGTATAGTTAGTTATACTTTAAAAATATTAATGTAAAAAACATTAAAAAAGTTCTTTCATCATTGCATAAAAATCAATAGGAAAATTTTGAAAATAAATGTGTCTAAATATACCTTTATGTAAAGCATTGTATCAGACCATATTTTATCGCTCATTTGGATTTTATGTAGATAGTTCATTATATCGTCTAACCGCAGCTATCTCATTTATTTGATCGAGTTCGACACCAAAGATCGTTATAAGTACAATTATTGTAATTATAATAATTTATTTTCCAAATCTGTGTTGAACTTTGTAATTTTTTCTTCATCTTAGGATCTCGACATTCCCAATGTATGTGTATAGATTTTGTTGTTTAGTTCCTAGTTTACATTTACCGACAGAATAATTGCACATCGGGGTTCATTTAACGTTTGCAAATTTGACTTCTATTTAATTTGTTCATTCGCAAAGAATGAACAAACAATTGACAGTCGTCTTACAGTAACAAAGGTTTGTAAAATTGTGTAAAGAAAATGGCGGAAATATAAAGTCATGTTCAATTAGTGTGGACAGTAATACAGACCAATAAGGGAACGCTAGACTGCGCCATATTTTGTGAAACGATTGTCAACTGTTTATTCATTAATTTATTATTATCTCTATCTTGCCTTGATATTAAATGAATGTCCGATGTGCCAATATACTGTCTCTTACTATTTGGTACTACGTCGCTCTCATAGTAGTGAGTAAAACAACTCATTTTTTTAATTTAACGGTTGTAGCTTGGACTCTTGATGTCTTATGGAATAAAGTAATATAAAAGACCGGATAATAAAAAAATAAAATTTGATATAATATTGTTTCATTTTTGATTCCTTGATAGTTAAAGTTGTTCAGATTTGTGTACGGTAAGGATTAAAATTGGAGCTTTGTCTGTTAACTTAATGACAGAACTTGTAAATTGTGTGGATTTGTGAATTTGTAAACGCGAGTAATTTTTGAATCAACCCTGCCATCACTCAAATAGTGGCCAAATTCAAGCCTGTTTTAGTAAAAATGCCTTAAACAAAGAAATCTAATATACAAGTAGTATAAGTTTATCTGTGATAAATTTATGTACTACATCCACTGTAATGTAGAGAAACTAAATGATATGTATTGTAATGTAAATATATCTCTCACCTAATCCCCGCTAACTAGGCTGTCCATCTTCATAGTCCAGTCCCGGACAGGTGACAACACGTACCCGTTGTCCCGGGACACAACTACGCCGGCGATACTGCTGTGTCCTGCCACTTCACAGATGAGGGGACCGCCTAATCCTGTCTATTAAATAATGTTTCAATTGTGAATGGATTATATATTCTAGGTAAAAAGGGTTACAGGTATCTATCCTACGACAGGTTTTATTCTAAATTTCCAAATAGTTTAGTGATATTGTACTGCCGCTCTTAAAAGTTTTTTTTTAACATGAAATAGGCTTACGCTTGACTACAACTTGCCTGATGTTAAGCAACGTTATAGTCTACGATGTAGCGCTTGCCTAGAAGAAACCGGTTTACCCTCGACTTGAAGACCGACAAATTATAGTTCAAGGGGAATAGAGATTCGGGCAAGGAGTTCCACAGTTTGGCTGTTCGCACGATGAAAGTCAAGTTTTTTGTTAGGTACCAGTAATATCTGTTGGGTATTGTTATAAATGTTTGATGTACTTATGTTAAGATGGGCAAGTTGCGTGTTAAATGGTAACAATTAATGGCTGGCTCGTTCAGGATATAGGATATTATTACTCCGTATCATATCACCTACGTAAGAGGGCTATTTTATACCACAATAGCCGATATAGTAAGAGTTACTATTGTAACAAAAACGTCTGTCTGTCTGTATGCGGAAGAATGTGTGCCAGTATTTTGTTTTCACCCAACAGGCGGATATTTGATCACCAGGGCACCTGAATAGGCAATAGGGTTAAAGGTAGACCATGCCAGATTTATAATAAAGTTGAAATAAAGTTTCCATACCACAGTTCCTCGTGTCGTAGTGTTGACGCAGAAGCTGTCTTGTGTTCGCTTGCCACCTGAGCAATTACGTACTGTCGCTCGTTGCCACCTTGGACGGGGTTGCCTTATACCTGGAAACAAAATAAGGGAGTGAAGAGAAGTAGGGTTGAATCATAGTCTTACGATAATAATTATCATGATTATAATCATCGTTTGCTTAGTATAGGGCTAGATGGCGCTGTGTGAAGTGTCTTGTACCTACTCTCATTTAATTATAAAGCTACAAATAGTATGGATAGGTAGAAAAACGTGTCTGGTTCCATTCCGATTTCAGTTTTGTTTGTAACCCAATATATCTGTTTTGATACCGATATCTATAAAAATGTGTCACGTCTGTCACATGCTGTTGAAAACATGTACCTATGACAATGTAATCTACCTATTTTATTTACTTTCCCAACTACGAGTATGTCGGGTAAAATGCGTAGAAATAGAACTCATTTCTGGTTTCCTATAATGAATAATTATGTAGCATTTTCCCAAGAGGCTTTCCATACAAATGAATTTCGTGGTTCCAACCTACCTTGGCTAAGTCCGCCCCAACCATAAAGTCTGCACTGGTTGCCAGTCTGTGGCGCTCCGAGGCATGCTGGTTGTATCGTTCTACTCAGTTGCAGAGGCTGCATCCAATGCTGGAATTACATCGTCAAAATAAATTAGCTCATTATTGTTATAACGGATTACATTATGGAAATCTTATACTAGAATCTTTACTTTAAAAGTATCTCTCAGATCCATGTACATAAAAAAAAACATTCCTATGTAGACCAAACTACGCTCTCCATTACCAATTCCCAGCAATCTAAAATCTTCAAAGCCAGATAAAAACGATTCTTATTTTTTGGGGAAGCACTGGCACCGTTCTAGTTTAAAAACAATTGATTGGTCGAGTATCTTATTCATATTCGGCCCTACCAGCGCTGTAAGATAAATTCTAGAAGTAATGTATCTTACCAGCAAAGCCAAATTATTCTCCACCTCTCCCGGTCTATATTTGGGATGTACATGTACTGTGGCCACGCGAGACTTGACCTTCGTCCTGTCGTTCAAGTCCCAGAGACCAGCTAGCACCGTCACGTCGCCTGGAGCTGTTCTATAATATGGAATTGAAAAGCTAGAAAATCTGTCAAAAATACAAACAAATAATTAAACTGCAATACAAGTGGCTTTACTACTGCCGTACTAGACAAACAGCCGTGACATCCAACCCATGGAAGCGCCCAAAATAGAATGCCACTTTTCAGTCACCCATCCAAGAACTGACCACGTCGACCTTTGCTTAACATTGGTCATCCACATGCTATTCCCTCCGCTAGCTGAACAGTTCAATTGATTTTTGGTCGAATTTGATCTAGTTAATATGTGCTTGGTATACAAATTAAGTAAAGTAATTCAAATTATGTAGATATAATAAAATACCCTTGCGTGCAGTCCCCAACAGTGATGGCGGCTCTAGGATGTACCAGTGTCGCGTAGCACAGGACATTGTGCTGCCTGTTTGTGAGAACCACCAGCGCCAGCCACGGCTGAGTACCGCTTGCTGCTTCACCTTGATTACCTAAAACAAGAAAGAATACTGAGAAATAGTTCAAAATGTTAATATAATCTCTTTTGTTATTTTTTTTCTATCAGGGAAATTATAAACATAGTGGATATAAGTAACTCTCTATAATCTAACAAATCTAACTAAAACAATTTGACAAATCATAATTTTAGGACGTTATCGTTTTTCAGTGATAGGTTTATGCTGTTATATTTTTTTCTACGCTAAATTAGTTTCATTTTGTATTACTTATTAGATTTGTTGCTGATCTTGATCCTGGTAGACAACCAGGTTAATACTTTTTGTAAACTTACTGGTTCGAATTTGACCCAATTTCCCTAACGGTTGACAAGCAACAATTATAAAATTACATATATAGTTATGTGTCATGCATGAAATATAATGTTTACCTTGTTAACGCAATTGATTTAATAATTATGAAATTCTCACCTCTTTCATTAATTCTTTTCACTGCAACATTCCCACATTCATTAAACAGCTGTTTTTCATCAAACACCTCTTCAACTTCCTCATTTTCAGGTGATCCCACCAAAACACTCAAGTCTTCATCTCTATAAGTCTGCTTATTGAATACTCTGCTCGTATTTCGAAATAGATTGAGTAATTTAAAACCTTGAAACACGTGGAAATCAGGATTTGACTGGAAGCTTATCGTGTGTCTTTCAGCATCGTATGCTATATCGGTTGATGGCGTCGTTAGTTTTATTGGCCTGGGAATTTTCTTTTTCTTTGCCCCTAAAAAAACCAATTCTGATTAGTACTTCAAAACATACATCGTCTTTAAGAAAAAGAGTACTCCTGACAAGGATATCTTGTGGGTTTATCACTATAGTGATCTCTTTCAGATTACCAAGCAAGTTAGGATCTTCCTTTCCAAGACAATAAAACTTACCTTTTCTTGGGTCTATAGTCGAATATCCGAAATCTTCCACGTCATCATCATCATCATCGTCATTTTCATCTGGTACATAATCGTCATCACTTCCACCGTATGAAAATCCATTGTTTCCATTAGCATAAGGCCTTTTAGTAGGATAGATTCCATGATCAGAATATAAACCAACTAAACCAGGTTTTGGCAGCTCGTCTACGTATTCGTGAGATTCGATATAATCAGAGTATTTGGTATTGACGCCTTTCGGTTTGGACTGCACTTTGGTGTTTCTTATATTCGAATAAGGGTCTTCATAATCATCTTCTGAAGTAGTCACAACTTTTGATAAAGGTGTCGAAGCAAGTTTGATATTCTGTCGCTGAGACGAAAATCTTTGTTTCAGTAGATAGTCACGTTGTTTTAGAGAAATATTGGTTTCTGTATCTGATCTTTTGAAACGATTCGAAGACTGTTGTGGAAAATAAATAATATCAGATTCAGATAGCTCCTCGTTGGTATTTTTTGGGTCAATTGGTAATATGCAGCAGACAAGTGGCTCGTTACTGTTAGAAGCTGGGATTCTGAAATGGAAATTAAATGTAAGTTAATGTAGTTTGCAGTTGCCTTACACTAATAAAATCATAGTGTGTACATACCTTCTTGCATATTCGTAAACAAATCCTTTGAATTGGTTACATTTTTTCTTAGTTGTATACGTGCATATATTTTGAGATTCTCCAACTTTATTTAAAGTAGTAGGTAGAGTTGGTAACTTGTATTCGCTAAATGAAATTCCTGAGCTTGAAGTGTCAGTCACTTGCACTGTACTTTGTGTCGGATGTACAGAACTGGATATCGGATCCAGGTTATTTAATTCACTTGTTACAAATTTCTCGTTTTTCGGATAACTGAAAATTAACACATCTTCAAACTTGTTACGAATTTTGCCAGGCTTTGGTATATCTGGTTTTTTATTCACGTTTTCCATAGCAAATACATCTACATCATGATTTTTCATGTGTTCTTCTTTTTTTTGGATTGCACTTTCCGTAGCAAATATTTCTACGTCATGATTTTTCATATGCTCTTCTTCTGGCCATCTTACTTTATTTTCCTCAGTATTATTTGGCATCAATTTTGCTGTCCGGTCTCTAATAGGTTTCAATTTATTGGTGAATAAGTCGTCATCTCTGAAGATAATTCTCGAGCTTTCGTCGTTTTGGAAATCACTGGTGTCTATTTTCGGTGGGGTTGGGCTCACATTTTTTAGGTTGTTCAATTTGCTGTTCATCCACCAAAATTCTCCGTTTAATTGGGCGTGTGCTAATGAAATAGCTAGTAAAATGTGGAGAGTGATTTGTGCCATTTGTACGTGATTATGCGATGCGTTTGATGCAGTGGAGTGGAGTGGAGGATGTTGCACTATGTTGGATAATTATCGTGATTTCACGCAGCCGCTCGCTTTTATTGAGTACAATGTGCTGATTTGTGACGATCAATGCACAATGCTCGCGCGCCCTATGACAACGATTTGTGGTCGACCGTTGAACTGCGCGCCTCACTTTAGGTCTAATGGGTACGGTCAGTCCGTTAGGCAGGTTAGTTTATAAATTGTTTTTTTTACTATTTATTGATTAGATACATATTTTTAATATACCAAATCTATTTTAGTAAAGGGTACGTTATAGTTATTTGGTGTTTAGGATTATTTGAAACAAGTTTATAAATTAAATATAAATGTACATACCCAAGTTGATAGACCAGCATGTGAAATGTGAACATTAATATTAAGTAAGCAAAAAAAAAGTTAAATTTAAATTTGGTTTGTAGTATTGTATATGTTTTGTGTAACCCACATATCCTGTCCAGGAAAATTGTTCCTCTAACTGTACTCTATACACCGTGTAAAGTTTAGTCATTAAATACTTTAGAGATTATTACTTTCGTCCCTGACCCAAATAAATGTAGCAAATTATAGTAAACAGCATGCCATGAATCACACCACAAGAGCTCGTGTTGCAAAACTGTCACATAATAATATTATTACGGGAATACCTGTTACGCATTTATTGGCCATCATTGCTTCGTTGAATAGTTAGGAAAAAATAGCGCACGAACTTAAATTAAATAGAAACTGTTATTATTAATAACGTAATGTGGAAAAACGGTTCACGATTTAAACTAATAGATATTAAGTGATTATGAAACAGCTAATCCTCGAGATTCATAGTAAATATACTTCTGGAACAAGCTTTCATAAGATAATCCTCAAGGAAATTTTATTTGCTTTTACTTATAAGCGCCTAAGTGATTTTTTCAAGCACCAAGTTGCTACGTCAAATTAAGTTACCTTCTCATCTCTCCAAGGAAACTCCGTGTAAGAGTTACCTCCTCTAAAAACTTTGGACCCAAATAGATTTCGATCGGGACTAGGAACTTAGACCAAGAGTTGGTAACTCAGTTTACGGAGAATTACGTCGAACCTCCTCAGCTATTCATCATCTCGGTGAACTTGCTTTGAGATGTGCCCTTAGATATAAGATGCTACGTAGAAATAGATGCAACGGCTGGGTATAGATATAACCATGGCTTGTTAAATCTTTTATGTGTAAATAAGTAAAATATCAAAATAACACACCAAGTCGGTATACTTTACTGGGGTATAACTACACGTTTACCAAAAACATGGTCTAGATACAGAAGTTTATAATACACAAATTCATTTGATCGTCAACTTCTACTTTTTGGACTAGAGAAGTCGTATTTCCTTATGACCGAGGGTCGTGACCTCCGCAGAATTAATTCGTTAAGGGAGTTTTCTTTGGCAGATACATCGTGGTGGGCGCCCAGGTCCTTCCACGGAAGACGCATGTCCTCGGATATTGTTGTCGTCAAACATATCGGTTTCGTCACGATGGTTTCCTTCACCGTTAAGCGAGTGCAAATCCACACATAACTTGAAAATACAAGTCATTGGTGTAGGCCCGGATTCGAACCAGGGTGCGTCTGGATGAAAAGCAGACACTGGAACCGCTTATAATTAAAAAAAGCTACATTGCTATTGGATGAATTTTCCTAAAACATTTGTTAAAACCGCGAAGAGTACAATTTACTCGCTGCATTTTTACGAGTCACATTTTCCAGCAAAGCCACTAGAGCAACAAAAGCAAAATAAAAAAGTCGTAATAACGAGTCAGGAAGTAGTTTTATTTACATTCATTGGTTGCACAATTAGAATGCATAGCTGCGATCTTTCGATTTTCTGGTCGACTCCGGGAAAACGCAATCGGGAAAATACAAACGACAAAAGATTGTTTATTCGATGGAATCCTGGGAAAAAGTGATTGTAATGTAGTTCGTAGAAATAATCGTATTATTGAAAGAGATTAAATAGCTTATAGACTTGCTGGAATGATTATTATCGAAGTAAAATATACTTAACATTCATAGGTACTTATTACTCGCTACTTATTGTTATAACTGAGATTTTAAGAAAATTTAATAATATGTGTGAAAAACTGGAATGGAATTTTGTAAACTATTTTCAATGCGCTTAAGTTTTTTTTTACAAGAAATGGGTTTGTTTTTGACTGTAATTCGCCTGATGGTAAGGAATCATTACATTAGGTAGGATCGCCGTAAAGTTATTTTAAAGATTTATTGATTTTAGGACAAAATAAGTATGTTTTAGAAAATCACGGTTGGAAAATTTCGTACGAAGAGAGGTTGTTTGTTTATTTTACAGAATTCTAGGATTGGGTATTTTCAATGAGGCTCTAGGAAATATGATCGATGGAGGGTAAACAGGTTTTTAATCCTGATAAGTACTATTTACTATAGTAGAGGATCCATTAGGTACAGACAGAGTAAGATCTTTTTTTGCGTAATTATTATTTCAGAACCGAGAAAGTAGTTTTTAAAACGAAACAAGAAGCAGAAAAGTTAGCACGAATTGAAAATTTCTTTGTAGAAAATCTTTATATGCGAATGTTGAAAAGTTTGAATCTGGGACTACGTAATACGAATTTTATTGTTCTAGCCATATTTTATTCATTCCTTAAACTTCGTGTGAAATACCGTACTTTGACATAGCACAGTAAGAGACAGGCCTTGCCTATAAAGGATTATTGGTAAGTAACGATTTTTTAAGGCGGCTTAGATAAGTCAATATTTCCAAAAGTTATTGCTTCGTATGTACGGTTTAGTAAATGTTATGCGATAGTTATCTAGTAACTAATAAATAATAATAAAAAATGAATATTTCAGGACACACATGTCAATAAAATCTAAGACAATTCAGTCAGTTTATACTATCCTTATCGGAGGTCGAGTGTTGAATGAATCATAAGAGATTTCTGAACAAATACCAAAAAAAAACCGGCCAAGTGCGAGTCGGACTCGCGCACCGAGGGTTCCGTACAAACCTGCAAGGTTTACAAAGTTCGTTCAAAGATTATTAAAAAAAAAATATTTTGTGATGTAACTAAAAATTTATGGTTTTCGTAATTTTTCCTTTATCTATGCTATAAGACGTTGCTTCGTACCAAATTTCAAGATTCTGAGTTCACGGGAAGCACCTTGTAGGTTTTGATTCCCTTGCAAGTGTCGAAAATTTGCGGCATAAATGGCTGTATCTTTTGATTGCGTTGGCTTAGAAGTTTGATTTTTTCACAGCTTCAAGGGACAGTAGACCTGAGTAATTGATATACCAGCTTCATACCTCTACGCGTTCCTGAGAAAAAGGGTCTTGACAGACGGACGGACGGACGGACAGACGGACAACAAAGTGATCCTATAAGGGTTCCGTTTTTTCCTTTTGAGGTACGGAACCCTAAAAATAAAATACATGAATGAAATAATGTATTTATTGTGCGAAAACTAGGTACTTTGGAACTGAGCACTCCTTGTACTTATATTATAGTGGACTCATACCAGCCCATTAATATACCATGTCAACGATACCGTAGTGGAAATTCGCTTCGGGTCTGAAACAATGCTTTGAGAGGCTTTGGGGCAATTCTGCGATACAGAGCGGCGAAGTGAGAGAGATTTGTGCGGACGCCGCCGTGAGAATGTTCGAGGGATGCTCTGGAATGTTCTGGAATGACCCTAAACCGTCTCAGCTGAACTATACTTTATTTTCGATAGACATGGAAAAAACAGACGGATATACTAGAAGTGGCAAGTGTACTATAGATGTATCCGTCCATATTAACATCAATATATTTGGTAAAATTCATAGTAAATAAGGTAAATAGTCCAAAATCATTTTGTTTAATTTCGGATACAAAGGTTCATACCAAAGATAAAAATAAACTTTATTTCACAGCAAATAAGGTAGTCGTAGATAAATATGTAGTCCAAAATCATTTTGAGACCTACTTTCGGCGACACATGAAAAAACAATGAACAAATGAAAAATTATGAAAGATTTCTCTGCCTCATACTTCACTCTTCTACGGAGATAGCCATCGAAGGGTTTTAGAACTGTTCACGTTTTATCACTTTGGTCTCTTTTAGAATACTAAATGGGCTTTTTTATAGACAGATGTTCAAACTGGTGTGACGTGTTTATGTATTTGCGACATCGTAGTTGGAACTAATGTAATCAGGATTTCTAAAGGTGATTTATTTGTTTTGTTTTTTATCTTTAACTATAGCTCGATAGAGTTAAGTCAAAGCTGAATACATAATATACAAGACACAATCTAAACTTAGATAGATAGATAGATAATTCTTTACTGTCACACACATATAAAACAAAATTAATAAAAATACTTACATAAATTACTCTAGTGCCACAAGTGGCGGCCTTATTGCTAAAAGCAATCTCTTCCAGGCATAACTTTTAGTTTGGAATCAGGAAATCGTTTGAAATTACTTCCTAACTCTAAAATGAAACATACCCAACGTTCTTATCATTCACATGTAAACAAACTACGAATATCACTTGCATATTCCTCCAACTGCTCCTATTTAAATTCACAGTAACCGTTATCCGGGCTTCAAATATACATAAAAATATGCACGTGTGCCTTCAGAGAATTATGAACGACCTATTAAACAAAATGAGCTTTATCACGTTATTAATAAAGTTGAGAATTGGTGTGGATATTATTAAGGCTTTTTGGCAAATCCTTTTCTGATGTGGGACACTAAAGGGAACTGTTTATGCTGGCTCGGCTCGGTCAGAACATTTGCACGACTATTTAACATTCAAGAAGAGAGGGTCTACAGAAAAATGTACATTTTTAATACCCAACTCGTCGTTTTGCTGACAAATGTTAGAAGTAATTTGAAAGTGAGTATGTGTGGGCATAGAAGGAATAAGATAGTAGCAATACGACTTTTGACTTCACGTCTTGGTGGAATTTTTAAGCGGGTTTTACGTGCCATGTTTGGTTTTTGAGGTTATTTTAAGGTATATTTTGGTCCCAGGTCGTGAATTTTAAAGAAATTGTCCAGGTTTATTTGTTTTTAGGGTTCCGTACCTCAAAAGGAAAAAACGGAACCCTTATAGGATCACTTTGTTGTCCGTCTGTCCGTCCGTCCGTCCGTCTGTCAAGACCCTTTTTCTCAGGAACGCGTAGAGGTATGAAGCTGAAATTTATATCAATTACTCAGGTCTACTGTCCCTTGAAGCTGTGAAAAAATCAAACTTCTAAGCCAACGCAATCAAAAGATACAGCCATTTATGCCGCAAATTTTCGACACTTGCAAGGGAATCAAAACCTACAGGGTGCTTCCCGTGAACTCAGAATCTTGAAATTTGGTACGAAGCAACGTCTTATAGCATAGATAAAGGAAAAATTACGAAAACCATAAATTTTTAGTTACATCACAAAATATTTTTTTTTTTAATAATCTTAAACTTACTACCCATTTCCTCATAAACTCTTTGTAAACCTTGCAGGTTTGTACGGAACCCTCGGTGCGCGAGTCCGACTCGCACCTGGCCGGTTTTTCATTAACAGTGCAGTTCTTACTGCGGTGTTACTTCAGGCTTGTACATCATATGTAGCCAGTTATGCAGAACATGTATGTAATATGTTAATTCGAACTATCCTAAAATAAAAGGCTATTAAGGCGTAAATTATCGTACAAAACTTAATTTAAATCTTTTCAATTCGTTAAATAAATTAGATGTCTGTCACAGCTGTTTTGTCTGCAAATGTTCATACATACACTATGTACAATGTACATACAAATTCTTATCCTATGAACAATACGATGTGTAATAAAATATTTGAACTCATTATATCCCTTATTTAGCGTATAAGAGCAAAGTAATTAATAAAGTGAGTAGCAGACGCTGCCTCGATGCCTTAAGATGGGTAAAAGAAACTGCATCTGGAGTTTGTTTAAAACTAAATTAAGCACTCCAAGATGCAACTTTGCTGAACAACTATTGTTCTAATTTGTTTCGAGACGCCTCATCAGTATTTGAGCACTATAATCTTGATATTGTGATGGCTGGATTTAAATTTTAAAATGAGATAAACTACGAAGCGAGTGTGGCTAAGTGGTGTAAGGGTGTGCTTCTTCTTCTTTACAAATGAGAGGGGACAACTCTGGTGTCGATAGTTAATCAAGCCTCCCTAAGGGCCTCTGAAACGGCTTAAAATTTAGAATCCAAAATTCTGGTTCAAAATCCAGCACTACACCAATGACTAAAAAAAGGTAAATATGTGTTTTTGTGCTCGCTTAGCAGTGATGGAAAACATCGTGAGGAAACCGATAGTTTGACGACCATAAAATGCGTCATGCAAAAGAAACGATTCATACTAAATTTAATTGAAAATGAAAGAAGGTAATCACGAGCGGCAGGATTCGAACATGCGTATTCCTGATTAGAATAGGTTTAGCAATTGTCTAATAACTCATGATCCATGTATAAATTAAGAGCTACGATTACAAACACAGACATACCTAATCGTATAAATTGGCACGTTAAATTCATAACAATCTTTTTCAGGTAGCAAGTTAAAACACCGAATCTATTATGTATTTGCAAGCAGAGTGCAATGTTTTGCAATAGCCATTCGTCATTGTCCATTAAATCACAATCCACATTTTATACCCGCCAGGATACATCGGACGAGTGAATGGATTTACTTAGCAAGTCAAAAGTGTAGATTTATCACTGACTGTAGATTCTGGATAGTGCTGCTGTTGTACTTTTTTGTTGATATTTTGTTGGGAAACTGGAAACTGTGAATATACACAATTAGAAAAAATACTTACTTACTATACTTACATTATAAACAAGTTTTATTTTAAATATGATTTTATCCAATCCCAAGTTGTAAATTATAAAGAAGTTGTCCAGGTTCATTAGTAGTTCATTAACAGTGCAGTTCTTATTGCGGTGTTGTTCATTTGCGTCCAGTTTTCTACTTGGACTTTGCAAATTATTTCATTTTTGCCGGCGGACGTGCAATTTTCTGGGAAAAATTGTGCTGTATTTTTGTTTTGTGTGTAACTGTGTTTAGTGGGAATGTCACTACTGGAGTGCTGGGTAGACGTTTTAATAGGATATTTTTAAAGTAGGATGTTTCTAACTGGTTGGTATGTAAGTATATAGATATAGTTATCAGCTATGTAAAGAAGTACATTAGATTAGACTATTGTTATAGTCCTAATACTTTTATGAAGAAAACGGCACCCCGTAGTTACTTACAATCAATCCGAGATTATAAGTAGGTACGTAAGATCCGAGATAATAATATATCTTACTGTAAACTTTAATTTCTCCATACAATTATATTTTACACACACGTCTTAATGTGATGAATGATGATAAAGGCATAATAGCGGTCAAAATCGAAACCCTCCTTTTTGTTTTCCCGTAGTCGGGTATAATACAATTGTCAATCAAATTAAACTAAGTATGGACAAATTAACATTACATTACATCATTACATTAACATCACATCAAACTAAATCAAACACAAAACAAATAAGTATGTGAAACTGCAGTCAGAAATTTAATATCAGAGGTAGGTACACTTTGCAGGCGAGTGGGCCGCAACAAACCAACCGCAACCCTAGCGCCAGCTATTTGGCAACTCTCGAAAAATCTTACTAGAATGGAATTGATGAGATTTCCTTTCTGTGCACTATGTAAAGCTTTTATTTTGTATTGTATTGTATAGATTTAAGCACAGAATACAACAGTAAGTAGGTACTTGTTTTATGTTTAAGTTTTAGTGCACCTTAAATTATTTCTACAATTTGCAACTAAAAATTGCATTAATACGACGATAGTCGGCGGAAAATGCCTGTTCTCTTCTTCTGATTTATGATTAATTTGGATGTGCTTAATGACAGATTGATTTTTTCAGCCTTTAATAGTTTTCGACAAAAAAACAAACATAATTTATTTTGTCAAAAATTTGTTTCTATGAAGCTTTCTAAGCTACGCTAGAACCGTAACCTATAACATACAACATGTACCTACCATCCTAACACGTAATAAAGAATAAGCACACCACATCACCCCTTACAATCAAGTAACGGTCCGCCATAGAAACAATGATCACCCCAGTGGTGTTACCACGGGACCCATTCCCGTGAAATACATTAATTGCGAAGTCTCAGGTAGGAGGCAAGATAATGCTGAGTTCGAATAGAGGCAGCACTTTTGACATTAAGGAAACCTCAAATGTGGATATGAGTAAAAGCTTAGAATTAGTAGTTAATGGCAACACTAAAAAAGCGTTTTAGTCCAAAAGCTTGAAAAGGAGTGTGGGTTTTCGAATCCGGCTGTAAGACGCTCATAATCTAATGGTTAAGACATCCTGAGTGTTGAACTGAAAAATGCATTCTCAATTTCGTCTGGTCATCATTATTCTTGACCTTTCCCTAAAAAGTTTTTTTAATACATCGGTAAGGCAGGTTAAGAACTTCGCTACAAAGTTTGAAATAATGACGACTCCCCTTATTGATAGGATCTTCAAAATTAATAATAATAATAATAAGCCTCTCAGTGTCGGCTACGGCCCCACTGATGCCTTAAAAATACCGGGCGTAAGGCCCGAGAATCTGTAAAATAATAATAAAACATTTATTTGACCTTAATAAAAAGAAACAGGTGTAGCAATAATAATAAATATGCTCGTGAGACCGAGTGAAACTGCAACGGGTTTCAAAATAAACTAATCTAATTCTTTTGAGTAAAAATTTTAGATTCAATTTTACCCGCACGTCCTGTCATTTTGTATAGATCCTAGTTAGGTACTGGGGAACTTCGGCCACTAATTAAACTATAAAGTGATATTTATATGTACTATTAGTATATCGTTACGTGCGAGGTGCAAGTTGAGGTACGAATAATTTGTTGTGCGCGAGTTTTGCTAAAGTAGCCATGTTGGAAATATAAATTATGGCCGTAACTTCCCATTTATGGTTAGGTTGGTTAATATCAATATTTCAGAATATCCAATATGAGTAAAATTAGGTTTTAAAATATTTTAATTACTAATTTTAAAATCTGAAAGGTTTTTGGAAGAGTTTATACTGTAGGGAAGTTCTAGTTGATTTTTGACTTTAGCAGACAAGTTGATGTTCTTGTACCTACAATCTCTATACCATGTAGTCTACAGTGTTAGCAGTAATTAACGAAAAACTTTCTAACGGAAACTATAAACCGTACTTTTTTCAGTATTAAAATAATATAAAACGTACTCTTTCTATTTCTTATAACAGAAATACGCACAAAAAGTTATTATACATTTTTGTTCACTTGGGTTCATAGTTATGTTGCCAATTTCTAAGCTCAAGTGCAGAGAATTTTAATATATTCATGTACAAAACACGCTCTAAAATTTTTGAGAGGATGGTTTTATCAACACATGTGTTGTCACTAGAAAAATCGTACGTGTTATTAAAATAAACAGGATGTATCACACAGCGCCATCTAGCCCCATACCCATCTATAGCTGAGTGTTAATCGGTATGTGATATGAATTTAGCGTGACTCTAAATTTTATCTTTTTTCTCTGCCTAAGTTTCAAGTAACCAAGTACAACATGTGAAGTTATATCGTGGTTCTCGCCCGCAGCTTACCCGTCCCTCACTTGCCTTGGGTCGACTTTACGCAAACTTTACAAAGAACAACTCCTGTTTGTTGCCCAAACAACGGAGTGTGGACTGGACTTAATTCTTTATTTGCTCCGCGTTGGATACTGCTAGCTTGGTTTTATAAATAACAAAGGAGCTAAGCTACAGTACGATAAGAAAGTAAAATAGTATATTTCACTTACTTTTAATACTCACATTGGACATACCTATGTATATCGGCCAACCAAGAATGCTTCAGTAATCTTCCCTTAAAAGTGTCCACGCCGTTGCTGAATTCGGTTTCCAATGATAAATTGAGTTATACTTACCTACTATCGCGATCTTATAGTTATAGTTATACTTACCTACTATTGCTCAGCCGAATAGAGCGAGAAATCAAATTAAGAAGAGTAAAGTAACGTACTTGAATACAAAAATAGTAATGGCATTTTCGATACCGTACTATGATAAACAGCTGAGATACACAGTAGAAATACACGAAACCGACTCACTAATGCGCCTAAATTACCACCCTTAATTAATTTTGACAGATCTAGATACAACGGTATCTTCGTGTTTCTTTTTTTAAACTGACAAAGCGTAAAGCATTTATCTCTCACTCGAAAAGATTTACAGCTTGCTGATAGATTTGAGCAAAAAATGGGAGATTCCCGAGCTTGGTCCGGATTCCACAGTATATTTGACTTGTAGATCGGTCTTTTTCCACAGAATGGCTTTTAAATATCTAAAGATTTTTGTCAATCATTATTTATACCGTCAATTTGTTGTAATCCATGGAAAAATAATACCCCCAGTGATGCAGATCATCGGTTTATATAAATAATTAATAAATTCATTGCTATTTTCTCGCACAACCAAAACCATGTTTGTTACTGATCGTCACAATATTTATTTAATGATACACATTTTATTAGCTACAAACAAATTACATGATTTTCCAATAGCAAAACTTAACTAAGATCAGACATCTAATTGGTTAGCATATTGTTTATGTCACATACATGATTATGTATATTTTTTTTTTTTTTACATGATATAGGCTTACGCTTGACTACAACTTGCCTGATGGTAAGCAATGTTATAGTCTACGATGTAGCGCGCTTGTATATGTACAGTTTGTGTTATTTAGGCTTTTTTTATTTTAAGTAGTTGTCTTTTACTATCTTCTTCTTATCGAATGAGAGCGGCCTGGACTATTTAACGTGTCATTCGACCCGCGGGAGTACCCAAAACGGAATGCCACTTTTCGGTCACCCATCCAAAGACTGACTGCGTCGACCTTTGCTTAACATTAGTAATCGCACTTTTATTAATATAAATTATCAAAAACATTTCCCAGTCTATCTTCCTTTACTTACATATCTAATGCAGGAATGTATTGGTCCAGCGCTGGTCGGCTGCAGTGTAAGTCCTGGATTCACGGAACTGTCGCGGGATTTGAGCGAATTTGTGGTATGGGAGGAAAGTGGCTGGCGAATTGTAGTGTCAAGTTTTTGGATCAAATTTAAACTTTATAGGGAGTTTAAGGCTGTGAAAGTGTGTGTATGTTTTTAATCTTATATGTTGCCTTTTATGTTTTTTAATATTATAAAGCTGAAGAGTTTGTTTGTTTGTTTGAACGCGCTAATCTCAGGAACTACTGGTGCGATTTGAATAATTATTTTTGTGTTGAATAGACCATTTATCGAAGAAGGCTTTAGGCTTTATAAAATCACGCTGCAACTAATAGGAGCGAAGAAACCATGGAAAATGTGGAAAAAATGGGGAAAATTGTTCATCTTTGAGGGCTTCCGTTAATAACTATTCCACGCGGACGAAATCGCTGGCACAGCTAGTTTTTGATATTTATAGCAGAAAGATAAAGCCAATGCATTTTTATTGTGATTGTGTTGGACATAAGTTATTTAGTAGTTGTAATAGTTAATCGAACGATAAAGGCAAAATTAATGTTTTAGGCAAAGGATAAAATTCATAAATATTAAAATCGATTCAATGAAGTTATTTTAATGAATTTCTTCACAAATCCTTTACGATCTATCTAGAATACTAAATCTAACACAAAAACGATACTTTAAAGTCCTTATTTACCACCTCACTACATTCCAGCTTTGGGACCGGCCATTACTCACTGGCTTCCATAAACTTACAAAATAAAAGTCCGAAGTAACAAACAGAAGCTGTGAAGCCAACCTAGTATATAGCAGATAGTATATACTCATATACCAAAGAGTGCAACCGAATAGGGAAGAGCTTGGGGGATTATGTAAACGGACTTGCGTTTAGCCGGTTAGTGCCTCTATTTCATGGACATAGATTCAAATACATACATAGATGACGTATTGTCTTCTGTACGGATCCTGGGAGTCAAAATCTCAGACAGTAGTTTATCTTTATATTAAACAGTTGATACACGTCACGAACAATATAATATATTGGATCAGAAACCAGTAAAGTATCACACATTTTCACTTGAAAACGAAAAGTCAATCATAGAAGCCTTTTTACAAGTTCCAAAATAGTATGATGCATATTTATTTACGAGAACAGCTTCCCTTTTTGTAGATTTATTGACACAATCAAAATAAAGTCGTTAACACAGCTTAATTTACATATTTTCAGGGATATTCCACCTTCGACCACAGTGTTACTAGGTATCGCTTCAGGTAACAGACTGTCAATAGTAAAAAGTTACGACGTGACACTTAGTCCGGTCAATCTAAACTTAAAAATGAGAGCGTAGGTACATAAATTCCCATCAAGCTGAAAACAGAGAAAACAGAGACTGTCACATACAAAAGCCTAGTGAAAAAGTTTTTTTTTCAATTTTCATTCATATTCGTCATCTATTAGGACCACATCTTTGGTGTAACTTGTTCGTGTGGTCTACTCGTCCGAGCCAGCTACACGTGGCTATTAGTGGGTGAGTCGCTCGGCTTTGTACGAATAACTAGTGTTAAAGTGAAACCGGAATTTAAATACTTTTGTCGAGATAATTTTGTGACTGTTAAGCATATGCAAAGCAAATTATGTATACGAAATTGCCACTAAGAAATGATTAAAGCAATAAATTACGTCGTTAATCTAATTATGCTATTTGGTGTTTCTTAAATATTCCTATACTTATTGGTGAATTCGTCTCTATTTTTTTTATAATGGTAACTGGTTATATTCAATAAGCAACAAAAATTTAAAATAAATAACACTTACGAATAAAACATATGAATATATATTCGTTTCTATTATAAAGCTTTAGAAATTATCACCGAGACTAGTCAGGAATGGAACAAATAAAGAAAGATACGTTACACATACTTTATGTTATCATTGATCAAATCGTGCTATAGGACAAATCAATTCTATACATTAGCTAAACTATAGATATGCAAGCACTACAATTTACGTAAAGTAAAATATTTCTAATAATTTTGAGGATCTACCTGTTTAATGTAAAGTAAAATGTAAAATTTCGGTTTCATTTTGTTTTTGTTCATATTTCCAACATAAACAACTTCACTGAAGTTTTCCTTCCCATTAATATCGGTTTAAGTACTGATATTCATGTATCCAGGTCAAATATCATATTATATCCTTATTGTTAGCTAGTGAATGCCCGCGGCTTCACTCGCATAATTTGGTGCGAAAAAGTAGCCTATGTCAGTTTTGGAAACTACCTATCTTCAAGAAAAAAGTCGCTCAGTTGTGGCGAGAAAAATCTTTTTTTTTACAAAGAATGAGTTTGCACTTGACCGTAATTCATCTGATGGTAAGCAATCATTATGATAAATTAAATCATAACGATAAAGTTGTTTATTGGGCATGAAAAAAGGAACAAACATCAACAAACCAACAAACTCGTTTTTATCATAATCGTATGATCATGATTCAATCACAGGCTTGACCTCGTAAACCTAAATCGGCAAGTGATAATAATTAGGTCACAGCCATAAAATGTAAGTGGGGCGTGATTACGGCTCAATCCCAGCACATGATATTTAGTACGGTAAATTATTCGTGACTGCACGAAATTATGGGAAAACTTGACCAAAATTTTGTGATAAAATTTGTACAACTCAATTTGTACTTCAGTTTTGAGAAAGGTACATTGAATCAGATCTTTTTACGGATGTCTACGTCCTTGGATTTTATGTACATATCTCAATCATGTCACAATGTTTTCTTTCACTCCTAATAAAGACAAGAAATTGAAAACTTAGCTTCTTGAAATACTTTCAAAACCTTGGATTATTACCAGACAGGTAGGCTGCGCACTAATACGCAACAGCTACCGCCAGCCAGACAGCCCAGGCTCTACCCGAAAGAGGAAGGAGGAAAACATCAAAAGTTCAACTGACCTGAAATTCTGTTTTTCCCGACGTTGCTTGCTACCGTACTATAAGAGAGCACTGTGATTGCAAAACGGACATGTGTATCCTGGAACCATATAAGTTTCTTATCTTAGTTTTCTTCTACTGTTTAATAAAATACATTTCAATTACTTTGATCTTTCTTTCTCTTTCCATCTTTAATCCAGTATTTGTATCAAAAAGTCACTATTGACATAGCAATATTTAAAAATAAATTGTATTTGCACAGATACATTAATTCTTATTTACGGTCATTATCCTTAAAACAGTGGCAATAAAATACGCTCATAAATCAAAGCATTTTTTCCGCAATACATCAACTGGGTCATGGAGCTAGGCCATAGATATAGTAATCTAAAGAAACCTTATAATAAAGCGCTGGTAGCTGAGCGGACTAAGGCATTCGTTCGAGATTACCAAATTTAGATAATAACCGCCACCGTCGAATTGTGTTTTGAATTTGTTGTCTCTTTATTAAAAACGACTGAGCCAATTTGGAAGAAATTTAGTCACAATCCCAGTAATAAATATAACAAAGTATTATTCAAGTATGTGCGTGTAAGGGTGTCTATCTTTGTTACTTTTTCTAATGGCGAAATTTGGTATGCAGGTAGATTAATACATAGGCAACTTTTTATTCCCAACTAACGCGGTCAACACTGCGGGGCATTGCTAGTATGGATTTAAATATGGCGCTGAATTAATACACATAAGCTCATTTTAATAATAAACTAACATAATAAATGTACAGAGTATCATTTCGTTGAAAAACATATGTCTATTCGCTATAACATCAGTTTAGTCTGTAATACATCAGCCAGATCCTGGACTTAAATCCTGTAAGCCTCGGATTTCCTTACGTATTGGCGTGAATTTATAGAGTGTGAAAATTCAGTGTCTGCGATCAGTGGGAGATGACAAACGTGACTGGCTTCGGAGATGAGCGGGTATTGGGAGAGGAACAGGGGTTTACAGGGTTTTTAAGATTATCTTGGTATTGGTATGTATTTTAGAAGTAAATTTATGTACATCTGAACAGGTGTGCTTTGTCCATTAGAGTGTGATAAATCGGCCAGCTTTGATTTCCATACATCGTACGCTAAATTCGAAGAATATACATGGAGAGGCGTCTGCATGAAAAGCATGGTTCTAGATCATCTGGCAATTATTGTTTTCAAGTGGGTGCTCGCGGCTTCGCTCGCATTAACATGTAAATCTTGCATCCCCTATTTCACCCCTTTAAAAGTGGCATTTCCAAAAATCCTTTCTTAGTGGATGCATACGTCATAACATCTACCTTCATTCCAAATTTCAGCCCAATTCGTCTAGTGGTTTGGGCTGTGCGGTGTTAGATCACTATATCAGTCAGTCAGTCAATTTTTAGTTTTATATACATACCTATATAGATTATTATTTGATACGTGCAGCTTTTCCCTTATGGTGTCGGGATATGAAGTAGCCTATATCATTATTAGGATCCTCATACTATCACCATATAAAAAAATATAGTGATTCGTTGCTCTATTGTGGCGTGAAAGCGAGACCCACAAACAAACTTTTTCATTTATTTATAATGCTATAATATTCAGCTGCCAGTACTTTCGTCTCATATCTCTCTCTTTGAGTCGTATTTCCTCATGACTGAGGGTCGTCACTCCCCCGTAGAATTAATTCGTTAGGGTAGTTTTCTTGGGCAGATACATCGTGGTGGGCGCCCAAGTCCTTTCACGGAAGACGCATGTCCTCGGATATTGTGGTCCTCAAACATGTCGGTTTCCTCACGATGTTTTCCTTCACCGCTAAGCGAGTGCAAATCTACACATAACTTGAAAAATACAAGTCATTGGTGTAGGGCGGATTCGAACCAGGGTACGTCTCATATAGCCCAGTATAATATATACAAAGTGGCAGAGATCTTGACTCGTATTACTGGTAGACATTGTATAGCTACTGGTACAACCATTTGGACTCTCAGCCAATTGCGTTTTGTTTTATTTTTGGAATAACATTTGTGAACACAAGTTTCCGAAGCTACACAGACTCGTATAGACTTTGATTTCTGATCCAACGTAGTCTATATAATATAGATAAACCCTTCGTTGGACGCTAAACAAAATGTCCGTAACAAAGAATCATTTTAAACTAGTGCTACAAACGGTGGCCTTATTACTGAAAGCGATCTCTTCCAGGCGACCATACGAGGGAAAGAAAACGACAGGAAAAATTAGATGACAAATACTCAATACCATTACATATTATGTGTTAAATCTACATCTCTTTAATACCTTTTGAGCGAAAAAAAGGAATATACTGTTGGTTATAAAATGTTGTTATGCTGACATGACAGATATTGAGATAAAAAAGTTAAAGTTCTGCAAATCTTTAAAACTTCTTGATTTGTACTAGTTTCAAAAAAGTTGGTGAAATGGGTCGAACTACATGCAATGCAGTGGCTGTAAAAGCGCTTTGAAAAGCTCTCGCAGGTCATTCAAGCTTTCTTAGCTTGACCGGCTATTGTACTCCAAGAAAGTTAAGCTTTTTACCTTTTCATGAGTTGCAATACTCGACTGTATACTCGCTCGAATAAAACCACTGACACTGCTTTCCGATTTAAGTTAAAAAAAATACACTTAATTTTATATTTAACTTGTGGATGCCCTTGGTTGCAGTCGTTGTTGCTGGATAAAAAAATACTTATGTTATTATAATAGCACCTAAACTGCTACCAAAAACCACTATGATCCGTCGCTTTATTGCAGTGTGACAGCGAAATAATGAGACCAGCAAAAGCAAACCAAAAACACACTTTTGATTTAATTTTATACATATGTTTTCTGTTGTTTTATTTTTTTATAGTAAAATAAAGAATTTCCTATCCTTCTCAATCTGTGTTTCTTACTATTAAACTCCCTGAAAAGAATAGTCAAACTAAACCACAAACAGGAATAAAGCAGCACATTACGAGGGTATTATTTTGTGCCATAAAAGGGCCAAGGGTACATCCTAACTCGTCCCTTGAGGACATTATTTATACTAGCGGAGCATATTCGTCCGAGTGTCCCGACTGAGAAATATGGAGTCAAACTACGCCCTTTATCCTGGCTGAAGAATAATGACTGACCCATATTGTTGCTGTAGGTACAGAACACCTTGTGGCTTACAAAAGTTGGCCGATATTTCTCACCTGTCGGTTTGTTTGATGGGTTGGAGAATAATGTGGTACGGAGACTTTGCCAAAATAAGTATACAGTTGGTTGCTTGCATCAAACACATGCTGAGACATCGGATTATGACATATAGCTATAACTTTTATTTATGTTAGTGTTCATATTGTGTAAGGTTTTGTTTTTGTGTTCCTCTTTATTATAAATGAAAATATAAATTATTATTTTATCGTATTTTGTAATGTTTCTGTGTTTTTTGTAATAATAAATATAAATTTGAAATGATTTAAAAAATTTACTTCCTTACGTTGCAAGAACGTTAGCTAAATATATCAACACATTAAAGTTGAAAGCAACGTTTTTATTCCAATACTTAATTCGTACTATATGTGCCGTGTGTGCTATAATATATACTTATTTCAGTCGTCAGTATAATATTGTATAGATAGGTTTATTCTTCAAAACAAAAGTCTCTTACAATCGCATGAATCTTTACCTGCACTCAGTTTGCGGATCCGGGCAGTTAGTTAAAACTTGTTCCGCTCTTGGTTTACAGTAATTTAATGTCAACAGAATGTTAGCGAAACTTTTCATTTAATTAGAAGCTCTGCAAAGCTCAGTAGGGATTTTCACGACAGTTTTACAAAAAAACAATGATAACTACTGGTATTTTGAATACAGTAAGTAAATAATGAATTGGTTGTTTTTTGTCCTATTTGTACAAAAAATGGCTATTTAATTTTTTTATTTGTAGAGTACTTTAAAACTTTACACGTTAGGTTAGAAAACACATATTTATTATTTTATTATGGTATTTTATTAAATATAATATCAGATACTCTATATTTCCATTAAGATACAGAAAATCTATAGAAATCAACAAATACTCGTAAGAATCCACTCTCCCACCCAAATCTAACTATACACACACATGTCCAGATAAAATTAAAAAAATATAATAAAAAACCTAAACCTGTTATTTTTTATTAGTAAATATACACATTGAATTAGACGCCATTTTGAAATGAAATCCTCTACCTCATTGGTAAACAGAATAGCCGGAAATATTATAGAAAATACCATATACATATTCATACACTTATAAAGATAAAGATAAAGAATCTTTATTGATAATGTAAAATTGTAACATACATAGGTATAAGTACTAATATCAGAGAATATGCTACACAAATTACAATATCTCGTCAAATTGAATTTATAACATTAGGCTTTTATAAAATTTTAGAAGTTACATACCTATGTCTAGTTTTATTAATAAAACAATGAAAATTTTTGTTATTAAAATCATGTCAAACATAATAATAGGTATGTTATCATACAATATGTCAACTTAAATAAATCTTGGTACTGTCACTTTAGCTGTATAGGGGCTAAAATGACAATTTGGCATCACACTCCTTACTCAGTAGTTAATTACATAATTTCTAAGCAAGTTTAGAATCAATTGGTAGTTGACTGTAGTCATTTTCAAAGTATTCTTTAAAACTGTATAGTGTCTGATCTAACAATAGTTGTTTGACGCTATTGCAAAATTGCTGATCATTATTCAAAGACTGAATGTGTGCGGGGAGTTTATTGAACAGTTTCTCTCCCATTATAGTGGGTAGTTTCTTAGTCATACACAGCCTAGGCACAGTTGGTTTCAACAATACTCTGTTTATCTTGGTTCTATTTGAGTTATAAGTCTTAAGTTTAAACAAATGTGGATTTCTTTTTACAAACTTTATAATCTCTAATATATATTGTGACACTGACGTCAAAATCTTCAACTCTTTGAAATGGTTTCTACAAGACTCTCTATACATATACATATACATATACATATACATATACATATACATATACATATACATATACATATACATATACATATACATATACATATACATATACATATACATATACATATACATATACATATACATATACATATACATATACATATACATATACATATACATATACATATACATATACATATACATATACATATACATATACATATACATATACATATACATATACATATACATATACATATACATATACATATACATATACATATACATATACATATACATATACATATACATATACATATACATATACATATACATATACACATACATATACATATACATATACATATACATATACATATACATACACATATACATATACATACATTCCTGGTATATTATATTACTCTATGGCCGGAAAGCAAGAACATTTTGCATTTTATTGTGTCATCCACAGGAGACTGCTGATTTGTTTGGAAATATTCCGAACGTGAATATTGTAGTATGCGTCATAAAACTGGAGTTTCGGATGTTATAAATTTATTGCCGTGCGTATACATTTTTTTACTCGTTTTCAGATAAGTAGCAGATTTAAAACAATAGTTATTCACTCATAATTAAAGCAAAATAGGTCACCACTTAAGTAAAATCGTCTAGTACCACATATAGTTAAAAAAGACATACAAAATTACTCAATTAAATATTTTAGGTAAAAATAAAGAATTAAGTTTAACAATGTAGATACCATACACATACATGTAGGTTGTATAACAGTGTAATCACTAAGATTATTTTTACTTAATAACTTTTACTTCGTAAGCACAACTTTTTAACCACGTTAGTAATGTATGGGCTTATTTCAAATACTTTTATCATTAAAATTATTGCACAATCGTACTTTGTTGAACTTTCTGTAATAAAAAAATAAATAAAACTGAATTTGACATCAAAAAAATTAAAAAATATAATCAGTGCCAAGTATGTCATTTAATTAATGTCAGTTAGATAAACGTAAAGGGTAATTTTCATATAATATTTAAAGGAATTTATTTACAAATTGATTTTATAGTTACCTATATCACAATATTTTATTATTTCTTTTAATAATCTGAGTCAAAAAATTGATTTGGGCTCATAAATGTGTCTACATAAATTAATTAAACTGCTGTACATAAAATAAGTTACCTTTTATATAAAAACATATGTACTAGGTACCTAGTGATGACCCGCGGTGTTTTCAGCATTAATTTAGAATTTAAGTAGCCTGTGTGTTAAATCGAGGTCTACTCTATTTCCATACTAGACTTCATAAAAATCAACCATTTGAGTGTTTAAAAAGAAAAAAAACTTACAAAACATACACAATTCCACACTCAGACACTCTTTAATTCTATTAAGTTTTAAGCAAATTATTACTTATATCAACAAGTATATAAAAATACTTTTTGTATTTTGTGCTGTGGAAGTGTGTATGTATTACATGTTTTAGCACAAACTGCTATATGTATGGCGATCTTCAATTCAAGTGTGAACCGGTTTCTTTTACGCAAGCACACTACATTATAAAGCCCTATATAGAGCTACTGTGAAGGAACGTAGATCCTTGTGAGATTTAGTTTAGTATGTCAAAACCAACACCCTATAGTGTTGAAATTTAAAATATTATAAACATTGTAACATAATCTATAGGTACAAAAAGTTCATCACAAAGTATAGGTATATGAGAAAGATTTTTTCCTAAGTTTTTCCAAATTGCAAATCTAAAATGTTGTTGGTTTTGGACATAGTTACCTCTAACTTTATAAAGAGTTGTGATCAAATGTGATCCTACCTCTTATATTATTATTATAAAAAACAATAACCTTATTATAAGTGTTTTAAAATGCGGATAGCTTTAGAGGATGTTCCAACGAGAGTTAGGTTTATTGAGTCATCGCTATGTTGTGTTGTGAAGCCATTGTGTGGACTCAGCACAAAGAAATGTGTCACCATTGCATGTATAGTTACCATGGCAAGTATAATTTTATTGTATCAATAGATAATAAAGGTAGAAAGAAATAATATAAAAGTGCATACAATGGAACAGAAGTGCACCAGTGCCAGCGATACGATTCTTGTTCAACGACAACTAAGATATAATTCAAATACTTATTTGTTATCAACCCCAAATGAAACAAGGATTGATAATACAAATAATTTATTGACCAAAAGAAGTTATACAGTCACAAGGGTAAAATGAGGCTCTATTGAAGGCTTTAGCGGAAGGTTTTATGGTCGCGTGTGTTGTCTCTCGGGCGCTCTCCGGGACTGCCGCCTGCAGGTGCCGGCTGGTGAGCCGCGCCCTGCTCCTAGTAACGCCAGGTACTTACTTCCCCTCGTAGCCGCGTAGCCGCTAACAATAGGTAGTATGACTCTAAATTCAGCAACTGTCATCGTATCGGTTAAAATTGTGTAGCAATTCGTAGCATATGCGTAGAATTTTCGTAGCGCTGCTACGGTCAAAACTAAAATTATTCTTCAAACTCTTCGTTTTTTTTGTGTTATAATAAATGTATATGTTACGGTAAATGTAGATAATCGGAAATTATGCATAATTCCCGGGAATAATACATAATTACCAACGCACTCGGTAAATGTTGATAATTATCCACATTTACCGGTAATTATATAAAATTACCATACCCCTTTGGTTAATGTACAAAATAATGAAATCAAACATCAGAATCAATATGTTTATGAGAATAAATACATGTACAAATAAAATAAATAAATCGCACGAGTAGAGGATCAAGAGCTCAAACCTTCTGTTTGGTGGCAAAACATAAAATAAAATAAAAGTAGAGTAATTTTATTTTATTTTTACTAGAGTTTTTTACATGAAATAGGCTCACGCTTGACTGCAACTTGCCTGGTGTTAAACTAAAATAATCTACGATCCAGCGCACTTGCCTAGAAGAAACCAGTTTGCTTTCGCCTCGAAGACCGACAAATTATAATTTAGTGCGGTGCCTCCTTGCCTGTTTTGTTTTTTGCCATGTTTGATTTCATTATTTTCTACATTTACCAAAGGGGTATGGTTATTATGTATAATTACCGGTAAATGTGATTAATTCGAATGTTTTTCTCACTTTTACCAAGAGCACTGGTAATTATGCATAATTCCCGCATTATCCACATTTACCGTAACATATATATAATGTATTCTGGCTTTCAAAAAACAATTCTATGCTTCCAGATAACGTCAATAATAACGTTGGCGATATCTCTATCCGCCACAATGACGAGCAGTGGCCCGTACACCGACCGCCCGCTGGCCGGCGTGGCTCTACTCTTCGGCCTCTACTGCATTGGGATCACGGTATACCAGATATTCATATCGGTGGTGCTGTTTTGGACGCTGTTTAAGGTAAAAAATAGTATGTTTCTAAAAATATGTAATTCTTTTGAGGAGAACATTAGTGTTTAAATTTATCAAACACTTTTATATGTATATTAGCGACGCCCCGTGCTTATACCCGCATTAATCGGGGATAAAGAGAAGCCTTTTGTTACTACGGCCGCGGCGTTTGTTTCGTAAAAAAAGTTAAATTAGCCCCCGTTTGTTAAGTTTAGGTTTTAAGTTTACCTTTAGTTAACATAATGAAAAATCTAATCTTAGCAATGATGATTACAGAAAAACGGCAGCATATACGCTTGTGATCTGTGGTACCTATCACATCTCACAATCATTTTTGGATACAGCCTCTTCTACGTAGCCAGTTTTGTCGCTTGCCTGATAATTGCGGAATATGTGTTTGGATTTTTTGTCTTAGTTTTTGGAATCGTGCATGCTAGTAAGTTATTTTTAAGTTGTTTTCTTTTTTAAGTTAAAAAGTAGCCCATGTCACTCTCGAAATCGTATACTACCTCCAAACCAAAAATAACGATGGTCTGTCGCCCCGTTGCAGCGAAAGAGGAACAAATAAACCAAACAAACGCACTTTTACTTTGATAAAATGGTGTGATTGTGATCAAAAATATACATTCTACAACAATAAGTCAGGCAAGAAAAAAATCACATATAAAAATATATAAATAATTTATCGGTTTTAAAAACACATCAATTGATAAACATATTTACTTGTCTTTTTCGCCTCAAGAATTGTAATTAGAGATGCTTACAATTCTTGAAGAAAATTTACAAAAATTGAAAAAAAATATATATTTTCAGGTACATTTGGTATTGCTTAGCTCGCACTATGCCATTTAGATTTTAGCTCTTTTACTAGTATTTAATTAACACATTTTTTGAGATGTTCCACAACATTATGTTGTTTAATTTCTATTATTATTCGCAGGTGTATTCGGTTACTTCTGCGCTGTGGTCAATACTCACTCCTATATGATCGGAGGTCCATTATATTACTAATGTAAGTAATTGTTTATGAACGCTAGTGAATTACACATATTTTATACGATATGATATGATAAAAATGAGATTTGTAATAAAATGAGACTTGTTTTCAATTTTGCTGTTGTTTTAATAACGAAACTAGTAATTTTATTAATATATTACCTAGTTGACGGTAGCATTATTTCGGGATAAAAAGTAGCCTATGGCACTTTCGGGACCTCATACTACCAACATATCAAACATCATGAAGATTCCGTATCCGTTCAGCCGTTTTTGCGTGATGAACGTTTAAATAAACAGAGACGGGCGTTCACTTGTAATAATATAATCCATGTCTAAATTGCTAATTGAAATGAGGTTTGCTTACAAAGACGTTTTTTTTGCAACTCACCCCTAAATAATCACGTAAAGTAAGAAGTTTCGTAACATGATTAGCTTTTTATGAAGGCGGGCGCAGATCCAATTATAAACAGCGAGTTAACGAAGGGTGTTTTAATTTGTATAATGTTTCCAGCATCCTTAAAATTTCTACGACATCGTATTAAGTAAACGCCTCAACATAGCGAAAACAAATCTCATTTTGCTCAATACAGAAAAAACATGGACAGTGGAACGATCCTACATAAGTTTTCTAAATAAATCTACGTGATGGAAATATAAATAGAAGTTCAATCTGCAAGGTTCAATGTTCCTTACACATTACGTCAAATGTCACACTAAATAACGATTAGTCAAGCGTGCTAGGCAGCTTGTGAAGTGTTAACCACTGTTGGCAGTGGTTATGGTTATTATGTAACCTATAGACTCCTACTACTACTTGTACATATAAGTATTTTGAGATCTATACAACATGTTCTACGATTTGGTATGTCACGCGCAGATCAATCGTAATCAAACTCCAAATGACGACTTGTCCAATTTTTATACAGCTAGGCTTCTTTACCTACATTCATATAAAATATAGGATATCTGTATAGCGTAGTAATTAGGTACTTGGGTACCTAATCACTACGCTATACAGATATCCTATAAGTCGTCATTTGGAGTTTGATTACGATTGATCTGCGCGTGACATACCAAATCGTAGAACATGTTGTATAGATCTCAAAATACTTATATGTACAAGTAGTAGTAGGAGTCTATAGGTTACATAATGTAATGTGTTACACGATAACCTTGCCTATTGAGTAAACAAAACGTACTTGCAGACGCAAATGGTCTAAGGTAGATCCTGGTTGTTTGTTTCAAATTAAATTGAGTGATTGCCATGGCAATAGCTGAGTGAAGAATCTTTAGACAACAGACAGGATTAAAAAGGTCTTAAAGTTGTAGTATGTAATAAAGTTAAAAGAAAACATCTGGGCAAAATCAATGCAAGATAGGGATTTATTATTGGCGAATAAGACTTAGAATTCATGGAGTCTATGAGCTGAGGATGATGATAGCAAAAAAATTCTTGTACATAAGTTTATAAGCGGTTTTTTTTCTAGACATATAAAACGTATGAAATACTTCCTTCCGTTTGTCAGCTAATAGAATTTGCTTTGAAGTATTTTAGTATCGTTCAAGTAGGTATAACAAAATTGTGTTTAAACTTTAATACAGGTATTTGAATACCACATTAAGTCACAATAGGTCCAGTTGGAAACAATATTTTAGCTTTTAATATAAACGTCCCATTTATAACAGACTTCCTGCGAGCCGAATAACGGCTACGTACCTCTTATTGTCTCAAGTTTCGTTGGAGTCGCTCATAAGTAATTAATTTCTGTATAAAATAAAGATATAATATAAGCACATACGAGCACATATTACTTTAAGGAATAAATAATTAAATTATTTTTATAGAAGTTACTTAAACCTAGTTTACATTTGAACTTATTACTCGTAAACCTACGATGACCATATTTGATGTTTCGCAGGACCGGGACGAGTGGCGTACAAAAAGAGAGGCCTATGCTCGGCAGTGGGTGATAACAGGCTGATGATAACGATTATGATGATGAAATTAACGATACTTAAAAAAATCTTGACTAAGACGCACTTGTAAAACAATTTTAAAAAACAATTAACAACAAAGTAAAAATGGATAAATAAATTTAATAGTAGTTATGCAAGTGGATCTAAGTCAGCTTTAATATACCTAAAAAAGAAAAGAATTTTATTGGAAATAAAATAATCAGATAATGATTTGAAACACCACAAACTGAAATATAAATCTACTCCATTTGTATGGGAATGCATTATATTTTGTTGAAAGTTAACACAATTATTATTAGTATGACACTGTATTATGTCACAAAACTTTCAAATAGCATAATCTCTGAACTTACGAGGAACAGGAGACCTCGTTAGGAGTTAGTACTAGTCCATGTCATGTCTAAATCTAGGAACTAATGTTATGCGTAGCTTGCATGTTCTAACGGTCGTTCCCATTTGACCTTATATTACTTACTATGACATATTTGTGTTTACATGGTGGTATGATATTTTATTGGCCTATTTGTTTTGCCTACTGGCTCCTCTTCTTCGCATCTTCTGAGGGTCGTGACTCCCCCAAAGATTTTAATCACAGGGAAAGTTTTAATGGGCAAGTAAACCGTGGTGAGCGCCCAGATCCTTCTACAGGAGACGTTTATTCTCAGATTTTGTTACTTCAAACATGTTGGTTTTATTACGATGTTCTCCTTCAGCGTTAAGCGACTTCAAATCCACTTTATAACTTGAAAAACAAGCTATTGGCGTAGGGCTGGATACAAACCAGTCACTTGTCAGATAGAAGGTAATTAAGCTATTAAGGTCTAATAGGAACAAATAGCCTCAACTTAGACAAGGTTTAGATTCTAACATAAGGAGGTTGGAACTGCTACAAGACCAGATATAGCCCTGAGAACTAAGTACTCTCAGATACTGGATAATAAGTTTGTTCATAGGAGTTTTTAAACGTGAATTAGTTGAACACTTTACATCTAGCCATTACATCATCATTATCATCTACAGCTGGTTTTGTCATTCTTCTGAGTATAGAACCATTTAATAAGTACTAACCATATAGAAATCTAGCCTTTAATTTAAAGTCTTTTTAGTATTCAAATACACGTAAGCATAAAAAGTTCCCTCTATTAAAATTAAGCCGGAAAGGTACCGGTTTTAGTACGAAACTGAATAAAATTTCAGTAGAATTAAATACAATTTGCAAGTCTTTTGTTCTCACCTGTTTCCAACTTGTTTCCACATTTTCTTGTACCTGCGTGTATTTCATAGTTTCATATGAATTTGATGCTTGGATGTTAAGCGACTGATTCTATTGTTTAAATTTACTTCATTTATTCGTACTCGTATATTTCAAAGTAAATTTTTAATGTGCATACTATTTTGTGATAGGTACAAATTCAATGCTCCATTATAGTGCTTTTTATTAGTTTCGGAATATATAATATTTATAGTGACATAAATATATTTAAATTTAAGTTTTTAATGTTGTATATTATATTAATTGTAATTTGCACGCCCTATGGGTGGAAGTATAGAGTTCCTATGTAATCTCACTACCATCAATTGTACCTATATTTCGCAATAAATATCTTTGACTTTGACTTTGAATATGTACTTAGGAGGTAATTAAAAACGAATTGATACAATAACTTAACTTAAAAAACAGCTTATTATGATAAAAATCTGTGAATTACATCAGTCTATAACACGAGTATGTAAAGCAAATGTGAGTTTGTTGGTTGTATGATTTGTTAGTTTGTTGATGTTTGTTGAGGCCACAAGGGAGCAACGTTTGTCATAGTTTTGAGTTTCAAGAGAGATATACTCGTAAAATTTTATTCTGCTACAGCTAAGGCAAAGCAGTCGACATCCACAAGCATCAACATTAATTAGAATCGAATAAATTCGTCTTGCCATGGCCGTACTTACGTTGTCGAGTCTATATTTCACAGTAAGCTGCGTTACAAACCCGAAATGATTTAAGGATGTAAGCGAGTGTATTTTTCAGGGAGTGGGCTGGGATGGGCCTATATGTAAAGCTTAGTTTTGTTTATGTATACCAACTGAATATTGTACTGTATTATTTGCGATCTAAAATGGTACCACGAGCAAGTTGCTTGGTTGATGGTAAGCAGCATGCTTTTTTATCACAAAATAGGCTTATGTTTGACTACATCTTGCCTGATGTCAAGCACCACTGCAGTCTAAGATGTAGCGCGCTTGCCTAGAAGAAACCTAGTACATTTCTGTTGCAGTAACTCGTAGCGTTACGTTACGTTGAAAATCAAAACTTGAAATATCACTGTACTGTTATATTGTCCTTCCTACGTAAAATCATTACTGCTTAGCTATATACCTAAGTTTAAAATATTTTGCTAGTTAAGTGAGAAACTTTCCGACTAATAAAGCCTTTGCAGTTAATACATGTATACTTCTTTTACTTCACATGCAAAAAATAGTTTCATTATATATAATTACGAAATAAAAAACTATTAATTATTAACTAATCCATATCTAATAATATATATATAATAATCTGTTCGTAGATTAAACAAAACTTTAGCAGCGCTTTCAATAACTACGCAAAGCAAAAAGAACTGAAATAAAACTCAAAATAGATACAGTGCGCGAAAAGCGGACATTTTAAAACAGAGTTTAATTTTGAAAGTGGGGAAAAGATAACAGTGCTACGTAATTTATGACGTCATTATGAAGGAAATTAAATGAAAAACTCCCCAAAAATGGGTAGGATGGGACATTTTAATGACCACACGCCGAATTTTTGGCGTTTCGGTAATGAACAGCCCATCTGGGGTCAGACTGTGTGTTTCACGCACACATTAATGTGAGCTGATGAACATTATGAAACTGACGCAAGCAGTCATGTGTGAAACTTTTTTACTTTATTTGCTTGAATATTATACATAAGTATGCTTTTATCTAACTTTTTTTTCGTAACTTTTGTGTGCTCATTTTATAGACATTTAATTTCAGTAATAACGGATATTTATATTATATAATTGATTTTTTGAGTAGGTATCACATATTAAAACGATATCAACAGCTTTGTTCCGATTCTTCTTCTTATCGAATGAGAGTGGCCAGCTCTGGTGTCGAGAGTACATCAAGCCGCCCTGGGGGCCTCTAGCATGGCTTAGCGACTGTCGTACTTGACAAACAGCTGGGACCAACAATTTAACGTGTCATACGACACACGGAACATTTCCGATAAAACGTACAAATACAAGCTTACTTTAGTTAGAACAAATTCTTACGCAATTTATAAAATATCCCTAACGCATACATAGTGAATACTATGTTAGAACTATAGTAAGCTTATTAGCTTGAGTTCCAAGTCCCAGGTGCTTCAGTATAAGTGCTTAAGTCCGAGCTCCCAATGTCCCTGCGAACTATTCCGTGATAACTTATTTGACTGTTGCTCGTAAATCGTAATGACAGAGGCCGTATAAGCCCCGGCCACTAACATTACTTTCAGGAGACGCTTCATTATGTAGAATATTCTGCGAATGAAAGTGGCCAACTCTGGTGTCGAGAATTATCAAGCCGCCCTAAAGGCCTCTGACATGGCTTAACGACTGCCGTTGACAAACAGCCGGGACCTACAATTTAACGTGTCATCCGACTCACGGAAGCGCAGAAAATATAGAATATTTGAAACATTTATTAATTTGATACTTGAACTGCCGACGATGCAACTAATATGCGATACGTCTTAGTTGGGATTGGTTCTCTGTCAATTACGTGTGATATGGGTGGTTACTGGTTGACGACATATTCCCATCACAGCTACTAATATAAAAAAACAAAGCTAATTTTGTTGCTTTGGTGATGTCCGTACCTTCGTAATACTACACCGAGTCATCAGATTAACAAAATTTTTGGTAAGAACTTATACAATATCTCGAAAACTACATAGACATTTTTTTATGGGAACAACACGTGCAAAGCCGTAGGCGTCCTATAGTTTAGCATACATTAATATAACGGTTAGTCTAAAGAAAAAATAAATTAGGACTTGCTGTTTTACTAAGTCTGTTTTCGGGTCAACTGTAAGCAAGACTTTACAACTTGGACCATTATCGGGCCGTGATATATGGCTACTGTAGACGTAGGTGTTAAATATAGGTTACATAGGGTTGTTTACCTTAAAGTGGCTCACTTTGGGATAATGGAGGATGTTGAGAGGCCTTTAATGAGGTCTACTATTGTTGTTCTAAGATAAACAGCTAAGAATTGGATTAATCCATTATCCAATTAATAATAAATTAATTAATTGGATTTTTTTTTTTTTTTTTTTTTTTTTTTAACTTGAACGGGTTTGCACTTGACCATAGTTTACCTGATAGCAAGTAAGGCTATGGCCTAAGATGGAGCGTGCTTACCCGATAAGAACCGATTCACTCTCGCTTTGAAGATCGCTGGATTATAGTGCGTGGGGAACAGAGAGCCAGGCAGGGAGTTCCACAACCTAGCGGTACGAACAATAAAGTTGGAAGCGTACCGTTTCGTGCGGGTCTTAGGAACTTCCACCATAAACCGGTGTCGTCCTGCCGTACCTCTACTCGTCCGGTGAAAGAAGGGCGCGGGCGGAATTAGTCCGTGCAATTCCGCGGCACACTCTCCGAAATGCAACCGATAGAAAACCGACAAACTGGCGACTTTGCGACGGTGTTCAAGACTTTGAAGTTTCGCTCGGCACAGTTTATTATTACCAATGATCTTCTTGGCTCGACTCTCAATGGCCTCTAGTGCCTCAAGTTGGTACTTGGCTGATCCATCCCAAAGATGCGAACAGTACTCCATGCACGACCGAACTTGTGCTTGATACAAAGTGAGCAGCTGTTCCGGCTTGAAGTACTTTCGCACCTTCGAGAGGATACCCAACTTTTTGGCTGCAACTTCGGCTTTAGACTCAATGTGAGCGCCAAAATTAAGAGTAGGGGACAATGTAATACCAAGAAGATCAAGGTGGTCAGTTATCGGCACAGTCGAATTTCGGAAAGTGGGGGCCAGCTCGAATGGCCTCTTTTTAGCGGTGAAAAGACACGCCTGGGTCTTCGCAGCATTAAACCTGACTAGATTGGCATCACCCCAATCGGAGACTGCCTTGAGAGCCAGGTTTATACGCTCGACCATCGCCTCCCTGAGCCACTGGATCTCGGCCGCACTGGCCCGCGCTGTGGATGTATAGCTCTCTACAACGGTGCTGTCGTCTGCGTACCCAAAGGTTCCGGGTTTCAGCAGATCGTTAATATGCAGCAGGAAAAGAGTTGCAGAGAGCACCGACCCTTGAGGGACTCCGGCATTGATAGCCATTAGATCTGAGGAGCAGCCATCAACGACTACTCGAATAGACCTATCCCTCAAAAAGTCCGAAATCCAAGCACGAAGCCCAGCGGGCAGGCCGTAAGAGGAAAGCTTGCTAATAAGGCCATCGTGCCAAACCTTGTCAAAAGCCTTAGAAATATCCAGGGAAACCGCCAGGGCTTCCCCGTATTTCTCAATGGCTTCACTCCATATGTGAGTGGCGTACACTAGAATGTCTCCAGTGGACCGATTCTGGCGAAAGCCATATTGTCGGTCACTGAATAGGTCATGCGATTCAAGGTACGCCAGGAGCCTGCGGTTCAGGACACGTTCCATACTCTTGCAGAGCACGGACGTGACTGAAATGGGCCGGTAGTTAGAAGGGTCAGCACGACTACCTTTTTTGGGCACGGGCTGCACGTTAGCAAGTTTCCATGAAATCGGCACTTTGCCAGTCTCAAGAGAAAGCTGAAAGAGGCGCGTCAACACAGGAGCCAGCTCAGGCGCACATGTCCTCAGTACTATAGCTGGAATACCGTCAGGACCACTGGCCTTGTTCACGTCCAGATCGCGTAGCACTTTACGGACCTCCGTTTGGCGAATCTTGAAATCCGACATGGCAGTCGGACATTCAAGAGGAGGAGGAGGCGAAGCACCACAAGCATCAAGACGCGAATTTTCCGCAAATAGAGAAGCAAATAAATTTGCTTTCTCATCTGCAGAGTGAGCCAGAGATCCGTCAGGTTTCAGCAGTGGAGGCAATGAGGGGCGGCAGAAGTTCCCTTCGATCAACTTTGCCAGGGACCAAAAGGCTTTACTACCCGCGGGGTACGAAGCTAATTTGTTCCCTACTCGGCCAATGTGATCGAAGCGTGCCTTCTGAAGAACCTTTTTGCAGGACTTGGCGGCTTTTTTGTATGCCATCTTCTTCTTGCTAGTATTCCTAGCCTTGCGGTGGCGAGCATCAACCCATGCAAGGTATGCCTCATGTTTCAGCGCTTCTGCACGTCTACATTCTGGTCCAAACCATGGGCGAGCTTTGCCGGACTGGGATACATCCGAGTAAGGAATGAAATATTCCATACCTAGGCGAATAGTATTCATCACGGCATCCGCACAGACTGAAGGGTCTTTAGAAGAGAAGCAGACAGCCTGCCAAGGATACGATGCATAAAAAGACCGCATCTCATCCCAATCCGCTGACCTGTATCTCCACAACCGCCGACTACCGCTAGGGCTCGGAACGGATGGGTAATATACGGACACAGACTTCACCAGACAATGGTCGGATTTACCCAAGGGTGACGATATTGTCACTGAGTACCGGTCTGGATCTGTTGTCAGCAGAAGGTCTAAGCAGTTAGGTGTATGAGACTCAACGTCAGGCACCCTAGTAGCGCCTTGGACCAGCTGAGTGAGATTTAACGCCAAAGCGAGCTTACGCGTCTCTCTCCCAGCATGGTCAGTGATCTGGTATGGGTATAGCCACTCTTGGTGGCGTCCATTGAAATCCCCCAGAAACACTAATTGGGCTGTAGGGTACTTCTGAAGAGCCTTATCCGCCGCCTCATTGAGGTATTCAGTAAGCCTGGTTGTCTCCTGATCGCCGCTGTGTGATCGGTAGACACAGGCATATAGAATCTTGTCTATTCCTGTGTCCACAAGCGCCCAAAGCACAGAGAATCTGCGATCTTCAAGGTTACGGAGACGCTGACAACAAATGTCGTCACGGACGTACATGCACACCCCAGCCCGAGCTTTGAAGTTATGCTCTAGGCTGTAACCCGGGTACAGCAGGTACGCCGTATCCGACGGGCATTTGATCTGCGTCTCCGTCAAAATCATGAGTGCAGGTTTTTCGGTCTCGAGATGGTGGACCGGAACGAGATTGGAGTGCAATCCTCGAATGTTTGTGAGGTGCACTTTAAGTGAAAGGGCGTGCTGTCGCTGTGGTACGCTTTTCCTTTGTCTCTTAACCTTCATGATAGTGCAAAAGTGGGGGTCGGTAAGGAAATGGCAGTGGGATGAGGTTTTGCGTAGCTACCTCGTCACACATGAACAATTCAAGACATCGGTGGAGGAACTAGTCCGGAGACCGCGGGGACGCCCGTGCCCCCCCAAGAAAGTCCAACGGGCCCTTTCATCCGGTCGCCAACCGGCACGTTGGCGCAACCTCGGGATTTTTCGCAAGTTGGCGGGACAGCCTTTCACGAATGGCTAAATCGCTACTTGGGTCCCCTACTAACTGCGGTCGGCCAGCGACGAACCGTGCCACGGATCCCGCTACCCTCCGAAACTAGCTGCCCAATGTCTCGATGTGCATGTGTGTTAAACAGGTGTCTGCTACGAAGAAACAACTATCCCGACCCACCTCCTTGGACGGTGTCACCGGACCACGCGCCGGAACACGGCTAGACCGTTTGGCGACGCGGCTTAGTCCGGTGGGTGGTCACTAACCACGGCCGAAGCCTACCACCAGTGAGTTGCTGCCTGGTTTGCACCACCCAGGGACCACGTGTGGGGATACGGAACTAGGGTGCTCTCCCACGGACGAGGGCAGCTCAGGCCCCTAAAAATGGAATGGATGGATAATGGAAAATTGCTGTTATTATTTCTACTACTATCACCTTTAAATATTTTGTTGTGTATTATATGTATTTGTATATAAACATTAATTTTATTATATTAAGTACCTATGTGTATTGCGTATTTATATATATATATATATATATATAATTGTAAAATTTCTTTTTTTCCTTTTTGTTGTACACCACATTCTTCTTTATTTCTTTTGCTTATTTCTCTCCAGCTGAAGGTTGCCTGGAAGAGATCGCTTTCAGCGATAAGGCCGCCGCTTGTGGCACTAGTTAAGGTGCAATTTGTTCTATGTACTGTTTTTTTAATATGTGTCAACAATAAAGAGTTAATCTATCTATCTAATCGATCATCTGCACCGTAGGCGTAGTACTATGTTCTTATAATATTATCCTTGTAGTCCGTTTATTACTGACTTCACAAACATCTCCCTCCCTATGCTACATCCCGAACATCAGGGCGGTTTACACGCGCGTATATTCAATCTTTAGATAAATACAATAATTCTAATGAATAAAAACATAGACAAGATTTTATTTATTTCATGTGACAAGGTGCCAATGTTTCCCCGGTGGGTAAATAGACAAATAAATAATAATGGAGAATACATTGAGCTGAAGAGCATTGGCGGAATGTACTAATAATGCCTTTTATACCTGTTTAAATTATATTGGTTAATCAGGTCCTATTAACGACACCATTTCGAAATTGTAGTTATATTTTCCTTGAATCTTTAATGAGCAAGAATCTTATTTTTTTTAATTTGAGACATATTGATTGATGTAAAGCAGGGAATGAACTGAGGGATGTCAACTCACTACGCAGAGCATCTTCCAACAAGAGATACTTTCTATTTTATATTTCATACTATGTACAATTATATTTACAAGTGTATATCTAAATTACAATCGTCATGTTTTCTCATCCATTTTATCTGTGAATTCATATTTGGCAAGTAAAACCTTTTATCGCTGGATTCATATTCGTGGAGTAACGTAATAAGCGTGAAAATATTGCACCATTTGTACATAAATCTCAATCGAGGGCCGTGACGGAGAGGGGACGATATCCACTATATTTGTTGCTATCTTCTAAGGGAAGATAATATGGAGAGAAAATCTCTATATGCACTAAAACTATATCAGATATAGTTATAGTGCATATAGAGATTTTCTGATTATTATTATTATTATATTATTTTCTGAGTTATACAGATTCTGTAAATGATTTCCAAATTACTCATTACAATTTTCAATGAATTCAAAATTTGTAATAACTTGTGTTAAGTCTGGTCGCTTCTATGTATAATAAGTATGTATTTACAAAAGAAAAGTTTATATGTATTATCTCCGTTATCTAGTACCCACGATACAAGCGAAAGCTTAGTATGGGGCTAGATGGCGCTGTTTGATATGTCCTGAAATATTTATTTATTTATTCCTTAAAGTTTCAGAGCCAAATCAGAGGCTTTTCACCTAAGAAAAGCATGAGTTTTTGTAAAGCTTTTGTTAAGTAGTAAGTTGCTTAAGTAACTTTGTATGAGTAAATTATTTGCTTAGTGACGTTTGTTATAATAAAGTTAAGGTGCAAAAGCCAGAGCATAATTTATTGGCATATATATCTCATTCAGTGTTTGAGTCTTAAGTACTTAACAACAGACTGTATTCAGTTTGTTTTGTGTCCGATTCATTCTAACATAGAGATTTAAGATATCATCACATCATCGACTTAGTTTTATATTGTGGTTTAATTTTACTACAATTTTTTAAACTGTTTCCTAGAGTTTAGATTTATTCTTCAAAGTAATCTAAGCAACAGGGTTTGATCTAAAACTTATCAAAAAGCAATTGATAACTTGGCTAGCATCACACCCTCATATATTTATTTATTGTACTGGTCACCCCACTATTGAATGTAAGATATACGCAGCTATCTATATCGCTTATCTAAAGTAATTTCAGAGAAAGTTATTATTTATATTGATGCTGTTGAGATAGGAATAAATTGGATTTACTTATTTTGAATGAAAGATTTTACGACACAAGCTAAATTAACTAAAAATCTTCTAATTAATTATTTGCATAAATAAATAATAATTATATCATGTATTTTCTAATTTTTACAACCTTTTACTCACGTTTCATTCTTTAATATACATGGACATGTAACTCATCAGTAAATTACAATTCACAAGTCATACTTTTTACCACTACTCTATTATATTAACCTTTTTAAGCGAGTCCGGATATTTGAGATGAAAATGTTATTTGCCATGAATTTATTTCCTGTTATATTAATACTGAATAAACTGTGAAACCCATCACCAAATTCGCAACATTTACCGAAGAGTGGCGATAAACAAAACGAAAATAATGTCGCACGTCGAAACAAAATGTTTTCAGTTGGATTGCGCAAAAACACAATTTAAAACACCTCCGGGTTATGTAAATGTTTTATAATTCTGTAAACAGATCGGACATTGTTGGGTCAACTATTATTCATTGAAAATGAGATCCAGCTCGATGCAATTAAACTGTTCTCATTCATCTACCACTGTTATTGTAACGCCACAAAACTGTTGTGTCGTCAAAGTACATTGGGATTTATGACTACTATGTGTAGGTCTAGGTAGTGTATTAAACGTTTAGTTTAGAATGTTTAAATACAGATACATTTAATGATCAATGGAATAAATATATTATTGTAGTTGAGCTTTAACTAACAATTTATAGCTTGATCTTAAATAATTAATTAGTACTTACTTACGGTACTTACTTATGTCGTACTTACGGTATGTCGATGTACAGACACACCTATTGAAAGTAATTGAAAAACTACGAGAGAGTTACGGAAGTAAATAAAAATAATTATGAATTATTATTACTAGTTTGTTTCAAGTCTATTTATGCATAACACAATTATATGTCTCTGAAAAACTTAATAATTAATATTATTACTTTACTATTCGTGCAACTACAAATACAAATAACTGTAACAAACCATTTTATACAAGTGTAAGCTGATGTAACATTAAACCACCTACGTCTTTAATATTCCTGTGGTGGCTCAGCGTTCAAAATATAAAGGCAGCAAAGCTAACTTAAAAGCTTGTAAAAAAGATGGATTCTTATGAGCGTACATGTCCTCGTACTTGCATTTATGGCATTCATTTTATTACACCGGATTTACGTGAAACGTTGAGTTATTTTGCGGGTTTACTTTACTTTGTTTCTTTTTTACTGAAGCTACTGGCATGATGCTGTGTTTTAGGATGTAAATTTGTTGATATCTATTTAGCAGTTTGGCCGATTTGGTATGTTTCGATTTCAGTTTTATTTATATATTTTAGCTGGTCAATATATAAAAAAAAATTAAGAGAGACCCAATATATATTATTTTTTATTCTTTGTGCCGTTTTCAGCGTGATGCTCGAGTTATAGGATGTTTTTTTAAACCAGATAAGATATTAAATCAGACGTCACTTTGCGGAAATCCGTTGTAATAGAAATTCTGTATTTCTGCAGGGCAAAAACACTACATACTACTCCAGAGTTTCATTTCAACAGTGAACTGTCAATAGTTTTACTATTTTTTAAATAATTCCATCTGTTTTCTGTATATATTGAAACTGTCCTCCAACAAAACGATTTCCTGTGTAATTGGTGGTCGCTAAATCCGCTCGGGGTAAATTGAATTTGAAGAAGTCCACAACTCTGCTAGTTTCTAGAACAAATACAAACTAACAAGTTTATTTTCACTAATGGAAGGATTCAAAATGGGAAGATAAATTGTTTTAGATAAATTTTATTGGGGTAACAGTTAGGAATTCATGGATATTGGACAATATGAATTATTCAAGCATTTTGACTCATACATTAATATATACTATAAGTACTGCATTTCCATTTCTTCCTAGAATTGTAATATTGACGTTATTTGCGAGCAGATTTTTTTTGGATCATATTACGAGTTCTCTACAATATTGAAACAGCTATCTGTTGATGTTTAATGGTAGTATATTTTAGAAATATAAAATACAAAACCGTACACTCATAATACAGCCCTATAACTAATAGCCCTGTAACTAGTGCATCCCCTTTTCCACCCCTTTATAGTGACATTTCCATACATTCTTTCTTAGTGGATGCTTACGTCATAACATCTATCTGCATGCCATAATTAAGCCCAAATCATCCAGTGGTTTGGGCTGTGCGTTGATACATCACTATGTGAGTCAGTCAGTCACCTTTGAGTTGTATATATTTAGAATCAATTAGAATAAGAGTCGTTTGCTCTGGTGTCGTGCATTTTCAAACCGTCCTAAAGGCTTCTGAAATGGCTTGACACTTCTTGTAGACCTATAATCCGGTATCACATAAAAAGAACATCATGAACCAAAATTATCACCTTTAGAGAACACCAACATTTCCCCAAATAATCAACTAGCGAAAGCTAAGCTTTCATATCACAGGTAATGTCTTCATGAAAGGATTCGTAATACCGTCGAGTAATTTCTTCTGAGACTCTTTAATAGAATTCTGGAATAGCTTAATATCTTCCTAATCCCTAGTAATATCCTTAATGAAAATAATATTAAGTCCCATAAGTCTTATTTGTGCTAATTTTCAGCGCAAAAGACGTAGGGGTGGCTCGCAGGCTTGTTTTAAAGGCCATTAAGCTCCCTGCAATTATAAGTGGAGGCTTATCTTTATGCCGAGGGCAGCCCTTACCGTGTTGCAAAATATGGAAAATGGGAAAGAAACTGGTTGATTTTTTGTAAGTATGTATGTACGTAATGCGTTTTCTTCCATCTTTTATTATCTTTGTTCGTACCTAACTTCTTGTTCCAAAATATGCGCATGCATATACTACGCGTCTTGCGATGTTGTTAATCCGGTATAAAGATCCGATATTCAAAGTTGAATCTATCTCCATATAAGATATCATCAAAATCGGTTACCCGCTGATTCTTGACTTTATAATATTTGTGTGGTTTAGACGCCAAATTAGACTAGCTATGATTTAAATTAGTAGAAGTGTCTGCAGTAAGTAGATAAATCAACTGAAACAAAAATAAGAAAGTTTATTTATAAAAAAAAATTGGAGATTCAAAAGTTGTTCAAAATTAATTAGGTATATTCTTTACGCCAAACCCGTCTGCTAACGAAACAAAATATGTTCTGAGCTCATAAGCAAGCTGAAACAAAGCTGAACAAGTGCTGTTAGGACCGCGTTACCTCATATGAGTATGAATGACGACAATAAACCTCACAGACGCAACATTAAGATACCATGCGTCAATACGTACTTTGTCATATGTCATTTATTTAGGATAAAAGTAACTTATGACGCTTTTTGCGTGATGAGCGTTTAAAAACAAACAGAAAAACCGATAAACAGAGACAAAGATAATCTGACAAAAATTCGAGAAATTGTTGGAACATCTGGATCATGGAATCTGCTATGAAGGCGAATTACCCCTATTTTTTTTAAATTAAATATCTCTAATGTTCTTATTTTACGCTATTACATTTAAAAAATTACCTATTAGGTAACTATAGCAATGTAGGTAAGAGTGATTTTTTCGGGAATTTCTAATAGTCATGCAACGTACCTTGTTAACGTAGTAATACTGCTTTTTAAGCGTTACTTTAGCAAAACAATGTAACTATATGTATGTGTAACTGATACACTTACACAAATCGACGACATTGATCGTGGAAGGATCTGGGCGCCCACCATGATCTGCCCAAGATAAATCTCCTAACGAATTAGCCCCGCAGTCATGAGGAAAAACGAGTCATAGAAAGATATCAATTACAGGTATGATTCTCCTTCTCAGTTGATCGTACGGAACAGAACAGTTTAACAGTTATTATTATACACCAAATTACATTCAAAACGGTTAATTGTAATTGTAATCTGAAGTCTCCATTTAATTTGATCTATGCAAATCCTGCTGTAAAACTAATTGAGTTGCATACTTGTTTCCAGTTGGACGGGAATATTTCATTCTTTCTTTGTTTGCAGGATAAAGTGAACTTGAGGTTGTTGTGTGGATTTATTTCTGTTGAGTGTCCTTTTATCTGAGAGCCGCGCTTAGTTTTAATTTGAGATCTTTGAAAAACATATCTCATATAAAAAATGATAGAAGTTTGTGACTATAAATAGTGTTTGTTTTATCATCACACTAGAACGGAACGAATTCGACGTGAAAATAAATCACATTACAGAACACTTTTCAGTTGAAATTACGGGCAATGTAATTTTTTTAAAGTATTTGTTATTGATAGTTAACAGAATTATTATTTTATTATTCGATAAAACGACTACCAAACACCACTTATGACAAAAAGCTTTACATATCTCTTGTGATTTAAAAAGTTTGTATAAAGAAATGGGTAATTAAAATGAAACAAAAAAACCAACATTACGAGTATGTCTACAAGGCGTTAACTTTTAAATTGTTTCTTCAGCAAACTTTGTCTTCACATAATTAAATTACTATCCCAACATCTGTGGAGGATTCAAATTAAAAGCAACATAAGCGGCCAAGTTCCGCAGCCGTTTCACTTAAGAAACACTTAACCCAATTGTCCAATGCAGAGGAATAGGGGCGTGGCACGCTGGTCTTTGCACGAGATCATTTTGTGAGGGGACGGAAGAAGTACTAAAAAGTTTTAATCATGGTTTATCTAGTAAAAAAAGCGATAAAAAATATTTACTTCCGTGTAAACATCACGTAACATTTGATTTATGAGTTATAATAAAAAAAGCGAGCGTGGCTCAGCGGTTCCAGTGTCTGCTTTTCATACGAAACGCACCTTGGTTCGAATCCGACCCTACACCAATGGCTTGAATTTTCAAGTTAAGTGTGGATTTATGTACATTCACTTAGCGGTGAAGCAAAACATCGTGAGAAAACGGGCATGTCGGAAGACCACAATATTCGAGAACATGGTGTCTTCCGTGGAAGGACCTGGGCGCCCACCACGATGTATCTGCCCAAGAGAATTCCTCTAACGAATTAATTCTGCAGGGGAGTCACGACCCCTCAGTCATGAGGAAATACGACTCAAAGAGACAAAGAGATAGTTTGAACACTATTTTGTTAGCTTACTAAACCTTAACATACTAATGTTAATATCGGTATTATTCGACTTACATAACCTATTTCTATGCTAATTTTCATCCAAATTAGTCCAGAAAGAAGAGACAAATATACAAACGCACAAACTGATGTATTTTGAACCGACTTCAACATAGAAGGAATATCAAAGGCATATAATGCATGAAGGTATATGATTTTCCTTGTAATTAGTTAAATAATAATAACTTATATGCATGTTGTACTAATAAAAGGACCACAGAATTATGATTATGGTGAATGGTCGTTACATGGCAAAAGTGCTGCCTCCAACCACAATCAGAGTTCTATTGCGTGGATGCTGCTCGTATATCTCTGAAATATATGAATTAGAGAGGATATTGGGCAATAAATTACCGATCATTTTATCGAGCAATTTAGTACAATAAAATTATTGTTTTTTATATATTTTTTACCCAACACGCTTAGGTTATCTTTACAAAAAAAAATGATTACACGAATATATATATAATTAAGGTTCCTATCACTTTATTTATGTACTTTTGGCTTTTACTAAATGTGGCTTTGTCCTAAAATATACAAATTCTCGTATTATCACCGTACATATTTGTAGAATAGTAAAGAAGAACATGTAGCAAAGCTTGGGGCTCTATGAAGGATATTGGTATCAAAATACAAAACATGCTGCTTTATTCTTTTTCTACCAAGACACAGTAAAAATAATACTTAGTCTCAAAAAGGTAAGTCAAACAGAAACCTTGTAAATCTAACTGCAGTGTGATCTCAAAGTAACATCCAGCTTTCTTTACGCTATAGGCTTCTATAACCTATTAGGGCTGCAATGAGCTCTGTAAGACTATTCTAGAGACTTTTAAACTGATATACATGCAGAAATTTGAAAAATTTGAAAAAATATTTACCGTGTTTTGTATATATGCTTCTAGAAAGCCCAGATATCTGTCAAATGTGTATAATATGTCAATAATTACTGAATGGATTTTGATGACACTATCACTGTTTCTTAAATTGAAACTTATCTACCTAAACTAGTACAAAAAATGTCATAGTTCATGAGTAATCTGCGGAAAAACATACATACTCCGTAAAACAGACATCGTAGTTGAATCTGACTGCAGTCTGATCTCAACGTAACATCCAGCTTTCTTCCCCTATTAGGGCTGCGATGAGCTCTGCAAGACTATTCCGGACACCCGCGCTCTCCATTAAGCTAGCACACTTGATGTTGGACTAGATGATACACAGACCGAGTAAATTAAATAATAAATACTTGAAAAATTACTAGTAGCTAACGCATTTTTGGTAAACCTTAACAGCAGCTGCTGTGGGCCTTACTTTCTTTAGCAAAATATTCTTAAGAATAAACCTAAATAGGTTTAAAAACCTACAGCTTTACTGAGTGAATAAATATGACTTGTTACCTGACTTGTTTCGCAAAAAAGCACAAGATTTGCCACACACATTTGATATGCCCTATATTGTGGAATGCAATTTTCACAATTGTTTTAATGTAAATAAAATAATAAGGGTCATTTTACACAGCGCCATATAACCCAATAGTCCCCATACTATGAATTGTTATATAATCCGGCGATAGTTTATTATTGTATTATATTATTATTATTATACGTCTAGTCTGTACTTTAGTTCTTCCAAGCATGTATTGCACAGAGTACAGTTGTACACAGATGCGGTCGTAATTGTTATGAAAACGGCGAGCACCTTCACTAAGCTTTTGTAAGTGAATTAAGGAAATGGCACACAATTGTTTGCTTTTCAGATGTTGACGGCAGACATCTTGTTTAAAAATATAAGTTGAAATGTTTGTTTGAATAGCTATTTTGACATAAGAAGTCACATGAACTTCTATGCAACAGAAAACGGATAACAAGTTACTGTATTTGCCTAAAACATTATCTTATACGAGTACATAATATTGAGTTAATGTTAGTTCTAATGAAATTGAATAACAGAAGTAGTGCTGTGCCTTATTGTTAAAATGAGCAAATATTGTCATAATCTTAAACTTTTATCAAATGGTAGTGGTATAATATTAACGTTACATTCGTTCATTAATACCTGCCTCCTTTTTCAAACAATATACATTCCGACTACTAGCACATATTATGTACCATATATTCAGTTTAACAAATTGATTGCATAGACAGATATGAAAAATGAATAGAATCAATAAATTTTATTAACATCCAAAGCAAACTAGAAAGAGCACAATGTATATTCCACAAAAACAGTGACCGGAATCTAACAGAATCTACTCGTATATCTGTTTTATAGAGTTGAATAATGTATAAAGTATGGCGATGGCTCTAGACTTGCAGTCAGACACGAGGATTATAATATTCGTATATTAGGTATAAGCCACTAGGCGCCTGCGGCTTCGCTCTCCTTATTTCAGGATAAAAAGTAGACTATGACATTCCTAAGACCTAATTTACTACCTATATAAAAAAAACATGATGATCCATTCAGCTGTTTTTGAGTGATGTGCGTTTATTATGGGTAGACAAATAAAGCATTTTTCTTTATATTGCTGAGATTATGTGGGTACGTTCTGAGGGTAAACAATGTACTAACTCCTGTCGATTTCAACACATGACCTCTTTTTCCTATGAGAGTGGCCAACTTTAGCGTAGAGAGTATCAAACCACTATGGATGGAATCTCACTTTTTGGTCACCCTTACAAGGACTGACCGCATCGACAGTTACTTAACATTGATAAACGCGTGCAATTGTCGACGCTTTTCTAAGCTACGGGCGCTTCTAAGAAGCATGCATATCATATAAATATGCATTTTTTGTAACAGAATTGTGGTGTAATTTATCGTTATGTACAAAAATGTCATAAGAAGCATTATATAACGGATTTTAGACATAAATTTATGTACCGTTAGCAAAAATACAGTTGAAATAGTGTTTCTGGTACCGCCATCGGCGAATGCCCGATGCGAGTTAAACCAGAAAAATGAAAATGCACAAACTTGCTTTATAACAATGCTGCGGGATTACAAACCGGACGCTGCATGGAATAGATAACAAAGACTACATTTTAAGAGTGAGTTTTGTACAGGCTACAAGGTTTTTCTTTTATTAATGGGTTTTATGACGTTTTAAACTGTAGTGGTCGCATATTAAATAGATATACATAAATAAATGTTCCGGGACATAGCACGATCGACGAAATCAGCACTGTCAATTAATTTAGCTGTTTCAGCTTTTTTCAATTGGGTGATAAAGCAGGGTTGCTTTTGTAACTAAATTGGGAGAAAATAGTATGAAGTTAAATTATTATGCTTTCCAAAAAAACTTATTTTATAATTATTTTTTGTGTGCATGGTTTACTCATATAATGCTGTATAAAAAATAATAACATGTATTTATTTTAGTGAAAAATTGCTTTTTTTAACTTGAATTGATATTGCATTAAGTGTCGTAGCATGTTTCGTAGAGTCTCTGCAGACCAGATAGCGCGTAGCGTTTCGTAGCAGCGTAGCAGCTTACATATATGTGGCTCTCACCACGATGTATCCGCCTAAGAGAATTTCTCTAACGAATTAAGACTGCTGGGGAGTCACGACTATCATTCATGAGGAAATACGACTCAGTCTATAAGAGTAATGATATTTTTTACTTAATGTGATGATTTTTGGCTAATACAAAATATTTTTTTATAGTACAAGTAGACTCAAATGTCAGTTGTTTAGATTTGTTTCTTCAAGGAAACCAATAACTTCACTAGAATATAAATTTTTGGTAACATAATTTTTAATAAAACCTCTAAATTATTTCACGTCTACCTGTTACATATTATATGAATATGAATTTTTTGTAAAAGAATGTGCTATAATTTTACTTAATGTATAAAAATATCATGAAACTAAGCCAAAGTCACATGACGGAACTATAAATATAAAAGTGCAGTAATGAAAACCGTACGTTTTATTATAGCTCTGTAAAATAAAGTGCCACAATAAGTAAATTAATTCTGAAAAGGTGGATCACGAATATTTATATTGTTTTCTAACGTTTTATGGCATTTTTATGAAAAACACTTTGCAGCTTATAAATTAATGCTAACCTTACCGTGAAACCACCGTAGTATTTTTAATTTATGTATTTCGGCATTTATTTAACTTATTGACCTTTAAAACGTTAGGAAGTTAAAATTTAACTTGTTACCGTGTTTAAATTCAAATTTACTAAAATACTATTTATATCATTAAAAAACCAGAAGTACACTTAACCACACAATATTTCTTAGTTGGAATTATTAAGTTATTATTAAAAATAAGATAAGATATAAAATAACGTTGGAAATTTAATGGAAATCGCCAAAACCGGCAATAAATCTTCAACAAAACCTTCCTAACGATGGTCACATCACATCTAGCCTTTATAATCATGCTCAATTTTCTGAATAATGAATTCTAATCCAATAGATGGCGGTGTTAAAATTAAAAGGTGTATTTAAGAGGCTACAGCCGCCGGGAGCCTGCAACGCTGATCATGATTATTAAACGGGCGATGATACAGCGGCTGCTATTAAATATGGCACCATCTTACACTGTACGGTAATATAGGCCCAAAAATTTTGTTTAATTTCTGAAAGGATTTTCGAGTTTTCACGGGAAATTATTTTAGAATGTTTTGCTTTCACTAGTAATATCACAGACTATATTTTGAAAAAAAAAGGTAATTTCTACATCAGTCTGTTTTCAAATTTAGTTTTTTGATTTATCGAAGTTCTTATGAATGATGTTTGCCTCCTAAATTGCACAGTTATCTATGTAAACAATATCGTGCCTTGCTTTAAGTTTCTTCCGCGGATAGCACTGTCTTCATAGTCATTCCATTAGTTATTTCAAATCATATCATCATATTTTTATAGTATCCTGCAAAACAAAAACACGTACATTACACATCAGTGTAACAGCCAGTAGGGTAAACAAGTTATTAAATAGGACAGAGCGGCGTCATTACTGGGCCGACGGCGCCGCTTGCCGCCATCATGACTCATTATACGATGTTCATTGAACCGACGGCGACGCCGGGATCTATTTTCCGGTTAGATACACTATGTAGGATGTATTTTAGGATGTGGCCTTAAGGAGGAGAGAAGGAAGTGTTCTGAATGGTTTGGCGGAAAGATTGGGTTCGGACGTGGCACTGATTGAAGGCTTAAATAGAGATGTCTTTATGACTGAAAAGGTTTTGAAAAGAGATTTCATCGTTATGCTAATGATAAAATTTTACTTTTGTGCTTTAATTTACCAATACGTCTTTTTTATTACGTCTTCAAATGTAAAAATAACTGCAGCGGGCAAAACTTATTGCAAAAATTGCACCAAAGAAAAAACGATGTCATTTGATGAGAAAACAACACATTTACCTACTTGTTCAAAATAAAAATTAGTGGAAAACTCTTCAGCAAACGTAATCTTTAACGACTTGAGAGTACAATCACTTGAACGCAGATGTGTTAAAATCAAACAAGCCGAAGACTTATTGTTAAACACAAAAAATAATTTCTGTTTCATTTGCTCACCACTTCACTTTTTCAATCTTTTCAACTGGTTGTCGAAGCAGGCTTCCAAGGATTATTTTTAATATTTCCTGGAGGCTAGAGGCACGTTTTGTCAATAAGGGCCTTAAGGACCATCCCTTCCCTCCTCGATTACTTTTCGTCAATACCTTACGTAAACAGGGGGAAATGACATTCTGTGTAGGCTTTTTTGGGAATACGTACCGGATATTTTTGGATTATTTTTAGCCAGCTTGGTATAAAAACGAAGTTTTCGGTACAAACCTTTAATATACAGTAAAATAGCATTGATAAAGTTTAAGTTTCAAAGCCTAATAAAGGCTTTGAAATACAGTAGTCAAATTGATAATGTGTTTTTTATTGAGGTTATATTTTATTTAAATTCAACATTTTACAATGTCATGGAGTAAAATACAAACATTTTAAAGAAGCAACTGTTTTTACACTAAATCCTTTATTAAAAAAGAAATATGATGTTACCAGTACACATAACGCACATTATCTGAGCTACGTCCCTGTTTATATAACAATCTTGCAGTATGTTTTAAGTTCAAGCTTCGATGCAGTTCAAAGATGTACCATGTATGTACATTATGTACAATTATAGTGAAACAGACGGATTTATGTTTTGGCATCGCAATGCTGGCTGGGTAATCTGATGGTATCATATACGCAGTGGAACATTAGGCCGATAGGTAACTTCATGGAAAATTAATTCGCGAAATCTTAATATTTCCTACTAACTACTATAATAAGACCCCAAAAAATCCAGGTAATATTGGCGAGATTATGTTGCACTGTAAAAAAATTGTCAGATCTAACAAAGAGGCAAATTTCTAATTTTGCTAGTATATAAAACACTATAGTGCAGGATGACAACCGTTTTGCTCCTCTTCCTTTAGTTTAGAGATAAGCTCATAAAATTCAAGCGGTTGTAAGTTGTCCAAGCTATCTTACATAGAAGAGAGTCTTTCCTGAACACATGTAATTTATTTTCTTAAAATTATTTCTTTTACATTACTTTTGTTGCATACAATTAAATTATTATATAGCAATTATTTCATACTTCAAGCAAAATAACTTCCTACCTGGACCTACTGAAGCAACTTAACTGCACCTTCAAGTAGCTGCACTTAGTGTAATTTATGGCAAGCTCTCATTTAACATGTACATAACTGCTCTAGTACATTGATTCTTGCTGAGTCCTACTTATAACTTCTTAACAAACTTAGGAAGTTTATTCTGCTTTAAGAGTTAGTGAGTAAATAAATGTGTATGAGAATAGCCAACGCTGGTATCGAGAGTTTTCAAGCCGCCCACTAAGGCCTGTGACATGGCTTAAAAACTGCCGTACGCTAGCAGTGCTACGCTGTTATGCTAGAGTTTATAGAAATAAACTTTAAACAATCTTAACTATCCCAATTTTATCTAAATTGGTACAACCGTTTCGGCGTGCATTTGTATTCATTGCATTTTAGTGCATTTAAATTGTATAGCTATGCGATTTTCACGTTGAAATTTTATCTTTCATAAAAACATCTTATGAAAATATCTGCGTATTATTTTATTTAGTTTCTAAGTGAAAACTTTTCATCCTTTTATATGTGAAAAGACTTTGAGAATAGGAGATGAATACACTCTTATCTTAAGCGTTAATGAAGGACCACTAAAACCGTAGATTGAAATGTCAATAGTAGAAGTTTTTGAGCGAAAACTTTGCGTACTTAATGGTGCAAGTTTCCCGTAGAAGCCTTTAAGTTTTTACTTAAGTCAATAGTGGTAATTTTGCGGGTAGTGTTGAAAAGAGCTAGTTATTAAGTTAGTCAGAAGGTCAATAGTCGTTGGCGATTAAGTTTCTGTAGACTTAAGCTAGATCTGTAGTTTTGGTGTTTGATTAATGTTTTAAATGCAGAAAATGGCTGTGTAATATTCTTGAAAAAACAAGTACTTAAATAGCTCTAGCACTGTCCCGCGATGTGACCTGCATTTCTAACGTTAATAATTACACAGTAGATCATATCAGCGCTTGATCAGGGCAAGGTCACCTGAAAATCAATGAACCTGAAAATTTTCAGGCAGTTTGACGCACGGGACACATCCATTGTGATTTCTGTTATGTACTCTGATCCTCTTCTTCCTCCCTGTGTGTTGAAATTTATGTATTCTTTCCTTCAAATTTATACACATACATATATTTACGTGGGATAGGTTTACGTTTGACTGCAGCATGCCTGATGTTAAGCATTGCTGCAGCCTAGGGTGTAACACGCTTACCTAGAAGATACCTATTAACTACAGCTTTGAAAACTCCTGGATTGTATTATGTATGAGCAAATATTATAGTATAAGAAGTACGTACACATGTATATGCATCTTCCACACTGCCTCTGCCTTTGTGTATTTAATTCAAATAGTTATGAAGTCCCTCACCAACTTCAAACGTTACCTGATAGTTTCATTCCATAGAGAAATGGATTGAAAGACACCTGTTTATTCTATGTACAATCTGTTCTTGTCTAGAAATGCTGAATGCAAATTGGCCTATCATGACCAATGTGCAAACAATTAGTTTAATTTATAAAAAAAAACTAAACATTTTATTGGTTACTTTTGTCTTTTTTTGTTTGGGCGTTTCCGTGGGTCCGATGACACTTGACATAAGTTTTGGCTGTTTGTCTAGTACGGCAGTCGCTAAGCTATGTCAGAGGCCCTCAGGGCGGCTTGATAAGCTCGGTGGTTATATTGACATATAACATTTGAAAGAGATATAAATGATATGTCAAAATTATCTCACTTTGAATATACGTCCATAAAAATCAAAGCCTTTGCTAACACAAACCTCGTCCGTCTTCTACCTGCATTGTTGTGAAGCAATCTGAGAGGTATTTTAATCAGCGGAGGGACTAAAGCTAGACTCAATTGATATAATTTAGATTAAATAAATTTGTTTGTGGGTTTAAACTATTTGTTTGTAACCTTTGGCATTTTGATTGTGCAACTTTCTAGTGGGTAGTTAATTACATCGTATTATATTCCTCTTTGAACTGTTTACCTCGCAGGGCATTCGTTACTACATCTCGTGGCTTTCGCCATTCATAGTTCGGCATCACGCCAATCATCATGATTCAGCAGGCTAGCGCCGCACGCCTCCGTATTATCCACATTAACATATTTCTCTCGAATAGCATCATTGCTTATCATTTATATCGAAAGAATGCTATAGAAATATTTGCATTTGAGTACCCAGTTACCAGTACCTTAGCATTTAAATTGGTAACCTATATCATCTCTCGAAGTTGCTATTAGATTAATAATGATGATGATAATTCACAGTTAATATGATGGAGTTATTATATTTTAACATAAAAACATAAAACTCACGAAAAACTTCAGTAAAACAAATTTCCAAATTCCATAACGTAGTAGCAAATCTAAATAAAAGTAAGCAATATCAGACCGAACTTGACAATTTGTCCGAATCCCTTCTGCGACCAAACCGTGTGTCCAAAAAGTTCGATTCCAAACGTCTGTTGCCAAATTTGTCTACATCAGGCGTAGTTTTTCTATGGAGGGAGCTAAAATGTGATTTCCGCTACATTACGTCGACTGTATCGGGCATAGATAATAAACTTAGAGACTCCTAACTATTTTTAGTTTATTTTGCCAGAACAATTAACACAACACCTAGTTCTATTTAGTTAACACATGCGGCATGGGTATTACTTGTGACGTGCGAGTCATGACGTTCTATAAAAAAAAAAAAAACAGGAATAACCAACACATATAATTTGTAAGAAGAATAATACTTACATCGTACATAATAATACATACTTACATAAATAGGATAGATATTAGATAGTCAGGCGATACTTTGGGGAAATGTATTATAAACAAACACATACATAACTTACTCAAACTAACCGGGTCAAATGTAGCATATCTGACAATTTTTTAGAGGTTCTATGTGACATCTATTGTGTAAAATGTCGTTGAAACCGGGACGCTGCAAAAGACTCCGCAAAAAGTCTACACAGATTTTCACTTTCCGCAACAACATGAGGGCTGTTGATGGTACATTTGTGGTGAAATAGTTCGTGCTGTTGTTTCAACATAAGTATAGGTTATGGACCTCGACTTTGTTTTTTTTTTGAGTAAATGGTGCATAATGATTGGATTTTTATTTAATTAACTTAAGCCGGTTTGAAGCTCTCGACTCAAGTGAGAAGAGTTTTCATACCACTCTAGTTTTTTTATTGGGGTAGGCTCACAACTTGCCTGATGTTAAGCAACGCTATAATCTACGATCTAGCGTGCTTGCCTAGAAGAAACTGATTCACTCGCGACCTGAAGACCGATAAATTATAGTTGGCCATTCTTATACGAAAAAGAAGAGTAAAAACATTACTATTTCAGTCAATTGTTATTGATATAATTAATAGCAAAGATCGTGTTTGACTAATTCTTCTTACGTCACGTAATATAATTAACAACATATAATTTATAATAGTCAGTTAATATCGCATTCATACAACTGAACAATAATTAAAAAAAATATAGGTACTGTAACCGAAATTAACTTAAACAGTCTTTGTTATAACAATAATACAAAATTAACTTTTGTAACTTAAACTTGTAAAGCCACAATCTTACTACTTACTAAAGCAGACCAAAGTAATTTCAGTTTGTAAGTGCTATAGTGCGAAAGCGCTCGCAAATCAACTTAACTACTCTTTCTAAGAAACTATTTCGTAAATTATCAAACTGTAAGTTTAATGTAGTGTTAACTTTATAATGTTGGCATTTAGGCGGGTTGTAAATCAGGAGGTGGGGGAAATTTTAGTTCTAGGTATAGTTGGTATTGTGTGAACTATTTCTGTGGTTGCTTCCGTTGTTTATAAATAGATATTACTTAAGTTTATGAGTGAAATTTTAATAATTTTTTTTTTATTATTAAAATTTCACAATCATACATTTTTAAGATGACACTATCAATTGATTTAAGTTATTATTTATTTATCACGATGGTAAGCGCCCCGATGGCCTCACACTGATTCCCTGGGAGCGGGGAAAAGCTCTTGTATGGGACGCAACTTGCGTCGATACACTAGCTCCTTCTCGCCTCAGTGGAACAGTACAAGCGGCAGGAGCCGCGGCGAACGCAGCAGAAGAAGCCAAGCGGCGAAAATATACATCATTATCGACTGATTATATTTTCGTACCGCTTGGCTTCGAAACTTTTGGTCCGTGGGGTAAAAGCACGAAGTCTTTTAAAAAAAATAATTAAATAAAATGTTGATTGACATCACTAGAGACAAGAACGCTGGCTGGTTCCTTGCGCAAAGGATTTCTATAGCAATCCAGCGTGGGAATGCAGCTAGCGTTCTTGGTACCACATGTAGATTGTTTAAATTTAGTTTAGATGTAAATACTCTTTTTTAGTTCTATTAGTGTTAATATGTGTAAATATTGTTTCTTATTATTTTAAATAAATTTTATTCTATCTAAATATACAAAATTGATTTATATTGCTAAGAAGCCCAAAGTAGATAACGTGTGCAATTTTTATACATTTCTTTGCGTGTTACAAATAAAATTGTAATATAGTATTTATTAGATGGTATGAACAAACAGTTTGAATCCAGAAAATTAGGTGTAAACCAAACAAGAAAAAATCTTAATTAAATTCAAAATAATTTGCATTAAAATTCGTATAGTTTACATATCAATGGGTATCTTGCATTATTGCTCAGTGAACCTATAAATAAACCAAATCTGAATCTGCACCGTTGAACAAATTCAAAAACTTTACCTATAAAGCATAAATGTTTCCTCAAATATTGGCCAAACATTTGGAAAACTACACAGAAAGTTTGCCGCGGCGAATAAGGAAATGCTAGGGCCTGTACCACTAGCCTACACAGGAGAATTCTATTGAATCGAACAAGTTTGGTGTCTTTTATCTAAACGAAAAGTACGAGTAGCTTATGAGATATTTTCTTTCAGTAGTGGTGCATTTTTTTAGGCTCTTGTAACTAAGTACACTGTATCTGGGTAAATACATGCAAAGACAAATATCACGTGTACAGTACCTTGGTCCTTGGTTCGTATATCTAAATATATAAAACTTAAAGGTGACTGACTGACTGACTGACTGACTGACATAGTGATCTATCAACGCACAGGCCAAACTACTGGACGGATCGGGTTGAAATTTGGCATGCAGGTGGATGTTATAACGTAGGCATCCGCTAAGAATTTTTGGAAATGCCACTTTTAAAGGGGTGATATAAGGGATGCTAGTTTTATTTCTTAATGCGAGCGAAGCCGCGAGCACCCACTAGTTATACCCATATGTTATATCAAGTTGATACTGGTAAGGTCATTGTACCGGCGCAGCGGGCGGGCGTCGAATAGAGTTTTCCGTCTCGCGAAGCTAAGTGGATCTGGCGACGTTTCAATAACTTTACTTATGTCTGCGGCTGTTACGGCCACTGATGTGGTATCATACGGCGAGCTCTTGTTATTTGTTTTCCTTTTCTGCAGGAAAATTACTACGTACGAATGTTCGGTGTTGAAGCTAAGTTTGGCGTATTTGTAGCTACATTTGAGTCGAGTAGACGACGATAAAAAGGTTTTATATACTAATGTGATACAAACGCGTATCTCAACGGAATAAGGTATTCACCTGAGATCATCAAAGAAAGTTAAGCAGTGGTAGTGCTGTCAATACTTGTATGGATATCTGAAAAGTGGCATGTGTATTGTACATATTATTATTATTATATGATAATTACCTATATAACAGACCTCCATATGTCGCTTCAAGGATCCATATGTAGGTTGAAGTTTATTTTCCTTCAATTAATTCCTAGTAAGCGCTATTCTTATCCAAGAATCAAATCGCACAAAGATTTTAAAACGCATCTTTAATATTTCCTTTAACTTACAAAGTTAAAATGGCTAAATATGTTTAAGTGTCCTTTTACACATTTTTACAGCCTAAGACTGGCTCCAGTTCCTAATAGCTATTGACATCTCAATAACGACTACACAGACCTACTCATTTACCTACATATAACTCTTCAATGAGTCAGACAAAGACTCCATATTCCAGACAAAGAGATAATGCCGTCGCTGTTTATTTGCATTTTTATTAGAAACGTGACTGTAATTCCAATTGTCACCGCTTTATGACACTTGTACGAGATTAATTAATGAGCTTTGGAACTTATTTGGCACATCATTATAAAGGACGCTGTAAAATGTAAATTGTTTCGCAACAGTGGTGTAATAAAGCTATACATACCTTCGAATACAACTAATAGACTTTAAGAATACCTATAGAAATAAAAATTACGTGAAAACTTTCAGAAGACTTGATAATCTCTTTTTTTCGAAGTCGGTTAAAAATTACGTTCCATCTTGATAGTTATGATGACTTAGTTGTAATAACTGGCTAGCACTTACGTCAATAATTATGTCGAAAATTAGGTCCACATGTTTCGATACCCTGCGGGTTCCATCATCAGGAGGACGAGTCAGCACGCGCGTCCCGGTTGGCCGCCTCGTCCAGACAACTAAATTAAATCATGCCTTTCGGGAACTATAATACCGTTATGATGACGGCCAAATATGAAGTTTAGTAAAAAAAACATAGTCAATATTCCGAATCCAGAAGTGGCGTACTAACTTTCACACCAATTTTCATACATAAAGGTTCAAGCGGTTGTAGAAGGAATTGACACACTCGCATACTCAGAACATCATGTCTATATAATATTAGTGGGTTCCGTTTTAAAATGAGTCTATGCAGTTATTATAATAGGCCACTAGCAAACCTACGAAAGTTTTTAATAGACGTTCCTTGTGCCAAGTTTTCACACCACTCAACTGAGTAATTCTAATAAAACGTAAAAAATTCAAACTCGGACTACTTTTCACTTAAAATTGAGTCATTAAGTTCCACGTTCAATATTATGCAAATCGTAGCTCTGCCGTGGTTCGCTAAAATATTAAAGTAAATCTCCTTACCTTTGAAAGAATACTTTGAATTTTCAATCTTCACCGAGTTCCTTTGCATTAGTTGGGATTTGCATGCACGAGAGGGAGCTTAGAGTTCATACGTTCGGAGAAAACTGTTAAATGCACAATGCATAGACGATTCTACTCCGCGTGTGGAGTTTGTAGTAGAGAACAGATATTCACAGGTGAGGTGCATTGCACTTGTCTTTACGGTTACTAAAACATTGTTAAACACAATATGCTAGTGGACGCCCGCGGCTTTGCTCGTATCATTTCAGAACAAAAAGTAGCCTACGATTCTCCCAGCACCTCATACTACCTATAAACCAAAAATCATGATGTTCCGTTCAGCAATTTTTGCGTGATGAGCGTTAAATAAACAGAGAAACAGACAAAATTTCTAGAAAACGTTCGAAAGTGATCAATTCGAAGTATCTCCAAACATTTTTCGAAATATCTTTTATGTTCAGACATTCGACACTCTTTATTATTTTGTTTGATAAAGGGCTTTTAATTTTATATAAGAAAATTTAGATTAGAATACTACCAGACACAGATTTAATCGATTATTAATGACTAAATTAAGATCATGAATTAAAACCAGCCAATTTTTTTTTAATTTTCTCTTTTATCGAAACTTTTACACAGTCATACATATACGATAAGATTAAACAAATAACACATAAGATGTGTTTACAGGAATCAAGACAACAACAACAAGACATTTATATTTAGATAAATTACCCGATTTATAAACTAGCCTAAACAAATCATACCACAACAGCAGCAGCACTAGACAACAGTTAACAAAATTAGCATGCACAGTCCACCCCTCACTGCCGATCAATCTAGATGATTCAATACAGCACATCAATTTAAATTAGCACATCCATTAGCAGATCGAAAGCAGAGAATGGCAGATTTAATTTTGACTGTATAATGGAAACTTATGTGTGTGTGACTCCTTTTATAAGTGGGGTGGCGATAGTCTTTTATTCTATTGACTGTTTGATTTGTAATTTCGTTTTAAATAGAAACTTGGCTCAATAGTCAATTTCAAACGAAAAAACAATGTGATTATATTGTACTTTTGAACATACTACATATATAGTTAAATGGTAACAATATATTGTTGTTGTTTTCATATTGTTATGTAGCTGTGTTGGTATAAGAAGGATGACGCTGGTAAAAGAAAAAAGATTCCTTGTACTGATAAAATTAATATGGAATGCTACTTTTGGAAACCCGTCTAGTGACTGATTGCATTCACACTTGCTTAGCTTTGGCATAGACGGGAGAATTGGTACATACATAAATAATATGTTTTTACCATTGATTTCTATCAGTATGTACTGATAGAAATCAATGGTTTTTACCTATGAAATTGCCGTTTTTTTTTTACATTTTAATCTGTTTGTAACTTTTACGTACAGCTATATTTTTTCCAAATACAATTTTTATTGTATCAATTGTTGAAATACACCCTAGGCTGCAGCAATGCTTAACATCAGGCAGGCTGTAGTCAAACGTAAACCTATAACACGTAAAAAAAAAAATTGTATTACGCAACTTCTTCTTCTTCTTATTATCGAATGAGAGTGGCCAACTCTGGTGTCTAGGTGTCTGGTACTAGACAAACAGCCGGGATCTACAATTTACCTTGTGATCCGGCACACGGAAGCGCCCAAAATGGAATGCCACTTTTCGGTCACCCATTCAAGGACTGACCGCGTCGACCTTTGCTTGACATTAGTAATCGCATGCAATTGCCTCCGCTAGCTGAGCTGCGGGCGCTACGCAACTACTTTACATATAACATCTCTCAAGTTGTGCCTCAGTAACCAGCACCCCTGTACATTCTGCCGCAGGATATCTTCGCTGTGACGTCCAATATAAGTTTACGACAAGTCCGCCATCGTAGATGCATATTCATGAGTTCAACTTGCAGCCATGTCGATGAGATTGCACGGGTAGTGGCTAAAGGTATATATAGGAGATAACATGAAATGCGATAGCTGGATAACAGTCGCATTTGAAAACAGCCTAATTTCAATAGCCACTAGTTAATTGAAACATCTTCTGATTGTTTTTTTCATACAGTGGATTGCTTTTTGAAAACCACCGTTAACAAAATGAATTAACAAAATGAAAATGTTAAAAAAAATAAAATCGTACTTACAAAATTGTAAAAAAATAATAGTTTTATGAAGAAATCTACAATGAATCCTTATTATCATTCTGAGAATATGTTTATGGAAAGAAAACGATTAACATTGTAATTTTGCCAAGGCATTAGTCGTTAACCAAATTGCCATCTAGTGTTACTTAAACGACTACCAGTACATACATACCTACTTACATGTCTAAATGTACCTATAGATATTACTACAATGCAGTCTGATGCAGTTCGTACGCTTTCAGACGTTGTACAGCTCACAATAGACTTGAATACACCATGTTGCATACACTCGCTACTTCAGGGGCTTTCAGACGTCACGACACGGGTATTAATAGAGCATATTTGACGATTGATTTTAAAACTATAGATAGTGTTGTGATGTTTACATGGTACCTGTATAAAAGTTAACACATGCGTAGGTTGCAAGTTTATTTTAGTTTTTTGTCTAATAATAAATACCGGTTCATTTTGTTGGTTTTGTTGGTTATCATTGGAATTTGAAATAAAACATGACAATATTTGAAACAAAATTAATGCTTCATTAATATTACAATAATGTAAGGAAGACAAGAATTTAAAATTCATGCCTAATAGAATTTTCTTAAAACTCTACATGTAAATCGTATCGTACAGCACCCTAACACCCATTAGGCAATGTTGACAGCCCCTGGAACTCCATAGTTCAACAGGCGGTCCACAATAGGACCACATGTGTATTCTATTCTATACACTAAGCTTCTATACTCCCATTGGCTATCGGTTATTCTATTCTTGTTATACAATACCAAGATATGTGCTTGGAGAAAATGTCTGTCAATTATCAATATAATTACAACGAAATTATAATGAAATAAATACATATGTGTAATAACAACCTTATAAATTGGCCAATTTAACAGACAAACAAACAAAAGGCTTTTCAAATTAAGTAAATGTTTGATAAAATTGTTTAATATTTTTTTTATAATTTAGTTAGTATATTAGCATCTTGCAGTGGTTTGCTCTAATATTGTTTCTCAAGTTCGAATCATGTACCTATTAGCCAGTTGTGATCAATATAAACTAAAAAGATCTATAAGATTTTGATAAAGTTGTGGAAACAAATATCTCTTGCTATGCCTTCCTTCTATAAAATTGTAAAATACTTCACCTTTTAAAACACTTTTATAAACCTTAAATCTAAATACAATTTCGTTTGCAAAAACCGTTAGTTTTTACCAAAAATTTACTCACTTAAATAATGCACAAAACTTTACGTTTAATTATAAACTTGTGCACCAACCTTACATTTGTGTTAGTTTAATTTTCTGCTACAGAAAAGGTAACATACGAGTAAATACCCTTGTACCGTTTGTAAAATAACCTTCATGCATACATTCTACCTGATATGAGGTAGCATGTTCAACGTGGTATTGTATAAACTAGAATACTTAGTTTAAGTGAATTGAAGATAAATAAGGTTTAGAAATAATATTTGTAAAATATTCGTTAGGAAATGAATGATCCGTGTTTTCTTCGTCTTATCAATTGTTTTATTTAAATATGTTTTTGCAAAATATCACGGATGGATATGCGAGCAAACACTTCTTTTTTACATACTTACTGAGACTTACTCAATCATTCAAAGACGCTAGGACACGCGACAATGACTCAATGGTTGACGGCGGTGCTTTCTCTAGAATAAAACTGGTTCCTAAACGAGACTGCTGAATACACCATAAAGTTCCTTAGTACTTTTTATCCGGTACCAAATTTGCTTTTCATCCCCAATCATGACTACTGAAATGAAAAACTCAGGATGGATAAAAACTTATTTATTTGCTTTTTCTGTACAGCAAGTTCGATCACAAAAATGATTCCTTCCTTCAAAAACATGAAAAAAATTCTCTCTTTTGATAAGTTATTCTTCACGACTGAGGGTCGTGACTCCCCCGCAGAAATGATTCGTTGGGCAGATACATCGTGGTGGGCGGCCAGGTCCTTCCAAGGTATGTAGATAATAGTGCCCTCAAACATATCGGTTTCCTCACGATGTTTTCCTTCACCGTCAAGCAAATCCACAAATAACTTGAAAATACAAGTCATTGTGTAGAGCCGGATTTGAACCAGGGTGCGTCTGGATAAAAAGCAGACACTGGAACCGCTGAGCCTTACTCGCTAATGAAACTGATTATATACTCCTAAAAATCATGACACTACCAAGTAACAACCAAGTAAGCTTCATGCTTTCCAAACCATCACAGAAACTGCGGTCAAACGCAAACTGCAAAAACTCCAGAACAAATTAAACAGCACATTATTTGTAGCACCCTAAATTATCTTCCCAGCTACACTTATAATGAAACCTCATGCAAGTTGTTGTGTACAAACAGAGCTCGGTTAAATATGTCCGAGCCAAAGCCACTTGCTAGTTGCTGGCAACTTTAACATTTCTAAGAGACGACTAATAATAAAACTGCAAAATTACATGTTTATTCTCAGTAGGTTTGGGCGTCTTGATAGACGACGATGAAGTGATTCTACAGAAAACTGATGATGACGGAACAATTTGGACTCACCGTTTAACAGTTATATAACTAGTAAAAACACGAAGCGATTCGTGTTTGATCTTAGCATTTTCGAAGCGAAACCAATTTTTAGTTGCTTTTACTTCCCTGTAGATACCCAAAGTATTGAAATTTGTCTTTAACTTACATTACGTGTTGTGAAATATTTCTTTAATATTTATTTATTTATTTATACTCATTACTTGCTTACTTATAAAACACTTTTATGAATGAATATGAATGAAAATGAAGTATTTTATTTAATTAAGAGTCTTTGACCTATTTACTCTAAGACTGCCAGCTGTTTGTGCCTTGAATTAGGTATATGCTGGATTTGTGTGAAATACTGCGACGTTCCTATGTGAGCTATGAATTAGGAAACGCAGCTGCAGATGGCTACTTCTAGATTTTCATTCATGTTAGCTTGCGTTTAGCGTTTAATTGCATAAATGTAGTGCTTATTATTTAAGTAAGAAAATGTTTGGCTTAAGTTTTATTTTAAGTCTAGTACTTAACTACCAGGTCACTTGAAACAACCAACGACATTAATAATACTCACAAACAACACTCGACGAGCGACATTATGGCCTCGGGTGAAGCATGCCTGAATTAGAATTCATCTTGTTATTGAATGAAAGTGGCCAACTCTGGTGTCTAGAGTTCATCAAGCCGCCGTAACATGGCTCAACAACTGCCGAACCAGACAAACAGACGGGACCTACAATTTTAACGTGGCATTCGACCCATGGAAACGCCCAAAATGGAAGGAAACTGGCTCTTAAATGAGATGACGACTACAAGGGTTTCTGCCTACAGCGTATCTTAACATCATCTGAGTTGTACACAATCTAATATAATTAAATACAGCGTAGTACAATAAAATAATAAAATATTACAAATTAATTAAATTGACTACTTTATTGGCTTTTTTCAGAATGTGTGTGTGAGTTCATCTGCAACTAATTATAAAGCAAACTCTAATAAAGCTACACATAATATCCCTCCTGTAATTGCAAGTTCACAGGTAGCGGTTTAATCTGTCCAGCGCAGACCCTCTGTTTGTTGCTGAATAATACATGAGCCTCTTACCTCTGCGATACCACAGGCGGGCAGGCAAACCTGGGCGTTCACATGTTGTATAGAAAACTTCTTTATAGCATCATTATAATCATCCACAGCTTTTGGGATCCCACTGCTTATGTGGATAGATAAAAAAAACGCGTCTCATACGGTTCACCGTATAAGAGATGGTTTTAGCAATATCAGCAAATTCGACAAATTCACGGCATAAATTCTGTTAGAGACCACTATAAACTTATTTGGTTAGAATTTTAATGATAAGCTGATTGTTAGTAGGCTCAATTTGTGTCAAAAAAATACTGCTACAAAATGTTGTTGGCGCAAAATGTAAAAGAGTTGTCTGTACTACTGCCTCGCGGAAGTTTGATGACAAAGTAAAAGACATCCAGCAGGCTTTGTACACAAAAAACCATTTAACGCGTTGCGTCTGATTTATATTTAAACCGTACGAACATGTGAACGCTTGCCTAAAGACATCACCGGTGACTCCCAACCCCGGGTAAAATGACTTTATGTCGAATCTTTCAGGAATGCTATCTAGGACGGAGCGAGACTCGAAAATAGGACCTGATAAGTTACTTTAGGTGATGCGGTGCAAGTGTTGCAGGTATTTTTAAAAAGGAATACAAGATTCTGCCTAATGAGATCCACTGCAGAGTATAGGCTTCCTCCCTCTTACGCCAATACTCCCTGTCTTGTGTTTTTTTTTTGCCCAGATGTTTCTTTCTAACTTTCTAATATCATCCAGCCACCGTTGCACAGGTCTTCCTACACTTTGTGCTTACCTAGCCGTGGGTACCATTCAGTTATTGCTTTGCTCCATCTTTTCTTCATCATCTTTTTTAATATTCTGCTTAGGTACAGATATATTCTGCTTAGTTGTACCTACACAAACAGAAAATCGAGTAGCATTTGCGACAGTATACAAGCGAACTAAAACTAAAAAATGCTATCACTGATATCACGGTAGTGATATAATTGCTTTGTACTTATAAAAATACTTTTTGTGAATGGTACTCAACAACCACTTTACACGTCTTGTTTGACGCAGAAAAGTGCGTTTTTTTAATTGTGGCAAAAACATAGTTTACACTCGTATCTTATTAATGCTTAGAATATCATTGACTATCGTCGTTAAGGGTAAAAAATACATAGAAAATTTGAAATAACGTCTGCGACATTTTACTATGCAATACGTTCCCAGACAGAATAATAGAATTACAACAGGCGTTAGCTGTATAGTTTCTGTGAAACCATCATTCAACCGACAGTGTCCCATGAAATCCAATCGATCTCAATTAGGCTATTCCTTGGTATCCGATGTATATTGGGCACACAAAGGGAACGTGGTTTTCAGCTTGCTGATTCCTGATAGCTGTTAGGAAGTGAAGTGTGAATTTTCTATGATTCTATACACTACAAATGTAGATATAGCTTGCTTTGGGGAATCTTGGTTATAGGTTAGATATATTTTATTGTATTGCTTATTGTTAATTGTGTCATGTGAGTAAGATTAGAGCTCAAAAAACAATTAACAAAACACGTCTCATTTAAGTTGTTTTTTTTATAAATTTAGCAAATATGTATACGAATATATTAATGGTCTAAAACTTTTCTTTTTTGCGCACTAACGGCTAATCTAATCAATAAATATGCCATTCGGTTTTAAAAAAATAACTTTATATGAATATATAACTAGACTAGATTAAACTAGAACTTGGTGACTTCGCTCCTAATAATATACTAAAACTTTTTATTGTAAAATGAACGCAAGTACCTACTTACGACCGGCAGGATTCGAACACAACACGCATAGTGCGGGCTTAGCAGTTAGCACTTGACAAATAACTCATACTAATATATTATAGTAGGTACAACCAGTAGAACTATGAAATGTATAATATTATATTACTAAGATTTGATATAAATATGAATACCGCATATAATTACAAACTCAGTACAACTAGCGACGAGTATGGTTTCTAGTTGACAAGCGCCGGAGCGCCCCCTGGCGGTAGTCGCATTCAATATAAGTTCGGGACCAAGTCCGGTTGTAAGCTGCATATTCATGAACTGAACTTTGAGATGTACGGGTTACTAGGGTCTGGAGATAATGGTCGTATATGTTTATGTTTATTTGCATTTATATTTTAAAACTAGTGGACGCCCGCGGCTTCTCTTGGATTTTTTCAGGATAATAAGTAGCATATGACTTTCCTGAGACCTCATACTATCTACACACCAAAACCAGAGACACAGCGAAACAGATAAACATACAACAATTCTAGAAATTGTTGGAACATGTTCTGCTGTCAATTTTAAATATCTTTAATGTTCAGATTTTTGACCCTCTTCAGCTTTATTATATATATAGATAGGTAGATAACCGTTAAAACAAAACATGTTATGCAAGCAATATTAATTCCGTAATACTTTATCTGAATGTAACTCCCGTGTATGTCGTATGCAGTTGTATAATTGCGTAGTCGACCAATTTGTTGGTAGATTAGTTTGCAGACAGCCTGCATTTGCATAGGTGAGTTTAGATGACCTAGTGTTATCTGGAACTTGAATAAATGTAGAAATATTTAGAACGTTTCATATATATACTTATTTATTTTAAAAATATGTAAAGATTGCTTTGTAAAAAAACGTTTTGCCTCATACTCAAAACATCAAATGTATAGGCAAATTATATTAGTATTTTAATTTTCATCAACACTATTCGTGGAGTGGAAATTTACTTAATGACTTTACGTTACACACCTTAATTTATTTATAGTAGTTTATGCAACTGTCATATAATTAAGTTAACACTCGTTACTATTATGAAACTCGCAGCGCTCGTTTCATAAACTCACACTCGTGTTTTAATACCCGTGTTATATGCAGTTGCATACACTACTTTATCTTCACTAATGCATTGATAATTTTATTAAATTAAATTCACGCGTACGTGTATTGTCACAGTGATTTTGCCGCCATTAAAATCTAACCAATGAGAGAGCAGCGCGACCAACCTGATTGGCCCTGCAATCAGGTTGGTCTCGCTTTTTCGATGTTATAATGAGCTATTACGATATCGATGTGGATATTATAACATCATGTGAAATTGCTTAAATTGAATGTTTTGTTGTCTGTGCTATAACAGTAGTAATTATAAGTCAAGTATTGGAAACATAAGTAGAATGTTACAACATTAGTGTAGATAAAGTTTATTAATATACCGTGTAAAATACAAGCACAACAGCTGAGCTACAATCATTAGCAAATGTAGCTAAAACTAAAAAAAGCAGATTAAAAATCTCTCAGCACCCGTAGAATTCGCCTTCCTTTTTGCGCGACACGGCAAGGAACTAGGCAGAGATAAAATAATTTAGAGATAGCTAACAAGACATGTATATCATAATATATCATAATAATTCCCAATTAATTAAGTCACTGCATAGCATAAGCTATTCTTCCTTTTATGTCAATAAATCTGTGACATGCACTGTTCTTGCCAAAATGTCAAAGGGCACAATTTTGACATCCGATACAGATTGAGTTACAAACTCTTGACAAGTCGTGGTAATTTTGTTATTGTATATGTGTATTTTTCTTTTGTATAGCAAAGATATTAAATTGATTGATTGAAATTTTATGTTACACTAGTGGGTGCTCGCGGTTTCACTCGTATTAAGAAGTAAAACTTGCATCCCCTATTATCCCCTTTAAAAGTGGCATTTCCAAAACGTTACTTCCAGATATAACACAATAATTATTACCACAATTTTATTACTGTACTAAATTTTGTCATATAATGAGGCGTCTACTAAGTTTGATGTCAGAACTAAGTTAAGGTCTTCACAAAATTAATCTGCACGCGGATAAGATTAGAACTACAATTTCAAAACAAAATACATCTTAATCCTCAACCATTATATTGTTAAAGTGCTGCCACTACTCATGTGTTGGATATCTTGAGAAATTTCTAGCAGAGGGGAAGTTTCCGATCGCGACAAAGACAATTGTTTAGCTGCTTCTTCTCTTGGCTTAATGGATTAAAAACATTATTAACTTTTCTCTTACAATTGAACCGAGACGTGTCTGTAAAAAGTATTTTTTTACTTTGCACGGGAATAAGATGTAAGACAGATTGGCTTTAGTATAGATGTAAAAGCAATATATTGTATCTAATTTTCATTGTTGTACCTATGCAAGCCAAACAGTTGAGGCTATGTTGAGATGAGGCAGAGCAAGGAGACATTTTACGGTTTAATTTACCTGATAAACTTATTTTTTTATTGTATTCTGACATAAGTGTAACATTATAATTGTAGTAAATTGTGACAAAATTCAATAAAACGAAGACCAAGTCAAAGAGAAACTGTTAGGTACGTTTGTTTTATAATTACATATTTTCATTCATATTAAATTTGTTTGTACAACGACTCGTTAAAAATCGTTGTGCAGTGAGCCTAACTTCAAAATAGTTACAACAAAAGGATATTTTGACAGTATGAAATCAAATCGCCGATACAACGCACAGATTCTAACAATATTCCTATATTTCGCGCTACAATACCCTTGGATGCGCTTTAATTCTATTTTTTACATCATTGGAGAAGTTACCCTATTGCAGGGTGTCCCATGGGGCTATTGACATTGAACAATAATAGACAAGCCTCATTAATTTTTTTACAAACAACATTTTGGTCAACATCTTTCACCAATCAGCAAACATGGAATCGTACACAAACGGAAGGTAAATTTACCTGACTGAAAGTCCAATGCCCTTGACAATCTCACACGATCTGTCAATTCGCTTTAAAAAAATATGCGCGTAATTGCAACACAAATTGTTTTTTGGTAACTCAAGTTTTTGTGTTCTTTTTATCTTACTCACTATATATTACAAAAATATTGGTTAACGCTGTTAGATGGGATATATTGCAAGAAGCTTACCGACTGATTAAAACGTGAGTGAGATTTAACGTGACAAAGAATGCACCGTGCGCTTACAAAAGAAATAAATAAAATATCTAAATACATCGGGACATTGCATACAGCGCCCTCTAGCCCCGTACCACCTTACTAAGCAAACGAATTAAGTGATACTTGGTAACAAACATAATACCTATTCAACGATCTTTGGTCCATCCATTGTTTTACAGTTCTATGTCGATTCATGGTTTATGACGTATGGGTCGTATGCACATCTCAGGGTGCGCGGTTTCGTCACGGGCATTGGACTCATAGATCGCTTTGTGCCTCCCCATTCTGATTTCATATCAAACAGTTATATTATTACGAATCTCGTTGATTCGCAAAGTGATGTCGCGACAGTTGACACGTGTTTTGCTTTTGACTTAACTGCTATTGTCCTGTACAGTTAGGGGAGCATTGTTCTGTTTTGATCGCGATTAAACTGTTTTAATTTGTCGCTTCTCGTTTCTATTTATGATGACGCTATAGCAAAGTTGAATGTGGAGTTCTTCATAAATAGTTAAGTTTTTGGATATATAATGTCTAGCGTAAGTTTAATGTCCCAAAAGTGTCTTCTAACTAAATGTAATAAAATGATTCAAACACCACGAAATTTATATTGTGTAAATTGGTAACTGTACTGCAAATTGTAACAAGCTATGTTAGCTGTTTTACTATTGTATGTTTTAGTTGCTACAAATTGTTTGAATGAATCTAAATCGCAAAAATACTAAGTTTTGTATAACCATTCTTGTACCTTCAACGGAATTGGTGTTAGTATTCTTTACATTATTATATTACAATTGTATAATTAGGTACTTATATAATACCTTGTCTCAAATTGTACGTCTAAAAAAATCAAACCCTCAAAGCTAAAAATGAAACGAGCCATGCTCCAATTAAGCCCCTTCATGCGATACTATATCTAATCCGTATAAGCTGTTGTCGATTTTTTAATAAAATAAAGCCGATATGACAACACCACGTGCTCGTCGGCGCTTGTCACTCGTTGACAGCTGAATGACAGCTAAATGACAGTTGCAGAGGGATGAAAATGACGCGCCGATGTGATTTGTATGCATGGGAATGAACATAGTCAGCGGAATGAAAAGGGGAATGTATTGGAAATTTATTCTTGTCTGCCCTAGTTCTGTTTTAAGCTAGACGATATATTTTATTTCATGCATATATTAAAACTAAAATTTGGTATTAGTATATGAAAATGATCAAATTAAATATACCTATATGTGATTTGTTATTATGATCACAATATGGATTTTATTATATGAATTGCGCTAAATTCATTGGTCCTATAGAAATAAACTTTTTGATAGTCCAAATAATTTGTTATCATCAATAGGTATGTTAACAAATTTTACTCACCAAAAATGTATGTACCTACACCTAGATAGTAGATGGGGTTAGATTTAAAATTCTATGTCACCGCCACATCAATACATATGCACAAAGTAGCAAGACAAAAGTTTCCAACAACAATATCTTTCAATTCCAAAAGCACACATATGACTAACTGCAAACCGAGCCGAGCACAAGGAACATTATTATCTACTATCTAGGCAGCAAGCCCATTAACTCCACAACTATCAGCTGTTCGATACATCTCGCTTGAATGCACTGCTGGACATCTATGCTGGCCTGGTAGCTATGATTAGTATGTGGTTACTTTAAGGAGTTTGATAAAGAGGGAAAGAAACAAAACTATGGTTTATAAATTACGAGTAAAAGAGACAAAATTATAAAATGCAAACTTAGTTTATTGCGCAACAGTACCAATCTATTAAATTGGGACTCCGTCTTATCCTAGCGGATATACAAGATACAATTTAAAACATTGTACACAAGATCTGGTGTTAATGTTTATGAGAGAATTAGTAATTCTTTAGTGTATTTGGGCTCTCATTATGGTGAATATGTTACGGTAAATGTGGATAATCGGTAATTATGTATTATTACCGGTAATTATATATAATTACCATACCCCTTTGGTAAATGTAGAAAATAATGAAATCCAACATCAGAATCAAAATGTTTATTAAAATAAATACAAGTATAAATAAAATAAATAAATCGCACGAGTAGAGGTTCGGCAAGGAGGCACCGCTATACATTAGAGGTTCATACCCAAGAACACTACCTTATTCTGCGAGAGAGTGAAGCTATTTTAGAAGCAGAAAAAGATTATTGATTATTACCTTTTAAATAACCTAGATGGAAAAAATCGTTACCTAATTAATATAGGAGAGAAACACCAAAGTTTACCTTCGATTTCTATCTTTACCTTACTAAAATTTATATCCTTCCTTTTACCCGATACGACGGCCATGAAAATATTTTACCGCAGTCAATTCACCCATACCTAATCCACTAAGTTCGAATAGGTCTAATAAAAAAGTTCTGTTTAGTATCGCGTGCCAGCTAATAAAATCCAGCAAGAAGGCAGCCTGCTGTAGGCAGCCTAGTTTTTGCCGAAGGTATTCTTTGGCTTTGACCTCTTTATCGATCGCACACGGGGTGTCTGGATGTCTATCTAAAAACAGTATGGAGAAATTGAAATCAACAATTGTTGTACAATTTTCTTCACATCCCTCTGAGCACCTAAAATAGTCCTCTCTTATTGTTACTGACTTGCGATCTTCTGCTCTATCCATCCAGTTGTAACTCAAATGATTCCGGAAATCATCAATAAAACGAAGCGGTGGTCTCATGATCTCCCAAATAAGATGGAGATTAGTTAGAATAATAAATTAAAATAAAAAATAAAAAAATATTGTTTGTTATTATTTGTAATAAATTTGTAAAGCTCCATGCGCGCTACGAGATTGTGGAGCTTCTACGAAATTGCTAGAGAAAATAAAAGACATAAACGCCGTCCGTGTCAATATGTAAGTCGTACGTTATTCTGTATCAAAAAATTTAAGCAATTATTGTTCATTTGCTTGGTAGTAGGTATAATACCACCGAAATTACTAAAACAAATACGATTTAGCTATACAGATTCACGTTAGTCTTAAAGTTTTTGTGTTGTTATACCATAAAATCATTTGCTTTATAGCGTTATACCACAAAAATTACCAAAACAAATACGTTTTAGCTATACAGACTGACGTTAGTGTTGGTATACATAAAAGATCCTACGATACCTATCCTAAGATACCTCTCTATATCCTTACTGTTGTAATCACGTTCAAAGGTAGTTTTAATACAGAAGCCAGCTTTGTGGTAGGTCAGTACGTCGCTATCGCGTGATACAAACGCATAAATAATGCTGACACAAATTACCCTCGCTAACACCATAGGAAACCCATTTATATCGGATCGTTAATACATTTCGGTAACTAATTAATGTGTTTTTTAAATGACTCATTTCGACTCCAACTTTGGGTTTTAAAGACAGGTGTGTAGCGTCTGTTAATTAGGTAAATGGGATTGATAACAATTAATGGTAGGTTTAATGATTTTATTAACTGTATGACGTCATTGAAATGTGATTAATGAATTATTATACGTTTATCTCTTTCATGCAGCACAAAAAATAGTTTAAATATCACTCACGTTAATGGCTACACCAAACCTACCCCACGTATTATGTATTCTGTGCCCACGGGTAGCTTTATTACACGGTGGAATATTGTTAGTAAATACAATCCTATTTTAATAGATGATTATATCTATGTAATATGTACATACGTAATAAATACTGTATCAGAAAAGTATCGGGTCTAGAATTTTAAATTATCAGAGTTTAATCGATTATCTTCTTTTCGTAACCATTTTCTATAAGTACAAGCAAGTTCTATTTAGTAATTTTCAGTTGTAGGTACAGATTTGGCCACTCTCTTTCGATAAGAAGAAGATGAATTAATTTTCATCATCATTATTGATATCGTTCACCTCAATTCTGCAAGTAATTAATAAGGCTCAAAATAACGACTATCTTTGGAAACACCATTACAAAATTTACATAAAAAACCATCAATTATGTACGGTTGCTACTCATACACTTAATTTTATTTACCAGCATTGAATTAAACCTTTCGAAATATTTGCTACAAAACGCGACCGAACCAAATTCCCAACGTCACCGTCACCATTTCCGTTTTCGTTGCCCTTTTTCAATTCTGCGGGAAATTTATTATAGAATTTAAAATGCTACGGCTGCCTGGTTGGATGGCAAGTCACTGTAAATAATTGAAACGCCTATTGCTTTACTGACGGCAACGCGAACTAGGGCGCACGTGCTATTCTTTGTAAGAAAGACTTTTTGATTATTATTTATTTATTGATAAAAATAGGTACCTACATAAAAAAAAAAATTAATTATAAATAAAATTCAATTATTTTTTTCATCTATTTAAAGCAAAAAACTGAAAGAATGAAACAAATCCGTGAAGTGTACTTTTGCCTTGATGACGCCAGATTGCAGATTTAATTTCACGCAGCGACAAAAATATTTTGTGGTCGGTAGAAAAAAATAATACTATAAGTGTCTTGCATCAAAAATGTAAATCCGTCAGCCCACAGCATGGTGGTAGGATACTTTCAGGTCTATCTGGTACTTGCTACCACACTCAATAATGTCAATCTTCTTCTTATCGAATGATAAGAATGATGATTGTTATAAGGGCCTCTGCAAGGCTTTACGTCTGCCGTACTGAAAGAACCCACGGTAGTGCCCAAAACGAAAAGTCACTTTTCAGTCACCCAATGTTAATAATGTAAACCAATCGCCAAGCGCGAATTTTATGCCTATATCTGTTGCTCTCGTACCACTTAATATCTGAACAACGATACCGCCGTTACCTCGTAACTCTTCCATCTCCGCAACCGGACTTTACAAAAGCTGCATTCAGTATGTTCCAGTCGATTTGTTCGTACCAGCAGTTGTCACCAGCTAAACGTATTGTCAATAGAACGCAACAGGAATCGAATATCGTGCAAACGTCAATCGCAAGCCAGACTCGGATTTGAATTTGGAACTGTTTGAATGTTGAAATGGATATGCATGTTTTGTATCGATTTTATTGGGAGAGGACTCGATTTGACGGCGATTACATTTTATTTGATGAAGAGGCGGTTGTCTGAATCAGAATGCTGTAAATGATATTATTGTAACATTAGAAGCGCCCGTAGCTCAGCTAGCGGAGGCAATTACCAATGTTAAGCAAAGGTCGACGCGGTCAGTCCTTGGACGGGTGACCGAAAAGTGGCATTCCATTTTGGGCACTTCCGTGGGTCGGATGATACGTTAAATTGTAGGTCCCGGCTGTTGGTCTAGTACAGCAGTCGCTAAGCCATGCCAGAGGCCCTTAGGATGGATTGAAAACTCTCGACACCAGTCTTGGCCACTCTCATTCGATAAGAAGAAGAAGAACATTAGATTAACTTTGTTTGCTGTTCTGTTATTTTCTAAATGTGTGGTATACAATACCTACATGTAATTCATGGTACATTTTTGTTTGTATGTTTTAAACTGATCATTTATTAATTAATCGATTTTAACTGACAATTATATGTAATTCAACTTGAATGCTTTAGAGGGTACATTCAACTGATGGCATGTATAACAACAGTCAGTAAAACCAGTCATGGTTTAATACCAGAACGTATGGTAAGCTTTAATTATGACACGACCGTAATCTACTTAAGATTATCTCGCGTATCAAAATACGATCATAGGGAAGAGGTATTACATACACTTATATATACACATACACTTATTTATACTAGTTATATTTCATGGACCTACTCGTATAAATAAAAATCTGTTTGTATTTACGATACTGTTCGTGGTCAATGATTAATATACTTAGCTTAATTTGTTTTGAAATTCAATAAATATTAGTACTGTAGCTTACGTTGATTTTATTTCCTGTAAATTTCAAAGGGGTCTTATCGATTACCAAAGTAGGTATCTTGAACGACTGGCAAGGTGTAAAATATTAAAGACATATAATTATTTCTAGTGCACCGCGTCATAATTAACCAGAATTAGTTTAATTGTTTGTCAAAAAGGTACCAAACCGACAAATATTGCAACAAAATAACAGATTTCATAATATTGAGACGAACACACCATTCAAAAAACATCGAATAGACAATATCAAATTCCAAACCGTGAACTTGACTGTATAATCCTCAATCAAGTCCGTCTTTGAAAGTAATCAGATACCGTCTGTCAGATGTTCTTAAAGAGATCTAATCTTCTTGAAAAGTCTTCCTTCTATCGACCAGCCTGCAGCCTAGAGTTCGTTCCCCTCAAGACAAAGAATAACAAAACGCGGGGGAGGAACACAATAAATCAAGTCTACGTCATAAATACCATTTCTTCCCTCCATGGGTAAGAAGTGTCGCATTTTCCAACTCATAGCATCGAGCTGCCTTTACATGGGGATAGTGAAATATGTATTTTGTTTCCAGCTACTAGGTATTTTTACAAAAAAATATAAAACAATTACTAGTCAATTATTTTTATCTCTGAATTAAAGATTTGAAACCTGACCACCAAAGTACTGCCAATCTGTTTAAGATCGCATTACAACAACAATAAGATATTCGTTCCAAGTAGAGACTGATTACAAATCCATTTATCACATTATTTTATTTACTACTAGTAGGTAAGTAGCAAGTGCAAAATTTGTGTATTTTAACTACTTTGTCCAACAATAAAAGAAACAATTAGAGCTTTTATTACATTTGTTTAGGTCAAAAAAGGTTTTCATCTAAATCTCTCTGAAAGGCTTTGCTATCGTGTAATTAGTGGTATAAGGGAATAAAGGCTTATCTTTGGCCAGCAGCAGTTGCTCGCAGTTAAGAAGTGAATTTATTTGCACAATTAATTTGATGTCTCTAATCGTTTGGACCAGGCTATCTCGTCTTAAAACTGAGATTAATATGGATAAACCTGCCGGATTCTTATACTTGTGTGATATACGCTGTATTTTCTTGCAAGTTTGGTACCTATTTCATAGTAGAAAAAAGAAACGTGTGTACGATGGTCCTAAAACATTGACGACGCTAACGCTAATTGGAGAGTTGAAATTCATTTCATTAACATTCAATTTTGTTTCAAAATGGACTTGCTGCCAGTTGACAATTCAAGTAACTGTCCCAAACTAGCACACATGTAACTTCTTAATGCAGTGGAAAGTGCGGTATTCCTTTATAGCGTATTCCAAATTCCGCAAGCTCAATTAAGTTGGGAAGTCATATATTCCAATAATATATATTTAGGATGGGTCTCAACTGATTAAGCGGCCCTTTTCACTTGTTTGACTCTTTTTGTATCTGTTCTAATTTGAATGAATGAAGTTTGAGGATTTTGTCTGTATTGAGTAACGGCAGGCCTTATTGTTTTTCAACACGGAATAGGCTTGCGTTTGACTACAGCCTGCCTGATGTTAAGCACCACTAAAGTCTAAGACGGAGCACGCTTGCCTAGAAGAAACCTATTGGTTGATGTATGAAGACGCTTAGCCTTAGTTAGAACTTTACAGTTTTATAAATTAGCTATGATATGAAACTAGCTTAATTCCGTACTAGTGAACGCCCGCGGCTTTTCCCGCATTATTTTGAGATAAAAAGTAGCATATGACACTTCTAAGACCTCATACTACCTATATACAAAAAATCATCATCATCCGTTCAGCTGTTTATGTCGGTAAACAAATACACAGATAAACAGTCAAAAAATATAAAAACTGCTGAAACGTATTCTGTTAGGTAATACATAATTATTATGTTCACAACGTTTAGCGACTCACATAATCACTTCCAGATCATTAATCTAATGGTTATTGGTATTTAATACCATCTGTGTTTAATTCAAGTACCTTCTTGGCGCCCAGGCACTAATTAGAGTCCGCTAAGATAATTTAGCAAAGGACTGATGGCAGCACAATACATACATACTTACTTTCAAGATCATTTATTGGTCAGATAATTTTAGTTTTGAATTTATCCATGGGTGGAGTAATTTCGTGTAAATTCTGAATGCAAGATGCACTTATTGTGCATTGTTAGTAGTGAGAATATGTGCATTGTGTGTATTGATTAACTTAATTAATCACGAGTTAATTGTGAGAAATTAGAATTGTAGATGTACTGAGGTAATAAATAGCTGAGTTGGTTTTAAATTTAAAAAAATTAGTCACCTCTGTTTAATTTCAGCATATTTTACTAAGTATGAAAAAGACATTGTTGGTTAACATTTCAATCATGTCGTTAAAGCGCAATAGGTAACTGGGAATTTTACTCTGGGTATGGTAAGGGATCCTGATGGTGACAGACTAACTACTTTTCCTATTTTGTACATATAATAAAGCTAAAGTGGGTCAAAAGTCTGAACATTAAACATATTTTTAAAAAAATGTTAAGAGTTACTTCGTATTGATGTCAGAATCAATCAATCAAAATCAAAAATATATTTATTTACCATGGAAACATTAAATACATTGGTGCACTTATAAGTAAAATATGAAAGAATTATTCAGGTTATAGATTAGTTTTAGTTGCATTTAAGTAGCTGTGATTTAGGAAATAATTATACAATAGCATGCAGCGTTGATTACTTTAACCATAGCATTGTGACTATAAAGTTATGTTGAGTTTACATATCACGCGCAGAGTGCAATAATAGTGGACCCCAAACTAGGCTTAAGCCTGAATCTTGGGCATCCTTACATTTGTTTTTCCAGTAACAGATTAACGCGCTTTCATGTACTATATGTTTTTTAACACACGTTCAAGAAATTTTGTCTATTTATCTTTGTCTTTGTTTGTCTGTCTTTTTTAACGGGCACCAAGCAAAATCGGCTGAACGGGTCATCGTGATTTTTTGTACGTACATAGGTGGCATTGGTAGTCTTAAGAGAGTCATAGATGGGCTACTTTTATCCCTGAAATAATGCGAGCGAAACCGCTGGCGTCCACTAGTTAGTAATATATCGGTTCTTATCGGGTAAGCACGCTCCATCTTAGGCCATAGCCTTTGCTTACTATCAGGCAAACTATGGCCAAGTGCAAACCCGTTCTAGTTAGAAAAAATATAACATAATCTTAGCTTACAACAAATGTTCATGCTATTTGCACGAATAGTTAGAATTGCTATCTTATATTATAAATAACATCCTGTACCTATTCATAATTGTACGAATTTAAAGTCAGAGGTTATCGATAAATAAATAACTATGCTAATTCATATAAAACAATATTATATTGACTAATTAATGTTACTATGATATGAAATCGCAGAAACAACAAACAAAAAAATGCGATATTCTTAGAAATTTGGTACAAAAGAGAAGTGGCCGGAACCGGGTATACTTTATGTTTATTTATTTATTTATTTATTTAAGACACAAAAACAACTTACAAACTAAAACTTATAATAAAAAACAACCTTCTATGTAAAAAAATAAATAAATTTGTAAGTCTAACTATTGTGTACAGCTTTTTTTACAATAATATTTTTGTTTTCTAAGATTCTCCGCTAACTTCTTATCCTTATCAAATTACTTGAAGATAACTTGTTTTATTGTTATATTTCTTACTAATACTTATTGTAATTTGATATAGTTCAGTTACTAAACTTTAATTGTATCAGCACTGCATCGTAGAGTATCGATTTTTACACAGAGTTTTATTACGGTCATTTTTTGAGACTTAGTAATTCCTTTTATTCTTGATGGTCAGGAATCTGACCACCTACTCGATAAGCGACCGTTAAGGCCTAAGGTTTGAAAACTCTCAATCTTGCGATTTTCAAAGCGAGAGTGAGTCGGTTCTTACTGGGTAAGCGCGCTCCATCCTAAACCGCAAGGATTGCTTACCATTAGGCGAATTACGGTTAAGCGCAAACGCGTTTTGCTTCGACTTCTATCGTGCGAACAGCCACACTGTGGAACTCCTTGCCCGAATCTCTATTCCCCTTGAACTATAATTTGTCGGTCTTCAAGTCGAGAGTAAACCGGTTTCTTCTAGGCAAGCGCGCTAGATCGTAGATTATAACGTTGCTTAACATCAGGCAAGTTGTAGTCAAGCGTGAGCCTATTTAATGTTATTAAAAAAACCCTTTCCTTGTTAAAAAAACGCCAGATTTGGCCACTAACATACAAACTTATTTACCTTTTTATTGTAAACTTTTTTTAAATAACCCCAGCAACTTGATACGAGTTCACTGATCTTCAGATCCCCAAATTACATTGCCAAAACTGTGGAATAGGTAAATTATTTAGCGACACGTGATCTTGTGTCATCCTTTAATTTCATGCATGATCGGGCCCGTATCGCTATATTTAGAGTTTAGCTACAATATTTCACGTTGCCTTAACGATATCGGTGGGATGAGCGCAGTGGACCGATGGTAATCGGCTGAGACAAGGGAGCTACTCAGATACAAGTTTGCTGAAAGATAAGTAAAAATACGTGTATAATAGGTATAAAAAATACATTTGACTATTCAAACTTCCCAATTAGTAATAAAAATTAAAGGCTTAGAGAGATAAATGTTGTCTCAAATTGTCAATATTCAACCAAAGATCTCGCTTCTAAAATGCCAACCGTATAGGTTTTGTTGTTTTTGTTTACAGACGAAAACTAACACTATAATTTGAAGAAGCGATGTATTTTTTATGACAGCGAAAGTGTAGAGAAAAAATAATCTAGATTTTTCGTTGACAAAGAAAGAATCAGAGCTAAGCCCATTACCTCTGTCCAAACGTTTAGACTTTGCTTTGACGCTCGGTAACTGTATTGTTAAAAGAGAAGTAGGTCAGTAATTTCACACCTACCATGAAATGAGTTGATGTGAAGCCATAAACGTAAGGTATAACCAATTGGTTAAGGCCATCGGTCTGTGTGATGAGTCACAGAATACTTATAGATGGCAAAACATGTTTAGAAACATTGGACTTTTCAAATCCTAACAACAACTTGTAATTCGAACTTGGGTTGATGTTGTGGTTTACCCGATTGCTCATCAAAAAGAATTGGTGTAACTGATGTGGACTTAAATACGTCTAAGGTACCTACTTAGTTTCACAACTATGTAACCAAACTTTACTTATTTCTCGATTAAAAGTTTTATTTCAGTACAGGCATGCTCCAGTTTGGACCACAGAATTTGCTTGCGTGGGTATTGCTTCATATTCATGACCACATGACGCCTTATCGTTTTGTCTAAAAATATACCTTGCTAAAAATCAGATGACATAATATTTATGTCCGTTATAAAGTAATAGAGGAAGAAATCGTCCATTAATCACGGATTTTCCTAACCTAATCTGCGTATGTTAGTAGCCCCCGCGACGTAGGGTCGCCCGACCCTCGTTTCGGCAAACTGTCATAGTAACCGCGGTGTTGTCAGGTGTACAACTACCCCAAACGCCGGATCCGGTTGCGAAATTTCCAGATAATTCCGGATAAAGCTAGTTTTTGCGTTGCCCCGGGTACGGGACAAAAACGACGAGCCTGTTGCATTGGTTGCTTGTTAATTAAATCAACACAAATAATATTTAGCAAATTTGTTTCTCTAGGCCTAAAAGCCGTTTTTGACTTTTGTTTATATGTATTGTGTCAGGTTTATTGTTTAATACAATGCCTTCTATCAGGGTCTCTACATTTGCTATAATAAATAATATTAGAGATATAAATTAGACCCAATGTCACTGTTAGCCTCAGAACTACAGCAGATTATCAAGTATTTATATAGTATGTCTCTCAAATTAGTCACTAGACTTCGTATTGTAATGTTTTTACTTCAAAATAAATTGCATTAGATTAGACGTCATAAAAATGTGTCGTATGTAGTTTATACTATGCGTAGGAAAATAACTATTTCTAAAAACAAACACATACAATTAAATAAAAGATATGACAAAATACCATACATATGTAATTTTTCTTTAGGTATTGACATTGGGCAAAAGAATACGGAGAATACCTACGATAATAAATTCACAGAAACACAGCGCAATTGTGGTTTAAAATTGGTACAATCATTCCGTATCATTTTCATCGAGCAAATTATTACTTATCAAAATATTCGTGAAAATGTGATTGCCCGATTATTGGCTTAAAAGTCCAGCTTTATGAAGGCTTTCAGCTTTTTAACTTATTGATTTGATTGGATATCGTATTTTATTTGAGCAGTGCCCGTTTAATAAAGCGATTCATATCACTACTCGGGTGTGTTTTAATTCTATTTGCCCGATAAATGCTGGTGAACAGTAAACTATGTTCGATGAAAATTGCTGGGACGTAAAATGCTCGTAATATGGTTAACGTTATGGATTTTTATTTAATACATGGAGTGGAAAATTGCTGGTTAAATGGTGAGTCATGATGGTTATTTTAAGCCATTGATTTGTTAATACTGAAATCATTTACGTAGGAAAATGTTTAAAAATTAACCGCCCATCTAAATCGATGCCCACAGAAAGTTCCTCTTATCTAACGACCTCCATTTTATTATTAGCGTTATGCCTACCTTCTAGAATCGTTTGCTGGAATTTGTTCTTGTCGTGGAATGGATGTGTATGTATGTATATATATATGTTTATATATGTATGTATGTGTGTCTATTCTATGATTGGGGCAGGACTTGGCGGGTGGTTTTGGAGGGTGGGTATAACGTAGATACTTAGATATAGGTAGATTATTAATTATTCATTTAAATGTTTTTGTCTATACGCCTACAATTAAGTCTCGATTTATCAATAAATAATTTTCTTTCTTTCTTTCTTTCTTTCTTTCCATTATGATTTCATTCTTCCGTTTTACTGCCTTACTTTGTAATTCTTATTCCCAGATACAAATGTTTTTTCTGTACTTACCACAATTGACTTGACACCCAGTAAGTATAAGTAAGCGATGCTAGCGATTAGTACATAGTATAACTTTAAGAACTTATTTTCAATATCCTTACTTATATCATAACCATGTGGAAGTGGCTATTATTTGTGCAGCCAAAACAAGGGCTAGCCATGATCCCCTTTCAATTAATATCCCGGCCTATCCCGGGGCTTTTTAGACCGTTTACAAACCGAATTAAATCGAAAAAGCGCGGTGACGCGACATCAGTTATTGAACCATTTATGACGTTGACATCATTGTTAGGTTTTTAGTTCTATGTTTAGTAAATTATAGTACAAAGCAAGGCGCATGCTAAATGAAAACTACGATTAAATAATTCAGTTACGATTCGGATGCAATGACTATGCAGTAGGTATGCGACTATGCGTAAAGCCTACTTGGTAATGAAGTATGGACTAATGAATAAGTTGATTGGTATCTTATTATTAATTATAGGCAAGTATTATTAAATGAAATTAAACTGCTAATAGTTAAATCATGATAATATCGATAAAGCGTTTTATATGTAAGAAAAACTTAAATCTACATAGTACCTATATTGGTTATATAATGTAAATCATACCAAACTGAACAAGCACCTAGTTTATTACACATACTCGTAGCTAATCATAAAATATCTATAAAAAATCAGAATATTTTTAACGAGTAACTTACAAAATCCTACCTAGAAGTAAACCAGGACTTAACTGCATTCTAGCTAGATAAATCTAGACATTTCATTCACCTATTGTACTCCATTAAGTAGCGTGTAATCTTTGTCAATTTATCTACAAGCTCGTGCTGCCCCGCGATGGCTCGTGAGAAACCTAGGTAACGCTAGGTTGTGGAACTCCCTGCCTGGCTCTCTGTTCCCCACGCACTATAATCCAGCGATCTTCAAAGCGAGAGTGAATCGGTTCTTATCGGGTAAGCACGCTCCATCTTAGGCCATAGCCTTACTTGCTATCAGGTAAACTATGGTCAAGTGCAAACCCGTTCAAGTTAAAAAAAAAAAAAAAAAAAATGTAATGCTCAGTACTAAACCCTAGTGCATAGTAAATAACTTACTAGATAGGTTTATGAAAGTAGAATGTTAATAGTTTTGTAAGTATATATAAACATATGTTATTATTATAATAGTCATTCTGTATTGTGTTGTATAGATAAATATAATTACTCTCCTAACAAAATTAGTTTAAACAGAAGAACCCTGGCTACTGCAACATAGGGCATCCTACAGCAGTAGTCCTCAGCCTAAATTAAATTGTGTAAATGTAATTTTTTAATAGCAGCATGCATTATGACATAACATAATTAGAATACTGTGTTCATGAAATGTGTTTTTAAATAAATGATTATTATTATTATTATATAAGGTTATGTGATGACACATGTGATGGCACATACAAAGGGAGGCCTATACCCAGCAGTGGGATCCCAAGGGCTGTGGATGATAATGATGATGATGAAAACAAATGTATCAATTAATAATTTGCCTACTAATTATGTTGGTATTTCATTTTATTATATATAAGTAGTATATATCATAGCAGGCACATGGAGGTATCCTTATATACCTTTATTACTTACTAAGTGAAATTGCATATAATATAATATATGATTAAACGAACTTACAAAGTGAAGTTCGATCAATATTATATGAGTAAGTTTCATGCGAATATATAATATAAACATGGTAGTACTTTTATCCTTCAGGCAACATTTGCACGAATTTAGAGACTGGATTTGACTATAGTCAATACAAGTAAAATAAAGTCCTTCTAACTTCACTTGGAAGCCATCTTGGGTCGTAGTGTCGACCTCATTCTTTTTTCGTGCACGGCAACCAACGCACGCGTCAAGCGCCTAAGCGCAACTTCAAAATTTAAATAAAATATATTCTTAATTATTTTTTAAAAGTCACAAGTTTCAACGGATTCAACATTTTGGAATAAAATTCGTTCATTTTTAAATCGTCATGAGATGCCGAAGATAATCTGGGTGAGTCGAAATAATTTCGTACACCGTTCTACCTTCCTGCAAAAAATGTTACCTACCGACTTTTCGAAAGAAAATTGTGCTCGTTTTTAAGTGATATAATAGGTAGGTACTCCCATACCGGGATATAAGTAAATTTGTAAAATCATAAGCTATAACGGATTGAAGATTTTGGAATGAAATTCGTTAATTTTTAAATCACAAGTTACAATGGACTCAAGTTGGTATTTTATTTTATTATATATAAGTAGTATATCATAGCAGGCACATGGAGGTATCCTTATATACCTTTATTACTTACTAAGTGAAATTGCATATATAATAATTATCATCTTCATTATGAAGCGCTCGTAGCTCAGCTGGTATAAAACAAAGGTCGACGCGGTCAGTTCTTGGATGGGTGACCGCAAAGTGGCATTTCATTTTGGGCGCTAAATTGTAGGTCCCACTTGTTTGTCTAGTACGACAGTCGTTAAGCCATGTCAGAAGCCCTTCGGGCGGCTTAATAACTCGCGAAGCTTCGATTCGACAAGAAGATGAAGATCCATTATGCAATGTACATACATACCTACACGTGCTTCATTTTCATTTCTTCATTCACGAAGACCACAGGTGTTTGTATTTGGGCGCTAGATCACACATTGCACGTTTTAGTTTGTTATTAATGACTTTTGCATAAATCGATAAATAACTGACCAATGCAAGAAATCGAATAAAATCTGTCTTTCCTTTTAAAATCAATTGGGGAAAAACATGAAACTTATTTCATGCAAGTCTTATTAGCATAAATCTTTCTGGATTTGATCATTCCATATAATTTTTTTAGTTACCTATTCCTACACTTTGTTTTTCCAGTCGTGTAGGTACTAAATATGTAAATATTGAAAACCTTTTAAAAACATATTGCATACATACCTACATCATGAAACTAAGAACTCAATTCAGATTCAAATTAGCATTGTTTCTCTGTTCACTACCTACCTACCATCTATTACTTACCTACAGAATTTGAGTGCAAAGGCATAATGCACTGCGAACATACAATTTCATTAACGTTCATTTCGCATAGGTATTAGAAGTTGTAGTGTAGTATCGGCATAGAATAGAAGTGTGGAGCAGCGACTGCAGCTAGGCTAATAACCTGATAAAGTACCTACGCGCAACTAGTCGTGATCCTTGCTGCAACGCGCGAGTTGCCGGTCCCTGCCGCCAACGCGGCGCCTCCGTCCTCCGGGCTCCGACGCGCGACAGTATCGCCGAGCGCTCGCAGAGGACGGACGTACGCCGCTCTCTCGCTCCCTCCAAACCCGCTCTCGAAACAAGTTTCTCATCACAACTCCCAGTATTCCCTTCATTTCACACCCAAACATCACAATGGACTCGAGTGCGCACTCAAAAATAACAGTTTTCAAACTTTTTACTTGACTTTACACACTTTTCTTGTGCAATTGTGTTTTTGCTTTATCTTGATCGAACGATAAAGTACGGGAAGGTGTATCGAAAATCGAGTGCATTTGTTTTGAACTGTAGACGGACATTGAAGAGTTGAATTTAATTGTCTGTTGTTGTTTTTGTTTACGAGGACGCGATCAAATAGCGCGTTGAAGAGAGACAAGATGAGGTCCTACCGGGCGGGAGCGACAGGTGTGGCGGCTATAGTGCTGTGGCTGGCTATAACAGGTATGTTCAAACCTTCATTATAACGAACTTTTTCAACTAATATTTTTATACCTGACTGCTTGGTCAAGAAAAAGAATCGATTTTTACTAACCTATTGATAACACGATAAACAATTTTCTCGGCTTAGTGAAGGTTGTGTGATTCATCGTTTAATTTTGAGGTTATGTTATGCTTACTTAGTTGGATCTGGTTGTTTCAAGGCCTTTTTTTATTTGTATTTAAATTTATGGAAAATGTTTCTATGCGTTGACTATTACTACATGATATTTGTGTAAGTAAATATACTTAAGTAGGTATATTTTATCGATTTTTGGTCTCTGTAAGTACTTATGTCATTATATTCCATGATATTCCCGATAAAACTTCCGAAAATTAATTGTTACTTTCGTTTATTAATAAAATCATCCCATATTTGGTTATCTTCTAGTGGTAAACAGTGGTTTTGCTTCTATAAATTGTGCAATTTAACTTAGTTTCGTGCCTAATTCTTTCAAAGCAAATTTCGTGATTTTCGTAACTTCAGTGTATTGCACCAGACTGCAAACTAAGTAGGTACCTAAGTACTTACTTTTTGTTTGCTTTAGTCATCTTTTGTTGCTTTGTGATTCCTTATTGCATCAAGAAAATACCTTTCTCACATTTATTTATAACTGAGCCTATCGCGTTTAGTATTCTTATCAGATTCATACACGCTTTATCAATGCTACTACGAACTAGCGTGGTTAAGCTAGCCATTAATCATCAGAGATACACTTCATTGATGAAACGTAACAACAAATACAGTAAGTGCGTCCAACCAAAACGCACCTGCAATTAGAAACCTAGTTAATTCTGTGGACAGACTAAGGCCTACTTGTGCAAAAACCGTTGTCGTCCGTTACACTTTAAAAAACAGGTGGGACGATGGACGTTACCATTGAAACTCACTTTCCTGAAACAATCGAGCATTCTGCCACATTTGTTCTGGAACCATCCGTGCGTGGTTTTCTCATCCGACGGCGTTTGATCAAATGGAATAAAAAACGGCTTTCTTAATGCCACAACGCTTCGGATGTTATGAGATCTCGATCTAAATCATCTTTGTGGAACATTTTTCTGAATGAATGTGATATATCCTTTGAAGGGGTAGTGTAATGAAACGTGGATAGAAGTTATGAGTGGGTATCTATTTGCATTCACCTGCTTAATAATAAAGTAATGTTCATGTATCTAAGTATTCGAATAAATAGAAAGAAGAAAAATCATTTGATTTATGGTTTTTAACAGAATGATCAACTGGACACGTCTTAAGATTTATAGAAGTTGAGCTGTTCATTGATTTGAACAATTTACATTTAAGTATTACTGACTTAATCGTGAAGCTATACCTATTTACTTAAGTAGTCTAAATATATAAAACCCAAAGGTGACTGACTGACTGATACAGTGATCTATCAACGCACAGCCTAAACCCCTGGACGGATTGGCCTGAAATTTGGAATGAAGGTAAGTAGATGTTATGACTTAGGCATCCGCTAAGAAAGAATTTTAGGAAATGCCACTTTTAAAGGGGTGAAATAGAAGATGCAAAATTTACTTCTTAATGCGAGCGAAGTCGCGAGCACCCACTAGTTCAATATAAAATACTAAGAGAGAAACAAATGAATATACCTACAACTGAGACTATTAACAATGAAATTATTCACAAAGAACTTCCAATTTCATTTCATACGCGTACTCCGAGACACATTTGCAATGAGCGCTTGTGAATAGCGCCGGCATGGAAGTAATCCCAGCTCAATAAGTCCGATTGAATTGCCCACCAGCGCGTGAGCTGCTTTCATCACTCTCGCAAAATGAACATCTTAATTTCATAGATACTGCGCTGAACTGGATATGAAGTTACAAATTGCCTCACGTTTGATACATTCTCTAACAGCAATACTGATATTGATTATCGCTTCAGCGTGTAGTTAGCTCGAGCATTAACATCATATTACTCGCGCCTGCCTTTAATTACTACCATTGTATCCATTATCTCATAATCTCCATATGAACAAGATACAATTTACACGAATCCAAGGCATCTGCCGTGTCATTACCCCCGCTCATTTAAGCCTGTTAACGTCCCGAGACCGCTGGTAATGGCATGTTGACGGCTTTCCTCGGTCATGACCGTTTGTGATTATGACCACCAATGAGCTCAATGTAAGCCCAGAAGACAATCTCACGATACGAATCCCACGATACCGAAACGAAACCTGTCAGCCTTTATTTTCACATTTTCTTTCGCAAAGCCTGATTCAACATTCATCATTCTGTCAATAAAATGCTTTATTGGATTTTCTTTGTACTTCCTCGTACGGACGATCTGGGAGCGCTGAAATTTAACTCGTATTAGAGTTAAAGCTTCCTGGACGCAAATAGCGGGGATGTAATGCACTTACGATTGCTTTACGTTGAAAACGGAAACTAAATCTCTTCTAAACCTAATTGAACCCTGAGTGCCGTTGCAGAAATAGTAGTTTGCGAGCGCGAGACTGTATCTGTGTGAGCGCATAGAAGCCTGGGAGCATAAATAACTATCCATATCAAAACTGTTAGTTTGATTACAATTTACTAGACTTCGTGTTGCATAGTATGACATAAAATAGTGAGATAAGACAATTTTCTCGGGGAACTAAATTACACACAATGGTTTACAATTCAACCAATCCTGCGCCCATCACTTTCTTTTTTTTATGTACTACTTCAAGCGTCAAAGTTTTTATTCGCTGTAGGCAGATTACTTCGGTGCACTTCGTCCATTACTGATCCTGTTTAACAACGGTGACAATAATTCGTACAGCAATGAGCAAACCTACGTGTAGTCAAATAAAGACCTTTTTCCGACATCTTGGCATTTCGAGCAGCCCATATCACACCTATATCTCAGCCATCAAGGTAAATAAGTGTCGCTAATTCAGTGTAACAGCACAGAAAACATACAGTAATGCGTGATGTGGGTCGCCGTGATGAATCACACGAGAACTCTATGAGCCTCTATGAGGTCGACACGTAATGCACCAGGTACGTGACGCGTCCTAATCTTTGGCCTAAGATTGAGAGATTTGTCGGATTTTATGCCCTGCTGTTTATGTTTACTGCCAAGGAATGTTTGTTATGATTACGGTTACAGTTATGTCCGTTTCATTTTCTTGTGGTTTCTGTGTTTTTAAAACAGTGACCTGCATTTTTTATGCATTTTAATAGTTATGCAAGTACATAGGGCTTTAAGTATGAGATTGTTAGCGTGTGTAAAAGATACAACTAAGTACCTAGGTACTTAGTTACTCATGTGTAAATCCTTAGACCCCAAAAACTTGAAATATACCTAACAGGAACAAAATCGGAATTTGTAAGCGATAAACGGATTTCGGATATAAAATGTACCTGACCAGGCTCGTAACTGGGCTATGTCATCAGCAGATAACGCTTATCTAATCAGGTAGTCCCCTATCAGTAACTTTTTGACCTAGACGCGGAATAACATGTGAACAAGTGATTTTGTAAACACTTGCAGATGTTTTTTATGTATACTTAACTATGTACATAAATAAGACTACATGGCACTTTTTTCTTCTTCCTTTCTCCACTATGTCATAATAATTTAGTTTAGGCAGCTTTTCATGTGTATAATTTTCGGGAAATCGATGTCAAGTGTATGATGGAGATGTAAGCAGCCAAACTCATCAGACTATAACAGACTAAGTTTAACATTAGCCTAGTATGCTTAGATTTTCTTCCCTTGTTTTTATATATTAATTATTAAGTATTTTAAATGAATGATAGCCTAAGGTTAGGTATGTCACTAAGAACGAATAAGGTAGTTACTTGCTTATTATCGGACAAACTATGGTCAAGTACAAACCGGTTTTAGTATAAAAAAAATTTTAGATCCAACACTTACTATTGCAATTCAACTATGGATTTGCACGCTCCTGCAATAACTGTAGTCATAAAAATTAATAGAAATAGAATTGCTCATGCCATTGGATTACTTATTAAATTGCAATGCATGTTTATGGTGGGCAATTAATACTGAAAACTCGTAAACATTCATGTTCTATTTAAAATATTATATTCAGTTTATGTAGGGATGCTCAAGGTTAAGGCAGTTTTATACTTGTATAGGAACCGGTCCGCCCTTGGACTATATCACCAAGGGCAGCCCAGTGAAGTCTAGCCTAGGTAGTGTACAAAATAAAATTTATTTAGATTGAAAAATGACATGTAAGAGTCTACCTATCAATAAAAAACTTTGACTTTGACTTTAGAAGATTTGTTAGTTTCATTTCAATACTTAGTTCATTAGGTCTGACCAGTTTGGCGTAGGCTTTTTAATAAAGAAATGAAGTAACAACTGGCTATTTAATAAATAATAATGATCGTAGATACATAATAATCAGATCAGTAGATTCAATCATCATCAGTACTTAGATCAATAATTAATACGCTGAAGATGCTACATATGTAATAACTACATATGTATGTACATGTACTTTGAAAGTCAATATATTGAAACCAAAACTATGAATTCCCTAAATTTGACGGTGATGCTAATTGCAAATGGTGCATTTTCTGAGTACGATAAAATCCTTATAAAATTCCGCGTAGTATCTAAAACGTACAACAAACAATGTAAGATAAGAAAGTAAAACCCGTGATTCCGGTGATAATACGAAGCATTTCCCGGGACATCCGTTTCCTCTAGCATAGCATAGTGATGCATAGTTCACTTTCTGCACGGTGTCAAACTGGTTCTGGCCTGTACCGGTTGTAGTGGGTGGTCGGGAAAGGGATATAATAGTGTTTTGCTGCTTTAATTATTATTATAGGAAGTTCTTTGTATTATCACAGAATACGGTATTATAGTATTTTCGTATTTGACATGATTTATGTAAATACTTTCATAGTAATTCAAGTCAAAACAGTAGTCCCAAGGGTGGAGTTAACACATGAGTTAGCAGTTATAACACTTTTTTTAATACTCCGTCCTAAATTGTTCTCTCGACTCCTTTCTATCGTGTGGCTACCTGGAAGAAATTGCTTTTAGCGATAAGCCCGTCAGTTTGGCACTTACTTTTATAAGTTTTTTTTATTTTTTTGTTTTTATTTTTGTATGTGTGTTGCTACAGTGCTGGAATCTCACTAGATTCCTCTTCCTTTCAAAAATTATAAAACGAGTGTTATACTGAAACAGTGAAACAAATAATGTTCTGACTACGTCTCGAAAGGCATCAGATTAGGTATACATAATACATACATAATTTACATTACGAAAACCTTATTTTGAGTTCTATAAAGGCTCTAATTTCAGCCAGAAGTGATGAATTAAACCGTTCAGCTTTCCGTACCTACCCGAAATTTCACTTACTGAAATTCTATTCACAACGTTTTGCACGTCAGAAACTCTTATCGCGAAACTCATACCTATTTAATGTTTCACTTGAAACAAAATAAAGTTTGAAATTAGCTGTTAGCGGGAATTTTCTATATATAATATTGCATAGACATAATATCACAAACACTCCTATCTATCACATACCAACAGTAGGTTTGTTTCCATCTCATTGAAATTATCTGTAATTTACTGGTTAGTTTAGAAATGATGAAATCATTTGCTGCTCCTTAGATGCCCACTTCTTGTAAATGGATACGTTCTGCGCGGACCTATCAGCTCACTTCTATGAATACGTACTGTTCGGACCAATCAGCGTCTAACTTTATCACGCCTTCGTAACAACACATCATTGAATGCTATCGTTAGTTAGAATTAACTAACCTATCCGATGGATTCATTGAGCATATGTCCATATGCATGTTGTCAAATTTATTAAGCCAAAATGAGCCATCCATTGGCTCAAATGTTGGTAACTATACGCCATACTGCGTGTGGATCATCAAAGGGAAGCCGCTGTACCGTGACATTGTGTTCAAAAAAGCCACGCAGCCGAAAAGGCAGATTTCGCTTTCATTTTACCATGGCAACGGTTTTTAGAGTTTAACAACAGGAATTTGTCATTGTTAAACGTTCTTGATGCTCGTTTTGAAGATGATAGGTAAGGGTTATTTGGCAAACACTTTTCGAAAGATATAACGTTTAATATGAATCAAACAAAGACTAATATGAGAAAAAAAAGTTAAATTCATCACCATCATCAGCCTAATGAGACCCACTGCAGGGTATAGGCCTCCTCATTCTTACGCCAAGTCTTGCGCTGTTCTTGCCCAGATGTTAGTCAAGTTAAATTATTGTCTTTATTTTTCAACATACATGTACATCTATTTTAAACATTTATTTCCGTAGCATAAACACTTTCTAATCTGAAAGTTACAAAGGTCCGCAAAAAATAAGGTACTTATCTGAAAAAAGTCAAGCCTACCGCGAAAATAAAGGTTGAACTTCACTGACCTATTACATCGCAAAATTAGAAAGCAGGTTTAAATCGAAGCATGAGAAACCTCCTTGTTATGTAAGTGGAACGGGCTGGAGCATCGCCAGCAGAGACTATATAGTACAGATATATCTAATTGCTTATTCTCTATATCTAATACAAACCAACCTGCCAATGGCATGTTAGTAAACTTGCGGTCTTATGGGCAAGATCGGTTTCTTTTAGGCAACATATTTTAAGACCTCATGATTTGTAAGCACACATCAAATTTTCAATCGCCGTCTTATATTTATTGGAGATTAAGATAAGTTAAGTAAGTATAAGACAATATTTTCTGCGACACCGTGCTGCTACTTTAGGTTGTAAAATTCTGTTTCAAAAAAATCCTCACGCACTAATCAGTACCTTATAATAGTATTCATGTATCTTATTGACCAATTAGAAGCCGATTTAACTTAACTCATTAAAATAATATTTTATTTTATTTTATTTATTTATATATATATGCTTATCTAAACAGCACGTGTCGTTTAATAGTAAATGACATAATGTTGATATATTCTGCCTGGATTATTTTTCCAGTAATGAGTCATCTATTTCATACGATGTCGTTGATCGCGAGCAAAACGCAGAACTAATTGTACAGTTTTTGTGGCAATGCTTCGAGAAATAAATATCAGAGGTTTGAACCAAACGTGCGTTAATGTGGTGCGGCGAGCTTGTGGTCGACTCGGCTTTGTTTTCAATGATTTATGATTTTTACTGCATTGCAAGTGTAGCTTGCTTTTGAAACTTGTACTATTTTAACACATAGAACCGAAAGGAGCATATTTAACTGAAGACCTGCATATTTCCATATAAATTATTCAGATAGTTAACGCCCGATAATATTCGAAAATTTTCGCAAATGTTTTTATATAGGTATATTAAATAATTAACAAAACACTTATTTGTAATTTATCATTTAATTAAGTATGCACTTTTAAGGATATTATGCATTATTTTTGCACGAGTTTTGCAGATGCGAAATTGGGTTTAGCAATATTTGGCACCCTTCAAAAGTTACGGCTATTATATAACACTAAGAAATAAAATAAAATAGCCATTTATTCATCCACTTTCGATAAAAATTTCATTACAATGTCCATAATTGCTCTTATATAAATTTTATGTCAAATGAAAATAAAAATGTTAATGTTTTTGTAGGTATACTTATGCTTAATGTCAAATAAAATAAATATTAATGTCAAACATTGTTTTAGGTCCCTGTGTTACAGCTTAATTTAAGTAGACGTCGCCTCTTTGGCGTAGGCCTCCCCCAGTTGCGACCATAGCTTTCTGTCCTTCGCCATCCGCCTCCACTCCTGTCCATATTTGTGAGTAAAAACATCGTCCCATCTCCTTTTTGGTCTGCCTTTCTGTCTTCTCTCCTCGTGCGGAAGCCATTCTATGACTTTCTTCGTCCATCTATTAGTGTCCATTCGGCATATATGTCCTGCCCAATTCCACTTCAACAATCTCACTGCTGTGATGATGTCTCTAATCTTGGTCTTCTTTCTTATTTTTTTGTTGCTAATTTTGTCTGAGAGTTTTATTCTGAGCATGCTCCTTTCCATTTTCCTCTGGCATATTGCTAGCTTGTTCTCATCAGCTTTCCGAAGAGCCCATGTCTGGCACCCGTAGATTAGGCAGGGTAGTATAGCGACGTTGTATACTTTGCTTTTGATGTCTATGTGTATGTCTTTGCTCTTCATTATTTCTTTAAGGCTCCAATATTTCTTCCAAGCCAATCCTATCCGTCTGTTAATCTCTTTTTCAGTCAAATCTTCGAAAGAAATAGATTGTCCCAAATATATGTATTCGTCCACGTATTCTATAATGTCATTTTCTACAATCACATCCTGTTTTAGACCATTCGTCATAATTTTTGTTTTTGAGGCGTTTATTATAAATTATAAACGCCTCAAAACACTAAGATACATTGGTATATTTATGGCTACAATATTTCCCACCCTTTTCTCATAATTTCCCAAATTTTCCCAACTCTCTGCTTCTAATACCCGACTCATAAATATGTGTTTTAACTTAACGCACGATGTAATTAAGTTACTGTTGGCAACTTGATAAAATTAATACAAAACTCACACCAGACTCTGAGAACTCTATAGTAAGCACATACAATATACATGGTTACTTGTAACTAGTGTAATTAGTAGATGCAAATATAAATAACTTGACCATAATACATTGCTTCATCTCTTTTTTGCTTTTCAATTCGTATTCCTTATTACAGAGGGTTATGACTCCCCCGCAGAATCCATTCCTTATATCACAAATTAACCTTAAAATTTCATAATAGAGTGACGTAAAAAGTTATTCACCATAGAGTAATATAATATACCAGGCTACCCACCATCGTCATAGAAAACAAACGTAGGACCACCGAACAACTTCATTCATATGTATATGCCATGTGAACTATATCTTTGCAAAGATCACAAAGTTGTATATTTAGTACCTTGATAAATAAAAATAACGCAGTCTTTCATGGACTGTCTATTATATACCAGTAACCCAGTATAGCTGATGAGAAGTATAATAAGTAATAACATCCAGCGCACGTATCTAATTGTTTCTTCCACACTTCACAATGCCAGGGAAGAAAACTCCGCCATTTTATTTTCTTCGAACTCACGAGCGACGTGCAGTTTTAATCACGAATTATTAATGGACAGTGTAACTTATCAACAGTAGTAAAGGTTGATATGTGCAATTGACAATTGTGCATATTATTAGAATGATCGTTTTGCAGTATAGGTACTGGAAAAATGTTAAACAAAAAACATATACTTGAGTAATCAATTACTATCATTAAGTATATATCTATTCATTTACTTCTAGGTTTTTATTTATAAGACTTAATCACTTAAGTATATCCTTTTTAGGAGTCACCTCCACACTAATTCAACCTCAATTTTGTAGCAATGATGATTTTGGAGAGAAATACGTTCGCAATTTTAGATCTATGGGAAACTATAAGTAGGTTTTGCGGATTGAAGTTATAACTTCAAAAATATATAGCCTGATTGTCGAAATAGCAAACTTAGTTCACGTTACCACTGCGTAGCAAGACCTCAGCAACCGTCACTTTCCTATATATTCTCAGCATCAAGCTCAAACAATACCTACGTGTCTTCAATAACTCCAAATGAGGCCCATTGAAACAGCTCTCACACATAGCTTCATAAACATGCCACATGCACTCCTCCGACAATAACCTTAGCGGAGTTACTAGCACGAGCTCATGAAATAAAAGCCACTTCTGGGGGCTACTATCCACAAAACAACATTACGAAGACTATATAAATTGTAAACGATATAAAGAACATGATGAAAAGAACACGTTTACAGTGATGTTTATTTGTTTTGCAGTAACCCCCAGGAATGGTTCGGAATCATAACAATTGGGTCGAATGAAAACTGTTCAATTGTTGTGTCGGCCGATTGTAATGCATCGGGATTATTGTCCGAGCTCTGGGCGTATTTACACCTCTTGAAAAGTTTGTGCAGTTAATAATAATGGAAGGAAATTAACTGGATTGGTGACTTATAGGTGTATTATGCTATTTGTTGTACATTGACAAGGTTTTAAGCGGTAATTTTGCGTGCAGAAATCTGCCTGTTTCTCTGTTTTTCGTAAAACTATAACGAAACGAGAGTGAACCGGTTTTATTGAGTAATCTCGCTCCATCTTATACCATAACTACTGCACACTATCAGGAAAGTGGTGGTCAAGTGCAAACCCATCTATTTTGTTGTTTTAATTTTGTTCAAATTCTGTTTCGCGCAAGCCCTTTGAAAACAATTATCTCATTACGGAGTAAGGGTTGAGAAACATTAGCCTGTTGTAAATTATGAATAACCGAAGACCAGTATTTAATAATTTTGCACTGAGTTAAATCTTGTTTTGGAAATTTCTCCAAAACAAGATTTAACTCAGTGTTGCTCAACATGTTGTTGCAGCGTTTGCAGCACGAAAATGTTAAAAGCTGGTAAAATTATGATTAACTTTGAAGTACTTAGGATGTGTTTCATTTAAATATGAGTTTGTATATTTAGATTGAAAAAGTCTAGAGGCTAAAATAACGTAAATTAAATAGTATAAGATTAATGAATCCAGGTGTTGAGAGTTTCCAAATCATTCTTTAAGTCACTGTCATAGCAAGATCACTGGAGCTGTAAATACAAAAAAAAAGAAACCATAAACAGTCTAAGATAGTCGAAGAAGTAATCAATAGAACCGTTTAAAAATCTCACCATCAGAGTTTACCACTCTCATTTAACTTACTTACTTTTACAAACTCACTAAGCCTTATTCCAGGTAAGTATATTGCCAAGCATAATCTGTGTAAAGCTACTGTATAGTTAGAATGGTCAAGACAACGGGTTTGCGGTGATGTCCAGCGGGAAACAGACTGTGTCCGGAGCGCACGGACCTTGACGAGTTGTACCTAGGAGACGACTCGTTGCGATAGATAATTCAGACACACATAGTTATTCTTCTTCTTATCGAATGAGAGTGGCCAACTCTGATGGTGAGATTTTTAAAACTCTTATCGAGAGTTTATCAAGCTGCCCCAAAATGGATTGCCACTTTTCGGTCATCTATCCCAGGACTGACGTCGACTACTGGTAATCGCATGCGATTGCTTCCGCTAGCTGACCTACGGGCGTTTAGTTTATACAATGCTACTTATATTACGAGTTGAACGTTTGACGACGAAAGTTTGTTAATGAATCCTATTTTTATTAAAAGCGGAATGCATCTACTTAATAATAACAAATAATCAACTCACAAAATTTCGCCCGCAAACGGCTTCACACTCGAACATATAGGTGATTTGGATACCATTTGGAATGGAGATAACACTGTATTAAAACTGCCTTTGCAAGATAAAGGATTGGTCCATCGCCATTGACGGGAGGTGGTATTGGATTCTGATTAGTCTGTCACTGAGATTGCCATAAACGCGTGATAAGGCTGGACGCTGATTGGTCGGCGTAGCACAAACTAAAGAAAGTTTCGTGAAGAAGACGAATACATAGACATTATATGATATTCTGTCGGTAAATTACTTCGTCTATGATAACGATATACATTCAACGGGCCGGTTGGGTAAAACAGTGGGGAATAAAGGCCTCTTCATGTTATGCTCGTATGTACCTACATACAAGTATATGAAACCAGGTGGCTTGTGTATTTTTAGGCTTTTCAGCTTTTGTGTGGCTTTTTGACCGTTAAATAAACATCGTATGTATCGAATTGGATAAGTTATATAATTTATCTCAATCTCTTGGTATAACATAGCAATAACTGTGTTGAATGATTTTGATATTGCGTTTATTTTCCAAAGACCTAAGTATATAATATGTATTCGTATTATTGCAATTATGTTGGGTAAAACTTTTTGTTGAAAGAAGTACCTACTAGCTGAGATAAAAGTAAAAATTAACATGCTTTTATCAAAATTTTAATTCATTTCCCCAATTCAATTTTTCTAAAATGCATAAAACCTAAAAGCTGACCTACTTTTCGCTTTTTATAAAATGAAAAGTTTTTAGCAGCGATGGAACAAAAGTTTTGATGCAAGGGTTTTTTTTCGTTTTGGGACACGACGAGCTTCCTTGCTTATTTAATTTGAGTTTGCTTTAACGGAAACTTTATACAAGTTTATGTCCAATTAAAAAACGAACTTCCTTAGTAATTACTTAGAATTTTGTCACAGAAAATGGAAAGAATATTTTAACTAATGCCATATAAGTACTTTACTTTACTCCAAGACTAGAGGGTACTCGCAGCTTCGCTCGCATTAAGAAGTAAAACTTGCATCCCCCTCTTCACCCCTTTAACATTGGCATTTCCATAAATCCTTTCTTAGCGGATGCATCATAACATATGCCTTCATGTTCCATTTCATCCCGATCCGTCCATTGGTTTGGGCTGTGCGTTGATAGATCACTATGTCAATCAGACAGTCACCATTGAGTTTTGTATATTTAGATACTGGAATAGAGAAATATAGAAAAGGTTTGTCAAATATCTAATTTAATACAAATTTGTCTTGCTCCACTGCACTTACGATTTTATTAGTGTCATAGAGAATATAACATATAACAGTGACAGTGCAAAACATTTAGTCAGATTTCATCCATTCACATTCGTTATTTACTTCAAACTACCCACAATATTGTGGCTAGAAACAGCGTGAAGTGTATAAATGTGTTTCTGTCACTTCACTGTACCGGACAACTGATGGATGGTTTATGGAAAATTAGAGGAGACAGGCTCAATAAAAACAAAAACTAGATTGATTGATACATCACATGTTACAGAAATATTATACCGATAAAAGTTTATAAGTGTGTGAGAATATATGAGTGTATATTTGATCAAATGACTAAACCAATTTGAATGAGATTTGGTGACATACATTAAAACCTGGATGACAAATAAGCTACTTTTTATAAAGGATTAGCTTGGGTAATACCGGATGTCGCTTATAATTATACTAGTACATGAAATCAAATCTAAAATCGTGTTCATTTTGGCAAAATATTTAAATGGTCAAAATTATTTACAAAGGGCAATCAAACTCGAATGTAAGGCAATTCTTACTTGTACTTAAAAGATTGGCTAAGAATCTATGTTGTAGAATAATTATGTTGCTTCGTTATCTATTTCATTGATCTAACCACAATTAGGTAAAGTATGTGTTTCTGTTGTTTTTGGTTTACAAATGATTGCAAAGTTCTCGTAGATCAGCATTTGTACAAAATGTTGTTTCATCAAATTTTGATGAAAAATATGTTTCCTGACCTCCATTTCTTTTTATTCGAAATCCGAAGTATCAAACATTCATTACATTAGTTGGATTTTGGACTACAACGTTAGTGGTTTGAATAAAATATGTCGCAGAAAAAAAAGCCATCGAAAACGTAAAAACCAGGCACGGCCCCTTCATATTCATAGGCACATTCGTTTTTGTATGGATTCCATTAAGTATTCATTGTAAATCTGACACAGAATGCTATTTGTTGATCCAGGATGTTGATAATGTATGAAAATTTGCTGTTTCCAGGAATCAAGGTTAAATGCACTTTTTATGAGAGCGTAGTTTATTTAAAATCTGAAAGTATAATAGCGGCTTGATCACTAAAAGCTTTGTTTTTCAGGCACTGAATAAGTTAAAAACGAAAATAAAAAAAATAAAAAGCGGCTCTAAATTGCTATAATAGTTATAACCACGTATGGCTGATTGTCATAGTACGGCAGTCGTTAAGCCATGTCGGAGGCCCTTAGGGCGGCTTGATTAACTCTCGAGACCAGACTTCTTCTTCCCACTGCTGGGTAAAGGCCAATGAGTCATTGGATTCTGTCTTCTATACTAGCCTTATCCAGGTTTGAAATGCGACAGATGTTATGTCGTCCATTAAAAAAAAATCCATCTTGAAAATTATAATTTATGAAATGTTTGCAAGCGTTTGTTCAATATGGGACTAGATGGTGCTGTGTATAAATATTTATTTATTTAATGTACAAGTGTACTATTAGTACTTACTGCAAAGTAATGCTACAGGTGTAAAATGTACCTGTGTTCTAGATTTATTGCAGTTTCAATGGTCATGGACACATACACACTGCCCACTCTTTGTAAGTGATACGAATGCCGGGGAACGATTGATTGGCGTTCCGGTGACGTTTCGCGTTCAAAAGGCTATATATTTGAAGCAACTTTGTTTTACTTTGTTGAAAACTACAGTACAGTTACACTTGGCGCTGTGTGCAATGTCCCGGAATATTTATTTATTTAATTTATTACTTTTAAGGTTTGAAGTATCGAAAGTAAATCAGCACAGCAATAATAAAGTTTTACTAAACAATTTTTTCTTCGGACCTTTTTAAAAGTTTTTTGGAAAAAATATTGTTAACTTTCCTGTTTTTTACTACTATATTAAAAAAAAACACAAGTTGTGATACCGGTCTTTTCATTTTTCATATTCTTTGTTTCATAATAAAATCTACCCTAACATTACGTACTCTCCACTCTATGCCAACACGACTTACCCTACCACTCTGTCTCTTTGCATTATTCATAATTTAAGTTCATTATCGCCACCAGTCAAATCAAAGCACCAACAACCAATATAGCTACTAAGTTTTTTTATTTACAAATAAACAATGGATTGGTCTTCTATGGGTTTCCTCTATCTCTATCTACCACCTGTGCTACCACCAGCCAATTTGTCCAGTACGATATTTTCATAAATCCTACAAAGCCATAGAAAGGACCACCATAGTACCTATAGCACATGTGTTGTTCGTCGTTCGTCAGGCTTCATACACATACCTATATTATATGTGTATATGACAAACCTTCACGCATTGCCTTTATGAATTTCAAATCAGTTCGTTATTACTATTGTTGTGATTACAGGTATTTAAATACTGGTAATTTTGTAGGGACTTCAAGAACATATGCTAGGCATTTGAACTGTATTGATGGAATAATTAAAGCGCGCTACATCGTAGACTATAACGTTGCTTACCATCAGGCAAGTTGTAGTCAAGCGTAAGCCTATATTAAGTAAAAAAAAAATGTCCTCGATATTATGGTATCTTCAAAAAAAATTATAAGTGGAGTAGTTACTTACTATGGTTAACTGTTACAAACAATGTAACTTTCAACCAATCTAGTATTCCTTTGATAAGTAAATTGCAAGCTGATTACTAAAAATGAAATTTCTGTTTTAATTTAACTCAAACTAAGCAACAAGCAGTTGTAACAATACATAAAGCAGTTTCTGTGATTGAGTGAAATGTATATTTTAATTGTAAAATTGTATCGCAAAAAGACGTCTGCATAAAATCCAATGGAAATTGAATCATAACCGCTTTCGATTCAAGTGCTTTTGAAGCTGTCGAGTTCTGCAATTATTTGCAGCGTTTTCCCACAGCAGTGCGAATTTTCGTTTTATAGCAACTTTCCCAGTATTGTTTTGGATGTAATTGTTGAATGGTAATGAATTCGAGCGATTACTATCTGTACTTCTATCACGTTCTGTGTACAACTCGTGCTCTGTTTAACTTATCGTTGCATTTTTTCTGAGTAGATCTATAACTTTGATGAGGTTGCAAAAACAACTGTATGAAATATATGTACGTCAAAATAGCAAATGCATATTTTTGACGGTCAAATGTGCATATTATACAAATAATGTGTGTTTATCAGTACAACAAATATTTTTTGTATATTATGCATATTTGAACCTTACTGTTTAAAGATTTGTAAACAGTGATTAAATATAATTATCCTATTATTATATATTAATGTGCAAGTCAATCATAGTTGGCAGTTAAAAATAATATTTAAAACTCAACTAAAGCGCAGGTAAACTTATTATTCGACCATTCCAACAATTCAAGCGCGCTTTCCGAGCATTCTCAGGTTCCATTACTAACCCTCGTTTCTAAAACTTCAAGTAAAATAAACTAAAAAAATACACACCTAGCTACAGCGCTGCATTCCCTGGTTACAATGCACATACCTGCAGAGAGAAATGAGTTTCACACTAAGAACAATCGTACTCGTAATTCACACAATGTGAGCCCCATTTTAGGAAACGATCGTATAAAATAGCGCTAGTGAGAAGGGAAAGTGTTAAAGTAGCTAAATGTGTTGGAAACGTGATAAATGCAGTTTTTGGCTATCAGTGAGTTCTATCTTTATTCATGGTGCTTGTTACGCGGACACGTGACTGGTATATCTTAGGAGTTCGAAAAGGTTCATATTTTATTGTTCTGCACTTCAGGTAAGAGCTGTAGTATGAAAACTGATGTGTAACAATTTGAAGGTTTTATCATTTGCAACTGTAGGTAAATATATCTTTTGAAGTATTTACTTACGTTTATCTAAAATAGGTAGTGCTTGCTCGTGCTTAGTTCGTATAAACGCGTGTACTGCCGTGATGCGATATCATTTCAACAGAACTTATGGACTTTAAGCATCGACGAAAACTTAGCTTAAGATTTTTATGGTTGATAATCACTGAAAGATCCACTTTAAATAAATATACTGCAAATTTTATGCGTCATTAGTAACTCATAACGTAAGACAACATTAATCTCCAACAGCGATTACAAAAAAATGAAAGTATATTTCCCACTCGACCAATAAAATTGATTGGCCAGCACAAGATGCAATCCTTATGAATGAATCACATGCATATGACTCAGAGCCATGCGATCTCAGTATTAAACCGGTTTCTAGAGTTACTTAATAAAGTTACGTATGCTACAGTTAATTGTTTAGAAATTTTGATTTTTTTTTACATTATGTGGGCTTACGTTGGACTGCACCTCGGCTGATGGGAAGCGACGGTGAAGTCGAAAATGGAGCACGCTTGCCCAGAAGAAACCTATTCACTCGTGCTATACTTTGAAACTGCATGCTGTAGAAATATAAAACCGCCTGTAGTTATTAAAAAAAAATACAATAAAACGATGTTCTTTTTGTTTAAGTAAAATTACTTTCGTGCGCTTTAATATATTTTTTTTTCTGTTGGGTCCGTATTTTTTGAAGCAGTATTAATTTTCAGCTCGGATTTAGACATCTAAATCCAAGTAAATCTTACAACCTTAATATAGAGCATTTACTCCTTCATAACAATGAAATCTTTTAAAATCAATGAACAAATTTAATTTTAACAGACTTTTATCTCCAAAACGAATTGCTTCAGCTATCAATCCAAAAATACTTGACTAATTTTAGCCACGTTTAATTGCCTCCTGGTTTAATATTCTAAAGCGTTGGTACTTCAAAGTAATATAAACGTTATCTCGCCACTTATGCACGGGAATAGCTTCGATTAAGATATTCAATATCATTATGGCATTACTGGTAGATAATTACAATATATTAGGTTTCTGAGAGGTTTACGTATCGAAAATCGATACTCAGTACTTACTGTTACTTACTATACGCGCGTAAGTTATTTGCATGGTAATTAGTGATAGCTAATTGACAAACCTCTCGATTGTATAACAACTGCTGCTTTATTGTCGTTAAATAGTAAATGTCAGTTAACATAAACACAATATTTTCTCTACACTAGTTTAATGTTTATTTTTTACACTAAATAGGCTATAGCCGTTTGACTATAGCCTGCCTGATGTTAAGCACCACTTTAGTCTAAGATGTAGCACGCTTGCCTAGAAGAAACCTATTTACTCTAGATGGTATATGTAGTTGGTATTTTTGTACAACTATACACATATTATGTACACTTTATTCTTAAGATAAAAACTACAACTAAGTAGCTGCAATCCACCATTCCGTTGAAATAACACAAACAGATTAAGTACCTAAATTCCAGCCTAGATACCTAAAGCCTACCCAGTCCCTTAACATTGAATAAAACCAGGCCATCAGCAAAACTCTGAATCATATCGCCGAGATTTTCACTTGACTTCACCCAAATAGGTCTAAGGCTGAATGAGAAACCTAAATCGACCGACCAAATTTCTTATACAGAGTTTTCCCAAATAAAATGCTATCCCTGAATATAAAAGGGAATGATTCAAGTATGATGTTGTACACGGTACATGGAGTTTAATAGACTATTTTAGTGGATAGAAAAAGGTTTGCGGAGGTTACAATGAAGTTTTACATATTTATTCGGTAGTTTTATTTTTTATTTTAGTAAATTAATTTGACAAGTGAATACTTAAAAAAAAAACAACATTTTGTATACATTGGTGCGTTCGACTAGTGTAAAATAATGATGTGGATTATAATAAACTATTATTGCTCATGACCTAATGCATAGTAAAAACTAATATTGCAAGATTAAAACAAGGTTTATTCCGTTATGTATAATGTGTCACTGTATACCGCCAGAAATTTTATTATTTCTTGGAGATTTTAGCACATCCAATTTTATTATGAGTCGTTGGAAAAATAGCTGCCAATATTTTGTGAGTGGTGATTGGTACAATTTTTCACTTTTCATGATTTTGCTTTATATTTTGTGGACGAAAAATACCTTCATAAATGGATTTTCTTTTTTGTTAGTTTTTATGAAAAGTTCTATTTTATTTGTATTAAAAAGTGACATGATTATTTTAACACTATGTAAAGTAAGTGACTTTTAAGAATATAGAATCGTAATTGATTCAACAGAATATCAGTATTCAAATATACTTACTGACTGCCAAAAAAGTACGAATGACTAATTCAAATGCCATTGATTGCTACACAAATAACGGTCAAGTCAGACTTCATCGTTGTATACATGTACATATTGAGTTGTATGTTCAAAAATATGTTAATAACATCCCACGGCCGGCCGAGTTGGAATCCAGGGCAATTTACAGGATTCCTAAGCGCCTTTGAACAGAACGTCCCAGATCTCAATACTGGACCGAGTCTTTTATGGCGTGACGTCATCGAATAAAGGCTGCTTTGGCACGACGCCCACTGATAAGCACTCGACCCAGCTAAGCTATGCTTATTGTGGACTTAGCACTACTAGTTCTGGTTACCTACTATACGAAGCTTGGATTCTGCTAGCCAATCAAGGATAAGCATCAATTGTAGGACTTTCTGTGATTGGTGGGCTATGTCTTGTTCACAATATTGCCTTAGTACCGTATCTAAACTTTCCAAAAATTAATTAGAAAAATGTTATCATCGTCAATTTGTTTTCTACATTTTACCTCTATACCTCGTGTTAAAAAGTTAGGTGATGCGTGTTTGTTGAAATTTTAAACTTCTATATGTATAAACAAAAAAAAATCTATAACATAATAACTGTGTAAATTATATTGAGACAAGTTACATACAGCTTAGTTACCAAAGCCTCGAGTCATATTGTAAAAGAAATGATTATCAAACTTCTTGCCAAATCATATCATGAATCACAAATCACACCCATACCCAGCTTTCAGGTTAATGACCTACTAACTTCCAGATTGTAAACTTCCCCAGTTTCCAGTCAGATTAATGAGGGATGCGTCTCGAGTGATAACGATAACAACTTCCTTGGTACTAGTTAGTACTCATAAACTTCTAGAGAGAGTATTTGCTTCACGACTTATGCTAATGCGTTTGTAATCTACTCTACTGTTGAATAACTTATATGTTTTGCTATTGTAGACCGCAGTTTGGCTTAGTTGCGGTCAAGTTTGAGCATAGCCGTAGTAATGTTTACGTAGATCTTTCTATATGAGAAAAAAAATAATTGCAGCTATTAAGGTGAGATACAGATCTTCAATACTTGCTATACTTCATAATCAACGTAATCCACCCACTGCTGAGCATAGGCCTCCTCTCCAGCGTGCTGCACAGTATGGTCTCCAGTCTCCCCATTTTGTTTTGTTTAAACTGAACTTATAAGCATGAGAATTTATTGAAGTTATAGTAAGTTTTTGTAATCAAAATAAGTTAATGTAAATAGTAATTAAATAAAATATATTCATTAAAATAATAAGAAAAAATATTTACACATATTAACACTAATAGAACTAAAAAAGAGTATTTACATCTAAACTAAATTTAAACAATCTACATGTGGTATGGAGCCAAGAACGCTGGCTGCATTCCCACGCTGGATTGCTATAGAAATCCTTTGCGCAAGGAACCAGCCAGCGTTCTTGTCTCTAGTGATGTCAATCAACATTTTATTTAATTTTTTTATAAAAGACTTCGTGCTTTTACCCCACGGACCAAAAGTTTCGAAGCCAAGCGGTACGAAAATATAATCAGTCGATAATGATGTATATATTCGCCGCTTGGCTTCTTCTGCTGCGTCCGCCGCGGCTCCTGCCGCTTGTACTGTTCCACTGAGGCGAGAAGGAGCTAGTGTATCGACGCAAGTTGCGTCCCATACAAGAGCTTTTCCCCGCTCCCAGGGAATCAGTGTGAGGCCATCGGGGCGCTTACCATCGTCACGGACCATGCCAATCGGTTCAAGAACTGATGGTACGTTGACAGTGGCAAGTGCCCGTCTCACTATATCATTCAGCGAGCCGTGGCGGGAGAATCTGCCTGCACTGCGAAGGCATGAAAGTCCGTGGAGGCCCTTCCTATCGACATCGCTACCACATGTGCAACTGTGTTGTTCGACAATAGCAGCTCCAATTCGCAAACCGATAGCGATTCTGAAACTGCCATTGTCGAAAAGTGTACCGAGGTTGGCAGAAGGGAGGGCATGTAGCCATTGGCCAGATTCGTGTTGAGACGCTGCTTGAAGCCTTGCGCGATCGTTGTCACCTATTAAATTTTGTTTTAAAGAGTTAAATTGCTTCTGTACCAATGGAGCATCCCAAAGTTTTTGGCAGAATGGTTCCTTAGGGATGTCAACATTGGTACAGAGAGCTGTCCACTCTCTCACTGCCTCTGCCGCACAATTTATCTCAACTGACGATGATTTCAAAATAGATGAACAAAGTTGAGATACGCCATGCACAGAAGACAGAAAGGCAGGAAGTGCAACACTAGAAATTTTGCGAATGCCGATACCACCCGTTCTAATAGGTAAAGTTGCTTGTGTCCAAGAGTTCGATGCAAGGTTCAAATTTAGAATTTTTTCCAATGCTGTTTTTAGCGTGGTATCTAAGTCTTGTAAAACATCTAAATGTTTCCAGATTGGGCAAGCTCTTAAAGCGTAAGTAAATTTTGGTACAAAAAGGCAAGATTTAAGTATGGTGTATGCAATGTGTGAATTTAGATAACCCAATCTGTGAATATTTTCCGAAAGCAACTTCAATTTATTTTCTAAAAAGTAGTAATTAAATTAATTTATGGAAGATATATTTTCTAAGGTTTTACTCTCTACCATAGAAAACATATCTTCCATAAATGAACTATAAACAAGTCACAAAGGCTCTTGTTTACTTGTTGACTGAACGCTCATTATATCTAGTTTACTTAATTGGTCCTTTATCATATGCTTATTAAATATCCCTCATATCATGTTAGTTAACTGTACAGTGAGTATCATGATAAGTAACTTGCAGCCACAGACGACGGCCCAAGTCATGGACTATCTTGTTTAGATTCTATGAACTTAGCAGGTATAGGTAGATCTTTTTATTTCATTGTCTCAATTATTTTTATATGACTATAGAATAGAATGTATAGCTTGGCCTCGTATAGTAAATAATGATTTTTGTTTTTTAGAAAAAAAAATACTTACATATTTGATAAGTACCAATTTGTACACTTGATGAAATCTATCTGGAAATATCGTTTAGTTAAATTTGTTTCATAAAAAAGCAAATGAATAAAAAAATCACTGCTCCGATGAATCTCGAGAAGAAATTTGTCTAATTTAAGTACTTTATAACCAACCCTATTAGTTGTAAAAAAATCTTACAATCAACAACTAAGATAACACAACAACGTATCTGTGCGTGGTAATCCATGACCTGCATGCATAACCATAAATAGGGAACACTTGTCTTTGTCCGTATGTCTGTCTCTTATTAAAATTAATGTGTTCAATTGTTCAACACAACTCGTTCGAAACACCCCTTAGCGATGCAACTTTTAGCCGCGTCACTTTGTTATTTTACCAGTTTTGTTATTTTACGAATAACTGTGTGAAAAATGGTATAACAACACACGAAATTAATGTTTACAGTTTTGCGCCTGCTATTTTGTTGGTATGTAGTTTTCACTAGTGAAATGGAATTTAAAAGTTTGTTGTGTTATAATGGCAGAAAGGATTTTTGGGTATAAGGTATCTGATTTATTTAACTATGACAGCCTCGCATTTGGAAATCTAGTTATGTTATGCCATCTGCAGTAACCAATGTTTTTTATCAACACTGGAGACGGCTCCAGTGTCCTGCCGCGCGGTCGGTTCCCGACCCACACATGTGCACGCTGTCCCTTTTTTGTACGCAGGTAGTATTGTAACTAAGTTTAGTTTTAAGTATTGTTTTGTAAGTTAGTATTAGCGTAGCCATGTAGGCGAATAAACGTCCTTGGTTCATATAAAAATGTTTCATTTTTGGAACCCCTGCTTCTACCAGCTCAGCTGAACCGTGCGTACCTGTCTGGCGCAGCCGGTGCGGATAAAAGGAAGTCCAGACTTCTTTAGTAACATCATCAGCCGGTGTATATCACGAAGTTCTGGAACCTGAATCCGCGAACCAAACAAATACGACTCCTGGACGCGTGTGCAGCTGTAGAAGAAACTGGTTCGAGGTTGGAGCAGAGGACGGCGCCGGCAGCTATACTCATGGAGGGTTTGCGACGGCATGTGAGTAGTACCCATCACTAATCCCATGACCTCCTACCTATTCCGCGAACTTTGTAAGTGGGACAAACATCGCTCGCTTACGAGTTGTCGCTGCATTCTGCACTAGAATCGGCAGAATCAATAGCGACTTAGATAGATCTTAGGCTAGGGAGCTTGTAACTGAGACTAGCATCGCTCGTGTTACAAGTTGTCACTGCATACTGCACAAAAATCGGCGGGATGCATAGTGACTTAGGTAAGTAGGACTAGGTAACTTGGGAGTGAGACAAGCATCGCTTGCTTACAAGTTGTCACTGCATACTGCACAAAAATCGGCGGGATGCATAGTGACTTAGGTAAGTTTAGACTAGGTAACTTGGGAGTGAGACAAGCATCGCTTGCTTACAAGTTGTCGCTGCACTCTGCACTAGAAATCGGCGGAGTCAATAGCGACTTAGCTAAGTAGAATTAAGCTCTAGCATTAGATGAGGCTACGAAATCTAGCCACCTTAGTGAAGTTATAATGTGTAAGTATAATGTAATTTTGTGTGTTAGGTATTAATTTAGTTACATACTACTGTTTTGAGTTAATAATGTCAGTATTTCTGTCAAGTTGAGATCATTTTAATTACTAGATGGTTGTCCCATACGTAAAACAGTTTATGTTCCAAAAACCTATCCAATCCTATCCTCAAAGTGATGCAGGTAACTCTGCCTATCGCCTTCATGATGTCTCCTGATACATCAAATAAGTTCCAGCTCTGGTGGCGGTTGAAACTGCCCTACATAAAAGTGTTTGTGCAAGCCGTTAAATTAAAACTAGTGAAATATTTTATCTACAACAGTGAAATCCCAATCAGTGCCGTACTTTGAAAACGTATTTGTGATAACGTTACTGGAGTGATGAAACAACGTTACATAAGAGTGAACAAAAAATGCGGAACAGACAATGGACAATTATAACAGGTTTTTGTATTATATACCTAACTAAAACTTTAAATGTAAATTTAGTTTAACTATTTAATTTTCTCCGTAATTGCATTGCCTATGTGTTTATTCGCATATCCATGTAAAAACAATCATTTGTTGTTCTATAAAATGGCCCCATAAAATGTTGAATGCAGTTTCTAGCAAGTAACTTATAATTGAATGTAAAATCTGCCCAAACCTGTTTATAAATTATAGACTGCTTCATTTGCTCTAATTATTTTTACATTTGCATTGAAATATTTTATATACAATGTACTACTAACTTTTTGTTTATTATAACAGGTCACATTCATCTAACATTCCTACATGTAAAACTTTGTATAATTTTACTTTATGTGTAATTCTTTTAAAATCGTTAAAGTTATACCAATAACAATCTTTCATATGTAAAAATTTTAAGTTTTATTACGTTGATTTATTCATTGCAACCACCGAAGTGAAACTATGTAATTGATAATAAGTTGTAACAAAAAATGTTATATTACCGCGATCTGTTAACACACATACCATTATAATGTAGTAGATATTCAATTTCTAAACTAATTATAAAAAAATGTTATCGCACATCCTAATTCTATTTTTTAATTTTGAAATATGTAAAAGGCATTTTAACTTGAGAAAAAAGAAACACATTTTTTTATTAATAATTTAATTTTAATTCGTCTGCTGAAGCATTATCTTTTGATTTGTTGCCTCAAAGTGCGTACGTGTCATAATGTAACGACCACATACAATAAAATATGAACAAAAAGCGTACACTTTGTAATAAGGAAATATAAAGACATCAAATTTAATATTAATTAATAACATTTATTGCTTGTGTAATAGAAAGAATTTAATCATGTTTGTCCATATTATTTGTGATCTGACTATTTTTGCAATATTTATATTATTACCTGCTGTGAATTTGTTATTCTAAATCCATACTAAATAGCATAATAATTATGAATATGTATTTTAAATAATAGTAACATTACCTAGCATAATACTTTAAAAACGCTACTTATGATTTCCATTAATAGTCTATACTTCAATTGTTTATTTATACCTATCTACCATGATTATTTTGCAATTATGTTGTCTAAAATTAATTCAGAAAACCACATTATATTTAGTTGAATTTAATCAATTGTTTTGTCTCAAACTAATGGTAAATTTTAGTTGAGTTCTTCATGTTTTGATAAAAGTCTGTGCATTTTCACTAATATGTAACTTAAATGTTTTTACTTAATGTATTTTTTATCCTTTGCACTTATCCATATAAATTTTATTATTGTCTTTCTAAACCCAAATGTAATTTTCCTCTGATTCATCGTCAAATTTCATTCTTATGGACGGAGGAGTTATGTTATGCCATCTGCAGTAACCAATGTTTTTTATCAACACTGGAGACGGCTCCAGTGTCCTGCCGCGCGGTCGGTTCCCGACCCACACATGTGCACGCTGTCCCTTTTTTGTACGCAGGTAGTATTGTAACTAAGTTTAGTTTTAAGTATTGTTTTGTAAGTTAGTATTAGCGTAGCCATGTAGGCGAATAAACGTCCTTGGTTCATATAAAAATGTTTCATTTTTGGAACCCCTGCTTCTACCAGCTCAGCTGAACCGTGCGTACCTGTCTATCTATTGTTGTTTATGTTTTGTTTATTGTTTTTTTCTAGCAACTTGAGCTACAAAAATAGTTGTTATCTAATGAAACCACTTAAGTACTAAGTATATTTTATGAGCAGCCCTCGTAGTTAAGTACTATCGTTACCACGCTACTTGAGTTATTTTAAAAGCCAACAGTTTTACGATTTAATTACTAAACCCAAGTGTAGTTTTTCTCGAAGAATTTCAGCAGCAGTTAAATCTTAATACCGACACTATAGGGTTAATAAAGCTCTTTTAACCCATTAGGAAAGCTCATTAAAGTTTATATGTTTTTAAGTAAAACAGAGTACGGTTAATGTGTCATCAAGCGAGACTGTTTATGTGATACAAGAGTTTACAATTAGGGTTAGGAAGTCCTGGGAATGAGCAAGTTCGTGTATTCTACATAACTTTGTGGTTTCACGGTGAAGTACGCTGAGACGCGCGACCTACATATTATATATATGTACGGTTTACAGCAATACGTAGGTATATACTTTAATCATCACTATCAAACAACTTATTAACCTATATATCTTGCTCTGTTTGCTGGTAGACCGCTGCCTATAGATCTATCGCTGTTAAGAGAGGCATTCGGTTCATGATGAGTATTATTTTACTTGAGTTTTACCCACACACAAAGTACTCTCGACACCAGAGTTGGCCACTCCCATACGATAATAAGAAGATGTGCAAAGTACTCCTTATTTTAAGGTTTAGTACATATACTACTACATATGTACATTCATCAATACACTTACCTATTTCCCTACATTTTGGGCAACAACTGATTAAAAGATTAACTAAACGGTTTTCACTCACGTGTAGATCACGTAAATTGTTTACGCGTTTCGTTCACGTAAATTGTTTTCGGGATGTTATGACATCCATCTTCAGAACGTTCGTTCTGGGCCGCGGCAGCACGCAGACTGCGCGCCGCCGCGCGAGCGGCCCGCCGGGACACGGGCGCGGGGGCCTGTGGTGGCGGGGGTGGAGGCGAGACGATGTTACTACTCCCGGCCGCTTCGTCCTCGGGTCGCTCCACTGCTTCATCAGAGACAGCATCATCGACTGATGCACCGGCGCACACAAAACTGATCGTATCTTGATCCAAAGCTCCAATGATCCTTCTCTTCGTCATCGTATTAAGAGCTGGGACCCACGCCGGAGGAAGCGCCCATCCACGGTCTCGGTTGAAATTCGGGTGGCGGTTGATCTCTATCGCCTCTCGTACCTTCCGTGGAATAAAAGACTTCTCTCTCGCCAGCACAGAAGCTTGATCAAACCGAATGTAATGCTGTACATCCGAGAGCCGCGCATGTTCCGCTATAGCTGATCTGGTCGTGTCTCCGTCCCTGAAACTCCTAATATGCTCGGACAGTCTTGTGGTAATGTTGCGGCGAGTCTCCCCTATGTAACTCTTGCCACAATCACACGGGACTCTATACACGCCTGGTACATTTAGGTGGTCTCTATCCTTGGGTGAACGCAGCAACTGTCTTATTTGCCCCGGAGAACGGAAAAACGTCCTGATATCATATTTCCGTCGTAAGAGGTATCCGATTTTGTCCGTTACTCCTCTTACGAACGGCAGATATGCTGAAGCTCTTTCAACAGTTGGGATCCGCTTACGTTCACTCGAATGTGCGCTCCGCCAACATTGTCTCCATGTATAGCCATTATCCTCTAGTACCTTCCTCACGTGCTCTAACTCCTTCTCCACATACTGAGGATCACACAATCTCAAAGCACGGTTGATCAAGGATCTCGGTACTGAGGACAAGTGTGCTGGATGGTGGTGTGAACTAGTATTTAAATATCGATCTGTGTGTGTCAGTTTACGATATACAGTACGTGACAAAGTGCCGTCCGAATTCCGAAACACATGTACATCCAAAAATGGAAGCGCTCCCTCTTTCTCCTGTTCCACGGTAATCGCAATCTTTGGATGTACTTCATTGAGATGTTTTGTAAATAATTCTAGCGCGCCTTTGTCGATAATCGCAAAAATGTCGTCCACATACCTCCACCAATAGCGCGGCTTCACCTCAGCTGTGCTCAACGCCCTCGACTCCCACCATTCCATAAAAATGTTGGCCACTACTGGCGCTATAGGAGAACCCATTGCCACTCCGTCCAATTGCAAATAAAATTCCCGTCTCCACATAAAATACCCGCTTTTCAGACACAATTCCACCCATTCTAAGTACTCATTAGGAACTGTTGAGTTATGAATTAGAGTGTCTATTAGCTGTATAGACTCATCAACCGGAACATTTGTGAATAATGAGGCAACATCAAAACTCACCATGATTTCTGTGGGGTGAATTTGAACGCTATCCAGAAGTTGCACAAAATGTTGGGAATCTTTTACAAAGCTATCACTCTTTCCTGTAAAAGGGGATAAAACTGTCACCAAATGTCTGGATAGCTTGTAGGTAGGCGAATCAATCTGACTAACAATGGGACGTAAAGGCCAGTTAGGCTTATGGATTTTCGGCAGACCATAGATTTTAGGCGAGGTAGGATTATACGGGCGAAGTCGGGCTAGCAAGTCGATATCCGCATTATTCTGCAACAACTTCACTACTTTCGTGGTCACCCTAGCTGTAGGATCATAATTGACTTTCTTGTAGGTAGTTTCATCACTGACCAATTCAGTTATTTTGCTTTCATATGCATTAGTATCGACTGATTACATATCCAAATATCATAAATGCCCATGTAAATACCAAGATAGCTACAACAAAGGGTAGAAATTAACGAGCACCACTTATGACACCCATATAATTACATCCATCTCGCATTCTCGCATGTCTCGGCCAACGCAGCTGGCAATTACACACTGGCCACTAATCAACCTCCTCCAATTCTACACCCAAATAGTCCCTTTGTTTATTCAAAGCAACATGATACAACGCTGCCCTCCGGATGTATAGTCGTTAATGTCAATAAAGTTGCCCAAACCGGGGAACGACGCTTATTAGCAGCTGAGTCACTTGATGAGAAGGATACGGAACACATTAACTGAGTTACAAGCAACTATAGCAAGTCAATTAATTCACACACTTTTTACACTTACTTTATCTAATTTTACTTAAAGTATTGCAAATCCGATCCCACCAATGTAAAGAAAATATAAAAATAAGAAACTTGGTTCATAAACATTAAAAAGAACGCACACATAGCCTTTGAAGAGCGGTTTTGAAGACAAATGAAAAAAAACCGCTGCTTTGTACTAAAAGTTAACCGCGCTGAGACTAAATGTATGGAAAACCAAATATTTTTTTTGGGTTATTCCAAGACTGGTACAAACAATTTGATATTGTACCGGACTTAAAAAGTTATGTTATAGTTAGCAGTACCTCTGTATGTGTAGGCTCACGGGAAAGTTATTTGAGCTGATTTGAGTTCGCAGAATGTGTGAAAAGGTTTCAAAAGGTTTCCGCAAAATGGCCGGTAAGAGTTCTGGTAAAGGGTTTGATTGGGTACCGAAAAGTTGTGTAATTAATTATGTGGTGTAAAGTTATTTATGGTACACGTGTAAAAATTTACAATAGGAAAAGTCACAATACGAATGCTCTGTAACGGTTGATATAATATTAACCATTTTACAACCAAAACAAAAGCTAACTATTCCTGAAAATAATTGGATGCTCATAACGATATATTTCTAAGCTTTCTAACTATCGTCAACAATAAAGAGTTTACCTACCTACTTTAGAAATCTTACCAACTTCTTCTTATCGAATGAGATTGGCCATCTCTGGTGTCATATACCACCTGTGAAGTATAAACTAAAACTTTTAAGTGTTCTTTATTACATTAAAACATACTGCACATATATCTATTTACTTGAATTTATACAAAAACACCCATGTTTATTGGCGTCTCATATCCTCAAACTCGGCTCTGTAACATTTTCTGATCCCAACTTTGTAACTCGTGAGTTTCCAACAGCTAACTCGTAGGAAGTTATGCATGTTCAACTTTACTGCAGTTCAATGTTGAATTAATGGTTGTGTTTATGCTGGATAAAAGTTGGACTGTACAATCTATTTTAAACTAAGCTGGGAGGTTTTAGTTAGTGTGTTGCAGCTATTGATATTTTAGATGGTTGGTGATATTTGTTGTTTAGCAAACCAATTTTGAACTCGACTAGTTGTATCAACAGTTATAACTATATTTATTTTGTGTTTTTGTTTGATCATTCAATTTAAAGTATGTTTTGGACAAAAACCGCTGCGGCTTCTATCAATCGGGTAGTTATTGCAACAGAACCAAGTCAAACATTTTCTTGCATAAGTGACAAAAAATTTAATTGTTTTTTATCAAGACGTTAATACGTGTTGATAAAAAATATCTCAACCACTGAAAAATAAGAAACGCTATTTACTTTTCATGCAAAGTTAATAAGTAAGTGATTGAGATATTTTGGTATAGATAACTACAATTAAAGTCCCTAACATGATAGTAATAAAAAATATCACCACTGAACAATTAAACAATGATCTCCATATTTCATTCTTTATTTCTTGACTAGTTGATCACTTCAATTTATGGGGTCAAAGATCAACAATTTGATGCAACAAATAGACTGACGCTCCACAATCATTTCCATGAAGAGATCTAATGGTCATTCCTAATTTGTTAGACAGTAAATTATAAAATGTGCGTCTACACGCGTAGCAAACAGGCGTCTCACAGGCAAGTCTACCAATGAGAGGTTGGTTTATAATCTGTTCATATAACATAACTTATTTGGCAATGAGGGAAAAATTGACCGGTCGTGATTATTTTAGCTTTTTTTAAGGAAGAAGAAGAAAAATATTTATTTTTAGCTACACAGATTTAAATGTAGGCGTATAAACAAAACCTTAAAACTATCTACCTATTTTTATATACTTGGTCTCTCTCTTTATATAAATACATAAATGTATTTTATATAAAGAGAGAGAGCAAGAAAGTAGCCGATGTATTATTTGAATGACAGCTCACGCCCTCTCTATTGTTGTTGGTGCAAAGTAGTTTCTTCCTATTTGCTAAGCATGTGGACAGGAAATCAGACAGTAAATTATAAGGAACATTTTTGTTAATTGCTCACAATTATAGAGGACAGTCGACCGCATTCCTGCATTAGGCTGGGACTAAATGTGTCAGCAATTGAGCTCGAAATAACTGCCAACTTTCTAGTTAAAAAGGATGCGTAAGTTTGATGACTGTTTGTGTAACAATTAACTTTGTGGGAACGAATACTCGGTTTGACTATAGTATGTACTCATGATGAGTTGTTTAAAAAGTTTTAGAACTACCATGTTTTACAATGTTATCAAAAAAGGATACATAATTCTTCCAGCCATGGACGTACATTACATAGTTTCAATCCCAAAACACGCTACGTGAACCGAATTCCAAGTTTGGTATATTATTCTGGTGGCAGATTCAGTGGTTTTGTTTATGTGTAACCGAGATACTACTTGTTTTATTAGCATACTGTTGCAGCTGCTATCTAAACGAGCGCGCTTTATTGTTTCAAACTGCAGGTTTGTCATTTGATATACAGAGCATAAACATTCTGTTCCCATTCTTTTGTTTACGTCAGATTAGCGGTAATCCGAACGGTTGGTGTTAATTGTAGCCGAGATTAACTGTTTTTCGGCGGGGATTTGCGAACTATTGAAGTCATTGTGCGATTTTTACTTCAGTGCCTGGTACTGCTATGTCAACCAATCAAATGTGCAGCAACCATTTTATCGATTGATGAGTATCGTTTTTAAAATAAATTTCTTTCCTTCTATGAAAAAATTCAAAATACATATCGTCAAAACTGGAACACTATGTCAACTCGCAATCCAGAAGCTTTGATACACGAGCGGCACTCGGTAAACGTGAAACATTCCAAGATGCCGGCGCAAAGCAAGCGTCTAACAATGTTTACATTTCCAGTGCAAGGAAATGCACCTCAGTGCAAAGCTGTGCCCGCATTGTGGCGGCACATACCTGCCTCCGCCGCGCGTGCCTTTATTCCTTCCAACCCGAATTCTTTGAGCCACTTTTATACCCATTCCTACTTGTTAAACATTTAGTAGAATTGGGCCGCTTCCACAGCGGTCAACGCGGTAAAGAGATTAAACCTTTTCTGCTCCATTTTGTGACCACGCGCTCGCCCGCAGACGTAAAGATTCCGTAGCCACTGCAATAAACAAAAAAAAAAAACGAACAATGAGAAAGTGTTGAGGCCCGATGTAAAAATAGATCAATTGTACGCCTAATCAAACCCGGCTCCCCCGCAGCCAAATTACGCTACAAAAGAAAAGAGAAACAAAGAACGCCAAACAAAAGCGCGCGTGATGTTAGGGCATCTTGAGACGATCGACGGCCATTGTTCCTGCTTGCCGCTCCCGGGGAAGGCGAAAGCCATCGCCCTCCGAAAACCAACTCTCAGGCCCCTAAAGAATGCATCATGAATAATGTGCATCCATCTGACGGGCCTTTTGTCTTCTCTTAATGTTAATTCGATCGGCCGAATGCGTATTCAATCATATTGTAATTCTTATCTGCCGGACGTAAGCTGCGCTCTGAATATAACGCAATGGTGAAGCGATCAGATTTCAAGTGCATCTTGAGAAGGATCGTCTGTAATTGGAGCTATAAAGTTATCGCTGCTTCGTATCATCTCACAGAGAACCGTTAAAGAACGCCCCGATTGTAACTCTGGCAGTAATACTTATTCGCTTAGTTAACTTTAACACGGTCAGTATTATCTTTTTAGTAAGGCATTATGTTTCAACCGCTCTTATCGTGTGGGAATTAAAATGCTCCAGCAAAAAGGTCAACAGAATGAATGTAGAGCTCTTTATCCTGCAGTTGTTCTATTTTAAAGCGCAGGTATCTCGGCAGCAGACAATCTCGACCGGAGGCACGTCGAGCGCTAAATAAAATTAAAAGCTCTATGAAATACCTTGCGTAAGTCTTGCAACCTTTGTGGATAAATCCTCCGACGACGGAGCGAAAATGACGGTCGGACTAAAGTGGATTAATTTTAATCTGAAAAGCGCTGACGGCTAAGATCGCAAATGCCGAACTGTGTTTCGCGAACCAAATACAAAATGCCTCGGGATAAAAGGAACAAAAGTTCGGGTTCGGTCACGGAAACGAGAGAATGGGACGATTTTTGGAAATAAAAGGAATGTCGCGAAAGATTGGTTGAAAGTGAAGGAATCCGTGATCGAGAGGGTCGTCCTGCGCCGGTGGTGACCTCCAAATAGCAACGCAATGCGGAACATTACATCAATGAAGAATTTCAGATATTGTTTATGTGTTGCGACGTCTCGGCTGGGTGATTGCGAGCGAACGATCTTCGATCGAGTTTTTTGAAAGGCCCATCGGTTTTGTTTATTGTTTTCTGTTTCGCATCTTTTCAGCATGAATTGCGATAACAAGGTTGCCGTCATTCTGAACCGAGATACTGTCAACGAGACCGGTTAAAGTGAAAATGAATAACGAACGGTATAACAAGTATTACAGTTAAAAACTTTTGCAAGCATTTCATAATGATTTAAGAGAGGCAAATAAATTTGAATTTTCTCTATGATTAAAAAGCCACTGGTAGTTTTCCTAAAGGATTTTAACGTAACGGAATGAATTTGGAGTGCTCTCTTCGGCTTTAAATGTTTCTTTCCAATGAGGTTGAGCCAAAAGCGGGTTTGGTCTGGCTGCGGTCCAAAGTGCTTTGTTTTTTATGGCAGCCCTGCAACATGGAGCCATGTTACGGTCAAGTGCTCCGTTTTTTGCCTGTCTGCTACCGAGCCTTCAACCTTTTAACGTTTTCAAGTTTGGAAATATGAATCGAGATATCGAGCGCCGCTATCGATGCTTTTTGACAGCACTTATGTAACTGGCAACACTCTAACATTGTAAGTTAGCCGTCGATCTGGTTCGTAGCTTTAATCTATCAGCGTTCAACTTAAGTTCCCTGACCGCGTCTGAGTAATAACTTGAGAGAGATTTTAATAAAATACCAGCTCTTAAGCTGAAAGATATCGTTATTCTTGGAGGAATCCATAATGTGCTGGTATCTAGCTCTTAAGCTGAAAGATATCGTTATTCTTGGAGGAATCCATAATGTGCTGGTATCTAGCTCTTAAGCTGAAAGATATCGTTATTCTTGGAGGAATCCATAATGTGCTGGTATCTAGCTCTTAAGCTGAAAGATATCGTTATTCTTGGAGGAATCCATAATGTGCTGGTATCTAGCTCTTAAGCTGAAAGATATCGTTATTCTTGGAGGAATCCATAATGTGCTGGTATCTAGCTCTTAAGCTGAAAGATATCGTTATTCTTGGAGGAATCCATAATGTGCTGGTATCTACAATTTTATGGTTATTTGGCTACGGTTAAGTATCTTCATAACGTATTACTTACCTACTGATATTTTCCAATGGATAAAAATAGTGAATGCGAAGATGATTTCACAGATTTATAGAGTTTCTCGATTTCTCATTACACATGCCAGCATATTTTTGTAATATTTTTATTTTTTTTGTTCGGTTTAACAATAACAACGTCCTTACACGTGTAAAAATAAGCGGGGAAAAGACCGTTAAAAATAAATTTCAAAGTGAGAATAAATAGCCTGATACCATAATCTACTTAAACGCTTACAAAGTTTCAAAGTCAAATAAAAACGGTCGTATTTTTCAAGTTTGAGAACCCGCGAAAAATGAGGGCTTTTAACCCATGAATCACGGGTTTAATGCAGGATATTTACTCCAGTATCAATATTTATGATACACTTTATTTCACTAAGTTCGAGGTAAAGTTATCTAAAAGCTTATACGATGTAATAATACTTTATGTTTTTACGCTCGTAAACTTCTTTTTATTTATCTACGGGTGAAGTTTGATGAAAAACGGTTTTATGGAGTTTATGTCAGATACAAAGTATGATAAGATTATGTCACAATGTTTTTCAATGGAAATGGAAATATTGGGAACATGATGCAAATATCTCTGTCTTGAAACAAACGGTATATTTCAAGACTATTGAAAAACTCTTGGTATTAAACTTTTTAAATGTGTTTATATTATAACAGTTTATTATTTGCTATTGACATACATTTTTTTGTATGTTCGTCGATTAATCCACCAACATATAGAAGTCGGAGATGTTGTCCAACAAACACTGATCACATCAAACAAATTTGAAGCGAAGTTTAATCTATAAGTAAAGTAGCAGTATATATTAATATAGACAATAGACATTGACATACTTTATACTGCATAGGTACATGAGAAATGTCAATTTGGTCAGTTCTGGCTAAGTTTCATGTAGGTATTAATCCAGTACAGTAGCTTAGTCTAATCTAAGATAACAGGCATTATGCAGTTAAGCCTCATTTAATTCGAGAGTTGTTAACAGTCAATTGGCTACCACCCACAGAATCCATAAATTAATACAATTAACAATAATAGCGTCTGATAATTTATATTCTCATGTCATAAAGATGAATGCTATTCTTCATTAGATCATTACGTATCATGTTACAACCAGACAAAGTTGTATGTTTAAAATATAACTTAAATAATTATAATATGCTTTATTACTATTGACTGTATGCTAGGCACGCTGCCCTCTGGCAGTGGGCTGGAGCACTTGGACTATCTTTAGGCTTTTCTAAAGATTTTCTAAGTGCCCTTCCTTTTTATGTTGTAGTAAGAAGTAGGTACTTACTATGTTTAGTTTTTCTTCCGTTCCGTTGATTTTATGTATTATTATTGAATTCAGTAATGACCTTAAGTGAAGCCTCAATTTCCGGCAATTTATTGTTTTATTAATGTTATTTGACTCTTTTTTTGTACTTTGTGTGATTTAACTTAAAATTTTTGTTTCAGGTAATTTCTCGACAACTTTCAAGGATAACGGACTTGTATATGAGTAAGTTACTCACATTAATCAATTACTAAGACACTAAACAGTTCAAAACATTATGTATTCGCAAAAAAGATGAAAAATTCTCATAAAAATAGTCAGCAAACTTCTTAACCATTTCAAACGTTGCGTATAAATTACTCGACTCCCTTTGTTTCTCATTTGAAAGTAAGATGGTCGCTACTGACAAGCAAAAGAAAGGAAGGGAAAGAAATGTAACAAGAAACCGACTTACAACAATAAATAATATAATACTAACTCAATCATTGTTAACATTTTAATTCATAATAGAAAGCATGTCACTCTTGACGTTTACGATAAAATCGTTGCTATAATTTGAAAATTATCGGCACAACTTTGCTTTAGCGTAATAAGCTTTCACCTTGGTCAAGTTGTACAATTATTTATCAGAGCCTTTCGATCAATGTTTTCTATAGATTTTCAGCTATTTATAACTCGTGTTTTAAACGAGATCGTTCTATCTTGTTCGCCAAAATTGACAGACATTGTTTATTATCTTATGGACCTGTTGGCGCTTTATTTATATTTTCTCTTTTTAATTTTAAACGAGAAAAACTTGAGAACTGCTATTCTGGTGGTCATTAAAAAACATTCAGCAATAAGTGCATAAATAGTGCCTGAATTTAGAATAGAACTACATGAATTATCATACTATTATTCTGTCATTTAAGAAACAGTCTTTTTACAGTAGTCATTTTACTATCCTCTAATTTTAATAAACGAAAATAAATTACAGTGTTCGCCTTTTTTAATAAACTTTAAGTCCCTTCGTAGTTGAAGGTCTACTTTTTGAGGTAGATGCATGTCGAATGCTTGAATTTAATGAACCATGTCAGATTTATTGAATCCGCGGTGGGTGGCGGGAGCTACAATGTTCTTGTGGGAATTTTAAAATACTTTGAAACTGAAGTAGTCTGTGATGCCAATTTTATGTATGTTTGTGATGGAATAATAACACAGTAACGTATGTATATGCATTTATCTTCTTACCGAATGAGAGTGGCCAAAGCTGCCGTTAGGGCCTCTGACATGGCTTAACAACTGCCGTACTAGACAAACAGTCGGGACCTTCGGGGCTTTAATGTGTCATCTGACCCACGTTTAAATATGTATTATGAATTTAAAAGTAACTTTGTCTTAAGTAAGGTTAAAAATCAGTTTTAATAGACGTTTCATTAATCATAATGATACGAAAATAAATTTGTAGTCAAACGTATTGAAAATAACTGAATTTCCTGGTTCACATAATTAATTACCAACCGGTGAGATTTATATACCTACCGTTGATTTAAAAATATAGCCATTCCAGCTAAATATTAATAAAAAATCCTTTTGATTCATTTTTCATCGACAAATATAATTTGCTTTTCATCATATAAGTACAACGTTTTCATCTTTTTTTACCAAAAATATCGTCATTTACATGTGAAAACATTTCATTCCGGATCAATATAAAAAATTCTGTCAAAGTGAGAACAAAGGGCATTAATAATCCTACCTTAACAATATCCTCTCAGACCTTTCGAGGTGTGATATCATTCAACATCCTTCCCGAAATGATAGCATTGAAGAACATTCTGGAACAAAGGTCAGAACTCCGAATATTATTATAATAGGGCCGGTATAATGATGTGTCCCTGCGGAAAGCTATTCGTACCTTGATATGAATTTTATCGCACCTTGTTTGGTTTTATGTCTTGAGTATTGTAACAACGCTGTGTAAGAATATGTTAGATACATGGATAGGTAGGTAAGCTTTAAAACACTAATATTGTTGTTATTGTTTAACATACAAAATACATTCTAAAATGTTTAAAGCTGTGTCCTAACCGACGATCTTGTGAGTATCTCTTTCATTACGAGTGAAGAAAAGTATATAAGTAAATTTGGGTCACATGTTCTTCGAAAAAAATATATTAGCACAGTTACAAGTTATTGCCAAACATTCAATTTAAAATAAACGAGTACTAAAATATTGAACATCATTTTGCGATTCGATGACAAGCGAAATATCGTTTAGAGAGTTTTTAAGAGCACACCGTTACACTTTCAAATTTTCACCATTTCGTGTAAAGCTATCGTAAAGTTTTACAATGTTCTTGAGAATTTCTACCTTCGTTAGTTGAATTGTGTCTCACTGATAAACATCGTTCGAGTATTTCTGACATGTTTAGACATCTGTTAAGAATGATTCATTCAATTTAGTAACACTTCCATTCATGTGTGACAGTTTTTTTACTGAGTTGTTCTTATATCTAGTTAATTTAATTTGTGTATCACTATCTGATGATAGCAGTGATCTGCATACTGTAAGGTCATTGTTCGCTTCTACCATTCCGTGACCATAATTTATAACTCTTCTTACAGCAATGATTTTATCAGAACTATAGTTTCTTTTGACTAATTAAGCCTGATTTTTAATTTTCCTACGAGAACTTAACATCATCTATAGATATTATATAAAAATGAATTGCTGTTCGTTAGTCTCACTAAAACTCAAGAACGGCTGAACGGATTTATCGTATCTTAGTCTTTAAATGTTCGCGGAGGTCTAGGGAAGGTTTAAAAGGAAAAAAAAACCGGCCAAGTGCGAGTCGGACTCGCGCACCGAGGGTTCCGTACAAACCTGCAAGGTTCGTTCAAAGATTATTAAAAAAAAAATATTTTGTGATGGAACTAAAAATTTATGGTTTTCGTAATTTTTCCTTTATCTATGCTATAAGACGTTGCTTCGTACCAAATTTCAAGATTCTGAGTTCACGGGAAGCACCCTGTAGGTTTTGATTCCCTTGCAAGTGTCGAAAATTTGCGGCATAAATGGCTGTATCTTTTGATTGCGTTGGCTTAGAAGTTTGATTTTTTCACAGCTTCAAGGGACAGTAGACCTGAGTAATTGATATAAATTTCAGCTTCATACCTCTACGCGTTCCTGAGAAAAAGGGTCTTGACAGACGGACGGACGGACGGACAGACGGACAACAAAGTGATCCTATAAGGGTTCCGTTTTTTCCTTTTGAGGTACGGAACCCTAAAAAATGAAATTTATTTATACAAAAGTTTAGGTCTTTTATTTATCGATTGAGGCAGTACGAATTCTGCCGGGACAGCTAGTATCTCATATATTGGTTTTGTTTTCTTAAACAATAATTGATCTTCTATATTTAAACCTAATCACAATTTCACACGATTACATCGAGTGCCAATAACAATGCCATTAGGTCATTCACACTATACAGCGCCATCTAGTAGCATTCATGAGACAACAGACAATGGTTATGGACGCTCTAGTTTGATATAAAGCCACTATACCTTGCTCGAGGCTTATTACTAAAGCCGGCATTGAGTATGTTATCTCGGTGCAGCTTGGTTTGCCAACAGATTTGAGTTAAGCTAGGTTTATTGGTACAAGTGATTTTATTCGAATGTTTTAAGTAATAATATTGATGTAGTAATATCAGGTTAATTTCTTTACTTCTTTATAGGTTTTATTTTATAGACTAGATTAGTGGTTGCGCTGGCATCACCAATGTGTTTTTTTAGTCAAAGTCGTGTGGGTCACTTTTGACAAAGTTTTATTTATTCAGTGATTTTGGAGCATAACTTATCTTCATGCCAAAAATCATTAAACTTCGTCTCTTATTTAAGTACTGTACAATACTAACACAACAATAATACCTTCCATATATTTAAGATGTATGATAAAATCGTAACAATACAAAAGGTAGGTACAATAAAATTCAGCACATGGCATAGAGAAATACTCGTATATATATAAGCAACCCCAACATCAGCTCCTTATATCTATACCTATTACAATCCCGCGTTCCGCACTCAAGTAGTTACGAGACAATTGGAATGGCAATTCCAATTCCGACATCAATTTACTTGTGCTCATTAAATTATTCCCCTGAGAATATAATTTTCTCAGTAAGTGCATACTGCATTACTCAAGGCCGCCCATCAGATATTGTCCCCCAGAAACGACATTACTTGATAGATGTCTCATTACGTCATAAAATATATTTTCAGATCACATCACTTTAATAGCCTAAAGGCAAAAATAAAAACTATACACAACTTTTTCGACTCAGTTTTTGACAAGCATACTCATGTTTGTTTCTCCTATATGCCAAAAGGCTGGACTAATTTGGTTAAAATACGATTATGTATCTATGTACTGCATTATTTCATTGCTCACTGCACTTTATTCTTGGGTTGGAATACTCGTAAATGAGTTGTCGGTTGTCAAATAAATAGCAGGATATCTATATATATAGTCAAATAAATATTGCATATTATGATATAAAAGACGGCCTGTGTACACTGTACAGCACCTATACAATAAATTAGAGGTCTCCCCACTATATTTCCCATGCAAAACACAAACAGGTTACTGGCACTCACGACTCAGGTCTTATCTCGAATGCCAAGGTTGGCGAGAGATTTTAGAGGGCGATTTCAGAATATATCCCTCTTTTCGAATTTTACTGGTCGCTTGAGAATGTGGAGAATGTACGAGTAAGTCATACTTTTTCAGTAAACTAATGAATTTCCGCGTTGCATCGGGATAAATTGTGGCGTATTTTGTTATATTATTACGGCACTTTATACGAATACTATTTCACATCAAAATTAACGGTGATGTGTTGTTATTGTTATTGATATTGTTCCGCAGCGGCGCGGGCGTTAAGCTAATATTTGAAGTTCTTAATACCAACAAGCCTTGATGAATATTGTAGACAAGCAATGGCGGTCAACGATTGTAACAATCAATTGATCTACCAAGTGAACTAACGAAACACACAATTTAACCATATAAAATACAAACTATAACTATACCTACCCTAGTATTTTGTATATCGCATAGACATTGCTTAACTTGAGGACACTCATTCGTTCGACGTTCATAGCCCAGCAATTGCTTCATGTCATAAGTCACTATATGTATGGCATAAATAATACATGTGCTACTAAAGGCGTCGTAGAAGATTCCGAGTTTAACAACGTCTTATGATGTCATTATCGTACTCGTAAACGTCTTGGGAGGTCGTTGAACTGTGAAGCAATAATTTGACTGCAACATTGTTGGGCATAATCGTTTGTTGTTAAATTTTTAGGACTTGAGCTGTTTCGTGGTTTATTGGGGAGATAATTTGTAGTTATGAATGAGTTCATTAAAAGTATGCAAGCACTTGCCTTGTTATTAAGTAAAGAATCCATAAAACACATCTTTGTATGGAATGTATTTATCGATGTATGTATTTCGTTTGTCAATATTTCTGGTTTTTACTAAAATCCGCAATGTCTTTATTTGATAAATTAATTATTGTCTTATTTATAAATCAAAGTGTGTTTGAAGACGATTTGATTGTCTTTGAAATTGATAGTAATTTTAAAAATCAGTGCAGGCAAATCATTGACTAACTGAATAACGATTACTCGTTATTAGGGCTATAATTATGATATTTTTTCACACAGAGAAGTTGTCTTTCCCAATGAGCATTTTAAATCGAGGAAGTGCTAACCAGACTCCAATATTTCACAGTAATACAGTCCGAAGATACTTCTAAGTCCGTTTGACAAACGACTCTGGTATCGGTCGCCATTCGACACTTTTTATTCCCGTATTTTGCGCTGGAGAAGCATATCCGCGAACGAATGATAAATGTTTCTGCTTTAAAGGACTGTTTATGTGGGTGTCATGAATTGCTTGTAAGTGAAATATTTACTACCGCGCTCCCAGATAATATGTTTCATGGACGTTGGACATGAAAAATTTTGTAATTTGTTTTATTTTATAGAACTCAAAGCACAATGTCAAGCATTTAACTGAGATGACAAAAATTCAACAAATAAAAAAGGTAAATGAAAAACGTATGTGGTATGTGTTTATTATTTGCGTTTAGATATATAAGGTGTTAAAATAAGATACATACTAATATTTTAAACAAACATAGTAGTGGCCGTTGAATTTGAATTGAACACTGTTTAATAAGAATTAAATATCGAGCCTTATTAAATTAAAACTAATGTTATGTTATGAAACTGGCAGTCGAAAATTATTTTCATTAGATGGAATGTAATGTTGCACAGACCATTGGTATTCAAATGTGGTATTAAATTCGATTCCCGAGGGAGCGAGCTGGCAAGCCAGATGATAGTTACCGTTATGCATTTCGTTATAAAATCCATATATTTGAATGGTGTGACTGATATTACTATGGTAAAATTTAGCTGAATTTGTTTAATTCTGACTAAATGATTATAAAATAAGAATTTTAAACATTAAGAAGTGGAATTATTTTGACAGTTATTATTTATGGTATTGATGAGAAATAAATAAAATAAAAAATAATAAAAAATTCGTTTATTGCTCCAAAAAAAATATTAAATTAAGAAACAATTTGATTTTGATTGGTTATAATCTAGACAATCGTATGATTTCCGTCAAAACTGAGCAATAAATGGATAGTTAAAACACAGGTCTGGGTGTATTTATTTTTTATATTAAGATTTTCCGTACAATTTCCTCTTTAATTCAATCAACTTTTTTAGTAACTAAGTTCCCTGCCCCCTTTACTTTATTAACATCCTCGCTACGTCCGTGGAAGATACACAGTTATAAACCCCACGAAAGAAAGGCTCGTAACTGTTTAGAACGTTTCGTATTCGGGTAATATTTACGATTTTGTGGAAACGCTACGCGATGTAGTAAAACTTTTATCGTTTCCCATTAGAATGCCCTGCTTTACGATTCGATCTAGATTATTCTTGATCTTTTGCTGATAAATTAAATGAAATGAACTAACTGGTTTCATTTAATCTATTGGGTACTAAAAAGGAATCATATGACCGTATTTGAACCGAGAGTGCAGAAGATCGATGCGCGTAATGAAAGTGGCTTTCTGGTGTCGGTTAATTATATTTATAGATGCTTTGCCTTCATATCGTCGAGTATAATAGCGATGAGTCCATCTATCTAACCAAAACTATATATAAAACAAAAGTCTACTAATCCAGTATCCAGATACCTTCAACAGATTACTTACCTCAACCACCAAAGATATTCATAACACAAAAATTCAATTAGGCAGCGCATAAAGCCCGAAGCAATCTCAACACCCTTCTACGGCCTTTTGATCTTTTCTCTAAGTGTTTCATGTAATACAAAGCCATACAAACGCCGGAGGCTTTTAGCATTTCGCACCCGTATCTTTAATCCAATACGAGTACACTGACCACATCATTAATTTCCTACAATGCCCCCTCAAAAGCTTCGGCGCCGATATTTCAACGAACTATTTATATTTCTCTAAGGAACTAACAAAGGCGCGCGCCATAAATAAAGGGAGTCCCTCGGGACCATCGCCACTTTCTTACTGCCTTTGATACAAAGGAAATATAACTCATAGACACCTAGTCATATTGTATGTAATATCTTTACAAATATTTTCGTCAATTACCTACATATATCTCTTGCATAGTCCAATTAGCATTTAGCCTAATCACATGCCCATGCCAATGAACCTATAAATAATATAGATTAGTGTTGTCGCTTTATAACAAGCTTTTTAACTTATTTCCTAGTTTTTTTTTACATATATTGTATAGTTTGGTTTCAACTCTCCTACGAATTGTTCCTGTCTAAGGTCTAGTGCGCTTGCTTTGAAAAAATATTTCACACTCGACTGGCTTTAATTCAAAGGCAAAATCAAACGTCTGACTGTCATAATATAAAAAAAAAATATTTTTCCAAACATACATAATCAGTTGTCTACTTCGTGAGTTTGTTTCTTTGATACGATCCCTTTTCTTATTTTGATGCGGTCTAATGTTACTGACTCCGTATCACTCCCTCTATGTGCACTCCATAAATCATTACCTGCGTTACTGGGATGTTGGCTTTTGTGATGACGACATTCGTAGAATAGCCTTTTAACGGGATTTGCTGATTCAATAATAGTATTTATTTTGACATAATTTAAATGTTTTTGGTGTATAAATTGAAAACTTAATTCTCATAAAATGTGGTTTAATATCGAGGTTTTCTTTTTAATAATAATAATAACATTTCCACTGCATACCTTCATTGATACTACATTATATTGTATTATCGTGCAATGTACTTACCGTACGTAAACTTTTTATGAGTCAATGTTTGCGTGAATATCATAGAGAAATAGTACCATACCTACCACAAACTAACAAACGTATTGATAGATGCCCAGTCCCAGAATATCATAGTGAAGTTGCTTGGCGACACTACTAAATTAAGTAAATAAGACAATTACCAACAACACCTTAAGTCACACTTACAAACACACCAGTATACGCAATCTTAACATAAACACGTAGCACACACACACCCACACGCACACGCGAACACACACATATGCAAATACACATACACACACACACACACACACACACACAAACATCCAGAACTAATCGCCAATATACTCCAAGTATAGCATCATTGTAAATATTATAAAATAGCTGTTCATATTATATTATATAAAATTTAGGATACAAATAGATTAAGTAATATCATATTCTGTATAAACAATAACTAGACATAGATTATTTTGTAATCACTTAACATACCTACTACATTATTTTAAGTTGTTAATATAAAACTAAGTTGTAAACAAGAACCCCCGGAAGTACCTGCCTCTCTACGACACAGTTTTTTACTAATGTAAGAGGCAGAGCTATTTGTACAGTGTAACATATTGTTTTGCTTACAATAAATTTATCTTTATCTTTATCGTCATAATCTAGTCAATTCTTCGAATTTATCTCCCTACAGCATCAGATTTTTGTATCAAGTTACCTTTCAAGTGATTTCTTTTGTCATACCAAAAGTTTTGACTTCGCATGTCTAGTTTTGAAAACATTTTGTTTATCACGTTTTTATTCCACCCGATCGTAGTAGGACAAATTCGTCTATTATTATGGTAAATAGCTACATCGGTAACATTCAAAGGGGAATCAGCATAATATGCCTCATGTTGCCTTCGTAAGTACAATAGGAAGAATTTCTGTAGCTTGAGGCAATACCACAATATAAAAATGTACTTGTAGACGGTTACTGATAACTAACACATTACATTACTTTTTAAATTCATGTTAATAGAGAGCAATTACTTTTGTTTTGTAACTTTTGGGAATTGTTGCTTAGGACGTAATAAAGCTGTCCTTAAAGGGTCACTCGTGGCTTCATAAGCATTATTTTGAGATAAAAAGTAGCCTACAAAACTTCTAAGACCTCATACTACCAAAAAACATGGTGATCCGTTCAGCCGTTTCTGCGTTATGAGCGTTTATCAGTAAAACAGGCAAAAATTCTAAAACATCTGTTACGAATTTAAAGTATTTCCGTACTTTTTTATTATTTTTATTTCTTATTTTTTCTACGATACGCTTTAGCTAAGAGATCGCATAGAAATACAAACATTAAATCTATAAATTCCAAAAGAAAATTCTAACTGTAGTTTTCATATAAATTGAATTAGCTCGTATAACCTCGGCTTATGGCAAAGCTCGTGTAAAAGTTTGCGGTAGATACCACGGCAGTAGATTATGTCAGCTTGTAGACACAAATAAGCGCTTAGCTGAAGTTATTTTAATCATAAAATGTACCAGTTTTATGATTTAAATTAAGATTTTAGAGGTCCCAGTTAAAATGGAATTATTGAGAATAAAAGTGAAGTTTCATGTTGTGGATACACATTTTAAAAACTTAAGTTTAGCTTAGCTATTAAGTAAATATTTTGTTCCTTTTTTTAGTTTATAGCATGATCATTAATGAGATTTGAAACAATACTCTTAGTAGTATCCGATCCAATCAATTTATTTCAAGTGCATTGATCTTCAAAGACATTAAATAGCCAGGCCCTTCTTAGCAGAGCTTCCTTTTAAAAACGCTTCAACAGGGAGTAATTAGCAAGGAAAAGCAAAAAGTTAATTGCTATGAAATCATTGATGCACTTTGTATTAATAATATAATATTAATGGAAGTCCACCGTTCGTATCGGACTGATGCAATTATTAAAAATCGATGCCTTTATTGGTATTCACATTAACCGAAATATCGGAATCGGATACGTTCGCTTCATAAAATTTTAATCATACTGTTGAAAATGTAGGAATTATTTATATTATTTCGCAATACAGAGAGATTGTGGTTCATTTGTCGAGTGCGCAAAGCTTTGACTTTCAGTTTTCACAAGCCGGTGATTCGGGGAATTTAATAAGCACTGAGTATTTTAAGGTGAAAATACTAGACTATGAATTATAAGGAAAGTTTGTAGTTGGTTAACAAAAAGTTAGTTCAAACACAATAGCTCTAGGGTATAAATATATATAGAAGGACCCGAGCTTCAATTCAGCACTAGCTATTTCTGAATTCCGTTTTACCCGACTAATTAGATAATATAAACTTGCTTTATCAGTTTAAACAATACTAATTCAGGCGGGACCGCCCGCGCCGCGCTGGCGAAATTTTGCGGTTGTGTACATAAAGAAGCATGAATAATGATGCTAACACAAATGAACTTACAATTACTCAAGTAAAGTAAAACTGTGGTTAATTACTAGCCGAAACGTTTCGGGAACAAGTTGGAAACTTTGGTTTGAGGTTTTGACGCGTGGTATTGAGTCAAGTCATTGACCCTGAGATTTGATGGAAGTCAGTTAGTATTTAGTTTAATTCGTTATTCAGGGTAAGCGCCATGTGAGCTATTAAAATAGAGACTAAGTTAATTAAAATAGAGCGTAAAACATACAACACTAATTATTGCAAGAAATAGCTTTTAGCGAAAAGATAAATTTTACGCCAATTTGGCATATTCATCATCATGATCATCCACAGCCCTTGGGATCCCACTGCTCGGTATAGGCCTCCCTTTGTATGTGCCATCTGCGTCAATCTAGTTGGCATATTAGTCTGTGTTTTAATTGTTTGTGTTTTATTTTTGTGTGTGTTGCATTACAGAATACATTTATCTATCTATATAAACATTCGCATGAGACTTATACATCAGAAAATAATATTAAATTTGGATTCGAATTACAGTAACTAATAGAACTTTCTGTGTTATAAATATATATTGCGTTCTAACAAAGGTAAACTTCCGAGTATGACAAGTTAGTCGTTAGCAAAATGGTACGAACACAGCAAAAGCTTTTAATACTAGGTATTGGAAGCAGCGAACCGAAGTAAGTTAACCTAGTTTTTTTTTATTTTTTTTTATTTCCAAATAATTTTACCAATAAAACAGGTTGAATAAATAATAAATAGTTCCGTTTTAATGACGACGGGAGCCCAATAAATTTTACCAAGACAGATTACATAAAATTGGACGAAACAGCCGTAAAATTTTGAATTGACATGAAAAGCATTAAAGTCCATGACAATAAAAATTAAAACGGTCTAAATATTATGGACGATAAACAATGAAGGGTCAATAAAACTCCCTTGCGGTGCATTCAATTGTCGGCAGTAAATCACATTGAGGATGCTAGATGACGTCAGCATACAATAGCACTGCATTCGCAGATATCGTGTTTAATTGAAACAATTTATGTTTACCCATCACTGATTCAACGCACCGAGCATGAGCTTGCGCTAGGACAAACATGGATGTTGTTTCTGGGAAATCGGATTAAGCGCCACAATTTGAGATATGCATTCGAATCTTCCGACAGCTTCGCACGCTAAAATTACATTTGAATACGAATCTCGCTGAAAGCTTTCAAGTTTTCAATACGGTTGATGCGGTAACGCTTATGCTTCGAACAATTGGTGCGCAAACTAATTGAGAGCAAGTATTTTTGACGTAATTGATTTCTAAAACAGCATCGCTGCCGTGTAGTGTAGTTACAGCCAACAAAAGCAACACTACAACACAAAATGGCACCATTTCGATTTAACAAGTTAACTGGGAGCAGTCAGCCGAGCGTTGCAAGTTGGTCGAGTGCTCCCGGTGATAGCGGTTACCTGGCCACTACCTCCCAATTTATTGGCACCTCTGGCAACGGACTTACGAGTATTTTGCTTCAAATTTATATTTACCACCGTAATGGCTTTGCAGAATTCGTTTCTGTATTTCCTAGTTCCCGCTTTGGAGAGTTTATTGCGTTTCCTAGGTTTTATTTATTGCGCCTTTGTTAATTGAGTTTCCCCTTAGGCTACTGAATTTATTATGCACACAGTCGAATCAACGTTTAAGTAGTTTACTAGGATTTAAAGCTTTGGCTGTAACATATAAGATTCACGTAGTTAAATAAAAATCTTTAACTTACACACGAGTTGTGTACTCAAATATAAAAACAATTAATCATAATAAATTTTTGGAACTGTTAAAATTTGTTGCAGCAGTTTAAGTGACACGCTAATTAACATACGACATTTCACAGTTTACTCAACCATGATTCTTATGAGCATGTTCGTTAGAAAATGACTTCTTCACATAATTTATTCCGCAAACTTAATTTGCAAAGAGGGAGTGCTTACAGCGCCATGTTACTTTAATGGTCCGTGCAAGTTTGAGTTATGTTGGCTAAACTTTAAAAGCATAATGGAGTTCTTCAAACTTTTGATATCTAATTTTGTCCATTAATATCTCGTGATGGCTTTATTCAAGAATATTCACATGCAATTTATCACTTTTCTTATCAGTTCTCTGAATCATGCACGAAGATTTCCACCGAAATCATTATAGCAAGTAACAATTTCATCAGAATCAGATATTCAATTTACCATGTCGTTACAAGAATCGTTCACTTTTATTACTTCACCTATTTCCATTACTCGGTATTTCTAGCCCGTATTGAATATTTGAAACAGAATACACAATTTGTCGCGTTCATTATTGGAATGACTAAATTGTCTGTCATTTCTGTATCGTCTGTCTTCGAAGGCGATCCAACTACTTATTACTTATTTGACGAGAACTTCCCCCATTGTTACACTTCCTCATACCATACTTAATTCATGGCCCGACACTAGCATTGTCTTCACTTTGTCAATTTGCTACTTCTGTAGTTATGTTACTAATAGTGTGCTAATAGTGTAGTGAAGTGGAAAATGTTGGACTATTCAAAGTATTCTATTAATTTTTGTGTTTTGTGTTGTTACGATATGTAGGTATGTAAGTTAGGTTGTGCAAGTCGTAAGATCATTATGTACGCTTATCTTACGGCTTGCATGTTAAAGATGACAGAAAATTAGTTTTTATCAGTACGTTGAGACGTCATAGAATCATAATCAAACGCCAAAAACCACCAAGCAAATTTTGTTTGGGTCCAGAAACAAAAAAAGTCACACAGTTGGCCTACAAAAAATAATACAAGATTTATTCTACTCCTGACTTCAACTCTTCGAGAATCCACTTGAGAAGCAGGTAACGGTTTTTTGCAAGGTTTAAAAACCATCGCGCCATGTGGTAGCAATTTCGCGGTCGAAATGTCCTGTGGGTTTTTAACATGTGCGGCCAAAACCCGTTTCAAGTGCGGAATGAAATATACAATGTTAAGACTATAAATCAAAGTGGTGACAGATAAAACCCACACGAAGCTTTTTGGCGCTTTTGCAGATAATATATTTTAAAGTTATATAGCTTTCAATTAAGCGTGATAAAGTGGATGTTGGTTTACTTGTGTTAAAATAAATTAATAATAATACATATTTACAATAATAAAAAATGCGGTTTGAAAAATGTGTTAGTAAATATGTAATTGACGCCTACAAATATAACAAAAATAGAGTTATATTAATCTCTCACATAATATCAGATATGTCTATACATGCATTTTTTACCTTGTGGTATTACTTAAAGTAACAAAAGAAGCTAATGTAATTGGTTCTATTTTGGTGACAAAGAAGCCAATTCAATTAAAGCACCTTGTTATATAAACAACTAGCCGTTACGTCTCTAGTATTTGTCTGTTTGTACAATCACCGACCCCTGTTTGCAGACGAGCGCCAAATATTGCTCTATCAGCAAAATGTCATCCGCAAATCAATACGTTTCCTTTTTACACTGGCGTACAGAATATGAAGTTCTGATTTTTTTATCATACAAAGAAATGGTTGCTGACTAATTTCTTCTAATTACTATTTGTCTAAAAACATTCTGCATCACGTCACGTCCAGTCACACAATAAATAGTGTCATTTTGGACTTCAAGAGGCTATTTCCTATGATTTCTACTTTGATAGTCGTATTTGGTAGGGATATGTAGGAAGGCCGGGCTTCTGATTTAAGAAACCTTTTTAAAATCTGAGCTAGGTACATTTCAGTTAAGTAACAGCAACGTTTTTTTTTATTTTTTTTAGTATTTACTTTATTGAACTGGTATCTTTTTTGGTAGACAAACCTTTATCTCACTAGATCTCGGCTAAAAGCTCCACCACTGTCGGAAAGCGTGTTATATTGTTGCATTGCTTTGCTTCCCTTGTTTGCTCAGTTTTGTTAGTAAATTGCGGCAAATAAGTTGCCCGAGCGTGAGGGGGCTGACTTTTGCCGAATTTCGCCTCTAATTGGCCCATTCCTTACGAAATATTAGTTTGTTCAGGTCCACGTTATTTAATGAACGCTTTAGAAGGAACGTGAACAAAAAGATAAGGTAAAAAGGCAGGTACTGTCACAAAAATGTTATTTATAGTGTTTAAGAAATTAAAATGTTTAGTAAGTTTGCCTATTTTCGTTAATTTTTCAAACGACTTTATTTAGTTAGCGTTCCTGTCACGTTGTCGTTAGTTATTTTATATAGTTATTAGTTATTTAGTTTATCGTCTTTAGCGTGATATTGAACGTTTTAATTTAAAAGCAAACCAAACTTCAAATAGCAAATTTTACAAGCTACTTAAATGTCTCATAACAACATGCAAACAGAAAACACACTCGTATCATACTTGTGTAGAAATATGGAAATTTAAAATATTATTTACTTTCTAGACGCGGCGTTCCCTTGAAATAAGCTTTTACAATCCCATTTTGAGTGCACGGCGACATCTTGGTCGTACACTGCAGTAAATGTATGTTCGCGTATTTCGTATATTGCAGAAATGCCTCGCAATTTCGTCGTGCCAGTAAGAAAACAAGCTTAAGTCTGAATTGCAAACACCAGCATACCTGTTGTGGCTCACACGAAGTAATTCAAGCAATAAATCAGGCAGTAGAGTGGAGGTAACAACAGGTCGGTATGTTCCGCAAAATTCGTCTACAATAAGCTGTTAATCCCCATTCACGTGAACCTGACACGTCGTCGCTCCGATCGCTGCATTTTTATTTCCGATCTGCGTCGTTTAGGCACGTTTTTGCCCACTCTCCGGCGAGCGCTCTACTCCCCGATGTTTGTTATTGTAACAAATGCCTAAACACATCGTTTGTTTTGGCTGTCGAGAACAAAGACCTTAAGCTTTTTCTCGTGAGGACTTCAGTTTCGCTTGAAGTTTTTACGGCATGCACTTGATCGTTTATTAGTCTTGCACAACTGTTCCATATGCCCCTTTAGGCGCAATAAAGACTTCAACTTTAATATTCGGAGGAACAGTTTTCTCCGGCTAAAAGTATATTTTATAAAACTGCTGAGACTTCATCTTGTTCGTTTTAGTGTAAAAGACTCCGTTTTGCAGCTTTTCTCGTCTAAAATGGGTCATGCGATCGCAGCGTCTCGTGTAGACTTAATCCTCTTTTATAAGTACTTGTCTGCAATTTAGGTTTCACTGCTATTGTCACAGGACTTTGAACACGATAAGGTATCATACTTCTGTAATGTCGTGGTGACGGAGTAATCTGTATAATTCATGAGTCCCGGTGCTGAGAACATTTTCCTGTTGTAATTTTCTGACGCTGAGATGCGTCTGGCATGCCTTTATTTTATTGTTCCCAATTATGGTAGTCGGTCAATCGACAAGATTGACAAAAACATAACCTGTCTGAAGATATCGGTCGAGGGACAGCGTTCCGAGGAGTGGCATTAAAATTTCAATCAATAGAGCAAACAAAAACACGACAAACAAGACCCGGAGACGTTTTCGGAGATTGGAAGCGACATTTCTTCACAAACTCCGGTTCGAGAGGATTGTCGGAAGTTTTGATTTATGCGCATTTTGATGGATTTGAGGGAAGTTCCCGACGTAAACCTACAATTTGTAAAAAAACTTTTTAATCTGTTTGAGCCAGTGATGTGCGTAATGTTAGGTTTGCGTACTTGTTTAACAGGTTGACTTACCTTCGAGTATAAACTTACTTACGTTTGCTTTTTGGATGGTGTTCTTCAATTGATAGGTACTCTGTTTTTTTTGTGACAGGTATGAATTAATATGGATGGGTTTTTGCTCATCAGACCATCAAAGTCTTATTGAAGTCTAACGAGGTAACATAACTGACAGCTGGTGTTTGCGTGATTTATAAAATTAAGTTTATGAAAAGCCGTTTAAGTATTTGTAATGCTTGTCATAACGAACCATGTACGAGAATAAATAACAAATTACTGTATTTATATCCAATGTATGTCCCAAAGGAACATTAATTCTAAAACTAAGCCAAACATTTGGTAGAACTGTTACCAAGTTTTTAATAACCAGAATCTTACCGAAATCTAATAACTTTCTTAACAAGTGCTTTAGTATACAAGTTCAATCCGACTCTCGGACACAATAAAAAGGAAATTAAAGTGCGGTTGCGGAAGCCGTAAGAGTGAGTCCTTTGTGACATCGAATATTTGTATGGGTTTGTTGTAAGTGTAGGTACTCTGATTTAATTATTTCTATCGCTAAGTCATGCGTGACTTTCAATGAGATTTGATATAAGCAGGCTTGTTTACGTCAATATCTTTGTATGTTACGTAATTATATATTTTTTACTCATATTAATTTATCAAATATGGTTTTCTTATTTGACTTTAATTACTTAATCTGATTCAGTATTTAAAAAAGTGCCATACTTCTATTAAATATATTTAATTAAATATATCACTTACATAGAAATACTTATTGAATGCACGAATTTATCTGAGCTTTTCATACTTAAAACCCAAGTAAGTACCGTACAAATCAGACTAAAACTGACTGTCTAATGAGACGAAATCTTTTATACGGGTGGGTACCTAGTTATCTAAGTACTTAACTGAAACGTAATCGAGTAATAGTTGACTTTCAAAAAATCCCAGTGATAGCAGTATATCTGAGCTTATTACTTTCTTATAAATACAGTACTGATAAACCATTAAGCCTTTCTCTGAGAGTGGTTTAATACACTTTCTCTTCGAAAAATCAATTTACAGCCAACTTAGATAGATGGAGACAATGAGACGGTGTTTACTTTGATAACGGTTGATTTTGATCTTGTTAGTTTTTTTGCTGCTAGGAGATATAATATTAAGAATTAGAGAGATTGGTATTTGAATAATTGATAGCAATTGCAATTTCATTGATGTACTTTTGAAATGGTAGTAATTTAGGTAGCAACATTAACTTGCAATACCACGCATGTTTACCGGACAATTTAGTTCTGAAATGCAGGCCCCAATCATAACACATTGTATAGGCACACACAATACGCGTACCGCGTTATCATAGGATAGGTATACCCACAAAAAACAAAAATAAAATACCTTGGAAGGAACATAATATGTAGACACTTGAAAAGATCTTAGAATTTGATGTACATGTAATGTCATGAATTTTGTGCAGATGTGCTTTTATTTGTATTTGTTTTGAGATGTCTTGGATAATAAAACAAATTATCATAAATGTGTATATTATCTAAGCGATAGCTATATTTAAGTTATCTTGTTGTTTTTTTTTATTATTATTTTATTTCATACTCATCTATGCCTGAATGGAAAGAGCCTACATTGCACGACACAAGTCTCGACTTAGTGTGCAATGTAGTGCACCCAGTGCTTAATGTCTATGTAGTATTATTGTACTTATATTATATTAGTTAAATATTGTACTTATCCTACTTTAAGCAGGTGCCTACATAGCATTAAGATCTGTAACTAGTTATTAAGTGTAAATAAATGATTATTATTATTATAATTTATCACTTCACAAGCTTAAATTTGACTACCAACCCGCCTTTTGTTAAGCTTGAAATGTGTTATGTACAAAACGCGCTTAAAAACATCTCAACTATCCGAATTTGAACTAACGTTTACTATTTTTTAATCCTGTACCTGATACTCTTAGTCACAATTGATCTACGTTCAAAAGTTCACTTAACATCTTCTTCTTTTCGAAAAAGAGTGGCTAACTCTGGTGTCTTATCATCAATAATACTAGTTTAGTGCATATCTTTCACTACTTACCTTACATAGTAATAGCAATTAAACCACTTTCCCAAGAACAATTGAACATGTGATTGCAAAGATAGATACACCAACCGTAGACAATAACAATCGATAGAACGACACGATAGACTAATAGATAGACCAATATCCCGTAGGAAATTCGCAAATCACCGCATTGTCCTTTATTCAGTCAAAATAGTGTACGTGCGTTGAGTTTACAATGTAAGCAGACAAAAGCCTCCGCGGAGCCGAGGAAATTGCATCCCGAACTCAGTTCAATGCGAGAGCGGACTCAGGACTGTAGCAAAGGGGGTAGTTATGAAATTACGTAATCTGTTATGTATATTGATTCTTAAAATCAATGAACTTTAAACATTCTGAGTGCTTCTTATATAATGCTTAAAAATCATTGCTAAAAAAGCTCAGATCTGTTGCTAGTAAATAAAATTACAAAATCAGAGCAGGTTGAAGTCAATTGTTAGCCTAACCAGCGATAGAAAAGTTAAAATAAGACGCAAACTTTAGTCATTTTTGTAACCCCATGCGTGCATGTCTTGCGGTGATGAGAAAAATTTAATTTCGAAACGTTTAAATTACATTAATAAGCCATTACTTATATTCTTATATTTACCTAAAACTAAATTTAAAAAAAATATACTTATCTTATCTGGAAGTGGCAAAGAATTCGTTAAGTGTCTAGTTTCTGGCACCAGCTATACTCGTATACCTCGTATACCACAGGCATATTCCTAACTCCTTGTCTGTGAGGATGCAACGTGGTTCACGCGCGATCGGCCCACTCGGTTCATTTGCCAATCCGGCTAGTAAAGCAGACCTTGCGGATAGAATTCACGGAATACCTCCACTCTTAGGATTTGCATACGTTATCTAGATACTTTACGAAATATTGGATCTCTTGAAGGATATAAAATGCTGTCCACTTATTCTCTACGATATTGTCAATTTTATGTGCGTCCTAAAGAGTTTTAGCTAGACTTTTCTTATAAAAAAAGTATAATACTTTACTTTAATATAGATTATATTATAATAATGTAAGTATGTGGTTGGTTTTCTGAAACTGAAGCCATTTTTCGGATATCTTTAATATAAATAATGAATAATAATTATTTCATATCTTTCTTTAGTTATTCTTACTTAACAACAATTTATATGAAAATATGCTGCAGACTTCACGCTAACCTGAATCCTACTAAGAGACATAGCGAAACTTAACAAAGGAACTTATAATTTACCAAGTTCTCTCAGATCGTAATTAAAAGATCCTCTAACTCTCTCTCCCGACCTTTTGATAACTGCAACTGTGCTTCCAAACTTCAGCCGTAAATGTTGCAACGTTTTCGGTACACAGTTCGCTTTGATAGTTCTACCACAGTAAAGGCATACAGTTAAGTAACTTAATTTAGCGCTTATCTTGAAAATAACTAATAAGAATTAAAATAACGCACTTGAAATTGCGGTTTTATTGATTATAATTATGATGATGGTTTTATTGACTATGATTGCTTCTTTTCCGTATTTTGAATGATAACGATTCAACGCGTTATAGTTGTATATCCAGATATTAGATAGTCTCATTTATTTGCAGTATAACCGGAATTCCATGGAAAAAAAGAAATAGTTATGGCCTCATTATTAAGTAGTCAGGGATCTTCAAATCTAGAGTTAATGTAATTTCTGGGTGATCGTAGTACAACCCGAGGCTGCAACTATGCTTAATATCAGGCAGCCTGTAGTCAAACGTATCCCATAAAAGGTACCTAAGACCTAACAGTTAACGATGTAATACAACTCATTGCTTAAAATTTATGGTCTTTTAGCCAATTTTCTCTGTTTTCTCTGAAGATAAAGTACTGTTCTCAATATCTTTATTTACCGTGGTTGTACTATTGCAGGCACAGCAAAACGATACTACCAAATACACAAACGATTATAAACCTTATTGGATCGAATGTAAAGTTAAAATTGCTGTAGCTGAAGGAAGTGATCACTTTCGTCACGACACTTGCAAAATTCTGAAATGGACAGTTAGTTACAATATTGAAAATTCAATTTTATTGTTACTGTAAATTGTTATGGGATATATTCGTTTACTCAATATATTTTTACTATATTATTTATGTGTGTTTTCGAAAGCATTTACTTAGAATGCTTTTAATACAGTCGCTTTGTGAAACTTTTCTTATTGTGTGAACAATATTTTTTCTCAATTTCGTGATAGATAAAATATTTTGGGACAGTAAATATCCTGCATAATGTTATGAAGTTACTTTACTCTATCTGAAGAAGATTTTTTTTGAAGCGACAACCACGACAACCACACAAGCGACAGTGTGGTTGAAAGTGGAACTTGCTCGTAATATAACTGCATGTATCTTGTCCATGCATAGTATTGGACCCATCTAACAAGCTTTGTACATAGGAGCTTATCGAGCTTCCAGGGACAAAGCTTCATCAGGACAGAAGCTCTGTGATAGTAGATGACAAGTAACATATTTATGAAACACCATCCTTTACAATACTAGTGGAGTTATTTGTTTTGAATCACATTGTTCTAATATAATGAAATAATTATGAGTTAATTTATTAAGTGCTAACCTGCACTATGGTTGTTTTAAATTAAACTTTTATTGGAAAATGAGCGAAAATAATCACGACCGGCAGGATTCGAACCTGCGTATTTCTGCTACCGTCAGAACGCCTTAACCACTAGGCTACGGTCTACTAACTGCCAGGCGCGAAAATCCACACTCATTTCCATACACTGCAGTTAGTAGACCGTAGCCTAGTGGTTTAACGCGTTCTGACGGTAGCAGAAATACGCAGGTTCGAATCCTGCCGGTCGTGATTATTTTCGCTCATTTTCCAATAAAAGTTTAATTTAATGAAATAATGGTAAACGGCTAGATCTTTATTGTTGATTTTCATTCAAATCTGTGAAATAGTTTAAGCTTGATCTCACTACATACATACTGACGATTGTCTTAACTTATATTATGAGTGTAATACCAAAATATAGGTATGCCTTACTAAATTTATCATTTAAGTATATTTTAATTATTAGGTAATAACATTTATGTACTTACTTAACTATATGTTACCAATAGTTTTCATTTTAATTATACATTGACAACAAAGTTATAGGTAATAATTAATCAAATTATAGCTCACGTGCGAGCCACAATGTTAATTAGTCTCCTCATTAAGGGGCCGTTGTAACGAGGTCACAAATTAAGGAGCTACATGTGACGTCCCATTACCTGATATATCGTCGTCGTAATAGCTATGCGGTGGGACATTGTACATAATAAACACCTTATTAGTAAGGGCTATTGCACATTTTGTTAATGAATAACTATATAGGTACTAAATAAGGAAGTTATAAATAGGAGGTATTAATAAAGGGAAGCGTTCGAGAGGCCTATCTGGACAAGAAAGGCTCAAGACCGACGTAACGGCACCTAGGGGAGGAGGCTTATACTCAGCAGTAGGTCGACAAGGGCTGAAGATGATGATATACTAATACTCGTAGACTCGTCCGTGGAAGGACCTGAGCGCCACCCACGATGTACCTGCCTAACTATAACTCCTTTTACAAATGAACCTCTGCGGTGTAGTCACAACCCTCAGTCATGAAATAAGACTACATGAGAAGAGAAAACTCGTCAAAAGTATTGTACTCTTGTCAAGTTATGAGAATTATGCATGGTGGAACATAGTTTGCAGATAATAAATTCGTTTATTGCTCTAAAAACATAAATTAGACTATACATTATGTACCGTATTATGTATAAACACCGCACTAGGCGAACCTGTGTCGCGGTGTGATTGCATTCCGTTCCAGATACTACTAGGAACAATAAAGAGACACTTACTCAGTGGTTATAAATTTTTAACCGACTTCAAAAAAAGGAGGTTGAATGTTTTTTTATATGATCTAGATATGTTGGTCGTATCCAGCTTATATATTGTCTACAAGTACTATTCACGCCTAAATCGGTTGCCACGAACATAGCTCCAAATAGGACATTAGTTAGGTGTCAGTGCGTCGGACGTTCTAGAAATAGGCTAAATACTAGTTTATGCGTAAACTGTAACATTAAGTACGTAGCTTAGAATTTCAGCAATTATTTGGTGTGATTAAAAGTAATTGAATTATTGGGTTCTTAAATTAGTCACTGTTTTATAACCTTTTGAATGCTGTGAACAACAATTTAGGTTTCCCGTGAACTATTAAATATATAAATATACATAATTTATCTTGAAATCTAAAGTAAATCTAATAAATACCTTTAAGATAAGCTTATTAGCTTATACCCTACACATTATTAACATCAAGCGGGCTGTAGTAGATATATGTATTACTTACGTAAAAAACTAAGTTTTTCAATTAATGATTTGCAATAGTATTAAAACTAGAAAGTTTTACTCATTCTTCTATTGCAAATATCATAAAAATGTATGACCTGACATTACTTCCGATACGGTAATAATTTTATTTGATTTTGTTTTATGTATATCTGCAATGAAATTTCCATAAAGGTGCAGTAAGCAAAACTACAGAGCCATTGGTTTTCTGCAGGTGATATCTTTGTTTACATGGCAACAATATGAGATAAATAAATAAATACATATTTCAGGACATATCACACAGCGCCATCAAGCCCCATACTAAACTTACGCTTTTATCATGAGAACTAGATAACGGATACAGTACATTAAATGTATGTATTTAGTATGTATTTACGAAAGAAAAGTATAAATTTTATACTTTTCTTTCGTAAATACATAGAAATAGACACAACACAAGTAATTACAAGTTTTAAACTTCATAATTTCTTGTGATATTTGGGAATCGAACCAGCAACCCTAGGTAATAAGGCAGAGCCACTACCAACTAAGCTTGCTAGCTATTAATGCCCTGTTGGGCGGTCAAACAAAAATGTATAGTCCATCAGTCTATCTTTCCTAGTTTTTCAATCTAACTATAGAAATGTTTGTATGGAAATAGCACACAAGCAACTGCACGACTGTACGTTGAATCAAAGCTACAGAAACTACAAAGTATGACTAGCTGGATCCTCCTGGGTGGCCTGTCTCAGACGATGCAGATACGTTTTCCATAACAGAGCCTTCCTGTCCCCTCATTTCCTTATTCCCGCCCCACTCGGTGACACTTGCGGAATTTTGATAGACCCCTTGCCTGATACAAGTCTCTTGGTTAGATGATATAAATTAGAGACTCCTGTCTACTTATTAATGTTAAGTTAAAATGGTTTCGTGTATATGTACATACATGGACTGATCAGTACACAGACCTATTAAAGTCTTTGTAGTCCGACTCGACTCATAAATAACATTGCGATGAAAGCAAAATGTTTATTGTCTAATTATTATTTGTATATTATGTTTTTTGCGAAATATTGCAGGCAATGTTGCCAGTACTTACGACAGTTTGTTTGATATTTACGTCTTACAAATCACTACGATTGACAAAGAAACTTTCGTTGCGTTTCTCACAACGCCATACTGTGCCAACGCTTGTGTTAGGTTTTTTTTTCATTTATAATGGGACATCTATCGTATGTGGAGTCGTATCTTCTTACGGACAAATCAACATCCAGAAAAGTTTAGATACAGTTCGATGCGGGATTCGGATGCTGCGGACTTTCGGGTAAAGTTTTCGGAGACGTTTGTTATGCATGGAGCTTTATTGGGTCTATAAGGGTTCCTGTGTGTGTTTCGTTGTCTCTTTTATTTGTTTTAGTATGTGATCTATTTATACTTATTCTTAAATAGCATTGTATAGGTAAAAAAACATACACACTCAAAATTTACAAATAAGTATTTTACTACCTGGCTACGTACTTTTTTAAAAATATCTCCTCGATATATTAGTATTAATCTGTATATATTTTAGTTTGTTTAAAAAAACATAGGGAAATAAATGCTTAAAATTAAAAAAAAAAACATAATTTTATCTTTGGCTCGGAACACGCTTTTCCATCAAATCGGACAAAATCCCACAAATTAGTATGATCGTTTAATTTCGCAAAACGCGAAACGCGGGATAAGCCGTGGTTCATGTCGTTTATCCCAGATTATGTCGACTAACAACGTGACTAGCGACAAAATGCCGTTGGATTAAATATCACTGTTCATCGCTTTGATAGGATAGCTCTATATTTAAACATGGATAACGAAAACAAATTTGCATTGTTATCCGAAAAAGAACCAAGGTTACCGACATAGCCAGCAAAATCAGCAAACTGAAGTGGCAATGGGCTGGCCATGTTTGCAGAAGGACCGATAATCGGTGGAGTAAGCGGATCCTAGAGTGGAGACCGCGTGTCGGTACACGTAGTGTGGGAGGCCAATTGGCCAGATGGAGCGACGACCTGAGGAAGGTGGCTGGGAAGCACTGGATGCGTAAAGCAGGAGACCGTGCAGTGTGGCGATCATTGGGAGAGGCCTATGTCCAACAGTGGACGAATATAAGATAGGCTGATGAGATGATGAACGAAAAAAAAATGTAGCAAAGTTAAATTTATAATTTTGTAGATTTTGCGTAGAATTTAATATCTATGGAATTTGTATTTCTGATAATAATATTTAAATGATATTGTTAAAAAAACATGCTTTATTTTTAAAACAACTAAATTTTCATAAGTTTAATATAAACTGAAATTAAGCAGTACAACATTCTAAGCCCGCTGCAATCAGATTATGATAACAAACAAAATTACGAAAACAAACAGCGCATATAATAATAAAACCCATTTATAACCAACAAGAGCTTTAATTACCATATAGCAAATATGCAAAACGCAAATCCGACCTGCAAATGTGGGCATTATGTGATTTACTGGCGCTTCATAAGAAACGGGCGTAAATAACAATATCCGTCGGTAATATACAGGGATGCAATTAGAGAAGGGTCAGCACAACTTTATTAACTGGTTGAGAGATTTCGACTTAAGGGATAGGATAGTGACTTAACATCTACTTTCTCTCTCATACGGTTAGAACTTCTTATTGCTATACCTAGGGCTGCTTTGATTCCCGGTATGCTGATATACATTTGAATACAGTGTTCACTTTTATGTGGTGAAGTGGAATTAAATCTTCCGGAATTATTTTTTTTTGTCATTTAACACAGGTGAAAGATTTATTATCAAGTTGTATGATTATTATTTATGTGTCAAAATCCTAGTACATAATAAAGTTAATAGAAAGGAGAGAAATCGATATTCAAACATTATTTGACGTATTTTTGAGCTACTATTAAAAATTTTCTTTTATGCACTGATAAAACTAGTAGAAATAACTAAAAAGTAAAACAGTAAAAATATGTAAGTACTTGTTTACGTAGTACCGATATCGTGTCGAGGCCCTATAAAAAATCCTGAAATCCAATAACTAAAAAGTAAAACAGTAAAAATATGTAAGTACTTGTTTACGTAGTACCGATATCGTGTCGAGGCCCTATAAAAAATCCTGAAATCCGTCCCAGTAAAGGGTGTGTGTGATCTATATGCAAATGATACAACCCGCTTATTATATTTTCCGGGAAAACGTAAGCCGCGAAAATATGCGATACTCCATCAAATTTTATTGAAGCACCCCTGGTGTGTACGAGCTTTATATTTATACAGATTCTGTTTTCGTGTGCCCCGGCCTTTATGAAAAACATGTTTTCCAGTTTGCCAGCGTCAATTTTATAAAGTGATGGACGTGTTCTTGCGCATATATATTGTATGTATATAAAAATAAAAACTGTGTTACCAGACAATTATATTTTCGTACATCGAGAAAATAGGTATATTTTTCAAAATACCTACGTAGACTTTTATGTGAAAATGTAGGCACGTACGGAAAGATAAGACAACACAATTATAAAAACAGCGATTAGTTTTTTAACACAGAGGTAAAATAACAGAAGAAAAATAACTCAATAAATATATAAATTTGTAATGTTGGTAAAACTAATGTATAAATTATTTTGAAATAGCCATAACATTTTGACTTTTTTAATAGGCTTACAAGCTTTCAAAATCAATGATTCATTGGCGATTTATTTAAATACCTTAATGGGCCTTTATCGCTCGATAGAGTCCGTTAACAGTTACTTTAATAACAAAAGTCTCGTAAATATCGACGTAAATACCATTATTGTCGCACCGCGGCGTTTCCATGCTCCATCGGATTTATAGGCTGATGCCAGTATCTAATTACTTTTAAAAGCTTATCCGGGTACAAAACGAACGGACTCAGCAAAATAATTTCATTTAGATTTATCGGTAAATCTTCGTCGAAATCAATTAGGATTGGTGAAGGTAGTTAACAAAAAATGGTAAATAATGATACCAATTCAAAATTCGCGAAATTTAGATTTTTATGGACCCGTTTTTCACGTCTTTGATAGCGTAGCAATATACTATCAAACTTACGGGATCCTATATAAATTGAATACTCTATAACACAAACAATTTACAACAACAATTAGGCAATAACAACAGACAAACAAACGAGTTTTTTTTTCTAAATTGGTATTAAAGATTTATAGATCCTTTAGTTATAGTGAATTATTGTGCAGTAAACTAAAAAATGCGTTAACCAGATAACACCAAAATTACAAGAGTTACAATAAAGCTATTACTGGGCCTGTCTATTTTTATTGCCCGCTGTGAAAATAACTTGTCTTAACAAATTAAGGGGGCGCTTCCCAAAGACCACGTGACCGATATTGCCTACCCGGCCCCGCACTTGCCGCTCAATATACACGACAATTGCTCAAATAAGAAACGGCGTAGCCGGTCATAATCATGTTCAAGGCGTAGCGGACGGACGTGCTAACATGACGCGGCCGCGCCCGCCGGGGATCGGCTAGGGTGCGACTCGCGCGCGGGACGCGGCGCGGGGTGTTGAGACGGGAGTCAAATTAGTTCGTACAGTATTATATGGTCACTGAAAAAAGTCGGTATAATTTTTCAAATTGCTACTTGTTTGTTCTTATTATAACTATTTATTATTTCATACCAATACAGATAGAGGTAATTGATAAGTAGGTTCAATATACGTGGTATATGGTAGTTACCTTTTTACTTATAACTTTATATTACATATATGTAGGTAACTAGTTTTATAGGTACTTTGTTTACAGTTGTTTGAAATCAGTAAGCACCCTTACAGAGGGGTCGTTTACTGACGTACTGAGCGATGAAGACCCGACAGATCTAGGGCAAGAGTCAGAGGACACAAGAACAATCCCTTAGCGACATAGGATCTATTCGACCCACATTAAAGATCCACCTACTACACCCGACGCGGTTATGATTACTCACAATAGAACCAACATTACACAGCGAACGTATTAAGATAGTGCTTGCAAAGCCAAACACTAACAAACCCCAAGATGGGTCAACTCAATAATCAACGAACACCACTTTTTACTAACGCTTATCCCTATCCTTAATAACAACCTTTTCCAAATCGGCGTCTGGCTGCATAGCCGGTCGACTACCATCCCGGAGCGTTAGCACAAAACCACGCTCCAAAACCTTGTGCCCCCTGGTATGCCGGTTTGACCGGAGCAGGCTTGTCCTGGCTGGGTGTGGTACCTATGTTCATGTTCATGTTCAGTTGTTTGAAATCAGTAAGCACTTACCTACTAAATTATTAATCCAGTAGTATGTAACTTGTAATACCTACCTACTTACCTGGTATAAAATCGGCGAAAGTAGGTATATGGCGCTTCAATATAAAAAAAAATACTTATGCACGAGTTAAGCACCTACACGAAAACAGTTTCAAATGAAACGCAGCTAATTAGTGTTATATATTCTCTGGGAACCCCGAATAGCAGAAGAATTATTGAATAGCCGGCCAAGTGTGATTCGGACTCGCGCACGAAGGGTTCCGTACAATCCCATCCCAGTAATATTATAAAGACGAAAGTTTGTGAGGGTGTAAGTATGTTGGCCGTTCTTTGTGCTCAAACAGCTGAACCGATTTGGATTAAATTTGGCAAGGAGATATTTAGACCCTACATTAATATTATAACTACGAAACGCGGGAAACACCACGGGGCGCCGCTAGTAATCTAGAATTCTAGAGATCGCCGCTTGCTAGTTCTAATTTGACGAAGCATCTACTAGGAACTACTCTGGCGTATTTATATGGGTCTGGCGAAAAAAATACGAATGTGTTATTAATATCTTATGTACCTTTATATATTTAAATTAAACACACATTTCTCCATTATTAATTATTATTATTAACTAGTACAATAAATGTACCAAAACAGTTTATCAGCCCATTTAAAAGATTATGTAATAATGCGCATGTATTAAAACTCGTTAAAATCTAATTGACGGCTACAGTTTTGAATGTTATTGTACATCATCACCATTATTATCGTTAGAATTTTTGTTCCATTTGCGTTTACAGTTTTCTTTGTCTTCTTTTAATTTTTTTTTCGATTCTATTGCTATTTGTATGTGTATCGGATCTCTTATAGGCATTTTTCGCGTGTGACGAGGGTCAATTAGCTCTGGTAATATGCATTCTTTGTAAAATAGCTCTAAGGGATACTCCATTTTAGATTTCCAAAAATCATCATCTCTATAAATTGTTTCTATACGAATAGGGTTGTTTTCTCCGGACCATAATGCAAATATACATTTCGTTTTTTTGGTAACGTGTAGTTGTCCTTGAATTTGGTAAAACCAAGAGTGATCCTGATTGATTGTCAGTTCTCCTTTCGAATTTTTTTTATAAAATGTTATTTTTTTCTTTTCAATGGCCTCGTTTAAACCAATTCTATGTGCACTTAAAGGACATTTAATTTCACAAATTGTGGAATCTCCAATTATTCCGTCTGGACTTGCTCCCAAAAACGGGAGGTCCTTGTCAATAAATAAACCACATGGATCTATGGTAATGCCAAGTTGCTTCTCGAGTTGAGTTTTTGCAACTGACTCATTTTCTCTGCCATGTTTGATGGACTTCACATGGTCCAAAGGAGTTTTGTAGACAAGCTCTTTGACTAGGTTGGCACAACTGATGTCTTTTCTTCTTTTAATGACTTTGCCAAAATTAGATGCAGTCAAAAGGTTCCGTCGAAATTCTAACCATTCACTGCATTCTCCCTGTAAAATAGTGTCTCTTTCTATTTTTGTTCTTTCTTCTTCAGTTTTGTGCAGGTTTTCTAAAAAAAATATTTTTGACTCCTTCATCATGTCGTCTGAAATATCGGGTTTTGAGCAATGTTCTCCATAATTATGGTCCGGTTTTGTGGAGTTTTGATAAGTTTGTCTATTTCTTTTTGAATATTTTTTTGCTGAGCGACGCTTTGTTATTCTCTTTCTTTCAAATTTGTGAATCTTACCTGATGGGCTTTTACCTAACACCGACTTGTGCAACACGCTCAGGGGTTTTTTCGTATTAAACGAAAGAGCCGCGACATGGCAACGCATTTTATATTGATACCTCTGTGAAAAGTTAATTCTTTTTCCGCCAACAAATTTTGCTACTATGCTGTGGTAACTTTCGACTGCGTTGCTGTCAACGTCTTGAATAAGACTCCTGGCGTGTGCAGCAAGTTGAGTTACAATTAGCTTGATTTTTTGCCATATGGAGTTGGTCAATATGTTTTTGTCGATCATCTCCATTTGACCAACCTTCGAGCAGTAATAGTCTTTGCATGCCGAGTGATTTCCAAAGGCATGATCTGCAGCGTTCATAATATCTGCGTGCAATTCCTTGATATTATTTAATTCCTTTTGTTTTTTTATTGCAGATATTACAACCTTAAAAAATGTAACAAAACTATTAATAAATACAGTGAATTGAATATTAATAAAAAGTAAAAGTGTTGAAAGGAAATAGGCAAATTTTGCCGCTTTCCTTATATCCAAAAAAAATATAACTCAAATGGAATAACTGGCTTCATCTTCACTTTTGCATAAGGCGAAATAGTGGCCAAACACTGACTAGTAAGTGTTTGATTCATTGTTATCATCAATATCAACATTTTGGTGATTGTGAATTGATTGAGTTTCGTCATTTTTTGGTCAAGAATCAGTAAAATAGTCAAGGGTCGGTTACCTTTCTCATTGACAGTATTTTAATTTTAGTGAGCTCCTTTCTATGCTTCACCAAAAATGTGGTGTCTGTCTGCACTTTTTGAAGTTTATTGCAGAAATTTCGAAGAAGATGGTTTCTGCATTCTATTTTTTCTATTGTAACATTATCATAAGGTCTCTCTTGGAGTAATTTCGAGTAAGTATTTGCGTCACCGTCAGAAATCAACCGCCCATATATCAAGTTATGCATTTCAATGCTTTTTTTAAATCCTTCAACTAAAAGAGTCGATTCCATTCCTGATGACGGGCCTGTAGCGAGATAAAAAAAGTTATTTAAAATACAAACAAATATTACCACATCTACAGTAGACCAAAGTTGATAATTAGCAAGCAATCACATATTTGATCACAGAAAATGATATTCACATATTTCCATTTTAAATTATTGGAATTCATAATAGGTAATAATTTGATGTAATCGAGTAAATAAAGTACATATTTAGAAGAAAATCGAATACCTGAATAGTTTTTGTAACACGTGTGATTTTTTGCCGTGGCACCTTGATTTTCAGCTCTTGCACATATGCAGCAAAACTTATTTTTAACGGCCATATACAAAATTTTTCCAGTCTTCTTTCCGATAATTGCAGCAGCTCCAGAAAGAGACGAATAGTTTTTTTGGTAGGATCTTTTTCCCCAACATCCATCTGCGATAACGTCAATAATAGGTATTCCTGTCGAACTTACTGATCCTACACTAATCGCAATTCGTCTCTCTTCTTCAGCGGCTGCTTTCATGGATTCTAGAACTTCTTTTTCCCATACTTCGTTAATAGCTAACATTTCGGAGGAATAAAGTTTTTGACCAATTTCAGGAAGTCCTAAGCATGATGTTATTTCTGCCAGCTGTGTTTCCCCACACCCTGCAGCGATGGCTCCTAAAACAATAATCATAATTTGTAGTTCTCCGAACAAAAGGCCTGACAAGTCATTTTATTTACAGCTGAATCTAAACAACTTGGAGTACCAAGACAACTGGACAAAAAAGCATGCCATTTGATGCAAAGATGCTTCGCTTGCTGTGTTAAAGGACCAAAGACCTTTTTCAAAGCTTTGCATTTGATGAAAATCATTAGCGTTGCTTGCGTTCCCTTCATTCACCTTGTAGGCAGGGACGTCCAAATGAATTCTTTCGAATTCATTACAGCTGTTTAGCTTAAAACAATGTTTCATAACAATATTAAAAACAAACCAGCTACGGCACACTTGTTCAAATTCATTTCATCTTGACAATCATCTCCAGTTATTTCAAAAAGCATGTTACACATGCGGCATTTTAATGTCAATTTAGTTTGAAGGCCTTTTTGTGATTCGCTCACTATGTTAATTGCTTGAAGTCCACAGTCAAATACCCCATGCATAGAAATGTCTTTGAGTTGGTCAACAAAATGTGTGATATTAACTATACGTCTTCCTATGCATATATTTTTGCTGAATCTGAAAAAAAGATGACTACTAAAAAATATGTTAACACCAGCATTACAAACTTACGTACTTTTCATCTCGAATAAGATAGATTACAATATTACGATTAAATTTCATTCTTACCCACTGGCTTCATCGACATCATTGTCTAAAGAAGTAGATATTAATAAGTCTTCATCCGATACAGTCTCAAATTCTGGCGAGTGTTCTTTTAAATTTCGAGAGGGCGTTTCATTTACAGTGTTTTCTTGACTATTACATGAATCACGAATACATTCGTCAGAATGTATTAAATTTACTACTCCAGTTGATTTTTCTGGTGTCAATTGCGACACCAGTGTGTTGTTGCTGTTGGTAAAATGGTCCACGACTCCGCCGCCGCTCACATTATTCATACGACGATTCCTGATAACAATAATCATAAAAAAAAACGTTAAATTAATTAATTAAATCGCAATTATCGTTGACATCACACACCATATGATTCGACGATTATTGTCCAGATATTCGTTTCGGTTTTAGTTTTTAAAAATCTGCTCACCTGGTTTGATCGCCATCATCTTTTAACGATGACTCTCTTCTTTCACTTTCGTTAGGAATGTTAAAATCGGTGCAGTTGGTAAGATTGTCTTCGACTCCACCGTCGCTAGTATTATTACCCACACGATGCTCCCTGATTACAATAACCATAATAACATTTGTAATAATAATCATCATTTTCTAACGAAGAGGATATTTCAGTTTCATTAGGAATATCAAAATAGGCGCTGTTGGTAAGATTGTCTACCAATCTACCGTCGCTCACATCATCACCCACACGACGATTCCTGATATCAATAATCATAATAATAATTATGAAATCATGGCTCTGCGATGCGATCAACACACGACTAGCCGGCCGCTGTCTTTCTTCTCCTCGGACGCATATAGGCCAATCGAGTGGAAGAGAGATAGATGCGGCGCATGCGTACAATTGAGCGTGACGGGACATATTGCGTCATTCTTTTTCGTGCATGCAGGCGGCGTTCATTGATTTACTAGACGTTGTCACGTCAAAAAACGCATAGAAATTGTTACACGTATTGTAATTGTTAACGCAATTACTGCAAAAATCTGCTCACCTGGTTTGATCGTCAGCGTCACCATTTTCTAGCGAAGAGGATATTTCGGTTTCATTTTGAACGCTACAATCGGTGCTGTTGGTGACATTGTTCACGACTTCACCGTCGCTCACATCATTGTTATTACTACCCGCACGACGACTCCTGATTACAATAATAGTAATACATAATAATTATGAAATAACTACTATCTTATTTTTTTGCAGTAATTAAAACAAATGTTTAGGTTATAATTTTAATAAAAAAATTCATAGGAATAAAATATAGAAATAGACATTACATTATTAATTTATTTTCAACTGAATTTTGCTGAACTGAATTATACTCGCACACATCGTTTTGCACCAACAAACATACTAAAATCCATTATTTGATTATTAATAACGCGGAACCCTAATAACACTAAAGCAAAAAATAAATATATTTTTTTAGTAAGTATTTGTTGTTATAGCGTCAACAGAAATACGTCATCTGTGAAAATTTCATCTGTCTTGCTATCACGCTACATGGGATATCGCCTGGTGACAGACCGACGGACAGACGAACTTCAGTTGGTACGTACAGATACCTAGGTACTTAGAAAGCAATAAACTTGATGAAACAAGAAAGAACAGGTAGAACAGAGGGGCGACAAAATAATTCTATTAGATAGATCGATGTCTATTAGGTTTACTTGAGGTACGGACGAACCCCTAAAAAGGTTATAATGTAAAAAAATATACCTAACAAGTTTGATTGTTATATTTAGGTAATTTATAGGTAAATTAACTATGTTTCTACGAAATCCGTGATGTGAAAATAAAACATTTGGACGGTTTTATTTTATGTACCTACCGACCTAGGTAGAGATGCCATGCAGGAAGGGCCAGCAGATTGACACTCGAGAAGGCCTAATGCAACTTATGTACCTAGGTAAGTAGGTACCTATATTTATTTTGTGATTGAAGTAAATCAAGAGTACAACTAAAGAGTACTCTTGATTACTACTCTTTTAGAGTTTGTTTTTGATTACGCGTAAGCGCCACCTATTTTATAATAGCGCTAGCGCTAGTAACCTACCTACTAGGTACCTACGACCTTTCACCGAGCCAACCACGAGCCCGCGAGACGACAGAGCGGCCAGATTCTGAGAGCTGCAAGCGGGTCGGGCTATTTTAGTAGCAAAGATCAAGTTATCCTGGACGATCAAACGAATTGAAGTCAGGTATGTAGGTACCTATAGTTACTTCTAGTACTTTCGTAGTTCCATAATAATATTTTTTGAGGATAGTTTTACGACTATATTTACGTATAATTATAGGTTAGGTATTATAAATACATACACATATTTCAGTACCTACCTATATAGGTACGACCAATACGTATTTATGTAGCTCGCTTTATGTCCATCCAAAGGTTGCCTGGTAGAATTCGATAGGCGAATAAGGCGATAAGGCCGCCTACTGCACTACCAATAGTTATTATTGTCCCTGTGTAGGTACCTACCTATGTTTCGTTACTGTATTTGTGGATCGGGCATAACACGTCATTATTCTTACGCAGCAGTAAGGTAAAATATAAAAATAAAAAGGTAGATTTGTACCTACCTATATCCACCACCACGCCGCCACCATGTGCTCAAATAACGACTTGCGCAATTTTGATTTTGTTGGTGTTTTTTATTTTTCTTTCGCCTCGGCATATTTCGCACTAAAATGTCCGTTGGTTAGAAAAGCACCATCACCATAACAAAAAATGTTAGCGCAAAAGTACAAACTTTTAAAATATTTTTAGTACCTATCTAATATATTACTAATTGCTATTTTATTACTAACGCACGGTAATATTATCCGTTTTAGATGCAAACGCTTTTGAAAACTAGTATACTTTGAAAATGAACGAACGCTTGTATGCAAACCATTCATTCGGTTACAAATACAACGTACTACAATTACGAACAAAAATGTCAAATGTGTGCTCTATGTCAATACGTTTTAAGTCTATTTTTGCATGTTTACAAATGTAGTTACTTGAAAGTGGTTTGGCTTAGACAGGTAAAGCGGTTCTATGCCGAAGACATAGAGTCTAATATCCATTGCACTACAAAAAAATTGGTTTAGAACGAACGAAAAACGACAACTCATGTTTAGAAATATAGTTATTTGAAACTAGTTAGGCTTTGACAAGTAGAGCGGTTCTATACCGGCGGCATAAAGTCTAATATCGATTGCACTATAAAAAACGGTTTTGGAAAGATGTAATAATATTATGTTATTTTAAATTGAAATATTTTGTTTTATTTTTTAGACATAAAGTATTAATATAATTTGAAATAAAAAATGGTTCTAAAAACGAAATCATGTTGAAATTTGTTCTATTTTGGAATTTGAGATGTTATTATTATTATTGCAATGGGTGAATATATATTCAATAAATTTCAAATACATTATTACACAAAAAAAATGTTTTTATTGTATCGTTGTTTTTTTAATTAATAATATGATTTTTCTAATTGCTACTTGTATTGTTGCTATATTTCAAATTTATAAAAAAAATATACCTAGAAATCGTTTTATTCGTAACCAACCCAGCACTACCATACATACATTAGCTCAAACAAACTGTCGAGTTGGAGCAATAAGTAGTTTGAGTCGTTTCATATTTCGAAAACTGGAGCATGGAGCTGCGCGGAGTGGCACGTGCTTCCCGTACGAACGTTAGCTAGCTACTGATGAACGTCGACGCCCACGCGTCTATCGGCTCAAAATAGGTTGCAAAAGCTATAAAACAATTCATAATAAATCGAAAAACCAATATTTTGATAATCCTAAAGTGCCAAAAATAGCAAAATGATGTGTAGCACATTTCCTTCAAAGAAAGGTATGTATTATTTCTCCCCATTTCGGAGCCTCAGGGAAATACATGACAAAACAAGGGTTAACTTGAAAATTTTTTTTTGGATTCTTGTTACAAAGTATCGAAATTTCTAAAATTACAATCTCTTTGAAAAACTATACAGAATAACATATATTTTTTCCCACAGTGAATTTATTCTCTCAAGCGGAGTTCTAAGCTTTCAAATAGAGGGAATTTGGAGAATCTTGTCGCAATAAATGTATTGCCATCTCGCTCTTCTTGGGAGCTCGTCCTTAATGCAGTCGCGTCCGTCCGGATCACTTCGCCCTTTTCCGGTGTTGCTATACCTACTCACCCCACGTTTTAGTATACTTCCCCTAGCGGAATTCCTTATTCATTTGTGGGATTTTATTAGGCGCTCTAATCCTAAAATTAGACGTAGAATTGCGCTTGAATACTTTATTGATCCTTTGTTTTAGTAATTTTGGTATATTTTCTTCTTATCGAATGAGAGCGGCCAACTCTAGTGTCGAGAGTTAATCAAGCCGCCCTAAGGGCCTCTGACATGACTTAGCGACTGCCGTAAAGACTGCCGTAAACAGCCGGGACCTACAATTTAATTTAATTAATCAGACGCACGGAAGCGCCCAAAATGGAATGCCTCTTTTTTGATCACCCATCCAAGGACTGACCGCGTCGACCATTGCTTGACATTTTGATGACAATTTATTTTCTAACGTTTTCAATGTAATATAATCTCTATTCCCCTTGAACTATAATTTGTCGGTCTTCAAGTCGAGAGTAAACCGGTTTCTTCTAGGCAAGCGCGCTAGATCGTAGATTACAACGTTGCTTAACATCAGGCAAGTTGTAGTCAAGCGTGAGTCTACCTAATGTAAAAAAAATGTATTAGTAAGTTACAAGTAATTCGATGTATATAGAATTCATCGTCTTCTCTATTTATTTACTACAGAATAGCTAGCAATTTTATATACGCATTCAATTTGTGATTATGGTAATAAAACCCATACACTTCACTTTTACTACCATTCCTCTCTACCAATATTTCTTCTACAAGTACTAAAGTAACTTAATTTTCGGAATGTTGAAAATTTTTATTCTCTTCTCAATAAGTTTTACAATTCTCTACAGCTTTTATTCTATTGTGATATTATTCGCAACTTTGCCACAATGTCTCTGGCGCCGTATAGATGTTATTAAATTTCACTTCCAGCTTAAAAATGCGGGTCGTATTTACAGCTTTTTACATTAGTTAAAAATGTATTAGGATCTTATGGCCGGAAAAAATACTAATATCATCATCATCATCATCATCATCATCGTGTGCCATCTTCATATAGAAGTTCGGAGGTTAGTTGGCAAAACTAACTAGGTAACTAATATCTGTGGGGCCAATTAAAAAGTCACAGATATTATTAAAGACATCAATATTAAATTAATCCTTATGGAATACAAACAGAAATAAGAATTGATAACCATTACCGACACAGAAATAGTATTATCCATTTCTCCAATTTTGATGATAATAATATTTTGACGTATCGTTCCGAAGCCCAGTTCTATCTTATTCAATCTTATATGAAGGAAAATCGTTTTTCCATTAGTATTTTAGGAATTCCGGATAAAATGTAAGAAATGCTCCTGATACCTTTTTTGTCGACGATGTTCGCTTGATGAATCTTCTCTTCAATTAAGAAGAAATGTTTGGGAAAAAGAAAAGGCGTGGGTATCGACTGTCTAATTAAGGTTCAAGTCGGAAGTCAGGAAAAAATACTTTACCTTAAGGAGCTATTTTTATATTATGACCAATGCTTCAATGCTGTAAAAGTGGTAGGTATATCCTCCCATTACAAACATTTACTTAACAAAAATAAAATAGTTTATACGAAAGAACACACGGTTTCTAGAACAAAAACAAGTTTAATTAGCATATCAATCTATCAACCCAAAGCTTTGTCATAATCGATTTAACCATTTTCAGCCAATCTCGCGGTTAAGTTGATTTGAAAAGAGAATTCATATTGATTCATCGATTTGAATTCATTCGTTCAAAAGCATTCTTTTATTTTATGAAATTAGTTCAATGAAGACAAAAAAAAACAAAAGCTTTCTCTTACTTTTAATTAACTGTAATGTTACCTGTTGGTATCGAATTTCGCAAAGTTGCCAGTTACCAATAATGGTTCCTTTCTTTTGTTGCTCTGTTACATCAATTGACCTTTCGAAGGTATTTTGATTGAATTGCTATGCTTTGTTGTTGAGTACCGATTTATTTGTAGGGTAGTTGGGGGTCAGTGACCTTAGCATTATACTGCTTCCCCATCCTTGAGTTGCAGTTGAGTGTTTGTGATTTGTTTAATGGAAGGGCCCAGTGAAGGAAACCTTTTAAAAGAAGATAATATTTTAATTATATTAAAAAAAAACAAGCAAGCATATTTTTGCTAACCCATAACTAAGGTGTGTTTCGGAAGCTTCGGTTGAGAGTCAGTTTCATTATCAGATATGCTCCACCTTTAGACTACAGTCTCTTGTCGGACTTTATTCAGATGACTGGTGGTCAAATTCTTATATGTCCAGTATAGAAAAAAAAACTTGTTAATTATATTAAATTATATACTTATCTAACTTCATGTATTATATGACAGTGGTAGTATTTTCTTTGTAATATATTCTTAGCTATCGTTTGCCTGACATTTACAAATGTAGGTTAAGAAAACTGAATCCAATCTGATGCATATCTTCACTTTATATTTTCCATCGTCTGTCGAAGAAAAGGCACTATAAATCAACGCTTCACTGCGAAACCAACAAAAGGCTATTCCATTTCCATTTTCAATATACTAGGTTTATATAACAATAATATAATGTTTCGTATTGAAGTCAACACAATAGTGGCATTGTAGATAGCATCCGTTCGGTTTCTTGTTCATAAGTGTCGATATAAAATGAGATTGTGAAGTTATTGGATGTTATCTGGAGGAGGGCAGATCTTTGGAGGATCTGAAGCATAGAGCAAGTAGTTTATAGAGTTGTGGAGTGATTAATGTTGGTCTTGAATAAAATACATAAACAGCAGTTTATACTTTGATGCATAATAGTCGAAGCTTAGCAAAGTTTAAGGCATCCGATTAAACATGCGCACATTTAAATTATTACTAGAACTAACTATTTATAGCTTACTAGAATTATTTCTTTTTTTACGTGGAATAGGTTTACGTTTGACTACAATTAAAAAATCTATGAAACATATTTAAAAGCACAATAATTTTGTTGATTACTTATAACAGTCATAAAATCACGATATAATTATAAAAATGACACGTATGACATTAATAAGACAATAACATTTACAATTAAAACCCTTACCACCACTTATAAAGACAACAAATTACCATAGGAAGGTTCTATTAAGAGACTACTGAATATTTTTCTACTCTATCCATATATCATATCTATAATATGTATGTATGTATATTATTAAGAAACTACATATATTTCAATACACACTCCTCTAGGCTTATCTGCTCCATGTGCAGTTTGAGATGAAGTTTAGATAAGGTGAAGTACGCACCGACGTGGTGTAAGTAATTGGATGCGACTGTGGGGGAGTTTATCGAATACCTATCGAAATAAAACTGGGAGGAATGGTTGATTGCAATCTCGTTGCAGAAATAACGATATATTAAATCAATAACTATGTGTATTGCCTTGTATGTGTTGGGTCTTATTTACCTATCAGTGCTTGGTCCTTAATTTGGGAGCTATATTTTTTTTAACTAATACGGGTTTGCGCTAGGCCATAGTTTGCCTGATCGTTAGCAAAGGCTATGGCTTAAGATGGAGCGTGCTTACCTGATTAGAACCTTTTCATTATCTGATAAATTTTATCCCTATCTCATATTTTCCAGTTACAACTCCAGCGGAAGATGACCTAAGTAGTATGAAGTAACTATCAATTCAATCTCAAGTAAAATCAAGTCAAATATTAGTCATGGTTAGATTAAAATTAACCAACTCCATTAAATTTGAAATTAATTATAGAAAAAGTCCATAATGAGTTTAATTGCAATAATGATTGACTAAAATTTGATCAGACCACTATTAAGAAGATGAATAATGAAATAATCAATTCCGCATCCGTACTTTCACATCGTGAATTTAATCATAATCAAACTATAATAACACTAATTTTCGATTTAATTAACTTTTAGTTTGTAAGCATAAGATGGGCATTAGAGCAACGAGCATAGAAGAGGTAGGTACTATTCGAAAATCAAGAATTTCCAAACGTCTCAGGCGTAAAGTGGATTTGAATCTTTTTACATTAGAGCTTCTTCATAATAATTATAATATTGATATATTTATATATATAGGTATATAATATATATAGGTATATTAAATTCAATTCAATATAATTATTCAATAATATTGATATATATATATATATACATATATATATATGACATGATTTTAATAACAAAAATTTTCATTATTTTATTAATAAACTAGACATATGTAACTTCTAAAATTTTATAAAAGTTAAATGTTATAAATTCAATTTGACGAGATATTGTAATTTGTGTGGCATATTCTGTGATATTAGTACTTATACCTATGTATGTTACAATTTTACATTATCAATAAAGATTCTTTATCTTTATCTTATCTTTATCTTTATATATATATATATTAAATATTATAATATTTTAAATTAAAGAATGTTTAAATAAGATCCTTAAAGGCGAGTGGTTTTAAATCTCTCGAAGCTTGAGAAGAGGACTCTTCATTATAATTGTTATATTGTACTAACTCAATAAACACTTATGTGTATTCCAAGAACGGTAACTTCAACAAATACTCTTAGATCAAATTTAGGATTTTCTATTGATTTTCCTAATTGTTTTGTTTTGTTTGGAGTTTTAGTTTTTTTAATTATTATTGTAAGTAATGTGTTATAAAAAAACAGATACCAATACACTGGGATAATATATATGCGAATAATTAAATTTTGGGGTCTTCTTATCGAATGAGAGTGGCCAACTCTGGTGTCGAGAGTTTATCAAGCCGCCCTGAGGGCCTCTGACATGGCTTAACGACTGCTGTACTAGACAAACAGCCGGGACCTACAATTAAAGGTGTCATCCGACCCACGGAAATGGAATCCCACTTTTCAGTCACCCATCCAAGGACTGACCGCGTCGACCTTTGCTTAACATTGGTAATCGCATGCGATTGCCTCCGCTAGCTGAGCTACGGGCGATTCCCGGCTTTCCCCTTCCCTTTTAAAAACATATTTTTATTGGGGTTAAAAACATATTTTTAATCGGAATGAAAGCTTACCGAAGACGATCTCTCTTGAACTAGTTCTAATTTAGTTAGTAAAAGAAAGTTAATGAACTTCTTAACTAAATTAAAATTTCTTTGTTACAGGTATGGATCTCAGCTTCGGACGTGATCTCATAACGGAGTTTTTGCTCAGTGTCGGCTTATCTAAAGGAACCATAAAGATAAAGATGCAGTGTGCTACAAATTAGTTGGCTGATAAAACGGATGCCAAAGCTCGCCGCGGACTAGCGATGTGCTCAAATCAAGGAGATAGTAAGTTGAAAGCAGAGATATAGGTTTAGTAAGCCTATTCATGACAGATACAGGTTTAGTAAGCCAATTCTAGCAGAGTTTTTTGTACTTATTAGAAAGACAATCTAAGAATATTGATGGATGGTACATGGATACAATTAATTTATTAAAGCAGTGTTACAAACAAACATTAATCTTAAAACTGTGGTTATTGATGTTTTTCTGAAAAAACTTAGGCACAGGATGTAATTTATTTTCGGTTAGTCTCGAATTTGTTTTTAACTCATTAGAATAACTTCATAACCATAATCTTTATTATTATTAAAATCTCTTCATAAGGCCTAAAGTTGCTTATTTATAATGGTAAGATGAGAAATTAGTGATTTATTTAACGCTTCTTATCCATGCCTCTAATACAAATGGCTCATTTAGCAATTGCCGCAATAAAACGCTTATTTACTGCTATGTAATAAATTAAGAGAAGTATACAGGGCTAGTAAGATAAAAGTTAATAAACTTGATTGAAAGTAAAGAAGTTTTATGGTAAATAAAACTTAAGTAAAAGTTTCATTTACGACTTATGAATCAAAAGAAAGATATCAAATATCTTATGACTTTCAAATTCCTATATAATTAAATCTGCATAAATACTATCATATTACGCCAAATCAATGTATTTCATATAAACGTTGGTAAGGTTCGCATAAAACAAAATTAAAATTACCTACTTACTTACTGACTTCATAAAAACGTGTTTTTACTAGCCATACTCTTTTTGACGACTAAAATCATTTCTACGACACAGCAAAAAGCGAATCACATGAAATAACCCATTGCAGAGCGCCACAAAAAAACAGAACCAGAAGAAATAACCCAGTAAATGTACGTCCAAAATTATTAGTAACCGGAAACCGCTGGTAACGCTATGGGAGATGGCTGTTCCTGTTTCACACGTAACGATTCAACCCACACTGTTTAGAATTATTCATTTTAATTGATATTTCCTAGTAATAATAACTACAAATATAGGGTAAGTGCCTACATTACTCTGATTGGCAGATCGCGGATATAAGACAGCTATTAATTTTATATTTTTTACGGCCGTGTCTGAATGATGAAGAACGGATATCAATCAATCAAATGGTAATGGAGAGTGTTGGGCATGTGAATCTTGAACTGAGTAAAATAAATGGGTTAAATTGGCACAGCATATTAGAATTAGAATTTATTTCTTACCTTAAAGATAACTAATTAACAGAGTTTTAAATTTTATTTAAATTGACCTTGTTGTAGAGTTACCAGTGGCTACTGCACTAGGTACCCCTGTATCGCAGCAGCCACAGGTGCTTTTAAAATTTTATTACTTTATTAATTGATTATGTTTGACTTTCGTAAATGACAATGTTTAACTAAAAACAATACTTAAATAAAAAAATAGGTATTCTCAAATTACAAAAATATATTAGATAATAATAAATGTCCTAAGAATGTCTTTAACATGCTTTACAATTTACTCATTTAGGAGAGTTTAACCTAATGGTGGTTTTATTGTAAATAATCAAAGGTTTTATTCTTAGAAATATTATCTGAATCATTGTCGTCCGGTAGTATTAATTATGTTTCGTTTACTTACACCATAGGACAACTATAAAATGTATAAAAAAAAATCTACAACACATTTTTCAAATAACTTAATTATACACACACAACTTATTTATTTATTCATAAAAATACCTCTCAATCACCAACTTTTCCAATACGTTTTGTTTTCTACGTCTTTTGTATAATTCACTCGTAATTCCGAGTCCGGACAATTCAACAGAAAATGGAACAAAACGTCTTTGTTTCCGATCCGTCAATAAAATTTAATCCCCTAAAATTAGTTGCTACTACATTCACAAAGGCCATACATTCGAACAATCGACAATCAAACTAGCTCTGTTATTACGAAGAGAATTTGTAATAGGTAGTCCTTTAACGATTTTTTTCGTTCAAAGCTACCTACCGTTCTATTTTAGATATTTGTTCGATCACGCCAGTTTGGATTGCTTTGGTTGTTAACTGTCAAACGCACTATAGTTTTGGCTCTGAGTGTAAATTGAAAATGAAAAAAATATTTTTAGTGTTTTGTAAAAAAAGAGTGGAATGATGAATGAAATCAGATCACAAGTTTCAGTAATATGACTGCAATTTATAAAGGTTTGAAATGTCTTAATATCTGATATCTTTTAACATCGTTATACTATCAACAGATAAAATCGTCTCTATAAAAATATGATGTTTAATTTCAACAAATTAAACATCATATTTTTATCTGTGAAAATTTTAGTTTGTTTCCTTATATTATATTTTTAAAACTATAGGTTCACTAACTAAAGTTTGGTGTGTACATGAAACAAAAGAACAAAAACAAAACTCCATAAACTTTCCTAATGACGTCACCGACACAAAGCGGGGCACTCACGCGTCAAAACAAATGAACGCCTTGAATGAAATATGCATTTGTACGCATATGCACCGTGTTATGGCTACAAATCACTTCGAGGCTACAAATTGTTTGGCCATTGATAGATTTGTTGCACACTTTAAATTGAAGTAGTGAAGTTTTTTGATGCCTTTTCTATTTGTTGTAAACAACGGAAATTGTGGTAATGATGTTTAAACTCTTTGTATCTATTTGTGTGTATGAAAGGTGTGTTTGTAAGAGTATACATTTGGCTATATGACACTCGTTTTCATATTTTAATAGTTTTCTCAGGACATCTTTAACAGAGATAATTTTTATGAGAAACTTAACGTATGTAAGAACATTGTAATAATGATAAAACCCTTGAGCCACTTTTACATTCACGTCCAGACATAAAATAAGGATATTAATGACCAAGGTAATATAAATTAGAGTGATGTTAATATCTTATTAGTGGTACTTAAAGTGAAAACAACAAAGAAGCTATAACATATTTAAACCATGACGTCACTGAAATAAAGTCAGGCGTGAACATGGCATAACTTTACGACCGAGTCTTATTGAGAACGCCTGTACTCATGTAAGTCATATAACTCAGAGTTGGGACGAAATACGATCGGTCATTAAACATTATTTTTATTGTTTTTCGTAATTCGAGTCACGGTAGAACGGTCGCCATTGTTGTCGCTTTATTGGCTGGTTTCAGTGGTTCTAGTGGAGGTAAAACATAAATTTATCGCAAATAGGTTATGGTAGTACAGATTATGGTTAGCTAGTGCTAAAAATTACTGTGTGCTAAAATAAGTAATGAGTGCTAAAGTAAATAAGTGCTAAAAATTATTTTTTGGAAGATATTAGCTGGTTCTAACTCTTGGATAAAATATGAAGTAAACTTATCACTTTACACACGAATTTACTAACGATATGAAAATACGTGAATTTGTTACTTAAAACTCTAAAAGGTCAACAGACCATTGTTACTTTGTAGGATAAAAATATGACTGTAATGAAAACGAATGCACATCTTAGTTTTAGTAATTATTCAATTACTAGCCAACGATTTTAATTGTCTATGCATTATTTTTGTACAAAGCTGAAGTCCTGCTGTATAAAATATCAAACTATTACACATGTAAAGTAATTAAATACTTAAACATGTAGCACGGTAGGTCCTTGGTTAGTTGCGTAACCAGCAGATGTAGGATTTCATAATATCGGATTAGCGGGGCTCGCCTGTGAACACGTGTAGACACAGATTGTTATGTTTTTTACAAGTATTATAGTATGTGTAGGTATGTACTTGGATAATAATAATCTGGACGATGAGAGGTAGATTCATTTCAATTTAATTTCAAAATATCGTTATTGACAATGAGAGGTTGGGTGATTGGTTTTTTTTTACATGAGATAGGCTCACGCTTGAATACAACTTGCCTGATGTTAAGCAACGTTATAATCTACGATCTAGCGCGCTGATTATATTGAAGAAGAGTTCATTTTTAAACAGATAACTTACAAAATAATGTAAGAAGTAATTATCCTTACGGAAGCAGAAACAAACCTTTGTTAGTTTACTCTTGAACCATTGACAACTTTTGCTCAAGTCGAAATAAACCCTCGTTTCTTTACTCTTGAAATATTTATCAACATTCAAAGCATTTTCTTTTCTTCTAGTTATGAATAACTCATTGCTATTTCGAACATACATGACTGTGACTCATTTGTTGGAACATTCTTACAACGTACCTACTGTTATCGAAATGACGACAAATCCACTCAGCACGTTTACGCTCAATTACAACTCACTTCAATATACTCACAAATCCATCAAAAACCCTTTGTCTCAGAACAATTTGGAAGCCGATTTTCTAACCGTCATAAATGGTGACAAAAAACGTAGGTACATCTGACGTAATAACTGTAATATCAGAGCCGTGCTTTCACATCGACGACGTGGAGAAAAAAGAAAGGTTTGCTTCGACTCCTGTATAAAGATGGAACAGTAAGTTATCTTTAAGTAAAATAAAAAAAAAATATAGTACAAGTTAGTTATTGTTATCTAAAAATGTTTTGTTTTATCTTTCTAAGTGGAGTTGTCTGGTTTTAATAAGTCATAAATGGATGTATTTTTGTACTCTCAATGTCAGGGTTGGTAGTGTAGGTAAGCATTTGAACAAATCTCATACTTTTATTCCAGTCACTATAAATGTAGTTTCTTAATTAAATGACACGATTTTCTAAAAACATATTATTATAGTTATCTTTCTCATAGCAACACAATCTATAAAACAAAAAATGGTTTTTGGTGACTAAACCAAATTCGTTCCGCAATTTTTAATGACTTACATGCAATTTCGACAAACATCCTTAAACGAAGATAAAAAAAAAACTAGTTATATGCGAATTTCATGTTCTGTCTGAAACTGTACATTTCCAAGGATTGATAGAAAGATAGCTTCTGTGAGTGCTGAGCAGATGATTGTGTTTAAAGCTGTCGTCAGATTCAATGTTCCATTCCGGCTCGAATTCATGTGGCATTAGCTTTTTTAAAGGAAATGAGAGTGAGAGAATTACTGCTTTTAGTTTTAGGTGAGATCGTAGTACAATAAGATTACAGGAGAGTAAAATAATATTTTGTATTGTGAAAATAATGTAGTTGCCAACTTTTAAGATACTTATTTTGCGAATTATATATAGTTTTGCAAATATATTCTCTGTGTTCCAAAGTCGTCATTTTTCTATTCATTTATTCAAACTGCAAACGATTTTATTACATTAAATAAAATACAATTAAGTTATTAGTTAAACACTTGCTAATAAATAGACATGGCCGCAATTGCAAAATTACATGTTACATGTTATCAAACGTCTTCAAAGCCTAAAAATAACAACACAATGTATCAGACAAAAAGAGGGTTGAATTTATGCTGCAATAGTGTTCTTATAATCTGGCAATAAAATAGCTTTTATTGTCCTTTCCGGAACATAAAGTATAAGTAGTAGTGTTCTAATCAGCAGGGGTCTATGAAACAGCGGGACACTACGTTTTGGCTTCATGGCCAAAAAGGGAGGGGTTGCTTAAGAGTAGTTGACTAAAATAATAAATAGATGAATATCCTGAAACAATGTACCTACATATGTAGTAAACATGTAGGTTATAAAGTAGCTAATAATTTGTGACATGTTCTATTTTTGTGACAGTCTTTGATGGGTTATAATGCTTATGATACAATGTCCTTAATAGTATTCTGTTTTAGATAAAGATAAGGGTAACCAACTAATCTTATCGTTTAGATTTTATTATGCAAGCATTACTTCTCAGCTTTTTTTTTACAAACGTCATTAAACTATTTAGACATATTTTATCTTTTATCTTATCTTTACGTCATATTAACTAAATAACACGCCCTTAATAGGTCCTGGTGCAAATGTACCCATCAAGCTCGCTGCGTTACCGCGCTGAATGACAATAACTAGCCGTTGCACCAGAAACGATCCAGAGCGAGAGTCACCGGTATAGGCTTAGGCATTTTTCATCATAATTTAATACACTGTATAACTAAAGTTCCCCGTAAGGCATGATTAAATTTGAGTGTAACGAACCGGCTACCACTTATCTATGTATGTCAAAAAGTTAAGTTTTTGACGTAAGTGCTAGCCGGTTGTTATACTACCAAAATATATCACAAAGCACCAATCAAACCCTTATCGAAATGTAGACCACGTTCACTAAACATTGACAAACTTCGAGAAAGGGAAACCCTAAGAATCAGTTACTGAGGGTAAGACACACAACGATATGTCTCAGCGTCGGCAAACAAGTAACCCCAATAGAAAACAAATTGACATTTCAATGGCAACCGCCTCGGGCCTGTATTTGCAATTCAAAGGACTCTTCAATAAGCCGTATGGAAAATAAGTGCGTTTTGAAAAGGATTTGATTTCGATATGAATACGCCCCGAGCGAGATAGGAAGTGGTGATAAGTTTTCAATCGGCAAAAAGTTGAGCTCGCTGGGTTTTGACGACAAACAATGGGTTTTTATGGGCAATTTTATTAAATACTTTTTATGTAGTTATGAATGCCTGCGGCGTTGCCCGTGTTAAATTAGGGGATAAAAATTTGCTTATGTGTTATCAGGTGTTACAATTGATCATTCAAATCCGTTTAGCCTTTCGAATGCAACACAATCTTTCGCATTTATAATATTACTGAAGTGGTAGAAAATGTATAATGTAAAATATCTTCTCAATTTTTCAAAAATAAAAAAGTATATTTTTTATTCAATAATAAGAAACAATATTTACACATATTAACATTAATAGAACTAAAAAAGAGTATTTACATCTAAACTAAATTTAAACAATCTACATGTGGTATGGAACCAAGAACGCTGGCTGCATTCCCACATCTCAATTTTTTATTTTTATTTTTATATAATACATCAATGAAGTACTAAGTTATTTTTGTTGTGATACGCCATATACAAAAATAAATATATCTATCTTTAAAACGATTGATCTAAAATATCGTGGGCTATCAAAAATATTTCATTTTAACAGTACATATTTTCTTTGAAATCAAAATTCACTTTATCTCGTCCATTAAATTAATTCGTAATTATCTCAGGTTACACTAATTTCACAGCTTAAAACGTAATATTTATCAAAAGTTCAGTTCCCGTAAAGTTCTTTCACCTCCAATTTCCATAACTATGGTCCAATGCTCGCTTTCTTTGTCGAATCAATCAGCTGTAAGATTCAAGTCATTGAGCACTAAAATATAGTTATTCATTCGAAGGTAGAGACAATTGGATAAATTCTTATGTAAATGAGTGGTAAAATTCGAATATCGAAACCACCTCACACTTGCAGAAATGAACTTTTAAGTCGCCTTATTGTATGGAAACGCTTTCAATTATGTCAATCTTATAACATAAGTAAAGAAGATAACGTTTTCATTAAAGTTGATTGCTAGTATTAAATTTTGTAAAACAGTTCCTACAACTCTGTGTTAGAAGTTAGTCCTTCGGCATGATTAAGTGACTTTCACACTACGATTATATGTCCGAACATGTTATTCGACCCACTGCAGTTTCTGTTTATGAAGGCCACTTTAGGATCATCCATCCGAAAGATTGGTCACATCAAAATTTGTTTTAAACTAGTAATATTGAGGTCTTTGAGTAATTATTCTGCGATGTCACATATTTTATGTCGTATTATACAAATCATTGAACACAAAATGATAGTGCTCCAACCATACAATTATATCTGTACCGTGCACTTAACTGTGACCGCGTCACGGCATAATTACTGTTTGTTGTTGTGAATGGTGAGAAATAACTGTAAAGACGTTATAAAGTTTAATAAACTGACTATCTAGGTAATATTATACCGCGACTACTTCTATACCTGAGTACGTTATAACTTGCAAAAAAATAACACAAAGAAGTTTAAAACGATGATTTATACTTGTTAGAACTTAAGAAACCGATGAAATATGTTTATAATATTTGTAAATTGTGCAACTACACAAAAGACACACAAGGTATTCCCAATTGACTTAAAATCGCTGTGAAAAACTTCCAAAACATATTTTCATACCATAGACTCTTTTAAGAACTTTTTTCAATAGAAGTCGCGTCAAACGTTATTAACCTCTTTTTTGTAAGCTCAGCGTGACACGAGCCACAAAATCCGTTGAAAACCGAATTCTAAGCACAAATTCGTTGAAGTGCGCTCAATTTTTGAGGGTTCCTTTTATGAAAAAGACTCGGTTTGCGGTGATCACATCCGGGTCCGGGGTACTCGGCCATCCGGCTTTCATTATACCAGTATCGAGTGGCTCCTGAGAGCTATTGTGCGATTCAAATATCGAACGCTTTATATTCGGTGGTTGGATGTCGCTTGCGCATGGTAAATCCCTATTGATTGTTTTTTTACTTGTAAGGGTTTTATAACATTGAAATAAGTGTTCCACCTTATAATAATAATGTTTTAGACTGTTTGCAAGTTAATAGGGTATTTACTCTCAATTTGTGTTCTTTACGGCATTCGTGCTAGATGAATACACTGTACATTGGCCTATTTTATAATAAGATGTTTTTAATTTGAGCTAGGGTTTAAAGTTGGTCTAGTCCACTTTTAGATATTATTATTTATTTAGATATATTCTAATTTATAAAATTTTCAATTTCAATTTTCAATTATCTTTATTCAGGCATAAATTATTTACAATATAATATACAAGCACTAGTGTTAATGTATCCTAGTGGTATATACTTAATAATAGTTTACATAACACTTTGTCCAAGCACTCAGGCCACTATAAAGCTTTTAATTTGTTGATTACTAATGATATGAAAACAAAGTAAAGTTTAATGTGATTGGTAGTCTAAATACCGCTACTTAGGCTTAAGTATAGCACTAAGTTACTAAGATCAAATTTGCACAATCATAATTAACATAAGATAAAATTGTGGGTATTTTCAAAATGAAGCGAGTATTAATTCGTACGTCCAATTCTAATTTATAAAGACAAGCTTGGAATAAAAGCAAAATGCCTAAAAGTACGTTAAAAAATTAAGGATTAACTCTCAAAATTCACCAGCTACAAATATTTTTGCATAAAATTTTATGATTTAAAAATGAAAACGTGGAAAAATTTAATTCACAGCGGTATTTAGCGCGAATTTGCAAAGTTTTAAAGCGCATAGCCGGGATGGTAGAATATGAGGGAAACGAGTTTTATGTTTTGCACAACTATAATCAAAACATTTGTATACATTCGTTAGTCGATACATTTTAGTAGTAGAGTAGTCATTTGTTTAGTTTTGCTCTTATATATATATATATATATATATATATGACTAGTGTGTGCTCGCGGCTTCGCTCGCATCAAGAAGTAAAACTTGCATCCCCTATTTCACCCCTTTAAAAGAGACATTACTAAAAATACTTTCTTAGCGTATGCCTGCGTCATAACATCTACCTTCATTCCAAATTTTAGCCTAATCCGTCCAGTGGTTTGAGCTGGGCGTTGATAGATCACTATATCAGTCAGTCAGAGTGTCAATCAGTCAGTCACCTTTGAATTTTATATATATATAGAAGATTGCTAGATATAGTCATCTAACAATGACGAACATTAAAAAAAAATAGTAGCCATATTAAATTCGCTCACAAATCACAAATTATAAATCGCATGGTTCTGTCAATATTTCCTTCAAACAAGTATTGATCTGAATTCACAGTACTAACATTCACAGTACTTATTTCCAAAGATCCAATCCCCTACAACCTTGCAACAAGCCTGTCTATCAGATTGAACTCGTAATCAAGCGTAATCAAAAGCCAGCGTTTATTCAACGGCTATTTACATCAAAAACATTTTAGGCTGCCTCTACATCTTCTGAATCTTAACTTTCTAATCTGAATTTCAATGGAGCTAAGAGTAATCGCCCGATAAACGTTTGACCCTTTGACTGCTTTATAATGTTTATTTAAATTAAAGTGTCTACGGGAGAAAAGCCTGTTGCTTGCAGGCAGGCTGAGTTACTTTTAATTTAACGTATAATTTAGAAACAAAGCGCCCGCACTGTTCGTACTAAAAGGAGCTAAAAGTTAATGCTGCCGGTTAGCTTTTGTTATAATTTTGTTATTTGGATGGCTTATTTAATTCCGATGATGTTGATAGAGATGATAATATGCATATTTTTATCAATCAATGTTGTCAAACAATTAACGGTCGACGCAAGAATTGCATACATATGTTCATTGGTGACAAAAATTTAAGATCGTCCGAGGACTTTACTTCTGTTTGGTTAGAACAACTAACAACTTTTAAATATTATATGAGTTCATATTCTATAGGTGCAACGTACATTGCCAATACAAAAACTAAGTTGCGCAAGAGCTTGCATTGTAGGAAAACTTTTCTCATGACTAGAACAAAGTAGAAAAATCTAGAAAACTTTATAAAATTTCTACCTGAAATGCCCGTCTTGCTCGCGATTTTTACTACAACAATCTTCTTGAGCTAACAATGTCAATGAACTTTTGATCAGAGTCAGAATGTTTGCTTTACCAATGGAACTCGAATGGAAGTAGAGATACGAGTATTTGCGTATGCTATTTCAGTTTGCGCTATTTTTATAGATTCAATTGAAATTCTTTCGTAGTTATGAATTGTAGAAAATATGAAGAAAGTGCTATTTTAGAGTTAGTGATAATAAAGAGGTTTTCCCCTATTTGTTATCTGAGTTGGGAGATACAACATACACTAGTTTCATAACGAAGGCGACAAAAAAGAAAATCATATTTGATATCTAGAAAAATTATTATAACTATCCTTCTTCTTCTTAGTCGTATCCCTCACTGCTGAGGATCGTGACTCCTTCTGATCTCGTGTTCTAGTTGTGTTGTCACCATTTGTTGCGTTCTGATGCTTGGTGCATTGCAACATTTAAAGGTATCTCCAGCTCTTTAGTTACTTGGTCAATCATTCCTTAATAAATATATATTTTTACAAATACGTAATTTATAAAGTTTTTCGAGGTTAGTGACCTTTGTCGATGTGTTACCGTATGTTTAGATTCACACATATCGGAGATGTTGCGAAAACGGCAATGTTTGGACAATTTGACGCCATGTTTACGCTCGCACAACATTCAGGGTTTAAAGCAGTCGGTTTGTGCGTATGGGATTTTGGTATTAGTATGTCCTATAAATGGGAATGTAAACAATGAATAAGGTTCGTACTTAAACTTTATGAGAAAAATAAGCCTGACAATGTTTCAAAACAGAAAATATTTCGAACTTACAGTGTAAAATCTTCTGATATTTTGCATTCCGACCAGAAACTTTTTTATTTTAGAAAAAAAAAACAATATAATTTGATTGAAAGGTTTGAAAATGCATACACATTGAGTATAATACTCGGCTTGAAGACTGAAAATGAAATAATAATAACGTTTCCGTCTTCCGAAATAGTTTTCGTTAAAAATATCAATAACTCTATTTCCGTAACGTTAGCGTGCTCATTAAAAAACGTATTTTTACCTAATTTTGATTCCCATTTTCCCCTTAAAAAAATCTCATACTCTTCACCGTAGACTTTCACAAAATAGATTAATCACTCGGTTTTTTAATGTCTTATTGTCAGTCATCAGTCAACATCTTCAATTAATCTTTGCTCGCCTTAACTGGGGTCAGTTCAGGTCAAATCTACGGAAAATAACGACTTCATTTACGTAGCTTTGAATTAGCTGTTAAAGAGAAATTAAGGTTAATGTTTTGAAATAGTTTGTTATTCCGTTTTTGTATTCGTAAAGTGAAGCAATTTATCTATAAGCATACACTTTCTTCTACCTATCGTTGCTATGTAAGTACATAGGTACATCTTTACATTCTTCTTATGGTGCCTCTCCAACAAGTGAAGGCTGGCAGTCAGCTCTGCATACTTTATTTTGTTCATTGCCAAGCGAAACAATTCTGCGGCATCTTTACATGCACTGACTTTTTTAAAAGTATTTAAGTACCTACTAAATGTAGTTAGTGCATTTAAATGTGTGTAAAATCCGTTTGTAGTACAATTCTTAAACGCATTAAGCGACAAAAGTATTGAAAAATAAATGCTTCAATATTCGAAGAGTAGAAGTTCTAATAAGCCTTAGTATGTTGGACTCAAGTAAAAGTAAATTTTACATTCATGTAATAACATAATCTATTCTTTCTTGTTTACTTAAAACAGTAAGTGCAATACTCTGTCCATATCTTAGTAATTTAATTTGGTCCAGTTGACAGTCCTCCCTCGTTCCTAACGTAGCTTACATTATGTACGTACTGGGGTCCAGGGTGAATCAGAGGGCTGATTAGAGCGTCTGATGGGAGATTTAGACAAAGATATTATTTTCTTTAGATGCCTTATTATGATAAGAATACGCTGATACATACATACATATGTCAAATAAATTTTAAAGATTACGTACCAAATATCAACCTATAAAATACGTTTAAATAAATTATGCTTCACAAATTACAATATTTGAATGGGTTGAATTTAAAAATAGTTTTGCATAAATTAAAATATATGAACATCACAAATGCACCAAAAACCATGCGCTTGTATTCTTATAAAAAACTAGATAACTGATAGGCCCTATAAATCATACTATTGTACAAACGCGAAAATGTTTTGTTGGTTTGTTTATTCCGCTTTCACTCCGTAACAGAGCAATGTCCTGGACGTACCATAGGCTACTTTTTATTATAACAACGCAAACGAAGCCGCGGGCATCCTCTAATAAAACCTAAGTTTGATTGGGACGCATTGCATATGCTATGAATAATTAGTTAAATGTACAGTAACGGGTCTCGGAGTTATAATGTCTATGAGGCTGTCTGATGGCTGGCAGCTTAGATTAAGATTGATGTTTCAGTTCCGTGTTGTGTCCTCGCTTGATTGCGGTTTAGGGATCTAAACATATTAATGTCGATTGCCTAATAAAGATGGAGAGATTGTGAACAAATTCCGGAGAAGATTTTGGCGAGTTTTGTGTGTGAGGGGCTTTGCAAGTCAATTAGCAAGTAACAAGATATAGTAGACAGAAAAGTAAAGTGTAAAAGTTTTAAACTGCAATGGTTGCTTACAAATAAGCTATTATAATATATGTAAAATAGCCTAGTTGTATCAAAATATTGTATCGATAGGGGATAGATAGTCTCCAATGAGGTAAGTAGATGATTTAAGAAAAACCGCAACGAGTACCTACCTGGATTTGAACTACGCTGGACCGGGATCACTGGCGTACTAAAAGAGAGGCCTATGCTCAGCAGTGAGTATAACTGACGGATGATTATGAACTACACAATATAAATCTAATAAGATAGATAGATTATAACGTTGCTTAACATTAGGCAAGTTGTAGTCAAGCGTGAGCCTATCTCATATAAAAAAATAGATATCGGAAGCAGCGTCTTTAACTGATCTCTAATCGTGTATTAGCCTGACAGACACGCATGCATAATGATTATATACTTATTTAAATACCCAACGCGGCATTTTAAATCTGATTAGCTCTTACCATTAATAATTTTAAAGCCAGTGTAACAATTATCAGATGGTATTCAAATAACGTCAGTTGCATTACCACAAAGCTCAGTGACCGAATCATGTACCGGGTTACTGGTATTGGATACGCAATATTTTATGATGAGTGGGTTTTAAAAAGCTTCATTTTCTTTTTAATTCAGAATGAAACACTGTTTCATTACAAATAATGAGCTGTAATTGTAAAATAAAAAAGATTGTAAAAAAATATATCTAGTTCTTAAATTCACGATACAAATTTTTCACAAGTCATAGTTGTGCGACGCATAAAGTTTGCCTAGTTTTTCAAACGACGCGACGCGCGATGGCGTCGATTTCGTCCCATACGTGTAAAACTTTTGTTATAAAATTTTGGCTTGTCTTATAAATTTACAGATACCAGTAGTAACCTTGTATATCTGAATTCAGAGCAGCGTGAAAGCATCGTCAGCACATGTCCAAAACATGGCGGATAACAAAATGTGGCTCGAATATATTCCGATTATTTGGGTTAATGATATTATGAACGATGTGATGTCATGGGAAATGAGGGTTGTGACGTCAGAACATGCTCATTATTGCTTACACAATACTCATGTTTGTGCAAAAATGTTGATTGACTAGCCTGGAATTATGGAAAGATGTGATTGGATTCATTAAAAGGACTCTGTGTGTCTAATTACAAAACGTGTTTTAAATATTAGTCCAGGACTTTGAGAATAAAAAGTCGGTTCTTATTGTTCAAATATCACATGCTAACAATCAAAATATCAACCTCAACTTGGAACGTTGATTTATCATTGGTAACATTTTGACAGTTTGATTATTATGACAGTAGACAGATAAATTACCTATAGACAACAAGAACGGACTGCATATTTTCAAAGTTGTGGACTATTAGTTAAACCAAAGTTTTGTTATAAAGCCCTGTAACTATTGCTCAAATGAAATGTTAAAAATCAAAGCAGACCTGTAAAACATCAGTAACAACAATATATATATAATCAAATTTGTATACTTTTCCCTTCACATCTAATGAAACCGTAGAAATAGACACGCTATTCCGTAAATTATATCAATTGCATTAACTGAAGAGTCGTTCGACTCGTAAAAAAATATTTTGTGAACTTAAACGCAACGTAAGTACTAAGCTTTGCGGTTGCTGTTCCAACTATACCCTGATCATAAAATCTTATTGTTTCACATTCTCACCGTGACTTTTGTAAATTTGTTCATAAGTAGGTGGCATATTTTAATGAAACATAAGTAGTTTGTGCAACCATGCGGCGGAAGTTTCAATTTATTATTTATCGCTTAAATTGGTCAAGATTATTCATGTCTTTGTGTATGTGAACATTTATTCATCTGAATATTGTTACTTTTTTCTTTTGTTTTGACTACATGTGTTTCAACCAGTGAAACACATGTAGTGAATGAGTCAGCGAAAGTTTACGTTTCTAGATCGTTATAAGTACTGAATGAGCATTGACTTATCTCCAGCTTCTGTAACGACAGTCAGTTTAATTCTCCCATCAAATCAATATTGTAGTGCCCGTAGCTTAGATAGCGGAGGCAATCGCATGCGATTACCAATGTTAAGCAAAGGTTGACGCGGTCAGTCCTTGGATGGGTGACCGAAAAATGGCATTCCATATTGGGCGATTCTGTGAATATCGAATGACACGTTAAATTGTAGGTCCCGGCTGTTTGTCTAGTACGGCAGTCATTAAGCCATGTCAGAGGCCCTTAGGGCGGCTTGATTAACTCTCGATACCAGAGTTGGCCACTCTTATTCGATAAGAAGAAGAATATCTACGCGTTTTGATTAGGCTGAAAAGTTCTAGGAGCCGGAGGTTTATTCTAGAATCTATCAAAATAATAAATTAACAGTACTGTCATATACCTACATTTGACTATTGCTCTATCAACAATTTATGGATATGTCTAGACACAACAGCCTCAAAAATTCACCACCATTATCATCAGACAATGCCATTACAGTCACACTGCATTCAGATGAGTTGTTAACAGTACAATAAAGTACGGCGATGTCTGCATCCCTCTCACTCATTCTCTAATGGACCTATGTAGATTGGTAGGGAGGTTGTAAGACTCAGGATGTAGTGAGCGACAGTAACATCGTTTGATATATTAATAAAAAAAAAAGTTTTTTATGCTTTTTAATACTTAACCCGTGCTTTGTTTTAGTATGCACACTGGAGTTTTTTTTTTATGCTTTGAACGTCTAAATCAGAGTGGCAAGATATGGCCCAGAGACACGACTAGTGTCGTCTTATGATGAGACAGACTAGAGACGGGGATAGGATCTGGTTTAGATCACAGTACCAATTTAGTTAGGTAATTGATGAGAAAGAAAAAACGTTAAGATTGAGATAGGCATCGTACGTAGTTAATTAATTATTTTTTCTAGAAATTGCATCAATAAAGATGTCTCCCAAACAAATAATACCCAAAAAAATAACCGTGCGACACTCGGTGCATTCTGAGGTTTAGTAACTGACGAGTACACTTCCTTTTTATTTGAATGAATTTTCGTAATTTGTTGATCGTGAATTTTTATAGAACGCCTTATAGTTGGGGTTGGAATTAATTTGGTGGAGTTATTTTATGCTTACTGTGAAGGTATTTTTATGCTAAATTTTTGTGGTTATTGGTTACTTAACTGACATGAGGTATTTATTATAATAAGATTTTAGGGAACATTTTACAATAACGAAATAAATACAAATATATAGAGATGGATACATTTTTTGTAGCTTGTGATTAACTCCCTACCCTACATAAAAAGCGTAATGTTCGTGAGCTTATAAATGGTGTATTTTATTGTAGATCTCTATAGTATTTTCATAAATAGATTCATGTTATCAAAAACCTGTCAAGTGTTTTTTTTATCGGTATTTATTACCAATATGGTTTAATAATTACTATCAAAAAGTTACAGTTACATAAGCGTTGTATCATTTTGATCAAATTGCATTCAGGGTTTCTGCTCGCACGAGCCCAAAAGAACCATTGAACATTAAACTTCACACATGTAGAGAAAGCAATCTATGTGAATGCCCATCTCTAATTCAAGAAAAGAGCTACAAATACCTAGGAATTCACATAGACGAACTTTTATCTTGGACTAAACAAATTGAATTGCGCGAATAAGAAAGCTACTATTCATCTTTAAAAGACTTCGAAACATCGCAAACAGAAATGTTATCAAAATGGTCTACATTTCACTTTGTGAATCGTTACTAAGTTACTGTGTAAACACCTGGGGATCGGCCGGAACGTGCAACTTGCTTAAACTAGAACGGGCCCAACGCGCAGTCCTAAAAGTGGCATATAGGAAAACTTTTAAGTACCCTACAGATCTTTTGCACACAGAAACAAACCACCTATCTGTGAGACAAATCTACATCAGATCAACAGCCCTGCGTTTTCATAGGACAGCACTACAAACAAGACATGAAAGAACATGATATACAACATGGGCAATCACAAAAGTAGGCATACAAATTGGACAAAGATCCTACAAGTTTAGAGGACGTTATCTCTACCGCCTTCTCAATCAGAAGCTCAACATACTAGAGGATAACAAATACAATGCAAAACGTAAAATCACAGCATATCTGCGACAACTGAACTATGAGGAAACGGAAGAATTAATTAGGATTGTAAAATAAAACACTTCATTCAACCAATACATTTTTATAAGTCATCAAACCCTGGATGTCACCGTCACCCCCACTAACAGCTGGACGGTATTCGGTGACACCCAATTACTCCCACCATACTCAAACACCCTCAACTCTCATCTACACTCACAGTAAAACACTCATCACGCTAGAGCCCTCCGCCACCTGAACAGGTCCAGGAGGCACTAGAGGAAACAAAAACCACAATACCCACGTATTTTTGTATTATAACATTGTTTTATTTTTATTTTTTAAATACTATTCTGCAGTCGGTCTAAATATATATAACTCTACTAAACACTCCTGCCATAAAACTAATATACTAACACATTACTATTATTATCAATCAAATTATCCTTATTATTTTTAATAATAATAGGTTAACCATTTTCATATAAGATCTAATTACGTATGTACATACGTCACTCACGTCACGAATGTTAAAAATTATAATTGCCATTATAGATTTATAAGACTCCTAATTGGTAACCATCGGAAGAACCCTGAGCTCCGCGACACAGGGAATCCTACAGCGGCAGCCAGGGAGCATGTCATTAAAATTTTAGAATAAGATAATGAATTGTAAAATTGTAATACCTTGCCATTATTATTTGAATCAATAAAAAAATATTATTATTATTATAAATGAACGTAAATCAATTAGACTATTCCAACAAAATGTAACACTACCTCCACTTTATAGATGAAATAAACTTAATGCCCATTAAATACCTTTACCGCCACATATAAGTTAAGCGCATATATAGGTGCCAAGAGGAGTATTTCTTAGAGTTATTATCGGCCGCCATCTAAAAGGAAAATGGATTACGTTTTTGATCGTTTCCATTCCATCGCGTGCATTGTCTAGGGGCTGAGCGTGAGTTATGATACTCCTCGGTACTTAAATATGGGATTAAAGTCTGATTTTTGGTGCTGTGTTTATTAGTTTATTGTTTTATAGGAATAATAATGACTGAGTATTACGCTTAGATATTTTAATGATGGTATTTACTATGTAAGAAGGTTTGATCGATGAAGTATTTATCATTTTATTACTCTTAAATAAATGATAAAACCTGTATTTTGAACTTGAAAAATATTGTCTTTTGCATTATTATTTTAGATTTGTACTCATAATGTTTGACTTTGATTTTGTACTAAGATGGAAAGTATACATAGGTAAAGTTTGAAATTCAATATCAATGTAAAACTGTAAAACCCTCTATGAATATTGAAATAAACGCTTTTTATGTTTATGTTTAATCAGTGTTCATGTACGAAAAAAACTGATGAAAACCTATACTAAAATATCTAATGTACATATAAAAAATCAACAATTTCCAACAAATTACAAATGTGTAATAATAGAGGTAAACAAACGCCCAAAGCTTAAAAAGGGATAATGTTTTACAAACGAGATCTCGTGAATATTCATTCCATATTCCTGGAAAAGATTTATACGGTTGAAATGATTTTCACAATTTAAGAATAGGTATTAATCTCGTCAGGCTTCGTTCCGTTGATTATAGAATTTATAGAAAATATTTAAATACTTATTTTGCACAACAATTCAAATTAAATTATATTATTACCAGCTATATACTACATAAATTGAAACGGAATAGCCGGGTCACAAAAATACTTCTTACCAACATGCAAACTATTATGGCATTGCCTCAAGATAGCCATAATTTCTTTGTCTACTTTTAAAAATGTGATTTATAAGAAAAATAACACTTGGAAATAGCGAGATGTCAACTTAAAACAAACTCTTGAAACCCTCACAATAAAATTACAGACGGGATGCCTCCCAAGCTCGATCCGTCTTGTAATTTTGCCAAAATCCGACAATCATCTTGGCAGAACTTATGTCATTAAAAGATTGAGAGATTACTTTTGTTCAACTGTTGGGGTAAAAATCACCCCCAAAGCTGATTTATCTTATTAGTTAAATGTTGCGGCAGGAGGCAGGATAGGCCTCGAAAATAAGCTAGCTTGGGAATTCCTTAAAATTAGATTCTTGTGGAAAGATATTTTGATTGGAGACGCGAAAATTGAAATGAGGATTAGGGTCGGAGGCTTGATTGTTGAAGCATCGTGCTATGAATTTTGTTCTTATTATATTCTGACGTTTTGGTAAATTTTGATGGCCGTAGCATAAACAGAACTAGGTAGGGTACTCTCTAATAACGTATTATATATTCTACTTCTATCATTTGAAATCCCAAAAATTATACAAAACAGCATTGTCGGTACGTTTTATGATAGTTTTTGTAACTTGTATAAAATCAACAGCTTCATATCTTTTTTATTTTACTACCCCTGTGTTAAAACCCTAGTATTTACTAAATATTTTTACTGACGTAATGTATAATGTAATCAAATTCTCACCCTCTAAGTTGTCATCGTCTAGGCTTTCCATTAGATTAGACGATTGCTACAAAACATACACTTGTAAGTCAGTAACGCAAGTCACAACAATAAATACGTCAACGATGTACTATAACAGAATGAAAGTGAGAAAAAATGAGCTGTAATTTGTTTATATATTATATATAGCTGTAATTTATACATATATATATGTATACATATATATATATATATATTATAAAAGACATATATATCATATAAGTCTTTTCCTAAACTAAATACACCAATTCAGGATGAAATGTTTTCTGCTTTAGGCTCGAAGCACTGTAAAAAGTTGGTTATTTTAATTACGTTTATAGTAGGTATCAGTGTGTACTCTTAGGGTATTTACACTTTATGCCGCAGCGGCAACGGCACCGCTACCGCCGCGGTGCCGTTGTATTAGTCACGCTTGGATTTGTATGAATCCTTACACACGGCGCCGCAGCGGGCAGCGGCGAGTCTGTATGTAAGGCTCCATATGAATCCAAGGCAGGCTGCCGCAGCGGGCGCCGCGTCAGCGACGGTGCCGCTGCCGCTGCGGCATAATGTGTAAACACCCTTAGTAACAAATATTATTAGTATGCAAAGATATTCATTTGTTTTATTGAATCCACTGCGATTTTTCTCTTGTTTAGTGGCATAAGATAGTTGATGCTTAGGTTCCCGAACATCGAAACTCTGAAGTCTAAGCGTCTGCGTAAGTTATGTTACTGCATGTAAAGTATAGACACATTCTTATTTCCACGCAACTGCAAATGCAGAGATACTTATGCTATTGGCAAAGTTTTAACTAGATTAGGTTTGATTAGGGCCCGCGTGGAGTTGGACGTCTCCTCTCAACGGTTTATGATGCGTAAGTAACTCCTCGTAACTCAAATGAGTGAGTGATTGCCATGGATTACAAGTATAAGGATTGGAACGTAGATTGACACTCATAAAACTTAATAGTTATATTATATTTTTATAGTGTACAGTTAGGCATTTGAGGCAATGCGACGAACCAGACCAAATAAAAGAAAACATGTCAGATACATAATTATTGTAATCACGATAAAATAGGGGAACAAGATGACAAAATTTCAAAAAACAACACTACCTGCTTATTCAAAATGTTTAATAAGTTAATAAGTTCTAGTAGCTTTTTTAATAATGAATTTTACGTAATTAACTGCTTGAATAGTTGCTTCAACATAGTATAAAACGAAATCAAATAAAAAAATATACATTAACACATCACCTATAAAAATGTTATATAATTTATTATTGCCAAGATTATCGCAGTATCCATGAAGCTAACCTGTCACAGCAAGTAATGAGTGTCCCGGCCACGAGTGAGTAACAAGTTACGCTGTAACCCAACTTTGATGACATTTTTGCCGCACGTACCGAATAAAGTGTCAGATTTGCCTCAACTTTTATTACGACGCGACGTGGAGAATAATTTTATGCCTCAAGTAAAGGCACTTAACCGTCATATTTAAAAAGTTAGACGCCAGATTGCGTGCCTAAAATTTATTGCTTATGCGCGGAAAAGTGTACGTTACTTTTCTTTTACCCTCTCTAACATTTAAATTAACCTGAGAGTGACATAATCTATACCATGTGGTATAGTTAAAAACCATTTACTGACTAACAAACTATAAAAACAATGACATATATGCCTCAGCTCTATAAGGAATAGCCAATGAAGATTTATATTACCCGCTGCAAAACTTATTGGCTTCTTCGCTGCTTTCTTCCGTACAAGCTATATTTCAAGGCGCATCTAAACAACCAACAACTTTTAAAGGCAAGGGAAGAGAAATTTCCTTCTGAATACCTCGTAAATATCAACATGGAAAAATGCATTCGAAATCTATACTTCGGAGTCATAGACAGATATATCCAGACACCCATATCTAAGTAAAACATATCTTATATATATGACGAAGGTTTTTTTTTCATACAACCAATAATGATAATAAAAAAGTATTTATTTGCGTCGTTTTTTCTCAACAAGAAACACTTTGATTTTGGCAGACAAAATTTGTTACCTTTTATATCATGCACTCGAAACATTACATCGAACGTTATTATGAAAACCTCTCCGTCAACTATAACTCCTGTGTGGATCTATCAACATGCATACGCGTCGCTTGATGTTGGTAATAGAAAAAAAAATGCGTAATAGACGTTCAAAGAAAATACATATCTTTGGCTCCAGAGAGTTCCAACTTCCGCAACCAAACTTGTACATTCCAAGCTGAAATAGCTTCTTGTCGTGTTTTATTCGACGCGACATGATATCGGATTCGCATTTTTTAAATATTGCGCTCTTCCTAGAATCCTGAAATTGCTCGGGAATTGGTACGTCTTTTTATTTCGATTTGATTTCACGTGGCGAATACCATAGCAAAATATTGGTTTCTGTAACTGAAAATAAAAAAAAAACTAAATTAAACTAAATCTATGATGACGACAAATTGTCTGCAATTTTTTTTTACCTTTTTTCGTGTAGCATTTACGAGTAATTGGTAGTTCATTTGAAAACTACTACTCGACAAGCGAAACTGTGGCAAAGAGTAGATTCATCTAATAGTACAATACATTTTCTTAAGAAAAATAAAATTAACAGATATTTTGTTCGATTACCTACAGTTACATTAATTTTCTCGGCCATAATACTCATAACCCCAAAGGTCACAGATATAATGTTTCTATCTCTGTTAAACGTAAGCCGATACAAATCAATGTGGTTTGTCCATCGAAGGTTTGTACATCGATACCCATCATTAGGTCATGCTTTGTTATCTATTTCAAAATGTACAGTTGACATATTATGTTTTTATTGGAAGGTTCCCAAACATGAAAAGAGACTACTTACAATGAGAACAAAATGCGAGAAAATTTGCAACCGAATGTGGCCAAAATATCATTAATTTGGTGTAATTTTTACTGTAATTGGCTGATACTTTTTTCTGCGAAACTAAGGTTCTAGCGCGGTTCACAGATAAATAGGTATGCTACCTAATATGTACATATGTACATTAAAATAACGCTTTATGTTATTGTTACTGCAAGCTTTGTAATCTTTCTCAGTTAGATAGCTATTCGTACATTATTTTAAGTTTTAATTTCACTCTTATTGCGATTCTGACGCGCTTAACGACGTACTTGCCGGAAATTTGACCTTAATAACAACACACGTCCTACCTCCCCAAAATTTACGCTAACCAAAATTGTCTATTACCTTCCCTGCCCAAAACAATTTCGCTCGTACACGTGCTCCAATTTAATTTGACAGCTCAATATTTTCCTTTCATTTTACTTTGCCCAAATGTTGCCCACATCATTTCATTACCGAGGGCCATAATTTTTGGCCAAATAACCGGCAGGTGTAGAGGTTATCATTACGAAGAGATTAAGTTCCCCTCTCCCGCCGTCCTTTTTTAACCTTTTATCTTTTATGTCATCTCTCTTTCTAACAGAAGCTTACGTCCATATTGTCTGTAGAAAAAAAGAAAAACATAGGGTTTATTTCTTTTTTTTGTATCAAAGAAGCCATGAGAATCAAGGTATGGAGTTACAGGAGCCCTTTTTGGTTGTGGTTTAGAAGGTAGAGGGCATTACATTTGATGTTCGTAACGTGATATTTTTAATCAAATTAGTTTTATTAATTGGCTTTATTCTCTTTGCTTCGACCACTTCTTTCTTCCAATTATAAGACAACCGTGTAAGAAGTTAAGTAAAGTACTTTTTTAAGAAATCTCTACCTACATATAGAATGCCGAAAAAACTGCGTATACCAACCATATTTGCCAGTACAAAACTTAAAGGATAATCTAATATTAGGTCCCCTAACATTCTCAGGAACCATAAACAGCAATATTTCCCCCAGATAAGAACAGATAGCAAGTTTCATGAAATTAACGATGCTACTCCGCAGTCCTTTTTGTTTACTGGCGACTGTAAAAAATTGTTTGCCTCTATTCAGTCACGTAGACGCTTCGTCTCACTTCCCGCTGGCTTTTAGCTCTGAAATGTCACTTACTTTCTTCGACGCTTGAAAAATATCTGCTCTGAATTAAAGTACTCAGGGAAAGTTAGTACTGAAAAGCATTTTTATATGTTGTAAAAGACAAAAAAATGCTTTTTGCCCTAAAATGTTCGGCGCTTGATATATAAAACTCACTATACTGTAACACTCTTGAATTAAAATCTTGTGTTGTAAGGGCAATAAAAAAACAATACAAATTACTTATAATAAATGTCAAGTGTTTGTTTTTTATTTTATTAAACGAGTATGTACAAATCGTTTAAAAATACCGTAATATACAATAACATCTATAATTCCATTTCTTTTCTTTCCTATTTGGAAACCCAATCGAGTGTAGTGCGTATTCGTGTAAAAAAGTGCAGGGGCTGACATTTTAATTCTGGGGAGGTAAAATTTGACACAGATAATAACGTTGTACAAGTTAATTAACTTTATTAAAATTTATTTGCACGAGCGTGCCAGTAACGTTAACGTAGCTTTTTATCCCTTTTTACCGGCTTAATCAGCTTTAGCCGGGTTAAAAGTATAAACCGTTATGAAAAACGTCTACTGGAAAATAAACTTAGTTTCGTTGCTGCTTTGTAAACATTATAAGTAAATTCAACGGACTAAAATGTTTTTGATTTAAAATGAATATGCATAGCTCCTTGTTTGTGCGGAAATGTGAGTTAAACGGTTCAAACAGACTTTAATACTAAATACTTCAAATACCTTCTAAATGAGATAGGATTTTAAATGCATCTCACGCCATAGTTATTTATTGGCTATTATTTCAGTAATTTCTAACTATTTACATATATTTCACAAGTATACACAAAAAAGACTTAAACGTACAGAAAAACTAACAAAAGATAAGAAAACAAATATTTAGAAAAAATTCAGCACACCGTCCATGTTGTCGCTGTGCGGCAGAGATCCCAGGATGCTATAACGCCATAGTTGTTAATTTTGTTTATCGTTTTAATATCCATAATACGAGTACCGAGTACGTAGGTTTCAATAGCATCCAACATCATTATTCTCTAAGTCCGCTTGATGTATATAAGGCACAAGAACCTTTTGGGACACTTTTTCAAACGTCGGGGAATCTAGGCCGAAATTCCCACATAAGTCACCGCTACCAAGAGCTGTTCCCGTTTGTTATCATGACATGGCCATTATTTGACCACCATTTTGCATTCTGAAGACGCTCTCAGGATGTTTGGCCTTTTAGATAGATACTTCGGGATAAAGGATATTCTACCTAAGAGTAAGAAAATAGGAAAAATCCTGTTACAATATTCCAGGAATTTCCTCTGAAATGAGCCTGATTTCACTGGAATGGTTTGAGGAAATTGCGTTTTTAGGAATTCGGATAGATGGATATTGCTCGAAAGTTTCTTTGCTAATAAGATTTTTCTTTTTTCTCAGGTACGAATGGTGTTAATACGGAATCAAGGTTATGATCGTAAGTAAAAAATAAGGTTCGGACGTTAGGAATGTTATGGCAAGCAGTCATATCCATCTTTACTGATAGTCTTCAATTCAGTTCCATCTAATTGATGTACAACATTCAAAAACATGAGTCATCCTTGGCAGATCTTTGACTTCCCCCACTTAGTACGAGTCTATCTAAGATAACACGCAAATTAATCCTGTCGACTAGTAATGACCCTGAGTAACGAGATATACAACCTTCGTATTCGTATACAGCTCAAAAAGCAGGATCACATAAGACGTTTTTCACTTAACTCCCCATAAAATCGCACCTGACCCGTCCTTTGGCAAATGAAGCGTCACATCTTGAGTCGAGGGAGAGGATATCAAACAGGATTTGGTTCAGGATTAAATAAACACGCAGCCCCTTTGTTGTTTTAAGCTGGCTCGCTTAACGTCACACGGCTCTGGCGCCTTGAGAAAATATAGCTTTGATTTAGGCTCAGCTAGGCTTTTTGGACTACTTTTTGTATGGTACTATGAACAAACTATACTAGTTCTTTGAAAGATTGCTAAGGTTTCGTGGAGCAACAGTCAAGTGGTCTGTTTTAGGGTTACATCGAAGTTGTGTTGGTCAATTATTTTAATAACTGAGGGTGATATTAATTATGTAATAAATAAATAAATAAATTATTATTTCAGGATAAAAAGTAGTCTATGACACTCCTAAGGCTTCATACTACCTACATGCCAATTATCATGATAATCCACTCTGCCGTTTTAGTGTGTTGAGCGTTTAAATAAACAGACAAACAGAGACACAGAAACAAATTTTTTTTTTGGAAATTATTGGAACGTTTTCTGTTATCAATTCGAAGTATCTCCAAACTTTTTTTTAATATCTTTAATTATATCCCTCTTAAGCTTCATTACATGTTTATTTAATACTCTTCTTATAAGTTGATTAAATTATTTTTTCTTAGTTTGTGTAATTTTTCTTCCAGTCTCATTGTTGTTCTGCAAAGCGCACAACGTTAATACAATGGAATTAACTCTGTCGTAGTTCAAATACAACTGCAATTTAAATTATGCAAACGTGTTTAGCTTGGAAAATGTGTTGCTAGAGTAACTCATTTCAAATCTAAATGCTACATAGTACCTGTATACATCGTAGCTATTGTTAAATGTTGAATTTAAGCTTAGCCTTGTTATTGCACGTTTTAATATTTCAATGAATTATTTGTATAGTACTATAGTATTTGACAAATGTCCATGATTTAATACGTCTTAGACTAAGTACACAAAATGCAGATGTCAAACATATTATTTGTAATCTTGGTTCTGACACTAATGTTACAAATAATATGTTTATATTTTACATTATGTAATATTTGATCACGAACCATGAAACATTAAAAACCTTAACGAATTAAAGTAATACTGTGTAGTAACTTTAACTTATTCATCAAAATATGGCTTAAGTTATCTATATTTTCCTATAATATCATCAGTGGCACAAAAATAAACATTGTATTAACGTAATTAAAAGCGCAAATTAATTGGCTGCCGTTGTAAATACACGCTGTAATGTGATATTTTCTCATGTATTGGCTCGCGGGGGAACCACTGGGAAATATACAGGTTGCAAGGGAAATATAATCGCATAGAGTGAATAATATTACACGTACCGAAGGCCCAGTTGCGGAAATATTGTTCGTGTTGTTTTATTTATTTTAAACATGAACTAAAACTACTAACTAGCAAATTCATAGTAAAATAAAGTTATTTCTATTTTAACAACATCTCTTTCAGATATTATTACTTATTACAAATACACATTAAGCTTACTTTTGAGATTAATTGAAAAGAGGCCCTTAACTCTTCAATTATTTTGAATTTCATCTGCTCATAAAACCTTATTCTTAACTAAATAATTAAACCAAATTGGTTGATTAATATATAGACTATAACGTTCACTAAAATACATCGTTAAGTCATAATTGTCTCTCTTACCAAATCTGTAGGTATTATTTACGTGTACCTACGAATAAGTCTACATGGGCAAAATGTTGCGGAGAAAACATGGCGGTCCGTTTTATATTCATAGGGCTGCCAAGTGAGGAGGTTGTTTCCATTTATTCACAGACTTCGGCACTCAGTCTATCTGGCTTTTTGGGTATCGTATTTACTGAGCATGAGTATGTATGTTCTTTGAATAGAAAGGTCCGTTATGAAATGTAGTCTGGGAAGAGCTGGAAGTATGACTTACAAAATTTGTAGTAAATATTTAAGTGGAAATGTTTAGTAACTACGGAACAAAAACGTTTATAGCCTAAATTTATTTAGTGATATCTTCATTGTATATATTTTCACAAATCTAGTAAGTAGTTACTTATTTAGATTTTTACTCAACTAATTTGATAGTCGATATCCGGTGACTAAAATAACCTCATACACTATTACCGTTCGATTTCAAGTCAAAACAAATCAAGTAAGTAGAATTTAAAACATCTAAAACAGAAATCCACATCAGATAACTATTTCTTCTTTCACTACTTCCGTTCTATGTCTAGTCTATTAAAACTACTGCTTCATTGATAAAAAGCCAGCAAAAACTGTGATGCTTACCACCTGTCACCACTTAATACATCTTTACAACGGAAGCGTCCGCAAAAAAACCAAACACCACAAATTGTACATCTGTCAGTTGATAGACATCTCTACTCATTTTATTTTGTACTTCATGTTGACTGATGCAATATGGCATGATATGAATGAATATAGGTAGTACTTGATTTACTCTTTGCAAAATACGAGTAAATTATACCATAACTTTTTTCAAAGTTTAAATCTTTTGTATGTTCGTGGCATTCTATACGAATTTTCTAAGTCAAATTCCAAAAGTTGTAGAACATATATTATGTAGAATGGATCTTATTATGTACTCCAAAAGTAATACTTTTGTTATGAGTAGCTTTGTACCTATAATAAACATTAACTCAAGAGTCACATTGTAGAATTGTTTGGAATATTCCTTCTCAAAAGGGATCCAATTTCTCTGACGAATACCATAGTTTCCATTCTATCAGCTTGAATAAAACAACAAGACAAGCTTGCAAGCGCGATAGTGGAACGACACTGGCTGCAAAGTGACATGACATATTAGGCAGGATACACACCTGAGACCCGATCCCGACCTGTCGCGAGAACGTACGTCCCACTCCAGGGACATATATGCCCCGCGTCTGGGACATATGGGCCACTACTGGGACCGACACTGCACGTCTGCGCGACGCTTTAATTCATTACGGGATTACATAGTGTTGTGGGGTTTAGATAATATTACAAAGCTAATTGGGACATTTGTTTTAGAGATAAATTTATTTGGACCCTTTTGTGATGAGATTCAATTATGTAACAAACAAGGACGGTTTTTGGGAACTCGTTTGTGAAATATTCAAATGATCGCGTAGGTTTGTATGAACCTAATTATTATTCCTATAAACAATTTGGTACCGGTAACTAATTTGTTTAAGTGCAAATAAAATATTATCCTTGAAAACGTAATTTCTTATTTATTAATAAAGCATATGATAGGCTTTCATTTAACTACAGCCATCCTAATTTTAACTTTAAACATTTTCATCAACAATTTGCCCTGTTTTAACACTTTGAGAATACTTACTTTGGGGATAATTTGATAATTATTAATAAACTAACCACATGCCATTAAAATTTCTGAACAACACCGAAACAATTAATCTGCAGAATTAATGAGCTTTTCAATATATCAGGGGGATAACATTTAACATCATCTGTTTTAGTTCGATACGTTGAGTCCGTAGTTTGCGATTGGCGTGTAATGTTTATTTTAGCCACAATTCATTGGAATTGATTTGGGATACATTAGCGCTGGCATATTTATTTAGCTGATCAGCCTTTGACGGGCTTTAACTATTCTGTTTTAATTATCATGATAAATTATTAGATAAAGCGAGTTTTGTATAGTCTGTTTTGTTTTGTTTAATATATGTAATGGTTCCAAGAAAATATTAAAAACATTTGTAAAAATATTTTTCTAGCCGAATAAAAATCATAAAGACATTTTTTGTATAAAAATCCTTTCGTGAAATGGTGTAAAACTATAAACTAAATAACTGAAATCTTTTTAATCCGCTGTCCATTTGAAACTCACTAAACTGGCTTAACGATTTCCATTGGCCGTTCCTTTCGTTTAAAGCCGGGTACAGGAAAATGGAAAATCGAACAAAATAAACGAAGGTATTGGGATCAAATAGTTTTCAGCACATTTGATTCCAATTTGCGCTCGTTTATTATGTAGACGTGGCTTGTTTCCTTCCAATTTGCTTTTTGGTATCTTTCTATTGAATTTTTGCAATGACGAGAGAATTCAAGTTGATATTACTTTAGTGACAAATAGTGATGGAAGTATGTACATCGTGTTTTGTTTACTACTTAACGTATTTTATGTTTTCACCCGTTCTGTAATCTGATGTTCATAAGTATTATACATTCGCGACAGTTCAACTGTTTTGGATCAAACATTCCATTTAAAATAATATTTTATGTTTTTTACAAAGGATAAATAGTAATATTTTAGACACATAATTAATTTAGTTTAGTTTAGAATAATAACTACAATGTTAAATTGACAGCATTTTAAATAACTAAAAACTAGTACAGAAACTTCTATAATGGGACATTTCAGACGGCTAGCTCCAGTACCCTCCAGTTTATTATGTATCGAACAGGACAATTAAGTTTACAGTCGCCGCCGCTGCACGTGCCACGTCGCCACTGTCGCGCCGGTTTGTTACGGGCCCGGACGTGATGCGCCTACTACGCATGTGTGTGCGCGGCCTTATAATACCTTAGCAACATCAAGTCTATAGACGCAACATTAAGCTGCAATAGTATGGTGATGACTCCAAAGAAGTAAAAAAAATAATACACACAAAATATAATACGAGTACAACAAGTCTGTATATTTTGTTAATATCTTAATCTCATTGGTTCCTACTCATTTGGACGGAGCCGTCCGTGTCTCTTATACAATCATTTACTTTAGGATATTATTGTGTGTTGTGAATATTATTATCATGTAATAAATATGTATGAAATAAAGGCGATTAGATTTTGATTTGATTTTCAGGCAGAGACATTGTGGTGTTTCGCCAGACCATCCACGGACGACACCATGTCCTCGAATTGTTTATCAGTACAACAAAGTAAAAAAAAGGTACAAGTAGTTAGGAGTCCATCGATTATTTTGCCTAAATAATATCGAGATATTGGGTTTTGGGTGCAAACTCTCGGAAACCCAATAAAGGTAGAAATCAAACAGATCTCAAGTTCGCTATGCAATGTTAAAAACAATTTCTAAAAACAAAGTAATAATACAATCGTGGTTTCTGTTTTCTGTATGTGATATTTCGCAGTTATTTCATTTAAACATCTGTAAAGTTGAAATACTCATTTCAGTTCTATATCATACGAGATACATAAACTGTAACGAAATGCTGAAAACCTATTTTGGTAATACTATATATTTTTTTATTCTACCGTTCAGATTGTATAGTTTTTTGTTAGTATCACTATGAAGCATTTTACATATTAACTTGCAATATAGAAGAGAATGAATGTCCCAGATTCATTGCTGTTATTTTAAAAATAATGTTAAATAATGAATTAGGACCTTTTTCTTTTGAAGTCTGTTAACAATCGTGTAAAATGTACTTAGGTACTGTAAAGTAAGATCGACCTACTTCGTTCGTAGCTAATAAAAAGTGTTATCTCTTTTCGTTGGATATTCACAAATTAAAAGAGGGTTCCTCCTTGCCGATTAACTTGATTAGAATTTATTGCAGGCGACAGAGGATTACTAATGAGCTAGTGAGCTTACTTCTTTATCTTTTTCCTATCGAATAACGGAACTAGGTAAAGTACCTACATTAAATAAAGCTAACCGTTTTAGAAGTGCCTTTGTTGCGATTTGTTATCGTGGAAAGGATTTTTCTGGTAAAGTGTGAATAAAGATGAGAATTTACTGAAAAGCTCATTTGGACGATGATTTTTAAATGCAACAAAATTATTGATAAAAAGTTAGTAGTAGTAGTTGAGCTCTCAGTGATTTACTTTGTTCAAGTGCGTGCGAACTAAATATCTTTCAGTACTTATAAATACATATTTGTTATGTTTAGTCACACAGTAAATAATCGCCACAAGTTGCAGCCTCGTTTTGTACTATCAATGTATATAAGTCAAAATATAATGAAAGGAAATGGCAAAACTTTCCCACAGAAATTAGAAAAAACATCACTTCATACACAGTCTTTTGTTACACACACATACATAATCTTTGTCCAATATTCACCAGAATTATTTCTTTTCCGGAAGTCGTCGAGCATAATTCGCAATACCACCGTCCAATATGTACTATTACAGTAATATTCTTTCTATCAAAGGCCTTATATTGACGCTTACATTGACTAAATAGCTGTTATTACGGTCTATCAGAAGCCATTGTGTGTACATGGTTAGTGATGAAAGCATCCCCTTATGTCTTCAGCTCAATTTAATTAACAGCTTTTGTAGTATAGACGTTTTATGTCTGGATGAAAATAGATTCAACTACCAAGAAAATGTTGATGACCCTTGCTTAATAAGAGGGTATTGAGTGGACTACGAATGACTATGATAAACAAATAAACATTTTATTGATAATTTGATGGATTATAAGTCAATAAAAGAAAGAAAAAACATACAATCAATTTTCTATGAAATAATCATAATCCACTAATAATATTACAAAATTAAAAGGCAATTGCATTCATTATAAAAATTTCGCAATAAAATCTGTCTATTACTATTATATATTTAACCATGCAGTTTTTCTAAATCAGCTATGTTAATCTATATATATGATTAAAAAAAAAAAAGTCTTAATAGACAACCACAAGAATATAACTAATCAATATCAGTTTTTAATTGCTGAAAACCCCAGGTTATGTATGTAAGTTATGTTTCTTTAAACTGTTTCTGTATTCTGGTGCAAAATAAAGCTATTTTGTATATAAGTTTATACATACCAACTAAATTCAAAACACTACCTCTGTATAGAAAAGCAAATTAGGGCAACCTTGAGACTTTCTTGTGCCAATTATTTTGAATGACGCACGTATTAGCGCAGTGAAGACCGATGGACTTTGATAGCAAATTATAATGTTGAGCGAAAAATAATAGACTTTTAGGTACATTACTAGATAGAAGCTCTCTTCCAAATTATAGTTATGGAGTTACGATCGAATTAAAATCGTATGCGAGTAACTTACTGTTTCAATTTCGTTGAATAATAGGAAAGTTAAAAAAGAAAGTTGACTGAGTTACTTTTGTTCAAACTTACTATTATTTACTTGCAATTAAGTACACATCTTCGAGGAGATTATAGTCAAATGGCAACATGTTTATCAAGCTTAAAACATTCAAAGAAATGAATCAAATTTTAGGAGTTATACCTATAATATTGCTATTTGCGACATGCTATTAGCAAAACCAGTAGCAGAGAACTTCACTAACTTTAATTCCAAATTAATCCCTCAAGTCTACGATGAAAAGCAAGTTTAATGCAGTGTTAATTTCTTGAAGTTACATACACAAATTGTGAATTTTCGGAGGGTAGCGTCGACATAGAAGAGCAATGGACTTATCTTAAGCGAGGTCTTTTGTAAACACACGAGGTACTCTCACTTTTGAGCTAAACTGAAAGAATTCTACACATTAATTCTTTATTTGAAACTCGTCTTACGAAGTGCTAATCTAAAAGTAGTATAAAAAAATGTTGATTTATTATTGTAATTTTTTTAAAAGAAATTTAATGAGTAATAATAATATTTAGAAATATATATATGTAATAATTTCGTGGGTGTAACCGTATCTTGTCAACTTACAATAACAATTGTCGAACGATTTTTTACGCTGAGCTTTGCGCTGTGATTTTGTAGCCACAGTAAGTCATTAATTATTCTTCTTGTTTACATTTGATTTTACGGTACACATTTCATGGCTTCTGAATAAAAAAAATATGGCACTATTACGTTCAAGGCCTATCTCTGTCTTGTACTATGTAAACGGTAGCACGCGCCGTGCTCAGTTTATGAATTTAGGGGCGAGATAATACTGCGCTACAAAATTGAGCTAGGAATTTGTATATTCAGCCACTATGAGGCATATTACATGCATGAGAGTAATGGTGGAGTTATGTTCTTTACTTAGCTACTCGTTTTATGGGTGAAGGAAATTGTGGAATGTTTCACTTTTGTTTTTTTTTATTATAATTTAAATATTATAAGAATATTTTACACTGGTAATTGGTTTATTCGCAACATTGCAGATCGTAACGGATTTGTATTACATACTCGTAGTTATTAATTAGTAACAAATTAGATGGATATGTGTTTCAAGGAGATTTTGTTGTATAAGTTATTTATTTATAACATTAATAGTAACAAATTTGATGAAGATGTGTTTCAACCCAATTTTGGCTAGGGTGAACTTATTTTTTTAGTTCGGTTTACTGATAAAGCTTTTTTAAGCTGTGCAAGTACGTTGAGCTTAAAAGTTATTAGTTACACGTTAGTAATTTTTTTTATTTACTTTTTTCTCAAATTGGGTGTAATGTATATCAATCTAAATAATAATCATTTTAATGAGTTTTAATGACTTTAAGGATTAATTATGATAATTAAAATGATAATCGTAAGTACATTTAAACGGATAACAAACTCTATACTTACCCTATCCTATCTTCCTAAATGTACTTTGAAAACAGTTTCAATTGGTACACTTGGTACTAATCTAGACTTAGAACAAAAGACTGTGCTCAGTGACATTTTCATTTCGTTTCACAAAAGAAAGCCTTTTCTTCTCACAAACGTCACTGCTGGAGGCAGCCTGAGATGTAACGTAAATAAATGTTCATGTTTTAATAATGATGTGACAATGATATTGTATCAAATAGGCACCTCATTATGGTGAAGAAACACCGATAAGCATATGCCAATGATGTAAATTTGATTTTTAAGAGCAATTAAAACCAACAATTTTGAATATGTGTCACCTGTGGGACGTCGCGTCGTTGGTTAATGTAACCACAACAATGTTAGGTATAAGAAACCTTGAACTTATAATTCTGTGAGTCTTTAATTCACTCCAAATCAGAAAATATACTTCAGTTTTATTACAAATAAGACATTTTTGCCAATTTGACATTGTGTTGTTTTTCAAGTTTAATAATTTTGTTCTGATATGATATTTTGAAATGTGTATGGACTAAATGTTTGAAATAAATGACATTTATTTATTTTATTTAACATTATCATTCTATAATAACATACATATACTTATATGTATATAGATACAGTACGCATACTTACATAGATGTCTCTTAGTTCAAATATCTACGTATAATATGTGCCTATTTCATGAGCAAGTTCGTACGAATTTTCTCGTCTCTGTTGGAATGTTTGAATTTGAAAGGCGTTTCTAAAATTAGCTCCTGGTTTCGTATTTTCTACTTTGTTTGTGTGTGAAATTAAAATACTTTACGAAATATAAAGGTATTTTTAGTTACTAAGGTAAAAATTTAAAATAAGACACCTAGAAACTATCATTCAACTAAAGTTCAAAGTTTTATTTCTGTAGGCAACATGATCTTCGAAACGTCAATTTACAATTAATTATTAGCTACATAATATTTATACACAATAGTGTAAATTAATATAATTTATGAATTACAAAGTAATTTGTGTATATCTCTAAATAATTCTTTATCATTGATAGTGTCTTTTAGTGTATAGTAGGCTTTATCCATTAAGTACTGACGACTATTTACGTGAATAGTAGTTTAATGTCTTGCAAGCGTCTTGCACGCACTCAATATCGGGTGGACTGCACTAGTTAAACAATAATCTATTTAAAGTGTTTTTTTACATGCTAAACCCAAATTCTAAATATAAAAAAAGTTAAGAAAACTATTTTTTTTAGGTCCCCCTTTTTAATATCTCACCACAACATATTCAGCCTTCAAGCGCACATCGAGCCTCTTTCTGGTCACATCATAACACCTATACTGTAGTATACAGGGCCCCTACTGCGGTGCATTTGACGAGGGCCCTGGGCGACGCCTCGGAAAATTGGACGGGAAATATAATTGGAAATTATAGGGGGCCGAGGATTTGGTGGTAGATGACGCTAGTAGGTTTTAGATGGCGTTTGATATTAGTTTGCTGTTAAATTTAAGTTTTTAGTTTCTTTTTGATATGTGATGGTACTAGTTTGCGTTAATAAGCGCTAAAAACCTATGTTTAACTGAAGAATGAAATACTTATAACAAAAATAAATTCTATTTCTTTATAACTACCATTGATTGTATTTGTTATATGTTATTTTTGACATGTTAACAATCTTCAATTTTACCTGCAGCCCCAATAAATATGATTCGATAAAAATCATACATTACAATACATATACATGTAAGATACAAACGACTAAAAATAATTCTCATTATACTTTATCTATCATCCTAAATCTCCGCGAAAAACCCTTACTAGTGCACCGGCGGCGGAATCATTTCGCTCCCTTGGATTAAAGTTAAATTAGAAAACGACCAATTTTTCGGCTTCGGCGGTGTGACTTGATAAATGCGTTAAAATATGATGAATGGAGAACGATGAGTTACGACTTCTCATCTGTGTAATTTTAAAATTACTTCGTAGCTCTTATAACTTTTGCATTTTTAAGGGTAAACCAAGGTGTTACAGATATTCGTAAGCGAAAGTATCTACAATCCATGATAGATAGATAAATTCTTTATTAAAACACCACATACATAAAAAACGATACAAAAAAAACATAGAAAATAAAATTTGCGTTTTAATTGGCGGCCTTATCGCTAAGAGCGGTCTCTTCCAGGCAACCAATCTGGCAGGGATATATTCATGATTACTATTTGAAATACATAGTTCGTCTAAAATATGAGAACAATTAATTAAGACAACGACTAAATTACAAACAAAGCAGTGTCTAAACAATTAATAATGTCACGCTTCTAAACTTTAACACCTGTTTACCGCAAACCACTAATACACCTTAATATAATCATAATAATCATAATCAAAATATTCATTTATTCATAAAATACGTCATATGTACAATGTACTCGAAAAACGTCTACGTAAATATAATATAATACACCCCACTTCATTTCCGAAGCTTAATAGTATCAAACAAGACTCATCGAGCTTACAAAATGACAATTTACAAACTTCCAAAAGCACAGTTAGAACATAGTTGGTATAGCGATATCACAGATTAAATTATAGTTTGTAAGGAGCCTTGGAAATAGAATACATAGTTTCTGAGGAATAGTTTCCAACTAGTGGTTCAAGTGTATCGACAAATTGATTCGGTTGAGCTACTATCAGTGAAGAAGTTGTGTACAAACAATGTAGCTAATGAATGAGTTCGTCTTTGTGTTGGGATCTCATTGTCTGTTACTTGTTAGATAGATGACAACTAGTTTCGATCGTAACGAAGCTTGTATTGGCTGAAATATGTCAAGGTGTCTTTTGAGCGATTATTGTAGTTTTGAAGAGGAGTATTAATTTGTTGGAGAGGTTGTATAAAATTACAGCACCTGTTATATGATAGAACAGCTCATCTTACAGTTATTAAAGATTCAGGATAAAATTTAACAACGTTTTCTGGATTTAGTGGTTTTAATCACATTTTGAAGAAGAGATGAAGGCTTTCTTGGTTTTTTTAGATGTCATAATCTCGAAATAAAGTCTGCTTTTACGCCTAAAAACTAAATTATTACCAATCAACATTAATAAAACAGTCAAAATCAAACCAGTTAAGCTTTTGATTGACATCTTAGGCCATAGCTTTACTTGCTATCAGGTAAACTATGGTCAAGTGCAAACCCGTTCAAGTTAAAAAAAAAAAAAAAAAAAAAACATGTCCACATTTTAAACACAACATTTTAAACGTTTCTTTACAAGTAGTTTTTTCCAAAATGCGACTTTCATTGTCGCATGTGTTTAGGGGAAGCTTTTTTAATAAACATTGTGAATGAAAGCTTCGGCATTGAAGCTTGGACTTTATATCGTGGCTTCACAATATATCCCGACCGGCCTTACGGTGGTTGGTTCATTTAGTAGGAAAGTGTATTGTACCGTGCTGTTGTTTCAACGTAGATTAATTTCAGGTCCTATTGAATTACACACACACGAAAAACTATTTAAAAATAATGACCGTATTGAATAATTTCAGGTCATTTTAGTCATTGAAGGCTTTTAAATGATCAAAATTATCGATTGACGATGCAATTTTTAGCGATTAGTTACGATATAAAACGACAGCTTTTATAGTTAAGCAATTTATTATAAGCTAAGATGCTTCTTTACCTAGTTGGCTGCCTTTTCAAGCTGAATAATATTATTGGACATACTTCCACCAAAAACGATACTGAACGCAATTACTCCAATCTTCGGAGTGTTCATTGTTAATCAATCGTAAAGAAATAACGAAAAAACATACGAAACTCAAAATTTCAGCTACAATTATTTATTATTTACCTGGCTGAACGAATCATTGCCTAGTCTTCGCAGATCCTCCAATTTCATGCCCAATTCACGCACCCGTCTGAAGCTTAGATGTTTGCGCGTTAATTAAATTCTCTTATATACGCAACAAATCCAACTTTCCGGGTCGTCGGCGATACACCTAAATATGGAAACGTGAGAAGGTTTCAAAGGAAAGGTCTGTTTTATTATATGAGTACGTCTTGCACCTGAAGATGGGATGTTAAGTGGAAATTTGTCTTACGAGTATTTGCATCTGTTTTGACGCAAGGAATTAAACAACCAGCCTTTGACAATATTTGATACTTCCAATTATGGTTTGTTTTTTCCAAGCCACGCTGATGACCCTAAAAACATGGAATTTGCCGGAAGAAGCTCTCATATGATTGACTAGTTTTCTAATACTTTTAGCATGTGGTGTTGGACTCTGAGCAATAACATCGTCAATTTCCCACTATATTTTTTTTTAATATTATTAAATAACTAATTGAAGTTTATCGGTTTTTATAGCACAATTACTAACATAATCGGATATTTAAAAATAACGTGCTAAAGTAACAGCTAAATGGATCCACGTAAGGTTTGTGTCAGTACTTTCTCATCCTCGATTTTCGCGTGAAACACTGTTTGCGTTGTCACATGTGAGCCAGAGAGGGCGTTAAAGCGTCAATTTGTCTTCATAATCCTCGCCTGTACACTATCTCTAGCAAACACTGCGAAATACGTGTACAGCAACTAATATTCTAACAACGGCGTGAAGCACGTTCTATAGATCTTTCCCCTCTTTGAATACTTCAATGCAGGGACTAATTTACGCTGGTTTTGTAACTGGTAGGTAGAAGTACCAGTTTAAATGGGTCTTTGATTGGTTTTGATTGTCTTTTAGATTGATAGCGCAAGAGGCTGGTGAAGTAAACTAAATAATGCGTGACTGAGGACGGTACCGTTGGATTTTGCTTGAAAACTTGTGCGTGTGTGTAACAGAAGAAGCAAACAAACATATTTGCTATCTTACTAATGAAACTTATTTTTAAAACATAGGTAGTAGTACCCCATAATATTCTGCGGTGGTGGTAATGTTAGTATAATTTATGGTTTCAGTTTGTTACTCTGTCTGACTTGGTGCTATTACGTAACTTTAGCATAAAATGATTCAATTTCTAAATAATGTGCATGTTAAATGTTGTTTAATTGACAATCAACTAAGCACGTCATGGTATAATAAGTATAAATAAATACAAATAAGTATGTATTTACAACAAAAAAGTGAATATGTATTATATCCGTTATCTAGTACCCATGATACAAGCGTAAGCTTAGTTTGGGGCTAGATGGCGCTGTGTGATATGTCCTGAAATATTTATTTATTATTTTTATTAATAAATAAAAAAAGTAAACCATATATTCATTTGTGTAAGATATGAAGATATTACGACCAGATTTTACTCAAAAACAACCTACAACTTTTATGAAATCCTCAAAGTTCTCCTAAGTTTATATTGACGTCTCCAAAGTTTGTAATTCGAATACAATTAAAATCTTGCGCGGGATTCTTCGTACGTAATTTACGTAATCTATGCTCAAATTGGTGTTGAGATTTATGTTGTGAATTTTAAAAGCTGGTTTATTGGCAAACATGGAGGGATGTGGTGGTAGAATGCATTATTTAGAGACACCTAACTATATGCATATTTTATTATACCTACATCACAGACCAATTAGCATTATGAATTATTATTCAGCAAGCATTATTAAGTGCTATGTGTGTTTGGTTTTTTACATGAATTACTTTAAAACAAATTTTGACTGTAATTTTCATTTTGATTTGACACAAATAGACTCACCTCAATTGACTGCAACCGCAATTTTATTGAGACTCAATAATTTTGCATTCGATCATGCGCGAAGCTATTGTTTCACTTTTAAGATGATTACCTACAAATTTTGTACGCACCTATGTCGTTTTTTTTTTCAAATTATTTGGTTGTCTTCTGTCTGTGATGTCTGTGGATGTGATAATTAATCTGGCCAGACGAATGGTCGGTAGGTGTAGAATACAAATCGCGATGCGCCACCAGCCGCCATTTTGATAGGGCTGTGCGCTCATGAATAATGCAAGGACTGTAGCTTTGTAGTTTTTAGCAATTTTCGGATAATGCTAGTGACATTGTTTACATGAGGTTTTAGTATGAACATTAAGCGTCTTTCCTATAGCTTTGTTAATTGTTACCTTGAAAATATGATACACAGATATAAGACATCTTTTTTTACAAATATCTAAACTTTTTTTGCTTGCAATTCAATATCGAGCGTAGGTACATGTGTGTGTTGGAAACTTGATCATTCTCGCATTAAAAATAATTACGATTTGTTGTATAAATGAAAATGTTATTTGAGATCGAGCTACAGATCTGCAGATAACTCTTACATTTTGCCCGAGGCTACGATCACAAAATATAATTGGCGTTCCATCAAGAAATATTCCTTTGAAAAGTTTTACTGAGAGATCCACCATCTGTGCAAGACTGTTTCTCGTTACAATGGCTCGATTACGCTCAAAGGCTCAGTTACTACTAGGCATTACAGACTTTTCTAGAACCCATAACAGAGCTGCTAATGTTAAAATTTAGAAAAGAGTTTCCTTTGCAAGAGTTTCGCTAAAGAAGGCAGCTTGTTTGAGCCAAGATGAAATTCTGAGCAATTTTGCGACGACGGCTTAGCAAACGCTTCCCTGCATCCGCAACACAGGGCCATCGAGTTTTGAATAAAAAGGAGCTCATCTCGCGGTCTTTATGATACTCAATGTCACCTTTTGTAGGATTATGTTGCTTCCTCCTGAATTTTGGGGCGACTCAATTTTGCCCTATTTTTGCGGATGGATTACTTTGAGATGCTCAATTTCAACTTGAAGATTCTTAGAGATGGTTTTGACAATCCTTTGTTAAAACTGACAGTATGAAATTTTCTCTTATAAATTAGAAATATTAAACAAAAGTATTGTCTTCTTATCTTATCTCTGCTAAGACAGTCGTAATTTACCCAATAAACTAGACGTTACAAAATATTCGGTAATCGATTTGTACTACATCCAAAAATAGCAGCGAGTAAATGTGTTTTCTGATCTAGCTGATAACATAGAGTTCAATGGCAACAGACCCGTTCAACCGGTTTCAACACTGCAAATACCTTCTTCAATTGAACGTAACTAGCGCGTAGGTGACAAGAACAGGCCGTACTTATCTAAACTGACATCATACTACCCAAGTCATGTTACACAACTACAAATTGTCCCAAACTATTCAAATAAAACCACAGACGAGCGACAGGCGGTGATTTCATTTCCAAATAACCGGAATTTCGCACGTTATCTAGCCAGGTTTTAGAAGACATTTTATGAATAGATGATTGGACCCGAAACAGTTAAGAAAAGACAAAACTGATTGAATGCCCTGCGCCAAAGACTTTACTCTGAAAATTCATGCGCAATTAATTTTCCTTAGCTTCCTGACAAGCAATCAAAGGCAGATTCGGGACCCTTCTATTTGCGCTCAATATCGTGACATTACAAAACTTCCAAGTATTTAAAACTTTGAGTCGGAGTCAATTTGAGATGTAAAGTTCAAGGGTGGCTATAAACAAATGCAGGGTTGAAATGATCGGTTTGTTTGCGGGCTATAAACTGAGGGCAGGCTTACGCCCCGCCGAGAAATGCCAGTACACACCGTAATTAATGGACGACTGCTGAGCCAAGGGTGAAATTGGATCAATTCGCGTTCTATTCTTAGCACCAAGGGCCGACTTGTAGACAAACGTTGATTAGGAGAAACAAAACCAACATAAAAACTCCACCCTTTTCAATTGCAGCAAGCCGCAGCGAAACGGTTGCGGGCGTTTTTAAATTTCAACACAAATTTATTGAGCCCTAGGGACGCCGTAAATATCCCACGCAATAAAGGAGTCCGAAATGCGTTCCATAAAAATTCTACGAATTCAGCAAATATTGAGTGGTCTCCAAGTAAGTGTGGTGGCGCGGTACATCCGACCCTCGTATTTGGCTATTGTTTTAAGTGGGCTACACTTCGTTACGCCCCAGCCCTTAGTTGGATTTTTGAGAACGGGCTTTTTATACTTTTTAGCGGAAGAGCCCTTGTGCTAAACTGATAATGACGGCCTGCGAGGGATCCTGGTGCCCTTCGGAACGGCGAGTTCAGCGAGGTCTTAACGATGGAAATTTATTGTAACGTTTCGTAATGCCTTTCTTAACTGGTAATATGGACGTTAATGCTAATCCCGGCCTGTAGAACACCTGCCTCGGCATCGTTTCCGTAAGTGGCTACTTGAATTTTGGATGCGCCTTTTGTATCTTTGTCGGGTTTCCTTTTAATTTTAGACTTCGTTTTACAAAGTTGCCAATTTCGTACAATTCCTTTGTTTCAAACCGAAAGATAGAAGTTTCTTTCGGTAAATAAGTTTGCATCACAGTTTTTTTTTTAAACAAAGCCCAGCCCACGTTCTTGCTATGTAGTCACGAGCCAGTGAACCGAGTCGGCGACCCACAAGACCTAAACCCTCGTCTGCCATAGTTTCTCTACGACTCACGTTCGCTAACTTCGTTAAAGCCTTTCTCCCTTCCCCTCAACAGTTCGCGACTGTAATTTATCTCATTTACCTCAATTACTACCTTTTCAAGCAGAGCCACATGTCAAATGGGGTGAAATCATATCAGATTGAATGCTACATATTTCATACGGCTTCTGCGGTATAAGTAATTGAATTATTACCAGTATTTTGATGTAATTGGTTTGTTAGTACGTGTTGATATTTGCTATTGAATTAGGTGCATATTGTTTGGATTATTGTTTAGTGTTTAGTTAGGGTAGTATTGGATGTTTGCGGGGAAGTCATCGTTTTGTAATAAATTGTTTCTGTCCAGTGCGTTTAGTGTAATTTGATGTGTTGATGAAGCGGAAAAAATATGCGTAATAGAATGCTGGAATTGCAATATTTGTGGGATTTATCATGCAAATTATGTGTGGATGATTTGAATCGTACATTCATTTAGTTACAATAATAAAATATAAAAACAAGAAAAGAAAAACTAAACATACTACTTCTAACTACTACAAAAAGGGGCACTTAGAAAATCTTTAGAAAAGCCTAAAGATAATCTAAGTGCTCCAGCCCACTACCAAATTCATTTAGGTGATTTGAACATTGTTGTGTTCAATGAAATATTTAAAGGGCATTGTTTCCGGTACAGTTATGATACAAATTCTATGTTTCATAGTTATAGCGTCTAGCAACCCACTCTATTAAGAATGATGAAAACAACAGCCACCACAGCGCTTGCCTTTCTCGACATGACGATAAAAATTAAAAAAAAAACAACATGAGTCTTGTTGTTTTTTATGTATAATATGTACATTATGTTTATAAAAAACAGATCCAGCATCTAATTTCACGAGCTCTTTGGTAGTGTCTTTTGCCAACATTGAAATCCCAGTTGAATCTTTTTACCAGAAACCCTAAAATTACCACCAACACATTGGCTTTTTACTCGCTTTACCGGCAACAGTTACCTGGTTTGTTTTCGGCTCTGTAAAAACCCTTATTCCTCTCGAAACAATCACACTCATTCCAACCTTCGTCCCAAAATTACCTTTCCTAATTTGTGTTCGTCGTTAATTCACCGGATTCCCGATTTTCTTCTCCGCTTCGCTGCCATTTGTATTTGTTTCGAGTTTCTCGACACACCACCATCTTGTCTAATAGACGCCTTATTGTGCAAACGATACCACTTCATAGAAGCAAACGATAAACGTGTTAAAAACCGATATTCTGCAAATCGGGTAACAACAACTTGATAAAATATACTTATTATGTATATCACGTAATACATGTGGTAGTTGATTCGTCCGTCTCTATGTTAGCGTGAAAGAGCTGAATTTTTTTTTTTCATGAAGTCATGAATTTCTCTTCATAGTTGTATAAAGCCACATCTATACTAGCGAGAAAAATGTTGTGAAAAAACTTTTTATGTACCTCGTTATCGTTGACCAAAGACATGAAATAATGTGTCTTTTTAACATTGTCTGTGTTCACGACAAACCCCTGGGCGACGCATCCCCTTTGGACGAAGGTGGGCTTAATTAGGAAATAATGCCTAAGCGATTAATCACGAGGCCCCTTACGCCTTTACATGCCTCCGGGCTGCAGACAGTGCTTTGGAAATAATCGTTTCTTACACCTCGGGGCTAGGACTAGAGAGGATTAAGCGGTAAATAGACTTCTGTAGGTAAATATTTAGGCATAGGTAGATAGATGTATGTATTGTAACATTATTTACTTCTGTATAAAAATTTAAAAAAAACACACATATACATACATATATGGAATTATATTTTTATAATTTGTTTTATGTATGTGTACAAATTTACAAATCAAACTTTCTAGAAGGTACTAGTAACCTGGAAAATGTGTCAAAAATTACAAATTAAATATTATTTTTCTTTCATAGGCACTAAAGAAATTAAACACATATTACATATTCGAAAATTACTTTTAATTTGTTTTCCTTCTACCTCCCGATATACTTATACTTTTTTTTTGCTATTCTAAATTCAATCCTAATGTTGTATCTTCTACAAAGGATGCCCAAAATAAATATCTATTTGCAACTTGTATAACCAAAGCTCTAGCAATATTCACTCCATTTCTCACTCACCTACCAATCGGTTGGCCAAAACAATAGCTCCGTTCTTGAACTTGATTTCCAATGGGAACGTCCACCGGGCAAGGGTCTCTACCAGACCTGAAACTGTTGCGGTTCGTTTCACATCGCCCCGCTGTTTGCGTGCCTATTGCGAAAGTCAAAGGTAAAATTGGACAGATTTACATGTATGTTTGTTGTGTAGGAAAGTATCAAATGCCTGAGGCTGTTTGGAGCTTTGAAGGAGTCGTCTTCAGTTTGCAGTTCGGTTTGTTATGTTGTTCAAAGCCTAGTTCAAGCCCTGATACTGACGTTAATTCCTATTAAGTGCTGATGTTATAACTACAAAGCTTACGGAAATGTTAACTTAAAAGTATTTTCTCTTTAATATTGAGACTACAAATAACCATAGATTTGGACTGGGAAATGGACACATTAAAATTTCGAAATAGATAGTACAGAAATCTTTTCTTGAAGTAACACTAACAAAGTAACGGCCAACGACTAAATTGAAATGAATAACCTGACATTTTCTATCAAACGACTCAAATATCTTGTGCCCAACATTCCTCGAAATATCTGCCACTACTCAAACTTTCTGATAAAATGTAACAAAGGCTGTCAACCAACAAACTCGAGAGATAGACAGATCCATTCTCGCAGCTTGTTATCCATTAAGCGTCCATAATTGGTAATACGAAACCGCTCCAGGATAGCTGTTATGAAGCATACAAATTCTACCAAAACCCTTTAATCCTGTGAGACGGTTATTTCACTTGTTCCCTCGACGGAGTAACTCCCCAACCCCCAGCAGTTGATGAAATTCGGTGCCTTTAGCTGTTTTCCTTTTTAACAGTATGGAATAATATTTTTAAAATAACTAATAACTACTTTTAAGATTTACATAAATATTAACGATAAACAACACTAAAACTTTACATAAATACTGAAAACTAAAATACTAGTTGGTTGATGGATTTATTTACGTAATCGTAAATTTAGTATTTATATCATAATAAAAAAGTTTATTACTTAATGTGTATCTACTAAAGGCTAAAATCAATGGATAAAAAAATATGCTTAAAGATATATTCAAGATCACAATCCTTCAATCTTGTTTAATAAAAACCAAGTATAAGATATTCTATATAGTTTATTGATCTCTCCTACTGCATATAGTGTGCATACTGTAAAATTCATTGTAAGCTTAAGAAGCGGTATTTGTAATACTTCTCAGGTGTACGTTTCTTTGTGAAATGGATCTCTTGGGGCTAGGTGGCAGCGCTGATGTTATTTAAATGCGTTTGTACACGGCCGGGGAATTGATATGCATTATAACATTAATGGGGTTGAAAACTCCAGAAGTAATTTAGTGGTTTATTGTTTAGAATAATCAATTTAAGTAACCAAAGATATGTAATTGAAAAAATAAATAAGAACAAAATAGTTAAGTATATTACAATACAAATAATATATTACAATAAGTCACAATTTTAAATGAACTTCTATTTTTTTACACCAAAGTGTTCTTCGGAACCTTTTTCTTACTTATTTGTTAGATTGTATTTGATAGACATAAAAATCACAATGTCCATTATTTAACTTGTTTTCAATCTTTGATATACCAGTGCATTATTGATCGAAGTATACCACTGTAATAGCACTTCGTTTTTTTAGTTTACGGCACACAAAGAAAACAAAAGTTACTAACGCTGATTTCTAAGTATACCCGATCTCAAGCAAAAGTTCAGAACAGTTCATCTTCAAACCGTAACATAACTTATATTTCCATTTGGGATTTCCACACAAACTCCCTAAGCCAATTTACAGAAGGTAGAGAAAACGTTTTGTTGTGCAAAAAAACTTTTACCTAAAATAAGAAAAACCTGTGGGAAGTGTGTCTGTCATAATAATAACATTATATTCTAGCTTCGCTTATATTTTTTATTTTTCCAAGAATTTCTAAAAAATCAACATTATTTCCTTATATGATTTTATTCGTCACTTGTTTTAAAGAGTTTACAGGAACAATAATATAATCATCGCCACAACAATAACTAATTTGAAATTCCGCATTCGCGCTCTGTTTATTACATTGCCATGATGCCGTACGTGCAAAACAAAAAAAGCCATAAAATATTTTCAAATCACTGCCTAGTCTCAAAACTCCTAATAATTCCCAAGATTGTAGGGCTGAGGTTATACCATAAAGAAGGATGTTCTATATAATTTCGACTCGCGTTTTTTATAAAATAAAATTTGGCTGAAAACGCGTAAAATATTACAGAAAAACGGACTTTATATCAAAGTCATAAAACTCAAATTACGCAATACTGATCAGTTTTTTCGTAGCGAAGACTGTTGGTGTCGTAAAAATGCAGCCAACGGCTCGTCGGAAACTTGAGTATAACCGAAGGGTCCCGGACGCGTGCCCTGAATACTTAAAAACTTTGTAAAAAATTTCATGTGCAACCAGACTACAAAGAAGTATAATATGAACATCTTACAGCATGGTACTCCATACTATATATACCTATACAATAATACACACACGTATATTTCGGGAAGGGGTGACAATGTCTAAAAGCTTTAAGACTACGTGTTGGTAAAGTATAGGTGACTGCGTCAAAATATGTGCATATTTTAGTAAGTCTATTTTGGAAGACGGTGTTAAAGCTTTTCGATGTCTACGAAAGTGCTACGTCGGTGCTACGGAGCGCTACGGAGCGCTACGAACTTTGTAGCGCAAATGAGTTTTAAACACATTGTCATTACAGTTTGCATCATATTTTACTACTATAGTTTAAGAGTTACCAAGAAATTTTATGCTTTGTAGCTTGTGCCAGTCATTGATCTTTATTTTTCAATATTATCATTATTTTTTAGAAATCTTTTAAATAGAGTTTTTTCATTTTAATCGACTTTCATACCAAACGGCATAAATATGCTATGTTTCAATATTAGCTTCAAATTTACAAACCAAAAGCCGCTTGCTTTGCAAAACACTACCATCAAAAGCTAGACTCATTCAGATTCTAACACAACAGTACAGTTCCTCAAACATGTCTGTATCTGATACCTTAACAATGCAAATCCCAACCTTGAAGTCTTTGTAACAAGACTCAAAGTTTCTTGAGATATTTTTTTTTGTGTGTGCGGTGTATCTTCACATCTAAGGGATCACCACAAGTGTTGTGGTTCTATTCAAGCTCGCACGCTCTCGTTATGGGAAGGAGGGTAGCTTTTGAGATACCAGAGATTCGTGTGTTAGGTTATGTTTTGGTTGGAAATATGGTATAGTTTACTTTGATACTTACCGAGCATTCAAAATAATGCATAAAACCAAAGTAACTTTACCTCTTATCAAATCACTAGCTGGTGCGCGCGACTTCGTCCGCGTGGAATAGTTATTACCATAACTACGGTTCTAGTGAATTAACCTTAAAAGATAGACATATACTGTTGCCGACATTTTCTTAGACCATTTCAAGAGAAATCATTCTTTCATACACATTTTTTTGTTATCTTGAACAGTTTTCGCAGCGCACGCAACGGAAGCCCTCAAAGATGAATAATTTTCCCCTATTTTTTTCACATTTTCTATTGTTTCTTCGCTCCTATTAGTTGCAGCGTGATGTTATATAGCCTAAAGCCTTCCTCGATAAATAGTCTATTCAACACAAAAAGATTTTTTCAAATCGCACTAGTAGTTCCTGAGATTAGCGCGTTCAAACAAACAAACAAACAAACATACAAACAAACAAACAAACTCTCCAGCTTTATAATATTAGTATGGATTTGTAAATTTACTTCTTAGCAAAAGGGTTCGTCCAAAGTTATTACTTAGTTTACTGTTTCCTGGAAAAAATCGCTGTTAGCGATAAGGTCGCCAGTTTGGGCACTATTTTTAAGTCTTTTGTGTTTACGTATTACAATAAAGAGTTATATAATCTATCAAAGCATTTTTGATCGTATTTCATGACATCATGCGAGTTGGTTGATACTGGTTGTTATGGTATTTTAAGTAGTTTCCCATGGTAAATACCGTTATATGATTTTAAAAACTGTAGGTACCAACATTCCCTATATTAACACGAAAAGAAAATACCTACGTAAATTCCTGGTTATTTCAAAATCACACATTAAAGTCTTCAAATCATGTTGAAAGAAACAAATCTCAAGAAAATTACTCAGGAATCGAATTTCAAATATCATACAAAACATACCAACTTCATCGCACATCTGTTCCAGCCGTGTCTAAAGTTCCAAAGACAGTCTAACTTACGCAGAAGAGTAACTTGGTTAAAAGTGGCGTCGTCACGTGCCAAGGAATAAATTGCGGTAAAGTTCGTTAACGAGACGCTTGGCAACCATCGCGGTCGTTACGTGTGTATCTTACTATAGTGTCATTAATTTTACGTTGTCATGGTATTTGTATCATTTATTTAGTTGTTCTGTAATTTTAATTCTATGGGCAAAACGGCTTGGCAAGTGTTGTCAGAATAATAATATGTCTTTATTGCACACCAACATGAAAGAAATACATGAAAGGATAAATTTCTGATGACGTACATATGGGCGGCCTTATCGCCTTAAGCGATTTCTTCCAGGCAACCTTTGGATGGACACGATTAGCTGAGAAGAAAAGGGTCAGAGGTGTACTAAAACAAATATAAGGAATTTATAAATATATACAAAAAAAAATCCTAACTACAACAACAAATACCTTCACAATCAAGTAATTATAACACATACACTACTTACATACAGAATAATAAATTACAGATTTGCCAAAGTGTTGATGAGTCCAACATAGCTTGCTTATAACAGTAATGTGTATGACAGCAACAAAACTAGCATTACACATTTTTAAATTGTTTGTTTCACCCTGCATTGCTTGTTTTTCCAGCCAGACTACAAAATACATGCTTACATGTTAATGGATGATTAAACCGCTTGAACTAGCGGTCTCCCATTAAAATTATAAAGGCGAATGTTTGGGCGCGAAAGTATGCGCGAGAACTTGATATAACAATATTCCATTTATGAACTTCCTCTGTGGCATATCCTGTCATTAATTAATTTACTTACGTATATTCTCCTTGTTTGTCTCCAGGATGTTCCGGCCAGAACCTGCGTATATTCCCCAACCAGAAGCAGCAGACGGTGGCGGTGGGCAAGTCTGTGGTGCTGACGTGCCAGGCGGACGCGCCCGACCCGGCGCTCGTCACGCAGCCCCAGTGGAAGGACCCTAAAGGACTTGTCATTAATGAAGCCGCGTACGTATATTTTCTTCACAATTAAAATTCTTTGTTACCACCCTTTGTATACCCTATACTGTGTTCTTCATGTACCAATTTATGCATAAGATCTGCAATATAACATAATAATGTAATTGAAAACACAACCCTTTAAAAGTGACATTTCCAAAAGTGTTTTCTTAGCGGATGATGCCTATGTCATAACATCTACCTTCATTCCAAATTTCAGCCCAATCTGTCTAGTGGTTTGGGCTGTGCTTTGATAGATCACTATATCAGTGAGTCAGTCACCTTTGGGTTTTATATATTTTGTTTATCTGATTGCTTACTTCCAACCAACTAAAATCAACTTCCCTCCCACACAGAGCTGGAACGCGACCAGAAATCTACACGGAGCCGATGCCAGCGAAGCAGCTACAATACCTGTACATATCGTCTATAACCCCCGCCATGGCTGGCAACTACACCTGCGTGGCGACGTACACCAACATGCCTCTCAGTGCCAGCGTGGTGTTGGATACTTTCAGTGAGTATTCAATTCATTTATTCACGTATAAAGTCTTAACATACATATGTAAGTACTAATATCATAGAATATGCTACACAAATTACAATATCTCGTCAAATTTAATTCATTACAATAAGCTTTAAAAAATTTGATTAAAAATTTTTGTTATTAAAATCATGTCAAACATAATAGATACAGATAGTGGTTCAGCGACGTAGCGAAATAATATTTGAATTGCATGTGCCTATATCAAAAGGCGAATTCATAGGAATTTTTGCTTTGCGGACAATATCATCATCATCATCAGCCTAATGGGACCCACTGCAGGGCATAGGCCTCCACCCTCTTACGCCAATACTCCCTGTCTTGAGCTGTTCTTGCCCAGATGTTTCCTTCTAACTTTCTAACATCATCAGTCCATCCTGTGCGGCAATATAGGCACGCAATTCAGTTAAACAAAATTTTGCTGATTCACATGTCTAAAAATAAAAAATAAATTGAAAAGAAATTGTAATATTCATCATCAATGTGAATATTGCTTAATACTAATGCTTACTTATGTTTTAATGGAGCCCCTAAGGAAAAATACTCTATTGTAACTACGTATTGCTGTGGTATTGCCCAGATCACTATGACATTATGTCAAACTAAGTTTAATAGTAGTTGCCGGTATAAATACAAGTACCTAACTTTGCTTTTTGTAATGCAAAATTGAATAAGTTCAAAACTAGTAAAGCCCATAAAGTAAAAAAAAACATGCCGTTAATTATCCTTGACTAAACACTTCAAGTTCAATAAACATTCACATTTGATTAATTTATAGTGTGCATTAATTAGTATTTATTTCTACTTTATTTCCTTTACAGTCGCGATTACCTGGACTAACGCCAACGAGAACCAATACGCGACTAAAGGGAAGGACTTCAAGGTTATGTGTGAAGTGACAGCGGAGCCAGCGCCCTCTGTCGACTGGTTCAAGGAGGGAAACCCTGTAAATATTACACCATATACTATATTAAAATAATAGTCTCTTATTTTGGTACATAATTCTAACATGAAAGAGGAATACAATAAACCAACAACACACAATTTCAAAAATGTATTAATAATTTATGAAAATGTATTATTAATTGACTGGCCTGTTAGCTTAGTTGGTAGTGGCTCTGCCTTCTAATCTAGGGGTTGCGGGTTCGATTCCCGCGTGACACAAGTATTTATGCACTTAAAAAAAAATATGTATAATTACTTGTGTTGAGTCTGGTCGTTTGTATGTATAATAAGTATGTATTTACAAAAGAAAAGTATATAAGTATTATATCCGTTACCTAGTACCCACGACACAAGCGTTTGCTTAGTGTGGGGCTAGATGGCGCTGTGTGCAATGTCCCGGAATATTTATTATTATTATCTTTATTTCTCTTCACAGACTCTCGGGCCTTACGCCCGGTATTTTTAAGGCATCAGTGGGGCCGGAGCCAACACTGAGAGGCCTTTTACAATATTATACTTAAAATTAAGTAAAAATTACAGATAGAGGATGTTAGGTATATAAAGTAACTATTGCAGACATGGTATTAATGTTACAGGCTATTGTGTTGAGTTGTTCATTGACTTAATTAAACTGGTCTATTGTACGAGGAACGGCACCCGCCAGTTATGCCTCATTCATAATAAAATATAGCGGGTGATGACTTGCCACTCACTAAATGGGCCCTCCACAAAAGGCAGCCTAAGATGACGCCGGAAGGGCAACATTGGTGTGAGTGGCTTAGGGTGTCGAGAGGTGTGCTGCGCTTCTTATTATTATTATTATTATTAATCGCTTTTATAATATTAATTTATTAAAATAATAAGAAACAATATTTACACATATTAACACTAATAGAACTAAAAAAGTGTATTTACATCTAAACTAAATTTAAACAATCTACATGTGGTATGGAGCCAAGAACGCTGGCTGCATTCCCACGCTGGATTGCTATAGAAATCCTTTGCACAAGGAGCCAGCGTTCTTGTCTCTAGTGATGTCAATCGACATTTTATTTAATTTTTTTATAAAAGACTTCGTGCTTTTTCCCCACGGACCAAAAGTTTCGAAGCCAAGCGGTACGAAAATATAATCAGTCGATAATGATGTATATTTTCGCCGCTTGGCTTCTTCTGCTGCGTCCGCCGCGGCTCCTGCCGCTTGTACTGTTCCACTGAGGCGAAATTATTAATTGAATAGCAAATATTTTTGTACACACAATACAGTAAGATATCTAAACACACAATTTCAAAAATGTATTAATAATTGAATAGCAAATATTTTTGTACACAATACAGTAAGATATCTAATATTTTAATGCAAACTGCGTTTAGAAGTTTCTAATTATTAATTTCATTTAAAATCATTTATTTTTGTAACAAAAATAAATCTTGTCTTTTACGTTCATTCAGTATAATCTTTGTTAACATTGTTTTTCTTTACAGATTTCAACTGGAGACAGATACGTGATTCACTCCAACGGGCTGATGATTAAAAACGTGGAAGAAAGTGATGATGGTACCTACACCTGCAGAGCTGTTGTCATACAAACTGGAGAACTTGCTGAAAGGAATATTAAATTAGAGGTTAGTAATTTTTACAATGATTTGATCAGATCAGGTAACTAATGTTAGCGTTCTTATATAAGTCATTCCTTTACTCACTACTTAATCACTTCTATTACTTACATGGTTTTCAGTTTTTGTGTGCAGTGTAATCCAAAATAACAATGTCAACTCAAAATAGAATGGAAAGAGTATAGAATATAATTGTTTACAAACTAAAGATGTAATTCTAACCTGTAAAGTACAAATATTGACAAACGTGGTTCCTAAACCATGATGAAGTAGGAAACCAAAGCCAATAGCATATCATACAGTCTAGTGAGACGAAAGTGGCTGTGGATACTTATAATGATGTTCAAACTATACAATATTAACACCCCCCAGGTCTACACAGCCCCAGAGATGGAAGATCGTGAATCCCGTGTAGTAATCAAGGAGGGTGAATCTGCGGCGATTACTTGCAAGGCCAGGGGCAAGCCTCCGCCAACTTACACGTGGATTAAGGCCTCAACGCGAGAGGTAAAAGTTTTAATTGGAAATTTATCTAGAAGTTATAATGCTGGATATATGTTCCGTCTGGTATTTAATGAAGATGGTAGAATTTCGGCGCTATATTTAGCAGTTAACTATTACACTTAGAAAACTTTAAGCAAGAACGGTCTCACTTGTTTAGCAAAGAACATCGTAAAGCGACGCACGTTTCGCTACGTTCCAAGTACCGTCCTTAGGCCGAGTTGGTTTACGACGTGTTTGCTAAGTGAGTCCGTTTTTGTTTTATGAGCTAATTTGCTTTTAATCTAGAAATGTTACGGAAATATGAAACTAACAAGTCGCTATCCTGATGAAATAAATTATATCCAATCAGTAGGTATTAGGTACTCATATTTTCCCTCATGTTCAAGAAGTAAAATATTTGGATTTTTGCTTTTAAACATTTTCTAATGAGAACTGTCGTTTCTAGGTATAATAATTTGGTATCATTACTTCATTTCTGTTTTACCAGGATGTCCGTTTTTCCAGCAATGATTAGTAAATTTTCGACACAACTCCCATACGAAACTTACTTTCCTTTATCTTTTCAGAACTTAGCAACAGCATCAAGATACAGCGTCAATGAAATTACTGGCTTGCTTACATTCGACCGAGTAGAAGCGGGTGACTACGGCAAATACATCTGCAGCGCTCTCAACCAAGCTGGTCAGAACGAGACAGAGATCGAAGTCGAAGTACTAGTCAAGCCTAAGATATTCGAACTTTTTAATACGACTTCTCCGGAACAACAAGAAGGAAAGCTGGAGTGTAAGGCAAGTGGACGACCGGCGCCTAGGATCAGCTTTAGAAGGTCACCTAATGGAGAACGGTTTTTGAACGGACCTAATGATAATGGCAGGTTCGTAAATAATACCTACTTATTAAAAGACTTAGAATCTTATCTGGATATTAGCGAACACAATAAAGCAAGATACAAAAAGCAACTGCATCTTTCTGGATCGCTTAATTTCAGGTGTTGAAAAGTATTAACGTTTTTGAACTTACTATTATAACATAACCTAATACGTGCACAACCTGGAATGAAACGATAACCTTATAAGTCAAAACAGTAAAGTGTGATTTTCTATGATAAGTTATTTAATTCTCAAGCAATATGTTTTGTTAGAAGAATTACATAGCTGATATACAAATATTTTCTTGTATATTTTGACAGGATTCATATTGAGACGACCACGCGTCAAACCGGTGACCAGATGCAGTCCACTGGAGTCATTACCATATCAAGACTGAACAGAACTGACGATGGATTGTATGAATGTATTGCTGAAAACGATGGTAAACAAAGAATTATTGTTTTATTTTATACAATAGAAAAATGACACGCCAGGCCCCTGTACCTTATTTCTCAGAAGAGCTTTTATAAAAATCTGGTTTTTTGAACGACAATCTGTTTAAGTTTCCTGTTATATCAATGTTCTGGTGCTCGCATTAGTTGATTTCATCGCGACATCGCGTAAAAATGAATTTGATGAGATAATTAAACTGAACGTCGTACTAGATATCTTTGGTTAATATTTTTAAATAAGTACGACAATCTGTTTAAGTTTCCTGTTATATCAATGTTCTGGTGCTCGCATTAGTTGATTTCATCGCGACATCGCGTAAAAATGAATTTGATGAGATAATTAAACTGAACGTCGTACTAGATATATTTGGTTAATATTTTTAAATAAGTACGAATAAAGTTGAGTTTAAAGAAAATTAAATAATGTTAAAATTACAGGTGGACTAGCCAGCAAGAATGGTCTGCTGACGGTACAATTCAGACCTACATTTGAGAACATGCCTACAATTCCAGTCTGGAGTTGGAACGGACAGCCTGTGAACCTCACCTGCATCGCTGAGAGTATCCCTAACGCTACTATTAAATGGAAGTAAGTTGAAAATGTAAATTACTAGTTTAAGAACATAATGCGTATACCTATATTTATTTTACTGACTTCATTTCGATGTTCTCATAGCAAAGTTGATTTTTATTGTGGAAACGAACAACTTAATATAAAAAACAATCAGTTTGAGCGTATTTCTACTTGTGTTTAGGAATCTAATCGCACACGTCAAATATCATACCTGCTTATTTTTGTCCACGGATTTTTCAGAAACTATATAACGTTGTACCGATTTCATTCATATTCTTGTGTCAAGTGTGCATTATCTTCCACATATTTTCTCATAACCAATCTCTGTTTTCAGGTTCCGCGAATTGGACTTGGTAGAGACTCCTCATGTCAGAATCTTCGGTTCCGGACCAGTCAGCATTGTCCAGATTACACCTTTGGACCGAGGACTATATGGCATCTACAAGTGTATAGCCACAAATCTTCTAGGAGAAGCCGAACATATCATTCAGTTCAGAGAAGCGTTCCCGCCACCACCCGTTGTTCAAGTAAGATTTTAAACTATGAGTATTAAGTAGTAATAAAATTCATTTTATAAAGATGTCTGTGAAAAGGGTGTGCCTTTTTTAGTTGCAATTCTCCGTAATAAAATTATCTAATGTTCTCTGTGTTTCCTTCTCGAATACGTCTTGATTTAACTTTTTTATCAACAAAGCAGCAAGCAGAATTATCAAAATATGAAGATGTCAACTTCTATTTAATCAATTTAATTTTTCCTTTACATATTTTTATTTGTTTTTTTACAGGTCAAACAAGAAGTAATAACAGCAACTTCTGTGTCTTTCGGCATCGTTGGTCCAGCGGAAGACATGGGTCCACCGATCCTGGCTTTCACTACTCAGTTCAAAGAGAACTCCAACTTTGATTGGAACCTGGCTAGGAACAGAACATGGTCTGTCAATTCTCCGTACATTGTCGAAGATCTGCAGCCGATGTTTACATATGACTTCAGATTTGCTGCCGTCAACCAAGTAGGGCCAGGCAGTTGGGGTGCACCCATGACTGTTATTATGCCTAAACGGTACGTATATTTTATTGAAATTCATTTACTAATTTTAATTTTATTTTTATACAAGACTCGCACGAATCGCTTTGATTCTACCTTCATAGTAAGGACAGCGAGACTTTGGAACTCTCTACCTGGAGCCCTGTTCCCAGAAAATTATAACCCAGGGGTCTTCAAATCTAGAGTAAATAGGTTTCTTCTAGGCAAGCGTGCTACATCTTAGACTATAGTGGTGCTTAACATCAGGCAGGCTATAGTCAAACGTTAGCCTATTTAATGTAAAAAAAAATTGTATGCCATATAGACATACACTTGTTTAAAACTGCATTACATTGCATTGCATTACATTTGCCTAAAACTAGCCAAATATTGAGTAACATTAATGATATATATGATACAACCGTTTATTTATTTATTACATCTTCAGATTTCTCTGTCTGTTTTTATAAAAGGAGCATGTTTCATTTGATGTTGTCAGTGATGATCTATGTATAACTGAAATGTATCGTGAATTTAGAAAATAGTCATACATCTTAACCTAACTGTATAATTTCACACTTGGTTTATTTCAGATCACCTCCAGAGCTTCCCAAATGGAGGGAGAATCTCAGCTCAGAGTCTCTCATCCACGGCAAGTACGCAGACAGATACGAGCTGAGGTGGAGAGTGCCGGCGCATAACGGAGAGCCTATAGACATGTATGACATCACGTACTGCCCAGTAAGTTGACATGTTATAAAGATGGATAACTATACAATATGAATTTGAAAATGTATATGCTTACTACTTCTGTTCGATTCAAATTTTGTACAGCTATCGTGACAAGACCCTATAAAGCGGCTGAAATCTAAATTAAATTGAAAACTACTCTCTGTGTGACGTATACAGCCAATATGTTATTAATTTTCTTGTAATAATTTTATAAATAATAAACAAATATATCACTCCATCCTACCCATGATATAAGTGATAGCTTAGTATGGGGCTAGATGACGCTGTGTCCTGTTTTTTTTCACAGAACAAATTTATTGAATCTATTCTTATTTGGTCATAAAAATAGTGAGTCTGTACATTTTTTTGTATTTTAGGTCATGAAAGAGGTTGGCGAATGGCGAGTCGCAGCTGAGAACCTTTGCATTAAGGAAGAGCTCAAGTCGTCAGAGTCCATAAGCTATGAGATCCGTGCTCTGCACCCGGACACTCGGTACAGGATCCACCTGCGAGCTCACAACGTGCTCGGCTTCTCTCAGCCGGCCCAGCTCTACGTTCAGACTGCCCTCGGTGAGTACAACCAAGAGAGTAACGAAGTGCCTCTCCAAGCCGGGTTCTATGACGTCTACACGGCAGCGTCAGAACCGCCCACAGATTCTTCACACGCCATCTCATCTTGTGTTCACATCCTTTCCGCGACTCTCGTTCTGTGTTTGTTTTTGTGACTGTGACCTTGAAGTGCAGTGTTTAATTTTATTTTGTGCTCCTAGAGTTTTCGATTTATTTTCCATTAATAATTTAATACCAGTGGTTCTTTTCTTTCGAGTACATTAGTAGTAAGCGCAGTTAACCAGATCATGTTTAATTTATTTTAATAATTTCTTCTGTAGTTGTTCATCATGTTTTTTGCTTTTTCATTGTCAACTCTTGCCGTCACATTTTAACAAATACGATTAATTTTAGGTACAAATAATTCTTGAACAATAATAATTATTGAAATGTGCAAATTATTGTGATGTTTGAGAGTTTTGTATTGTGTGAGCATGGTTTTGTTTTATTTTGTAACCAAATACGACGCTTTTGTTTTGTCATTAGAGTATGATTTTAAAATTGGCATTTAATATGTTAAAATTGTCGAATTTATATTATGTTGGTGTTAATTTCATTCATGGTAAGTTCCATTTGCTTTTTATTGTTTAAAATTATTAACCGTAAATTTAACGTGCTTTATATCTATCTGCTGTATGATTATCTCTATAAAATATTTTCTAGGTAACCCAAATGGATGTCCAAGTCATTTCACACGGTTTCACACTAGACTGGAACTAATGTCTGCAGTGTTAACATTTTATTTTTTAATTACAATTTAAACCCTTGCTAGTAAAACTATTACAAGTAAGTCCACAAGACGACTGCTGTTGTTTAGGAAAAATATTCTTTGTGATACAATTTGTTACTATGTAAATAAATTTATTGTTAACTATATTCTACTGATAACTAACTAAACACATGTTTTCAAATTTGTTTGGCCACAGACTATAGTTTAAAAAAATAATGTTTATCGAGTTGTAGTATGAAAGGCCTCATAAATGCACTAATCATTCAGTTATCTACAGTAGGTAGTTCATTAAGCATTTACAATTAACACTGCCAAAATATAAAATCGTAAGTAAGTGTTTCAAGGCCAAAAATATCGTGGCAAAATTAAAAATTAGGAAAGTAAGCATTATTAAGGTTTTGTGTACGACTTTTTGATGACTGTTTTTTGTCGTTTTGATGTAGAGATAACATTAAGATGAATAGAATATGATGTGTTATGTCGTCCATCTGAAAGAATGGAATGCTAAAGGAATGATCAACATAAGTTAAATAAAACCACCTGCGTATTATGATAGGAAAACTCTAAGATATATGAAACTGTAGTTAGGCAACAATTTTACTCTACGTGCAGTATATAGATTACTATGTGATCTGTTCATAGAAAGAAAAAAATATGACCAATGTGGGAAGAAAATAAATGTTTCAAAAACGATTTTTGTTATTTTTGTGAACTTACTAATTCAGTGAATAGTTCTGATTGTGTCTATTCCGAGAGCATGCAACTAAGTTGGCCAAACTGCATCATAGATTTTGATAGTTTTAGGATTCTACTTTCAAGTCACATTATGATGCTATATAAATTCTACTATTATTTTTACGAACTAGTAATGTTCTATTATGTGAATGATTTATTTGAAGAGAGGTTTGATGTTACGTAAATGTTAATAAGTTTCGTGTTCTTTCTACTAATTTTGAGGACAAAATACATTGTTTCATTAATATTGATCGTTCATTTTGCTTTCAACGTTTTGAGTAAGTCTCAATCGCATGCTCTCTGTTTTTTTTTTGCTCAATAACTATATTATAGTTATCTTTAACACATACAATTAGAACTATTTGCTGTATTTTTAAGAAATCATTGTATAAAGAATTTTATTTGAGCCGTAGGTCCTAAACTCCTTTACCCTGAAGTAGATAATCCATAGAACCTCTCCCCATAATTATTATAACATAACCAAAAAGAGAAAGCTGTCAAGATGCGTATCAAGAAATCCTATAATATTTTTGTTTTATGTTCGTATGAAGTGTTTGTGTCGCCCTGACTGAAATTTGGGTAAATATATTTTACATTAATATGATATTCATTATAGCCAATAATCCTGCTAGCTAGACTCCTTTGGAATGTACTAATGACTACTTGCATGTTCTCTGTGTACTCCCCTCAAACGAACAGAGCTAACTCACGGCAGTCCCTCTATGTAGCATGATCTATATCGATAGAATCCTCGACTACATACTTACGTTAAGCGTTTAATATCATAGTATTTGTATTTTAAATGTATCCATCATTACTGTTGTCATGTTAGATGACACTCATTATAGCTACATCCTGGATATATTTAACAAATCTAGATGTTATTAATTTTACCTGTATTACGAGCATGAATGATTTTATTTATTGAATTATCTTTTGAAATATTTCTATTTGGTACTTAGCAGTCCCTTTCATTGTATTCAGTCATGTTTAGAACTAGTAGAACATGTTATAAGTGTTGTAGTTTTAAATTAATAAGGTACTGATTATTCACTTTAAAACTGCAAACACGACAGGGATAAAGGTGATGGTCTATATTATTCAAAATTGTATTTTTTCGATATATATCCGTATTTTATAAATAGATTGTATACGAGTCATACCTATTATTATAATTATAATATATTTTGCTTCAAATTTTAAAACCGTTGTCATGGGGTTTGAACATAATTATGTTTTGCTGTGGACAAAATTATTTGGAATGTTTGCATCTTGACAACTTTTCTTTCTTCCGAATTATTATCGTTAATTTTAAGGTACCGAATTATGCATCATCTTTTTCTCATACTGTCGTTCATTTTCATTCAAACCCCATTTCATTTCAGTGGAGAGCTTTCGAGAATAAAAATTCTTTATTTATACATTTATCTTAAAGTTTATCTTGTCATTGGTGATTGGGTGCACGTGTTCTTGATCTGAAAGCACTCCTTTAAAGTCACCAAAATTACTGGTTGTAACAAATTCTTTGTCATTTAGATTTCTTTGTTCTTCATCGCACAATTCAGCATTTGTTACAGTCACTGTCTCATCTAACATCTTCGGCTTCCTTGACATGATGCGTAAAACTAACAATAGAAAGAGCAGTAGATACCTAGTTCACTGCATTTGAATCCTCAGTAATTCTTGCTTCTACTGCTCTCGTGTCTTATTTTCATAATTCTAACTCTTGTTGTATTTGGGCAGGTGTGGAACGTTCTGGATTCGCTCCGTCGCAGTTGTTATCAAGTGGCGCCATCATCGGACTGGCCCTGGCTGGCGTGCTCATCTGCCTGATCATCGTCGACCTGTTGCTGTTCTGCTTCCGACGACAAGGAGTCATTGCAACTATCTGCGGCAGACGCGGCAAGAAACACCAAGAAGACGAAGCTAAACTTGGAAGGTATATATTATATAACTTAGAAAAATTCAACATTCATGCTCTAATCAGTTACTCGTATTCATCAACGAGCACATCATCGTAACCAATGTGTTTTGTTTTGTTCCGAGTCCGTTCCTTGTTCCTATATGTGTGTCGATTAGAGATGTTTCTGCCCACTAGTCTGTACGGTTGGCGCTTCCCGCTCCCTTATTGCAGCACGAAGCCGCGCGCGCCGCCGTCCCCGGCCCCGCTGCCGCCGCCGGTCAAGCTCGTCTCCACCCCGACGTAAGGCCACCAGCCATACATTGCCACATTGCCTGCATGCTATCTCTGTGCAAAGCAGGCCGCGAACACTGTAAAGTTTTGTTGCAATGCGCCTGGGCCTAACCGATTTGTATGTACAGATTTGCAGAGCTTGGCGTTTGCGCCTTAGTGTGAAAACGGCTGTAGTTATTTTGTGCTTTTAAATTCTAATGTGAATTAGTAGTGTAAATTGTAATAAGTTCAATTATCAGGTAATTACAAAAATAAAGTTGATTGGAATCTGGAACATCTCTTACGACGGTTTTTAATTATTTGGCTTTGTGTTCAATTTCGTTGGTGGTCCTGAGCATTTCACCTTTGTTAATAAGATTACAATAACCATTAGTATTATTTGTACCATTTAACTTGCACATTCCACTAACTTGTACATTTGTCTCTCCCCACGCTGCCCTGTGTAGTTACATACCGACCACGCCAGTGTAAGATTCTAAACATTCATTCAATTCGTACTCTTCTGTACTTGTGTTATACATTAATTATTTCATTTTTGCGCATTCGTAACTGCTTTGGATCTGTGTTAATTATTTTCAGCGATTAATTTGTATATTTGCTTTGTCCGTTGTACATTTTTGTGAATATTTTTTGTATACATTGTAGCAGTGTGGTATTAGAGTTGTACATATATAAATTGCTGTATAAATAGGCTTCATTACTGCTGATTGCAGAGTAATCTTGTTTTATATTTGACAGGGATGAAAAGGAGCCCCTCAAGGACACAGATGACGGGCTCAAGAGGAACTCTTCGGTTGAGTTTGACGGTCACAGAGTGTATGCCACCAGCGGAGGGCCAATCATCGGCAAGAATTCTGCAGTTTAAAAGATGCTCCTAAATAATTGGAGTAGAATTTTGATTCTCATATTTATAACGAGTATGCTTGTGTCTTGTGCGGAGCGCGACCAGTATTTTAACTGCCAAATTGAAATTAATATAGAAATCGGCTTTAAACTATATCCATCACGTTTGCTATAACTATATTTTTATACAACCCTATATATATTTGTAACCTTTACAATATCTATGACCCTTTTTGTGATAATATAGTCAGGAAGTCTTATAATAAACACAAACGCATATTCCGCTTCTCTAGGTACAAACTGTGCCTTCTATAGTGAACGTATTAATATACCTCTATTTTTGACACTATGAGGGTATTCTATGTTAGATGTAAGTGTATATAACAATTTAAATCGTTAAGTTTTATTTAGCGGTCGTGTAGTAACATCACGATGTTTTTGTATTATTTTTATCGTCACAAATAGATAAATATTACGTGTACATTTTTATACAACATTTTATATTCATAACACAATAATGCTGGCATTTATATTTTTATTCCCATGTATTTTTTATTATAAAACTTATCCGTCTTATTACAAAACGTGGTTTAAATATTAGTCCGGGACTTTGAAAATAAAAAGTCGGTTCTTGTTGTTCAAACATCACATATAAAAAATCATCAAAAGTTAACTGCAAACTGGGACATTGATTCATCATTGGTTACATTTTGACAGTTAGATTATTATGACAGCAGACAGACACATTTTGAACAAAAAGAATGGACTGCATAATATTCAAAGTTGTGGACTAATAATTAAACCACGTTTTGTAATAAGGTCCATATAGATTTGTGGTTGTCGATTATTAGTAGAATATAAATCAAGTGTTATGTTCTCGTTCTTACCTTGTCTTGTCTAAGTGTGTACTTAATGAGCGAATTTGCCTACTTAAATCAGTCATAGCCTGTTAACATTAAAACTTAGGTAACTTAGAATTAAGTTCTAGCTATAACGCATGTAAATATTAGTTAGTGTAAATAATGATACTTATAAGAAACTATTCATTCATCTTATCTGAATTATACAAAAGTTCACCAACATACATTCCTTATACACAAAATTACTTTTTTTGAAGAAATTGATAGTAATTGAACTTTATTTTGAACACAACTTAAAATCCACCATAAAATAATGCTACATAACTAAAAAAAAAATTACTTTATATGTATAAACTGCACATTTAAAGTCAAATTATTTTTATTAGTTCCATAGAATTTTAGGTATTGAGTATTAATAAATAGTTTTTATTGTAATTTTCAATATATCTCATATTAAGCTATTCCCTATTACTTAAAATATTTTCTTGTGAACTTTCTTTATATTTTATTATTCAGATCAATTAGAAATTCTTGTATTATTTATTTTGTAAGTTTTTATTTCCTATTAAATTATAGGGTGTACTAGATATTACAATAGAATAAGTTTTGATATTTTAATGGGTATCTAAAAGCCATGTATACAATTCAATTTACATAGTTTAAACTAAGAAGTAGTACTACTAAAGCTCCAAAAATATGTATCTAGGTATTTAAAGTCAGTCAAAACTCGTTTATATATGAACAAAAGATAGAAAAAATAAAGCATAGTTTACACGGAGCCAACACTGGTTTCCAATAAGACTGGCAGCCAGTGCTGGCTTGGTAGTGGCCTTGTGTAAACAGTTTTTCAAGCCAAGCCAGCGCTGGCTGCCAACGCTGGCGAAAATAGAGCGACCGTCTATTTTTCTAGCCAGTGACCTCCGCCCGCATACCCTTCGACCCCCGCGCCAGCGTTGCGGACACGTGTAGACGAGTCTCGCCAGTCACTGGCGAACGTCCGTACGGTGTGTGTTCTTTGTTGTTTTATTTGGAATTTCTGCGACAAAATGCCGAGAAAATTCAACGAAGAGGATACTTTGAAATTCGTACAACTTTATAGAGAGCACGAATGCTTGTGGGATAAGCGTTGCGATGCATACAAAAATAAAGAAATGCGCGCTTCGGCACTAGAACAACTTCGTGTAGGAATGAATATAGAAGAACTGACTCTCGATAACGTTACTTCTAATTTTATTTTTGCTGGTAATGCATCTCTCATCAGAGTGTCTTGGCGCTGAATCGAGCTCTGTATAAGCGAAAGCAACTCATCAAAGTTTTCAGCAGTAACCCGCAACGCCAACCTGTACTCAGAAGGATCTTCTAATCTTAGTTGTTTCAGCAACAAGGCAGAAGCTCCAGTTACAGGTCTATCGCTTAACTATTTTCTTATCCAAAGTCGTTTCGCTCCCTTTTTTGTAATATATCAATCAACTCTTCTCTTAATAGTGCAGAGATATTCCTTAAACATTTCTTTTTCAACAGCCTTTGTCGCGTTTTCATTATTTTTTCCAAACGTGTGCACACCAGAAGAAAAAATCTGTGAATGATTGGCCGCGTTTAAACAACAAGGGCCAGGCCAACGCTGGCTTGTCTGCAGACTGGCGCCAGCATTACTGGCCCTCGTGTAAACTCTGCTTAACGTCAATTGATGAAATTATTTATGCATCTCATTTCAATTTCACGCCGCAATAAACTCATTCGAATGATTTACTATCCCACGTAATAAAAAAACACTTAAAACCACTTATGGAAAATTCTTAATAGGTACCTACCTATGTTATTATAATTTTGGAAAAGTTTTTTTTAAGTTCTGACTGACCGCATTACTGAACCAAATAATTTAAAGCACAAGTTACTATGACTTTATGTACTCGTAAGTGATTATTGTTCAAGCTTCATTTATACATATACTATAGAAAAGGCACGATAAAGCTTAAGTAATACCATGTAAAACTACTGCATACAGTATTTTATCTTCATAGCAGAATAATGCTACTAATTGTAATTTATTAGGTGTGATTAAAATTGCGAAAAACAAATGCAAATCGCACGTCAGCGTAATGCAAAATATTGCCACTAAATTAGACGTAAAATGTGTCTCGTTGATATCTGTCAAAATTAAACAATTATAATAGCTGACACAAAATAAGGTTAATTAATTATTTTTACCAAAAAATAATGTTGCACCATCACATATTTTTCCAAGATAGCGCCGAGTTAAATATATAACACTGTATGCAAGTTTATATTTTCCTGTGGTAGGTAATACTGTTATTTTGTATGAATGTATGTCAGCTTCATGTCTTAGTTGATGTTGAACACGAAAGTGATACTGAAAATGCGTTTTATATTAAAATAAATGTATGAAAATTGTAAGTCTTTGTTTCATTTGTTAATTATTCCGAAAATTTATGTTATTTGTAGCAAAAGTCTTATAGCGATCGCTTGTATAGAAACTATACTATAAGATCACGTGATACATACAAATTTCGTTACCTACACATAATATGAATAAATAACATGTGTGTCTAAAATAGTTCAGTTAATTCAATTGATACTTTCGTTTTTGTTGGTAACATATCGCGATAACCAAAAGTAATAAATAAACCAAAGTATATTTACTAGGTATTTATCTACGTAGATACGTTGAGTAGGTACCTAGGTACGAGTTGTACGCCTAATCTAAATTGTCGCAATTTCTCTTAACCTCAAAAAGCACGGACGATAAATCTATATTAGTGTTGTGCTAAAACAAATTAGTGCCGTGACACCTGAAAAAAATATCGACAAAAGGCCAGCTACCCCACAAAGCAGCAATGAATTGAAAGTGAGCTATGAATGCATTTTTTTAAAACGGTTTGTAATAACAATGTAATCTTTTATGAGGGGATGCGCAAATTGCAGTCGTGGACTCGATAACAATGGAGTAAATGTTGTGTAACATCACTTAGAAATGTATTAAGCGAGATAAACTGGTGGTAAGTCTGTGCGAGAGATCTGGATGTGCAGATTAAATTGAAGCTAACATTTTTGAGTGATAATAATGATCTTCAAAGTCAATACAAAGTATGTAGGTACTTACATGCTGCCGTGAGATGTCCTTTTTTATCACGAAATATACTTATGTGTGATTACTAGCCTGCCTGGTGTTAAGCACCACTGTAGTGTAAGATGTTGCACGCGTGCCTAGAAAAAACCTTTTATTTATAAAAAACAGTATTTGTGTTGTAAATACAAATTATGTACTTATTCGTATGACTTAAAGTCTTGGTTTTATGTTATTGTAGTTCTGTGCGGATACTCATCTAATTACTAATTAAAAGTACTGTCTTTCTAAGGACGCCAATATTTTCAATGCCAGTAAGGTAGTGAAGTACCCTGCAATGATCTCTACATTGAAAAACGAAATTAATAATTGATCCCAAAGTAAGGGATACGCCACGCGTTTGGGCTTACATGCGGTCCTAATTTCAAAAGCTCCTTTCAAATAAATTACCTATCCAGTAGCAGATGATATGGATTAAAACCGTGCGGAATAGAATACACCCCTCGTTATTAAAATGTGGGTTTTAGTGCACGGTGATATAATAATACAGTGATGCAATGATCGAGTTTTAGGTAAGTATCGCCATGTATAAGGTTACTGATTTTCGTAGAGTATAGTCAGGCTCAAACGCTATTGTCAAACTTAAGCCTATTTCGGGTTAAAATAAAAACCGGCCAAGTGCGAGTCGGACTCGCGCACCGAGGGTTCCGTACAAACCTGCAAGGTTAAATATTTTGTGATGTAACTAAAAATTTATGGTTTTCGTAATTTTTCCTTTATCTATGCTATAAGACGTTGCTTCGTACCAAATTTCAAGATTCTGAGTTCACGGGAAGCACCCTGTAGGTTTTGATTCCCTTGCAAGTGTCGAAAATTTGCGGCATAAATGGCTGTATCTTTTGATTGCGTTGGCTTAGAAGTTTGATTTTTTCACAGCTTCAAGGGACAGTAGACCTGAGTAATTGATATAAATTTCAGCTTCATACCTCTACGCGTTCCTGAGAAAAAGGGTCTTGACAGACGGACGGACGGACGGACAGACGGACAACAAAGTGATCCTATAAGGGTTCCGTTTTTTCCTTTTGAGGTACGGAACCCTAAAAATAGTGAAAATTAACGCACATCATTTTAAAGGCATCATGTTAAGGAGTCGATAGCCAACTACTTTTGATCAACGAATTTTAGAAATACACGCAAAAAAATACCGCTCTCCATTATTTTGTCAGAAAGCAACTTTTTGTATAGAACTGTTATTTTTTTCTAGCGAATTCCCAAAACTCTAATTACTTATTTACTAATTTCATCTACAGCTATGTTAGTATGAGTATGGTCCACTCTGGTAGGTGTCAGCGTTTTTAAATTGCCCTAAGGGCATTTGGCAAGGCCTATCGCCTGATTGATGTAGGTAGGTACTTGGTAATAAAGGTACAGGTAGTCTCCTAGTCTATCCTTAGTATCCCAAACAATCAATATGGCTAAAGTCGTAGTCTAGGCGACCCTGCATCGCTCTATCAAGGTGGATCAGTTATTGACACGCCAGGATAAGTTATCCATCACTAGGGCCGCCTCGTCTGGTGGTTAGTAGGTATAGATTCAAAATGGATAGACTCAAAGGGTTGCTATTAGATTGAGAAATAAATGCCTAGTTATAAACAATAGCAGTCGCAGCTGAAGAATATTACACATCTACTTGGGTATTTCTCCAAAGGTTTTTTCTGCAACGGATTTCTGCGAAGTAACCATTGATTCAAAATGTGTTTTTCCTCACAATATAATAAATTTAGACGGGCGTAAAATACAATCTTCGTGATACATTGCCGTATACGAGTATGTTGCGATTTTATTTCTGTGACGCTTCAATGGACATTGATTCAATTGAAATTGATGGTCTGTAAACGTACAAATAATTTAGTCATTTTAAAAATATAGGTATCCCAAATTACGTTATTAAGGATGAAACAATGTATATCAATGTTAGGTAATAGGTGCTTTTTGTTTCAATAATATAAAAGCATAAGACAATCATGGGTAAGAATTAAATTGAATTACAGAAAAGTATCCATAATTCTACATCGAAACATTTATTCATCGATCTATGCATTTATGAATGTTTATTTTTATAAATTAAATTTAACAATAGGTACATTTCCAAGTGTAGCATAATAAAAGCCAATAACATCCACTCTCTCGAAAATTCCTCGCGCTCTGACGTGTGCCAATATCGTCAAATAAGTTGAGTTCACGTCAATAAAGACTGGTGCACTCATCACTCAAAGAGATTAAAGTTTCCTCTACTACGAATAATTCAAACTATAGAAACGTAACTAAGTAAAAAAAAACCTAGTTGTTCCTAATTGGTCAATTGTCGCCGCTGCGAGTGGTTGCTAGGCAAAGCGTAGCCCAGTGGCAAAAAAATGCGAGCAACCTTTCCAAGGCATTCAGCTTTTCCGGCATCGTAAACCAATCAGGAGCAAGCTTTCTGTGTGTGTTTCTGTTTTGAGTGGTGTCTCTGGTAGAGAGATCAACCTCTCTGGGAGAGAGGTAGAGAGGTTGATCTCTCACCCAAATATCAGTCAAAGTAGAAGCATTTTCGACGCGATTGTGTGAGGCATTATAATTCTATACCATCAACAATTATTCGTTGTTCCATTGCCAATAATTGGCAAATATCACAACATCAGTTGAAGTGGAGGGAATCTGTAGCGTCTAGACGATTCTTATAAATAGACTTGGAGAAGCCAGCATAACTTTTATGAGTATTGATTGACTAAGTTAGTTTGAAACTTTTTGATGCGTGATTTTTTCTTATGTATGAGAAAGCAGCTAGTTAAGTATTGATCAGTAAGTAATGCGTTAGTAGTACTCTCTCGATTATCTCGATATCATTTATTTATTGTAAACCGATAGATGAAATGGGTCTGAGAAGTAAGTAGATGAAATTAGTAATAAAAATAACATAACATCTTTTACTTCAAATAGTGTTCGTTTGACGTATAAATTTACCTGAAATAAAATATAAGAATATACGTAATCATTTTATATGTTACTTAATTGGGAATTTGGTGTTTTCTTAAAAAAAAACACAATTTTTTAGGAAACAAATGGTATCTGATATACCTACTTAACCGACCATAAAAGGTTATGTGTCGATCATCAATTCCTGTATAAGCTGGTAAATAATCTAATACTTTCATTTATTTTCTTCAGTTATTAAGTAATAATGCAATAAAATATTATTATTCACACGTAAATTTCTACATGTCATTATATTCTAAAATCCTAAAATCTTGTCTGTCTTTCAGTCTGTCACGTGCTATCAAAACACCTAAGTTTATCTTCAGAACCCATCTAAGTTTACTAATTGACAAGGAAGTATGACTTCGTCTGGCGCTCGTCTAGACGAGGTGGAAATACTCTGCCAAGTCACGAGTCTGGCACCTACTTGTATGTTGAGAGCATTTTGATACATTGAATATTAAACAGTTTAGATGCAAGTTCCATAAATAAACTACAATTTTAGTACAGCGAAATGATGCAAGGAAAGGATGACAGAAGTAACAGTTTCGTAAACTAGACAGGCATGTAGAAGCAAAATGCAAATGCACAATATGAGATTGAGTCGTAAACTTTTATAAGAAATATCAAACTTATAGTCACACCTGTTTGTATGAGTGTGTTTGGTCTTTCTTCGTGACAATACATTATACATAACTAGCTGTGCTCGCGACTTCGTCCGCGTGGAATAGTTATTTTGGGCATTAATTCTTTCATGAATATTTTATAGATATCTTGAACCGTTTTCGCAGCGCAAGCAACGGAAGCCCTCAAAGATGAATAATTTTCCCCGTTTCTTTCTCATTTTCCATTGTTTCTTCGCTTGTATTAGTTGCAGCGTGATGTTATATAGCCTAAAGCCTTCCTCGATAAATGATCTATTCAACACAAAATAAAATTTTCAATTCGCAGGAGTAGCTCCTGAGATTAGCGCGTTCAAACAAACAAACAAACTCTTCAGCTTTATAATATTAGTATAGATTCGGCCAACTAAATTCCATCATAATCATAGCGTTCGTCCTGGTGCTAATCTTGTTAGATATATGACAAATGGTGTGAGCATAACATTGCAGTAGGTATAGTTTATAGATAGCTATGTGAGCATGTACCTTCATCACCGAAACTCATGAAACACGACCTGTTTCCCATAATCCGGCGGATTACCAATTACTAATCAGCATGCGCCATCACGAAACAAGGGCCGAATGTTTCGGCGCCAAAATAACGGTGTCAATTAGAACAGCGTCATAATCTCATCCCCCTGTTTGTGAAACGTGGTAAGGGTTGTACAAACAAACAGTATTAGATTAATATATATTATACATATGGGCTCAATGGCCGGACGTGTGCATAAAGTCTTATATTTATCTTTATGGAGGGATAACACGCAAAAATTTGCGGTCTTAATTATAAAGGGTCTTTCAAAAGAGCAGTTGAACGTGCCCAATGGTCATATGAATAATTCTGAGGGTCTCTTATAAAGAATGTTGGGAGAGAGATTAAAAATTAAAAGCTTCCGTACAATTAGGTTTGGTGGGAGTTTTAAGGAAAGTTGACGTTTTGCGGATTTTTAAATTAGTTTCGACTGTATTCAATTAGGATTCCATATCGTACGTCTGAAGTGACACCTCATTTAGTAACTCTTATGTATCATGATAATTAATCATCATCATCTTCAGCCTTTGTTGACTCACTGCTGAGTATATGCGTCCTCAGCTAAGTGTCATACGAGTGAGTGTTTTTTTTTTTTGTTTAGAGAGGACCCTCGACAGATCAGCTGTTGGGCCCATCAGCATATTGATGTAGCCAATTTTCTTCTTCGAGCTTCTATACCTATTGGAATATAGGCTACAAGTATATCCAATAAGCTACAAATATATGTAAAAATTAAATCCCCGCTAATTTGACCGAGTGCTTATGGCCCCTAAACCTATGTTTGCAGTTCATAAAGGCAATATCGTCCAATACTCGCCGCCTGCCATCTGTCGGCTCCAATTGAATACCAACTAATGCTGGCGTTTGCTTTGGTTCGGTACATAAAAGTTTATTATAGTGGAGCAGCTATTAACTGAGTTTTTTTTTTAATTCGAGACTTACAAAATTTTTCATGAACAGAATTGCCTAAAGCAATACCTCATAAACATCGTAGCTGGAAGTCAATCTTTTCCAGATTTTAACATCAAATTTATTTGAAACTGTGAGATTGAATAGCTGACTCAAAGACACTTCAATAGATTTCTCGCATTTTTTGGATAAAAAATGTTTCAGACACAGAACATAGAATACAACTGTAGGGTACCGATGATACTATAACCCTGACAGAGTCGCTCTACTTGAAAAAGGTGTATATATGGATCCGGTCAATTGTACCATCTGCGCCGGGGTCAGAAATGCCCACGATTTTGATAACCGCTCGGTCACGGCGATTCGTACGTGTTTGGTTGTAACCGACCCTTATAAAGGTTTAAAGGTACTTTTATGAAAATTCTTCTTCTGAGTATTCTTGTTGAATATCATCATGCTATTTGTTATTTGATAGGCACTTGGACAGGAAGGTGGTCAAAATTTTGCCGCATAATATCAGGATAGTATTATATATGTATCTTAGATAAGTATTCTATAATATTTAGATTCTGTATTTAAAAAAAAAGTGTATGCATACGTAAAACATTGCATAAAATCCCTGACAGAGATTCGTCTATTGCTATTGTTTTATTGGGTGCGAACTTCAAAATAGATAAAATCAGAAAAATAAAACGAATCTAAATCACACCGATCTGTAATGTTTATAAGTCTGTCAGCTTGTACCATAGCTAATAGATATTTCATACTAGTCTTTTGACATATAACGCACAATAACATTAGTGGTACAACAACCCTCTGGTATCAATTTCTAAAGGCAGGGTCCTTTCACAATATAGAAAATAGAACATGTCATAAATCAGTGTAAATATTGCAGAGAAGTCGAAAATTGTTGGCGCATGTAGACAAGAATATTATTATTAGATGCTACTGAATGCGTTTTCATTTGGTATGTAACAAAATGAGTGTATGTTTCTAAGCCTGTGTTTGTTTTTTCAATAATTAATTCCTAGTATGAGTAATTTATTCCTATTTTTGAGTCAAATTCTATTTATCATCACCTGAGAAAATCATCCCCTAACTTCCTCAACGGAAATTTTGACAACGTTAGGCACCCCGAGTATTTAATTTTTAAAATATCTAAAAGGGATTATAATTTAGTTACACATTTATTCTCGTAATTAGTATTGTTCACAAAATTAAAGATGACTTGTAAATAGATCGATACCATAAGCAATAAAAGCATACATGATAACAATTTTCCGTAACTCCGAGTGATCCTAAGCTCTCCACAAAAACGCGAGTTCTTAACGTACTTCACTGTTTCCCAGGTACAACATAAATTATGTAAATCCAAGACGCTTTTGTGAGCATTTCCATTTTTAGTCCGTCCGTCTGTCAAGACCTTTTTTCTCAGGAACGCGTAGAGGTATGAAGCTGAAATTTATATCAATTACTCAGGTCTACTGTCCCTTGAAGCTGTGAAAAAATCAAACTTCTAAGCCAACGCAATCAAAAGATACAGCCATTTATGCCGCAAATTTTCGACACTTGCAAGGGAATCAAAACCTACAGGGTGCTTCCCGTGAACTCAGAATCTTGAAATTTGGTACGAAGCAACATCTTATAGCATAGATAAAGGAAAAATTACGAAAACCATAAATTTTTAGTTACATCACAAAATATTTTTTTTTTTAATAATCTTAAACTTACTACCCATTTCCTCATAAACGCGTAGAGGTATTAAATTGAAATTCATACCAAATACTCAGGTCTATAATACCTTTAAACTGTAGCAAAATCAAACTTCTATGTCAACGCAATCAAAAGAAACAGCAATTTAAGCTGCATATTTTGAAACTCGCAAGTACTTGCAAGGGAATCAAAACCTAAAGGGTACTTCCAGTCGACCTTGAATCTTGAAATTTGGCATGAAGCAACGTTTTATACCACACATAAAGGAAAAATTCCGAAAACCTTAAATTTTTAGTTACATTACAAAATATATATTTTGTAAACCTTGCAGGTTTGTACGGAACCCTCGGTGCGCGAGTCCGACTCGCACTTGGCCGGTTTTTTTTAGTAATGAATCCCACACATAAAACCCAAGTCCTTGAATAAGGGCCGGCAATAAAACAAGCGTTTTGTTAAATAAAATAGGAATGGCAACACATACGCCTCTGGGATTCAACCGATGGGGTCACGTAGAAAAACTTTCACGGTATTTAGTAAAAGGGCAAGTTGAGGAACAATTTTAGTGGAATTGAATTATACGAGGAGAATTGTGACTCCGGACGTCACGTTTGTGACAAAAGAAATTCGGAAATGCAATTTTGGTAATGGCCGGTGTTGTAGGTAGGTTGGTAGGTATGTTCCGGGACAGCTATGAAAGAGCTGGGGTAATGTAGTGCAAGTTTCTACTATGATGGATTCAATGTGGCACTTTTCTGTAGATTTTACTTTAAGGAAAATTGGTATTTGCTCTCAAAAAATACTTTCAAGTGTCACATAACATATGTAAGTTATGGTTTACACATTAATCTTTTTGTTATTAGATACTATACCTGAATATTAAGTAAAAAGCGGTATAAGACAACCTACTCACCAAAAAGTTACCTCCAAAATCCATTTGATAAACCACTAACATTTTAAAACAGGCTGCGAACGAGACGATCCGAATCTAAACGACGCTAAATTCCCGATCAAACAAAAGCTTTCGCCACCATTTACGAACAATTTAACAATCTCGCCGCGTCGCTGTATAAAACAAATGTAAAAGTTAACCCCTTTATTTGGCACGTTATAAACTTTTACGATATGACGTTTACTTGCGAGTTGACCCTTCCACGGGACCGAAAAGTTTATAATTTAATTATGGTACCCCTAGGAGCCGTTATCTAGATCCGCTGCCAGCTTTTGAAGTCGGCTTGGTATTCTAAACCATGAAGTAAAGTCGGATTCGTTAGAATATTGTGCCATTCGCATACTAAACAGTCCAAGACTCTAATGACTCTAGTCTAGAATTTGGGGCCTAGAGGATTTAGGAACATGATTCCAAGAATTTCAGTCCCAACCAAAAGCAGTCCTAATCTATTCATTTCCCTGGCAGATCCTTTACAAGTATGATTGATTTAATGGGTCCAGGCTATTTAAGGAACTGCTATTTCTGTACCCATTAGTCAGGCTTATTTAAAGTTAAGCCTACGTATACTAGGTATACGTAGGCTTAACAAGCAGCCACAGGCGTTTCTGTACCAACATACTATAAGTTATATTTATATTTTCAAGTATTCTGTAGTCAAAATAGTTTAACTTCAGTCTGTTCATCGCAAACTATGACTCTCATCGTGAGGTCTCTAAGAGTCACTTAGATGAAATACGCTAACTCACGGCCATTTTGTTCCCACTTTCCGCGCGTCTTTTGTTTATTGGTAGAGCAAAGACTAAAATAATGGAACAATAAAGACAGGCCATTAGCACCTGGGTTCCAAACGTATTGTATAGTTTACCTGTTGGTGACAGTATGGACCGGTGTTTGGGGCTGTGCTAAATGCCCACATTCACTCTCGCCTCGGCCACGCAGCTGAGACTGGGGGAGTTTTATTGTACGACACAGTCGGTATCTACCTACATCTTGTGTGTACTTTGGGGGTGAAAGCTAGTTGCGACTGTGCATAGTGTACTAAATAAGCAGTATGATATGTTAGCTCCACTAGAAATATGTTGCAATACAATAAAACGAAAGAGGTTTATAATAATAGGATTAGCATTTATAGTACTTCTCTTGATGGAAACCAACGGTGAAATCAAAGATGAAGCACGCATTTCCAGAAGACACAACATTAGCTTTGCTTAAATCTTTTTTTGTTCATAATTAAATTAATACACAGTACCTAGTAGGTAAAACATTAAATAATTAACGTGTAAAACATTATTTCAAAAACATTATTTAATCAAAGCAGACGATAATAATGGAGATACTGAAAAACCCGATGTTTACTTAATCGGTACTAATTGGTGGCATTGAGTCTGATCAAACCTTAAAACATTTATTTTTAACTCGCTCTTCTGTACCACGGAGTTTTCATAATACAGGTGGCTCGGCTACTAAACTCTGTAAACAACCTACGATGTAGCTGTAACTAAGACACACGCAAGCATGTCAGTGCATTTAACTACAAAACTAACAATACCTACGTTGTTAGTATGATGTAGTCAAAGAAGGTATGTACCTAACTAACAAATTAGCAAGCACTCAAGTACAAGCAAGTGAATTAAGGTGACTTAATCCAGTCACTCAGTTGAGTATTGTTTTAGTAAGTAATAAAATGTACGTAAGAATGTACGTATGTAGTGTTATGACTGTTCATAAGTAAGTTTCATGGTGTAATTTATTGGATAGGTACATTTCGTTTCATTAATGAGATTTTAAAAATTATCACTGACACATTATTCCAAGCAAAATGAATATCAACAAAACAATAAACTACTTGCTATTAATATACAAGCAGGCGTTTACCAACTACTCACATGGATGCAGTCTTCACAAGTTAACCCTTATCCGCAAATCGAAGCAACACATATGCCACGTCAAGACTTCGTGTCTTCTACATTTCTGTCTTCGTGGTGAAAGTTTTCTAGTTTTAATTTTATCCGCAAGTAGAAACAAATCTTGCGCAGACTAGTGTGAAGTTTTGAGCTGTTTGTGACTAAACTTTGAGATTAGTTTCAGATATCTGAGGCGAGCTGGATTGATTTGAGCTGCACATTTAATTAGTGGTTTATCGAGCTCGAGTTAGGTGTTCTAGGTGGGATTAGCATGACTCACTGGAGTATTGATTTTTTTAGCAAAGCTGACTGAAACACACAGGTAGCGTAGTATTGTATATCTACTTATTAGTATAGGTACTATCAATTTTTGCACAACAACAAAGATGTCTCTGATCAGTTTGTTTATATTTTCTGGTCTATTTTGTTTCATAAAATGTAACTCACTTGATGGTTCTAGGGATTGGGATGGTGATAATTTTAGTAAGGAGCCATTGAATATTAAATTTATCTGGAAATAACTCAAGCTAAGCGGAAATCTATTAGTAAGCTCTTTAGATGATTTTATTCACACATTCTGTTCTGTTTTTATATTCAGGCTGGTTTTAGATTTTAGTACCAAGGCGTCAATTATTATTATTTTGTGAAATAAAACATGAAAGCTTTTATTTGGTTAGTGAGTAATTGTCAAGTAATTATGAATTTTCTTTTAATTTAAATTACTTGTGTTGAGTCTGGTCTTTTCTATGCATAATAAGTATGTATTTACAAAAATAAAAAAGTAGGTATGTATATAAGTATCAGTACCAGTACCCACGACACAAGCGTTTGCTGAGTGTGGGGCTAGATGGCGCTGTGTGTCCCTGAATATTTATTTATTTTATTGATAAAATCTCATAAATATTGTTACGTAGGTATCCATTATTTAAACTAACAACACAAAATCAAATTACCACCAAAACCGAACCTCACAACAATGTATTGTGTTTTAAATTACAGAAACCGTAGAGGAAGTAAAATGATATTGCCATTATGAATGGAATAAATAGACTAGGTACAATATTCATTCCACAACCCAAACAAGAATACGAAATAATAAAATTATTCCTTCTCCGGCAATATTTAATTTTATGGTGTGGAAAAAGCACATTCAAGGGGTGGGGTAGACAATGAGATGATTTGTTACGCAGAATATCGTCTTAAGAAAATTTTCCTGTATAACGCTTAGGGTGCTATAGGTATAAGCTATTTTGTGCAAGATTTTATTTTTTATTTTGTTCTACTGTATCTAATCTTTTAATAGTGAAACCTATTTTGACAATGTTTAAGAATTCTTCTAATCATAATCAAAACGTATAAAAGTACACTTTGAAAAAAAAAACTTTCAGAAGACTTGTTAACCTCCTTTTTTGGAAGTCGGTTAAAAATACGAGTAAGTAGTAAAAACTATTTAGTATTTGATAAGTATCTGTAGATATGGTTGGTAGTGTGTTGTTGTTACTACTAAGAATTTAATAACATTAATAACTAATAAAGATATTCTGACAAATTCTTTACTCTTTCATTCATATAACCTAAAAATCAAAGACCAAAGAGTGCAACAACAATCAATAAATTGAATTAAGCCCGAAACCAACCCGTAGCGTCCCATGTACGATTGGGGCAAAGCGAACAGTTGCCGAAGGGTCATTTAGACCCTGGGTCATATGGACCGGGGTCACTCAGACCCCAGACTAACCCTGCCCATTGTATTGTCGATTAATTAATTATCTACGGCCGATAGGCAGGATAATATAGGAAACAGGGCTGCTAAAGACAGAATTTCAAAGTTTATTGATATATTACTTCGCGATTTAGAACGGACAATAAATACTAAAATAAGCTAGTAGGTAATGCAATGAAAACGACCAAACATTGATTTGGTTATAGAAACAAGCAATAGGTACAATGTAATAGTGTTTTCCAAAAGAAAGAGTGTTTTGTGAGCAGTAAATCATATTATAATCTGTTTTCAGATTTAATTAACACACTGACAATTTTACAAGAAACAAAAACCCTTGACTTCGTATTTTGACACTGTGACACTTTATTGTAATTATTGCAAAACCATACCATGTCACTATGAAAAAATATCTTCAATTAAAAAACATACCTATAATATCACTTCAAGAATATAAATTATTATATATCATTTTGTTTTGTATTACTTGATTTCCTTATCTTGGCAGCCCTATCAGATTTTCAGCAAGCGGAACCCAAATTCATTATAGAAATTGATGATTGTGACTGACGGGCGGACGAATATTCACAATAGTACGGCAGTGTTATGGAAAGGTACTTACATTTACTGAAAATGCTAGGTTATCAGATATATATAAAATCTCAAAGGTGACGGACTGGCTGACTGATATAGTGATCTATCAACGCACAGCCCAAATCACCGGATGAATTGGGCTGAAATTTGGAATGAAGGTAAATGTTATGACGTAGGCATCCGCTAAGAAAGTATTTTTGGATATGCCACTCTTAAAGGGGTGAAATAGGGGATGCAAGTTTTACTTCTTAATGCGAGCGAAACCGCTAGCACCCACTAGTTTTACTATAAAGATGTACAAAACATTGCTTCTTTTTAGTGAACAATTAATTTAACTCAGGAACGAAAATATTTCTCAGGCATCAATTTTTTTTTAAAGTGTTTATTAAAATCTTGTTCGTAGCACAAACTTATTCTAAATGCATCATATCCTTGCAGCCTCCACGTTAGTTTCCATACAAATCGCAATATCGATTACAAAGTTCCTCTCCCAATATTAGTATGATGAATACTAGCTATGGCCGTGTTAAGGAGATATATAATTAATAAGAGATAAGCCAGTAAAGTGACCAAAAAAGGCTAAATATAAGGTTAAAATTAAAAATAAGTGAACAGGACTAAAACCGCACTTGACCATAGTTTGCCAGATGGAGAACAAGAAAAGATAAAAATAATTATTTAACATATAAATGTATATAGAAATTAAATACATAAAAAGTAATAAGAACACTCCTGCATGATTGCATGCAGCAATGGCTGCAGTCAAACGGAAAGCTCCGTTAAAAAAGTGAACACACATTTGTGTATTATGCATTTCAGATGTGAGCGTATTCGTTGCCTCAAGGATTCGATCCTTTACTCATTTGACAGTATATAGTATAAAATGTCCATTCTACACGGAATAACACAAACTCTATACTCTCGCATCTGGGTACAAGTTGTAGACAAGTTGGAAAGTTTAGAGTTATTTGTAACCCGTCACATGCTACCGACCCGGTGTCTACGAACACGGTGCGGCGCGGTGACAAAATAATTTGTGTGCTATTTTGGGTTGAGACTAGTTTATACTAATCAAAATTAAAATAATGATAAACTTACTAACAAAAAACAAACAAAAAGTCTCAAACATAAATATGTTGTATCATTAAAGCAACCTTAATTTTTAAATTATGCAGTACAGTTGCTATACAATGAGTAAGTAAGTGCATACTTTGTTTTATTTGCTATCAAGGATGCTTACATTCCATACAACTAGATTTTTGTGGCTGTGTTATGAGTTCCTGGTAAACATCTTGGTAAACTTTTAAAAATATCTTGGTTCTTTCGTGCTATGTATCACGTTCGTAGCGAAGTAGTCCATCGTAGCCAATTACTGTAGCTTCGTAGCTCACCACGTCGTGGCCACAACTTTAGAATAAAATACATACATTCAACCATGTTCGTGTATAAAATACACAAACAACACAAATAATGTAGCAAATTTATATATTTTTTAGAATTACTTGGAAGTCTCCCAAGCTTCTTTAGAGTCCTATTATTCTGTGCAGCAAATATATAACTCTGAACCTATTTATTATATTATACATACGGGTAAGGACTACTATTTTATTATATTATATTTACTATTTGAAAAATATAACATTGCAGTATAGTTCAACACACCATTTTTATATTTAAAAGTAGTGGACGCGCGCGGCTTGGCTCGCATTATTTCAGGATAAAAAGTAGCGATACTTCTAATACCACGATAATACTTACATACCATGGGGAGATTTAAAAAGGGTATTCACAAACACCTCTCTAAGCTGGCAAAGTCCTGCAGCACCTCTGGAGTTGCAAGTGTCCATAGGCGACGATGATTGCTTACCATCAGGCAGATCGTCTGCCTTTTTGCAACTTAAAAAAAAAAAAAAAAACAAAAATCATAATTATCCGTTCCGCAGTTTTTGCGTGATGAGCGTTTAAAAAAAACAGAAAAACAGAGAAACAGATAATCAGCCAACAATTATAAAAACTAAACATTATGTTCAGACTTTTTCACCTATCAAAAATATAAGCCAGTGTATCTATACATAACTCCAAACAGCAGACAGTTGAAATAATTACGGTCAAACAAGAGCAATCTTTTTCACTTTACGACTACATGAAGAGAATATAAAAAGGGAATGTATCCTAAGTTGGGAATAAAATATATATTAAGGGCGACGGTCAGTCCCAATGTCCCCGTCTCTGGAGACGTGAGCTTTGCTCTTTGTTTTTATACTGTAAATAGATACAATTTTATTACTGTGCTGTTTTCTTTGCAGTGTATTGTGGTTTATTTTCTAAAACAGGGCACATGTTTTAACATGAACATAAAGGTTCGTAAGAAAGTAAATCATAACAAAATATGTCAAGCAGATTGAAGGAATCAAAATTAAAAAAGAGTAAGTAATAATCAATTTTTTTATGAGTCATATTTCCTCATGACTGAGGGTCGTGACTCCCCGCAGAATTAATTTGTAAGGGGAGTTTTCTTCGGCAGATACCTTCCACAGAAGAAACATGTCCTCGGATACATTTACATTGGTACATTTTTAATATTTTTCCAGTCTACGTCTGTTTTGAGAATTTCCAAATCGGTCAAAAAGTCTGACATAAATGAAATCTGCTTTACCTATACCAACCTACCAACAGCAGTACTTTGTTTCAAATATTAATTCGTATATTATCAATTGGGTTGCTTGTGATAAATTGTGTGTAACATTCTATCAACATTTACTTTGAGTAAAATAAAGTCTCATTTGCTTCAGCAAGATTCATAAACTATTCGTGTATTGGTGCTATACAGATTATATCTATACCTACTATTTATTTGTAAGGTTTGTGGAAACACTTTCTTAGAAAGGGAAATATGCTGGCTATTCGATTCTGTTCCTAGAGGTAATTTTATGTTCAAATTTGGTGTAGTTTAAAGAGCTTTTAAATCAGTGTAATATGTAATATACTTTCTAATGATGATGATGATTACAACACGACACTTGTAATGTTTTAGTTAAGAAATATTAAAATGTCATAACTTTAACAAATTGTTTCTCAACATAAAATAATAATAGCAAACACCAAAACTTGAAAAAATCACTCACATCAATCACAAAGCTTACTAAAGCAGCACATCTTGTAACAAACCTAGGCGGCTCTAAGCTCTCATAACGCACCGCCTCCCGTATTACGCTCCAATTTTATTTTATGTTGATCCCTAGCTTCTAAAAATGGCTGCTTAGGGAACAGTAAAGCCGCGGCCGAACCTACACTGAGTAATACTAACCTTCCTTTACATCATAAACAATTCATGAGAAAAGAATTTTTGACGAAAAACATACAGCTTTGAGTTTTATATCAACTTTTATGTCGGTAAATATGTTTGTTCGTTATTTGTTCGCAAAGTGGATGCTGTGAAAGGATTGGAAGGGTAGGTTTTGTATTGTCATGCTTTTTTGTAGCCAGAGATGGAATGCATTTGGGGTTAAGGCTTTTTATCTAAAAATTGCAAGCTGTGATGTTGCATGTATATTAATTTGTTCTCATAGCTATATCTTTATGTGATTTATCTATAAAAGAGTAAATCTTTAAGAGTTACACTTGCGCGTTAGTAAAATATGCGTTATACAATTAGATTTTTAAAATAATATTTTTGGGAGGGAGATATAGGTACTTACTTACGTATTTACGTAGAAAGTATAATCTATTAGTCTGAGCATATACCCACAGTATATTATAAGCATAGGGTGCACATACTGTAGCATTTAATTGTAACATAGTTATGTTATTGCAATAACAAAAATTGAAAAGTAAGATTTTTTATTGATTACTATGACTACTGTGTTTGAATCTACAATATAAATTAACCATTTTAGATAATAATATGTTAGTTATTTTTTTCTTTGTCAATATTGCTCACAATGTTTTTAAGTTGTTTTTTTAATGAAATTGATCCCATCTATCAAGAAACAATCACTGCAACATTGCATTAATATTTTCCGCACAGAACGAACATTAAAACATTTACACCTTACATCATTATTATCATCTAAGCACAAATAATTGAAGAAAGCAATCCTAATCGAAACAAGTACACAAACTAACCCCAAATGCCAAGTGGGAAATAAAAAGGAACTCAGCGTGTTGTCAATAACATCACGGGTGTCCCGCGGGGGGTCATTCACCCCGGAACTGGGGCATAGAATAGTTGCTAGTTTGTATGTGATTGGTGGTTTGATAGGGGATGATGTAAATACTAGTTTTTACATTATAAAGTGAGTAAGTACGTATAAGATGGCCAACTCTAGTGTCAGAAATTTCAAACACAAACCAACTATTTGGAAATACCTAATAAATTTACCGTATTAAACTTGAACAAATTTAATTAAGATTTTTATTGTTATAAATTTCTCGATATTTCAATATTTGAATAGATATAAACCCAATTTCTTTGAAAAATAAATAAAGCCTCACTCGTACAACTGAACACTAAAGTTTCAAAGTAAAAAGACCCCAAACTTTGTCATTATATATTTGCTAAATAAAATGGTCTATTAAAAACTGTTTTGTGAGGACATGCAGTATCTAGTTTAAGTAATCTCCATTCCTACAAAGTACACCCATCTTTATTAGGGCCAGCGGTAAGGGCGAGTAACTGGGCAGTGAGAGGATTTTACGGCCAGTTACTGGAACTAGTGCCTGGAATGTTCCCTTTATGGTTTAGTGCAGGTTTATTTCAAGGTGCAGGCTGTTGTTGGTCAGGTTGTTAGGGGAAATAGGGGAGAAGAGTTATTGCGTTGAAGAAAGTTTTGCTTAATTTTTATGGTTCTACGAGTATTCTTAGGTTAGGATAGAACACGAGAGACCACTTTCTCTCGGCGTAGCAGCTGCTCGACACATCTTTTGTTTTCTAAAATGCCCTATTTTATTTTAAGTTACATTTAAGTAAAGTAAGTTAAGGATTGTTGCTTGGGATAAAATTAAGCCTTTGTTTTAATCTAGGGCCTGATGTACCTGTGTACCAAATTTCATGCAAACCAAAGTAAGAAAAAGAGCATATACAAACCCATGTTTATATATTTAGTTGAGAAATAAAACGTTATTTTCATTTAGACGAGAAACATTATTATATCAGGAGTAATTCTATACAATATGTACTTTCTGTACACTTGTATAGTTTAGATTATGGATAGAATTATAGTTATAGTAAATCAGGAATTAGCCAGGTGAATCTCAAAAGTAAAAAAAATGACGGGAATGCTGAGAACGGTAGTGCACTTTGCTCATTTATGTTTTTTTTATAATTTGTTTATATAGTGTAAGTACTTCTCTATATTGACAAAAAAAATTACAATTAATTGCTTATATTAGTAATTAAAAAAAAATGTCAATGTGTCATTTTATCATCACGGTGACCTGTCCCAGACCCAAATCCATTTCTAAAATATGTGCCCCTGCAAATATATTAATATTTAGGACTTATTTTTTTTTAATTATCATATATATACAATATTGTCTATCAAAAAAATCTATTTTGTTTATTTATCTTTTTTCCCAAACGTTTGACAAGCAGTTAGCTTTTGTCCAAAAAAAAGTATCATTTCGGAGGACAGTAAGTTTTAGTAGAATATTTCCGTCAACATTGCGTTGTTACCGCTTCGAGCCCATTCCCCTTCTCGGATCAGTCCAGCTCAAGCTCCCAGTGCATATTCACCTGTCACAACTCGTTCTGGATTCCCACCAAAAAAGTAAGTTTATCATTTCAGTGATGTGGGGACATTTTTTTCTAATTTCGGTGGCCATTATAACTCGTGTTAGATATTCATTCAAAATTTTTCATATTTCTATTTTAAATTCGCTATCAGAACTATTTTATTTCAGTAGTGTACTTATTTCATAATGATTTAATTTTCTTGTTAAATTGAAATTAACCTAAATTTTATCATCTCAGTGTTATCATTTCAGTGGATTCGGTGGACTGAACTACTGGTTACAGTCCATCGAAATTAAATATACCACCGAAATGATAAAATCATACATTTTTTTAGAGATCCTTATGTCAAATATGAAATCATAATTTTGTGATGTACATTTAACCTATAGTGGGGGTTAGATTAACAATCGAAGCTATCTGCAGTCTGCACCTATCAATATATCATGTAGGTATATTCAGCAACGGATTATGATAGGGGTTTGCTGCCTCCGTGGTTAGAAAAAATATATATTGACAGCGCAGAAGAAATCAAGTTCAAATTTGTGAACAGAACAGTAAGTAGATCTTCGTCTTCATCGTCAAATTATGTCATTTTTGATTGAATTGTTAAATATTTTAATAATATTTTTTGTTCGGTTTTTTCGTACGTAAACTTCGATCAACTATAACCGATCGAAGTACAAAAAAGTCTAAGTCATTTGATGTAGTTATCAGAAATGATTGCTTTATATTTTTTATGTTCCTAGTAGGTAATTAAAACATGTGCTGTGATGCAGATTAGTGAAATATAAAAAAACTGAATTATAAATTAATAAGAAAATAATATCTTTCAGTTAGCTATTTGTATTCTTAAGTAAGTTGATTATAACGAGAGTTGATTTCATAAAAGTTGGTTAAAAATATAACAGTTTATTTGGAATTTTGATGTTTTACTTATTTATCTAATTATATAAAACTCAAAGGTGACTGACCGATTGACTGACTGATATAGTGAACTATCAACGCACAGCCCAAACCACTGGACGGATCGGGCTGAAGTTTGGAAAGAAGATAATTATTACGACGTAGGTATCCGCTAAGAAAGGATTTTTGGAAATGGCCCTTTTAAAGAGGTGAAATAGGGGATGCAAGTTTTACTTCTTAATGCGAGCGAAGCCGCGAGCACCCACTAGTTGTATATATGTTCAGAGGGTTGAATTAATTACAATTTAAAATTATTCTGGTTTTGTTACTAATTTAACATAGTTATCAATTTAGGTATTAATGATAGCATTTCTATCAAATAAATTAGTTTCGAACTTAACTAAGTACGGAACCCTAACCATTAGAAGGCGTTTATTCTTACTTTTATCATTTCGGTGGACTTATTTCATTTCGTTGTACACTTTATAATTTCGGTGGGCATTTTTATCATTTCAGTGGTCATTTTTATCAATTCGGTGCACACTTATCATAACGGTGGACTCACAAAAATTCAACCTTATATATTTCAGTATATTTTTATTTAATTTGACGTCCACTCACGTATATGTTACATAAATGGGTTATGTTTTAAATAGCACTAAGTATATGGCTATATCGTTGAAAATAAAAAATCACACCGAAGTGATAAAAATAAATCAGTTGTTGAGAACGACCCAGCCCTTAGATCTTCTGCTTCTATATCAGTTAATATGATGCATAACTTGAAATTGATATTACAATGAAAGCCGAGACATGTATCAAAACTACACCGAACATTTTCCAATAACCAAGCGCACGCTTCACGAACCGAAACAATTTTAAAATATGCTCCAATGATAAATGCTTTATAGTGAAAAATAAAAATTATTCGGTAAGTCAAACGAAGCCGAGCGTAAAATCGGAAATAGCGGACTTCCACCCTCAGTCGTTTGGTACTAAATCAAAGTCTGTATAAAAGTACCGATAAAGTTGTAAAATAAATATTCCTTATGCATTTTATTGTGTTCTGTAATATTCACAAATCTCGATCGTTTCACAATATTGCGGGAAGTAACGGTTGAACAGAGATGCGTTTTGTTTTGCCCACTTTTCTTAGTTCTTTGGGATTTCTTTTTTTAGTGAAAAGTTTTGATAACCTCGTGAGTTTTTAAGAATTGGGATGAAGGAAGAGTTTAAACTTAAACTGAGTCTGTTACTTTATTTTAGGTATACGGCAAATTTATGTAATAAATAATGTAAGAACTATAATCTATTTCGTAGATATCTATTGTAGTAATATATATTGTATAGTTCTGACAAATGTGGCTACCTCGTAAAAGTACAAAAGTACAACAATGAATGCTTAACAGTACTTGCTAGAGGTTCAAGAAAATCTCATGGTCATAGAAATAGCCTAATAAGACCTCCCATAAGTTACAAGCGTTCCAAAAATAGAGACGATCTAAGTAGGACAGCTATTTTAGTCCCATTAATTTAATCCCATGTTCATTAATTGACCTAGAACACACAAGTTGTTTACTGCATGTATATTTTTATCTCTTGTTTCTAATACATTATTTTTGGGTGGTAAATGCTAGTTGGTCATACTAAGACTTAAAGATATTTTAGTTTCACAACTTCCAGTAGGTATACGGGTTAGTAATCTTTCTCAATTAAAATTCATTTTTCTAAAATTTAATTAATACAGTAAATAAATCGAAACACATTGTAACTAGAAATAACCACTAAAGAAGCTAAAAAGTCAAGTCAAGTCGAATGTCCTTTACTAACTTCAATAGAATAAAACGTATTATTCATCACAAAAACAACGTTCACATTTCATACTAAACTTCCCCCCATCCCAGCTTTTTCTACCAATTTCCGATCTCACATCGTATATTTGTAGAAGTGCGTCATTTCTTAAGAAAACTTTATGATTCATGAGTCCTGACTCAGTTTTCTCCCGTCTTCAAGTTCAACAAGACTAGACAAGACATTACTTTGATAGGAAAATTGCTGGTAATCTGAGATAATCTTACCAAGGAGTAAGCGACATTCTTAGCTCTATGATGTGTAAAACACGTCATAATGACGGAGTAAGACAAATGCTGTAATTGGTAATTGCAATTACAAATATGTGTGCTTTGTATGCTAACTTTGTGTTTTAGTTAAAATGAGTAAAAACATTCTGCAATTTCTGTTGACATACGTTGTTGTTTTCGTTATGCCACGAAACACCAGCAGCATGTGAAGATGTGAAGTATGACCCTATAGAAATCAAAAAGAACATGGCGTATGAGGTAAGGTAGTTTACTAAAGTACAAAAGAGAAAATAAAAAAGAAAATATTTTTTTGCCCTGTATTTGTTACAAATCAGAAATAAACATTCGTGATTGATGTCCAAAACACGCCCTAAATTTATTGCGGAACAGAATTAGAAAATGAACGCGATTTCCCAACGCTTTCCAAACTGTGTACTTTGTACTTAATTATTCTTCAATCAATAACCCCAAAGGAAAATTAGCAACCTGAAAACGTTTTAAATAAAACATCGCGGCACTTAAGAAGTACGGACTTCAAATTACAATCCAAAACTTGAGGGAAAGTTGCAAAGAGAAAAGTTGGAAGTGGGCGAAAATATGGCAATTATTTGGTAGCTAACTTTCGACCAAAAGATTATAAGCGAATACCGCTTGAACACTGTAGAAATTATTCACACAAATAAGGGAATTAGGCGAGAAATTTCTGACAGGGTTTAAGCAGGAATTCCCTGTTCGCCGAAATTTATGACCGATTCGTTTCTCGCTAATTAATTTAACTCTTATCTGATACGCTTAATTGGAGTTCTTAGTTTGTTCAGTTTCATCTCGGAATTAATAATTGCTCGCACTGATTACGCAAGAAATTAATGGAAACTTTATGGCGCACAGATGTAAATGCATAATGAAGCTCGTGCTAACATACATATTATCTCTTTGATTACAGGATAATTTATACTCGTTGCGATTTGAATATCCCCATGATAAGAGTCCATTGATAAATATCTATTGTGTAAGCTATGAGTATTATAGTGTATCATTATTTGTCTTCAGGCAAGTGAAAACATACTCGATGTAAGAAAAAAAGAACTATGTACACAAGCAGTGAATTTTAAAGTTATGAAATACCTACATAAATTATATTTCTTGAATGTTATTATTATTTATTGATCATAAATCCAATGTATTCCTTCGTCAAAGCCAAACAAAATCAACATTTTCTCGTTCAAACATTACCCCGAATCCCGAGATTTCGGATAGTATGTACATAAGAGTATGTAGTAGGTGTGTATATACATACCTACTTATAAAACGTAATTTTACACAAGTTCCCCATTTATCCCGCTGTCGGGATACAACATGTTATTACAACGTCAACCCATGTCATGGAACTATGAGAGTGGGAAATTTTATTATGATGAGAGTTTTAGTTTATTTTTCATAGAAAAATCGCGTGTTAGTTTTAGAAGTTTGGTTTGTTGTGTTGTGGATAAGGCTGAAAATAAAAGATATAGATAGATAAGTCTTTACTGTCACACACATATGAAACAAAATTAATAAAATTACTTACATAAACTACTCTAGTACCACAAGTGGCGGCCTTAATGCTAAAAGCAATCTCTTCCAGGCAACCATTGAATGGAGAGGAATAAATAAAGGATTACAAAGGACGTGGAGTACAACTGAAATAGATGCTATAGGATATATAATATACACAAACATAATTATAATGTACATAAACATACAGACATACATCCTAATACAAATTATAATAAATAGATACAGTCAAGAAGGCGTAAGCTGAGCTTTGCATTTGTGTGAGTGATCACCAAAAGTACACTCAGACAATAAAAGTGAAGTATGGCAGGTGGGCGGGGGAGTGAGATGGCGCTATCGCACGATGGAGAAGCCGGTTGTCTCACCTACACTATCTATGTACACCCACACAAATGCAAAGCTCAGCTTACGCCTTCTTGACTGTACAAACATAAACTATATATTTTAACACTAACACTATATATAAATGTAGGATAAAGGAAAGTAACTATTTCGTGTTGTGGTTATATACTTACTTTTTGATATATATAAACAAACTAATCTACTTTTTCACTATATATTAGATATTTATTTATGAACATAACAAGTAATTTCTCATTACATCATAGTATAGAAAGAAAGACCAATGAAGAAGTGCTGAGCATGGTCCAAGAACACCGTACAATACTGGCAACTATTGAAAACAGAAGAGGGAAGATGGTTGGCCACCTTATACGACATGACGAATTTATAAGAAACATCATGGAAGGAAAATTGGAAGCCCGAAGAGGAAGAGGAAGGCCGAGAAGATCATACATGGACCAAATAAAAGAAAAGGCGGGTGTCATGTCGTATAAGGAGGTCAAGGAATTGGCAGAAGACCGGAAAGGATGGCGCATACTCCACAGACAAGGGCACGGCCCTTAAATTTATGATGATGATGATGATGATGATCATAGTATATAAGTTTCTTTCTCAGTATTACTTATTCACGTTAAGCAGTATGTAGCAAATTAGCCTAATTTACAATGTAGCTTAATAGATTGACTAAATTTTTAATCAGATATGCTTTAGACTCCAAATAATACCACAGGTCATAAGTAAGAATCTTGGACTAATTAACAATGTGATATGCTATGATTTGATAACCATTTTAATGGTAAAGCCCAATTAAGCATATGCAATTGTTATATAACGAAATATTCAAATTCACTTCCGAGCAATTTGAAAATACAACACTTAAACTTTACAACCGCTTCTGCAGGATGAAGCAAAATGCTATTATATTGCATTCCTTTCCAGCACTTGGTAATGTCATTCGGAGGCAAATGAAAGTCACGAACGACTGCACAGTTATTTCAAGTGAAAACTCGCGGTGGATAATATTTCATCTGTTCCTTTTATTTTTACAGCATTCGTTGACAGTCAGCTCGGCTGTGCGTGCTGCAGACTTGTAGGCTCTAGTACTGCTATGCGTTAGGGAAAGAATCTAATGAATAGCGGTACTAGGTTAAACCGGTACACAAATTTTACAACTAATTTGTTGTTACAGGAGATTAGGTAAGGGGTCGTCCATTAATCACGTGAGGCTCGAAAGGGGGGGGAGGGGTCCATAAAAAGTCACGAAATATCACAAGGGGGGAGGGGGGGTGTAGTGACATATGTATTTATTTTTTCGAACGCGCGAAATGCAAAAAACCTTCTGCAGGTCCTGTAACCTTTATGTTTACCGCTAGACATTATTGTAATATTTAATTTGAAAAAAAGTAGAAAATTAAGATTTTTAATAGGTCTAAAAATACACGTGATATATGGGGGGAGGGGGGGTTAATCATAAACATCACCATGTATCACCACGGGGGAGGAGGGGTTAAAAAATGCCAAAAAAAACATCACGTGATTTATGGACGGCACCTAATTAATAAGTCTAGTTTTTTTATGTAACCATATTTCGCCTGTATTCATTTAGTACTTTAATCATTTTCATTGTTTAAATTGTAAGTCAGATTAGTTTGGCCCATCATAACTAGATGGCGCCACTTGTTAGTTTAAGTCACACAAAACATATTTTTTGGAGTGTTTGTAGTATTTTTAAGTTTGGTTTGAATAAATGCCTCGAAACGTTCCGGGTTTGGTTTAAAATCACTCCTAGACTTAGTAGACCCCATGACATAAAAGGTCCTATCGGAGTCGGAACGTATTTTTGGTGCGATTCGCACATGCACACTGGGGAAGTTTAGTTAGTGATGGATATCAGTGATAAATGACAGCAAGGTGACGCAGTATCAGCAAGGTGGCGCAGTACAAGCAAGGTGACGCAGTATCAGGAAGGTGGCGCAGCAACAGCAAGGTGACGCAGTGTTCCAGCCATGCTAGATCGTCGTGTGGAAGCAGTACAAGTGGAGCCATCTAGTGGACTACGGCAACTCAGGCTATTGGACAAGTGGTAAAGTTCCGGATTAAACTGTGAGTACTGTTCAAGTTATTATACAGAGATTCAAGACTTAGAAAATTTAAAGTAATGCATGGACTTGTAAAATTTTGAAGTGTAGCTCAGGACTTAGAATAATTTCGATAAAAACGAGGGAACGGGGAACCTATGCCCGATTTCCGAGCGAGCAGATACAAGTCCCAAACACTTAGAAAAATTTGCACAAAAAGCCATCGACTTAGAAAAATCGTGGCAACGTCATATTGACTTAGAAAAATATTGAGCATTACTTTAAAATTAAAAACAGACTTACACGTTTATCAAAATGGAAGGCGATTTGCGAGTTATAGAAGACATGAAAAATCAAATTGAAAGAGGAAGATCAAACTTTAGAAAGTCACCAAAGGAAAGAATTACGGAACAATACATAATAGCAAGATTGGAAGGCTTAGATGAGTTAATAGACAAGTTTTCAAAGAAGCATGAACAAATATTATCGAGTTACAAAAAGGAAGTTTTGGAAAGAAGCAGTTACATTGAAAACGACACATACAATCTCGGATATGAAACCCATCTCATGTATAAAGGGGAGCTGAAGATGGCGTTGGAGTCTTTCAGACCAAGAAACAAGGAGTCTTGTTCGTCCGTCTCAACTGTCATAAAACAGGAGTCGTTGAGGTTACCGAGTATTTCCATCCCGGTGTTTAACGGAGAATACTCCGAGTGGCCAACTTTTAAGGATTTGTTTTGCTCGTTAGTACATAACAACTCGGCCCTCGATGATGTTCAACGGCTACATTATTTAAAAACGCAAGTGAGAGGCGAAGCTGAGAAAATCATTAAGCATATTCCGATAACACAGGCCAATTATAAAAAATGTTGGGATTTGTTATCAGATAGGTTCGATAACAAAAGATATATGTCAAACTGTATTTTAAAACGTCTTTTTGAACAGAAATCCATGAATTGTGAATCGTCTCGATCTTTGAAAGAGCTTCTCGATACCACATCCGATTGTATGCACGAATTGTCTAACTTAGGTATTAATGTATCAACATGGGACATTATTGTCATATATATTGTAACCTTGAAGTTGGACGTTGAAACGCGTAAGCAATGGGAATTACAGGTAAATTCGTCAGATGAAGATTTACCCTCGTTTGATAACTTAAAAAAGTTTCTCGAGTCTCGGTTTCGTGCGTTAGAATGTGTAGAGCCAACGAAAAATAAACCTAAGCCTAACCAGAACAACGTATCCAAAGTCTTTCATGTCACAACTAGTTCGAATATGTCATGTCCACACTGCCAGGAATCACACAAATTATATTCCTGTGGTAAGTTTGCCAAATTAGATCTTAGTAACCGGCAAGTTATAGTGAAGTCTCTGAAGCTTTGCTATAATTGTCTTGGCAGCGGTCACACAGGAAAATTCTGTCGTTTATCCACCAAATGTCGTATATGCAATAGAAAGCATCATACACTTGGGAAAGCTAACCCACTCACAGTGGCAGCAGACACTGTGTCAGGGAAGGAGTGCAATCACCCGGAATCATCTGTTGAGATGAGGGAGGCCAACGTAGCTTCACATGTTATGACAGGAAAGGTCCTCGAGCAGGCCTTATTACCCACGGCTTTAATTAATGCCGAGTCAAAACATGGACACCTTCAGTTACTGAGAGCCTTGATGGACCAAGGGTCCAAAGCGTCTTTCATTACTGAAGCAGCCGTAAAGTTATTACGGCTGACTAAGATAGCGGTAAATACCAAAATATCCGGTTTAGGTGGCGGGCTGAGTGGTCTAACCTCGAAGGCGATGGTTATGCTACGTGCTCAACACTGTAACGTCCGTGCTTCCCGAAAAGGAGGTCGGTCTCCCAGATTGGGCGGAATTATCTAACCTGGACTTAGCGGATCCACAATACAATACACCTAATAAGATTGATATCTTATTAGGTTCCAAGGTGTACAGTCGTCTCCTGAAAGCGGGTTTAATTAAAAAGCCCGACGGTTCAATGATTGCGCAGGAGACACACCTCGGATGGATTATATCGGGTGAAGTAAATGGCCAGGATGACAATAATCAAAATTGTCATAACGTGACTACGAACTTCCATGTAAATTTGGAAGAGAATGCGTTCCTGAAAAAGTTTCGGGAACTAGAAACGCAACCTAGTTCGTTAACAACTAAAGTGTTAACCCCCGAAGAACAAAAATGTGAGAAGGTCTTCCAACAAGTGACTCTCAGAGACGAGTCTGCTCGATATGAAGTACACTTACCTTTGAAACCTGAAGTAGAACCTGATTACGATAATACGCGTGCAGTTGCTGTGAAGAATTTAAGTATGGAAAAGGAATTAGACAGCAATGCACTGCCCAAAGAAGGTTGTGCTCAGGTTCTAAAAGAATATGTCGAGCTTGAGCACATGGATGAAGTTCCAGCTTCAGAGTCTGAACGTGACGTGGGTAAAGTTTGGTTGCCGCCAGAAACTGAAGCAGAGATGACGTATAAGCAGATTAATGAGTTAATCGAAAAGGGAGGTCCCAAATTGCAAAATTGGGCTAGCAACCCTACAAAGTTAAAAAAAAGGCTCAATGGGAAGTCGACAGCGGACAGAGAATTCAGAGACGAAGAGATTAAAGTGTTAGGTCTCTCGTGGAATCGCCGAACCGATGAATTTGATTTCATGATCAAATTATTGTTCGATTCATCTGTACCGTCGAGTGATCATTCAAGCCGATGGAAGACGTTTGTGGCAACCCGTACTTCCGAATTACTAAATCATTTAGATACTTCACATATACAGTCCACACAGAATCCCGCCGACTGTGCGTTGCGTGGGATCGCTCCTGAGTTAATTGAAAACAAGTTGTGGAAGTACGGTCCAGAAGATATTTGCAAGCCACAAACGATCAGTCCAAGAACAGACCAAACAGATTTGGAAGAAAAGATAAAGATCTCAGAAAGAGAAGGCTCATGCTGTTCGATCCCAACTTTGGAATCGAACTCCGTTCTTTGACAAGGATGGAATGTTGAAAGTTGGGGGTAGAATGGAAAGGTCAAACTTACCGGATCATTACAAGCATCCCATGATCATTAGTGGAGATTCACATTTAGCAAAACTCATCATGGCAGATGCACCTGAATGAACTTGGAAAGAAAACAACCTTGAAGAAGTGGCTATAGTTCTAGCGCAAATTGAGGCCTGCCTCAATTCTCGGCCTTTATCACAGGCAAGTACCGATCATGATGATCCGACTTCATTGACCCCGGGTCATTTTCGAAAAGCACCAGTAACCGTACCGGATCAGAACTACGAAGACATCAAAATAACAGGATTACGGCGTTGGCAACTTACCCAAAGAATGATAAAACATTTTTGGCGGAGATGATCTCGCGAGTATTTAACTCATTTCTTCCAACGTTACAATTGGAAAACTCGCACACCTGAACCAAAGGTTGGCGACGATGTTCTGGTTAAGGAGGATCACTTACCTCCCACGAAATGGCTCTGCGGTCGTATAATAGCAGTTCACCCGGGACAGGATAATATCTGTAGAGTAGTATCTTTAAAGCATAAAAGTTCCGTGATTCAACGGCCAACTTCAAAAATTTGTCCAAATTTGTCCTTTACCCATAACCCTCAACTAATTGCAATGTAAATAGATGTTTAGCAATTTAAAGTTAATTATAGAAGGACCATCGGTCCTTCCGGGGGCGGTATGTTTAAATTGTAAGTCAGATTAGTTTGGCCCATCATAACTAGATGGCGCCACTTGTTAGTTTAAGTCACACAAAACATATTTTTTGGAGTGTTTGTAATATTTTTAAGTTTGGTTTGAATAAATGCCTCGAAACGTTCCGGGTTTGGTTTAAAATCACTCCTAGACTTAGTAGACCCCATGACATTCATTTTATAAGAAAATATGTTTTTAGTTACGAAGAAAATTAATGGATGCAAAATAGGGAAAAGACATAAAAATAATAGTAGGTACTGCAAATTTTTTAATCAATTAATCATTTATTATGGGGTTAGATGGCGCGTAAAATATCGTTGAATATTCGCATTATTTTTCCTTTTTCTTGACGATAACATTATAATAATCATCGATGTATAAACCGATTTAAATTCCGTTTACTCCATCCTCGCAAGGACCCGGTACTGCCATCAATATTCCGTGGACGTATGAGGGGGAAAGAGCATCAGCATTTCATTACTGCATCCCTACGAGTACAGCCAACATGTCTGATACTAGACATGAGACTTGCATCGCCTTTTTTCTCAAATAAACGGAAGTAAGTCCGCACGTGCGTCTCTTTTGGTTTTCGCTGACGAAATTGCCGCTGTTTCTTCACAAAATTTTCGCAAGATTCTTCCTGTTATTATGTTCGGTTCGTGTGGTGCAGGCGTCACTGTTTTGTTGTTCGATTTTTGTGACATGCCCAAACTTGTCCTTTGATTAAAACCTGATGATGATGAAGCACTTGCCAATGGGCAAGTGCTTTCTTCATATTGAAGTATGAATGTCAGTCGGCAAAGTTTTCTGCGATTCCGTTGCAAATAATTGAACTGAATTTTCGGTTTATGTTATGGACATTTTTAACACTTCGGATGGTAATTTGTAAGAACGAGTGTGGCTAGACATGACTTTGAACACTGAAAGACAAGCAGTGTTTAGTCAAACAACTCTCAATAAAATCAGTAAAAGAATTTCTTAAGAAAAATATACGGTAAAATAAAAACGCACGATTCTTGAATACAACGTTTTGAATTGACTTAATAATACATCTATTTTGACTCATTAAAAATTTATTATAAAGTTAACATAAACTCCGTTTCCAAAATATGGAGTAGGTAACTGGTTTATACATAAACATAAACTCCATCAATATTTATTAAGTGTCCCCCACGTCAAGCTATCCTGTTCTCATTTCTTGTCACGTATAAAGTTTTATTGGTATTAAGCTTCGAGCCCTTTAACTCCTTTGACATCGTATCTGAGGCACTGGGATCACCACTGACAAGGGGTTTGATCCTTAGATTCAACTTGGTTTAAGATTTTAAAAGGTTATATACCGATTTTTTAAATATACAGATATCATTTTATTCCAAAGAGTGAAAGATTGCAACCGTCTAATCGGTTATCATTGTCGAGTAACTGACCGTGACTTAAGAGAACTTATGATATCCATTTCCAATGTGGATATTTAAGTTTGAAGTTTCAGCAAGCTTGGGCCCTAGCAGTTAAGTTTTGTTGCAAAGTACGTGACAAAGTATGACTACATTTTTAAATCTGGCGCTAAGCGCCGTATGTCCCGAACGGTTTTTTTTTGTACTGTCAAGCATTTGTCCACCAGATCACCTGAAGCGAATACTGTTGCCCAAGGTGCATGACTGTTCTAGACAGTAACTGGATTTCTAACTAAAAACGGTAAACTTTGAGAATGTTCGATAATATTGCAGTACCTCTCTCTCTCTCTCTCTCTTGAGTCGTTCCTCATGACTGAGGGTCGTGACTCCCCCGCAGAAAGAATTCGTTAGGGGAGTTCTCTTGGACAAATACATCGTGTTGGGCGCCCAGGTCCTTCCACGGATGAAACCATGTCCTCGGATATTGTGGTCCTCAAACACGTCGGCTTCCTCACGATGTCTTCCTTCACCGCTAAGCGAGTGAAAATACACACATAACTTGAAAATACAAGTAGTTGATGTAGGGCCGGATTCGAATCAAGGTGCGTCTGGATGAAAAGCAGACACTGGAACCGCTGAGCCACACTCACTTTTGCATTTTAGTACCTGTTCTAATTAGATCATAGGATGGCATAAAGTATAAGAAGTATACCTAAGTATACCTAGTCAGGTCATAAGTATTGTCACACAGTAAAAACTTTTCTTTTAGAATGCTGGCCACAAAAAAGTTTATTGAATTCGAATTTCGAATTGTTCATGAAAATAAAAATGTATACTTTTTAGAATTTTACTCATTTTTAAATATGGAGTGGACGCTTAAAGAAGACCGTGTTGCAGTTATTGCATTGCATCGTTGCGGTTACGCACCAATTCAAATTTTTGACATACTGAAAAATTTGAATATAACCAAAAGATTCGTTTATCGTACCATTAAACGATACAACGAAGACTCTAGTGTAGATGACAGGTCAAGAAGTGATACCCCTCGGTCTGTTAGGACTCCAGCAGTGATAAAAGATGTGAAGGCGCGAATTCAAAGAAATCCCAAACGTAAGCAGAAAGAAGTTGGCCCTTCAGATGGGGTTAAGCAGAACCACGGTGAAAAGGGTGTTAAATGAAGACTTAGGGCTTCGGGCATATCGAAGAAAAACAGGACATCGTTTGAATGCTCGTCTAATGGACCTGAGACTGAAGAGATGCCGCGCTTTGTTGAAGCGGTACGCGGGAAACAAAATATTGGGAAATTCTTTTTTCAGATGAAAAAATGTTTACCGTAGAAGAGAGCTACAACAAACGAAATGATAAGGTGTACGCACACAGTAGTGAAGAAAAGCGAGCAAACGTATTCCGCGTGTCCAACGAGGTCATTTTCCATCCTCGCTCATGGTATGGTTGGGAGTTTCTTATTGGGGCTTAACAGAGGTACATTTTTGTGAGAAAGGTGTAAAAACGAATGCAGTTGTGTATCAAAATACAGTCCTGACGAACCTTGTGGAACCTGTTTCTCATATCATGTTAAATAACAAGCATTGGGTATTCCAACAAGATTCGGCGCCAGCTCATAGAGCGAAGAGCACACAAGACTGGCTGGCGGCGCGTGAAATCGACTTCATCCGGCACGAAGACTGGCCCTCCTCCAGTCCAGATTTCAATCCGTTAGATTACAAGATATGGCAACACTTGGAGGAAAAGGCGTGCTCAAAGCCTCATCCCAATTTGGAGTCACTCAAGACATCCTTGATTAAGGCAGCCGCCGATATTGACATGGACCTCGTTCGTGCAGCGTATAGACGACTGGCCGCGCAGATTGAAGGCCTGTATTCAAAATCACGGAGGTCATTTTGAATAAACTTTATTGTCATAAGAATCTATGTTTTGTTAAGTTCATTTTGGTATATAAATGGTTACATAAAGAATAAAGTTGTTTCAATTATTTTATATTAAACATGTGACAGAATTTATGACCTGACTAGGTATATAGCTCATCCTCACACAGTAAACACATTCAAGTGAGCCAATAATAAAACCATTTAAAACCTAAACATATTCATAAAAGCAGTCATCAGAGCTATTATTCGTAAATACCTCAAATACTTTCAGAATAACAATACTTACAATAATTTCAATCAAACCAAATCATTCATTTTATTATATTTAATGTAAATATTTATACTGTATGGGGTTTCAGCTATTTTATTACCGACCACAAAAATTAATTATCCGTTCCACTTTATTAATATTTTAGCAGGAAAATGGCTAACTTTCCTGTCAAAAGCATTTATTATGTAATCACGGGCTCATTACAATCACAGAGTTTTGGTAATTATGACTTTTCACAACTTTTTAATTCTTCGTTTTAATTTCTAACTTTTGCAATCACAGAGATCGTAATTGTTGAGTAATTAGTGTAATAAAATTCATTCAGTGTTTCAATTATTTAAAAAGTAAGTTTTATGAAATTTATTCAATACGTAATACTGCTTTAAAGAGGAATATCGACGCGTGATATACTAAAACAAAAAGAAAGAAATCTTCTTTCGCATGCTATTTTTGTAAGTACGGTTTATCTAAATGCGATCGATTGGTTTTACAATCTCTTTCATCATCGTCATCATCAGCCTGTTATCACCCACTGCTGAGCATAGCCCTCTCGTCACGGTCCTACGCAGATTGAATCCAGGTGCTCCCTGCGGGTATTCTAACCTACCATACAATAATTGGTACAATCTCTTTGGCGTTTATTTTTTTGTGTCCAAGCATAACATAGACAACCCATTCTCAAACAAAAATCCAGACCTACCTAACATTTATTTTCCCAACCAAGGGTGGTTACTACGTGGAACGCAATGTCATAAAAGTGTAGTGCCCACTCGTAAACTATTGTACGCTTTTATGATTCATCTCCAATGTTTGGGAAAGCCCTTGGAAAAAAATGTACTGTCGTGTATAAAGGGATATAGGGATGAAGCAGTGGAGCGACCCGAGGACGAAGCGGCCGGGAGTAGTAACATCGTCTCGCCTCCACCCCCACCACCACAGGCCCCCGCGCCCGTGTCCCGGCGGGCCGCTCGCGCGGCGGCGCGCAGTCTGCGTGTTGCCGCGGCCCAGGACGAAGGTTCTGAAGATGGGTGTCATACCATCCGAAACGCGTAAACCATTTACGCTATTTACACGTGAGTGAAAACCGTTTAGTTAATCTTTTGGATATAGGGATGTAATACATTTTATGTGTTTGTCAGCAAATTTTGTGTAAAAGGTTTCGAATAGATACAATTTTACTTTAGTGGTTCCTCATAATTTTTTCACGTTGATCTGGCATAAAATTTAATCAATCTGCATATCAAAATTACCATGTTTATTGGTTCGAACGCTTCTTTCGAATGTGAAGAAGTAACAACACACATACACACATTAAGCAGAAGTCCGCTGGTAGTCACCGTTTATTGACCTATGATGTGTCGAACACAGCACTTTGCCTCTACGATTATTGTGCGGATGGCAAAGCTTTTGAACACTTTTCCAGAAGGTATGTTTCTTGCGAACTACAATCCAGGGCTCTTCAAATCTAGAGTTAATAGGTATCTAGGTGTAAAAAAACTCAACCTTTTTCGTACAAGAGTGATTTGTATGTAGGTTTTATATCTTATGTTAATATGTGGATAAGGTACTAGAGGGGTTAACAAACTTTCAGCATTCTTTTTATTTAAATGCAGTTAAAGGCAAAATACAGACGATTACTTTAACTCTAAGTAATGAGGAAGGACTTGTACAAGGATGCCCTGAGGGGAACCATTAGTTGTACTGTATCCAGTAGAAAAAGTAATAAGAGGGGGGTTATAATATAAAATCAGGTTGCAAAAAAGAGTCAATTAGACTTGCATTTATTCATTATTGTTATAATAGCTAGATTAGGTTTTAGTATAATATGTATACAATAACAGTTTGTATAAAATTTAAAATGAGAAAAAAATACAAGATGATTAGAATTAAAAAAATAATTAAATCTCGTTGAAAAGAAGTTGAATACGTGAGATATTTATGTTTTGACATTTCGTCATGTTAGCGCTAACATTGTCAAAATTGAACTGACGACAAATAAAGATTTTGAAGAATTTTTTTCTCCACTCACGCTAGGGCGCGTAGCATTTTTAGCAGTAAAATTACTAACAATTTTGCCCCCGATTGTACAAAAGTGCGAAAATATGTGCATCGCCGGTGTCTAAGTAAATTTGGCCATCTCACCCAATCTGAGTTTACGAGGGGTCAGCCCCCAGTCTTATGTCTCGAACTGATTCGCGCGAACCATGAATGATAGTAGTGGACACTTCTTGTTTAATTTGCTATTGTTTTGGTAAAATTTGTTGCTAAGTTTGTTGTTTATCTTGTTGTTCAATGCTCTCAACACTAATAATTAGTGTTGAGAGCATTGAACAACAAGATAAACAACAAACTTAGCAATTATTAATGTGAATAGCTATTTTTTGTTCATTACCATCATTGCTCATTTGTTTTTGCACTGAAGTATTGGTGAAGACTTTTCCCAAGATAAAGAAGAGAATAGACAGATAATACAGGTACATACTTAAGTTAGCAGTGCTATGAGATATTGTGGATGCTAATGTACCCACTTAGATAAAAGACTCTACTCTACGTTTAAAGAAGTTCGTAAATGTCTTGTGGTGTTATTTTGAAACATAAATTATGATAACAGTTTTCATTAAGGCTTTAACAAACATATAATTGAGACTGATGAACACGTTTATAATTATAGAAAGTTTTAGTTAGGTTGACTACACAAATGACAAAAAAATGAACTTTTAATAGAAGAGACAAACATATTAAAATATAGCCTTTCGTAGCCTATGACCTAACAGATATTGCCTGACCTGGCTTAGAGATTATTTTCTAGCGACCTACAATGCAATGTGGGTCGGGACACTCGGTCGAGAGATAGCAACATTGAATACGTAATACAGAACAGCGTTTAGATACAAATGTCAGCGGTCTGAAATATCTATCAAAACTTTCATGCATTTTCTTATCTTAGCCATAAAGAATTAAGGGCAGGATTCTTTTTATATTAATTTACAGATTCAGGTACGTAACGGAATAACTCATAAGAACTCAGACGTGCAAAAAACTGTGTAGAACATGTTATGAACGTTTTGTCGAAATGCCGAAAAATGAGATAAAAAATGGAGTAACTGTTAATTTAAATACCTATTATCTTTGATTTTAATTTCATTTGAAACAAGTCAAAAATTTCAGGAGTCTGCAAGTTAAATAACCTAACAAATTTTACGCTCAATTTAAATCAAAATTTAAAAACGTTGACACATAATTCTTAGTTTCTTGCACTAGCCCAGCATTACAAAAAATATAAAAGATTCATCCATACATAAAAGCAATTTAATCCTAAAATACTGTTATTTCCCCACGTCCTCTATAAATCCACGTCTCTCAAGTGGGCGCATGACAGACACGCGCCCACTTGAGAGACTTGACAATTGGCATTTTTATCGACGGCTTTTGATATAGGAAGTTTTTCCGTGAAAATCAATATATGTCACGACTGGAGAAAGTTATAAAAAAGCGAGTGTTGCTCAGTGGTTCCAGCCTGTCTGCTTTCATCCAGACGCACCTTGGTTCGAATCCGGCCCAACACCTACAGTTTGGATGAAATAATGAAACTTATTAATTAAGTATTCTATTTCAATTACTAATTTTGTCAATGGAACTGAAGCTGATAACAGCTAGAACAACTACTTGTTAGTTAAGAACAACGCGGGTCGGATGACACGTTAAATTGTAGGTCCTGGCTGTTTGTCTAGTATGGCAGACGTTAAGCCATGTCAGAAGCCCTTAGGGCGGCTTGATAAAGTCTCGACACCAGAGTTGCCCACTCTCATTCGATAAGAAGAAGAACAACAAGTGTTCTAACTTAAAAACGTATTGGTTATTTTAATAGTCTTCCCAAATTCTAACATATCTACTCGTAACAGTAGCGCGTTTCAGACATTGGAATGTCGCTTTGTGCCCAAAAACAAACATCCAGTGACATTCATCATATTCAGTCGTAGATGTTCTACGCAACTGTGTCTCTTTATTCAATTCATTTTGACCGTTTCACTCAAAATTTTCCAGCCATCCATATACAAAAGCGAAACGAGAACTCGACCCATAGACAATATAGTTCGGATGCACTACTACCTACATATGTACTTCAAAAGTAAAGTAATTAAGGATCCTTTAGTCACAGTGCTGCTTATGGGCGTGTCGTGTGTCGTTTTAAGTGATAGAAAAGTATATAACATTAATGTGCAAAATAAAACACAGAAATTAGAAAACAGAGAAACATACTTAGATTAAAGTGTTGCACATTGGGCGGCTTTATCGTCTTAGGCGATTTTTCCAGGCAAACTTTTCGATGGAGGACAAGAGAGCTTCAGGTTACCTCTGTCAGCATCTAACTATTACGGTTTTCACTCACGTGTAAATTCAGGTATGTCGTTTACCCATATTCAAACAAAACGTACGTTCTGCGAGCGGCCCGCCGGGACACGGGCGCGGGGGCCTGGGGTGCTGGAAGTGGAGGCGAGACGATGTTACTACTCCCGGCCGCTTCGTCCTCGGGTTGCTTCACTGCTTCATCAGGGACAGGAACTTCGACAACTTTACCGGCGCACACAAAAATACTATGTCTTGAACTAAAGTTTGCCCAATCATTCTTTTCTTCGTCATTGCATTAAGGCAGTTTTAAAAACTCATTAAAAATATTGCCTTTCATATGCCACTGGTATATTACAGTTGAATTGTATCACATTGAGTAGTTTAACGGGTACGATGTGTACAAGACCTAATTACTCATGCAAAATGAATGGCCGCTCTGCAAGCGTGAATGTATGAGCGACGGACAAAAACTACATGCGACGACTAATGAAATGGGCAATGCAAACAACGCAGGACGAGTTCTGTTGAAATTACAAGTTTACAAGTAGTATTTATCTCTCGTCTTTGCCACACCGGTATTCGAATAATTTAGATGGATCAGGAATCGATTCGGGACATTGGGAACATGGCTAAGAGAAACAGCAACATCACAGCTATTTCTACTAATAATCTAGTGTACGATTAACGAGTTTGTTAAAAAAGATTTATTTTTAATCTTGACCAAACACCGTCTATAATATTTTAAAACAACTAATTGGATAAATGAAAAGATTGTTCTTGTAACCTAAATTGGACTATCGTTATGTTTAAATAAATAATTGTCGTCTGTACCTATGGTCATAAATAGCACAGTTTACAAAAGAACTTACACAGGTTCCAAACTATGACTCGAGTAATGCATCATTGTATGTCCCGTTAATAAAAATACTATACGATAACGCGTTTTTCAGTTAATTTACATACTTTCATAAACAACGTTGACCCCAAAGAGGTATCGCATGATTGTTAAAAAGTTATGAACGCCGACCTACAGAAATAACAAAGCTGGCTTAATTAGTAGAAGTTTGAAGAGGGTCACAAACACGTTCAACATATTAATAATTGGTATTATAGAAATATATATGGTCAACGCCACTCCAATGCCAAAATACTGCGGTCTAGCATTCGGCAGCAGCCAGCCATTTTCGGTACCGTAACCAATCACAAGCAAGCTTATCGTGCGAGTGTTGTGTGGGGGAAAAGATAAGATATGGAAGCATTTTTGATGCGAAATTTATATAGAGATTGATTATTTATTGATGCGTAATATAGATAGATAGATAAATTCATTATTAAAACACCACATACATAAAAAACAATACAAAAAACATAGAAAATAAAACTTGCGTTTTAATTGGCGGCCTTATCGCTAAGAGCGATCTCTTCCAGGCAACCAATCTGGCAGGCATATATTTTTCAAAATAAGTGAGTAGGACGAGGTGTTTAAGTAAAACACCACAAAATCAGTGTTTAAATATATAAAACACCACAGAATAAAATAGTTTTAACAATTCTATAGCTCAATTGTTCTTGGTGTTGTGGTTCTTTAAACCGGCCCTCACAAGTGGGGCATTTACATAAATGTTAATTTAACAAAATTCTGTAATACGACTCTGGCAGTGGATGTCCCGCGGGAATGAGTTCGACGGATAGAGTCAGGTGACCAATTTTACTTAAATTATAATGTAAAAATATGTTTTGTTATAATATTAATTTCATAAATCATTCAAATTACCCCTTTCTGTATTCACGAAATACTTTTGCAGTCTCAATTTTTTTAATAAAACTGTTAAATTTTATCACATTCCAGAAAATCTAAGAGTTACTTTAAATTAACAAGCACAAAAGTTAAGCAATCACTTAAGTATTTTTATACAATTACTTCCAAGCAAAAAAAACCTTATAAAATGATTTCACTATTCACTGCAGTTAAATAATTTAATATCGTTAATGAATAACATGAAAATTTTTAATTCAGTACCTTCAAAAGTGATTGAATTTAAAAGCAAGCCCCAATCGATTTAATAAGGACGTCGCTCGCAGTTTACTCAATTAACTACGGTTATTAAGTACTTATTGCTTTCGCAGTAATTGCTCATTTGTATGGTCCAGTTCACCTGATTGGTTGATCAGATGTTTACTCCCAATTTACTCTACTACGGGTGACGCAAAGTTTAATTAAACTACTTTTAAATTATTATTTTACATAATTAAGACCAATGAGGAGGTACTGGGCATGGTACCATAACAAAAAAATAATACTGACCACAAATAGAGAACGAAAGAGGGAAGATGTTTGGCCACCTTATACGACATAAGAAAGAAAGAAAATATATTTATTGAGACACAAACAAAACTTTAACCTATTTACTTACTAAACTTACATGCTAAGAATGTCCCAATACAGCCGCAACTCAGCCTAATGCCACAGGGCCACCAGCGCTGATATTCTGTTGCGGTTTGCGGTGACGTCACACACACCAAGTGAACATAAAAAGAGGAAGAGGAAGGCAGAGAAAAACATATACATATATATTGATCAAATCAAAGAAAAGGCCTGCGTCATGTCTTATAAGGTTGTCAAGGAATTGTCCGAAAATCGAGAAAATATCCGCTTACTCTACAGACAAGAGCATTGTTCTTAAATTTTGAATGAATGGAATAGTTTATGTCAATAAATTAAATGAGAGAGAGAGAGAGAGAGAGAGAGACGTAGTTATATAAGTGTATATTTTTTATTAAAATCATACATATATTTAATATTTTGAAGTTAATATTTTTTTATATTTGTTCATTTAATTCAAATGCATAAAGTGCGTTTAATGCAACAAGTCTGTAGAATAAGATAAGAGCGTAATTATTCATCTTCAGCTTGCATAATTTGCAAACAAAACATATATAATAAAATAATAATAAATAATAAAAAAAAATATAATTAATTAATTAAATTTAATACTCCATAAAATATAATCCCAACCACATAAATATAATTCCAACTTTCCAAGTAGTTTTTATTACATATTATTGTTACACAATACTATCTCTATTTTCCTAATTTTACAGCAATTTTTATAATTGAAAAAGAACAGTCTATTAATAAGTACGTTTGCTTTCGAGGGGATTCGAATAAAATCAGAACTTCCAAAAGAAATGAACTGAAAAGAGAAAGGGTTCGACGCACGCTTTCCGAATACCAAACATATACCAATGTTGATTTGTAAAACCGCTCCGCGCATACAAAGTAAAATGTGAACTTAAAATTAAATTGTCCTTGTGAACAATGAATTTAAATTTCGACGCTTTGTTGAAAAGTTATTTCGAGATTCTTTCAAAATTCATTTTTCTTTGCGTGAATTTTAAAATGGTCTCCATTGTAAGTTTTGAATCCCTGTCGTGCCAGTTGTGAAAGGAATACTTGACATTTAGTTTCTATTCTATGAACCTATTGTAATTCAAAATATTATGTATTTGACTTGGTAATGTAGGTCACAACTATAACGCAATAGAGTAAATAGGAAATTACCAAATTATTGGTAAAACATTGTAACCACCACTTTTGAGCAAAATTTTAAAAACACCTAGGTATAAAATCTTGATGAGTGTTATAACTTGAAGAATATCAAGTATCATGGTAATGTATTGAAAATATACACTGGCATTGTATATTTAAATAAAGATATTTTGAACTTGATTTGAATTGAAATTACAAAATGTCATCGAAGTCAAAAACATATATTTTTTAAAGTGCACTATGTAAATATACGTTTATATTGATGTACAAACCTTCCAATTTAATTTAAGTAACATCAAATTCTTCCCCGTCATTTAGTCATTTTCAGCTACATACGAATCGCCTAGCAAGGCATCCTTACCAACTTGCTCAGGACCTAAGGACTCGAAGAAATGAACCAAGTCTAAAGATACAGGTTTATCATCACCAGACAATTAAATATACGGAGATGCATTTAATGAAGCGCACACTTTACGAAAACAATTGCACAGACCACATCCGCTTAGAGTAAAACTGATTGCAGGTAGAAAAGAATAACAAATAAAAACCTTTATAGAGTAGCACCATTCGCACAAAATGCTACTCTGTGACAAACCGTACAAATCCCTAAATATCCTCCATCTACGACAAACTACGCTAACCAGCCAGCTCTAACCGCGAATCAAACCCGATAATTTGGCGGAACCCCCGCAGCCTATTCGTAAATTACAGGGGCATAGACATACATCAGCTGGGGTCCCCAGGGCATTACAATCACGAAATGCTTTTTATTTTTTCAGTCATTCACTTTTATTGCCTCTGATGAGGCTGTTATGGCGCTTGTTTCAGGGGAAGAAACCCACGCACCACGCGTTTGAAACACGTTAGAAATGGTCAGGAAAATGTTTGGTGGAAATGAATTTAAGATGATGGACAGTAATAGTACATTAATAATAGTACATTAGTACATGTTATTTAATCTATTTTGAGGTTCTATAGCTTGAAAAATCAAGCGTTTTTATTATTGTTGTCCGTATGTTTACAATGTCAAACAATTCACAAGCCTGCTTGACAACATATATTATAATTAAAGTTAGCGAGTTTATATTGCGTCAAAATATGCAATAAAATTATAACCCCACTTTTGTTAGGATTTCTATCCGAAACTCAAATCCAATAGGTACTATAATCAAGGAGATAAAAATGTTTTGATTTTTTAATCAGATTTCTTAGTTTAGTTATAATAGGAAATAAACTATGTAATGTAACATTACATATAATATTTTACTGTAAAGGGAAATTCCGTCTATGTTGTACTTTTTCCGAGAAATTGAGAACTAATTTCCCAGAAATTATTACACGCTAAAGAGCTTATTCAATTTTCTTCTGAGAATCAGCATAAGATATGAAAATGAGCAATATTTTTATACAGCTTTTCTAAAGTCTCTTACATATCTGAGAAATAGGAAATAATATCAATAGGTCATTTCAATACAGTTGGTTACTAGTGGTTACTGTGAGGATTTTCTGATTAAAAAGCCCTACCTACACCAATGACATGTATTTTCAAATCATGTGTAGGTACATAGATTTGCACTTGCTTAACCCTAGAAGCCCAATCAATTTCACTGGCTATGAAGCCCAATCATACGTAAAAATGACGTGTAAAAATAAAATCACTCTATTTTCTATAATTTTTTAGTTATGATCTATTTGAAGGGATTTGTTATTAAAATAGAGTTTTCATTGATAAATAAAATGCTTTTTAGGATAATATAATCTTTATTAACACAATAATAGTACTTTTACTAAATCATAAACAATAAGTCAACAAAAACTTCAAAACTTTTTCTTTTTCTTATAATTAGGATATTTTTACAAAAATCAACTAGTCTTAAACTTTTTTCAAATATTAAATTAACTTGTAATAATACTACATTAGTCTCATAAAAAACAGCCTTTATAGACAGTCTTGACAAATATCAATATTGTGTTCTCCGCATATGGCCTTTTGGCATTGGCCAGAGAAGCAACATGGTTTTCAGGGTCGTTTTGTCTGCTTGTAGGGCTTGTATCCTCGATGAAGTTGACCATCGCGTCTTCGTTATCACTCCTGACATCATCTTCAACTAAACAATCTTCTTGCTCGGAGTCCGAATCCAGCGGAGAATAATCGTCATAATTTTCTAACATTGAAGCTATTTCGTCCTGGTTTAGATGTTGGCGGGACCCCATCTTGTATTCAACCTAAAATAAATAGTATATTATGAGTATTGTGCCTAAACAAAACAATAAACTCAAATAAATCACTACAATAAAAAATTGGAAACCATTATTATTATTATTAATTCTTAATTTCTTCAAGTAGGCACCTCAGTGCACTTTTGAAAGTCAATTTACATAAATAAAAACATATTATGTTACCACTACGGTAAGTTACATTAGTCATTTGCGGAGTTGGAAACAATCCAAATATTTTTGTCTTTCAAAAAAGTGTCACATTTGTAGTAGGCACCCCTACTTAACGACATCTTGATTATGTTTTTGAATCTAGTATCGTTCTGTTCTAAAATCGATTGTGGGATTACATTGTAAAATTCTATGCTTTTTCTAATGAAGGTTTTACTACTTTTACATAGTCTAAGTTTAGGTGTTACAAGTTTTTGTTTATTACGTGTATTCATTTGATTTGTTTGTACGTCTTTGTTTGTACAAACAAATCAAATGAATACACGTAATAAACAAAAACTTGTAACAGACATTACAAAAGTAACGCAAAGCCCAATTATACTTCGAAATGACGTGCAACATCGTCATTGCAACAAAATGGCGGAACTTACCAAGATGGCGCAACCGTGTCCTGCGAGGTCTTGACGGCTACTGAGTTGGTTTGGGAGTTCGAAGCGATCCGATGGTAAACGTGAAAGAGATAGATATATTTCGCCGCGGTATACGTCTATTTTACGTAGATTGGGCTTCTAGGGTTAACGGTGAAGGAAAAACATCGTGAGGAAACCGACATGTTTGAGGCCAACAATATCCGAGGATATGTATCTTCCGTGGAAAGACCTGGCCGCCTACCACGATGTATCTGCCCAAGAGAACTCCTCTTACGAATTAATTTTGCGGGGAGTCACGACCCTCAGTCATGAGAAAATACGACTCAAGAGAGAAAGTAAGTATATGCTAAAAATGCATTTTAGTTTATCTTTTTTATATGTTTATCTCGTGTAGTTTGATATGTGCAAATTCATGAAACAATATTGTATCCTTTATAGAGTCCAGATATCAATTAAGTTTATAATACGGCCAGTGCAATGTTTGATTTTGACAGGATATAAACGTCATTACTGAATTCAGGGCGTATTCACTTCGAGCCAGCTAGAAATTAAGAATAATTATTTAGTGTATAGCATAGCATTTAGGTAATTCATTTAATCGATCTGCCTACACATAACACTAACATTTTTTTCATAATTAGTATCTTAATTTTCTCGCAAGATTAATTATTTTATAGCTAGTTTATTATGTAGGTTTTTTTGTCTAGCTCTAATTTTCTTCAAATAAACTTACAAAACTTAAAGTTTACTAATGAAATACAAAAACTATGTAGGTTATAACTAAAAACATTCGTTTGGACTGAATTGGTATGGTTGAATTAAGGTGTATTTTAGAATCACGTTGATTTTAAGCTGATTGCTGTCGTACGATAATTATTTAAGCCAAGTTATTTTTATCATCGCTTGCTCCTTTGGCGCTACAATCCGAGATTAGTTTCAGCAGTTTCAATCTCTGAAACAAGAGAAAAATGCTGAATTTAATTACTTACGCTTTTCACTGTCATCATAATTCGAATACCTTTCTTCACACCTCAGGTTTCAGGTGTATTTTTTACTAGCGGCTTGGACCTCCTAAGATCTTATACTACCTACATACCAAAAATCATGAACATCCTTTCAGCCGTTTTTGCGTGATGAGCGTTTAAATAAACAGACAATCAGAGATATAAATAAACAGAGAAACAGATAAACAGACAAAAACTATAAATTGTTGGAACGTGTTTATTTGTTTTATTTTATTTAGTTTGGTACAGTCACAGACAATTAGTTATAAAAATATATACTAAACACTTTTAAGAATAATATTGAACTAAGAGTCCAATTACGACTATACACAGCTTTGTTAAATGATAATAAACACTACATAATATTTGTTATAAACCATTTTAGTAATTTCTGTTGGTAATTCTAAATAGGTATCTCCATTTTTTTTTAAGTATCTTCAATGTTCAGACTTTCGACGCTCTTGAGCTTTATTATATGTATAGAAGATAAAGATTACCTACTATAGTTTATAATTATAAGACCAGCAAGTTACTAGCTTAGCATAAAGCTTGCATACACTCTATTACAGGGTTGAAACGACGCGACGTCACATAACTAATGACATTGTCATATGGATAACAATGCTTGATCGGCAGTCGTTAATTTCAACCAATGGTTAGTTTAGCGGAGATTTGGGTAATGAATTAGTGAATTGATTAATATTGAAGTTTTCATTTCGAAGTCTAGCGAAAGCTTGCCTAGATTATTTTAGTATATTTTTCTGCACATCAGTAATATCTTTAAAGTGTGAGTTGTTTTTCAGCATCTAATTGACCTTTATGTTAGGCTTTGTTAAATTACTGAAATATAATAATAGCCAAACGCACCAGACGCTTTTATATAAAATATTAGGCAATTTTTCAGGTTCAGAATATTAAGATTAGATTTTTTTATAAGGTATTGTATTAGGCGTTACTTTGCGCAAATTACTTCCAGGTGAACGGTACAACACTATTAAACCACAACTTTTTATTCGTATATATTCCAACTGACAACATAATTTAATGAAAATGTATACGTATAAAAATATTTTTTAGCTTAAAAAAGCCCTTTCTCTCTTTATCCTCCTTATCAACAACAAAGCCAGCAAGTACCAGGAGGTCAGCACCCCCCAGTAGGTGGCAGCGTCGAGACGGCGCGTCAGGGCGGCGCGACGCATGACGCACTACAGCCTCTGAACATATATAATCTACAGCCTCCGGACTCACTTGCAACTTTAGTTTGTCACTGTGACTCACGGTCGAATCGCTAGGTAATGGGTTTCCCGGAAAATGGAGAAAGGAATAGATACTCTTATTTTGTACAAAATGCATCAGCCGCGTTTGTTAAAAAAATAATTATCTCTCTTTTGATTGACTGATCTATCAACGCTCTGCCCAAACTACAAGGCTGAGCGGGTTGTAATTTGGCATCCGTTTAGAAATAATTATTTTAGTAATTATATACTATATACTCCTATATAAGTTTTTGTTTGAAACTTCAATTGATCAGTCGATTTCGTCCCATTGCTGGGTATAAGCCTCTCTTACACCACTGACTTAGATCTTGCGCTTTTAAATTAATTATAGTTAATTGATGAAATTAAATTAAATTAATTATACTTATGAAAATCGTTTGTATCACGCACTCTGCAGACAATGGCCTTGCACTTACATTTTGAATTAAAAATCATAAATCAATTTTAGTCAACTCCATTAATATATTGGCTTACTCCTTGAAGAAGTAGTTACATTCCTGCTATATTAGCTCTATTAGCTTCCACGCTACTTTATTAACGTTTTCATCACAACACGTTAACAAACTCTCTGGATTACTGACTTGCACGCTGCATGTAAGAACTCTTAGCTTCATCGACATATAACAGTTATAGACACGCATAAACACACCATACTTACAGTACGAGAAAAGTTTCCAAACCAATTGAGATTTTGTATTTTTTGGACACCTACAATGTGAACAACTGTATTAAATAAACGCAAATAAAAATTCTTTCATCTTTTTACCTTTATATTTAATTTGATTGCTGTATTTTAATAGACCTAATACACGAATCTAACTGTGGCATGAGTATGTAAAATGAACATAAATAAGTGTTACAGCTGCGAACTGTTTCTCTCTAATATTGGCTTGTCAAAGGTGTTCCATAGATTTCATGATTAATAGTATGTATTTTGAAACAGACATAAATAACGCCTTATAGCCTAAATTACGGTCCGTGAGCCAAAACATACGTATCACATCGAAACTAGCAGGTATAACTTTTTTTTATAGAGACACATATGGACATGGCATGTCGTTTAACTGTACTATGTCGTAAACAAACTTTCTCGCGCCCAACTTTTCCTCACGGAAGTAGATTTTCGTCGCGTTTGTGTTGTTGAGTTGGCAACTAGACACCGGAAGTACCCACTGTGGCGGGTGTTAAGCACAATGATTACGCCCCAGTTTGCATACTGGCGCCGGAAGTCGTTTCGAGTTTCAAAAGCTCACTGTTGCGGTTCTAATTTCAATTTGTGGTTAAAAGCTTTATATACTTGTAGCGATGGGAGTTAAAAAGACGTGACTTGTGAACTATATAAGTTAAGAAAGTAGTATTTTGTATCTATTACAATCAAAATGATAGTAGGTACGTAGAGATTAGGCAGTGTAAAGTTATACAATAATTCGTCTTCCTCAAATACTTTTTTCTTTACAAAAGTCTCTTATTCAATTTATTGCTAAAAATAGCGATTTTGGAAATTATTACAATTCAAATCAAAATCATTTTTTTTCATAACGAACCCAGGAAATAGTTTTTATAGTGTTTTTATTATTTCAAGATTCTACAAAATTATACAAAAACTAAACAGCCTTCGATGACCTAGTTTGAAACAGTTTCTACAATTTAAGCATTATTGCCGCATGACTGGTCCCATGTGTAAAGTCCCGAAAGTAATTAAGCACCTACATCCGATGCTTCTAATCACTCGCTGAATTAAACATCGATTGAACGTACCAGTCAGCATTACTTTTAAGTTTAATTGCTTAAATAGCTTAAAGTTACGATTGCGTTATACCTAATTAAGGTTACGTAGCTTAGCACATGTTGTTGATTATTACATATAATATATACATAATAATTTACAATATATTTACAGCCAGGTACTTTAGTTTGAAAGAAATTTCGCAATTTTTTGTGTAGTTACGTAAGTTTTTGTCTGCTTTTTTTTTAAATAAGCTCTTTGTGCTTAACATTTTTATCATGGTCTAATTTTATTTAATTTTTTTGTATTATTTTAATCTTCTTATATGTATTCTCTTTATAATATTGTCACGTATAATCACATGCTTTTCAATAACCTAAACCCAAAAAACATCTCCGAAAGAGCCTCTAATTCACCGAAAAAGGTCAAAACTTTTCCTCAAGCCCAAACTTTTATATCACTCTCAGAAACAAAGCTCCAATAAACTAAGACGTAATCCTCTCCTAAGCGTGAGGACACGGTAATGGTGAATAAAGCCAGGATTACCTGGCTGGGGCATTTGCATAAAATATTAGGTCAACATTGATTTTGGGATCAAGGGTCACAGGGCTCCACGAAACATCTTTGACAAGGTTCTTTAGCTGTCCTGTGCAAATTGACGGATTATGTATAATGAGGATTTTAATGTTTTACTTGAATGTTGTGAGAGTTTAAAATTGTACCCTATTTTAATCTTTAATTTCTGTGTTTTTAAACATTACTTATGTTAGAGGCCCTTAGGGCGTGGTGTAGCCAAATAGATAATATAAAGAGGGAACATGGTAAATGGTAGGAAGGTGCACTCACCGCAGTCAGCTCGTACAAAATCCTGGGGTACCCCTCAGTTTTTATCACACCACAGTATAATTTATGTTTATGGGCTTGTCTTTAGCGAGCAGTTCGCCTTAGACTTATTCATTACAAATATCACACGCGACACATAGTTTAATCTCGGTGAATTTGTCTTTTTATTATTTTAGCACCACTGCACTCGCGGTACACATTTTTATATGACGGTGTCCATCTTGCAACTCCGCTAGAGGGCGCTAGCGCGCCCACTTGTCTTCGCCGTACATCGACGAAGATATGCACCTTCGGGAAAGGAGTGGGAGAGGGACAGAGTATCATACGAATAAAATATAAATAAATACATGTGGCGACACCAGGGCGGCTTCATAAACTCTCTACACCAGAGTTAGCCACTCTCATTCGATAAGAAGAAGACGAACCTTCTTAATTTTAAGGAACAAGAAGAAGAACTAATAATAATATAAAAACTTGAACTCCAGATATGTACCCTAGTAATAGCATTGCTTTATTTTCGTGCTGTTTTAAGTTAATTTAAATCACAACTAATGACAACAACAAAAAACAAAACACGGTACAAAAACAAAAGTACGGTGGTAGGTAATTTTCAATAAATCATGTTAAGCAATATGTATAGTTAATGTAAAACACTGGAAGAACCCTGTCTACTGCAACACAGGGAATCCTAAAGCAGTAGATAGGACCCCAAAAACAAAATTGCTCTTAAATGTTCATAAATTAATAGTTCCTTTTTGTTAATAAATCATATTATAATCTAGATACTATTGTAACTATGAAAATGACATCATGTTTTAGTGCAAATAAATGATTTTTATCTCTAACTTTATCCTTAACTAATTTCATGAATTTTGGTGTAAAATTCTACATCGTATAAGTACCTGCCTTACTTGTAACTCATATAAAAGTTGTAGTCGTAAAAATAATGCAATATATGTGTTCGTAACTTTTCTCGTAAAAAATGTACGTATCCCTGAATAACGAGGTAAAATTCATATTTATTCACTCGTAAATCTGTAGTAACTTTGGCATACCTGGTATTTAGGACCTAATAATAATAACATACATTTTCATTGAATTTGGGAGCAATATACATCAAGTAAAATAAGGATATATTATAGTTATTTTATTACTAGAAATCTTCATTCTATTCCAGACAAATTTTTACTAAGATCTTTGACGAGGCGTTACATAATACCGTCATATTACAAATTGTTAATGATTTTCCTACCTCAATTTTTTAAATTTTGTTATGTAGGTACTTTTTCCAGTCTGAATATTTTGTAACCAGACCAATAATGAGTTACAAAAAAGGCAGATTTTAACACAACGTTTGAGATAGAGGTTGAGGATATAGAGAGATGGAGTAAAATCATCAAAGATAGACTCTAGATAGTGGTAGTGACGACTCTCAGGTATGAGGAATACTACAGAAGGAGAGAAAGACAAATCAACAGTGGTTCTTAACATTGGTCAGGCTATAGTCAAACATAAGCCTATTTCCGTAATTAAATAATAAAAAAACAGCCAACATTAAGGGTTAGAAAATGAATAAAACGTAACGTAACTGCAGAAAATTGTTAATGTAAAAATAAATATCACTCTATTCATACTTAAACAACTAATATCTAAAAAAACTGCAGAAAATAGCTAGTGTGAAAATAAATCTCACTATATCCGTACTTAAACACGTATAGGGTACTCCTTAAATTACGGCCAGTCGAAACGAAACGTAGGGTAAAATAATCCTACCTCTGTTAGGCTTTTGTCACCCATTTAGGGGGCATCACGTAACCTAGGATTAAAGGATTAACGCTACTTAAACATTTTCCAATAGCACGTTAATGGAACCAGTTTGGTTTTAATTTTTTTTTCTTATATTTTTTTATTTGGGAAAATGGTATAGCAGTTATAATAGCAAAACACTTTTTGATGTATGGTGGCACTGTTGTTTTTCCAATCTTTGCTAGCCAATATATAGTATAATAACAAAATATCATGAAATTTTAAGAAAAACTTTACTTATAAACTATGCAGGTAAGATATTGACTACGTCAAACGTATTAAAGTAAAACATGAAATTACTTATATAAAAATAATATCAACGGAAATACAAAAACCACTAAACCATAAAAACACAAGATACTTATCAAAGTTAGTTATTCGTAGAAACAAATTCAATAAACCAAGCTTTGAGACATAATAACGAGCAGCGATTACAAATAAATGAATTGTGATTAAAATACGATCAATTTTCAATATCAACAGCCGTCGAACGTTAGTGGAGCGGTGACGTAGACTGGTATTTGCTGAAATCAATCATACTCCAGCTTGAATACGGCGTGATTCTAGTAACTAATAAAAATAATTAAGTACATAGTTATAGTCCTTTTTTTAAGCACTTTATATCATTGAACATACTGCATATTTAAAGTAGTTTGTTAATATAATCATCATCATCATAACAAATTTAAGAGCAAGGCCCTTGTCTGTAGAGCATACGCCATCCTTCCCGATCTTCTGCCAATTCCTTGACCTTTTTATACGACATGACGCCCTCCTACCCATTACCTACAACCTGCCTTTTTTTTACAACCTGCCTGCCTACGACACAGTTTTTAACTTATGTAAAAGGCATTGCTAGTTGTAAGATGTAACATATTATTTGTTTACTCTAAATTTTTATCTATCTTGTCAATTACAAAAGAGAATGGTTAATTTACGTGTATTATATACCAGGTTGGTCAATATTATTCATGTATGCATTAGAATTACTTACTCAATTACCATAAAATATCAATAAAATAATATATTGATTAGCGAGTGTGGCTCAGCGGTTCCAGTGTCTGCTTTTCATCCAGACGAACCCTGGTTCGAATCCGGCCCTACGAGTACACTAATGACTTGGATTTTCAAGTTATGTCTGGATTTGCACTCGTTAAACGGTGAATGAAAACATGTTGAGGATACCGATATGTATGGAGATGACAATATCCGAGGATATATGTCTTCCATGGAGGGATCTGGGCACCCACCACGATGCGTCTGTCCAAGGGAACTCCTTAACGAGTAAAAACTTCAACTTAATTCGCTTTTATGGCTTTATATGGTGCATTAGAAAACCACCTCCTAATGCTTCTTGCATTGATGCTGGAAAAGTTATAAAACGTGTCTGTTCTAAAGAATTTTGGAGGTACACTCAATCGGTGTTAGTACATTCATTCAAACCAAATAAATAGAAGCAAATCGAGTACTGCAATATTCGCAAAAGTAAATAAGACCCGAAATTAATTTCGTACAATAAATCCTTTTCTGTAATTCAATGCTCTCTTTTCCCATTCGCGAATTAAGGACATCGTATATGTATATAAAAGAGCTCATATTTAGCTAGGATATGGTTTACATAAGACATGTCCGATATAAACATAGACCAAATAAATATGAATAGGTTTTTATATATTTATTTTATGCATTCATAGTCCGTGGAAGCATCAAGTTTTTGACAGTTTTTATGTCACTAAGCATTAGTATCCAAGCATTGTGGTGCTTCGGGTTAAAAAACAGTATTTCTATTACAAGATAAAATAAAATATACAATTAAAATATAAATTGTAAGTAGTGTTGCTTAGTGTGGGGCTAGATGGCGCTGTGTGATATGTCCTGAAATATTTATTTATTTATTTATTTATTTAGTGTCCGTTAATTAACGAAATGACTGCGACTTCGCTTGTGTTTTTTGGAATAAAGTAGTCATTGTCACTTTTGGGACCTTATACACCAATCTTAAATAACGTTTTAGATTAAGGTTTCTTATAATCTAGCGCGCTGGGCGAGTTGTAGTCAAGCGTGAGCGTATCAAGTGTAAAAAAGTATAATTGACACGAATTGGCGTGCAACTTTGTAATTAGATATAAATACATCTTTTCTTAGTTTTTAAGTACCTATTGTATGAAACCAATAAAAAATTTTGAGTTTGAGTTTGAGTTTGACTACGAATCAATCAGCACCACCTGTTGACATATAAACATATGTATAATGTGATATAAGTATAACTAAAGCTAAAAGAATTTTTATTTGCCTTAATACATTTGTTAACATTGTAGGTGTCCCTGACAACCGCTGTAGGATTCCCTGTGTCGCGGTGCCAGGGTTCTTCCGTTGAACAAAAATTATATTTTACAATTGTGTTTTTTTCAGTTGAAGGCTCAATTGAAAGTTATTGCAATTTAAATTCACTTCAGCATTGAGTTGTGACAATGATTGTTAGTTATATTAGTAGGTTTTTATATTAATTGTTTAATAGGTAAGTTAGGCTATTTAAGTATAGTAAGTAAGTTAGGCCTTAATAATAATAATAACAGTATATCATTATAACATTTCATTAAGAGGGAAGATAATTATGTATTATGATTGATATTATATAAAATTAGAAATCGTAATTTTGCTAACAGAGTACAGAGTGACTGTGGTACTCAGGTGAATATTGGCATAGTATATATGTATCAAGTAGGTAGGTGATAGTCCCGAGCGCCGGGGGTTACCCAGTGTGGGACGTGTAGGTATGTGTGAGTGTGTGTGACGAATGTGTGGATAAGAGTGAGTGTTTGTATTTGGTTGAAGTTATTCTACTATTCTTATTAATTCTTCTGTCTCCTGGTAAGTTAGACCCATCAGGTGAGTTGTTATTTTGTGTTTTGCTTTGTATTTACTATCTTCTTCTATATTTAATATATGTATAAGGGAGTCTCTTTGGTTATTTATCGTTAGATTTAAGTGACCCACTTTGATCCTTCGCTCAAAGAAATAGGTAAGTTACCTGCTTAATCTACTTACAGCTTCTTAACGATCGACTGACTCTCACAGAATAAGGTTTAGAAAGAAAACTGAAAGGTGCCCTTTATGGGCTTTGGGCTTCCACTGTTTTCATTAGGGAACATTATTTGGGGCTGAGTGGGGATATAGGATCAGAACTACTTTTTTATTTTGATAGAGAATCAATGTGAACTAAGGAGACTATTATAATACGTTTTTTTAATACATAAAGTTACTGAAACAATTGAATATAAGAAAAAAATACTTTATTCATATTAACGAATAGCTCACGTTATCAATTAGACCTCTCAGTAGCTAAAATGCGTAGGTATGTATACTGTATAGGAATACTAAATTTATACAGAGGTACTGGTAAATAATGTTTTTGATTAGCTTTACTAGCTATGTTGATAATACTTTCGTGTAATTAATCACAGGTAAGTTGCCAAATAAATAAATTCAAAAGCAATGTAAACATTTACTTTTTTTTCAAATATTTTAAGTATTTTGCCCACCAGTAAAAATATGGAATAACTAGCTGTGCACGCGACTTCGTCCGCGTGGAATAGTTGTTTTGGGCATTTATTCTTTCATAGATATTTTTTGATATCTTGAACCATTTTCGCAGCGCACGCAACAGAAGTCCTCACAGATGAATAACTTTTCCCGTTTTTTTCCGTATTTTCTATTGTTTCTTCTCTCCTTTTAGTTGCAGCGTGATGTTATATAGCCTAAAGCCTTTCTCGATAAACGGTATATTCAACACAAAAATAATTTTTCAATTCGCACCAGCAGTTCCTGAGATAAACGCGTTCAAACAAACAAACAAACCAACTCTTCAGCTTTATAATATTAGTATAGATAAGGCTCAAGCCTAGTCATGATATTTAAATTTTATTGCTTTAACTGACAAAGCACTCCGATCGTTATCTATCCAGGGATGTATAAGCACTTATCTTCATCTTGAGCACTAACAAGACCTAAATCACTATTATATTCTCTTCCTCAACTCCCTATGGATTTCAAGATATCTCTAATTCCAGGATCGATTCCATACCCGTACCAAGGAGGGACAAATCGACTTGAATCATTACACAACAATCATTAACAAAGTTACTATTAATCAGAACCATCTAGAAGATTTATGGGCGCTTCCGTGATGACTGCACGATAATGTTTCTTGTAGGTACTGGGTATACATTTGTACGAAATTGCAGTATGCGTGGTAAAAAAACACATATAAATAAATAAATACCTACATATTCTTGGATATTTCTAACAGCGCCATCTAGACCCATTTTAAGTAATCATTTAGTTAAAATGTTTAAGTGAACTTTAAATATATAAATATATTTACGAATAATATACTTATGTTTATACTAGTTATCGTGTTTTTTTTACTGGTTCCTTGCGCAAAGGATTTCTATAGCAATCCAGCGTGGGAATGCAGCCAGCGTTCTTGGCTCCATACCACATGTAGATTGTTTAAATTTAGTTTAGATGTAAATACTCTTTTTTAGTTCTATTAGTGTTAATATGTGTAAATATTGTTTCTTATTATTTTAATAAATATATATAGTTATCGTGTTTTTTATAATATTATATAGATGTAAATAGATTAAAGGAATTCAATATCTCATATTTCCATAATGTATGTTTCGTACAAATAATATTGTTTTCTATAAATCATATTCAACTATTTTTAATTCTTTTTTATTTTTGCAAGAATATTAAGTTAACTTAGCTTAGTGACAATACAAAAAAATATACCTATAAGTAAAATTATGTATTCAATTCATTCGTTTTCCATTCAGTTTCTCTGATCTATTAGCACCCTTACTCATTATACTGTTTGCTATTACATCTCCCTAAAGAATAAGAGTAATGAATTGTGAAATTAAAATGCAGAAAGGAAATTGAGCTGCAAAATCTCATGAAAGAAATCTAATCGATGCATCCATCAGATGCAGATTAATTAACTTCAACATAAGTATTATACATACAACAATGTTTTTTTACTTATCTAATTAAATAAAGAATGGTAAGGAAGTAATTTACGAATTAACCAAGCCTGGGTATCACTAAGATCATAATCAGAAGACAAAACCATGCTTATTTTTCTATAATTTATACCGGAACGTATGCCCTTCAACTCAAAGTAATACTTACTGCTATAATAAAGACATTATTTTATTAATAATTAATGGACTTGATACAACCGAATAATGTAAAGATTAATAAAAACATCCTAACAATATGTTTTTAAAAAAGCGAGTGTGGTTTAGCGGTTCCAGGGTCTGCTTTTCATACAGACGCAACCTGGTTCGAATCCGGCCCTACACCAATTGCACTCGCTTAGCGGTGAAGGAAAACATCGTGAGGAAACCGACATGTTTGAGGACCACAATATCCGAGGATATGTAGGATGTATGTAGGACCACGATGTACCAGCCCAAGAGAACTCCCCTGACGAATTAATTTAGCGGGGGAGTCACGACCCTCAGTCATGAGGAAATACAACTCAAGAGACAGATTAATATGTTACAAATAGGGTCCAATATTCAAAAGTTCGTAAGCCACAAGAATCACAACTATTGTCTCTTTCCCTGCGAATGTGCGAAGGGGATGGTGGCGCAGATGGTCCGACAATATTACCAACGGGGGAGTTTGCGGTAAATCGGTAATCAATATGTTACCTTATGGTTAGTCACTTGTTAGGTTATACACGTAGTTTTGTGTTTAATAAAATATCAGATATCGTTTTTTTCCAAGGACGTTCTTTTTAACTAGTACGGGTTTGCACTTGGCCATAGTTGGCCTGATGGTAAGCAAAGGCTATGGCCTAAGGTGGAGCTTACCCGATAAGAAACCAATTCAGTCCTTTGAAGATCGCTGGATTATAATCCTTGAAGAAATGGGGTTATTTAGCATAGTCTTGTCAAGAAAGAGGTAATAAAAGAAACAGTTAAAATACTTTTAAGTGTTCACACTTGTGACCAACAACTTAATATTTTATATACATATGAGATAACAATCTGCATCAAAATCATTCAACAAATACCCATAAAATAGTTTATTCGTAATTGCAACACATAAAAATCTTAAATAAATGTAAAAGGCACATATGCTATGCATATTATGTATCTTCTGTCTGAATTTAGTCTAAAACTCATATTTTTTTAAAATAAAATTCATTTCGACCATCAAATCCCCTGACACCCCGTCAATTCAGTGCTGATGTTGCAACAAAAAGCTTTAATTAAAACACAACACGCTATGGAAATTATTAAAACCTGTCAAACGGGTTGCTTGCTACCCTGTAGGTACTTCTATACAGTATTTTATACAACAAAAACGGATTAAAAATTTACATTTATTTATTTTTCTGCATGCTACTGAGTAGGAGATGGAAGGAGTGACTTTTCTTTGTGTCGGAGGCCGGGATCTACTTTGGGTCACAGCCGGCACATCAATTAGTTTTAGTTTAGTTAGTTTTAAAAATACATTCAAAAGATTTTCTATTATAATTATTATTTTGCTTCTAGAATTAGTTTGTTGAAATGTTATAATTAGGATATACATTGAAACATTCAGTAATGCAATCGCGTGAAACTTCCGCATGAATAATATAAATTATGTGTTACCCATTTAAAATATTCTTATAAAAACAAATCTAATAATTAGAACAGTTGCAACCACGAAAACATATTATTTTAATTATGTTTATGTATTGTATTTATTTGTAGGTACTCCCACTTTATTAAGAACATTGGAAACGACCTAAAAACATTAAAACGTCCAATCCTGCTCTTAAAAATTGTGTTAACCACGATAGTCTGTAAAACCAAGCTGTTATAAACATCAGCAGGACAATACCGAAACTCAATACCCTCGAGAAAATCTCGTAAATTTATTGGAACAAAAGCGCTTGAGTACTATCTATACCATCCCACAGTTGAGCAAGATTTCGCCCAACTCTATAAACTGCTCTAATCCTGCCCCAGTTTTCTGAACCAGGTTTTTCCAATTGAATAAGGATATATTTCTACCAAAAATCTACTATCTTCCTGAATCTCTCTGAAGCGACCTATAAACATTCAAACGTCCAATCCTGCCCTTAAAAATTGCGAAAACTACGCTAGTCTGTAAAACCAGCCTGTTATAAACACATCATGAGGACAATACCTTATCTCAATACCCCGAGGCATCTGCCACCCGCCTGTGTCTGACCACCTTTCAAAGCTAAAAGCTATTCGATGTAAGCATGAGCCGTAGGGAAATAGCCCTCTCATTTTTGTGACGCACTTGTAAACGTAAATCAATCATTGACAGTGAATAGGGACAATGGAGCCGTTTGTGGCTTTTGAGAGTTTTTTTTTGCTAGAAGTTACTGTTTGTTACGAACGCCCACGTTTGTCATTTTGGGACCAAACTTTTTTTCGTGTGAAAAAATTGATTGAAATTTGCGTGTAACCGTGTAATTTTTTTGTCAAATTTTAATTCAATATTTCTCATAAACTATAGGTGTTTTAGACACAATGTATGCCGAAATGAAGGAAACTTAAAATAATAAATTCATTCTCACAGAAAATATTAATATTCTCAGAAAACCAGAACGAACTTAGAAATAATCCTTTCTCTTTTATGTTCTATGTTATGAAAATAATACTCGCTCATTAAAATATCAGTATTATTTTATATTACCTATCTCATGCAGCGTGCCAGCGTGCAAAGAAAATTGAAATATTCAAGTCGATATCACAGAGTATTCTAAAGTGGCTGTTACACAGTCCACATTCAAGCAATCGAGATTTTGTTAGCGCTGTTATATTTCAATTCATTATAGTCAGAAATACGATGAATATTGGTGGTCTATGTTTTCGTTCTTTTTTTAACACTAAATAGGCTTACCTACTTTTGACTATAGCCTGCCTGCACTACTATAGCCTAAGATTGATATAATATGCTTATTAGATTGGTTTTAAAAATCAGAATACGTGTATGATTCAGCTGTTCTTTTTAATGTATATTTCACTCAAGCTGACAATTACATAAAGTACACAAAAATCCAATTATTAGTTTGCGTAGTGTTGATTTTCCAGTACCAATACATAATATACAAATAATACATACGTCTATTCGTATACGACCTAAGCCCAGATAATTAAATCTAGGATCATATACGATATCAATTTAATCCCCATTTTTTTAATCGTATAACTTATAAAATCGTACTATGCGTAAAATAGCAGTACTACCAATGTATTCCATACTTAAGAGAAGGTACTTACTCGAGAACATGCTACCTTGCCCTGGGCGGGCAACGTATACGAAAATCCTATTCCAACGTGGAATCGAAAATGAAATGTAAAATGTTGAATATTTTATATTTTGCCTTCAAACGTACACCTAAAGCTCCAACAAGATTTTTTAACCAACGTGTTTGTGGATTTTGTATTGCGTTTTTTTTATGAAGACTTAAAAATCTGGCAAGCCAGAAAAACTGTGATAGCAAAAAATAAAAATCTAACCTACACAACGGATGTTAACATTCAACACACAATCAAACATTGTGTAAAAATCACAAATATTTAGTTCTTTTACATTTTAAAATTAGGTACCTACACTAAACCCTGGTTTCAAGAACGACACAAGAGGTTAATTTATTGGTGGATAACAAATTTTCAGCCAATCAGTTTAATTCATTGGTGGATAACAAATTTTCAGTCAATGACAGCGCGTAGAAATTAATCAAGGTTAAAAAAAGTTTTTTGGACATTTGTACCCAGCGCCATGTAGCCCCATGCCCACACTAAGCAAACGCTTGTGTCGTGGATATGAACATACATAAGAACGACCTGACTCAACACAAGTTATTTATAGTAACTAATAGTTTATCTAGGATAATATAATAATAGGTCTTTACCTATGAAATTGCCGTTTTTTTCTTACATTTTAATCTGAGCTATATTTTTTCCAAATACAATTTTTATTGTATCAATTGTTGAATTATGTACCTTTTAGATAAAAAAATGTATAACTAGTGCTTATTACTTATAGGGAAGTCATTGAAAACACCTCTTTCAATGTGTCGTCGGTTTCACTACCTTTAACTAGGTATATTTTTATCATATAGGTAGGTACTCTGTTTTTGAAAAATTGATATATACGCAGTGCATAGGTTTTATTCCATCTAACTATAGTTATCAATTGCATCTAAATCTGTTCAGACATTTCCATACAAACATTAAAAATAAATGAAATATCATTTTTCTCAATTTCGTCATACAAATCGGCAATTTCATAGGTAAAGACCTAATATGATTCATTCGTTTTAGAAGAATGAGAATAAAATTTACAGAATGATTAACCAATCCACAAAATAACAATTCCGATGCCCGCAAATGTATTAGCAAACAAATTAGTAGTACTAGAACAAGTTCAACTCCACAACTGAAGCTTGGTGAACGGCCCAACTTCGGTAGCAACAACGTAAACAATGCTATTGCAACACTTTTAACTTAAACTTAGCCTGGAAAGCACAGCGTGTTTCTGAAGTTATTTATAGTTTTATTGCTTAGTGTATTATGCTCTGTAAAGATACAATTACAAACACATGCAATCAAAGTTATGATACATCGTAAATGCTATTATTACTATTCATTGTATTTAAAATATACTCAACCTATTTTTTCTGAATTTTCGATGGAAATGCTTTAATAAATAATATATATTATATATAGCCAAACATTTAAACTTGCAAAGCTACATTCAAACGTATCCAGTGCAAGCTCGTTTCTTATGAATAAATAAAAAATAATAAATAAATATTTCAGGACATATCACACAGCGCCATCTAGCCCCATACTAGGATTACGCTTGTATCATGGGTACTAGTTGACGGATATTAATACAATACCTATATATACCCATGTATGTATGAATGTTGTATATTTGTATAGAAAATATATCTTACAAAGTTAGTAGAAATATAATCCGATCTACTTACAACTGAGTGTTAGGTAGAAACATCCTGTGAATAACTTTATTGCGAGCTGTGAAGATAGGGTGCTCAGGGGAACGAATGCATAAATACGATAAATAAACTAGAGCTACAAACTAGCGGATTCAGCTGCAGCTTAGTTTTCATGTTCTTTACTGCGAGGATATATTCCTGATAATAGTAGATATTTGGGTTAGTACTGATGTATTTGTGCTATAAGAGGATGCAATAAACATTAGGAATAACAGATTGCTAATGAATCTACTAGTAAGTTCAAATTACTGTTTCATTTCGTATGTTCAGTCAATTCAATTTAAAGTCTTGATATATATAAAAAAACTGATACCAAATTTTACAATAAATTGTATAAATAAACAAATTTGAAAAATATTACGTCTGATTCAGACTTTACAGTGTTTAACTGTACGCGATGTAACAATGTGTAATCAGTTGTTTCAATCTTTTTTATATAATGGAGGCTCGAAAATGTATGAAATATTTCTAACCTGACTCCTATATAAACTGACACGGTACATTAGCAAACATTTCGTAAATTTATACCCAACCTACATCTTTCAGCTAACTTCCAATACCTTTCAATACTCTCTGACCTCTCATAACCCTTAACTCGGAATAGTGTCGCTGGAGATTTTCTACTTATACCTTGAAGAGCAGTAAAACTTTGCCGAAGCTACGTCGCAGTCGGTCTCCTTTCTATTAACAATGCTACTCACGGACTGAGAAAATGACAAGCTTTAAGTCGCATTGCAAGTATTTATTTTTTTATCGTTTGAGAAAATCTATGTTCTTGGTGAAGTTGGTATATCACTTTTAATTTACTTACAAATTTAAATCCAGATTATAATAATTAATTTATTATCTGTTCTTTCGTTGGAGAATATGCATATAGTTATTAAAATGTAGTAAGACAAAATAGGGCCAAACTCTTTTACATCTATCCCCAGGTTTCTTATCTTATCGTTAATATTGTAATTTAATCACAGTTTTGCTTGTGTGGGTGATGCATCAGGTAACTGCATCCAGCTAGGAGTATACCTATATATGTATATAATTTAAACTGTGATTAAATACGAAACAGGCGTACTTACTTATTACAGTTATCTATTAGAGTTTTTTACGCTGGGTCGTAGGTTATTTGACCACTATATCACCTGAAGTATCATTCGTACAAGCGACACAGTGGACTATATTTATATTGGTATGATTGTACAAAATCTAAATTCGTACGCTTGCCAATTTCAAATCCAGTGTGTCACCAATACTTAACGGGTCCGAATAGGGTAAGCGCGGCACAGATGTCAACTATAGGATATAGTTCTGTAATTGGGCACTACGAACGGTTTTAAATTTAATCAGAGAGCATCGAGAATAGTATCCAGGGCAATATTGGGCAGTAACCTAAAACTGCTATGGTAATCTCGGCGCTTAATAATTTGAATTTCCTTTGTAAAACCGGAAATGACTGGAGATTTGTTAGGTTACGGGTCATTTTTCTTTGAACACAATGGTGCTTACGTAGATTTTTGGTGAGAGAGCTTTTGTTAAAGATAGGGCGTGACTCATTTTGATCAATGGTGGACTTAAATCGGTATGTAAAGGTCAATATCAGTGCATATGAAAAAGTATATTACGGTTCCTTCTTATTTTTAAAAATGACTAAAAAGCTATTATAGAAACACTTTTATTTTATTTTCTTATTGAAACGATATAGATAATAATATAAACACAATGGCTGAACAAAGCATACTACATAAAATATAACACTGGAATCTTTAATTGATTCAATTGCAAAACTTTAATTTCATACGTGTTATTCGGAAGCGATAAGACCGGCTTTAATTAAGTCACTTAATTATTTGCGTCCTATATTCTTAGAAATTGAAAACTAATTAGAAGCAAGATAATAGAATTAATTTTGTAGTTTCTGTGAAATTTGCGGACAAAGGTACAAATAAGCAAACAATCACTTACCAAATTTGGTATACGTGTTTGGAAAGTTACATCAATATTTTCTTTTATTTGTGCATCTCTTATTTAGTAATTTAAAAAAAACGCTACTAAAAATGTTAATTTCAGTAGAGCTATTCTTGTATTACATTACTTCATGCATTTTGCACTATTTTCTGGCCACTTTATTATTTTCTTTCTACATTTTTATCCATCCCCTACCATCTGCATTAGACGCATTTCCATCTCCATATCGGAGTTCATTCCCCTTCCGAACACGAGGATAAAGTGATTAGGAACACAAAACAATCAGGTAATATCACCGCAGACAAAACAAACCTACAGGTAACGTGCGCCGCGAGCTTTGTACGAAATTAGTGCTGCAGATTATTGAGATACAGATAGAACACTCGGTGTTACTGGTGACTAGAACATAATGTTTTAAGGGTGATTTAAATAGGTACGTGAAAAAAACATTCAACGTTTGAAGAATTTTTCAGTCTAAGAGTTATGGAAATTAATGGACCAAAAATTGTTATTACTTTTGTTCTAAGACTTATGAAAAAACTGTAAAATTCTCCATACAATGAACTGTTGTCCGGAAAAGCTGATGGTTTTTCGTAAACCTTCATATTTAGTGGAACAAATATTATTGTTTACTGAAGCAAACATTGAAAAGTAATACGAGTAAAGTTGTTTACACGTACATACATATGTCATTATAGTTACAGGTAGGATATTGGTTCAACACAATTGGGTTTTTAATAGGTAGACATTGTGTAAGTAAGTTAACGTCAAAACAAACTTTTTTCGGTTAGAATGAACTGGATAGAGACAAAAAAACAACAAATGCGAATAGGGCTGGATTTTTACACCAGAAATTTAAAAATATCATTATATTCCGTAAATTTAAAATATTTGCGTTTGTCAATTGAAAGTTACACTTTATGGCTAAATTTTATAACAACATAAATGCGAATAACATACAAAAACAAATTATTTATATCTAATCGTGAAAAAATATGTACTCAAAGTTTTCCATCTATACATTTTCTGATCTGCTCTGTAGGGAAGTGGTCAAAACGGTCCCATGAACGTGGAAATTGTTTCCGTCGAAAGGTTTCAATCCGGATATATGTATAGTGATACTACCTCCGCTTTACGGGTCTGCCCTTATTGCTTTTGGCCTTCGTTTTTAGATTTGTATCGCCAATTTAACCTTTGTTTTGGAATTAAGCTTTGCTAATAAGATTACTGAAATAAGGTAACGTTATTGTTGGGAATTACCAAATATGTATATTTTAATCGGATGTTTATAAAACGGATAAAACTATGTTTATAAATATATTAAGGAGAGTTAAGTTTCGTTAAGTCATTTCAGAGGCCCTTAGGGCGGCTTGATAAACTATCGACACCAGAATTGGCTACTCTCATACGATAAGAAGAAAAAGAGTCTAAGCGACAATTTAATTCATCACGCATTTATGTTTATCAAGTTGTATGTACAAATCATTAAAAGCAGAGCTAACAATATAAATCAAACAAAATGAACGTTAGCAAAAATTTCATCCCTTCTAATCCATTTTACACAATCATTTTCGAGATAACTACGGATGATTAAGTAAAGTTACCACTTACAACCCTTTTGAAGAGAAAAAAACACCCTTTAATGCTTTTCTTTTCAGTAACAAGACGCGATTTATTTAAGTGCAGGAGGGTCCAATGCTTGTTAATTTTTACCCCAAAAATAGGGTTGCCACAAATAAAAAGAGGTATCAAATGAAATGCTAAGCATAAATTAAGTAGGAGAGATTACAACTCGTTAAAATTCAGTTTTGCCACCAGTAATTGTTTCAAAAAATTCAACACAAAGGTAAAATTTAGAGCATACATATTTAAACAACTTAAAGGATTAAAATTAATATTTTGGTAGTATTAAAGTAGATTTGTTGAAAAATATACTAACGTTTTTTATAATATTATGTTGTTCCGATTTTTTGTCGTAAACACTAACTTACTTTTCTGTCCTACATAACTAATATAATTTGTTTAAGCAGATAAGCCGCGAACGACACACTTCCAATCTTCAAACGGAAAGAAAACAGACCGTCACTTCAATCGATACTTCATAGAAATTTCTCAAGTACTTTAAGTACCCCATGATGAATAGATGACATTCCATAGGACAACAGTTGAGCGCTCTAAAAATAAGCATGATGTTTATGCTTCGTTCCATATTCAAGTGTCAGCCGGTAGCACAAGTCAAACGTCAGTTGAGTCGGAGGTCGGTCGTGTACGCGCTAAACAACTGAAGCAACTGAAAAAAAAGTTGGAATAAAACCGCGAAAGTAGGATGTGTCAGCCTTGACAGAGGTTCATTGTCGTGAAAAAGAAAACGTTCCATTTTCGAAAATGTTTTCGGAACGCACGGCGTTCTGTGTGATTCTTCTTGTGTTCGTGTTTGATGGTAAGTTGTTTTTATGTTTTGATTTCATTTTACTTATCGATGTATCTTCATAAATAAAATTATCGTTTAGAATTATTATCAGATGTAAATTAATATGTTCATATTTCCTTTAATTTGTATAAAATTGTTTGATTGTTTTAACGTTTGTTAATTCAATATATTTTTATGGTTTCGTTGCTTAAGACAGGTAATTTATTATTGAAATTTCCAACCTTATTCATTGTGATCTTTAAAAAAAGTATCAATAAATGCATAGTTGTGATGATTGAAAGTAACAAATGTCTTGTTCAAACAATAAAAGTAATTATGTCCAAGGTTATAACAATTTTGCATCATCGAGCATTATTAAAATGTCACTGTCAATAGTGCTAATAAAAATAAAGTCTAGAAAACTACCTTCTTATTACACTTCTTAAATCTAGTATATGTTTATATTGTTATTCAACAGATTTTATTGTAAACAATCAAATCTAGTATTTTTTCGTGAAAAGATAATATATGTACTTTGATGATATCACATAGTCTAGTGAGTGAATATTTAAAAAATCAATCGGTCGTGATCTTTTTTGTATTTTGGTTGTGAGTTTAGTGAATGAACTTAGAGATTGCATCTAAATAGGATAGTAAAAATCAATAATACTTTTATGGTGTGATAATTTGGGAACGACAACTTCGAGCAGTTTTCATATCCAGCTATATTAGATACACGACAATAACTTTGCAACTAAAAAAAGGAGTTACCACAAGAAAATGCTGTGTAGTAGTCTTGTCGCTTAGCCATGCCAGAGGCCCTTAGGGCGGCTTGATAAACTTTCGACATTAGAGTTGGCCACTCTCATTCGAAAAGAAGAAGAAGAAGTATTCTTGTTACAAAATAAGTATGTTTGATTGGATAATTAACTAAATTGAGTAATATTTGTATCTTCTAAATATCTTGTTTGTCATTTAAAATATAAAAACAACTTTTCAGATGAAGCCATAGCTAAGCAACAAGAGACAATCGCATGTTATGGTCCATATTAAGCAACTGTCCAGTGTCCACGCGGTCACCAAAAGCCATTCCATTTTGTGCGCTTCCGTGGGGTGGATGACACAAATTGTGTTAAATCGTTGTTCCACGCTTTTCGCCATAGCACGGCAGTTGATAAGCCATGTCAAAAGCCACTATGGTTGTTATAAAATTCTTCTTCTTCTTATCGAATGAGAGCCAACTTTAGTGTCGAGAGTTTATCAAGCCGTCCTAAGGGCCTCTGACATGGCTTAACGACTGCCGCACTATGACAAACAGCCGGGACCTACAATCTAACGTGTCATCCGACCCACGGAAGCGCCCAAAATGGATTGCCACTTTTCGGTCACCCATCCAAGAACTGACCGCGTCGACATTTGCTTAACATTGCTAAACGCATGCGATTGCCTCCGGTTTTAAAATTGTGACCTCAGAGTAGGCTACTAACTATTATTATTAACCATACAAACCTACAAATATGATTATACTTATAGCTCATTCCTTTAACTCGTCAGTCTCCTCAACTTCCTCTACCATAGAAATAAAGTAACATAAATCTTGTGACGCCCACATTCATACCATAATAAGATTAGGGCACAGAATGGAGTACTTACCGTTCATCCATCGGTCAATTATGGTGACAAGTCTTGCATAGAATTTTTAACCGACATCAAAAAAGAGTTTCTTTATTATTCTGAAGGTTTTTTAACCAACGGAAAGTAAAAAAGGTTTGTAAATTGACGTGTATGTATGTATTTAAATTAAATTATTCTATTTCTTAGCTTTTCAAAGTAAACAAGTAATGTAAGCAATAAGATTAAAACCCTGATAGAAAAAATCAATTTTTAACCGACTTCCTTAAAAGGAGTTTATCAAGTCTTTTCAAAGCTTTGTCTCCGTAATAATTGCAGTAATATCCAAAGTTTTGATGTTCTAAGCTGAGTACAGTGTCAAGACGTTTAAAAATTTGTACATTGTACAAATTACGGTTATTAAAGAAAGCATCGATTATTTTATAAGTATATTTTCTTTATACATATTCTTATATACAATATATAATTATATTATTACAAATAAGTTCTGTTTTATTCCGTAGGTACATCTCCAAAGCTTAAAAAAAGTTTTTAGATCAAGTATCGTGTTATTAAAGTAGCAATATAAAAAATACCTACCCAGATAACCCTTTTTCTGAATTGCATTAGTTGAGCTTCAATCAGAGAACCTATAGCCGCTGCGTAATCATGCATTTGTAAGGCTTGAACCTTTATTGCATTTGTGGTAGAGGTAACTGATTATATTCAAGTATTTAAGTATACATCTGATTTATTTACCTTCTGGTTCAAAGTTAACTGCTTGTAGATTTAAAGTATAGGTACTTTTTTGTAACTACAGTGTACCTACCGAATAAGCTTAGTTTCGAAAATTTTACGCGAGTTTGGCTTTCTTTTAAAGGACTGCCAAACTTAATTCACAAATTTAAAAAAAAATCGCTTGTCACAAGTATTCTGGGCTTATCTACTAACAATAATTTCCAAAATTGCTTGCTCGTTACATGTTGGAAACCACGTTTACGGTTTAGGCAGAAAACTATACCTACCGGTAACTGAACAAAATGTTCTGTACAAAACAGATTAATTTGACCCTAATCATCACAACCTTATCAAATGTTAAACAATAAAAGCGCGTCCCAAATGCTCTTAACAACTATGTCACACACAACGACATAAGATTATATAAACGTCTAATAAATAACAATAATATATCAAAAACTATGACTGGCCTGTTAGCTTAGTTGGTAGTGGCTCTGCCTTCTAATCTAGAGGTCGCGGGTTCGATTCCCGCATGACACAAGTATTTATGCACTTTAAAAATTTATAATTACTTGTGTTGAGTCTGGTCGTTTGTATGTATAATAAGTATGTATTTACAAAAGAAAAGTATATAAGTATTATATCCGTTATCTAGTACCCACGACACAAGCGTTTGCTTAGTGTGGGAATAGATGGCGCTGTGTGCAATGTCCCAGGATATTTATTTATTATTATTATTAATATACAGACAATATTTTGTCAATGCAGCATACATACATTAATTTGTATAATTGTTTGTATGATGGTTAAACCTTTCCATTGAAACCGTTGAACCATTTGTAAGATCTAGACACTGATGAATTCTCACAAGCATATAATTTATGTACATATTATTACAATAAGTGAGTAGTAGTAATGCGCAAAATAAAAAAAAATAGAAGTATTGCATTTGATACCCACCATTTCAGTGACAGAATTCTGTGCAATTTGTACAGACTACTTCTCACTTTTGCAAAATACTACAGATCCGATTCTTTTCCGATCTTTTCCGAATCCCAAATTTTCCGATTTTGTGAAACACCCTTGTGCAGGGTGTTTCACAAAATCGGAACGTTTCCGCTCGGAAAAGAAACGCCAATCGTAGAACTACGTGTAACTTCTATGATTGGTGGTCTGTTATTGGTTAAAATAAGTAAGTGTTGATGTCTTTGATTGGCGTTTCGCTTCCGAGAGAAACCTTCCAAATTTTGTGAAACACCCAGCAGAACAGTATTGTATGGTCACCACACAAAACTGTCGGTACGGTACGTTATTTTGATTTTTGCCATTGCCTAAATTTCAATTATGTATTGTCTAAAAAGTTGTTCCTAAATAAAACAGTCTATGGCTACGAATGATCGTAGCATTAGACTCACATAATTTCAGGAATTGGTATGATCACGCGGCTAACGAGCTCAATGGGCGAGCGCATAGAATTGACGTTTGTGCTTGTATGCGTGCTTCGTGCTCCGTTACATGATATAATTATTATGTTTTGAACGGAACGATAGTGTATGGGCTGGTATCATCATAATCATCGGGTGTCATCTTCATATAGAAGTTCAGAGTTAAGTTGGCAAAACTTCTTGCGATCCCATGCTGCTTCTTTTAAATGCGGGTGGGTTTAATGTCGTTTAGCAATTTCATTATTTGACGGGTAAGTTGCTTTCAGCGAAGTTATTATGACTTGCTTGCGTTGTCATTTAGTAAGCTTGATAAGTATCTATTCATAATGTTTAGAAATAATATTAAGTGACAAACTTTCAACGTAAAGTCAAAGCATCGTGTTCTTCTATTTTGACAAGCAAATATAAATAAATGGATCGAATTTAGAGTTTGTAATAAAAATCGACTTTATTTACCTTAGTCAGATTGTTTTTTTCTAAACGTTTAATTTTCAATAAGTCTTAAGACATTTCATGTGTATTTCACCTGTAACAGATATTTAAAAATAAATGAAATGAAATGGTTTTATTTTCTTCTAATCACATGAACCAGCTCGTATTTATCTAATTAGATAAGATAAAGGTATTTAATTTGCCAAAAAAAACACTGGTACAATCACAATAATATTAACGATTATATGACGAATATAATAAATGATTGAATATTTATCCCCAATCCAGTTACTTTCAAGTTTCAAGGGGTTGAAGTTAGCTCACACTTTATTTCCAGAAACAATATACAATTTCAAAACTACTGTTTTGAAAACTTAAAAAGTATAGTGAACTGAAAATTCACAGTTTCCCTTCAGCTTGTCATTTGATGGACACACTAAAATTGAGTTGGGTAAACCAGTTACATGCCGCGAGTTAGAAGTTTTTGACAACCCCATTTTCGTGTTACGAGTAGTTATGGATTGGTATTCATCGTTTTATTGTGATTGTTTACCAGTCAATGTTTCACAAATTCAGAAAATTTCCATTCGTTAACAAAACGCCAGTCAATAATGTTTAAATATTACCTATAACCAACAAAAGTGATTTTTCATTCATAATAGTGCTAAAGATTTCTCCGATAGGCGTTTCGTTTTGAATAGAAAGGAAGCATATAACGCTGAAGTAAAGATTAACTTTCTAGTTTGAAGATATATATGTCACTACTTTTGGGTGGGAGGGGTGCTCGCGGCTTCGCTCGCATTAAAAAGTAGAACCTGCATCCCCTATTTCATCCCTTTAATAGTCATAACATCTACCTTCATTCCAAATTTTCAACCCAATCCGTCCAGTGATTTTGGCTGTGCGTTGATACATCACTATATCAGTCAGTCAGTCACCTTTGAGTTTTATATATATATATATATATAGATTACGATTGTTTTTTTTAATTTATTTATTACAACTAAAATCTATATCACGTAATGATAGCTGCTTTGTAGTGGTATGTCGTTATCGAATTTAGAAAACCAATTTTAGGTACAAATGGTATTTATATAGTCTAACGTAAAAGTTTGCTTTGTGCACATATTTACTTATATTTTTATGAGCAAGTACTAAGATAAATAAATTATTTGACAGATGCATGTAGGTCAAGAATTAAAAAAAAACCACGTATGATTAATCACAAAATAATTATCTAGTGGCCACTTAGTTTTTACTTCAAAGTTTGCTGCAATTACCTTCAAATTACTGCCGATTCAATCAAACGATGATTACCTACATAATATAATTTTATGATGTCATTTTATCATTTAGTTTTTGCATAACTTTATTGAATTCTATATATTTGTATTATGTAGTTATTATGTGTTTACATAAGTAATAATTCAAGGTTCGATGTTTCATTAAATATTTTTTGCTTGTTATAAAAAGTAACATCAAATCATCACCCACATAATTTAGGTACAATTAATACAATTGAATTTATGATTATTTAAATTCCACATGTGGATGTTTTCAATTTAGATTGAATTTACATACTTTTTTTTAGTTAAGTGTATGTATAAGTATATTGTTTATTCATTCGTCATGGATTATAACATACATTTATGATGATTACTTGAATATGTTCTGGATAACTCCAATTTGATTTGAAGCAATAATTATCTAGTGTTTGCCCGCAACTTTTTCCGCGTTGTATTGGGATAAAAGTATCCTTTGGTGACTCGATACCTCAAACAATCCAAAAAAATAATATAATTCATCACTTAGTTGCAGCGTTTTAAAGTATAAAAACAACAAAAATATGTAAGTTTGTACATAATACTCTGCATGTACCTTTAGTATGTAAGTTTTTGAGCCTAACAAAAGCCTCAAAAACTAAGTAGGACACTGTTGTCGAGGAACTTTATTAAAGTTTTCATTAGATTTGCGCCGTAATAGTCCAAAAATAGTCAAACGGCCTCTTTCAGGTCATTTCTATTTAAAGCAGCTCTACAATAGGTACTAAAATACGCAGCAAGCGGCTATGTTCTATTTTAGTCAAGGTTTGTTATGTACTTTAATTTTACTGTAAAGATGTAGGTTAATAATTGCAATTGCTTTGGTACCTACTTTCTTGATGATGGAGCCCAGTAGTTCAGTTCTACTTTGGGCTATAGTGTTTGCTTGTTGGCTATATTAACCTATACTTCAGGTGCCCTGGTGGTCAATACGAACACTGTATATAGACAATAAATACCTGTATAAATTTTGTTAAACGCGTAGCTATTTAACCACTATGTCACTTGAACACTCGCAGAAGAAACACTGTGGTAGGGCATGAGTTAGCAAAGATTTGGTAATGTAATGAATTAGACACAAATTTCTAAACAATGTATATTTATGTAAGTATACAATTATTTTAGTTTTTTTAACATAGTTATAAAATAATATCAAATTTAGCTAAGAATCCCATGTTATGTCTGAATTAGTGATCAATTTTATCATTCATTCTATGGTATAATTTTAAATTTTGTGCTTTTATAAGACTTAAGTATATCAATACAAAGCAAAAATTTTGCAACATACTAGTCATCACAATTAATACATGAAATATTTTGTACAATTTAATTGGTCTACAAACTGACGTGTTGGCTATGCGTGTTTATTTAGATTGACGGTTATTAATATGGCTTTATGCTCCGAGATGGAATATATTAGACAGAAATATACAGATTAAATTAGCCAGGTCAGTGGTATATTTATGAAACAAATGATATTTGAGCAATTAGATCAGATACGTAAGGTTACAAAAGCGAAACTGATAGATATGCAAACCTGATTTATTTCAAAAAAACTTATAGATTACACCAAATTTTAGTTGTCGTGTGTATTTCTATATAATAGTTTTTTATTAAACACTAATTCATTATACGAATAAAACAGTAAGACACACACACAATTCAAAATTTTCTTTCTAAATTGTGATCGTATCGTACACACCGATAATTTTTCATTTTATTTACTTTGGTCAAAGTTCTTGCCTATAATTTAGGTGGATGTTATTGTTTTCCTTCCCAAACTCTATTTTATTTTATAACAAACCATAACACGCATAAATTATCTCAACATTTGCCGGAAACGCTTTCCTCTAAACTCAACAAAATGAGAAACAATGTTAATAATAAACTATAGGTCAAATGAAGACATTGATCAAAGAGTTATTTTCCCAGCAAAGTATGTAGCTATAAGCATTCAACATAGTACAGCCATGAACAGGTCATAGTAACTATTTTGAAAGCACAACGAGCACTGTCTGTGTAACCCGCAAAAACAATGAAACCTGAGCAAACATAATCATATAGCCATTTAATTGTCAGTTTTGTTAAAGAGACGTTTTGCAAGCCTATTATTAAGGCAATATAATTAAGGGAACATTGATTTCCACGAAGACCAATACACGCAGTGGTGCGATACATAATTTTAAGCGCATTTGCAAAACAATTATTTTAGCAAAATTTTAATCCATAATTTTATTTGATAGTTTGTTGCTAAATTCGTTCGGCTATTTGTGAGAAATATCCCGGAGAATTTTTTCTTCTTCGTTTCGCTCATAATTCATTCGGTACTCATCTTACAAAAGTGTTAGTCTAACTGTGTTGACTTATTATTTTCGAAGTCAAAAAGACATTTTCCTCTTTAAATATCATATGTTTTACAATACTATGTCGACTGTTAAAAAGCGTATAGTGAATGACGAAATATATGTTTTACAAACAGGCGTAATGGCGAAGTAATAGGGCTTAATTGAACGAGCGTCGGGACACGCGACGGAGCCACAAAACCATAGAGCAATGAGTTTGTTACACTATACTTAGAAACAGATTGTTGAGATAGAACTAGGTCTACATATATAGAGACTTCTTGTTTGGATAACTCTTTTTTTTCTATTTACAACATTCGATTCACTTGTTTTGTTCTTTGCTTTGTTTGTTTTTTTATATTTAGATGTTAAAACATCTAAATATAAAAAAAACTCAAATTCGACTGACTGACTGACTGATATAGTGATCTATCAACGCACAGCCCAAACAACAGGATGGATCTGCCTGAAATTTGGCATGCAGGTAGATGTTATGGATTATTGCAAACACCGCTTTTAAAGGGGTGAAATAGGAGATGCAAGTTTTACTTCTTAATGCGAGCGAAGCCGCGATCACCTAATAGTTTACAATAAAGGGTAAGTTACCTATTATGTATGAGTTACCGAGTCGAGTTAAGCACTAACCTAGTCCAATCTTCTTCGTCAGATAAATAATGTTTTAATAAGTTAGGAAAGCGCGTTAGATTAAACACTGCAACGTTGTTTTATTTATACCAAGCAAGTTATCTCTCTGTGAGTCATATTTCCTCATGACTGAGGGTCCTGACTTCCCGCAGAATTAATTCGTTAGAGAAGATCTCTTGGGCAGATACATGGGGCCGAAATCGAACCAGAGTGCGTGTGGATGAAAAGCAGACACTGGAACGGCTGAGCCACACTCGCTTAGGCAAGTTATGGTCAAGCATAAAAAAAGAAGTTATATATGTTTTTGAATCCCATAATAACTTCATTAACATCTAATACTTCCAAGTTTACCTAGTAGTTCTCTGAATAAACAACCATTAGTGTAACTGCTATTTAATTCTGCAGACGGCAGAGGATTGTGAAAATAACCAGTTATTATTTTTCGAGGTTAAATCACGCCTTTTGCTTTTGTCTTTTGCGGGTCAAGCTCAAATCTTGACAATGACATTTTTAATATACCTATGACTACGAAACCTATGTCCTGTAACTATCTGGCTTTATTTTGAACTTTGTTTCTTCCCACTACACAAAGTAGGGTTTCTAAAATTAACAAGATTTTCAATTCAATTTTAGTACCGACATACAAAATTATATTACATTTAGTGTCGATCGTAGAAGGATCTAGGTGCTAACCTATATTAAACTTGCCTAAGTGACTTTCCATTGAGTTGATTCCGCAGAGGAGTCACGACCCTCAGTAAAGAGAAAAATGTTTAAGGACAGACAGCAATCTCATATTATATCAATTTTAAGACGCTTTATTGTCAACCCTTTCAGGAACTTTTTCCCTCCGCAAAATACAACAGTTTTTTTCAGTAATGTTATAAAGAACGTGACCCAAAATCTAGTTACAAGGTCCAGTGATTTTCGTCGTAGGACCATGAATCACTCCGACACTCGCCCGAAATAACTCCCGTGATGGAAATCGAAAGTTCTGGATAAGGTTTGTCGAACAAAACATAATGACGTGTTACAAGAAAAGGAGTGTAAGATTTGGAAATCTTCTCTACTTATATAAAGTAAGTACGAGTAAGTTCATATAAAAGTGGTTACGTATGATGTAGGTTGTATGTGGGTATAATATTTATATTAATATTGATAGGTATTTGAAATATGTACCTAATTGGGAAGAGGTCGGTTCCAGGACATGGTAACCCAGTCTGGAGTCAGACGCATAATTTTTAAGGCTAAGGTAGTTAATTAAGAACCTAGTTATTATTATGTTTCATAGCCATAAATAATTTTTGTACACAATATATTTTTGAAATTAAATTCAATTCAAAATACTTTATTGTACACCAATAACAAAAGAACACCAGTACATGGTACTAGCATTTTCATTTTTAAGAAAAAATAAATATCCTTTTTAGGAGTATTAATAAAATTGTTTAAGGGACAGCCACCAGGTATTGTGTTATGTCGTCATTGTCGATTGTAGTACTTATAAAGTTTGTATGAAAATTTAACGATACTAAAAATCCATTATTCTGAAGTATTAGTGCAGGTTTTCGTTAGGACCTCGTTTAAATAAATTTAACTACCTAAATCGAGTAACGTTAATGATATCTACGAAAATAACTAGGTTGAAAATACACAATGATTTCAGTAGATTAAATCAATGAAATGATTTAAAAAAAACCTTTTTATTCGGCAGACATATTAGTCTATAAAACCAAATTTATTTTAGGAATAATTCTTCCATGAACTATTTGTTAGTAAACTGAAATAAATCGATTGAAATTTACAGCTCCGTTACGATTTTATTTATGTAGCCTCATTTTGTTTGAAAATTTTTAAACTATACTGATTGACGATTAAATAAATAAAACCACACATACTGACGTGTTAAAAATGGTTGATTGAATTTTCTACTAACGAAAATTTAACTTGATTTCATACTATCGAAGGCAATTAAGTTATGTGAGATATACCTATTATCGACTTACGAGTACATTATCAGTTTTTGCATTACCTAAAGCTGTACATAAGTGTATCACGTTTGCAAAGAATATTTTTCACGGTGCATACTTACTTATTTATTATTTTGTCATTTAAATGCACATTCTAAGAATGGTATTGTAGTTTATTATTATGTAGAATCATCGCACAAAGATGCAATTCTTATTTCTTATCATTAAAATCAAAGTGCATGAAGGTCAAAAGGAAATCGTAACCTCGAATTAGCACAACTATGAACAATATTGTATTATATATAATTCTTATTGTTAACACCATGACACATTCTTCTGAAAAAGTTTTATGTAACAAAGGAAATATAATATAATAATAATATGTTATTCATACGGATTAGGAATTGTGAATATGTTTTTTTAGCTGTTGCATTTCTACAATTAAAATTCATTACTTTTTTTACATCTATATTGGTCATGGATTAAAAATGTGCTATAAAAATATATTTTTACCTTCTAGAAAGGAAACTAAGTAGTGTGCCGTTAGACCACTAAAATATTATTAAAGATTTAGTTTGCTGTTAACACTCGCTTCATTTCAAATAACATTTCTAAAGTTCGCAAAATACATTAAAATGTAAAATGTTCGTTTGTAATAACATTTTTTTTTAATGTATTTTACAAAATTATTTGTATATAAGTACTTAGTAACATTTATTTAAAAAGCCGAAACGCCTGTGGCGTTAAACTGAGCGCATTTTCTTCAACAAACCGAAGCATTTCATCGAAGGACTATATTTCACTTTCTGACTGAAACCGATACAAAATAAAAGTGAAATTCGAAAGGGCTTCCCTCGATGTTTTCCATGTGCTAATTCTTTCGCTGGGGAGCAATAACATTAAATCGCACAGAATTGCGGTACTTTCGATGCTTTTCCACTAACGAACTGATAATTTAGAGGGTGCGAACGGTTTTCCATAGCTTTGCGATATGCCAGATATTTGTTGTGTTTTTTCGCTTTCAAACGAATGGTTTAAAGAGAGCCTGTAGCAAATATTTTGTTTAGGATATGAGTGGAAAATTTTTGGTAACATTTTACGGACCGGTTTTGTGTTATAAATATAAACACGATGATTTTTAGTCTTTTTGTTTTCGCTCCGACTCTAAACTTTTCATTCATTTATCAGTCATTATTGGAAGGCGTAGTAAAAAAAAAAAAATCCGGCCTGCTGAAGGGTGAGTCTTTTTCTATTCACCTAGTTATTGAACCATTAATATTGGCTCATGTTTGTTTATTCAGTCATTGAATACTGCTTTGAACTACTTCATATAAATTGGCCATAAAACTAGCTCTCTCCGCACATGTATCCGTCAACGCAACTTTTAATTATTTCGGCCTCGCATTCCATTTACTAAACAGGGCTTTAGCATAGCTGCTAGACAATATTGCAATGTGTCATATAATTCATGATTTATGTACAAAAAATGTTAAAACATAAACAGGCTTTTACTTAGGATATTTTTGTTTCTTTGTCATAAATTCACGTGAAGCTACATATAGCCTGATAGTTGTATTATGTACACGTACACAGCGGAAATTAGTAATAATAATATAATAATTATTTATTTATTACGATTACTAAGATTTCAAGCGGTCTACATATTTTGATCGAAGCATACATAGGAGGCATACACTTATCTATTTTTATTCTCATTTACAAAAAGTGTAACTTAATTTGTTACTTTAGCTACTTTTATCCCATAAAATAATTTAATAAAAAAAAAAAAATTAAAGTAACAATAATTTAATAAATACAGGAATGTGTTCGTACGTAATTTCTTGTCGCAAAATATTTAATAAGGTATCGAATTTGTCTATTTTATTCTGATGCAAACTATCACTGTAGCACTAACTAAAGGTAATTCCTATTATGAATCCATTCATTTCCTATGGGTACTAACACCACAGCTCCACCATGAGTTATGGCGTTTCACCACAAAGCCCAGCCGGCTTCATTTGCTCAGTTTATTTCTCGTAAACTGTAACCGTCATCTTAGCCTGAAATAGACAATGATCTCAAATGTCTATCTGAGACACCCTGTTGTAGAGTAGGAGTGGATGTGGCCTGAAAAATAGCCATATTTTTTATTATTGTTTATGTTGGATAGGTTTACGTTTGACTACAGTCTGCCTGATGTTAAGCATTGCTGCAGCCTGGGGAGTAACACGCTTACCTAGAAGATACCTAACCACTCTAAATTTGAAGACGCTTGCATTGTAGTTTGCAGGAAACACAGCTAAAAAAGCAGCAAATTTTGAAATATTACTGCTTAAATCTGATAGTCATACTTATTGTTCTCAATACACATTATACAGCATGATATTTCATTTCTAAATTATATTTAAACATATAAAAGCGTCCGTACATCCCTACACAGTTTAATTTGCACTACTCGGTTTCTTTTGTTTCATTTTGCTCTCTTGATTCCACATCACATTCTTATCTGGAATTCCAAGAATTTAACCGGATATATCTCTGAGTATAATAATAAAAAAAACACGTAATAATTCGATTCCGGCGTACACATGTGGCTATTCCAGGAACATATTTCTTGCTACATGTCACCAGATTGTTTGCATCTCTGCATTCGTCTCAAGTTTCAAGGGTTAAATCTGATTACTTAAACTGGATGAAATGACTGGATCACGTTACATGAATGAATGACTAAGTTATAGTTTCTTTTGTGGTGGTGTTAGTAATGGAGATTTAACTTCGTTATGTGAATTGATGTGATTAACCGGAAAGTGTTACTTAGCTAAGAAACATAGCTGAGTTGATAAAAAAAATTGCTAACTTCGTGTCAATTCATTCTTAATGAAGCAAATTAAACAATAGAACAATAAAATTATAAACAACTGTGTGTTAATTTAAAGGGCTTCTTTGATCGCGCGAGTCGCACGGATCTGACGTATAAATGCGAAATTTAAATATATTTCAGATTTGTGAAGATACAAGCCAAAGAAAACTTTTCTGTGTCTCACTCGTATTTAACATTGGTCTTTACTGTTGATTCTAGCTTTAAAAGTATTATAATATAATAATATGTAGTAATTTATGAATCTACATACCCAAAAACCGTATTATGTATTCATTTTACTTACCTCGTTTTATAAATAAACAACTATTATTTGAAAACTAGCACTACGTTCTTGTGTTACGTGGCTTCTCAGTAGTTCAATCAACTAACGTTTGATGTCTTCCATCAACCAATCTCTCGACAGACACACCGACGTTACTTTTTCTTAGAATAAGTGGAAGGTAAGGCATAGCATTACAACAGTCTTAAAGAAGTTGATGCATTCTTAAAAGCTCTTTTATGTGTGATTCTGTAGATTAATCGTGATGAAAGATTTTGAGGTGTTAGTATTAGAAAGGAAATTTTGTACTGTAACAGTAACTGGAAACGTGGCTAACAGTACAAAAGTTAAAAACAGGAGAAACTAATGTACGTTAAATATAATATGGATTTTGTAAGACTACCCTATATTGTCTGGCCCTATATCTTTTGAAAAGCCTTAAAAAAAAGACTAACCTTTCCATAACCATTATAGAAGAATTTGTAACCAAGCTTTAACAAATATTTTGATTAAACACTTTTTACTTCTTGACATTTGACGACCAACTTGCTTGAATCGCGAAAGCGAAATTTTGGGTAAAATTATTTTATTTCTAAATCGTGGTATAGGTATTACATTCTTGATACAGTTTAAATTCCAAATTACAGACATTACCAACATTTTCTCCACATACAATCTAGCTACAGAAACTTTTCAGTGTCAATTAGTATCAAGAAGAGCGGTTGGCGGTCCGGAGCAATTTCCAGCCACTCTGTCAATTTTATTCTATTACAAGCCTTAGGGAACGTATATACGGCTTTGTAAATCCTGAAAAGTTATATGGAAGCGAAAATTGTGAAAACAGAAATTATTGAGTACAACAAATATGTATGTACATCAAATTTCATCATCATCATCCACAGCCGGTTTCTTCCCACTGCTGGGCCTCTCTCAAAATATGCCATTGACTTTGATATTTAGCCAGCCTCAATCTTATAGTAAACCTTAAAATATGGTATATTTTTTTGGAAAGTTTTATGGCAAACGGAAATTAGTTACCTACTAGCATTGTTTTTGATTACTTCCTCAGAAAATTCCGACTTTGCCCGCTCTCGTCGTTATTAAAAGAAAAAATGTTAATTTATTCTCAAATCCGTACAAAAAATTGGATTATGTTTTATAAAATAAAGGAAATCTTACGATTTATTATCAAAACTATATCAAAATATATGATTAATTTAATAACCCAACTACCGATCTAATAGATATATAAAAATCTTGAATTTTTGTACCTGTCTAGCCAGAAACTAACAGTACTTGTTTAATTTAGTTATTTTCATATCTCCTTTCTAGGGCTAGAAGCATGTTTCCGCACTAACATCGTCCACAAAGAGAACCTGAAGACCGGCGAGCCTGTCTACAAGGAATGTACTTGCACTGAACCGAACCACTCTGTCGCTGACTTGCGATGGATCATCGAAGGGGAACTACTGGGGTATGCAATAAATGCTTACTAAATAATATTAAGTTCAACAACAACAATGCAAAAAAACTAAGAATTTGAATTTCTCGAACTTCCAAATTATCAACAGGTATGAGTTATTTTGTCAAGTGCTAAACCCGCACTATGGTTGTTTAACTTAAACATTTATTGATTAACTTAATATTAGCGAAAATAATCACGTCTGGCAGGATACGAACCTACGTATTTCTGATCACCGTCCAGAACGCCTTAACTAACTAGGAATATAAACAGAAACAATTAATTTTTTTTGAATTTAAATAATAATATTATAGCTGAAAACTTGCGGCATGGATGGCATGATATATGTGTGTTTGTTAAGAAACCAATTTAATTCCTAAACACATTTTTTTTTTAAATTTCTTGGTTTAAAATCTTCAAAAACATCAGAACTAATACTCCATCTTAATCGGATCGGTTTATGAATTAATACCAATACGCCAACTGTCTGGCTCTTGACTAAATTTGTTCATCCATCCAACATCGTTTGGGGTTCTAAATCTATCATTATGCTATAAGTATAGTAGGTACGGCAGTCATAAATCCATGGAAAATATAAACACCAAATATGGCCGATCTCACACATTTTTTTTAATATGGCTAGTAGTACATTGATTATTTCTCCGATACTTGTCAATATTAATAAAGCAAAGCTGTCGAGTTCATTTTAATTTCTCAAGTCACATGTATATAGATCAAACAAGATTGAATAGCTCACTGCTTAGTCATAAAATAAATTGAACCAGTCATAATCATGATGCTACATGCCCTATTTTATATTAAACAACATGTCATCAATTAACCATCAGACTTTTTAATTCGACATATTTGGGCAGTATTTGTTACGCTAGATAATAAGATGAAATTTTTTATGAGTTTTAAATAACAATTTTTTATGTGTTTGACTGTGACTAGCTTTATTTTGTCTTCAAATTATGTCAAAACCTGCTATAGTTTCCTTTGCCATACATTTGCCACCTTTCATACTTATTTTTGGGATTTTATTTGTTTCTTTCGCTCATTTTATAGTTCAGAAGATGGTTTTATTTACAAAACACTTCTCAAACAATTAAGTTCACATTGATACAGTATAATATGTAACTTACTAAATTAAATCGAATTTAGTTCAAAGTGTATTTGTTGAAGTAAAACATAACCTATTTTCAACCCAATCAGCTACATTTTGATTTGAATTTATATTAGAAACATGCTAAATATACATTCAATCTCCTAAAGTAAATTGTTTTCACAAGACCAGGTACAGAAAAAGGCGCCTTCACGGATACAGACTCTCAGAGCCTAAATCTTCACATACCCAACCTCACGAAGGCAACAGCGGGGACCTACAAGTGTGAAACTCAAGTTGACGGCGTTACTTACACGTTGAGCTACGAAATCACCGCATATGGTATGAATTAATTAGTCTCTAGACAGATTTGTAAACAAATGCATGACCTAAATGAACTTGGTTTGGTCCATGTGTAGTTTTTTATGGTCATTTTAGCATCCATTACTTTGCTAGATTTTATTTTTTAAGTATTAAATAATATTATTACCTGAGTAGTAAGTGAATAGTGGTCAACTGTAGTTCTTTTCCTGCGTTTTTTATACTGTTAAAATACTCTAGTACACACAGAGTAAAAAAAACTTAATTATTTTTCTGTTTATCTATCTTTTATATACGTGATGTGAAGTGGGCTCAAATACATACATTTATAATTCAATAATTTTGTTTGTATTTTCTTTTATTTGTATTTCAGACCCTGTATACTTTTACGACACGAAAATCGACCAGCATTTAGTACATGGTCAGAGTTCTCCAATAAAATGTCAGCCCAAAAGCGACGCCGGAGTCAGCATTAACTGGGAGAAAGAGGATGATAGCGATGTTTATGAAGTGAGTTAATAATTTCATATAGGTACCTACATATAGATTTATGTTATTGTACAGAAGTTTAAAACTTACACCAAGCAGTTATGGTGGTATCCTATTGTCCCGCGCTAAGTCTCATAGATTTTGTTGTTATTAATAAATAGTTTTGACGTTTAAAAATGTATATATGTCATTATTTTACTACCGCAATACAATAACTATTGTTCCGTTCAGTTATGTCTAAGAAACAAGCAGACTAAGATTTTTTAGTTAAATGCAAGTCGTAGACCTTTAATGAACTTTAACTCGGGATAAAATGCGTGACCTTTGACTCTAAATAGCTAACCTTCCTAAAACAAAAATAGATAATATACCTAAATATCTCTTTTACTTATAAGAAAATTTGCTATCTTTATGAACTAATAATGAATGTTGTATTTCAGATATCAGATGGTGAAAAATATACGGTGGAAAGTGATGGACTTATTATTCACAACGTGACCGATAATGATGCTGGAAGATATAAGTGTAAGGCTCTAGTACCGCTCACAAACGAAGAAGTTCATAAATATATTGAAGTTAAGGTAAATTGTAATAATAAATTACTTTTAAAAATAGAAACATGAATGGTAAATTTATTTTAAAAAATGCAATTTTTTCTAGGTTTTCATTTTTTCAACTTGTTTCAAGTCCTTGATCCACGATAATATAATATAGTAAATAATTTTTAAGCAATCTTCGAAAAAAACTGTTATCTAGAGCCAATTCCAAAAAAATATCATTGCTAATATAAACTCACTAAAAGAGTGTCAAATTTTTTGTTGGTAATATAATATAAAGTACGAAAATAAAGTTCTTCAATCCAGTTTTCACCGTCACACGTTTTCATCATAAGCATACAAAAAGGGTTTTATTTTATACAAATTAAAAATGTTTGTGTTTCAGGTGACAAAAGCGCCAAAAATAATCGGTATCAAAGCCGACCCAGAAATATATAACCCTATAACCGTGATCGCCGGTATGAATCTCACTATAGAATGTATAGCTGAGGGCACTCCACACCCAGAATACTATTGGAATAGAACCTCGGAACTATTTGGAGTAAGCAAAAACAATATTTAGTAGTAAATTAGTTTCATTTTATTTTTAAATATTATATCGAGGAGAAGACAAGCGTCATGTCGAATAAGGAGGTCAAGGAATTGGCCGAAAATCTAGGAGAATGGCGCATACTCCACAGACAAGAGCATCGCTCTTAAATTTTAATTGGAAATTTATACAAGGTGTAACAGAAGGGTGTGACAATACTTATACTGTACATACCTATGTATATATAGAATACAGCCCACTAGGTTTCAGAATTCTAAGTGTCATAGATTTCGAGTAATCATAAGTTGAACTTTCATTAAAACTTTAAGACTTGCAACCCTACATCTTATCATTTTGAGCGTTCATTGACTTTTGACGCTATCAAATGACACGGCACGGCGGTGTCTCTCTGAGAGCGCGAGAGAGAGAGAATACGTTGCGTTAAAACTAATGCTAGAACGGGATGAAAGAATGTGTGCTTATTTCGGTTTCGTTCGGTCAGTGATCACTCGCTAGGGCTGCCACGAAATCAAGTGAAAAATATTATCAAATTTTTGTATGGTAAAAAATATATGCGATTTAATTTTTCATATTTTGGTATATGACTCCTTACATGATATATATGTATACTCTTTAATATTGTCACACCCTTCTGTTACACCTTGTATATTACTGGGTGATTTAAATCAGTACCTACCTAAATTTGTATGACAGTTACTTTATAATTATTCGAGAGTTTATAAATTGTCACCGATAAATATTATAGTAAATTTATTTACCTGGATAGCCACTAATATAATCTGAATTCATAGTAAATGTGCTTTGATAACAAATCTTTGGTACTTAATTTACCGTCTTACTAGTGTAATAAAAAACATTGGTATATAGTACATATGTTTTATTTATATATATTTTTTCAGGATGATAATGAAAACGTAACATATCACCAAGAAATCAACGCCATTATATTTGAAAACATCAGGCCTGAAGATGTTGGCATCTATACATGCCATGCATATAATTTGGCCGGTGTTGCGACTATAGATGCTTTTGTGGAGGTATGTAAGATAATAATTATTTTAAAATAATAAATAGTAATTTATTAACTTTTTCGATGTAAAAGTCAACGGGTAGACACCGTTTTATTGTAGTAGTGTCGAATGGTCGAACACTGCGTTTGGCCTATACGTTTATTGTACTAACAGCAAAGTTTTGTAACACTTTACCGGAAGCTGTGTTTCTTGGGAACTACAATCCAGGGATCTTCAAATATAGAGTTAATAGCTATCTTCTAGGTAAGCGTGTTACATCCTTGTTAGGCTCCAGCAAAGCTTAACATCAGGCAGGTTGTAGTCAAATGCAAACCAATCCCACGTAAAAAATAAATAATTCTTATTAATGATACAAAATATAGATTGTCTTAAATCTGACTTACTTTTTTGTATATATAAAGTGTCTGTTTTCGTAGCTTACACAGAAAGGTACCGATTTTTTCAAACTCTTTTTGTCTAAACACTAAATGCAAATAACTTAGAGAGAGAGAGAGAGACTTCATAGCCATTTATCAATAATTAATTATAAATTTTTTACTTATAATAAAATTTATGTCTGATATTATGTATTTTCAGGTGTTAGTGCCGCCTTATATATCTGATTTCTTCAATATAACGGCGCCTGAAGGAACTGAAGTACAAATGTTTTGTAATGCGACTGGGAAACCTTCTCCTTCGATATCAATATCTTACGAAGGTGCATACGGTGTTGAGTAAGTAACATAAAAATAGTTAAATAATGAGCTATTATTATACACACACATGTTGATAATAAGAAAAGCTACATACGTCGCGTCGTACGACAAAATAGAATCTGCCTAGTCCATACATTAAATTGTTATACACTATACTTAAAGTCCAGAAAATCTAAATAAGTGAAATAGACATCTTTTAAATTATTTGTAAAGTAACGTAAAAAACATTGTTCAGTAAATGATATTTTTTACAGTAATGTTACTGACACGGGACCGCTACCTAACTTTGCTACAATATTACTTGATCGGTCAAAAGAGGGGGTGTATGTTTGTGCAGCAAATAATGATGGTAAGTTAAAATAAATTCCTTTGATTTTCACATCTTAATATTATCGCATCATTTGCTTTTTTCTGAAAAGTTTTAAATTTAATTTGTAACCTTTTTTGACTAATCGAATGAAATAAAATAAAATTAACTTTTTACCTAATTTATAATTAATTAACTTTTTAACTTTTATTCTCTCTACGTTAATCTTTGCTGTTTGCTAATGCCATGCCATGGTTCTTACATTCATTTTTTATTTTGTACAATTTACTAAAATTATTCGTATTTTTCTTACAGTGAATACAACAGAAGCCCAGATGTACCTGACGGTGTTACATCGACCTTACTTCGACGAGCTAGAGGAGAGTGTGTGGGGCTGGGAAGGGAAGACCGTCAATTTGAACTGTCAACATGATAGCAATCCTAATGCTGATATTACTTGGAGGTACGTGCACATTTATACATATAATTAAGCTAAAGAGGGTTAAACATCTGTACTTAACTACCTTTAAATCGATAACGGAACACGTTTCAGCAGTCTTTAGATTTTTGTCTTTATGTTTATTTGAACGTTCATCACGCAACAACGGCAGAACGAATCATCATGATTTTTGTTTTGTTGGTAGTATGAGGTGTTAAGAGTATCATAGGCTACTTTTTTATCCCAAAACAATGCGAGCGAAGCCGCTAGCCCAATGTATGTATGTAGGCACTACTTTGTATTGCAAAATAATGCTAGTAAATACGCGAAATAACGATTTGTCACAAAACTATCGAATTGAGAAATTTTAATCTTATGGGTTATGTATTATATTTTACAGATTCCACGGAGACAATAACATCCAACAAGAAGTAGAAATAAATAAGATGATGTTAGACGCCCTAAACAAGATGCCTGAACCTTACTTCTCTCTGACTATTGATAATGAAACTTCGTACGGTGTTTATGAATGTACGGCTAAAAATAACCTCGGTGAAGCTGTTAAACGTATTATACTACAGGAGGGATTTACACCTGGACCTATTCAAGATGTAAGTGGAACAAATCAGTTAAAAAATATGTATACACTGGAAATTTTATGAATTCGGAATGTTTACACTCGGTAACGAAACACAAACTATAGAAGCCTTTGGTACTTGTCTAATTGTTTGTTCATTTGTATCGATTATATATAAATATACCAATCAATAGCAATCTGTGATGTGATTTGAAGTCTTCAAAGTCGAATTTTAGCCAAATGATAAGTTTCGTTTATTTTCAGGTTGTTTTCGAAGATTTAACAGCAACTTCAATCACATTTGAAATTTCTGGCCCTTTTTTCGTCAACGGCCCACCAGTTTTAGGTAATGAAAGGTTTATTAAGTATTCTTATTTATTTATTACTTCTCGAGAATCGAACGATATGTTTTGACAGCCTCATTTAAAAGCTAGCTCTACAATCTATCAGGACAAACGTGTTTTATTTTAAACCACAGTATTTCCTTGTGCGATTTCCTCGTTTCATCTGACCTGATGGTAGAAGGCCTAACTGCCTAGTGTAAAAAAACTGATTAAAATTAATAAATCCATTTTCCAAACTCCAGGTTTCACCGCAACGTACGACGAAGCTAAGAACTATAACATCACAGACATACACATTAACAGAACATGGGCGCTCGGCAGACCGTTCAAGTTGGAGAAACTGAAGCCTAATACAACGTATTATATACGATTTGCTGCCGTGAATGAGGTTGGACCAGGCAACTGGAGTCAGTATTATGACTTTATTACTTATGAAAAGTGAGTACTAATAAAAAAAATTGTAGGCCCCGGCTGTTTGTCTAGTATGGCAGTCGTTAAACAATGTCAGATGCCCTTAGGGCGGCTTGATAAACTCTCGACGCCAGAGTTGGCCACTCTCATTCGATCTGCCCTCTGGTAGTGGGCTGGAGCACTTAGATTATCTTTAGGCTTTTCTAAAGATTTTCTAAGTGCCCCTTTTTTGTAGTAGTTAGTAGTAGTAGTATGTTTAGTTTTTTTTCCCTTGTTTTTATATGTTATTATTGTAAATAAAGTTTTATGTTTAAAAAAAAACCTTTTAGTTTGTAAATATGTTGAGACATTTCTGTGTCTCTGTTTGGGTAACAATGCGCACATCCATGTGAGCATTGTGGGTCTAGTGCATCAAAATTCTGTTCTCTCGTGAACACAACTGTGTTTACGCATGACAATGTTTCCGGACGACTGCTAAACAAAAAAACTTGTATAAGAATATTGTTTTATTTTACTTACTGCTATTTAATTCTATTGTTTTTTTAATCATTTTTATGACTTCGGTTAAGTAAACAACCAGTTCATTTCAGAATAAAGTAGGTAATCAATTTTTGTGACTTATTTTACGTTAATTTTCAGATCGGTCCCAGAACCGCCAATTTGGAATGAAGACCCGATCATTTTAGCTAGAAACAGTCACGTGTTGAAATGGAGAGCGCCTGACGACAATGGAGAAGCAATAGACTATTACAATTTGAGATATTGCATGGTGAGTAACAATAACTTATGAAATAGCCGACCCTCCTTTTTAAAAGTGTGCTAGCTTGCTCAAAGGCAATCTGAATGTATGGATAATTTTGTACGTTTTTTTTACATGGGCTTACGCTTGACTACTACGTTGAGTATATTGCTTTCTCTGTTGTTTCCATGGGTACAAAATATGAGCCCGATTGCCCAATAGTTAAATTATGGTTTGTACATTTTTAAGTGTATATACAATACGAGTAACAAATTTGTAAACACCATCAGACTCCAAATCAATCATCATCATAATCAGCCTGTTATCGCTCTCTGATAGGCTTATGTTTCTCTTCATCATCATCATTATCATCATCAGCCTAATGGGACCCACTGCAGGGCATAGGCCTCCGCCCTCTTACTCCAATACTCCCTGTCTTGCGCTGTTCTTGCCCAGATGTTTCCTTCTAAATTTCTGTTCATGTTTTTTTTTATGTTTCTCTTACTTATTAAAAATATATATAGGTATATTAAGTTTACTTGTCAATCAAAGTATCTACTATCTTGTTTAAAAACCCCTAAATAATATTTTCTTTAATTAACAACTAATTAGGAGCAAAAAGGATATAAGCATAAATCCGGGAAAAACACGGAGAGAATTTTCCATCGGTTATTTCACTGGGCTATCTAAACATTTCCCGATTTCGATTATGAAAGGAAACCGGTTATTGTTCCTCAAATAACAAAGAATTTCATTTCCTGTATTTTGGTTCCGCATTTTTCGTAATTATTTTCTCATTGTTTTACGTGTCGAGATTTATTCATGGATTTATTTGTGAATTTTCGGAAATTGCTTTTATCGAGGTGAATTTTGCTAAACGCGCCCATTATTTTGATTTTGCCTTTGTTTACAGAACGCGTCGATAGTTTCAACATGCGGTTAATTAATTTATGTAACGAACGTAAAATCACTTTTTTACAATTAAAGGAAACATTAAAAATCACTCAAATTATTAGCGATTGTCTAGTTTAAAAATATTTTTTTACTTCAGTATTCCTCGGTATGAAAACGCATCTTACAAATTTTCTCATATTTGATTTTTTGCATTGATAGAGACTCTCAAAGTTTATAAAACCTGCCTTAAAAATCTAAATGTATACAATTCACACATCAACACACAACTCAAACCACTAAACGGATCGGGCTGAAATTTGGCATGCAGGTAGATGTTATGACGTAGGCATCCGCTAAGAAAGGATTTTTGGAAATGCCACTTTTAAAGGGGTGAAATGGGGGATGCAAGTTTTACTTCTTAATGCGAGCGAAGCCACTAGCATCCACTAGTTAAAACATAAATTATAAGTATTGACATTATAAATGAGGAGCAAGGATTAATAATTTTTATTATTGTTTTTCAGTACGAAGACACAGAAGCGTGCAAATCAAAGCGCATAATATCTCCTGCCACCGAGCTAGAACTCGTAGACTTGGAGTTCAATACTACATATTACTTGGAACTTACCGCTCACAATTCACAAGGAGATTCTTTACCGGCGAATACTACTGTTTTTGTACCTGGTAATTAAGAGTATTTACTCTAGTTATCTATCACCATTTACATAAGGGTGTATTTAAGTAGCCTCGTTTGTGACTCAGTTTAATTTATAGTACAATAAGGTTCTATCTTTAATCAGAGTGTTGCTTCAGTTGATCTGATTGTATAATTACCTGTTTATAAATACCTGGCTATCAATGTAAAAGCTAATATTCTTAATATATTCCCTTTTAATTTTAAGCAAAGTTTAAGGGGTGTGAGATACCTCCATGTATTCACGTCTTATATGAAATCGTTGGTAGTGTGTACGTAATTTTAAATCTACCTACCTTTATATAATTAGCTTAAATTATAAATCACTCATGTACCAGCAACAGATATAAAGCTTTCAAGCTATTTTAAATCATGTATTTACAACAGCTTTATGAACTTTTCCTGTTTTTCAGCACCTCAACTAGACTCCCCACTACCCCTGCTCTCAGGAGGCGCTATCATTGGCATATCCATCGTGATAGTAGTACTATGCCTGCTGCTATTGGACGTCCTGTTGTTGGTGTGGAGGCGGCAAGGCATCATCGCTACTTGCTGCTTCAAGAAGGATAATAAGCGGAAAGAGACTGCTTTGAATTCTCGGTAAGAATTTCAAATAATTAGGTTAGAAAGGTAAATTGAATACTAATGTAATTTTATGTTGATAAAAGCCATTATAAGTTATTTGTGAAAAGGATTAAAGAGATGAAGAAGATGTGAACCTGAGTAAAGAATCACTTTTGCGTATCAGCGGCAGTTGCCATTATACATGGGTGTGCTAATATTTTTCTCTCTTTATATGGATGTAAAATCTAAGATCAGTTGAGGTTTTAAAAGCAATTCCGGTGTCACCAAATCTCTCTCTTTGAATCGTATTTCCTCATGGCTAAGGGTCGTGACCCCCCCACTGAATTAATTCGTTAAGGGAGTTCTCTTGTGCCGATACATCGTGATGGGCGCCCAGCTCCTTCCACGGAAGACACGAGTATCCTCGGATATTGTGATATTGTCACCAAATCTAGTCTAGTTGAATAAAATGACTAGATTTTAGCGCGAAAGACTCTTAAGCTACCTGAGATGTTTATGTATGTTTAATTATACATGGCATACATTTGGCTAGTAGTGCTTATTACGATTATTACATTTCTATTTCTCCCCTTTCAATATGATTTCAGTGACAAAAAAGGTCTCCTCACAAACGGTGAATCGGAAGACCGTCCCGGCTCCATCGACAATGGTCACAAAGAGTACCAGTACAACAAGAACACGGGGGTCGTCTCCGGGAAACATACCGATGTTTAGTTTATATTGTTTGAATGTACATGTATGTAAGTGCCTCTCCATGATATTGTAAGGGTTAATTTTATGTCTTATCTACTTAAAAATACGTGTGCTGTAAAGAAAGAAAGTTATAAATACACAGTACAAGAAAAAGGATTTTAGATTTTTTATCTTTTTATGTTCCAATTTCCAATCATAGGTTCTTCGCTGTTTAGTTTTGAAAAAAGACATATTTAATATTTTTTTGAAACACTATGAAGTTAAAGTAAAGTAATAATACCTTGTAATTTTAGGGTCATCCAGCTGTATACTTACTGAAATACTTATACAGCCTAGAGTTTTACAAATATTTGTAAATTTTTATAGAAACTTAAACATTTTGTCTACTTGTGTCATAATAATCGTTTGTGCCAAAGATCTTTTGTAAATAAATGTTACAATTTACATTAATTGATGTTTTATTTTAATAATTAATAAACATATATTTAGTTTTTGTAAATCATTTTATAATTCAGCAATATTCTCGTGAGATATATAACAAAATTAATAGAAGTACATACATAGTTAAATAAAATGAAAACAAGTAAGTATGTATCGCAAAATCAGGTAAGTAGCTGTAGGTAATCCTGTAAAGCCTTAAAAACAAATATAGTAGGTTCAGTGAATATCGTTTCAAAAAATGGGCAAGGGTAATGTTCACAGGAAAATACATTTAGTAGTCCTACAGCCAAAATCAAGGTAATAAAAAAGGTTTCATTAGTGTTAAATATTCACCAAATAAAATAGATTTCTTTCCTGCATTAAAAACATTATCCACAAAATATTTCTGCATCCACATAGTGTGTAAAGATAAAGATAAAAGATAAAGAATCTTTATTGATAATGTAAAGTTGTAACATAGGTATAAGTACTAATATCATAAAATATGCTACACAAATTACAATATCTCGTCAAATTGAATTTATAACATTTAAGTAGTTTTAATAAAATTTTAGAAATTACAATGTCAATTTTATTAATAACATAATGAAATTTTTGTTATTAAAATCATGTCAAACATATATATAATGTACTTACATGTAGTGACTTGAGACGTGACGTTGCACCAACTAACAGGATCTGAGTTTGCATAATCTCCCCCGAGGTAAGCTGGCGTTTAATCATAGTGTGTTCTAGGCTAGACTTAGTGCTTACCTTTACCTACATTCTGGATAACATGTTACGAGGTAGATTATTTATTATCTACAGAAGCATTTCTATCAGCCATAGCTTAGTGTGGGGCTAGATGGCGCTGTGTCAAATGTCCCGGAATATTTATTTGTGAATAGTCGCCCCGTCACTTCTCTTTGAAGGACTGAAAAGATGTTTCAAAGTCTACATATGTACTGTACAATTATACATATAGTACATATTTATATCTAATGGTAATAGGAATACAGGAATACATATTACGAAAAATTCAAGCCAAAATAATCAAACTGTTTTTTTTTAAACTAAATGGACTCACGCTTGACTAACTAAGCGTTAAGCAACTTTATAATGTACGATCTAATTATTACTCGATTAATTCTAAATAACATTAGGATTTTATTTCATTGGCAGATTCGTAACAGCGATTGATTTAAGTTGTGTTTTTTTTATCTTACATCGTCGAAGATTTATCATTTACTAGCCAGAAGACATATTATGGCCAAAAAGTTATTTATTTTAGATTGCAGAGTCAAGATGTAAACAAAAATGTCACCAGACAAAAAGAGGTATATCCAATATTGATCGTATTATTCAAATGTTCATTCAATCGGTGGCGTCAATGTGAATGACTTCCAGTAATGAATGAGATTCATTCGGGCGAAGCACCTGCCATTGAAAATTAATACTTTGTTGGATCGAATAGGTAATGATTGAGAACGTAAGTTGGGAGCTTTAGACGACTTTATCAGATATCACTGTACCTATTTAAGGTTAAAATATTTTATTTGGCCTATGTCGTCATTATGTTATTTGTATGATTAAGATCTCAATAAATGTTAAAAAAAAAACCGAGCAAACACAATTTTCACAAAATCTACATATAATTTAATATATTTGGGTGTACTAATAAATGGCAACATTTCAATGCATTTTATTTCTTATAGCTTTAACAATACCATAGTTGTACACAAATGGGAATATAACAAAACAGCTAAAGATAAAGATCCGGAATTTGTTAGTGTACTGTAACCCAATTATGGATATCATGCTTTTTATAATATTTTTCATGCACGTACAGTTCCAATCTTAGAAAATAAAACGATCAATCATAAACAAAACAAATATCAACAAAAAAGTTATGTAGCAATAGCATAGCCTTTTGCTTAAACCTAACTTTATCTACGTACATGGGTTCGTAGGAGCACGCTGTAGCTTACAACTTGAGCTTTTGCAGAACACCTGTGTTATTAAATGTGAGCCTGGGCGGCAGACACCGGTGATATTGAATTCAAGATATATTGCAATATTAAAATTATTTTCTGTATGTATTATTTGTATATTGTGTTTCTATGAAATTGATCTATTTGTAGTATATATCAAACTATCAGTAACTATAGACATTTTTGTACGTACCATATAAATTAAATACGTACTTGACGCGGCGGGTCATTGCTTACTTTTTAAATCCCCATGCAATCACCGTATCCTCTTACAACAAATCCGCACTACGCCCATAAAATAAACAAATCAACACAAAAATCCATTGTCCATCGTTATGAGGGACGTTTACTGCCAGCTATTAGTAGAAATCTGTAAAACGTATGTTTGTTCACAAGAGGTTCCCACGAACCTACCTGCTATGAACTAGAGTAGGTTGTAGAGTTGCAAATAGTGACAGTGTAGATGGAGCTTCTAAGTAAAAGAAGAAGATACTTACTAAAACAGTTAGAAAATGTTTGAAATATTGACCAAAAAATCCCAAAAATGTTAATTATTGAACAGGAGCGGACCAACTTTTACTGAGACACAAAGTAAGCTAAGAATAAAACGTAACCTAAAGGCCTTTTGCTTAACCTTTTTTTAGTTGTCGAACTCTAAGAAAAGCTGTAAATAATTTACGAAACTAAACAACAGACAGCTTTTAAAAATAAGTAGCAGTCGGTGTGAAGAGCAATAGTAAGAAATCCAAGTTATATAATATAGCTTAGACAAGATTAACTATATTAAAAAAACTTCATATATGTAGTAACTCCATGTATACTAGATTGTAGCTAGCTACGAGTCCATTGGTCGAATTTATAGGCTCGCCGGCTGAATGGCCCGCAGGTGCCTGTAATGGGAATGCCTGAAACAAAGAGGGAAATTAAAACTTCTGCATCAATAGCTTTACAAACGGTTTGTGTGTTCTTAAACAGACGCATAAAGTACTCGTATGTGGGAGAAAAGTGTATATGAGTATTGAAGGTGTCTAAGTATACATAAAATAGACACGGTGGCATTAATGAGAAAATAATTTTGTTTTAAAGAATATACGCAATTAATTCTGAGTGTAACTATGTCGGTTTGGTGGATATAAAACAGACACCTGTGTTAGGTCACACAATAAAGAAGTAGGTTAGGTTTAAGTTTTAGAAAATATTCTCCAGTGTTTGTGAGACAGACTGATGACTTTTTTTAATTGTATGTTCGTCGATCAATTCACCAACATGTAGAAATTTAAAAAAGACTGATGACTGCATAATGCATATTTATCTACATGGAACGATTACGATCTAATCATCTGGTATCATCTTTATAATTCTGTAAAATAATATCAGCTTTATCTTTATTCAGCTCTACTAATCAGTCGTTTCTTTATAAAAACATGTCTGGTTTTTAAGTAAACTTTTTGTTACACTACTTATATAAATATAAGCTTACAGTTTTGATCGCACTCAAACGGCTTCACATTTCTATTTTAAACTATTAAAACTTTTCATGACTAAGATAGTGCGTAAAAAGACGATTACATCACGTACTTATAGTTTTTAATTCCCTTGATTTTTCCACTAAATCAGTTAGTGTGGGACAGGGCCGACTCTAATTACGCTCGTGTCGACGGAGCCATTATTCATAGCATCCTGTACTTATGCTTGTAGATGGGAAATAAATGTGGCAGAAAAAATATACACGATTCAATTAAAAACTAAATTTCATGGTTTACTTTAATTTGATGTGGTGTGTCTCTAATGACTTGTTTGTTCTGTTTGACTCTTCATTTATGAAACTACTATTAAGTCTTTCTCACAATAAACTGAAGAATGTGTAAAAAAACAAGTCACCGATCACTCAAATATATATTTTAATAGATATTTTAACTACATCATAAAAAGCATTTGCAATTATTATTGTAATCATTCGAGTAACGCAGTACGTAGACAATATATTCACATGAAATAAGTATTATAATGTACCTATTATCTGTGGTATTACTATTTATGAATACTGCGCAAACAACACATTTATTCCCTTGACACAAATAAGTTCTCTCTTGAAATTATAAAGTCCACGGGATGTGCACGTTTTAATTAAAAATGAGTGATTTATTCGCACCACCTCTCCTTTCATCTTGATACAGTGGAAATAAATAAACATTGTCTCGAAGAATAATGTTTTGTTTACGCGATCACGACTTGTTTAGCTTCCTGGTTAATTGATTGGCCTGCGTCACTTGGTTTTGATACATACAAAATATTCGATGGATTAGAGCGCTTCGCGCCTTTTGTGAAAATGACGATAAATGAAAATTGTAAAAAAAAATACATTTCCACAACTATTTTTAATGAATATTCAGGTTCGTGAGCTGAGCCCAAATATATGTACAAGAAGCATTTATTTACACATTTTCTAAAGTTGCTTTTATAATTGTATTCTTGATGTAGGTATTATAAAATTGCGTCGATTACAAACAGCTCTGTAAACATTTAAAATCGTGAGTAATATCGCTCATTTCTACCATAACATAAATTGTAATGTAAATGATGACTCAAATGCTCCAAGATAACTAGTATATTCTCCAAGAGAACTAGTAAGAACGAATATGTAGATAGACGCCATCTTTGGAAGCAATATCCGAACTCCGTGACTTGCAATGTCCGGGGATAGACACGGAGGAAATTCTTATAGAGAAGATAGAGATGCTGATCTTCTCCAGTAAGTAGCCAACTCTGGTGTCGAGAATTTTCTAACCACTTCTTTCATACGTTCAGCGTTGACAACGTATAAAGAACAATTGACTTGATTTTATAAAGTAAGATAATAAAATTCTGACTTTCTTGGGCAATCTGTAGGTAAATAATAAATATCTATTCCGGAACATTTCCTATAATGACATTTAGCTCCATACCAAACGAACGAAATCGATAGACGGCATGTTAAATTGTCGGGTCTTTCTATGCACTATGTCTAATGTACATAAAAGTCAGCTAAACGTGTGGTTTAAAACATTTGACACCAATGTTTAAAAGTCTGTAAAGTTACTAAAGCCAAATGACAATCTTCTTAAGTAAAATTAACTTTTACTATCCATAGAAGAAAGTGAATTTACATTGAAGCAGCTCTCGGTAGAGTCATTCTCAGATATTTCAATCCACATTGCTCGTACAATTCGAGCAAGGCAAGCAAATGAACCGGCTTTAATGCAGTCTTGCCTTTAAATTCAATTGTGCCCTGCAAATGGAACTTGGAGCCGTGGTCTTGCCATTTTACGAATTTTAAAGTTGCTAGCTGGGTTTAGTTGCTAGTTTATTTTAGCTTTATTGTAATAGAAAATGTTAAGCTGTATTTCTAAACGTAGATAAAACAAGCTTCGTTTCTGGATATTCATTTTTGGCATAAAGAGCTGAGTATCCTAGCAATAGCAATAATATACAATGGCACAAGTTTGTGATGAAGGTACCTATCTGGCTTTTATGGTCAAAGCCTAAAAGTAAGGCGGCAGAATCAATAATATAGCACTAAAGTTTTTCTACACGGCAAAATCGATTAAAATTTTTGTATCAGAGTAATAAAAGCATAGCAGCTGTAAAGCGAAAAAGCACAAAAACTAGCAATATCTCTTGGAGGCTCTAGAGAACATTGTAATTTGTTCGTGGTTAGATTTCTCCTTTTAGATATTACGTTTTTTTTATACAAATTGATTATTAAATTAGATAGATAGATTGATACTTTATTGGACACTCACGTAAAAAACATAATACAAAACGGAAAAATAATTTATTAAAACTAATGCCACAAATGGCGGCAAATTAGGTGGATTAAAGAAATGTAGAACAGAAGTATTATTCTTTCTTATTTTACTTATAAGTGCACCAATGTATTTAATGTTTCCATGGTAAATAAATATATTTTTGAATTTTGATTTTGAGTAATCGGTAGGTATTCGAATCAATTTTGTTTTTTTTTAATGAAAATATTATAGTTACAAACGTCGATTAATTCTATTTTACTTTTTTTCTGAAACGATTAGGTACACAATATTCCTTATATTGTGTTTTTCTGCATACATGACTATGGAACGAAAAATCGTCATGATTTTTATTAAGGTAAGAAAGAAAGAAATATATTTATTGAGACAATTATTAAGGCGGTAGTATAATATCTTGAGAGAGAGAGGTTCTTTTAATCAAGAAAAAGAGATGCGAAGCGACCATCTATTACTAAACAATATCAAGAATCTACTCCTAGGTAACCTGTACCAGGCAGTGCAACGCACGTAGCGGACATTAGTCCTGCGCTCGCGCCAACTCACTAATGGCTCACGGACGTGCTCCGGAGGATCCAGCCGAATCCAAATATATTTACAAATTTTCAGCTCTCAAATAGTTAGGTAAGTAGTGTAAAGCCTACATCTTAGTTTTTTACACGTCAAAGTCAAACCTTGATGTCCTTATGAAACAACACGGCTGAAGCTATTACTAAATTTTCTCTGAAATTAAAGAAAACAAAAATTCACTATAAATACTTACAAAATTATACTTACAAACTGCTCAACCTTATCTATGCATACCATTACTTATTATAATTCTTATACCTATGAGAAAGTGACAAGCTTCAATTTTTTAATTCAAATATTTTACTATTGTTTTGGAAGCTGTACTCTGAGGTATATCTACCTACAAAAGCAGATATGAAGGGCTTGCGCCCTTCATTGTAAAAATGCCGTTTTCAAATGTACTAAACTCTCTACCCCCAACTTAATTCAAGGAAACAACTCCTACTATTTTGAGAGCAGTCCCCTATTCCATTGCTCCGTAGTTGAGCAAACCATAGAAGCATGTATGTGGTATTAGGCCGTTTGATTGATTAGCTCGAAGCCCACAACGACAGACCCCCGACGTGTTGACCGAAGATTGAATTAAACGCCGCAGTCTCACAGAATTGGCTTCTTTGATAAGTGTAGTGTGTTTGGGTTTCTGACTTAGATAGTTATAGTTTATTTAAGAATTTCTTCTTCTTATCGAATGAGAGTGGCTAAATCTGGTGTCGAGAGTTTTCAAACCGCCCTCAGGGCCTCTGATGGCTTAAGGACTGCCGTACTAGAACTACTAGACAAACAGCCGGGACCTCCAATTTAACGTGTCATCCGGCCCACGGAATGACCCAAAATGGAATGCCACTTTCCGGTCACTTATCCAAGGACTGATCGCGTCGACTTTTAAGAAATTGCGTTGGATAGTTGAAAACAACGACATTTATAATACTTACTATTAATGTCGTTAGTTGAAAAGACAAAGGTAAAAATTAGGTACTAACCTAACATAAACTGGGTGAAATATTGCTGGTCTTTACGCCTGTCTGCTTCCAGGCTTCATCTCAAGAACCCTGATAACAAGATGATTATTATTAAATACACATTTAGATGATTTAAAATAAAAGTGATCTTCAACTTATTGTACCCATGAACTATTTACACTTGGAAATTACAAAAGTCAAACATTTTTTTACAAACCACTTACCAATTTTTGTATAAAAAACACCTATCATTTCAAATAAATAAAAGCTTAAAGTAGGCAGAAGTACATATAAAATAGATTGAGCATAATTTATATCTAGATTATTTGCTGATTAAATATTTAGATATAATAATTATGTCCAAACCAAATACCTTCATCATCAGTTGTATCCAGTAAAAGCATTTAAAACCAATCAGCATACCTATAAAATTAATCAACTATAAAATCAACCAGCATAACTAAAATCAACACGCAAACTCCGGTAAAGCCTCAATTCTAATAATTTCCGAGTTGAGGATCGTCAACATTTTCAGTGCGTACATTAGCATATAAATTAATTTTGTGTTCGTCGGTCTGTTTATTAAATTTCCGAGTACCTCTACTCGTAATCTAGTGGTTTCCAACGATGTCGCTCTAACGGCTGATTTTGGTCGAATCTCTAGATATTAAAAACTAGAGGCTCCACATAACCCAGTTAAAAACACCAATAGATATACCTAAAACAAGCAAAAACAAGAGTGTGTAACTTATTTATTCATTCTGAACGCGCAAACCAACGATTTGAACGTGAAGAAGTCAAGGATACTCGCCAACTAATTAATTTGCCTTAATAATAGGTCTTTGAAGTGGGATAGTTATTGCGATTGAAAAAAACTGAAACTTTGGAGAAATATGTAGTGTTTTTCCGCTGCGACTGCTCCTTAACCGACAACAAACTTGATGGAGAATATCTTGCCGAAGGAGAACAACAAAACCTTTAAGGTCCGCACCTTAAAGGTTTTGTTGTGCTTGAGATCCACGGAGGCCACGTTGGTCAGGAGGTGAGGTGTGGCGGTGGTATATGGAGGAACACACCTAAAAAACCATCAAGTTTGTTGTTTGATGTCGGTTAGGGAGCAGTCGCAGCGGAAAAACACTACATATTTTTCCAGAGTATCAGTTGCAATGGATTTTCGCCAAGTAACGCCTGATTCAATATCTTAGTTATTGCGATGAATATTGTGACATACATTTATTCAGCATACTCCTGTAAATACATATGTCTAAATTATATCGCTTACTGAGACATCTATGGATTGTTTATCCCTCGGTCGAACGCTTTAGTAAATCAATGTTGATTACACGACATGTGTTGGATAATTTGAGAATTACGGGCGAGGATAAGCGTCGGTGAGCTAGTAGCAAGAAATATGATGATTGCGAAACGTTACTGCCCATATGTATATACTTACTATGTAGGTATAAGTAGGTAACTAAATACTTACTTATATGCTCATACGTAATATGTACGTATGTATATATATTTATATGTAGGTACCTATATTGTATCTCTCTGTGAGTCGTATTTCCTCATGACTGAGGGTCGTGACTTCCCCGCAGAATTAATTCGTTAGGGGAGTTCTCTTGGGCAGATACATCGTAGTGGGCGCCCAGGTCCTCCCACGGAAGACACATGTCCTCGGATAACTACCTACATATATTGTATAACTTACGGTTTTTTTCTTATATACATAGATATTAAAAAATCTCGTATTGATTACAAAACCCAAAGTTATGATCTAATGAAACTCGTAATTTTTTTGGGTTCTGCGGGAATCGATCCTGCGATCACAACAAATCAACTCTCAACTCAGCTAACGGGCATAATTAATTAGGTAACGTAATTTCGCCAATCACAACTAATCCAATCCCCTTTAAAACCAAACCTACCCTCACGAAATAATTCAAATTCGCCATCGGAATTCAATATTATTGCATTAGTATGCATCTCACAAAATCACGGATTGTGGCGTGAGACCCTCAATCATATCTCTTGTCCAGCCAATCCCGGCACAATCCATTCGTTAGTGATTGAAATACGTGATTGCCGATCTAATTTGTGATAGGCAGGATTTTCACGTGTATGAGAGTTTAGCTGTCTGAGTTTTGATGTTTGTAAGTACACCACTAATCAGTCAGCAAAACAGTATTGTAGGTTAATCCATGACAGAGGCGTTAACCAAGTTCAAAAACTGTGTTCTACTAATTAAAGCTTAGTACTCATGTAAGCAATTCTTTAAGTGTTACTGGCAAGTGGTGATTGCCGCATAACCTTATCCTGTTAAACTGTATAAATATGTACTTATTGCTATTTATTTTGAGAAAATTCTTGGAAACAACTACTCATTTTGATGTTTTCGATGCTATGACGTGCCTACACTGACTTTAATACTTGTTATCAAAAATTAATAACTATTAGGGGACATTCAAAAAAAAGACTCGTAGAATTCAATACGTATTTGAAAGAAATAGGACAGAACACCGAGCTCTACTAGACGTAAAATACATAGCTGATTTCCGCAAATTAGCACCTGATTATTTAATGTCTTATCTGTTAAATACTAGATACATATAATTTTTGTAAAGCTAAAATATTAAACATACGACCCGTGACAAAATAGCTGAATTCATAACAGCATTTCGTCTAAGGTAAAGTTTCTTGGCACAAATTAAATGTTAGAAACGCTTTTATGCGACAGACTGCGATATGTTTCATTGTAGATGCCTTTAATATTTCACTGCATATGCAGAAAAGCTAATATTTCAGACTAGAATCCCCCTTTCATAATTTGTCTGTACGTCAGAACTATGAAATCTGAGAAAATGCAACGCCTTTTGCAAAGGAGCTTTGCACTAACGAAGGTATTGTGTTTGTTAGAAATTCTACATAGAATATAGCTTTAAACTAGACAGTTGGTTATCATTATCACGCTTATAATAAGCTAGATAGAGTGCGATGTATCGTCGTAATTTTTGGGGAAGCCTTCTGAGAGTAATTTAACGGAACAAAACCACTATGAAGCCACAATTTCAATTTCCATAGGTTGTCCACATGTTAACAGTTACTTACATTACATTTTGACTCCATTTTGGGTACCTATGTACCTTCATATACCTATACCTACTGCACCGATTTTAACAAAACTTTATAAATTGGTCACTATAATAAGTATAATATTACTATAATATAACAAATTAAAATCTGATGGTATCATATCTCATGTAATTTAGGCATAGTCCAATCTAATTCGATCCATCGAGGTGCCTCTCTGGACAAGAAAGGCACAAGGCTGACAACAGTGGCACCTAGGGGAGGAGGCCTATACACAGCAGTAGGTCGATAGGGGCTGTAGATGATGATGATAGGTGCTTAGCTAGTTTCAACAACAACAACTCAAGTAATGAAACCTGCAAGTGCCTGCAACGTTCGTTTGGAAAATTACAAAAGTTCATGAGAGGTTGGCGGAATTTTTAAAAGAAGTCGGACCTAGGAGTCGTAAAACTTGTCCAATATCAGAAGGCCAACGATTACGGCAAATATTTGGATTATTTCGAGCTTATTGCCTTGTGATACAGACTATTTTTCTTTGATTGTATTGCTAACTGCAAATAACGAATGGCATGGTTTAGTTGAGCGATAAATTATGAAATTATTTTCTTACCTAGACAGTGTATAATTTGACTACCAGATCACCAGAAGCAAGAACTAAGACGACCGTTATTGCTATTCAAATAAATAATGATTCTGGGACATTTCACACAGCGCCATCTAGCTTCATCCTAAGCAAACGCTTTTGACTTAATTGCTAGACATAAAATAAATGCCTTTAGCAGCTTAATGAAAGCAATACTTTCTTAAGTATTTACATAAATTGTTTCTGAAATCCTTTCTTCGAACATTTAATTTAGTACGATGCCCGAAAGAACAAAACAGTTGAACCTATCGCATAAGTAACAGCAATGTACTCGTAACACAGTTTTACCTAGGTATATACTTTTTAAAAATAAAGTATTATATTTTACACTTCCATACTTTTTACAGCACTTTACTTGATCATCGCATCAACGGTGATCCTAACAGTATAATCATACGAAAAGACAATAAAATTGATCAGTATTGCAAGTGGCGCCCTCTGTACATGTTTTCGCCAACTTCCAGACAAATTACCACCGATCACTTCACAATAGCGCGATTTTAAACCGCCAAGGGAATGAAAACAAGGTCTCCTATTTGAAACCCCTCGAGCATTGATTCATGCACCCCTCAGAATCTACAATTTACCTGTCGAGAATACAAACTCCGTGCTAAGTTTGACAAAGGCCAAATTTTGCATCACAATAAGCCATACAAACCTTCTAAAATTGCATTTTTATATATGAATAAAAACTTTTTGTTTAGTGTCTAAGTGAAGTTTATGTAGGTAAATTGGTTTTGTGTTTTTAACCCCGAACCAAAAAGCGGGGTTTTATAAGTTAAGATCTATCATACAGATTACAGCATGAAATGTGAATTATGATATTTTAGATAGGTAATGCTAATAAATCATTAGGTAGTTGATAATAGTTACAATGAAACCATAAATATTAGATATGTAACTAATTTCTTAATTTTTGCTACACTAAGAACAATTATAAATTATAAAATAAGTACTTCTTATTTTCGTGATAACAATATTATAAAGTAATATAGCCTGGCATAGGAAAATAATAGAACAAGCACTACAAAAGTGGCGCCGCCAATATTTCTACATTTTGGTTTTGGTAAATGGTACTGCAAATTAATAAGTCGTTTTCTTTGGAATTATTTTTATTTTCATGTAATAAATCTACTTACTATAGAAATTATTTACAAAATAATATAGAAATCTAAAATCCATCACATAAGAGTATCTTAGCTAGCTAGTTATTTTTGATTCTAAGCACTAATAAATATTATTTTAAATCGGAATACTTAGGTTCATTGCTTTATTGCGGTAAGTTATTTGTTTATGCACATTTTCATTAAAAAACAATAAATTGTGATTTACGTATCACATAATACAATAACTTGTAGATTTGATTTATTATTAAAAAAACATGATAAAACTTTCTAAAGTAATCTAAGTTTTAAAAACACAAGTCTAACACAGAGTAAACCAAGACTAAAAGAGATAATACAAATTTAACTAATTATGATAAGTATAAGAATTAATAGCAAATATATTTCAATGTACCACAACATTGTAATTTATCTTGCCTTCTTTTTTGGTAAATAATAAAATAACCTTTTACTACAAGCAAAAGTATAATAATAAATACATATACAACTTTTTTGAATTGACAATAAAAACGTTTAACAAAAAAATTCGTAAAACCTCTGGCCTTGTGCTAGTGTGACTGAGTTCCAAGGACAGAGTCATCTCCCAGTTATGAGACTTAGTTATATTACTGTAATTAATGCTGTGACACATTAAATGATGACTTAAACATAAACAATAAATAGTGCTAACTATAAATATGATATGAAACAATAAATAAGTACAAATCATTGACTATTTATCTCTAAAGGAATCATTTTTAGACCGATATGAGAAAGTTGAGCATTTATTTAGTAATATTGGTTTGCATTATCCGATTTTAGACAAATCAAAACGACATAATCATATTTCCATAATATGAAATTGCAGGTGAGTTTATTGACAGTTTAGTTCGTCCATCACGACATCACGACTCAACGGAGCGACGGGTCTTTGTCATTTTCGTTAAAGCGGTAGTAGACGAACAAGAAAGTTAAGTGGTTTTTACATCACTTGCATCCAGTAGATTATAAAAAGATACTTAGTCAAGTCTGTGATGCATCTTACTCCGAGGGTCGTAACTCCGTTCTCTTGGTTAGATAGGTACATCGCAGTGGGCGCCCCAGACCCTTTCGCGGATGATGCATGTAATTTAAATCAAAATCGGTTAATGCAAACACTCTAAGAATAATTATTATGCATAAAGACTACAGCCTAATAAATAGATTACAGTTTCGAGAGCTACGAACGAGTATTTCACAGTAATTTTGAAAGTTCGTTTTTTCTTAATTATACAATCACACTCATACAATTTACTCAGTCCTTTTCTTTTTTTATCAGAATTAAAAAGAACGGGAAATTTCACACAGCGCCATCTAGCCCAATACTAACCAAACGCTTGTGTTAAGCTGATAAAATTGTTTTGCAATTTTTTTATTGTTTTTGTCAACTATATATTTAAGGAAAAATCTTTCTTTTCTTTCAAAGGAGTTTCTTTTAAAACTTTACGTAACCGGTAATATCAGTTTACACAATAATTGTGAAATTAATTCATTCATCTAATAGTAATCATTCAGTAGTACATATTTCATTAAATTAAAGAAATACATAACTAGCGACATCTTGCGGGAGTCTCAGTATCTAAGCACATGATTTTCTGTGCCGTATACAAGTTTGATTTAATTAGCATAATTCCATTATCTCGCAAGTAATCGCCAACCAAATATATTTATCTTGAATATGTTTTAGTACATGGTGTGATTTTAAGCTTTATATTATTTATTTTCACGATTATTATATGACACTAATTTCTAAAAAGGAGGTTTTTTTAAAAATTTTATACGTGTTTATAATTTGCCAAAACCCTTTAACAATAAATTTTATTCAGCGATATCTCAACAAAGTTGAGTAAGTATTTAATTTATATACTTATTTTGTATTAGCTTTTATTTGTATAAATTAAACTAATAATTAATTAATACAAATAAAAGCCAATACAAAATAAATCTACTTACCTCATATGTAATAATGTATTGTCGTATTTAAGGATCGAAAAAAATGGTATACATCTGTCGGTTACTTATATACTCGTCCCATACAAAAACGTATATCGATTAAACAACCACATTATCTATAAAAAAATTAACATCACACCATATACGTAAGATATACTACAGTTTTAAGTATAAGAGACATTTGATTACTGAAAAATATCATCTAAGTATACATTATTTGTCTATTAACTTACGAATCTATTCTGGGGTATTTTTGTTCCTAGCTAATTATTAATTATATCTTCAAACTGGTATTATGTAGTAACTAGTTGCATACATAAACATACAAAAATAATACGACTAAGATTCCACAAGTATTATAAGTATTTTTAGATATGAACCATAAATTATTAAAGTCAGATTTTGAGGGTTCTTCATTGCTCCACATGCGACGGATCTTCCATATTAGTTTTGTATGCAGTTTATGTAAGAACTGGTATATGCTACATTACATTTCATTCTATTTCTATCAACTTCTCAGCATTTTAAATTTGATCAAATTCATTAGATTTCATTTCACCCACACACATTCTCAATTTGAAAATTAGAAGTCAAATGGAAAAATATCTCGTTTCTATTAAATTAAGTTACTCGATTCTCAGTAACAACAAATAAGTAAAATTTACAAAGATATTGCTTTACAATGAAATTAAAATACATCAAAATAGTACATGATACCATATTTCAAAATAATAGACTAGCATTAAACTAGACAATGTACATAACGTACGTGTTAAAGTAACATTGATACAATATACATAAAACACAGAAAAAGTGAAGATTTTGAGTAAAATTTTACATTTTACACAAACATGACATGCCTAGAAACATTATTTGATATATCGCGGGCGTAAACTGCCATCTAACGTCACAGAGTCCTCGATTCCTAGTGTGAGATGGCAGAGAATCCCAATGCACCAACATTGTATGACATGTAAGTTTACTGAATTTAGTTTAAGGATTTTTAAGGATGTAACTTTAAAAATTGTGTAACTAAAGTATATTTGTATCCAATGCAAAAGTAAGTCTCATTTTTATGTCATAATTTTTTATATGAACTTATATTAAGACTGAAAAACTAAAGATGATAGGCATAATTCAGAGGATTTTTATATCAATACTAATTTTCATACAGATAGGTTAATTATACCGTAGATCATCAAGGTACATAAAATTAAACTAGTAATAAAATTATTCTAGTCTTAAAAGTAGTATTAAGTTAGATATAATACTGAGTTTTATGGAACACTTTATAATATTAAATAGGTATGTTACGAATTTTTTTAAGGGAAGATGTTATGACAGTAATTAACTCTGGACTTGATAATTTGAGAAGCTTTTTTATACTTTTTTTTACAGTACTATAATAAACAGTCAGTACCTACTATTGTAAACACACTCAGTTGTAAATGTCACTTTTTTATTTTCGCCTTTGGTCACCCATCCTAACGCCCGTCTTGTCCACAGTTGCTTATATTTTCTAAGCCAACGGCTATATACATATAGTTATGTATACTCAGTTAAGGATAGCCAAGTCTTTTCTAACATTATTACTGGGATTTTACAAAACGACATACGGTAATAAAATATTGTAAAGTATAGAAAACTATATAAATGATAGGTAGTATGTACAATGTACACAAAGTATCTCTAGTATAGCTACATATAAAAAGAACAAATATACAGGTTGATAATAACTAACGAATAACTTTAGGTATCGCTAAATTTTACTGCATAATTAAATACGTATTATTTGTAAAATTGATATAGCTTGGAATAAAAACTTTCAGAAGTCTTGATAACCTCCTTTTTTGAAGACGGTTAATAGTTACGTACTTTATGTAGATTTTCCACATATATGGTAAATTAATAAATATCCGCTTCGATTCAGCCTAGACATGCAACTATTTATATAGTAAAATATCATTCGAGTATTAAATAAATTACATATTGTTCATGTTTACCCCATTCATATTTCATAACAACCTTAATCTGTTGTTCCTTTTAATTAAATAAATTACTAACACATTGAATTGGTTGACAACTTCCATTTTTCTATAAATGCTTGACTGTCAACTCATGTTATTCATTCATATTTTTATTCTTTTTCGCAGTCTGCTTAACTGACGACTTTCTCCTCTACAAAGAATAGAAGACTTTAGCTTAAACGATGTATTATCTTAAGGTACAGTCAGCCATGCATGATTTCCATACAAACTTTAATTATCATTGTTTAATATAATAAGAATCAAAAACTTTAAAAGATTCAGTGATAAATTATACTTCAAATTGTAGACCTCAACAAAGATCTCTCCTCTGGAAAACTGTATGTACCTTGTATGGTTAGGTTTTGTAGTATTGGGGGGTTTCTTGAAAAACCATTTTGTATGGATACCATATCTTCTTATATATATAAAAATGAATCGCAAAATGTGTTGTTAAGCGCATAACTCAACAACGCTTGGACCGATTTGGCCAATTTTTTTTTAATATTCGTTGAAGTTCAACTATGGTTTTTAAGGCGAGAAAAAAACAAAAAAATGCCGGAAAATCCCTGAAAACCGCCCTTTTCTTTTTCCCATACAAACGTTTTCTAGCTAATTAAAGAGTAAAAGAGTAAACAGACAGGACGAAGTCTGCCGGGTCCGCTAGTTTTATGATAAAAGTAAAACTCCCAAATTTACAAAACCTATATGGTTGGTTATCTAGAAACTATATCTTTGATTAAATACCTTTTTTACATAGAATTGGTTTACATGTGATCATAATTCGCCTGATATTAAGCGATCATTATGGTCTAGGATGGAGCGTGCTTAACCAGAAACGATTACTTCCTCGTTTTGAGCTATTTACATTGTCTACGGATAAATATGTAAGTTATTATTCATCATTGAATCCCCTTTAGTTTTCAGACATATTCTTAAACAATAGTTTGCATAGGAATTACACACAGGCGACGGCACGGTTTCAAATAAAACCTCTATCTGTGAATTGAAATCAAACCTCAATATGGTTGTCTGGTATGGGCGGGTGCTTCAGTTTCTTCGGGTTGAGTATGGAGGGTCGCTGCGTGCGAGTGTGCCACACGTATACCTTGGTGCAGTTCTCAGCTAGCGGTTCCAGGTCTTCCATCTTTGCCATGTATTTTAGGATCTCGCTCTCCTGGAATTCGAGAAACAGTTTAATTACTAACAAGGAAAAGTAGTATAATAATTCTTGCTCCTTTTCCAAGTCAGTGAAAAAGAAAAATAAAATATGTATGTGTGTTAGTTTTTGTGAAGGTCTGATGGCAGATAGCTCTGTGTAAAAACAGGGGATTTAATTACAATTTAGTTAATTCTTCTTCTTATCGAATGAGATAAGCCAACTCTGATGTGGAGAGATTTATCAAATTGCCGTAAAAGCCTCTGACATATTTTATTACTACTTATTTAACAAACAATAACGATGCAACGATAATGCTAGAGTAATTATGTATATTATTTCATAGAGCCAGATATTATAAGAAAATACTTTCAGAAGATTTGATTCCTTTTTTTGGAAGTCGGTTTAAAGATCATACATTAGGCACCAACCATGTATGCTGACTTTGAACTTCAAATAAACGGGCTTTAAATGAGTTACATATAAATAAACCGATAAAGTCATAACTACCTAGTAATAATACACATTAACATTACCGCTGTCAGAACTATAATGAGAATTGTGGGAAATAATGATTACATTAAAACAACATTTTTACAAGCAATAACCATGAAACATTAAATTTACACAATACACTTTGGTCATTAACACAAAGTTTATATTTACGATAAAATACATGACAAATTACCAAATGAACACCATATAATGGAGGAAAATATCCGTCACATATATGTTTTATTTGGCATAATGGCAAATTAATTCATAGGAAATAGATCAGTTACATTTATCACACTAATTAAGTATTAGTCCATACTTAGCTTACTTATTAGTTAGATGGCGCTGTGTGATATGTCCTGAAATATTTACTTATTTTATTTAAATAAACGCCATTTATAGGAGAAAAATTAATAGGTCACAATGCCAAATGAATTTATAATGTCACAAATATTGTGATATATTTGAGATTCAAAATCCTGTCCATCCAAAGGTTGCCTGGAAGAATCGCCTAAGGCGATAAGGTCGCCCAATGTGCATAAAATTAGTTTTTAAACTTCTTTCATTATGTAATTTCTTTGGTGTGCATTAAAGACTTATCTTATCTTATATTATATTGTAAGTATGTATGTAGTGTATGGTCCAGTTTTTTGGACTCGTTATGGGATTGGAAGCTATAATAATTACTTACTATGCTATGACAAACAGGTAGGTTTTTTACATTGAACATTCAGGCTTTGGACCAATATGTCACCAGGAGCATTTACTCAAACAACAGTGTAACCCAAGGTGGATGAAGGCGGCCAGTACACACGGTGACCGTTGCCGTATCCATATAAGTGGTAGTACGAGTATGGTGTCTCTGAGATACATTGTCTATGGATAAAACGATACAAATGACCGTACTAGCGATAACAAATATGCGTTGATATTTGATATCGGTTATTTCTCGTGAACAATTTCAGTTCAAAATTCGATAAAAGATTCTAATTCCTGTTTGATCACGTGCTAAAATTTGTAACCATTAGACGTAACAGAATATGTGATCTTTTTCTTATTTTAGACCGTGACAACCAAATTATTTTACTATTTACTATTTGATTCTGGGAGTACAGCAAACAGAAGCCTATTATATAAACAACAACTATCCGAGGGTCCTATATCGGTTTGAAAAATTTCAATGCCATTGCCAATGTATTGACTTCATTATTGATAGATCAATTATTTACAAAAATAATTGAAAAGTTAATTCCTATACGACGATTTAATTAATTTAATGATTCTAATCTAAAGTTCTTGTCTGATTTAAACTCACGCACCTTCGTGCCTGTCTATAATTATGATAATACCTAAAGTTTGGGTCTCGTAATAAACTAACTAATAACCAAACATCGCTTTTGATATCGGCCAATCTTATGCCAAAATTAGCTGAGGGTTGCCCGACTATCTTTCCTAGAAAGGAAATAGGTAGACTATAATATAAGTCTCGAAATAGTAACGTCAAACGAAAAATGTTTAAATTGAATTATGCTATATTAATTAACCTAGTTTCAGATAAGAAAAAAATGTACTTACTAGTTATAAGTTTAAGTTCTTTTTTTTTAATTAGTTTTTAGTTTAGTCAAATTCCCTCGTAAACAGGGTAAATGTAAATTTTACATTTTGACAAAAATATATTTTTTAATTGAATTGAATATTCTCCCGATTTATAGGGGATTTATAATAAAATGTAAAATCTTATCACTATCTCCAGAACATGTAGTTTTACATTAGACCAATAGGTTCAATTACTGAATTGTCCTAAACACCACCGCTTATTTTTATCAATTATTTTATCTATTCTATTTTTAGCTGAAAGCGACGTTTTATAAAATTACTACTGTTTGTAGTTACATACATATAATTGCTTCCGGCTTCGTCTTACTTCATCTATCTTTGGTTTGATTTACATATGCGGATTATTGTGTTAGAGAGATGGTTCTTGCTTTAAAAGTAAAAATATACAATATTATAAATTTTAGAAATATTTATTATACTAGACAAACTATCAAGACGGCTCATTAATAGAAAGCATAACGCTTCATATTCCAACTGCAATATTAATTGAACATAATCGTTAGAGCGTCAAAATATATATAGTTTCTACATGCATAGCTGCAGAGATAACTTTCGAATGTACATATATCACGCCGATATAACAAAAACAGTAAATTTCAATTTGGCCGGCGCTCACAATTGGCATTTGGCCCACAAACAGAATTTCGAGAGGTTATTGAACACGGCGTTTTACTGTTTATTTTACTGTCTACGGCCGATTAGATTTATAGGTTTTTAACAAGCTATCATAAACGGCTGTGTTTTGAATAGCGACAGAATAGCTAACAGTTCCTATTAAAGACTAAAATTATATTCTAGCATTCAGTTTATTAGATATTTGTTTGTCATGTTTTATGCTAATGAGTAGATGTTTGTAGTTTTGAAATAGGCCAAAGATATGCCTAAGTTCTATTTCAGACTTAAGTACGCTAAACACGCTACCGGTAATGTCTGCGCAGTCGGAGCAGTTTTCATTTACACAAAGCATCATATTATTCTAATTTTCTATTGGTCACGAAATATTTTTTTCAACCTATTTTTTTCCAATTAATGGCTAAATATCGAAACACGTACTTACCTAAAAGTGAAATGAAAGGAAATATGTACTTCTGAATATTCAAAGTTGCCTTTACCAAAGTTAACTAGAAGCCGAACCTTTAGTATAATACTTGATAACAAAACGGAAAAGTCGCCTCGCGTGTCCAATGATTCACGCTAACCTGTACTAGAGGCCAAAGGTAGCAATCTAAGTGAAAATATTAACTACGACACTACGAGGTGGTTTGTTACTTAGATAACAAAATATGTACATAAACGTAGTTTTAATTGGATTCAGGCCAGTCTTCCAGAAATGATGAAGCGTTTTTTAATTCGAGACCTTAAATCCCGATGAGACTATTCTAAAAGACTCTCCGCTTCATGATATTTCAAAAACAGACAATTGTGCCCTAAGCGTTTTTTAATTCGAGACCTGAAATCCCGATGAGACTCTTCTAAAAGACTCCGCTTCATGATATTTCAAAAACAGACAATTGTGCCCTACCTTCCCATCAGCTAAGAACATATTTCCACCAAATTTTCTAAGCTTCACCATTCTGTCTTATCTTTAAGAAATCTTTTTGCTTAAGCTTCTAAGTAAACATTTTGAAGATTTGCAATTACCTGAAATCCAGACTGTACTCTACGCGAGAACTCTGCCTCTGGATGATCCAAGAACAGGGTAGCGTTTATGGCAAACCCTGCCATATCTATCGGGAAGGGTCGGAACGGTTTCCACACAGCATTGTAGCCAGACACCTTCCCGTCGGTGACGAGTGGCATCTCCACTCGCATGCCACCGACTATGCCGACTGGCCACACGCCCACTTTCTTCACTTTTCTTATCTGAAACGTTACAGGATTAAAAAGTTAGATTTTTTTAAACAATATGTTAAGTATTACACTCTACTTTAGGTTACGAAGTTAACACGTCTTCCTTGAGTCGTATTTCTCTTGAGTGGGTCGTGACTCCCCGCGAAATCAATTCGTGGACGTTACGAATAATGAGATAAAAAAAGATAAAAGATTTTTATTTGTAAACAGGTAAATGTGATACAATTTAGTGTTGCTCTGCCTTCTACTGTAGTGTTGACTGTGTTGTAGAAGGCAGAATCTTCAAGGGGATCAATTTGTTGACAATTAAAATAAAAAAAAAAAAAAAAATTCTCTATTGTACTCAAGAAACTATGCTAAATTGGGCTGTTAAAGAACGTGAATCCAATAAATAAATAAATTCCGTTTTTTTACATCAATTCGAATCAATAAGTTATAGAATTATGTTTAAAATAGGTAAACGCACATTTTTAAAATACACTCATATTTCAAACTTGTAAAACTAGGTATAATATATCAAAATCTCTGAACAATTAACTACATAATTTTAAGGGGTAAGAAACTCTTGAACCTAATTTAAAATTTACCGACCAAGAAATTAAAACTTCACGTTTTTCCTTCCATTTTAAAAGAGCATCGCACTTACAGCGAGTAAGTAGGTGCTTCATACTGCAGCCAAGATGCCGTAGACATCATACCACGTAGATACATTAGGCTATCCACATGAAACGGAAAAGGACTGGCCTAGCGCAACAATTTTATGTAAAATAGTCTCATACATGACTCAACTAGCTTGATGTTAAGCTACCTACGATCTAGCGTGCTTGTAGAGAAGAAACCAACTAACTCTCGTCTTGAAGACCGATAAAATAGTTCACAGAAGACACAGAAACCGGCAAGAAGTTCCACAATTTAGTAGTTCGCGTAACTTAGAAGCATAAAACCTATTTTTGAAGTGCTTGTAGCATTCGGAGTTTCAAACGAACTGCCAGAATTGGTTGACCAAATGAAGCAAAATATATACGAACTATGTTCCTATCATCTTCTTCTTCTTATCGAATGAGAGTGGCCAACTCTGGTGTCGAGAGTTTATCAAGCCGCCCTAAAGGCCTCTGACATGTCTTAACGACTGCCGTACTAGACAAACAGCCGGGACCTACAATTTAACGTGTCATGTTCCTATTTGGTCTACCAATTACTTACCATAGTGATAATCTGTGATAACTTTACATTTAAAAAATTAAAGTAGTTTTATTTTTTTATAATTTCACAAGCAGAATCATACAGGTTAATCAGGTTACATTACATAATTTAAAGTTGCTAACGAATCGTATATGTCCTATGCAGTGAACCTAGCTTTGACAAAGCCTGTTCTTAACCAAGTCGATACTAATTTATATTGACTATTAATAAATGAAAATGTATTGGGAAAGCCTGTCCTTTGCTGATCAATGTCGAGACATATGGCTAGGTTAGTAGGCTAAGATAAGACGGGCCTCGGGTCAACGATCGCAATACATTGGAACGTAATAAAGCAGAGCTTCCTCTACTAGGCACGCTTTCAGTGGGAGAGATAAGGAAGAACGTGCTATCACTGTATTTATATATTATGTGTAAATCCATACATTATACGAAAACTGAATTTGTTGGTATTATTGATGCTTTATTTAATTTTTGCAGCTTTAGATTTAGTTTAAGGTTTCAAATGACAATAAATGTAATTATTCTTATTTAACATTTGAAAATAAATAATTTCGAGGAACTATAAATACACAGACATATGTATACATATAGACTTAATAAATCATGCAATTTTTCATCAGAATGCAGTACAGATATACGGAATTACCTACAATAGATTTATTTTAACTTGTATGTAAAATGTTGTCATGACGAGACCATAGCTCTGCTCTGTCAAAAAGTTATCAGATCTTATGTAGAGCCACGTTATTTTACGGATAAAATATGAATGAACCATTTATTGGTTACAACATAATCATTACAAGCAAATAAATAAAAATAATACAATACAGAATATTTAAATATTTCACAAGCTCTAAAAATTCGGCTTTAATATAACTTTTAGTCTTACATTTACGACTTTCGTATCTTGTATTTTTTGTAACCCGTGTAAAAATACCATGTGGTATTTCCAGTACACATTAATGAGAACTACCTCAAGAATAGGAGGAAGTATACTGTTATCAGAGGAAACTTGTGCCATATATGGATTATACATCACACAAATAATCTGTAATCTCTGAATAAGCCTTTAACATTTGACGTGTACGAATAATTCCTTTCAAAAAACGTAATACAAAATTGTTTATAGTCTAGGGCGCTTTAAAAGGAATCATCTTTTCTTTGGTAGAAGAGAGATACAATTTACCTAGTTCAGAGGGAACATAGATTTTGGACGAAGAATTTAGCTCGGTGGAGAAGCGTCTACCTTACATTCTGACATTTCTGACGCAACCAGTTCAATTCTAAGCCTACACAAGACTGTCCGAAACCGACATGTTTGAGGACCACGAAGTCTGAGGAGTCATGTCTCTTCCATGGAAGAATCCGAATGCTTACAACACAACGTTGGATCTATCTATGAGAACTTTCTTAACGATGCCAGGAGTGTCTCTTCCATGGAAGAATCCGAATGCTTACAACACAACGTTGGATCTATCTATGAGAACTTTCTTAACGATGCCAGGAGTGTCTCTTCCATGGAAGAATCCGAATGCTTACAACACAACGTTGGATCTATCTATGAGAACTTTCTTAACGATGCCAGGAGTGTCTCTTCCATGGAAGAATCCGAATGCTTACAACACAACGTTGGATCTATCTATGAGAACTTTCTTAACGATGCCAGGAGTGTCTCTTCCATGGAAGAATCCGAATGCTTACAACACAACGTTGGATCTATCTATGAGAACTTTCTTAACGATGCCAGGAGTGTCTCTTCCATGGAAGAATCCGAATGCTTACAACACAACGTTGGATCTATCTATGAGAACTTTCTTAACGATGCCAGGAGTGTCTCTTCCATGGAAGAATCCGAATGCTTACAACACAACGTTGGATCTATCTATGAGAACTTTCTTAACGATGCCAGGAGTGTCTCTTCCATGGAAGAATCCGAATGCTTACAACACAACGTTGGATCTATCTATGAGAACTTTCTTAACGATGCCAGGAGTGTCTCTTCCATGGAAGAATCCGAATGCTTACAACACAACGTTGGATCTATCTATGAGAACTTTCTTAACGATGCCAGGAGTGTCTCTTCCATGGAAGAATCCGAATGCTTACAACACAACGTTGGATCTATCTATGAGAACTTTCTTAACGATGCCAGGAGTGTCTCTTCCATGGAAGAATCCGAATGCTTACAACACAACGTTGGATCTATCTATGAGAACTTTCTTAACGATGCCAGGAGTGTCTCTTCCATGGAAGAATCCGAATGCTTACAACACAACGTTGGATCTATCTATGAGAACTTTCTTAACGATGCCAGGAGTGTCTCTTCCATGGAAGAATCCGAATGCTTACAACACAACGTTGGATCTATCTATGAGAACTTTCTTAACGATGCCAGGAGTGTCTCTTCCATGGAAGAATCCGAATGCTTACAACACAACGTTGGATCTATCTATGAGAACTTTCTTAACGATGCCAGGAGTGTCTCTTCCATGGAAGAATCCGAATGCTTACAACACAACGTTGGATCTATCTATGAGAACTTTCTTAACGATGCCAGGAGTGTCTCTTCCATGGAAGAATCCGAATGCTTACAACACAACGTTGGATCTATCTATGAGAACTTTCTTAACGATGCCAGGAGTGTCTCTTCCATGGAAGAATCCGAATGCTTACAACACAACGTTGGATCTATCTATGAGAACTTTCTTAACGATGCCAGGAGTCACGACGTTCAGAAAGGAGGAGATTACAACTAAAGAAAAGAGGAGGGAAGAGTAAATAATTTTGTTAAAATTTGTATGTATGCAAGCCCTATGTGTACCTGCTACCAACTTCGTATATAGGTACTGTGTTCGATAAATAAAAAAACTGAACATTGAAGATATTTAAAAAATAATCTTTGGATACTTCGAATTGATAACAGAACACGTTTCAACAACTTCTATAAATTTTGTCTGTTTATCTGTGTCTCTGCTTGTCTGTTTATTTAAACTCATCACGCATAAACGGCAGCACGGATTATCATGGTTTTTGGTATGTAGGTAGTATTGGGTCTTAGGAGAGTCATAGGCTACCTTTTATCCTGAAATAAAGCGAGCGAAGCCGCGGGTGTCTTACTACAATAGATTTTTTAAAAAATATTTCAAACGCTACTTGATCTGACCATGTCCAAGCAATTTCTCCCCGTAGATATCTATTCCCTCGGTCAATAATGAAACAATGTGAACGCTTCTGCTATCATTTACGCCAGCTGCTGTGGCATTCCGCCAAATGTGCATACTGGTCCCACTGCATTGTATAGCACAACCAAAACTATAGTATTTTCATGATATTGGCTAGTAACTGTGCTAGTAAGTTTCAAGGAGAAACTATTTTATTTTACACAAAGGTCGACGCGGTCAGTCCTTGGATGGGTGGCCGAAAAGTGGCATTCCATATTGGGCGCTTCCGTGGGTCGAATGATACGTTAAATTGTAGGTCCCGGCTGTTTGTCTAGTACGGCAGTCGAATCGCTAAGCCATGTCAGAGGCCCTTAGGGCGGCTTGATAAACTCTCGACACTAGCGTTGGCCACTCTCATTCGATAAGAAGATTTTACGCAAGTGCGCTATTCTAGATTGAAAGGAACAAATCAAAGTATTGTGGTCAAGCGTAAGATTTGTTTTTTTTTAACTTATTGTTTTAGCACTTGTCCATAATAAGCCTAACAGCAAAGCAGCTAGAATGTAATACGCGGGGATATTTATGTAGTCAGGCTGACATGTTATAAATTTCATTTAAGTAACTTATAAACACATAGGATGGGGTCTGCACGAGATCGACGCAGATGGTACATACAAAGGGAGACCTATACCCAGCAGTGGGATCCCAAGGGCTGTGGATGATGATGATGATGATGAACTTATGAAGAATATAATGGTTTTATTATTTTTTATATTACGTTTGGTCAGTTCAATGACTTTCTTCTTATCACATCAAAAATCATATCGATGTTTTAGCAAGAAATCTAGATAACTAATTGCAACCTCACTAATTTATTATTTACTGTTTTTGATTTATCTTACGACATACCAAATCAATCAATTTATAGGAAGACCACAGTCAACGTTGGCTAACATTTGTTTGTCATTTCACATCTTACGTTACGACCAATTGCGAATCTAGCGACAGTTAAGTTTAGTCAATCAGTGAGTTTTGCTAATTGTGAGAACATTTGCACCTCAAGGAGCACTAGCGCCTCTAGATTGGATTATTTATATTCATTTATTTTTATAAATCTTATTTACAATTTAGAGTGATATCACCGATCACCAACTCTCAACCAATCAATTTCAACCAAAAAAATATCATAGCTGTATAAATAGAAAATGTAATTGGGTAAAAGGATAAAAACTTATAATAAAACCAATGATTACATTACATTGAATTATTAGGTGCAAGGAAGAAACCTAGAAAAGGTCCCCTACAACGTATGTAGGGGATTAATATGTGTGGAGGAGTAAACAAACTCTCAACCAATATTGAGCAAAATGATAATTTTATCAGTTCGAACAAGTTTCGAACAGCCAAACTGTGGAACTCCTTGCCCGAATCTCTATTCATTGAACTATAATTTGTCGGTCTTCAAGTCGAGTGTCGGTTTCTTCTAGGTAAGCGCGCTAGATCGTAGATTACAACGTTGCTTAACATCAGGCAAGTTGTAGTCAAGCGTGAGCCTATCTCACGGTAAAAAGATATTGGTTTGTAATCGGTTTTCTTTTTCAAAGATTTTAATTAAGTACTTATAATTAAAATATTTGGCCAAGTGTAGAATAAATCGCGTCTCGAAACCAATCTAGGTAGGTATTTTTACCTACACAATTGACTAAGAAACGCCTGTTTCCAGTGAATCGAATCCGATTTCCACAGTAACAAATGATAATGCAATGTGAAATTAAATTATGGACACAGATGAGCGCAGACGCAGCATACAATTGTATACAATGTGGAGCGAAAAATGCTATATATATATTTAGTACTAGCTGTGCCTGCGACTTACAATAAATATTTTGGGCGTTAATTATTTGAATTTTGAACCGTTTTCGCAGCGCACGCAACGGAAGCCCTCAAAGATGAATCATTTTACCCGTATTTTCCACATTTTCCATTGCTTCTTCGCTCCTATTAGTTGCAGCGTGATGTTATATAGCCTAAAGCCTTCCTCGATAAATGGCCTATTCAACACAAAAATAATTTTTCAATTCGCACCAGTAGTTCCTGAGATTAGCGCGTTCAAACAAACAAACAAACTCTTCGGCTTTATAATATCAGTATAGATATAAGTAGAGTTTTTTAACCGACTTCCCAAATTAGTAACAGTGTACTTATTTACTTATATGACAATTCAAACTGATAAGCTTCTACCGTCAGTATCATTTCATATTGAAATGTGCCTAAGAACTCTTACGCATTTTTTTTGTTCTTCTTCTTATCGAATGAGTGGCCGACTCTGGTTTCGAGGGTTTATCAAGCCGCCCTAAGGGCCTCTGACATGGCTTAACAACTGCCGTAATAGACAAACAGCCGGGACCTACAATTTAACGTGTCATCCGACCCACAATTTTAATCCGTGATTTTTTATGTGTTTGTATGAGTTAATTTATCGTTAGGTCATTTGTTCTTCTTCTATATCTAGGTATAGTTACGTGCGCACTGATTTAGGGATTCAGTGTGTCCTACGGCTTCGTCTAATTTTAAAACCTTAGATTAGTTTAGAAAGCAAACTTGCTATGGCCGGATTTACGGTCGTACTTATAGTAAATTACGTAAACACGACATTTTCATCTGCAAACTAATCCAATATGAGCCCATTTTCATTGAAATTTAAGAAACTCTTTTTTAATCATCACGTCAGATAACCTACCAAGTCATTCAAACTGACTACCAAACTCAGACCTCAAAAGAAACTTTCTTCTAGGTAAGTGTCTTACACCCTAGGCTGCAGCAATGCTTAACATCTGGCCGGCTTTAGGTAGTCAAACGCAAACCTAACCCACGAAAAAAAAAACTTCAGAGTTTTAAATCATAAAAAATATCTGAACTAGGTATAAAAAAAACTTTAAATAAATAATTAGCCATGTATAATTGTATATGAATGAAACTGATTCATTCAATATGATGCATAGAACAACATATTCTCCGACATCATAATATGAATTTGCATGATTTTATCGATTGTTGTTACAAAATCACTCACACGGAATGCACCATGTTTATTTATATCGCGATTCGGCCGAGTAAACAAAGAAAGAGGATGTGGCATTTTCGTTATACTTGATAATTATACTTTTTTACGATAAAATTACACATTATGACTCTTTATCAATGAGTTTGTATGTAGGTATTACAGAGAAATCAAGCGACGATTTGTACATATTGGATTGACGCGCGCCCCGACTGACAAATTTGTATCGCAGTGGTATTTCATTTTGCAAACTAATGTAAGCCATATATTTTATTAAATTATGTGTATACGGTCTACACTCTGTCAGTTAGGTATTGCAGATTATGCTAAAACTACCAGTTAGATCTGTAATTTGGACTGTAGTATTCTTTTATTACTTTGTCTTATGTTGAAAATTATTCTCTGTACAATACACAACATAATACACATAACGCCTTTTACTCTGACATGAATAGTTTGATAAATTAGTGTCATTCTCGTATCACTATGCATTATAGCATGCAAGTGTTGCTTACCATCACGCGAATTATGACCAAGGACAAGCCCATCTAGCATTACGAGCAAAACAAAACTTTTGTAACAGTGGCAAAATCTAGCAATTACTATAAGTTACACCCACCTAAAACAAAAACTTTCTTTCTAGTTATCTAGTTAGCAAAACGGGTTTAAAAGTAATAAAAACTCTATCCACAAAATAAATCTTAAAATATATACATATCAACGTTTAAGATATGTAAAGGTTATTGATTTTAGAAGTTACCATTCAACGATTAATTTTACCATATCAATTCACCAATCTATACTTATATTATAAAGCTGAAGAGTTATTTTGTTTGTTTGAACGCGCTAATCTCAGGAACTACTGGTGCGAATAGAAAAATTATTTTTGTGTTTAGTAGACCATTTATCGAGGAAGGCTTTAGGCTATATAACATCACGCTGCAACTAATAGGAGCGAAGAAATAATGGAAAATGTGGAAAAAGGGGGAAAAATATTCATCTTTGAGGGCTTCTGTTGCGTGCGCTGCGAAAACGGTTCAAGATATCAAAAAATATGTATCAAAGAATTATTTCTCTTGAAATGATCTAACAAAATGTCTGCAACAGTATATGTCTATCTTTTAAGGTTAACTCAATAAACCCGTTTTTATGGTAATAACTATTCCACGCGGACGAAGTCGCGGGAACCAGCTAGTAATTACATAAAACTGCCAAAGTTTCAATAAAAAAAAAAAGCACGTATCATGGATTAGCTTAAGGTTCTCGACAAGGACGAATGAGCATACAATTCGTGATGTTCCAGCGTAGATAATAGTAGTTGATTAATTGCACGGTGTATGTTAAAACCAGATTTATGAGTAAGCATCATGACTACCGCTTTGTATGTTTGCCGATCAAAAAAACCTAGGGTCAAATAACCCATGGTAGCAACTTGTATGTACTACAACTGTCTGATTAGTTTATATTATGAGTGACAAAGTTTATTTGATCAGACTTTTGTGTTTTTAAAATAAATAAACAAAATAAATAATCCGAGACATTGCCATCTAGCACCTCTAGATTAGAAGGCAAAGCCACTACCAACTAAGCTAACAGGCCACTAAACAGTTTATAGGTACAACCCAGTTATCTATTTAATCCAGAATCTAAACCTAAAATTTAACTAAGTTCTGATCCATATGTGAATGTCACTTATAGTCAGTCACCCATCAAAATATTGTTATATTAGATTTATTACATTAAACGTAAGAGATAGTCTCTCCTTTTTTCTCTCTCTGACCCTCTGAGGACATGAAGAGAGATGTCTCTTCATGTTATGCCAAATGAAGATGTTCTCAGCTTTTCTTTTCCTCTTATCTATACATATCTTAATAAAGTTGAAGAGGGTCGAAATTCTAAACATTTAAGATATTTAAAAAAAAAATGTTGGAGTTACTTCGACTTGATAGCAGAACATGTTCTTACAATAATAATTACTAGAATTTTGTCTGTTTATCTGTGTCTCTGTTTATTTAAACGCTCATCACGCGTAAACGGCTGAACGGATCATCATGATTTTTGGTATGTACATAGGTAGTAAGAGGTTTTAGGAGTGTCTTATTATTTCAGAATAAAAAAGACTTTTTATTCTGAAATAATGCGAGCGACGCCGCAGGCGTGTACTAGTAGTTTAATAAAATAAAAAAATCTAGTCACCTCGTCGAACAACTTCAGAGAGTATGTATTGTCATCATCCATAAAGTAGACATATCCCCGTTTGTCTTCCGACGCTTTTAGATGCTCCCTTAGCCAATTTAAGGCAGCATTTCGTTGCTCGACACCGCTCGCCTAAAAATAATAAATATATTGTGTCAGTGCAAAAACCATAACATGTATAAATTGGTTGCTCAATGATGTATGTAAGTCACAAAATGTTATGTAAATATTATACATAAATATTAGCTTTATTTACTCAGATGTAGAGTCGAATTTTAATTAATGGGTAATTATAAAATATTATTGAACTACTAAATACCACAACAAGTTCAGTAGGTATCTAATTTGATAATAACTACTTCTTTGACTCATATGTACCATATAAAGTTGATTCTAATTTGAAACTGAGTTAGATGGATTTGATAGACAATTGATTCAAAACTAAAAAGATAAAGCACAGGCCCATAATGACACATATATAAAACGGTACAAGAACATGGTTTTCTAGATAATTAAATATATAATATGGTAAATAAATAAATTTTTCTCTATATATAGACTCTACTAGTCTTGTAATTTGTAAACAAAAACCAAGTTGACAAGTGACTACCTACCAAAATCATACCTTTTCATACACTTTAGTAAAATGCTAAACCAAATTCCATCTCTACTACATGCTTTGATTTGATTTTTGATATGTAGATAGTAGATACGGAGCAAAGCCAAGGGCATTCTCTAGTCATTAATTGAATAATTACTTATAATGTAGGGCACCTTTGATTAGTATAAAATGACCTTGCTATGCCCATATTGTATGTTCAGTTGTACATGATATTTCCATTATTATTACAGATAATTTTTAACTTGTGAGTGTTATTGACAAATTAATAAATATTTACCTTTTTATGCATTAATGGGTACTTAATGCCTACATTTTTTATATAAGGAATTATATAAGTACATAGTGAACTATAAGTAATTAACTACATAATATTATTGTTTAATTATGACATCAAATTAGAAAACTAACCTCAATAATTACTTAATTTTCTACAAGTTACCAGTAAATTGTAGAAAATATGGTCCCCACAGTTAGTTTATAAACTACTATGTTCAAACACCCCTATAGAAGAAGAAGGATAACAACCCCAATTAGTTAATCAGTTATTATATTGAAACAAATTAAAGTTAACTCATTACAAAGTAATTTTAAATTGTACATACACAATACCAAGTTGTGTTGAATGAAGCTGTTCTGAATACGCAAATATTGATGTCTAACAGCTGAAATAATTTAACTGATTGAATCCGTAGCTTGTACATATATATTAAAACTGTTTTAAAATAAGCAAAACAAGATAAACCATTTATTGGTAATACATGGTCTAATTGTATATAAGTATAATAATTATGTTATATAATTGTTGCCATTAATATTCAAATATGCTTTTTTTGGCTTAAGAAACACTTGTCAATTGTATAAGTTTTGTGAATGAGCCAGTGTATCAGCTTATTTAAAAAAATGCTAAGCTAGTGATTATGGAACAGATATGTTATATAGTTATGTCACTAAAAACCAACACCTTTGTAATGGTGTCTTCTATAAACCTCATTTGTGGGACAGTTCCATTTCAGTAAATACTGTTCCAATAGTTAACTACATATGTAGGGAATGCTCCACCTTGGACTATAATGTACAATGTACATCTACATGTGTGGGTCTTGCTTTAAGTGACGGTGAACAAATCAAATCCTGTACAGTCCAAATGTAACATTATCCCAACCAATATAAAGTATTGGTCTTGTATTTTAATCATATTTACAAGTAAAATAATGAATTTTATTGAATTGACATCTCACATCCCAAGCTCAGCAACTGATAGTAAGCTTATTATAATTATGTGCAAAAACAAACTAGTAAGATTTCTTATTTTTAAAGAAACCTGGCAATAATTTGTCACCCACCAGTGCTGGAAGTAAAAAAGTTAATGTTTCTGTGCACTATTCATCTATTCATTACTACTTATGTATATCTTACTACTTACAGTAGAATGTTTAGCCTTTTTAGTTTTGACATTAAGATGTGTATACTTGAGGGCGGACTCCTTCAAAAGGGTAGACACCAGGTTGGTCTTCGTCTCCGAGTCCTCAATAACGATCCAGTGGAAGTTCTTCACAAGCATCAGGGTTTGTGATAACCTGGTAACAATAAATTGATAAATAAGTGACAAATATTGAAATATAGTGTGGCTGACAAGTCATTCCTTATAGGTACTGTTAGCAGGAGATATATTTTTGCAAACTTATTGTTTTTGAACGACAGACTACCATGATTTTTAGTATGATGTCTGGATAATAAAATAATATAGGCTACATTATAACCCAAAACAATACAAATGATGCCATGGGAAAAAACATGTATAGCTAGGTAATCAAAGCAGTTGTTAATATAGTCGATAGGTTTTTAGTCTCTCAGATAATTTTAATATTCTAAGATATTGTTCTTGAAAAAATCTGCTTTGAGTAGCTAAGTATGTTATTACTTTATATTCATTAAATTCAATCTATGAATTTAATACCCAATCTATCGGATTTTGACTAGATCATAAATAGATACCTATTTGATGTAGGTATTTTTGCCATGAAACATTGATCATATCTCCACCTGCTGACTAAAGCAAACATTGCATTTTCTTGTATCAGCACCATACATTTCTCAATAAATTAATTATGTGCGTACATAGATCCATTGCCAAACGCATTAGCGCAACATATTCGAGGTGAGATGAACCAATAATCAAGGCCATGGAGCTTTATACGGCATAAACAAAATCCGTCGGACATACCTTGTAAGATCAGCTTTCTGCGCCAATCTAGCGTAAGTTGGCGTTATACCGTATATAGTCGGTAGAGACACATAGGAAGCTGGTTCTGGATTAAACTGACACTGAAATGCAGGCTTACTGTTAAACAAAAACAGCACAATAAACAGGAACATGGTGATTGCTATGTATTGCTTTTTAAAATTGGCAAAACGCATCTTATTGTCGAAATGGTTTAGGGGACCGGCAGCGTTTGACTCAGCCGTATTACTTGTCATTTACCACACGCGCTTACACATTCTATTTCACGAAATGCTCTATTTTATTATTTTTATAAAATATTCACGGCTACGCGATGCGGCTTCTCCCTACCAATCACAATCAGGCAACAATGAGACATGACATGACATGACAGAAGAATGAAGAAAATAATATGAGCTAAAGAATGAACATAATACACGATATGAACGACATTTCTAGTGATGTGGTAAGATACATCCGGGAATTACTGGTAGATGTTAAAAGTATTTCTAATAAGTAGTGAATTTTACCATTCCAACGAATGAATTTTTAAAATGATATTCATGGCACCGAAAGTTGTTATTCACTTGAATTACATTTTTTATTAGGATAATATAATATCTAATAATACAACTTAATAAAATTACGCAGTTACCTACTAATATCGTTTTACTTCGTTGTGAGGAGAACAAGATTATCTTTGATGCTAATGTTTAATTCTATAAGATGTACAAAATTTATAAGTTTTTGCGGTTAGAGTGTACTTTACGGGACGCTAAACCTTTTTTTTTTTTTTTTTTTTTTTTTTTTTTTGTTGCCCAGGAAAACCTATTACAGGTACCACCCAAAAAACCCCGGGGAGGGCGGGTGGTTATGTGGGAGTCTCCGCCCCATTCTATAAGGGCGGCATACCCACTAAAAACCTGGGGTGTTCCATCTCCGCATCGTTGGTCCAGGGCCACGAGAGCGCGATGCATACATCCGCAGCCCTGGTGATGCTGGCCCGGTAACGGGCCCCGCCTCGGGGAGCTTCAGCTCAACCCTCAATGGACGACGTGTCAGAACACGGGACACGTCATGCATCCTGTGGGGACTCATTCCAGGGCAACAGGTTCCCCGACCTGCCACCCAGAGCCCCCAGGAGTCAGGCAGTCGCACGCCAAAGCGACCGCCCTTCTCTAATGCGCCCTCTGCGCACGGAGTTCGGTTCCCGTGTCGCCGCTACTCGGCCGGTACACCGAACTCCTCTCGCCTCTCGGCGACCACCTCGGGTGCTCTTAAAGAGCACCCAGCTCCACCTACACCGCGAGGTGCGGCGAGCTCTTCGCCTCGGGCCCTACAACCAGCCCTCTCGAAGGGGAGGTATAGGCGAGGGCCCCCACTCGATCAAACGTTTGGACACAGGCTAGCAAGATCCACCGGAAGGTGGAAGTTACTAACCTGTGGACGGGGTGCACCAGGTTTCCCCAACTAACCCCAAATCCCCATATGGAGAGATGAAATTAGTTGGGCTTACCCAACGTGAAGGTAGTCCGATCATCGCACCCCACTTTACGGGACGCTAAACCTAACCTAACCTAGCCCAACACTTGCACTACAACAAGACTTGGCTCCTCCTCGTTTCGCTCGTCGTCGCATGTGCGTGGTAGAAAGCAACCTAACGAACCTAATCTACCTTCTGTCACAGACAAGTGACTTCGAGTCCAACACTTGCACTACAACAGGACTTGGCTCCTCCTCGCTTCGCTCGTCGTCGCATGTGCGTGGTAGAAAGCAACCTAGACAGCCTTGTAATAAGGACTTTTGAAAACTACAATTTACTAGTTACGCGAAAGTTTTACGTACCTACCCCTTTTTTCTCTAAAAAAACCTGGCCTGCTAGTAAGTCCTCCTGAATGTGGTCGTCGGCGAGTCCTGGACGCCTCCTGGCATCCAGGCAAAGTCCAATTATCGGAACACACACAATGGATAAAGAGGAACACTGATTAAGTTCTAGCACCCGCGATTTTTAGATAGTTTTTGCGTAACGTATCTTCTGCTCAAAGGTTGGAGCAGCACTGTCGATGTATGAAAATGTCATTCATTTTAGAGATGCGCGAGTGCGGGGTGAATGCGCGAGTGACATATATTCGATTGTACATCGACTTGATGAATGTAGTTTTTAAGCAAAGCCAAGTCCCTACACAACCTAACGAACCTAATCTACCTTCTGTCACAGACAAGTGACTTCGAGTCCAACACTTGCACTACAACAGGTTAGGTTAGGTTTAGCGTCCCGTAAAGTAGGTACACCCCAACCGTTTTTGCTGTTTCAACACTCTGAATTTTGTTTAAGAATTATGAATTTAAATTGATTTGATTGATTTCATATAATACACCAAATTAGGACGAACAAAAGAATAATGCATATTACTGCTATATGAGCAATACATAGTAAAATAATATATTAAAGAACTGAGGAAACATAATACATTAACATAATATTGATACAATATAAATATACCTATAATCATGAGCAATTTATTTTTACCACATCACTATCTTGGTGTCTGATAATACTGACATCTGTTGTATTTATGGAGAACTTTTTCAGAACAATTATGGTGAACCTACAGTGTTTATTACTTAACACTCCTTGTCTGGTTGGTAGTCCATAATTTTGTGTTGTTTGCAGTGTGGTGTGAGGAGCAGGCGCTAGATGGCGCGTTGTAACGGCTGCAGCGGTAGTACTAAGTAACACTGGTAACACGTTGCTAATCAACGTAACTTATTATGAAAATATCACCATTAGGTACTAGTCTATAATATTAGTCTAATGATATTTTGATTAAGAAATGAAAACAGATTAGATTCACATAGCACGCGGCATGGCGCTACATCAAAGTTAGCAACTTTTGATCTTATTAAAAGAACCTTTGCTATGTTTTACAATAGCTTAAATTATGGTACGATATTAAATAACAATCAGATTTAGTCCCTTATTAATTAAAAAATGGTAAATTAATTTAAATTATGTGATTTATTTAATATCAATACTAATTGAAATTAAGTGAAACTTATTTCAGTTTCAATTAAGTACCTACCGTTACATTGTTACAGACGTTTTTAATTTGACTAACTTATTCATAGAAATGATCAGACTCAACACAAATAGTTGCGTATAGAAAATTTACAATTATTTTGTATTTTGCGGGAATCGAGCCCGTGACCCGTGGCACTGAAGGCATACATACTACCTACCAACTGTGTTAATAGGCCTTCGAGGCCAAATTGGTAGTAATGAGGCATACGACTGGACGAGAGAGAATTAGGTAAGTACCTACTTAAAACGTAGGTAGTAACGTAAACGTAAAATGTGGCTGATATGTCCCATATTCTCAGAACGGTTCAGCTTTCAGAACGAGCAAATTAAATTACCTCCACAACATAACATCGCGTGTTTTGGGTGTACATAGAGACAAAATAATATACAGGCTCCTAAATAAACATCCTGAAAACTGGTCCATTGATCGTATTTTGACCAGACATGATTATTAAGAGGAGCCTAAACCCGGCGCGCTTGGGTGGCGCCATCTCTTAGCAACGTTTGTTACTAAAATTAATTTGGTACTGGAAAATCAAAATCATTCATCATCTAGTATGCGTACTAGCACAGAATAATACTAGTCAGAACCCGTAGATAAGACCTGTGGTACCTAAATATTAGTTACTAGAATAAAGCTTTAGAGCCTACTATCCATAAGTTTATAATTAAGATTCCACGCCCTACTCCATACTACAAAATTAAAAGCGAGCGTGGCTCAGTAGTACCAGTGTCTGCTTTTTATCCAGACGCACCCTGGTTCGAATCCAGCCCTACACCAATGACTTGTAATTTCAAGTTATGTGTGGATTTGCACTCGCCTAGCGGTGAAGGAAAACATCGTGAAGAAACCGACATGTTTGAGGACCACAATATCCGAGAACATGGTGTCTTCTGTGGAAGGACCTGGGCGCCCACCACGATGTATCTGCCCAAGAGAACGGCCCTAGTGAATTAATTCTACGGGGGAGTCAACACACGACCCTCAGTCATGAGCAAATACGACTCGAAACTCCCTATTACTAATTAGATACTCTATTGAGTTCCTCTTTAAGTATCATATAAGAAAGAGTCTATTGACTATGAAGTCTTTGGTTATTCAACAAAATCCTTTTGAAACCGCGAGCGCGTACTCTAATGTAACACGCAGGTAGTTTGTGCTCACCGAGCCAGTTTACTGTAAAGCGGGATATACATATGTACCTATAATATGTATAGGTATAGTAGAAGATAGAGAGGAACTCAGTAACAGATGTCGTTCAGGCGAACGAAAGTATCTATTTACAACCTATGCGTAGGTATAGGTAGGTACCTACATACAGGGTTTCTGGAAAGATTATCTACTCGTTATAATTAACGCGTAGATAATCTTTAAAGGTGGATAAAGTACGTCTAATGCAAGAACTTTTATTGTACAACATTTGGAAATAATTTGCTGTTCCATACTTAATGCTCGTCGCCCCGTGACAAAATGTCGCGTTTCTCAAAGAGTCGTGGATTTAAAGTTGTTGCGCATGAGTTGCCAAATTTGCCTTTATTAGGTTGTGCGTTAGTGACCACTTTAGTAATGCTGTCATGTCAGAGGCCCTTAGGGCGGTTTGATAATCTCTCGACACAAAAGTTGGCCACTCTTATTCGATAAGAAGAAGAAGAAGTAATGCTGTGTAAGTAGGTACCTACGGCATATTACTATAATAACCACTGTACAAGGAAAATTCACCTTGTTCTTTGTTTATCTAAAATAATCCAGGTAAGTACCTACCTAATAATAAGAAATCTGTGCTCATGCAAAGTATCGCATCAAACAATACAATAGTAAGTATCTACTTTAAGGCTTTTAATGAGAACTTCCCTATTTATAGATGATGGAATCTTTTTTTTAACTTGAACGGGCGGATATTCTCCTGTGTCGTATTATTGGTTATAGATAGTTATGGTATTAAAACTAACGCTGTAAATCGGAGAGCATCCAATCATGACTGTCAAACCAGGAGAATTTTTTTAATAATAGTTAGTTGTCTTATAGTATTTTCTCAATCATGTTATTCATTTTTGATAAATAATTGTAAGTGAGGCGGTAGATGTTACTAGAGCTGAGAGCTAAATCCATTTAATCCTATCCATTCTAGTCGAGGCTCAGGGCCTGCGGGCCTATTGATCGTGCGACGCATCCAGAATTAGCCTGTATGTACCCTGCTTCAATCGAGCATACTGTCCGAGCTCATAAACAGCACGGTACTTACTGCTGCTATTCTGTGGCGCGGCCGACTCCCGGGGCTCACCTGTTCTGTAGAGCGGGCACGTCACTACGCACACAGGCGCACAGGCGGGGCGGGCGGGCCACGGCCGGCACACAGCGGCGCCGCTGCAACCATGAAGGGCGCACACATGCGCGGCTCACAGGCTCGCCCCAGCTCGGGCACAGGCGGGACAGCCTTCCCGCCGCGAGGACCTGTCCCACCCGCGCACGACGCGCCGCGGACCACTTGTTGAATCAGAGCAGAGCGATCCTCTTCCTACCCTCGTTTCATTTCAGCCTTCCACCTGTGATGCCTACACTCCGCTTCCATGCCTCTACCGCCCCGCGCTCCGTCTTCCTCTCAGTGTTATTATTGTTACGGACGACATGATCGGCCCGCGATACCAACTTGTTACAACTTTTTAAATATTTAGAACTGTTGATCGCTGTAGATAACTCGTATCTGTGTTAACCGTTGACTATTTAGATATTTGTATCCGATCAAAATAATCGTATCGTCGCGTAAAATATTGTCGTGTCGCTGCGTTTGCTTCCCGGCCACAGGTGAGTGCTTTAATTAATTAGTTTAAGGCCTTGTCGATATCCATTAAGTTTGAGTGTTGAATAATCGAGTTGACTCGTGGTTTGCTTCATAACTGCGTAAGAACCGTCGCTACAGCTTTTGAAACCAATTTTCAGGGGTTAATATGGAACAACGAACGAACTATAAACATACCTTTATTGTTTAACAAAGAGATAGGTATTTAGAAAAAAAGTACTTTTGAAGAAAATAATGTTCCATGGTCGCGTAAAAACAAAAGACACATTCAACAGGTCCCGAAAGAGGTCGGCTCTTGTCTCTGCGTTACACACGCCACCGGAGCGCCAGCTAGCTACATTACCCACCCAATTTGCATAATACAGGGTGTCGAGATAGATAGTAAACGAGAATATTTGGAAAAATGTTATGTTATGAAATTTGTTCTGGTTTAGAAGCCTTTTTGCATACCTTTGATACCTTTGGTATAACAGGTAAACTTTTTATGACTACAATTATATACATTCTTAAATGTCCTCAACTGAGTAGCAACAGCTTATTTTGTAAGGGAACCAATTTTTTTATTTATTTACATTTGCTATCATTTTGCAACCGTTTTAAAGCCGTTGTTCGGAAAAGAAGAAGGACTGCCAAAAACGTTGTACAATCCCACATCGGGGTTTAACGTAAAAATCGTGTAAATCTACAAAAACAGTAATTTTCACCTCCGATTATGTATGGTCACGCAAAAGCAACATGGCTTTAATGGAGCATAGCGTAATGGTCTCAAAAATACTGTGAAGGACCTTGCGTTCAAATTAGGATGGTAATTTATGCAAGGAAAGAAACAAACCATGTAATGACACAAATATATACGTCGTTCATTTGTAAACTCCACGTTTTTAGGCAAGAATTGAAATTTACTAGGCTTAAAAACAATCAATCAATCAATCAGTTCTTTATTGACAAAAACATACACAAGACACAAAAAGTTTCAAAGTCTCTGGCTTCCGAACTAGAAAGTTATCTGTGTCTCGGAAACCAGCTCTTTCTCTATTAAGGATCACAAAAAAAAACACAAAGGCAGTTGTTTTAATTGCTGTTACCTTTTAAAAGCACCTACTTATACGAATAAAAATGGATTTGCAAAAATAGCAAAGGTTTGGGACTCAAACGGTTAAAGTACCTAGCTTATTATAGAATCTCTCTTGAATCGTATTTCCTCATGACTGAGGGACGTGACTCTCCCGCAGAATTAATTCTTTAGGGAAGTTTTCTTGGGCAGATACATCGTGGTGGGCGCCCAGGTCCTTCCACGTATACTATAGAATAGGAACCTACAACTCAACATGTCACCCAAGCTCCTTTGGCTCAGGCTTATATAAACACTCATCACACAAGAACGGCTGGACGGATCCTCATGATTTTCGGTATGATAGTAGTGTGTGGTTTTAGGAGTGTCATAGTCTACTTTTTGTTCTGAAATAATGCGAGAATAGCCGCGGGCGTCCACTACTCTTTTGTAACGACAACACTCTTTGATTTTTCTCTGTAGATTTTCCCTGTAACCTTGTATACGTAAATGCATATTGACAAGATGTTTACGACCATCTCATAACTTCCTTCATGCATCTGATACGCGTGTCACTGTAGCAGATATTTATTGCAATGGATATCCACTTTTATTGCTTGGAACTTTTATTACTTTAACAGGACTATTTTTATATTCATGTTGCGTAAATTATTTTTAAAACAGGTAATAGAGTTTTTTTTAATTGATATAAACCAGTGAAAAGATTAGTCATTTGAATTTTTGATATATCTCATATACATATATAGGTATATTGATAATTTTTGAAATAAATAGATCAAAAAGGTATTTGTTGATATATATAAAATTGTTACTGATTATTGCAAAGTCAAGTATTTCACAAAAACACTTAAAATTAGTATTAGTATTATAACATCACATGGAAATTACATAATAAAGGCAAATTTTTTATCAATGTTTCCTCTTTTTCCCAATCACTTAGCTGGACCGCTTTAGACGAATTTTAGCATAGAGGTGGACTAGACTTTACTTTAACAAATAAGCTATTTTTTTATTTATTTAGCTATTTATTTATTTCAAATTACAGCAATTTACGTAGTGGTGAGCTTCCCTACTTTTTTTTATTAAATATCGTCAGATTTAAATTACCAACCTATTTAAATTTACTTCATGATTTTCACGTCGATGTTCTCAATAGTTCCGACGTAGGTAAAAATTAATTAAAGCTGTCATGAACAAGGAGCCAACTTCGGGCTGATAAACTCTCAGTATTTCAATTTGAATTGAGTTTTTGAAACAACTTAATCAGGTGCTACGATATCGCTACGCCGTAGCTGAGCGCTACGATGATGATGGAACGAATGTAGCATAGGAATAGCAAAGGTTACGTCTAACGAAATACATATATGGTATACATAGTTTTAGCATCTAACAAAAATAATATTAAATGTGTCCGTTTTAATGTTTCCTGATAGCTAGAGAGGGTTTCTTTATTTTGTACATATTTGATATATGAGAAGTCAATAAATTATTCATTTATAAATCTACGTATCCAATCTTATAGCCTCGATTTGTAGCTGTTTCTAACATTATTTTTTGCGTTTTGTGTTGTTTTCATACTTCTTGTGTTTTTTTTTGTTTTCATATTACATTTCATAATCATTCAATAACGGTGTATTGCAATTAATATAATTTTAATGTCTTAAAATATTGAAAGTAGTCAGGAAAATAAATTACTGTTATATTTGCATTCATTTATTTCTAAAAGAAACAAACCGAAATGATGGGTAAAGAGCAATAAAAACCAGAAAACGTCGCTTATGCATTACGAAAATAAGAAACGCTGCGTTGCTCACTTAGATACTCCAAGTTGGAAATAAGTTTTATTTGATTTCTAGAAAACCAGCTAAGTAAATGAAGTCGCGAGCAGAGCTTCTCTGAACAATTTTGTAAACAGATCCTGCGGTTGCTTATTAAGTTAAACTTATTTACGTTCTGAACTACGAGTGCTTGGGTCTCTGTCATAGAAAATATAGCTTAAAGAAACCTAACAAATTTGTTTGAAACACATAAGCTGTCTTATTTAAAAGCGCGGTTTAAATATGAGTCCAGGTCTTTGAAAATAAAAGTCGGTTCTTGTTGTTCAAACATCACATACAAACAATCTAAATTCCAACTACAAAATAGAACGTTGTTTTATCATTGGTAACATTTTGACCATTTGATTATTATGACAGAAGAAAACAAATTTTGAAAAACAAGAACGGACTACAGATTTTAAAAGTTCTAGACTAATAGTTGGACCCAAGGAGATGCATGCGAAAACTCTAAAACATGACATGTTTATGCTCTAACTATAGTTAAAGCATAAGATAACAAGGTAATTCGTGCTAATTAACCTACATCTTTTATAAAAAAAAATTAAAAATCTTGTGCAAAACATTTTTGCAATTACAAGCTACTTGATGATGAATTTGTAACTAAACAATCATATTTTTTTATACGTGCATATATATCTATGCTAATTTCTTATAGGCTTAATATTCTACGGCCCCTCCAGTATGTAGAAGTAATTAAAAGTCGTGATCTGATTTATCACGTAAATTTATTTGACATATGTATGTCGGAATTTTTGCTATAAGGAGGTGTTCATAAGTAGTTATTTTGTTGGTCTCTACTGACATTTTCACGTCGCACCTTGTTGCGACTTTGAGAACACTTTGGTTAATATTTTAATATCTAGCAAAAGAAACACTTTAAAATTACTTTTCTTTTTTGCGGAGGTCGACCTCACTAAGTAGACCTGGAGTTTAACTGTTTACCTATTTGTTATTAGGTATTTAAAGCTGAATTTTGAAGTGAACTTTATACCTAATATTAAAAAGCTTTTGTGTACACACGATGTATGTTGTATTTTGTGTGTGTTGTCTCACACAAAAGCTTTTTATTTATTTAAACTCTATCCGCCTTATTACAAAACGCGGTTAAAGGACTTTGAAAATCAAAAATCGGTTCTTGTTGTTAAAACATCACATACAAGTAATCAAATGTCAACTTCAAATTGGGACGTAGATTTATCATTGGTTATAATTTGAAAGTTTGATTGTTATGACAGTAGACAGATAAATTTCGAACAACAAAAACGCACTGCATATTTACCTAGTTCTGGACAAATAGTTAAACCACGTTTTGTAATAAGGCCCTATGTGAAGTTTAGTATACAGTTAAACATTTCTTAATCACTACCTACATATTATAAAAAAATAATCTCTACAGACATGGATAAGCACAAACAAGTACATAAAACATGTAAGCCCATCTACTCTAAATGTATGCCGAGCAGTAAATCATTAACTTATCCCCAAACAAAACAAAACACCCGGGTCCGGGATCAAAATCATCCCATACACATTTAATAAGAAGGTTGCTAATACATCCATAGTTAGATATTGGTTTCCAATATATATGGCTCCCAAATTGGCCCTGAGGGGCAGCCAAGGATTATCCAACCTCTGAAACTCTACGTGACTGATCAAAGCAAGACAATGCCACATGTCAAAATGAAGGTACCAGAATGCTCCGAAAATCCACCGCGGATAATATTGACAGAATGAGTTGTTTCGAGAAAAATGACGGACTTCTTTTTATTACGTATCTACCGATGTTTTATGCTTCCTTGGGTCTTTTCTGTTATTTAAACAGTATGAAAAGAAAAAATGGAATAAGAAAAAAATAGATAATAGATTATTTATTAAAAGAAATGTTATTTTTTAAGTTACGAAACCTGGCTAAACTAGTATTTGTGCAATATATTACATTAATAAGACTAAACGCCTCACCATAAACAAGGTTCAAACAGTGGCATAGTTTTTTCTCTATAATAATTAACAAGTAAGGTTTCCTTTTTCTTAATATGTTATTTAGCAATGCTTAAGCATTTCCAAATTTTAAATGTCATCTGTCGGCGATTTCGCCTAAACAATGAGATAATTAAAAAAAAAATTTTGCCTTACTCAGATAGTCCTGAACAGACAGGTCCACAAAAAGTTATAATGATTTCATCATTATAACTTCTTACTGTATTAAAGCTATTATATAAAATAATATATATACAATAAATTTTACCTACAGAGCCATTTTTCACTCAAAGCAATCTAAAGTATCTCTTTTACAAGCCAAATCCAACGAAGTAAATACCGTAGCTGGAAGTTAAATATAAATCTACAAAGAGCTAACAGAACTTGATACTGTAAGCATCACTAATTCTCTAATATTAAGTCGTGGGAAAATTTAAAACGAGCTCAAAGGATTCTGTAGCGTACACGCAAGATTGGCCTGAACTCGGAGAAAAATTGAACTAGAAAAATCGATTTTTAATCGATTCTAGAAGATTGTTTTGATAATAATAGAATACAATAACACAAAAACGTTTATTGGGTTCAAAAATACTTACATCTAGGTTCACTATATTAATACATACAAAAACAAGTTAGTAATTTCTTATAACAGTGTGTTGTAACCCGGACGAGATATTTCTGTTTCCCGGGTGACAAAGTCTTCCCGTCAGGTTTATGTTTAAATTGTACACATTATTAACCCTTACAAGGCAGTCACTATATATATGGATGTAATATTTTTAGGATAAACAGGATATATTATTTGATTTATTTAAGAGAACAGTTTTCCAATACACAGTAACATAAGAGAAAACAGTAGTAGTAGAATTAAGTACTATAATACATATTTTATAAGTAAATTATTCATTAGGTACATAGTGGTTATTATTAAGCCTTACAAGGCAGTAATAATGTGGTCTTGAATATTACGAGAAAGGAGTGCTGCCTCCAGTCCAGTGAAAAGATACCTAGCGTATTCTGCAACAAACATTTATTTAAAATTAAACAGGTATACCCGGAGGAGGTTTTACAACAAACTTTGTAAGCCCGTTCCAATATCATTTCTGATACATTTGCATAAAAGTTTAGCTACAATAATTCCACAAAGGAACGCTTTTCCCGTGTTCGTGTGTTTGTTGTTTGTTTTGATTATGCGATATTAATATGTTGTTTTGTTCCGTGATTATGCCTATTGATATGTGTTTTGCCATACCTGTTATATGAGTACATGTCCCTGTTTAACTACTATCAAGCAATAGTGTGTTTTCTGTTTATAAAGATTGTATTTCCTACGTCTTGTTCAGTTGAAAGCATACACATTGACTAATAATTATGATAAAATGTAGATAATATATTGAGTAGACAATTTTTTAATCTAATCTAAACTATAACTTATATTCTAGGCCACGGTTAGTCGGTTCATGGTTGTACGCTGCGACGATTTTCGATTTCACGTCAAATTGGTAATTAATTACTAATAATTATGGATGTATGTCATTATTTAATATGCAAATTAGTTAAATGTAGCTTCATTTTTATTAAGTTCTTAAATAAATGAACAAAAATATGGTTAGGCTAATCATACTAATATGATATTTTTGTTGATATAATATTAATATGATATTTTTGATCATGTTTTAAATTACGACAGTCCTACCAGACCACCACAATAGCCTAATAAATAAATAAACATATTTGTCTTTTTACTAAAATCGCTAGAACTCGATCTCAGTGAAACCCAAAATTGTGAAATATAAATAATTTCAACAATTTTATTTTCTTTCTTAAATAATTACGCGTGTTATCAAAATTAACAGTAATACAAAAACTTGCTTTTTTATTTCCTCGTTTACAACTGTGTAATCATGAGGTAAAAGACATAAAAATAACTTCTTTTTCTTCTTATCGAATTAGAAAGGCCAACTCTGCTGTCGAGAGGTTTGAAACCGCCCTACGGGCCTCTGATATGGGTTAACGAATCCCGTACTAGACAAACAGCCAAAAAATAAAAAAAACTGAAATGCTAATAGTGACGCCATATTTTCTTATTCTAAAACTATATTTAATCTAGCTCTATGACAATCAATCTTGAGCCCTCGGTGGCAAAGTCTCGGTAAATGTGGCCATCAAGCGATCCTTCAGCCATCGGGCTCCGATTAATGAGCCGGCACCGAACGTTGAAGGACCTTCCTTACGATTGCCCGTAAAATATTTTGCTTTACCATGTGACTCGGCGCAATGTTTGTAGAATTGAAGGTGGAATTTTCTCAGGAGTTTTGGTTGGGTACGACTTTTTTATTATTGGAGTAATTTGCAGTTTTTTTTGTATGTACGAGTGAGAGAGTGTACATTGATTGTTGATATAATTATTTTTCGTCCTTCTCTAATGACTAAACAATAATGATTTTTTGCTTCTCGTGATGTAAATGAGTAAAATGAAATCCAGATTGATCTTAGGGTAGAAATATATGAAAATAATATGTTATCCAAGTTATCCAACCAAAGCGCCTTGGATAACCAAGGCGCTATAATATATTTGATGCTTAATTTATTTTGACAGGTTGCTCCATTTTTTTAAGTAGGCGGTACAGAGGGTGAAAATAGTATGTTATCCAACCAAAGCGCCTTGGTTAACCAAGGCGCTATATATGTTTGATGCTTAATTTATTTTGACAGGTTGCTCCATTTTTTTTAATAAGGCGGTACAGAGGGTGTTGAATATTTTTTTTTCAAAATTACTTTTGCCATGTTATGATACGTCTAGAGATAAAAGTAGTAAACCTCAATTATTTTCGTCACTTTTAGCCAACTTGTCAGAGAAAATGTGAAAATGTTCATTTATTTTATCTAAAACAATGTACTAACTGTACAGCATAAAAGCTAAATTGTGTTTCAATTTATCACTTCACACCAAATATAAAAGCACGAAAACGAGTAACAAAGTGTGAAGTCGCAAAAAGAGAGCCATAAAATATGCAAACGTAGCTTTATGAAGCAAAATGTGGCAGATAAATGTACATATGTGTTTATGAATATAAGTTTTACTGAAAATGTATCAACAAAATGCATTTCAAGGAAACAAGCAAGTGCATGTCTGAAAACGCGTGAAAAATACTTCATGTTATAAAGCGAAGAAAAACAAACGATTTGTTAAACAGACATGGGATTGATTAGAATTATTTCATTATTATAAGAAAATTTCCCTCTTCTATTTTCAATAGTCGCCATTATTGTACGGTGGTCTTGGAGCATGCTCAGCACTTCTTCATTGGTCTTTCTGAAGAGGGAAGATGGTTGGCCACCTTATACGACATGACGAATTTATGAAAAACATCATTGAGGAAAAATTTGAAGCCGAAGAGGAAAAGGAAGGCCGAGAAGGTCATACATGGACCAAGTAAAAGAAAAGGCGGGTCTCATGTCGTATAAGGTCAAGGAATTGGCAGAAGATCGGGAAGGATGGCGTATGCTCCACAGATAAGGGCCTTGCCCTTAAATTTGTGATGATGATGATGATAAGAAATTTATTTTGGTAGTTCTATTCCGACTTGTTGATTCCACGAAACTAAGTAAGATAAATCCTTGAGTATACCTACATACACGTTATAACTATCTATTATACAGCGTGGGAAGTAAACATTTTATACAGACTATTTCCCTGTATTTTAGTCTACCAATAAGCATAAATCAATCTAAACCACCAGTAAACCACCATCTATAAAAAGATGATTCCCTCAACCAATAGCTAAATCTACACAATCCCAATCGTTCATTAAGTTTAGATTTGAAGGATTGTCAAGATTCATGCCATTCAGAAGTTGGAATGCGAAGTCAATCAATCTCAATTCAGTAAAAAAACCATTTACCATAGCGCCCCCTGCTTTGGCATTAAGTTCCCTTTCACAGCTTCATTAATAACAATCAGGGATTCAATGTTGCACGATCAGTAAGGAAAGTGTATGGGCGTGTGCCTCTAATATTTATTACTATAGAGCTAAAAACGCATAGCTTGGGACACTGCTATTAATAGACGACATAAGAATATGTATTTTATAATTTACTGTAATTAATTAAATCTAATAATTATTAATTGGACGTGTAAATAGGTTTTATGAAAACAAATGAATATGGTATAACAATCGCATAATAATGCAAACGACAAAGCAACTGTAGTGAATGAATTGCAACATAGCAGCTGCAATCATTGTAATTTTACAGATAAATTACCTTACTACCGAGAGTGGCCAACCTGGTGTCAAGAGTTTATCAAACCGCCGCCCTAAGGGACGCTGATATGGGGTTATATGTTTTTTTTTTTTTCAGAATAAGTGTAACAATAATTCTTAATTACTACCTAACATACTGGGTGAGGGCACACCCGTGCTATGTTAGCTAGTCCCTTCCAGTGATCTTCATTACATTAATACAGTTTTGTTTGTTTGTTTTCAAATTATCTTTATTTGCATAAATTCTTATTCTAATGTACAATTACAAGTGTATATTATAAAATCCTAGTAGTACATTGCAATCATATGGTGTATTCTTTAAGTAGGTATACTCATAAAAGAATTTATATAAATGTAAATTAAATTTTCGTATTTATACTATTAGACACTATTGATATATGAAAGTAACTTAATAATTTAGGTGTATGTAAGCCTATTTTAGATTGCATTACATTTAACAACATGGTTATCGTAACAAATACAGTGGCAAGCCAATTCGGGGGTAGATGACAATTTTAACTCCGATCGTCCAGTAAACAACAAGAACGTAGGTAGCATAAAGTGGCTCACACCCAGGCACATTCAAACCGAGAGCGTTTGGTCGCGCACGCCGTTCACACCCGATACCCGCGGTAATACGGGCGAGTACGGCGCGCACGACCGCCGCGCTCGGTCCGAGCGCAGCGTAGGTATGACGCGGCCTATTCATCGCGAGCGGACAAAAGAAAATAGTGGTGAGGTAGTTTGTACCTGTTGTAAGTATCGATATATTTTATATTGTGAATTCTAGATTGACAAATATTTTTAATCAAGCTATTTTTGTGTTTTGGAATTTTATGTAGATAAAACAATTCGGATAATTTATAAATGAAAATATCTATTTTAGGCAGACCTATTTTCAAATGTAATTTGTGAAGGTTTGTTCGAAACGGTGTGTTGTAAGAGTATTTTAAGGCTTTATTTTGTATAACCTGTAGTTTATTTATATTGGTTTTGCATGTGCTGCTCCAGACAGGGCAGGCATATGTAATACATGGTCGTACCAGGGTGCGGTAGATACGTAATTTAGTGTAACTACTCAAGCTGGAACGTCTATTCATTAAGGGTTTCAGGGCATTCAGCGCCTTGACTCCTTTAAGGCAGAGTTTTGAGTATTAGCGGTCCAGTTAAGCTTTGTATCGAGGGTTATACCCAGATACTTAACTGTGCGGCTCCATGGAATAAAATGACTGCCTATTTTTAATTTGCGCAAGGGCAGACGTCTTTGTCTTGTGAATAAGATAGCCTCGGTTTTGGAGGTATTGATCTTTAACTTCCATTTATGGAAATATTCTAGCAAGCATTCCAGTGCAAGCTGGAGGCGACCAATAATAAGATCAATATCAGCTGAGAACGTGTAGCATGCTGTGTCGTCGGCGAAACAGGCAATACTAGTGCGGGGTTGTATTGGAATGTCATTCAAATATAGCAAAAATAAGTACGGCCCTAATATAGAGCCTTGTGGCACACCAGCAGGTACAGGCATGGTTTGCGAAATGTTTGTATCAACATGGACGTTAAATTTGCGATTTTTTAGATAAGAGTTAACAAGTGCCACAAGTGGCAGTGGAATTTGGATAGAGACTAGCTTATGTAAGAGTGCCTTGTGCCAAACGCTGTCAAAGGCTTTCTCGATGTCAAGAAGGAGCATCCCTGTTGACATTTTAAGGTTAAGGTTATGTGCCACCGTGTCAGCCACTCTTCCGAGCTGCTGAACCGTGGAATGACCCTCTCGAAAGCCTAATTGCTCATTTATAAGAAGGTGGCTGGAAGCTTTTAAGAGTTGCCGGTATATCACCTTCTCAAAAAGTTTTCCTAGACACGGGAGCAGGCTAATTGGACGGTAACTGGTGGGGTCTGATGGGTCTTTACCAGGTTTATGGATGGCAATTACCTTTGCAGCCTTCCACGAGTCTGGAAAGTAATTTAAACTTAGGCAAACATTAAAGATTTTTGTTATTAGCACCAAGCATTTACGTGAGGCATTTTTATTAGTATGTTTGCTATATTATCCACACCAGGAGCTTTGCGAGTTTTCAATTTTAAAATGTATTTTAATCTCAGAAGGGTGGACCATGGCGCAACCTTGGGTAACTATGGAGGAATCATTAAGGGTTTCGATTGTCTTGTTAACGACTGTGTCTTCGCTACTATGCCAGTCATGGGTTAACAACATATTGCCTAGGAAGGAACCGGCTAAGATATTACATTGTGACTGCTGGTCCGTAGTTAAGGCACCATCTGCTGTGCGAAGTGCAGGAATTTTAATTGAGTCAGATGAGCGTAGACTACGGACGAGTCGCCACAGGTCATGCCCAGGATTATCAACTCTGCTTAGTTTGGTATGCCATTAATACAGTTAGGAACAAGTAAAAAATTAATTTTTGAATGTCAAAAGATATTTGACAATAATTTTAAACATGATTATTTCTTAAAAATGTCCTTAAAAAGTCTTAATAATATTATATAGTTATCTAGTATTTACATTAATATTCAGCAATTTCAATTAGTTCTAAATTTATGTTTATATTTATATTTTAGTGTAGTCCATTTGTAATTATGAGGTGTTTTGAATTTACATAATTTCTGATTAGTTAAAATATGTTTTAGTGTTTGTTCCTTCTTCACACTGAAAAGGCTGAATAAATTTGTTGACATTATGCATATACATACCTATACAGATTTGACTTTTTACCCATACATATATATTCTACTTTTTTGTCACAGGTTAGAGCAGGTAACACAAAAAGGAAGTGATATTGTGTATTTTAGGGAATATGAATGTTTTATTAGTATTATATTTCACGAGAGGCAAACAACTCATAATAAATTCGAAAGTTTCGTTACTTATTATCACAAATTATATTTAAGAGTTTTGGATAGAAACCAAGCCTCACATGTGAGAATAAATAATCCAGTTATTTGTAATACTTCTAAAATTATTGTTCTGTGGAATTCGTATTTGGGGTTGTTTGGAGAAATTGGGTATGGAATACGTTAGAATTTAACTGGCTGATAAATCAAATTATAATAAGGTTCACAGAAATTAGCATTCCTACCGGTAATATGTTTTGCATACTGTTTATAAATAGATGTACATAGTTTTAAAAAGTTTATTTTCAATATGTTAAATACATATTGGAAATTATAACCAAGTAGGTACCTTGTTTTGTCACGCGCTCATAACATAATAACTACTGAACCGATAATTATTAAACTTGAACTTTTCTTTGTGTTGCAACATACCTAAAGTCCAATGCAAAAACAGAATTAAATTAATATAACAAGAGTTTGCTTAGAATGGGTCTAGATGGCGCTGTGTGATATGTCATGAAATATTCATGTCGAGAAATATGTGAAAATACATGATGAGATCATTATTAATATGCTATATTAAAGCACAGTTTAAAGAATTCAATTACTATTTTCCATTAAGTACTGTATACACGAATTACATTGACATGTACATAATATACACAATCTATATAAATTTAAAACAATGAAATAAATAAAATTAAGAAGAAGAAGCAAGAACAGCAAGAGATAAGAATTATTGGCGAAAAGGCAGACGGCTTATGCCCAGCTGTGGGCTCGAATGTGCTGATAATGACGATAAAGATATAGGCACAGTTTGAGCAATAAACGTCTTATTCGAAAAGAGTGTGAAATAAATAACTCAAGTATCTAATACAGGTCACCAAGCCACTCGTATAACAGCGAGCTTCAATAACCGAATGTGAGGGCGTGTTCCAAAACTGGACCATGACATAAATGACCTTTTCTCATGCACGGCTCATTATATCTGTAACAATAGAAGGGTTCGGATGATCCGTGAAGAAAAATTGCTGAATGAACCCTAAGGGATAATGGTAGGACGTGAGGATTGCTTCGTGTTGATTTTATGTGATAGAATGATACGTAACTTTGTCACCATGATATCGCCATACATACTCGTACATTATGTGTTTGTTATTCTAATATGTCCGTAGACATTCTTGGCGAACAGATGTTTAACATTATCGATTGATAAATATAAATAAAAATAAATAAATAAATATTTCAGGACATATCACACAGCGCCATCTAGTTCCATACTAAGCTTTCGCTTGTATCATGGGTACTAGATAACGGATATAATACATATATACTTTTTTTTTTGTTGTAAATACATACTTATTATACATAGAAACGACCAGACTCAACACAAGTAATTACTAATTTTCAATATGCAATAACAAGAGAGATAGATGCCGACGCATTAGATGACATTCAAATAGTATCTCTTTTGTGGAATTGTTTAAGCTAGGTTTGGCAAACATGTTTTAAAGCCAATCTGACCTCTCTATTCCTCCATGATTTTCTAAGGTCCGTCCTTGAATCTTGACGTGAAGATTGACGTGAAGAAAACCGCATCTTAGAAGAGCAGCATGGGATAGCAGAAAATCTTAGTCAAAAGACAGAGTTGGGCTGATGATGATGATAATGGTAATGTGTGAAATCGCAGTCATGTAGGAATATGCATGGAATGACGGGTATGAGGCGGAGTTATTAAATTCAGTCTGGATTCAATACACGCGTATGCTCGGAATTCACAATTTTTTTCTGTTTCATTGAGGCTTTCGATACAGATTGGCATTTTGTGATGATCGTCTGTTAACAGAATAAGTATTCAGTTTCAGAGATTAATGTATTATAGTGCTAAACTCTGTTGAACTAAGAATGATTAATTATGGTGGCATTTTTACAAATATTAGACTCTCATTTTCTCTCTCTTGAGTCGCATTTCTTCATGACTGGGGGTCGTGACTCCCCCGCAGAATTAATTTATTAGGGGAGCTCTTTTGGGCAGATACATCAAATAATATTACTCATCAAATGATAATATTAAACTACTTCACTTAAATCAATCAATTCGATACAGTTCCGATACGACATCGCTAGCTGTACGCTATCGGTCTAAATAGCGTTGTTGATTATATATCTTCATACCTATTACAAATCTATGTATACTAATATAATAAAGCTGAAGAGTTTGTGTGTTTGTTTGAACGCGGTAATCTCAGGAACTACTGGTGCGAATTGAAAAAATATTTTTGTGTTTTATAGACCATTTATCGAGGCAGGCTTTAGGCTATATAACATCACGCTGCAACTAATAGGAGCGAAGAAACAATGGAAAATGTGGAAAAAACGGGGGAAAATACCGTTGCGTGCGCTGCGAAAACAGTTCAAGTCGTGGGTAACAGCTATAATTTAAAATAAATATGATGCCTAAAATACCTAATTATTCCACGCGGACGAAGTCACAGACACAGTTAGTATAACATAACAATCTGACATCCTGAAGGTTATGTCTGTTATATTTCGACACCGACATTACTTGGTGGCATCTCTGACACGTGATGAGTAGCTTTCTAAGACTTTGTATAAGTCATTTTATGCCTTCGAGGTTACACTTGAACTAAAAAGTTACAGACCGTAGGTTAATATTAGTGTATTATGCGTTCCTTTTCATTTTTTTTATTGCTAAGCAGTAATTATACAAGTGGAAGTCTTTTTGTTGACTTGTTTGACAGATTAGCGTTTTTTCATCATAGAGGTATGTAGCCTTGGGTCCCGGACGTATCGTAAGCAACTTTTCATCCATCACTGCCTAGATGTAGCCGCGGGCATCAACTAGTAAAATATTAAATTGTGTAAACTATGTATAGAGTTGCAAATTACATCATCATCATATGTACATCATCATCATCAGCCTAATGGGACCCACTGCAGGGCATAGGCCTCCACCCTCTTACGCCAATACTCCCTGTCTTGCGCTGTTCTTGCCCAGATGTTTCCTTCTAACTTTCTATTATCATCCAGCCACCGTTGCACAGGTCTTCCTACACTTCGCTTACCTAGCCGTGGACCATTCAGTTATTGCTTTGCTCCATCTGCCGTCAGTACGTCTCGCCAAGTGTCCAGCCCACATATGTACATATAAGTAATAAATAACTAACTGCCTGTACGTACAAATACAAGGGTCATTTTTTTTGTAAAGTTGTGTGATATCGATATTACATTGGAAAATATAATTAGTCCGTAATATACACATCAATAACTGGGAATTCCTTTAAGGATAATTATTTTAGAATTGAAGTAAATTGATAAGAATAATCTTTACAATATGTAACTGCTATTATTTAAGCAATATGTATGAACATAAAAAATAACGGTGACAAAATATAAATTTTTAAAAATGGTAGCATTTATGTAAACAATAACAGGCACTAAGCTAAAACATACATAATATAATAGGATATCAAAATAAATTACGAGCTTTTTAAGCCCTCTTGAAGCCTAACAAACAATTTTAAGATAATTAATTAATTTCTATACTAATATTATAAAGCTGAAGAGTTTGTTTGTTTGTTTGTTTGTTTGAACGCGCTAATCTCAGGAACTACTGGTGGTATTGAAAAAAATATTTTTGTGCTGAATAGACCATTTATCGAGGAAGGCTTAAGACTATATAACATCACGCTGCAACTAATATGAGCGAAGAAACAATGGAAAATGTGAAAAAAACGGGGAAAATTATTCATCTCTGAGGGCTTCCGTTGCGTGTGCTGCGAAAACGGTTCAAGATTGATATCGTGAACCGTTTTCGTAGCACATTGATATAAAATATGTTTAAAAGAATTATTCTTCTTGAAATGATCTAACAAAATGTCTGCAACAGTTTTAAGATTAACTCACTAGAACCGTTATTATGGTAATAACTTTTCCATGCGGACGAAGTCGCGGGCACAGCTAGCACACATATTGATAAGACTGTCGCACGAAAGTTTGTATAAAATTATTGAGCCTTTACATTTTCCTACAACTACTTTGCAAATAGATATTGTATAAGACTACAATTTCACAACTGCAAGTACATATAGCAAGCATATAAAAGTAAATTAATTATTGTAGCCTACATTCGGGTATTATAAGAATTCGGTTTCAATTGTCCGCATACCTCGTTCTTTTTGTAACTTTGTAAGTTCAAGACACGGTACATGTAAGAATTATGTTCGATAAGTAACGTTACATGTTCTGCTTTTCTGAGTTTTTTTTGTGTGCTGAGATATTTTTATGAACTGGAATGGTTTCTTAATATTTCTTGATATTCTATACGTATTGATTATTTTCCTGGGAATTTTACTTAGGTGTTGTGCTTTCTGATTCTCTTACGAATATAATATATTTTAAAATAAATATAAAATAATATTTGTCTTGTTGTGTGACAATCAATTAAGTGATATCACAATATTTATTTTCTATTACTTCAATTAGGCACTAAATTTTCATACCATTTAGACTTACCTAAATTTATTAATTGATGCCTAAAAATAAAAAAATAAAATCATATGGGGTGCTTAAAAATAAATAGCCAATTTTTTGTGTCACAAACTAATTCATTTAATAAATGCTTATTTTTTTAAATACTACGTATCTTAAACTAGGAAATTCTTTTTATAAAATTTTCAGTATAAAGCCAATTTAAATAAAAAAAACTTTATACATCAATCTACTGCTAACTCTAAAAAGTTTGTTGTATATCTGCTCTGTATCTTTGTGATACAAAAATTTTAAATAAGAATAATAATTACATAATTTTAGGTTAACGTTAATATAAAAATGTTGTTTTTAGAATTTGGTGACAAAACAGATAAAATAAAAAAAAATAATTCAGAACCTTCTCAATTGAGAACCTCCTCCGTTTTTTAACTCGGTTTATAATTAAAAATTGTTAAAAATATAAAAGGCCTTTTTGTAGTTACAAGTATATTATCATAATCTGCAGCAACATTTTATACGTTCTATGATATCTTCAGTTAACTCGGTTGTCGCCCTGCTGATTCTAAATCAATTGCTGTGGACACCCCTGCAAAGCAAATTTAATTCATTTAAGCATAATAAATGTGATACATATAACAATACAAAGTTAGTTGATACAAAATATATATACGAATTTATGCACACTTAAATTGATCTTTAAATTGGTTTATCAATATACTCTGATTTAACACAAATTCATACAAAATTTTATACACAAGGGTCCAATTGATAACCCTTTTTAACCGACCTCAGAAAAAGGAGGTTATCAAGTCTTCTGATTTTTTTTGTGGGAATGTTACGTAATTACTCCGTTATTTAAATAGAAGACAGTTAAAGGTAAACCTTCTACCAAGTGTTAGTTTGCTACTTTCTATCGACATTTTTTACTTACCATAACTTCCTCTTCTGCATTTAGAATAAATAATCTTCGCGAGCCAAGCTATGACGATTCCAGTGGTCAGAGACACAACGAGTATTAGCACAGGACTTTGAACAGGAGACCTGAAAATATATAAAGGCTTTCGTAAGATATTATAACCAGGGTTTTTTTAAAGAAATAAAAATGATGAATATCTTCAATACAATGTTAATAATGACCACAGAGTGTCTCTAATTATTGCGAGCAAAGGTGCAGGAAGCAGTTACTTTGTTACTAAGGAAATATATTTATTATGTAGGTAATTTAACTTACAAGTTGTCCAACGGACACAGACACACAAAAGCATAATATATAATAATTTAAACACAAATCCAATTAAAGGATAACACGGGTAACAATTACACTTATACTTACTCTTTGGTATACTCATGTCTTGTTGCTGCCGGTTCGCCAGGTCCTGTTGCCGGTGCGTCAGGTTCTGCTGCTGGTGCACCAGGTCCTCCTGCTGCTGGTGTGCCAGGTCCTGTTGCTGGTGCGCCAGGTCCTGTTGCTGGTGCGCCAGGTCCTGTTGCTGGTGCGCCAGGTCCTCCTGCTGCTGGTGCGCCAGGTCCTGTTGCTGGTGCGCCAGGTCCTGTTGCTGGTGCGCCAGGTCCTGCTGCTGGTGTGCCAGGTCCTGTTGCTGGTGCGCCTGGTCCTCCTGCTGCTGGTGTGCCAGGTCCTGTTGCTGGTGCGCCAGGTCCTCCTGCTGCTGGTGCGCCAGGTCCTCCTGCTGCTGGTGCCCCAGGTCCTGCTGCTGGTGCGCCAGGTCCTGTTGCTGGTGCACCAGGTCCACCTGTTGCTGGTGCGCCAGGTCCTCCTGCTGCTGGTGCGCCAGGTCCTCCTGCTGCTGGTGTGCCAGTTCCTGTTGCTGGTGCGCCAGGTCCTGCTGCTGGTGTGCCAGGTCCTGTTGCTGGTGCGCCAGGTCCTGTTGCTAGTGCACCAGGTCCTGTTGCTGGTGCGCCAGGTCCTCCTGCTGCTGGTGCGCCAGGTCCTCCTGCTGCTGGTGCGCCAGGTCCTGTTGCTGGTGCGCCAGGTCCTGTTGCTGGTGCGCCAGGTCCTCCTGCTGCTGGTGCGCCAGGTCCTGTAGCTGGTGCGCCATGTCCTGTTGCTGGTGCGCCAGGTCCTGTAGCTGGTGCGCCAGGTCCTGCTGCTGGTGCGCCAGGTCCTGTTGCTGGTGCGCCAGGTCCTGCTGCTGGAGCGCCAGGTCCTCCTGCTGCTGGTGTGCCAGGTCCTGTTGTTGGTGCGCCAGGTCCTCCTGCTGCTGGTGCGCCAAGTCCTCCTGCTGCTGGTGCACCAGGTCCGCCTGTTGCTGGTGTGCCAGGTCCTGTGGCTGGTGCGCCAGGTCCTGTAGCTGGTACGCCAGGTCCTGTTGCTGGTGCGCCAGGTCCTGTTGCTGGTGCGCCAGGTCCTCCTGCTGCTGGTGCGCCAAGTCCTCCTGCTGCTGGTGCGCCAGGTCCTCCTGCTGCTGGTGCACCAGGTCCTGCTGCTGGTGTGCCAGGTCCTGTTGCTGGTGCGCCAGGTCCTCCTGCTGCTGGTGTGCCAGGTCCTCCTACTGCTGGTGCGCCAGGTCCTCCTGCTGCTGGTGCGCCAGGTCCTGTTGCTGGTGCGCCAGGTCCTCCTGCTGCTCCTCCTGCTGCTGGTGTGCCATGTCCTGTTGCTGATGCACCAGGTCCTCCTGCTGCTGGTGTGCCAGGTCCTGTTGCTGGTGCGCCAGGTCCTCCTGCTGCTGGTGCGCCAGATCCTGTAGCTGGTGCGCCAGGTCCTGTTGCTGGTGCGCCAGGTCCTGTACCTGGTGCGCCAGGTCCTGTTGCTGGTGCGCCAGGTCCTGTTGCTGGTGCGCCAGGTCCTGCTGCTGGTGCGCCAGTTCCTCCTGCTGCTGGTGTGCCAGGTCTTGTTGTTGGTGCGCCAGGTCCTGTTGCTGGTGTGCCAGGTCCTCCTGCTGCTGGTGTGCCAAGTCCTCCTGCTGCTGGTGCACCAGGTCCTCCTGCTGCTGGTGTGCCAGGTCCTGTAGCTGGTGCGTCAGGTCCTGTAGCTGGTGCACCAGGTCCTGTTGCTGGTGCGCCAGGTCCTGTTGCTGGTGCGCCAGGTCCTCCTGCTGCTGGTGCGCCAAGTCCTCCTGCTGCTGGTGCACCAGGTCCTCCTGCTGGTGGTGTGCCAGGTCCTGTTGCTGGTGCGCCAGGTTCTGTTGCTGGTGCGCCAGGTCCTGTTGCTGGTGCGCCAGGTCCTGTTGCTGGTGCGCCAGGTCCTGCTGCTGGTGTGCCAGGTCCTGTTGCTGGTGCGCCAGGTCCTCCTGCTGCTGGTGTGCCAGGTCCTGTTGCTGGTGCGCCAGGTCCTCCTGCTGCTGGTGCGCCAGATCCTGTAGCTGGTGCGCCATGTCCTGTTGCTGGTGCGCCAGGTCCTGTACCTGGTGCGCCAGGTCCTGTACCTGGTGCGCTAGGTCCTGTTGCTGGTGCGCCAGGTCCTGTTGCTGGTGCGCCAGGTCCTGCTGCTGGTGCGCCAGGTCCTCCTGCTGCTGGTGCGCCAGATCCTGTTGCTGGTGCGCCAGGTCCTGTTGCTGGTGCGCCAGGTTCTGCTGCTGGTGTGCCAGGTCCTGTTGCTGGTGCGCCAGGTCCTCCTGCTGCTGGTGTGCCAGGTCCTGTTGCTGGTGCGCCAGGTCCTCCTGCAGCTGATGCGCCAGGTCCTCCTGCTGCTGGTGCGCCAGGTCCTGTTGCTGGTGCGCCAGGTCCTGTAGCTGGTGCGCCAGGTCCTGCTGCTGGTGTGCCAGGTCCTTTTGCTGGTGCGCCAGGTCCTCCTGCTGCTGGTGTGCCAGGTCCTGTTGCTAGTGCGCCAGGTCCTCCCGCTGCTGGAGCGCCAGGTCCTCCTGCTGCTGGTGTGCCAGGTCCTGTTGTTGGTGCGCCAGGTCCTGCTGCTGGTGCACCAGGTCCTCCTGTTGCTGGTGTGCCAGGTCCTGTAGCTGGTGCGCCAGGTCCTCCTGCTGCTGGTGCGCCAGGTCCTGTTGCTGGTGCGCCAGGTCCTGTTGCTGGTGCGCCAGGTTCTGCTGCTGGTGTGCCAGGTCCTGTTGCTGGTGCGCCAGGTCCTCCTGCTGCTGGTGTGCCAGGTCCTGTTGCTGGTGTGCCAGGTCCTCCTGCAGCTGATGCGCCAGGTCCTCCTGCTGCTGGTGCGCCAGGTCCTGTTGCTGGTGCGCCAGGTCCTCCTGCTGCTGGTGTGCCAAGTCCTCCTGCTGCTGGTGCACCAGGTCCTCCTGCTGCTGGTGTGCCAGGTCCTGTAGCTGGTGCGCCAGGTCCTGTAGCTGGTGCACCAGGTCCTGTTGCTGGTGCGCCAGGTCCTGTTGCTGGTGCGCCAGGTCCTCCTGCTGCTGGTGCGCCAAGTCCTCCTGCTGCTGGTGCACCAGGTCCTCCTGCTGGTGGTGTGCCAGGTCCTGTTGCTGGTGCGCCAGGTCCTGTAGCTGGTGCGCCAGGTCCTGTTGCTGGTGCGCCAGGTCCTGTTGCTGGTGCGCCAGGTCCTGCTGCTGGAGCGCCAGGTCCTCCTGCTGCTGGTGTGCCAGGTCCTGTTGTTGGTGCGCCAGGTCCTCCTGCTGCTGGTGCACCAGGTCCTCCTGTTGCTGGTGTGCCAGGTCCTGTAGCTGGTGCGCCAGGTCCTGTAGCTGGTACGCCAGGTCCTGTTGCTGGTGCGCCAGGTCCTGTTGCTGGTGCGCCAGGTCCTCCTGCTGCTGGTGCGCCAAGTCCTCCTGCTGCTGGTGCGCCAGGTCCTCCTGCTGCTGGTGCGCCAGGTCCTGTTGCTGGTGCGCCAGGTCCTGTTGCTGGTGCGCCAGGTCCTGCTGCTGGTGTGCCAGGTCCTGTTGCTGGTGCGCCAGGTCCTCCTGCTGCTGGTGTGCCAGGTCCTGTTGCTGGTGCGCCAGGTCCTCCTGCAGCTGATGCGCCAGGTCCTCCTGCTGCTGGTGCGCCAGGTCCTGTTGCTGGTGCGCCAGGTCCTCCTGCTGCTGGTGTACCAGGTCCTGTTGCTGATGCACCAGGTCCTCCTGCTGCTGGTGTGCCAGGTCCTGTTGCTGGTGTGCCAGGTCCTCCTGTAGCTGGTGCGCCAGATCCTGTAGCTGGTGCGCCATGTCCTGTTGCTGGTGCGCCAGGTCCTGTAGCTGGTGCGCCAGGTCCTGCTGCTGGTGTGCCAGGTCCTGTTGCTGGTGCGCCAGGTCCTCCTGCTGCTGGTGTGCCAGGTCCTGTTGCTAGTGCGCCAGGTCCTCCCGCTGCTGGAGCGCCAGGTCCTCCTGCTGCTGGTGTGCCAGGTCCTGTTGTTGGTGCGCCAGGTCCTGTTGCTGGTGCGCCAGGTCCTTCTGCTGCTGGTGCGCCAGGTCCTGCTGCTGGTGCACCAGGTCCTCCTGTTGCTGGTGTGCCAGGTCCTGTAGCTGGTGCGCCAGGTCCTGTAGCTGGTGCGCCAGGTCCTGTTGCTGGTGCGCCAGGTCCTGTTGCTGATGCACCAGGTCCTCCTGCTGCTGGTGCGTCAAGTCCTCCTGCTGCTGGTACGCCAGGTCCTCCTGCTGCTGGTGCGCCAGGTCCTGCTGCTGGTGTGCCAGGTCCTGTTGCTGGTTCGCCAGGTCCTCCTGCTGCTGGTGTGCCAGGTCCTCCTGCTGCTGGTGCGCCAGGTCCTCCTGCTGCTGGTGCGCCAGGTCCTGTTGCTGGTGCGCCAGGTCCTCCTGCTGCTGGTGTGCCAGGTCCTGTTGCTGATGCATCAGGTCCTCCTGCTGCTGGTGTGCCAGGTCCTGTTGCTGGTGCGCCAGGTCCTCCTGCTGCTGGTGCGCCAGATCCTGTAGCTGGTGCGCCATGTCCTGTTGCTGGTGCGCCAGGTCCTGTACCTGGTGCGCCAGGTCCTGTACCTGGTGCGCTAGGTCCTGTTGCTGGTGCGCCAGGTCCTGTTGCTGGTGCGCCAGGTCCTGCTGCTGGTGCGCCAGGTCCTCCTGCTGCTGGTGTGCCAGGTCCTGTTGATGGTGCGCCAGGTCCTCCTGCACGGCCACGTTCAGATGCCTTTGAAAATCTGAAAATATAAGTATTAAACTTCGATTTTTATATCTTAAAAAATAGATATACCTACCTACGAAATACTAAATTTATAAAGAAACCTTATCGTTATTATGCCATAAGGAATAAATTTATAGCTTATTAAATTAAAAACACGGCTATGTTCACTGTACCGTAAATATCATACAGTTCTGTGAATATTTGAAACACAAAGATAAAATTGTTTTTTTTTATAGGAGACACTATATTTAAAAAAACTCAAAATATACATACCCAGCTTTAGAACAAACTACTTCAGGTTGATTTATGGCTATATCCCTGAAAAAACATTATTTATATTATTAAAGAGCACAGTATAGAGTTCAAAACACTATTGTAAATATAATTACAATACTGGCCTGTTAGCTTAGTTGGTAGTGGCTCTGCCTTCTAATCTAGGGGTTGCGGGTTCGATTCCCGCCTGACACAAGTATTTATGCATTTTAAAAATGTATAATTTCTTGTGTTGAGTCTGGTTGTTTGTATGTATAATAAGTATGTATTTACAAAAGAAAAGTATATAAGTATTATATCCGTTATCTAGTACCCACGACACAAGCGTTTGCTTAGTGTGGGGCTAGATGGCGCTGTGTGCAATGTCCCGAAATATTTATTTATTTATTTTAATTATACAAATTTACTCTATGTATGGATTGGGTATTAGGTAGTTAAGTTTCTTATTACATTATGTAACTAGTGGACGCCCGCGGCTTCGCTCGCATTATTCCAGAATAAAAGGTAGAATCCGTTTATTATGACTCCGCCTGTATTGACCAGCCGGTTATTATGACGTAATTGCACTACGAAGTTTGGTTTTCATATAAAATTCTAAATAAAAAAAGTCGGATATAATGACTTCCCTTACAGTGACATGTTGCTTATTATGACCCATTTTTAATAAATTATGTGCGGTTATAATGACCGACATGATTCTTTACACCTTCGGTATTGTTCGTTGATTCCCGACGACGTTCGGCACGTGGCTCGTTTTTGTTTTGAATCTCAGTGAGTAATTGACGGTTGAAGGTCTCGCATTGTTTTTCGTTTGTTACTTCGAAAAAAATGTCATCTCAACGACGTAAAGCATATACAATTGAGGAGAAAGGTGCAATAATATGCAGATTAGAAAATGGAGAATCTAACTCATGTTTCGCAAAGGAATTTGGTTTGGGTCATTCGACAATCTCAATGATTTTTAAAAACAAGGACCGCATTAAGGAATCGTTCAATTCAAATGTTTTGAAACCGAAGAGGCTAAGAAAATCACGACAAGAAAATGTTGATCAAGCATTCATTCAGTGGTTTAAAAACATGAGAAACAAAGGAATACCTATCAGCGGTCCTATGCTACAGGAAAAGGCAAATGGTTTTGCCGCGCGTTTTGGTATTCTCGACTTCAATTGTTCTGCAAGCTGGATCAGTCGTTTTAAAGTTCGACATAACATTGTGGCGGGAAAAAGTGTCGGTGAATCTTCGTCTGTAGATCAAAATTCAACAACAAACTGGTTGATATCTGTGTGGCTGAATTTACGAAGACAATTTTCTGATGATGAGATATTTAATGCTGATGAAACTGGACTTTTTTTACATATTAAATGCCGGATAAAACTTTAAAATTTAAAGGTGAAAATTGTAGTGGAGGTAAGTTATCGAAAGATAGAATGACTGTCATGGTAGCAGCGAATATGAGTGGCAATAATGAGCAATTTCTTCTTCTCTAGAAGAAATTGCTCATTATTGGAAAGTCACAAAAACCAAGATCTTTTAAAGTTGTCAAATCATTACCTGTCGATTATGTTAACAATCGTAAAGCTTGGATGACGTCAGAACTTTTTGAAAAATGGCTTCGTGATTGGGATCGTGATTTGGTGAATAAGAAAAAAAAGATTCTATTGCTGGTTGATAATTGGCCGGCGCATCCAAATGTTACTGATTTAAAGTCTATAACACTTGTTTTCCTTCCGCCGAATACAACATCAGTACTACAGCCAATGGATCAGGAATAATACGATCACTCAAAATGAATTTTAAAAAGAACCTTGTGCTCAAAATGATTCATTGTCTTGATGCTGATGAAAACCACTCTTCTACAAAAGTAACGGTACTAGATGCAATTCTGATGGTTAATGATTCCTGGAATAAAGTGTCTGAAAGTACCATTCAGAACTGTTTCAAACACGCAGGATTCATTGAAAGCCACAACGATTTACCTATTCAAATATCAGAACATGAATTCGATGAAGAAGATGACATTCCTTTATCTTTGTGGTCACGAAACCTAAACTCAGATTCTTTAGCAGCACCGGAAATGTGGGAAGATTATGTTGACATCGATAGCGGTCTCCTCACATCCGAAGAACCCACCGATGAAAATATCGTACAGAACATTAGTGCTAAGGAACAACTCGAAAGTGATGGGGAAGAGGAAGTCGAGGAATCACCATTACCTACCGCAGAAGAGGCATTAAAAGCTGCAGAATTATTATCACGATTTGTCCACATTAATATTGAAAATGATAATTTGACCATAGCTATGTCTTCTATACACAATAGTATTAGAGACTGTTTTTACAATAAAATGAAAAAACAAAAGCAGACAAAAATTACAGATTACTTACAGTAAAAAATACACTTGTATGTGTTATTATAATAAAGTGCTGATTACGTGCAATTTTGATTTTGATTTAATATGTATGTATACATAGGTACATATGTAATTACATATGTACTATGTTTCTGTATTAAAATACTTAAATACATACATATTTACATAAAAAAAGATTTTCATTTCACATAACAAAGTTAGGTTAAAGTTAGGTTCACTGTCTAAGGTGATGTACTAACTGTAAATTATTGTTTTTTTTAAGTGTGAATGTATAATTACTGTACGTCAATGTTTGTGCACTAAATTAAAAAAAAAAAAAACGCTTTATATGACGTCCGCTTATTATGTGTTTGTCAATTAATCACTCACCTGAGAAATTTGTTCTGGTTCAAAACCAGTTTTGAATGTGTATTTGGCTTATATATGAACTCATTCTGTTATGTGTACCGTTATAAATAAATAATAAAAATAAATAAATAAATATAAATAAATAAATATTCCGGGACAATGCACACAGCGCCATCTAGTCCCACACTAAGCAAACGCTTGTGTCGTGGGTACTAGATAACGGATATAATACTTATATACTTTTCTTTTGTAAATACATACTTATTATACATACAAACGACCAGACTCAACACAAGTAATTATACATTTTTATAATGCATAAATACTTGTGCCACGCGGGAATCGAACCCGCAACCCCTAGATTAGAAGGCAGAGCCACTACCAACTAAGCTAACAGGCCAGTCAATTCCTTTCGATGTCATTATAAACGGACTCCACGTAGCTTATGTACCAAAAATGATGATTATCCGTTCAGCCGTTTTTGCATGATGAGCGTTTAAATAAACAGAGACACAGATAAACATACAATATTTCTAGAAATTGTTGAAACGTAACCCGCTATCGTAATATCTATAATATATATATATATATATATATATATATATATATATATATATAATATAACTTTATAATATAACTATGTAGATTAGATAGATAAATTATAATTTCTTACCCATTATTATCAAGAGATGTGTAAGAACTGTCTCTTTCGGAACCGCGGGACACCTAAAAATAAAAAAATATATAATGTACTAATTGTTTTATAAAAAAATCTATTCAATATAAAAAGAAAAAAATCCAAACGTTTGCAATAATCGTTAAATAAAATACACACCTCCCAATTTCCTGTATGAAATATGAAAAATACTTTATGGGAATTGCTTCATTAAATCAATTGAAATACCCATTTCCATATTGTTTTATTTTAGAAATAAGCAAAGCAAGTTGAATCATAGAATAGAGATATGAAACAAAGTGATTGTTCGAAATTATATATTATTCCAATGTTTCATATCATTATTTTAATAATGATATGAAACATTGGATTGTTATATTTGCATATTCCAGCTACTTACCGGTTTACGTTCTGGTGAAAACCTGTAAAAATATATTTAAAAAGTTAACTTCATGTATTTCATTGCCCTTGTCAAAAAATATGTAAATATCTTAAAGAATGCCAGCACGCCATATCTCATATTGTTTTATTTCAATTCTTTTTTATATTTTGAGACAATATTTACATATTTATATACAAAAAAAAAACAGCACACCGTCCATACTGTCGCTGTGCGGCAGGATCCCAGGTTGCTGGCAGTATTTCCTCTTTGAATGCATAGCCTCAAACGTTGAGGGAAATAGCTGCCAGCCCTGAGATCTCCTGTGGCAAAGACTAAACATTTGCTAATCTTTTTAACATTTTTTTTCCTTTTAATTTAAAAAATAACAATTACATATATTATTCGGTTAAGTAAGCGACTTCAATATATTTTACTTACCCTAAGCATGCGCAAAATTGCTTCATATCTAATATCATACTGAAATAAAAATATGTAGTTTAATATAAAATTTAAAACAATATTATACGTTAAAAATTGTAATCACAAGTATCTGCAGTATATTTATAATTTGTTTGTATTTTTATTAAATAGTTTGGTCGGATGGATATTGTTTGACTTAACTGGAGAAGGAGCTTTGACATAAAAAAACAAGGCAGAAGATATAGCTCGATTGAAAAGTTAAGTGCGGAATGGGTTTGTCATTTTATTGCCTTGTTTATTGCAATACAGTGTTATTTATCTGTTTAAATATTAATAGGCATTATTTTTTAACTTAATTGTGAAGTTTTGAATACATAATACGAGTACATACGCATCAGAATATTCCGATTTTGTAAAACTTGCGCTACATGTCTTTGAATCAGCTAAAACATGTACGCCATGGAGTATCTGAAATAAAGTAGCAATATTAAATATTGAACTGAAAAAGATATACCTTATGTTGAACAAAAAAAAATTGTAGCACGAGAAAAAATATACATTATTAATACTCTAAATACTTACCAACATTACAAAAATATCTCTTATCACAAATTGATTCATTTTGAAGATTTTTTTATTTTATCTGTATAAATAAATTATTTTTACTATGTGAATAAAAAAAATTAATAATCAATACAACATGGTGTCACTTTAATGCCTTGCCACACATTAAAATATTTTTCAAATTGAAATACTGTTATATTGTTCATTGAGCAGGAAAAAGATTGTTTATCCTATATGGATATTGGAATGCGATAATAATGAATTAGGGTTTTATGGATCAAAGGAAATATTCAAGAATAGGCTTAATTAAAATCGTTTTGTGGCCGGATACAGATATTGGAAATGTGGACGATACGTTAAGATGAGTACAGGCTAGAGCATTTACTAGTACATTTATGTGTAATGTAACGTTTTTACAAATGGTACTCGTACAATACAACTTAAAGCTCCAGATTCCATGTAATGTAACGTTTCTGCGAATGTTCGGCGTCATGCTTACAGCGAGTGTACAATTTACCGGTAATATTTACCATACGTTTGTTCTACCTTAAAAATGCTCGTGCAAAAGCTCGAAGTAATGTTACAGCAATACGTTTGTTGGTTTGTACAATGGTTGTTGTCTGGACGAGGCGGCCAACCGGGAGGCGCGTGTTGACTCGACCTCCTGATGATGGGACCCGCAGTGTTCCGAAACATGTCAACCTAATGATTGACGTAAGTGCTAGCCGTTGTTACAACTACCTAAGTTAAAACATGTCCTACGAGAACTATAATACGGTGCAATGAATGATTCTTGTAACGATAAATTGTGCATACTAACTTCTGTTAGTAGATATTTTATTATTATTATTTCTTTTTTTTATTTATTAAGAACTATACCTACTCAAGTACATAGGTAATAATTGTTGTGTTTATTTCATACTCATCTATGAATGAATGGAAAGAGCCTACATTGCACGACACAAGTTTCGACTTAGTGTGCAATGTAGTGCACCCAGTGCTTATTGTCTATGTAGTATTATTATTATGTTAAATTTGTATCCTACTTTAAGCAGGTGCCTACATAGCATTAAGATCTGTAACTAGTTATTAAGTGTAAATAAATGATGATGATTATTATTATTATTTACTTTATTCACTTCACACCTTCTTCGGCCTTACGCCCGGTATTTTTAAGGCATCAGTGGGGCCGTAGCCAACACTGAGAGGCCTTTTACAATATTATAGGTACTTAAAATTAAGTAAAAATTACAGATAGAGGATGTTAGGTATATAAAGTAACTATTGCAGACATGGTATTAATGTTACAGGCTATTGTGTTGTCTATTTTTTATTTATTATTATTATTAAAACGAAACGGCGAGCGTGTTCGACGGCTGGTTCGTTAAGGGTGATGATACATTAGAGCATATCATGGAGCGGCTCTTTGTTTGTTACAAATACATGCTCTAGTCTGTTCTCACCTTAAGATGTTTAGATTCCTTGGACTAACTTTACTTCAAACGTACTGCAGAAAGCTGCAAGAGTTAATGTCGGATGTCATAAGATGCAATCGCTCCCAAAGATCACTTTATACAACAAAAATACATAAATGAAAACCAAGAATGTTTTTTCCATTTTAGGAATTCATTGTCCTGTTGACGGTATAAATAGGATATCTACATAAATTAAATGTTACAATTATTATAATATGTTGTTTCAATTTCATGAAAGTTTAGTATTATTAACCTTAATTTTAATAATGACATGGGCTAAATTTAACTAGGAATATAACAGGGAAAACCCAAGCGCTTAGCCGAACGTGCAATGTGAAATAGAATCTATAATAATCTAATTTAGCAATATACCAACAGGTGAATTTTTTGCGAGGGAGTCATGACCCGCAGTCATGAGAAATTACGACTAAAAGAGAGTGACAGGCGAATTTATGAGTCCTTAACTCTATGCATTAGCATCAAACGGTTTTTTTTATTTTACTTTGTCACAAAAATATTATACATTACACCTACAAGATCATAATAATTCTATGATTGGTCTTTTTAATCTATCTTTTTAAATCAAAAGTTTGCAATTTTTTTATAGTTCGTTGTCATTAAAGATAAAAAGATAAAAGATAAAGAATCTTTATTGATAATGTAAAATTGTAACATACATAAGTATAAGTACTAATATCACAGAATATGCTACACAAATTACAATATCTCGTCAAATTGAATTTATAACATTTAGCTTTTATAAAATTTTAGGAGTTACATATGTCTAGTTTTATTAATAAAATAATGAAAATTTTTGTTATTAAAATCCTGTCAAACATAATAATAGGTATGTAATCATATAATATGTCAACTTAAATAAATCTTGGTACTGTCACTTTCCTTCCTAATTCCTTATAAAGTAAGCTGTTGGCGAGCAATAGTGACAAGTTTCCGATTTTGTCTGACTAGCTTATATACAAAATTTCATCCATCCTAGACCGTAATGATTGCCTACCATCAGGCGAATTACGGTCAAATGCAAACACATTCTTTGTAAAAAAAAACAGCATTCTAAGGTCTTTTGAAGAACCTTCATACATATGCATTATATTGACAGTGTATTAGTGTTGAAATCTGGGGATTTTACATATCTTTCTATCCATGAAAAACCGGCCAAGTGCGAGTCGGACTCGCGCACCGAGGGTTCCGTACAAACCTGCAAGGTTAAATATTTTGTGATGTAACTAAAAATTTATGGTTTTCGTAATTTTTCCTTTATCTATGCTATAAGACGTTGCTTCGTACCAAATTTCAAGATTCTGAGTTCACGGGAAGCACCCTGTTGGTTTTGATTCCCTTGCAAGTGTCGAAAATTTGCGGCATAAATGGCTGTATCTTTTGATTGCGTTGGCTTAGAAGTTTGATTTTTTCACAGCTTCAAGGGACAGTAGACCTGAGTAATTGATATACATTTCAGCTTCATACCTCTACGCGTTTCTGAGAAAAAGGGTCTTGACAGACGGACGGACGGACGGACAGACAGACAACAAAGTGATCCTATAAGGGTTCCGTTTTTTCCTTTTGAGGTACGGAACCCTAAAAAAGACTGTGAAAGTTACGAATTTGAAACATGTGAAAACTAATGAGCTTATCAATTTCATTAAATCTTGTTTTTTTGCCAATATTGTTTAGTTAGTTATTCTAAGCCCGAGTTATGAGCGTCAAATTCAAATAAAAACGGCAAAACGTTTGTGAAAAATGAACAATAGTGTAAGTGTATCAAAATGTGTAATGTAGCGTGTATATGATTTGCTTTATTCGTGTTAGCGGGCGCATTACCGTCATACAATTTGTGTGCTACCGAGCAATTTGACTTTATACTGTATTGGAGGTATTAACAAACGATACGATTGATAACTTTACGATGAGCCTTCTAGGGGCAGTTTTGTTACTTTAAAAGCAACAATTTTTAGTTGACGGCTTTCAGAAATTGGCGAAAAATATCAGTACCATACAAAAAGTTCAACACGACAACTATGGAAAACAAAACAATATTTTTTAAACTAGTACGGGTTTGCACTTGGACATACCTAGTTTGCCTAATGGTAAGCAGAGGCTATGGCCTAAGATGGAGCGTGCTTACCCGATAAGAACCGAAACTGTCGCTTTGAAAATCGCTGGATTATAGTGCGTGGGGAACAGAGAGTCAGGCAGGGAGCTCCACAACTTACACCAAATTCTAAAAGCCGCAGTGTTAAAGTTTTTGCATTTGACTTACAAAAACCACATTCAATATGTTATGCGTTTATAACCCTGTATAACATCATGCGCTAAGCGTCTATTACCTATACATACTAATTGGTGTATTAAAAACATTGTTCGATAAATACGTTTTCCCGTATCAAATATATATATGTGTAAAACAGTTATAAATTTATTTAAAGGTCACAGTTTAACATACCTAATTATAACCTAATAGTGAATTCCAGGTTGGAATAAAACAAAAAAAGGTTTTTCCTTCCTTAATAGCTTTTGTTTCATTTTGTAACACAATTATAATATTTAATTAGAGGCTAACATACGTTACATCTATACCTACAAATAATAAAGCTAAAGATGGTCAAATCCTGTACATGAACGATATTTGAAAATAAAAAAAATGATTTGATATACTTACTTAAAAATTGTAAATAGAAAACTTAAAAACTGCCGCTTCTAGAGTTCTGGCTGTATATGTCTATTTATTTCTATCACATAGGTCCTCTTATTTGACATAAAATGTTGCCATTGTAGAAATTATTTTCATATTTTGGATGATAAATATGTTAGTTACAGCTAATAAGATACCGGCATAAATAGTCTTGCTCTATTACAGTGTATAATTTAGTTTAAGATTTTAAATTTTATATTAAGTTTTAGTTTTTAGAATATTTAGTTTTAATTTTAGCAACGCCCTAATTCCCTCTTAACAGGGTAAATGTAAATACATTTAAGTATGTTTAATAAGGAAATTTCGAATTTAGTTCACAATACGGCAAAGCCGAAAATATATAAAAATATTTTATATATATACATAAGTATAAAGTCTTTAAATTTATATTGACATTATTCTTTAGAAATACATTCGCGACACTTCTAAAAATATTATACTTAATGGTTGTTGTCATTCTACTTGCATTAACACTATCATCAACACATTTTATTCTTGTTCTATAGTATTTTCTATGTACTTTGCTGAGGTTTTACCGATTCCAAATCATATATTGTATCGACATCTGCAAAACAAAAGTGCCTAATGTAAAATGTTATATTTGAGCTAAAGAATAAAGATGGTTTGAAATATTGTAGTTTATACAAATCGTATGTAGTTTGGGTTCTACCTATGATGAAAGGATGTGAAAGTATTGGGACAGCAAATTTGACAGGACAGACGTGCTCATTACTAGCATTGCTCATTAGTAGCACGTGTGTCATGTAATGAGCATACTTATTTAGAGCGTGCTCAAAAATCAGCCGACGTTTTATTTTCGAGCATACTACCTGAGGCACGGGTAGAGGGGGGCGTGTTCCGAGCACGTCTGAACATTGCTTTGAGCATGCTTATTTATGAGTAGGCTAAAGATAAGCATGCTTACTGCTGGCAAATGTGAACAGTTTGCAGAGCATGCTAATTTTAAGCAAGTTTATGAGCATGCTTTTTTTGAGCACGTCTGTCAGTACGGAAACCGTTGCTGTGAAGCAGGAGGTCATTTATTTGAAGACGAGGCAAACAATGTGTCTTTTTTGCATCTGTCATGTGCAAGCTTGTTATAGCTATACTCAATAATGATTTTGACTTACCATAAGTTCCGGATTTGCAATTCGAGTAAATTATATACGAGATCCAAGCTATGAGAATTCCAGTGGACAGAGACAAAATTAGTATCAGCAAAGTATACCGAACCGAAGAGCTGGAAAATAAAAATATACGCTATTATAATTATATTCTTTGTTAAAAATATAACTGTTGTATATTTTTATTGCAGGAAATAAGGAATACTTACTGTCCAGCACTATAAATAACACGTGAAGATGTAGAGGCCTCAATATCTTTAGATGGTTTATATTTTGTTGATGAAACTGGTAAAAGTGTGGTGACAACAGTATTTTTGAAGAATACAGGTATAGTAGTTGTAATCTTAGTTTCTTTTGGTGATTTATTTGCTGTTGTCGATACGGGTGCGGTATATTTAGAAAACATTGGTACAGGAGTCGTGACCGTAGTTTCCTTAGATAATGCTGGTACAGGAGTCGTGACCGTAGTTTCCTTAGATAATACTGGTACAGGAGTCGTGACCGTAGTTTCCTTAGATAATGCTGGTACAGGAGTCGTGACCGTAGTTTCCTTAGATAATACTGGTACAGGAGTCGTGACCGTAGTTTCCTTAGATAATGCTGGTACAGGAGTCGTGACCGTAGTTTCCTTAGATAATGCTGGTACAGGAGTCGTGACCGTAGTTTCCTTAGATAATACTGGTACAGGAGTCGTGACCGTAGTTTCCTTAGATAATACTGGTACAGGAGTCGTGACCGTAGTTTCCTTAGATAATGCTGGTACAGGAGTCGTGACCGTAGTTTCCTTAGATAATACTGGTACAGGAGTCGTGACCGTAGTTTCCTTAGATAATACTGGTACAGGAGTCGTGACCGTAGTTTCCTTAGATAATACTGGTACAGGAGTCGTGACCGTAGTTTCCTTAGATAATACTGGTACAGGAGTCGTGACCGTAGTTTCCTTAGATAATGCTGGTACAGGAGTCGTGACCGTAGTTTCCTTAGATAATACTGGTACAGGAGTCGTGACCGTAGTTTCCTTAGATAATACTGGTACAGGAGTCGTGACCGTAGTTTCCTTAGATAATACTGGTACAGGAGTCGTGACCGTAGTTTCCTTAGATAATACTGGTACAGGAGTCGTGACCGTAGTTTCCTTAGATAATGCTGGTACAGGAGTCGTGACCGTAGTTTCCTTAGATAATGCTGGTACAGGAGTCGTGACCGTAGTTTCCTTAGATAATACTGGTACAGAAGTCGTGACCGTAGTTTCCTTAGATAATACTGGTACAGGAGTCGTGACCGTAGTTTCCTTAGATAATGCTGGTACAGGAGTCGTGACCGTAGTTTCCTTAGATAATACTGGTACAGGAGTCGTGACCGTAGTTTCCTTAGATAATACTGGTACAGGAGTCGTGACCGTAGTTTCCTTAGATAATACTGGTACAGGAGTCGTGACCGTAGTTTCCTTAGATAATACTGGTACAGGAGTCGTGACCGTAGTTTCCTTAGATAATGCTGGTACAGGAGTCGTGACCGTAGTTTCCTTAGATAATACTGGTACAGGAGTCGTGACCGTAGTTTCCTTAGATAATGCTGGTACAGGAGTCGTGACCGTAGTTTCCTTAGATAATACTGGTACAGGAGTCTTGACCGTAGTTTCCTTAGATAACACTGGTACAGGAGTCGTGACCGTAGTTTCCTTAGATAATACTGGTACAGGAGTCGTGACCGTAGTTTCCTTAGATAATACTGGTACAGGAGTCGTGACCGTAGTTTCCTTAGATAATACTGGTACAGGAGTCATGACCGTAGTTTCCTTAGATAATACTGGTACAGGAGTCGTGACCGTAGTTTCCTTAGATAATGCTGGTACAGGAGTCGTGACCGTAGTTTCCTTAGATAATACTGGTACAGGTGTGGCGACTTCAGTATCTTTTGACAATAAATATTCTGTTGATGATTTTGGTACAGGTGTGGTGGTCTCTAATAATTTAGATGACGAATATTTTGGAGATGATTCCGGTATAGATGTAGGGGCTTCAGTATCTTTTGATGACGCATATATTGTTGTTGATGCTGGCATAGGTGTGGTGATCTCGCTAACTTTTGATGACGAATCTGTTGTTAATACTGGTAAAGGTGTAGTGGTCTCAGTTTCTTTTGATGATTCTGGTGCAGTTGTGGTGATATCTGTATCTTTCGATGAGGTATATTCTGTTAATGATTCTGTTAAAGTTGAAGACCTAGATTCCATTGAAAATCTGGAATTAAAAACATTTAAGGTATTTTTTAAGAATATGACATAGCTATTAGAAACCACTACGTATTAAGTTGTTTTAAAGTTGATCAAGACATTAAAGTATATTGTGGTGGGCACTACGGAAAGAACTTACAAAAAACAGAAAGCGAAATTCAAATTCAAATTTTCATTTTTCGCCTAAAAATATCTAGTTATTAATAAAGTTCATTAAAAATAAAAAAACACCTACCCAGCATTATAACATACTGCGTCGGGTTGATTTATGGAGAAATCTCTGAAAAAAAACAAAATTTATTTTAAAGAACAAATAATAAGAGCCACTCTTTTAAATTTATTCATACATAGACAGTTATAGTTCCAAAAATTTCAACGATTTCATACTCGTATTTTTATAAAACCAAATATAATGTATGTTTGTAAATCAATTTCCCGAAATTAGGAAAAATAAAATGTTTTATCGTGTTTGATAATATTGTATTGTGGCTAAATTTAAATGATTTCCTACTTACTTAAGTTACAGTTACATCGGCAATCGAAACACAGTTATAAACTAGTTCGGATGCCTTTGGATTTTCATATAATGTTATGCCATAAGTATAATGCAAAATAAACAAATAAACAGTAAGTTAGTAGTTATAACAAAGCATTATTACATTATTACAATGATTATATTATGATTGTCGTCTTCTTCTTATCGAATGAGAGTGGCCAACTCTGGTGTCGAGAGTTTATCAAGCCGCCCTTTGGGCCTCTGACATGGCATAACGACTGCCGTACTACACAAACAGCCGAGCCCTGCAATTTCACTTGTCATCCGACCCACGGAAGCGCCCAAAATCAAATACCACTTTTCGGTTACCCATCCAAGGTTTGACCGCGTCAACCTTCGTTAAACATTGGTAATCGGATACTATAATAGTATTAAGATGATACAAGCCGTCATTTAACCGAGCATTTACTGACAGATAGCAGTCAGTGCAGGTCTTCAATTTATACTTAATTGACATTGGAAATAGAATAGAAACTCTAATTAAATTTCTTACCCTCTTTCATTGAATGATATAAGCGGACTGCTCGTTACGGCAGCGGCGACCACCTACAAAAATAATGATATGTACAAAATTCCAAAATAAAAAAAAATATCTGTAAGTACATTAAAAAAAGTATCAGAACATATTATTTCTTTTACGCGTAGATACGGATATGAAGAGGGTGCAATATTTGTAATATATCAAACAAATTTCTCGTTTTCATCCCCGAAACATTTAAAATGAAGTATGAATTTTCTACATAAAATCAATGAAAACTGCCTATTGGTAGTATATATTTTGTAATTAAAATATCTTTTTTTTTATTTTTAAGTTGGACATTATGTAGTTTTGTTGTTTAATAAATAATTGCTGTTCATTTATTTTAATTTGCATCTCTCGACCTGCTTACCGAACTACTGCGTCCTGGTGAGAACCTGTAAAAGTAAACATGAGTTTCACTTATTTTTTTTAGGTTACAGAGCACGTAATAGAGAAAAACACAAAATCTAAATATATAAAAGAAAGTGGTGTTAGTTACACCATTTATAACTCAAGAACAGAAGACGTAGCTTAGAACCAGGAAACAGGCATAGGATACTTTTAATCCGTTTTTTTATTTAATTAATTAAAATCTGCTTATTTATCTTGTGCAAATTGCTACTACTTATAGTTGCTAATACTATAATTTTACATACCCTAAGTTTGAGCAGAATTGCTCCATGTCTAGTATCAAACTGAAAAATAAAAGAGTTTTATTTGTACAAACGACGAACAAACTTTCGCTATTTATTGTCTATCTTTCTATATCTATTTATATAAAAAAGCTGAAGACGGTCGAAAATCTGAACAATGAAAGAAATTATTTGGAGTTACTTCGAATTGATAGCAAAACACATACCAACATTTTCTAAAAATGATATTTGTTTCTTTGTTTATCTGTATCTCAGTTTATTTAAACACTCATCACGCAAAAACAGTTGAATGGATCATCATGATTTGGTATGTAGGTAGTATGAGGTCTTAGCAGTGTCATAGGCTACTTTTTAACTAGCTGATGCGCGCGACTTCGTCCGCGTGGAATAGTTATTACCATAAAAACGGTTCTAGTGAGTTAACCTTATAACATAGACATATACTGTTGCGGACATTTTGTTAGATTATTTTAAGGGAAATAATTCTTTCATGCACATTTTTTTGATATCTTAAACCGTTTTCGCAGCGCATAAGACCTTAAAAATGAATAATCCCCGAATGAATGTTCCCCGTTTTTTCCACATTTTCTATTGTTTCTTTGCTCCTATTAGTTGCAGCGTGATGTTATATAGCCTAAAACCTTCCTTGATAAATGGTCTATTCAGCACAAAAAAAATTTTTCAATTCGCACCAGTAGTTCCTGAGATTAGCGCGTTCAAACAAAAAAACAAACTCTTAAGGTATAGAATATTAGTGTAGATGCGAGTGAAGCCGCGGACGCTCACTAGTACCTATTGAATAATATGCCACTTGAGAACTTTACGATACATACGCATTAGAACCTTCTGATTTTCGAAAAATTGCAGTGAATGTTATTGTGTCTTCAGCAGCTAAAACACGAACGCTGTAAAGTATCTGAAATAAAGTAGTAAATATTAAACATGAAACTTTGATATCCAACTAAATATCGATACTGAGTTAAGATATAACGGTTATTTATTAATTTATTCGACCTTTTCATAATATTGGTAATCTCATTCGATTGCCTCCGCTAGCTGAGCTATAATTTTTTCTATTGAATTACTTCATAAACTTACCAATATCACATAAACAACTGGCGTTTTATTCATTTTCATTAAAATCAGTTATTTTAATATAATTAATCTGTTTAGGTATGATGTTACTGATAACACTGGTGAAATCAATACAACATATCACGTGGATGCGTATTAACGAACTAAAATATTTGCGTTATTTTAATTACTGTTAGAGCTGTTCCAGTAGTGAAATGTAATATTTTATCTTGCACAGATACCGGAATGCCATACCCATTATATAAATATAGGTTTCATGGTATAGGAAAATAAATATATTTTAGAAAGTTTAAGAAAATGTTATGATTCACAATAATTTATTTTATTACATTCATTATAAATAAACAACAAATAAATAATAATTACAATATTATTTTAGTCACTGAGTATCTTCCAAAAGTTAGTGTACCACCATTATCTGTCTTTGTTATAACATTAATTTATGTAGTTTCATGTCCGTCCAAAAGGTTGCCTGGAAGAAATCGCCTAAGGTGATAAGGCCGCAGCACTTATATTTATGTCTATTTTCGATTGTGTAATTTCTGTCTTTTGGTGTACATTAGAATGATATTCTATTCTATAAATTTTAATAAGTACTATATAGTTGTAAGCATAGATGAATATGTCGATGTACAAGTTATCTACGTCACTGTCAAGACCTTTTTTCTACATAAATGTACATACCAAAAAAAACTCCACGATTCAATGCTTGGTTCAGGCGGAAAAAATAGCAGACATCGTCACACAAACACTCATTTTTACTTTAATGTAATGACATGATGGTACCTACATACCTTATTTTCCCTTCCTTATTATTGTAACCCAAACCAAAGCTCATGAATAATATTCAAAATCGTTGTATTTCTCTCGCCATTGGAAAAATAAACCAACAGGGCTTGAAACGTCGACTAATGACCTCCTAAGCATAGCCCGGGGCAATAAGCTGGTATTCATAAATATTACAAGGGCTTTCAAAAAATATATTTTCTATTTTGACTAGCGGTGCTGCGCCATGCTACCCGCATTAATAGAGGATCAAAAGTAGCCCATGGGTTAATTTATAATTATTTATTTTAGTCTTATCCATGTCTTTCCCAAATTTCACTCAGTAAATCAGTTATCTATATAAGTGTTAATATAATAAATATTTTCTATTCCTAAGCTGAAGAGGGTCCAAAATCTCAACATAGAAGATATAAGAAAAAAATGCTTGGGTGTATATAGGTACTTTAAATTGATTATATACCTAACACGTGTCAGCAGTTTATATAATTGTTGTCTGTTTATTTAAACACGCCTCAACAGATCTTCATGATTTTTGGTATGTAGGTAGTACGAGGTCCTAGGAGTGTCATAGGCTACTTTTTTCCTGAAATAATGCAAGCAAAGCCGCGGTAGTCCAATAGTACGCAATACACATACATCCTTATCCATACTCGCACACGCTTACGTTTGTAATAATTGTTTGAACTACTATCCAGGGGACTTCAAATCTATAGTTAATAGGTGTCTTCTAGGTAAGCGTGTTACACTCTAGGCTGCAGCAAAGATTAACATCAAGCAGGCTGCAGTCAAACGTAAACCTATCCCACGTAAAAAAATAGATACATATGTTTTTGTTTTAAGAAACCCTATTACAAAACTTCATTGTCCATTTGTTCGTTTGCCACGGTACAATCTTGTACTTCATGACACTTATATAGCTAGTAAATTTATATTTAAACACATGATTAATATTTTTAGTATCTCTTTACCCGTATTGACAGACAGTAAAAACAGAATAAAATAAACTAACATCAAAGGAGCAAAGAATAAGAATAAAAACCATTTACTGTAACATGAAACCCAAACGAAAAACAACCATAAAAACATATATACAAAATAAAAATTAAAAGTTTCATTATTCTAAGTAGGGTCGCTGTACAACTCGCTGTTGAACTTTACTTTGGACAATCAAAGTTGTATCGCTGAGTTAGAATTCTACCAAAGCGGTAATAACAAGCCAGCAATAGCGATTATTATAATATCGTATAGATCCGGGGTCTGTTTCGGACAGGCCACTGGATTAAACCGTTCGGCGGTATAGGTATAGGCACCGACATAGCAAGGTAAGATAGGCTTGGGCATTTTGACAATATCTATCTTGAGTCGTATTTCCTCATGATTGAGGGTTGTGACTCCTCCGCAGAAAGAATTCGTTAGGGGAGTTCTCTTAGGCAGGTACATCGTGGTGGGCGCCCAGATCCTTCCACGGGAGACACATGTCCTCGGATATGGTGGTCCTCAAACATGTCGGTTTCCTCCCGATGTTTCCCTTTACCGTTAAGCCAATGCAAATCCACAATTAACTTGAAAGTACAAGTCATTGATGTAGGACCGTTTGACTACAGCCTGCCTGATGTTAAGCACCACAGTAGTCGTAGTAGTAAAACAGAAATTGACTGGTGCTACATCTAAGATGTAGCACCAGTCAATTTATGTTTTATGTCAGTGGATATTAGTTTCAAAGGTCCCAGTCAGTTCATTGGGCAAAAGCAATCAATAATTTTGGATAAACTAAATGGAACTAGTTTATTGCTACGAGTCAGTTACAGTAGCAGAGGGATGAAAGCCGAGGTTTTGTGAAACTAGATATTGAAATATGGTTTATTATTGTTAGTTGGATATCATTAAAACTTTTTAATCTTTTGTAACTGGATAACTGTTTTGTAACGAACAAATTTGTGAAAATATGCTGACTTTAAAGCTTTGCCCAGACTTACCTAGTCTTTATGTTTTCTATAGTATTTAAAATATATTTAGAACCAATTTTAACAAAACTGTAATACACTAGGTTATAAAATATATATAAATATATATATGTGTATTTAGATTAAAAAAATTCTGAATCATGAATAAGCCACATAATTCTGCGATAATTTTTTCGACATTTGTGATAATACTAGCAAAGTTCTCTATATTAAACCTTATATGAGATGAAATAAAACACATTAATTTACTAAAATATCTGTTGACATACCTCTATGAACAAAAATAGATCATTTTAATAAAATATTACCAATAGCTAAATTATAACACAAAAACCAGTCTTATTGACAACATCTTTTTTTGTAAAAGCCAATGATAAAGTATAGAATATTCTATATAAACTGAGGTAGATACCCCGTTCTGTGTAGCGAACTCAAATTAAGCGAATTAGCCTGGACGGCTCAGTCGCCTCGAAGCTGTGAACATACGTTTATCCCTTTCTCACAACCGGGTTTTATATATATCCTGATCTCTTTTACTTTCCTTTGCCACGTGCTAGGGCGATTTTCAATGAGTAAAACGTCTCTATTAGTAAAACCTCATTGGTAAAAGTCAGTTCAAAAGTGATACGATAAATTCGATCTCTTTGAGGTACCTGTTTATCGTGTTGTGAACAGTATGCTGATACCTTATTCGAAGAAAGACAATAAAACAAGCAATTAGAACAGATAAATGACCGCTGATTATCCAGTAACACGAAACTAGTCAGTTACCGAGTTCAAGCTATACTAGTTAATTTGATGTTGATATTGGGCCCAAGGGCCTGTTTTAGTATCTCAGGCAACAATGTTTACTTATCTGCTTACCTATATATTAATAACATACCTAATTATTAATTGCTTTTATAATTTGAAACTATCATGCGGATTGCTTTTCCTGGGTCTTATTAAATAATCATAGCAATTGCGATTTTAATTAAAATCGGTTAAGAAATTTATGATATATTATTATCTAAATATATAAAACTCAAAGGTACACTATTACTATTATATTTATTATTATTAGTACTGACTGACATAGTGATCTATCAACGCACAGCCCAAATCACTGGATGGATTGGGCTGAAATTTAGTATGCAGGTAGATGTTATGACGTAGGCATCCGTTAAGAAGGATTTTTGGAAATGCCACTTTTAAAAGAGTGTAATACATGCAAGTTTTACTTCTTAATGCGAGCGAAGCCGCGAGCACCAACTAGTGGTTATATAAAATCAAATTGCTACTTGTAAGTGACAGAATGTTTTAGATCCTATCAGCTAAACCTATTGTTGCGCCGCGACCTTTCTGGAAGGTTCACGTTACCACCTGCAGCTACCTGCGCGTACACATACACGTAAACAAGTTGTTTACCTCATTTTAATTGCGTTCCAGATTGTTCGACATTCATCATTGTTAAGTGTAACACAAAAGAAACTAATTTGCATAACAATGGTTTTATGGTTGTGTTTTGATCCAAGTAATACAAAAGCATTCGAGAAGTTTCTTACCGATATATAAACGGGCGCAGCTCGGGCCAGAGGACAGTTTCAATCAAGCGATCGAAGCGAACAGTCAAGCGATACCGAAGCGATATTACGAGTGTGAAAGTGCTAAGTGAAGTACTGTGTAGTGAACGTGTGTGCTTAGTGTTTTTCGTAGTACTCTACGTACTTGTGTGTGAAAACATCGTCGAATTAAAGGCAATAAATTAAGGCATTCTGTTTTTCCTTAAAAACAGCCCCCTATCCCGTAACATTTGGTGTCAGAAGTGGGATAAGGAAGCAAAATGCCTCTCTTGCCTCTGGATGACGACTCGGTGCGCACCAGGAACCAAAGTCGGGAAGAAGCTCGTCGGGCCGAGGAGCAGACGCGCCGCCGCGAGAGTATGGACAGCAGGCGTAATCTGCCTGGCGAGGAGATGGCAGAGCCTTCATCAGAGAACGCAACTGAGACTCCGGCTGCCCGCCCTGCTGCATCTGCTCCCGTGGACTTGTCGATACTGATGAGCATGCTACAAACAATTCGGACAGAACAAACTCAACAGCTAGAAGAACAAGCAAAACGCCAGGAGAGTATGCTGCAATCAATTCGAGCAGAACAAGCTCAGCAGCAAGAAGAACAAGCGAGACGCTTAGAAGAAATACAGGAGCTGCTGGGAAAGGACCTGAAGAAGATAAACCTGAAGTTGGACCAACACGAAGAGAGGTTGAACGAGACAGAGCTGCAGATTGCAAACGTTCAACGGTCGCTTCAGGTTATCAAAACTGAAAAGGGATCAATCTGTACTGCTGCTCCTGTCTCAGCGCCCAGCGGCTTTAAGATCACTCCATTTGACGGGATGTCATCTTGGGCCGCTTACAAGATACAATTCGACGCCATAGTGAGAGCCAACGGCTGGAATAAAGAGCAAGCGATGACTGCACTTATAGTAGGCCTTCGTGACCAGGCCCTGTCAGTTCTGGAAGCCCTGGGCGAAGACGTTACTTATGACACTCTTCTCGAAGCGCTGGAGCGTCGTTACGGTGATGCGCATCTGGAACACGTATACCGTGCTCAGCTGAAGGATCGAGTACAACGGCGCGAAGAGACCCTGCAGGAGTGGGCTCTAGAAATCGAGAAGATAGTGCGCAAGGCCTACCAGTCCGTGCCAGAGCTGGTGGATACACTTCTGGTACAGGAGTTTATCAGTGGTATTCGAGATCCAGAAGTAAAATCTATCGTGACACTTGGGCACCACCAGACCTTGAAGAATGCCCTGGTACATGCGCTGGAGGTTGAGGCTGTACGAAAGGATCATCGCTTTGAGCACATGAGGGAATTGAAAGTGACAACGCCGACGTACTACAATCGAGGAGTTCCCAAGTATTCGCCGACGTATTACAATAGAAGAGCTCCCAAATGCTACCATTGCCAGGTTAGGGGACATTTGAGCCGCAATTGCCCCAAGTCGAATCAAATTCCAGATGTACGGATGGAGCGTGATGGATCGTGGCGTAAACCAGTGACAGAGGAACGAGTGAGCACCAGGACTATGGAGCAAGGGCTGGCAGGTTCTGATAAAGTCCCGAAGGTCTTGGTTACATCGAGCTCGCAAGCGAAGAACGGAAATGTGGACGCCGTTTCGAGAAGACCATCTGAGGAAGATCGACTATATGAGGAGGAGACAAAGGAGACCATACCAGTTAAAATGCTGAAGATAGACCTAAGCGACGAATGGAAGGAGACGATCCAGTCAGCGCAGCAAGAGGACGCCGACATCAAACCAATTCTAAACTGGATGGAATCCGGAGCCACTAAACCGACATGGAGTGACGTTGCTGGAATGAGCGTAGTGACACAAGGCTTATGGACACAATGGAACAGTCTCGTCATTCACGAAGATGTATTGTGCCGAAAATGGGAGAACACTCGTGGAAATTAATGCCATCTGCAAATGATTGTTCCCAAAGTGAGAGTGCCTGACATCTTGCGACTTTTCCATGAAGGAAACTCAGGAGGACATCTTGGGGTGAAAAGGACCTTGTTGAAAATACGAGAACGATTTTACTGGATCAACTGCAGAGACGATGTGGAAGAATGGGTTAAAAATTGTACCAGTTGTGCGTCAGTGAAAGGCTCGCATATTCGGAGCAAGTTAATGACATCAATGAACAAATTCGAGACTCTGGCCGACAATCGTCTGAGAAAATGAAAACTCGTTACGACCGAAATTGCAAGCTAAATGGGACGGACCGTATAGTGTGGTGACCAAGATCAACGACATCACATTCCGGGTACAGAAGGGTTTGCGAGGTGAACCTAAGATCGTTCACGTGGACCGGCTAGTGAGATACCATGAAGACAATGGTGCTCGGGACGAGCACGTCTAGGAGGAGGTAGTGTTGCGCCGCGACCTTTCTGGAAGGTTCACGTTACCACCGGCAGCTACCTGCGCGTACACATACACGTAAACAAGTTGTTTACCTCATTTTAATTGCGTTCCAGATTGTTCGACATTCATCATTGTTAAGTGTAACACAAAAGAAACTAATTTGCATAACAATGGTTTTATGGTTGTGTTTTGATCCAAGTAATACAAAAGCATTCGAGAAGTTTCTTACCGATATATAAACGGGCGCAGCTCGGGCCAGAGGACAGTTTCAATCAAGCGATCGAAGCGAACAGTCAAGCGATACCGAAGCGATATTACGAGTGTGAAAGTGCTAAGTGAAGTACTGTGTAGTGAACGTGTGTGCTTAGTGTTTTTCGTAGTACTCTACGTACTTGTGTGTGAAAACATCGTCGAATTAAAGGCAATAAATTAAGGCATTCTGTTTTTCCTTAAAAACAGCCCCCTATCCCGTAACACTATTTTACCACCAAATTATGGTGTGCCGCTAAAAATGTTTGAATCGCTGTTAATTTAAGTTCAAAGTTATTTCAAAGGTTTCCATCCCTCTGATATCTCCAACTTTGGTGCCATACTTTCACCGTTTACTTTATGCAAAACTTTGAATTTTATGATTGAAGCCTAAAAATATAAACAGAGCAAAACGTTGTTTCATAATGTTGCTATGGCAAATAATAATACTTAATCATACGTTAAAAAGTCAAAGAGAGAAAGTCTTAGTTAATTCGTGAAGATTTATTCTTTAACAATTATCGATCTTTATTCATACCAATTTACCAACACATTGGTATGTACTCACGAATTTTCACTTTTCACTTTTTTAATATGTATTAGATAAGTATAAAAACTCTTTTTGTAGAATCATTGCCTATTGCATACGCAGAATCTATTTTTGAACGGATCTGCAGCTGCTCTTGACCATAATTCGCCTGGCGGTAAGAGATCATTACGATATAGAAAGGAGAGTGCTCAACCTATTGAGAACCGTTTCACTCTCGCTTTGAATACTACGAGATTTTTATTTTATATTTTGCTCTATCAAGTTATTTCATAAATTCAAATCGTTTTGTTTATTAACTGGCCACAAGCCACAAACACTGTTCCTCAGTTATAGCTTTACTTTTGTTTTAGTTTACTTCAAAGCAGGATTTCCGCCTAGGAATAAGTTTATATTGGAATAGGTATCTAAGCTTGTGTTGAGTAATTTACAGACTAACGCTCTTACCTACTTAAATACAATTATTACTACCTAATTAAACCGATTTACATATTTTTTGTTCGTTTTAATAATTATTTCTACATGGATTGAATTGGAACTTAAAGTTGTTAAAAGATTATGTAATTAATGATTAAATAATTTAATGGAGTCTTTGCATTCAAAGAGGAAATACTGCCAGCATCCTGGGATCTCTGCCGCACAGCAACAACATGGACGGTGTGCTGAACTGTTTGTAAATACCAGTTTCTGATAAGTTTTTCTGTATTTTTAATACATTTTTGTATATACTTGTGGTATATGTGTAAATATTAGTTAGTTATTTTTGTAAATAAAGCACTTCAAATTTAGTTAAAGCAGGTTGAATAACACAGAGGGAAAATATGTAATTAATGTGATAATTGTTTTATTTGTCATACGAGATATTATAATAAATGGTACAATTATAACCTACCCGCAAAAAAAACTTTCAGAAGACTTGATAATCTCCTTTTTTTAAGTCGGTTAAAATATTGTACGTGTATCAGACTTGAAAGCATAATTTAGAGATTCCATTCACAATTCAATCGTAATTTCATTTAACATTGTGGCCGTGGAAGGGTCTTGACAATTTCGTGACTGAAATATAAATAAGGTTCTAGTGACACTCAAACTACGTTTTCAGGAGAGTTAAACCTGAAACGTTGATAAGGATTTAACGTATACAAGGTTACTTTAACCTGCGCATATAAATTTGAGTTGTTTTTATTTAAAAAAAAGACAACAAAATTTCGTTCCACGCCTTTCCCAGTAATTTGGTAATTGGAAATTGCGCCTGTAAGAAAAAAAAACGGTTTGCAATTACAATTATAGCTATTTCATTAATTTGAGGGCTGACAACAACGACTAAATAAATAAGTATTTTTTTCCTATTTTGATAATCTTAATCATAATTAATTCATAAAGCCATTAAAAATAGATAGAAAATCTAAATGTTCACAAACAAATAAAACAAACATAATAAAATTACATACATAAACTACTTTAGTGCCACAAGTGGCCTTATTGCTAAAAGCAATCTCTTCCAGAGTTAAAAACTAATTGAAATAGAGATGTGCCTCCCTACTTATACTACCATTGATGTCGATAAAAGGAACGATAACTGGTAACGCAATTACGGCACTCGTTTACGTGCTAATTTGGTAAAAATAAAAAAGATTAATTTTGAAGAACTTTTTTTTAACATCTCGTTGATATTGTTTTTAATAATTATATTTGAAATTATTAGAAACTAATATGTGTTTGAAACTGTGAACTATTTTTCTATGAATGCCTCATTTATGTGTTTTAAATACATGTATATTTCCTTTAATTAACTGCTGAGTAGAGCTCGCTCGCTCGCGGGTTTTTTTTTATTGGAAAAAAATAGCCCAACTAGAGTTATGCCTACGTCTTTATACAACCATCGATAACAGACTCGATAGTTGTTCGTAACGCAATCACGGCACTCGTTTACATGCTAATTTCTCACTCCGCCGCGTCGACTCACGCCCAAAGTACAACATGGCTTCGTTATTGTTCTAACCGACGTTGGAAACAGAGGGTTTATCAAGTCAATTAATTCCTCATCATCATCACTAATTTAAGGGCGAGACCCTTGTCTGAGGAGCATGTGCCATATCGTTGCAGATCGTCTGCCAACTCCTTAACCTCCTTATACGACATTACACCCGCCTTCTCCTTAATTTGGTCTATATTTATGACCTCCTCAGCCTTCCTCTTCCTCTTCGTGCTTCTAGTGACGTTTTTCAGAAAGTCGTCATGTCGTATGATGGCCAACTTAATACCTCCTTGAGTCTTATTTCCTCATGACTTAGGATAGTGACCCATATCATCATCATCAGCCCGTTATCGCCCACCGCTGAGCATATGCCTCTCTTCTAGTACGCCACTCGTCCGGTCCTGTAGTGACCTCTATACCGAATTATTTTTTAAGAGTTTTCTGTTGTGTACATAAATTAATATACTATATTTACCAGTTCACATTAATCTCTCCTTGAGGATATTCCCTCCTTACTGAGAGTCGCCGAATTTCTCTCTTCGAACTCATCTGCCAAAATAAATCGTTGGGGAGCAGATGTATCGTGGTGGGCGCCCGCCGCGCCGCCCAAGCTCATGGGATTCAACTTTGAGTTTGAATTGTTACATTAATAAAATCCTATTTTTACATATATGTTGATGGAAGTGTGTGTGTGTGTGTGTATGTGTTTTAGATTCGTTTTAACTTAAACATATTTTTATAAAACTTGGTATAGATTAGATGAAATGAATATGATCAGAAGAATTAAATAGAAAGGTAATAAGAATATTTATCAATATAAATAATTAAATCCTTTATTGTTTAACCCGGCGCCAATGACGTGAAAATAATTTCAAAGACGATAACCTCGGGTCATATTGACCCGAATTTATTTTTCTTTTTTTTTTAAATTTATGGAGTCATCTAATATTTATTTAGTTTCTATCTAAAAAGGATTCTTTATTAAGCTAATAAAACAAAAATAAAACGAATACATCACATTAATCCATTTTTTATTAATTATTTAACAACACATGCAAAATCATCTAAAAAATCACAACATATCTATATTTTTAATTTTTGGTAAAGACTTTTTAATTATAATAGAAATCAACAGTCTTCTCTAGTTATAAAGAGATCAAATCAACTTCTTATCATGCAAATACAATGAAATCAGTCTTCTACTTCCTCATTCATAGCCATGGAACTACTGCAATTATTCAAAATTCAAAATTCAAAATTCAAAATTATTTATTGATGTAGATAAATGTACATACATGAAATGGCGGCTCTAGATACCAAACTAGGCGTTAGCCTGTATCTTGGTACCTAGTCCTTCCCAGTAGAAACATTGTTTGTGTACATGTTACATAAAATTGATAATTAAAAATTAATTTATTTTAATTTATTTAATTTAGCACAGTCTACAAATTATAAAATTGAATTATTACATTGTTAATATGTGTATAATTGATGACATAATAGAAAAGTAATTTTATGAAGACCAAAGATTTCGACAACAAAAAAATAAATAAATAAATAATAATATAATAATTAATATAATAGTTAAAAAGAAGGCAAGTTTTTTTTTTTTTTTTTTTTTAGGAACTGTTTGTAGTCAATACATTCATTTTATTACCTATCTATTAAAATTATATTGTCTATTAAAGTAATATTGTGTGTGTGTGTGTGTGTGTGTGTGTGTGTGTGCGAGTGTGAGTGTGTTTGTGTGTGTGTGTGTGTGTGTAGAATGAAGGAAGGAGAGATATAGAAGTTACACAGGTTTATTGAGCCTACCTATCAGTTTTTAGTAATGTCTCGGTGTCATCATATGTTAGGGTTTTTAACCACGTTGCGACAGAGAGCTTGCAATTCGTATACGATAGGGGAAAGATTTTTATTTTTGCGCTAACAGTATTGTAAAGGCGTGGTGCGATTCTCTCATAGTGTCTGGCAGCCAGAGCAGTTCTGCACTTGATGGTAGGGCACACTTTGTCTGACCTACGTTTGGACTCCTGTTCAGCTTTATTTATACACAATGACTTATGCTTGCGAAGTATAATTTGAAGGACAAATATCTGTCTCACAGTAAGCACTTCACAGTTGTTGTAGAGCGCTTCCGTAGAGAAGCGAATAGGTAGCCCGCACATAACCTTTAAGACAGCTCTTTGTGCTATTTCAAGATGTTTCATATGCGTAGTGTGAGTTCCACCCCAGGCACTGATACAATATGCTATGACTGACTGTCCCAGTGCATAGTAAACCTGTTTTAGTGTTTCAGAGGACGCAACAGCACGTAGTTTTTTAAAGACATAAAGTAATTTTCTAACTCTTGGTACCAAAACGTTCAGATGACTCTTCCAGCTTAACGTACAATCCAGGACTACGCCCAAGTATTTAAACTCTGAGCATCTTGCCACCTTCAGACATGAGCAGCCTGCCTCTGAACAGGGATCACAGGTATGAGCCCTGAGTTCGAAGGACTCTGATGGCTGTGATCGCGTACAACCAGAGAAGGCCATGTACTTCGTCTTGTCCAGGTTGAGAGTGAGAATGTTACCACTTAGCCATCTTGTGACGGTCCTCAACGCCTTTTCTGCGTTGTGTCGGGTTTCGATCCAGTCTCTACCGTGGGCCAGGAGAGCCGTATCATCTGCATAGGTAAAAATCATACACTTTTTTAGGTAGAGCTTGCAGAGGTCGTTAATGTAGAGTATGAACAGAGTAGGTCCCAAGACACTACCCTGTGGAACTCCGTAGGTAATAACTTTATCGGCACTTGTGATACCATCAATTTTTACACATTGACTTCTGTCTGACAAGTAATCTTTGAAGAGATCCAGAGCTAACCCACGTATTCCCAGTTTTTCCAACTTCTGAAGAAGAAGAGGAACAGAAACAGTGTCAAAGGCTTTAGAGAGGTCTAAAAAGACGCACAGAGCTTTATTTTTAATATCTATGTGATTAACAACATTATTAACGAGATCTAGCACAGCGTCTTCAGTAGACCTACCCCTCCTAAACCCATATTGATTAGTAGCGAGAAGTTCATTCTTGTTCAAATAGTCAATTAATCTAGTGTTCAAAATTTTTTCCAGCAGTTTCGACAGGGTGGTTAGAACAGAGATAGGCCTGTAATTGTTTACACTGTCTCTGTTCCCATTCTTGAATATTGGATGAACTAGTGCTTTCTTAAAGGCACGGGGAAAAACTCCGGAAGTGATAGACAGGTTATAGACGTGAGTAATCGGAAATATCAGACTTTCGCGTCCGTACTTGATTGCCCTCGAAGAAATATTGTCCCATCCAGTAGCGCAGTCAGCCTTTAGGCCAGCAATTAGGGCATCTACTTCCTTTGGGTCAGTGGGAAGGAGAACTATAGAGTTCACTTGACTGGTAAGCATTGACTGAGTAGGCATTTCACCAGACACATATTGCGAAACTGGAATTTTTTCAGCTAAATTTTTACCTACATTCACAAAGAAGTCATTTACTTGATTAACTGAGGACAATGGATCAGTGGCTATGTTTAAGAGTTCAGAGGACGCAGACTGTTTCTTATCAAGACAAGTGATAGATCGTATGACCTTCCAAGTAGCTTTTGGATTACGTCTGGCTTTTTCTAGCTGTTCACGGTCGTAAGTTTGTTTAAGTTTACGTATTAGTTTTGTACAGTAATTTCTATAGCGTGTATATGTTAATTTTAGTATCATATTGTTAGGGTTAGACTTTAGTTTTTTATGCATTTTATCACGTAATCTTAGACACTTTAGCACTCCATGCGTAATCCAAGGCTTTAAAATTATTTGTTTATGCGATAATTTAACTATATTTGTGTTATTTAGGATAGAGCTAGTAATAATTTTTATCAATATGTCCGCTGCAATACTTGCATCAGTACAAACATACACAGGGCTAAAATCAATCTTGGATAGTTCGAGAGCCAATGCAGGGTAATTAACGACAGTTTTGGTTTTTGGAACAGTTTTCCTTCGGGGAGACATATCATCAAAGTAGAGTATGAGTGGCGAATGATCAGTCACACGAGAGTCCAGTATGAGAGCCGTTACACGATCCTGGTTTGTTTTTATAAATATATGATCGAGACAGCTTTTATTTCTTGTGGGGTGATCATGGGTTGGAAGAAGGCCGTGCTGAGCCATAACGTAGAGATATTCTTCTGCATACGTATCATTTGTGAGATTATTTATGTTTATATTTACATCACCTATCAAAATGATGTTTTTAAATGTTGTCAATAGCGTCAAGAGTTTTTTAAGATAGGTTATAAAGTTAGTTGGATCGTTATGACTAGGAGATCTATAAATAGAAATTATAGCTGTTTCGCGATCAACAATTAATACGATACAACTGCAATCTACTGGACTTAAAATATCAATAATGGAATGAGTAATATTCGATTTTATATAAAGAGCAACCCCGTCATTTTAGTTGGCAAATTTAGATACGTAGCTCACATAGTTTTCAATAGTGGGGAGATTGACAACTTTACTCAACCATGCTTCTGTTAGTATGACAACATCACATATCAGGTTCATTCTTGCGAACATGGTCATTAACTCATCAAAGTTTTTATTTATGCTGCGTATGTTTGTATGAAACATGGAAAAGGAATTATGTTTTTTACTTATATGTTGGTAACAGTTTTCTGGTGAGCATATGAAGCAGTCAGCAGCCGAGAGAGAGTCAAGTTCAGTATTTATATGGTCGATATCAGCCATAGTTGCTTGAAAGGCAAAAGAGTGCACTTGGATGAGGATCTGAAATTTCGTTATAGAAAAGGCAAGCTGTAGTTGTAATAATTATGCATGTTGTATGAGTGGTATATGTATGAGAGAGGATGTTAGGTAGGATTGGAGTATCTGCAATGTGAGATTGTGTGAGGGTGTAAGTATGAGTGATAGAATGTGTGTGTGTGTATTTGTATTTTAAGTATTTTATAAATTTTACAATTTCTTTTTTAGGTAATAAATATAGTTCAGTTAGAAGTGATATGACCTTAAAAACATAATAATCATTGGAAAACGATAATAAATTTCTTAAGTAGTGCATGCGATTCTGAACATTTAAAATATAAATCAAATAGTATACTACACATGAGATTACCTGTACAGCTAGTCATTTGTTTTCGCTTAGTTTCGAGATATCCAACTCGGACGCAATGCGTACATGTGGAGCTCCGTCGCTCTTGCGAAGATATATTTTTCCATGTGAAGACCAGCAATACTTGTAGTTGTTAGTCTTTGCATACTCGCGAGCCAGAAAGAATACCTTTCGCATTTTTGTAGTTAAATTTTCAGACACGTAGATAAGTCTCGAAGGTCCTTCTAGTTTTAGGTTGCTGGTGTTTAATTTATTGTTCCTATAGGCCTTATTGTAAATCTTCAGGGCGTGCAGGAATTTTTCCTTGTACACGACCGTAGAGAAGTCCACAATAATAGGTTTACTAGGCGAGTTATTACTTACACGGAAAATATCCCTGATGTCCGTCCCTCGTAGTGGTATGTTTATAGCTTTACTGATACGTAGTACTATCTCCGCAAGATCATCTTTGGTCTCAGGTTTTATTGGCGGTATATTTCTAATCTCCACACTACTGGATCGCTGATATTTTTCCGTGTTCTCTAGTTTTTCCTCCAGTATTTGTATAGCTGCTAGGTTTTCCTTCCGTTGAGACTCCAGTGTACTAACTCTTTCAACAACCAACTCGTGTTGCTTTGATATAAAATATTGCAGTATGGAATCACATGTTCTGGGCATATGTAAATGTGGCATGCTGAACAAGTATGAGTTGTTTTTTTATCTTTGCCGTTGTACTGATTCAAAGTCGAGATTATCCAATGAATCTGAGTCCGCATCACTTGCCTCTTGTTCACTTTCACTGTCATTACTACGTCCTGATAAGTGATCCTCAATGTCAATGTCTGAAACTGCCTGGAAATCTTCATTTTTGGAATCAGACTCTTCTAGCATCGCCAAAATTCTTGCTTCGTCGTTTGTCAAAGACATTTTGTCTAAATACCTACAAAAGAAAATCATTAATTAACAATAAACACTAAATAAGCGAAAAAAAATAAGCCACGAAATCACTACACCACCAATGACGCTGGGTCATACTTACCCGAATCAATTTGATGCAGGTGTATCTCGCTGCGCAGGTGGCGTCGCACTGACCATGCCAGCAGAACGCGTAGAGGGGGGCTGTATCTTCAGCTATACGAACGCTCAAAGCACTAAATGGTCACAACAAATAATTATTAACGTTTGAAAACGCTTCGGGTCAATATGGCCCAGCGTCATTGACGCCGGGTTAAACTTACGTGTTACGTACGTATTAACTTACGTGATTGTATAGGTATAAGACAATAATAATGATTATGGAACTACGTTGGTGTATACTAAGCCCTGTACTAGCTATCAAAAAAGGATCCTGTGTTACAGGGCTATAGTATCCTTGCCGCGGCAGGCTTTTTGCTGCTGTAAGTTACACCTAAATATCCTTAAATATAATATATAAAACATAACAATCTGGAATAATAAATACAAGCAATTGTTGTGTGTGTTCAAATTCATGTATTGTTTGGTATAATATTAAATTTATTTTTGCATAATGCGTTTAATATGAACGTTTTATCAACACTACTACCTACCACTATGTATATTTTAAGAGGAAACTTTATTATATTTGTTTGGAATGTAGTATGATGTAACTACATTAAAGTACTTACAAATATTTGCAAAGACCAGCGTAAATAAGGAAGGATACTTGTTTACTCTTGTAATTGTTTTGTAATTTGATATTAATTACATAGCAACAGTGTTTTAGCTGCAAGAATAAACACATACTTCGCCATAGCTCACAATAAAAGTATTTTCCTTCTTTATATGTTACTAAGTGTTGGATTTGTGATGTTTCAGTGACAATTTCCTGTCTACTCGTAGTTTAGTACCATCCGTGTATAATGTTTTTTTTTCACAAGGAATGGGTTTGCACTTGACCGTAATTCGCCTGACCATGTGGACCGACCAGTATCAGCATCAGGATTAAATGACAAGAAAAGTAGGTACACTTTTACCTACTTGCTATTTTCTTGTCATTTAATCCCAAAAGCTGTAAAAAGATGCTCAACTATTATATCATCCGTTATTATTATTACTTTTCAACTAGTCTTTTTTAAAAAAATACTGACTGATACTGATTACATATATTTTTTGTAATACCGTGAGAGGAAGAACGAAACAATCCTATACTAAATCTGGAGTTTCAATAGGATTACTTAACTCAGCATATCACTATGTTCACTATAATACTGTTTTCATTCTGCGAGATATGTATGTGTAGAGACATCAATAAATAAATAACAAAATGTAAGAGAAGAATAAGTAACAAATCATTATAAAGATGACATAGCTTTCAGATAAATGAATATATATGAAAAATGTATCTAAACTTAATTACTATTTCCACAAGATTATTAAAGATCTACCTGTTTGACTATGTACTTGTATATCTTCTTCTTATCATATGAGAGTGGCCAACTCTGGTATCGAGAGATTATCAAGCCCGACTTGTACATAATTGCGTGATAACCTTGGATTAGCCACTCACACGTCCGGGACGCTATGGCTACCTAAAAAAAAGTGGAGTTAACTGTCGTTGCGACTATGGCGACCCTACCGATTTAGCCGCTTCAAATATATTTTTATCTGTGAAAATGTAAAAGAAGTTCGTGAATGTTACGCTAGATGGCAATGTACTGAAATGACGAGTCTTTTGGTAGCACATCAACACGCCAAGCAAAAATTGTGTTGCGTGTTTGGAAGTTTCCGTGAGTGCCGATGTAAAAATGTGTGTAATTGTGTATTTATTATCTAATTGTATTAGTGTTATACATTGAAATAATTCTGAGGACTCATTCTTTCAGATTAATCATAAGTTTTAATTATCTACATTCAGTTATGATGTTTTTATATGCGTTAAAATCCGCAAGCAAAACCATTGCCATTTTGACCTTGTTTGATTCAGTTTGTGTATGATATGATTAATATTTTAGTAAAATACTTATTGTTATTGGAAAAATGGGTCATTATTATCATCTGTGTAGACTTAAACGAAAATAAAACTATTAGGATCACACGGATCTAAATTTGTAGTCAGCGGCAATATTACAATTTTGTACGGGAATGGGTTGTTTGTTTTGATTTATTGTGCAACATTGTTTGTTTGAAATATAAACATATTTATCAAAAAAGCTTATATAACCTAGTTTATAAATAAAATATAACATTGAGGTAAATTAAAAGTAATTACGTAAGAAAATGTATTTATAAAATATTTTCCCCGAATTTCACCCGCATTGTTGATTTAAACTTTTTTTTGTATTGGTTACGATTATAATTTTAATTAGATTTTTATACAATCTTATTTCTGAAAGTGTGAGCTTTAGACAGTATTTTTTTAATCGAAGAAGAGAAAAATCGATAGTTTCACCGCGTCGTAAATCCGAGCGCGCGCGGATTTTGGCTGGACGTTAGACTGGATATTCCCGCCCCGGACGTTTGAGTGGTTAAGTTCATTTAATTTATTACATATTTGCCACAATTGCTAAGACATCGAAAACAGGATGTTATTCCCACTTCTGGTTTTCCTCATACAATCATCGCTACAATTACTATAAAAGACTCTTGCCAAGATCTGGATCACACAGCGTTACTGTTCTTGACAGTAATCAGTCGCGTCGAGGGTTCAAGATGAGATCTTTACTCTGTTTGTTTGCGATCTTCTGTGCTGCAAATGCCTTCCACTTCTACGAGAACGAGCATGATCACCCTGTCAAGGAGGTGCAAGGTGACCAGGGTACGAATGATCACGACCGCGTGAAGTACATTCGAGCTGTGATAGAGCCACACCACGTCCGCGACGCTCCGAGGGTAGATTTCCCCAGAACTCAACAGATACTCAACTACTTCGCAGCAGCCGCCGCTGAAGGAGACGAAAAAGGACACTTGGTTGCTTCTCAGTTCCGTGGACCTCCAGTGTGGTGGAACTTGTCTCCTCAGAACCCCCGCGTCAACCGCAACGCTGGCTACCAATCCCTCAACGTAGACTGGTTCGACACAGAATGCAAAGTGGCCGAGTATCTACAACAAGGTGGAACAAGATCCGTGAAGTGGGAGGTTCATCTCGATTACCCAGGCAAATCTAACAGACCTTCCAGATATCACCTGAGAGCAACATTCTATAACGGAACCAAGAAAGTCAATGAGATTGCAACTGATATCGACAATCCCTTCCTGAACCAAGATGTAGAGAACTGGATTTGCAGAACTTGTCGTCAGAGGAAACATCAAGCAGATGACTGTGTTCGTGCGAGAGCTTAATACAGAATTAATAATACATATTTTATATTTCTAACCAATCCAGTTTAAAGTCAAAACATTAACTGACAATCAAAATATCAATTAAATAATGCTTTATTTTATTAAAAAATGATGATAATTAAATGCCAATAAAATTAATTGCCTTCGTGTAATTAATCTCAAAATATTGTATCATATCGGTAACAGAAAATTGATTGACAGTAATATTTATTCCTTTTGTAACACAAATATGATAATTAAATAAATACAAATTGTACCTACTTTTCAAACCTTATTTTTATTTCTTCTGCGGCAGTCATAAGGTCCTTGATAAAACAAATAAAACAAATGAAAACAGGTCTAAATATATCAGGTATACATATATATTATGTCATGAACATAGAATTTAACCTCATTAGCATGTTAAAAAAATATTTTATTAATAGTACGAGTATATGTAGATATAGGCTTATGCAATGCCTAAGCGAGAGGAATGTAGAAACTTTCCTTAATCTGTGCTATATATTAAAAAGCATTTTATACACTGTTTCGCTTGACCAGTTAAGCTTTGATTTCCTAGGAAAGCGGTGCTGTCATATACCGGCCGTAATACAGCGGTCACTAGAACGTTGTCTATGTAAACAAAATCGCGCGGTTTCCTGGAGAGCGGTAACTGATACCGTAAAGTCAAAAAGCGGTGCCGCCATTTGCATGACGGCCGTCTTGTCGGTGTCAGAAGGTTTGGTGAACGTTTTATTGACAGCGGTGAAGCTATTGACACTTTTCGTTTGACGTTTATTTAAAAACTAGCTGTGCCTGCGACTTCGTCCGCGTGGAATAGTTATTTTAGGCAACCTCTTCAGCTTGAACCGTTTTCGCAGTGCACGCAACGGAAGCCCTCAAAGATGAATATTTTTCCCGGTTTTTTCCACATTTTCCATTGTTTCTTCGCTCCAATTAATTGCATCGTGATGTCATATGGCCTAAAACCCTTCTCGATAAATGGTCTATTCAACACAAAAATAATTTTTCTATTCGCACCAGTAGTTCCTGAGATTAGCGCGTACAAACAAATAAACATAAAGACGGCCGTCTATTTGCGTCCGTAATATTACGGCCACTATATGACGGCATCGTATTCCTAGGAAACCAAAGCTTTAGTCAATAAGATTTCTGTCTTTACCATGTTTTTTTTTTACATGGGATAAGTTTACGTTTGACTACAGCCTGCCTGAAAATATGACCATGGTATTAAACAACTTTGTTTAATACCATGGTCATAATTTCAGGCAGGACTGGCGCTGTCTGACCCTTATTTATGTTTAGTAAAATTACGCAACGGATTCTGATGTGTTTTTTAAAACATTATACAGTATATTTTTATGTAGGTATATCATAGTTATTACGCACATGTAACCGTGCAAAGCCGGGCCGAGACACTAGTCAGATAAATAATTTAAAAGTATTTTTTGTGTTGTTGCTTGTTGTGTGTGTTCAAATTCAAGTATTGCTTGATATAATATTTGAATTTATTTTTGCATAATGCGTGTAATAAAAACGTTTTATCAACACTACTACCTACTACTATGTATATTTTAAGAGGAAACTTTGTTAGTTTGTTTGGAGTGTAGTACGATGTAAACTACATTGAAGTACTTACAAATATTTGCAAAGACCAGCATAAATAAGGAAGGATACTTGTTTACTCTTGTAATTGTTTTGTAATTTGTTATTAATTACATACTGTGTTTTAGCTGCAAGAAATCGGTTCTTATCGGGTAAGCACGCTCCATCTTAGGCCATAGCCTTTGCTTGCTATCAAGTAAACTATGGCCAAGCAAACCCGTTATAGTTAAAAAAATAAATAAAAATAACAAACACATACTTCGCCATAGCTCACAATAAAAGTATTTTCCTTCTTTATATGTTACTAAGTGATGGATTTGTGATGATTTTCAGTGACATTTTCGTCTACTCGTAAATTAGTACCATCCGTATTATAAAAAAAAAACCGGCCAAGTGCGAGTCGGACTCGCGCACCGAAGGTTCCGTACAAACCTGCAAGGTTAAATATTTTGTGATGTAACTAAAAATTTATGGTTTTCGTAATTTTTCCTTTATCTATGCTATAAGACGTTGCTTCGTACCAAATTTCAAGATTCTGAGTTCACGGGAAGCACCCTGTAGGTTTTGATTCCCTTGCAAGTGTCGAAAATTTGCGGCATAAATGGCTGTATCTTTTGATTGCGTTGGCTTAGAAGTTTGATTTTTTCACAGCTTCAAGGGACAGTAGACCTGAGTAATTGATATAAATTTCAGCTTCATACTTCTACGCGTTCCTGAGAAAAAGGGTCTTGACAGACGGACGGACGGACGGACAGACGGACAACAAAGTGATCCTATAAGGGTTCCGTTTTTTCCTTTTGAGGTACGGAACCCTAAAAAAAATACAACGAATGGGTTTGCACTTGACCGTAATTCGCCTGACCATATTGTGGCCTGACCTATGTATGTACTTACCTACTTGCAATTTTCTTGTCATTTAATGCCAATTGCTGTAAAAAGATGCTCAACTATTAATCCGTTATTATTATTACGTTTCCACTAGTCTTTTGTAAAAAAACACTGTGTTGTGTTTTATCTTACTTCTTCACACTTAAATGTATTTTATTTAATGATAATTAATATGCAAATAGACAATTAACGATTCATAAGAACTTATGTATAGTCAAGGCCGTTGGTGGAATTAAGAAAAATATAAAATGGCTGAACTGACCGGGATGAAATTAGGTATAAAGATAGATTAGACTCTGCTTGCTGAAAATTGTTTATAAATCTAGATAATGGGGCTGAAAATCCAAACAATTTATTTAATTGAGAAATCTTGTAAGGGCAACCTTATCTTGTAAGGTTATCTTAATTGAAGGTATTTCCTAATAAAATACCTGTCTTTGGGTTAAACCACGGTTCACCTAGATACCTACGTCTTATTAATTATTTCACGCTGAGTTAGAAACGAGTAGGATACAACTGGACAAAAATGTATGTATCTAAAAAATGGTACAAAACTGTTTAAAATTTGGTCAAGAAAAATATCAGCTTATATTTTATTTTTATTCTTTTTTATCGAAATATCCAGTTAGTTGCAGGCTCGTCTTGTATAATTTTGTACAAAATGGGAACGATTTTTAAGCCATTCTTTTGTAGGTGCCAAAGATCCAAATTGAATTGACCGTACTAGTTTTACAAACTGACACCAGAGTTAACCACTCTCATACGTACTTACTTATTATGTCCATAATTTTATACAAGATATTAGAATACATTAATGTTTGAATACTTTAAATCGATAATAAAACACGTTAAAGCAGTTTTTATAAGAAAATTGTTTGTTTATCTGGGTCTCTGGTTGTCTGTTTATATAAACGGACGTCACGCAAAAACGGCTGAACTGATCATCATGATTTTTGGTGTGTAGGTAGTATAAGGTCTTAGGAGTGTCATAGGTTATTTTTTATCCTGAAATATTGCGAACGAAGCCGCGGGCGTCCACTATTAAACAAAAATATCAATTAGTCAACTGACAACTTGATTTCTCAGTCATAAACCGTTCCAAAAGTTAATTTTCCCTTGTAACCAAGCTCAAAAGCGCTTTTATAATAAGATCTTGAAATATCAAGAGTCTTCCACAGAAGCGGGCAAAGTTTCTCAATGAAATGTCATCAAAAGTATCGCCATCAAAAGAATCTGTAATCTCTCTCGCTGATTGCTGACAAGATAGGCTGCTTGGAAATGGTATCAACTATGGTTTGGTATATTTACAGGGTTATTATTTACAAACATGTGAGTATTTGGGTCTTTAAAGCTGGTATATGTTCCTTATAGGTGGGTATGCATGTTACACCCTAGGCTGCAGCAATGCTTAACAATAGGCGGGCTGTAGTCAATCAAAAACTTGCCCCACGTAAAAAAACCGCTTGGCTTCAATTGGGTTTTCATTGGAAACGATGGCGTTTTATGGGATTTAACGATTATATGTACATACTTCCAAACTAAAACTGACGATTGTCGTAGCCCCATTGTCACGTAGTAGCGTCAAAGAGAAAAAAAACCAACACATAATTTTCCATTTCTTAATTAATTAGTTACTAATCCGATTATGTAAATACTAGTCAGGAAGGTAAATTAATTAGTTTAACCACTATTCATTGGAAATGTTTTGAATATACGACTAGTGGGTGCTCGTGGCTTCGCTCGCATTAAGAAGTAAAACTTGCATCCCCTATTTCACCCCTTTAAAAGTGGCATTTTCAAAAAGGCTTTTAGCGGATGCCTAAGTCATAATATCTACCTTCATTCCAAATTTCAACCCAATCCGTCCAGTGTCCGGGCTGTGCGTTGATAGATCCCTATTAGCAGTCAGTCAGTGAGTCACCTTTGAGTTTTATATATATAGATTCCGGTGATATGTATACGTGTTTTAATCATAGCTATGTGATGATTATCATACATTTTGTGAGAAAAAAATAATGCTAAAATAATATTCTGAGTAAGTATATGATATATCAATAAAATTATGTTTAGAGGCTACTAACAATCTATATTTATTTACAAGGGTTTCATAGAAATAGGAAACCAATAGGCGCTATAGAATATCCGTACAAAGTTTATTCATACAAACTCAAACATATTCAATATTATTCATTACTTCCTCATTATCGACTGAAATGTAGCTATCAATAGACGCGGTTCATTCATCGATTTATCTTTGTTTACTAAAATAATTTATGCAAATCAATGAACCAGACATAAACAAAACAAACGCCTTATCTAATAAGTTCACTCGCATTTTGCACATTGGAAAATACGAGGAAAACCGAACGCATACGTTTTCCTTGTCAAAGATCATTCCTTTCAATCTAACACAATATAAAAGAGGGAGTGAGAGTTATCATCTTCAGAGTAGCGGTGTTCTTTGCCGTGAGCAGTTGTAGGTACTTCAAAATGCAGTCAACTCGTATTTACCTAATCGCGCTTCTTGTCGGGGCCGCCTGCGCCCGAGAAATTCACTTCAATGAACGCAACATGCCCATACGGACTGTTCACACTAGCTACGGTCAGGGAGACCACGAGAGGGTCACGTTCCTCCGCGCAGTCATCCAGCCCCACCATATCAACAACAACGACAGAATAAACTTCCCCCATTCCGGATACTTGAACGAATATTTCGAAGAAGCGAGAGCGCCTGACGACGAGCGCGGTCATCTAGTCGGATCCCAGTTCTCAGGACCAGCTGATTGGTACAACCTGTCTCCACAGAACGCTCGCGTCAACCGTAACGCTGGCTACCAATCCATCACCACTGATTGGTTCGGGACGGAGTGTGAAGTGCGGAGGTTCCTCAACGAAGGCGGTGACAGGTCCGTGCTGTGGGTGGTGAACATGAACTACGTGGCGGACTCCAACCGTCCTGACACGTATCGTCTCCAAGCGTCCTTCTTTATTGGAAGAAACTGGCAGTACAGCATTGATACGACTATTCACAACCCATTCGTGAGTGAAGATAGCACTTTCTGGATCTGCAGGCAATGTCGTAGCAACAGGCACCAACACGACGAGCTGCGCAAACGCGGGGAGGGCTGCTCTATTGCTTAAACGCGTAAATAATGTAACCCCGTTCTATGTACATGTCATTTGTTTTCCGTTTTTTGATATAATGATAAAGGCCGATTTTATTGTTACAATCAACCTGTATTTGATTTTTATGCATGGCATATTTACTGAAGGATTTTTAATCTAACCGCTTACTTATTCAAAACGATTCAACGGTTTAACTGTTAACCAGTTATTTATTATTTATAAGGTAGTCAGAATTAATAAATAATTCACTTATTATATTATATTGTATTTTGATGCATAAATGAAAATTGGTGTATATCACATTATTGTAAGAGTATATACATAGTCCAAGTAAAATTTTAAGATACAGATTTGTTTGTAGACTATTGAATACAGTTTTAGAAACTTAGCTCTCTTTTAGAAAAGTCGTCGCTCTTCGTAGTTTGTGAAATTTACGAGAAGGTATTAATTTTAGTGGCATTTATTTAGTTTTCTTTATGTTTTGAGTTTGTATCACAAAATTTTAATTAAAGCGCTGAGATTTTTTATGGTAGTTTTTGTTTCTAACGTTGTTGTATTTACCAATATATATTTTTTATTGATTCTCACTTAGTAATATAAAATAAGTGATTCCATAAAAGTTCATATTTTTACAAGGAATGTACTTACGTTTGATTACAGCGAGCCTGATGTGCATCGCTGTGGTCTAAGAAGTAGCACGCTTGTCTAGAAGAAATCCTACTCTACTACAACTACGTACTGTGAAAAGTTTCTGAAAAAATAAGAAACTGGATTTCAGAAATTTTTCAACATATCAACCAAAACAGCCAAGCGTTCATATATGGGGAAAATACGTTGAAATGTGGCGAAATACAAAAGAATCGTGTTATCCGAGATCGTATTAGTTACGAGTACGTAGCGAGTTTCCAGCATTAAACCTGCTAGAATTTCAGCAAACTCACTAATCTAAGTGAATAGACTACGTGAGGTCTTACTGATGGCACTCGCTTTTGTTGTCATTACGTAGTAAGTTGGGTTGAGTGACATTTAAGTACATATATTATGTATGTAAATGTTGATATTTATAGTATGTATTGTTAGCTACATTTACATTAGTAACAAAGCATACGATGACTTTCTTATTACTTCACTTGTTGACAACTAAAATAGTTACTATTCTCTAAGAACAAACTTAAGTTTGTGTACTTTTATTTCTTCTAATAGTTTACGAGTGGTTAACTTTAGTATCGAAAGGTTTCGTACCGCCTCGAGGGGTTTCTCACATGGTTTAACGGCAGTCGGGACGGCCAAAAACATAACGAGAAATCTGACCTATGAAAAATTGAGCAAGCAAGAAACACTAATTTAAGCAAGCTATCTAATTAAACGTGGAAGCGTGGAAGGACCTAAGCGCCCACCACGATGTATCTGCCCAAGAAAACTTCCCTAATGAATTATTTCAGCGGGGAGTAACGACCCTCAGTCATGAGGAAATACGACTCAAAGAGAGAGAGAGAGATCTAATTAAACATTATGGTCACCCATGCAAGAAATAAGCGTCCTGAAACTTGCGTTAGTAAAACTTGCGTTACTCGCACGTGAGCTACGGGCTCTCCATACAATTCTATAAATACATTGAACTGACCCAAAAAACCTCTCAAATATATCCGAAGATCTTAAGTTTAATAAAGTTGTACACAAGAAGTTTGACCACAAATACCCATCAAAAAGAAACCTTCAAACAATCTTCGGAACCCGTACAGGATTTACCGCAAACGGTAAAAGCTGTAGTTAATCGTGAATCGAGCTTTTGGGTCCGGTAAACGTGACCCGGGTGAACATCGGACGGTTTACGAATCCACACACATTTGGACAGAACACTTGCGCGGGGTTTAAAACATTATTTATTTTTAATGCGTGTTAATAGTCAGCCGTGTGGCTGACTTTATTAGCTTACGCGTGTTTTTTTATCCTACGGTGCATATATTATTATTATAGATTCTTATGTGTATAGTATGTCTGGCAAAACATATTTTGCAGCTCAGATAAACCGATTTAGTTTTTTATTTTGTATCAAAAATTAACTTCGAAAGGGTTTTACTCTCTTACCATCAGCTAACTTATCATCAGCACTATAATTGAAGTCTTGAAAAATGCAGTTTCTATTATACGAAGAATTACACTTTCTATAATAGTTTAAAGTTCTGTTATTTATCTGTTACCATTTTGCGTCGGAAAATGTTGTTTCAAAAATACAACACTCTATTAGCTTTGGGAGTTTCCATTTAGAGCACTTACAAATTAATGGACGCTATTAACCTGACAATTCGTTAAAAATTCGAATAAAAATACGATTTTTCGCAAATTGGGACGATTCAATCAAATATCCTAATTGCTATTGAATTCCTACTGTGGGGTTTCTTTTTGCAAATATTTGCGTATTGTTTCAGGTCTGAAAATCCAATTAGTTTGTGTATGAAAGTACTAATACTTTCATAAAAGTATTATTCTAGTACTATCAGGTTTACGCTAAATAAAAAAACTTATAAAACCTGAGTCCGGTGCGCTGGTAAAATTTAGTACTTACCCACAAGACCAAAGAAGAAGAAGATATTCAGTTCATACACATAATGTGAAAAAAGTACTATCCATAAAAGAGTTAATAAAAGCAAACTTGTTTGATATCATTTTTTGTTATTATATCATAACTAATAAATAATCTTCAAAAAATTTCTTTTTTTTTATAAAAGGAGTAAAAATAAAAATTATGCCTATAATATAGTCTTATTTTGATTATCTGTAACGTCAGCCAATAATTTGTCCCAGATACGAAATGAAACTTTTTATTTGGCCATCTTTTATCATCATCTTTAGTTTATTGCGGGCCCGGTGTTTTCCTGTTTCCCCTCATTTTCTTGGCCGCGCATGCTCCTCGTATTTGTTAGAAATTTGTTTTCATTTCTATTTATTAGCTTGTATGGAATGATGACCTGGGTTGCCTAGATTGCGTTTCTATTTAAAAAAATATCATAATTTTTACTCTCAAATGTGCATTAATGGTGTGTCATAAATGAAGTTCATTAAACATCAAGGTATCTACTTAAAAGAAACAAAAATCGGTACTTGAAATACGTTACTCAATTTAAAATGGTTGTATGTTTACTTAAAAACAAACAAACAAATCAAACTATTATAATAACTATCATAATTATTGTATAATAAATATGTATTTACAAGAGCAAAGTATATTAGTATTTATCCGTTATCTAGTACCCACGGCACAAGCGTTTGCTTAGTGTGGGGCTAGATGGTGATGTGACCCGGAATATTTATTTATATTATTCTATTATTTAATAAAAAAAACAAACTACGAACATTTATCAGAATTACAGTAGTAAAAGTTTTAATTTAAACACATTTATCAACTACCTTTCAAAAGATCTCGTTACTTATCTCCTACTACTTACCTACTAACTCCATCAGTCCTGGACTTAGTACAAAAATACCAGAATTACATACACAAGATTGTAAGCCGTAATCTTGTAAGTCTACATCTTCCTTTAGCAATCCATCAACAGAGTTCTCTATACGACCTACGTATTGTCGAGTAAATTCCTATTCACAACAGCAACAATACCTACTGGCCGTATAAACAGTATCGGAACTGCAAATTGTTTTAATTATTTTTATAAATAATTCTAGAAATGTTTCTATGCATATGTACAAGCACTTAAGTACGCTTAATTAATTCTTTTAATGTCAATAAACAAATGATGCATTGATATCGGTTTAATTAAAGTATTTAATCTCCGACTGAATATAAAGCCGATGATATAACAAAAATGGGATATATATATTATTTGGTTACGTTGAATCATATAGATCCATTTATTTACTTCAGTTATAGAACTTATAAGCAAATCGATTTATAAAAATCACAGCGAATTTACAATTTTGTATTCAATCAATTAAATCAACTCAATAATACCTACTTATACAATTCTCAATTATTTTAATCAAATTTAGAAATCGATGTGAATCTAATTGATTTGAAAATTATTATATATTTTTTTGAAATGAAAATAAAAGCTATTGTCATCATACCAAAATTATCTCAGTTACACATACACACATACAATTCGCAGATTCGATACTGTTCGCAGAACTCCCAACAATACCTCAAAGGCACGGTAAGATTACTCCAGATAATTACTTTACCCATACAATCTGCAGAGTGTACCATCAAATCCGTTCTATCTGTGTACAATATATACAGCTATGTATGTATATGCCATCTGTTGAGGCTTCATGCTGAAACAATGCTACTTGTTGCATGTCATAGTCAGAGAGGTGGGGGACAGTGTCTTAAAGTTTCAAAGCAAACATGTTGATTGTTTAGCATCTAACGAGATTATTGAGGCAAATTTTAATAAATAACTACCAACACTTTTATGTGTAAATTCAGATAGATTTTCTGTTTGTTTTGATCAATAAACACAAGTTTTATTTAATAAATAATTAGGAAAATGTAGTAAAATAATTAAACCTCCATTTAATAAAAAAGAGAACGAAACATAACTGAGAACAACATAAATTATAATTAGGTATGCAACGAATAAAAAATAAAATCTATATCAAGTTCGTATAAAAAACATTAAATCAAAAGCGGACGCCCTGAGAATTTGGTTGCAAGGATACGTATTATTATTATTACACAACATGGACAAAAGTAACTAAACTAAAATTTTATGGTCAAGATTCATCATTTCAATGACTATATTTTGCGAATAGCATAACACCAACGGTCAACTTTTATAACACAAAATAATTAATCAAAAAGATCTCTATAAAATCGGGGATATTGATTTTGTCGGCATTGGTCATGGATTGGAGTGTTAAAATTTTTCACATAATATGTAAATTAACACAAGCACTTTGATTTTTGAAAGATTATTAGAAACAAATTCGTAGTTTTGATTTTTAAAAAACATACTGTAGTATTTACAAAAATATATACATACATATATAAGCAACAAATCTAAATCAAATATCTTTTTCCGTGGATATCTTAGTAAAGTTGTTGTACACCTCCTAGACTACACTGCGCCCAAAGTAAATATAGCAAGACGTGCATTCGACTAATGGAAAGGCCTTAACGGTGCTTAGCGAGAAGTTGAATGGCAAACGACCCAGGATCGAATATCGAAACTTCTAGCTAGATTATTTTAGCCTCTCTTTGGGTCGTATATCCTTATGACTGAGGGTTGTGACTCCCCAGCAGAATTTATTCAAATTCAATTCAAATTCATATGTTTTTATTAACTAAAGAAATTCGTTACGGGAGTTCTCTTGGGCAGATATATCGTGGTTTGTACCCAAGTCCAAGCTTATAACGAATAGTTTAGTCATATTATATTTAACTAAGTAATTTCAAAGTAGGATATTAGTTTAATTAACACGAGTGTGTGTTTTTATCCGCCATAACAATTCATAAGGAAAGAATGTGCTATATATATATTTGCCTTTAACTTAATATTATAACATGTAAAATACATTCCTCGTATAAAATCAGTTACAAAGTTATCAACGGCATCTTTCCCCATATTAATAAGTTATCTGTAATACTAAAAGCTGAATTCACAAAGTTCCCTTATGAGTGAAGTAATACTGAGAAACTTTAAGTTACGTCGTGTTTCTGTAGCTAAGTAATTTGCTAAAAGCATGCACTGCACTTAATGCATGTAAGTTTATCAGATAAGTTTGAAATAAGGTTGTGTAACTAATAAGCTGGAGAGGAGGCCTATACTCAGCAGTGGATGAACACGGGCTGACATGATGATGATGAACCATTAATGTTTGTATATAATATATACCTAAGTACTTATATCATAGAATATACTACACAAATTACAATATATCGTCAAATTGAATTGATTACATTTAGCTTTAAAATTTTACAAGGTATAGTCATGTATAAAAAATTAAGTATAAAAATGTACTGTTGCTATTTCATTTTTTTACATATGTACAATTTAATACTTATTTAAGACAATTGGTAATAAATGGTTGAAATAAATTTTATTTGAATGTAATACTTACCTGTCAATGGTATACATATTTAGTTTCAATAATTACTTAATTTTAATGAATACTTTACTTTGCTATTTATTCATATCAGTGTTATATTTGCTATTTATGTGTATCAAATTTACGTATGTATCGTACCTATTTTGTACTGGACAATGGTCATGATGTCAGCAGTGATAACCTATAACAGAGATATAATTTCTTTAGCTTTTGATAACTGACAACAAACCATAAATTTATCTCTAATCACTATACAAAACGAATACGAATGCCTTAAGAAACAAATAAAATGAAATGCAATTTTCTAATTCCGGTATAAAGTGAACAAACAGTTTACCGCAAAGAGTCAATACCACAATCAAATAACGATTCAATAACCGGACAAATAAAACAAACAGGCGGCTCGAGGATACAAATACAAAAATACCCGTTACTGTCTCAATAACTGGTAAAGAAAGACAAACTTGAGCTTGTAGGGCGACTGTATATTTATTAATCGTAGTATATGTTAGTTTAGTTCAAGTAAAATCAATTTTACAGACATTTCCAAACACAATATTTGTGTTGGATTTTTTGGATATTGTAAAAAAAGTTTTATAACATTTACGTGATTATTTTTTAGGTAGATATCGTGTAACAGAATGTGTAACGCAAATTGTGTTCAAACGAAATCCTTTTTTTTGTAGTAAATCCGACGAAAATCTTGACGTTAATATACGCAAGCATTGACTCTGTACAACACACATGTTTTATGAGGCCTTTTTTTCAACTTCTTTTTGCATTGGATCAGAATATAATTTTTCGTTCAACTGATATATTAAACTAGTGGGTGCTTGCGGCTTATCTCGCATAAAGAAGTAAAACTTGCATCCCCTATTTTTGCATTGGATCAGAATATAATTTTTCGTTCAACTGATATATTAAACTAGTGGGTGCTTGCGGCTTATCTCGCACAAAGAAGTAAAACTTGCATCCCCTATTTCACTCCTTTAAAAGTGGCATTTCCAAAAATTCTTTATTAGCGGATGCTTACGTCATAACATCTACTTTCATTCCAAATTTCAGCCCAATCCGTCCAGTGGTTTGGGCTGTACGTTGATAGATCACTATATCAGTCAGTCAATCAGTCAGTCAGTCACCTTTGAGTTTTATATATTTAGATTTAGATGATGATATTAAACAATAACACATAGGTACATAGACTACGTCGACAAACAGGAGTGAAATTTACGAATCGCTCAGTTGTGTCCAATCTAATCCGCGAGAAGCAACAGATAGCGAAATCCAGGAGGAAGCAATCCACTAGCGATCAATATAAAGCTGATCTACGATAATATCGCCGTAAAACTGGGATCCGGTCATCCGTCTCAAGCCGACTTTTATAGCCTCGTTTATACGGATTGCTCGGATTCTCTAACTTTACGAACTTACGGGTGACGTTTAATTTTGACTTAAATTATGTTTGACGCGAAATGTATAGCAGGGTGTTTCACAATAAATCGGATACGGATACGATTCGATTGAAATGGAAATCAATCTGCACGTAAAGGATTTTTCCAAAACACAATGCTTCCATACAAATCCTTAAACAAATCTATACGAACGAAAAATCGGGAACTTTCCCTGAACCAAAGCTAGCGGATTTGTTTCCGTCAATGATGAGTTTTTTTTTCATGATAATACCCGATATATGTACAGTTCATATATACATTTATTTTTATATGTAATTTTTCATATAAATCTAAATATATAAAACTCAAAGGTGACTGACTGACTGATATAGTGATCTATCAACGCACAGCCCAAACCACTGGACGGATTGGGCTGAAATTTGGAATGAAGATAGATGTTATGACGTAGGCATCCGCTAAGAAAGGATTTTGATAAATTCTACCCCTAAGGGGATAAAATACGGATGAAACTTTGTAAATTTTAAACCGATCGGGCTGAGACTTTGCATGCATAAAGCTTCTATGACGAAGGCGCTCGCTATGAAAATATTTTGATAAATTCCACCCCTAAGGGGATAAAATAGGGCATGAAAGTTTGTATGAAACTTTGTCAATTTTAAACCGATCGGGCTGAGACTTTGTATGCATAAAGCGACTATGACGTAGGCGCTCGCTATGAAAAGATTTTGATAAATTCCAGCCCTAAGGGGATAAAATAGGGGATGAAAGTTTGTATGAAACTTTGTCAATTTTAAACCAATCGGGCTGAGACTTTGCATGCATAATGCTACTTTGACGTAGGCGCTTGTTATGAAAAGATTTTGATAAATTACACCCCTAAAGGAGATAAAATTTATACTAATATTATAAAGCTGAAGAGTTGGTTTGTTTGTTTGTTTGGACGCGCTAATCTCAGGAACTACTGGTGCGAATTGAATTTTTTTTTTGTGTTTTGTAGACCATTTATCGAGAAAGGCGTTAAGCTATATAACATCACGCTGCAACTAATAGGAGCTAAGAAATAATGGAAAATGTGAAAAAAACGGGGAAAATTATATATATTTGAGGGCGTCTTTTGCGTGCGCTGCGAAAACGGTTCAAGATATCAAAAAATATGAATCAAAAAATTATTTCTCTTGAAATGATATAACAAAATGTGTGCAACAGTATATGTCTATCTTTTAAGGTTAACTCAATAAACCCGTTTTTATGGCAATAACTATTCCACGCGGACGAAGTCGCGGGAACCAGCTAGTTGTTTTAAATATGGTAAAATTTTCCTTAAAGCACAATTTGTAATCTTCTGTCAATGTATACAGTTTAGACCATTTCTACTACGAACCAATCGGATCATATCCGACTCATTGTGAAACACCCTGCTGAGCTGTCAAAAGCAAGTACGAGTATAGCGCATGGCGTGCCAGATTAGTTTGATGATTATTTGACAGAGATCGCTTTAATTTTAAATATTGAGTCGTTGTTTGTGTATTTCTCTTCTTATGTTTATGTTACTAAACACTATTGAGAATATTACGTAAATTTAGAACCTTTTAATACAGACTTTAATAGGTACATAGACCAACCTGATTGATATACAATTATTAAAATTAAATACAATTGATCTTTATAACGAATTTATTGATGCGGGCGAAATGTATATCGCTCAATTGATTTTCTGGTTCTTAAAACAAAAAATTGTACTCAATTTGGTGTTAAAAAATACTCTTGAATGCAAATTTTTATTTACTAAAAAATACCAGAAGCTCTATGTTATTGCAAATTCCGGACACAAAAAATACCGTTTTATAGCAGCTTTTTGCTGGAATAAAACGGTGACCTGAAAAGACCTGAATAACAGCGTTCGCAAAACCTAAACGCGTTTTCGCTTTAAATATCATACGTGACTTGGGTCTTTCTTTTTAGCCAGCGAACGAGCGATGTGTGAAGAACCGCGGCCAAAGAGTACTCACCTTGTTGAATGATCATAAAATCTGCAGTTAAAATAATTATTTTCATACAATATCTTTATTCTTACTATCAATATAAAATGATGGCTAAAGCTGATGAAAAATAAGCAGCTGTAGATGCCTAGCTGCAAGGATAAGTTGTTTTATATTATGTAGAGATTCTATTATATCATTTACGTACAAAATTATTATTAAAGCCGTTTACTACTGTCAACACTGCGATTTGGCCATTGTATTCAAATTCCATTGAACTATAATATCGGTCTTCGAGACGAAAGTGAAGAGCTTCCTCTAGACAAGTGTGCTACATGTTAGAATACAACGTTGCTTAACATCAGGCGAGTTCAAGTCAAGCGTGTGTCAAGTAAAATTAAAACAAGAGGCAATATTGTACTTTTTTGTAACTTCAGTCAACAATTTAACTAATCTGAGACCACTAGAGCTGCGTTAGCCTCTTTCAGCACATTCCTGAAAAAAAAATAAACCCAAGGGAGGTACTAGAGGTAATTGGACATCGTATTGACATTCGGAGAGTGTTTTCGTACACAATTATTGACTCTAACGAGTAGAAATTGAGTTGTTCGCTTGCTCATGTATTACTTTTTGTTTGTCAAGGACCAATATGTTGTGATTGTTGTTTGTTATCCGTATGGATTGAATATAGCCAACAAAAAACATGTACGACTGCATATTTCTTCTAGCAAAAAGTAAATAAAAATACAATTTAATGTGTATTTTTTTAATAAGCTGTGATAATAAAAATTTTGAATTTTTACATAAATATGTATGTACCTGTGTTATGTAGTGAAAAAACAAGAAAATAAAAATTGACACAAGGAGAAGTAGTTACATTAATAACGTTTAAATGTTAGACCTGTTGCTTAGGAGATAATAATAATGTTGATAAAAACACATTTTTTTTTTACTTACAGCGTCTTCGTCGTCTTATTCAGCCCCTTTTAAAAAGCTAAACGTCACCCGTCATGAGTCATTGTATTTGCTATTAATTAAAAACGGTTCAGCCTCCCGCGGGTCATGTAATAGGAAAACCTTACAAGTTTCAGATGAAAAACGTTCTTATTTTGTCCTCGGCTTTTGGGACGAAATGTCTTTATTATTTCTTAATTTTCGGCTTCTTTTTCTGACTCAGGGATTTCTGTTTTGTGTGAGAACAATTCTGTGATGACGGTGTATTGTAAGAATGGAAAAATGTGGCTATAAATAAAATTATGAAAACCGACACATTGTATTATTTCTAGCCTTTTGCGTGGTACATTTCTATTTAGTAAAAGGAAATTTAAATAATAATAAAAATCAAACTCTTTCTTTAGTCTCATAGTTACATAAAATGACACAAACATTCATTTGTTCTAAATAAAAAGTTTTCTAAAAAGGTTATTTTCAGTCATTTATAAAATAGGCTAGACTCTTTTAGCCATTAGCAAAAAGGCTGGATGTCGTCGTGCAACCCCCTGTGGACTACCTTCGTAAATCTTTGACGTAAAAATGGCTACTTAAGTATATTAAAAATCTTTTCTATTCACTGTCCTTGTGAATACTCTAAATAGATACAAAAAGAGATCAATTTCTTTACTACAATATATACTAGTTTCTACATATTTTTATTTTTAGAAAAATGTTGTAGGTATATGGTTGTATATTAAAATGAATGAATTTTAGATGAATTTTTCGATATAGTTAGTAATTCTAACGCCTCAGTTGACGCTGGATCGCGCTAGACAGTAAGAGGAATGGCTCTCAAGCGAGACTACCGATACATTCCACCGGTTGCTTTTCACCTTTATCGCCTGAAGTTGGTAGAAAATCTAGACAAAACGGCCAATTGACGCAATAAGACAGAATTGCCTACACAGATCCAGACATTGTTACCGAATAGCCGTTTTAGATATCCTATACCAAACAGGTACAGGCAATGAAAGAAATGGCAGAACGAATGTCACATCTGCTTATGCAAAGATCCAATCCGTGTTTACAATTCAACCTATTCTATTGATAAAGGAATTTCCGAGGGAAGATTATAAGCGGGATTCTGAAATACCGAGAAGCCAATATACAAATTTCGCTAAACATTTTCGACGGAAAATTGGTTGTGATACAGACATTTGATTAGAAGACATCTTGTTTAGGTGAGTATTTAGCTATTTCCGCTTCTATTTAGGTATTTTATTTGTACCTGATTGCTTTATTCTATTACTAAGTAAGTAAGAAAATTAATTAAAAAGATGTTTGACTAATAACATACTTAATTACTTACAAATGAATGCCGTAACTGCCTGTATGTTTCAAAACATTGCAAATTACATCCAATCTGACAGAGGTCCATTTTCAACGAAATATGAAATGAAAATGAAAATCAGAGAATTTCACAAATATTTGGTCATGTATGTGGAATCCCATCGCGGTTCTAAATCTTTTTATTTGCGTCGCTTCAGCGCGCCTTCGTCTTGCTGCTGGCAAGAATGTTTGCACTCGGGAATACACGCGTCTCTACTCAGACAATAGTAGCCATAGACGCCATACAATGACCAAACAAGGCACGCCATATTTGTTTGAATTCAAATATATGATAGTAACGAAATTTTTTTTGACGACGTACGTATTATATGTAAAATTTTAATAATATTTCACACGTGAGTGATTCATGTAATGTTATCTCTGTGTGAAATAAAGTTCTTTAAACCTAAACCTAACAAAATTAGCTGTTTGATCCACAAAAATACGGGAGTGTCGCTTCAGGTGACCTGATACTAAGGAGGTTCTGCGTTCGTCATTAATATTGAAGGAGATTGAGCTCAAAATTAACTTAATTTGAGACCAGACTAAATACAATGCAAAGAATTATAATCTTCTACTACAAAGTATTAAAACGTTAAAATTATAAAATGGTGGATATTAGATACCTAGAAAATTCGGTCTTCTTCTGCGTCAGTTGGCCTACTACCAGATTAACAAGACAAGCAATTGTATTAAAAATGTTCTCAAAATTCCAGCAATAAACTGCTTAATGATTTTTCATATAAGTCTTCAACTACTAAACATACAAATGTATATCCTAAATTAATGTAGATATTATGTAAAATATCAAGACACTTGTAGTGGAGAAGAAAGCAGCTAGGCGTCCCTAGGATAAATAGTCTGTGACTTGAAGATACGTGAAATAGCTTTATAAAGTTTATTTTTCGAGATATTTCTTTTGTAACAATGAGAGATGAGCATGTATCCATTTTGGGACGCGTTTGTTTCAGATGGAAAAATCTCATCATAAATAAAATAAAATGATATGCATCTAATATAAGTATACAGTCCATAATAAATAATAATGAGTCCGTAATATATATAATTAATTGATTAATATTGTTATTTCTCTACCACTACTTTCTCATTATCCAACTGGCCAACTCTGGTTAACAAAATTAATTATCAATGTCAGAAAAAACAAATGCCTGATAACTAAATTGTATTAGGTTTATAATTTTGACAGATAAAATTACATAGAATGTTTAACCAACCTATTTTTAATAGTACATTTTTATTGGAGAATTAAGACATAAAATAAAATTATATATTATAATATTACGTAACAAAAATAATCTAAATAGTTCCATCATCACTCAAGTTTCAACAACTCACATACCTTGAAACCTAAATAAATAAACCCTCCTGTAACTTGCATGAAGTATTAAGCACAAGTAAATACTTGAGGCAAAGCATACACCTGTTTAATTTGAACTAGCTTAATTTCACAAAGGCATAGTTTCAACAGTTCACCTCATAATTTTAATCGGTTTATCTTAATTAACGTACTTTACTACGAGTTAATTATATATAACTTGGGTTTATTAGAATTAAGTTGGTTAACTTTTAATTATGCTCCAACTTGTTGTAACTTTGTGGTGCGTTGTTATTCAGGATATCAAATAACAGTAATGCGTAAATTGTGTTTCCACAAAACAGAGCTCTTTTAATGATTTTAAATTTTGAATTTAGAATAAGTTGATAGATATATTGTATTTATTTCTTTTTAAGAACGATTATAAATTCTATTTATGAATGTTAATCCACAATTTGATTATTATTGTCTCATTTATTCATTTTTGCGTCTAAACTCTGTGGATAGTATGATGTAAGGGGCTTATTAAAATGAACAATAAGATTAAATCTGTAGCGATGGAAATTAATTTCTTAACATAAATGATAAATGATTATGATCTATGAATAAATAAACATCTTTTCATGATATTATTCCTAGTCGTAGTAGTACAGTAGCTTTAATCAAAGTTTAATCAGTTTTCATCCAGCAATATACCTAACAGAGCAGTGTAAATTGCTTCAGACTGTTTCAAAGGCGAATGCCCTTGTCACAGCATATTCTAGTAAAGTCTCTGAAACATGGAATAAGATTTCAATTAGCAACAATATTTTCTTAGAAAATGAAAACGAGATAATGTAAGTCTAGAGTCGGAATTCAAAGAAATGTTTTCCCGAGATAACATAGATGCATTGTTTGTTTTCAAAACATTTTCTCGTAATTAAATGTCGCTTCACAGAGAGGTGGATGTAATAATAACAAACTAAAACCTACAATGTAATTGTTTGTTTATTTTAAACGTATAAGAATTTAATCACATATTTAAATGTTTTGTTTGCAAACCATGTTTCATATTTATTAGTACCTATCACTTGTAAAGTAGAAGCTTTTACAACGAGATATTATAGCAAAATTATATAAATAGCATTTTTGAAAAACAGTAAACAGACGGTTAGAGCTTTTTTCCAAATTTCTATTTATTTCATGTTAAAATGTTAAATATTTCATGTTAAATATTTTTTTACAGGTTATGGAAATCGCATGGAATGGGCTATTTGTAAACTCTTCTGACCTTTCTATATCTACTTAAGGTTTTTTTTTTGTACAATAGTCTAGTTCTCTCCGCGTGGCGGTATCTACTTAAGGTTAACTAGATATAGGTGTAAGTTTTATCGATGTCATGAGCTATCACAAGCATCGATAAAATAATATATTGTGCAAAATCAATGTGAATAAATATCCAAATAATTTGCTCTGAAAATGCAAAGAGCGTAAAGCCACGGCAGAAAAACGGCAGCCCATAAAGATTATTTCTACCACCCTCTGGAAATCATGTTACTGTTTTCTGGCAGAGGCTTACATCGATTTTTGCTTAGTCACTACTCTATGTATTTTAATTTATTATAAACGCAACTGAATCGTACCTTCCCTTTTGTTTCAATTTAATAAAATTTTTTTGTTTGATTCTCTCTATGTTTCGATTTTATGTTATGTTTTAAATCTTTTACTATTATATTTTATCTATTACCTAAGAATATTTGAATTTCGATTATATGTCATGACAGACAACTGAATCATTTTAATTTGACATCACTTTCGTCGTATTTTCTCATGACTGAGGGCCATGACTTCCCTAGCCGAATTAATTCGGGAGTTCTCTTGGGCAGATACATCGTGGTGGGCGCCCAGGTCCTTCCTTAACTACACATGTCTTCGGATATTGTAGTCCTCAAATATGTCGGTTCCCTCACGATGTTTTCCTTCGCCGTTAAGCGAGTCTTTCACATATGATAATAAAATATAACGTTTTTTGCACTTTAAAAATATAGGGATATACTACTAACGTTAAGCTAGATTTATATATCAAATAATGTTGGAAATTTACGTTCATTTTTGTTGTAAAGAACATGAATGTATTCTTTATTTAATTATGAACTCGAAGAGATTTACTCTGCATGTTTCCGAATTTATTCAATATCGTAAAAGAGATTAGTAACATTCATTGGGTTGGAAAATTAACACACCGTGTGTACAAAATTAGCGATGAAACAATTTAGGGTAAATCGTTTTTGGCTTCTCCCATGTCGTAAATATGTAAAATCTTTTGAAAACTGTTATAAGCTGAACATTTCTACTTAGTTTCATATTTACCTTTGTAGAGAAATTATATGTATATCTACATATTTTTTATTGCACAAAATATTGATTTTTACGCTAATCACTCATATTTTTTGATTGATTTTTAAAGGGATGTTTTGTTAGTAAGCTCCACTCAATTGACAACTATACTGGCAAAAAACATGGACGCCGGAAAAAAATGTGTAGGCGTGTTCCTTGACCTCAAAAAAGCCTTTGAAACCGTGTCAGTTTCTTTGTTATTGCGCAAACTAGAAGGGTGCGGGGTGAGGGGAACAGCTCTCGCTTGGTTCTCTAGCTATCTCTACAACAGACGCCAGCGTTTAAAAGTTTCTGACTTCGTTAGCGATGAGCAAATTATCAACTTTGGGGTGCCGCAAGGCGGTATACTTTCCCCTACCCTTTTCACCATATATATGGACGGGTTACTCAGGCTCACTATCCCTAAAGCGGAATTAATTTGCTATGCGGATGATACGGTAGCCATATTCCAAAATCAAAGCTGGGAAGCCGCACTTAACACTGCAGAAAGAGGCATGGTACGCATTCACAAATGGCTGAGTACAAATCTATTAACCCTAAACCTAACGAAAACCAAGTTTGTGGGTTTTCACATAACCAAGGCAACAGAACCAAACATAAACATTCTAAAACTTCATAAAATTGCATGTCCAGTTCTAACATTTCCTTTAGTCAGAAGATGCTCTTGTCAGGCCATCAACAGAGTTTCATCAATACGTTATCTTGGAGTTGAAGTAGATGAGAAACTTAATTTTGAGTCACATATTATTGGCATCACCAAAAGAACTCGCAAGCTAATTTTCCTCATGAAGACTTTGAGACCTGTTGCTAATGAAGCTGTAAAAAAACTGGTATACACCGCACTGTGTCAATCATTGTTACAGTACTGCATAGGTGTATGGGGGGGGTTCAGCTAAAACGTCCATGCTCTCGCTTGAACGTGCTCAACGTGCGGTAATAAAAGTCCTACTTGGCAAACCGCGACGATATCCAACCGAGGATCTCTATAGGGAAATGCAGGTACATACTGTCCGACAACTATTCATAATGAAGTCTGTCACTAAGTCTCTCTCTGTATTTCACCCTCATGCAGACCAGACCTCCCTGGAACCCGCTCTCTTACCGGATGTAAGAACGGTATTTGCCTCCCGTCTACCTCCGTATATTAATCTCTTTGTGTTCAACAACGTACTAGACTCTATAAAAACTACTAAAATCTCGCACAGGAAAGCCCGTGCAAAGATAAAACGGTGGCTTTTAACCAAATCTTATGATGACACAGAAAAACTGGTGAGAGTGTACAACCTAGATTCTGGAATGAATACAGAAGTAGAACTTCTATTCTAGCTAGCGGGTGTTCGTTCTTAAGCGTAGATAGATTGAAATTACTCAGAAAGTTTAGTCACAATATGCACACATTCCCACGCACACACACACACACATATACATACACACAAACACATAATTACCCTAGACTACTCATTGGAGATACCAAACATTCATACGTAATACGTAATCTTTATAACCCGCAAAAATCCTTGCATTCCTTTTATGTCCATGTAATGTCCACACATTATCTTTTTATTTTCTTGATGCAGCTTCAGTTTGTACATTACTGTTCTGTAACAAACACTATCTGTACTTTTGTTAAATTTGTTTTTGGTGTTGTATATTATTTAATGTAATTAAGCCTGTAATCATTTCAAATTATTGCTATAGAAAGCGCGAATGTTTACTCCAAATATTTAATTCTTTCCTGGGCCTCCGAGATACAGGCATTGCCTAGTTCGGGGTCCGCTAGGAACGCACATGTACGTACTTAGTATGTAAAATTAAAATAAGGTTAAGTAATTTGTATTAATATGTACCTTGTATGTGCATGTACCTATGTATTTTTATTTCTTTAGTTAATAAAAAATATTTGATTTGATTTGATTTGATTTGATTTCATGTGCCTATCAAATTAAATCAAAATTTGAAACCAATCTTCGTTAATCTATTTTTACTTAGTTTATCAAAGTATTAAACGCAGATTATATAAGTGAGCTGGTTACTATAAAATCTTGAAAAAATAATCTCCACGATAACATATAACGTTATATCATTTATTACGTTCAGACATACATATGTATGTTTCTCAAAAAAGAATCGATTGATTAAAATAGGACTAACATTAATTATTTTATTGAGTCGGAGTACTTTCTGCCACGCAATAACACGCAGAGCTTATATAGTATCCGCCAGGTCAATCAACAGTTGCGTGGTGGAAAGTACTCCGCCTCAATACAGCCTCACAGCAGGGGGGTGTTACCACAAATCCTTTTAGGAACTGCCAGCGGGTAACCAGCATACGACGTGGCTAATGTTGGGACACATTAGATGTGGAAAATAAAATAACCAATGTTGTGTGTATGTATAGCTTTATGTATGGAAAGAATTGGTTTTAGTGGGATATGATTGGCCGAAAAACGTTGTATAAGTTGTCGGACTTTTCAAAATTTCTAAACGATTTTCAATTTTCACAATGCAAATTTTGCATTCATCTTCTTGTGTAATGTAATGTATGTAATATTTCGAACATATATATGTATCTCATTGGTTGTCATTTTAGTAAGTTTAAACAACTTACTCGACAAATATATTCGTTCCGTATATATAACATACGCTGAATATAACTGTCGATAAAACGTATAAAAATAGTATGCATTCTGTATTGTATATTATAAACACGACCAACAATATTAATCAAACGGCCTTCGTATAAACCACCTGTAACACCCTTTCATTTGATTAAGTGTACGTTTTAAGTTAATTACATTTAAAATACATCGTCTCCGTAAATGTCTATGATAAATAAAATTATCTTACTTTACTTCTGTATTTATAAAGACACTTGTGGTACCTGTTGATACGTTACCAGTGATTTTGCAAACAAATCAAATTTACGCGCATTTTAGTAGTTGTTAACATCGCAATAATTACCGTGGCCTCCATAAACCTCTGTTTATTACTTGAGGACGGGTAAAGAGCCTTACTTATGCCGGTTGTTGTACCAACATTTGCCTATAGTTTAACTTGACGTCTATGTACGTAGGCATACCGCTGAAAGCATGGAAATAAACACCGTATAAACATACATTATAAGAGTGAAATTCCTGCGAAGAAACAGAGTATGGTGTCAGCGACTAGGGAGTGTATCACCATGTATTTGTGTTGGCATAGTGCGACGGAAGTTCAAATTGTTTGTGAAACAGAGACGCTAACGGCAAGGGCGGGAATTAGTGGCTGAAAATCAAATATTATTGATGTTGTTTGCTAGGCTAAAATAAACTCTATTCGTGAGGGCAAAAGGTTGAATTGATGAGTGCTTTGCGTGGGACATTATAATGCTCTCTCGATGGAGGTAGGTAGGTACTATAGAACCTACGCATGTTTGTGTTATTGGCTGATTTTTCTCGTATAACGTTGGCGTTTGATAAAGTCAAGTTCGTGTAATGAAAATCTGCGAAAGAATACAAAATTGTTTGTTTCGAAAACAAAGTAGCAATTTGTAAGTAGGAGTAACTTGTTTCATAAAACCCTCAATATATACCAAAAATAATATTTTCTCCTCACGAACACCTTCATTGCAAACATTTAGGTGCACAAACGTTATAAAAATCCTAAATTCGTTTTCATAATTCTCTAATAATGGCTCGTAAAAATTGTCAAGGCAGGTGGTTAGTGTTATGGCGGTGCAATAAATCAAACGGCAACATAATCGCCGTTATTAAAGACCCTTTCGACTTTACTTGACCTTAAGTTGCGGTATCTTGAGATTTTGTTATAAAAACTAGAAATTTTGAGACTATACGTTTAATATAATATGAATAATATGACTTTGTACTTAATTGGGATGCAAAATAAATTCGTGGCTGCTAGTTTTAAGGTTATAGAAAGTATTGTATGATTTTACCAATTTATTGGTTTTAAATGATTTTATTTCTGATAAGAAATTATGCATTTTACTTTAACGATATATAATATTTAATAATACATTGCTGTTGTTACCTGTAAAAAATTGATATGTAACTGTAATTCCTTTCATATAATAGTATACATGAAAAACCTAACTATAAAATAACTGTAATTATGTAACAGTTATTTATTTACTAAAATTTTAAATATGTTCTTCATATACTTACGAGTATGTACTATTCGAAAGCTTATACGAGAAATCTTTTGTGCTCTTAGGCCTTAAAATTAACAAGAAATGTAAGATCCGATTATAGAGCTCCAGGGAACTAAGTAAATTGGTCTACCAGAATGCGTTACACCTTTAGGATTAGCTTGATAATTAAATTCTGATATAACTTTAGACGTAATTGAAGTTTCAATTCGATTTTCTGTTGAATTTTCTTTTGGAGTTGGCTAAATTAGATTAGAAGCGGCGTTTGTGCAGTGAGATTTGGTTTTTGATAAAGGATTTACATTTATTTTCTTGAATGTAGAAGACTTTTACTCAATCGGATTATTGTATTAAATTTTTTTCAACTGAAATAGGTATAATTACCTAAGTCCATTAAATTAAGATAATAATTAGTATAAACATTTTTGGTTTACGCAAAAAAATACTGCATTATTATGGTTTTTTTTTCGGAAAACAGGAATAATATTAATTACTAGCTGATGCGCGCGACTTCGTCCGCGTGGAATAGTTATTACCATAAAAACGGTTCTAGTGTGTTAACCTTAAAACATAGACATATACTGTTGCGGACATTTTGTTAGATTATTTTAAGAGAAATATTTCTTTCATACACATTTTTTGATAACTTGAACCGTTTTCGCAGCGCATGCAACGGAAGCCCTCAAAGATGAATAATTTTCCCCGTTTTTTCCACATTTTCTATTGTTTCTTCGCTCCTATTAGTTGCAGCGTGATGTTATAAAGCCTAAAACCTTCCTTGATAACTGGTCTATCTAACACAAAAAGAATTTTCAATTCTCACCAGTAGTTCCTGAGATAAGCGCGTTCAAACAAACATCCAGACAAACAAACAAACTCTTCAGTTTGATAATATTAGTATAGATAGATTTCGTTCACTACTGCAACATTAGACACATCACCATAATTAAAAACAAATTCAACTGCTAAAATGATTTTAAACAAATGCATTACATTATTAAAGGTAATTTCCGTTAATCCTAATAATCTCTCATCAGGCTCGTCAAACAAATACCTAGCAGACTTTGATAACATTTCACCATCGTACGAGTAGAGGTACGACAAGAAGGCACCGTTATACAGTTGAGGTTCCAAAGACTCGCACCAAGCGGTTTGCTTCGACTTTCATCGTGCGAACAGCCAAACTGTGGAACTCCTTGCCCGAATCTCTATTCCCCTTGAACTATAACTTGTCGGTCTTCAAGTCGAGAGTAAACCGGTTTCTTCTAGGCAAGCGCGCTAGATCGTAGATTACAACGTTGCTTAACATCAGGCAAGTTGTAGTCAAGCGTGAGTCTATCTAAAGTAAAAAAAAAAAAAAAAAATTCATACTGACGTAATTAGCAGTCCTATATTATAGCTTTATAATATACCCAAAAGTATTTTTTGGTTTGATGACATTATGTTTCTCCCTCATTAACGCTTCAACGGAGCGACGAATAAGAGTGGTTTGTGGTATGACGGTAGCCAGGTTAAGGTTTAAAATCTTAAGGGTGATATAAATTCATCACAAAACAATCTCTTTTTAAAAATTAAAAAGTAAAAACAATTATGTTGGTCCAAGTTATTGGTGACGTTCCAGATAAACAAACAATTTGAAATTAAATAGAAAAATATTCGATTATCTTACTGGCACTGCAGTATAATCGTTAAAGTTATAGTTTTCTCTAAATTACATTGAGATAATTTGATTACGATCATAATACATTTAAACTTCATAGTTAAAAAAACTATACTTAACTCAACATAAATAATAATTTAATCTTATAATTTTCGCACAATCCACATTCATTAATCGCAATAATCTATTTATCTATTTGACGGCGCGTTTGATTCGAAGAGTGTTTAAGTTGTTCTTAATGTTTGATTCGGAGAGTAGGCGAGTTGGTTTCAATGTCACTGTCAGCTGTCACAATATTCGAAATATGTTATAATGTTTATGTCACTGTCAATAACGGCTGACATTGACTTGAGACTAACTTCGGGCCCTGCTCTGACGCAACAACCAGCGCTAGTGCCGAGCGAGAGACCGGCGGTCTTACTTGGGACGGCAATCGGTTCGCATCGCGTGGTGGCGTTACGTGTTGGTTGGAGTGTCGACCGAATTAGTGTAATTGAATATCAGACAACCAACCTACACTTGTATTTCCTAGTTTAAACTCTAACAAGTTGTAATATACCCTCAATCAGTTTAAACACGTTTTATTTCTCCACGCCCGATTACCCACGCCTCGAATGGTAGTATTATTATGGATATAGAAGAAGAAAGTCTCCCCGTCCCTACATATTAATAGCAGCCATAATATTCCAATTGTTTCCCGGCCGGAGTCTGACCATCAGATCATAACAGTAGCTCGGCTCGGGAATACTTAGCAGTCCATTATGGTGCTCCAAAGACATTAAATACAATAGACGCCATCTTGACCTAAATTTTTACATGCATATATTTTTGAGTGACAGAATAGGTTTAGTCTTGTTACATGTATTTATTTTTACTCACGGAATGGGTTTGATCTTGACCATAACTTATCTCATGGTTACTGGTGCTTACCCCGGCAACACCCGATAGTAAAATATTCAGAAGCTCATTATTTCAGGTTCCTTCAATGCAACAATCAGGGTTGCTTAACATGTAAGGATATAAAGAAAAGTTAGGATATTTATGTTTTAAATAATCATCATCCATAACAAAGAGCCTCCGCTAAGACCTGCCTCCCCTCCGTTTGCTGAGGTCCTTTGTTATCGATGATTTTGTTTTGTTTTAAAATATGAATAAAATCTTATGTTTCAACAAGATAGGTACGAGTAGTAGAAGTCTCTCAATTATTAAGTCCATATGAACCTCTCAAAACAACCGCCAACCCAGTTTTCGCAACAAAAAGAAGACCCTTGCCAAAAGATCAATGGAAGTTTGCTCCGGGATATAGAATTTTGCTTGAAAAGGCCAATAACAATGCTGTGACGTGGGTCTGTGGCCTGGACGGGCCTTCCACTTACTTGTTTCACGCTTTTCTTACCTAAAATGATAAGTATGAATAGAGTATGTGTTCTTAAAAGTAGGCTTCTTGAAGTAGAATATAATTATACATAAATCTAGTTTCAAAATGCCATCAATGAGCGTAAACTGAAGACACTCGATGAAGTACTATAAATTTTATTCGTTCTCAGACAGGATTTTTACTTATAAACGACGTAAATCTTGTACTTCAATAAATCACTGTAAGTATAAAAGAGTTCTCTCGCAGATATGTTGTGGTGTGCGCCAGCAGAATGTTTCTTCTAACATGGCCTATAAATATTAATACTGGCATAGATCTTCTTCTTCTTATCGAATGAGAGTGGCTAATTCTAGTGTTGAGAGTTAATCAAGACGCTCTAAGGGCCTCTGGCATGACTTAACGACGGCCGTAATAGACAAATAGCCGGGACCTACTATTTTACATGTCATATCCACGGAAGCGCCCTAAATGGAGTGTTACTTTTCGATCACCCATCCAAGGGCTGACCGCGTCGACCTTTACTTAACATTGGTAATCGCATGCGATTGGCTCCGCTAGCTCAGCTACGGGCGCTATTGGTATAAATATTTTACACGCAATATACGCGTTTATTAAATTCTATGTTGGTACGCGTACTTATTTGTTAGTCTTCTTTGTATTGTGTCGTGTTCTGACACGTGTTTTGTAATTAATAACAATGTGCGTATTGCACAGGCTTTTGATTGACTTTTTCATAAAATTACGAGAAGCCACCGCGGACGCGGCCGGAGTTTAATTAGAGGACTTTTGCAATATGGCTCAACAAAAATCCCCGGTTCGGGGTAAGCGGTGTTTTGTAACCGGGACTTACATACGTGAGCGGTATTAGTGACTGTACAGCCTCTTTTCCAGGTTCATAATTACTAGAGTTGCAACACATTATAATTAAAAAAACATTCCTTATTTATATTATAGAACTATACAAGGAAGTAGACGATATATAAAATTGACGAAAATGTCTCTTTACCTTCTTAACCACAATTGATGATGATGATGTTAACACAATTAACACTAGTATTAATACATGCGTACTAATTATTAACATTCCATTTCAAACGATCTTTTCCAAGCAACTATGGGGGGCAGGGGGAAATGGATCATTCATCACACATCACATACTTCAAATAAAACTTCACCACCAACTACAAAAACCTGACCGAATCAACCGCATTACTGATTCCACAAAATGTATATATATGTATCTATAGATGTACACCATGTGGTTTTCAGGCTAGACCACTTCGTTAATGAATAAAATTATATTTGCAAGTACTATGTTCATAAAAAAACAAGCAAATAGTATAAGGTTTGTTGCCCTAAAAATAATATGTTATACCAGTTAAATTATATTTATTCTCACGTACATATATTGGGCAGGTGTGGTCGAAGCTCAACAGATTACGTTGAAAACGTGTTGGTCAAATACGAACAATTTAATTGCGAGAATTTATGTTGAAAATGTACGCGTTCACAGCTGACGATTATTTCGTATTGTATTTGCTAATATTTGGAATCTTTTGTTACAGATTTTAAGGCGTAAATCGGCTGAAATGTACAGGTATGTATTATTGAATGAAATTTGTATGAATGGTGTGACCGTGCTGTAAAATAGGCTTTTTATTTCTTCTTTTAAAATTGGTTAACAACAGCAGTATTCTCACGATCCAAAAATATCACTTACAAAAGAATAAACCTATTAAAAGTACTAAAACAAATTACTTTATGTCACTTTATGTAATTTGGTTTTCTTACGATACTTTTTTTGTTAATTTTAATAAAATTACACTAACAGTTATTTATACATAGTCTATTAGTGATATATTACCATGAGTTCAATCTTAAATATCTTCTTAATTTCAATCTCAAATTTTTATCTTCTCTATATCTCAAATTTAAAACAAAACAAACGTCTAAACCTTCCAAAGACACATAATAATGTCATCCCTACATTACTAGGGTCACACACACATGTTCCGCTCGAGCAGAGCGCGTAGATTTATACATCGCTGTCCAACGAGCGCGTGATTTACTGAGGAATGTGTAGAGGACACATTCTTGGGCTGGGCTCATACAAACTTAGATGCTTAGTGAGCGTTATTTATAGATAGTAATATGGATGCTGATTGGACGTAAGCTATGAGATGAATGACGTACTGATAGTTTCACGACTAGTGTTGTAATATACGGTTGGCTATCTCAAAATTATTCTTAGATTTTCACATAAATGGATGTATGTCTTACGTTTTTTTTACTAAAGTATCCAGACAAATACAAGAAAAGTAATCTCAAAAGGAGTAAACGTCTCAGCTATATTTTGTTTATAACAATGTACAGGTCAATTAATTGATTTGATGATTATAACATATTCTTTATCATTAGTGTCTTTACGTACAATTCTATGGTAAAAAGAATTCATAAACAAAAATAGCTTTCAACTTTTTATTCCATCATCAAACAAAATGCTTTCATTCTGCTTTTACGTCACCAACTTGAAGCTACGCTTCTACGGCGCGTAGCATTTCTACATCGTAGCACGTCTACGACTTATTGCTGAGGCTCTGATTTCCACTTTACGGTACCTGAAGGCACTCAAAGCTCAGCCGGAGAGAAATGTCCGTTCAATCTTTATAAAGCTTGATTGCTGCACGTAGCTTTTCTAAATATACCAAGTTTTATACAAAAATATATACCTTTACAGTCGTGATAACTGTAAAATATGACCCAATATTCGTTTGTCGATATGGTTTAATTTTAAAATTTGTAATTTTTGTAATGATTTTGCTTGCAATGTTTACTAATTATACGTACATTCATATTTATAATGTTCACTCATGAACAAAGACTACATATCAATTAATATTTGTCTGTGTAAAAGGTTTCAGAGAAATATTTATTCCCGTTTCATAAAAGGTTTTGAATGAAAATCAATATTCACGTTTTATTTTTGTACTGGTGACTGGGATACAACGGGTAAAACGTTTGTTGTTGTTTAAGTTTTATTTCTAGTATATTTTACAAAAACAGAAAAGGTATTTTTTTATATTTTCATCACATTTAATTCATCGTTGAAGCTAAATCTGCATTTAACTTTTACTTTGAAACTTACTTGGTTTTTTTTTTAATTTAAATCCAAATAAATCAAACATTTCTTTCTTACTTGGTTTTAATCACCTAATTCGATAATATCTGTATATAATAATCACTATATCTACGTGTCGACGAGCTTAATATGTCTACATCTTAAGCAAAAATACATACAGAGTTAAACTTATAATTGAAAACGTAGCTATGTTAACTAGCTCACATCAAACCTACCTACCTACCTTTCCACTCTGTGGAAGAAATTGATGTTTACCACCAAACTTCTTCCGAGTGTTAAATTTTGATTACAAGATTAACTTTCGGAATTTTCGATATACATACTTAGAAGTTTGGGATCAAAAGGTTTGATGGAGGTTGTTGCGGAGTTTTTTTCAGTAATTTTCAGCCTCTTGGAATGCTCTCTACTCAATCACGTGTTCGATTTACCTTGCTTTATTATTTTTTCTTTAAATTGTTCATTGCTATTTTATAATATGGCTATTGTTTTACAATGTCCGAGCCACCTCCACCGGCGCCGCCGCCGCCTATCATTATTGACGAGTTTTTAACTTTCGTCCAAAATAAAATAGACGTGCTGGATGAAATTAGTATTACACAAATATGTTGTACTACTTTTTCTGATGCCGAGATAGAAGCCGGAAATTCTACGCTGGTCAAAGCGCTGCCCGAAAGAAGCTCCAGGAATGTGATTAGAAAAGGAGAGGATAAAAGTAAGAAAAATGTGAAGGATATCATAAAGCTGATGAAAGAAAATGACCCGTCTATTCAGCCTGTTTTTGTTGCGAGGAACCTTAACCGGTTACCAGCGGTCGGTTTCGACCACGTCGACGTCTCCCGGCTCCTTAAGGATATGGCTGGGATGAAGGCGGAGCTGCGGGACATACGGAGTGAAGCGTCAACAAAGGCCGAGATAAATAATATGCAGACAAAAATATGCACGGAAATAAATGGCCTTCGCGCCTCAATACTTTTGACTAGAAAAAACTGTTGCATGTGCTCTGCGCCTGCTGCTAATAAAAATGAACAGCGATCTATAAATGACGAAGCGAGTAAAATTACTACTACGCCGGTAAGACAGCTGACTAAGGAATGCACTGATAAGAAGCGGGCCGGTGCGTCGATGCCTATTGTTCAGGCTCGGCCGGGTACAAAGTCCAGCGAGCCGGCGAGCGAGCAGGTACACACGCCTTCCTACCGTGACATCGTGATGCCTACTAGTCAGCTGCAAGCGAATGTGAGCTTTGCGTCGGCCGCTAATAAGTCTGATGATAGCTTTATACTAGTTACGAAAAAGAAACGTAAATCTAAGTTAAATATGTGCGGAACTGCGACGGGACCTTCTAAAATTAGAGTAGCGGAACAAATGTCTTCAGTATATATTTCAAGACTGACGAAATCGACTACGATTGAAGATGTTAGGGAGCATATTATCGACAGAGGACAGGAATGCCGTAGCATCGAACTTTTAAAACAACAAAATGAGACGGACTTTAATTCATTTAAGGTGACAATATTAAGAAGTAAGTTGGACTTGTTCCTTAGTAACGACTTCTGGCCCGTGGGCGTTAAATATAGATTGTACCGCGATTATTCGCGCCCGCACTATGGCCGTAGCAATCGAAATTAATATGGATAGGCACAACAATACAACTTTTTCTATAGTTTCTTTTAACTGTAAACATTATACGCGTAGCATACAAGCCATTCGGACTCTTTGTAAAAGTAACGATATAGTATGTTTGCAAGAGACATGGGCGTTGCCGCACGAATTAGATTCATTTTGTGATATTGATGTTGGTTTTGATTGTTTTGCCAAATCATCAGTAGATACCTCCGCGGGGGTGCTGCGCGGGCGGCCTTACGGCGGTTTGACGATATTATGGAACAAGTCCAAGTTTAGTCAAGTTAATGTAGTGGATTGTGTCAGCAATAGGCTGGCTGCCATACATGTTACTGTCGGTATGAAGTCTTTTTTGGTATTTTCAGTGTACATGCCTCAAAATGATATTGAAAATATCGTAGAATTTACCGATATACTCGCTAATGTAAGTACAATTATAGAGGAGCATCAGATACAAGTAGCCTATATTGTAGGTGACTTTAATTCTCACCCGAGTTCTATTTTTGGAGTTGAATTACAAAATTTTTGTGACGAGGAATGTTGGACATGGGCGGACCGGGCCAGGCTCAGCCAGGACAGCTACACGTACGTGAGCGAGGCACACGGCTGCTGCCGATGGCTCGACCACTGCGTGGCCACCCGGGCTGCGCTTGACTCGATCCGCTCTATAAGTATAATGTACGACGTGCTGTGGTCGGACCACTTTCCGTTAATTGTTACTTGTGATATTGGCGAGTTATGTAATAAAACAAGTCTATGTGCGGACACAAATCCTTTGCGAGGTATTTTGTGGGGTGCGCGAACGTCTAGTCAGGTAGAAATGTACTCTCTAGAATGTAATAAATATTTATGTGATATATATACGAAAATTGACTGTATTGACTGTGATAATAATAATAAGTGCCTAGATTTTAATGATCATTTACATTTTATTAATAGTAGTTATTTAAGTATTGTAGATGTGTTACAAAATGCGGCTAGAAAAAGCGCGGTTCTGCCCTCTGGTGTACGGAGAAAGAAACAGATAACTGGATGGAATTACCATATAAAATCATATCATGCGAATGCTCGCATCTATTTTAATAACTGGATTCTTGCCGGAAAGCCGTCATCTGGCGAAATATATACAAATATGGTAAAATCTCGTCGAGAATTTAAAAATAAACTAAAATGGTGCCAAGTAAATGAAGAGAAGATACAGTTAGATATATTAGCAAAACATAGGCGTGATAAAAACTTTATAAAATTTTGGAACGGAACTAAAACTAAAAATCATAAGAATACTCTGCCAGTGACGGTTGACGGCGTCCAGGACCCTAGGGATATAGCGGAGTTATTTGCGCATAAATTTAAAGTACAGCCCGAGTTGCAGGCGGAGGCGATTGATGTGACACCGAACGGCGACATCTGTGGAATAAATTGTGTTCGATTTAGTGCCAAAGATGTGGCTAAAGCTGCTTGCAACATGAAACGCGGTAAATCGCCCGGCCACGACGGCTTAAGCCTTGAACATATTTTATGCGCGGGAGAAAGAATATTTGAAACACTGGCCAACTTGTATAACCAGTGTATCAAATATTCTTACTTGCCGAAAAGTCTGATGCAAACTGTCGTGGTGCCGATAGTTAAAAACAAAACGGGCAAAGTAAGTAGTGCTACTAACTACCGACCAATATCCTTGGGGACTATTATAGGCAAGATATTTGAGCGATTGTTGCAGCCTTTACTGGTGAATAACTTACATATAGATGATGCGCAGTTTGGTTTTCGTCCAGGTTTGTCTACTGATTTGGCCATCTTCAGTTTAAAACACACGGTGCGTTACTATACCACTCGAGATACATCTGTTTATGCCTGTTTCCTCGATCTCAGTCGCGCATTCGAATTAGTGAACTACAATATACTCTGGAATAAACTATCAGCGACTCAGGTCCCAGAAGAGGTAGTCAGGATATTCAAATACTGGTACGGAAGCCAAACAAATGTAGTGCGATGGGGCGACACGACCTCCAGCGAGTACAAGCTGGAATGCGGGGTCCGCCAAGGTGGGTTAACGTCTCCGGACCTTTTCAATTTCTATGTCAACAACCTGATAGAGGAATTGAGAAGCACCCAGGTCGGGTGCCATATTGGTGACATATGTGTTAATAACTTGAGTTACGCCGATGATATGGTGCTTCTGAGTCCCTCTATCGGCGGATTACGAAAACTACTAACTGTTTGTGAAAGATTTGCTACCCAACATGGGTTGAAGTACAACGTAGCAAAAACAGAAATGTTAGTGTTTCGAGCAGGAAAAGGTCCGGACGTTGTTCCCAATGTGTATTTGGCAGGATCACCAGTGAAGGTTGTAAAGTCGTTCAGGTACCTGGGACACATATTGACCGATGCAATGAAAGATGACTTGGACATGGAACGAGAGAGAAGGAACCTGTCCATCAGATGTAACATGCTCGCGCGCCGATTCGCAAAATGTTCTGACGAAGTGAAGGTTACTCTGTTCAAAGCTTATTGTATGTGCTTATACACGTGCCAGCTCTGGACGGAATATACCAGAAGTACGTACCATACCATAAGGGTGCAATATAATGACGCATTTCGCATCCTTATGAGAAAGCCCAGATATTGCAGCGCGTCGGGCATGTTTACTGATGCACGGGTTCCTGACTTCTTTGCGGTTATTCGATCCCGTATTGCTTCCTTCTGGGGAGCAATACGGCGATCGAATAATAGTATACTGCAGTGCCTGTCCGAAGATTTTTACAGTCCCATTTATCGATCCTGGATCTCTGTACACCAGAGTAAAAACCGCAAATGATGTGATATACTATTTTATTTATTGTATCTAGTTCTAGTTTAAGTTTTATCAGCATTTTGTAATATTTTAGTTTTATATGGGTTTATTGCCTGAAATAAAGACATTATTATTATTATATTCTTTATTTCTCTTCACAGACTCTCGGGCCTTACGCCCGGTATTTTTAAGGCATCAGTGGGGCCGGAACCAACACTGAGAGGCCTTTTACAATATTATACTTAAAATTAAGTAAAAATTACAGATAGAGGATGTTAGGTATATAAAGTAACTATTGCAGACATGGTATTAATGTTACAGGCTATTGTGTTGAGTTGTTCATTGACTTAATTAAACTGGTCTATTGTACGAGGAACGGCACCCGCCAGTTATGCCTCATTCATAATAAAATATAGCGGGTGATGACTTGCCACTCACTAAATGGGCCCTCCACAAAAGGCAGCCTAAGATGACGCCGGAAGGGCAACATTGGTGTGAGTGGCTTAGGGTGTCGAGAGGTGTGCTGCGCGTTCTCTGAGCGGTACTAGCGGCGTTATGCCCTTTAACACTTCCACCCTGGAGCTTAGGTACTGAGCTCTTGCGTCTTCCACTCCCGGACGGCCAATCAAGGCAAGCCGGGAGGCAGGGGGTCTCATTTAGCCCCCAGGGAATCGGGGTCCGCGGTGACGCTACTCACCGACGACTCGCCATAAAGTCGCCCCTGCGGTTACTCGCCATAAAGTCGCCCCTGCGGTTATATTATTTTTATTATTATTATTATTATAATTCTTTGTGTTTTTTTCATTGCTATAATTATTTTCAGGGACATTGCACACAGCACCCTCTAAGCCCTACACTTAGCAAACGCTTGTGTCGTGGGAACTCGATAACGGATTTAATACCTACATACGTTTTGTAAATATATGTATTACTATTATACATATAAACGAACGGCCCCTTTCTCTTTCTTTTTTTGAGTTTTCAAATTCATAATTACTTATGTCATACGGGAATCAACCCCGCAGCCCTAGCTGAGAAGGCAGAGCCGCTACCAACTACCTACTTGTTGTCCTAATTTTATCATGTCTATAATATTCAATATTAATGTTTTTTTTGCTTTTTTATTTCCTTATAACTTGAATGCTCACTAACTATAACTCTATAACTAACTCTATTGTGCAGATATGAAGAGACGTAAGTTTACACAGTTAGAACTGTAGGTACTTAAGGGAAAATATTATCTGACATGCCCAATGAAAAATATTGATAAAACTGTATTTTTCTTCTTAGACAGGCATAGGTATTTAAGACCCAGTCTTTTAAAGATTACGTCGTATTTTCCAGGCCATTGAAATCAAACGTCTGTACCGAGAAATGTCTGCTATAAGGTTTTATTTATACAAGGTGTAACAGAAGGGTGTGACAATACTTATACTATAAATACCTATGTATATATAGAATACAGCCCACTAGGTTTCAGAATTCTAAGTGTCATAGATTTCGAGTAATCATAAGTTGAACTTTCATTAAAACTTTAAGACTTGCAACCCTACATCTTATCATTTTGAGCGTTCATTGACTTTTGACGCTATCAAATGACACGGCGCGGCGGTGTCTCTCTGAGAGCGCGAGAGAGAGAGAATACGTTGCGTTAAAACTAATACTAGAACGGGATGAAAGAATGTGTGCTTATTTCGGTTTCGTTCGGTCAGTGATCACTCGCTAGGGCTGCCACGAAATCAAGTGAAAAATATTATTTAATTTTTGTATGGTTAAAAATATATGCGATTTAATTTTTCATATTTTGGTATATGACTCCTTACATGATATATATGTATACTCTTTAATATTGTCACACCCTTCTGTTACACCTTGTATAGAATATATATATTATTGTCCCACTCTCTCACGACAGTAAAAAACACACACACACACACACACACAAACAGACACAGACATTGTATCTCTAATTCATACTTCTACACACATCAACATTCAATTTATACCTACTACAATTTATACTATAAAACACACACACCTAAATATGAACCTTAAAAATGTATTTGTAATATAATCTTATAATAAGTTACATGGCGTCAGCGGCGACCACTATCCATTTATTTTTAGTTACTCTGTACCGATGTCCGAAAACAGGCCTTGCAGCCTTAAAGAGACATCGTACTGTGTAGGTGTTTACACTTTGATAAAAAATACTTAATACTTGTAAGTCTTTGCTTGCATCCTTGGGGAAGATCTCCAGTATCCGACACACAAGCTTCAGCTTAGTTCGGGGCTGAAGGTCAACCTCTTGGATGGATCCACTGATGTTTCATGATTATATTATATTATTTATCTACACTAATGTTGTAACATTCTACTTATGTTTCCAATACTTGACTTATAATTACTACTGTTATAGCACAGACAACAAAACACTCAATTTAAGCAATTTCACATGATGATATAATATCCACATCGATATCGTAATAGCTCATTATAACATCAAAAAAGCGCGACCAACCTGATTGCAGGGCCAATCAGGTTGGTCGCGCTTTATAGATGGTTAGATTTTAATGGCGGCAAAATCACTGTGACAATACACGTACGCGTGAATTTAATTTAATAAATTAAAAGTTTAAAATGGTGTTACAACATTAGTGAAGATAAAGTAGTGTATGCAACTGCATATAACACGGGTACTAAAACACGAGTGTGAGTTTATGAAACGAGCGCAGCGAGTTTCATAATAGTAACGAGTGACATTCATTCATTATATGACAGTTGCATAAACTACTATTATTGTATCACCTGCACATTGTTTTTTGTAAACTTAAAGAAAAATAGGCGTATAATATATATATATTCTTGTAGGCGTATCCCTAAGAGTTGGTGTTGCTTGCCAGGTCCCACATCGTTGCATGTGTGGTGACAATGTTGACCGGTTCGGCCACCACGGATTGTCATGTCAGAAGAGTGTAGGGCGTTTACCGCGTCATGCAAGTTTAAATGAAGTTATCCGTCGGGCTTTTGTCAGTGCTGGCGTCCCATCGGTCTTAGAACCCAGTGGTTTGATGCGCGACGACGGTAAAAGACCTGACGGTATGACCCTAATTCCCTGGAAGATGGGGCGGCCATTAGTGTGGGATGCTACTTGTGTGGACACTATGGCACCGTCTCACCTTCCTTCCACCTGTGCTCAGGCTGGCGCCGCGGCCACCCAAGCCGAGAACCTCAAACGGCATAAATATTCAAAACTCGATCGCGTTTATATGTTTGTGCCGTTTGCGGTGGAGACATTGGGGCCGTGGGGTCCAGCTGCGTTGGATTTGTATCGGGACCTGGCCAAGCGTTTGGTGGAAGTGACAGGTCTCCAGAATGCTGGCTGCTACTTTGCTCAAAAGGTGAGCATTGCCATACAACGCGGAAATGCCGCCAGCATTTTGGGGACCTTCCCTTCTAGTACGGGCATTTTAGATTTAGTATTTTAGTTTTAGAAGTAGTTTAAGTTTTTATTGTATAGTTTAATTTTGTGTGTTTTAATAAAATTGTAATTCCAAATAAAAATGGTTTTAAGTGTATGTATTATAACAAATAGGGAAACCTCTATATATTCGCTATATTTGTCGACAAAATAGCTTATTTATTATTGCATACGTATAATGCTGAACTATGAAACTGGCAGGTTCGTGATGATTATAAATTATAAATTGATTTAGAAGGGAGGAAGCGTTTTTTAAAGCGTTAAATTGAACCTTTAAATTTTGTGTTATACAAAAATTAAAAAATATTATTTTACATTTACCCTAGGTGTAGCTTTTTTAAGTGGACGCCCGCAGGTTGGCTCACATTATTGGATAAAAGTAGCATATGACACTCCTAAGACCTCATACTACCTACATACATACAAAAAATCATGATGAACGATCAGCCATTTTTGCGTGATGAGTGTTTAAATAAACAGACAGATAAACAGATAAACAAAGACACAGATAAGGAGACAAAATTTATAGAAATTGTTGGAATGTGTTCTGCTATCAATTCGAAGTATTTCCAAACATTATATATAAATATCTTCTATGTTCAGACTTTCGACCCTCTTTAGCTTTATTATATGTATAGATACTATAGGTGTACATTATATAACAATAGGTATACAGTGACCGAGGTTATCCCACGTACCTGCGGCTGACACAGTTATCGAAGAGATTATTAAACTGTACAACACGCTTCAGGCGTTATTCGAACCAATTTTCAAACTGAATATCGGACTTTTACAACGGTTATTTTTTTACAAAAATGTGAGATTTTTCACATCATTCGTTTTTATTTACAAAATGTGACGTAAAAATCACAAAAAACATCCATTAAAGTTTGCTAAACAAGAAAAAAAAACACGTAAATACATTGAACCAAAAAAAATATTCAAAGAGACGACTTATGATAATCCCAAGGAGTAGCAACAAATTACCGAAAGCAAGCTTCCTTGGAAAAATGGTTACGTTAAAGCGACCGACATCAAGAAAGAAACATCAATAAGCCGAACTTCCAATATTTGCGTCTCAAAGTCATGGGTAACGCTGTTTGTATACCGTTTTATGCTTACAGATAGGATGTAGTAAGAGCAGTTGAGCATTTTATTTTTGACAATATAAAAAAAACTGTTATTGAATACCTTTATTACACTCGTAGTCTTAATGATATGAGATTTATTGTAACATTACGTTTTAACATTAAATAAATTATAACCGTACGTAAATAATAAATTTACAGATATATTTCAGCGTTAATAGCTGCTTTGCGCTACATCAGAAGATCAAATTTCCATGATTTTTTAGTAAAAAGTGTTTAGGCTACTTTTTATTGAAACATAGCACCACCTATGACATAAAAAGTTAGTTTACATACAATTCAATACTCAACAATTTTCAGAATGCTACAAAATATTACCTATGCTTACCACAGACAAAATGGCTTAAAAATTTGCAAAAAAAATATTACCTCTTTTCGAAATATTAAATGATTAATGCTAGCAAAATCTTCTTCTGCTCTGTATACTGTCAGTATGTATTCTACAAATTTATATACTGTGCAAATAGTTCATGGGCAAGCAAGCGATAGTGGTCGCTCTACACAATTTGAAGTAAGTAAACTATATTAGAAACCACAAGACTAGGACGAGTCGGTTGTGACGGAACACACTAGCAGTTAAAATTTGCACTACATAGAGACATTCAAATTTAGAGTATTTTTTTTTAGTATTTTCTGGAATTACTTTGTTTTGTATGCTCGTATATATTTGGAGGACGTACTTACAGCTAAATTATAGTTAAAGCTGTTATACAGAATGCTGACGGATAGTTAAAAACGGTTAAAACTGTTAAAAAATCTGTACTTAGAAGATATTAGAAAAAAAATGTTAAGTTATATTTTTATCGATAATAAAACACGTTTTAGCAAATTTTATTTTTATTTTTTGTTTTGCTGTTTTTCCCTTTATTTAAACGCTCATCGCGCATAAACGGCACAAAGGTATCATGATTTTTTATATGTAGGTATGTATATGTTGTTTTAAAAGGTTAGCTCTTAGGAGAGTCAGTGTCAGCTACTTTTCATCCTAAAATAAAGCAAGCAAGCTACATATCGTTATTTCACTTAAAATTTCTTAATTTGATGGCCTATCTTCCCACTTGACATTGGCAGAATTGCGAAATCATATCTTCGCAAAAGCCAAAAAAAAAACAAGCAAGCGAAGCCACGGGCGTCCACTAGAATTATGAAATCTCGCTTGTTTTAACAATCAATGTTAAAAAATACTACACACTTCTCAACTTACGTAGCTATTTGATCATTTGCCTAGTTTTTAACCGACTTCCAAAAAAGGAGGTTATCAAGTCTTCTGAAAGTTTTTTTATTATTAATGCGTTAAATATTTCAAATCTATCAATGTTCATTCATATCTATTATTTTTATGTATCTTAAAAAAACAGTTTAAAAAACACCAAAAAGATCTGGCGTAGCCAAATACAAAAAAAACTCATAAATACTGGTCCTGTGAGGATCACAGCCCTTCAATCGAACCCGCAACCATAGAAAAGAAGGCAGAGCCACTACCAACTAAGCTAACCAAAGAAGAGAAGAAGAAAATAAGAGATCGCTTTTAGCGATAAGGCCGCCACTTGTGGTACTAGTATAAGTTATTTTAATCTCTTTCTTTGTATTTTTTATTTTATTTCGTGTGTTACAATAAAGAATATTCCATCTATCTATTTAACAGGCCAGTCAAAATTGAAAATGTATTTCAATAAATATCTAGTGCATTCAAACCCTCTCCCGTGCAAGGGTAGTGGGCCAAGGGCGGTGGTGGGTCAGGGCGATCTAATCCCATTATAGGTCGGTAATGCACTTCCTACCGGGTCAAGAGCAGGCCCTAACTTGCTTTGCAATCTAATTTTACATCTTTGCTTTGCCCTGATAGTAGTAATGTGGGAAGTTGTACCATTGATAAATATGTGTGCTTGTGACGAGTCTCGTCGTTGCTATGTATAATAAGTAAGTATGTATTAAGCAAAGTAAGTGTGTAAGCCATATCAGAAGCCTTTAGGGTGGCTTGATACACTCTTGACACCAGAGTTGGCCACTCTCATTCGATAAGAAGAAGTACATATGTAATGTATTTACAAAAGAAATGTATATATATATAGGTATTATATCCGTTATCTAGTACCCACGACAGAAGCGTTTGCTTTGTGTGGGGCTAGATGGCGCTGTGTGATATGGGCTAATTTTTAATCAATTAGTAAACAAGTAAGTATTCCTTTCTATTATATTTACTTAATGTAAGAGGAAATAGGTTTTGATATTTTAACATTTTATTATTATTGAACCTGACATGACAAAACACAACAATATTTATAGATGTTCCTGTATTTTGGTTTTAAAACACGAGTTGGATTATTTATTTCAAAAATGTATCTTATTTTTGAAACAGACTATATACCATTTGGGCAGAGAGGAATGAAACTACTCAATGTTAGGTATTACTGTGTCACAAGTTATGCCAGTCATAATAATTAACTGACAACTCTATACATTTTATCTGTATTAGCATAAATCGTAAACACAGCTCAAGTTGTTCAGATAGCATCAAACATTCTAACGCCCAAATCCAATTGCATATATATTTTCCGAATGAAAGTTTCACATTTCAGGTGAAGAGATTTGCGTCAAATTCCGCAGCATTCGAGACCGATTCAGGAAAAGGCGTGGGGATCATTTTTCAATAATCTAAGGATTTTACCTGAGTCAAGTTAGATTTGAAATATACTGTTCGGTTTTATTTTACGAGTTTCTAGCGAACGTTATTGTTAGCTTGTTTGTTTTGATCAGACGTTTCTAACATGTAGAAATTTAGATTTTAAAAATAATTCTTTGTAGCAGCAACCCAAATTGATTTCGTACATTCACTAAAAGGGTTTGTAATAAAATAAAAATAACACGTATTTAATGAGCTAATTAATGTGTTTAATTAGATTTAACCATCCTAATAGCAGAATACCTTATAATGAATATCAAAATACCGACTAAGTAAATAAAAATATTTCGATTGAAATGAGCTTACATACCAATTAGCGATTGGAAACTCTCGGCTGCGCGTATTCGAACTGCTTTGTTTTACAGAGATGCTGTTAATTAAAACATTCCAATGCCTTGTAATTTTAACAGATTCTCTGGGATCGTTTTACTGTTTTCAGATCATTAACTGGAACAAAATATTGGGCGAAGTGCAAGGTCTTTTAAAACTTTCTTAATTTTGTTTGACAACGATACCAAATAGAAAAACAAATGTCAAAGACTAGATGTGTTAATAGGGAGTCCAAGCTTATAAATTTTAATGCAAGTACTAGTTATTTTCTACAAAATATTAATTGTAATTCCTCATAAAAGTTCTAATTTTTATTTTCCTTTAGCAAAATTATTTCTATAACTACTTACAAAGGAAGATACAAGAGAAATATTTCTATCTGTAACCAATACTGCACACTGCTACATTAAATATGTACAGACTTTCTACAAATTGCAAAACATACTGATATTTTATTCCTTTGACAAAAATTAAAAGGTTGTAATATTGACATAATATAAGATGAAAGGTAAATGAAAAAGACCCGATATTTTATCAGTATTCAAAGCTGCACATCACATAATTAAACTCCGTCGCTACAATTTATTTGCAATATGAATTCGTATTTCAGCTTTCAAATGAAGATGTTTCATGTATAACGTTTGTATTTTCCATTTTGGTATTTCAATGCTGCACTAATATTTGGATTTGTTGTTTTACTCATAGCTCTGGGTTTGAATTTAATGTTTTTGCAGTTTATAATACAATTATGCAATTTAATGCATTCAATTAAACACAGTAGAGATTAGATCTAGATTGGGATCAGGAATAGTATTTACATAAATAGTAAAATTGCGTCAGATTTCTAAAAATGACATGTAATTTACAACGGCTGACACTTACGGATAGGGCTTCGTTAATTAATTGCATGGTAACTATTTACTTTACACGATAGTCACCCAATTTTAGTATCGAGAGACTTTAAACCGCCCTAAGAGCCTCTAACATAGCTTAACGATTACCGTACTATGAGTGACAACCAAGGATTTTCATTTCATCCCTCTCTTTGGTGACAACCAGTTACAATGAATAACAGTCTCCTTATGATCTACAAAACGCCTTTTTATTCTACGATACTTTAACAAAAACTGACATGCTCAAATACCATAAAAGTGCCCCAGAGAATGTCACAGAAATCAAATCACAGTCCACCCTTGTCAATGTAAGAGAATATGACAACCAGTTCCGGTCTACCTGGTGTCACTATATAAAATGCCCGAGAACGTTTTCTGAAGCTAAACGAAAAGATACACCTACTTTCAGATTGTGTAGGTTACATTCGGTCGTTTTGGGTATATTGAGTTTCAATTGTAATGATATATGTGTTAATTGATATTAATTATCATTACATATCCTTAACAACCAAAAAAACAAAAATTTGATTTGCAGTATTTCGTTGCTTGTTTTTTTTTATTACTAACAAGTTATATTCAATTCAAAGTAAGAATTTATTATACTTTATTAAAATTAAAATCGAGGTGCCGCTCTTTTTGCTAAGATATAAAAATAGACTCCTACCCACTTTCAGCCGTGTTTAAAGAGTTGCTACAAAAATAACCTCCATATCGAGTCTCAAAACTGTCTGCTAAAAATATCGGACAGCGCCAAAATGTCACAGCTTTTAAAGAACCTGCAAAAATATCGAAATAGCCGCACACAGACGCGCCCGTCGCGTTCGGTTAAAATTGATTGATGGATTGAATATTTTTTGTATCCATTTTGTGTTGGTTGTTATTAGCAAAAATGTTCTTTCCTATCACTTTGACCTATTTTCACCTGACGAGCTAAATAAACTTGGCAGGTGTGATGTATAAAGTCGACCTGTTTTCCATGATGTTCTGGTGAAATATTGAACATAATATTGAAATGTTGTTACATAGTCTAAGTACTTACGTGATATGTTAAGCTAAGTGTTGGTATATAGAGCATGGTATATCTACCTATAATATTGTACATGTAATGTTGTGTAATTATACTTGTCACAAACAAGTAATAAGGAATATGTGAGTTGGTGCTCACTAACATTTCTAGTATGTAGGTACTAGAAATAAATAAAATAAATATTCCAGGACATTGCACACAGCGCCATCTAGCCCACACTAAGCAAACGCTTGTGTCGTGGGTACTAGATAACGGATATAATACTTAAATACTTTTCTTTTGTAAATACATACTTATTATACATACAAACGACCAGACTCAACACAAGTAATTATAATTCTTTTTTAAAGTACATAAATACTTGTGTCGTGCGGGAATCGAACCCGCGACCTCTAGATTAGAAGGCAGAGCCACTACCAACTAAGCTAACAGGCCAGTAAATGATAGTTAATGTATGAATGAATACACTTTTTTTAATTTAAAGGCGTTTTAGAGCGATTGCCAAGAATTTGAATCATAATATTGTTATGAAAAGGTTAGAATATGCTATTATTACTACGCCTGTGTAAATTATGTCAAATAATGCGTACTTTGTTTACCATACATACACGTGTACATATCTTGTACGTGTATCTTCTTTGAAAAATTAAACCAACTTCGCTTGAAATTAAGGCTAACCTTAATCGCAACCTGGGTCCTATCTCAGCAGCTGTCGAGGACTAACGATATAATTTACTAACCCGACATTAGACGCTCCCGGTCCACATGTCCACTCGGCCACCTTCTTTACCCATTCCCTGTGAACCTAATTCTGTATGTAAGATTTCAATGACGAGGGTCGGCCGTGTGCTGGAAATTATTTAAGGCTGTGCATTTCATAATTTGTTTTCGTACTCGTAGTTATAATTCAAGGCCCGAAGCCGGTCCATTGTTACGAGGAGCGTATTCAAAAACTTAGGCTCGGGCCGCGTATTCAATACGAAGATTTGAATGGCGAACTCGGTGCGTTACTCTCTTGATATTATTTGTTGGCGCTTTGGCTACTTTGTTGTTGATGCTGAAATATTGTGTTTTGTCTATTCTATGTTATTTAACTTGTTACTTTTTAACAGATAAGTATTTGACCACCAATATGCGCTAAACGAAACTTAAGCAACTCGGTGGCAGATTATGTAAATAATACATACAATATGTATAAGTAGAAAGTAATGTAAAATGATAAATAGACTAGAAGTTGTGCTATTAATTATTACGTAAACTCAACTTTTGATCTATAAAATTAGTCTTGTTCTCATATTTTAACAATAGTGTACCGTCATAACGTTAACTTTGAATTGGATATAGAATCCATAACATTTGAAACGTTTTGAGCGCTATATATTCGTGTGTCATTAAAACGTGCGGTAAGCAATCTCCACATCATTAAAAGCTTGCCACAGTCGATACGTGTGATATAAGTTTGAACCTCCATTTAGCCCGAGAGTCGACAAATCGTTTATAAGGAGACCCGAGGGAATATGTTAATGAAATAGCCGATCGCGAGGGTGAGTGCTCGAGCGAACTAATGTGGTTAAGGTTAACCCTGGTTTGTAGTAAATTGATAGGTTTTTCGGCACGATATGCACGGAAAAAATAAATAAAATAAATAAATACGTATTTCGGGACATGGCGGGAATCGAACCCGCAACCTCTAGATTAGAAGGCAGAGCCACTACCAACTAAGTTAACAGGCCAGTCAAAAAAGAAAAAGAGTGAGACATCTTGCTTAGTATCATTTCTAGTATCAAAGGCCCTTAGGGCGGCTTTACAAACTCTCGACACCAGAGTTGGCCACTCTCATTTGATTAGAAGAAAAAAGTATAATTTTTCTCTCTCTTTAAGCGTATTTCTTCATACTGAGGGTCGCGACTCAAATCAACGATCAATCAAAGTCAATTCTACGGGGGAGTCTACGAGTTCTCTTGAGCAAATACATTGTGATGGGGGCCCAGGTCCTTCTACGAATCATCTTTTGATGCCTACAAGAGAAAAATACACCCAACGTTTACAAAATAAGCGTTATGATTCTATTTATTTATTTTTTCTTACATTTATGTGTGGATGTCATGACTTATTACCTAATTAATAAGTTTGATGAAAAGTAAGTGCGTCGATCTTTGTCAGAAAATATATATTTCTCACCAGTGTTCTGTATATAAAAGATCTAATTTTCGCAGTATAATACAAAAGGTATTTCGACGTTTTCTAATAATTCGGTTTGCAATTTTAATTTGCTGGGGCTGACATCAAAGAGCGCAAAACTGGCTAGATTCATCTTTGCAATGAAAGCCAGTATAAATCAATATTGAAACTGTGTAGCAAATATTTTACATTCAGTGTTGTTTTAAAGGGAAACGTAATAATTCGTAGTAGTTTCTCTCTGCTTATTTTTTTATGAAGGTTTTTGTTACTTTTATTTATTTATTTACGAAAACTGTTTTTTAAATTAAAATTATATATTGGAGTATTAAAATATTTAAATCTTTCGACTATCCATTTGATAAATAAACGTTGGTATAAAATGTAAGTTCAAAATACAAACTTATTTTATAGACAATACAAATAAAAAAAAAATAAGTGCTTTTGATCCAATCTAAAAGCACAAAAGTGAAAAAGACAAAAAGCATCACATTTAATCAATACACAATATGTATGACAGTGTGTGTGTAATAGCAGTAAGCATAAAAAAGAAACAAACAGGCACTCATACACAGGTCATCCACACTCAACTCACAAGCGGTTTTAGTTAGACGGTGTTGTATAGCGTGTATATAGCATACAAGTCACATAAAAAATGTAAGTGATGTTAATTAAATCAAAGCAACACAGAACATACATTTAGTACTTGTTCAAAATACGCTGCATAGTTATTCAAAGCGCCAGGTTCATTCGGAAATTCCCCGAACTTCGTTTTACGAACAAAATATTTTGCAAGAATTGTTAGAATGTTTTGTTTTGTAGACTCGCTGGAATGCTCGCACCCTTCTCTCCAAAACGTTATCTTTTCGGCGAAAATATTTCTGATAAAGATGTAGTTAAAGGCTTTGTGCCTTTGCATTTCTAGTGATCAAGTAGTTTATGTTTCTGAGTTCATTTACTAAAGTGTAAAAAAAGAATCTCTGTTTGAGTCTTATTTTCTTATGACTAAAGGTCGTGACTCCCCCGCAGAATTAATTCGATAGGGGAGTTTTCTTGGGCAGATACATCGTGTTGGGCCTACCACGGAAGACACAAGTCCTCGGATATTGTGGTCCTCAAACATGTCGGTTTTCTCACGATGTTTTCCTTCACCGTTTAAGAATGTGCAAAACCACACTTTACTTGAAATACAAGTAAGTAATTAGTGTGGGGCCGGATTCGAACCAGGATGCGTCTGGATGAAAAGCAGTCACTGAAACCGCAGAGCCACACTAGCTTACAAACAGAAAATAATTATTTAAAAAAAATCCTCATAACAGACAATTATGTCGTTTAATATTTTTTGATGGGCAGGAATAGAGAAATTACTTTATAAATTCCACTAACTTACAACTTAGTGATATACCTAAATGTTAAAACTTGTTAAACAATGTATATTTTTTAAATTAATTTACGCTATTTATTTGGAGCCTAGCAACTTAATCATAGTCATAAAGAAAACCTCCCTAACATTTTTTTTTGGAAAGGACTATGCAGCTGGTTGCTAAGTGCTACCATTGCTGCGTCACCGGACGATCCTCTTTAACACTCATAATGCTATCTCTCTCTTCGAGTCGTATTTCCTCATGACTGAGGGTCGTGACTCCCCACAGAATTAATTCATTAGGGGAGTTTTCTTGGGCAGATACATCGTGGTGGGCGCCCAGGTCCATTAATCATCAAGGTCATAATGCTATATTTTATATTCAAATTTCACATGACATAATAAATCCTTTAAAAAGTAATTGAACATTTCATTACTCTCTACTTTAGAAAATTTAGGACTTTTGTATGTATGTAAATAACTTTTTACATAATATTTATTAATTTCAGTACTATAAAATATGCAATATGATTGAGCAACAAGACTTCACAGAAAGGATCTTGGGGTCGTATAACATTGTTGGTCTAAAAATAATATTCTCAGGTTGTGTCTCATAAATAAATATAACTCATAACTCATAACTCATTTATTGGTAAAAAATTAAAATAAAGTTTACACGTCAATTATTCACAGTATACAAAATACGATTAGCGTACTTATTTTATCCATATAAAAAATAATAAGTTAAATAAAAACTTCATAATTAATGATATTAAATTTAAATTATAGTTCATAAAATTCTTTATAGCTGTAAAACGATTGCTCGATCAACCAGCGCTTGAGGCGAGACTTAAAGCTGCCTAGTGACGGAGCAGTGGTGACCTGCTCGGGAAGCTTGTTGTAAACACTCGGTCCCATCACGTGCGTGGACTTGCTACTCCGCGCCAGGCTGCGGGACTCCTCCGCGAGCTTGCCCCTCCTGCTCGTGTTGTACGAGTGGTTGCCGCCCACAACTCGGTACGAGGCTAGGTTTAATCGAACGTATACTGCGACCTGGTATATCACCAGCGATGGTAACGTCAAAATCCCCAGCTTCACAAAGTGTGGACGAGCAGACTCATCCTGTGATATTTTTGCGATAGATCGAACGGCTCTTTTTTGCAGTCTACACGCTCGCTCCCACTCCGCAGCCCTGCCGTATAGTTCCGCGCCGTACTGCAGCACGGAGTGCACGGTGGCAAAGTAGCACGTCCTCACTGCTTCGGCGGATACTACTTTGGCGACTCTGCTAAGAGCAAAGCAAGCGCTGCTCAACTTACCACACACCTTGTCTATATGGTTTTCCCAGGTTAGGGTTCGGTCTATTTCAAACCCGAGGAAGGTTGTAGCGACCACTTGTTCCAATCTTCTTCCCTCAACCGTCACAGATAAAGGCCTGGTGCTGTGTCCTGCTAAGTTAAAATGAACAAAGTGTGTTTTTGATAGGTTGAGAGCAAGACCGTTCATTCTGAACCATACCGCCAGTTGAGAGGTGGTGGTGTTCAGTCTTTCTTCTAGAAGATCGGAACTGGGTGCTGACACGATTCCGGCGACATCATCAGCGTATAAGAAGATGTCTGCAGCTTCCACAGACTCTGGTAGATCATTCAAGAGTAAGGAGAATAGAATGTTGGAGACGGAAGATCCCTGGGCTACTCCCATCACGGACTCCAGAGGATCGGATCTTTCCGTTCCGCCACACGCAACAACAGTTTGCGTTCTGTTCTGCATGAGATCTGTCAACAGCGCAAGAGGCGCGCCTCTCACACCGTAATGCTGCAATTTTGCAGCAAGTACCATGTGATCAGCTACGTCGAACGCTTTTGAGAGATCACAGCAGATAATCGCCACCTGCTGCTTCTTCTCCCGAGCTTGCAGCACTCTCCTGATCACCTCCCGGGTCAAGGATGTAGTCGAGCGCCCCTCGCGATACGCGTGTTGGCGCTCGGATAACGCATCCGTTGACACCAGGAACTCAGTGAGGCGCTTGCTGAGCCCGTTCTCTAACACCTTCGCCACCGCAGGTATTATCGAGACAGGCCTATAGCTGTCAATACTGTCACGTTTGCCCTTGCCCTTGTACAATGGTGACACTTTGCTTATTTTAAATGCTTTGGGGTATAAGCCTTCCCTAATGCACCTATTAAAACATTCACAAAGGACAGGGGCTAGCGTGAGTACAGCGCTTCTGACAAGGCCCATTGATATACCGTATATATCTTTTGATGTTTTCGGCGGAATATGTGTGGTGATGATGCGCAACACTTCGTCAGGAGTAAACAGCCGCAAGCGCAGCGAACGGTCAGCGCGCGGGCGCGCCGCACACAGTGTCTCGCTAACGCGAGTGACGTCAGCGCGCGGCGCGCCGCACGCCGCCGCAGCGTTCAGGAATCGGGCATTGACGGCGTCCACAGCATCCTTCCTCGTGAGAAACGGGACACCGTTGGAGTCCTTCACGACATCCGTAATGTCAAGGAATGGAACGTTAGCTTTTCCACGTTCTTTATTTACAATAGTCCATATTGTTTTAGTCGCGTTACTGCTGTATTTAACAGAATTTGTGTAGTAATTAATTTTACTATATCTAATTAATTCATTAAAATGTTCTCTCATGTCATTAATTAACACCTTTAAATTGTCAACCGAAGGATGTGATTTAGATAATTTAATCATGTCAAGTAATAATGTATTGTAATTTGTGACATCGGGAGTTACCCACGATGAGTCAATGTTTCTATTATTATTAATTTTCCTTAAGGGAAAACAGCTATTAAAATTGTTCTGAACAATATTGACAGTCGCCTGAACTATTTCAGGTGCAGACCTATCTATAGCTAGTGTCTCATTCCAGTCAACACTATCTAGTGCCCTGACAAAGTTCGCCTGATTGGCTTGAGAGTAACTTCTCCCTACAGTAGGCCCCGACCTCTGCCCCCGCGCCGGCAGCTCGCAGCGCACGGCGCAGTGGTCGCTAACGTCACCGTCAACAATGCTGACACGCAGCGAGCCCGCCGGCAGGTTGGTGTACAGGTGGTCTAGGCTGGTGGCTGTAGTGGAGGTGACGCGCGTAGGTACACGGAACTCGTTAGTCATGTGGTGGTCTACCAGCAGCTTCCCGAGCCGACGCACATAGCAGTCAGAGTCGCCCTCGGTATTAATGTTCATATCACCGCCAATGATACAATCTAAGCTAAGATCGCTAATCTTATCGAGCAATCGTTCCAAGCAGTCAAGAAATATTCCGTGACCTACGAGGTTCGTCCTGTATATACACACAATCGTAATATTGTGTTTTATTATATCTATAGCAGATATTTCGCAGTTTTGTTCACTCGCCAACCTGATGAGTTCCAAATTCTCAATACATTTAATATTACCTCGTGTGTATATACAAGACCCACCATGCTGTATAGTCTTTCTACAGTAGCTCGATGCGAGCTTAAATCCGTCTATATGTACACATTTGAGCTTATCAATTGTAAGCCAGTGCTCTGACATAGCTATGACGTTACATTTCAATACGTTATTGACGAGCACTTCTAATTTACGTGTCCGGCCGTCGGCAGAAATACATCTAACATTTTGGTAACAAATCACTATCGACTTCTGCGTACGAGCTGAGCATTTTGCTGGCGCACTGTTATTTTTTCCGGGCGGAGCTGAAAACATTCGCGATTTAACTTCATCTGTAGCTTGTTGTGTACACGTTCGGTCACTAGCGTTGCGTGGAGACAATGGCGGCGCTCGGCCGCGCTCGTGCATTGTCCGAGTTGCCCCGATCGACGCGGGGCCTACCACGAAACCATTCCGAAACCATCACTCGTGGCGGCCACGCTGCAGGAGTGTTAATATGTTCATATGCACTTTCCGGACATCCAATTAGAAATGCCGCATATCTTGTGGATTTAATGTCACGCTTTTCAATCACACATTCATTCGAAATAGCGGTATTCATCTGTTTTTTCAGATAGTTTCTAATGATTTCCACTGTGGTTTCCGGCTTGAATGACCAGACAGTCAACCATTTAAGGCGTTCGACGGTTTGTAACTCGTCGTCCTCCTTTCCAGCACCCGAAAACATTTTAGATTTGTAATGCCTTTTCTTTTTGGCTACTACTTGCCATCCTTCCTTCTTTGAATATTCGTCATTCATATTTCTCTTCTGTTCCAGGCATCCTACAGAAGCTACGTCGGTTTTGTCCAGTAGTTTTTTTGCAGTCAATACCAAGTCCGTAGTAACCCCCTTCGCCGCGAGTTTTTTACTAGTGGCCGCTTGAAGTAGGGTAGGCTCGAGAGATTTGGCGGGCTCACCTATTGATGAACGAAGTATGCCGGCCGCCGGCTTCTGAGCCGTCTCCTTCTTCTTGTTCTTCTGCGCGTTCTTAGTATTTATAAGTGCCTTTATTTTAGCCTGTCTTACGGGACGCTGACTTTGTGTCGAAGTAGGCGTTAGTTGCAATGATGTGACAGTGTTCTCGAGTGTAGTGTGTGTAGAGAACGGAGACTTACCTTCAGAAGGTTGGGTCTCCTGTCCTTTGAGTGCAACATTACTCGTAAGTACGCCTTCAATTGCAGCTACTCTCACTACTAGCTCATTCAGCACTTTTAAGACATCACTCAGTGTCGGATTGATGGGCTTTTGAGCCATTTTTTCAAATTTAATCACGTTTATTACGGGAGCTTGTATGTTGCCTGCCGAATGAACGAACGAACATTTATATGTGGGAAGGCTGGAAACTGGTTGACTTATTTTTATCCTTTAATATAAATTCCCGCGATGTGCAGGCAAAACAAGCGATAAGGCTTTTTATAAAAGTTTATCGTTCGAAGGTTGGTTCATAGGTCATCTTATATTATTTTTAAATCTTTTATATCAGTAAGTAACTAAAGAAAATATTTGTTCATTCATTTTCTATATTTTAGTAGGTACTGACAATTTAATTTTATAGATATTTATATTCGTATCTCTCTTTGAGTCGTATTTCCTCATGACTGAGGGTCGTGACTCCCCCGCAGAATTAATTCGTTAGGGGGGAGTTTTATATTCGTATTAAGAATAACATAATAATATCTTGCCAAATGATTTATTTTTTTTTTATATACAAAACGCAACATAGCTTTTTAATTTGATACAAAACATTATGAGTTTCTTCTTGTCCATCACAAAGTATTTACATAAATGAAGAAACACACAAACTATAATTAAAATAAAAGGCGCTCGCCCTCAAATAATGGGTTTTTAATTAAATTCTTTGTTCATGTTGCTGAGTTTATTAAATACTAAAATAAAGTTAGCTTAGTATTCAGCTTTATGACAGTCAATTCCAGTGAAATGCTGGGACGTAATTTGAAATAAAATTTAGAACGGATAAATGGAAAATACAAAGGAACTATATATAAAAGTTCTTCTAAAATAATGTACACTACTGTCATGAGTCAAAGTAATGAAAATTATCAGACGTACATAATTTTTTAAACTAGATAGGCTCACGCTTTACTACAACTAGCCTGATGTTATGCAATGTTTTAATCTAAATTTATTTATTTATGTAGATTATTAATATTTTATTTAATTTCGATACAAATTTTAGTTTTATAGATTTTATTTTAATGTAGTTTTAATGTTATTCGTTCAATTTTACTACAATGTTGCAACTTGATTCTAGGTGTTTTCTTTCTTGCCACTAGTTCCTATTATATTATCCAGTATAAAATAAAAAAAATTTAATTGGAACATATTTTGCTTTTTTTTTCAGAATCAAAGAAACAAAATACTCTCTCAAATCCTTCTAAAACAGATTAGCAGCAAGCGTCAAATTTACACCCGCACGATAATATCACTACATAACACTCAAAACCAATATTCAGCAGTTAATAAGTGGAAAGCGTGGGTAGTGGACACACGTTTACTGAATTTCCACCGTTAGTGTATTTAGGACGTGTTCGGAACGTTATTGCCCCGTATACTGTCAACAGCTGATTTTGATCAAAACGTTGGGGAAACACTGACTTGGCAACTAAGAAGTTTTTGGAGTTTTGGAAAAGAATGGTTGTTTAAAAAAGGTGTCTAATTTTTTACGAAATTATAAAACTATCTTCTTCTTCTTATCTAAAGAGTGGCCAACTCTGGTGTCAAGAGTTAATCAAGCCGCCCTCTCTCTTAAGTCGTATTTCCTCATGGCTGAAAAGTTCTCTTGGACAGATACATCGTGGTGGGTGCCCAGGTCCTTTCACGGAAGACACATGTCGTCGGATATTTTCCTCAAAAATGTTGGTTTCCTCACGATGTTTCCTTCACCGTTAAGCGAGTGCAAATCCACACATAACTTGAAAATACAAGTCATTGGTGTAGGGCCGAATTCGAACCAGGGTGCGACTGGATGAAAAGCTGACACTGGAACCGCTAAGCCACACTCGCTTTATTAAAACGTAATTTCGTATGAGTACATACCTACAGGTAACGTCTGGTAACGAAAGGTTCATATAACCCGAAGGTCAGTTGATACGCTTTAACGACTTCAATGCTATTATGAACTGCAACTTATTATATATTATCATTTTAAATTTAGGTCACAAACATGCGATGTTATTAAGTTTTTTGAAAGTTTTTAAACCCTGTTATTTGTACTCGACATACCTGGTAGTTATATCACCTACCTACAGATACTAAAGTACTGTAGCTGTTCACTGAAAACAATAAAACTCTATACATTAGCATACTGTGTGTCCCGAATTTGTATTCCTTTGATGTAGGCTGCGTGCTCCCAGAGCCGACACCGTGAAACCCGTGACGGGTCAATGCGTTCTTGCACCCTTTACCGACCCCCGCACACGGAGATTAGGTAAGCTTATTGACTGAACGTGTAACATATGTTATGCTCTAGTTTTAAAAAAGGAATCTTTATATTCCGTTCGATTGTGTTTTTTGACACTCACGGCGGAACTATGATCATAAAATGCATACGAAAATTTCATAAATACATAGGAATTTTCATAGTCCATATGAATTCTAGGTACCGCTAGTTTTAAATAAACCCCTAGGCTTAATTTTTTTTTTTTAGTTTATTATAAAAAACACTAGTTATAAATAAACAAATTATTTTATCGGCCGTATAAACAAATCACTGTCGAAAACCTATCCAATAAACATTTCATTATTATTCAACAAGATTTTACATCTGTGCTAGTAACCTACATTTTAAAAAGGGAGATAGTTTAAAATAAAAAGCGGAAGCCTCGAAAGTTTATTACATGCGTATATCACAGTTTGCAGCTTGTTCTGTTTACATCTGTTTGTTACAATTTTCATAATCATAGGTAGGTACTTACTTACGTTTGACTACAACCTGCCTGATATGTTGAGCTTCGCAGTTATTATGGTCTTCGTATGTAGTAGACATACGTAGACCATAATAACTGCGAAGCTCACTCACTTAAAAAAATAAAAAGTTTTATATTTCTATGCAAATACGGTTTGCTTGAATTAAGAACTTTATTTACAATAATAAAATATAAAAACAAGTGAAGGAAAACTAAACATACTACTTCTAACTACTACAAAAAGGGGCACTTAGAAAATCTTTAGAAAAGCCTAAAGATAATCTAAGTGCTCCAGCTCACTACCAGAGGGCAGCGTGCCCAGCATGCTGGCCGCATTACTACGCTGGATGGCAATGCTGATACGTTGAGCCAGAAAAAGGCCAGCATTTTGGTCATGCGTCGCGTCAACCAAGCGCTCCGAGAGGTTTGCTTTAGTTTGTGCAAAATTGTGGCACAAACTAAAGCAAAACTAATGTTTGAGTTCAGTAACATTTTCACTCTTTATTTTTAAAATCACGAAATAAGAGGAAAATCTCAGCATCTGTCTTCATTCCACAGTAAACGGGAAACAAAGATATTGCAATCTGCAGCTTACAGTCCGATACGGTCTATATTTATACCTTCAATACAATGGCAATACAGAATATTGCCGTTTTGTAATGTGAAAAAGTAATATTTTTAAGTTAATTATTTTTTCTGTTTATTCTGATCTGTCAAACTGTAGTCCAAAAAAGGACTGCAGAAAAATTATACAAATAAAATATTTTTATAATTTAATTATGATCAATAATAATTTCATCATAGGTATAACAACATCTAAAGATTTTTTTGCAGATTTATTTTGGCAATCGTGGCCATAAAAGAATAAGAAAATATTTATAAATATTTCTTAAGATAACGAACTGATGCTCGATTAATAACAACTAGCAAATTAAAAAAACGAGATGATATATATTATAACAGCTCTATCGTAGGTAGTTGTATGGATTACAGCAAGATTATAGTTTCAATAGGAAATCTCGGCATTGTCGTGGCGTCGATCGATGCTCATAATAGGCATTGTAGCTCCACGCTCGATACAGATTTGGCTTAGTCAGCATTATGCACGTGTTTTAGATTACTTTAGAACCTGAGGTGGAAAAAGAGGGTTTTAAATTGGCTCTTTAAAATATCGATAAGAGACTTTTTTTTTACCTGTGATAGGTTTACGTTTGACTACAGCCTGCCTGATGTTAAGCATTGCTGCAGCCTAGGGTGTAACACGTTTACCTAGAAGATACCTATTAACTCTAGATTTGAAAACCCCTGGATTGTAGTTCGCAGGAAACACAGCTTCTGGTAAAGTGTTCCAGAGCTTTGCCGTCCGTACAATAAACGTAGAAGCAAAGCGCTGTGTTCGATACTTCGGCACTTCCACCATAAAACGATGTCTACCTGCGGACTTTCTGCTTGTTCGGTTATGAAAGGGAGCTGAGGGAATCAGTTTATGTAGCTCCTCTGCACACTCTCCGAAATGTATTCGATAAAAGACCGACAGACTGGCCACCTTGCGGCGATGTTCGGAGACTAATTTAATTATTATAGTTTAACACAAATATTAGCTATATAAATATAATAATAATAAATGTGTAAAGATCATGTAACGGCAGGATAAAATATATTCGCATTAAATTATGTGTGTTCCACCTCTGGGCTTTATGTGTTTTTAAAATATTTATGATTTAATAGCTAATACAAATACACTGCTGCCAAATCATAACTGTACTGTCATTTCATTTAGTTACATTGATGAATAAAATAAAAATTATTTACGCAAAATCGGCTATATTGATCGCAGAGAAACTATGATGTTTATTAAATTGAATTACAAAATTTGAATTCATTTAAGTATATCGGGTTACAAGGATAAAAATATATTGCTTCAAATATTTAGAAAATATACAGCCTCTATTTCCTAATCTTGTATACAAATTTAACTTCCATTAAAGGTTAAAACCGGCACTTACTAAGTAGGAATGTAAACAAAGCCGCTCGCGAATGGATAGATTTCTTGGCACAAATCTTACCCTCGGGAGCTGTCCATTATTCTAGAGTGTGTTTTGATTTATCAGCAAGCAAACAGGCAAATATTTGCAGCACCTCTTTATACTACCTTATAGACAAAAATACTTTGAGACACCTAATTGCTTAACTTTTTTTTTCGTTGGCAACAAATATGTTTTTAGCTCTTGTTTACTATTGAAACTTTAAAATTGCTTATCCTATTCACTTGATCATTCCATTGACGACGAGTCTAAAGAAAATAGAAGATAGATAGAATATTCTTTATAGTAACGCGCGAAATAAAAAAATAAAAAAACATATTAAACATAGCTTAGTATACTAGTGCCGCAAGTGGCGGCCTCATCGCTCAAATCGATCTCTTCCAAAAAAGTAAAATTAGGCGGGCGTCCACTAGTTATAAGTAAATTAGCTTTTTGTTCATATTTTAATAAAAGATTAATTGTGTCTTAGCAATCATAACTTGCTTATCCCATTTTAATTAACAAGCAATAGAATGTAATCTTATAACTCTCAAAGTATAATTTGACAATCTTTAGGCCCAAAATACTAAAGCCTAAATCAAATAAATAAGATTACTTTTTTTACGTGTGATAGGTTTACGTTTGACTACAGCCTGCCTGATGTTAAGCATTGCTGCAGCCTAGGGTGTAACACACTTACCTAGAAGATACCTATTAACTCTAGATTTGAAAACCCCTGGATTGTAGTTTGCAGGAAACACAGCTTTTACGTGTTGTTTTTTAACCACAATAAGTAGTCTACCAAGTGTAATATCATTGCACCACCCTTTATAATCCGGACGAGAGTCCTGCCGTCCGGAGAGGATTCAATTTTGCTACGACACGACTATTCCAGTGATTAAGCTCGTAGGTTTATTTTTGTACCTTTATTCCCCTTAAGAGGCTTGAACGAGCGTATTGTATTTTTATACCATTATTTTGTTTTGGATCTTTTAGGGAAATTATTTGCATTTGGCAGTATAAATAGGTTGACAAAAATGTTAAATGTTGAATAAAATTTCAGCTTTACAAGTGACGTAAGTGACAAAACGTAAGAACAATTTAAGTAAAATTTCTTAATGTTACTTGTTATAAGATACTGACCCACTGTGTCATAAAATATATAAGTAAAATAGGAATTAGCTTACCTTTACTCAGAAAATTAAAGAAACGGTTTGTATAATATTTTTTTATGCTAAAAATCTTGTCGTATTTCCTCATGACTGAGGGTCGTGACTCCCCGCAGAATTAATTCGCTAGGAGAGTACTCTTGGGCAGATACATCATGGTGGACACCCAGGTCCTTCCACGGGAGACACATGTCCTCGGATATTGTGGTCCTCAAACATGTCGGTTTCCTTACGATGTTTTCCTTCACCGCTAAGCGAGTGTAAATCCACACATAACTTGAAAATACAAGTAATTGGTGTAGGGCAGGATTCGAACCAGGGTGCGTCTCGATGAAAAGCAGACAAGAACCGTTAAGCCACAGTCGCATCTAAAATAGACGGTATACATTTTTGGTAAACAAAACATTCTCAATATATCAAGATAAAGCACTGTTTATGAAGCATTTTTGACCAAAAAGTGCTCGATTATGCTCAGATATTTGTGTCCCAAACCCTTCGTAAACCAACCTTTATTATTCAAATTCATCACTTGGGAATGACTTATTTCATCCATAAAATTGTGTCCTTTGTGTTCTATTATTTTATCGACGGAACATGGCAAAATTTAGATAGATAGATTAACTCTTTATTGTTGACACATATTAAAAAAACAGTACATAGAACAAATTGCACCTTAACTAGTGCCACAAGCGGCGGCCTTATCGCTGAAAGCGATCTCTTCCAGGCAATATAGCAAATTTAAACTCGTCTTCGGCGTCTTTTTTTCTTCAGTTGATGGCTGATTTATTAGCCCAATCTATGGCGTTAGTCGGATGATTGTGACATTGAATGAATAAATGAATACGTATCCTACAGCTACACTCTGTTTTTTTTTTATTTATTGGACAGGACATTGGACATTGGTCTGCGTGTATCACCTAAAAACGTTATATTTATCAAGTTAGAAAATACAATTAATAGACGCTGGAGACCAAACAGATAAACAGATAAACATTTTTATTCATAATTTGTTAGAATTACATGTCATTACATTTCAATTTGTCTTTATTCAAAATAATAAAAGATCAATAAAAATTGATAATAATTCAATTCAATAATAAAACAATAAACAAAGAGTCAACACCGAGCGAGATGGCAATACGAGGAGGAGGCCTATACCCGTGTTTGGGTGCCTAGTTAATATATTATTTTTAATTATTAGAATTGTGTAAACCTACTAAATAACAGGCAAATAAAGGCTTTTTTATTTATTTTATTTTTATTTATAGTGTATTTTTAGCGCAGTCATACCCTTTTTATTTGAAATACTAGTTGAATTAATGAAATGATTAAGGAGTTTTAGTATCAAATACAAATGTTTGCGTAAGTTGTTTCTGAAGAAGTAAAGTAAAGATGATGATGACTTCTAAAATTATGTTTGTTCATTTGAAACAATGACAAGAGTTTATTTAAAGGGTTCTCAGAGTGACGGGTAATAATTAACTTCAAAGTGATTTTAACAAACCTTTGCCAGTCGAGGGACCAAAGAAATGTTTGCCATAAGCTTAAGAATACTTGTTTCTTGACATTTTGCAAATAGCATTTTAAAGTCCAATACTGTTGCATACTCGTTAAAAATGCTATCATACACAAACGTCGCATAAAGTTCAAATTTTATTAATTCTTATATATTAATTATACTATTTATGCAGACATAAAAATAAATATGAGAAGAAATAACGTTACAAAACTGATCTATAGATACCGGAGTCTTATTGTTCACATATTTTACAACATCTAGGGGTCTTCAAATCTAGAGTTAATAGTAGGTATCTTAAGCATGTTACACCCTAGGCTGCAGCAATGATTAACATCAGGCAGGCTGTAGTCAAACGCAAACCTATATCACGTAAAAAAAACTTTAACACGATGGTAACTGCTTCAAAATAGTTTTATTATCAGTTACAATTATAACGCACTATAATCCAGCGATCTTCAAAGCGAGAGTGAATCGGTTCTTATCGGGTAAGCACGCTCCATCTTAGGCCATAGCCTTACTTGCTATCAGGTAAACTATGGTCAAGTGCAAACCCGTTCAAGATAAAAAAAAACAAACGTCAATTAGATATAGGTTTCTTTTAAAATATCTTTAAGGTACTTATAAATATTATTTCTATGCTAAAAACTATTTGTTAACTAACTAACTAGGAATAATCGGTCACCTGTTATAGTTTCAACATTACTATCACGTCAAGTTCAAACGTTTTTATTTCGTTCATGCAGTTTATTTTACGATGAATACAGGCGCAATCTTCAAAGCTCGGAGATAAGTCGTTTTGTTCTGTCAGTTGCCGCTGAACTGTGGCGCGGCGATTATAGAACAATACCCACATGCTTGTTTGGAAAAATACCTGGGAATTGATAGGGCCTGGAACGTAGCGCAGGCTTCAGTTTTTTGTTTAGGGTTTAGTTTAGCTGACTTGCAAATAAGGATGATATTAATTTGATTAAACAATATCTATTACAATCTCTCTAAGATTGTAATAGATCTTGTTTAAAAATTTAGATTTAGATTCTTACTTAATTAATAATGATGATACGCTTAAAGCATGTCTATAAAAAAACTGTATGTATGTTTTTTGTATTTATCTTTGAAAAAATTCTAGAAAACTAATAGCATGATGGACAGTAAGGCTGTATTTTAACTGAAAAAACCTAAGCCAAAAACTATGTCTCATAAAAATTTTTTTTTATAGATATGCCCATATCTATCCATCTATCGACATCATCCCTACACTGAAAACCAGAAGCATTTTGTCTTGCGAAACTTTACCATTTACATTATAAACATAATAATGCGCCAACTACCCCTCATAACAAAAGGTACTTTATCTCAAGCTGAAACTGTATGAAGATGGATAAACGTATCTCGCTATCAAGTTACCGCTACGCATTTAAGGCTCGCTGGAGCTAGTTTCATGAATAACCCGCGAAGACCATATAATTCAAAGACACCTAACTTTTACTCTGGTTTTATTTTAACCCATATTAGGACTGTTTGGGATTGCTTCGGTCCCAAACGGTATCAATGAAGAATGGGTCCATAACTTAAATCTTTTACCAAGCATATTTTTTTCATAAATATATGCGCCATAACGTCTTGAGATGGCATGAGCGACGTCAACGGGCATAACGTGAAATTGTTTTGTGCCTGTAATATTAATTGCACATCATAGTACGATTTTTCTATCAAAATTTGCCTTGTTTAGCTTTCTAAATAATCATTTCATTTTATTTAACAACAAAAACATTCAAGCAATTGACCCATATCTATACTAATATTATAAAGCTGAAGAGTTTGTTTGTTTGTTTGTATGTTTGAACGCGCTAATCTCAGGAACTACTGGTGCGAATTGAAAAATTCTTTTTGTGCTGGATAGATCAGTTGTCAAGGAAGGCTTTAGGCTATAAAACATTACGCTGCAACTAATAGGAGCGAAGAAACAATAGAAAATGTGGAAAAAACGGGGAAAATTATTCATCTTTGAGGGCTTCCGTTGCATGCGCTCCGAAAACGGTTCAAGATATCAAAAAAATGAGTATGAAAGAATTATTTCTCTTGAAATAATCTAACAAAATGTCTGGAACAGTATATGTCTATGTTTTAATGTTAGCTCACTAGAACAGTTTTCATGGTAATAACTATTCCACGCGGACGAAGTCGCGCGCATCAGCTAGTCAAATTATAAAATAACAACATACAAAAATACGGAACTAATAAACTAATACTTTAATAACAAATTTGTACCAGTTTATTGTCAAAATGAGTCGTCTATCGCTTGTAACGTCTGATAACCACGCTCATTTGCTTACCTTACCCCTATTTCAATTTACTAAGAAGCTTTTACATTTATTGGGTTTGTCTAAGAACTTTTCTGAGAAGATCAATTTCAAAACCCCTAGCTATACATAGTTGAGATAGAAAATTAGTTTACAAATAGATGAAGTTAGGTAAATATTTTACAGTTTCTTTTTATTACTAAAGAAAGAATAACATAACAACAAAAAGTCACTATGTGTTACGTACGGTAAAATAAAATTAATCATGTCATCAAATATTACGATGAGAAATTTTTGCTTTCTTTGGTTGCCTAATGTTAAAGACGCATAAACACATTCACACTTTCTTAGTTTTCGAGTAAGTCTCAGAAGACATGTTTCATTAAAATATGCCAACAAGTATTCTTTTTATAACAACATTCTCGTGATAAAATTGGCTAACTATCCAATCAGATTTAAAGCAAATACCTACAATGAAATATTGGCACTTGTGTCCACTGCCTTTATGATACCGATCAATGTCCATACAAGCTTCATAATAAGGTTCTATTGATGTGATCGAGGCTTCATTCCGTCGGTACGGTAAACATATTGAATTCTCCATTCAGGTGGCGGCTAATTAGCAAAAAGCTACCATAAAGCTCGCTTAGCTATTTAATATGGCAATAAATGTTGGATCGATGCGGCTGTTTTATTATGGTAACTGTTAGGATGTTATAGGTAGTTAAAATAGGCATTTGTAACGTTACTTAATTATTGAATTTTAGAACATAATTAACACTAAATCCTAATCAATAGGTAGTTATTACGGAATACTCATATGTAAATATGTGCTAATAAAAATGCATAGTATTATTATTATGTATTTTTGACTAAAAAATATCAATATAGGATATATAGGTCAACGGACAATTTCAAAGATTTGGCTACTTTTAAAAATAAATAAATAAAATCTTTTCATTTCGAACTTATGTAGTTCATATCAATATTACAGTTTTTCTTTTGTTTAGGAGATAAATCTTTATTTACAACACAGTTTTGCTTACAAACAAAAAAAGAGTATGTGTGTTATTTTATGTATTTAAGTTGTTTTAAATCTTAAATGTTTTGGGTTACGTCAAAGTCCATACACAATATTTTACTGTTCAAAAACTTTACATTAACAACGAAATACATGTAATGGTGATTAAAATACGTATAAAACTCATCTTCTAAAGCTGTCCGCGGAAAACCCGTCCCGTTGCAAAAGTACGAAGTAAAACCGGGATTTTTGCACCGTCATTTTAAAGTTGAGGAAATAAAGTGAGGTGAATTTGCCACATACGTTGCGAACCCACATTTTGACTGATGAGGTCGTTTCTTTGCCGTTATATTCACTACTTAGGTGACACACTTTCGATTTACTGGCATTTTTTAAAAGCTGACGAATACATAGATGATCGTGTTTGTTGCACGATAATTATTAGTACATATTAAGACTATTAACTGGATTGTAATTCTACGCATTTCGAATCTCATTAAGGTGGGCTACATGTCTTAAGAAATTAGGTAACTGCTTATATAATTAACATATATCATGCATTATCCGAAATGACGTTAGCTATTAAATAGAAGCAAGGTTGTGGAACTCCCTGCCTGACTCTCTGTTCCCCACGCACTATAATCCAGCGATCTTCAAAGCGAGAGTGAATCGGTTCTTATCGGGTAAGCACGCTCCATCTTAGGCCATAGCCATTGCTTGCTATCAGGTAAACTATGGCCAAGTGCAAACCCGTTTAAGCTAAAAAAAAAAGATAAGACCAAATATCGAAATTAATATGAACATATCAACTAATCTTCTATTTCCTCTTTGTTTCAGATAAAACCATCATGGGGAGATAATTATTTGTGAGTATCAAGCTGACATTACTTCTTATAGCCCAATCCTGTTCTATGTGCTACGATAGCTATAATAATAGAAACTAAGTAGTACATAACCATTATATATTTGGGTAAGTACATAATGAATATAACCATTTATGTGGGTAGTAAGCGGAATGTCATCGCTTAATTAGAGTCCCAATGGAACTGACCACTGGAACTAATATACTTACTCTGTATAATGTCCAATACCTAATTGATAGTCAGTGATCAGAATAATAACTAATTAGAATTATCAAAACCATGATCAGTATCCATGTAATCTGGCAATCTCGTTTGAAAGCCATTTCTATTGGAGCACACCTGTACTGGAATGGAACTGGCTCATATTCGAGACTGCCCAAACACGCCAGATAATTGACGACAGATTTTACATTCGAAATTCCACGGTAGTAGCTAGTCAGGCAAGTACATAACCGTCATATAAAAACATATCACAACCGAGGTGCTGTGAGGGTCCAACCTGGATTAGGTCTGCACAAGATCGACTCAGATGGCACATACAAAGGGAGGCCTATATCCAGCAGTGGGTACCCAAGGGCTGTGGATGATGATCATGCTGAAAAATATATCACAGTAATATTATACATCTGAAAGTTTTATCAGTGGTGTATGCGAGTATATAGCTGATATAAAATAGCTAAACTAATTTGGTTTAAATTTGCTATAAAGGTAGACTAGACCCCATTTTAGTGGCTAAGCTTCTCTTTGTGATAATGCTAAAGAAAAAGTGAATTTATTGTCGAGTCTGCTCCAATAAAAACAGAGCTCTGGCTCAAGTAACCACGATCAATCGCTGGGCTCAGGTGCGTTTACAAATTGCCCTCGAATATTGCCGGTACATACAAATTATTGTCTTCATCCCTTTGATTTATAGTCCAGCTTGTATAAGCTGGTATTCAGGCTGGAAGATCAAGAAATAGTTATTGTAATCTTTTAATAAATAAATAAAACAATAGACAATGGGTATGTTTATATCTGTATGTCTTTATTGTGATATTTACTTATTTTTTTATTTGACACTCTCCTGAAAAAATATGTTAATCTATAAATCGTAAGCCATATGTACTTAATAGTGTATATATTGAAGCGAAAGAGTTGATTTTTTATTTTCTTTCTCGCCGAAACTGAGTAAAATAGATATATTTTTATAGTATGGTATAATCTACTTATGAGACTTTATACTGCCACTTTTGATTCTGATTTATATCTACTGATAAAACCAGTATTGAAATGAAGTGAAATGAAAATTATTTATTTGCGACAAGAAATTACGTACAAACACATTTACGAAAGTAACAGTAAGTAATACAGAATTATACAGGTTACACTAGGAGCCTATAAAATGCTTCAAGCAATGTAGAAACATCCTTACCTAGCAGCAAATGATGAGTCTTGACACAGCGTACCTATTCAGTAATTTTGAATGATAAACAGCCGGTTGTCAAGGACGGTTCCACTGAGTGATGCAATACAAAAGTTTGCACTCAAATTATTCAGCAACTCCGCAGAGTTGGTGAAAAAAGTTAGCTTGGTTAATTTGTGATTTGGTTTACACGGATTATAAATTACGCGTTTTAAGCTTAAAGCGTATTGTGTTTATATAGTATGAGAAGCAGAAAAATAAGGATAAACGTACAGTATAAATCTTGTTTTAAGTTTAATGAAATTTTAAACTTTTTCATAAAATACTGGTTTAAACCCTACACATATGGGTTTCTAGAAAGAAGCAGAGTCTATATTTGTGTAACAACTGTTTGAAATGTATTTCATAACATAGTCATTCTTTGTTATCTATTGAGTCTAGCTTAACAAAAGCACGAATGGATTGCAGGTTAAGGCAAAAATTATTTCGTTGTTTCAAAACATTTTGATGTAGGTATACAATCGTCAATTTCTGGCAAGCACTTAAAGACCTTAAGTGTCATACCTCTCCACGCGGCCCTTATTAATTAAACAAAATACATAAATATTAAAACATCATTAGAAGTACCGTTTCTGCCGCTATGGTAAAAGGCGGAATAAAATTAATGTCAAGCGGCCCCTGAGAGCTTTCAATTTATGTTCAGTAATTATTGTTCTTTATTTAGATAAAACACAACTGTAGATTGCTTTCGTTTTAAGTATCTTCCATTTAATGAATCCATATATTCTTATTTAGTTTATGATATGCATTTTTCATATCTATACTATCTATGCTATGCAAAGAGGAACATAACTTTCTACTTTATATACCTACCTATATGTATTACTCTTTGATGGTATGTCTCACATCCCTAAAAGATGCTGTAGTGTGCTATGTGCCTTTGAATGGTGTCATGTTAGCCCAGAGCCAATTTACTTGGACTAGTCAATCAGACTAAACATAAAACTTTGTAGTAACATAAAAACTCCTAAATATCAATCTTCTTCATATCGAATGAGACTGGCCAACTCTGGGGTCTAGAGTTTATCAAGCCGCCCTAAGGGCCTCTGACATGGCTTAGCGACTGCCGTACTAGACAGATAGCCGGGCTATTTAACGTGTCATCCGACGCATGGAAGAGTCCATTATGGAATGCCATTTCTCAGTCACCCATCCAAGAACTGACCGCGTCGACCTTTGCTTAACATTGATAATCACATGCAATTGAATCCGCTTGCTGAGCTACGGGTGCTACTCATTGTTTTAGAATCTTATGATAACAATGCAATGAAGTGCTACGAACTACGTTTTGCTACACTACCTCTAAAACCGCTGTCTACAATTGCTAATAAAATGTATCATTTATACTATATTATCATAACTAGCCACATCACAACCTTTGATTGGGCTAGGGAGTAAACACATCTATGGTAATTATAATAAGGTTTTGTATCGCATGTCAATTATGTTGCTACACGCTGGTTGCCATATTAAATTACCGGCATATCCTGACGTGACACTTTACAACTTGAAACGTGTATGAATAGGTATGAATACAAATTAAATCCCATGACTGAAACTTGGATTATATGTATTTAATAAATATATTTTGTATTGTGTTTTGTTACGCCATTTATTTATATTTATTTTGTTATCAGCTACGGCAGAAACAATATGGCGGAAAGATTGGTTTGGTTTGCACTCATACACAATTGTGACTGCCTATGTATTTTGATTGAAGTATATCAAGTCTTTTTGGCAAAAGTAGTCGTCATCGGAATTCGTTTAATTTTTATGCTATTCCAATATAGAAAAATGTGTTACATTTTTTTCCATGGAAATGGGAACAATAATGACACCTTTGAAAAATGATAGAAGCTGAAAAAATACTGTACCTATATCTTTGATATAAGAGATTGTCAAGTTAACAAAGTTATTTACTTTCACAGTAAAATAATTTATACAATTCATCTGAACCTTACCCTTCACCTTATTTATGGTTATTTAACTACAATCTTGACAAGTTGACAGTTTTTTGACTGGAAAATCAAACCTGTATAAACAATTGACGTTCCAAAATGCTCTCAATTAGTGAGTTTGATCCACTTCAAGACGTCAATTAATCTTACATTTATATTCCAAGATAATTTAATTTCGCGGTAACAAATGTCAAGAGTCATTTAAAATTAAAGCGTTTGAAAGCTTCTCGGTTCATTTATTATTCGGAAACTCAATAGATAATGCTTAAGTAGAGATTGGGTAGAAGTAAGTGAAAATGGTTTGGTAGTAATTTGTGCTTTTATCTAAAGCACAGTTGAGTGAAATGGTATAATTTTGACTTATAGATAGTTGAAAAAAGGTCTTCTTTCTTTACACATAATAAACCTGAACACAGAAGATATTACAAAATATAAATGTTTGGGTATATTTTTTTTTTTTTTTACATGATATAGGCTTACGCTTGACTACAACTTGCCTGATGGTAAGCAATGTTATAGTCTACGATGTAGCGCGCTTGCCTAGAAGATACCGGTTTACTCTCGACTTAAAGACCGACAAATTATAGTTCAAGGGGAATAGAGATTCGGGCAAGGAGTTCCACAGCTTGGCTGTTCGCACGAAGTCGAAGCAAAGCGCTTGGTACGAGTCTTTGGAACCTCAACTGTATAACGCCTTCTTGCCCTCTCGGTTTTTTTTTGTTCTTCTTGTTTGGGTATATTTTAAATACATAAAATGTCAAATTAGTGTAACATTTTCACTCCTAGTAGTCATACTGTAAATATCCATTAATTATAAATGAACAAAGTTATATGTCATGAAATTTGTTAAATTTACTATGCAAAATGTAATATTCACCAAGCAACAGAACGCAACCGATGGCGACAACTAGTCAACAGAATCAGAAGGTGTCACGACCCTCAGCAGTGAAGGACACGACTAAGAGGAGAGTGAATATGCAATATGGAGCAAAATTAAGATACATACTCCATACAACTAACAACTTTTCGACAAAGTCCCTTACACCCAAACTTTCGACATCATTCCCAACTCCCTTGGAGCCAACTCACTGATTCAATCTACTAACTCTAACCGCGGTAATGTAGCAGGTATTAGCTTATTTCTTACATTAGTTTACCTCAAATCATAGAACAAATAGCGAAAAGATTGAACAACTATTCCTTATTTTATACTAAACTAGTCGGTGCGCACGGCTTCGCTTGCATTAAGAAGTAAAACTTGCATTCCCTATTTCACCCCTTTAAAATTGGCATTTCCAAAAATCCTTTCTTAACGGATGCCTACGTCATAACATCTACCTGCATGCCAAATTTCAGGTCAATCCGTCCAGTGGTTTGGGCTGTGCGTTGATAGATCACTATATCCGTCAGTCAGTCAATCAGTCAGTCACCTTTGAGTTTTATATATATAGATTTACCTTCAACGTAGGGGTAAAATGAGACTGGTACTGAATCTAATCCACTACTTCTACAAGTAGACACAAATAAACGACTAAAAAAACTCTTTGTTGTTTTGTGTTTGTTGTAAAGTTTGTCACACCTCTGCATAAGAAAATAGTTGGGCGAGTTCTCTGGTCTTCTAGGGTGATTTTGTGGTCCTTGCAGTTCTTTTCCGATCTTTTCCTCCAATGGTAACGCCCTCCAATTTACAAAAAACAAGTTTTAGTTTAAATATAAAATTGAACTATATACCTAGGTCAGAAAGTTAAGTGGGCGCATTTATTTCCGCAATCAATTGTGACTAGCTGAAATACTTAGTTTGCGTTTTTTGTGTTGGTGAAAGCAATGTGATATGTGTGAAATGAATGAAACTGGCCACTATAAAATTACGTTTTTACGTACATATTTTCTCAATATACACTATAAATAGACGTCTATGGGATTTGATACCGTACCCACAATCCCTCGAAATCACTCCAATAGCCACAGTCAAAGTTACCTTGACAAGTATCGTAACTTGCTCGAACTATATGTAATAGAAACCGTGGGCGGCCACTTACGAGGAATACTACTGAATCAGAAATATCTTTTACGTTTATACACGTACATGTGTTTCTATGTAGTTGTTTTATTTCTAACGGAAGGTATATTTTTATGTGCCTCAATTATTTTAATCGACTTCAAAAAAGAGGTTAACAATTTCTAATGAAAGTTTTTTTGTGGGTATGTTACGTGATTACTCCGCTATTTATAAACCGACTTTCTCATAAGCGAAATGGATTTTTCCTTAGACTATAACTGGTCTGATGGCAAGTGATCTTTATGATCTTAATTACGAGGAATTGTATGTCCATACAAGGTACTGCCTAGTAACAGGGTCGTAAGCGAGCATAGCTCGGTCGTAAAGCGGCCGCCTTATAATCTGGCGCACCTTGGTTCGTATTCAACCTTACACTAATAACTTGTTTTTCAAGTTGTGTGGATTTAAACTCGCTTAAATGAAAATATCTTGGGTAAAACCGACATGCTTGTGAACTTAGTAATCGGCTTAGGTATCATAACTTGAAAACGTTAATACCTTGGACGGTATAATATACCGTCCAAGGCATTAACGTTTTCAAGTTATGATATATATTATGTACAAGTCAACCTATAGTTATACATATTATGTATAACTATAGGTATGGAAAATTGTACACGTGTTAATACTTGACCTGTTTTTATTTTCTTCCTTTTCAAGATGCTGCGGAGTGTTCCATGAGGGTTGCAAGCCTTCGCAAATTCTTTTTTTGCTACTTTTAATATCCATTTGTTCCAGAACAACAATAAAATAATATTCGTTCACAAATAGTCTTATTTGAAAAATATTTAGACCGGTTTTACAAAGAAATACAATGTAATAATTTCATCCATTATTTCTTCAATTCCACTACTTTACAAATCATAAATACGTTAGCTATAGTTGCCAATTGAATTAAATTTCCACTAAATTAAATACACTAACATATTTTGTACAAAGTCTTAATATGAGCAGAACTAGAAATGTGCGTATTGTTTTATTTTTTTTCATACGTGAGAACTATTTTCATTCCCAAACATCGTAAATAGTAAATGCCGCAAAGTTTTCTATCGGCACAAATCTTAACGCAATTATTATTTGCTCCCTCCTGCGGTCGATAAGGAAAAGTTTCTCCCAACACATGTTGGACACACGCTTTGGTTTAATTGACTGTTTAGTTCCCATTAACAAAGACGAAATGTGGACGGGAATCTACATGGGTAAGGAAGATTTATGTGAAAAATTGTACGTGATAAATAAGAAAGTAAAATCATTTTCGTAACAAGAAACACTACCTACATATTTAAGCGAAAATTCAAACAAATTCTTTAGATTCATTTTTATCTCTTTCAATTCGTTAAAACATAACACCATATAATTTGTTACTCAAACTTTAGTAAATAAATAAAATTATGCATATCTTGTGCATAAGCATCACTGGCGATATTTCGTGATAAAAATCACTTACTTTTATATACAACCCGCCTGATGTTAAAACGTATAGGATTTAGCACGCTTGCCTGGAAAATACCTATTTACTATGGATTTTAAGATAAATTATACAAAATAGAAAATAATTAAATCACACACATTGTAATACAATCACCTTAATAAAATAATTCATAGTAATTACAAATTTTAATCTTAGTATCGATAGAAATGATACAACGAATAAACACCCAAACAAGCACACTTTTGGTTTTGTAAAATGGTGATACATTTTACATATTTTATTACAAAAAAGGGTTTTTGTATGATAAAATCAGTCATGGTGGCCATTTACGGACACATGCAACGCAGGCAGTGTCACTATATGTGATTTATTAGCACAAGGTGGTTGAAAATATCTACTATCCAGTTAACAGCGAGTGTGGCTCAGTGGATTAACTGTCTGGTGTACCTACATTATAACGCACCCGGGTTCGGATCCGACCCTACACGAATCACTTGCTTTTGTTATATGTAGACTTGCACTCGCTTAGCGAAGAAAAATATCGTGAGGAAACCGACGTGTGTGAAGACCACACGATCTGAAAACGTGCGTCTCTGTTATCTGTTTGTCTGTTACTCTGTTTGTCGGTGCCTCTGGTTGTCTATTTGTTTAAACGCCCATCATGCAAAGACGGCTGAACGGATCATCGTGATTTTTGATATGTATGTGTTATAAGGTCTTATAAATTTCACAGGCAACTTTTTATCGCGAAATAATGCAAGCGAAGCCGCGTGCGTCCACTAGGGTACATATACACCGCACATGTATTCGTTATTTCTGTGTAAAATATACCAATACCTCGATTGGTTTACCAAATCCCGACCACAACTATACAAACAGTGTCAATTGTTATATGATCAACATTGTACATTCATTATGTATGAGGTTTTTATACAAACTTGTACCTACATATATAACAAAAAGATATTATTTCTATTCCAATATGATATTTTACGCAGGATTCTATGTATGTAGTAAACAAATAATACTTCATCTATTATTAGTGTAGGATATTTAACTGAATTGAAAGTTAAATGAAATATAATGTGTTTTTCAACATTTCAATTCAGGCAGCATTACACATATTTGCGTTCATGGCTGACATTTATATTGATTTCAATTCCGTCGTCTCATGCCAAGCATGAATAATGTAATGTTGAAGAATACAATACTATAACACGCTTTCTATTTAAATTTATACTTTGCGAGAGTTAAGTTTGTTGAATCTTTGAGTTGCTTTTATTCCATATTTTCAAAAATAACTCTTTTGTAATTTTTATTTCTAACAAAAATAGACATGCCAATAAAGTAAATGTTTTGTTGTTTGCGTGTTAATATTTTTTTAACACGGAGTAGGCTTACATACATTTGACTACAGCCTGGTTACTGTTATTAACTTAAATATGACTTATCATATGGGCGTGGTCATCTCACTGCTTACGTTATTTATAGATAAAAATGTATCACATTTAAGACCCAATAAAACCTCCAATAAAAAAAATGATCAAACACTTCGTCGCAAAGTCAATAATGTACATATAGACAATAATAACCAAATAATTGAGTAAGTATATTTTTACATATGTATAAGTAAGATTTTTAGAGACGACAGTCAAGCATTTGGTAATGATGATTTTCACTAGAATAGCTCACAATATGTAATCTTTTTTTTTTAACTTTAACGGGTTTGCACTTGACCATAGTTTACCTGATAGCAAGCAAAGGCTATGGCCTAAGATGGAGCGTGCTTACCCGATCATCGGTCACCTTATAATATTACTACTGTGTTCCAAACCAAATTCCCAAAAACCCTATTCAAATATGTAACACGCAATCCCAGTCCGTAGAAGGGAAAATATTGATCTCTTCAAATCCAACAATAAAAGATAAGAGCTAATAAAGCTCTTTCGCTCCGGGAAAATTGTGGAACACATCGAAAAGGTTCCATATCCAGCGAGTTTCCCGGAAATTAGAAAGCCTATTTCAATTGTTCCGGCGCGGGAGGTGTCACGCTTCCAGACTGTGCCCGGCAGACTGCTCTAATTTTACTTTTGACGGAAACATGTGGCCTGCTTTTGTTTTGGCCGGAAACTGGTGAAGATGTGACGGCCAGGAAGCTTAAAAATAAAGGTTTACTTTTCTAATTAGTTCACCAACTTGGTCATCACGTAAGATGTATTGAGTTACTTGCACAAAACTGGTATTGTATAGTGTTACGATAACTAAAGTACACGTTATTAAATTATTTACTGTACAAGATTTGAAGATTCATGTGAAATCATTCATTCATTACAAATTATAGTGAAACGTACAACTAAACGTTCACAAAGGCATACACAAAATCAAAATTTGTTGGAAATTTGTTAAAAAAACTATACCTACTCAATACATTTTGTCTAAAGCACAATATTTTTTTTTGCAATTTTTAAAAGTCGTAATACAAAAATTGATTCATTTGATGCAGAAAAGCGCCACTATACGGTTATAAGTTAATTACCACCAACCTCGCATAGTTAGACAAGTTAAATGTGCCTAGCTATATCTGTTATTAATTTAATCCGGCAAACTCCCACCAAACTAGCCGGACCCCCATCTCAGCTCTACCGTCGAACCGCCCCGGTAATGTGTATAATGGGCCCGCTTTTAGGACACGGTTTGCAGAGTTTCGGCTACATAAATAGCACTGTCGCGATGAATTCGCAATGAGTCGCGGTATTCTCAAATGAGAATACACACAGACTGCAAAATCCATTTGGATCTTGTAATGACGTTATGCTAGAACTCGTCGCGGATTTTTTTTCGGTATTTGTAATTAGGTATGGCTAAGGTGATTAATATATAATACTAGAATATATTGTGACATACATGCTTTTACAATAATTAAACTACTTTGTTTTGACTTAGATTTGTAACATATAAAATTGACATTTATTGTAGCAAAACGGTGACATCTATAAATATTTAATTCATAGTCTACTTGAAAAATTATAACATTAAATTATGTATCAATAACTCAAATCAAAGGGGAATAAAGGCTATTTTATTTGAATAGTAAAACAATGATATTCAACTTTATAATTTGAGCACATGTTTCATTTTATTTCATAAATATATATATTTGTACAATGTTCTTGTTTTTTTTTTTTTTTTGTCACCCTTCTGAGAAGATATATTTATTTAAAGAATAACTAACTAATTTTTACACATATACCATAAGCATAATACAAAAATGACTTAAAAATACAGAAAACTTATACAAAACAGATATTTACAAAAAGTTCAGCACACCGTCCATGTTGTCGCTGTGCGGCAGGGAGCCCAGGATGCTGGCAGTATTTCCTCTTTGAATGCAAAGACTCTAACGTTGAGAAAAATAGCTGCCAGCCAATGTTGTTGTAAATTTATCTACAGTAATTTACAAATTACGTTAGCCTAAGAAATGCTATATATTTTACAAAGTCAAAGTTATATTTGTCATAGTACATCATTGTTATGTCATTTGGGGCGATTTTAAAACTTCCAAAATCAGAGGAGGAAGCTGTCACACAATCTTACTTCCCTACATTTTATATAAGACTATTGGGTGCTCGCGGCTTCGCTAGCATTAAGAAGTAAAACTTGCATCCCCTATTTCACCCTTTTAAAAGTGGCATTACAAAAATCCTTTCTTAGCGAATGCCTACGTCATTACAATTACCTTTATTCCAAATTTCAGCCCAATCCTTCCAGTGGTTTGAGCTGTGCGTTGATAGATCACTATATCAGTCAGTCAGTCAGTCAGTCAACTTTGAGTTTTATATATGTAGATTTAGATTACTCCATATATATTTTACACTATGTATACAACAAATCAAAATAGACTTGTAATTATAATCCAAACCCGTAATAAATACCTCGAGCTCATAATCGCGACATTGTTTCTAGGTCGGATGCCAACATCGCTCGTTACTTGTAACAACCGTACCGTTATAACAAGCAGAAGTCCTCGAGTACAAGTATCAAGTACTCGTATGAAGCACACTGTGACAGTTGCAAAGCTTTAGAACATCATTCAAAGTGTTGGGTATAACCGTGGTTGTACTCTTGTTGGAGATGAAAAATTTATAAATGTTCAGCTAAGCCGTTCTTTTTCGTGCACCAGACTGACCAGCAGTAGGGAGAGATGGCGGGACATCGTGAGGCGAGCTACATCTGCCACCCAGAACAATACTACATGTTGACCACGACCACTCTGCCAAGAGTGTTACGACTGAGAAGAATAAGCCGTTTTTTTAAATATGTCATTACTATTTGTTATGGTTTTTAAATTTGTTGTGGAACGTCTGAGGCTTTAGTTATGCGGTATTTGATACTTTCGCGTCCTTATACCATCACCAACCAAACTCGATAATTCGACGCTTCGTTGTGGTGCGCACGAAGCACAAGACAAACTTCACTTTTACGCCTTTGACGCCAGCGCCTTACGCGCTTTACGCTCACATTGCTTTGATATAAAATAACACTTCTAAGATGTCATAGTAGGTACCTACACACCAAAAATCATGATGATCCGTTCAGCGGTTATTGCATTACAAGCGTTTAAATAAACAGACAAACATTCTAAACACTGCTGCAACGTGTTTTGTTATGGATTTAAAGTATACCTAAATCGTATTATTACAACTTTTATTTTCAGATTTTTGACCCGCTTTAGCTTTATTATATGTATAGATAGATACATAGATTACTACTGCTTGTTGTTCCTATCAACACATCTCACATGTTTTATACCTTCACGTTTTCCTCCAGATATCTATAAAGTTTAATACGTGTAGTAAATTATTAAGTGTCGTTTGGGGACGTTAACTGGGCCCTTAGAGGGTTCTGTTGGTTCAAGAGCCGTGATTTTATTGTAGACAAGTTCCCCTCAAATTTGAACCTGTTTTGGGTTCGTATTGTTAACGGGAAAAAGGACAGAGACCAAGTTTTGAATTTCATAAGTTTGGCCCTTTGCACGGTGGAAATTATTTGCAAAATATCAAAAAGGTGAGCCTGATAGCCAGATCCGGTATTTTAGTGATCAAGTACCAAGTATGTTACTAAAGATGTAATAAACATATATTTTTGAGATATTAAAATAATGTTACAACTCTTTTAAAAAGTAATATTGCCTAACTCAAACAAATTTTGTAAAATATGAAAGCCACTTAATCTCGCCCTCAAAAAATGCCGTTTTCCCAAAATCAACCATTTTTGAAGTCCCCGAACGCAATTATAATTTTTTATGGCAAAAGTAAGGCAAGTTTACAGGGTTCAGAGTCAGTTCGGAACTCGTTTCAACTGCTAACAAACCAATTAGAAAGAATGACTTAAACTGCGTCTTTTTTGCGACAAAATCCCGAGGGACAAAGTCGATGTAATCTTGAAGGGCGTAATTACAGGGCCGGCTTAGGGCCCACAATTATAAGGGTGGACTTACTTTGTGAGTCAACACCCACTTGAAAAATGGACACCCAAGTTTTGACTACTCGACCGGATCCCGAAACTTGAACTCAGTTTACAAAGAGATCTCGGAATATTCCCTGAATAATATAGTTTGTTGATGAAGTAATTTGACTGTTTTGTAACAGCATTTTGATTTGTGTAATTTTTCAATGTTGTATGACTATTTTGCGAAAGCTTAAACAGAATATGCTACCATCCTAACAGTAGATTTTTTTATACCTTTTAATTTTATCCTAAATGATACCTAACAATTTTAAATTTAACATCAGTATGTAGAGATACAAATAGATATCTCAATTTATATTTGATCACTCCTTATTTATAAAGAATCATTTGTTATGTATTATTTTATGAAATAAATTCAGAAACCTGTAGGTACATTTTTCAGCGACATATGAAGTTGTTTTGATGCTATTAATAATTCTAAGGAAAACATCAGCAATAATACCACAAACAAAAGTTTTAACCAATCTTCGGAACTTTGTCAAATATTTTCATTCCACACAATATTGAAAAAGAAAACAAACAAAAAACAACTCCAACTGAAATAAATGTCTTACTTCCTACTTAGAAACTAATAAGTATATCAACAAAAAACACAAAATAAGTTTTTTAAGGTTTTATAGAAACAAAACTTGACACTCTAGTTTATATTTTTTTTTTACTAGCGTCAACTTCTTTCTGGAAAACAGGATCTTTTATAATTGGACCACCAAGATACAGGCTAACGCCTAGTTTGGGGTCTACAGTTAACACTATTATTGTATTGTAAGTTAAACAAAATATAAATATTGTAATATGTAGGTTAAGTTTTCAAATGGCAAATAAACATATTTTTACTTTACTTTACTACTAGTTGATGGAAGTGTAACTAATTTTGTTGATTTAAATTCTTCTTCTTTTTCTAAGAGTTGCCAACTCTGGTGGCCACAGTGTATCAAGCCGCCCTAAAGGCCTCTGACATGGTTTAACGCCTGCCCTACTACACAAGCAGCCGGGACCTACAATTTAACATGTCATACGGAATACGGAAGCGCCCTAAATAGAATGCCACGTTTTGGTCACCCATCCAAGGATTGACCGCGTCGACGTTTTCCTAACATTGTTAATCGCATGCGATTGCCTCCGCCTTTTAAATTAATTGCACATATTACTATGAATAAATCTTTCAAGAATCTAAATCTTAACTTGAATTTGTTACGTTCCGGACAGCTAATTAAGAGAAGATGGCTTAAAAACTAAATTACGATAGAAAATTAAATGAGGCCGTAGTAAAAGCTATCGTATACTGTTATATAAAAGCAAATGTTAATCGTAAGTTTGTGAATCTGTTTTTCTTACAAAACGCCTTAAACAGAGTAAAAGATCCATAAGATATCTAGCAAGGAGATAGTACTGGATCAGAAATGAACATATGTAGTCTTATTTTTATTCCAAAAGAACTTGGCCAGATTTGGATAATCTAACGTTATTTTTCTTGTTCATTTCAGATGCTGTTTCAGACAATACTCTTAAAGAGAGAAAGGAACGCAGTGATATTTTTTAAGCAAAATGTAAGTATTGTTTTTCTTTTAAAAGAAACAAATAGATTGGCGCGATAAACATAGTCATTACCAACAACACATCTAAATACCTTAGATAATAACGATACTCAGCGATTTTATTATTTATCTATGGTGTTTGGATCTGAACAGTCATTGCGAGAGAGAGAGTTTTTATATAAAGCTCAAATAATACTATTGAAAATAAGCGCTTATTAAGAAATAAATAATTGTTTTTATCGTATTGATTTTACCGCGTCCGCACTCTCGCATTTTTTCGCGCCTGTCTATTATTTCTTTAATTTGCGGCTACCCGGTCCCAACGGGCCTAATCTTTATTGTGAGCCTTTATGTACCCGTACACACTGCCCTTATATACTACCCTAAATGTGCGTATGAATATTAATGCATTAATCCTACTTAATACGCCACTTTCACGCACAAATCTTCTTGGGAAATGGTTTAGAGCTACGTGTAAACTTACAGAAGGACGTTCTGTTTCATCACTTATATATAAGACCTTGAAAACACTTACGAGAGTGTTTATGATTTTAATAACAAAAATTTTGACATGATTTTAATAACAAAAATTTTCATTGTTTTATTAATAAAACTAGACATATGTAACTTCTAAAATTTTATAAAAGCCTAATGTTATAAATTCAATTTGACGAGATATTGTAATTTGTGTAGCATATTCTGTGATATTAGTACTTATACCTATGTATGTTACAATTTTACATTATCAATAAAGATTCTTTATCTTTTTATCTTTATCTTTACAGCAAAATAACAGTGGCTAGAGAAAAGTAAGAGGGGAAATATTCTTATAGTAAATAGTAGTTAAGTAAACCTTAGTATTTTGATTGTCTTATAAGGTAAAATAATAATAGATAATTAATTTTTATAGATGAAACAAAATCTGAATTAAAAAATTCACAGTACATTTATTAATAACTAGCTGATGCGCGCGGCTTCGTACACGTGGAATAGTTATCCGCTTGCTGCACTGTAGCTACAAAACGTACCACTAAAAACGAGCCGCTCGATACACTCGATTCGTGCGAGTTTTTTGGATTCGATGCCCCAGAACAAACAGGGCCCGCGCGCGCCGTTCACATAAACGGCAATTGTGGCTCGACCAGGCCACTTGTGCACAATCCATATAATTATTTTAAATGCTATTAAATTTTTCTTCTGCTTTCTGCTTCTTTTGATTTAAAATTTATTAAATTTCATTGTCCCTTTTAGTTCCTAGTAAGGTTCATACCGACAAAAACAACCAAAATCAGACAATCAGACCTATAGGTAGGAAATATTCAATAATTACAATATTTGGGAAATGTCCCATGTTTATTAGGTTCCTAATATGTTTTTAAATATATTTAGCATCTAACAAAAAATAAAAAACGTGTGGTATAGTACAAAAATATTTATTTATAAGCACGAAACAAAACAACATTTTTTATCGCGGCGCGGCAATTTGACGCGCCGACGTAATATTTTTTTTTCGTTACAGATAAAGTAAGAAATTGAGTCGGTATACTTTGAATTGAATGAACGATTTCAAGTAGATAAGGATAGCGATAATATTTTTGCTCTAGAACCGTTAGAAAGAGCAGGAGAAGCAAATGAAGCAGCTCCCGCCCGTGGTACTTTTTGTTACCAAAGATTCTGAAAGTCTCGTTTTTTGTGGTACGTTTTGTAGCTACCTATAGGGCATCGAATCCAAAACACTTGCTTGAGTTGAGTGCAGCAAGCGGTTATTACCATAAAAACGGTTCTAGTGAGTTAACCTTAAAACATAGACATATACTGTTGCGGACGTTTTGTTAGATTATTTTAAGAGATATAATTCTTTCATACGCTTTTTTTGATATCTTGAACCGTTTTCGCAGCGCATGCAACGGAAGCCCCCAAAGATGAATAATTTTCCCCATTTTTCCACATTTTCTATTGTTTTTTCGCTCCTATTAGTTGCAGCGTGATGTAATATAGCCTAAAGCCTTCCTTGATAGCTGGTCTATCCAACACAAAAAGAATTTTTCAATTCGCACCAGTAGTTCCTGAGATTAGCGCGTTCAAACAAACATACAAACAAACTCTTCAGCTTTATAATATTAGTATAGATTAAATCTAGTGCGACATAAAACGGCCTTATCGCTATAAGCGATTTATGTGTGGTTATTCAATGGTACTTTACAAATGAAAAGTGCACTAGCTTAATTAACAAGCTAAGTAGACTTAGTAATATTGGTTATATTTAATAATTAAACTAGAAAAAACAAAAAGTAAAAACAACGTACTCCTAATTTTATATCTATATCTACGTACATTATAACTAAGTCCAATAAAAACAAAACATTGGGGTAATCAATCCACGCCCGGACAGAATGAATTGTTTTATCGTATTGTGGACGTTACAGTAAAACTCCGTGGTTATTATCGTAGAATAATAGCAATAGATAGATCAGAAATTATTACTTTGAATATATTTTAGACGTTGATTTTACTGTACATAAGTTTTTCTTGTAACGGTATGAGTGTAAAGTACGATTCTGATCACTGTTGGACATCATTTACAAGGTTCTTAACATGAAAGATTTATTGACATACATACATCTTTCAATTTTAAACAGAAGAATTAAAACTTGTTTGAAAAAAGCATAATGACGCCACAAATTGTGGTTAAGTTTCCATATTCAATTACTAATAACCAAGTAGGTACGAGTAAATTACGCAAAAAAACAGAAATTTATTTTTTCTATGTTACACCAGTTTAAGATATATTTTTTTCACATTACAAATGATAAGTACCTACACAAAACAAATTGTCGTTCCAAATCTACGGTTTACCATACAGCAGCCATTAGCCAGAATCCATTTGCATAAAATTCAATTAGTGAGATACTTAGTGCAAAATCGTTTAAGAAAGTTACCGTGGAACAAATAAAAACGAACAAGTTGCAACACTAAGTAGGTCTTGATGAAAACTTACTGTGCGGCTGTTGAATGAACTGAGAATGAAGCAAGTAGTAAAAGTTTTAAAAGTCTTTCGGTTCATTAAACTATTTACTTGATTATGAGATTAATATTTAAACACAAAATATATTGTTATGTATACCTGGTAATTTTATTATTAAGTCCTTATTTCTCTTCACAGATTCTCGGGCCTTACGCCCGGTATTTTTAAGGCATCAGTGGGGCCGTAGCCAACACTGAGAGGCCTTTTAGAATATTATAGGTACCTAAATATTATTAATTATTAATAATTATTAGTGTTATTTTTTTTCTGAAACTTTTCATCTCATACACATAAAACTTTTAAGCCCAAAGTAATGCTAGAAACACTTAAAACTTTAGGAGTTTCGCGTATTAATAGCGTAATTTATATTAAGCAGCAATAAATGGGAGTAGAATTATTTGTCTGGTTATTTCTGAGTGTACAAATTTCTTCGTAATCAAAAGCTTAGCGTACCTGTTTAGTCTCAAGTATTTGCGGAGTTTATAAATAACTTCAGAAATTATGTACTTTGAATGAGTTGTTCTCAACTGTTTTGGATTTGTTCCGTTCCGACCTCAAAATGACCTGAAAGTCCTATGCCTTCGAAAGGACTGAAAGTCATCTGAACTATGCTTTTGACCTAATTTAATTCGCACTTGATTTTGAAATTGGTTCATATTTTGTTTATTCATTACAAACTCCATGAAGCTTTTCTGAGTCAAAAGTTATCTCTCGTAAACGAATTGTAACAAAAAGATTGAAATACTGTAAATCTATAACAAGAAATGATTTGTATACAGAGTCCAATGAATTTCATCCCTCCCTTACAGTGAATCCCCCTTGAATGAAATAGCAATGTCAATGTAAGTAAACAAAATGTAACATACCTTATGATGTTTTTTTAATTGAAACAAATGAATGACATTCAGAATAACATCTTGCTGATTTATCGTGTATTAGTAGCAACAATTTACGTCCTTTTAATTCCCTAACTGCTCATAACCTCCCCACTTTGATATCAAACATTTCCGTTCCGTAAATTGTAACGAAGTAAGTGATACATTACAACGTAGACAAGCAAGGACTTAGGTAATGGAGTTAGATGGTGTTTTTATTTTTATAGTCTTGTTATAACAAGTAGAAATTTGAAACATTGAACCGACTTCGCTTAGCGCCTATCCAGCTGTGACAGTTTGCTCTTTATCTCTAAACTTACTAGATCTATTTTGATAAAAAATTTACTGTTTCCTAAGCAAATATCCACCTAATTTATTATCAAAACATTTTTTAGTTAAAAAAATAATATTTGAATAGTTTTGTAAGCGAATAAACAAGTATTATAGACAAAAAATAAACACTCGTTCGGGTTGGGAACCTCCTCCTTTTTTTAAATCAGTTTATAACAAAAGTGACTTACTAAAAACTTAGTTTCACATTTTAATTCTTTATGTATGTAGGAATAAAACTCTGTTGAAATAGGGTGAAGAAACTCCAGATATCTGATTCTTCAGAGATTCTAAATCATTTTGTAAGCTAAATTAAAAAAAAAATCTACTAGAAAGTGTTTTTTATATCTGAATCTTGTATTTTAGTTATATGATAAAGATAAAGATATTTATTACTGTTATAAAATGAATACATCAAAATACCTATGTATGGTATGAATCATAATAGTACAAGATACCCAGAGTCCAGCCCCTGGAGTAACATATGATTCTGTGCAATAAAACTAGCTTTTATGAGGTCCACGAGGGCTTGAGTGATGTCTTAGTCGATTTCACTGTCCTTAGAGACAGTGGCTTTATATAATAGTACGGTAAATGATTTATTTAAGGCGTGCCGTGAATATGTAATTAAAAACAAATATTAGAGTTACTTGTATACATTTATTACAAATTAACGCTGGTTTTTTTTTCGAATATGAATATCTGATCTCATATGAATGACAAATCACAAGTGTTATTTTAATATAGACTAAAAAAAAGAAAAGAAAAAAATTAGTAACTAGATTATAACGTTGCTTAACATAACCTTAGCCTACCTAGTTAAAAAAACTACCTTTTTGTTTCCTTGTTCTCTAACGACAGTAGAATCTCAATTTCTCAAACAGTTTGAACCAGTATTTATCATTCATTAAGGGACCCTCGTGATCATTATCTTCCCTTTTTTAATTCAAATTAGATATTCAAATCTCTGGCCATTGATTTCGACCTCGGCGGAGAATTCGCGTTAAAACAACTTAAGTCGTTTTTCTTCTTACTTAACCTCGTCGGTAAATTGTAACAACCGCTTCTCAGATAAAATTAAATGCTATTGCTGTTTAAACGAACCTTATGCTGCAGACCGGTGGTTACGGAAACCCATTTTAGTAGGAGTCGAGGTGTAGTTCATAAAATCTGGGTTTTGTTTGGGATAACCGCCTTTAGCTTGTTTAATGTTGTTTGGTAGTTTGCTTTTTAAATTGAAGTTACTTAGTCAGCAATTGATATTACAAAGCATAAATCTTTGCAAATTTAATCTAAAACAAATGTTATAAAGTCCCTGTAAAAAGTAGTTTCTATACTTCTACACTATAGGTTATACATATACCGATTAGCTGACGTAACTCAATAAAATTTTGAAAATCTAGAGACACTTCTATACAATTCAAAATAAAACTTGGCTATAATACATACATGTAAAGAAGCGTTTTAACAAGATTGTAATCTTAATGAAAATAAGAGTTTCAACTTAGTATAAGTATTTGTTACTCTAATTTAGTACCATTAGCATACTCATATTTTCGTATATGTTCTGTTGAAACAATGGCAATCCACTTAGCCCTACATAAGCATAAACAGGTAAGTAAAGAGCACAGTCATCCACCGAGCACGAATTATTTAGAAATAATGACTTGCCATTTCAAACAAAAACATTCCAGCATCATTATTCATTTTATTCCGTAACCGGAATTCTCCGGGAAAAGGGCTTTGGAGTTTTTTCCTTGAACAACAAAAAGCTTGAAATGTGATCTTAATAAAAGGAAATGCCTATTCTTCAATATTGTTCATCTCATTTGAGTATTTGGTATTTGCCTTGATTTTGCAAACTTTTTGTGAACAATGTCCGTCGTTGGGGTTTGGGGTTCTTGCGTACTTTTCTTATTTTTGTACGTACTCACCTAAATTAGATGTGAAACGTATATAAATATATATACTATGTAGATACAAAATACATCAACCCATAATATAATAGGATAGAAATATTTTTTGTTCCTATTCAGGATCTAATTTAATAATGCCTTTTGTCGAATTTCATTGCTTCAGACGTTTGTGTTTCATTGAGTTATATTTTTTACCACACCGTAGTTACCAGTAATATTGTCATAGCCCGTTTAAAATAGATTTTACACAGGCGACGTTTTATTTTTGTTACGCTCTGTCGTTACAATTAATACACATAAAAGCACTTTATCAAAGCGGCTTTCTCTCTTAACATATGTATGTACTATTATATGTATGTAGAGTGCTACGGCGGTGGATATATATAGGTATATATAGGCACTTATTCTATACATACTCCTATATAATGCACATGCAAAATGGCAATCCAATTTATATATAGAGTTGGAACAGTGGTCGGCAACCGGATATCAGGATACTGGCTGGGAAATCTGAACATAAAATTACACCAATCTCAGTAAATGCAATTTGACGTAGGCTATATCGAAACCTCCATAATAGCTATCTAATAAATATAAGCACTCGTTGGAACAAGAGTAGAATTTGTAGTCAATAAAATTGGCAATGTCTGTCTAAATCACATTAACAAAATTTCAACGTGGTGAGAACCGAAATAAATTATTTAATTATACTTCGACGACGTTGCATGCTCGAGATTTCTTTATTAACTATGTAGTCTCACTTCTGTATGTACTAGGCGTCACACTTTTTATAGCTGTGAAAATAAAAACACAAAAAAAAGAAAAAACTTTTGAACAAATGTCACTGTCACTGTCGCACCTGTAGCGCCGTCCTCCTGTCTAACCACAATTATTTCTTGTGTGCGGGCGTCGCAACATCATAAATTTCGTTGAATTTTACTATTTAGATTTTTCGTGGAAAAAAGTGTTTATTTCAGGTGTTCAAGTGGTAAATTAGGAAAAGGAGCATCGGAATTTTAAAATAACGTCGAAAATTCAAAGTTTGGTACATAAACTAAGCAATTCATCAACCAGCTCAAAGGATAAAGGTTAGTGCAACTACTATCTTACCAAAGCAATCTTACTGCATTCGTTCATTATTTATATTCATTATTCATCATCGATTTTAATTTTCTTGGTATAATCTTATATATTTTAAAAAACTATACCGAATAGATCGTAAATATAGATCTTTTTTTAACAAATGATACAACGATCTTTTTTTGAAATACCCACATTTTTGTCATGTATAACGATCTTTTTTTCGATGTACCGACATATTTGTTGTTTTTGTTACAAATACAATCCAACAAAATATGAATTTATTTATTACCATTTGCTTACATACATTGTTCTACAGTTTATTCAATGTAAAAAGAACTAGATTTACTATAACGGTTATTTTGTTTGTGATTCATATTTATTTAAGCACGGTTGCTTAGATAATTAACCTGTCTAGATATATAGTAACGCACCATAAGCGCCAACAAAAATAGCATGTAGCTGCTACACGCTAACCGCGTCCGCGTCACTCAGTGACGCCTGAGACTCTGCGCGCGTAACACGTATTGTTTTTCTCTGTTTTGCTGGCGAAAATATGGCGTATTGTGCTATAAAACTGTGCCGCAACTACAAAAGACGTTTGAAAACACCTGAAACTATCTCTTATCACCGGTAAGTACATTTGAAACGACTATTATCTTGTATAATTAGAGAGAATTAGTGAATAGAACCATCGGTAACATACTCCTATGGAATCTGTGACATTAGTTGCCAGCTTTCGAATTGAATTTTACCCAAATTTTGTAGACATGTTTTCTACCTCTTTTTCTAAGAAGATTTAGAGGTGTGAAATGTATGTATTTTTTCGATTGATGTTTAATGTTCCGTAAATACAAGAAATTTGCTGAAATACTGTTAATGCTTATGAATAAGCTGCTTATGTTGGTAATTGTTGAGGCATGCATAATATTGAGTGGTAACTTGTGGAACTAAGCATAGTTTGTACTATAGGAACCAGACAACTGATTCTGAATTATGTAAATAAATAAATTGTAACAAAGTACATATTCTTTTTAATATCATATACCCCATAACGAGTAAAAATCTATTTATAAGCAATCAAAGCACTTCGGTTCTACGTGGTGGTACGTAACCCTTCATTTTTAAGTCTAACTCGCACTTGGCCGGTTATTCAAATTATTTCACATTGAATCACAATTCACATCACAGCAGTTTTTGGTCAACATTGTGGAAATTCTTTAAATGCTGGCAACATTACGCACACAAACATGGGACTCAGCGCGCTAGTAATTACAGTGTAAGGCAATTCATCTGTGTGCGTGAACACTACTACATGCGTTCCCGGCCTGGCCATTTGTTTTTGTTACCGTTGCAGCGCCAAGCTCTATCTAGACAGGTTAATTATCTAAGCACGGTTGATAACAAACTAGTCTAGTGGCATAACGGGATTATGTACAATGACTTTAAAAGTGTACTGCTTCATGGCAAATTAGCAAATGTTCAGTTTAGTGGAATACAATACCAACATACAATAAATGTATATATTGGGCGGGGTATAAAGACAATCCTGTTTTTGTTTATCTAGTGCTGCTATTAATAACAACATAGGTACTAGCTGAAAGCTAGTTTAAACAATATAATATTACTGTTAATATACATATAGTGAGGACTTTGCTGTAAGAAAACATAAGATATATATTTCTTATATCTTAATCTTAGATTTTTTGGCTAATGATCAAGCAGAATCACATTTATACAAGTTAAATAAATGTATTACTCAAGATGATTGAATCATATTACGATTCTTGAAAGAAGCTTACAGAAACAGATCGTCTTTCTAAAGTATACCACCAATCTGATATCCTACCTACCTACCCATTATAGTAAAGATCAGCATTCAGACCAAATAGTGGCTGTACTCACATTTTTCAACTGCACAGCGGGTGCAGGCAGATGCTATTCTCAATATGTTTAGCTGATTTGAGGATAGGCATACATATTAGTGTCTTGATTAAGACATCGGTACCAAATAGGGTCAAACCTAAACTTACAAGACTCTTTCCTCATAGAGAGGCAATCTGCCCTGCAAACGTTTTATGTGTTACTTCACCAAAAAGTAAACTATAGAAATTTGCCACCGACGACGACGGTAAAACCAATTTTAACTGCTAAGAAATCAATTATTGATTTTATTTTTAATTTTATTTTATTTATTTTGTCTTATCATTGGTAATAACATTGATACAATTATCTTACACTAGTATTTTTATATATAAACAAAATTGATGCTAGTTCTGCTACAATAAGGGCATAGATTATCAACTGCAAGTTGCAGCTGACTTTTCTTTATATTTTTATAACAAATAGGGACATGTAAATCATTTATAATCGCCAAAATATATAAGCGCCTCATTACAGCAGAGCAGATGAGAGTAAAATATTTTCACAGGGTCAATTTTAATTATAAAATGTGATAAGCGTGATATAGTGATCTCTATGATATAGTGATCCCTTGTAATACAAATTTATATTTGTAACTTATCCTTCAATCTGTATTTTTTATTTTTTCTCAAATAAGCTTTTGTTAGCATGTTAATTTTTTTCACAATCAAAGATCTATCAAACTGTAAATTAGCGTTTGATATGCAAGCATTACGATCTTTGATACGTGTTGGTCTCGTTTATGCTAAAGTGCTAAACATCTACATAGTTAATAAAGAAATCTCGAGCATACAACGTCGTCGAAGTATAAATAATGGTTAAACGAACTTACCTTAAGTGTAGTTCGACCATAATTATACGAGACGACGTTCACTTCACTTAAGGTAAGTTCGTTTAACCCATTAATTTATTATTAAAATTAACCAACCTAAATAGTATTTTATTTCGTTGATTATTAAGCAACGAGAATGACATCGATTGTATTTTATCTCAAAACAGTACGTATAGTTTCTTTCTTAATGAAGTATTTATTTTGGATAGGATCCAAGGCAAAAACAGTATAGCTGAAGACAGGTGCAATCTATACTAATATTATAAAGCTAAAGAGTTTGTTTGAACTCAGGAACTACTAGTGCGAAATGAAAAAATATTTTTGTGTTTAGTAGACCATTTATTGAGGAAGGTTTTAGGCTCTATAACATCACGCTGCAACTAATAGGAGCGAAAAAACAATGGAAAATGTGGAAAAAACGGGAAAAAAATGTCATCTTTGAGGACTTCCGTTGCGTGCGCACCGAAAACGGTTCAAGATATTAAAAAATCTGTATGAAAGAATTATTCCTCTTAAATGATCTAACAAAACGTTTGCAACAGTATATGTCTATCTTTTAAGATTAACTCACTAGAACCGTTTTCTTGGTAATAACTATTACACGCGGACGAAGTCGCAAGAACCAGCTAGTATACAATAAAGCGATTATAACCAAAAAGTCATTGGAAAAGCTATATAACTAATATATAGCTTAACTCTGGTACTCCCTTCTTTACGTTTGTGTAAATATTTACACTTATGTTTAGGTTTCCAATTACAGTTGAAACGTTGAGACACAGTGGCCCGGGGCGGTCTTTGTTGCCCTAATTACTCGGTTCCAAAATACCCATTTTGTTTCTACGTTTTTGTTTTCAATTAAAGAACATAGCGACTATAAAAGGTTTTATATGAATCGATTTTTCCTCGAGGCGCTGCCGGGCTCGCTCGTTACGATGATTTATTAGGAAAGGTTGCGGAACTAAAATATTTTTTGATACATACCTATTGTAATCGCTCTTTAATATTCTAACAAAGACTATTCTTCAGGTTAATTTGTGTACTAACTATATATTACAAGAAATATAGCATAGATTTAACAAATGATCTAATAATCTATGAAAAATAATTAAGCAAAATCTATAAAGATTGGCATGTTAAAATAAGAAAAGCTTATTAAAAATCTTTATCAGGTATTAAATTTGTTTTTTTTTTAGTTATGTAGATATATTTTTGTATATAAGATCGTTTAAAACTCACGTCATCATTCTTATCATCTTGTTCATCTGGTTTAATACAGCACATTTTCAGCGAGATTTGAATTAATAGCCTGGCAACATTACTGGCCAAAGTACTGTCCCCAAATTCATTTGAAAGTTCCCGGACTCCATCAATCAAAAACCAATCTGAATAGGACATACCATACTCGTTTATTCACGAAATATAATTTGAAATTTTAAACGGCTTTTCATCTCTTTATATCATTTTTATTATAGCATTTTTCTGCATAAGTATTAAATTTTAGGTGTTTGTTTACTTTTGACAATGAGTTATTATTGATCTACATCAATTACGATAAAAGTTTTTACTTTAATAATTTACCCTAAGCACTTTTGATTTCTATTCTGGGGTATATTTTTAATATTTTATTCATTTATTAAAGTTTATGTCTAAAAATTTAAGTTTTTTTTCTTTTATTTTACAGTTTTATTGATATGCCAATAAGAAACAATAAATATAAATTACAAAACATAAGAAGCACTAAGAAAATCTACCTAAGTAATAAAGTTAGTCCATGTAGTTTTAATAAGTTTAGGTAATATTTTGATAAGAGCTTACAATTAGTTTAAATCTAAAATATATGTAACTCAAAGGTGACTGACTGCCTGACATAGTGATCTATCAACGCACAGCCCAAAGCAAGGGACGGATCGTGCTGAAATTTGGCATGCAGGTAGTTGTTATGACGTAGGTATCCGCTAAGAAAGGATTTTGAGAGGAAATGTCACTTTTAAAGGGGTGAAATAGGGGATGCAAATTTTACTTCTTAATGAGAGTTTCTTCTTAATTCTTCTTCTTCTTCAAGAGCTAAAATATATTATGCAATGTAGTGTGTAATGCACTCCTTACACTTAATAAATTAATACATAATGGACGTAACAAAGCAAGCAATGCAATTGTATTCTCCGAACAATGCCAAGTATCGCAGTATCAAAGGGGCTTAGAACACAATAGCATCTATATTAATTGCACTAATTCTCTATGAAGCTCATTGAATATTACCAACTCGGGAAAGCTTTTCTGTAAGTTACCTGCAAATAGTGGCCGTGATGTTTAAACTATTCGAAACAACATTTAAGGGGGAATAGACTGTAGCGGTGCTGTTGTGGAGTGGTTACGGTTTTAAATAAAATGGGTTTGCAGTTATCCATAGTTTTCCTGATGGTAAGCAAAGGCTATACGTTCTACAATGTTGTACTTAATAGTTATGTTTGACTGTATTTATTGTAAAATTTAATTTTTATATCTTGAAGATGGTCTGTAGACAATGTCTGAATATTTATTGGGTAACGTATGGCCAGGGTTGGGCAGTATTTGAATTACTTGTAATTAAAATACGTAATTGAAATACAAATACGTATTTAGTATTTGTATTTCAATTACTTCCTTACAATGTAATTTGTAATTCGTATTTCAAATACCTGACGCCGAGGTATTTTGTAATTAGTATTTCAAATACCTGCGGCTTCAAAATACATTTTAACATTAAAATACATTTATTTTAGAAATATTGTTTTCTTTAGCAGGTTTTATTCACTCTCCAACAAGAGGCTGTTTGTCTGACAGCACATTTAAAAATCTCGTGTAAAAAATCACATTTAAAAAAGGAAACTCTGGTTTTACTGATTAAATATTCTTGTATTCCTCTGCTTTTCACCCCGTGCTAGATAACTATCTAGACCAGCACGGGCTGAAAAGTATTTTGTATTTTGTAATTTGCAAAGCATGTATTTTGACCAGCCCTGCGTATAGCTTCGTGTAAATTTTTAAAGTATAATTATAATATTAAGTTGAATGATCGCAATTTTCATTCAAGTTTTCATATTCAAATGTAAAATGGAGATGCGTTTTTATTTTAATTTAACAAAAATATCTACTACTAGCTGGTGCCCGCGACTTCGTCCGCGTGGAATAGTTATTACCATAAAACGGTTCTAGTGAGTTAACCTTAAAAGATAGACATATATTGTTGGAAACATTTTGTTACATTATTTTAAGAGAAATAATTCTTTACTACATATTTTTGTGATATCTTGAACCGTTTTCGCAGCACATGCAAAGGAAGCCCTCAAAGATGAATAATTTTCCCCGTTTTTTTTTCACATTTTCCAGTATTTCTTTGCTCCTATTAGTTGCAGCGTGATGTTATATAGCCTAAAGCCTTCCTCGATAAATGGTCTATTAAACACAAAAAGAATTTTTCAATTCGCACCAGTAGTTACTGAGATTAGCGCGTTTAAACAAACAAACAAACTCTTCAGCTTTATAATATTAGTATAGATTTCGGTGTTTGATTTTTATTATAGAAACATGTACTTACACCGAATAAACCTCTGAATTATAGCACTTTCATGCACATATTTGTAACAAATTTTAAGTAGCCGAAAGTTAACAAAAATAGCACAAAACAGACATCTATGTGTTATAAAGGAGAAAGCCTATGCCCAGCATTAGGTCGATGATGATGGTTTTGAATTTTCCTGAAATACTTATAAAAATCGCAAAATTATTAAACAAATGAATTTCATTTTATCTATTATTATTCATTTTAGCATTACGCTAAAATTAATTTTAGCATTTGTTTCACCCAGAACTCAGAATATTAATAAAAATATTAAACAGTAAATATCCGCAACCGCACCCGCATTACGACCGCATTCGTAAACTCCTGCCTCAGTTGTGAATGTTTCTCGTAATAATATTTCTCGAGTAGATAATAATGTACTTCACAATGAAATATGAAGCTACATTATAGATGCTGGATTAAGTTGTACACGAACAATGTAGCAAATGTTACAAATGATTTTTTTTTATTGACAGCTTTAGATTAACCGTAAACGAATAGATATAGAGTTACAGTTATCTTATTTATAAAAGTTTGTTTGTGTTCTTGTGAACCCTATCTTAGTATACACTTGTGACACCCCATTTACATTAAAATATTGTTTCTATTAATTAATACAAGCAAGACTCGTATTTGAAACTAACACATAACACACACCGGTCACCACGGTTAACGGTAACACATTTACCGGTAATTATATATAATTATTGGTATATGTGGATAATTCTCAACATTTACCGAGTGCGTTGGTAATTATGTATAATTCCCAGGAATTATGCATAATTCCCGATTATCTACATTTACCGTAACATATACATAGGTACTACTTTTACTTGGAAGATATATATTAACATTCCATGCTTTTCATTTTATTTTGTCGATAAATATTTTCTTTGAAATTCAAACACTTCAGTGCTGGTAGCAAAATAATTGATCCAGGTATGGTAAAATATATTTTCCAGATTAAATTGACTAGGTGATAAATACGGCAGTGTATTTTATGACCATGTTGGTTTGAAGATCATTAGATACCACTTTTGCCACCTTTTGCTTTCGATACGTAAACTACACCAATCGATTTCAAATAAATATCTAAATATATAAAACTCAAAGGTGACTGACTGACTGACATTGTGATCTATCAACGCACAGGCCAAACCACTAGACGGATCGGGCCGAAATTTGATATGCAGGTAGATGTTATGACGCAGGCATCCGCTAAGAAAGAATTTTTGGAAATGCCACTTTCAAAGAGGTGAAATAGGGATGCAAGTTATTTTTATTTTTCTTGATTCGAGCGAAGCCACGAGCGTTCAGTAGTCCTATATAAAAATAGAGATCATAATATTATAAATTGTTTGAATGTGCATAAATATTTAATTGCAAACCTTAAAAATTCAGGAGATGACAGGATTAGAAAATCCAGTTTATTTTAAACATATTATCCTACATACATATTGCTAACTATAAAGGAAGTATAGTGAATTGGTGGAGTAACAAACGCGACTGTAGACATTATCAATCATAACTAATCACTAATATTTTTTATACTGTTATATACTACTCTTACTTATGTAAAAAATACTATAAAATACTAGAAGTCCAAGTTATTTAACAGTAAACATCTCATGAAAATAAAGCATAAAAAGCTAACCAACACTGTAAACACTAAAAGTGATTATTGTTTTATACATGTACCCAAAACAATGACGCTATTGTATAAGAAAACCTTTTCATAGCGTAGAAATAGTAAAATTTCTTCAAAAGAGAAAAAGTTTAAAAGTAAAGCTTAGCGCCATCTATTTTCAGATGCAAGCGACGTTGGCAAAGAAAACTTAAGAGGGCACAAACACGACGTACTTTCATAAAGTTTTTATATTGCAACAGTGCTGCCGCGGAAAATTCATGAAATAAATAGAAAAGTCATGAGCAAGTCCTGGTAAAGTTGCAGGGAAATTCCGCTGTGTGGCGCTACACGTAAAACAAAAACATTTGTTTTCTAAGATATTTTTTGCCATCAAATTAATTATCGCGAATAAATTACAGATTTATTTAATTGACATAGTGATTTCTTATATAATTGCACTTACACACCACTTATATTAATATTTGTCACTCCGGGGCTCATCGTCATTCAACGATGATTAACTATATTTTAGTGCGAGTTTCCTATAAAAAAATATGTTTGAATAGAAAACTTAAAAATAGGAAACATCATCAGTCATTCGTTTTTGTTCGTTGAAAATTTACTGACAGTAAATAAGAATAATCTTGCATTACTTACCTCCTTACCCTTGTTATTTTGAAGTTGTCTAGCAATACAAACAACTGACTTGCATTTTGCTACAAATTAGCTCATAAATGTTTTGTCGTTATTTATTGATTTACAAAGCATCTTAAACTCAAAACAATTTGAAAATATTTGACTTGAAAAAAAATACATAACGGATTTAGCTTGGTTATTGTTTATTTATTGAGGTCAAAGAATAATTTCTTAACTTTGAATTTAATTATTGAGCTAACATGCAAAGAATCACCTTAGAAAAAAGCTACGAATATGTCGACATTTTTAAATTGTTTTGATAATAACCGTCAAAAATGTGTATTTTGGAAATACATTCCTTCCAAATTTAAAAAACTAACATTGCTGTATTGTTTCAGATGTACAAAGTGTTTGATGTGATATTATATGTGGGCATTACCTTCAGTTAGTGTACTGTACCCCAATGACCCGGCTTCAGACATGGCACAGTCCCCTTCGCCTCGGCTGCGCCACTACAGGTCCCCGATTCGACTCCTAGCATGAACATTTTGAAGTTACAGGATTTTTATAATGTAATATTAAATGATAGTTTACCAATCTTACTGATTTCTGTGTACTTGTAGAATTGAAAAAATCCTATAACTTATAACGCTTAAATTAATCCTAAAATACATATGCACGTGTAATGTAATGCTTTAAAACCTCATTGCATGTACTGTCACAATTAACACTGTGCAACCCACCATAGTATATTTATCTGCTTTTTATACAGCGTAGATTCTTATGATATAATAATATGCTTCATATAGAATTCTTTATATTACCCTGTAAGTCTAACAAAAAAAAATATTTGTTTAGTATATAAACACAACACATATTTTATTATGTAGATAAGTATTATGGTCAACAGTGCTGTAAGATTTAGTTTAACACAATTATTTGTAGAATATCACTCCAATAGATTTAAAAACTCAGTTACAAGTAGAACGCACAAATTTGAATAAAAATATAGAATATTAGAACCGAAAAATGTATAGAATTCATGGTTTAAAATGTAGAATTAATTGCATTAGAGTAGACAGACACATTCAACTAAATTTCCATAAGTTTTTATAACCTAACACATAGAAACTAACGCACGTAATTAAATAAAACCAGTATCACATTATCGCTTCAGCACCAACAATTGAATTAGTAAATCGATAATATCAGACGAGTGGCAGTCGCTTATCACGAAATGTTCATTCTATTGTGCCACTTATCTACGCACTACGCTGCGAATTTGATCCTTGGAGGGAAGGCAGGATGATTTCAAACTGAGTGAGCAGATTCTGAAATTCAGTTGTTTCCACTCCAGAAAATGTAGGGAGACGGGACGAGACTGTGTCGCGGGCGTGACTCGCTCAACCGAACACCCGCGATACGAACAGAAACATGCCGACTCATTGTAATAACAATCACACGCCTATCTACCGATAAACGTATTAACGACGCTTGTCACCAGACAATGTGTCAAAACTGTTACTGATAATTCCATAGCCCCTAAACTCCCACTTGCTGACACTCGCTCCTCGCTTCATTGATTGAAGGAAGCCAGCGATAGTACAAGCGCTGAATACGACCTTTCTAATATCAATTGATTACAGATAGTGTAATACATGTCAACAGCCATGGGAGTGGTTATTTAATATCGGTAGTTTTATCGAGTCAGCGGTGCGAGCACTTCCACGATATGTTGCTCCGCGTTTACACACGCGTGCCAAACAAGCTGCGAAAATCCACAATCATGTATTGCGACACCAATTTTCGTAATAACAAAGCGTGAGTTGATGAAGCCGTTATCGTGTCACTGACGGCCACAATTTGGAGTGTGTGAGCTTTTAGTAAAACTTTTCTGTTTTCTACAGGACTATGACAGCAATATGTTTCGTTTGCAACCTACCGATACTGTCGCACCAAGTGGGGCTGGTGTGGGCCGGTGGCAACGGCTGGGACGAGCTGACCAGGTCCACGCTCGAAGAAAACACACTCCGGCAGAGACTGGGCAGCCGCCGGGACTCCGCCGCGCAGGTGTCTTGTCTCTCGCCACCGGAGCCCGACGTGTCAGACCAGCCTCGGGGTATGTAAACTATTCCACTCTTTAAGAGAAACGTAGTCAATTCCTTTAGAATTTAATTTTCATTGGTGTTTATTTACCCCCAGGTGGACCTCGCCGACGTCGATCCTCCCTTGCTCAGCTCACAGACATACTCCGGGAGTGGGGTGGAGGCGGCAGCCAGCAGCAGCGCCGCCAAAGAGCGCCGCTCTCTCGACGGGAGACACTCGCTGACCTCGCCCGATCACTACCCTGGGCGAGGCACGAGCCACCGCCTCGGCGCAGACGTGATTCGTCAGCTGATTCAGGAATAAAATCGATGCCTTCCAAGCGCAGAGACTCCAAGGTACCTCAAGATTTTCGAGGTGACTTTCCGAACTGGGACAGAAAAGATTCTATAACGGCTTTGCCAACAAAAGAACGTCGCATTAAAAGGCGCGGTTCAGGAGAAGATACAAAGGAGCGCAGAGACTCGGTAGATGGGCACCGCCATAGACGAGACTCTGTAGCAGCACCGCCACGTATAGTGGCTACTCACAGAAAACGGCGCACGTCACCGCCAACACCTGCTGCGCCATCTTTTGTGGACGCGTCATCTGATCCAGGACCATCCTCGCACATGCCCTCGGTAACAGTAGTAACTGTACATGAACCGAGCCGTTCTGATGGTGAATGTCAACACACCTCCATGCCGATGCCAACAATTATCACATCAGCTGTCACTCCATCACCTACATCACCTACTACTCCAGGCACAGGCAATGCAACTCAAACTGTGCAAACAGCTACGTGTGCTACGCAAGCTGCTCAAGGTACACAAGTGACTCCGAGCGGTCGTTCTCCACCAAATCTTGGAGGCAGACGTGATTCGACAACACAGTGCGGACGCGCTAGAAGAGATTCCCGAGCTGCTGCTAGCCCAGAGCGTCGACTAGGAAGGTTGCAGCGTCAAGCTACTGCATTTGATGACCCAAATGGCCCGCCTGGTGCGAGGCGTAGAGATTCAGGACCTTCCCTCGGGCCAGATGACGAGGGTCGAGCTAGACGCGACTCGTTAAGCCCAGATTCAGCTGTGAGGCCGCGCCGTGAGAGATCTCAGTTGAGTCCAGATAGAGCTGGCGGTGGAGAGCTGAGTCCGTCTGCAGCCCGACGCCGCAGCCGTTTGAGGAGACAGGCATCATGTGCCAGGATGGGCCGCGCCCGAAGCCCCGAGTCCAGTTCGTGCTCAAGCCGTGATCCGAGCCCGGGCGCAAGGCCACCGGAAGGAAGGACAATGATCAGAAGGCAATCTACTACGGAGGAAATACTAATAGCCCGTGGTTTCCGTAGACAGTCTACCACGGAGGAAATGATCCGATGCCGCAACTTCAGACGCCAAAGTTCGCAAAGTGACGACGCCTGTATGCGAGCTCGAGGTCGACGTGACTCGTCCACACAAATACTAGACGGAACTATTGGAACCATGACGGTGGAGACAACCAGCACCTTCTTTGATTCCAGTACACAAACCGGTGAGTAGAAACTTTGATTGACTCTTATTTATTTGATTTTATGCATAAGGAAAATTACTAACGATGTCTTCAAGTTTTAATGAATAGCCCCAGTCTTTGCCAATTAGCCTATTTCAGGAAACAAGTAAAACAAAAGCTGAATATTTTGATTGCTGCCATTTTTTAAGTACTAGACTTTTTTGTTATTTATTTAAAATGTAGTAGCATTATTTTATCTGTAGATAAACAACAGAAAGTTTCGAATAGAAACCAGCAGTAACATTGCTTCATCTGAATAAAAACAGTCATAAAGCACACTGTAATTAAGCATTAGCACTGTTTCTTCGATAAACACGCGCCAAAGAGCCTTCCAAGTACGTGGAGCGAATTCCAACGGTAAAGTTAATTGCAATACGAGCACTATTCACAGTAACAACATGAGAAGCCACGTGTTTGGTCCCCGCCCCTTTCCGTCGGCCAATCGATTCGCGCGTAGCTTTTCCGTCTCGCTTGAAGCTGCTTTATCGACACGGCTCGGCGAGAGGACGACAGGAAGGCTGAGGCTGAGGACAGTGGCGCCATTGCCCGCGAGAGCAACGGCCGAGGCGGCAGGGTGGCGGCGAGCATGGCTGGCCTGCCGAGATGAGATGGAGCGAGCCTCCGGCGCGCAGCCTTGCCCGCGCCCTGTCATCTGTTGCCGACCGCTGCCATGTTTACCGAACCAAAGTGACGTGCCGTACACAACGAATAACCTCAATAACAAATACAAAGATACCCCAAAAATCGCAATAGTAAAATCTAAATAAACCCCCGTGTGAAATCAGTTACAACGAATGTTATTTTTCGATTCAAAATCAAATCAGTTTACAATTACATGTATTTGAATGTGTTAATCGTATTTTTGTAATTTGTCGCCTTAAAAAACAGTGGACGGTATTTTTGAGACCTTTTCGATGGTGATGTAAATATGTTATAGACGTGGTGAATGAAATTCTTATCATATGGGTGCGAGTTTGAAGGACAACAATATTTACTTTGGAAGTTCTAACCTATAAAGTAGTGACTTATCGTTAAGCAAAACACCAAAAATAATATTAAGGCAAATATTTAATTCGATATAATATAAGTAGTTTTTACAAATTTCCAAAATAATAATGCAGTGTTTTTGATAAAATAAATTAAGTATTAAATTGGGCGCCATGGTAAGTGTAGGTAAATATATCTTTCTGTCTTCTATTTTAGTAAAACTTAAGCTGCAGCAAATATTTTTTTTATTCTTAATTTATTTTATTTTTGCTTTAGACGTTAAAATATGCATGAACAAAAATCATTTTGATTTCGTCTTTTAGCTAACAATTAATGTAACCATCTTTTTTAATTTCATTATCTTTCCAATGTTCGCTTTTCTTAAATATAGCTGCTGTAATGATTATTTATCTTCGATTTTTTTTAAATAAAATATAAGCTGTGCGTATCGTTTCGTTCTTTGAAATGTTTTAAACACATTTAGTACCTAGCTATGGTACTTATTTGACTAATTAGTGAGGAAAACGTTTACTGAACGTTTTAACACATGATTTCTTACGTTCCATAATATGCAATAATTTAAATATTTCACACTAGCCTACCAGAAAAAAAAAATTCATATAAATTTAGCTTTTATTATTCAGTGAATCGGTTCTTATCGGGTAAGCACGCTCCATCTTAGGCCATAGCCTTTGCTTGCTATCAGGTAAACTATGGCCAAGTGCAAACCCGTTCAAGTTAAAAAAAATCAGTCTATTTTCTTGACAGTTTCTTTTCTTGTACATTGCTCAGTCTTTGTTCTTGTCCTTTATTACTTCCACTTGTTATATGATCGTTTTGTTTTATACCTCCAAAGGTTGTCCATAAAATGAAAAGAATATTGAGACTGTACTCATATATAGCTCGTAATCATATTACTGCCTTCTGAAAATACTTCGCATGCTATAAAAGAGGCCTACTTATTTTCCGCTCACTTTATTTTGTCTTGTACGTAGATATTAATTACGAGTCTTCTATTATTACTTTCATATTATTTTCATTGGATTTTTGTGTCTGGCAATAATGGGTTCAGGATAATTGGGCCGAGAATGGAATATTTATTACTTATTTACAGTCGTAATGGTCCTTCTAACGTTTAATTGGTAATTTAATATATAAAATATCGGAGAGTGTTATATTGAATTGAATTTTCTCCAAAAACCACTTATTAAAATTTGTTACAAGTGGTTGCCTATTTATGTGTGTTGTTTATCTACATATATTGTTACAGTTGAGTCCCATGTCTATTTAGATTAAAATTCTTCCTTGAATTAATATATTTATTGAAATTTTCACATTTTTTAACCAATTATACCAGAGAGTGGCACAATTACAATGTTATCCAAATTCGTTTAATTTGGATAACATTGTAATTGTGCCACTCTCTGGTTTAAGGTGTTATGTTTCATATTTTTAAATCAATATAAGCTTATCAAAAATAATTATTGATTTTTAGCTTGATTCGAGATTAAAAGTAGCATATCAGGTCAAATTTATATAATCAATTTTCGACTCAAATGTTACTACTAACATAGTCACAAACGTTATCGTTCATAATAAAAAAAATATCACAACATTAAGTAAAATAACGGAGAAACTGCGTAACATACCCATAAAAAACTTTCAGAAGTCTTGATAACCTCCTTATTTGAAGCCGGTTAAAAAGAAGAAAGTTCTCAATAAAGAAAACAAAATAAGAGAGTCGCGTCGGTAAGATGAACAAACCATCAATAATGCATCGAGTTCGCAAGTAAAACTGCAGTGCCGTGGCGTTAGTGGTTTCTCTTAGAATACCTAAGAGCTTGTCAGCTTGTCACTCTCTACGGACCTCGTAACTAATACTTGGAATTTAAATTTTCTTACCAACAACATAGTAGTATAATAGACTGATCTAAGCAATATATTTCAAAATGGTCAAGACAGTGAAAGTCCTGTCACGATACGCGTAGAATCTCGGTCGTTGACGTGTGTGTCTTTAGGTATATATTTTGCTGCTGTTTCTTATATACATACAGCTGTCTGCTCGTATATGCCATTAACGGCAATATGTTTGGGTGTGATAATTAGGTATACAAGTCACAAGACACAGGTCAACTTTTGATATTTTATGTGTTCGAAACTTTGCTATCAGATGACTTTTAAACTGATTGATATTTATGTGATGTATGTACGTCCTGTGCGCTTAGCCCAGTCCTTGACTGTTATATGTTGATATTTCTTGGCAACTTTCTGAATCGCTTCTCGCCCTTTGGCTACATTCCAAGTGAAAATTCAGCTTTTGTTTTCTGAATAAGCGATTGGACGAAACTCTGGACAAGCTTTATCTTTCGTACTTTTATGATTTAAGTTAGGGCGTTTTGCATAACATTTTAAATAATGATACGTTGGCTTTAAAAATGTTGCGGTCAAATGTTCAATCCTGTTCAGTCGTATCCAACTCTGAGCAAAACTAGCATAGTTGACTTGCATGTCTGATATTGGTAAATTTTAAAATAAATAAAGCTTGACTTTTATTTCTTTGCAGATAAAGTATAAAAAAATTTCAAATTGCTTCAAAATATATTACTCTTTAAATATATTTTTTTTTCATTTCAGTATTAGCTGTTTGTTTACAATATTAAATATTACCTGTTACATTTCAGAGCCATCTCCGCTGTACGACAACAACCACTACCACGAAGAATGCCTGCGCTGCAACTCCTGCGGACTGAACCTGACTGGACCAAATCAGGTGAGGCTACACTTGGAATAACTTGGTCTAAGCTTAACTTGAAATGTCATAGGCGCTTTTCAATCAATCTGTAGGATAGTAAAACTTAAAAATTGAGAAATATGTAGTGCATTATTAAAACAGGAACAAACGCCATACACAGAGGCACTGTCATCTTTATATTTCAACTGTATTATGTTTTGTTTTCAGTATTTATCTTCGAATATTTCTTCTAAAAAAAGATGTCATTTACTACATACTCTTCATGTACCTAATACCGGAATAGATAATTTTCATCTATTTAAATAATGCACCAAAATGTTAGTTAAATACGAAAATTCTAAACTTTGAGCTATCTTCCTAAATATATTATCTGATATTGAACTGTGAAACGTTACATGATTACAAGTTAAAATCATTAACTTCATCCTTACCATCGACCCCTATTAAGATATCAACACATTTTCATTACAATTTCCACAGCTAAACGTGAAAATTACAAAATGTGTTTGTGAAGTTAAACAGACCCCACCTTTATTGGGTGATAACGATAGAACGACCCATATCGGTCGCCCATCTACTTAATGGCCTGTTCGACCAATGATTGAATTTGAGGTGTTCCAGTGAAATTGGGGCCGGATAATAGCGGATAATATACATTACTTTGCATATAGATGGTGTAAAAACTTAATCGGTAGTTTGGAAAAATGGCCTTTTCACTTTTTGTTCATGAAATTGTGTTTTCAATATTTTTGTTGGCTTTCAAGATAGTAGAAGTATTTCAATTTAAGCCTACGTTTACATTCGCCATATCAGAAACTATGATGATTTTTATGTCTCTATTTCGACATGAAACCCTGTGGCAAGAAAATAACAGCATCAATAAAAAATACGTAATAAATGCTTTAACCTTACCTTTTACCTTTGGTAATAATAAACTGTGCCGAGCGAAACTTCAAAGTCTTGAACACCGTCGCAAAGTCGCCAGTTTGTCGGTTTTCTATCGGTTGCATTTCGGAGAGTGTTCCGCGGAATTGCACGGACTAATTCCGGCCGCGCCCTTCTTTCACCGGACGAGTAGAGGTACGGCAGGATGACACCGGTTTATGGTGGAAGTTCCTAAGACCCGCACGAAACCTTTATTGTTCGTACCGCTAGGTTGTGGAACTCCCTGCCTGGCTCTCTGTTCCCCACGCACTATAATCCAGCGATCTTCAAAGCGAGAGTGAATCGGTTCTTATCGGGTAAGCACGCTCCATCTTAGGCCATAGCCTTACTTGCTATCAGGTAAACTATGGTCAAGTGCAAACCCGTTCAAGTTAAAAAAAAAAAAAAAAACATAAAACTTGAATGGAAATTGAGTAAATTGTCGCTTAAGTAACTGATTATTTTAGTATCTAAATAGATCATTAAGTCAACATTCATCACATTATTGCATTACTTACATCATTCTCCCGTCAAGAGGCTTCCCAGCTACAATCAGTTCATAATGAAAGGCAGAAACAATCAATGAAATTAAGCACAGAGCAGAGCAAGGCCGCCTTCCGACTCGGTGGAAATTAATCAAAGGCGAGCTACTGATGCTTAGAACTAGTAGTTTCATAGACTGGATAATCTACTAGCTCAGTTGACTGCTATAAAGTACTCTTTCTATCTCTCTCTCTTGAGTTGTATTTTCTCATTATGGAGGGTTGTGACTCCCCAGCATAATTAATTCGCTAGGGGAGTTTTCTTAGGCAGACGCATCATGGTGGGCTCGCAGGTCCTTCCACGAAATCATCAGGACAATCCATGAAAAAAGAACAAAAGAGCATTTTTTTATACTTAATTTAGTAATTATGTTTACACAGCTTGGTCGAAATTAATAGTCATCAGTTGAGGACTCATTATTAAAGTAATAATCAAAATTGTGTGTATCAGTAGTATTGCATTACTCATACAAGTACATGGAAAAAATGTGATACTTTATCGCCTTAAAATTCATCACTGGTGGCTAATATTAGTCTAAAAAAACTATTTTACTAATGTTTCTTTCGCCTCTATAAATTTCTTAGTCTATGTCAATCCCGCGGCGGCTGGAAGCCGTGAAGTCATTATTGGAGAGAAAGGAATCAATCGCGGCGCCCGCTAACAAACACAAAGAAACTATTTTACTAACTTACCTCTCTATTCGGGTGTAGGACTAAGGATATTCCATTAAAAGTTGGGAAATATATTTACCAAATTTTTAAATATATAAGGAACTTGATATTGTAACCTGTATGCTTGTAATACATACCTATTAAAATTTTATTACGTAAATTATAACATTTTAAGTAAGTGTGCTAAAATTCGTAAGTTTTTGATTATAATTATTATATCTGTAATGGATACCAAAACAAATATATAGGATATGCGTATATATTACCGCTTTGACGCTTGTTTTTACCCAAAAAAACATTCGGACAGTAACGCTCAACAACCGCAAACGAAAAACGAGCTGGGCTGCTTGTCAAGGGCGTAAATTTCAAACCTCCCGTTCTCAATGCGCTCTGTCGACTCTCAATGCTCACCAGCGTACAAACTGACAAAAGTCCATCATGGTCCGCCAAATATTGGCCGGGAAACACTTCCGGTGCCAAAATAAATATTTGCACTGAATAGCGAGCTTAATATCCGGCGGGAAGCGGTTTCGATGTTTGTTACGATTAATGTACCCACGTTTATTTGTTGTATTTTTTTACTATACCAATGTTATTGTCAATGACCATAATATGTGCTATTTCATGCACAAGTGTGTGTGTGTAACTTTAAGACTGGCTAACTAACATTACACAATTATTGTGATCAATGGAAAGAAGTACTTCAGATAACATTTTATATGTTGTTGATTGCGGATATTGTTTCATTTAATCATAAGCAACCACATTTAATTATTATACACTATTAAACGAGAACACATCGTCTAAGTGGAATTTTCGACACAGAGTTTGATCCTTTCATTTGAAATTAGTCAAATTATTTTTTTCTTTGGTTTTTTATCGTTGAATACAACGATAAAAACCCAAAGATAAAAAAAGGTATTTATTATTCTCATAATCAGAACCGTTAAAGCGAATTACTCTAATGATGAATATTGACATATGTAAATTAAATTCTACTAGTAACATCAAAAAAGTCAAAATTAATCATTATACAATACAAAAATAAAACAAATGTCAATAAATACAGTAAGTATCAAATTTAAAATTCAAATAAAAAATAGTAATAAGCAAAAATGGCTACAGTTGACTCGCGATAGCATGGTTTTTCACTATAGAGCAAACATTTTCCCAATTCTCTATTGCTTATAGAGAATTGGGAAAATGTTTGCTGAAAATGTCCACATCAGGACTAGCGCCAATAAGCTCGTTAAGTATATATATAGCTATAAATAGCATACTTGTGGGAAATAGAATAGCTCTAACATTCTCGCAAAGCTTCCAAATTAAATGGAAATTAATTAGTAATCAAAGCACACGCACAAATATAGCAACGAAGAAAGTGGGTGTAGATTAATATAATCTAAGAGGATTTGAAGAGGCTTTAGCCATCAGTAAGTTTGAACAATTTGATACCTGCCAAGGCTTCGTAAGCAGAATCCTTATCAGCCATCGCCGAATTGTGAAGTGGTCCCTTGAACATCTTTATGAACTGAAGTTCGCCAATTTTCCTTTTACTGAATTCAATATATTTTCTAAGGTTCTATTGACCTTATCGATTGTTTCAACTATGTTTCTCTTGTTTAAGGTTTTTTGTCAGTCTTACAGATGTGTTGTTATTATTATGTTAATATTAACATAATAGTGAACATCAGTAATAATGTTATGGTGAACTCTAAAATTAACATAAACATATAAAATACAACAATAGAATGTATATATAGATTATGTTTTTAGAAGTGCATGCAAGCTGCATGCAAAATAATAAATTATAGTTATGTGTCAAACAAAAAAGTTGCGTACACAGACTTTTTAAAATTTAAGTCTTTAATTATCATAAATCTGATAACTCTACACATTCATAAATGTTGTACGACAAGCAACATGCTGAATACCTCTTACTTGTTTCGTTACTGGAAAATCACACAAAATCAGTACCTTTAAACCCGTAAACCTTTCCATGCTGAATCAGTTATCAGCTTTGTCCGAGCCTGCCTGGCTTTGTAGTAAGCATTACCATCCAATTGGCCAATGAAACGGATGCAGCTATTTAGCCTGCATGCTAAATCCCAGTATATTTGCGTTCCGAAACCAGTGTCCATTGAACATGCATGCCTGTAGCCGGCGGCAATGCGATGAAATGACTTTCAGATTGCATCCGAATTAGGCATAGTATTTGGATATGTAGCCAGTAAAGTTTGGCTTAATATGGCTAATGGGCAAAAACTATTTTACTTATTTTACAACACAGTTTCACCCGCGACATTTTCAGAAAAAATACAGCTTCAGAATCTTATAAGTAAACACCTACCTACTATACATCAGGATTGAAATATATGATGATATGTTTGACACTTCTTTGTGATATAAAAGTGGTACAAGGAGACCACATACACTTTTACTTTTATAAAAACACATTTTAATAAAAACAATTTTTCTTATGCACAGTTGAAATGTTTTTAAATTTCACACAGAGAAACAATATACTACGCGTACCTATTTAGCTTGTTTTATAAAAACTGTCCCCACATAGCCACATACTCTCAAGCTCTGCTAAAACCACTCATGTTCAAAGAAAAATGGATAAATAAGAAACCCTGGAGCCTTCAAAGGAGTGCATTAAATTCCCGCTCGTAAGCGAACGGATTAGTTTGTTATTTCACTTATTTTGAACCTCAGTGACAGAGTATGGCAAAGAGATTTTGTGAGATAGGTATGAGAAAACCTTGAAAATAATGTAGTCTTATTTTTCTCCTTGTATAATTTTATACCTGTATTATTTTTATTCTCTCACTCTCTTGGGTCGTACTTCCTGATGACTGAGGGTCTTGACTCCCCCGCATAATTAGTTCGTTAGGGGAGTTCACTTGAGCAGATACATCGTGGTGGGCGCCCAGGTCCTTCCAGGTCTTTCCAGGTCCTTCCTTCCGCCTTCGAGTCTTAGCAATTTTTCAGCTTTGCCTGTAACACTGAGTTAGTCAAAGTTTTTACACTTCCCATGGATTTTAGTAAACCAAATTTGAAAGTCGAATGAATAAATATATATAAATATACTTATATATATATATATATGTTTTACCTTGGCAATCTGTTACATATCACACTAAAATTTACTATAGATACTTACTTACATAAATATTTAGGTTAAAGTAAATCAATATAAAATATTTATTTTTAATTTAACTATGTATGTAATGATATGTTATTATATAAAGTATCACTTACTATAAAGTACTCGTAACTTCGTAGGTTTCATTGTAGCACCAATTAGTGCTACGAAACCGTAGCATTGCTACGTATTCCATAGCAATGTAGCGCCTTCATGATAATTAATTGAATGTGTAAAAAATAAGTTTGCTGCACTCATACACACATACGAACTTACCTGCAATATTTTCTATCTTACTTAATGTTATGTATGGTGATTTATTTGTTCTTAATGTAGGGTATTTGTAAGCGATGCAATAAATTAGTTCAGCGTTGACCGGTGTTTGTTTTACACTTCCAACGTAGTATCTATCTATATACTTACTAAAACATACTTACAGCATAAAGCAGGTTTACCAAGCTACTATATAAACAAGTATTGTTGTGTTAGTTGTCACCACGCATCGCAATCTCCTATAAACAAACAACAAAACAAAGAGTTTCTACATCTTTAACATGCAAAGAGGTTTTGCACTATGTTAAATATTTTTTCAACAATGAGTTTCTACATCTTTAACATGCAAAGAGGTTGTGCACTATGTTAAATATTTTTTCACCAAAGCTTGTCAGGCTCATACATACACACTAACCTACTACATTACCTTACCTACAGCATCTAGGTACAGCGTGAAGCAGTTTACCAAGCTTCTATACAAACAGTCTTGTTGTGTTCGTTGTCACCACGCATTCTAATAAGAGTCCGAATACAATCTCCTTTGTGCGGAACTTGGAACATCTGTTGACTCTCCACAAAGAGCTAGGGAAAGAATTATCGCTTACACAATAGACGAAGTGAGTAAATGTCTTGAATGTCTGCTATCTGATAGGACTATGTGTAAAATGTAAGATATATGTGCATTTTATTCAAACGAATAAAATATTATATGGATAAAAAGATGAATAAATAAATATTCCGGGACGTTGCACACAGCGACATCTAGCCCCACACTAAGCAAACGCAAATAAGATGGACCTATAAAGTCCAAAATTACATTTGAATCAAATAATGAGTTTACTTTTATAGATATATGTGTTTAGGTTTTCAAAACGATAATTCTGAGACAATTTTTTGTTGGTCTTTTTTTTGTCAGAAGCTTTTACCCTCGCCAAAAAAGAAAGGTATTGTATACATAACATACATTTACTAAACTGACAAACTTTCTTTAATTCCTATATTGTATTGCATTACATAATATTATATGAGCTAACTTTATGACAATATCCATATTTTATGAACATTCATATACATACCCACATGTCCATATTATTAAGAAGTACTGCAAATGAGTGGAGTTTTACTCAAAGGCAGTATTCCTGTCATATCCATCTTCTCAGACAAAGTTTTGAAATAAAATTGCCTTTTCAAAACTCTGGAACAACTTGTCTCATAATAACGCTCCGTGATTCCTCGCAGTAAAGTTTGAAACATTGCGTGTGGATATGACATATGTGATGATTAAAGGCAGGTATACATTGTGGCGAGAAAAAAGAGTGAGAGAGTTTTTTATATTTAATTAATCAAAACGACAATTTCACATTATTCAACTAAACTTGACTTATATAAATCACCCATCCAGTATTCTATTTTTGCGGAAGAATGAAATAGAAATAAGAACATAATGTATTAGTAGTGATTTGAATCAATCTGTAAACTGTAACATATTATTCAATTTTGTATATAATGAGTCATTTTATTCAGTCAGTACCTTATATTTTATAATTTTTATTTCCACAAATCATATATGCCACAATCAATAAAATATAACTGTACAATCAAACCTATAACTGTACAACTGAATAAATAACTGTTCAATCAAACTTTAACTTAGTAATATGTATCATATCCATCACAAGATGCTGAATTTGGAACTTTACGCAAGCTGTTTGGATTATAATACACGTATGTTTTCTAAAAGATTATAAAATAATCTTATTTGTTGTTTTAAAAGCTGTTCTTTTTTTGAAAAAATAAATTAGGTTGAAAAATAATCAATAACAAATTCTAATATAATATTTTAATATATAGCCACCTAACCTTTCAGTACAGTGTTCAAGCATGCACACACTGATCTACCAAGTTTAATTACATGAGCTAATAAAAAAATCTAATAAAATACCTTCTTTGTTCGTAAAACTAATCTAATAAGGATTACTTGCCTAAGAGTTAATAACTCCCCGCCTTTGTTCGTCTGGTCCAATAAGAATCAATCATTTACGGAGATTGACTAAATTATGCAACTTATTTTTGGTAAAATAGCTTAATTTAGCAGGGGCAAGTAATTATTTACTTCGGAGCTATTTTTGTGGAATTGTCTAGATAAATTCGCTATGTTTAAGGTATAAGTGTATTTTGAAATACTAAATTAGGCTATTGAAGTTTCATGTATGGGGAGGCTACGATTTGTATAACACATAAATACTTTGTTTTCTATAGTTTCTGGCTACATTAGTACACAAAATTTCAATATACTATTTACTCCAAATTGTCTATGCTGCAACTAAATTTCAATGTACTCGTATAGTCATGCAAATATCCTCGGCAACAAGTTACAGAGTAACACGTAATCCTGAAATCACATTCAGCATTTCATTAGAGTTAGTGTAAATGACTATTCATTCATATGCCTTCTATACTAGTAAAGTGACTGAATTATGATGCTTTTATGTTATAACTAGCTGGTTCCCGCGACTTCGTCCGCGTGGAATAGTTATTACTATAAAAACGGGCTTATTGAGTTAACCTTAAAAGATAGACATATACTGTTGCAGACATTTTGTTATATCATTTCAAGAGAAATAATTCTTTGATACATATTTTATGATATCTTGAACCGTTTTCGCAGCGCACGCAAAAGACGCCCTCAAAGATGAATAATTTTCCATGTTATATAGCCTAAAGCCTTCCTCGATAAATGGTCTACTAAACACAAAATTATTTTTTCAATTCGCACCAGTAGTTCCTGAGATTAGCGCGTTCAAACAAACAAACAAACTCTTCAGCATTATAATATTATAGTATAGATTTATCCCCTTAGGGGTGGAATTTATCAAAATATTTTCATAGCGAGCGCCTACGTCATAGTAGCTTTATGCATGCAAAGTCTCAGCCCGATCGGTTTAAAATTGACAAAGTTTCATACAAACTTTCATCCCCTATTTTATCCCCTTAGGGGTGGAATTTATCAAAATCTTTTCATAGCGAGCGCCTACGTCATAGTAGCTTTATGCATGCAAAGTCTCAGCCCGATCGGTTTAAAATTGACAAAGTTTTATACAAACTTTCATCCCCTATTTATCCCCTTAGGGGTAGAATTCATCAAAATCCTTTCTTAGCGGATGCCTACGTCATAACATCTACCTTCATTCCAAATTTCAGCCCGATCCGTCCAGTGGTTTTGGGCTGTGCGTTGATAGATCACTATATCAGTCAGTCAATCAGTCACCTTTGAGTTTTATATATATAGATTCTATTCATTTTTTATTTAAACCTGTTATATGTACTACATGAAAATCCAGTATCAATTATATTCACAATAGCAATATCATGCAGCTATGAATTGAAAGCATTCTTAACAGCTGAAGAAAATTCACTCATCTTTGCATATATCTTCATAAGATACTGATAAACGAAACTATTATGACATCGTATGTAGGTACCGCTTTTTGCAAGTCACGTGTTTACGAACCACTGAACTGGCTATCATTAGTCAAAGTAGGTACATTATTCGGTTTTATTCAGGAAAAAATAGACTTATTATAACGTTTTAAGAATGTGCCCTGATAAATAATTTCAAACTTGTGGATTGAAATAACTATTGTTTTAATAACTACATCTGGTAACAAGATTTCGGAAAAAAAAAACATTATAAATTTAAACTTTTATTGGATAATGAGCGAAGGTAATCACAACCGGTAGATTATTTTTGCTCATTTTCCAAATAAATGTATAAGTTAAACATCCATAGCGCGGGTTTAGCACTTGACAAAAATAACAGTATTCATTGTTATAACTAAAAACCACGTTAATACTATTCCATGACACTAAAATTAAGTTCATTCTATGTCACGTAAGTGTAACAACACACACATTTTTTTTTTTTTTTTTTTTTTTAATTTTAAATAATAAATAAATAATAAATAAATATTCCGGGACATTGCACACAGCGCCATCTAGCCCCACACTAAGCAAACGCTTGTGTCGTGGGTACTAAATAACGGATATAATACTTATATACTTTTTTTTTTTGTAAATACATACTTATTATATATAGAAACGACCAGACTCGACACAAGTAATAAACAATTAATAATAAACATTAAATTCAGTTCAAATTTAAAATAAGAAACTCTATACTATTCGTTCTTATGTAATTGTGTTAGACATTACTGCATGGTGTTTCATCTTGTCTACTCCATTGAACAAACCAAATATACGAATCAACATTGTCTAAAACCAACACTAATCTTTCAATCATCATCCTACAGTCATCCACTTCTGGACATAGGCCTCTCCCAAATACACGCCACTCAGGCCGATTTTATGCTTCTCGTCTCTACCAACTTCCTGCTATTCTTTCGATGATCGTCTCAAATATAAATACTAACTGGACGGCATCACACAGGTGCTGACTTAGTTTGTAGTCCAGAGTTCATCTGCTGTATAGTAACCTATAAGCCCTTGTTCGTAGCATAAATTACAATGTTCGCTTTACTATACTAACCTTGTAAAAGATCAAGTTAACGTTAATTTATTATTATTAATTTAAAATTTTCTACAGAAACGCGCTCGCCGCTTCAAGAACCAGATCCTGTGCGACCTGCACTTTGCTGACGTTGCGCTGATGGAGTGCAGTGACTTCATGCAGCAACTGCGGAGCTTCAAACCGCAGTCCCTCGGCTGTGCCGTCGCCAGGAGAAAATCTTCAACTACCCTCATCTTTCCCCTGCCACCACAAGCATGTTCAGGTATGATTATATTTTACTAGGGTCATGATAGTCTTGTTATTAAAAGAAAATAACTGACAAAGTGTTCAGTTGACGGAATGCAGAAACTTCATGCAGCAGTTGCATAGCTTCAAACCGCAGCCGTTGTGCCGTCGCCAGGAGAAAATCTTCAACTACCCTTATTTTCCCCTTGCCTCTATATGCTAGCATACCTGATGTATACCTGACACTTCTAATTTTATTCGGGTATACTAGTCTTATTATTAAGGAGATGCTAGGACTTAATAATAAGACTAGTATATAATATCACAGACTCTCGGGCCTTACGCCCGGTATTTTTAGGGCATCAGTGGGGCCGGAGCCAACACTGAGAGGCCTTTTACAATATTATACTTAAAATTAAGTAAAAATTACAGATAGAGGATGTTAGGTATATAAAGTAACTATTGGTACATGGTATTAATGTTACAGGCTATTGTGTTGAGTTGTTCATTGACTTAATTAAACTGGTCTATTGTACGAGGAACGGCACCCGCCAGTTATGCCTCATTCATAATAAAATATAGCGGGTGATGACTTGCCACTCACTAAATGGGCCCTCCACAAAAGGCAGCCTAAGATGACGCCGGAAGGGCAACATTGGTGTGAGTGGCTTAGGGTGTCGAGAGGTGTGCTGCGCGTTCTCTGAGCGGTACTAGCGGCGTTATGCCCTTTAACACTTCCACCCTGGAGCTTAGGTACTGAGCTCTTGCGTCTTCCACTCCCGGACGGCCAATCAAGGCAAGCCGGGAGGCAGGGGGTCTCATTTAGCCCCCAGGGAATCGGGGTCCGCGGTGACGCTACTCACCGACGACTCGCCATAAAGTCGCCCCTGCGGTAATAATATAATATAATATATAATATTATTATTATATACTAGTCTTATTATTAAGGAGATGCTAGGACTTAATAATAAGACTAGTATATATTATTATTATTATATACTAGTCTTATTATTAAGGAGGTGCTAGGACTTTATGAAGCAACTGCACATCTTCAAACTGCAGGCCCGCAACTCCTAATATGTGTCTAGTAATCTATGCTAATGCTTAAGTAGCGTGTATGCAGTGCTGTGACTGTAATGGTTATTTCAAAATAAGTATAATATCTTGGGTTTACACTATTTATACTGTTGCATCTGTTATTAATTTGTCTCTACGTCAAAGTAATATTGATTTATTATTGTGCATAATGTAGCGTAAATTCTAAAGTTGTACAGTTCTCCCTAGTTTCAAAATTATGAAGCACCCTTCGACCGCTTACTAAAATAAAGCCAAGAATTTAATAATGTGAAAATCAAGTAGAAATGTGACACAGACATATTTAATAAAGTTCAGCCTAAAACTTGGATCATTTTAAATTCAATCAAGACAGGTATTTCATACATCTCATTAAAGGTGATATATAAAATAGAGACCCAAGCAATATTCTGTTGTTAATAAATAAGCAACGAAAATCTCAAAAAGTCGTATGATGGATAATATCGATGTCACAAAATTTTATTATGTATAAAAGTTTTTTTTTTTTTTTTTCAAACTCAAAATTTTATTATTAGTTTCATACAATACTTAAAAACTAAGAAAAGATGTATTTATATCTAATTACAAAGTTGCACGCGGTGTGTTGGCATCCGGACGAGAAATATCTGTATCCCGGATACCAACGTCTTCCCGTTATACATGTTATATTGTTATGTAGCAATATAGTAAAATTACAAATGAGGGTTAGTTTAATAAATCAGTTATTAACAAGTTAACGTAGTTAGAAATAAAAAGTTGCTAAATTCCTTACTGATTGCATAGAAATACGTATTATGCATTATTGATTTTGGGAAGCATACTTTTAAATTATGTTTTCAGTCTTATAAGTATATGTAAGCAACAAAAAAAATACCAAAAATAAACAACCAAATAAAACGATTTCGAAAAATTCAAAATTCATTTATTCAGTAAAAATGTATCTTGTTCTAAGAAAAACAGAAAAGAATCCAAATAACATTAATATTCAATACCGTTTCAAGCTTAACACCCTTGCATGTGATTCGACGTAGAACAGACTGCACCCTTTAGTTCAACGTCTTAAGCCATGCACACACTAAGCTAGGTAACGAGTTTATTTTATGTGACATTCCTACGCTTCTTTGAAAAAAATCGTGAGTATTTTTGTTTGACAGTTACAATAACTTATATTATTATGCATGAATCTTGATTAGTTAACTTCACGTCTAAACAAGATCTACCTTTTGAGTGTTCCAGAAAACACACTCATTTTTTTTTCTAATATTATGTACCTAATATGTGAATAATATGATACTTTTGCTTACAATTTGTACCGAATTACAATAAAACATCCAATGAAAGTGTTCATTGTGTGTATAATATGCACGTAGGTACATTTTTTTTTAATTCATGCAAATCGATTATTCTATGTCTTTTAATGCATACTAAATATAGTATTATCGCATCCTCAAGTTTGAGATCGTACTACTAGTACTTTCACCGCCTAGTGGGTTCACATCCTTCCCGCCGAGTGCCATGACATGCAAATTAGGTGCTTTGTAATCAGCTCAACCCTGAATTGGCTGAATAAGCAAGACGTTGCATGAACTCAGCATTAAAATGTTTTGTAAGATGCTTGCATTGCTTGCTTCGAGCATTGCAACTCTGAGGATGATGAGTTTATGCTGAAAATTTGCTTTGAATGTTAAGTTAACGGGCTCAGTCAATTTAACGTTTTGGATTCTTGTTCTGCAATGTTAATGGAGTCTCTTTTGTAACATTTTTGTAGCCAATCATGTACATAATGTATATATGATATTCATAAAAGAGAAATAAAAAAGGTCAATTCACACTCATATTTAAACATAGAAGTATATATGTATAATAAGTCATTTCGTATTAAATGTGTGCCCTTTATAGCCCGTTATATAGGTTTACGCAGAAAATAAATGAAAATAAAACGGGAATAATTAAGAGCTACAAAAATAATACAATTCTTTATTTATCACAAGTCATAGGATTTATCTATTACTAAAAAAAATATTGGTACGATTTAAAACCACATATTTCAGCTTATAATGTAAATACGTACAGCAATTAACGTCACATTTAGAAATATGGTTGATAACTTTCACTAGTAAACAAGCCTGTCATATCGGCTGCAGAGTTAACTTGATAATTAGTCTACCTATCCAATATCGAACGCTCAAAATTTCCGATAGAATCTTTATAACAGCGTCCCAGACTTTGTCGCCATTCCAATTTTCTGGATAATTGACAAGATTAAACACTCCAACCATTCGTTACTCCTTTTAAACGTTCCTAAACTCACAGAACGGAATAATTACGTTCAGTTTTATATTCATTCAAATGAAGATTTTATGCCAAGTTTCCGCAGGATCGAGTCTCGTTTAGGGAATACTTCAGCGGCCATTTTAATATTGAAGTTTCGCTTTTACATGAATGAACCTTGTTCAACATATTTTTTCAATTGAAATTAATATCAATTGTTTAACATACCCACTCACAGCGTTTTAAAAAGACCTGAAACTCTATGAATGTAAAACGCGTATCAAATTGCGCTTTTTCAGTTGCTTTCATAGCTTTAATTAAATTAGCTGGTAAGGGTTTGTTAATCAAACCTCGGGGTTGTGTCCATTCATGAAGCCTGAATCGTTAACTAGGTGAAATTCGTGGAATATTCGCCGGGAAGGTAGCGTTGGCAGTCGCCCGGGAAGTCCAGTCAATAACTGTCAACATGGGATGGAGAATACATGTTACCTGACGACCGCATTTCAACCAGCGCTGGGTTTGCGTTTCACTCGCGCTCATTTGTTTACTTGACAGCTTTGGCAATGGCACAAGTATACCTGTAGGGACTTAGGGACTTGCTTTTCTAGTAAAATTTACTTTTCTTATTTTCAAAAATACATTTGTACCTAAAGGTATGTAAGTAAGTAACATAAACTAAGCTTTAAACAGTTGTTTAGGAGATTATAACCTCAACAAGTATTAAATCATCATACATCATTTTGATGCAGTGTGATAAAATTTATTTTGATTAGTATTTATTACAATATCATGACATTTGTACACCATAACACCAAAAAGAAAAACACTTTCAAAAAACAGAGCCTTATTTTTAAACCCGAATAAATTCCGTCCCGAAAACACGCGTCAATCGAGAATTGATGGCGTAAATCTTTTGAAATCGTTTAAGAAACCGCAACACAAAGAGTTCAATCTGTATTATTGGGTCCCGGTGGGAGTTGTGAGAGTGCTAGATATTTATTGCCGGGCCCAGACGTCCATCAAAGTGGCGGGACCAGGGAAGTGGCGAGGAAGTTGGCGACCGAAACGGGAATGATTGCTGGTAAAAAAACGAGTAGGGCGATAGGCATATGTTAACCTTTTGTCTCTGTGTAATTGTGATCACAACACTGTTATATGCAATGATAATATGCATATTATAATAAGATCAAATTTCTTGCCTGAAATTTCAAAACCCATTTAACATATAAATAATACTTTAAGCTATCACTAACAGATAGTGTAAAGAATTAAAATTTTAATTTGAAGGTTAAAATACAGACAATATGTCATAGTTACACATGTATGTATAAAGATCAATAAAAGCTTATTAATATACTATAACTATTATGAAATCTTTAACAGTAAATGTTTAAAATCATACATGCAGAGTTATTACAAAACTAATGTACACTTTTAAAGCGCCATTCCTGTTTGCTACATAACTTCCTGAGTCGCTTATCCTTAGACGGGTCTGTCAGTCTTCAGTTTAACAATGCCAGTCGCTATTCAGCAGGCATGAAATGAAATGCAAGGAAACTCAATTTCCGGCGACGCACTCTGTTTACGTCGAGAAAGTAAAAACTTTCCTAATAATAACGTGCGCCCGACCGCGGATCGTACAGGAAGGGTCTGCATTTCAAATATTTAGGGGCTACTTCACGTTATTTGCATCAACTTGTGCGTATACTGGATTGAAAATTTAGCTTTTAATGGATGAGTCGGGTGGTATGCTATTTTTATCTGTGTACCTACCAAAACAGCACCATAAAAACCACTAACAAACAAACTATAATATCCAATGAAAAGTTATTGATATATGTACATAGACGTTATTCTATGTAATTTTTGCTATAGATAATTGAGAAGGAACGCTAGATATTTTCAGAATTTTTTGAACAGAACTAGTATGTATTGCCTAATTCCAGCCTTTGCCTTTCATCTGTCTACGAATCTTGACAAATATTACACGTAGCTCCGCTACGAGAAAGGTCTACGAAACGTCTACGCGTCGTAGCACAGCAACAATTCCACAAAGTTACTCTTGTTCACGGAAAAAAATATTCTTTTCTCTCATTTTTCCGATCCATTACAACCGCGGCGATTTGATCACACCTAGGAACGTGGCAAAGTTTCAGACCCTCATTTGTAACTCGTATTTTGTTATGCATAGCGTCACAAAGGAAACATACTTGACCTTACCTGAGACAGTCTCTAGTGAGCAAATTTGGTAAAAAATGTGTACCAATTTGTAAAAGACGAGCTTTGCATACCTGAGTCCTTTATTTATGCAGCAGGAGAAAATAATACGATCCCAGCATTATTTATTTCGAAAGCACAAATAATGTCAAGTTGGTATATAAGACTCTTTGATCTTGGCAAAGAAGCATTGATTGCATGTTTCTATGATCCTTTGACATTGTATTAGAAAACCAAATTCTTGAAGTCTAGCTAGCAGCCTGTTCCAAGTTTTTTGAGATTTTTTATGAGAAAATATTTATGGAAGCAAGTAAAACATTTTATAAAATTTAAATATGGTTAGTTTATCCTATTAAAAAATAGGCTTTTCTTTAAACATATTAGATGATTGTTTTTCAGCATTTGATCTTATTTTCATTTACTGTATAAATGTCGTACCTACTCATCTTTTGTACTTCTTTATTTCCACGACTCGCACATATATACAAGAATATTAATTCCTATTTCCTTAAACATATTCTTGGATCAGTCAATCCTAATAAAAAGTTTATTTCAATCCTTCATTACAATTAAAATTTTCCTACAAAACCAGTTACGCGGCAACACTGCAAAATAAAAACAAAAACTTACCAAATTAACATTGCATATCAAAAAAGGTAAACAAAATCCCGCCTTCAAACACACTGTGCCAACACAATGCTGTATTAAAATCCCAAAAAAGATAGCTTTGTAATTCTCTCAGTGTCAGTTGGTAGCCAAAACAAACATTGAAATAATAATTAAACCTCAAAACGGACGATAAAGCACGGAGTTTGTAAACCACACACCTGTATAAGCTCGGGCAAGATTATTTTTTGGTACTTTTTTTCATTATCTACATATTATAAGGTTCAAACTAAAGCTGAGTGATAGCTTCTTTTTAACAATAACATTCATTCAAAGTTTAAGAGCGATGCTTTCTCTGTGGAATATGCGCCATTCTCCTCGATTTTCGGTCAATTCCAATCTCCTTATATGGCATGACGATTGCTTTCTCTTTGATTTGATCATTAACATGATATGAGTTAATTTTACATATACTAATGTGTAAAAGTAATACTCAAAATTATTCATTCTAAATATATCACACGCATCTCGTAATGTAGCCTTTTTCATTATTAGCAGGTACGCTTACTGCGGTAGCGGGGACGTAAACAAACACCCTTTATTATACCCTGCATGAGGCATGCGTTTGAGTGACAGACGAAATTACGCCGTGTCACACAAGATTAAAATTTTGACACCGCCGTTACGTCTCTCAGAGTAGCGAGCAATATAAATGAGAACAACTTGTAACTTTTACAATTATTCATTGCTGTAATCTGATCCGTACAGCCTTTTGAGTGGGAATAGAAGGTTGTGTCAAACAAGATGATGTTAAATTAAAAGTGTGAGAAATTATACGAGACGCTTTTTGGATACAATTTATGGACAAAAAAAGGCAAAGCTGCTACGTCAGCACAGTATTTTTTTGTTTACTCATTTTTATCATAACAATTATTGCCAATTAGTTTCTATCGTTACAAAATTGAATTCCATTGTTATTTTTAGTCTCAAAATTTGCTGTAAGTACATTGAAAACAAAATTAGTGACACACAGACACATAAAAATACAAAACAAACGGCTTGCAATACAACGCGTACAAATACAGCGAAGCTATTTGGCGATTGGCTGAGCCCTAAATGTCGCAATATTTGTAAGCCCAGTGTGTCTCTGCCTTGCTGTAAACGTGCCTACAATATATGTTCATAAACCGAATCATGTACTCACAGCTTTTATCATTTCCCTTTTTCTTTTTACACATGTGGTACGAAATTTCCCCTTTTCTGTGTATACTTTTTGTCGTTTACAGCAGTTTTTGTCCGTAAAGAGTTGTGCATCGGGCGTTGCCAACAAAGTAGGTCATATGTTTTACTCGTATCTCAAAAAGGAGCTAGCTTTGCGCCAAGTATTTTAAAATATAGGAACTCTTTCTGCGAAACGGAAATTAATATTTCTTTGTGCTCTTTGATGAAGTGAAGAGATAGTGGGTCACAAGATATTGTTGTTGTGAGAAATGGAGCACTCTCGGGCGACCAATTTCGCATTTAATACTCGGAATGGAACGCTTTTACGAAACCAATTTTACACAAAATTTTCACTCAGAAACGTTCTATTCAGTAACAATTTAAGTAGTTAGGTAATACTTTGGGTAATATCTATGATTCGGGAGGTTTTTGAGGAACAAAGGTAATTTGGTTCTAATAACTATACGAACCGCAATGAACGAATGATCTATTCTATTCGTTTTCAAAAATACATATAATCGCCGGACTCATATATAAATGATCTGATGTATTACCAGTAGATTCTAAACTAGATGTACATACGCCTGTATCTTGACAGCCCTGTTGATTTAAAGTTTATTGGTTTACATTTCTATCAGAAGAAAGAAGATACAGAAGATTTTTTACGAGTGTGCGGTCCACTCTAAGTATGGACGCCAAGCCTAATCAATATAGTTTGGTGTTCTACCTTACAGTGAACTGCAACTCATAATGACTACGCAATGAAGGAAGAAGAAACATATAATAAACATGAAACGGAAACTTACAATTTTTAAATAATGTTCATTTTAAACCATGATAACAAGATTATATATTACTAGTGGGTGCTTGCGGCTTCGCTCGCATGAAGAAATAAAACTTGCATCCCATATTTTACCCCTTTAAAAGTGGCCTATTCAAAAATCTTTTCTTAACGGATGCCTACGTCATAACATCTACTTGCATGCCAAATTTCAGCCCAATCCGTCCAATGGTTTGGGATATGCGTTGATAGATTACTATATCAGTCAGTCAGTCACTTTTGAGTTTAATATATTTAGTTTTTTTTAACTGTTTTGTCAAGCATTTGACCTTCAAGTTCCCTGAAGCAACATTTATCCCTAATTGAACATTTTTAGTGAATCAAATATTATGGAGTTACTGAGATTAAAATAACCATGAATCTCCCTTAACGCCTTTTAGGACCCTCATAAGTTTGCAGAGGTAACCATGTTTACTTTGTATGTAAGCATAGCATTTTGCTAAAGAGCTCAGACGTGGTACCGTATATTATAAAGCACGCATTTATAACCCAAATTCAAAAACAATCAATATAGGACCATCTGGAACTTGTCTATACTTAACTTGAAAATACGTCACAAGTGTACAAACAGGATGAAACCAAGGGTCTCGGATTTTAAGCCGCATGTTTTACCACTGAGCCACTGTCATTTTATGCTTGAATACCCTGTTAACTGGTAAATAATAAGTAAAAAATGTGAATGATTCTATAACTTATTGTGGCAGTCTGTACTGAGCATAATAATTAACGATTTAACGATTAAATTAAGATTTTTGTAAATATTTTGATGAAATGGTAATTTCAAATAAGATGGTCCAGCTGCCAAAAAAGGAATACAAACAAAAAATTCTACAAATATCAAAATTCACTGTGTTTACAGTAAGTTACATAAATTATTCAACACCCTAATTCGTATTCTTGATTCTATTTCTGAGAAAATTGGTGAATTTGTCCATATTACTCGCTCGGTGAGTATTCAAGTGCGCTTACTCCAGCTCCCCCGATTTTGCAAACGCAAGCCTTCTTCTACTTGGAGCAAACTACCATGTAAATATTTTATTCAGACCCTCGACCGTTGGTAGTAATATCACTAGCACAGGACCAGATTTTCTTGGCGAATGTAACTGCAAATATTAATGGAAAAGGAATCTCGTTTCGTGTGTATTTTTGTGACCGTGTGGATATACATATAATAGACTTTTACAGTGTATCTTTTTCAAAATAAATAAGTATTTGTTAATATGTTATGGATAAGGTCTTAAATTAATTTACGAATTGATTTAAAGTCTTTAGGTTTTACGTCTACAATCGTAATAAATTGTAATGAATGTAAATGAAATTTCATTCATATAAAAGATATTTTGTAAATGTCTATGGTTCGACGAGAGAGTTTGTTTTTAACAGTTTGTTAAATAAAAAAAAACCATTTGAAAAACCGATAATTTTCAAAAGTTCATGGCCTGTGTTGTAAGATTCACAAAACTGTCAAGAAATAAATTCAATTGCGATTCTGGGGATTTACTTAACTTTGTTTGCTTGACATTCAATTAGGAGCAAAAAAACAAGGTCCGCTCCGTAACACGATATTCTTCTAGCGACCGTCGAATCCGTCCTTATCCCTCCTAATAATGTCCATAAAAAGTATTGGCTCTGGGTTTATCCCTTTTTCTAATAGGTTTTTTTCTATAATTAGGCTGATTATGTGGAAGCAGAAATAATGGAAAGGGTAAAAAAGGTTTTGCTACCTGTATTTATATTAGAGTAAGCCGTGCATGAAGGTTCATAACCATAAACGCACTAGTAAAAACATACTAGCTAATTTGTAGACATGAATACATGTGTAGGGTTTGATTATCTTAACGGCGCCGAGGCAGCAACATCATGGGGAAATTCACATGCTTGAGCACTACCCAAAACTCGAAGACGTCTACCTTCTGTAGAGGGACCTCGACTCAGACACACATCAATGCCCCTATAAAAGTTCCTTATAGTAAATTAATTATCTCTGCGGAGAAGGTACGACTTTCTTAGTTTTTTAGAATAAAAATTCGAGTGATATATATTTTTTTAACAAGGAATGAAACGCACTTGGTTTTAAGTTTTTTGATGGTAAGCAATAATATAAATAATATATAACGACATTTTCAATTGCGTTCTCACATGTAATGCTCCTGTAACTTTCAGTAATAAAAATTCTAGTCTAATATGATTTTTTTTAGAATAAAAATCTAAGTAATATATATTTTAGACCAGTTTCCATTGCGTTTTCTTGTATACATTGCTTCTGGAACTCTTCAATTGCGTTCTCACAAGTAATGCTCCTGTAACTTTCAGTAATGAAAAATACTAGTCTAATATGATTTTTTTTAGAATAAAAATCTAAGTAATATATAGTTTAGACCAGTTTCCATTGCGTTTTCTTGTATACATTGCTTCTGGAACTCTTTAATTGCGTTCTCACAAGTAATGCTCCTGTAACTTTCAGTAATGAAAAATACTAGTCTAATATGATTTTTTTTAGAATAAAAATCTAAGTAATACATATTTTAGACCAGTTTCCATTGCGATTTCTTGTATACATTGCTTCTGGGACTCTTCAATTGCGTCCTCACGTGTAACGAGTCTGTAACTTACAGTATTAACAAACTAGCTGACCCGGCTAACTCTGTTCTGCCTTAGAGGCAATAAATAAACAGATTTTGGATTTTATTAAATTCAACTGAAAAAATGTATGTCCGTTTCCTGGTTCTAAACAACCTCCCCACCAATTTTCAGCTAAATCCGTTCAGCCGTTCTTGAGTTATTAATTGCGTAGCTAACACACTTTCTATACAGATATAAGTCAAAGATGATTATTAAACCATGTCTTATTTCCAGATGAGTTCTGCGAGGAGTACCCCCACAGCCTGATCCCGACGCCGGGGTACTGGATCGAGTGCTCGCGCCAGAAGATCGCCACCGACACCATCTGGGACGAGTCCGAGTCCGAGCACGACAGCGGGCCTGACAGAGATAACGCTGATAATGGTAAGGGATACTTTTGTTATTGTAAGTAGGACTATGACGAGATTTGATAATTACCGACAATTTTTCTTATTAGTTATTATATCATGAATAACATTAGCAACATCACGTACCATTTTTGACAAAGCCTCTTTATAGCTGCTGTATAGTATAATGTAACTTATTTTTTTCAAACACAAAAACACAATTCATTTAATAAATTACAGTTAAAGGCTTCAAGATAGTCGTACTAATTACACATATTAACGAAAAATTATAAGAGACTTGCACAAAGTATCCTTAAAAATCCTAAGTAAACATTTTCACTAATATTAATTGAAGAGTCTTTGGCTGCCTTCAATATAAGTAAGTTAAACAGAATATTACTAAAATTCATAAAAGCGGGAGGAGATTATATTACATAAGCCTATTTAAGTTGAAGTTATGAGAAGGTTTCTCTAAGAGTACTCCGCCAAGACTTGACTTTGCAGATTCACTATCGCTGGAAAGTAGGCTTTTGAACAGTATTTACTGCAGCTTAAATTAAGCAAAAACTGCTGACGAGAAACTTTATGAAAATCCTCTTCAGAACGTATTTTACAAAATAAATTTAGGACTTGAGTAAATAATTTCAAAGCTACATTACTTGGTTAAAGTTGATAAACAATTTTATTATGCATTTTGCAAATAAAAGTGCTTTTCTTGTAGAATTTTCTAAAAAGTCTCTGATAGAATTACTTTAAAAAATACTTATTGTAAGACGGTACGCGACTTTCTTAAAATAGACGAAGTAAATTTAATCATATCATCTCGTGATTCCACCCCTGTCCTGTCAAATTATATGTGAAACAGGGCGAAAATTTCAAATAGAATTAACATATTATTTTTAGAAGTTAAGTTGGGAGCATTTTTGTCAATTTCTGATAAAATTGGAACTCTATCATTACAAAAATAATATAATAATATGGTAATTTGTAACTATGAATGTATATTGTGGTCACCCTTTCTTTCCTACGCTCACGTGAGTAAAAACATATTTGATCTCGTTTACAAATTTTGAACCGATATCTAACAACTCCCATATTTTATTTCAATAAACCGTTTAGTACATTTCTTTTAAAGCAAAATATATTACTCTCTAAATATAATACTCTCTAGACCCATAATATTGTTTAACGCTTTTTTCATGGTTTTCATAAAGTAACCAACACTGCGCTCCATAAATCAGGCATAAAAATACCTGAATTATTCGTCTGCCAGATCAGCGAAAAGCAAATTAAATCTGTATGGTTTCGGCACATCGTTTCCGGGGCCAGGTAAAAAGGGAATCAGGGCAGATTTTTATAACGTTTTGCATAAACGTATTAAATTAATCATACCGTGAACTCTGCAGGAAAATACGGACGTTGCGTATGATTCATATTTTGTTTCCTCGAAGATTTATTTTGTAATAGTTGGCCATTGAAATTGACTTTTAAATGTTTGCTTGTTTCTTTTGATTCGCAAACCAAAGCAACATCTCATTAATCTCATAAATGTTACATAACATAATCTCTCGTTTGTTTTTATGTACATGAGAAAACTGCTGTTAATGCTATACTGTTAAATAAAAGTGAAATAAGGCTTCAATTTAAATTACTTTCCAAAAAAGAAGTATCTCAAATAATTCTAACGATCTCGTACTTTTCAATCATCAAGCTCTTGACTAAACGAATATTGATAATAATACTGTCAGTTGATATGATTGATATCACTCTAGCGCTCAGAATAAAACAATTTATAGCATTTTCACAAATTGAGTTTGTGAAGCAAATTACACAAACACGAACGCTTTATATTTATTTATTTTTGCTACAAAATATTTCAGGCAGCAATCAATACGAATAGACTTTCTTACTGAATTTACTCTTTAATTATTTTTTTTCTTATTGAAAATATATATTTTTACCAATGAAATGTACGAATTATTTACATTTGTTAAAGTAAATAACTAATAAAGAAATCACTCACATAGTTACTATATATGTATGTATATTGGCCAAATAAACGGTCCTTATTTAAAAGAGTAATGAGATAGTAACTGTACCATACCTTTATTAAAGCAGAAATAGAATAATGTTGTATTTTTACGTCAAAAGTAAACTAGTCTGTCCTATTTTTAATATATTATGTAATTCAGTCTTAAAATATAGCTACTAGTCATTTAGTCTCGTTCAGCAGTTATTGGATAAAAGGAAAAAAATGATTACTGAACTGTAATTGAAGAAATTCATAAAAAAGGAAAAAAGTGATTGCTAAATTGTGAACTGAAGAGATTGATAACAATTATGTTCGTCAGAAATACTACTAGTATGTACAAACAAAAACTTAACTCTAAAATATTCAAATTCAACACATATTAACCGTATTTTTTTCTTCGTCACATTTTTCTGCGTAATTTGAATCGCGCATCAGAGGTGAAAGTATAGCCCTAAGGCTATATTAAATAGACACATAAAGTAGTATTCCAATAATAATAACGAGCCACGTAAAAGGAAAGGAACTCGACCGTAAAACGAGATTTTGTACTATGTTCTATAGCGGATCGTTTCAAAACATTGGCAGGAGAATTGACATTGTTTAATAAAGGATAGGCTTTTCCAATAAATTTTCTTTGCAAATGAAGGGAATGTTGATGAAATTAGCTATCGGTTTCTTTTACACTAGGCAGTCAGGCATAAAGCCAGCTAGCAAAATAGTATCTTAAAGTGTAACGTAACTGTATTAGAATTGAGCTCTCAGACAAGGCAAAACCCCCAACACTTGGCGCTTGGTGACCGATTTGATGTACAAACTATTTTATATATAATAGTGACACGAGTACCTAGCTTGCGGTGCGGATACCTAACGGAACATAATAGGGATAGGTAATTGATACACTCTCTCAATATTATTACAGTTGTTAGTGCTTTGTGTGTGTGCAATGTCCTGGAATATTTATTTATTTATTTATTTATTTGTGCGCTTTCAGAGTGTTGCGTTCAAGCATAGTAAACACAGTGGTTCAAGCTAGTCTATTACTGTTGCATGTCGATTCTATAAAGGACTGTTCGAAAACATCGGCAGGAGCCATTACCGGCAGTATTGGCGAGGAATTTATTAAAAGTAAAATTACCTATTGTATGAGCGCCGCGGTACATTGTACATATAATCGTGATAAATGCTGGGATTTAGGAACGATATTGAACAACTTTGTGCTTTTTTTTTAAACACTTTGTTAATTTTATTGTTTAATAAATAATGAATTGATGATGATTTGACATTAATAGTTATGTAACGTAACAAACTTTCCATATTGATATAAAACTAATAGCATATTACTAAACTTAAGCTTATTAAAATTAAATTTACTAGTTCAGATTGTTTTGTACGTTTTATACTGCAATTAAGAATTAAGTTACGAAATTAACATGTAATTTTTTTTCAATATATGGAGAAAAGTTATAATATTATACGAATGATAAATTACCATTTTCCTTCCCTATTCTCTTTACAGCTAAATCAACGATCAAAATAAGTAAAACGTTAACGCTAAACTAACAAAGGTTAAAAATACTCCGTAAGAAATAGCGAAAACAAAGTACAGCTCTCTAATCCAGTTGATCCGTTTCCTCACATTTTCCTTCAAACATAACACAATTGCCAAAACATTATAAAATAATTGTATTATTTTCCACAAAATATACCAAGAAATTTGAAGAAGAGATTAAAATTCCAATTCAATACTTATTATTGTAGTCGATGATTTTTGTTTTCACTATATATCATGACAGATTTCACGCTATCCACAAATATATTATGGAATTTTGAAGTTTTAGTTTGTTTTGTTTCATTTATACATTTTGGATTTGAATTTGAAGCTTTACAAACGGGATGCTATTGGAATATTTTTTTTTTCATTATTGCTTAGCAACTTACTCGTAACGATGACAGTAGTAGCGATCACTGTCAGCCAAATGGTGCCTGAAATCTTTTTGTTCCAAAAATAATATATTAAATTTTTGTATTCCCCAGTTCTACTGTCCGCAGAACTAGAATTATTCCCCTGAAAAGCCGGCAAACATGTGAGGGCTGTGCAAGCGGTGTCCATCGATGTCTTTATTCGGCACACGTTTTCAATTTATCGCCATTCTCGTCGTTGTGTGACGGCCCCGACATCAGATTCAATAGACATCTCATGGGGTTGAAAACGTTTATCTTTTTAACTTATAGCTTATTATGGCAACGCAATATTTATAGCTACGTAATGTATAACACGCAATATATGTACATTACTGTATGATACTCAGCTCGTTATTAAGGAAGTGTGCTATGATCTTGTGCTAATTGGCGAAGGCGAAGAAGATATTGATCGGTACATCCGTTTCAATTTACCTGATTTGAAAAGAAAGTGACAAACCACTATACATACGCTTTAGCTATTATCTATCTATACTAATATTATAAAGCTGAAGAGTTTGTTTGTTTGTTTGAACGCGCTAATCTCAGGAACTGTTGGTGCGAATTGAAAAAATCTTTTTGTGTTAAATAGACCATTTATCGAGAAAGGCTTTAGGCTATATAACATCACGCTGCAACTATTATGAGCGAAGAAACAATAGAAAATGTGAAAAAAAACGGGCAAAATTATTTATCTTTGAGGGTTTCCGTTGCGTGCGCCACAAAAACGGTTCAAGTCGTTGGTAACAGCTATAATTTATAAAGCTGCAGATGTTGTTTGCAAAAATAAATATGATGCCCAAAATAACTATACTACGCGGACGAAGTCGCAGGCACCGCTAGTATTTTATAATAACAATATGGTAGTCATTAGGAGTCTTGTGCCATATCGTCTATGCAATGTTCAGGGCTGGCGCCCGCCGTGGCGTCTCCTCTTATCGCCAGCTCTATTCAAAAGTCACGTCGCAAGTAAATGTACGCCGATACCGTAATGGCATGGTGTTGGTGACCCACTCTCCGATTCTACGCTCTGTCTATTGCTAGTGCAGATGTGATAACATGTAGATATGCCTAGAACCTCTGGCCTGTACCCCAACGATTGTCTGAAGTTATTAAATAATTCGTTTTGAAACTTTTCCTTTGGGGTATTTTTATATTCGGTACCACGTACATGCATATCCTTAAGCTGATTGAAGGGAAACGCAAGCAATATGTTACAAAATAAATTACAACATAATATCACAGATTTTAAAAATTCTGCCACTGTCCATTACAAAAAATTGTAATAATTGAAATAAGTTTAGTAAAAACGAACTTAACAAAAAGGGTAATTTATTGTAAATCAATAAACCATAAACATGCTGACTTATTGGTTTGAGCGCAATTGCTATGGGTTGTGTGATTTTTATTCCGAATTTTGTTAGAAGATAGAAAAAAGTAATATTAAATATGATAACGTTATGAATGATTTCAAAGCTAAATTTGTTGGTTCAATCTATTCTTACTTCAATCATTTTGCAGTAGGTTCTCTATAGGCCATATGTTCTATGACTGAGAGTGAACGGCAGCAACTGAAATAGGGCTATCTTGATTGAGATGGATATTGTTAGGGCTTTGGTAACCTTGTAAGGTTTGATTTACATTAGATTCGTATGTTACAAAGCTTTACGAATTATTAAACTGTGTCAAAATTTACGTGAATAAAAAATATTGTATAAATATGTACTCGTCCTCGATTCAAATCATGTTCGAAACTTGAACACATACCTATGTACACATAAAATATAAAAAATATGATAATTTAAGCAAGCAGCTTACAAACTCAGAATTTTCTAAATAATTGAATAGCAATAACTAAGCGACTGCTTAGTTATTTTAACTACATTACTATAATAATTTATGACTTTCAAAAATACATGGTTACAAGATATAGTATAAGTACTTATATCTTATGTTTCGTTAAACATAAGATATAAGATAGATATTGAAGTAAGATTAGATTAAGTTGCTTAACATCAGGCAAGTTGTAGTCAAGCGTGAGCCTATCTAATGTAAAAAAACCTGTATGATCTTTACTTACTTCCTACTATAGATCTGATTATTTATAATCCTATGAATTCACGCCAAATAAAGTTCCCTCTCAAAGCCTTATTGATATTTTATATGCTTCATAAAACTGAAGTACGGTACCTTGACAGAAACAGGCAAAAAGTTGTTATTTGACGTCTAACAAATAACGAACTTATATGTTTTGAAGGTTAGGGAGACAGAAAATGAACTAATATCTATACTAATATTATAAAGCTGAAGAGTTTGTTTGAACGCGCTTATCTCAGGAACTATACTGGTTCAAATTGAAAAAATATTATAAAATATATTATATTGAGGAAGGCTTTAGGCTATATAACATCACGCTGCAACTAATGGGAGCGAAGAAACAATGGAAAATGTGGAAAAAACGGGGAAAATTATTCATCTTTGAGGGCTGCCGTTGCGTGAGCTGCGAAAACGGTTCAAGTCGTGGGTAACAGCTATATAACTATTCCACGCGGACGAAGTCGCGCGCACAGCTTGTCATTAATATGTAGGTATAATATAAACTCACATTGCTTAAAACATAATTTTGTATCAATCCGTTGCGACGCACCAGGAAAAAGAACAAACAGATTAACTTACATACCTATTTAAATAAATATATTCAAATATGTTTTATGCCAATGTCATGTAAGTAAATAATTATTTTGGAACATTTCACAGCGCCATCTAGACACATGCTCAACAAACGCTTCAACCATGGGTACTAAATAATGGATATTTTATATACATACCTACAACACAATATCTATCCGTACGTCGACTAGATTACTACCCCAATCAATCTACCATTTGGCGAGCAAAAACCATCTGACGCCTGTAATTCTGTTAGTCAATATTACTTCATCAAGTTCTGTCTGGGCTAACTATTGTTATAGAGATTAAGTTATAATAATTACATAACCCGTTGAATTAAAGTAAGGATTTAAAAAAAATATTACGAATTAAAGGTTAATTTCAAATAATTTAAACAATGTTCATTGCATGTTTCTGAGATTGTATAAAACGTATCTCCCCATATTCAAATAACAGAATCTCGTCAAACGCACACTATTGTAAATTTTACTCGTAAATATTGTAATCTCTCTTGAGTCATATTTCCTCATGAATGAGGGTTGTGACTCCCCTGCAAAATGTATTAATTAGGGGAGTTCTTTTGGGCAGATACATCGTGGTGGGCGCCCAGGTCCTTCCACGGAAGACACATGTCTTCGGATAAACATTGTAATATTAAACACTACTGGTGGTGATGGGTAGACTAAGCTATGTACTCTCGATCGAGGCTTCCACGCGCAAATTATGACTACAGTTGATATAGCATGAGTTTATTAAAATGTCATCTATTCCTGAGTTTAGCTATTTATTATTGGTAACCTTTTGTAACGTAAAGACTAAATTACAAAAAAAAAGCTTTTTTTACTAACATAAATTAAGTTTTTTTTTTGTAAATACTATACTATATACTATCTACAAATGCCAATGTTTCACCCTATCTGATAAAACAAAAAGTATCTAAGCCTCATTCGATTAGAATGCATAATACATGTATCGTTTTCAATCTCTTCACTAAACGTCGTTTATTATTCACATAGGTTACGCTCACGCACACTTGGCAGATTCGCTGAGCAGCTAAAGTTGTCAATATCATTAGAACTTTTCTGAAACATTAACTGAAACCGATACATAATAGATACGTTACAGGGAGAGGTATCTGAGCAGTTACATTCATGTGTTTGCAGTAAAATTGGTGTATTTAATTTTGTCAAAGTCTGAAAGTTAAGGTATATTAGTAACAACAAATTACAAATGACCCTAAAGACGTAAGGTTTGTCTTCAACTAATTGTTAATTCTATAAAAAGTCTTAAAACGTTTACTAATATATGTAAAATATGTTGTAAATATATGTTTTGTGTATAGATCCTTAAAAAAAACTTAATTGTCATATTACACGTTTGACTACATTTAGTTCCTACTGCGGCTGTGTATTATAAATCTTCAAAAGTCGTCAAATACATTATCATATTCAAATATGCATTGTAACTATTGTACTTTAACCATTCCCGAAACCGTGTCCAATAATAGCCGTCCCGGTGCCAAGGTTTGTCCCATTGAGGGAGGTAGTCAATGTAAGTGGTTCTGGTTCAATGCTAAAGCCATCAGCAAATTGGAGAGCGTATTCTTCTCAGCTTTTGTAGGAGTTTTCCTGTACTCATCAATCACTCCCGCACATACTTGGCGAAGACATCATTTGATGTACGATGTGAGAACCCATACTGAATCATTATTTATTAGCCGAAAAGTTTCAATTGACGGCCGTCTATCTCTTATCGACCCCAGACAGGCGGCTTTAAGAAACACAGATCTTGTTTTATACGACTTTTTAAGTATATCGTTTCAGTACTCACACGTTCTGAGTTAAAATGAATTCTTCGAAGAATAATGTGTGCAGGTAAGTTTATTCAAACTTGCTGGAAAGTAACTTTTAATTTTAAAAATGCGTAATTTTCGGGTAATAAACATAAAACTTCTCGCATACAAAATGTAATGATAAGTTATTTTTCTCACAAATTCAAATTATGGCCAGAAAATATTATTCTGTGTCGTCGCGCCGAAGAAAGTGCTTGGTCATGTACAAAAATATCATTATTCATAATTTGCTCTGACAACCCGTCGCTTCACGATTGCAGACCCAAGTTGGGAGCTCGCGACTCGACGTTTTACTGAGAAGTTACAAAAATCCATATTCGCGATACTCGGCAATAAACGTCAAGATGATATCAACTGAATATTGCATGACTTTTGCTCGCAAAGGCTTTCGCGTCACAAATACCTGCAAATATGTTTCTAAATAAAATTCCCGCCGTCTCAGCTCGGTACATTATTTGATGTTCAACGAAGTGCAAAAGGCAGCTTAGACGTGATAACGGCTGTAGCTCGCGATGTGAATGCGAGCCGTGGATTAAGCACAAAGTGTGGACTCACTGATTATAAATTCAATAACGCTCCGAAATGAAAAGCTGTGATTAAAAGCTTAGATTTGGACAAAATCACGGGCATTGCTACAAAACAATTTTATTGCCAACTGTTGGCTCCTTTCATTTCCTTGCGTCTGTTTTTGATTTTAAAACGTTCCCTTCCTTCTTACTAAGAATTTTATGAATAAGGTCAGATCCAGTTAGTTTATACAAGTCACACAAAATTTAATTATCGTTCTCACTCATGTTTGAAATTAAAATTACTAAGGCATCAACGTTAGTACTTTACAGTTGCTTATGTATCCAACTCTAGTATTAGAATTTTGAAACCAACCTAGAAATTTTATACAAGCAAACATACGTTTTTCGTTACGCAAAGCTGTATACGAATCCCCGCTAACATTTTTTCAATCAATACACATCAGAAACAAACGGTGGCTAAATTTAATAAACAATGGATTCAATATCTCATTATTACAGGTGGATATGTTTGCAGGCAGTTATTGTGTTACTCAGCTGTCAGGCGCGTCTGATAATAATAGCCGGAATACCCATTACCCCAGCCTACCTACTGTTTGCCCGGATTGTGTTTCATAGCAATTTGGCTTCGTGCTGTCAACTCCATCGCTTACACATAGTATATGAGGACAGGCCTTGTTCTCAAGGTCTGTCATTTATTTATTTTAATGGAATGGCTTTGCGCTTGAACTGTATTTCACCTGTGGGTAGAAATAGTAAATTAATAAAGAAGAGCATTAACATCATCTTGACTTAAAAAAATGATTACTAACTCAGATCATTTGAAATAACTGAGTTTTATTCGTATAAAAAACTCAAAGGTGACTGACTGACTGATATGGTGATCTATCAACGCACAGCCCAAACCACCGGACGGATTGGGCTGAAATTTGGAATGAAGGTAGATGTTATGACGTAGGCATCTGCTAAGAAAGGATTTTTGGAAATGCCACTTTTAAAGGGGTGAAATAGAGGATGCAAGTTTTACTTCTTAATGCGAGCGAATCCGCGAACACCCACTAATCAATTTATAAAATGATGAGCTTAGGCTAGTTAGTCTTTGACTGTTGTATGTCACTGCTCCACCGCAGCCTATGCTAACATATTTGTTGTACGGTTTTGCGTTTCTGCGGATACATTTTATGAGTATGGTTGCTTTTGCTGACAATTTGAAGGAAAACTATGTGTTCGTGGTGCATGTTTGGTGTGAAAGGTTTATGTAAAAACAATTGCTGAAAGGTCTAAAATCTTCAACATTTATTTATTGTTTTGCAAATGTTTTGTGAAGTGCTTCATTTTACCAATAACTGTAATGTCTTTTAGTAAATTAAACTTTCCCATAAATACACAGTAATCCTTTATTATTAAATTATCGTCAATTTTTCAACTTCGATTTTACATTCTCAAAAGAAGATATTTAAGTAGATGATTTATACTGAATCCCGTTAGCAGTCTCTGAATAACGGTGATACGTGAATTAACAATGAATTCAAAGAACGCAGAAAAAGTGTGATAAAAGCCTGAATATATCTTGTTTCGTCAAATATGTTACCTTCGTTTTTTCCACGACGTGTGCTCGGCTCCAATCTAATTGTTTATTTAAAGCGTGAAACTCTAATGGAAAAACTGTGCTTTCATAGACTTAATAATGTACACTGTCTCGGATGGAAGCGCTGATTTTCATGCGTGAATTACTTATTAGAGTGTGTAGGGGAGTGCGTTAGGGTGTTTGGAAGGGTAACTATTTATGCTTGGTGATAGGTCAGTAAATACTAAATAAAAACCATTGAGATTGAGTTATTTTTTAATGATTATGAACCTAATAGAAATAGTAACGTAATGCAGTGTTCGCAGACCGCCACCGCTCGGGCTCGCTGGACGAGGCGGCTGAAGACAGCAGTGACAATGGAGGGAGCACGCCCAAGAAGAAGACGGCGATCGAGGAGCAATGGGAGCGCTCTGGGGGGTTCGAGCTCACTTCCGTGGAACAGGTATACGGGGGATATTTGTACAATAATACACTAGCTCATATTTATGAGATTGACCTAAAGAAAGCCGTGCTAACGGAGGAAAAACGGCTAAGAAGAACACAGCTGTTAAAAAATATTCTTAATTTGAACTTATATTAAATACATAACAATACATAATATATAACACGACTTATTTTGTGATTATGTCAATGGTGAATGTTCGGTATTAGGTAAAGTCTTTGTAACATTTTACCTAACAGTATACCCTCTAAATAGTTTTTACGGTGATTAAAGAGGTGAAAATATATTTCATTCAGGAGACGTACGAGAAGTATTTCTACGGCACAGAGCACTGGAACTACTTCACCAACGATGAAGACCTCGGCCCGGTCATACTGTCCATCAAGCAGGAGACGTTGAATGGACGGGACCAGTTCAGGTCGGTACATACAATATGTTATTACATCTATATAAACTACAGGGTTTAAGGTCTAAAGTTCTATGACTAAAGCTCCTGTCATTGCCGTTCTGATAATAAAGATTCCTTAAAGGGAGATCCGAACCGGGCTTCGGTATATGTAAAGTGGGGCATACAGCCTACGCATTTTCGTAGGAAAAATTTAATACATTGCCAAAAAAAACTGCAACCCGCACATGTGCAAATAGTCATTCCCCAGTATCAATTACTTATATATGTTTATCTCACCTCTATCATAAAAATAATATAAAAAAGATTCCGAGCAACCTGGCTGCTATAATAAAGAAAATCTACTAATCGATCCAATTTATTTTAACATCACTTACAGGTCATCAAACCTACTGTAGGGCCTAAGATTTATCCGTCACTTGCCAATTCTGCTAGATTAGCCGTGTAGTCATGTTTACTTACTTTTAAATGCACCATTTTAATGCCCTACTGAAGTCCATTCGCAAGCATATCCCGTGCGTTTACTTCCTCCAAACATAACTTACTTAATACTAAACGGCCCGAATAAACAGAGATTAACAATAAATACCGTGTTAGGGCCAACATGAGTTTATAGTAACTGGAGTTTATGGTATCGTAATTTAGTATGGTTGGCCTCTCGTGTTACATGAGAATTATAATAACAGGGGGATCATATTTGTTTTGCTAGTGGCACAATAGGAAAATTTAAGGATTTCTGACATAAGATTTACAAAAGTATCGCTTCGTTAAAAGTTCGTGGTCGCTTCAGGTGACCTGGTTGCAAAATTTCTGACTATTAAGTGTAAGAAAGTCGTCAATTTTTATTTATATTCTTTTCATAGTTTTTTCACAAATGTTTTGGGTCCAAATTTTATATTCCTATATGTATATCATTAGATACATAATCCCATACCAGAACTAAGTTGGATACCAAATAAATTAGATTATTTTGAAATAACGTCATTTAAGTAATATGTGTTTCAAATCAACACAAATTTACAGCAAATTTCCAAGGTTTATTCCATCAATATATTACGTTATTTGCTCGAGTAAATCCCTCATCAGAGTGTCGAAGCAGCGAGGCATTGAGCAAACGCCGGTATTCAGCTGGAGACGGAATAATCCTTCCAAATATGAGATATCACGTCATTTTGGAAATCGGCAATGGAATTTAATTAAATACAATTATATTAAATCGAGTTATCCGGTGCAATAACGCGGTGGCAGGCAAATATGAAATTCCTCGAGCAGCTATGCCCGGTTGATAATCGACTCGAATACCTTTATTTAAATATTGTTAAATGAACCAGAACTGGAATGCTTGCTTTATGAGCGGTAGAGACAGGAATTCATACATATTTTCGGCGGAATTCCTTGTCACGTTGTACGCGGCTTAGCAAATGATTGTATAAAAATAGTGGACTATTTTTGTGGACATTTGTCCAACACTGTGACTCTATTGGATAAAAAAAACTTTCTTTGTCTTGAGATAATTATCAAATAAAAATAATACTGCTGAAATAATAATACTAAACAAAACGTTGATCCTTTGATTATTGTTATTAAAACAAAGCAAAATAATATATTATATAATTTTGTTCGTAAAATTAAAAAGTTATATATGTTACAGTTAAAACCAGTTTAACAAAGGCATTTAGTAAAAACTAGTTTTAACTAGGGAAAACGAGTTCTAACGAAAAACGGGTTTTAACTGTAACATATATACTCATTCCTGCTTAAAATTAAACAAATTTGGCACCTTTGCTCCTTCAAAATATTTCTGATGCGGGCGTCCTCTAGTTCCTTAATGATATGATACTAGAGGACGCCTGCGGCTTCGCTTGCATTATTTCAGGATAAAAGTAGCCTATGACACTCGTAAGACCTTACTAAAAATCATGATCCGTTCCGCCGTTTTTGCGTGACAGACACACGGATAAACGGACAAAATTTCTAGAAATTTTTGGAACTCGAGTATTATATACAATTCGGAGTATCTTCTTTTTTTAATTTATTCAATGTTCTTCAGACGTTCGACCCTCCTCAGCTTCATTATATGTATAGATAAAGATGAAAAAAAAAATGGCGTTACAGTAAACAAGCTCATCATGAAAAAATAATATTAATATTAAATAGAAAACAGCCTCGTCGGTACTACAACAATGTTTATTTACATTTAACTGCAAGACACGTATCCATTACAAATTACAAGAAACGTGCTAACAACGCTCTGTATCAAAATCAAGATGTCTGCTTCATGTGTCAAGAAGTCAAGTGCTCTGCATTAAGTTGGTGCACGCATTACGCTATTCTTCTCTAAATAATAAGATACTATATAAGTGTTTGTGATTAGAAATAACATTACAGTGACTTTAACCTGTGGATAGTGTTTATATCATAATAATACTACAATTAACAAAAACATTACAATGAGAAATTGCAATGCATGCTCAAAACATATCTCCGTCAGGGAGCACCTTCCTTGCACAAAATGCAGGCTCAATTTTCACAACCTGTGCGTTAATATATCTCAAGAACATTTTTTCGCACACATGCAAGACTTGAAACGTACATGGATCTGTCCACAATGTCTGGGTACTAAGAGACGCATAATTAACGACGACACCTTCGTACTGAGCTCAACACTAAACGAGTCGCAAACTTCAATAGCCCAACAAATTATGGAAGATGACATCACCGTTTCTGGAAACACACTTAACTTAGACATTACTACTCCAGCACCAAATCAACCGGTAACCCTTGAACAAATCAGCGCCCTTTTAGACCAAAAACTAAACAGACACAATGAATCCCTATCGAGAAAAATGGAGGCTTTTTTAATGTCAATACAAGAAGAAACACACATAGCTTTAAATAAGCTTACACTCGAACTCGACCTACATAAACAAAACAGTGTTGAAACTCAAATGTTACTTCAGACAGAAATAAGAATAATAAATGAGAAAATAAATTACTTGGAAGAAGAAAATAAACATCTGAAGAAACAAATCTTAGATCTGAGTTTAAATGAACTACCTGAAAAAACAATCCCAACTAACACAGAAAACAACAAAAAAATTGTCTTATATGGATTTAAAGAATACAGGGAAAGCGAAGCTAACCTCCACAACCAATTAATATGTCTATTCCATGAGATCCAAAACGTCAACCTACAAGGATATATAGAGGATATCAAAAGAATTGGCAAAAAAGGATCTAAACGACCACTAGTTATTGAGCTACTCAGCAAACGCATGACAAAATACATTCTACAACACAAACATGTTTTTAAAAACACTGGCTTTGCAGTATCAGAATATTTGGACAAAGATAAACTACAGAAAAGGAAAATGCTCATAGATATCCTTATAAATGAGCGAAACAAAGGCAGGCATGCTACCATACGTAACAATATTCTGTACATCGACGGAAAGGAGTTTATAGAAAATCCAGCGATAAGAGCACCCTCAAGGAATATAGAAGGTACTGTACCTGAAATACTCCAAAATCAACCAATGACCGAAGACACAAATCCAAGCCCTACTAGTCAAACGAGACTCTACTCCCAAGTAGCTTCAAGTACTCACAAACCTAATACAAATAAGTACACCCCAGAAAATCAAGCTAACATGAACAATACCAACCAAGAAAGTTCACGCACAAACACCCCAGATAGCAGGATTAATGACTCAGGACTCCAAAGCAATAGATCTCATAGTAACACAGCCAAAAATCATACATTTCGTGGCAATCTTCCAAAACATGCAGAGTCTTAAAAACAAGACACATCTACTCGAAAGTGTCATAGAAGAAAACCGAAGTATAAATGCTATCTGCCTATCTGAGACATGGATAACCGACAAACAAAAAGGTTTAATCCAAATCCCTAATTACGTGTTTGCTGCTGGATTTTACAGAAAAACTTATTCCCGTGGCGGAGTTGCCATCCTAGCCAGAGATGGTGTTGAATACATAGAAAGAGCTGACATTCAAGAACTCTCTATTGAATTTATAGTCGAATGCTGTGCGTTAGAAATAGTAAAAGAAAATATGCTACTTATTACAGTTTATCGGTTAGATAGAGATATCGAATCATTTTTTATATTCATCCATAAATTAATGATAAAACTAAAACTACAAATCACTAAACACATTGTCATCACAGGGGATTTTAACTTAAACACTAATTATAGCAAATACCTCAAATACTATCAAAGATTAATTAATGTTATGCTCCAAAATAACTTCCATCAAAAAGTACACGAAAATACCAGAGACACAGAAAAATCATCATCTTGCATAGACCTCTTATTCACTAATAAAATAAATGACTGCAGTACTACAGTAAAAGATTATGGCATATCGGATCACAAAGCTATCTATTATTCTACACAATCAATCAACAACAACACCACCCACAAAACTAACTACATTTTCAAACGATATTTTACGCCTAAAAACATAAACTCATTCAAAACCGAACTTGGTAAAGTCATTTGGAGTGATCTATTATCAGAAACATTAAATATTAACGAAAACTACAATATATTTGATGAAAAACTTGGCGAAATCTTAAACAAAGCCATACCTATCAAAAAAGCAAAAATAAACAAACAATCTAAAAGAAATCATCTAACTAAAGGTATAAAAATCTCCTGTAAACATAAAAGACAATTACATATTCTAGTATTACATACAAAAAATAAAGTACTTAAACAGCATTACACAACTTACAAAAAACAACTAAAAAAATGTGTTAAAATATCAAACAGACTTTACTACGCAAAAACAATGAGAGAAGCCCAAAACAAAGTTAAAACTATGTGGAATATAATAAGAGAAAAAACGAATAAGCCCAAGAAGGAAAAACATTCCAATATAACTATAAAAATAAACAACATAAACACTAATGAGCCAAATATAGTCGCAAATGCGTTCAATGACTACTTTTCGTCAGTAGGTCAAACAGATCACAAATCAAATAAAGCAACTCAAACTCCTTACAATGAATCTATGACAATAAATTATAATATTTCCAGTAACTCAATGTATCTATCTGCAGTATCTGAAAAAGAAGTTTGTAATATAATTAAAAGGCTAAATAATAAGCATAGCTGTGGAGTTGATGACATTCCACCATCACTAATCAAGCTGTGCATGGAAGAACTAACCCCCCCACTGACTAGATTAATAAATATGTCGATAAACCAAGAATGCTTTCCAGATCGCTTGAAAATTGCAAAAGTAAGACCCATATTAAAAAAAGGCGGGAAAAAGCTTGAAGTAAGCAATTATCGACCAATAGCTCTATTACCGGCCATATCCAAAATATTTGAGAGAGTCATTTCAAATAGGATATACAATTTTCTTGAAAAATACAAGCTCCTCGACGAAAACCAGTATGGCTTCCGGAAAAACTCATCGACAACGCTTGCCATGTTCAAATATACACAAGAAATTCTAGAGACTATAAAAAATAAACATATTGCCATCAGTATACTCCTAGATATGACAAAAGCATACGATAAAGTCTCACATAAAATACTTGTTAAGGACCTGTCAGATATTGGTATAAGAGGCAAACCATTAAACTGGCTAAGATCATACTTAGAAAACAGGATTCAGTTAGTCCAAATAGAACATCAATGCCCAGACACTGGACAAATTAAAACAATTCAATCGGAGATGAAAACAATCAATCATTCAATCCCCCAAGGCAGCGTCCTAGGATGTGTGCTCTTCCTTATTTACATTAACAAGTTGCCCAAATTACTAGATACACATTGCACACTATTTGCAGATGACATCTCTCTCATATTCAAATGCTCTCCAAGTACCAACTCTCAAATACATGCTAATATTATAAAAACTTTATCAACTATAAAATCATGGCTATCAGATCGAAACTTAGAAATAAACACACAAAAAAGTAAACTAATCCAATACTTACCACACCAAAGGAAATCTATCGACCTAAACACATTATCAATGACTCTAGAAATGGATGAAATAAAGAAATGTCGATTTCTCGGAGTCAATATAGATACTAACATGAACTGGAAAGAACACATAGCAATACTAAAAACTAAAATGTCTCAATTCACCTATGCCCTCTCCATACTTAAAATCAATACAAATATCGAAACAGCATTAACAGCATATTACGCCTATGCTTTTGCCTGGCTACGCTACGGCGTAATACTGTGGGGAAACAGCACCGACGTTCAACAGTTATTCATTATGCAAAAAAAATGTATCCGAATAATAGTAAACATCAATATCAGTACCAGCTGCAGATCACACTTCAAAGAAAGAAAAATCCTAACATTGCCCTGTATTTACTTATATGAAAATGCTGTCTTCGTCAGGAAAAATCTCAATCTTTACACAATAGACCCAAATCCACGCAGAACATTTAAAATAGTACTTCCGGAACCAATACTAGAAATATACAAGAAAGGGCCATACTACATGTCTATACGGATATACAATAAACTACCAAACTTCATAAAAAAAGAACAAAATATTAAAACTTTCCAAACTAAACTAAAACTATATTTTATACAGAAATGCTACGACACAATAGAAGACTATTTTAATGACGAAAATAAGGAATAGGATATAATAATAATGATCTCAATGTAAAGTAGATTAATAATAGATAATATAAGAAAATATTGTACACATACATACTGGTTTAAGTTTAAGATTTTAAATTTTATATTAAGTTTTTGATTTTAGAATATTTAGTTTTAATCTTAGCAACGCCCTAATTCCCCTCTGAACAGGGTAAATGTAAATAGGTACATTTAATGCTAATAAAGAAATTGAAATTGAAATTGAAATTGATAGATGAAATATTTAACAGCATAATTACGTGGGAGTAAACATTTAATAAGCATTTTTATGCTGCTTAGAAATTCACAAAGGTATTTTTCGCGATATATGCACTTAAGCTTAAGGTCTTAGCATAAATATTTTATTAAATCTGGAAGATACCAGTATCAGAACTTTTAGCGAAAAATTTTGAGGTAAAATATTTTAATTGCCAACGTTTCTGTATGTAATAAAAATCTTGTATTATAATATTATTATACGGAGTACTGACAGATATATTTTATTAATCTTCCAGCTATCGTTAAGAGCTTTCCTAATATATTTTATTTGTTTTAATTTTTAAAAACCAATGATTCTAAAAAACTTTAACTAACTATATTCTCTATTTATTTATTTGTCTTCGTAGGGTTGTGACCCAATATTAAAGCCACCTGTCCCCTTTTCAGTTGCCTGTGTTCTAGATAATTCGGTGATATCCGGCATTTAATAGGCCGTTAGAATGCCTATAGAACGGTTAACCTACTTCCAAAACGAGAGGGAGGATGTTAACGTGATAAATTGTGATCCAATGTCTATTATTTGGAGCTCTGTCTCTAATTTACTAATTATGTGGTATTAGTAAGATAGTGCTCTTGATGTTTCCTCTTCTTGTTAGCTATTTAATTACAAAATTAGATACAAATAAAATAAAGGTATAAGAAATATCCAATTTTCATAGATTGTATAAAAACGCACTGAGAACTGGATTCATTTCTACTAAAAGGAAAATCATTTTATGATTAAAGTAACGATCAGTTTTTTTACTATGTAATGAATATAGGACTTATCTCATATTCAAAATACGTCCAAAACAAAACAAGCAATTTTTGGTACAATTTGTACTCGAGTCACCGTGCTACACGTATTCTCTAAATCTATAAGGTATGATAGGTAACTATACCCTATCACTACAACATCAGTATCCCTGTCATAATTAACTGGTCTCAGCTGACCTCACTGAACATAAACTCTGCATTTAATTTATATAATGTGTTGACACTTTGCCTAGCCTTTACTTGCGGAAAAGTGGCACGAAATTTTTAAATCCTTACAAATGACTAGGCTAATACTTTGGTTAGGCGCAATTTAAATTTACGACTACCATATTTTTTTAAATGAATAATTATGAAATTAAATTAATTATTAATCTATTTCTTCATAATGTGTTGTTAAAGGTCTTATCATATGGTATCTTTGCTAATTTTTCAAACAGAATACAAATCATATTTGTATTATATAGTCCTATAAGTAGTATATCAGTGGTAAAGCCATGTCAAATTCCTCTAAGTCGGGTTAGTACTCTCTACAGTAAAATTGACCTCGCTCGTAAAGACTTACTTTCTGATAACATTTTTATTTATATTCAAAACTAGCTGACCTGGCGAACTTTGTTCCGCCTTAGAGGCAATAAATAAGCAAATTTTGGATTTTATTCAATTTAAAAAAAACAATAGGCATAAAAATTATTTTTGTCCATCTCCTGGTTCTGAGCTACCTCCCCATCAATTTTCAGCTAAATCCGTTCAGTCGTTCTTGAGTTATAAATGGTGTAACTAACACCACTTTCTTTAATGTATATAATAAGATATAGTAACACAGAGTTAACAAATCATCAATACAAGTACTAATCATAATAATAGCTGGTTCGTAGAATCGCTACCCTGACATTATATCAATGAAGCCATACACACTGCCAATATAATTCACGCTCAAATACATGTTATTGGGAGCAAAATATTAATTACCGACGTGTTTACGGCGTGTAGTGTACGTTACGTGCGTTCGTACGTCGCACTCCATAACATATCCCCTGTGTGAAATTTATGTAGTACCTATTATGTGTGCTAACATTATTTCTATCGATGTTTGTGAGCGTATCTATGACATAATAATACTTATTTTTACATACTAAGGCCTGTGCTCAGCAGTGGGCAATATGGGGGTTATAATTATAAGGATTGTGACTTATAAAAACCAGAAAAAAAAACAATTGGGTACCTGTGGGTAACTGTCCTGAAGCTTAGGAACTCAAACTTGCACTTTTTTTTACGTGGGATAGGTTTACGTTTGACTACAGCCTGCCTGATGTTAAGCATTGCTGTAGCCTAGGGTGTAACACGTTTACCTAAAAGATACCTAACATACTTTGCAAATCAGCTCGAAAAAAATCCATTTGCATATATTACGTATATATTGTCTCATACCAATTTGTAATACACTGCTCTACATTTAGGTATATTTTTGTAATATTCCAAACTGTATCCAAAATTCCGAGTCCCATGGGCAAAGGTTTCAAATAACCTCAATGTTCGGAGCACAATAACTTTATTACAATTGATAGAATAGTATTAGAAACCTCTCTGAGATATTAAAGGCTCTATATTCACTTTTATGATTTTCTTTTGTAGAGTTACGTAGCGTTTTTATACTTTTTATTTCAGTACAGAATTATGCTCTATCATGCCGTAGTAGTTGTATCGTTGTTAGTGATTTCAAACAGAAGTGCCCATAAACAATTCAAATGAACTTTAATTGATGTAAAGGTCAAAAGATAAACGTGCGTGTATTCCTTTGAACAAAAAGGATAAAATAATCTTTATTAGCTAGTGATCTTATTGATGTTGTATTAACACGCATGTACGCTATAATAAAACCAACAAATAATTTTATGAGATTAAGTATTTTTTGTGGCAGAAAAGCAAGTATTAGCGTGGCCAACTCTGGTGTCTAGAATTTTGAAGCCGGCCAAGGGGTCTCTGACATGGCATGTGACAATATACCTAGTATGTATAGCAGTATAAATACTCCATGCTCCTCTTCACTTTTACACACATTATTTACAAACATTTCTACTTGACTTTCTTTTCTTTTTTCTTTACAAGCATACACCATCACTTAGAAAAAAACACTCATAAATACTGGAAAACTTTCCCGACGCCGTTAAGTTATGTAAAACGTTCCACCTCCGAAAAGTGAATTGGAAACCGACGTGTTTTATATTAATGTGGCTTATAACACAGGAAGCGTGAGGTTCTCTTCCTGCACGTTTAAACATAATGAATAAGCAATGATTGTCGCCCTGTGACACGACTTTAAAACGACTTGGTAAATGGAGCCTCTTAATTTTAAATGGCTCTGAAAAGTTAATAGTTTTAACACAATGGTTTTGCGTTTAGACGTTCAATTTCTTAGTAAAGATACTTGAAGATAGACAATGAGTTATCGCAAGTCAGTTTTGAAGCTTTGAACTCTTTTTACATCTGACCACACCACCGAAGTTTTTATTACCAGTGAAACCTAAAACAAGATATACCCGGGAGATATCTAGCCTTAAAATCAAATGAAAATGACACGATGTTAAATTACAAAGATTTGTGCTAGCCTTTCAGGTTTCAGAGGTCAGGCCACAATCGTGTTAGGTAAAAAATCTGTGAGGTCACGTAGACCGAAAACCATTTTGAAACCATTTGGGATAAGAGTAAGACCCGTGGCTTTCAAAAAACTAGACAGAAGTTTTTGATACATTTTCATTGGTAATCTATACATATAAAAAAGCTGAAGAGGATCGCAAGTCTGAAAATTAAAAATATTTAAAAAAATGTTTGGAGATACTCAAAATTGATAACAGAACATGTTCCAACAATGTATAGAATTTTGTCTGTTTAATTAAACGCTTATCACTTAAAAAACGGCTGAAAGGATCTTCATGATTTTTTGCATATGCTACTTTTTATCCCGAAATAACGCGAGCGAAGCCGCGGGCAGCCACTAGTATCATATAATTTGATAGACTATTATTGAATGCTTAGTACTAATTAAAAAAATATTATGCTTATCAATCGAAACATTGAAGAAATCAGTCTGTATAAATGAAAAGTTACGTGGACAGAAATAAATAGGTATGAATTGTCTCAAAACATCTCTTGTAACATACAAATGGGCCTCAGTTTTTCGACCCACGTAAAACCCCCGTTTTCATTATTCCTTCATAGCGGCTCCACAGAATTGATAGTAGACATATACGTAGACAGGAAAAACCACATAGGTATAATTTTACTTCTTTATAATAAGCTAGAATGGATTATGGATTTTTGTTCTTTTTCTATATCCTATTATGTAACCTGTGTCCATGCGTCTTCCGTGGAAGGACCTGGGTGCCCACCACGATGTATCTGCCCAAGAAAACTCCCCTAACGAATTAATTCTGCGGGGGAGTCACGACCCTCAGTCATGAGGAAATACGACTCAAAGAGAGAGAGAGAGAGATTATGTAACCACTTCGACGTTGTAATTACTTTACTCGCCCAACGTACTATATACCAATCATTACATATTTCTTGACGTAATTAGGTACAGCAGTACCTTTACAATAGTACAATCAAAATATTAAAAATGTCTGTCAAAATGTCTCTTCTATCACATTATTTTATTTGCATTTCCGTTCTCTCCAATTAGAATGTACGTAATAAAGTAAACCGAGTCACGGCGGGACACGGGAAATTTAATTAAAACGCCTCTATGGCCGAATTTTTAGCTTCAAGCTGTGAGACTAACGAATTTGGCACCAAACGTAGCCTGGTTAGAGGGGGGAGGCAAACAGGTAGATTGTGTTAGGTGATTTAGCACTCCGACTGGTGCTGGTCACTTTTATGTGTATATTTACGTAATACGCTGTGACGGTATTAAAAAATAATAAAATAAAATTCATTTATTTCGGGTTACTGAGACCCATATCGAAAAAACACATTACATTCAATTCAATTCAAAACAACATAAATTAGAATTACTTAATTATTATTATCTTAAAATTTAAAATAATAAAGGTATGTACATGTCCAAAAATGTATACAAAGACAGAACATTAAAAATAAAATTAAAAGAGTTATGAAGTTACAAAAAGACAAAACACAGACAAAACAAAAAGACAAAACACAAGGACGAAACTACAGCTTAAAACTTCCTCACAAACGGCGCTGCTGGAACATGCCTGTTACAGCAATGCCGCATGTAGGGACAATCTAGTCTATTGGCAATCATCTCCAGGATTGCGTTGGAGCTCGCCCGGACCCTGCGCACCAGAGAAGCGCTCCGTTTGCGCATGGTTGTATGGAAGCAGGCAGTGCGCGCCTCCGCGAACATTCCCGAGGCGCTACAGAACAGAGGGAGCCCCATCACAATCCGGAACGCGTTATTATAGAGGACGCGAAGGTCGCTGTAGCTCTTCTGTGTGTAGTGAGCCCACAGGCTGCAGGTATACAGCGAGGTACAGTATGCTCGAAAGAGCGTAACTTTAACCCCAGCTGAACACCTAGCAAACCTGCGAGCCAGCATGTTAGCTCTTATAGAAAGTGACCTCCGCTCCCTCTCGATGTCCACATGATCCCTAAGATCTGGTAAAAGAATATGCCCCAAGTACTTAAATTTGTACACTCTTTTTAGGGAAATTCCAGCCAACTTTAGTGGCGGGACAAACTGGGGGCACATTGAGCCAGCCTGAAAGATCATATACTGACTCTTTGCCACATTATATCGCAATCCGTGATCACAGGCGTATTCCTGACATACGTGCAGTAATTTCCTCAAACCACATATCGATGCGCTCATCAGAACCATCTCATCGGCGTAACTGAGATTATTGACACACACGCCATCGATGTGACAGCCGACATGTAAGCTGCTGAGCGCAACAATCAGGTTATTCATGTAGAGGTTAAAAAGCGTGGGAGAGGTGAGGCCACCCTGTCTGACACCACACTCCAATCGATATTGCTCTGACATCACCCCTGCCCATCTTACATAATTTAGCTGATTCCCGTACCAAAATTGAAAAATGCGGGTGAGTTCCTTCAGGAGCTTCACATCTTCCAGCTTCTCCCACAGGATATCATATTGGACTAAATCAAAGGCTTTGGAGAGATCAAGGAAGCAGGCGTAAACAAGCATATTTCTCTTTGTGTAGTAGTTGATGGTGTGCTTAAGGCACAGAATTGCGGTCTCCGTGGAAAGCTTCGGACGAAAGCCAAATTGGTTATCGTGCAGACTCACGTACTTATTAAGCTGTGCATTAAGCAAACCATCAAAAACCTTCGCCGCAATGGTAGCAAGAGAGATAGGCCTATAGTTACCAGTGTCGGCTAGGTCACCCGTTCTGTTTTTCACTATAGGCACTATAGTGAAAAACAGAACGGGTGACCATTACTACAGCACATTTGTTAAGTGTTTTTAAGACCACTATAAAGAAACCTATTTTTACTAATAATAAATGATTATGACTGATTATTACTGTATTTCTATTTATATATAGACTGTGGTCTCCTTTACACGTTTAAAAATGTTTGTTCGTGGAATTAAGTGCGGGCTTGAACTACGTAGCTATTTATTTTAAAAAACTGTGCATATCTTTATATATATGTCACAGTTTAGCAACAAAGAATTTCTAAATTGTTAAGTTTATATTAAACAAATACTTACTTAAAGCCTTATTTAAAGCAGTTGTAATGAAAACGACTTGTTAACCTTGCCGACCTTTTTTCCTTGACTATTTGTTTCTGAATAGGCTTTTAAAATCTCGGTTAATTATTACAAAAAGGCAGCCCTTTTCTGGCTCGCCAAGACAAAATTCCAGATTTCGTGAGCACAGCTAAAATGCATGATGATAAAGAGAAAAAAAGTGTATAACAAAATATAACATATTTAAAATCTTAATTCTTTTGAAAGAAAGTCCGTTACAGTGATGCAGTCGTTAAACCATGTCAGAAGTCCTTTGGGTATATTGAAAACTGTCAACACCAGAGTTCACCACCCTCATAAACTTACTTGTCATAAAACAGTGTCATTATACTTTGTTGTACAACGGAGAAACGGGAATCTGCTCATATTCTTACAGTTCAAAGCCTAAGCTTTGTGTGTCCAAAGAGTCGATTATAGTAACCCGATTGTTGTTTATCAGTATAATCTTTTATAATGTTAGACTTAAAAAAGTAGAAAAGGGTGAGAGATGAATCATAACTAAAAAACAAACAGCTCGCGCTTAAAAAATCGACAACGTGAGTTTTGTGCACGGGTTTTACAGATCCATTTCGTATTACATAATAAAAATAAGTTTAAGTGGTATGCAGTGCATAGCAAAATCGTTTGTTTTTAATTGCGCGTAATAAATAAAAAGTGGGACAAATGGTATAATTTTTATTTGAAAATCTATCGCTGTCTCGCTGAGCCTGAGCGAAGGAGCTTTATCTGTGTGCGTGAGAGAACTGTGCATGTGCGGTGGCCCCCGCACCATTCTTCCGTTCATATTTTTGGTTAGAATAATAAATAGTGTTGTGATGACTGGCCTGTTAGCTTAGTTGATAGTAGCTCTGCCTTCTAATCTAGGATTGCGGGTTCGATTCCCGCATTACACGAGTAATTATGTTGTTTTTTTTTTAAATAGTAATTATTTGTGTTGAGTCTGGTCGTTTCTATGTAAAATAAGTATGTATTATTATTATTAGAAAGTAAAAGTATTATATCCGTTATCTAGTATTCACGACACAAGCGTTAGCTTAGTGTGGGGCTAGATGGCGCTGTGTGCAATGGCCAAGAATATTTACTTATTGTTTTCATTTTGTAATTCTGTTCCAGAATCCTAGTCCGAGCAATAAGCTACACGGTGCACGGCCTCATCCCTGCGTCGTGTGTGTTCGCGGACCGCTACAACCGCGAGGAGGTGGTGCGCTCTCTCGGCAAGGAGGTCAACATCAACCCGCCGCTCATGCTCGGTCAGCTGCCCGACACGCCCGAGGAACTGCTCAAACTAGACCAGGTAAATCTAGAGTAAATAGGTATCTTCTAGGTAAACGTGTTTCACCCTAGGCTGCAGCAATGCTTAACACCAGGCAGGCTGTTAGTCAAGCGTAAACTTATCTAAAAAAAAGGTTAGATAGTAGAACCTTCTTCTTATCGAATGAGAGTGGCCAACACTGGTGTCGAGAGTTAATCAAACCGCCCTAAGGGTCTCTGATATGGCTTAACGGCTGCCGTACTATGACAATCCGCCGGGATCTACAATGTAACGTGTCATTCGACCCACAGAAGCGCCCAAATGAAATGCCACCCTTTGGTCACCCATACAAGGACTGACCGCGTCGACAAATGCTTAACACTGGTGATCGCATGCGATTGCCTCTGCCACCTGTGCTACGGGCGCTTCGTAGTATAACCTAGTCTTTAGAGGATAATAAGTAAGTTCTTTCCTAATTAAGAACAAACTCAAGTACAGTAAAGTTAAATTTTCAAAAAATATTCAACGTTTGGGTTATATATGCTCAAACATTGCGAGAAAAGTCAGGCAGAAATACTGGCATAATCTAGGACTCAAGTTTGATTCAATGTAAGAAGAATAAAAAGTGAAAACTCTTACAGATTTTTTCATAAATATTTGAGTGTTTTAGTCTTTCGAAAATATTACACTACTTGTACTCTTATTTGCAAGGTAAATTTAGCACACAATTAACCAAGAATCAAACTATAAGACACCGGGTGTATACGTGTATATCAGACTTATTTCCAACCTCAAAAGCAATTTGACCTAAAGAACAAAAGTTCTAGTTAGCCTCGACATGAGTAGCGAAGCTTCCTTTTCCCACCTTGAAACTAGATACTTCACTTGACCTGATTTCCTAAGGACGCCGCCTTAACAACTACAGATCGTTTGTCAGGAACTGGTGAAATCTCTCTTGATGGATAGCTCCAAGTAAATAAATCTACGCGAACAAATAGGTAGACAAATGCCTAGTTCTGTCAGTTCATGCTTCAAGCTTAGAGCGTGGGCAGGCTTTGTAGGTGACATCGCCAGGCGGGACTATTCGTGGGAAATAGGAAGAACGCTGGATGAACACGTTGTGAGCGGTTCAATAAACAAACAAATAAATACATACGATAGCATAGATTGTATAGCTAACTAAATATAATATTAGTATCTCTCATCTTCTAAATATAACTAACAATTTCGACCTGGTTTTCAACTCCATTTTTACACAAATTTGATTCTGTGAATAATTATAATCGTGTTTAATTCACAATAACTACAAAATTCATAATATATACAGGACGTGCGATAAATCTTTTCGTTTTTTGCATTTTTTCGTGAAAATAAACAACAGAGCTTACGTTCGTTGATGGCAATTCATTCCCAATGAAATAGCATCGCAGCGCCTACATTCAGTCATGATTCCTTTATTCAGCCGACAACAAACAACCCCTTTTTCAGCGGCACAGCAGTAAATTGTCTAACTTATTCAGCTGCGTTAGAGATCGCGATGTAACATATCCGCACGGAAACACCGTTTATTGTGTTGTATTGTAGGGAGGTACAAATCGACGGGAATCCAAGGGTTGATCTCAATTTTATTCGCATTTCTTGCGACCTTGGAGATTTCACAAAAGACTTGGATCTAGCAATAAATGGTCAAAACCAAGAAATTTAAAGATATAAAATGAAATAAGTGACAAAAGAAGTAAGAAATTAATTGATTTAATGTGCCAGTTTGTCTGTTCTGTTTTTACAAAGAGGTGTAAAATCTTAAAACTGCTTTCTAGTATAATCGTATTTGAAACCTTCTCAAATAACATTTTATTAATAGTTAGTTACTGAATCGTTCGATGGTTGTTTAAAATCACACCTCCATACGAGCGTCTACCTCATCTAATATTCAGCTCGGCGCAAACTCGGGAATCGCTTCTGAATCGTCACTGCGATTGTTTTTTTAGTTTCCAATTAGGAATAAAAGATGTAATATACAAGAGATAACATTCATTACGTTATTTAAGTTTGCAAACCATGGCTCAAAAATAAAAAAAAAATAAAAAAAAATATGTCATACCGTGCTATAATAATTACAGAAATATTTTACCTAAGTCCAATCACATAGAAACGAATCTGGATAAAATTTATGCGGCAAGTTACAAGTTCTATAGCAAATTTTCTTCCCAGTTTTTCTTAGGATTCCTTTACTTATTAATGCAATAAATTGCTCCTAACTATCTTACCACTTTATATACTTAGTCGTTCTTGGTATATTAGCTAAAAGTTACTGAGAAAACAGATTTGTTTTGAACACCTAGAATGTTGGTATTTCTAAGAAGATACTAAGAAGTTTGTGACTACATATTATGATAAGACTTGCAGAAGTTTGAGCACGCGACATAAAACATTTAGGTTTTTCGATTGCCAAAATCTGTTTACTCTAACTTTGAAGCCATACAACTAAATAACTAATAAAAGAAATTTTTGACTAGTTTTTTATGTAGCTTTAAACTGTTTTTTCAACAATTCATAAACGATGCTAGCCAAACCACGATATTATGTGAAAGATATTTACTATTACTTTTTTTTTTAAAACGGTATGCCTACTCTTTCTAACAATGAATACCGTTAATTTAGAATTAATTTATATTTACATACTCAGTCTGTTGCATGTAAATAATTATCTCAAATCCTCCTCTTTGCAGCACAACTAATCACAGTAATGGACTAACTACACATCACACTTCCACTCACATTTACTCGACAAACTCTGCTGAACATGTTGCTCCGTTCCGTATGAAAATAACGTGTGTAACTTTCGTGCCAAACTTTGGATATGTTATTACTTACCGTGGATCTACATAGATCTACCCAACTTTGATGGAAGTGAAGGGAAAAAAGATTTCTCGTGGCTTGTGTGTGTGTTAGTATATCTATCTATACCATGTTGAAACTATGAATGCTCGCATCGCCGTGGGCTCACAGTGCACTCACATATTTGATAGTTCCTACTTACTAATTTTCATAGAGATTAGTTATGTTTTTTTTTTTAATTTGAATGGTAATTAGGAACAACTAAATATTATTTATTATTATATTATTTTCTTTTTTAAAGTACCTAACTAGAAAACTGTGATGGTACAAAAACCTAATTTGATTGGTTCTGTTGTAAGCGGAACCGGTCAAATTTGTTACTCATCCAAAAACTTTACATATAAGAACGGGCGATTTGAATCACACAAATTAACAAGATCAAAACTCTGCTACAGTATAAATGAGAGACGTAAAGCCCCACAAACATAACGTTGATAACTAAATGTTGACCCAATTAAAATTTTGCTGGAACAGCAAAGTTTCGCTAATAGAGAAGTTTACATTACGAACTAAATCATTTTGCGAGCGCTGTAATATTGTTGAGGTCATAATCGATAAAGTTGCCTCTTAGTTCTTATGTTACATTTTGATTGCGGTCATTTTCATAAAGCAACCCATCATTGTACGGTAAAATGTTAACTGGGCGCGGAGAGGTCCGGTGAAAGCACATTGGGAATATAAAGACTCTTCTTCACCGGTTTATAGGTAAAGTTAAAAGCTGGCTCTACTTCATGTCGTGGGATCGGCCGGAGCTCGGTGCTTTTACGAGAAAGTTTATTCGATTGAGCGAGCTGCCAATTTTCATTAGGCTCCGTCAGAGGTACGGTTATAAGTCGGAACTTTGTTGAGAGCCATCCCTGTCCGTCCTTTGCATTTCGAATTTGGTAACGTCGGATTTCATAAATACGCCGCCGACTGGTGACCCCGCATGTGCGAATTTAATCCTCTAAAATGGAATTGAGATTGTTTCAACTGAAAAGCATTTTTAAAACGTCTGTCCCGCGCGAGGGCTTTTGTTAGTCATTTTATCATCTGTTTGGGATAAAATGGCAGCGACGAGTCCTTTGTTTCATTCAGTTGTCGGTATTTTTAGAAATATCCGTACGTCACGTTAATTGAAATACTTCATATGTCAAACAAAATGAAAAAACTTTGCTTATAAAATAAATCCCATGGGGTTAAATCGCAAATAATAAACCTTCGCCCAGTAATCCACTTCTCCAGATTGCCTTCTATGCCGAGTAACAATTTACAGCATATTTTCCTGTTTCGTGCCAACACAATGTGATCGAAAACGACACGACGTTGGATACCTAACTATCGCCATAGTTCGGATGGTCTGACAAAAAACGACATGAGACTTTCGGCCTCGTTCCTTTCGTTTAGTTAAGTTATTGAAGGTTTTTGGCGATAGGCCTCTTACATTCAACCCACACATTACACGTACATTTGCGGATAAGATTTTCTTTGTTCGGTTCTCCGCTGTCACTTCATATAGAGATTGGATACCTGAAATAAGGTAAAGGTGTTTAGACACGGCTGGCTATCTAATCAAGATATTGTTTGTACGACGTTTTATTACATTCTATAGATTCTATATTCTACTGAGGGCTCTATTTCTATGTATAACGTATAGTGTGGTATACATTAAACTATTACTATTGCCTGAGACGTGATGAAATTATTTAAACTGATTTGAGTGTGTCTGTGTACATCTACTACAGTATTTCTATTTACATACATATATTCATGATGTTTCTAAGGGATTCATTGCCATTTCATTTGATGTAACTGTCTGGCGTAGCTAAACTATATGTATCATACGTTAATTACGACTAGACATTAAGTTCCTAGGAACTTAATGTTAAATAGAAATAACATGGTCTAGACCATGTTATTTCTATTAACGTATTGCTTTAATTAGGCTTAAGGCCAGGGGTTGATAGATCGATATATGTAGATAGATAGATACTCTTTATTGCAACTCGCATACAAAATTTAAACTATGTAAATACGTGTGTAATTACATACTCTTCTTTGCCTAAGATAGGCTTTTGTACGAATTTGTATTCAAATCACAGAGCGTCAGTGAGGTAGACATAAAACAACAAAGAAATAACAATTAAGTACCTTTTTATACCTTCCTTCGTAGCCTACATTCGCGCACCTTCCCCAATCTTATCGTCCGATTCCTCTCTCCATAAAACTTAATGATCCTGTGAAATGTTTTTTATAATTGTCACAATGATTGTGTCGGGACACATAAAACGCCCGCCTACTTTTTAAACCGTATCTGGACTCTTTTAAGCGAGAGCTCGTTTTATTTCTTCGCTGCATTAATATTTCAGTGCTGTGTGTGGGTAGGGGTAGTAAAAGTATTCTTGGGTCAGTAATATGGAAGTCTAGGTTGGATGGTGCTTTATGCCTTGTTTATTAGGTTGTGGAATGGCAGTAAACTGTGCTCTGAGACGGAAAGTCTGTCAGCTGGCTGCTATTGTCAAGGCTCTAATAGAGAAGAAAGCAGGACATGCGTTCTTTATAACCGCGCGGACGCCTAGACAGATCCGGCCTACGTAGTGTGAAACGATAGAAGAGCAAAGTCAAATATGATTTTATTTCCGTTTTGATATAAAATTTTGTGGAACTAAATTTACTAACTTAACTATATCTACATACATTGAATTCAAACGGCACCTGACGTAAGAGACGATGATTATTAAAACTATTCAGTAATCTAATCAAATCATTTATTCGCCTTACAGCATAACACCGTACAGGGCACAGGAAAATTTTCAATTTATTTTTTTTAAAATTAGACTTACATAATTATATCTGTATCTAAAATTTAAAAGCTTATATAGCTCCTTTCAGAAAAAAAATAAGTCTTAGTTATGGTTTAGCTACTACGTCTATCTACAGATAAAGTCTTTATTACAAACGAAACTGATAAAGAAAATGTTGTTTGCAACGATCACTTTACTAAATAGAAACGTTCAAAATGTAATCTGTCAGACACAGGGTCGTACCTACTCCTGTTGAACTCGTACCATTCTCCTGAACAATACAGAAAGTGGATTGTCATGTCGGCCCAATTTTGTTTTTGACATGATGTCGTTTTAATATTTCAGTAGTTCTGTCTATCCCACTAAAGTATTAATTGCCACTTTACCGCGCGCCGAATCAAATATTTAATTGATTGATCTGTGATTAGAGGTTCTATTCCAAACAATTCGAGGCTCATTTTGTTTGGTAATTAAATTTTATCGTGAAACGTTTAGTTTGATGCTATCAATTGTGATAGCTTTAAGTGTCAGTGTTTAGTAGAACGAAAACAATTTGGCATTGTAGAATTTTTGTAGTAATTCAAAGATTGAATTTAATTGTTATCATTTCAACAAAATATGTGACTAGCATAAACGTGCTCCATAAAATAGAGGCTTGGTGATACCTACCTAAAACAAGTCGAAACAGTCATAAATAGATAGGATATGTTTGATGTCTGTGGAAAAATAATTACTATTAATTTTGATTTTGGATACTCTTCACTTTATTGACCGACTTCGAAAAAGGAGGTTATCAAGTCTTCTGAAAGTTTTTTTTTGGCCAACTTATCTATTAGCCGATCATTGTTTTGATCTCTCACATTTCCTTTACCCTTAGCTCGCCAACGTGCGTTGTTTGTTTACCGAACAAATCCTGTGTTTCATTAACTAAGTTAGTTTGGGAAGGTTCTTGATCTGTAGCGATTTACGGCTACTTTTATTACGAGGAACTGAGAACTCGAAGAGATCGAAAGATAATGAAGTTCGTCTCAGGGGCATTTGGTTTATTCAGTTACTCGCACCAATGCTGACTCGTCCCATAACAAAACTTTTTTTGAGTAGGTGTCAGGAAAGTATCTCGTAGTGACCAGGTAGTCTGCTAGAATGTACTCATCAGTTTAATATAATACATGATGTCGACCCTTGCGCAGTTGATTAAAAAATCAAGCTATTACAATGCTGTAAGAAATCAAAAAACGCGCGAGTCGTGGTGATCCACTGCTATGCTTCGGTTATAGGAGGCATTTTGTAATCGATTGTACATCTTTGGCACCGAGATTGCCTATAGCAAGTTTAATACAAGATTGCAGTACCGGTATTTTAAAATAGATTTACCTTAAATGATTATGTTACGAAAGCCATTAACCAAGAGCAATGTATAATGCGTACGTATTTATGCAAAGTTATAGGACGAGTACATTTTAGTACAAGTTCATGCAATATCGACTCGCACCACTACTTCCAGTGCTCGGCACACTGCCACATCAAAGTCTCAGGATAGATTGTCTCGCACCTAATACCGCCGTAATAAGCTGGCGATATGAGGAAAATATTACGCCGCTTATGGAGGTTTTTGTCGCCATTATCGAGCCCACTGATCCCGGATATTAATAGGCAATTCCGAGAGAAATATTCGTTTAGGAAACATTAGTGTTCCTTGTATAGGTAGGCAGACAACTAGTGGCTTCTCGCGATACTTTTGGAATAAACCGAAATATTTATATATTAGTACGTAAAAATTACCTAACACATTTGTTTTATAAGTACTCAAAACTCGCGAAAAATCGAGTTGTTTCTTACAAAAAGAATACAAAACGTTAACGTTTACAAAAGGTTATAAAAGTTAAGGTTTTGCAACTAGTAATAATGTAAACAGTGTAAATACATTGCCAGACTAAGAAATCTATGCAAGAATTATAGTTTACGAAAAATTTTATTCAACAATTTAAACATAAATAAAAAGAAAATGTAGACAAACATACATTACCGTCGCCTTTATCATTATTTTTGTTTCAAGTCTATTTTAATAGATATTTTGTTAATACGACAGTAATATTTTATTACGGTGAGTTAATGAACGAACCCATGTGGTGTTTGCAATAAATATTGACGCCGAATTTATAATACTGAACGTTTTCGACCATATTAAATTAGCATATGTCAATGCAGCAAGAACGAACGATATATTATATATCAGAAATAAATGGAAGTATTTCCTATTCGATTATACATAATTTAAAATAATGATTTCCTTTTTTGTTATTATCTTCCTCGTAAATATAGAACAATATAGAACTATAAACAAAATTGCGAGTCAAATTATATGTATTATGCATGTACCTACCGTACGTGCCTGCATTTTACATAGGCAGAGATAAAGTCTAAAGACAATAATTTTGAAACTAGCTTTGAGAAATCCGCTGTTCCATTTTCTATTCTCTTATCAAACGCATGCTAAAAATCGCGATGACTCTTCATTCAATTGCTATGTGAAAGAAGCACAAACGAACCCTACTCGTATTCTGCCTTCTAATCTAGAGGTTGCGGGTTCGATTCCCGCGTGACACAAGTATTTATGCATTATAAAAATTTATAATTACTTGTGTTGAGTCTGGTCGTTTGTATGTATAATAAGTATGTATTTACAAAAGAAAAGTATATAAGTATTATATCCGTTATCTAGTACCCACGACACAAGCGTTTGCTTAGTGTGGGGCTAGATTGCGCTGTGTGCATTGTCCCGGAATATTTATTTATTCTCTTTATGATGATTACTTATAAACAAATCTCTACCATTGTCATGAATCTAGTCGCTGTAAAACGTTGCAATAAGCCCTTGTAACCCACTCTTGCCAAAATTGGCGGTTACCCGCTAATTTGATGATGCGCAAGCTAACAACAAATGCGTGCGTCTCAACAACAAATTACTTTTAATACAGCGGTGCGCCTCAACAACACCGCAACCCCTATCTCGTTAGGCTGTGCCAAGGAACCAACAATCGGTTTGTTAATTTACTCGGCTGTATGTAGGTAAGAGTGTTTTAAGCGATTAAAGAACCCTTTAATCTACGTACGCATTGTACGACGTTGTTATAATGTGAATTTATTTATGGTTTCTTTCAGAGTATTTTTAAACCGGCTTGTATTAAGAAGAGGTTATTAATTACCTGTTATGTGTTGATTTATTTTGCTTCCAAACTATGTATAAATGTATCGCCATGCATATTTTATTGCTCTATAGCGTACAAGACATATAAAATCACCACTCAGGGTATTCTAAGAAGCTAAGAGCAGTTTTATTGTTATAGTCCATTAGCAACTTCGTCAAATCTATTTTATGTCCAACCACGGTGAGTGCATTCATTGCGGACATACTCGTAGATGTGACTAGGTACTTATATTGTGATTATATATTATTTCCGTGACAGTCGAAATAATCTAATGTTAAATTTAGTACATGCTTCTAGCCTAGTGAAGCAATCGATACATTAATATAACCTTTTTGATAAATTAAAAAGATATTTTTATATATTTTTTAAGCGTAAGCTTGGCTTTTCCAATCAAAATATTGTAAGTCATAAACTATAACATATGTTTTCTATAAATTCCAGGTGTTCATAAAATCGGAGTTGAAAGTGGGAGTGATCTACGTGAAAGAGAACCAGTACACGGAGGAAGAGATCCTGGACAATAACGAGAACTCACCCATGTTTGATGAGTTCTTGCAGGTCATGGGCGAGAAAGTTAGGCTTAAAGGTAAGTTTTGTATTGGGTTCTTTTGAGGCTTAGTTAAGGTATGTTATGTTTATTCCTTTTTTATGTGTTATGAGTCACTTAATTTGCACAAAATGTTTTTTTATAACATTGGTTATAAAATAACTAAAAAAGTATTCAACCGACAACATTTCCTTTTTTTTAACGTGTTTTTTTGTAAACTATTTTTATGTAGAGAATTTCATCAGCCTCATTTCGAAGAGAGAAAGAACTTACTATCAAATTAATAAAATTGTGCATAAAAACCAAGTAAAATAAATTTCAAGAGAAACATAAATAGTCGGTAGTATACTCACTATTCTCAGCTATCTAAGACAATCCTAGATAAACCTTGTTTATTGGTTTAATACATTCGTATTTGTAGCAACTGCTACGACCAGCTTGCTACGAAGTAATTCGTAGAAAAACTTTACACAGGTTTATGAATCCTTTATTGTTTCATCTTAGTTTTTTACTACATTAATAAATGATGCTTTAAATGTCTCATTATCTGAGTGCTCCAAGAAAATTAGTAACACAGCTTAGAATGTTTTTAATACAATCCATAACAGTATTTTAAAATGAACAAATTAGTAGTTAAATCGCCTATAGTTTTCATTCCATTATCAAACCAATCAAAATTCAACTACAATTTCTCTTCTCAGGTTTCGACAAATACAAAGGAGGTTTGGACACAGTTCACGACCTCACTGGTTTATACTCCGTGTACACCAACTGGCGAGGCATTGAGATCATGTTCCACGTCTCCACTCTCCTGCCTTATGAGAGGCATGACCCTCAGAAACTGCAGAGGAAGAGACATATAGGGAATGATATTGTATGCGTGGTGTTCCTTGAAGCGGATAACACGGCTTTCTCACCAGCGTGCATCAAGAGTCACTTTTTACATACTTTTATACTAGGTAAGTGTTTATTTTTTTGCTCCAAGAATGACCTAAAGAGACATATCCTTCCATCTTATGTTTGAAATGACCCCTAGAAACTACAGCGGAAGATCAAATCAAATAGTTTATTTGGAGAGACCTAAGACACATACATGTTACTAATGCTATAAATTAATTACATTTAGAAAAACAAGTTAATTGGTAAAAACGTATTACTTACTTAAATTACTTGTAACTTACAGAATGGGTAATTACATCTAAACACGACCATTTTACAGAGCATCTAGCTTGACAGGATAGCATTGCCAGCGCTCGTTTCCACGTTTTACCGGCAGTCGGCACCCATAAAAATAAATAGAGAAATGGCACTGAAACACTAGTGCACTTATCCGACGGAGACCATCTTTTGTCCTCGCAAAGAGGAATATTTCACCGTCGCGGCCGCCACTTAGCGCAAAGTTGCGCAAAGCTGGAGATCTTGTTTGTCGCACTTTGTCTTGCCATTCAGCTTTGTTTGGATTGCCAACAAAGCCTGAATTTTCATTCTAAAAAGTGGCCAGTTTACTACTGTCTGTCTGTAATTTAATTTTGCACTTCGAGAGAGAAAACCTGAGGTATTGTTTGAGCTTTAATGATTATAACAATGGCTTTCGTTGGCGACTTCTTTAAAAGAACTAGATTGCAAATACTGCTGTTTTAAAGAACACAAATATTTTATTTTTATGCTAGTCTTTTTACAAAACGTCTAGATGCAATATTATCTGCATTGTCCTTTAAAATAAATGAAAAAATATTCTATGACTGCCAAGGAATATGAAAATTGAGCAATAGTCTTACCTTGTTCTTTAGTTATCACTTATCACTATCACTAATCCAGTATACGAATGCAAATATACGAAATAAACATGTGCAAATAAAGGAATGTAAATTCACACGTAACTTAAAACACAAGTCCCTACTTTAAAGCTGGATTTGAACCAGGACGCTGCTTCTACTTCCAACCCACTCTCGCTATTAATAAGTGAACCAGGACGCTGCTTCTACTTCCAACCCACTCTCGCTATTAATAAGTGAACCAGGACGCTGCTTCTACTTCCAACCCACTCTCGCTATTAATAAGTGAACCAGGACGCTGCTTCTACTTCCAACCCACTCTCGCTATTAATAAGTGAACCAGGACGCTGCTTCTACTTCCAACCCACTCTCGCTATTAATAAGTGAACCAGGACGCTGCTTCTACTTCCAACCCACTCTCGCTATTAATAAGTGAACCAGGACGCTGCTTCTACTTTCAACCCACTCTCGCTATTAATAAGTCGCATAAAAATCTATCAATTAATTTGTTCTTCTTATTCCAGTCCGAGTATCAGCAAAGATAAAGCGTCGCCCGACTCGCTACGAGGTGTCAGTGGTGACGCGCGACGAGGTGGGCGCCTACAAGCCATACCTGTGGGAGCAGAGCGTGTTCGATAAGGGACCTATGTTCAGGTAAACATAGGCAAACGAGTATTGACTTGTAACAAATGTTATTAATAAAGTATTGTATTGTTCTGTAAATATTTGTTAGTCAACCTAATGTTAACTAAACTACTTCTCTCCATACATTTTTTTTCGTGTGCGAGCAAATTAACATCATAATTTATCACGCGTCAATCTTCTGGTTAACCTCTGGCTCTACTAATGTATCGCGTTATATTTATTCGTCCCATTCGGTACTTAGGTTTTAATAACAGGCTTACATTTGTCCATAATTCGCCTGGTGTTAAGCAATCATTATAGTCTAGGATAAAAACGGTTATTTCTCGCTTTTACACAATATGTGTTCATCAACTATTATACATAATGTATATGTACTTATATCTATGCGAGAGGAACGACTTCGAAAAGGGACCTATGTTCAAGAAAACTCATCTATTCTCATTTGCAAGCAATCCCCGCGAGAATTCATAAATAGGCCTGGCCGTTGTGGCTACGTAAACTTTTGACTAGAAGGAGGCGCGTATCGTTTGAATTTTTGAATAATCCATTAATCGTGATTTCACTTAAAATTTGGCAAATATCATTTAGTAATTAAATTTATGAGACAATCAATACAATAAACTGAATATAGATACTTTTGATTCGATTCGCGATATTTAATGTCGTCTAATATTTGCGAAGATTTTAAAACTAGATAGCTGATTTAGATTTGTATTTCAGATTTGCAATATCGCAATGCTCTACACTTGACTCTAATTCACCTGATAGTAAGCTACACCTAATTGTGATCTTAAATCGGTATATACTTTATGCCTTTATTTAATGGCTGCTTTTGGTAAATCTGAGGAAACTGAATAATTTGTATCTAATACTTTCATTACATGAAACATTGTAGTATGCCAGTACGAAGGAAGTGTTCTAGCTTACAAGTATTACCGCTCAGCGCTTCAGTTTACCAACAACCCTAGAACTAACCGACAAACTAATCTGCCAACTTGTAGTCTAATTCTCGTTAGTACTCGTAGATTCACACGTAAACTACTTTGTGGTCTGTAGAGTGGCATTTGTTGCTAAGTAGACTTAGATAAGGTCTTGCAGCTGATGTAGGAAGTATTGTTCTGTTTTTCGTGATAATAAGCTTTCAAGTTATATTAATAGGTTTGTCGTGATCACATATCTAAATTCATATTACCTATTTTTCCAGAGAATGGTTGCTCACGAAGATAGTTAACGGCGAGCGAGCGTCCTACTCCGCTCCGAAGTTCGCCAGAATGCAAGAGCGGACTCGCAGCCAGATGTTGGAGGACATCGTGGCCAACCTGCAGAACCACGCTGAAACCGGCCAGATACCGAAACCTTATAGAAGAGGTATTCTTATTTTTATTCACCGCACTGCCGATGGTAAGCTTTTACTTCTGTGCGATGCTCGTGAATCAATGTGGATTGGAACCCATAGTGGTGGACCCTGGACCTTTTTTTAACTGATATTGATTTGCACTTGACCACAGTTTACCTGATGGTGAGACTAGATGGAGCGCATGGAGCATGGAGTGCCTTAATTCGGTGTTAAGTAGGTTTTGGGTGACTTGAAAAATCCCAGCATGGTGACGGTGATGCATAGAATTGAAACATATCTTATAAATGTAAATTATAGTTCTTACAAAGTGAATCCATTAAGTTTCAAAATAACAAGTTGTTGATATTGGAGTGTGAAGTGGAGTGAATGTTCTTTGATTGTTTTCAATGCACGGTGTGAGTACAAGCAGTGGATATGTTAATTGTCAATGTGAGTTAGTTATGTGTTGTACAATGTCACATTTAAAAATAGCAGTCTCTCTAAAGTGATTTCATTAATCGAACGGTCCGTAGGTTTAAAAAAGATTCCTCAAAATCGTACTAAAAATCTTCCAACAAGAATGAATCTGTTTTCCTTCATGCAGCACCCAAAATCGCTAGCAGTCAGGGCAGTTGTAGTGAAATGAGAACGATATGTTTCAGTCTAAACCAACGTATTCATATACAACTGCTTCCAAATCTATTTATACAGATTTTTATTGAACCATTATTGTATCATTAATCATCTACAAAGAAAATGTAACAAAAGTAACAAAAGTATAGTAACTGTTTTCTACCAAATATAAATGTCCAAATTCCAGGTTCCTGGCGCCCCATAGGCCACATGCGACCGTCCTCCCCTCTCCTGGACTCAGTGCGAGACCAGTTCGAAGACTACGACCAGCTCGCCAAGGACTTTACTCGAGTCTTCCTCAACAATGAACTGAACATCGCCACCAACGCGCAACTCTTCGATGTCGTCTTCCTTGTGGGACAGTCTAAGCAGAAGACCAAGTTTATCGGAGTTAGAGCAATTCTCGGTGTTAGGAGCAGGTACATATACACACTTAATTTCTTATTTATCATGTTTTGAGAAGTATAACAAAGTCTACACTAAGTCATTTGAAACGAATGTTTTTATGTACCTGTAAGTCTTTCATATACTTACAGACGGCATGCCAGAAGGAATGGACAATTGATATATTTTAATAAACGAGTCAATGAACAAAAGTTATCAGGTTCTTACTAAAGCTGCTCTTAAAAAGTTAATGCGTTATATACCTCTACCACCTATATTAGTATCTCAGAATACTCTTTTATAAATAACTAGCAAACCCGGCGAACTCCGTTTCGCCACCAGATGGCTTCGTTTTTTTGTACCATCTACTTATAATATTTGGTTGTAGTACATGCTATGTATCAGTGATGGCGCTGTATGTAAAAAAAATATTTCCCGGTTTTCCCGCTTTTCTGTTGAAAATTTTCCTGAATTTTCTGTGTTATAAACCTCACGGAGCCCGAGACCTTTCCAACGAATGCAAAACCGTGGAAATCGGTTCATGCGTTCTGGAGTTATAGCGTCAGGAAGGGAAACCCGACTTATTTTTATATAGTAGTTTAGTTCATGAAATGAATCATTCAGCTAGTAAATTTCAAATACTTTTGAATTTTATTTTTTTCATACATACTATTTATCTATCTAACGACACTTAAAATTAGAATAAATTGAAAACGAGAAAACAAGGTTCCCTCTTCAAATGTGAAGCTAATGAACAAATGTCACGTTCCAGGGTGTTCCAAGAGATGCTGTACGGCATCCAGTCCGGGTTCGGTTCCCCGCAGGTGCCGGTGGCAGAGCTGCTGGCTCGGCCCGCGCCCACGCTTCTTTCGCCCACCCCCAAACAGAAGAGCAGCAACTTCTTGCAAGTGCCTGATATTGAGTCGCCGAGGTAAGACAATCATTGTTAAGATACTTGTCTTCTAGCTGAGTTTCCGCGAACTACAATCCAGGGGTTTTCAAATTTAGAGTTATAGGTATCTATTAGGTAAACGTGCTAGACCCTAGGCTGCAGCAATGCTTAACATCAGGCAGGCTGTAGTCAACCGTAAACCTATCCCAGGTAAAAAAACATTGTTAAGTAACTTGTCTTCTTCTAAGTGATACTCGTATAGAATATGCTCTGCTTGCATCCATCTATTAAAGAAAGAATGACAATGCAGAGTGGTCTTCAATTGATTCTTTTTAAACCTCCTGTGTCCATCTATCCTACGCTGGTCTTGCCCACTCCCAAGCAAAAGAGCGGCTCCTTTTTTCAAGTGCCTGATATTGAGTCGCTGAGGTAAACGCAGTTTTTTTAGACCGTGTACTTCTAGGCAATAATCTGTACCAAGCCACTGTACACGCCAGTCATCATAAAATACTCTTCGCAAATTTTTCAGTCTTCAAAATGTTCGTCAAATGACAATTCCAAGACTACAACATTGGTTACGATGGCTCCTTTTCATCCCCTATCCATCTTCTCTGAAATATATGTAGCTCCATCTAACATAACTCCTAGATTAATCATCATAACAGTCGACTGATTGACAGTTTGCTATAGCATATGAAGTAGGCGTATAAATATTAATTTGTGGTATTATAAATAAATAATTTGCATTTGTTACATAGATATTCGTTTCAGCTGATCCTCAACTATACCACTATTTTTCTCTCTATTTGGCAGACCAAAGAGCGTGCCCAGTTCCCCGATGGTGAAGCGCGCGTTCTCCCGGCTGGGCACCATCACGGCTGGCTGGGGGCGCTCCATCCGCAAGCAGCATTCGCAGCTCAACGCAGATGATAAGAAGAAGTGGTCCAGCTCGCAGGACTGCTCTAGTCAGTATTGATTCGTGTTTAATATCAGAATGGTGAAATCATATGAGGAGGCTAGTGGGTGCTTGCGGCTTCGCTCGCATGAAGCAGTAAACCTTTCATCCCCTTTTTTACCCCTTTTTATAAGTTTTTCATGTTTCCGGAGGGATGTATTATCAGCACAATTTTTAGTATGATGATATTATATTATAGGTCCCTGAGATACATTGGTTACTTATTGTCAAGAGATTACAAGAACGCAGCCGCGGTAATAAGTGTAATGTAAAGCTAAAAATACTAAAATAAGCTTACGTTTTAAAATTCTACTTTAAAAAATCTCTGAGCAATACGCATGTGTCAGAGAAAGTATGATAAAATCGGGAAAGTATTTTTATAGAGAAGGTATCTGATATATATATGTGTATGTATATTCTAAATTTGTTTTGGATAAACCACAAAGTGTATTGTGTTATTATTTATGTTATAATTTTCAGATAAAGAAAGCAAAGACAAAGAGAAGGAGAAGAATGCAGCGGCGCTCGCGGTGCCGAGATTGTCAGTGTGTGCGGACGCACAGAAAGTAGACCGCGCCAAACTTGCTCAAACTGAGGTAACATATATAATATCATTTATTACTATGAAAGTGAATTTACTTATTGATTTGGCTGATTTTTGACTCTTTAACGTCTCTAGTGAAAGACAGGCCGGTATGATATTTGGATTGAAAAGTCTTGTCTTAATGTATAGGTATATGCTGCATACCAATTTTTACGATGAAGATAAGCAAAATATCGCCTTTGTTGACGGAAAGGGAAAACGTACCGATATGCTGCTGTAGGACTCGTTTATATCTATTATTCCAACATTTTTGAAAACGGCTTTGAGTTCTCGGCTTTCGAAATATTAACCTCTACCAAAGCGCTCTCCTATGCCTACCGCGCGGGGCGCTTTACCACAGATCTCGTTACTTATTTTAAATTGCTTTTGAATAATTTGTACATCAACCAAATACATACTTCTTCTTCTTATCGAATGAGAGTGGCCAACTCTGGGGAGTTTATCAAGCCGCCCTAAGGGCTTCTGATATGGCCCAACGACTACCGTACTAGACAAACAACCGGGACGTAGGTACAATATAACAATTTTTTATCCATACTTACAGAAATGTACAGGCATCTCAAAGTTACCTGGAAGAGATCGCTTTTAGCGATAAGGCCGCCATTTGTGGCATACAATTTAAATTTTCTCTTGTTTGTGTGGTTCTATTTTATTTGTATGTACAATAAAGTGTTAATCAATCAATCAATCAAATGTGTTTTTTTCTCCAGTTCTCAATAATAGAGTTCGACCCGGACACGTTCCGCATCCTGCTGGACTACCTGCACACCGGCAGCTGCCCGCTCACGTGCGCCTCCATCCCGGGCCTCATCTGCGCGGCCGAGCACTACGACCTGCCGGAGCTGCTGCAGGCCTGCTTCCACCACGCCAAGCAGTTCTTGAGGATAGAAGTGGTGAATATTTCTCTTTTTTCTTAATCTTACCACTCACTGCTAAGGATCGTTACTCCTTTATACCAAACGATCCTTTTCAAGCAGACTGTAGAAATGCACTAAGTTTTTTGTATATTTTTAGCTCTTTCAGTTTATAAACGTTTGTGCGGTAGGCTGTGTATGGCTATGTATGGCTTCAGACAACACACTTGTTACACACCTAAAAACAAACAAGTTTGGTGTCTGAAACCGGCTTATTTAGCCTTGTAGCTATTGGGAGAATATATATGTATGTATTTCTCGTTTACACCTTGCTCTCTCAAATTCTGCCATAGACATCGAATCAGAATAAAAAATAGTTTTATTGAACTATTTGCATGGCTCTATACATTGCATGAGTGTAAATAAACATAATGGTTGGCCGTAAAGTACCCTGTTCTACGCCTAGCTTGCTCCCGGAGGTGTTGCTTATCCTAATCTTTTGTAATTTGATAAATCAATTTGAAGAGAGTGGGTACTGGGTAGCTGGCTAATTGGCCTGCAATCAACCATACTTCTAGAGCATCCTTTTTGTGCAATTAAGATATTATAGAGTATTCCCTTCCCAGTCTGTTGAAATTTCATCCGTCTCTATAATTCGATTAAAAAGCTTGTAATTTGAGAAACTATCGGCTATCATTGCCTGAATCATTTGTAATTTTTAACCAACATACTGCTCGCTCTACCTTACATATTTTACATAATTTTAATTATAATATCTATATTTGTTTAATCAATAATGTCGGATATTTACTGCAACTATCATAAGTAGTTGCAAATTACAAAAACTTTATAGGCAAGTCATGTATCATGACATAAGCGTGCTCCATCTTAGGCCGAGTAATGTTAGCACAGTTTTTTTCGCTATACTCGAAGTCGTAGTGTTTGCGTGTTGTAATTTTACTTGTGGTGCCATCTATTGGCGTTTGGCAACTTCACCAGTTTAAAGCTAAAGTAACAGCCTGCGTCAAAGTTACGATAACCCAAATAATACACAATCTACATAATGTCATGAAATTAAGTTCTTATTCAGTAGTTTTAACCAATAATGTTATGTTAGGGAAGTTTAAAATGGCTCGAAATGGTTTCCTACTTTTATAACATTGCATTTTACAACTGATTCACGTAATTTTACTAAATTTTGATGTTGGTTTTTCACATGTAAATAAATAATTGTTTGTGTCCAGGTATGCACGATGTTGATATCCCTCGAGAACTACTACTGGCGGTACACGTCTGCCTCGGAGCTGGTGAACATGATCCTCGCGTTCACGGAGCAGCGCGCCTACGCCCTCTTCCAAACCTCGGAGTTCCTCAACCTGTCAGAGTCCATGGTCCAAATGATCATGTGCAGAAACCTAGAAGTGCCGGAGGTCAGAAAGTTCGAAGCGATGCTCAGCTGGGCGAAGAACAAAATCAAATCAAAATCTGCCAATAAGACTGACGCCAGAAATGAATTTAAATGCATCATGGAGAGGCTAGGCAGGGACCTGAAGCTGTACAGAATCTCGCCGCAGGAGCTGATCAAGGTGGTGCTTCCCTCGAAGGCGATCAAGAACGAGCGCATCCTGGAGACGCTGATGTACCAGGCCAACTCCGGCATGTACCGCATCCAGGACAGCTACATAGAGGCGTGCCAGCAGCGCCTGCAGAAGCAGGACTCGCGGTACTCGGAGTTCGAGAGCTTCGACTACGGAATGTGAACGCAGAGCTGTGAGGAATATCAGTGTATTAGATAGATTATGAAGAGTGATCGGACCGGGTCCTTCTGATTGTGGTATGTTGACGCCTTCTAAAGTATTATTGTTATAGATGTATGTATTACCTAGTAGAGGTGCGAGAAATATTTGTACACTTCTCGACGACCTATCCCTTGTTGTTGTTCATTGATACCTATATTTTTTACATCTAGCTAGACGTGTTCAGCATAATCATCTCTATTTTTGGTACCAAGAATTTGCGGTGAACGCACTTCGGTCTGGCGAAAAGATCCAGCGAGATATTTTGTATTGATCTTAGTAGCAGGTACAAATATGTTATCCTTTTCTGTGATCCGCCAGTGAGAGTAAGTCATATGTCGCAATAAACTCCGTAGCAATATCGTCATTATCGTGCTCTTTATGTATTAGACGTGAGAGGTCACAGGATGGCTCGAGTGTTCCTTGTATCACGCCCCATGCATCACAACGTCGACTAGTCAATGTCATCATAATATTTGTTTCCCACCCCCATCAAACTCACGTTTACGAAACGACTGATACCTTAACCTGTTACTAAATAATTCTAAATGTTTTAGAATATAAATATTATATGTTAATATCTAAACATTTCAATATTAAACATAATATTTGTCATTAAAATTTGTACAAACGGCAAAAAAACTTATCGTAGAAATTAATGGAATATTTATATACCTAACTACTAAAATTATATGGAGAGATTGACGTTACCCATAGTGGATCTTACCTGTTGCCTTTGTACTTACCCTTCTATCTATTAAGGTAAACAATGCTGTTTAAGTATATTATCTATGTTATGTACTAACTATACATTCATTATATAAACATTTTCTGTTTTAGAAAACCGGTGATTTATACAAAGCTTTATTCATTATTTTTGATATAATTTGTATCCTCAAATGAGTCATTTATGTCAACTATAGTTTATTTATTACTCTGTAGCTATCAAAAGTGTGTAGCCGAACCTGTAGACGAATAAGTTTGGAAGTATATATTTTTGTTGTAATTTTTTTTTGTTTATATTTAAAATTGTTGACTCGGTATTATATGTATTACACAATATGTATCTTTATTATTGTACTAAGTACATATTTCAAGTTTTCTAGACTTTTCCCACTTTTTTTCAGCTATGTGTTATCTAATTTGACGTCAAAATAGTCGTAATATACATACATGTTAAATGTTTACATATAAAATAATATAAAGAACTTTAAATTATGTATAATTTAATGTAATTAAGAGTAATTATTTGATGCATTTCTTTTCGAAACATGTTTGGTTCGTCGTATTTTATTAACTAAGTATGTACTTACTTCTAAAAGATTGTAAGTGAAAAGAGGGGATAAACAAAATAAACTTTTTGTACCATTATTATATTGACAAATGTACGGACTACGCACATATCAACAAAAAATATACTTACCATACGAATTGGCGCTGTTATTTTTCTGTTTTATGAAGAATTTATACCATGAAATAATAGTTTAAAAATATATTACCTACTGAGGTACATTCGTTTGCCATAACTTTGCTCAAACCTTTGGATATACATAGGTATTTTATCTATTTAAAAGCACAGTAAAAATATGATGAAATGTTGTGAAAAAGCATACATTTTAAATCTAGTTCTAATAGTTTCGGTTACTTTACCTTTTTATGGATTAAATTAAAGTATGTAATACTCATATGGCTACTATAGATATACAATATTATGTATGTATGAACATGTATAGAATATAATTTGTAGGAACACCAAATATATGTTTATGTATTGTAAAAATGACGCCATGTTTTGGAGTATCAATCTAAGTTTTATATTCTGGAATTTGACTTTCCCAAAAAAAGCCGTGGCGCACTATAAATAGGTATGTGGTAATTAAGTTTAAAATCAAAAATATAATTAATAACATATTTACTTACGATTAACTGTTATTTTGCATGAGCAAGAATTATCTCAAGAAATTTTATGTGGTGAATAAATTTTTTGTGTATTTTAATCACGGTTTCATTTTTTCGCACCCTAGTGTAAATATATACCTAAATCTTTTCAAAAGTAAGTAATTATTCACATCTAAGATAAAACAAAATTAGTTTATTCTTGTTTTTCGTGATCTGTTTCAATACTGACATTGAACAAACGGATAAAGAAATAACGAAGACTGACTGAGCGTAGAGATGAGAAAAGTAAAAATAACGTCAGTAAGTTCGTTCCTAATAGCGCCTACGTTTAAATGCGATGTTGTTATTCACGCGCAGTGTAGGCGCGTTTGACAGGTGCGTGCGTGAAACGGAACGCTCGCAAGTTCCCGGGCCGGCCGCGCGCAGCGCTAGTGCGCCAGTGTTCTCGCAGCAGGCGCGCGGCCGGCTGCTTGGTGCAGTGCGCGGTGCGGTCTAACACACGCGACTCGCGGTCGTAGGCTCGAACGAACTATCGACGGTCAGTGCGGTGACCATGATGATGGACAACGGGGTGATGAATAGCTATGAGTACACGGACGGATATATGGAACAGGAGGAGGAGTGGGAGCGGGAGGGCCTCCTCGACCCCGCTTGGGAGAAGCAACAGAAAAAGGTCAGTTCTACATGACACACCTCACCACTGTTGACACATTACTTACCGAAGGTAAGTACGGCCTACCGACTTTTAAACAAAAATACGCGCACTCGGTTGACATAATAACGCCAGCAGGAAAGCCTTATCTTTGCGATGTTTCCGAGTGACTCATGTTTATGTATTTACAATACTTTATCAGTCAATCGATGCTGAAACCCGGCTGGAGAGGCTACCGGTGTCCTTCAACAAACAATATACATGGCCACTACTTGCGTTACTACATCTGATCGCCTCCCGGTTACAAATTGGCAGCGGTCGTATTAAAATTATCTGATTATGATCTAAATTTAGAGACTGATGATAAACTATAACTAACGAGGCGCTAAAAATAGTATCTCAAACAAAACTAATTAAATAATCAAAACATTTTTTTAACATAAAGTTTTACAATCAATTAAAATTATTTGAGGGTAGATGCGCGCGAAATTTTAAAAAAATGACCTCTCGTTGCACATTTCCCGCGGCGAGATGTAAGTAGATCGCGGCCGTGGACACTATTAAAAGATTTCTTGAAGCTTTTCGCGCGAGCGAGACGGGCGCACGCGGCTTCCCGCGGGAGTGAACGGGGCAGAGAGAGGAGTCGAATTTCCGTTAGTCATGTCCTAAAATGGGTTCAGCGCAGGCGCCGCTGAAAGCGCGGGCGTCGGACTTTGCGTCACCATGAAACCCGTATTTCAGGAAATTGTTGAGCCTACTTCGTGTGTGTAAAATGCACCCATATCGTGTCTATTTGCGCTATGACCTGGTGCAGTGACGTCGAGTGACGCACCCCGGCCCAGCCCGAGGAATGTCATTAACGGCTTGCGACACCACTCTCCACTACACTACCTCGCCGCACTTTTATTTAGTCCTATTGGGCTGGCATTCGCCGTGCCTCTGCTATGCTATTCATTGACAGAAACGCTCCGCAAACCGCAGGTGTAGGGCTCTTTACATAACAGGTAGCATCTATGAGTGCATTGGAATCGATTTAAGAATTTTGTATATCATGAATCGACTAAATGTACAGAAAAATATTAAAAAATAGCTAATGTGGCAAGCAAAAAATAGATGTCGAACTATTTGTGTTAGGCAAAGAATCATAACTGGCTTTCTCTCTCACGTGTAGGTTGATTCATTTATTAAAATGAATATGCTCCAATTCGCTACTAATGCTGCAGACAACTCGCAAATCTGTCTGTTATCCGCAGACGTCAACGACGTCTAAAACGAGATTGTTTATTCGCGTCAAAGATTTTTTGCAGCAGGATCAGTAAAAGCAGCCCACGCTAAAATGTATGAGGGGTCTATTCTGGTCGTTACGGCTCGGCGATAAAGGCTAGATGAGAGGAGGACAACGAACGCGTGAGGGCCTCGGTAGGCCTCGCAGGACATAAACAAAGAGGCTGCGACACTCGGTGCAATGGCCGGTCTCGTGTGCCGGTCAATGTCGCGGCCGCCTCCTGCCGCTCGACACTCCCAGCGAGCTTCCTTATTCACTACCCATCCTTCCGCAAGGAGGTCACTGGCGCATTCACTTGCAACGACCCCGGCCCGCTCGAAAACACTTCAATTACTCGCTTTCTAATATTAATTAACACAAACCGATCCGCAAATCGTTACATCACATAAAAGTAAAAAGTGAATCTAAAACCGCGAGCCAGCGGTATGTTTTACCATTTAATTTATCCAAAGTAAGATCAGCCATCGGCCAGCATCTGGTTACACTAGAAATCGTGCGTGAAAGTGGTGAGGACGAGCTCGGAAACTGGTTATAAAATACTCATTTACATTAAACTACTAATTTATTCAATCAGTATTATTGTAAATATTCGAGCTGCGTGCGATGTGATTCGCGATCCTGTGATAAACTTCGGCTTTATCAACGACAGCTTTCAAAATACTATAAATTGAGTACAGAATTGGCATGAAACTGAGCATTTGATAGTCTTAATTCTGGCATTGTTAAATACAGTGGGTAGAGTTAAATAAAATAAAGTTGGATCTTCGTGTTTATGAGATTTTAAGTGTTTGTTCCAATTTTCCAGTTGGAAATATCTTTGACGTTCACCTTGTGAGTGTCGCCTCACCTTGGCATACCTTTCGCGCACCCAATTCCTGACTCTCGAGGACATTGACTCCCGATAACACTAACTTTACTTTGCCTTTTAATGACTAACTTTAATTACAAGTACATTTGAACGTATGCTGATGGAGTTGCGAAGACATGTTTTATTGATACTTTGAGTCTGATTGCTGATTTGTTCATCCATTTTATCCTATCTTTGTTATTGTTTCATTGTACCTATCCTGAAAAATCCACAGTTTCTTGGTCGTAATATGTGTTTGGATTTCAAAATCTGGATGAGAGGAAAATCGTTAGGTATGCTTGCCCATCAGACACGTAAAGACTGAGTAAATGAGATCAAAAATTGAAGTTAAAATCTCTTCTTCGATATCAGCTTATTAAATTTAAAACTCAAGGATTATAAAATCATAAACATCACAATAAATTTAAGTCCTAGGAATAGGAGGAAAATTATGTCTGCACAGCAGTTTAATTTCGGTTACATAACATTTGACAAGGCTATTTTTTCCATGTCGTTGTTAGCTCAGTTTTGGCAGACGGTCAAGAATGGGGGCATACGAGTGTCGACTTGCAGCCCCTGATTGTTGACGAAATATAATAAAATCATCATATTTTCGTCAAATTTCTCAGCAACAGAAATTTGAGTTTTTAACGCTGGTAGCCTTACGTTTAATCGGTGTTTGTTTTGTCTACTTGATGTTTAGCACCGCCCTAGTGTTGGATATGGTATGCATGGGAAACCCCATTTACTCTGGATTTGACGAATCTTATATTGTGGAGATCACAATACTTCGTAGACAGTTACAAAGTTTTCCTTGTCCAACTAAGATGATTATGATAGAAAAAGCAAAGCACTTCAAGCGAGTTCTTGGGATTTGCTAAGTTTAATATGTCTTGTGGTGATAACTACAGTGCAGTGACACGCTGGTTTTTAAAACGAAATCTTGCAGCGGCAATGGTGTTGAAATAGCAATACAAGGGAGGATTGATAGTCACGCATCTTTTTACCTAGTTGTTATATAAACTACGTTCATTTTTAGAGCCGGTCTTGATTTATGTAAATGGAAAGGTATTTAAAATTTATTTTCGCTGACACCCTAGTTCTATAAAATCAACAACTTGAGACCTTGAGGTCAAACCACCGTTACTTGATCCACGTTTTTAGGATCAAGCTTATTTAAAGTACTGAATATATTTCCTTAAGATGACGTGCTAATTTTGTATTTTCCCGGACAACATTTCTCGGAGGGTATTATAACTAATTCAAAACAAAACTATTCTAAGTAAATAAAAAAAACTCGTCCACATCCTGAGAAATGATATCTGTTTTCCCAGAAATTACGCTGTTTTGTTCGTTGGTGTTTTTGCCATAGTTTTTATTAGTATTTGCACATATTTTACCTCTGAGATTGTATAAAGAGAGAACAACATAATTAATAAACTAATAAATACTCATTGAAAATATCACCAAGCAAGAATTATAAATTCAACAAGCAATTTTCTTGCCATTCCTATATTTGTAAAGCTATTCGGTCTCTGCTATCGGTACCAAGCCCGCATTCGTTTTAATAAAATGCAAACAATGACATCTACTCGTTGTAGCCAGTCGTCCTTGAATACCAAATGAAACGAAACCATCTACAAAACAGAATAAAACATTGATTACGCTATGGAGAAAATTTAATGGAACTTTCTATTTCTTGTCATTACAATATTACGACCAAGAGTTCACGGAACCTGCTTTCGACGTGTATAGAAAAACAGTTTATGTAAACATTGCCGCTTGTAAACAATCAACAAACTTATCTTGTGATAACAATGTAATTAAGTAAACTGGGTAGCGTCCTAAACGCTTCATATAAAATCAAACTAGTGCCACTCTATAAGTTTTAAACACCATAAAAATGCAGTAAAAGTAACTTGGTCCACAAATTGCCTATTTAGAAAGTAAGTGAACTTATTTGAATTGAAAAATATTCTTCTATAGAGCTTGTGTCTTTAAGGCCAATTAAACCGTTCCTCTCTTTAATAAAATGACACTTATATTTTTACAGCTCTATCATTATTTGATTTGAATAAACACTTGTGTAATAATATTAAATGAACTTCATGTGACATATCAATGTGTATACTATTGCCATTCTTAAAATGTATCCCTCATTTACTCTAACAGTTCTTGACAACATTTTCTTATTCATCTTCGCTAATTACCTACTGTTTTTCGCAAATTATCGCATACACAAAACATGTTTTCTTCGCTCCAATGTCACTTTTTAAATAGAATGCAAACATTGGCACACTGCGTAATGACCGCTGCATTTCGCAATTTTGACTAGATCAATGGGGATTCCAAGCTGATTCATTGCAAGTGAAAGTCACCCACTGATTTTATTCATTCTTCGTTCTTGACAAAAAGTCTGGTAAACAATCAACGCTGCTACAAAGTCAATAAGTTGTATGAGCTGAGAATATCATTTTAAGTGGACCGGTTTTGGAGTACACGAACCTACGAGTACACAACTACACATGGGAGCATTAAATTATAGACGTTCTGCTTGATCAATGCCACCTATCTGAGGCAAGATGGTCTTTTCCAGAATATTTTTGTCATTGCCTTCAATTACTTTAGAATGGGTTAGACATGATTCTGCGGAATCTGCGATGCATTATAGCTACTTGTGCGTATCTAATTGTAAAGGAACTCAAGGAAAAAATATTATATTAGGACGTGCCTTGAGCTCAGTCTTGTTTTTGAGCCCCAAGTTTCTCAATAGTTACAAACTATGTTATACCTAAACACAGATAAGGAATAATAATATGAAATATGTTTGTCTATTAGAAATAAACAATTCATCGCAGACAACGTGAGATATTCAAACTCAGTATTGTGTCCCAAAACGAGCTTAGCACCATCACCAGGCCAGTCCGTGTTATCTATATAGCGTCGTGTCCCATTATTCCGGCGCGGCGCATGTAGGAGTGTCACTGCCCACGCACTGCACCCAGGTGTCTACACTGTCGTTTTCTCGCCTTTTACTTGCTCTGATACTAACTAGCCTTGTGTTTATTGAAATTGTAGCAGTACAGTTTCCCTTTTTCATTCAGTGCTCAAATAATCAATTTTGGTGTTCAGTTCTTGTAATGCTACCGATTCACGAGCCTGTTAGCAACTAGCATTATATTTACTGCAGGAAAGCATCAAAGAATATATTTCATAACCATTTCATAACTACGAATCTTTTGCGGTTGCTTCTATTGAAGAAAAAGCCCAAAAGTTTAATGAATTCATTGACCAATGCTATAGCTTTCGCTTGTTATGACTGATTGGTGTTTTACGTAACATACGTCATCAAGAGTGCCCTTAGGTTTAAATTTTATAATAGTTACTCTAAACTTAAATGGCTTATTCTACATAGATCTTCCAGATTTTTTTATTGTTTTATATCTAAATATTTTTCGTTTGCATCAAATCCAAGAATTCGCACAATTAAAGCTGTCATGTAAAAACTAAAAAAAAGTGTCAGACATTTCTATAAAGACTGGCAGATCGTTCTGAGGACAGACAGCTAAAGATTCGATGCCAACAACCTTTATTTCTGACTTTGTCCAATCGCCCACTCGAAATGCTTACACTCACTTGGTATTATAATTAGAAAATCGTACGTACTAAATATATCCAATCACCATTTGGCATCTGCATTGAGCCGCTAAAGATTCTGACATACAAAATATCTTGTTATCCGTCTTATTGCTGTCTCTAAAGAATCTGTTCTACTTAATAACTCGAGAAGCCCAATTAACGTCAATGCTCAGCCAATTAGTTTTATAACATTGCTAGGAAAAATTGTACAATGATAGAAGTTTATACGACACCCTATTGGCAGAGTTATCGCCAGCCACAAACAGGGCCACGTGGTATGCTGTGCTATCACTTCGATTATCTGCTCAGATAAATCCAGTCCCGTCGACATTGAGGGGACGGCCTCTCAATTTACTATTATTATTCACTCGGACCCCACGTTCGAGCACAATAGATAGTCATGAGGGTAATACGAACGCAGCAAAAACACAATCGACCTTCAACACTTCACCAGCTGCAAGAGTTTGTTACACCGACACTAAAATGAGTCCACAATTATCGCTTATTGGCTTGGTAGCACTACCATAATTATGTGTCAGTGCTGCCAATGCCGGCTACCTGACATACGTGTGTCAGATTCCGAGCGGGGTTATAACAGAATACCTTTGCGTAGGACGCTTCCGTTACCACATTGCATCGACGCAAGGCGTCCAAACCAAACTGTAGGCCAAAGAAACCAACATTGTATACAAAGTCATCATAAAGCTAATTCCAGGTTGAGAAACGCTGATGCATTTCGATTCAAATGATTTGCCCTCTGTTCTTCTGAGTAATATACCGCTGTGAACATTACCTTGTCGAGCTTTTTATGGTCATGTTCTTTCTGAGAAAACTCAATATCGTCTTACAGCGGATAGATCACTTTAAAGTGCGCACAGATCATTGTATAACAAGCACTAATCTTGTTCGGTCACAGACTTATTTATGGTGCACAAACAGGATGTCTATATTACTCTATATCGCCTCATGTTTTTTCCCTCTTGTACGCTAATTTAAATATAGTCCACCGAGGTAAATATTATTTGCATGATTAAAAATGCAACAAGTCGTAACCCTGATATTATTATGATTATCCATATTTTATCTGTTATCAATAACGTCATCACGCTATCTTTAACCTAAATAGTTGCAAAGTACTAGTTTATAGAGGTGATAACTTGAATGTTATTCATAGAACTATTATGTATTCACCTTGATCTTGATTTCCGTTTTATTGAACATTAGCTACATAGATTAGATAATAAAATTATCATTGGGATAGTGTAATAAATCGCAACTGTTATTTGTTCTTCATAAGTAGCAAATAGATAGTCCAATCAAAATAATCCAGTTCAAAATAGAGAAATTAACAAAGTTTGTGAATAACATTACAGTAGTATGTAGGTAACTTACCCATAAATTTAACGTCTAACGAAGAGAACCGTCTCGTGAGGTTTTTTTGTAAAGTTTCCATATACAAGACGGGCTCAAACACATCCCTTGTTCTACACCATTGCCTCTTCATTGTAAAGTAAACTTTATTTCCTACGCTATAGTGTTTACATCTGTTCCTAAGCGACAACCCTTGTAAACAACTTTCGTGCTCCGGTGAAATAATACCTGCATATCGTATGGCCTCAAAGAGCACAACAATAGTCGAGGGTAATGTGGTAGCCACTGCCAAATGGCTAGCTTCTAATAGTTCAAATGTAGGTGGATAGGACAATAGGGTTAATGCGTTCTCTCAAAATATTTAAAATGCAATTATCAACATTGATAAAGAATCCAGTCACAAAGTTCAACAAAATTAATTTATAAGAGAGCCAAAATATCTGAACTACTGGCAAAGAAAATGAATTCGTAAGTAGTGTGATTATTTCAACATTAGTGCGATTGTCAACATCGATTAAAAATTCACAATAACAGAAGACTAAATAAATGAGTTTACAGGAGAGAGTCGGGACGTCCGAACCTCTGTCAAAGAAATTGATTCGTAAAATGAAGAATCCAATGTCACAGAAGACCAATGTAATTAAGAACAGTTTACAAAATAATTCAAATGCCTCATCACAACTTTTGGCAAAGAAATTGATTCGTGAATTGTTGTTGTAATCCAAGCTAATGAACTGAAACATTTTCAATGTCAACTTCTTATAGCTATAGATATGTATAACGATCCAATTTTTTTAAAGTACTGATCCAAGATTGAGCATTTGATTTATCACACGTACAGCTTTTATTACATTGTGTTACAGAACGTGGTGCGGCCATAACAGCCACTCAAGTCTATTGTCATTCTCAGCGTGAAAAGTGACCGCACTTTTTGTTTCGTCCGTTTTGTAACACAATAATATTCCACAATAGGCTTTGGCCACGGACTGTGGACTGTTTTTATCACATTACATTCATTTTCTCTGGTTACTTGTACAATGAGTTAGTTCTTCACAGCTAAAATGACTTATCAGATCAATATGATGTCCTTACGATGGATGGTTTTGGCCATGCAATACAAAGAGATAGACCGGGTTTTTAGAGTTACAAACTTATGTACAAAACAAAATATATCTTCGTGTCTGAATTCATAGGTTAACAGGTAACACGCAGAGCTGGCAGAAATTTAGATCGATCAACTTGTCTGGGACCTCTCTCGTTCACATGACACCTATTCAATATGTCAAATATCTAAATAGGCTCTTCATTTAACGTCTAACTTATAAAAACATTATCAAAGCTTAAAAATTAATTACTTAGTTGAATAATTTTGTCGTCTTCACTCTTTGTTATAATAACATTCTCGTGATTAGATATTTTTTATGCATCTAAAGTGGTTTGTGGTAATGGGTGTATATAAAGTATCTTATAATTAGTTTCTGCTAATTTTATAACATGGATTTTGTCACATATTGAAATGCTTCTGCTTTTATTCTTAGGTAGTATTCTTTGGTAGGTAAATCAATATTTTGTTGTTTTTTCAATTGTTTTTTTTCTAGGCAAAATTGTTGAGAGCCGTAGTAAAGCATAAGCTAAGTAGGTATATAAAATTCGTCACAAACTAATGGAAGCATTAAACAAGTAGGCATGCATTTTGTTACCCAGAAGCTGAGCCTTACAAACAATACCTATAAGATGCAAATAGCGATTACTTAGTATGCCAGGTCGATGCCTCCGAAACAAAGAGCCAATACTGTGCTTTTAGGTTGTCTTGCTCTGTCAAATGCAAATCTAAGTCTGTATACACTATGTGACAGCTGAACCCACTTCAAGTGTTGTAATAGGAGTAATAGGCACTAGAACATTACTCAAGTAGAATTCAATGGGCGAACTGGAATGCTAATTGAATATTAACTAAACCTGCCGCGTATAACATAGATTTTGATACCTTACCAGTGGAAATACAGGACAGACATTTGAATTTCAAATTGTTTTGTAAGTGTTTTCTTTAAGAAGGCAAAAAGATTAAATACTATGATATCCCACTTCTGGTTATCCTACTATTCTACGTGTATTTTTTTTGGTTTACTCCGGTCCTAGTACTGAATAATAATAAAGAAAGCCAGACACGTGTCTGATGAACACTATTGTACTTGTCTATTTCAACTGTAAATTTTTCAAAACTATTTAAGATTCTAAATCCTGTCCATCCAAAGGTTGCCTGGAAGAAATCGCCTAAGGCGATAAGGCCGCCCAATGTGCATTAAATTAGTTTTTAAATTTCTTTTTATATTGTAATTTCTTTGGTGTGCATTAAAGACATATCTTATCTTATCTTAAGGTACTCAACTCATGAAATAAGTCCTATTCCCTGTAAGTTCCGAACATCACAACGAAAAGAAATCATGTATAATTCATGCCTTAAGTCTAGACTAGTCTGTAGGTACATACGTATGTAGTCTTGTATCATATCTTACATCCTAAACGTTAAATGACACAGAACCGGCTCATTCGATAACGGAACATCATTGTTATCCTTCGTGCGTAACATGCTGTTGCCCTCTCGACTCAACTCAACAAATATAAAAAATCTAGGACAATCTATAAATATAGCTAACTCGCGTTTAGACTACGATGGAACTACTAATAGCAGCTATAGCTAGTTACATCCGCGTTCTCAAATAGACTTACTGGCATAGTAAGCTGCACCTTGACATGCCATATGGATCTTTGTATGCCGTAGATGGGAGACCACATCCTTTTTATACAAAGAACGGTAACTAAACACCGAGCTTTATTGGAAGGGGCTTTTCATTGACTACGGCAGACGAGACTTGACTATGTGAGAGGAAACTACTAGATTCGTTTGTTCAATGCTATAGAAATATCGTTAACAACTGCATCAAAATTCCATAAATTGGAATTTTGTAGCCGAAGTTCCCAACAATTAGATTTATTTGTTTTTGTTTTTTTAATGTAGCTGCAATGCCTAGATAAACCAAACAAAAATATTTAGGAAGCAATCAACAAGTTGTCTAACAATCGCAACACAAAACTACAGCTACTGTTGCGACATGTACCTATATTAAAATTGTAATCAGCTCAATAGTTATAACACTAAAATTATAGCTAGCACATTTGTTACAAACGCCGTCACAGCTTTGCAGTAAAGTAACTTTACACTGACTAGGTGCAAAAGTGAAACGTCAGTCATAAATGTAATAAGCACCGGTGGCTTTCCACATCTCATTCACACGGCTACGCTTCACAGAGCAAAACAATAGTACATACGCGGTCTCGAAGCCATAATTGCAGCAAAACATTGTGTTACAAAGTTGCTGTAAAGCCCAACCGATGACAAGCATTTGCGTTTGCAGCAAATTGTTCTGCTATTCACACGATTCTTAAATTCTGCTGGATGTAAAAATGTAATTTTATTTTCTCAGAAATAGTATTGGAGGAAAACAATTGAAGAAATAATATGTACAGTTTCTAACTAACTTAAGTAATTCTACGAATTAAGTCAAACCTATAACTAATGTCATATGTAAAAAAGTGACGTGTTTATGTATAAATGAATATCTTGATTTATTATAATGAAACCAAGAAAATAAAGCAAGACACGATTGCAAACTGACTGCCCTTCTAAATGAAAAATTCAAAATATCTTTAAAAATCTCTTGGCGAATTCTCTAACTAAAGATTATTCTAAAGTAAAACGGAAGACCCAGAAACGCTTGGCTACATTTCCTCTTTTGTGACAGAGTAGTGAAAATCGCGGAAGTATCATCAGCGAGCCATGTCACTCCGCTGTTCTATATTTAACTGAAAGTTCAGTTTAACTGGCAACTGGGTTACACGTCGGATACAGGCGCCGAAGTGTAAATATGCCGTGATGTATTGCCAGCTTGTTCCAATTAGAGCTGGGCTGGTGTTGCCATTGCGACATGTATCCCTACTTCCTTTCCTTTCCACGTTTTGCCTTTGCATTGTTATATGAGTTATGGAGTACCTGGTACAAATCCTTTGCTTGCCAATATTCGACATCGACTGTATAGTTTTTTCACTTTTTGTATGAGTTGGAAAACACTGCTAATTCGACTTTACTTTCAGCTACTCTATTAATTAGTTTTACTGTAGGTACATCCCCTATGATTATGAGTAACCGGACATGAGAATCTAAGATTTGATTCATGGTCCTCAACACTTGCCAAATTACAAAATAATTGTTGCATAGCCATTAATCATCCCTTAGCCAATGCGTATTTATAGGTGTTGATGCATCAACGCTACTATATCTGGTATCAATAAATGTTCAATAATAAACACCGACGTTGCTCTTACATCATTATTTACTTAAGGAAGCATCGGATTTGCCGCGCGACTTGCGAAACGTCTGACTCAAATAACAAAACCATGCGTACGTGTATGTAGGTTTACAGTTTAAGTTTACTTCATGGAGATATTTATAAAACATTGTTCAGACATGAGCAGACGTTCGAATATTTCCACTCTCAAAATGATGTTGAAAAAATATTTTCTGTATAACGGTGCCACGGTCTGCTTCCTCACTCTTCGACGGAATCCAAACAAAATATGAAACTCACAATATTTAAATAAGGTTTCGTACACCATAAGAAAAAGTTATCTCTAAAATTACATACATGAATTCAAATGACGCTTTGAATTCCGACTTTCCAAGCTAATAAATCTGTGCGAGCTGAAAATATCTACGAGTGCGGATATAATACGCCCACATGGACAATTCACTTCATAAATTTATTTTTCCATCTGTTCCTATGGCAAATGAATTTATCGCACTCAAATGTTAGTTTTAAACCTTGTACTCGACTCGAAATATTCTCGGAAGCAAATATTTTACTTACGCATTACTCATCGACAATTTTCTTTTTTGCAGGTATTGAAACTGGACCTGACAGTTATCAGGATAATATTCAACAATGACACGCCATAACAAACGTGAGTGTTTTGAAATGTTCTCAGTTTAGCACTGATCCGATACTTTTAGCAGCAATTTGAATATTTAAATCACACTTTCTTTTGCGATAAGTCCGATCTCTATTTCCTGTTATCATTTTATCAAGATCGGCGCATGTTTGCGTCGAAGCATTTACTGCATCTGTCCAGACACAATAAAATGTGCGTGTGTATGTTTATAGGATGTGAGATGTGATGTGTGTCGAGCAACGGGCTCATTATTGTTTATCGTATGGCAGATAGTGGGAGTTTGGCAGTGGGCCCGACCACACCACCTCCGCAGGTGTCTTCTACTATTTATTTATTTATCATTATCATCAGCTTCTTTATATAGTACCTTATAATCCTCGGCAAAACTCGTATTTGCATGTAGTAAATGCATTATTGTAAGTGAATTCATCCCTAAGAGAACAGAACAGTTACCTGATTTAAAATTCAGTAAACTTGACTAACTTACCAATATAGTAGTACATTATATAGTCACTAGTATAACAATGCATATCTACAAAATTAGTATGTTTATAGATTATAATACCTATACCGTAGAGTTTATATAGGCTGTTTACATTTTAATTCAATTCACAACTAGTTACCAATGTAAGTTTTGATCCATAAAATTCAACCAATGAACCCTATATATTTCTTACGGAATGCCTAATTAAACGCAACAGACCATAATCGGTTTTCAATTGATCAAACATACGCCGGTCGTATTGTTTACATTATGAAATACTGGCTGGTATGGCATTGAGACTTTAAATATAAATTGTTGGACTGAAAAATTAAAATTAATTTCGAAAGAATTTAAATTCATCTTCAAGGTTTATATTGTTTTCTTAGGTGCTGAGAAAATAAAATGTGTGGAGCAAGTATGCGGTTAAGTTTAATACATTCAATAGCTAGCTAATAGTAAATACTAAGTACAGATTCAAAAAATTGAGTTATAGGTAAACAAGGTGAATGAGAAACAGAATTTTCTTAATGAGTTCAGTTCATTTCCAATGTTTTCAGATTTACTTATGTTTTTTGTAAATTTTAAAAATGTTTTATATAGGTATATAAAGCCATTCATTGTAACATTTTGCGCTGACGAGAACATATGTAGTTATTTCATTAATTACGCGATTTTTTATTATTGAGTAGTTGAGTTCTACAGATAACTACATAACTATCTTCTAAGACTAAAAACATGTGTCACTAATTCTTCTCGACTTATTCACTTTAACCTCAAAATGAAATAGCTGGAATCGCCCACCAAAGCAGCAGCGATCATAAATCAAAATAATTGACGATTGTGTTGTCTCTTAACTGGTTCTTTACAACCTTTGTTTGAGCTGTTCAGTCAATTATATCCAATTAATAGATATGAATGATATTGTTTATTGGATATCATTTCGCACAAGACTACTGCTCGTACATCTTATCCTATTGGTATATATGTATATTGTATAAGGATGTACAAAACAACTAGACTAACACAAGCAGGGGAATCGTTTAAAGTTTTACCGCAGTAGCCCAAAAACGCATGGTTCGTATTAAATTGGTTTAGGTTAGTAGTTCATTGTTATCGTAAAAATATTTTTAGTTTAGAATGTGGCTACATAAACTTGTCCGGAAATGTTTTATTATAATTTTATATTTATAGTATGTAGTTATATAATTATCCTTATTGTGATAATTGTAACTGAATTGTTTCCATTATTTCTTATCTTTTTCCTGGACACATTTACAGTCAAGATAAGTATCTCAATCGAATTTAAATTAACGCTATACAAAAATCTATGCAAAGGAGAGAGTTTTTGGCATGTAATGTTCTTATAGAACCGCATATTCTCATTCAAGCAGTAAATTTAATAGCGCAGTTGCCATTCGCTCTGCATAATGCACTTCGGGTCATAATGCACCTTGAACTATTAACGTCAGGTGAAAGTCTAGCCTTTAGAAAATATCTACAGACCAATATATTTAGGATTTAATATGAAACATATTTCTAAGTTCTGTCATGAATTTGCATAAAAACCTGTTTGAAATTATAAACACAAATAGTTTTTTTTTATTTTCGAAATAAAGGAGACACAAATATGCACAAGATGAATGAGTAGACATACATTAGGTATCAAATTACGATGCATATTTCGGGGTATGATGCCAGAGATAGCAGGAGCTTTATTGTCAGTTAAATATTTATAGATTTTATAGATCGCGATCAGCTTTTCTTTTGTCATGAAACTCACATGCCGAAAGATTAGGTATCAAATTCCGTCGCAGTTTTTGCGGTTTATAATCAAGATTGCTTAAAGGATACGGTTATAATAGCAGAATGACCTCGAATTCGATTATAAGTACCTGCCCTTCTAAATAATATCGTTAAAAATATATCCGCCCTTTTCTAACGAGGTAAAATGAAAAGTGAAGAATCTAAATTGTTTTTAACGAGAAGTTGTTAATAGTTGTAATTATAATAATGATTCGGTATTAAATAAATGTCCTACACGAAAGTGAATTTTATTTTGAGTCTTGAATTATTCATAAACCTTGCTATGCATCCTTTCTGCGTCGTTATTTTCTATTTTTTGATTGAATATTCATAAACGTGTAAGTGATAAATTGGAACTCGAAAAATCAATGGCTCCAATCGGAATAAATAAAGCTTAAACTTTCAAAATAGTGAGGGCTTACATAACATGACAGAGAATCCGTGTTGTTGGAGTCACGGCTGGAAACATCGTTGGCTACAATTACTGATACTAAATCTTGGCAAGAACACCTTAAGTGACACCCGACGCCCCGTAAAATGCACTTTGGCAATCAATATGAATATTGCATTAATCATAACGCTGTCAGGTTGTTATTTATTGAAGGCAAACAGAGCGGGTTCCAAGATAGCTCCAAGGTACGCACGTGCCACACAAAAAGTTATTAGCTCGCGGACCCTGGAAGCATTTATAACTGGACACAACATTAATGCCACCTCATTAAACTTAATGCTCCGACCAGGAAGATGCGTACGCGTACACCAAACCGGTTTAGTCTTGGCATTAACAGACAGCCTTGAGTTTTGCCTTGGATAAATTATTAGAAAGAAAGTTTTCTCCAACTCTCGAAGAATTTATTTTAATCGGCCTCAAATTTACTTGTATTTTGATGGAACGTTGCTGCTTTTTCTTTCTTTCAGTTCTTCGTATCTTATCGTAAAGCTTTTTAAAGTACTGCGATACTCGGTAGCCATACGTCAAGTAAATTTATGCTCAATAATTATATGAGTGGTACAACTATGATGAATGAGATGATTGTCATCAGTAAGAGCACTGAGATCGATCTCAGTGAGCTCAACAACTTCCTCTTATAAACGATCGTGAGTATTGGCATTCTTCAAGGTCACTTATGATTAACCAATGATTACCGTTAAGATACTAAAGTTTACATTGCATCACTGTTTCTTACAACTGCTATTTTGTGTTCGACAAGCCTCTTACTCGTTTTGTTGATATCGTCTACATGATAGCCATGTAAAAAAGAAAGCGAACGTCAAATAAATGTGAGCCATTCATTTGTATATTTGTACAATAATAGCTCGACCTAGAATCGTGACGAGTTGCCTTGTTATAATATATTTGCCTCGAAATTTTACGTTTGCAACCTTTCATAGTTCGCACATTTGAGATGGTGTTGACAGTATTAAGGTGTTGGTAATGTTTACTGGTTTTATTCTTATTCCAAGTAGCTCGTGATCTTTACTGTGGACACCTGCGTACGTTATTTTAGACCGGGCTCGGCCGTGGCGGGATACGCAAGGTGATGCTAGATTATTTTCATATTCTAGGTCACGATGTGTGTTGTGTCTCAGGGACGTCGGTATCGCAGACTAGTTTCATTGGCTCGCTCGTTTGTCACCAACTGTCTCTTTTATAATTTACATCTTTTAGGAAATAATTAACATCTTTTCTGTAAGCAATACTACACCTAGTGTCACAATGTCACAACCACATCAATTTCAGTCATACTGCCAGTACCACCGATTGTTGTTACGCAATGCAAGCACTATTACGTTCCGGTTACAAAAACAAGAATAAAATAGACAGCGAGCACTGTAACTTATTGGCGAATGCACATGCATTACCTTTACCACCGTCGTGACCCGCGCTTTCCCTTATAAATCATCGTGAGCGCCATAAATTATTTATTACTTTCTTAAATCGTAAATACGCCGTTCGCGACTTATAAGCTGTATCTCCCGGTAGCTGCATTTTGCGCCAAGAAATTGATGGTGCAGCAAATTACATACTTCTACCGGTACATTACGATGTACCTATATTTTATGAGGTACCTACCTATATAGGTCATGTGGTATTATCGTGTCCTGTGCCAAAGGCGAGATCCGAAGATGATTCATTCGTCGCGGCCGCAGAATGCAGTTTGGCCAGTTTGATATTCCTCCTTGATGGCATATTCTTAAAGAGGTGGTAGTTTTCATTTTAGCTTGCAATTTGTGAAACATTTTGGGCCACAGTGTCGCTTGTGTGGATGTCACTTCATGTGACCTGGTAGTTAAATGCCTGACTGTCCAGAGTAAAAACAAGACTCAGAAAGTAAAATAAACTTAGACGAAACTATTTTGAAATCCACACTCGAATACATTCGCCGCAGCAACTTTTAATCGCTTTTGTATCAATATCAAAATCTCGGCTGCGACACCGTACAAGAATGCAAGCAGGTAACATTTTTTGCCCACACACCACACACCTTTATTCTTTAGTCCTTATTCCACACTTCTGACGCTGAGAACGGTTCCACAATAGCAAAAACTGTGTCGCGATTAATTAGCTTGTCTATTCGTGCCGTTTGATTTCTAATCTAATTTCTTTGATCATTGAAATAATGACGTCATGCTGTAGAAGTATTGAAGTAGCAGTTCTTTGTGCTAATTGTCAACTTGACTATAGCGTGAGCAGTAGGTACTTGGTAGTTGAATGGAACGGTTCTTATTTACAAGGGCTAACCTTGGAACTTCCGATTAGAATTGTAGCTCGCATAGGAGCGCCATTTGCAATGAAATAACTGCCTTTCAAACCTTTAGTAGGTAGCTGTGTACTTTTAACAATTACTTGCTTACTTGTAGGCAAGTATATCACGATGTGCGAGAATAATAATGATACAAAATAAGCAATTATGACCTCTGTAGGAAAAACAAAGCAAATTAAAATGTATAATATGGTATATAATGTATGCACTACCAGTTTTAATATAAAAATAATTACGATATTAGTATCTACTATTTATGGTTAAAAAATATATGGGTATTATGTAACGCATTTCGCAGTAACGTACCTATATATTTTATCACAAAAGTAGGTATATTTACACAATCGAAACCTGTTCTGTGAGTATTTAAAAAATTCTTAGCATGCGTGGTTCCAATTAAAATTGAACAAGTTGGTCGTGAATTTTCGCCGCTTGGAGTAAACGTTGAATAAATATTACCAACAGACTTGCAAACATTGAAACCAAAAGTAGAAATTCGCTAAGCTAGTTCACATTCATACAACACATTTTAAACATGTATTAAGAATTGTTTAAGCGAAAGTCTACTCAAAGTCCTCATGATAAGGGTCATGCGATAGTAACGGTTGCATAACTAAGCCAGTTGCGAATTTGGGAATGCAAGGGCAAGGGTGCAACCCTCATGTTTGCTCCCCCACCTGGCTGCAGTATTGATTAACAGGACTTGTACGCCTTTCAATCATATTTCCGATCACATTTCCTGGCAAATAAATAGATGGATTCTTTATTGGGACAATAAAGTAAAATCTACAAAAAAATGAGGTCTAATTGCTGGAAGCGATTTTCTACTAACCACCAATCCGCCAATCATAAACGAATGCCAATCAAAATGTCTTCGTTACACAATGATTCACCAAGTTTACGCTGACCGGCCTTTGAAGCAAACAAAACAAATTCTATTTCTAATGACCTTTTCGTCCGTCATGGATAGCTACATTATTAAATTCTCGAGCATTTAACTTCTGAAAACTGTTTAGTATCAACTCTACGGAGGATTTTCGCACGCGTTATATTTTATGAACTCCCTGAATGTCAGCCAAGTGTACTATGTGCATTACTAAGCTTGCAACTATTTTAATTCTAGGCCAATGCTGCACCTTCCACATCTAGTCTTGATGAGTCAATTCGACACCTTTTGTTTTCCAAGAACTGACCACCACAAACCTGCGATATTGCAACAGTCATACTCATTTTATTTGTAAAGTTAGTAGGTAATATGTCAACCAACACACTTTCAAAAATGAAGTACCTATGCAAAACGCACGATGATTCATAAACGCAAAGAATTTGTGTAGCGAAATATCTTAACTCCTGACAAGGCATGAAATATCTATCAAGAAATATTACATGTGATACAAAATAAGACCAAGAATGCCTTGATCTTGAAAGCGATATCAATAGATCTCATCTGAGCCGGTATTCAACTGCGAATCAACACCTTAGATGGGAAACTGCAAATCAGTTATATGACACGAGGTTTTTGCAATGACTTAGCTGAGATAAATTATTCTAGCCTTCCTCGTGCCATTCCATAACAGATATTATGTTTGATCGACACAAGGTACATCTGTTTAACGATAAAGAGGTTTCTTGTTTAACTATAACAGTATCGCTATACATCAGCGACCACACAGCCTAAAGTAAAAACTAAAAGCCTTTAGGCTGTGTGGTCGCTGCTATACATACATAAATGGGACAACATTTTACGAAAAACATTCGAACACACATCTGTCTCACACATAAACTATGTCAAAAAATAAAAATGCAATTTTGAAACGAAATATTTCATTAAAATAGCTTGTAATCGATTTACAAAATAATTATAAAGGCAAGAAAACACACGACACTCAAAATGTGATATTCGGCAAAAAATCGCTAGACCTGCTATTATTGATTTCATTATTTTTCCAACACATCTCACAGTCAAAAACAAATTTGCACATATACCTACAAGAAACAGCATTTCAAAACATTCACATCTTCCAAAATCCAAGCACCTAGATTGAAGGACACCTTCTTCATTCCAGACCTTCACAGCGTGGTGCAACAGCCACCTGAGGAAGGCCGGCACTGGTATCGAGAACATCGAAGACGACTTCCGCAATGGCTTGAAGCTGATGCTGCTGCTGGAGGTGATCTCCGGCGAGACCCTGCCCAAGCCCGACCGTGGCAAGATGCGCTTCCACAAGATCGCCAACGTTAACAAGGCTCTGGACTTCATTGCCTCTAAAGGTAAAGTTCTTTTGTGGTTACAGTAGGTATACTGGATTAACTGAAATATTATATATTTTGCGAATTCCCAAATATCGTAAATCAAAAATGGTTGTAGATTTAGCTAAGCTCTGCCCTCTGAAATTTCTGGTGTATTTCAGGCAACCACAATACAAAATAATACTGTATATGAGTAGGTACATGGTACATTCACACACAGTTCGTGTAATTTTTTTTCATTTTATTTTTGTCAAGTTATATTTTATCACTAAAATACTTAGGTACATCACTAAACTAACCGTGCGAAAGGACGGAAAAAGATATCAAGCTTACCCAAGACCAAATAAACCTAATCTATTACCAAATCTATTCAACCACAGTCCATTGAAACAAAGAAAGAAGACACAAAAACTAAGAAACACCTCATAGAATAAACATCTGATATGCCATTCGCTAGCGCAGAATCGCTTAGTAAAAACTTAAATCTAAATTGTATTTCAGGCGTAAAGTTGGTGTCCATTGGTGCCGAAGAAATCGTTGACGGCAACCTAAAGATGACCCTCGGTATGATCTGGACCATCATTCTCAGATTCGCCATCCAGGACATCTCAGTTGAAGAAATGACCGCTAAGGTACAATACATTTTATACAGTATACTTTTATGAAACTAGGCGGCCCTATGGTGATACTCACGATATACTGAAATAAAATTAGCTTTCAAATTGCTCTAGACTCTAATCTATTTCCATGATAAATTGAGCATGTGTCCAGTCAGCCGTATGAGCGCGAAAAACGGAAGAATTTGCTCACGCAAAAACTGTTTCTGGCTTTGATTCTTGTAAAAGCTATTGGTGAGATTGTGTATGTAGGGCGTAACAACAGGGAAAAGGTCGGATTAATGAGTATTAGCACCCGACCTTATATGAAGTTATATGACTGGTGAATAGCTTGGTTTCTCAAAACAATACGTCAGAAACAAACTGAGTCATTATTGGCTCATTACTGATTCAAAATTCACGAGGCATTGACCCCAGTCTGCAATACAGTTACGGTCATATCAACCAGTAAGTATGTGAAACTAAATTACCTACTTCTTATAATTAACAATAGATACCAAGAGTTGGTAACTTATTTTCTTAGTTCTGATTGTAATAGTTTATACGAAGACGCATAAAGACAAGTTGACACCAATCAATTAATTTTGAAACATTAGGTACCTACGGTACTTATGATTTGAATACTTATCATACAGTTAAAAATAATGAATCAATAAATTTATTAGTTAATCAATCCAAAATATTAATCGAATAGCAAATTTGCTATTCGATCACACGTATTTTTATAAGTAACTACGTATTACCTAAAAGAACCTTTTGAATAAAATGATTCTGTTTTTACCATACTAACATGATGTCTTACTTAACGACGTTTGTTTTTTTTTAAAATAAACTATAAGCCCTAGGCTGCAGCTATGCCACCATCAGTCCGGTTGTAGTCAATAGCGAACTTATTTCACGAATAAAGAAAAAACAAAAAAATAACTTGTTTTAAATATACATTTCCATCTGCTTACAGGAAGGTCTGCTCCTCTGGTGCCAGCGCAAGACAGCGCCCTACAAGAACGTGAACGTTCAGAACTTCCACCTGTCCTTCAAGGACGGTCTGGCCTTCTGCGCCCTCATCCATAGGCACAGGCCCGACCTCATCGACTACAGCAAGCTCTCCAAGGACAACCCTCTCGAGAACCTCAACACCGCTTTCGATGTCGCTGAAAAGTACCTGGACATCCCGAGAATGTTGGACCCTGATGGTAAGGAACAGATTTTTTGTAACGATTGCAATTTATTGACCGAGTCGAAAAAATGTGGTTGGATAATCGCGAGGTGTCCATCTCCGCTATAGAACACGCTATAGTTATCGCTTAGAAATATTGTGGACAATCGCATAATCCGTTAAGTTAAAATATTTGGTACAACTGAAATTTCATTACGACTTCATTAAAATTGAATCTAAAGAGCGTATCTATGGCTCGCATAGAAGGTCATTTGTTAAATGCAGTGACAATTGAGATGAAATGAAAAGTAGGCACGTAACTTGTCTAAACACAGATTTGTTTACTCCACGTGTCACACTCGATGAGGATAAAAATACATTATTACTGAATATTACAGACCTAATAAACACCCCAAAGCCGGACGAGCGCGCCATTATGACCTATGTGTCATGTTACTACCACGCCTTCCAAGGCGCGCAACAGGTATAAAAAAACCAAAATGGCCGCAAAGCTACCGCAAACTTCCGCGTTTGTCGCGAGCCCTTAACGCCAGGCCTTTGTGTGTAACTTATAGCATGATCTGAGTGCCTTTTATGCTTTACAGGTTCTTATTAGCTTTCCCGACCAACATTGTCCTCTATCTAGATATTTCAATTTGGCGTAAACCCATATTGGACAATCCAGACCCCTCGATGTTGTCTCTTATCAAGTTTTGATTTCACAATTAACATGTTGTAGTTTTAAGCTTTAATGTTATTAACGTACCTTAAGTTACCTACATGTTACAATCGTAATACCAGAATGCTTGTGTTTGTGTTGTCAAAAATGGGGCAAACTCATCAGGGGATCCGCTATGTTGTCTAGTGACATGCTTTTAATTAGGAACACTAATTTTCATGCGCCACATAATATTTTTAGACGTAAGCAGTTCTATTCGCTTTCTATGTAGTTCCTTCGTTTTGTTTCGTAAGCATAGCATCGCTAGCTAATACTATACAATGGTCAGTTTCCTGCATTTGTCTGCAAATGAAATGCTGGGTACTGTAGAAACACAAGCATTCTCTCAGTAAGTCATAGACATCGCATGAGGACTAACACAATGTTGCTTGCGTGGCGCTTCATCAGATCTGCAGAACACGGCGATGCCGGATGAGCGCGCCGTCATGACATACGTCTCGTCTTACTACCATTGCTTCTCTGGCGCACAGAAGGTTTGTATGAAACAAACATTCTTCTCAAACCATTAACTATCATGCAAAAATTTCTACAAGAGTTCCGTTTCGATATGTAATGTTGCAACAAGCTCGGTATAGAAAACATTTACAAATTATACCTTACATGTTTCCGCGGATCAGAAAATTAGTTATTAAGCTATCGAGTCAAAGTTTGTCTTTTTTTTTAGTTTGATACAGGCTCATGGAACAGCCAACAATTAGAAGGACGCCTAACAATGCTTAATTATTACGGTTCTTACAGTGGCAGTAGATAATGATGATTTGTGTTGACAGGCTGAGACGGCCGCGAACCGCATTTGCAAAGTTCTCAAAGTCAACCAGGAGAACGAACGCCTCATGGAAGAGTACGAGCGTCTTGCCAGCGATGTGAGTATACAATACTATCTTATTAGTGTTATTCGCACTATCATTACCAAGTCAAATGAATCTAATGACATCTTTAGCTACACATCAACATATAGAGTGATTTTAGGATAGATAAAACGCAAGTAATCTCTCAACCACATGCTTAAATTTTCAACAACTTATTTGGATTCCCATGAATTTGATTTATACATTATGAACAATATCTAAAAGAGTATCTCACAATTTCCAGCTGTTGGAATGGATCCGCCGCACGATGCCCTGGCTGAACAGCCGCCAGACCGACAACTCGCTTGCCGGTTGTCAGAAAAAGCTGGAAGACTACCGTACTTACAGGTAACATCTCAAAACCAAGTACCATCATACCAGCATACTGAATCATCAGTAAAGGATCGCTGTCATAGAATCCTATTGAAAATCTTCAAAGCTGTTCTCACTGTGCATCACTGGGGAAAGACTGCCTATCAAAACCCAAAAAGTAATCATTACACAATTTATGGATCTTTGATTGTCAAATGTATTCACTGGAACCACTATCAACACAGAGTCACAGAGAAGGTTAACTTACATAGCTGATAGAAAATAACTTTTACTTTATACAAATTAAAGCAGCTAACTAACATAGCTGATAGGAACTTATGCTGTGATTTTATTTTATACAAATTAATATTCGTTTTTCTGTTACATTCCAGGCGTAAGCACAAGCCACCACGTGTCGAGCAGAAGGCCAAGCTCGAGACCAACTTCAACACCCTGCAGACCAAGCTGCGTCTGAGCAACCGCCCCGCCTACATGCCCACTGAGGGCAAGATGGTCTCTGTAAGTATAGCCTTCTCTCTTTTATGTATCTAATGTTAAAGGGACAGAAAGCAAGCAGGCAGCCTGTAATAAGAAAGTTTCCACCGATGCCAAGAGAATAAGTGGTTTCTATACTGAGGTTCTATTTTTGCTGTGTTTACATGAACTATCCGTTCATAGATTATGCGTTATGAAAACTAAAATGGAAACGAGAGAATTATGTGATTTACAAAGAGATCTTTGGATTGAAAGAAAATCAAATCATATTTAAACTGATCCCTGAATTAGCAATGAAAAAACGTTAAATTATAATCGATAAACGCCTTTCTAAAACCAATAATGAACAAACAAAGATTGCCAATACTGCAATCTGATAGACAACATTACCTACATTCATATAAACATAAATTATACAACTAGTTTTAGTTTCTAATGCAGCAGTCACGATCATATTAAGGTCACACAGCTACGAGCAAACCAATGGAGACATTTTACTGGCGCCGAATAATCGTAAATGCTTAATGGTTTTATTGCTTGTTATTGAAGCACCTTAATGACAGTAACTTCTTCAGTTATGCAACCGAGAGAAAGTCTTATCCATCATTTTTATGGCGAACAAATTAAGAGAAATCATAGAATACTCAATATGTAGAGATTATGATTTAAAAAAAATACCAAGATAAACAAAATATTTAAAAATTTAGACATACGATTTAGAATGTAAACACCTTAACAAACTTAATACCTAAGTAGGTAATTATGTTTCTATACGTTCACATTAAACTGTCTGCACTGTATTCATTAATAGAGAGAAATGATCACGAGTCAGGCCATCTCTGGTGTCGAGAGTTTTCGAACCGCCCTGTGGACCAACGACAGTTATTTTTGTTTTACCTTGACAAAGACCATAGACTTCCTTAACACATTAGGTACCCTAGTTTCTGGAACGTTAATTCTCTCATCCAATCACTTTCCACGCGTTCTCATTGCTTGGATTTTATATTTTTTGCCAATGACATCACGTACAAGTTAATTGAGGGAAGAAAAATAAACGAGAAACAGACTGTATTCTATATACCAGAGGATAGAATGTAACAAGCCGAATCTCATATAAGTTAAGTGAGTTAATTCCAATCTTCTATGTATTCCAGGACATCGCCGGAGCGTGGAAGGGGCTGGAGATCGCCGAGAAGGCGTTCGAGGAGTGGCTGCTGGCTGAGATGATGCGCCTCGAGCGGCTGGAGTACCTCGCCCAGAAGTTCAAGCACAAAGCCGACATCCACGAGGACTGGACCAGAGGTACATACTACATTCTTTTATTTGTGGTCGTTTAGTATATAAAAACATAGCATTCGACTATCCAATTCAATTATGTAATTGGCTTGCTCACATATTATTACAAAGAACATTCACTTCTTACTTCCCAAGAAAATGGTCACCGTAGACAAAAACGTAGACAAAAGTGATAGTCTTCGATTTACAAGAAATAATTTAAAAGCAAGCACTGTAAACCATGGCATATTCTCATTCATGAATATCTCATTCATCTCTAGGACTTGAAGGCTTGTAGACTGGTGTAGAACTGCAAACAATAGTATCAAATCTAATATCAGTGAATATTACATTCAGACAACTTAGCTTAATTACCAAAAATATATTTTCAAATAGATATTTTATTCCTAGAACTTGCAAATAAGGTCTTTGCTCAAATATAAACCCTCCAATGAACCTTCGTCTCCAGGCAAGGAAGAGATGCTGCAGTCGCAGGACTTCCGCCAGTGCAAGCTGTACGACATCAAGGCGCTGAAGAAGAAGCACGAGGCGTTCGAGTCCGACCTGGCCGCGCACCAGGACCGCGTCGAGCAGATCGCCGCTATCGCGCAGGAACTCAAGTGTGTATTGCATTTTGAGAATACTGAACACATTATACGTACCCGTTGTTTGATTTTATATGCAACAGTAGCGGCACTGCTTGGTTTTACTCGCCGTAATTCGGGATGAAATAACCTAGTTATTAATCCTGGATTAACCTTTTCACCAAATTTCATTTTAGCCGGTTCAAGCGTTCCTCCACTATCATCGTTAAGTATAGGTATATGAAGGCTCACAAACCGCTTAAAATAACGAGATAATGACGAGCAGCCAAGACTTATATCTTCTACAATTATTAATCTGTTTATTCCTATGCAGCACCCTGGAGTACCACGAGGTGGCGAGCGTGAACGCGCGCTGCCAGCGCATCTGCTCGCAGTGGGACAGGCTGGGCGCGCTCACGCAGCGCCGCCGCCTCGCGCTCGACGACGCAGAGCGCGTGCTCGAGCAGATCGACCTGCTGCACCTCGAGTTCGCCAAGCGAGCTGCGCCCTTCAACAACTGGTACGTCTCTATTGAAGCCCCAAAATTAGGGTGACCATTAGGGTGTTTCACAAATTCGGAAAACGAAACGCCAATCAAAGATGTTAAAACTGACTTATTTTAACCAATCCATCCATCAGTCATCCACCAGTCATAGAAGTTACAAGGAGTTGTACGATTGGCGTTTCGTTTCCGAGCGGAAACGTGAAACACTTTTTATGCCATTTTTATTTTATTTTATTTATGCCATCTGTCTTAAAACTCGTTATTTCTAAAAACTTGCTTTTCCTAATATTGTTTGCATTGTTGCCAGGTTGGACGGAACCCGCGAGGACCTCGTGGACATGTTCATCGTCCACACCATTGAAGAAATCTCCGGCCTTATGGACGCACACGCTCGCTTCAAGGCTACTCTCGGCGAGGCTGACAAGGAATACCAGGTGTGTTACAATAACTAAACTTAATACAAAAAAATGTTGAAGAAAAGTTACAATAAATGCTAATAACGAAATAAAGAAGATGCTAGTAGGGACATTATTTTAACGATTCAATTCTATTACAACAATACAATTTGTATCTTTCCTATGGTATATTCTAAAAAACACACACACACAAAAACCAACGAACTTATTGCTTAGTTAATTTAATTCGTTCTTATTTGTTTTCCAGGCGATAGTGAACCTGGTCCACCAGGTGGAGTCCATCGTGAAGCAGCACCAGATCCCTGGAGGCCTGGAGAACCCCTACACCACACTCACCGCCCACGTAAGTAACACCATCTATGAGAGTAAAGGCTTCGCCAGACTTAAACTTTAAAACAGTCACAGCAGTAAGAAACGAAACAAACTTTAACGACTACCTACTTCATTGTAAAAGACATGGCTCCAAATTTTTATAAAATATCCAATTAAACGATTCCAAGCACCGAATTTGTTTTACATTTAGTGTTCTCATAAGACAATTAACGATATCCGCTTCCTTCGGTAGGTCCTCAAAGAATTTGTTCTACAACAATCTGTTCTCCCACTACCAGGAATTGAACCGCAAGTGGGGCGACGTGCGGCAGCTGGTGCCACAGCGTGACGCCACGCTCGCCGCGGAGCTCCGCAAGCAGCAGAACAACGAGACCCTCCGCCGCCAGTTCGCTGAGAAGGCCAACGCAGTCGGGCCCTGGATCGAGAGGCAGATGGACGCCGTCACCGCTATTGGCATGGGTCTTCAGGTAACACTTATTTTTTTTATATCACCCCTAGATTAGATTAAATTAAGCGGCATTTAAATAAGAATAGTCTGAACTGTCAAAACTTGAATCGCATAACAAGTTCAATAGTACTTAACAATGACTTTACAAAACCCATCTTGGTGTTCCAGGGCTCGCTGGAAGACCAGCTCCGCCGGCTGAAGGAGTACGAGGCGGGAGTGTACGCGTACAAGCCACACATCGAGGAGCTCGAGCGCATCCACCAGGCCGTGCAGGAGGGCATGATCTTTGAGAACAGGTGGGCACCACACTATCTAATGGTATCTTCTAAATATATAAAACTCAAAGGTGACTGACTGACTGACTGATATAGTGATCTATCAACGCACAGCCCAAGCCACAGGACGGATTGGGCTGAAATTTGGAATGAAGGTAGATGTTATGACGTAGGCATCCGCTAAGAAAGAATTTTTAGAAATGCCACTTTTAAAGGGGTGAAATAGGGGATGCAAGTTTTACTTCTTAATGCGTGCGAAGCCGCGAGCATCCAGTATAGTCTTATATAAAATTTGTGGCAAAAAGACTGACGATGAGCAGGCACCTATGAACACTTGCAACGGCAGAAGCTTTGTCAGCTCAGATAGATAACAAGTGAGAATGACTGGAGAAGGCAATAGACCCATCATCTAATAAACAGATGCCATAATGATTCTAAAACTGTATAAACAGTTCAAGCTACATTTTAGAACTACGTACATAAAATCAGAATATCATGTCTACCAACACCAGAAATGTATTACTGTACCATGACATGTTTTCCCTAACTTTCCATTGAACTTCCACCAGGTACTCCCAATACACGATGGAGACGCTCCGCGTGGGCTGGGAGCAGCTGCTGACGTCCATCAACCGCACCATCAACGAGGTGGAGAACCAGATCCTGACGCGCGACTCCAAGGGCATCACGCAGGAACAGCTCACCGAGTTCCGCGCCTCCTTCAACCACTTCGACAAGAACCGCACCGGTGTGTTAAGTGTTCAACACTAATATAATAAATCTAAATATATCAAACTCAAAGGTGACTGACTGACTGACTGATTGATATAGTGATCTATCAACGCACAGCCCAAACCACTGAACGGATTAGGCTGAAATTTGGAATGAAGGTAGATGTTATGACGTAGGCATCCGCTAAGAAAGGATTTTTGGAAATGCCACTTTTAAAGGGGTGAAATAGGGGATGCAAGTTTTAATTCTTAATGCGAGCGAAGCTGCGAGCACCCACTAGTCTAATATAAGTAAATCATTACTTCTCGAGTTGTATATACTTCCAAATTACTGAGGGTCGTGCCTCACCACAGTAGGTACTATTTATCCGTAATAGGTATTCTCTTGGACATATGCGTGTATATCGCGGAAGGTACCCATTGGCCTGGGTTTCTTTATCACCGAGATAATTTATAGCTCCTGTATAAAAGTGTTGCCGTAACGATCCCACAGAACAATATACAATTTCACGAGAACAACAAAGACAGGCATACACAGATTAATAAAATAGGAAACTATAATATGAAGTAAAGTGAAACTTTTTGATTCTCATGGGGATTTATAGCGAAAACAATCTACATAATATTTAAACCAACAGTAAAGATTGAAATCCATAATAACCATTTTCCAGGCCGCCTAGCACCAGAAGAGCTGAAGTCGTGCCTGGTATCTCTCGGCTACAGCATCGGCAAGGACAGGCAAGGAGAGCTCGACTTCCAGCGCATACTCGCCGTCGTAGACCCCAACAACTCAGGTAATATGTAACATCATCTTTAACATTATTGGCAGAGTTTAATCTGCGAGATATGTAGCATTCGGATATAAAATTATGTTGATCTTGAAAATAGGAGGTATAAAAGTGTACTTAGTTTACCAGTAGTCCGTTTGAGACTGACTTTGATCTGGCAAATCTCGAAATTTTAAACCACCTGAGGGCTTGGGACGTGACTTTTTGACTGTCGTACGTCTGTTGTTCATAATCAACAGACGTACGACATTCAAAAACAGAAGCGCCAAAATGAAATACCATTTTATCTACCGGCCATAAAGTAACCTAGTTATTTTCCCAATGTTCCAGGCTTCGTATCGTTCGACGCGTTCTTGGACTTCATGACGAGGGAGTCGACAGACACCGACACCGCTGAACAGGTCATCGACAGCTTCAGGATCTTGGCTGGAGACAAGGTGAGACTATCTGCCTCTACTTCAGACGGCTATTGCATTCGAATCATTAAATTTAATCTAAATAATAATTATAGCCCTTATTTTCCCTTTTCTATATATATTAAAGCCATTCACATTACTCAATAAAATCTAAGAAATTTCCATGAATTAACGAATTTTATAGAGGACCTGCTTTCAGAATTATTCTTAGGAATCTTAGTGTATGGTACTTATAAATAAATAATTCCCTCCGCAGCCCTACATCACCGCGGACGAGCTCCGACGCGAGCTGCCCCCCGACCAGGCGGAGTACTGCGTGGCGCGCATGCCCCCGTACCGCGGGCCCGGCGCCCCGCCCGGCGCACTCGACTACATGGCCTTCTCTACCGCGCTCTACGGAGAGACCGACCTCTAAGGTAATAATACTAACTAAAGAACAAACCTACTCGTATTCTTTTTAATCTATCACACAGAAAGAGAAGTGTTTGAGTTCAACAGCTTTGTGCAAGTATAAACATCGAATGACTTAAAGAGATTGCCACTGATAAACAGATATAATATATAGCAAACATACCTCCTAATTAAATGGACTAATTAATATAAAAAATATCTATTATTGGCTTCACTGAGTGAATCCAACTATGTAGATATTATTAGTGTTCATCATCCAAATACAATCCACTGTCACCTTGTTACAATGTTGGTGTATCAAGTAATCATTATTTATTTATCAGCAAACAGGTTTGAACTGAATATAACCAGGATATGATCTTTGTTACTCTTACAATACAATACCGACTATTTCTCTCTGAAATCTCAATTTATCACACATTTTTTGTAGTCAGTTTCTATCTATTGCAACAAAAAATTGTTGAATATTTATCTTGTCGCTCATAACTAATGTTCAAAGCCACAATAATTTCCAAGTGTCACCTTGCAGATTATATTATTTGGGGATCAAAAAATATTTGTATATTTGGCAGTGGTCCAGTGGAGCTGGCCTTCTGCCTGGCTCCCACACTATATGTCTAGTGTATATTTAGCCGCCTGATGATGATCTGTTCTAAATAAGTGTGTGTTAGATCCAGGTCGCGCGGAGAGGATGTCACCCACACCAGTGAAGACGCGCCGGCCTGGCCGCCAGTACAAGCCTGACAACTAACAGCCGGCGCACAACAACACGCAAAGATCACTCCCCTCACATTGGTCTCGCCCTAAACTTAGATCAATGTAACGCGAACGATCTTTGTACTCATAGTATTAGTACTATAAACAGTTAAATATTTATGTGCAATGTTCAAACCAAATACGCCATTAACTCGTACAGTCTCCTTGCAGTTCGGCTCAAGCAGGAAACAACATACAACCTATTTATACTAGGCATTAGGTATTTTTAACTTTTTATATAAAATTCTCAGGGAAGTCACAAAAATATTATTTGTAAGATAAATGGTGCTAATGTTAGGCTTCACTAATGTCTGACACCAAATTAAGACTCATTTGTCATGATGAGAATGTTTTTTTGTTATTTTTTTATTTATAAGCATATTTATACAAGTTCAATTTTTTAATTACTGCCATTAGTAATTATAGAAATTCAATGGTAGACAGTACCTAAACAGTTTTAAGTTGTCTAAATTATAGATGTTGCAGGAAAGTATCACATAAATTATTTATATTCATAGATTGCCATAACTTGCCTGCATCTATTTATTTATCATTTTTATATCATTGTTTGTAAGAGTATTTTGGATTTAGTACTCGAAATAAATGATCTGCCATATTTTTGTCTTATTAGATTGACTGTGTTGTTAATTCAGCACCTTGTGGAGCGGTATGTAGATTAAGAACGGACATGTGCCCAAAAAGTATAATATACTAACTCGAATGTACAGCTAATTTAATAAAGAGCTCTTAAATTAAACAAATGCCTTTTATTTTTTTAAATTTCCTATAGCTACTATGGATTTAAATAACAATAAACATAATCTACAGCCTTGTAGGCATGTTACAACTTCATTTTGCTTAGATCATAACACAAAACCCTAGTTCTATGAGTTTACAAGCACCAGTTTATCCTTCATAGTGGGACAATTTAATAAACCCAAAAAGTAAAACTACCTTTAAGGACTTCCTTTGATGTCAAATCAATGGGTCAATGGAATATAATACAACTTATACAACCAAACAAAATGCAATTCTGTCCCACTTCTGTGATACATTTAACATGAACATTATAAACAACTAAACTCAAATTTAAAATTTGGTGATTGGGAATTTTATGCAATTGAGATACCAATATAGTTCAACAAATAACTAATTAAAACAAACCATATATCCTTATTTCTTCTCTTGTTCTACTTTCTTCTCTTCAGCTGTTAAAAGAGCACTTTTAATGCCTACTTTTTTTAGCTCCTCAACTAATTCTCCTGATTGATGCATCTGCAGCATGATGTCGCAGCCACCAACAAACTCTCCATTGATGAACACTTGAGGTATTGTCGGCCAGTTGGAGTAATCTTTGATACCTGGAAAATAGAATTGATATTGTTTACATAGTTAGTACTTAATTAAATTTCAAAATTAACTACATAACAAGGTGTGACTAAGCAAATTAGTAGCATAATTTTGTACATGAGATAAAATTTAATTCACAGTTGTTATTCAAGTGACCACATCCTATTGTCACAAGAGAATCATAGTACATAATAGAACTCAGGTTACTGATACCTAACTTCACATTCTTCGTTAATAACATACAAACCAAATCTTTTTTTTATCAAATGAGTGTGGCCAACTCTGGTGTCGAGAGTTAATCAAGCCACCCTAAGGGCCTCTGACATGGCTTAATGACTGCCATACTAGAAGCAAACAGCAGGGGAAAAAATACTAGCCAAATATAAGACAATAATGTTACATTGTATTAGGCCTCAAGTTGCTTGTTTATTGTGAGATAATAATATACACAGGGTTGCAAAAACTTAGTTATTATGATTGTAATAACAAAGTGTCTATCCAGTTAGTTACAGACTCTATTACATCAGCTATACAGTTTAATCTAACAAGAAGAGTATAGATAACTTATCAGAATTAAGTGGTTGCTTGGAACTTGGTTTAACTAGACCTAATATATACTTACCTAATATAGACTTTAATCCAAAATATATATTTGATAGTTTTAAGACTTATTCAGTCAAAATATTCTTTATAATAACTGGAGTTCAACCCAAATAGACCTAACCTTTACAGTTACATAAGTTAAAAAAAAGTTTAACTGACTGTTGTGTTTTATGTAGCTATAATTTCCAAAAACCAGAATCTATCTATTTTCAAGGCATGCTTCACTTGCTAATTTGTACTAAAACGCCGGTAAGGAAGTCACGATGACTCGTGAATTTATTAAAGAAAATATACCTTGTCTTAAATTTTCATCTGACAATACATCGTGACTATCATATGGAACTGCGTGCATTCTCATGATTTGGACTACTGCGTTACTGAAACCACATCTTGGCGCGTCGGGAACTCCTTTCATGAACACCACAACTTTGTTATTCTTCACAATATTATCAATTTTCTCTTTGACGGGAGCATCCGCAAAAGTACGACTTGCTAGCTTGAAGGTGTTGTTGCAAATGGGCAAGAAACTACGTCTTATAATGTTGTTCATTTTTAAAAAATATCTAGATAATTTTGCTATTAATTTTAATAAATATCTCTGTTTTGATATAAATTTTACGAATTCGCTCGCTACAATTTTACAGCATGAATGAAATGGAAATTGGAAATGCAAAGGCCACAGATAAAATTAATGTAATGTTATTGTCAATAGAGATGTGTCATTTATTTCAGGTTTGATTTAGTTTTTTTTTCCGAGGTTTTTGGTCTTCGAGCATCCATCAACGGAGTTGTCATGACACTGTCAAGTAATGAGCGTGCGGAACAACTATACCAAGAAAACCTAAGAGCGAAAGAGACAGGCTTAGCATTATGTCTTTGTCTAAATTTCACTTTTTGATTCGTTGGGCGCTACAGTTGGCACAAACATGGCAGTTGCGTGAAAAATATTTTTTGCTTTTATTTGGTGATAACGAGTGCTAAGTGTGAAAAAACTTGATTTACATAGTGAATTATTAGAGAAAATTTCATAGAACATGGTGATTTGTTATGTAAAAGGCTGTAAAAGCCGTAGTGAACGCAAAGAAGAAAATATATCCTTTCATACGTAAGTACGATATTTTTACGACAATGTGACTTGATTACGAATAATTTAGGAGCAATGAGAGCCCTGATTTATTGAAACGCTATTTATATGGGTCATAAATAGTAAATTAAGACTAAAAACATGATTTTTTTTTATGAAATTACTCGGCTAAATTTAAAGTATAGTAAATATGGATTCATGCAACAGGGCGACATAATTGGGAATCTCAAAACATGCACGCATGTGTTCTAGACATTTTGACCAAAACAGTTTGAGAAAAACTCCAAATAATAGATTTTTTATTTATTATCTGCTGTACCCACACTGTATATTAATGAAAATGAGACAAAGGTGATAAATATATTTTTTCATAATTAAAATTAAGTAATTTAGTAAAAATTGTTTCGTAAGTTTTTTCAAATATAAATATAATATTTTGATTCAAATGTCTTAATTACCCACTTTATTAAAATTTAAGTTGAAGGGATCTATACTAATAATTTAATTTTCTACTCGTAATAATCTAGGCTGCGCTGAAATATGATGTTGCTCAAATGGAGACGTGTACGTCTCCTGTTAGGATGAATGTCCCATTCACGTCCAGACAATTGACTCCATTGATTAAAGTTGTGAGTAACAAAATAAATATATGAATTTAGATATTCCAAAGGAAAATTTCGTATCCGAAAATTTCGTACAGTTTTAGTTAAGTATTTTTTGTAAATTTGTAGATATGTTAAAGAAGTTTTTTTTTAATATTCTTACTTTAATCCAGAAAATTAATCAACAAATTATTTTAGCAGTTGGTTATTACTATATTCTTTGTATTTCTATGTAAAAAGTTTTCCTTGAAATAAATATGTATTTTGTTTACAAATCCTTCTGAGTATAATTTATTCCTACATAAATTTTATCGACATAGATAGATAGATAGATAGATAGATAAACTCTTTATTGTAACACACATTGACAAAAAAAGACAAACAGAAACACACAAGACTTAAAAAAAAAATATAGTGCCACAACTGGCGGCCTTATCGCTAATAGCGATTTCTTCCAGGCATAGGTACTGCGTGTGTCATTTTTATTTGAGTCCCTTTTTTAGGTGATACTAATGATTACGTACAACTTTGGTACGTGTGTATGTGTAAGTATGAACAAAAGTAGGGGAATTTTTATGACTCTGGCAGCCCTGAGATTTGTCGTCGTCCCTTTCGGGTATACTAGCTTATTTCGGGTCCTCAGGATGGATGGTTAAAGTTTTTGGTATTATCAATCAGGTCTTATTCGTTCATTTTTAATCTGTTCACTTTTAGTCTGTGATCAGTTCATTCAATTTTTAAAAAGTCAAAAAGTTGATTGCCTGTTCTGGGGTTATTGTTTGAGAAAATATTTATATTTCACTGGAATTCAATATAAAACACTGTAAAATGGAAAATGCTGAAGAAATATTTCACTTTCTTGAAGACTTCTCCAAAAGGAAACCCAAGACTATTCCTCAAGAGCTCAACGAGTACTTGGCGTACGTAGCGCGCACCGGTGACCCTGTCTACCAATGGTCCCTTGTGAAGAGTTTGTTCAAAGAGAAACTGTTGAGCGTCATCACCGATTTCTATGAAACAACCCCAGGCATCGAAATCCCTCCGTATCCTAACGTAGACCCATTCAATTACGATATTATGAAGAATAGCTTATTGGAGCGTCTCGACTCGTTTACGTCTGCACCATTCACTGTACAAAGAATTTGCGAACTACTCACATTTCCACGCAAGCAATATAATCGCATTGACAAGTTTATGCGAGCGATTGAAAAGAATATTCTCGTCGTGAGTACTAGAGAGCCAGGTATACAGCGGCATCCTGAAGAGAACGGCGAAGCCAACGAGCCTATAGTCAACGGCTCTGACAATAATTCTGAATACAATGTGGATGTAGAAATGGAAGATGTAGCATGGAAGGAAAACAATGGCCAACAAACTCACAATGAACCACAACCTAGTTCGTCTGATACCCACATATCCGTAGATGCCATTGAAGCTAGATTAAAAGCAAAAGAAGAATCACAAATGGAAACTCAAGAGAAAACTGCCACTCAGTATGAATCTGTGACTCCTCCGGAGCTAAATGTGACTAATGAGTCACCCGATGACAATAAACCAAGTGACTTACCAAGTACACCCAACTTGGTAACAATAGGAACAGAAGAAAAACCTGAAGAGCCTAAATTGACTCCTCCTCCTGAAGAACCAAAGGTGGATGTGGAAATGAAGACTGAATCAGCTGTAAATACTAATCTAGTGATTCCAGAGATAAGAGTAGATGATGCTGAAATGACTGAACAAAAACTACTTGAGCAAGCTAAGACTGAGAAAGATAAAATGGAGGATGAATCTGAAGCTAAGGAAACAGAAATTTCTGTCTCAGAATCTGAACCAAAATCAGCCCCAGAGACAGAATCCCCTCAGGCCATTGATGAGAGCAGTTCAGATTCCAAAGATGAACCGGAGCATAAACTGTCTGAAGTCCTCACATCTAGCGAGGAAAGTTCTTCTTCAAGTGAGAACACAGACGGCAGCAGCAACTCTCCAAAAACAGATGAAGGCCACATTGACATCCAAGAAGAGTCTAATCAATCAGACTCCAATACTTCTGAGGCTCCAACTGAAGAAGTCACAACTAAACCGGCTGAAGAAGTTGAGGCAGAACCAGTCAGCAAAGTAGACAGTCCTCCCCCTAAAATTGAGTCTGATAACTATTCAATATCAGATGTCAACTCAGAATTAAAGGAGCCTCCTCCAGAATGTAAAATAGTAACTGAAACTGTTGAGGAGACTAAAGAGACCCCACCCACAGAAGAAACTAAGAATGACTCTGAAGAAAAGTCAGAAAATGCTGAAAACATTACTGAAAAAGAGGCTAAAGCTCAGAGTATGAATAGTGAATAAGTAGATTTTAAGACAATTTCAATTTTTGTATCTGATATTTGATAATGGTAAATAAGCATTTATGAAGTTTCCAATTTTTCCACTTGTGTACTTAGACCAATTAATTTGTCTCTTGTAAAACTGAATGAAATGAAAAAAAATGAAACTTGGTTCTATGAAGCATGTTCTTATTTCTAAGTTGTGAAATATGTTTTATGAAGATCAATTAATAGTAAAAAATAGTATTAATTTTTTATTTATCAATGTATGGTAAGAATAAAATACATGTCCTAATTAAAATTGTATTTTTCTTTCACAAATACATCTATGTACTTAATTAGGTATGAACCTCATTCAACATCTTTACAAATATACGAAACAAATACTTACCAATCATACAACCAGTTTGTACTAAATAAAATAAAAAAGTCTTTATTTTCTATCACAATTATCACTTTACTTTCAAATTTAAATCCATAACTAAGAAAATGAAACCTTGCCATTGCAAATTCTTCAACAATAGTAATTATATTTTTGAATTGTACACAAAATATTTTATCTATTTCAATTGTTTAAGACATGCATTAGAACTCTTAATTTACAATAATAAAATATAAAAAGAAGGGAAGAAAAACTTAACATACTACTTCTAACTACGACAAAAAAGGGGCACTTAGAAAATCTTTAGAAAAGCCTAAAGATAATCTAAGTGCTCGAGCCCACTAACAGAGGGCAGCGTGCCCAGCATACTGGCCGCATTACCACGCTGGATGGCAATGCTGATACGTTGAGCCAGAATAAGGCCAGCATTTTGGTCATGCGTCGCGTCAACCAAGCGCTCCGAGAGGTTTTGGAAAATAGTATGGGCTCCCAGACCCCACGGCCCCTAAGTCTCGGCCGAGTTTAGCATATTTGCGTCTCTTGTGTTGCTCGGCAATAATAGCCGCCGCTCCAGCCCGACACCGTGTCAAAGACAGATGAGACAGCGCCAATGTGTCGACGCAAGTTGCGTCCCACACAAGGGGCCGACCCAACTTCCAGGGCACAAGAGTCATACCGTCAGGTCTTTTCCCATCATCACGTGCTAGGCCGCTCGGTTCGAGCATAGCTGCAACATTGGCAGTGGAAAAAGCCCTGCGAATGATGTCGTTCAGACTAGCGTGGCGGCTAATGCCCGAGCTGGTCGACATCAGTACCACACTGGCAGCGCTGCGGCTCACAGCTCATCGCACCCAAACGCAGGCTAACCGCGAGTCTAAAAGCTGCCGGGTCTAAAAGGTTTCCTTTCAGACATGCATAATTTCATTTAAATACACTTCACTTCTTTCAAACTTAGAATTAGGGCCTGCTAAAAGCATGTTGCCACGGGACTTACCTACCCTATATTAGGTAATATTAGTTTTCCAGTTATTATTATTGTAGGCTTTAATCGTAATAGGCAGTAGATGGGTGATATTTAGAGACTCTTATATTCTTCCAGAGGTATTCTGGGGTACAAATAGTTCAGACAGAATTAACATTCAATGAGTAAAATAATTGTGTAGGTAACAAAATAAAAAACCAAGGTGTAACAAAAAACGAATTTATTTCAACAAGTCTAAATTCATAAAACTTCATTTACATAATAAAAACACATTTTTATTTGAAATTCATTACTTACTATTACACTCTGTCCTATTCTAATACAACTTTAATAATAATATCTATAATTACATTCTATCATAACACTTGCGTCTTTCAGTCATCACATTTTATTATGCCCATGCTAAGAGCTAAAATTACACTACATAGAATGAAAATTTATTTTTTATGTTTTGAGCCAAGAACTTTGAGTTCGTTTCTCAAGATTTTTCCGGCTACATTTCTTGGGATAGCATCTAGGAAGACTACACCTCCTTCTAGATGTTTGTATTTGGTTAGCTTGGTAGCAACACAGTCATAGACGTCTTTTTCTGTGAGTTTGTGCTTTGGTTTTAGTACTACAAACGCTTTAGGTATTTCTCCTGCTAAAGCGTCTGGTACTCCCACCACTGCCACATCAGCTACTTCTGGGAGCTCCATTACCACACTCTCCAATTCTGTTGGTGATACCTGAAACAGAATACAGATTTGTTTGACCTTTTTTAAATTGGTTTCTAATGGTATTTTTTATGAGCATTATAGACTCATGCAGTTGGGATTGTACCAGTAAAACCTGTACACATTAAAGGCGTTAAAAGACAATTCGTGACGGAACAATTACTAAAGTATCAGCGAACTATTTATGTGATATAATAAATCAAGTTTCATACGAGTACGAGGATGAACCTGGGCGCACGACAGTCGACAATGTATAATATATCTGCTCATATAACTCTCGCCATTTATTCATGCTGCGGAGGAGCGTGACTCCTCCCCATTTCGGATTTCCCCAAATGGGGAGGAGTCACGCTCCTCCGCAGAATACCGTACCGTACTTAAGCACCGTCACACTCTCAGTTACATAGATGAGTACTCTGTTAAGTTATACGCTCAGGCCACTCAATTACTAAGTTTAAATTAATTAAGCCAAGTTCTCACCTGGTTCCCCTTAACCTTGATAAGCTCCTTGGTCCTGTCCACGATGTAGAAGTACTGGTCGTCGTCGTAGTACGCCACGTCCCCGGTGTGAAGCCAGCCCTCCGAGTCCACTGTCTCCCGCGTGGCCGCCTCGTTGTTCCAATAGCCTTTCATTACCTGGAGATACCATGTATTTTAATAGATATTTGTTATATTTGGGTGATCAAAATGATAAGGTTATGATACCGCCACAATATCATTATCATCATCAGCCTGTAAAGTTATCACCCACTGCTGAGCATAGGCCTTTCTTCTAGTACTCCTCTCGTCCCGCGCCTTTGCAGATTAAATCCAGGTGCTCCCTGCGGTTTTTGTAAACGTCATCAAAAAAGTAAAAAAAAAATGAATGGTCTTATCGTTCTGATTTAGCTAGAGTAGAACCAAACTTGTGCAAACCTGTAATACTCAGGTAGATTTTATTTCTGACAGTTTGCTGGTATAGGTTTGTCCAAGAATTACTCGGTAAGAAAGAGTGATACGAAGATAAGCATTTTTAATTATAGCTAAGTATATTTACTTTAGTTTGAATTATTTTTTTTCTAGAATTGAGTTGTACAATAATTTAATATTTTTTGTTTTGCAATAATTATTGTATTTTATTTTATTGTACTATTATTTTTAATTTGATTATTATTTTCTGGAGTATTTCTGTGACGTGTATCAAATATTTGATATAAATAAATTACTATGACTACTATGACTATGACTATTACCTATTTAAGGAGCAGTTCAGATTTTGACAAAATCGGTTTAGGAGTTAGGTTATGGAACATTTTTAATAAGTAGATAACTACAGATTTCAAATTTGTTTGAAACTTTTCAACGACATTCTTAGCTCTTACCTGCGGTCCCTTCAACAGGAGTTCTCCAGACTTGTGTGGTCCCAGCATCTCCCCGGTGGTGAGCGACAGGACCCTGGCCTGCGTGCTCGGGATCAGCTGGCCGACGGAGCCTATCTTGTTGTACGGGTAGATGTAGGGAGTCATCAGAGTGACCGGGGAACTCTCCGTCATTCCGTACCCTGGCGAAATATAAAAACAAGATAGATAGATTAATTCTTTATTGGACTCTAAAACAAGATACAAAATAAGGAAAAACATATTTTAAATCGAATGCCACTTATTGTGGCTTTATATCCTTAAAAGTAGGATGATGTAAGTTTGGCGTGCCTGTGTCTTTGCCTGTGACACGAACTCAATCATTCATAATTTTATATTTTTTTAAATCGTCTTACCTTTTTGGAACGCATCTCAATAAAAAAACAATTATATCTTGTACAAGCCCTGTAGAATTTATGTAGGTAAGTGTTCAAATAGGTACTTATGTGAAACACAAACCAAGACACGGGATTTCTATCTCTTGACCCACTTTTTTTAAATTATTACGCCCAATCTTTACCTTGCAGCAACTTGATCTGATCCTTAGTCTTGTCCACTTTAAGCAGGAACTTCTCCAGCATGCTGTCGGTGGTGGGCGCGGCTCCAACCATGATAGTCTCCACCGACTCCAGGTGCTCCTTCTTCACCATGGGGTGTGTGGCGAGGAAGGCCAGCAGAGAAGGGACCACGAACAGAGTGGTCGGCTGGTACTCTTCTAGACATTTGACGTAGTCCTCGGAGGTGAATCTGGAAAATATGAATTTATAATGGACTAATGTGTTTAATTCTGCGGGAGGAAAATTTCTGAGAAAGCCGTCCGATAAATCTAAGGATATTAGAGTCACCCATGGAAAACTATGTGTCTATCCAAAAACGTCCCTAATAAATGATTCTGAAATAATTAAGTAATAATAAATAAATAGGTATTTTTTATTCTTAAATAATGAAGTATTTTGAGCCGAAACCGGAGAGGAATTCTTCGAGTACATGTCATATTATCTATTATATCTAGAATAATTAAGTAAGTCAAATACATAAAAAACATACCTAGGCATGGTAACTACATGGTATCCTAAAGACAAGTTGTAGTTTAGGACTCCGTTGAATCCGTAAATGTGGAAGAATGGAGGCACCGTCAGGATCACGTCACCCTGACCTGGAAAAATAATAAATGTAATATGTAAGTAAAAATCACATACGTATTTATTTATCTCTCAATCGGTCTCCAATGAACATCATTTACAAATCTACAGGTTGTAGTTTTACAAAATTTCGATTTATCATAGTGGCATTCCATTTGGGAAGCTGTTTGTCATGGCACGTCACTCAGAGCCTTGGTACGGATTGAAGAGTTGCATAGGTTTTTCGATACACATAAGCCCTTTTTTAAAAGGGTAATAGTATTCTTTGCATGTGCAAAGAATACTATTACCCTTTTAATAATAATGTGTACCTACTTATGTAAGTAGGTACACATTATTCGATAAAAAATCTCTCTTCACCCACCTTTTTTCCCTTCATACTTCATTATCTTCGGACATTGGACCTGCTTCAAGTTACAAACGAGGTTCTTATGTGTGAGCATGACTCCTTTAGGCATGCCCGTGGTGCCGCTGGAGTAGGGTATGAGGCACACACTGTCGCTGTCTACGTCGGGAATGTCAGCTTTGTGGTCCGCCATCAGCAGGGATTGGAGGCCGTAGACATCTGCAAAATGAAAAAAGGCGATATCAAAATCATATAAACTAAAATAAAATAGAAAATTTAGTTCCAAAGAATTTAATTTCTTACTCTTTTATAACAATTTCATTTTGATTATTATTGATAATCCTATATATGGAAAGGGCTATGCTTGGAGTTTCTCTTAGGGATCGTATCCGAAACGAAGTAATTCGGCAGAGAACTAAAGTCACCGACATAGCTCAACGCATAAGCACGCTGAAGTGGCAATGGGCCGGTCATATTTGTCGCAGAACCGACAACCGATGGGGTAGGCGAGCTCTGGAGTGGAGACCGCGGCTCGGCAAGCGTAGTGTAGGGCGCCCTGCCACAAGGTGGAGCGAGGACATCATGAAGATAGCAGGGAACAGGTGGAGACGAGAAGCACAAAGTCGGGCTGAGTGGCGTGCCTTGGGAGAGGCCTATGTCCAGAAGTGGATGACCGTGGGCTGATGATGATGATGATGATAATCCCATCCCACTATTCCACGAATATTATAATGACGAAAGTTTGCGCGTGTGTGCGTTTGTATTAAATTGAATGTTTGATTTTATAGTTTTGTTATTGTATGACATGCGTTATTTATATCTACATCCAACTAACAGAATAGAATACATTCTGAATGCAAGAATTAATATCAACATATAAATATAGTACTACATATTTCCTGGTTGCAATCTTTGGCTCAATTCCACCGCAAACCTGTGTCTATGATGATTCTTTAATTAAATCAGATAGAAAAAATACTTCATTATTATATATTTAACTGAATAAAACTCGTCTCTTTTATATGCACAGTATCATCCTATCGCCCTATACTATAGAAAAAAAATACTAATTTCGTGCCTATTAAAATGATTAAACTTATTGACCGTAATGATTGCTTTGGGATATAAAAAGGGGGTTTTCTTTGGGGGAGGCATATCTACAAGAGGTCGTACAAAGGTTGATGATCATATAATTAAGTAGGTACTTAAAATCCACACTTACTTTGGTCCTTATCATCCTCTCCGCCGACCCAAATAGTCCCCTTATAGTCCTTGAGAGACTTGGAGACTTCTGCCGCGATGGGCATAAACAGCTCGATGGTAGCGATGCACTTTACTTGGCAGTCGGCGAACTGGCGGCGGACCTCCTCTGCGGATGGAAAGGATTATTGAGATAAGGATAAACATGCTGAACCAACATTTATTTTTAGATCTTTGTTGTATCAATCATATTATTAGCGAATAAATACATTTTTAATTGATTTGAATAAAAAAGATGTAGATATGGTGTTTAGGATGGGTCTATTTTCGTGTCCACGTTGTTTTGTAATTAGTAAAGGGATAGATTTAAAGGTAAGGCTACACAACTTTGTACAGTTTTCAATACCTATGCAATATCCATTACACATAAATAGACATTACCTACCTACAGTTTGGTAAAGTTCAATCTCAAAATGAATCAGCTAAGCTTTAGGAAGGAGCTTTAAACTCTGAAATCGAATAGACTTTCCAGTTCTTCTAATTTGAGTGGCAGTTCCTTTCTATCATAGATTATCTCTTCTTCGTTCACATTGTCCTTTCAGCACAGCTTCAATTTAGCGTTTTGTTTTCGAGTAAAAACGTTCAGAATTTGGGAAACAGTGGTGAAACTCTAGTGGTCCAATATGTAAGGGCCATGCGTAAATAATACATAGGTACTTTGTTTAATAGTCTAACTGCATTATCTATTTCGAGCCCTACTAGTTATCTCAGTGACCGAGCTATGGCCTACAATGTATCTATAACACGTGGGCTTGTCTGGTTGTGAAACGCAACTATTTCGGTGCCCGCCGACCATTGGCTAGCGGGGAGGCGTGGCAGCGTATCAGAACTCATTACAATTGTTATCGTTATAAAGTACGAGAGTATAGAAGGATGTAGTGGTCATTAGGTTAACTTCACTAGTCGTTTGTTAATTTTCTAGTCATGAGTCAATGGAGTTTCTACTAAGTTTACTTTACTCCTTGTTGTTTAGTTATTTTTTATGAAATGCGTGTAATGTTTTATCTCATTGTTAAACCAATAACATTTTAAACTAAGCTTATTTTCGTGTCAAAGCGTTGCAATTTAACGTAGAATGACGAGCTAAATATGTAGGTACATAGGTAAATAAGTAATTCAAATCTGTTTATTTTATCGGTGGTGTTATGTATTGCAATCGTTTTCATAAGATAATAAAAAGATAAAATTTCCCATTAATCCTTACTTGATTTAGATAAATAAATAAGTCGATAAACAATGTAAATATTTCAGGACACATCACACAGCGCCATCTAGCCCCATGCTAAGCTTACGCTCGAGTCACGGGTACTAGATAACAGATATAATACATACATACTTTTCTTTCGTAAATACATACTTATTATACATAGAAGCGACCAGACAATAGTTAGTAACTTTGTATACAGGTAACTAGGTAAAGGATATAAACCTACATATTTACTGGTAATTTGCACGCGACTGATACGAGTAATAGCAGATAACAAACGTGCAAAGTGCAGTTCGACTCACGTGGGTCTGCTCAGCTGATAGACGCACCTAGCTAATTATAGTATAGGTATGTAGACTAATGAGACTACATCGAGACTGGTAGCTCTATTTGTTACATTCATGCTCGTATTCGTAGTATTGTAAAGTGAAGTTTTGTGAATATGTAACTATAGGTAGGTATGTGAGTGTTTTGGTAATTCATTGTTTGTGTCGATATTCTTAAAGCTAAATTTACCTGATAAATGAAGCGCCCGTAGCGCAGCTAGCGGAGGCAATCGCATGCGATTACCAATGTTAAGCAAAGGTCGACGCGGTACAAGAAGTGGCATTCCATTTTGGGCGCTTCCGTGGGTCAAATGACACGTTAAATTGTAGGTCCCGGCTGTTTGTCTAGTTCGGCAGTCGTAAAGCCATGTCCCAGAGCGGCATGATTAACTCTCGACACCAGAGTTGGTTACTCTCATTCGATAAGAAGAAGAAGAAGAAGACCTGATAAATTCCGTTTAAAGACAGTCGTCAAACAGCTTGAACAAAAAAGTGTGTGTCACTCAGCCTCAATATTAAAATATAAAAACAAGGGAAGAAAAACTAAACATACTACTTCTAACTATGTACTACATAAAAGGGGCACTTAGAAAATCTTTAGAAAAGCCTAAAGCAACAGTCAAGCCTAGTCTCAATTAACCTACATAATAAAATTAGTTTCAGATACTCGATATAGGTATTTATTTTATGAAGAAACATATTTTTTTTTACTTGGACTGAACGTCGTCACCGCCAAAGCAGTAAAGTAATTCATTCTTGTACGAAAATTATCGACCTCATATTAACTTTCAACAAAAGTGGACACAGCACAATATGAGGAAAAACAAGGTTTATTATGAAAGGGCATTTACCTTATTCCCCTTAAATTAGGTCAATAAACTTGAACAAGAATCAGTGACGTGCGATTATTTTTAACTGAAATTGGTTTGCCCTTCGCCATAGTTTGCCTGATGGTAAGCAAAGGCTATGGCCTAAGATGGAGCGTGCTATATTATATTATGCTGCACACGGTTTTCATAGTTTGATATTCTGAACTATAGGCACCTATAGGTAAGTACTTGTACAATCTATCAATCATTAAATTACAAGATCAAGGAAATTGGACTTTGAACAAAACGTAGTTCCTATCTAGGAACAAGCATTACACATAATTTTGTATGTATAGCCCTAATATAGATTACAGGTGCATACTATTTAATCGTGGGTTTTATTTGTTCAAAGTACAAGTTACAGTTTTGATAAAAAAAATCAGTGATAAATAGATTATAACGGAAACAGAAGATAAATGGATTATACCGACATAGGTAATGCGGGCAAAGCGTTTTATTATATGGAATTCGTAAATTTGTATGTCATAACTGCAAAGAACATACGTCTCTAGGAAACACCTATATAGTAGTTGTTCCGGGAATATGTTTGTTAGGTAAGGATATCCCTTTATGAAGATATCCTATCTCTTGCTATTCTGATCTTTACTAGCTGTTTCCTGGGTATATTTTTGCTTTATGACATAATATACAAGTATTTTTTCAAGAGGCTACAGGCTACAGAATAAGACTTGTCCCGGTTTTTAGAACTACAATTAGTTTCATTCTCCTATTAAAACAATTTACATGCGCTGTCTTTGGGTATATTGCAAATGTTCAGTCCATGACAGTGCGTAAGAAATTGATAGGATGGAGAATTCAACTTGAGACTTTCTATTAACCTATTTTAGGGCACGAGGGAATACATGAACATGAACATGAACATAGGTACCGCACCCAGCCAGGACAAGCCTGCTCCGGTCAAACCGGCATACCGGGGGGCACGAGGTTGTGGAGCGTGGTTTTGTGCTAACGCTCCGGGATGGTAGTCGACCGGCTATGCAGCCAGACGCCGATTTGGAGAAGGTTGTCATTAAGGATAGGGATAAGCGTTAGTAAAAAATGGTGTTCGTTGATTATTGAGTTGACCCATCTTGGGGTTTGTTAGTGTTTGGCTTTGCAAGCACTATCTTAATACGTTCGCTGTGTAATGTTAGTCCTATTGTGAGTAATCATAACCGCGTCGGGTGTAGTAGGTGGATCTTAAATGTGGGTCGAATAGATCCTATGTCGCTAAGGGATTGTTCTTGTGTCATCTGACGGCCTTTCCTGGGGTATGGTTGGTGCCTGCCTGTTGGTATGTCGTTCTGTTTCCTCATCAGATTCGCTGTCGGTTTCTGCCATCTTATAGATCTCCCTGGCAGCTCTTATAAAGTCTCCTTTGTTTTTCGCCATGTCCTGCCAGTCAGATGTTTTCCTGGGGTCCATATCATGAGATAAAGAATCCTTCCACGTATAGTTAGGTCTACCAACTTTAAGATCTTCCGTTGCTTCGATCTCTTGCAAACGGCGCCGGCACTCTTTAAGTGTATTTCTAGCCTCTATATCTTGAGGGTGATGCTTATAATGGAACTTCGCCTTCTGTAGGTTTGTAATTGCCTCTTCTCTAGCCTTAGAGTACCTACTTTCATGTTTGATAGTCTTATTGGCCGCCATCTTCATGACGTTTGTTATCACTTCCCACGATAGCGGCTCTTTTCGGTTTTCGCCGTTCCTGCTCTTTTTGGTTTCCTCTAATAAAGTTTCTTGGTTTTTTTTTCGAGTGGTGTTACTTTGAAGCATCTCGTAGTTTAGGGTTTTGTAGTCAAACTCGTTCGCAACGTTGGCCCTGGTTAGTCTTATTGGAGGTCTCGTAGAGTCCCTATTGGAATTTAACGTGAGGGCAGGGCGACCTAACTTTGAACAAAAACGCGCCACGCTATCAAAATACGTTCGCAGCGCAGCGTACGTTCGTAACCTACGCGCAAGCCAAATTGATATTTAACGTTTCGATTTACGGTTCATATTTCACTGCATACAGTTCGAGTCTCTCAAAGTTATCATGGTTGCCATTAGGAATGTAGATTTAGTACAATAATAAAATTGTATTATTTTAGTGTTTATACTTAATCATCAGTGAATTATATTTCGATAAATTAATACTTTATCAGTAATTATTTTTTGTGTTATTATAACAAAGTATGTATTAACAATTTTTTTTTTCTAAAATGTTTACTAAATTAATCCTGTTTTTCTCGAATTCAACTATAAATTGCTTATTTAAGTAGCTAGATATACCTATTGATACAATACAAACAAATTTTTCATACTTTGGGGAGTGATGTGCCGTTTGACCCACGACTGTCGATCGTACTTTACTGTGCCCTCCGCTCGCTGCGTGTTCGGAACAGGGAGATAGGTTTCTGTTGTATTATTTATTCTGTGGTGAGGGGCTTCAGGTTTCCCCATATGATTCTATGGTCAGATAGGATTGTTTTTTCACCTTTGATGTAATTAAAGATCTGGTTGTTTTTGGCATCTGTCATTATATGGTATATTTGCGATGTTTTGTTTCCCAACGTCCAAGTCAGTTTACAGCTGCGCCGGCCGAATGATGTGTCCAATCGGAGATTTTCCCGTTTCGTTACTTGTTTGGTGTGGGAGATTTTTGCCTCTTTGATTTTTATCGCGAAGTTCATGTGTATCTGTGAGTCCTATGTGGGCGTTGAAGTCACCTAGTATGATTGTTATTGAGTTTCCTTGGTTTGTTCTTGGTCAGTTGTAGTAGCCGAGTCGCGTCGTTTGCTGCTGGTGACGTTGAATTGGGCTTGTGCGTTGTAGTAATAAATAGAGAGGCTCCACTGCTTGTATCTATTGAAGCAACCATATTGTTTGTGTTTGCTTTAGTCCAGTTCAGCCTTAGGCCGCTGCTTTTTCTTATGAGAATAGCTTGGCCTCTTCTGTTGTTGTTTCCGCTTAGGTGCCACGTATAGTGACTAGATTCGTAGGTCCCGGATTTTAAGTGAGTTTCCTGTAGGCAGGCAATATGGATAGATTTTCCGTCTAGAAACTCGTCAATCTCTCGTTTTTTAGTCAACGTTGCGGCGCCTCTAACATTCCATGTGGCAATGTTTATGTTTTCATTTACTACCTGTTTTTGTTGTTTGGTGTGGCCTGGGGCGGGCAAGTCTGTATCCGGACTCATCTGGTATTCTCCTCTGGGGTGCTGGTTCCAAGACTAAGGTCATTTTGCGTGGTGCTTGTACTTATTACTCCTAGGTGATTTTCAAAGCAATCAAAGTGGTTCCCCGTAATTATTAGACCTATGCTACCTGCGGTGTCGTTTGGTGCCTTAGGAGAGAAACATACTGTTTCTTGTAGCGGGGTTTTTTTGAGAGATTTTGACGTTAATACTATAATATTTCGCTGCCGCTATAAGTATGTCTGTGCCGCCCCATGTGCCATCTTGGTATTGTGATAGAATGTAGTTCCTGATTTGTTCGCTTTGTGCTGAACTATCTAGATTACTTCTGATCGCTAGGTACATATGTGGATCGTTTTGGTTTTCCTCAACGTGGCGTGCGAGGTCTCGTCGAATGTGTTGGTGGTCAAAGGTTAGGCCATACAAGTCGTTAATTTGGTGGGCTATAAGCGCGATACAAGCAGTTGCCGTCTCCTGGTATTTTTATATATAGGGTCCCTATTTCCATATCGGCTTTGTGCCTTACCGTGGCGGTATCGCAGAGGACGGGTTGTCGTGGCTAGCTCGTGATATCTTTCAGGTATGCGCGTGCTTGAGGCTGTGAAGGAAGCTTATAAATTCAAATTCAAATTCAAAGCATTTATTAGGACACACAGGACACAACAATATATACATACAAAAGTTAACAACAGTTAGAATATAAAGGTATTATGTTACATTGATGTATCCCGTGCGTCAAAAAAGGTCATACCTCAGCATTAATGCTGCAGATTGCTCTGCAGCGCTGATTTTCAGGTATGACCCTTTGAGACGCGCGGGGTCAAGAGTTGAATAAGAAAGTTAACAAATATAAAAAGAAGTAAAAAGAGAAAATAGATGAAGAGTATACAGAATTAATAACATGAAGCTGATATGATTACATTTGAAAGATACATACAATTTAAATATAACCTAGTAAAGTAACGGACACACAACGTGGTAATTAACAGTCAAGAACGAAAGTCATTGTCAAGATTTGTATTGTAGGTTTAAAGGTAAACAAAAGTAGCTAGGTCACCAAATGCTGAAAACTAGAATACATATCTATTAAAAATGAGGTTTAATGAGTCAGGTGATTGAGGAACACCCGATGCAGAGGGAGGAGCGATAACAGTAGAATAGCTAGCTGCTAGCACTCCTCTGCAGCTCCATCAGGTATCTCTTATACCTGATACGAAAACAAAACTTGCTCTGTAGATTACGAATAGGAGGAGGTATGCTATTCCAGCATTTGGTGGCATTAAAATTAAAACTACCTCGAAAGGCTGCACTGCTATGTTTAGTTGTACGGAGTAACAATTTACGTGTATTCCTATGAGAATAGGGGTTACTGTCACACACCCAAACTAGTTTACAATAGAGGTAATGTGGTATCTGATACTTGACTACACCAAATAATAGTGTTATATACTATGTATTACTTATTAGTTAACTGGTATATCATGCACTATACTAGTTCCCTTTTGCCTTTAACGGAAAAGGGGAGTAAGTAGCACTCGAGTGAGTACTTGGGTCTCGTCTAACAACTCTAAGTACTTGCACTTAATACCTGCTGTTTATTTGGAATAAGTCTATTAATTACGCTTTATGTACTAGTGTGTTATGTGTATAAAACAAACGTCTGGGCTTTATTGTACGTAGAAAAAATGACTACAATTATAAGTAAATTTTGAGCTATGTTTAACAAAGGATGACCCACCCGACAATAGAGCCTCGCAGCTGTGGAAATTAGCAGATGATTTTAAGAAGGGTTTTTTTTTTGGTTGTATTGTTAATGGTCTAATTTATTGCTTAGTTTTACGCGTCGGTATTTGTTTTGGGAATGGATAGCGTAATATTTCACGCGCCTTTTTAAAATCTTAAGTTATTGTCCAAACGGGCCTGCAGATGTGTGTAGTTTTTACTCGTATTTAGGCTTTTGTGTTTGCCTTGGGAAAGTAGATTGTCTGTGTTTTCGCATACGTTACGAGTAATTACGTCCGTGGTATGAGATCGCGTAATCTAGTCTACCCTTGTAAATTTAGCAGGTTTTTACTGCAGTTTGTGTAAATATGTATTTAGAAATCGGATAAGCTAGTTACGCGTAGGTTTGATCTATAAGTAACCGATGTGACCGTACGGTGTTGGTTGCTGGTATGGGCTGCTTGAAAACAGACTTGTCCCTCGTGGTAGACGTCTAGACAATATCCTAGGATATTGAGGAAGGAGAGACCGAAGAAAAGGGGTTTAGACCACGTGTGGCTAATATGGAACAAGCTCACCGAGTTTTCCTTTTGTTGGAGTGGGTTTCCCCGCGCTGGGCGCTGGTACCGGTGGCCTCTGATGACGGGTCACGTACACTGGTTGTCACTCACTGATACATGAAAAGATTATAAACACGCGTTGCACGGCACTTGATTATAGTCACTTTTCGCGGGGCCAGGGAATTGATTTGCTCGCAGCCATTGCGCTAGCCGCTGGCAGATGTTGTGCCTATTGTTTACTGGATCATTTGTATTGACGAGGCTCTATTGACCGTTCCCGAAAGTGACCGCTCGTCACGGCGTCCAAGACGAGACTCAACCTATTTTAGGGCACGAGGGAATACTGTAAATTATTACTTTTTGGAATAAAATAACTATAGAATCAACGATCATACTCTAAACACAAACTTCACCGGATCTACTAATCGCTCTCTCAACAGGCGTGGGGAAGGTAAAAGCAATTGTGGTGACATCAAGGTAGGTTAGGTACCCATTTATCTTGTGATATACCTACATATTTTTAAGGATTGCCTATGATGTATTGTGGAGATGTCATAAGCAAGAATAGTTATCAAGCAAAAAAACAGAACTATGTATACGCTTTTCCAAAACATAGCAGTAGCCATAAACTGTTTAAATGTGCATACAGTCAAAATCTGTTATAGCGACATCGAAGGGACTACTCATATTCGGTCGTAAAAACCGATAGTCGTAACAACCGGTGATATATTTGAGGTACAAGAGAAAGTATTTTTTAATTGATTAGGTAGTATAATTGAATGTGTAGGTACATACAACAATTCACATAGATGATGATATGAGACAATATTAATCATTTTTATGTATTCATAAAATATGTAATTTTAGTCTGTTTGGAACACTTTTGTCGGCGTATGAATTTTGTAGTTCACGTTGAATTTTAATTAGTGTATTGTTATACAAAATTACAGTCAAAAAGTGTTTGAATTTGTTCTCTCTCTTTCCAAATGGTTGAAATTGTCGAGTATGATACACCATATTCTTTGGCCAAGTCTTTGTTTGAAATCCCGCTCTTTAGCTTTGATATAATACGCGATTTTTCTTCGATATCGATTTGTTTTTCTTTTCGACATGTTAAAAGATTCACAATTAACTCAAAAATATTCTTTGATGGGTCTTGTGTACAGATCTGACTGAACAGATATGAGAAAGCGGACTTTGATTTTATTGCTTGCACGTGTATTTTGTTTCAGAGAATTACAAAAGACCCTAAACTCGACATGTTTTTGTTTACTTTTACGATCTTAATAGCCACTGACCAGATGTGGACACCGTTGCCTATTCAAATTGATTACAATAAAACTGGTCGTTCTAACAGATACAATTCTCCGAAAATATTTGTTAAATAAAAAAGCAGTATTTTTTATAAGGCGATCATATGGCATTCAGTCGGGACCTTTACCATTCTATTACCGTGATTTTGGTCAATATAACCGGTATGTTGTTTTAAACGATGTCGTCGTAAACGGTTTTAACTGTAATTGATGTAGTTACCTACAGATCTTATTTTGAATATTTTCCAACAAAATTTGACTCGACTACTACCAGATCCCATGACTCAAGCACTAACACGGTAAGCTTCTGCAATTTGGCAGGATCAACCTAAAGCGATTTTCGAACTTAGTTTCGAAAAATACTAAGACTAGTACTAATAGTAAACATACCTGCAGTATACAGAGGATTAGCAAAGGTGACAGTGATTCCAGCTCTCATAGTGCCATGTACTAGTACAGTAAACTCCGGCAGATTAGACAGGATCGAGTCAAACCGATAGTCTCGTGCCAAAGCTTAGAAAAGATCTAATCGTGTAACTACTAGTAACAGAACTGACCTGCAGTATACAGAGGATTGGCAAAGGTGACAGTGAGTCCAGCTCTCATAGCGCCATGTACTAGTACAGTAAACTCCGGCAGATTAGACAGGATCGAGTCAAACCGATAGTCTCGTGCCAAAGCTTAGAAAAGATCTAATCGTGTAACTACTAGTAACAGAACTGACCTGCAGTATACAGAGGATTGGCAAAGGTGACAGTGAGTCCAGCTCTCATAGCGCCATGTACTAGTACAGTAAACTCCGGCAGGTTTGGCAGGATCAGGCCGATGCGGTCTCCTGGCTTCAGTTTGAGTTCGGCGAGCAGGCCGGTGGCACAGCGCTCGATCATCATGCGCATCATGCCGTAGTCGTAGCCACGGCCTGATGTGCCGCATGTCTAAAGAAATAAATAGGTATGTTAGGTTGGACTTTAAGTCGATTGTAGGATCTCATAAGGTTGTAACCGATTTTAATTATGAAGTTGTATGCAATTAACAAAAGAAGGCGTGATGGGATGGGAGTAAATAAACAGATTCTAGTCGTTCCTAATTTACAAAAAATAGATATAGGTATGCGCAGAAAGCAAGCTGATATTGAAAAAATACAATGCACTTGTAATGGCATGTTCAGTGTTGTTAATTTGGCCCTGTACGTACACATATGTACAATCAATGTACAGTATTATAGATCCTTGTATTTTTGTACATTAGTCACCAAGCCTATGTGTATACGGAATGAAGTGCAATCAAATTTCCGAATAGCAACCGACTTCCTAACTGAGATCCTTACAAAAACCTCAACCTAATTCCAGTCGCATTTGAAAGTTGTCCTGTGGTTCCGGAACCGGTTACCGAACCTCTTTCGATATGGAAGTTCAACTTTGGACTTTGGACCCATGCATGCACTCTTATACCTCGTCAATATGCTTGGCGAATAGACGCCGAACAACAAGATAGTCGACGCGGCATTAAAATAAAATAAAAAAAAAAGATTATTATTTGTGAACAGGTAACTGTAAATCAATTTAGTGTTTTTCTGCCTTCTACTGTAGTATTGACTATGTTGTAGAAGATTATTTAAATGAGCGGAACAGCCTACACTATCAATAACAAGAAATTGGACGCCATATTGTTTCGATGGCATCTATCCATTTCCACTCTCTTATTGTTGGTACCTAGAGTTGGATGTATGTTTTTCAAGCGTGTGGGTGCATCAGTGCATACAAAGTTCAAAGTCCGATATAGATAGGTATATAACATGACTATCTTGAATCATTTTGGGCACCTTGTTTATTGAGGAAGGTTTAATATTAATAAAACCATTTGGTCACCGGAAAAATAAAGTACCTAATAAGAATAAAAAATACCCTTGGATTAATGTGTTTACCTAAAGGGATACAAAATTAGTAAAATAGCTAGTCCATATTAATAGTTTTACGCCAAAAAAGGCGACAATCACAAAAGGTTCATAAGTGTCAGGTGAATATACGGCTCAGTTTGAATAAATAAAATCATGTTTTTATATATGTATGTATAAATAACCATTTGTTAGCATCCACATGATAAACGATTAACTGGTGCTGATAGCTCTGCGCCTGGACAAGATCGAAACTAAAAAGTTTCAAGTAGGATAGTTATAGTTTAAAAGATATTTTATATGTATGTGGTTAAAGTGCTGCTAGTATTCGCGAGCAGTTTAATTGTGTGAACTCTAAAAAAATCAACCAGAGTCGAGATTCGAAAGTTATCGTGAGGTAATATCGGACTTTGGACTTGAATCTTTTCTTGTAAACGTCAAAGTCCGGGCTGTGATATTGAAATAACTGCGGGGAAATATTTGGCACAACAACCGGTCTTGGGAAGCGATAACATATTATTTACTTGTAAACAACACTGAATAGGTATAGGAGAGATAATAAAAAACTGTAGCAACGTGTACATATTTGATTGAAGAACTACGTAAATAAAAATTAATTGTAAGTAAACAATAATAAAGATAAAACCAATATAGAGAGCACACAATCAATTTAAATCCGACTGCTTTGATCAAAAATACACAGTAAAAATGAATATAAAAATATAACTTACATTCCAGTTAAAGTATAATAAACTAGCTGATGCGCGCGACTTCGTCCGCGTGGAATAGTTATTACCATAAAACTGTTCTATTGAGTTAACCTTAAAACATAGACATATACTGTTGCAGACATTTTGTTAGATTATTTCCAGAGAAATAATTCTTTCATGCACATTTTTTTGATATCTTGAACCGTTTTCGCAGCGCATGCAACGGAAGCCCGTTTTTTCACATTTTCTATTGTTTCTTCGCTCCTATTAGTTGCAGCGTGATTTTATATAGCCTAAAGCCTTCCTTGATAACTGGTATATCCAACACAAAAAGAATTTTTCAATTCGCACTAGTAGTTCCTGAGATTAGCGCGTTCAAACAAACAAACAAACTCACAAACTCTTCAGCTTTATAATATTAGTATAGATTACCATATTTAAGTTATGAAATAAATAATAGCTTTTTGCTCCTACGGACTACTTGTCTTTGTCAAATTTTCCGGTACAAAGTTCAATGCTATATAGTGGAGGTAATTACATAAAATATAACTCATATGTGCATGTAACTCGGGCATGTATGTAAATAAATAAATAGGATTTTATTTTAGTTACATAATTTCCTATCCCGTTACGGTTGTATTCTTCCTTGTATACAACAAGTTAGTTGTTTTACTATTGGCTAATGCAAACTTATTTAGCATTAAACATATACATTTTACACAATTCTAGTTTAGAGCAATTACATATCAATTACCATCATTATCATCAGTCCCTTATCATCCACTGCACTGAGCATAAGCCTCGCTTCATCCTATCTTGTACACAACTCATCTCGTCTCAATTAACAATGTGTAAATACATAATGAATAATTAAATATTCATACGTAAATAACAGGAATAATTGAGTGAAATCTTCGCGTTAACAACAAATCATTTCCTCTTCACAAATACAGGTATGCATTTAGAAATCCATTATACACGCTGCACTATTGAAGGATACAGCAATCGTAGGTAATCACGGTCATAGGTAGTCAGTTATAGTAACGTCTATATACATTTACTAGTGGGCTCGTCTTTATTATCATTTCAGGATAAAAAGTAGCCTATGACACTCCTAAGACCTCATACTATCTACATGCCAAAAAACATGATGCTCCGTTCAGCCTTTTTTGCGTGATGAGCGTTTAAATAAACAGATAAACAGTGACCCAGATGAACAGACAACATTTCTAGAAATTGTTGGAAAGTGTTTTGCTATCAATTCAAGGAATCTCCAAATTTATTTTTCATATATCTTCAATGTTCAGACTTTCGACCCTGTTCAGTTTTATAAGGTATATGTATAGTTTTTTTACAGTACTTTATTGGACTTGACTTTGTATAGTTGAATTTTGAACTGACGATTGTATATCGAACATTTTTTTTATGATTTCCAAGTTTAGAATAATTGCTGTCGTGTTTTACGTGGAATTCTATATTATTGTATTTCATTTAGAATTGTTTATTAATTTGGTTTACATGGGCTGTCTATAAATTGTCCAAAGATCCACAATAAACTCCGAAATACTACATTATGATAAGCAACTTCATATGTATATCGATAGCGCAGAGACTTTGCTCCCAAGAAGCTGAAGTATTATCATGTTCCACTGAAAATATAAATAACTCTATCTACTTTAACTGTGTCTCACTTCGATCAATTATTACGTGTCTCACAATAATTTACGTATAAATCTTAACTGTCCGATATGTTATTGTGTTGTTTAATAATAAAATGTTATTGTGTTTCAAATCGGTAGATCACTCCAAGGACAACGTAGACTACAGCAATGCTTAACATCAAGCGGGCTGTAGTCAAAGGCAAAACCTATCCCACGTTAATAAAAATACTAGGTCCTTTCGGCAACTAATCTCTGATCAAATTCTTATCAATAGAAAAGGCATAGAAGTGTGTCCCTATGAGAAATAATTTTCTTTAAAAGTGTTCTTTCTAAGTAAACATCCACCAGTAGTTTACTATTATTTTTAATTGTTTATGTTTTAATAGTTAAATTTCATGTGCTCTTTATTGTACACCCCGTCTAGTATTGTCTATGATTTCCTTTCCATCCTACGGTTCCCTGGAAGAGATCGCTTTCAGCGATAAGGCCGCCATTTGTGGCATAAGATTTAAATTGTTTTATTGTGTTTTATTTTATTTTGTGTCCAATAAAGCATTAATCTATCTATCTATCACCAGTATTGCCATGTAATAGTTTCCAATTCCCCATGGTGCTGGTGCCAAGCATGGCAACCTCAACCTTCAGATCGGAACTATTTATACGCCCTATCACCACATCCGCATATATCTAGCGCGCTGAACTTTGCACTGCGCGTACAGGGCTAGGGAGAAAGAGGTCATTATCACATATATTTTTTCCTCTATTTTTAGTCATTTCAGGGGAAAGTGGATATGATAAGATTCTGTACTTTTCTTTTGTGTTTACTAGTAATTTCAGTGGAGTCATGATCATCTTATGAACTTATTCGATTTATTAGTTTTTTAATTTGTTTAATGAAGTTGAATAGTTCTAACTTACGGTCACAGTAGGTTAGAACAGTAAATTGTGAAACTGCCTGGGTCGTTGTGTGCTATGAGAAAATTATATCTTTGTAAATGTTCGTCGAAGCGAATAAATAAAGAGTTTTTAGAAGATTCCAAGATTGAACACCAATTTTAACAGACTGGAAAAAGGCTGAATGATTTTTTAGTATTGAATTATTTTTTATTTTTTGGTGTAGTTTAATTGTGAAAATCTTTCCTATGTAAATACAAAATAAATCATTTTTTATTAAATCCCCTCGATTGTACTTATAAAGTTTGGTAAATTTGATTATTGTTTGACACGTATTTGTAGTTTAGCGTAATGATCAGTATTCATATAGCTCTGTATACCCTCCACTATTGCCTAGTGTAGTGCATGGTATAGATGCACCGCCTCACTCTAATAGAATTAATTGATGCGCGCGACTTTGGACTCTGTTTAATTAATATTCAATGGCACTAGAAAAAGCCCTTTGCGTTGCATATGACACTTATTGGATTCGAAATTTGATTGCACTTAGTAATTAATTAAAATACATGTTTATAGAACATTTACCATCATAATTCAAAACTATGTTAGTGAACGTAAAAATCGCTTAGCAAAAATTATTTCGAAATACCGTCAATTTTAAATGAAAAAAGAATAGTATACGTAATCACAAACAATTCAACAATTCAAACAATGTGTATTCAAAACAAAATAAATATATAGAAACAAAACACTTACCACGGAGGGTTTATCCGCCCAGAGCTCGAGGTCCGCGAAGACATGTTCTGTGAGCGTTTCCTTGCCAACCTGGATCTCTCCCCAGGGGGACGTCAGAGGCTTCCCGTCAGCCTGAGGGGCAACCTGAGTGGCGAAGGCTCTACAAACACCACTCTTCCTCTTGCCATTCTTGGTACAATTCAAGATTTTCCGCGCGAGGTTTCCGCGTAGAACTTTCAGCGACATTTTGTACGAGTAGCGCGCGCGCCGCGTTTGTTTCAAATGACGTACCGAGCCCGCCTCCTCGAGTTTTGTTTTGGCGCGACGCGTGCGCAGGACAAGGTCCACTTCATATTTAACTGTTTATTTGTTGTGACGAAAAGCGGCAGCCGAGATTACTACGGCCGCGTTATCGATGTATGAATGAGGAATATGCTAGTATGTAGGGCGGTATCAGATAACAATGAGAGGTTGCGGGGTGATATATAGTAATTAGGAAAACTATTATGAAAAAAATCTGAGGGTAAAAAAATGTATTAAACTTGTCTGAAGCGAAAACCAAAAGAATCTTTATTTTAAATTACGAACCCATGAATAGTTTAGCCAAACTTTATTCGAATAAATATTTTATTACTTCTCAGTACCTAGTTATTCTAGGAAATGTCCAATGCACATCTGTATTGTGGTGTCTTAAAAGTATCTGTAGTAAGTACACCATATTGGTATTATATTTTTACCTACTATAAAACTATCCGTTATCGTTATCAGTTAAACTAACTATCTAAACTTTAAATTACTGTCAGGAATTTTGTATCACTTATTTTATAGATAGTATAATATCTACTAAACTGTAAAGTAAAACGACTACATAAAATAACAACATTTTTTATTATATTTGAGTCACGACAAAATATTCCTTTACCCGTTGTCACTAAGATTTTAAACTTATATTCTAAAATATTGTACTAATAATTAGCTATAATTTAACCATTTAAAATATTCGTTATATACATAATTGTTTGTTTCATGGTCACGCGTTTGTGTCTAAAATATCATAATTATAAATATCACAATATTGTACATACATTTGTATGATTAGGTTCGATAAATTCCACAGTTACTTTGTTCAAATAAAGTTCTATGCAAGTGTCTTTGGTTGCCCAAAACCAATTGAATTGCCAAATTCAGTGGAACATCATACTTCTTCATCACAATAAAATTGTATTACCGATTAAATATACATTATTTTGATAACATAACTATCAAATTTAATAGTTTTCATAATGACAGGAAGCATACGTTATTTTGTGATATTCAAAAGTATTTGTTCCTTAGATTTAAAACATTTCAAAATGACAAAACATCACAATAATTTCGAAACATTGTCGACCGATTCCAGTCCGACTATAACAAAAATATATTCCCCAAAAATTAAAAAAGAGTTTCCCAAATAACAACAGTAATAATTTAAATAAATTAATCAACAATAACAAGGGTTTATATTCTCTAGTACTACCACTTACCTTGTTAGTTCATAATATCATGTTTCATAGCCGCCGGTGCCACAGATATGAAATAAGAGAGAATGTCCAGTCGTTACGTTTTTTGGCTCTCCGCGTTTCTTGCTTTCTTCGCGAACGCTTGATGTGTGATCAGTTCTCGGAAGAAGCCGTCTTGTTTCGCCATCAGTTCCGCGTAAGCACCTATTTCAACCACTTGACCGTTCTCTAGAACGGCCACTTCGTCTGCGTTCTGTATCGTGCTCAATCTATGAGCGATGGTGAGGACCGTTCTATCTTTGCTGATCTCTTTGAGCGCCTTGTCCACTAAATATTCGGAGTATGCGTCTAAGGCTGACGTAGCTTCGTCGAGTATTAGGATTTTTGGGTTCTGGAAAAATATTGTTTGATAAAAAACAATTAGAAAAGATTTCAACATCGTCTTCTCTGCCGCCTTAAACATTATATGCATCCAAAATTTTACCTTTACGGTAAATATTACAATACTTTCACGGTAATTTAATGATTCAGACCTCTGTTCGTAATTCGTTTGACATTCATATTAATTGAACAATCATCCAGATAGAGTAATGTTTTATTTATTCATAATTATCCACTAATCGGTAGGTCACTTTAACCAACTATTTTGTTTTCCATTGTGCCTTTTCTGACGAAATGTATGACAGTTATTAAAACGTAAAAACACAAATCAGCTTTTCGTCTTATTTACCATCCTATATCAACATATAAATAGCTTAACACACGTTAAATTGTAGGTCCCGGCTGTTTGTCTAGTAAGGCAGTCGTTAAGCCATGTCGGAGGTCCTTAGGGCGGTTTGAAAACTCTCGACACTGTCATTCGAGAAGAGAAGAAAAAGATACATTATGTTCATACAATCTTATCTATATATATAAAACTCAAAGGTGACTGACTGCCTGATGTAGTGATTTATCAACGCACAGCCCAAACCACTGGACTGATTGGGCTGAAATTTGGAATGAAGGTAGGTGTCTATAAGCAAGAAAGGATTTTTAGAAAAGTTACGTTTAAAGGGGTGAAATAGGGGATGCAAGTTTTACTTCTTAATACGAGCGAAGCCGCGAGCACCCACTAGTACAGAATAGTTACCTTGACGATGGCTCTTGCGATGGCGACCCTCTGCTTCTGGCCCCCGCTGAGCTGCGAGCCGCGCGCGCCCACCTCGCGCGCCCAGCCCGCGTGCGACGCCACCACCAGCTCGTGCAGGTGAGCCGTGCGCGCCGCGCGCACCCACGCCGGCTCCACCTGCCAATAACGGGAACTACTTACAAAAAACTTACATAAACGTTGCCTTGAGATTAGTGGACGATGAGATATTGAGGGAAATCACCAGACATAGTTATGATAAGATACTGCTGCAGCTTACTAAGATGCAGGTTAGTTCTATTACGAATTCTCAATAAAATTGGATTTTGAAATGACAATAATTTATTTTGGAACTAGAAATTAGGTACCTACGAACAAAATTTAAATAAATCAAATATTTTTTCCGGGACATTGCACACAGCGCCATCTAGCCCCACTCTAAGCAAACACTTGTGTCGTGGGTACCTACTAGATATCGGATATAATACTTATATAATTTCCTTTTTGTAAATACATACTCATTTAACATACAAAAAATAAATAAATTTAGATATAAAAGATGGGACAAAGACAAGCATATTACATACATACAGAATTTCCTGACACAAGCTGGCCTCAACTCAGCATGTGCTGACTGCGAACAGTCAGCGCTGGTCTTCCGTTGAGACCGACGGGTGACGACACGGACGTATTTTCATTCTTTACAAGTTACAATAAAATTGCCCCAAGAAAATTTGATTTTCATCTTTTGCTTTGTGTTTGAAACTTTAATTTTTATTTATGTAGTGTGAATAGAAAAGGATGACGATAAAATAATTAAGTTTTTCCCAAAAGTTTTCGGGGCTGCAAGAACAGGATGTTGCACAAATTCGGAAAGTTTTCCTTTTCGGAAGAAACGCCGATTAAAAACCCTTAAAACTGACATAGTTTAATCAATGACAGTCATCCCCTAATCATATTAACTCCAAGGGGTTTCCATGTCTGCAATTGGCGTTTCATTTCCGAGTAAAAACGTTAAAAAATAGTGAAATACCCAGTCAAGTATTATTTTTAATGAACATATTTCACATTGTACTCACGTCTTTTGCCTGATCCTCTTCCCTACAATCTTCGAGCAGCTCATCGTCTAAGCCACCGTACAGAATATTGTCCTTTATTGATCCACTAAACAATACCGGCTCCTAAAACAAACACATAAATCGATAAAGGTCAATATGGTTTAAATATTTATCGTCAACAAAGTCAACATGATTTGACCTATTGACTGCTATAGTTAAGATTAAATAGCCTTATTAAATGAGTGAATTCAGTTAAATGTATTGGCTATTGATATATGTATATTATTAATGCAGTTTTAAAGTTCATCGCAGAGTAGAAATAATTACGAGTGAAAGGAATAAGTGTATATTAATTAGGATTAAATACAACCATAAAATTTTCCTACATTTTTCGCGATATAGAACCGGACTTGTACATGTAACATTAAAAGACATCTGAGCATTTGGATCTTTTTAACTGACCCCAAAAATCTAGGTTATCAAGTCTTCTGAAAGTTTATTTCTGTTACGATGGCAACTCACCAGGGGGCGCTGCTGTATACATTATATCTTCTAAATACTAACTCGATTTTGATGCAGTTTTTTTGATATGCTACGATTTGTTCAGTAACGTCTTTAAGTCGTTTTTTTTTTCAATAATAATTATTACTTATTATTAAGGGAAAGATCACACAGCATGTTATACTTATATTGTTATTAAAATAACCACAAGGTATCCTTCCCGGATATAATCAATGTGTTGTGAAATAACAGGAAGATTCAATAACTATACACAAGTGTTTACAAAAAACCCTTTGTGATGAAATTACAATTTTCCTTAGGAATCTCTGTCATTATTATATAGCTACAAGTGTTTACATACCTTTAAGGAAAGGTAATAAGTTACATAAATATTATTGAACACTAATATATACTACATGCATTTTATATTTCCAATACCTACATGTTACGGTAACGCTTCTTTTTAGGATTCCGTACCCAAAAGGTAAAACAGGACCCTATTACTAAGCTTCCGCTGTCTGTGTTTTATTTTATTTTTTTACACTTTTTTCACTGACAACCAAAACAAAACTAAATATAGGCAAAACGAAAGCAAAAGCCATCATTTACATTAAGGTTCTCCTAATATTAGTTTGACTATTCATACTCGTAAGAACTATAAAAATAGATATTTAAGACGAAAAAGAAAAATATAAATTTATGATGAAACTATATTAAAATACGTCAAATATAAGAAAAAATTGCGCACAAGTTATGTACATACGTCATTATTCTTTATAACTTGTATATCAGTACTCACCTGGCTAACAAATCCCACATGACCCCTCAACCACACAGGATCCAGCTCCCTAATATCCACTCCGTCCAACAGTATCCTCCCTTGCTCGGGGTCGTACAACCTTAATATTAAGGCTGCTATTGTACTTTTCCCACAGCCGGATCTACCGACCAGTGCGATGGACCGACCAGGGTGTAAATGTAGGTTTAACCCTTTTATTAAAGGCTGGTCGTTGTATGAGTAGTGGATGTTTTCTAGGATTATTTCGCCTCGTGGTCGATTTTTTGGTCGGAGGCCACCTGTGAAGTAAAAAAAACAAGAAATAAATTTTGTATTACAAAATTGCCCACAGCCTGGTGGCGGCCCCTATGCCCTTGTTCATCTCAGTGTAGAAGGTGCTGAGCCCTCCGATGCTGATGCCCACGTAGGCGGCGTACAGCAGGAAGGAGGTGAGGTTGAATACTCACCGACAGCAGGTATAGCGGGTGTCCTATCAATGATCCCCCACAGCCTGGTGGCGGCCCCTATGCCCTTGTTCATCTCGGTGTAGAAGGTGCTGAGCCCCCCGATGCTGATGCCCACGTAGGCGGCGTACAGCAGGAAGGAGGTGAGGTTGCCCACGGTGAGCTGCTCCGTGGCCACCATGCCACCCCCGTAGTACAGGACTAGGATTATTATTGTGTTGCCTGCTAGACCCGTCTGGGAAGAAAGGAATATACTTACGTTAATTAAATTAGTAGGCGCTCGCGGCTTCGCTCGCATTAAGAAGTAAAATTTTTATATGTTTAGAAGATATAAAAAAGTATTGTATTCGTAAGTGATTTTAAGATGTTTACATTTCTAAGTTTTCATAAGTAACTAGGATAGAGCATATTGTTGTTATACAAGTTTTTTCCTCACAGACACACAGCGTTTGGTGTTCCTGAACCAATATTTTTTTTATTATACTTACTATAAATATTGCGTAATTTGGTATGATATCTTAACTTTTTTTATTTATGTTTTTTATTTAGTACAGTTTTTGTCTATTAATAGGTTTGTGTATACTCACCAAGCCGTAAAAGCTACCGACAGCCATGGACTCCTTATAAGCTAGTTCTAAAATCCTCTCTATTCTCTTTGCATAAGTTTCATTTTCCCTCGCCTCTTTGCTAAATGCTTTCACCGTTGTTATGCTTGATATTTTCTCCTCAGCTAACTGTGAAATAGGAAAAAAATATTTGATTAAATCTAAATATGTAATCTAGTTAATAGTTTCTGTAGCACGCCGTAAAGTCATACAAGAAATATATAGCATTCAGTTTTTTAACTACATTACATAGTCTCATACTAAAATTTAGCCTTTGCTGTATATTGTTTAACTTATTTTATCAATAACTAGTGGGTGCTCGCGGCTTCGCTCGAATTAAGAAGTAAAACTTGCATCCCCTTTTTCACCCCTTTAAAAGTGGCATTTCCAAAAACCCTTTCTTAACGAATGCCTACGTCATAACATCTACCTTAATTCAAAATTTCAGCCTAATCCGTCCAGTGGCTTGGGCTGTGTGTTTACAGATCACTATATCAGTCAGTCAGTCAGTCACCTTTGAGTTTTATATATATAGATTACCTCAGTGGCGTCTGCTAACGAGTCTTGCAACTGGCGCGTAATGGTGCGTACGAAGCGGCCGTAGATGACGGCCAGCACCGACACGGGCGGCACCACACACAGCCCTATCAGGGCCAGCGACGGGGACATGTAGAACTGGGAACAGGAGAGACAATATGACATTCTATGGATGCAAACTCATTACCTTTATAATGGGGGATAATAAAACCAGTACACTACACCTCCAAGATACAGGCGTTTGTCTAGTTTGGGGTCCATTGAAAACATGTATAAAGAAGCCTTAGTCAATCAATTTCTTCTTGAATTATTCACATTTATATTCATTAATCAAATTCTTGAATTGTTAGAAATGAAATTTAACAGTTCTAACTTACTTGATTTTTGTTATTAAATTATATGTAAGCAGTATAGCTCAAAGTTTTTTTTTGTAAAATAAACACAGTTTTAGGAGATTGTTGAGTCATTCTACCGTATAAACAATATCTTGGGTTTCCAAAAGACTAAGATACTGGACTAATATCATGGAATTCTGAACTTTGTGACATCCAACATGCTAATAATTGATGATTAAGTCTGTCTCTGATTCCTATATAGCTAAACTTTTAAAACATAGCAGAACACAATACTAGACCTAAAATTTTCTTCTTCTTCATATTATACGAGAGAACACAAATTTAGTGATGTTAGTTTTCATACCGTCCAGGGGCCTCCGACATGACATTATCTACAGCCTCACTATGACCAACATATTGTACCTAGTCAGGTCATAAATTCTGTCACATGTTTAATATAAAATAATTGAAACAACTTTATTTTTTATGTAACCATTTATATACCAAAATAAACTTAACAAAACATAGATTCTTATGACAATAAAGTTTATTTAAAATGACCTCCGTGATTTTGATTACAGGCCTTCAACCTGCGCGGCCAGTCGTCTATCGCTGCACGAACGAAGTCCATGTCAATATCGGCGGCTGCCTTAATCAAGGATGTCTTGAGTGACTCCAAATTGGGATGAGGCTTTGAGCACGCCTTTTCCTCCAAGTGTTGCCATATCTTGTAATCTTACGGATTCAAATCTGGACTGGAGGAGGGCCAGTCTTCTTGCCGGATGAAGTCGATTTTATGCGCCGCCAGCCAGTCTTGTGTGCTCTTCGCTCTATGAGCTAGCGCCGAATCTTGTTGGAATACCCAGTGCTTGTTATTGAACATGATATGAGAAACAGGTTCCACAAGGTTCGTCAGGACTGTATTTTGATACACAACTGCATTCGTTTTTACACCTTTCTCACAAAAATGTACCTCTGTTAAGCCCCAATAAGAAACTCCCAACCATACCATGAGTGAGGATGGAAAATGACCTCGTTGGACACGCGGAATACGTTTGCTCGCTTCTTCACTACTGTGTGCGTACACCTTATCATTTTGTTTGTTGTAGCTCTCTTGTACTGTAAAAAATTTTTCATCCGAAAAAAGAATTTCCCGATATTTTATTCCCGCGTACCGCTTCAACAAAGCGCGGCATCTCTTCAGTCTCAGGTCCATTAGACGAGCATTCAAACGATGTCCTGTTTTTCTTCGATATGCCCAAAGCCCTAAGTCTTCATAAATGAAGACTTAAGAACTTAACTTAAGACTTAAGGACTTAGGGTTAAGCAGAACCACGGTGAAAAGGGTGTTTTAACACCGTTGCAAGAAAAGGGTGTTAAAACACCCTTTTCACCGTGGTTCTGCTTAACCCCATCTAAAGGGCCAACAGTTTCTGCTTACGTTTGGGATTTCTTTGAATTCGCGCCTTCACAGCTTTTATCACTGCTGGAGTCCTAACAGACCGAGGGCGACCACTTCTTGACCTGTCATCTACAGTCTACACTAGAGTCTTCATTGTATCGTTTGATGGTACGATAAACGAATCTTTTGGTTATATTCAAATTTTTCAGTATGTCAAAAATTTTAATTGGCGCGTAACCGCAACGATCCAATGCAATAACTGCAACACGGTCTTCTTTAAGCGTTCACTCCATATTTAAAAATGAGTAAAATTCTAAAAAGTATACATTTTTATTTTCATGAACAATTCGAAATTCGAATTCAATAAACTTTTTTGTGGCCAGCATTCTAAAAGAAAAGTTTTTACTGTGTGACAATACTTATGACGTGACTAGGTAATATGTCATCAGATTCTGTTACACAAACACTTACCATCATACCAGTCCCAGCTCCGACCATGAACAGAGACCGGAGTCCATCGCTGACATTCTGGCTGAGGTTCCTGCCCACCAGGTACGTGTCGGCAGACAGCCTGTTCACCAACTCGCCGGTGGAGTTCTTGCTGAACCAGCCTGTCTCTTGACGGAGGATGGCGCTGTATACTTGCTTCCTTAGACTCTGTGTCATTCTTTGACCTGGAAAACAGATGTTTTGAAATAAGTATGGTTTAACATAAATAAAACTAGTGGGTGCTTGCAGCTTTGCTCGCATTAAGAAGTATGTAAAACTTGCATACTTAATTTCAACTCTTCAAAAGAGTCATTTCCAAAAATCCTTTCCGAGCTGATACCTATATCAAAGCATCTACCTACATGCCAAATTTCAGCCCAATCCAGTGTTATAGGCTGTGTGTTGATAGACTATGTCAGTCAGTCAGTCAGCTTATAGTTTAATATATTTAGATGAAAAGATTTGTTTCATATACTTATCATATATTTTATGTCTCTATGATCATCATGTCTCCATGATATGTGTTGGATCTAATCTATATTTTATTTTACCATTCTTACATAGTGCCCAATTGTTATAACAAACTACTTTTATTTTACATTTAACTACTTAGATATATATGTATATTTTATGTAAGGCATCAAGAAAGTAGCCACTCTTATCTTTAGCAGTCATATCAACACTTTGTATTTAAATGTAGAACAAAGAACATTACATATTCATATTAAACAATTTGCAATATAAGTTAGTGTGTGTATTTTATGTCAAATTGTAATAAATTTCTATGACAATCCATATTTTAACCTAAACCAACCAACATACAGAGAGTGAGGAGACAGACATGATTTTCTATTTATGTAATCAGTTTTAAATGCAAAAATAATTTGGATGTTGTTTATAATCAAGTTAATTACTTAACTAAATTATGCATTCAAATGCAAAAACCATTTTACTCTAACTAATAAACATTAAAAGGCAGAGACTGATATTAGAAAACAGAAGATTTATTCTTAATATTAGTAGAGATTGACCAATAAATGTACTAATATGGAAATAATTGGTTTTATCTATAAATTGAGAATAATTAATGCATAAAAAACAACAGGTCATGACCTTTTCTTCTTTTTGTGGCCATATTATAGAGATAAGAGAAAAAGATAAAGTAACTACATATGTATATGTATGTAGTATGCATATCTATAATTTCTTGCTGCTTATTACATGGCTATTAATGTGACGAAATAAAAATGCAAACAGCATTTTTCAACCATTTTACGTAGTGAATGAACATTGTATGTAATGAATGAACAATATCATACAAATATTCAATATTCAGACTATAAAACATATATTTATGTACATGTATGTAGTATGTATATATGTTACGGTAAATGTGGATAATCAGTAATTATGTATAATCACCGGTAAGTATACATAATAACCAATGCACACGGTAAATGTAGAAAATAATGAAATTGGACATCAGAATCAAAATATTTATTAAAATATGTATATAAAATATAAGTTTATATAAATGCAAGTATAAATAAAATAAATAATCGCACGAGTAGAGGTTCGGCAAGGAGGCACCGTTATACATTTGAGGATCCAAAGACTCCCCTTGAATTGTAATTTATCGGTCTTCAAGCCGAGAATAAACCGGTTCCTTCTAGACAAACGCGCTAGATCGTAGATTTTAACGTTGTTTCACACCAGGCAAGTTGTAGTCAAGCGTGAGCCTATTTCATGTAAAAAAATCTGTAGTTTTAATTATAATTAAATTTGGTTACAAACAAAATTAGTCAAACAATAATACTTACTTCAAATATCAAGGGCTAAAACCTTCTTTTTGTTTAGCAAAACATAAAATAAAATCAGGCAATTTGTAGTGAAGCGGGAGTGAGGTGAAGATTTGTAACTTGGCGACAGTCGATTAACTGAGTTAATTAATAGCACCGAAAAAGTAAAGTGGGACATCTTTGGTTTATGCGAAGTCAGGAGGGCAAAAGAAGTTATAGACAATATCCAAATTTTATCTTGTATCACAGCTACACAACGAAAGGAAGAAGAGGAATCGGACTAATCATCAAAAACCTTCGATCAATAATGCACTAGATTCAGCATTGCTTACAAACACGGCTCAAAAAAGTGGCATGAGTTTACTATATACTGTATAGATTACGATATACACAGAAATACAAAATATGACTATGTCAAAAACAATATTTTTATGAAAGTCAATCTTACTACTAATGTCGTATACATCATAAGTCATCTTGCTCCGCGATAACAACGAGTGCTCATAAAATTTTATGACCATACGCTGTGAGCGTTAGAAAATTCAACCGTATTGCTATAGCGATAACGCTTAAATTTTAACCTTCGTAAGGCCGAGTGACGGTAGTCGCTTTGTTAATAAAAAGGTGGATAATTCTTTTACACTTCTACACTCATATCACCGGTTCATGGTGGAAGTTCCAAAGACTCGCACTTTAAAAAAAATATAAGAAAGAGGAAAGAATTGATGTTTTGTTTTCCGAATTATATTACATTTACTACTTTATATCCCGGATTAACGCGGGTGAAACTGCAGAGTGCTGCTAGTATAGGTACTACAAACATTTTATTTTTCCTATAATACTAAAAAATAAATTTTATTACAGTATTATTTTATTAAAACAGTATTACCTAAATCTTGCATGTTATTTTAACACAATAAATTAAAGATATTAAATATGTTTTTATATATTTAAACTATTATAATATATATTTAAACTACATCCATTTTACAGTCTAAGAAAAATAAAAGAATGCGGCGACTCCATTAGACTTGTTCTAAATCAGGCCTAATTTGTTCTTGTCTCGCGTGTTAAATCTATTATGCGATAAAGATAACTGCAAAGCAAATACAAAAGGATTTAAATTCTAGAAATACTAATTTGGAGATGATAACTGGACTATTTCGAATATTAATCACTGTAAGTATTTGTAAAAAGTATAAAACTTACCGAAAATACGAAATCCCATGTTGTTTTCTCTTTGTAAGCGTGTTATTTTTGCAACTTTTCACAGCACACTTCGGCATTGTTTCACATGACGGTCGGCGCGTCACTGACGGCAAAACAGTGCTTAGTGTGAATTTAAGCACTGTTTAGTTTGGTTACTTTTAGCGCGCTTTCGCGTGATCTAGGTTATATTTGATCGAAGTCAAAAACAACATTACCAAGATGGAGAAAGATATAGCGTAGGTACGGAAAATTTTCTCATGGAATAAGGAGTCCTCATGGAAAGGAATTAATAAGATTTAAACACAATGTTCAAAAGAAAAATGAAAAGGTGGTGGACTTGGAAACCACCTAACAATATGCACTTCAACGAGATTGACTTCATTCTAACAAATAAACCGAACCAAAACTAAAAGACCTATAATAATAAAAAAGCGACTAAATTCCACGAAGAATTATACAACACAACACAGACATCAAATTTTGACATTAATAATTTGGATCCCATGCCATTACCGAATATACTTACAAGCGAAATAAAACATGCAATTATGACTCAAAAAGATGACAAAGCTACAGGAGTAGACTGCATTACGAACGAATTTTTAAAAGCTTTTTTTTTTAGTATCCCCGCTACAAAATCTCTTTGACAATATCCTGAAGAAAGGGATTACACCAGAGAAATGGAGCAAATCAAAAAGCTCAGCGAAGATCAGAATGGAAAAAGGTGGACCAGAATTTGCAGTCAAGAAAAATGTATTTGCAATGTGTTGTTGTTATATTTCCATTTTCATGACATTTGAAATTTTGTTTTGTAATGAATACTTACCAAATGAATTACTAATTTTATTTTATTGTATTCTTTTTTATCCTCAAATGTATAACGGTGCCTCCTTGCCTGTTTTGTTTTTTGCCATGTTTGATTTCATTATTTTCAACATTTACCAAAGGGGTATGGTAATTATATATAATTACCGGTAAATGTGATTAATTCGAAAATTTTAACCACTTTCACCGAGAGTTTTATGCATAATTCCCGGTAATTATACATAATTACCGTATTATCCACATTTACCGTAACATATACATAGTCAGATTTGAAAAACAAATATTAAAATACTTATCTTCTGATAACAAAACTTATTGTTTTACTATCATTTTTGGTTGTACTTTAACCTTTCCTTGGAAATGACATGATCTAGATAAGGATTACACATACCATGTACATAAGTGAGACTCTTGAAAATTGTACAATACCTTTAATACCCAAAAAGTCTCATGAACTAATGTGGAAATCCAATTTTGGTAGAATTTTAACCAGCATCTTTGTAGTATACTCATACAGTCTGCATGAACCATTCCGTTATTGATGATCATGGGAATCCATGATTGGTTCCTAGCTAGGCTCATAAATTTTTACTTATTTCTTCTTTTTCAGTCTAGCAGCCAAAACCTCTCTTCAGATATATAGAAGTAGGGAACTTCACATTGTGTTAACCAATTTACACTATGCTAATTTAATTTTGAACATACCTGATATTGACATCAGATAGACACGGCCAAAATTGCAAAGGCCTCCAAGCAGGAATACTCCACACAACATGAGGCACAATGAATCTAACTTCTCTCTAGCAGCACCAAGGTCACTTGTGCTGTTGTATATTATGTCCAGGACTTTGCCGAGGGAAAATGGTACAGCCATTGTGACACTTGAGGATATCATGAGTAAACCAATAGCACCTGAAAAAATAACAAACAAATCCAGTTACAACATAGTCTTATACAATTTGCTATATATTCTGATAATTTTAATGTACTTCTTGCAAAAAATACAATGATTAACACAAAAATATTATGGGATTATTAGAGGAAACTAGTCTAAACTAACTAATCAAACTCTTATTTGCTTTTCCTGGATTACTTAATGATTTAGTAGGTAAAAACTCTGTTTGGTAGAGACTAGTTTGTTTTATTAAAGTCCACAAATTCAAGAAACCCTGTAAGTCACTATTTCAATATATCTAAAAATGTTACTCAGTTTTATTGTCGTCAGGTTCATCAAGTCAAACATAAACATTCTCAAGGTTTGCTATCAGACAGTTTACATAAGTGACTTTCCTATGTTCAGAAGATGATAATTGAAGCACTTTATATATTATGTTGCAAGTCTTACCAGTTAGGGTCCATTTCTCAGGTTCTGCTAATCCAAACAACCGTTTTAGTTCTGAAGTCTTTAACTTTACATTGATCTTCTTAGATGTATCCAAAGCTTCTTTCTGCTTGATGTCCTCGACTTGGTCGTTCTTCTTCTGTGCGTCCACTTGGGTAGTATATTGCCGTAGTCTTATGTTGAACAATTTCTGTCTACTTGCGAATAATCTTTCGTGATAGCTCGGTAGAGCTGGTGCCATTCTGTGATGAGAATATAACCTGAACCCGCATTGATTACAAGTATTAACTTTGGGCGGTGATTTCAATATAAAATACACACTTTTACTGTACATTTTCAATTCGAAACTATTGTGAATAAGTCGCTGAAACATTTTAAATTAATTTTTGAAACTTTCCATTCGAAAATAAAGATTGCTTGCTGGACATAACTTTATCGTGACTGACACTGACATTTATTTCTGTTACATTGACTTTTTACCATTTGTTTGTGTCAAGATTGCACTATTGTGTTGTCATATCCGAAAAATACAATAAAAGATTTATGAGAAATCATCATTATCAAATAATATTATCATTTCCTATGAAAAAACCTTGGCGAAGCCTCGAAAGACGTGACGCTCCAGAAATTTTGAGTCGTTGTAACCAAATTATAACATTTCTATGTCGCTTGTGTATCATTATTATGTGACCCTATGCATTTAAATATATAAAACTCAACGGTGACATCAAATTAAATCATTCCGTATATAAAAAAGTACTGTGTGGGTGACATAGTGATATATATACGGATCAATCAACGCACAGCCAAGAAGATAAGGAAGGATTTTTAAAAAATTAAATGCTGCTATTAAAGGGGTGGGCTGTTAAGGGATGCAAAGTTTTACTCTTTATTGCGAGCCAAGCCGCGAGCACCCAGTTTTTAATTTACTTTCGTAAAGTAGGTACATATTTGTATTTACTGGTACCAATATAATGCTTCGGCACAAAATGTAACAAAGCGCAATTTTACAAGCAATAATAATGAATTTACCTAATGAGGAGGAGGATCCTGTCTCTGTACCACCGTTTATAGCATATCTACTACCTACATCTTCTATGCGTACTACATAGCTTGGGCCTTGCCCTGCTGCCGGCGGCACCGTTATTTTTACATATATTGTAAAAAAAAATAGAGTTTAAATAAGTACATGAAATCGAATTACCTAATATTAATATCCAAACACTCACTTGCCTTTTGAAATTCCAAAATTATTTCCGTTATTTCACCCTGTGGCATAGAAGCTTCCCTTCACCTGAACATAAAAGTTTTATCAAACTGCTTCTTAACGAAAACACGAGTTCGTTAATCATACAAAATATTTTAATGTAGCCTTAATTTGGGCAAATCTATTAGGTGCATTAACATTCGAATATTGAGTTACTTCTTCAATTTCGGTAAATTTTATACAATTTAAATTTCAACCTTTTCACTAGAATATCAGTAACCGACTGGCTGACCTTACACTAATGGATCAGTTATCAATTAACCATTTTTTGTAGGTATCCTAGGGTCTCGAAATTTACCAAATAATAACATTGTGTGTTATCTTTTGAGCTATTATATTGATAAATTGAATGTCGGTCTGTAGTCTGTATTCAAATAACAATAAACATAAGCTTACCAGCCTGAACTTCTTACGGCAATAAAATGCGCCAGTCTTAGTCAGTTTCTTTTATTTCAGTATTATGCGATACTGTGTTTAGCCTATTCTTTTCCGAGAGTATTTATTCCTGCCAAAACTTTTACTTTCTAACTTAACTAATATTTTCCATCAATGTATCTAAATACAGGCATTACATCAATGAAAGACGAAATTATAGTTTTTAAATTTATTTCGTTAGACCCTAATAGGTATATTGTAGGTACATGTAACATGAAGATCCGCACAACATACCTAACTAAGATATTTCATGACCCTATAGAATTTGGTGGTATTATAGAGTAGGTATTTATCAAGGTAGGTATTTACACAAAATAATATGCCAGCACGGCTGCTGGGTTTTTGCCTTAATGGTATAAACATAATATTATGTATACAGTATAGGTATCACATTGTTTTAAGAAAAAAATATATATTTATGTAGGAATTATGACAATAACGTGAGCATATAAATTAGATTTAAATGTATGTGGGTAAAATGAAGAACACATTCCTAAACATCTATTTAAAGTAAAATTAATACATGACACAAATAAATTACTTATAACAAAACTTTTTCGTTAAGTTTTCTAAATTTCACATAAAGAGAAATTAATGGATTCAATAAATTGCAGGAGTGTGATCTCCACTTTACATACAATAGCCTTGGTTTTCACAACATTTATGTTATGAATGCAATATCATTTATCGTTCAGTTTTTACTTTGGCGGCATTATAAAGGTGAAACGAGTGATAAAGAATGCCTTTAAAGTCCGCCGCCATACTTATGTCCAATGAAAAAAAGGAAACGAAAAAATGAACTCATATTCATAATTAAGTTACAAACAAAATAAGCATTTTATACACAGAATAAATAATAGCAACTACGTAACAATTAATACACTGATACAAGTTTCTGACTAACTACAGGAATAAATGCTATTCGTAATACTCTCTAGATTTAAACAATAACAGCTTTTTCTCTTTAAATAGGAATCTACGAATGAATTTATTCAGCGGTTTTATTTACATTTTCAAATTTTAATTTAATTTCACAATACTCTTACACTGACTAAATAATCATTCAATAGTTGTGGTTTATATGTAAGATGGTGAGTAAAACAATTATTAATTCAAACATAAATTAGTTCGAAGTGAACCAATAATAAAACTAAAATAAATGACGCAACGAGAAGAAGTCGATCGTCATAATAAGTTGCAAGACCACCAAAATGAAAACAATAAAAAAGTGCCGATTGGTTTTCATACGTTTATTTTTTGACTTGAGAACTGGCACAATACAAAGTAATGGCCGAAACAGAAGAAAAAAACATTTAATTTATTGGTATTGGGTGCCATAGTAAAAGCCATGAGGCAAAGTCATCGCAACGACTTGTTATTGCAGTATATTGGGAATAATAGATACACGCGAGGCAAACGGTGTTTATTATTAGATGATTTGTCTTGTTTTAAGTTATTTTATTGGTCATTTTTTAAATTAATTTTAAAGCTCAAATGAATAACTCAAAGTATCACTAGATATACATCAGTTCCAAATAAATTAAGTACTAAATGTAGAGTATGAATATAATATGACAAGGCTATTTTAATGAAAGATGATTTCAATACAATGTTTAGTGCCTCTTGTATTGTATAAAATCTATTGGGTATTTTTAGATTTAAATATATAACATAGTTTTATTGCCATTCTTCGTTATCTTTAATCATCGACCACTATATATATTTATTTATTCAAGTTTTTATTTCGAAATAGCCCTGTCGAATTGTTTATTCTGAAAAATTGTGATGGCACAAACAAAACACGTAAAAAAGTGTCAAGCTTCGTGGAACATTGCAATAATTGTAAAATGAACAATACATTTCATGTAAACTATGTGCCTGTAATGCACAATTATTACATACTTATTTTAATTCAGCTTCTCCCAAACTCTTCATAGATGCGTATTTAAATATATTTTTACTATACTTTATACATCAAATTCCTAGTTTCATAGACTTATACAAACAAAACAGTTATTATATATAGATAAAACATAAATTATTGCACTGGATTATTTAAAAATCAAGTATGTATGCTTTATATAGTATTTTTTGAATAGGAATTGTTTGATGTCACTTGGGTGTCCAGATTCTAGTGCTTTAATTCTTCTGTAATGCACTGGTTTCATTGGTCGGATGACACGTTAAATCGTAGGTCCCAGCTGTTAGGCTAGTACGGCAGTCGTTAAGTCAGAGGCCGTTAGGGCGGTTTGAAAACTCTTGACACCCGAGTTGGCCACTCCTATTCGATAAGAAGATGTATTGGATGTCCAAAACTATCTATCTAAAAATACTAAATAATAGGCATAAATTAACCATTAAAATGTTAACTATCTATTAAATTTTTCATGTTATTTTTTTTACTTGCTTCATGAACACAGTTCACTATTTATATTTGTTAATTATAATGTAATCAGGCCATTATTACTAGGTTAATTAATAACGGTCGAGATTACATCCAATAAAAATTATTATATTTTGCATTAAAAAATAAGATTTGGTCTTTATCTCATTTGATTCAGGCCTTCCAGTACCAGTCTATACGTAGTTATATCAGGTTCTCGGATATAACTACGTACGGAATTGAATTTTAATAAACCATTTAAAAACAAAAAAATGCCGTTGGATATTTGTCATCATAATATACCTAATGGGGGGTTTACACGGGTGATTAAAGCCGCACGATTTTTGCCGCGCGGCATAAATCGACCGTCTAAATGGCAATTCGGCTAAGTCGCAAGTGACTAAAGCCGCAAGCCCCAAAGTTGGGTAGCATCCGACTTTGGCCGCGCGGCGGCCGGCCGCATGCGACTGGTGACTAAAATCGACCTTGTAAACGCTCAGTTGCAGGCGATCACCCGCCGCATGAAGGTGTTTCGCGCACGCACGTGTATTGATAAAACGGCTATTCTGCTCAACATTTTCGATGGAAATGACCTAGCCGCATGCGATTTTAGTAACCTGTGTAAATGGGCTAGCGATGCGGCTTGGTGAGGCGATTTGTGAAGCGACACGCCGCACGGCGAAAATTGACCCGTGTAAATCCCCCTGGGGGTATAACTGATAACCTTCGTACAACCTTTTTAATTGCGATTTTAGTGGATACACTAATTCCAAACTATTTTTAACCTACTAAAATCGGTAATTCCTTAAAAAGGAGTCCATACAATAATGTAAACGACCCGTGACGTAATATGTACGGAAACGCGATATTTTCTTCTCGTCGTAAACAGAAATTGCAATAAAAAAGTTGTTATTTTAATTTTCCGGGAAATAGCACACAGCGCCATCTAGCCCCACACTAAGCAAACGCTTGTATCGTGGGTATTAAATAACGGATACTTACATACTCATTACATTTATATTTTAATTGATGCACTAAAACCACAATTTAAAAGTGTGACGTGAGATACTAGTCCTCTTTTTAGCCGACTTCCAGAAAAGGAGGTTATCAAGTGTTCTGAAAGTTTTTAATACAGTATACATGTTAATTCCTGTTTCCAAACAACACAAAACTTAAGAACAATCCATCTACACAGACAACTAACTCGCTTATATAAATTCCATCGAATAATTTAATACATTTAGATATCTTCATGTCATGGGTATATAAATATAGATACATTAAATATATTATCATATAATATATATTACTGCGTGTAGTATATCTTGTAGTAGAGTGTTTTGGACCGCCACAGACTGTATGTGTTGTCAAACTTCAGTATGTACACGCCTTCACCTGGGTATATGTGGGAACCTGCGTACACCTGCAATATACCGGGATACATATATTTATGGTATGAGTATCGATATATCTGCCCAAGAGAAGTCTGCTAACGAATTAATTCTGCGGGGAGTCACGACCCTCAGTCATGAGAAATATGACTAGAAGAGAGAAATTTAAAATTAATTAAACTTTAAAAAAGAAATTATAATTTTGTCATGTCTGTCTCTCTCTCTGTACATGACAAAATTATAAAGTAGGTAAGGAAAGGGAAGTAAGGAAGGAGAAAAACGGGTTGTTGCCTCTATTTATGGAACCCTAAAAACGTTATAATATAAGATGTATATAGATTGTAGATGGTGTAAAGTGGTACACACCTCGAGGTGGCAGTCGCGGCGGTAGATGGGCACTATCTGGTTGAGAGGCGCGCGCGGGGGGCGCGGGGCGCGGCGCTCCGAGCCCGCCTCCGGGTCGCACACGCTGTCGCCGTGGATCGTGAACGAATTCACGTCTGGAAGTTAATTCAGATTAGAAATTACCCTTGCCCACATAATAATTGTCCCGCAACACAAGCCCATCTATGGGACTTAGCGCGGAACAATGGAATACCAACTTGTACTGCTACATGTAAGATTTAAACTCATGTACATTACCTAATCTAAGTAGGTACTGTGTTTATTTTGACACTAGCTTTTGCCCGCGGCTTCGCTCGCGTTAAGAAGTATTCTTATTAATTAGGTATATTTAGATAGAAAAAAAAGTCGCAAACACTTTTGTTTAGCGTGTGTCAAAAATTAGGGCATACAAAACTTCTTTGTACACAATATTTTTAACTTATCTGTCAGTAGGCGCTAAAATTATCAAGCTATTGGATGAACTTACTCGTGAGTAAGCAACATAAACTGTCCATGAGAGAAGCAATGTTCTCTCAAGTCAATACCTGCAAATTTGAGAGAGAAAAAGCAAACTTTTAGGGGAAACTGCAATCGTTTAAATTCGAACGGGATATCATTAGGTAATAATGGGATTCGTGGTACAAATACATTTTCCCCTTTCGCACACCCAGTTAATATAATGGCTTCCACTATATTGCGATGCGCATGCAAATAGTTCTGTTGTAAGAGCAATTTTTCCCTTCAGCTAGACAAAAATGGGAAAATCTAAGAAGATTTATAAAAACTTTTATCCTTCATTTTATCTCCTTTAGGGGCGGAATTTACCAAAATCTTTTCATAACCAGCGCCTACGTCATAGTAGCTTTATGCATGCAAAGTCTCAGCCCGATCGGTTTAAAATTAACAAAGTTTCATACAAACTTTCATTCCCCATTTTATCCTCTTAGGGATGAAATTTATCAAAATCTTTTCATAGCGAGCGCCTACGTCATAGTAGCTTTATGCATGCAAAGTCTCAGCCCGATCGGATTAAAATTGACAAAGTTTCATACAAACTTTCATCCCCTATTTTATCCCCTTAGGGGTGGAATAAGTCAAAATCCTTTCTTAGCGGATGCCTACGTCATAACATCTACCTTCATTCCAAATTTCAGCCCAATCTGTCCAGTGGTTTGAGCTGTGCGTTGATAGATCACTATATCAGTCAGTCAATCAGTCACCTTTGAGTTTTATATATATAGATAGATAGAAAATAAAAAATAATTTGAATTTGATTTATTTGACTAGTTAACAGTCACTACCACTGTCTGTAGCGTACTTCTGATCAAGGGTAAATATCGAATCCCGATCGGTCGGTTTGTCATGCATGATGACAGAATATTATGGTAAGCCATGTTAGTGGTATGAATCGTGCCACACCTTAAAACGCATGTCTTAAATATGAATCTGATAATAAAAAAATAATATTGAATCACACTTTATATGTAGATTCAGGCATACTAACAAAGTTAACATAGCTCAATTCAGCAAGAATAAGAATATATTAGTCAATAAAAAGATTGCAGAGAAAGGGCATACACACTTTTAAATATATAGTAAGTACGTAAAAAAAGTATGTTTCATCTCCAAGACAACACCAACATTCTCTAAATTAAGATACAGGTCAGATTAGCTTAAACATTTTAGTTTGGTCGATTCTTTGAACGCATTGGTTAATTATAAGACACAAGCAAACCCGGCGAACTCCGTTTCGCCACCAGATGGCTTCGTTTTTTTTTTTATAACCTCACGGTGTCCGAGACCACCTTTCCAACGAATGCAAAACCAAAACCGTGGAAATCGGTTCGTGCGTTCTGGAGTTACAGCGGCAGGAAGGAAACCCCGACTTATTTTTATATAGTAGATCAACTCACCATTCTCTTCATCATCCACCTCGTCCTCCTCGTCGCTCTCCGACACGTGCACCGTCACCTCCGTGGTGGGGGACTTGCCCCACTCGAAGTACAACCCGAAACCTGATGGGAAACATTTCAATTTGTAACAAACATTGTACCTATTATAAATTATAGCGATAAGTGTTTGTTGGTTCATTGGTTTCGCTTTACCCAGCGACAGGAAAACACACACATAAACGTAACATTGGCTACTTTTTAACAAACAAAATCAAAAACTTCGTTATGAAGCTTTAAGACTGTCTTCTTATCGAATGAGAGTGGCCAAGTCTGGTTTAGAGAGTTTATCAAGCCGCCCTAAGGACCTCTGACATGGTTCAATGACCGCCGTACTGGACAAACAGCCGGGACCTACAATTTAATGTGTCATCTGACCCCGGTTTGCACGAGATAGACGCAGCTGGCACATTCAAAGAGAGGCCTATACCCAGCAGTGGGATAGAGAAGGCTGTGGATGATGATGATCTGACCCACCGTAGCTCAGCTACCAATGTTGAGCAATTGTCGATGCAGTCAGTTCTTGGATGGGTGACCAAAAAGTGGCTTACCATTCTGGGATTAGCCTGTGTATTCAAACATAACATTATTTACTAGTGGACACCCGCGGCTTTGCTCGCATTATTTCAGGATAAAAAAAAATGACTATGACACCTCTAATACCTCATACTACCTAGTACCTACATACGAAAAATCATGATGATATGTTTAGCCGTTTTTGCGTTCTGAGCGTTCAAATAAACAGAGAAACAGAGACACAGATGAAAACTATAAAAAGTGCTGAAACGTGTTTTAATATCGACGAGATTTAAGATTTTTGACCATCTTCAGCTTTATTATATGTATAGATTAGTACAACTCACCGATGTCGTAGTGGTCGGTAGCGAACTCCCAGCAGAGCGCGCGCGCGCGGCTGTGCGTGGGCACGCGCACGGACACGGTCTCCCCGTGCGCCACGCTGAGCCGGCCGCCCGCCAGCCGCGCCGACTCCTTGAACGTGGCCAGCTCGCTGCGCGTCCACATGCTGGCGTCCTCCACCTGCAGCTTGAACGGGTCTGGAAGTATACAATCAAACTTGATGGTCACGCATTGGAGCGGTGCGTCGCCTAAAACGATGAGTGCATCAGTGTATGCTAACTATAATGATCCTAAAGAAACATAACTGAGGTAAGAAATATTTTCCACGAGGTCAACTGCCACCACCGCGGTTGAATTTGTGGGCGGGGCTTATACATTTGTTTTTTGTATTCAGCAACATTTGACTATTTCAGACATCGGAACCAATCATGAACCAGTTTTGTGTGTGATTGGTGTGTGGGAGAGAGAGAGATAAAATGTAGAAGCCGTTTCGACGCGATATTTGTATGGAAATACCGTTTTATGGTCGTTTCTCGTAATGAGCATGCTATACCGATTCTGATACTGAGGTTTAAGGAAAGCACACACACATAATCCAAGGACCAATACAGACCAATCATCTAAATTACCCTGTGGTTAGTGTTTTCATATTCATAGTATAGGTTCTTCGATCACACAGAAGCAAAGGTAAATTTTAAGTAGGTTTTTACCATCATCTGAATCTTCATCATCCAGTTCCTCTCCTTCTGTTACTTCCGACTCCAACTTTGGTGTTTGCATGGATCTGTAAAAAAATACAAACATATATATACTACTCTTTTCTGAGAAAGCTTATGAAACATGGGTACCTACACAATAAAAAAATAGGCAGGAATTTCAATTTAGATTCAATTGACATCTTTAATCATACTTTATATCTAGTTTTTCTTATACAAGCCAAATTTTATGTAAATTAATACGAAAGACGAACTTGAAAATGTAAAAAAAAATAGGTACTTAAAAACTTTCACTATACAATATTAGTGTGATAAAATATAAGTACTATCAAACGAGAAAAATATATAGAATTAGCTTAATATTCGACGAGATTATTGCATGGAGTTAACATTCTATATATTTTATTCGCAGTTGATTAAACATGTTAATAAATTAGATATTTAACTTACTTATTATCCGTAACAGACTCCGTCTCATTCAGATTACAATCCGTCATGGATATCTCCAGCTCTTTGAGCGGGCTGTCTGTCTTCTCATCCTCGGGGTCCTTGATCATGGAGTTGGCCAGCCTCTTGTCCACGGCGAGCTGCTGGATGTACTGCTGGTAGTGCTGGTCCTGCAGCTGCCTGATCAGCACAGCTTGCTGGTCAAAGTTGCCCGGGAACTGCTGCTGAGCGTATTGTAGGAACTGCTCGTAGGTCTGCGCGTTTAACGCGTCTTTTATTCTTTGCCTGGAAAAAAGTGGTTACAGAATTATTGTACGTATTGTATTTGTACTTTGTAGACAGAATGCTTCTTTCATGACTTAATTAAGTATTATTATTTGACTGAATAAAATCCAACATAAAATAAAGAAATTTTAGTAACTTAGCCAATAAAAGTAGACCCCACTGTACTAACTAAGTACATTATATTTTTCAGGCTGTATTTCAGAAGATGCAGGCTCAAATTCTGCTTTCAATCATTTCTAAAATAAATAAATATTCTTTATATTTCCTGATGGCAGGCTGTAGTCATACATAAACCTATCCCAGTTAAAAAAAACCTTTGTATGTTTAAATTACACAAATAACTACAATTTTGCTGTCAGCTATGTGTTAAGAGAGTGCATATTAGTTAATCAAGACAAATATCTTGAAAAAATTTACAATTTATAAAATAATCCTAAAAATTTGTTTTCCACATTAGTGTTGTACAAAAACCATTTTTATTGTACTTTTAATTGGTACTTTATCTCACCTTCAGAGTTTTAATGTACAACATTATGTAACATACAATATTGGTTTTGGTTAACTACAGTATTTTCTTTACCACACATATTAATTTTCTTTATATTTTAATAAACTTTCCATAGATACTAAATAAATTATTAAGCTCAAGACAAGTTTTAACTTAACTCATCAAACTAATATTTTATTAACATGTATGTTTTTGTGTGCATGTGGGCCTCTCTCTGGAGTAATAATTTCCTCATGACTGAGGGTTGTGACTCCCCCGCAGAATTAATTTGTTAATTTGTCCAGTCATTTATGTTCAAGTGGGTTTTTAGTTATATTATGTTTATTTATAAATGTTTGGTCTTTAAACGGCTGAACCAATTTGGTTGAAATCTTTGTTGGGTTATGAAACTCTTCACCATTTTGATATTATTTAGTCATTTACAGACTCACTTATGTGTTGCTCACCAATGAAAAAAACAAGAGTACTTTCCACACACTAGCAGTCTGAATCTCACTACTTTGCTAGCATTATTTTAGGATAAAAAGTCTAAGACCTCATACTAACTACATACCAAAAAAAATGATGATCCCTTTTGTTCGTGATGAAGGTTAAACAATAAACAGACAAAATTTTTAGAATTTTATGGAATGTGTTCTCAATCAATTCAAAGAATCTTTAATGTTCAGACTTTCAACCCTCTACAGCTTTATTATATACTAGCTGTGCCTGCGACTTCGTCCGCGTGGAATAGTTATTTTGGGCAACCCCTTCAGCTTTATAAATTATAGTTGTTACCCACGACTTAAACCGTTTTCGCGGCGCACGCAAAGGAAGCCCTCAAAGATGAATAATTTCCCCCATTTTCTATTGTATCTTCGCTCCTGTTAGTTGCAGTGTGATGTTATGATAGCCTAACCTAAAGCCTTCCTCGATAAATGGTCTATTCAACACAAAAATATTTTTTCAATTCACACCTTTAGTTCCTGAGATTAGCGTGTTCAAACAAACAAACAAACTCTTCAGCTTTATAATATTAGTATAGATAGATATTAACTTACACTTGTTGTTCCTCTGTAATTTTATTACTCTGCTGCTTTTGTTTTTCTTCAACTATTCTATTCTGCAATTCAAAATAGGCTCTGTCTTCTTGCACTTTCTTCAGCCTAAAAGAAAAAAGTTATTTTATTAAATTAAACCAAAAAGTATTCTGACCAAAAGTTTTTATTTTTGAAATTGAAGAGGGCTATCATTAATTTATTATATTGTATGCTCACTGAGAGATCTTTACAATGAATATGAGAGTTTTAGATCTTATCAGTAGATATATGTATGTTACCACTCAAACTGATAAATTTTAATGTATTGTGTAATGTAAATGTTCAATAGCAAACAAACAACTTAATATGTCAAGTCTCAACACTCCAATGTGTGCTTTTCAACTGAATGTAATTAGAGAAATTATACTGTAAAAGATAAATAAAACAATACATACTCCTGTTGTTTCTTGTCTTCTAAATCTTTCAAATGGGCCTCTAAAAATGGTTTAAACAGTGGACACAACCTGTAAAAATAAAAGCATTTAATAAAAATATTTCATGCCTGGTTTATTTTTATTTCAAGCAGCACATAATAGTGATACATAAAAAAATATCTCAACATATCTACATAGAGCATATTATATAAAGCAGGAATACTACTTTAAAGTAATCAATTGTTTATTAACTTTCTGCACTCATGTTGTGCCAACTACTGATTGATTTCTAATTCTTTAAAATCTTTGGGTTCGATTCCCGCATGACACAAGTATTTATGTACTTAAAAAAAATATATATATAATTACTTGTGTTGAGTCTGGTCGTTTGTATGTATAATAAGTATGTATTTACAAAAGAAAAGTATATAAGTATTATATCCGTTATCTAGTACCCACGATACAAGCGTTTGCTTAGTGTGGGGCTAGATGGCGCTGTGTGCAATGTCCCGGAATATTTATTTATTTATTTATTTTATTTGAGTATTATAACAAGTTCATAACCTTGCTGACATTGTTTTCTTGTTAATATACGACTCGATTTACCTGTCTAAAGTGTGCACAAATCCTGCCATAGCCTGTATCTGCGACATTTGCCCCAGTGACAGCCACGCAGCTCGCCTGTCTCGCCCGATCATATCCAGGACACCCAAGGGAGGAGCTGACTCCAGGTCCAGCGGCCCATGAGCTGCTTGCTGAGTGTACGCCACTAACTTCAACCGATCTTCATAACTCAGGTGCAGAGCTTTGCCTTCTTTATCTGTTGAATGCATAAGTACTTCTTAGTGAACAAATTAATCGGTTCGCAGTTAAGTATAAGCTAAACATTTTTACCTAAAACTAAGATAAGTACGTATTAGTAAGCATTTTCCAAGAAACGCAAGACAATTGATGCAAATTCTTCGTAGAATATCGATAAAACATACCTTTGTAAAATGCGAGTCCATGTTTGTATACTTCTTTCAGCGGCAAGCCCCATTTTCTTTCTTCGCTTTCTATGATGCCTTGGTCGGTTTCTAAGCATACTTTTTCAGGATTCACTTTAAAATTTTCTGTCTTAGCCATTTTTACGGAAAATTCGCGATATTCGAAAATCGTTTTTCTTTTCTTTCTACTTTTTTTTTATTATAGGTAATTTTCTTATTTCTACTTGTTTGTAGTTGTCAATGCCATAATTGGAGATAAGTTACAGCTCAATAGATATAATCGACTATAACAGTATAGTTATAGTCGATTTTTTAGCGCCATCTATTGCCGAGTAGCCGGACTTTTTCCACTTTTTTTTCTGTGACTTTGACATGTCAATGACGTTTACTTGTTTTCATTTTCAAGCAAGTGTTCTGTTTGTTTTCTCTCCTTTCGCCATTCACATCACATTTTTGCTAAAGTTTTGATTTGATTTGCAAAGTAATCTAGATTCCTAGTCTTATCTTAAGGAATAACACGACACAAGCACACATTATTATTACAAACCTGGAAATTCTTAATATAGATGTGATGTGTTAAAGTGATCTCCAAGTGCTACTAAAATGTGCAAATGGGACTATGCGATAAAATCATCTTGTGTTTTGTTCCGAGAATTGCATCAAGTCACACTGTTTACTAATCGAAACCTATGAATAACTTACATGATTAACTATTTTCTTACTGCGTATGACTGCAGCTATGGAAGTGAATCCATTGAATATATTTTTCGTAAAATCTGATAGCAAAGGCGACCGCCTGTTGTTTAGATATCCATACACTTCCGAAAACAAGGATGAGAGCAAGCAGAAGAAATATGGAAGGAACAATCCATATGCTATCAGCTGTACTGAGGATTTACTCCAGAATCCTCAGTCGCAAACATCCAATATTTGCCAAGGTTAGAAATAGTAATGTGTAAAATGTCTTCATAATATCAGTGATCATGCCTCAAATGTGATTAGTACAGTGATTTGAAGTTATTTTATTGAACATGAAGGTAGATGTTCATAACACGACACTGTCTCCTTAAACTGTGCATTGATAAGTAAGCTACATATAGGGCAAGGTCAAATGCATTTCCATTCCTTTTGAATAACAAACAAGAAAAATAATATCTTGTGCAATTCATAGTTACTTATATGTACAATCCAATGAGTGCATTTATGCTACATTTGTATGCAACTTGTGTCTGTTATGTATGTTACTATGTCATTACCTTATTCTAAATGTATGGATATTGTGAGTAGAGTGACAACACATTTGTTTTGAGATAAAATGTAGCCTATATGTCACTCCGTATAAAAAATCATGATAATCTATCACATTAAAGAGGAACAATTAATAGGGCCAATAAACACAATGTCGCTTTTATGTATCATGTTATTGTGGCATTATTAATACATTATTGTATTGTATAGTAATGTAATCATCATCTCTATTTTCCAGGTCAACTGAGTGGCTTCACAGATGAGATGCTGTCTACCCTGTTTGCTGTGAAGTCAGAGCTGTGTAACAGGAAGTTTGAGCTGAAAGTGAATGATGTGAGGTTTGTGGGCCACCCCACACACCTGCCCTACAGAACTAACAAGGATGATACCGCCGCAGCAGCCAACATAGTTACTAATATTGTATTTGCTTTACAAGCTTCTGCTAGTCATTCTGTTGGTAAGTCACTTACATTCACAATTACACATATTAATTCACATCTTTCGTCACAAAATTACCTCATATAATGTCTATATAAGTATTTAAATTGTCTGTATCAAATAAAAAAGATGAGTTAATCATATCCTCTCCAAAACTTGGGATAAGTAGTGAGATAAACTGCAGTAACTAAGTACTTATATGTGTTTTTTCTTCTTTTTGATGATAAATTAAGCAATCTTGGTTTAGGCAAAGCTTGTGATTAAAATAGTTAAGAAAGTTATAATTATGGGTGAAATAAACTTGAATAGAGTAGAGTCTTGAGAACACAACCATATTCCAATGTAGTATATCTCTACCACTACTCAATCAATTTGGCTCGGTAATTATAAAAGCATGCCATTGTATAATGCAATTGAAGTCATAATTAATAAAATTATGAAATATGTAAGAGTTGGGTCAGCATTGTTATGAAATATATGCTACCGACTACACTATGTGTTGTAAATATAAACAAATATAATTCCCTCTATCACTGAGTAAGGAAGATAAATATTATATGTTCGAGTAAATGCTCATGTTTGCAGAAATGAATTCCTGTAAGACATTTGCTATAGGTTGATTGTTCTAAATCTTGTATTTCATTTATATCTAAGTGAAGATGTATTGATGGGTCTACTAAGCAATTCCTCTTTCACACCACAAAAGCAACAGATCATCATAGTATTTAGTATAGATGTAATTTAGAGTCAGAGTAATGTGCATGCACTATTAAAATATAATGTTTATTGCCATGGTATGCATAATTTAAATGATGATTTTCTATACAAACACAATAATAATAAAAAAAACAAATAGACCGGCCCACAAACAACAATTAAAATGATTTGTAAACACCCTTTGAGGGTATATTGTGTTCTTCATGTACCAAATTATGCATAAAAGATCTGCAACATTTTATTAAAAACACAATAGTACAATAAATGAGTTGACTTTGACTTTAACCATGTAATAAATTTTGTATATACAAGTTCTCACCACTTTTATGACTCTTATAATAACTAACATATGAATTTATATTTAATAATTTGTGTACACTTATATTATTTATAAAAAAATATCATCATCATCATCATAATAAGACCCACTGCACCACTAGAGGCCAAGACAGGGATTAAAAATTATATCGATTACAAATTTTAAACATGTATTTTATTTTACTTTCAGTGAAGTGCTACTATGATTTAAGTAGAAGACTGGGAATAGCCTTGAGGCATGAAGAAAAGAGGTGCTCTTATTTAAATGAAGAAATGAAAATCATGGTTTGCATTTGTTTTTAATATAAACATTTTTGTGATTCTTCTGTATTATGTAAAATAGTTAATCTTCACCACAGAATACAGAGTACAATCTTCACAAAAGTTTGAAAGTAGGTGCACATTCAAAGGTTTGTTTTTACTTGGTATTTGTAGTTTATGGTAATATTTATTCCACCATGTCAAATTCTAGATTTAAAAAAAAAACAATTATATTTCTTATCAATCTATCTGCAAAGTAGAGTCAAAAATGTTTTAGTCAAGGCTTTTAGGGAACTTGGAAAACTCTGGACATTAAAATAAACCATTCATTATTTACCTACATAGTTTAAGAAATCTATTTATAGATGAGCAGATGCATTGATTATCGCTACTTAACTATTATAATGTAGGTTGTGGTCTATATTCTGCAACTTTGTGTTAATTTTGATTTGGTACTACATTTTCAAGGTCCAAGTAAGTAAACTACCAGTCAGTACCAGTTTACTAACTTTTATCAAATAATTTAAATGTTTTCATGGTATTTTTGTTATACTCCAGTTGGCAGCCCACGACGAAGTATCAGCTCTTGACAGTGAGATGAACGGAGACAATGATGATGAGGAGGATAACCTCCGTCACTCGGTGAGCTCGGCCACCAACTGCACGGAGGAGACTGGGCCCAAGTCTGCCTTCCACCTCATCCTGCAGCGGAGCTCCCTAGCCAGGTCTATGAAAGCTGTGTTTGAAGAGCTTAGCAGTACTGGTGAGATAACCTTTAATCTACAACTACTAGTTTATTTTGTCTTATTGCTGGAACCATACTAAGATTTTATTCATAAACTTGTTTAGAAGCGAACAGTTAAATTAATAATACTGAACAAGTACTCAGTAAGTGTAATGGTTTCGGTGCTAATTAATTTTTTTTTAAATGAGAACTCATATTTACATCAATTTAAGTTGTATAACTTTTCTCACATTTAAGAGATTTTGATGTGATTGAAGTGGCTGACAATGTGTCTACTAACAAACTTATAGTACTCCTAGTTTTAAATTTATCGACTCAACTCATTTTAATGATAAGTGCTTAACAAGTTTAATAAATACAGTAGAATAACATAATAATATATAACCTTGCTATCTTCAAAGCGAGAGTGAATCGGTTCTTACTGGGTAAGCACGTTCCATCCTAGACCGTAATGAATTATGATTGCTTACCGTCGGGCGAATTACGGTCAAGTGCAAACCGATTCCTTGTAAAAAAAAAGCAATCTTCCTTCTTTTGAAAGTGGTACATAATTGCAGGCGTAGTGCAGGTGCGCATCAACAAGTGGGTGCTGCTGTCGTTCTGCTTGCCGCACAAGGCGCACCAGGTGCACAACCGCGGCCTCGTCGTGCAGCCCGAGACCATCGACAAGTGCCTGCAGAGGCTGCGGCCCTACCACGGGATACTGCTGCTTGTAAGGACATACTTCTACCCCTTTAAGGCATAATTTCCATTAATAATCATTTATAAGAGCACAGTCATTCACATGTCAAATGGCCCCATAGTAAGCTTACGCTTGTATCATGGGTACTAGATAACGGATATAATACATATGAATGTGTGTCAGGTGGACCCCAACCAGCTGCTGGCGTCCATCCCGCTGGACGGCAGCTCTGCGCTGCTCCGCCTCATCAAGCTGTACAGCCCGCTCAAGAGCCTGCAGACCCTCGCCATAGAGGCCGACCTCACGCTCAAACAGGTATTGTACTTTACGTCATTAGTCCGTTGAAATGTTACATGAGCTTTGCATTTTTTAGAAGACGCAATTTTTGGGACATGTTCGGTGGGTCAATAGATAGAAACTTAACTTCATGTTTGTGGGGTCGCACCTCTTGTCCCCCGGCCGCCATCTTGGAAAAAGGGGTGGAAACGCTTTTTTCACAATATCTCGGAAACTATACATCTTACAAAATATAATTTGTAGCAAATTGTTTTGCCTATAAATGTTTTGATTATTTTTTGCCCTAAATAAAAAATTAAATAAATATTTCAGGACATATCACACAGCGCCAACTAGCCCCATACTAAGCTTACGCTTGTATCATGGGTACTAGATAACGGATATAATACATATATACTTTTCTTTTGTAAATACATACTTATTGTACATAGAAACGACCAGACTCAACACAAGTAATTACAAATTTTAATAAACATAATTACTTGTGTTTTTCGGGAATCGAACCCGCAACCCTAGATTAGAAGGCATAGCCACTACCAACTAAGCTAACGGAGCAGTCAAATAAGTTATAAGCAAAAAAGGGAAACAAAAAAAGTTTGAGAAAAAGGTCCAAAATGCTTTTTTTACTTCACCCCACAAACTTGAAGTGAAGCTTTTGATTGATCCCCAAACATGGCCCAAAAATAAAATTGCGTCCTCTAATAAATGCAATATTCGGTCCATAATTTGAAACATTTCAATGGACTACATGTGTTATAATAGCGACGTTTTTTATCTTTTACTAGTGGGTATTCGCGGCTTCACTCGCATAATGAAATAAAACTTGCATTCCCTATTTCACCCCTTTAAACAACATCTACTTAATATAACATCTACCTTCATTCCAAATTTCAGCTCAATCCGTCCTGTGATTTGGGCTGTGCGTTGATAGATCACTATATCAGTCAGTCAGTCACCTTGAAGTTTTATTTAGATTTTGTGTGGAATAAACGCACTTTTTGTATGAAATAGCAGTTTTTTTTTCGTGTAATCCCAAATTTCGTGGAACAATAGTTGTTACTTTTGTTTTGACGTATGTACGAAAGCCGGCTCAGATAGAATTTAAGAGTTTAGTTAATTTCTTTTTTTTTTTTTTTTTTTTTTGTTGCATAGATTCTGAGTCTTGGTCAAATTATCATCATCAGCTTGACCATACCCCCTCACTTTTAGAACGTCACTCATATAAGGCATTTAAATTTGCTATTTATTCGCAGATCAGCTCGACCATCACTTTTAGAACCACATTAAAATAAATTTTCATAGATATTTTATTTATTGTCAGGTGTGCCAGCTGACCGGTCACCTGGTGTACTGGGCGAAGGCGACGGTGATATTCCCGCTGTGCGAGGGCAACGTGTACGTAGTAGCCCCCGGGGCCGGCGTGCACACGCACTCCCCCCTCGTGCACGAGTTTGCTAAGGACTTCCCCGGACTGTGTCTCCTGCAGGTATGTTTATTTATTTATTTACAGCTTTATGAACTTGTAAACTTGGTATACATACTGTTGTCATACTGATCTGTACTGATTACCTTCCTTGTATTATTTTTGTGGTTTTTTGTTATTTTTCCCGTAATCTAGGTAAAACCCATGGTACGTTATTTTTATACTGATTAGCTGCAGTTGACTGGCTTTTTAAAAATTTTGCCAGTCAGCGCGGATACATTGATTTGGTGGGAAAAACAAATTGATTGTCGTCCTAGAAACCGTCATGATGTCTCCCGCACTCGCTCCCACACTGCACGGTGTCTCTTGCAAGTATGCCGCACTTACTATTGTATGTGGTTCTTGCTCTGCTTGTCTACAGCATCATAATAAAGATAGACATTGTCCTTGTATTTTGCTGTCTTAAAACTCATGTCAGTTTCCACACGATTAAATTTACATGGATGGGTTAACACTTGACCATAATTCACCGAATGGTCTCGATCATGAGTCTAGAATAAAGCGTGCTTAATTAAGCGTCGATTTACTTTCGCTTTGAAGATTATAAACCGGAAACAGGGAGTCAGGCAAGGAGTTCGACAATTTCGCAGTTCACATAATACGATCCGATGGGCATGAGCGAGAGCATATCCACACTCACATTACTTGAAACTTGTCATAGAAATCGAATCAAGGTTCTTTCCAAGACTTTATAGTATAACTAGAAGGTGCTCGCGGCTTTACTCTCATTAAGGAGTAAAACTGGCATACCCTATTTCACCCCTTTAAAAGTGGCATTTCCAAAAATCCATTCTTAGCTGATGCCTACGTCATAACGTCACCACTACGTCACCTTCATTCCAAATTTCAACCCGATCCGTCAAGTGGCTTGGGCAGTGCGATGATAGATCACTATGCCAGTCAGTCAGTCACCTTTGAGATTATATATATTTAGATATATTTAGATTAGTCAAAAATAAGTTTCTTTGAAGCAATAGATCATATAGTACATATTTATAATTGTATGTCCAGATGCTGAGCGAGTTCTCGCTGCCGGCGCCGCTGTGGTACGTGTCGCGCGGCGCGTGCGGCGGCGGCGGCGCGCGGCTGGCGCGCGTGGTGGCGTGGCTGCTGCGGCGCCGCCTGCTGCTGCAGCTGCACACCTACGTGCAGTTCAACAGCCCGCACTGGGGCACCCCGCTGGGTACGGACAGACACTCAAACACTATATTAACACGTTCACTAGATTCAAACCATCTTTTTGCAGGGTGTTTCACAATTTTTACGGTGAAAGACTATATTAACACGTTCATAAGATTCGAATCGGCATCATTTTGCAAGGTGTTTCACAATTTTTGCAAGCTTTCACTCGAAAACAAACATGTCTTTGTGCCAGAAGCCTAAGGCGACATCTTCTTATCTGCGTATGTGATCTATCTGCATATGAAGATAAGAAGATATCGTCTTTTGCTCCTGGCACATCTACCTAAACTGACATATTGTAATGGCAATAATCTAACAATCGTGATAGTTCTTAGAAGTTCAGCTTGAACGATTGGTGTTACGCTTTCGAGTGAACATTTTCTAAATTTGTGTTCCACAAATTCAGAAAATGTTCACTCGAAAGCGTTGCTGTTCTCTGCGCTCACCAGGCGCACTCGCTTTCAAGTTTTCGGGACAATAAATGGCGCCAAATAACGTGATACTCATACTTATTTTTATAACTTTTCAGATGGCAAAGAATATTACTGCGAAAAGCACAACGACATCATCTACAACCAATCCTGCAACGTGTCCTTCTCGTCCCTCACGCAGATACAACTCAACGTGCCCGAGCCGGTGGAGACCAGAGACATCACCATCTTCCCGGACTCAGACGAAGACTACCCGACTGAGAACAATCTCAACCAAACAGACTTCTCTCACACGAAACCGATCATAATAGAATCCGACTACAGCAAACATGACAGCTTCCACGAGAGAGACTCAGCGAACCATTCCTTCGATGACGGAGTCGATGTAGTGGACGGAATCAAACCGATGATCAACGGATGCGCTAAAGACAAAAAGAAACACGGCAACTCAGTGGACAGTGGCATCTCTAACAACATAAACGGTACCAACGGTAACATCACAGACATGGACCAAATAAACGGAAACACTGATAAGGAAGAGAAAATCAAAACGTTACCATCAAGATTATCAGATCTATCGTTGAAGGAAAGTGAGAATAATTCAATCAAAGATAGTAGTGATGAAGACAAGTTTGGAAGTGACCAGGATGTGTCTCCGAGGATCAAGTTAAATGGACTCACTCATGTTTCGGAGAAGAACAATGGTGTCTCCTTGAATCTGAAGCTGCAGAGTGAGATGAGGTAAAAATAAGCTATAAGCATGTTAAATTAGTTACATTTTTTACTTATTATATAGGTTGTGACACAGATTGACAGTCGATTGATTGAAAATAATCCTAAGATGCACCGTAAGTAGTCTCCCTACTCACTGGCAGGGGAATCAATATATATTGAAGTTAGTTAAACACTTTTGAGTTGATTTATAAAAATGTTGGTCTACGATACGATGCAGTATGTTAATTAATTACAATGTTTTGTCATCACGTTATTATAATCTTTAAACTCTTTTAGGATTCTACTCTATTTAACATAACACATTGTAAGTCTTATCTCTGTCTTATTGTCATTTTATGATCTTAATAGAAAAGGAGCTGGTTTGTAAGACACACATATAAATTTCTAGTTAAGAAGCCAGAGATTTTCAAATTTCTTATGTATGTTTTTGTCAATAAAGAATTGATTGATTGATTAAAATCCAATCTCGCTTTCAACATTTCTAATTACATCCCCACCCCCTAGCTTCCAGCCCCCCACGGTGTGGAGCACGCCGGCGCACTGCGACGTGCTGGACGCGTGCCGCCTGCCCCCCACGCCGCCCTGCACGGAGTCCCTGCTGGACACCTTCACCGCCGCGGAGCGCGCCGCGCTGGCCGCGGTGCCCGCCTCGCAGAACCAGATGGATCTGCTGCTGTTAGCGCAGTTGCATAAAAAAGGTAAAGTTTTACTTTTTTTAACACGGAATAGGCTTGCGTTTGTGCACGAAATAAGTCCCTCGGAAAGTTAGAAACTAACATATTACAATATGTAGTTGTAATTATTAGGTGGTAATGGCGCCTTAACGAAGGGAATAATTTCGTGAAACGGGCTGTAGTTTAAAATGTTGCACGTTTGCCTATTTACTCTGGATTTGAAGGCCCCTGAGGTATAATTTTCTGGAAACAAGGCTGATAGAGAGTTCCATTATTATAGGCTGCTCTTTTATTAGGTATAGAGAGTGCCATAGAGTAGAGAGTTCCATAATCTCGCTGTCCTTACTACGAAGGTAGAAGCAAAGTGCCTTCACTCTCGTTTTGAAGAGCTTGCAGTTAAGTTTTTGAGCCTATATTTTAGTTATATTATTATTTTAGTTTAGTATTACTTTATTCTCCGTTACTTGCAGGCTACCTGCGCGGCGAGCAGCACCTGGAGGAGATCATGTTCATGGAGAACGTGTCTCGCTCGCAGCTCATGCAGCTGCTGGACAAGTTCAAGGAGGTCCTCATCACCTTCGAGACAGAGGACCCCGCCGTCGCCATGTTGTACCCCTACTGATGTACGCTGCTTGTAGGGTGTACACTGCTTGTAGAGTGTACACTACTTGTAGAGTGTACACTACTTGTAGGGTGTACACTGCTTGTAGAGTGTACACTACTTGTAGAGTGTACACTACTTGTAGGGTGTGTACTACATGTAGGATATAGGTACACTACTTGTTGGATATATATTACATAAACAGAAATCTGATATATATTTATTCGCTTGTACTATTTTTTCCTAAATCTCTACCTGTGCTTTTTTATAAAAATGAAGTTTTTTTTAACGTTTTTCTCAAAATTCTTTTTTTAACACGTAATAGGCTTAATATGTTTTACGCCGCGCTGCTTTAAAAAGACCTGAGTCTCTAGAATTATAAAAAGTATATCTATGACGCACTTATATATACAAAAATGTACAAAAATTTCTATTTCTTTTTTGTCAAATTAATACAAAATATGTTAAGTATGTTCTTTTTTTCGTTTTTAACAAATTGTGTTTGATTCACACATCGTTTTTTTCTCAGTGAAAATTATATAGTTGTAGTGTTGTAAACTCCGCCTCGATATTTAAGCAACGTTTTGTGGTTAGTTTATTTAATGGCTCTCTTATTTTAGTGGCTGAACACGTTTTTTTTAATTGTTTATTTATTTATTTACTAACATCCATAATTACAATTTTTTCCGTATTGCATTCTCAAAACGTTTGGAATTTATTGGTTGAGTAATTCAATTTTATTAGGAAAAAATTATATTGTATCAGGTTGAAAGTTTAGATAAAAGAAGAGTCTTGTACTTTGATATCAATTACTTCTTACTTCATACCATTTTGTGTCTATTTCATATCCTTAAACTGTGTTTAAATGGCTGCTGGCTCAGGTCTATCACACTGTTATATACCGTTATAAAAATAGAGTAATTACATAACAAATAATATTATTTCTACTGTGACTTATACATCTTGGCATAGTGCATTGCATAATGCTATTGTAAATAGATATCTTAGGCAAATATTTATTTATAAAATTATTCCCAAATAAATACACACAAAACGCAACCGGTGTTTTAATTGCCGGTTGGTCTCGAAATTACTCATTTTTTATTCATATGGGATTTCTTAGATTATCACACCACAAGGGATTATTAACTTGAGAAGTAAATAAGCGCGCTAAACCATTATTGCAATCTTGGTTTGCGTGACATCTAGCGGAGAGTAGCAGAACTATTTTAATTACTAAGAATATTGTCAACAGATGGCGCATTAGTTGATAATTTATAATCGCCTATTGCATAATGTTTTACTTCATCTCTAAAGTAAGTGTTGCCATATAATATTTACTACTGTCACAATTGTTGTGATTTGTCAGCTGGCTCTTGGCGAATGTAGAATTTGTTTGTTTTCTTTTGTGTTGATCGAAAAATTCAATTAAAAATGAAAAATTTCCCAGTTTTCGTGTTCCCTGTGTCATTAGAATTCTTTTTAAATGCCCGACATACTCATAAACAGTTGTTAACTGTGTATAATCCATATGATTTCTCTGTGAACTTTAAAGGTACGTATTGGTACTTTGGTGTTGGTGTAGTGTTGAAAGAATTTGTGTTAATTTTGCAATACTTTCTCTTCTAGTTTTATGCACATCGCCAAACAAGTTCACTGTGATCGACCCTGAGGGAATGATCGCCCCACAAAGTTGTATCGATATTGTTGTGAGATACACACAACCATCTGTTTCACATTGCGACACCATGGAAAAGTTTAGGATAACTATGTTCGACAGTAATACCCAGCAGGTGAGATTAAATCTTCAGCTATGAAAATAATCACCATCTTTTTTATATCTAATTCTTTACTTTTCTTTCATGTTCATGTAATACATTTAATACTTTTTATATCTACTTTATTACTTTAAAAACTAAACTAAATTTAAGAGCAGTATTAGTAAAACTTCAAAATTGAAATATTAACACATACTCTCTCTCTCTCTGTGAGTCATATTTCCTGATGACTGAAGGTTGTGACTCCCTCGAAGACGTAATTCGTTAGTGGAGTTCTCATGGGTAGATACATGGTGGTGGGCTCCCAAGTCCTTCCACGGTAGACACATGGTCTCGGATAGATACAATAACATGTGTTCTGAAATGCAGTAAAGTTAATGTGAATACTTACCAGCAATAAATTTTGCACAGGCACTGGGTAAGAGAGATGTGCCAACAAAGCTGCTAGAAGGGGAGCCTACAAACAGTAACCAGGAGAGCTTTGGAGACAGCTTCCATCCCTTGGCAACCAGGACAGCAGTATCCAGAGCTTCAGAAGAACATTCAAAAGCTCCTGTATGCAACCATCCACACACTCCACATTTCAGGTATGGAACTTTTTTAACACAAAACTGCATATATGTGTGACTGCAGTAGAGTTTAAACATTGGCATAATATCAAGTGGGCTGTAACATATATTGCACTATACTTGCATAGAAGAAACCTTTTTACTCTGGATTAGAAGACCTGCTTTACCTGCATTCTCAAGAATCAGATATTTCAAAGACATGCTTTCAAAGATGTGACTGTTAAGAAGAAGCAAAGCACTATATACAATTGCTACTTTTATTGTAAAATGGTGTTGCTTCATAGAGTTCTAATTGTTCAGTGCATTCACAAATACTCAATACTATATTATAATTTTGCTAAACTTTAGGACCACTAGGATAAGATGTTCATACAGAATACTGTACCAAGCAAAATTTATCAATTCATCATCATCATCAGCCTAATGAGACCCACTGCAGGGCATAGGCCTCCACCCTCTTACGCCAATACTCCCTGTCTTGCGCTGTTCTTGCCCAGATGTTTCCTTCTAACTTTCTTACGTCATCCAGCCACCGTTGCACAGGTCTTCCTACACTTCGCTTACCTAGCCGTGGGTACCATTCAGTTATTGCTTTGCTCCATCTGCCGTCAGTACGTCTCGCCAAGTGTCCAGCCCATCGCCACTTGAGTTTCGTAATACGAGACCCGACGTCTTCCACCTTCGTACGTTTTCGGATCTCAGTATTACGAACCCTGTCGCGTAACGTAATGCCTAACATGGACCATTCCATTGCTCTTTGTGCGACTCTCATCTTTTCGATGGTTTCCTTGGTGAGCGTCCATGTTTCGGCAGCATACGTCATTGTGGGCAGAACACATTGGTTGTAGAATTTATCAATTAGCCTTGTCTATTAAATTACTGCTTACTTCAGTATGAACATTTATCAACAACTCATCTGATGGAAATTTACAATACAGTTTTAAGATGTAGCATACTTGCCCAAAAGAAACCTATCACTCTTTTCTTGAAGATACATGCTCTAGATAATCAAAAAGTCTATACATTCTTTGTTACAGAGAGCAGCAACCAGTAAATGTAGTAGCAATAGCAGTGAGTATATGCTGCATTACAGCACTCCTGTTACCAACTCAACCGGAAACCACAGTCAAGTCACAGATGCCAGACTGGCTACACATTGGATCCAACCTCAAACTGGTCTTTGCATTTGTTCTTGGACTAGTAAGTATGCTGGTATTACGACCTTAGATGAGTTAGTAAATCAAAAATGTATTGAATGAAATATTTGATGGGATTGTTTAATTACTTACATGAATCCTATGCAGTAAAATATGAAGAAAACTGTATTGCTTTCCAACAAATATGATAATTTAACTAGTATGCTTTGACTCTGGAAAATGTACATATTGTACATATCCACTTTGTATAAACAAATATACATATATAGGTATGCCTGGATCTTAAACCCCTTCTCTTGTAATAGGCTACTGTATATTGCTAATTATAGATAAGGATTCTGAATTAAAAAAAGCTATTAAGTATTGAATATTTATTTCATTGAATAATTGATATTGTCATAGTGCATTGCACATCACTACTTGTATCTTATTAGTCTTGAAAATTTGTTGAAGGCAAGTTTGAGCTAAGAATAAGTACCTAATTGCAGCTGAACAAAGATTATTTTAATAACAATTCATGTATTAAAGTATTTTTTAATTCCTGAGTCTTCTGTTCATCACCAAGAAAGGTAGTTAATTCAATTCTGCTTATCAGCATAACTTGTTTGTTACTCTTGTTTTCAAGGACATATTTAATTTGGTTTTCTTTTTTACTCATATCAATCACAATACTAGATATCGGGGATCATTGTAATCAGTAAGCAAGTAATCCTAAAATTTGGATTTAAATTGGTGGTGTATGGTGCAATTAACATTACTTGTGGATAAATCTAGATTTTTTTAAGGTGCTAGCTATTTTTTTTTTGTTTTTTTATTGGGTTTGTGTGATACTACAACTAAGTTAGTCTCTTATGAAATAAATTAAGTTTTGTATAATTTCACAGCCTCTGAAGCCATAAAAGCTATTGTAAATAGTTTAGGCAAGATTATCTAAGTCATAGCTTTGTTTGTACAGTTTGTATTGTCTTTATATTATAATGAATTAGAATTATTACAATTGTACTTTGTGCTAGTATCAATGTTAGAACTCCATCTATTGAGATACTAAAGAATACCAAACGTTTGACCGAAAAACAATGGCATTGTCTTACAAAAATGCAACATTGGTAAATTATTTACTCAATGGAAGGAATTCTGTTAAAATAGACTAGGACTTAAATTTTAAATGAACCTACTTATTTTATACAAATTTAGCAGATGCTTATGAATTTATTTTCAAGTGTATTAAATCCATTGTGGTTTGGGACCATTTACTGTGACTTTATTATGCCAAATACATGTGTGATGAATAGAATGAACTGTTTTTATTTATTTACTTTTTTAATCTTCATTTACTACATACCTACAGCTTGCTCTCTATATCTAAATGATATTAAACCTTACAAACTAATCAATTCAACATACCCAAATGACTAGAGGGGACTAGATTCATCATCTCATACATATCTTGTGCTTAACAAGTAATTTGATATGTATATACACATTTTATTAATTATCAATTTCTAACATATTTAATTCATTGTGCTCATGATTAAATGTAACATGCTAGGAACTCGAAACTTATCACAAATCTGGTAACATTACAATAACCATAAATTTTTCTTCAAATTTATCTAAAGAAGTAAACACAATATTATTAAAGAAAGCAGAAAAATTATATGTTCTGTCTGTAGCTTTAGAGAAACTTATACGTTTTTTTTAAACTTAATATTTTTTTAAAAAGAGATGTAAATTAAACATAAAACAAATAATTAATTAGGCATTACTACACTATTTTTAAACATATCTCTACTATTTCTAGTAAAATTTTATCTATTCCAGCTACAAATGTGTGCTAATACTATATTTGAACCCACTAATATGGTAAAAAATATCAATAAATTACAAAATATGATATACTTCTGCTGGCAATCAGTATACTAGCTAGCTTTGCTATTTATTTATAATTTAAATCTTTATAAGTATTAAACACTCTTCTACCATTTCATTGTGTGTTTATTCTGTATGTTTCTGTTTTTTTTAATAAAGTGTTATCAATCTATCCATTTTCATACCTTAGAAGAACGAAATGTCACAGAGGAGCCTTATTGTTTAATCATACCTTGCAGAAAAAGTTGGCAATCAAATCTGGTCAAAAATGGTGTAATGTAACTAATTTTTGAACAATTAAAAAAACATTTTTTTTACATTACATTGACAATGTATAGGTACAATTTTAAAACTAAGTTACCAAGCTATATATCAACCAGCATGATAAGAACATGATATGTTACAGGTCCACCATGATATGAGTAAACAGTGGATGGAGTACTGTGGCTACTTCAGTGTACTTCATGGAACTTAGCCCATCGGCCAGGATTTCGGATTTTGGACGGCTCGCTAGCTGATTAATGTTTTCACTGTAAAAAACAACAATCATGTTAGGGTAATACTTTTTATTCTTGTTTGTTTGTGTTGTTAATATGTAACAACACAACATATTACATATTCTCTACATAGGTGATGTTACATAGTTACTAGAAAATACTAGTTCTATACTAAGCAAATCTAGTGCAACAGTTAACTGGTACAAATACATAAATTATTCATTAAATTGTATGTATGTTAGAACACAGATACTTACAATTTTGTTTAGTTTGTGTTGCTTCACACCACAACACATTATGTTAATTTAAGTTATGGTGATAGTATACACTTAGGTATACATAGGCTACTTTTTATCCCAAATTAACACAAGTGAAGCTACAGAAAACCACTAGTATTTATCTTAAGGCTATATTTTTTTGTTGATCTTCCACCTACAATCAACCTTGTGTGGCCTTAATCAGGTATAATGTGTAAGTTTTGTTGTTTCAAAGCCAACTCCTACTGGAAGTGGCACCCATATTTTGGAACCATGCTCACAAAATACTTGCTTTTTTGATCCTTCTTTTGGTGTATTTGTAAGACTATAATAGGTTTAGAAATTAAAATAACTTACCCCTGATCTGGCTTGTCATGGCTATATGAGTAATACTTGCTCAGAGCAGGATCATACCTGCAGACTGGCATGTTGAATTCTTTCAGTCTATAATAAAGATCATCATCTTCCCCTCCCCAGCCAAAGTATTCATTGCTCATCCCATTTATAGCCTTGTATTGTCTGGAAGCAATTGACAATGCTCCACTAACATAGTCCATGTGTGATAGTATGAATCTGTAAACACAAAAGTTAAGCAGAATAGTTTTTATTTAATAGTAGGTATATGAGGTTTCTTTTTATTGTAAACTTTTCAGGAAAGAGACTGAAGATATTTTGTAACCAGTGAACCTTATCAAATAACTTGGTTGGGGTGTACTTTACGGGACACTGAGGAAAAATGACTTAGAAATTTTTTATACCACATCACACCTTCGGGTTTCAGGGGAAGTGGGAGTATCAGGGTTGGGAACAACCACACGGACCTACGAGGTCATTGACCTTTGACCTAAGGTAATTGACCTTTGACCTCGGGTCATTGACCTTGACTCGTAACACGATTACCGGGGCCAAAGGTCAATGACCTTTCTAAATTAAATATCTCGTAATACTATACTTCAAAACTCCATAAAATATGGAAGGAATAATTTAAGAAAAAAGTTGTCCTTACATTTCGTCATTCTCTAACCTTCCTTTATCCATATAAGTTATAAAAAAGTGGTGTTATGTGAACATCACACATGCCCGAAGTATACTTGACGGGACGCAGGACTTGGCTCCTCCTCGCTTCGCTCGTCGTCGCATGTGCGTGGTAGAAAGCAACCTAACGAACCTAATCTACCTTCTGTCACAGACAGACTTCGAGTCCAACACTTGCACTACAACAGGACTTGGAATGCATTTCTGGTGAGAGCGAGTGTGAGTTACAATGCTGCTGACAAATGGTTGGGGCTGGATCCATACAGGTGTAGCTTGGGTTCGTTGAGGCGGCGGCTGAGGAGCGAGTTCTTTGTTTGATTTGTGTGTTTGTTGTTATTTATGAAATTGTATAGGTTTATTCTGTTTTAAGTAAGTTAAGTGTAGGTTTGTGAGTATTTGTGTTGATGATGTAGGTGTAGTGTTTTTGTGTTCATAGTTTTATGTATATATATATATTGTGTTGTTACCCGTGTTGTCCTCTAATTGGATTTTTGTTTATATAATTATTTGCTATTGTGTGTCTGTGTCCGTTAGGCAACTTGTAAATTAAATAAATAAATAAATATTTTAAGAAGTTTTGAAGCTATTACGAGATATTTAAAATGTCATAGAAAGCGAACTAAGCAGTTATGACAAAAATGGTCTTTAGGAATGTTGATCAGCTATACATCTTCTGTCTATATTGAGAATAAAAAAGGGGGCTCATGTTAATACCGCACATGTCAGAAAAAAATCAAAGTTGAATTTTTCTATGAAGTATACTTGACGGGACACAGGACTTTGATTTTTTTCGGACATGTGTGATGTTCACATAACACCACTTTTTATAACTGATATGGATAAAGGAAGGTTAGAGAGTGACGAAAAGTATGGACAACTTTTTTCTTAAATTATTCCTTCCATATTTTAAGGAGTTTTGAAGTATAGTATTACGAGATAATTTAATTTTGAAAGGTCATTGACCTTTGACATCGGGAATCATTATTGCGAGTCAGGGTCAATGACCCCGTAGTTCCGTGTGGTTAGAGGTTTTTGAAAGGTCATTGATCTTTGACTTCGGGTCATTGACCTTGACTCGTAACATGATTCCCGGGGTCAAAGGTCATGACATTGCAAAAAAAAAACATTTTTTAGCGTCCCGTAAAGTACACTCTAACCAATAACTTTCCTATAAAGTTAATCATAAAACTATATGACTACTTATAGATTAACAGTGATCAAAAACAAATGATGTTGAAAAAAATAATAGCAACTCCTGTGAAAATTTGCTAATTTATGAACTTATGATGATAACAAAAGCATGCAGCATTTATCCTGCAATCTAGCCTGTCAAATTGCCCAACTAAAGACAACAAAACAAAAGCATCACACACAGACACCGATAAGAAAGTACAAGCTTACTATGATGGTCATTTATGTGATATATGGCTCGGTAAACACCTAAACTTGTTGTAGGTAGCAGACATGTGTCTAGGGAGCTTGGAGCATGCATAGAGGTTGGCCGGCCGGAGAGGGAGCAGGTCTACATCATGTAGCACCAAGCAAGGGTATCCAGCTCTCATAGCAGCAACAGCTCCAACATTCAACAACTTGGCTCGGTTAAACAGCCGAGAATCCACTTGTTCTATCACATAAATGCGGTAATGTATTTTCTGGCGTCGGAAAAACGTGTGCATATATACCAGGAAGCTTCGCAGCCATTCTGGTCTATCCCTGAAAAGACAAGTAGCTCATGGTCAAATAGAATATTTTGATAGTGATTTTATGAGTCTAATATACCTACCTACCTACTAATAATACAATATACTTACCGATATGGCACAATGATAGCGGTGCTGAACTTGGGCTTGCAATCTTGCGGGGCATACTCTCCACCTTCCTTTATCCTATGACCTTCCATCAGATCACCCGTGCCATCTACAAGGCTGATGGACAATGTTGTCTCATCTTTGACTATATCTCGATAATCACACTCGATAGCAGCTGAGCTAGTAAAATTCCCTGATACCTCTTCATACAAGTTATCTAATATGACTTCGTTTGGTATGAATTCGTATTCATCCGCAGAATGTCTACTTGGGTGCAATAATAACAACACCGCAATCAAAGCAACCGCACAAAAGAATATTTCCTTTTTGTTATATCGACAACGTAGTTTCATATTTCAATTTTGCAGCGACAAATACTTATACAAACAAATAATTTAACGCAATATGAATAAATAAAATGCGAATTTCGGCGAAATACCTAATTACAAATCAATCCGAATTATTTTCATTTTCGCGATTTTCCATCAAAGGCGTTTCTTTATATAACTGACATTGACAAGAATTTAGGAGAGTATTTATTTGAAAACATCCTTTTTTTGGTCGTACATTAAGTACATCATGGGTTTCGTAACCTATATAACTACCGTAAGTACCTATTAATAAAGGTGATAGTTTAAATCTGACTGGTAAGGTAGATAGGATAATAATTAGGTACCTAGGTAGGTACTTCAATCTTGTAGGACAAGACCATCAAGGATCTTAGGATGATTTTATATCAATATGGGAGGGCTCCAATTACAAAAAATATTGAAGGTGCGGAATCTTAAAAATTGCAATGACAGTTCGAGTCACCATAACCGAAATAGGAAAATTATCCAGGTGTATATTATCATGTTATGAACAAAAATATTTCAATTCATAAGTAAGTAGGTACATGAATTGAAATATTTTTGTTCATAACATTATATTACTATAATTAAGAAACTCAAATACGTCTACTACTTGCAAATGCTTTTATTATGATTATTAATCGATCTTACAAATTTTAGTTTAGCTATGGTGCTTATGGTAAAATTGCAATCCATAAAATGCACTTGGTAAAACATTGCATAATAAATCACTGGTCACGGACACTGGTCTTAACTCTAAATTTAGTTTAGATTAAATGTTTTTATTTTCATTAAAAAAAGAAACTGCCCGCGTTCCAGGAGTTTGTTGTATAAGTATGTAAATAAATAACGACAAAGTAAATATTTTCATATAGGTAAGTATAAGTGTCTTTGCCAAAATCATTATAACCACATAACTATGTAGGTAATTTAGCTATAACATGAATAAGTAATATCTATAGTAAGCAAGCCTACTACAAAAAGTAAATGGTAGGTACCCAATAGGTACCCAATCAAAAACTTATTCACCGAAATGAAGTCCACAAATTATCAATACAAGATTCTAAATACACAATGTTGACAGTAAATATTAGTAAACAAAAACCTATTATTATCATAAATTATAAGCTTCTATTACGGTGGCAATATTTCCCCGTTAGGGAATTTTAAGGGAGTGATGTTGGTTCGTGGTAACGAGTTTGCGCGGGAGCGCGGGGAGCAAGGAGAGCGCGGGGAGCAGGGAGAGCGGCGCGCGGTGGGGTAGGGGCCCGGCCGGCGGAGCTCCTCAGCGCTGCGGAACGTGCTGCGAACCACGCGCCGGCGGTACAACGTCGTCATCGGGGACTCTTGGAGCAGGCATCTGGGGAACATGCAGCACGTTTAGTTTTATCACCCTTTGAATTAATGACGACAAATCATAGGCATAGCTATAATTAGATTTTTTTAAGGATATTATTAAGTATTTAGCCATGTAGGTAACTAAATTAGTATAAGTAAGGAAAATAGAGTTCAAGCAGATATTTTAAGAAATGTGCTATTCCCTAAACTTCAAAAGCATCAGGGTCACACAATTCAATCTTTTTAGAATTAGTTCTAAAATGTGGTATGGTATTGTGTACAGCATAAATAAATAGGTTATTTTTATTCTCACATTGATAATAGATACCAAATAATTGAAGACTACAACAATATAATGATAATTAATTAGGTATTCATATTTTATGGGGTAGATTATACCCTGACTAACAAATTTATAGGCTACTTTTTATCCAAGGTCTTTAATATAATAACAATAATAATGTCTTTATTTCAGGCAATAAACCCATATAAAACTAAAATATTACAAAATGCTGATAAAACTTAAACTAGATACAATAAATAAAATAGTATATCACATCATTTGCGGTTTTTACTCTCGTGTACAGAGATCCAGGATCGATAAATGGGACTGTAAAAATCTTCGGACAGGCACTGCAGAATACTATTATTCGATCGCCGTATTGCTCCCCAGAAGGAAGCAATACGGGATCGAATAACTGCAAAGAAGTCAGGAACCCGTGCATCAGTACCTAAACATGCCCGACGCGCTGCAATATCTGGGCTTTCTCATGAGGATGCGAAATGCGTCATTATATTGCACCCTTATGGTATGGTACGTACTTCTGGTATATTCCGTCCAGAGCTGGCACGTGTATAAGCACATACAATAATTTAACGTCTTAAATGACTAATTATTCGAGATTTTGCCCATACACTTTCCGCTTTATATTCGTTAAATATGATAAATTTAATAAGTCATACTTCTCAAACTCCGAGAGCTGTTGTTTGGGCGTGGAAGCCGTAAAGGGTTTCGCACGGCCCAGCTTGGCTCGAGTCGACTGGATCATTTGTGGCGTCACCAGCGGCTGCTTACCATTTTGGACGGATTTGCCGCGGACCGGATTGTCCTGGAAAAAAGTAACATCTTATGAGAATCCGCCAAACTGCAGCCTTTCATTCGAAAGTATAATGGGTCTCTTTTATTTATATCTATCTAATCTATCTAGTCTATATAATCTATCTAGGCTATCTAATCATAATGGGTTTCTTTTATTTAGGTAAGTGAATTACTTTGTGTACTGCACAATTCGAATTAAACCGTTCGTGAGTGTATAAGCACGGTTGCATAATACATAGTTCGCAGAAAAAAAAAACAATATGAAAACCTGGTGTTAAGACTTTTAAGCCGCCCAACGAGCCTTTGCGAGTTGTTCAGGAATAGTTAGCCTGGAAGAGATCACTCAAGGTGATAAGGCCGCCCACTTGTGCATTCTTTTATAGTTTAAGCTCATTTCATATTGTAATTTATTTTTGGTGTGCATAATAAAGTTATATTGTAAGTATTGTATTGTAATAGTGTTTACAGAAATTATCTAGGCGTGAAAACTGAGTTTTTTTTTATTACAGCAAGTTAAAAGACTTAGTAAAGTAACGTACCTTGGCCTTCCTCAGTTTGACGTTAGCTATGTCCTCTGGAGTGATCGTCAGTCTCGGAGCGGCGATCCTGGGCGGAGCGGAGCCACATCGAGGTATAGTGTTGGAGCGTGCCAGGGGCTTGGATACTGGTGGCGGGGGCGGCGGCGGCGGCGGAGGAGGCGGCGGGGGCGGTATGCCTGGTGGCTTCGGCTGGCTCTGGTTGCTGGCGCTACAGAACAAATAAATAAAATAAAAATAGCCTTTATTTCAGATTCTTCAGTTAGTAATAGGATAAGTTAAATGAACGGTAGATTTTAACATCTTATAATTAGAAGAAATGTTGGTTACCTGTGTTGTGTAGGTACCTATTTTAAGTTTTTATGCGACCATTAGTGTTCAACCTCATTAGTAATAGTAGGTAACTTTTCCACAACTCAAATTGTGTGTTTCTGTAATTATTTTAAATTTGTTAGTTAGGTCTGCTTCAAGAGGGCTTGAAGTGCTCGTAATTTATTTTTATTTTCTTTCATAATTTATTATGTGTGTTTTAGCTTAGTGCCTGTTTTGTAGTCTGTCTAATAATAAATAAATTGTGAATATTTAAATAAGCCTCATGAAAAAAGAATATTAAATTATTAGTCTTTGATTTGATTAATATTATACAGGATCATAGACACTATAGACAGTGATATTTTGTTATTTATGTTAAAACGTTCAATCAATACACAAATAACCACGCGACCAATGTGTACGGTATCACTTGGTTGATTTTTTTAAATGTTGATTATGACGGGGACGGCGCGTACGCAGTCCCCACTACCAAAAATTACGCGTCCGAGTTATCCACATTAGGGATAATCGCAAAGGTCAACCCAACCGCAGTGCAATGGAAGGGCCTCGCTCTGGGGGAACCGCCTTCATGATCACGGTGTCCCCTACGCCAGGTAAGTATGAATTAACTACCGTGCTAAAATCTCGTTGTTCCTCACCTAATTTTGCAGTTTGCGCGATTCAGAAAAGCGCCATTCAGTTACTAGCGCCATCTAGCGAAAGAATCCGATAACTCTTTGTAACCATTGTATGGAAAAATGCTGCGGCATGATATATAAGTACTTATGAAAAAATTGGAATGTGCTTAAGAAATAAATATTGTAATTATTTAGAGAACTTTTACCTGAGCTTACTCTCGAGATCTTGTATCTTCGCGAGTACTGAAGCCAAGCTCTGCTTCAACTCTTTATTTTCTATTTCAAGAAGTGCTTGTCTCTGTTTAACTTCTTTATTCTCTTCTTCAAGTTTTGTCTGTCGATCTTCTACGTCTTGTAGGTATTGTTTTAGTTGTTTTCCACCTTGTGATGGGTTGTCGTCATTTTTGATCGCAGCTATAGGCTCGCGATGCTCGTCCGAATATAATCGCGTAATCGATTCGATACTCTGCAATAATATTAAAATAAACTGGTGCTGCGAAATAATTTACCTGAAAACAGTTGGAAGTACGAAAACTGTCCCTCATAACTTTCAGTAAAAATCCCAATACTCCCCGTAGGAACTAACATACAAAATGTGTGGCAAATTCGAGGGATTTTCAGTGAACCGAAAGTCCACTTCTACTCAAATAAAATGGACCGTTTGCCCGGACGTATTCAATAAAGAATTTGTTCAGAAAATCATCATCATCATTCACCGCCCTTAGGATCCCACTGCTGGGTATAGACCTCCCTTTGTATGTGCCATCTGTTCAGAAAATATAAGATAATAATTACCTAATGATAACACCTAACAAATCTCAGAAGGAATCGCACTTTACGACAAGACAGCATAACAAATTCTTATCTGTGTTTGTATTGCGAAGAGTTTCTACTTACCTTTCTTCCTATCCAGGTGCAGAGGTCCACTAGCTTCCATGCCTTGGTCTTGGAACTGCGTCTTGCGTTGCGCTCTCTTCTAGGCGTGCCACCTGACAAAATGAACCAATCCACTTCAGTCCATAGAAATGGTTTATCACCACACTCTATTTCTACCTCCAGCTTGATAGTGTCATTATTTACACCCATTGTTATGAATTGCACAAAAAGTTCTCTTGTAAAAGTTTTTTCACTATATTGCTACATGTTTTCAGATAATCATTTAATAAAGATTTAAAATTAAGTATCACTTCATCATGTAGATCTAAAAATGATATATTACGTATGTAGAATATAAACATGTATCAACAGGATTAGCTTTTCAAAGCACTGGCGGTTGAAAACACAAACTTGAAATGAATCATAAACTTATAGATTGACGTTCGACCGCGATGATGTCACCATATTTATTTTAGCCGCTTACCGAATTGTGTAGCGAAATGTTTTCAAATAAAAAACTTATCAACCGTCCTTATCAATTAGGTAAAACAACACATATGACCTTATTAAGACTTCTTATTTACCTAATTATTTATGAATTTATAATTGCATCAAAGCCACCGAACTCTTTTACAAAACCATTTAAAAAGAGATTGCCGAGCAGAAATCATTTGAATCAATATAGTGGGCCAATGTATTAAATATTATATTAATATGTGTTTCAACCTAATATATCATCATACTATTAGGTATCATAATATTAATGACTAGTGGACGGCCGCGGCTTCGCTCGCATTATTTGAGGATAAAAAGTACCTACCCTGTGACACTCGGCACTCCTAAGACCCCACACTACATACATACCAAAAATCATGATGATCCGTTCAGCCGGTTTTGCGTGATGAGAGTTACAATAAATAGAGACACAGATAAACAGACACAATTTCTAGAAATTGTTGGAACTAGTTCTGCTATCATTTTATTTTTTTTACCTTGAACTTGCATTGGCCATAGTTTACCTGATAGGCAAAGGCTATGGCCTAAGATGGAGCGTGCTTACCCGATAAGAACCGATTCGAAGTATCTACCTACCTATTTCCAAACATTTTGTTTTAAATCTTTAATGTATAAACGTTCGACCCTCTTCAGCTTTATTAAATGTAGGTATACCTAGATTGTGATTTAGGACACGAGTAACAAGCAGAGTTATATAATTCCAAACTCTATGGTTTCAGCTAGTACCTATATCAACCAGCGCATAGGTTTTTTTTGCGCACATGATAAGCACTTCGCATTTGGCCTTTATATCCCATCTTACAACATTTTAACAATTTCTTTAAATTGCAGTGGATTTCTACTATAAGGTTCGCCTCCTCGAATATAAAAAGTTATTCACTTATAAGAAGAGTTTTCATGGTACGAGTATATTGTTTGTTTTTTCTACATTCACTTCGCAACAGAACGACGGGCCGCAGGCATCCAGATGCCATAATAAATGTTTGTTAGTTAATTTGGACTAATTTATTATACTTATAAGTAACCGTTGTAAAGGAGCTCCGATAGTGACATAAAAAAATAAGTCATGACATATCACACAGCGCCATCTAGCCCCATACTAAGCTAACGCTTGTATCATGGGTACAGATAACGGATATAATACATAGGCTACTTGTTATCGCGACACAATGTCTGAATTACTGTTGATGGGTGCAACGAGCAACGTATCCGAAAAAATATAGTACCAATCGTTACTTACCCGCGGAACTGTTGTCAGAATAGTTTTGCTTTTTCATGTGAATCTTCCTTGTTCTCTGAACTGCATCTTTCAGCAAACTTGTCTCAGATTTCATTCGCCTCTTCTTTATTTTTAGCGAGTGGTTGCTCTTAATAGATTTGAATGAAACTTCTGAATTACTAGTCAAAAGTGCAGATGAGAACGACGTCCTTAGTTTTTGCTTATTCTCAGTCAAGTCTGAAGTACTAGATGTATTTGATTCAGTATTCGTGCATTTCTTTTTCCATGGTCGTGTGTCCCCTTCGTCACAATCAGTAGAATTTTGGCGGAAACGTTTGCTTCTCAAGGTTTGTTCGAAGGTCTCGTTGGAAGATGATTCTTGGGCAATGAAGTCTTTGCTGTACGTGAGACTCACGTCTACGAAGTTTCCATCAGGGAGTGTCACAAAATGATCCGTGTTGGTGGAACTATCGGTCGAGCTCACAATACTCATCTCGTCACTAATTAAGATACTCACAAAAGGTGGAGTTTTGTCACTATTTCCTTTTATATCATTCACAGACGACACAGGAGATTGCTCCCATGACGAATTAGTTATTATATTCTGCTCCGGACATTTTCGAATCAATTCAACTGAATTTATAAAATTGTCACTCATGTCTGATATGTCTTTCACTGTAAAACCTTTTTCATCGTCGTAATGCATTTTGTTTTCCTTTTCACAATTTTTGAATGCTTTTTATAAAGTACTTTTCACAGTGCAGTACTACATTTATATTCTTTAGTGCAATATCATTCATGAGCTAAACACAAAATAAAAATTATTATTCGCAAACTACCCACTTTTTACATCATTATTGTAAAACAGAAAAAGTTGTAAAATCAACATTTCTCTTATATGCATTTTTTTTAACCTGTGGCATGAAACAGTTTAGTTGGTGTTGGCCGTACATTTCGTAGAACTCAATTTATCGCCTCCTAAAAAATATGTTAACAAAGATTTGTTTTGAATTTTATCACTGATAAGTTTTCCCAGTAATGTTTCGCTCTTTTTAAAATATTAATTGAACTATTTCATATTTTGGTTTGACGGTAGTTGTGCAGTCGATTTACTGGTCAAAGTGATGTGATAATGCACCAGTAATAGTAAGTTTAAAAATTCATACTGCAGTAAAATCTGGACAATGGATTTCAGTTCGCATAATCCAAGATCTTCGAATGCTCTCAGTTTAGCAGCTCGTCACAACGACGTGCCTAATCTTCGCCGGCTCTTGAAAAAAATGAACCCTAACAGCGTCGACAATCGGGGCTGGACATGCCTTCACGAAGCAGCATATCATGATAATTTAGAGTGCTTACAAATAATTTTAAGGCGTCGCTCATGCCGTCCCTTAGTCGAGAGCCACGAAGGCCACACCGCTCTATACGTCGCATGCCTTAATAACTTTTCAACTAGGTGTTTAAAATATCTTCTAGAAACAGTGGATGATATAGCTAACTATGGCAGTAAAGAAGGGTTCACTCCGCTGCACCTGGTGAGCCGGCAGGGGCGCTCTGACGCCCTGCAGCTGCTCATAGAACATGGTGCTATGCTCGATGTAGAGGACTTTGATGGAGATACTCCCCTGCATGAGGCCTGTCTGGCCAAACAACCAGAAATTGTCAACATGTTACTTCATGCGGGTGCAGATCCTGAATTACCTAACAATCGAAGTGCTACCCCATTGCATATGGCATGTTCTAGAGGCTGTCTGGAATCTGTCAAACATTTGTACCCTTTTGTAACAAATATCAATGCACTTGATTGCAATGGAGACACTCCTCTGATGACAGCATGTCATGGTGAAAATGAAGATGTGATCCAGTTTCTATTGGAGCACGGAGCTGACCCCCATGTAGAGAACAATCATAGTAAAATTGCAATAGATCTAGCGCTTGAAAGAGGTCTGGTCAAAGGTTTTAAACTTCTCTTTGAAGCTACAGATAAAAATGAAATGAGCCATGATTTAGTGTATCAAGCACTGTCACCGAGCTATTTACACATTGAAATTCTTGATACAATACTGAACAGTAACTTGCACTCTGACTTCTTCATGTTTACTAAAGCTTGGATGATAGAAACTTTGGATTGTCAACTATTTCATAGATCATATATTGTTTCGAAAGAGATCAGTGATTATAAAACATTTGCACCATTGACAACATTCTTGAATGTCGCTGAGTATCTTTACATGTTGTCAGTGGACAAATTCAATGAATTGTTCTACTCGTTTCTAACAAAAGGATTGTCAGTGAATGCTGTAAATGCTGATGAAATGCCTCCATTAGTTTGGCTGCATTATTGTCCACATTCAGTTTGTTTTGACTATGTAAGTGAATGTAAATGAATTTCTTTTTAACCTACTTTTATGTATTGAATAAAATATATATACACATATAAACATATACAAATTAGTTTATTCTTTTCCAGGTCCTAGATTTGTTAGTCAAATTCGGCTGTAACGTGGACTATTGCAGCCAACTGATCAGAATAAACGAGAGTAAACAAGCATTACTATATAGAAGGAACATAACACTCGTCAGACAATTTTTGAAACTGGGTTCTGAAAGAATGATAGTGTTTCCGGATGCTTTCCACGCTGCTCTACTCATGGACCCCGTGACCTTGCCCTCTATGATCAGATACAGTTTGCATTGTGATCCAGGATATATATTGAAATTAGCTAATAAATTTGGTGTCATAGAACAGTTACCAAATACTGTAAGTTTACTCTTTCTGTCTTGTGTTTTATATCTAAAATTATGGTAAAATTTGACACAGTTCTACTGATGAGAAGTTTACCAACAAATATATTTTTAGTTACATCTAACATTTGTTTAACTTGTGTACCATTTTTTTTGTTACAGACAATATCCCAACTAATGAAGATGATAGACAGTGAGAGTGAGGTATCTGACTATGAAGGGTTCAAATTCTATGTGCCACCTCTAAAGCACCTGAGCAGACTACAAGTCCGACAAATTATTAAAGATATTGGACCTTTCAAGAAAACTGAGCTTTACCTAAATTTCCTAGATAAACTGCCTCTGCCTACACAAATCAAACACTATCTAAGATTCCTCTAAAGTAAAACAACCATTGTACATAACAAACAGTTTATTGTACAAAAATAAAAACAATATAATGTTCAACTCATATAAATCTGATTGCTTTATACATTGCACTATTCTATTAATATCACTTTGTTAAATATCTTACACAATAAATTATCACTGAAATAATGTAAGGATTTTTCACATAAAATAATGACTTGATATATGAACATGGATAATAACAAACATGTGGGTGTATAATAAGAACGTAATATGTGACAGACTTTCGCTTGCTTAATCTAATTTTTGAAATTTGCTCCATTTGCCATGAATTCTTCGATTTCGGCCACACTGCAAAAAAAATTAAGTCACATTAATTAATAAATAAAAATTAAGGGTATGTATACATGTTTTAACAACTTTAACAACCAAACAAACTACAAAAGTTGATAGAAAACTTTACTTTTACTATTAACAGAAGTACATATTTTGTATGGAATATACCAAACAAAAATAGCACACTGTAAAAAAATATTGCAATTCTGTATGGGATAACAAGGTATGAGTTTGCACTTAACCTTAATTCGCCTGATGGTAAGCAATCATTACGGTCTAGGATGGATAGTGTCGTAGTAATAAATAAAAGTTAAAGAGTAAGTATACATGTAATATTTGATATGTTTTGCACATTTGCCTAATTGGGCAAATGAGGTAAAACCAATCAACGCGAGTTTGTGGTTGTTTCTCTAAAAAAATACAACTTGGTATTGTGAATGAAGCTCATAGTTGGTTTCTTTGATTATGCATAAATATTTTATTCTAGTATTTATAGGGTTATTGGTTCTCAGGCTTTGCAACAATTTGTTTGAGAGATTGTGATATTACATAGTATAAGTAGATAGGTAGGTTTATGTTAAGTAAAATAAATGTAGTGTAAGTATAAAAACTAATAAAGAGATGTTTGTTGTGAGTATCTTTGATTTCTTGCTATTTTTATAATGTAAGACCAGGCATTACACCTCTAGTACTACAAAGCGAAAGTTTGTGTATGTATGTATGTTTGTTACCTCTTCACGCCCAAACGCCTAACCTGATTTGCATGAAATTTTGGTACAGATGTAGATTATACCCTGGATTATCATATCGGCTACTTTTTATACCGGATTACCGCGAGTGACACCGCGGGACATTAGTGCTGCAGGACAATGAAACTACAAAATTATTATTAATTATTAGGTGGTTTTCTAGGGCACTTAAAAGTGATCCTTACGTCTGTCTGTAATATAGATTAATAAATAAATATTTCGGGACATTGCACGCAGCGCCATCTAGCCCCACACTAAGCAAACAACAACCAAAAATAGAAATGATCTTATAAAGTCAGGTCTTAATCTCGCGGTACTCACGTCCTAGGTACAAAGGTCATGTTTTCCACGCCGTCCTCAGTAATGAGTACATCATCTTCAATCCTGACCCCTCCGAAGCCGCTGTAGTGGTCCACCTCCTCCCAGTTGAAGAAGCGGCTCTGAGCCGGGTTGTTCCTGGCGTTCTCTAGTAACTGCTCACAAAATACAGTTATAGTGTTAATTTTCTTACAATATGGTAACAAAAGTTTATTTAAGTGTGTTTTTTAATGATTAACGTAATGTCCACATTAAGTTACAGTCAAGAAGGCGTAAGCTGAGCTTTGCATTTGTGTGGGTGAAGTATGGCAGGTGGGCGGGGGAGTGAGATGGCGCTATCGCACGATGGAGAAGCCGATTGTCTCACCTACACTATCTATGTACACCCACACAAATGCAAAGCTCAGCTTACGCCTTCTTGACTGTACTTAATTATTAAAAAACACACTTTTCGAAAACACAATTTCGTTCGCCACTTTAAAGCATAATTTGCATTTGATTTCAAGTCATGCTTTGAAGTTGCGAAAAAACTGAGGTAAGTACTAAAAATATGAATAGAAGATCTTTTTAGAAACTAGGTACAATGAAATTTATTCCAATAAAAAGTTTCAGACCTTGAGTTTATATTGTGTACAATGTATGCGCATTTATTCAAAAAGTCTCAAGGTCTCAAATAAATTATTTTTAATTCAATTGAAATAGAGTAAGGAATTTTACAAATGTGTAACTATTTACTAAGCAATTTTTGCTTTGTTTTTATATGGTGGTCTGGCAGTCTGCTGGATTGACAAATTTATTCATATCTTGGGTCTTTTGTGGATAGAGGCTGCACAAGATTGCATCGACCGATGTTATAGTACTGCAGTTTCGTTAGAGAGTCAGTTCCATTCTAGTCTAGTATAGGCCTGTGATGTCGCCTGCATCAGGTGATCGGGTTCAATGACCGACTGTCCAGTGTAAAAAAGTTTACATTTATATAAAGAGAGATCTATGTAGACCCAGTGGTGGGATAAAGAGGGCATTGGATGATTATGATATTTAATCAGATTTCTGGAGATCAACAGTGTTTTACAAATTTTTCACTCAAAATCGGAACGCTATTAGAAGATAATCTAACGTCTCGACGTCTAAAATAGAGGCGTAAAAAGCCTTTTCGTAAACATCCTGCTAAATTGTCATGATGGCTTACCCTAGGTATGAAGTAGCAGCCCGGCTCGATGGTGAGCGCCATGCGCGGGCGCAGCGCGCGCGCCGTGCGCAGGCGGGCGAGGGGGCCGGCGGGGCGCGGGGGGCAGTGCGCCAGGTATCCGCCCACGTCGTGCACGTCCAGCCCCAGCAGGTGGCCCAGCCCGTGCGGCTGCAGGATGCCGTTCACACCGGCCTGGGAGTTGGGAATAATGCAGTTAGTGCAATGTTTTTTACATCTAACCGACATGATAAAGGAAAAAAAATATTATTCTGTATATTTACTCCTTGTTATAAAGAATAAAAAGTCAAATCATGTCGTGCGCGGAGGCTGAGTAAATAGACTGCAGATCGGGAATTGTGGCAGCAGCTCCACCGGCAGAAGAGTATCTTTTATATTTCCTAGTAATCGGTCTTTAGTCTTTTCTTTAACCTCCTTGTAGGATTTTATAAATGCCATTCTTGGCTTACCCCTTCACTTTCAGCAATAACATAAAGCTGGTCACTCCATTTACTGCAGGTATACTTTGAATATTTAAGGTAGGTACTTTGAATTGGGTTTTACATTGATAGATTTTTGTAAACCACTATCGTTATTTGACATATAAAACCAGTCCAGTTTCGATGCTAGCGGCAAAATGAAATGTTCGCTATTTATGAGAAGATTTGGAGTTTTTGGTACACTAGCTTCTAGCAGTAATAGTAGCATTCACTGTTATATATGTAGTTTCAACTGCTCAATATTAGTTATTTATTGATTTCGAACGATGCCCTTTAAATCATTTAATACAACGTATTAGTATAATAGCCAAAGAAGAGAGTTAGTTAATGTATACCTGTATCATTTCCTCGACGTCTCCCTTCAAGAGGCCGCCCTGCTTGAGATGCTCCAACATGGCTCTGTTCGCAGCGAGGTGCATGTCGGGCCAGAGCACGCCCGGCTTGGCTTGTCTGGAAACATGGGGAACAAACTATAAGTAATCCTTAATAATTATTTAGTGTAGTTACATGTAAATATGTATATGAAGAGCGTACGTAAGTGTAACTCAGTGGTGAAATCGTCTGCTTTACTACTCACATACCCTGGTTTGTATCTGGCCCAACTAATGAATTATTTTTCATGTTTTGTATGGATATGCACTCACTTAGCGGTAAAGGAAAACATCGTGCAACTGACATGTCTGAGGACCACCAAATCCGAAAACTTGTGTCTGCCTTTACTTAGGGCGGTTTGAAAACTATCGACATTAGAGTTGGCCACTCATAGAAGAAGACGACCCCGATTTACTTGCCCAAGAGAACTTGCCCAGTGAATTATTACTGCAGGGCAAGCACGGCATGAGGACTAAAAGTCTTTCCGCTATTTTATCCACCTGTCACCTGTCAGTCACTATACACCAAGTAGATAAAAATGGTGGAAAGACTTTTAGTCCTCATGCCGTGCTTGCCCTGCTGCGGGGGAGTCACGACCCTCAGTAAAGAGGAAAAGAATTTAAAGAGGGAGACATTAGGTGCACTCACTCAATAACAGCATCTCTGCCAGCGAGCACCGCCTCGTAGATGAGTTTCTGTCGCTCCGTGAACTTGCCGTTAGCCGGGAACGACACCGTGATGTCTGCCGCGTACCCGGCGTAGTTACCACCCATGTCGAACAGGCTGGGAAGGAGAATAAACTCTATTTGGAAGTTGTATTGGTGAGAATATCTATAGCTGAAGAGGGTCGAAAGTCTGAACAATGAAGATATTAAAAAAAAAGAAATTGATAGCAGAACACGTTCCAACAATTTCTAGAAATTTTGTCTGTTTATATGTGTCTGGAAGAAATCGCTATTAGCGATAAGGCCGCCAGTTGTGGCACTATTTTTTTTTAAGTCTTTTGTGTTTCTCTTTGTCTTTTTTTTTTGTCAATGTGTGTTACAATAAAGAGTTTATTTATCTATCTATCTATCTGTGTTTATTTAAACGCTCATCACGCAATAACGGCTGGACGGATCATCATGCATTTAGGTACGTAGGTAGTATGAGGTCTTAGGACTACTTTTTATACTGAAATAATGCGAGCGAAGCCGCGGGCGTCCACTAGTTAAATATATGTATATGCAGTGGAATCTTCTCCACAACAACCAGACTAGGAGAGTAGACAGTCTACATCTGTTCTATAAACCGTTACGGAGAATATAAGTTGCTATCATTTGTTTACAATAAACTTGAAAACTCCCATCAAATATTATAATGTAGTATTAGTTTTAATAGGTACGCCAGCGTTACTGTTTTCCTATCGTTGTTTTCCAAACTAGGTTGCCTGGAAGAAATCACTTCAAGTGATAAGGACGCCCTCTGTCCCAATACTATGATCAAAGTTTATTTTATGCTTGTATTCTTTTGTTATTAGTGTACAATAAAGAAATTTGATTTGATTTGATTTCCCTTAAATGTACCTAAATAAATTAGAAGTACTCACCACATTTCATTCTCGTCGATTCGTTTAGCGTTGGGTGCCCCCGCGTGCCCGTAGTGCAGGGTGGCGCCGTTGTGTCCCGAGCCGCAGATGCAGGTGTAAGACACGTGGCGGCAGCCCCCCACGCGGTAGCAGTGGTCCAGGAACACAGACTCGCACTGATACTCGAACAGACCAGGTTTGACGTAAAGCATCACCTGGAATTATTCAAATTCAAATCCCTTTATTTATCGGCTGCTCGCGGCTTCGCTCGCATTAAAAATTAAAACTTGCATCACCTATTTCACCCTTTAAAAGAGCCATTTCCAAAAATCCTTACTTAGCGGATGCTTACGTCATAACATCTACCTGCATGCCAAATTTCAGCCAGATCCGTCGAGTGGTTTGGGCTGTGCATTGATATATCACTATATCAGTCAGTCAGTCACCTTTGAGTTATATATAATATATATAGATTTAGATTCAGTGTACGTACATCTCTATTTACATTTGTATTGCTGCAATTTGTGTTGTACGCTGAGGGTTATCTGTAAAACATACTAGATATCTTTCGACTCTGTATTATGATGTACAGTTTCCCCGCGCCAAAACTTCTGCCTCTTTTGCATATCTATACCTACAATTAATTTTATATCCTACTAAAATCATAGTATTTAACTATGATTTTATGTGATGTTAGGAATAATATTCCACCACGATGTATCTGCCCAAGAGAACTCCCCTAACGAATTAATTCTGCGGGGAATCACGACCCTCAGTCATGAGGAAATACGACTGCAGAGAGATGAATATTTTTTATTATGTTTTCAATCGTTTCTGGGTGCACCGACTCAACATATACCTTTACATATATGTACCTATATGAAAGTCAGAGTAAAAAGTTGGGAATTTATAATTCCATACATTAATAGTAGATAAGTAGTTCCATTTCAATTCAGCCAGGTTTTCTCTTCATAATGCCGCTTGTGGTGTGAGTAAATATTTTAAAAAACTGTCCTAAACATGACTCAGCTATTAGTACCTAATGAGGAATATACGAATAGTGCGAATTGAAATAAAGGAAAACTGTATTTTTTATGTTAACACGATATCATATGATGTAAGTAAGTTGTTATTAACAAAACCAAAGCTAAGTTTTTTCCCCAATATCTCAAATAAGAATGCAACCGCAGAAGGAATTTAACAAATCAACACATAAATGAATCACTATAATATTTTTACAACATAACCAACTATATTTTACTTTGAAATTTGCAGTAGATAAAGGTTGACTAACATGTTATTCAATTTTATTGCATCTTAGTTTAGGTAAATTCGAATGAGTCAGTTTTAAATTGTCCTCAACATTTTAGTGAGTACAAACTTTCCCATTCAACATCGGTTGACTCATCCATCGCAAATAAGTAGAAATAGTATTGCGAAAACGGCTGGCGGAATGTAAACAAACATGATTGTTGAGTCTGCTACTCGACGGTAGATGGCGTTGCTTTTATTATTGATACCTTATAATTTCAAATCAAGTTTTCTTTATGCTCTGACAAAGAAAAACATAGCCGATTTATGGTAATTTATTTTTCTCAGCTCAGAATAGTTACTACAGAACTTTGTAGTGTTATTTGTAGTTACCTGAATGTATAAAAAAATAAAGATAACATGTTTACGCTACTCCACGGTAGATGGCATTACTTGCATAAAAAAGCTAGGCGAATAAGCATCATCATGCAAAATCGGCTTAAAAATTTAAATAAATATAATGATTCATAAATTTCGGACCCAGAAGAAAATAGCGAACATATTCTTATCAATTAGTTTTGGCCGGTAATAATTATATTAATGTTTTGGTAAAGATTTTACTTATCATAAAACTACCATAGAAATATGATTAAAAGTATCGTGATTTCACCTGTTTATGGGCATCAGAAGATACTCTACAGACGTATCTCAGCACTTCAATCTCTTCGGGCGTCTTGATAACGCGCCTGTAAATAAATATTATACAGAGTTAGTATAAAAATATATAAGTATTATGTCCGTTATCTAGTACCCACGACACAAGCGTTTGCTTAGTGTGGGGCTACATGGCGCTGTGTGTAATGTCCCGGAATATTTATTTATTTAGTTCATATCACAAACATAATTCATATTATATCATAAAATATTTTAATAATGAAAGTGTGTTTGTTGTTCTGATTATTTATTTATTACTTGCAAAACATTTAAACTAATTTAGGGACTAAATGGGTCTTATCAGTTAAACGTGGTTTAACTATTAGTCCAGAACTTTGAAATTATCAAGTACTTTTTTGTTGTTCGAAATTTGTCTGTCTACTGTCATAATAATAATCAAATTATTTCTACCGACAGGTACAACGCAAACGAAGTCGCGGGCATGCACTTAAATATAAATGAAATATACCTACAGTTAATTCGCTCACGCGCACACGATATTAAATAGGTTTTGTTTTTAAGTTTCTTTGGTTTTGGAAGCATGTTTGCACAAATAGAAAAAAATCTGGGTACAGTTTAAATTATCTGATTCTTCGGATTCTTTAATTACCTTCCAGATAATTTTAAGTTATGTTCTAACTTCTAAGTAAAGAACAATATTCGATAAAGTATTAAAAAATTCTCTTCTTCTACACGCGTACTTTTCAATCATTACAGAATCATTTTCTTAGCAATGTCTCTGTATTCATTGTTTACCAAACGTAAGTAGGTAGGTGACCTTAAAACCTACATTGCCATGTAATGTTACTCATTCAGCTATTATTCTGTTATTTCCACATTGTATACGGTTATAATTGTGTACCTACGTTTCTCTTGCCAGAGGAAAACATCGATTCTAATGCGATCAAAACATATTTACAAACATTATTATTAATAATAAGTTGTTATTGTTTGTTGGGAGTCATTTATAGTATTACTCAGGAATACAATAACGTTAAAATATAATATATATACATTTATAAGATAAGTATAGATAGATAGATTGATGCTTTATTGGACACATAAAAACATAATACACAACGGAAAAACAAATAATTAAAACTAATGCCACAAATGGCGGCCTTATCGCTAAAAGCAATCTCTTCCAGGCAACCGTAGGATGGAGAGGAAAATATATAAAAAAGACTAGACGGGGTGTACAATAACGAGCACATGAAATTTGACTATAAAACCTTAAACATTAAAATAATAATATACTACTCAAACCCATACTTACATATGTATATTATACTACGTAATATTGTAAATAAAAATATATAAATATATATATATATATACTATATGCTAATACTACAGAAATAACTACTATAAACTTACATACAAATAAGTACAATACATATATAAATTCATCGACATACATACACTAATAAGCAGCAGGTTTAACTTGTTTGCATGGACTTTAACCCTTTCCCCCCGGGGTAGTGATTTTTAACGAATTTCCGCTTTTGAACTTTATTTTCATAATAAGGTAGGTAAAATTAAAAACACAGATTTTTTTTAGATTTTTATTATAGTTAGAAGTACTATTTCCAAGACCTAGACTTATAAGTACCGTCAGGAACTTCGTGTTAACAGAGTGGTAGGAACTTTGATTGAAACTACAAAAATAATGAGATCCACTATTGACTTAGCAGTAATTAAATTAATGACTTAAGTAGTAGTAATAAAAAAAAAAATTACAGGTTAACCTCGTGGTATTCAATAAAACAATTTTTCTTTTCGTTTACACACAAAAACACGTTGCAATGCGAACATTTACTATGAGGTTTCGACTGAATCTTCTTCAAACTACAAACCTCACACCTTCCCCTGTTCTCTACAAACGTAGGCCAATGGATGCCTCTGTTACCTAAGCGTACGTCTTTTATAGTGGAGTAGTCAGATTTGCGTCTTTTGGAAGGGCCGCCTTTTGCAGTATTGTCAGTAGAAGTCTTCCTTTTCTGACTAGCATCTTTCATTGTCATCAAGCCTTGAGTAACAGAACGTCTAAAATCTTTTACGGTAGTCTGTTCCATTATAAGTCCATGAATGACATATGCATTGACAAATACGATGTCCAGAAGACCCCAAAACAATCTGTGCCACCATTTCGGAGATTTGCGATCTATACAGTAAAGGGCTCTCAAACGATCAGCTTTATCTACGCCGCCCATATACATATTGTAATCTTTGACAGCTATAGGGCATGTAATGGCTGACTTGGTTCCATTTTTTTCTTTACGTGACACAGTTGCCTCTTCGTTCCCGTGAAAATTAGACACTAAATGAACCATTTTATTATCCTTCCATTTCCAATATCCAATGTCTAAATTTGAAAATCGATGATCACTATCGCCCCTTTTCAATTGAGAATCAGCGAGCATATTTCCGGGCAGTCCTTTTCTGTTACTTCGGATAGTTCCACATGCGTAGGTGTTTTCAGTTTTCAGTTTCTCAAGTAAAGCCACAGACGTGAAAAAATTATCAAAGTAAACTACCTTCCCCTTACTCCAATCTTGTTCCGTTAACTCCAAAACTACTTTCTCTCCTAATCCATAGCCGGTAAATTTTGTGTTCAGTTCTTCGTCTTTCCCTTGGTAAATTTGAAACTTCTTTATATACCCCCTCTGGTCAGCAAGACACCACAGTTTGTACCCCCTTTTTATGGGCTTCATAGGTAGATACTGTTTTAGGACAGACCTACCTTTGAATTTAATCATGGACTCATCTACACTCAGTTCGCGAGTACCATGATAAACCATTTCAAATTTTTTATTGAGTGCATCAATCATTGGTCTAATTTTATATAATTTATCTTTGCAGCCTGAAGGCATTTTGGAGCTATCATTGCAATGCAGATGAGATAAAATAATAGCGAACCTGTCTCTAGGCAAAGTCTTGCAAATAAGCGCGTTGTTGAGATCAGGTGCCGAAGAGTAGTGGTCTCTCCACGCCGGACGAGTATTGTAACCCATAAAAAAATTAATACCTATAAATGTTAGGAGTTCCTCTTTTTTTAGGTTCAATACTTTGCTTTTCTGAGTAGCATAAAGGTTACTTTGGTATACAATATTGTCAACAATGTCATCAATCAATACTAAAAATATATCAGTCGGTGTGGTACAGTGAGCAAACCAGTCATCTACTACTCCAGTATCCGCAATGTATTCCGGTAAAGATGTACTTAGGTCCCTCTTTTTCCATTTACGGTTTGGTTCGGGTAATCGCTGGTTAGTTCGGTGTGAAGAGTTATTTGCAGATGGTAGATCAGGCTGAACACTAGGTGCAGGTAATGAAGATGTGGGTACCTGATTTATTGGGTACTCCAATACATCTTCATTTGACGGCGACGACGGCGGAACTTCGGCCAAAACATCTTCTATAGCTCTTTCAAAAATTTCATCGAAACCTCTTGGCGAGGGTAGTTGAACATTTTCCACTTCATCATCGGACACACCTGCATCAGACGCTTCGTCGCAGTCCGGAAGCTCTTCTAATAACAGGGCTTCAATTAGAGCCGTATTGTTTTTAATATCCATCTCAATTCCTAAAACAATAAAAACCTTGATTAGAACAATAATAAAAAAAAAATAACATGGGTTTATAAAAATAATAATAAAATAAAATAACCACTTCATCGTATACATGTATTATAAAAAATCATAATATTTGAGACTAGAATCACCTGACGGTACTTTTAAGTCCGCAGTAGTTTTTATCAAATATTCGTATGAAATATCGTGATAATACATTATAACAGCTTTTAGAAATATAGCCAATGATATAAACAACGTAAATAGTAAAAAAAATAGCACTTACCTGTGATATTCTACTTATAAAACTTTTTTTATTTCACTGCACAACGAAATGAAAAAACGTTCGACAAGTTGTGACAAGAATTTCAATTTTTACGCCAATGTCGCGCGGTAATTCAATTAACGCGCTGTGATTGGCTGACGGAAACGGTACTCTAAAGGATCGTCAGTTGCCGTTCACGTAAAGTGTTTTCGTACTAAAGATATTAGACGAAAAATGTGGTGGTACTTCTAAGTACCGTAAGGAGGGAAAGGGTTAAAAGAATCCAGTGACGGAGCCTTCTTAATGCTAAGAGGTAGCTCATTCCAGAGGCGAACAGCTTGCACAGCAAATGAGCGCGCAAAGAAGGATGGCGAGTTAAATTTAGGGTGAGATAAGGTTAGCATTTCCGATGATGAAGAATATATATGAATATGGGCAAAAATAAAGCAATTTTTTACCTAAAATTTGACCCGTTCTGGTAAATTCCATAAGTACACATAATATTGACGTAGCCTCTATACAGCTCTATCGTATATTATATAATGTATTGTAATTTTTAATTTATCAATTTCTATGACACTACTTGACGATGCCTCTTTACAGCTGATAGTAAAACAAAGATTTTATTTTAAATACGCAATTAATTAACCTTTAAAATAGTCACTAGTACCTATAATTGTATTTTTTCTATGGTACCTAATAAAATGGAATAATTATAATGTGGACGAAATAAATCTTGAAATGTGCTTTCCCTATGTGAATGTAACGTGACATGATTTTGAATAAATTATTTCATTTCATTACTTATATTAACATATACTTTAATAGAATATATGTAAATGTAAACAGAAATATGTATAACAAAGGCAAGGTTCGTTAAATAGGTACATATTATATTAAAAACATAATAGAATAAGGGAGTGCAGCACAAAAACTACAAGAAAAAAAAATATTTCGCACATTTAAAAACAATATCTACGATGTTCAAATCGAGTATCAACCAAAACTAAATAAACAAGACGAAACCGGTTGCTCGATAAAGTGAGTTCTTCAGTTTAAATTATGCAAAGCGTAAAACATTGAGAAGTCTGGGCTTGATAAAAAAGTAAATAAAACGAAATATTATGTAAATACATATCTATGTCTGATAAAGAATAGGTAACATGTGACTGAATAATCTGCTCACGTTTCCTTTTGGCGTTTTTATAGAATATAAATAAACAATAATGATATGAACCAGAGGACTTTGTGAAGATAATGTGACGCCCTAAGTTTAATAATAGGTCTTCACCTATGAAATTGACGTTTTTTCTTACATTTTAATCTGTTTGTAACTTTTACGTACAGCTATATTTTTTCCAAATACAATTTTTATTGTATCTATTGTTGAATTATGTACCTTTTAGAAAAAAAAATGTATTACTAGTGCATATTACCTACTTATAGGGAAGTCATTGAAAACACTTCTTATTGAAAGAGGTGTTTTCAATGACTGCCCTATATTAAAAGTATCGTGATTTCACCTGTTTATAAAAAAAATGTATTACTAGTGCATATTACTTATAAGGAAGTCATTGAAAACACTTCTTATTGAAAGAGGTGTTTTCAATGACTTCCCTATATTAAAAGTATCGTGATTTCACCTGTTTATAAAAAAAATGTATTACTAGTGCATATTACTTATAGGGAAGTCATTGAAAACACTTCTTATTGAAAGAGGTGTTTTCAATGACTTCCCTATATTAAAAGTATCGTGATTTCACCTGTTTATAGAAAAAATTTATTACTAGTGCATATTACTTATAGGGAAGTCATTGAAAACACTTCTTATTGAAAGAGGTGTTTTCAATGACTTCCCTATATTAAAAGTATCGTGATTTCACCTGTTTATAAAAAAAATGTATTACTAGTGCATATTACTTATAGGGAAGTCATTGAAAACACTTCTTATTGAAAGAGGTGTTTTCAATGACTTCCCTATATTAAAGGTATCGTGATTTCACCTGTTTATAAAAAAAATGTATTACTAGTGCATATTACTTATAGGGAAGTCATTGAAAACACTTCTTATTGAAAGAGGTGTTTTCAATGACTTCCCTATATTAAAAGTATCGTGATTTCACCTGTTTATAAAAAAAATGTATTACTAGTGCATATTACTTATAGGGAAGTCATTGAAAACACTTCTTATTGAAAGAGGTGTTTTCAATGACTTCCCTATATTAAAAGTATCGTGATTTCACCTGTTTATAAAAAAAATGTATTACTAGTGCATATTACTTATAGGGAAGTCATTGAAAACACTTCTTATTGAAAGAGGTGTTTTCAATGACTTCCCTATATTAAAAGTATCGTGATTTCACCTGTTTATAAAAAAAATGTATTACTAGTGCATATTACTTATAGGGAAGTCATTGAAAACACCTCTTTCAATAGGAGGTGTTTTCAATGACTTCCCTATATTAAAAGTATCGTGATTTCACCTGTTTATAAAAAAAATGTATTACTAGTGCATATTACTTATAGGGAAGTCATTGAAAACACTTCTTATTGAAGGAGGTGTTTTCAATGACTTCCCTATATTAAAAGTATCGTGATTTCACCTGTTTATAAAAAAAATGTATTACTAGTGCATATTACTTATAGGGAAGTCATTGAAAACACTTCTTATTGAAAGAGGTGTTTTCAATGACTTCCCTATATTAAAAGTATCGTGATTTCACCTGTTTATAAAAAAAATGTATTACTAGTGCATATTACTTATAGGGAAGTCATTGAAAACACTTCTTATTGAAAGAGGTGTTTTCAATGACTTCCCTATATTAAAAGTATCGTGATTTCACCTGTTTATAAAAAAAATGTATTACTAGTGCATATTACTTATAGGGAAGTCATTGAAAACACTTCTTATTGAAAGAGGTGTTTTCAATGACTTCCCTATATTAAAAGTATCGTGATTTCACCTGTTTATAAAAAAAATGTATTACTAGTGCATATTACTTATAGGGAAGTCATTGAAAACACTTCTTATTGAAGGAGGTGTTTTCAATGACTTCCCTATATTAAAAGTATCGTGATTTCACCTGTTTATAAAAAAAAAATGTATTACTAGTGCATATTACTTATAGGGAAGTCATTGAAAACACTTCTTATTGAAAGAGGTGTTTTCAATGACTTCCCTATATTAAAAGTATCGTGATTTCACCTGTTTATAAAAAAAATGTATTACTAGTGCATATTACTTATAGGGAAGTCATTGAAAACACTTCTTATTGAAAGAGGTGTTTTCAATGACTTCCCTATATTAAAAGTATCGTGATTTCACCTGTTTATAAAAAAAAATGTATTACTAGTGCATATTACTTATAGGGAAGTCATTGAAAACACTTCTTATTGAAGGAGGTGTTTTCAATGACTTTCCTATATTAAAAGTATCGTGATTTCACCTGTTTATAAAAAAAATGTATTACTAGTGCATATTACTTATAGGGAAGTCATTGAAAACACTTCTTATTGAAAGAGGTGTTTTCAATGACTTCCCTATATTAAAAGTATCGTGATTTCACCTGTTTATAAAAAAAATGTATTACTAGTGCATATTACTTATAGGGAAGTCATTGTAAACACTTCTTATTGAAAGAGGTGTTTTCGATGACTTCCCTATATTAAAAGTATCGTGATTTCACCTGTTTATAAAAAAAATGTATTACTAGTGCATATTACTTATAGGGAAGTCATTGAAAACACTTCTTATTGAAAGAGGTGTTTTCAATGACTTCCCTATATTAAAAGGATCGTGATTTCACCTGTTTATAAAAAAAAATGTATTACTAGTGCATATTACTTATAGGGAAGTCATTGAAAACACTTCTTATTGAAAGAGGTGTTTTCAATGACTTCCCTATATTAAAAGTATCGTGATTTCACCTATTTATAAAAAAATGTATTACTAGTGCATATTACTTATAGGGAAGTCATTGAAAACACCTCTTTCAATGTGTCGTCGTTTTCACTACTTTAACTAGGTATATTTTTATCATATACTCTGTTTTTGAGACATTGATATACGCAGTGCATAGCTTTTTTTCCATCTAACTATAGTTATCAATTGCATCTAAATCTGTTCAGACATTTCCATACAAACATTAAAAATGTTTGTATGGAAATATCATTTTTCTTAATTTCGTTATACAAATCGGCAATTTCATAGGTAAAGACCTAATAATATATTATGCATAAAAGATATAAGTATAAATAAATATACATGTATGTATTTACATTCAGGACATGTTATCAAGTTATACACAGCGGACGTTAATCTTACATTTGTACTAAATACAGTACCTACCATAACAGAAGATTTCAGACCTAACACTATCTAAATCTATATTTCTTCTTCTCTCTGTGCCTCTCCTTAATGGAGGCTGGCCGTCAGCTCAGCGAACTTGTCCCTATCTTGTGCCAAGCGAAAAAGTTCTTCTACGCTGGCAATACTCGTCCATCAGATCTATATTTACTATCTTCTAACCGACTCCAGCATTTTACTTTGCTTCACTTATCGGCAAAGTGCCGTAAATTGACTTATACATATTTTTTCCTGAAGTTCTATATAAGTTTAGAGTGTTCATTTAATGTTCATAACGTTTTCTGATTGCACGGTCTGATAAAGAAAAGGATCGATATCTATACATATAATGAAGCTGAAGACGGTCAAAAATCTGTACATAGAAGATATTAGAAAAATATGTTTGGGTATACTTTAATTAAATCGAAAATAAAACACGTTTCAGGACCTTTTAGATTTTGTGTGTTTATCTATGTATTTCTTTGTTTGATGAAGGGATCATCATGTTTTTTGGTATGTAGGTAGTATGGGGTCTTTGGAGTGTCATAGGTTACTTTTTATTGTGAAATAATGCGAGCGAAGCCGCGGGCGTCCACTAGTTCATACAATATAACAGTATGAGGAAGTCACTAAACCTCTAGGAGCATAATAATAAGAGTTGAGTAGGTACGTTTTGTGTACGTAAGTCAAACGTGTTCTCTTATCTTAGCACGATAAGCTAATTTGAACGACACAAAACAAACATCTTGTGTTATGGATCCTGTGGTTATGGTTACGACACGGCGCGCTTGCTTTCTTTTTTAGCTAACTAGGCGATTATTATGAAACTGCTTATCTTTCAGTAATTGCAAAAGTTTGAAGTAGAAAACTAGTTTAGTGTTATTTTTTACATGTGTCTTCCGTGGAAGGACGTGGGCTCCCACCATGATGTATCTGCCCAAGAGAACTCTCCTGACGAAATAAATCTGCGGGGAGTCAAGACCCTCAGTCATGAGGACATACCACTCGAGAGAGAGAGAGAGTTATTTGCAAAGTATATACTTCAAAAAAATATGGACTCAAACAACTTTGTCTTTCTTTTATGTTTAAATATAGCGACGGATTATCCAATTTGTTTCTTTTTATAATAGTACAGGGGCCCGAAAGTGACATAGGCAACATTTTATTCCGAATCAACGCGAAAAATTTTCGATTAACAATTTTATATACTTACTTACATAAATAGAAATGTATATACACTTGTAGGTATTATTACTATTTCAAAGTTATCTACTTACTACGCATTTAATATTCAAAATAAAATACTGGAAATGTCAAATATATTGTTTGTCACGTGGCAAGATTAATTTACATTTTATACCTAAACCTATTTCATTGGCAATGAGCGCGGAACACAATCTATCCATTATATAAACTTTATTACTTTTATTACTTGTGTTGAGTCTGGTCGCTTCTATGTAGGTATACTTAATATGTATGTATTTACGAAAGAAAAATGTATAATGTATTAATTCTTTATACATAGTACCAATGATACAAGCGTAAGCTTAGTATGGGGCTAGATGGCGCTGTATGATATTTCCTGAAATATTTAATTTATTTTTTAAAGATAAAAATAGGTAGGATAGATAAGCTTGATAGCTGTTGTATTATGATGATAGTGGTTAATTTTTATATTTATTAAGATAACAGACGCAGTAGGGATTTGATTTATCTATACTTTACTGATAAATAATTAATACTTATCAAGGGAATGTTCTTTTACATAATAATGGTGATAACAAGAGCTATACTTGTATATTTTTAACACATTTCATCATCATCCACAGCCCTTGTGATCCCACTGCTAGGCATAGGCCTCCCTTTGTATGTGCCATCTGCGTCGATTTAACACATATAAAAGCATATTATTGTAAGTAAGTTGAAACATACAAGGTTTCAGTAAATATATTTGTATAACTAAACACAACCTCGCTTTATAATCATAGTCATGTATAGTTCATTAATAGCAGTGTAATAAACTATGTAATATGTGAGCAACACACATAAGTGCTTTGTAAGGTTTTCCTTGCTGTTAGCATGTTATTTCTAGTAAAATTATCCTCAACTCTTTTGAATTGCCAGAGAAAAACTTGTAATAAATTTAAATTTAATCACTGCCCATTATTTTTAGTCAATTTGAAAATGTTTGCTATAATTTCTTAGTAAAAAAATGGGGCATTAAGAGATACAAATGTTGAATTTAATTATACTTAGCTAATATTATTTTACTTACAGTTCAGCGATGATGGGAAATAATGTTTCATTGTCCACCTTGAACCTGCAAATAAAAATAAAAAACCATTTGATTTCAAAAGATACAGATAGAAAGTAGCTTTTTTTACATAACTTTCTTAACACTAGATTGCTATATGTGACTCCCACAATAGCCTCTGTGCTAAAGGTGTAACACACATTCACTTTGATTGAACTCAATATCTTTTAAAGGAAATAGCCATCCCTATTATTTAGCATCAATATAGTTAAACTTGCAGCAGAAGAAACTTATTTGCTCTGAGTATGAAGTCTATGTCTAAGGTGCTTCAGGTAGTTTGAAAATTCTCTACACCAGAGCACACTATATTCATACAAACTTACTTTGAATTTCAGTCACCAGAAAATAGCTAACCACCATTCTATGTAAGTAACTGTATTATATCTACTCACTCATCAATGCCTTCGAACACAGCTTCCTTGGCAGTCAGACCACTGTCTGTGTTAGGACCACTCTGCAAACATAAACACTCATTAGATTTCGAAAAAAACATAGTGAGGAAACTGGACATGTTTGGGGACCATCATATCAAAGGACATGTGTATTCCGTGGAAGGACCATGGGCACCCACCACAATGTAGCTCCCCTAACGAATTAATTCTGCAGGGGACCTTAACCTTCAGTCATGAGGAAATATGACTCAAAGAGAGATATTTAGACAACATATTATGAGAGATAGATGAGTATGGTGTAACAATAAATAAACCACAAAGCATCATATACTTTTCATGAAATATGGGAGATTGTATTTGTATTAGCTACTCATAAAAATATCATAGATTGGGTAGGTATGTGCATCATCTGATGACATGTTGATTTGGTTAAATAAATTAAATATAAAAAAAAGAGTTTAAACTGTATAGAAAACTTACCAAAGTGAGCAGACTCTCTGGTTTCAAGCTTTTGAGCACATCTCGGATCTAAAAAGATGAGAATTATTTAACAATAATGTTATAATGACTATAAATAGGGTTACTATCTAGATAATTGCAGCATGGGACCACAGAAAATTTTTCCATTTGACCTCCAAATGAAGATGGCACCTATGATGATGATGATCCAGATAGCAGCACATTTAGATGAGCAATAAACATTGAACAGTCATTTGTCATTTGAACAGATCTTGTGCTGACCAAAAAAGTTGTAACAGATATATTATTTTAAACATTATATATTATGTTGGTTTATTACACTACTGAAGCACCTGTAGCTCAGCTTACAGAGGCAATCATATGCGATTACCAATGTTAACCAAAGGTTGACGCGGTCAGTACTTGGATGAGTGAGCAAAAGTGGCATTCCATTTTGGGTGTTTCCGTAGGTTAGATGACACGTTAAATTGTAGATCGCAGCTGTTTGTCTAATACAGAAGATGGTCAGTCATTTCAGAGGCCCTTTGGGTGGATTGATAAATTCTCGACACCAGAGTTGGCCACTCTCATTCAATAAGTAGAAGAAGACTGAAACTAAGCATCACTATGGTCTAAGATGATAGCTCATGTGCATAGAAGAAAACTATTAGCCTAATACATAAATAGTAAAACCGTATTTTACCTCATCAACATAACTGACTTGATCCACTCCATACAGGTTTTTAAAATCCTCACAGGCCAGCAGTTTGCCCATCCACACTTCATATTCCTCTGGAAGGCGAGGCACAAACAAGATGGCTTTCTTTGTGGCTACATCCAGGGCAAAATAGCAGCCGGGCTCTCTGACTCCACATACCCAGGTAAAATATGATTCCTGCAATAAATAAGAGTATATAAGTTTAAAGAAACAGTTATATCATCATAATATCTGGGGTTATAAGGCCCTCACCAAGTTGACCAAAAAAGTATCATGGCTGTACCAACCTTCTCTTGATACAATTAAGGCTATTTTCAACCCCTCTGTCTTTATTATAGGGGATAAAACTAGAAGCTTTTGTATTCAGCAACTGAACACCACACAATTTTACAATTTTAACTGTATGTTGTGTCAATCCTACATAACTAGTGGGAGAAAGTTAAATAGAATAAGTATTAAGAAGCTAATTATTTTTCTATATTTCATAGTTTATTGTGTAAAAACCATAAACTATCTAATAATTACATGTATCATCTCTCACACAGTAATAGATTCAATCCAACACACCAATGATGGGAAAAATGTTCTCTAAAGTTAGTAATTAGTCCTTTTGCATAGTTATCAAATTTTACTGAGTTGCATACAGATATAGATTTGACATACATCCGTTTCAATGAACCTAACTGGTTATCACACTACATAGAGTAGTTGGTACCTACATATTGTAGATATATTATAGATTTTTTTACAAAATTAGTCAAATTACATCCATCACATGTAGGAGAAAGATGAATATATTACCTGTCTGAACACATATTGTATATCTGTGTCATAGAAGCTGATGTCATCACCTCCTTGCAGCAGAACAACTTGACCACTCTTCAGTCTGTCAGCTAGTCTGGCTCTGTTCTTAGCAAACAATGACAGTGGGACTTCCAGAGTCCCGGGACCCATAGACCACGTAGCTGCCATTCTCACCACCGTAATCAACTGCCCCTGCGTTGGCAATAGATATTTATTTATCTGCTTCGATAAGCGTAAGAACTGATAGTGCACAGCACTTGCTGAATCGGTTGTCAAGCCTCTGTATTTCGATTTCGAACACTTAACGCTTAATCTATGAGCAGTCTTGTATATCAACATTCAATTTACCTATTATTGGATAACAAAGACCAATCGCATTCTAGCCAAGCAAAACAGATTTCATTTTTCATTTCGTTTCGATAACACAACACAATAATATCAAACCAAACACCAAACAGATTCAATTCAATTCAACCAGACAACACTTGCTTGATGGACATGATACAAGTGAAAATAATTTTCTAAGCATTAAAAAGTGTTAGAGCACTTCTTTTTGACATATATATAAGAGAGATAGAAGAAAAATATTTTGTTTCAACTTGATATTACGATCAAAAAAGTGTAACACAACCTGACAACTGACATTAAACGATCTCGAATTGACAGTCTTTTCCTCATAGAAATTAGAAAAATATAGCAGAGGTTTTATCTCAACTATTTGTTTGTTTTATATATCAACTTAGTCTCTCCCTATAATAAATACTATTTAAAAGTATACAAATAGGTATCTAATTTATTACTGTTTCTAATAAACTACCGGGAAACGGACTTGTTCAGATTTGTTTCACTTGGTCATCATGATATGAAATGGTTATCCTACTCGACGCTAGATGGCAGACAAAACGCATAAAATTCTTGAAGAGACATAGGTAAATAGTGTTGCGTAGGATGAGATATTATTATGCCTATTTTGTGTATTTTGGTACCGACCACCCGACTTATATTCATTTCCGTGTGCGGTATCACGAAATTATATTTTTTTACAGATTGATAACACCTATACCTATGTTTACAATAACTTACATCTATTTTTTACTGGCCAAAGCATTTATTTAAAAATGAGTTAAATAAACATATTACTTCTACTTAAGTAGGTAAGTATGTACCTACCTAACACATTTTAATAAATTGCAACTTTGCAAAATGGCGATGTTAACTTAATTAGAATGTACCTACTATTTTATGACTTAGAAAATATTACTGTACCTTCTACCTGACTAAGATTTTAATGGGAATCATTTTGTTCCTATGTACATAACGTATACATAATAATATGATTATATGAAGGAATAAATAACAATAGTATATCAAGAGTTTTTAAACTTCATTTCTTTATTTATTTTTATTTGCTTATCTAAATCACAAGATCGACGATAAAATTAAACTACCTAAAAATCACAAAATGCACTAAAACATGCACACATGTATTATTACATTGATTTTTATACCAAATTTGGTACAATTGTACATTATTACTACATTGATTATAATAATCAAAATAATTATACTTATAATAGGAATTAATTATATAAATTAAAAATTGCCTACAAATTGTCTAGTTTGCACAATGACAATACTAACAAAAGTAGGATGATACTTTTGAAACCGCATTGTGCTCTCGTAAATGGACTTAACTACTACATGCGAGGAAATAACTGTTTACAACACAGTCTATGTACTGTTATCTCTACAATCACTTTTTGAGAGAGATCTTAGCATTCTATGACAGTTGTTACATTACACGACAGTGTAATAAAATAAACTAAGGGATTTTAGTTGAGAACGCGACAGAGTTGACCTAGAAATATTTTAAACGTTATTAGGTAATCAGGACAAAAATATATTACCTAAGCCATGAATTGACACAACAAAAAGATTAAACATATTGTAAGATAAGTGTTGAAGATTTCCTATTAACCTTGTTACATAAATTATTATTATTAACAGTAGTTAAAGCTCAGGTATTTTAAGATTATCTAATAATATTACATGGAAATGTATAACGACAATTTGTCGTAAAGTTCACTATAAAATATAATACAAAATTAATTCTGTACGGTACGGTAATCAATAGAGAATTTAACGTTATAGGCTAGTTACGTCATTCAGTACTTTGATCAGTTAAGGTCACTATGAAACGAAGAATAAATATTATGATTGTAGAGTTTGAGCGGCCATTTTGATTTGTTCTCGTGACTTGTGTTGTCTGGGACACGTCATAGCTGGCCATCTCTTTCTTGCACACTCTCCGCATATAGCACCATTGTAATCCGACACGTTTCTTTCACACAAGCGATTTCACAACACGTTCCTTCCACACTTTCACAACTAAAATGTTTTGTTATTGAGTTTATGAATCTACTGATATCTCATGACACGGTTGTTTCTTTTCTTGTAATCGTCGTACTGCCTCGGCGACAAGGGCACGTTGTTCCAGCAACCTGTCTACAAGATCAACTGGTTCTTGCTTTCTAATATAATATGGCGCAGCTCTGGCGCGAGCCTGCAGGTGAAGCTTTTGTTTTAGGCCAAGGGTGAGTTCATCAATGGCAGGTAATCTACTCTTAGCTGACGGGCGTCCATCTTCTTCAGCCGTGTGTCTGTTGTCGAATCTTGACCTTTCTTTCAGCATATTGTTAGTTTTGCACACGTAAACTTAGGTTTGAATTCACTGAGACTAGATTTTTTACCGGCACAGAGAGCCGCGCGCAGCAACGTTTGCGATTGCCGAATGAATGAGCGAGTGAGGTGACTGGTGACTTGATCCAGCGTTAAGCGTAGGAAATACGGGTCTCTGCGGGGGAACCAGGGGAGGGGTAATGACGTACTCCAATGCGCAGTCGTGCCGGGCTGTATACAAACAATACGATGGACGTAAATAAACACATGAATCCAACATGCCAACTGTCTTATCTTCGCACAAATTATGTAGTGAATATACAAGCATATTACTTACTTATATTTTAACGGCTTGAATGTGATTTTGGAAATAATTATAATTTCTACAACTTTACATTGATCATCAAGTAATAGTTACCTTACCTACCTACTTATTATTTAGTATATACTACAATAAGGTAAGGAGTAGCAGTAGGTAGACAATATTATACTCCGTTATACTACGTGTAGTATTAGGCAAAATGCCTATACTCGATTTCTTTAAAATTTATCTAATAGTGTAGTTGACTTCATCGGTGAGTACCTACATCTACGTCGTCAGTTTTGTCTCGCATTAGATCTCGTTCAACCAACCAAACTAAAAACGGACATTGCCCTCTGTTTTTTTCCAGTCTATGAACAAGTTCGTTACACTACTCGTCATCGGCTGATGTTTGTTTTTGTTTTGCAGTTGTACATTAGATTTAATCTTGAGATAAAAGCGAAATATTAGGTACACATAAGTATACCTAGCATGTCCATAACCAAAATACTGATTCAACTTTAAATTTAAACACATGTTTGCTGGAAAAATGAAACACTTCCTTCAATGATATTTGTGGACATGCAATCTAATTTTATTTTCATTTTGCAAATAAGTCATTGACATTTTTATGGATCGACCCGTTGTGTATAGGTAGGTACTTACTTAAAGCAATTTACTGACATTTTGGTAGGTAGCATGACCATCAAAATCTTTTGTAATACCTAGGTTATTATAGGTAGTTCTATACTTAGGTACCTACCTATATTGTTGCTTGAATTTATTTTTCGATTTTATAGAGGTTTTAGTAGGGGTAATATACCTATGAATGTTTAGAATACAAAATATGGTTGTATCTAGTCTACCATTTTTTGACACTAAATAGTACTTACCTATATACCACTAGATACATAACAACAAACTCATATTCTCTTTTGTTATAATGTCGTACATAATGTCAGCATATACTTTTTGTTAACCACATTAATTATATTATTATTATTTATTACATTCGTGATCAAAATAGTGTATTAATTAGCATATTACCTAATACGTGAAAAAATTACAAATAGGTACATAGATACTACAAATAAATAGCGGCGTCCCCATAATTAATCATTTACTAACCTTAACTTATATTGAAAGAACACTTTAAACAAAAACACAATAGGTATCTGTGTTTTGTAACAAGTATTTGGTTTGTTGGTTATTTTAACAGAGTGCATGTTAATATATTATATTGTATTATATACGTAACATGATTGCTAAATAATGAATAAACAATGAAAATAACTACACTTATCTATGTAATAATTATTGTCAAATTATTTTAATCTATTGTCGTATACTCTATATTATTAGTTAAATGGTATTGTGATCAACATGTAACATACTAGGTAAGTATAATAATATTTTAAATTGTCCTGTTAAATATATTACTAGAATACGTCACTAGTTCTCTCTCATAAGTTTTCTAATGCGTCTGCTATAGACATCTAGCGGCGAGTAGCCGAATCACAACACCAATTTTATTGTGGACAATGACAGTGGGTCTCGCAATCAATCAAGTCTAGTAAAAAGGCGCCAAATGCGCCCAGATTTAGCGGCTACTTTGAAATTACAAACATTTTATGTTATGAGAAGGTAATTTACCTACATACTAAGCTTACGCTTGTATCATGGGTACTAGATAACGGAGAAATGAGAGCATATGATATACTATTTCAGTGTTATATTTTTGTCTTATTATTTATTCCCTAAATTGGAGACACTCTTTTTTAATATTCGGAACCTTTTTATAAATACAAGTACCTAGATACTATTCGTACCTAGCTATGTTTACAAAAATACAAAATTTATTATACTGGTTGGTACAGTTTGTTTATTTTATTTAAATTAGTTATTTTATTATTTTTATTCAAATTAACTGCAAATAATAAATATTACTTACAAAATTTGTAAGAATGTGATCAAAAATATATAGGGCAAATTTCTGTCATGCACTGCACATGGTTGCAATTTTAACAGAAAACCCACACATGTACTGTTGAAAAAAAATTACACCACGATAATAATATGTGTGAAAATTTATAAAATAATAGTTTATTTTTAATAATAGCAAGTGTCATGAGTTTGTGGTCTTAAATGCGTATTTTTTGTTATACTATTAAGTATACAAAAACATAGCAAGTAGTTTAATTTATTTAGGGTTCTCTTGTCGAATGAGTGAAAACGTGAGCCCTATTACGCAAGACTCCATTGTCAATCTGTTTGTCTGTCACCATGGTAGTACCTATCCCATGAACCGCGATAGAAAGACAGTTGAAAATTTTACGGATGTTTTTATTATGTAGGTAGTAACTTATTATACGTAAGTAGAGTAGACAAAAATCGCCTTGTCAGATAATATTTTTTTATTAGTAGGCACTTTATATAAGACATTATATTCAGTGTTAGTTTAGTAGTAATAAAACATTAAAATAAAATATATGCATAAAGGAACTCCTAAACAACGTATTCTGTATTCTGTGACAACATGTACCTAGGCAGGTACAGAGAAACCCACAGAAATCTAAATAAACAGGTACCTGTTTATTTAGATTTTCATATGTGAAACCAAATAGTATAGAAATGGAACTAATTTCTTTTCTTGGAACATTTTCAACACTAAAACTATATAGTCTAATTACGTATGTATTAGGTAAGGTTAGGTTACCTACATTTTGGGCGGCAGGCCAGGGAACCTGTCACCCTAGGACGAGTCCCCACAGAATCCACGACGTGTCCCGTGTTCTGACACGTCGTCCATTGAGGGTTGAGCTGAAGCTCCCCGAGGGGCCCGTTGCCGGGCCAGCATCGCCAGGACTGCGGATGTACATATATACCTACAACGCGCTCTCGTGGCCCTGGAACTGCGATGCGGAGGTGGAACACCCCAGGTTTTTAGTGGGTATACTCACCCTCCCCGGGGTCGGATGGTGCCTTTAAAAGGTTTTCCTGGGTAAAAAAAGGTTACTTACCTAAATTTTAATTTTGTACCTAATCTCGAAGAGGCGACAAGATTGACCAGCACTTGCCGGTTATGATTTGTTTTTAAATATTACTTAACTAATTGTTTTTTTTTTATGTGGATTCGTGCATGAGGCCTTTGTATTTGTTAATTGGCCCCGTTAAAACAACACAACCAATTTAGATCTAAGTGATTTGTATGGAATAGGAGATAGGTAAAATTTGGCCAATATCGCTAGACGATGATAGTTTGTTATCAAGTTCAAGTTAGATAAAAAATATCAACTCGTGGAAACGTAGGTATATAGGAAATGGTCCAACAAATTGAAAGAAATTGGGCACGAGGGTATATGAGACTAGGGATTAACAAACAGACTACTTTTTATTGCGAACTACTAATTATTGTCGATATGGTTCTTGATTAACCCGTAGTTTTTATGTTTGCACGAATATGGCTTGTAGCATCAATTATGTGCCTCTCAGAAGTATTGTACAACTGGTTGGTGTTGCGCAGACTCAGCGTCCACCACAAGCCACAAATGTCGAAAGAAAGTGAACGCAACAACGCAACACAAGCGCGCTCGCCCAGTTCACGCCGTTTCCTCCGCCATAACGCCCGTGTCCGCGCCATCTTGGATTACGCGCGAAATTTAAAATTCGCGGGAAAACTTTTTGTTCGTTCAAAAATACTTTTACCGGACTATGTCTTTTATGAATTGAACTTTATTTTAAATCAATTGTATTGTGATAATTAAATAAAGATGGGTAATTTAGATGTGTTTGAAGCGGAAGGCAGCGGCAGTAAGATCGTGGCTCAGCGACATGTAAATCCAACAGGGTCTGCGAAACAACTTCTCCAACCAAACTATGAGATCAACTTGAGATCTTGTCACAATTACACACTGCAACCAGACTTTAACACATACCAAGAAGGTAAGATACAGTTTTTAGTATTTTATATTGGTATGTAACTTAGTTGGGTAAAGATATAAGTACCTAATTCAATCAAATCTAACTTTGATAAACTAACGAGTTATTTGTTGAGTTATTGAGTTTTCTTCTTTTGTTATAAATTAACAATGATCAAACCACAGTTTAGTTTGTTTCTTTTTTGACGCATAGCTATCCCTGAGAGAAAAATAAGAAACAGTGTTTAGCTGATTAATCATTTATTAATAAATAGATATTTTTTTATTCGTTAGGTACTTTGTTAAATCTTAGGTAGATAGTTAAATACTTTTAAAATACACAGATTACCCTCTTTGAGCCAAGGATTATTTTTATCTCATATACTTACTAGAAACCGCATAAGTCATGCAAATCGGCATTTTACCCATGATTCATTAATTGGTTCTTGGAAATACACGCTCATGGACAGAAAAGGATTGTATAAGATAAATTTAAACTTAAAAATCCAAACATAAATGACTATTCTTACCACAATTTAGTTTCTTAAGTTTAAGGAAATAAACATTTTGTCGATGAACTTAGGTGTCACTGCTATGTGCTCATCTTTTATCATTTACCTTATTGTAACTAAGAGTTTTTACTTGAGAACTGGCACAATACAAAGTTATGACCAAATAAAATAAAAGTAACCAAGAGTGTGTACACTAGAGGTAACTTATCACTTTTACAAGCACAACGAGTTTTACAAGCAGCAATATAATATGAAATATACTTCTTTCAGTGGCACGTGGCTAGAGCTTATATTTTTCCTTACATGCATATTACCAGTAGATAAAAATATAACCATATCTCGAAAGCTTCTGAACCTAAGTATTTGAACGAAACTTACATTTATTCCCACGTTACAATAAATCAAATCTAATGCAATAGAACAACTGTAATAACCAATGTCACTTACTTGTATAGTTTCTGTGAAATCCGAGGACAAACAAATAACCATATATTCACAAACAAAATATATATTGGAAGCCTTACATAACAGATTTATCAAAATCAAATGTTATCTTACTACAGGATAAATTGATTAACTTCATCATAGAGTAATATCCATACCAGGAGCCCTCCTAATATGAAGAATTTGATTAAAATATACGAATTGTAACATTCGCAAAATATCTAATGAATACGTATTTTATACAGAACAAATTAAACTAAAAATTAATGTCATGATCGTGCAACTTTCACTCAAACGGCGAGTTTTATGCACGCTTACGCAATATGGCATTTTATTCGCAAATCTTAGTAGTCACATAGCTTCATACAATGTTAGTCGGAAAAGAGTGATATAAAGGGTTACCTGAAATAAAAAAACAACAGAATATTGCAAGTCTAGGTAACATCATATTTATGCAACAAAATTTGTTTTTAGATATTTAGAAAATGAAGAAAAAACGTGCTGTAAAACAAGTTGGCTTACATCAAATTCAACAAAATTTGTTTCACGACATTTAGGAATCCGCTGAATATAAGTCATTCTCCATACACAAAGCTCATTGCCCTTGACGAAATGTATAGAGACAGAAAAGCGTTATTTGTATGATTTTCAAAAAGTCGTAGTAATAAAGTTGTTGTTTATGGTGTTATCCATCCTGTTCTATGAAGTTGCTGGTGGTGGTTTTTAGGTAACCGTGTACCTGTACCTATATTCTGCTTCTTATCGAATGAGAGTGGCCAACTCCGGTGTCGAGAGTTTATCAAGTTGCCCTAAGTCGCTGTTTGTCAACACAAAAAAAAAACTGCCGGGACCTACAACTTACCTTGTACCTATGTATATATAACACCTTATATCAAAGTTTCCGACTACTATTACGTTGTGTGATAAGTTAATGTTACTTAGATTAGTGATGTTATGGTTATATACGGAATCCTTATGAGGCAATTGAAATAATCTTAATAACTCATCGACCCTAATACTTCACCATTACTTCCTAACATACATACTTACATAATTTGTGTTATATTATGTTATTATATCAGACACTTGTTAAAATATCTGCTACCTAGTTACGCTGACATCAAATCTTAATGCATTTATAGTTGGAAGGTTCTAGGCTTGAATTAATCAATGTACCTACTTAGCTGTAATTTATTTAATTGTATAAATAATTAATAATTTGAAAAGACAATATTTAAGTAAATTTGCAGATACGTTGAGTAAACAGAAACGTACATGTCACAAATAAATTTAGAGAATTATATGATTCAGTTTCTTTTAATAGGTAACATATAATTATTAACAATCCTGCGGAATTATTAAGTCATAGCTCTTTATGAAGTTTTGTCAAAAAGATAGTACCTCCTTCTCTTTCAAGGTTGTTAACAAAATAGCTATCTGTCTCCACAAAATTTTATGGTGATTCCATAAATAAAATTTCCACTAAATATATGGCTATAAATTCACATCCATCTGGAGATTTAAAGCTTTATACCTTTTACGGTTTAGCCGGAAACGAGTGGGTTACTCAACCCATCCATAAAGTCAAGGGCGTGCATGCGCAGACCAGTCAAGTGACAATGTAGCTTTCTACTTTGAGTAGATACTTATAGGTATGGTGTATAGTTGCCATAATAGTGTGCTAACTATTTGAGTTAGATAGGTCATGGAACATGACTATAGGAGATGAAGAGATTTTTTTAATATTGATTTTCTTAAAGAGACGTACAGGCCTACGTAATATAGCCTTTGCGTACCATCAGGTAAACTAAAACTAAACTAACTAACTAAACTAAGGTCAAGTGCAAACCCGTCTTCAAAACACACAGACAAACAGTCAAAAATCTAGAAATTGTTGGAACGTGTTCTGCTATCAATTCGAAGTATCTCCAAACATTTTTTGTAATATGTTCAATGTTCAAACTTTTTGTCCCTTTTCAGCTTTGTTATATGTATAGGTATAGATAGATGGTATTTGTATAATACTAGTGGCTCCCCCAAAAGTTAATCTGGTGAACCTAAAATTGTGTCAACCCAAGGAGTCAGATATATTTAGATTATTTAGGGATAACTGACGGATGTTTTAGTGTATATTGGCGTCTCACCAAGCTAAAATAACACACGGAGATCTAATAGTAAGCTGTCCAAGATAATAATACACACATGTCTTCCTTTCTTCATACTAAAAAAAACAAATTGCAGATAAGTAGATATACTTAATTATTTATTAATTAACAAAATTTCATTATAAATACACTTCGAACATAAAAAATATAGGTACTTATATAAAAAACAAGAAATGTATACAACCTAACTAATCTACTGGTCACGCATAGCCTCTATATGTAGATAGATGGTTATATTTAATTGCAACTGGAATTCGTGAAAATCGTCTACATCTTTTATCTATTTGTTAGGGCTATAAATAGTCCCTGCTATTCTTCAAAATATAGTAGCTAGCTACTACAGTTTGCCGGTCCGATTACTAAATGCCAGATGTTTTCACAGACAAATAAATAAATAAAATATATTTATTGGGACACGAAAAACAGAACACAATTAAATAGAAAGATAGAATTACATAGACACAACGTTTCGTGTCACAATTTACTTGTGCCATAGATTTGAAACTTTCTCTATTAACATAAGGGTATGTAAAATTCAAATTGATACCTTTTGTAAATAGTTGGTGAAAACCGTCTCATCAAAAGAGGAAGTATTTTTTGCAGATAAATCTTTATGGTATAGGTAGTACCTACTAGATTTAACGTAGGAATTATATTGAATCTGTAATAAACCAGGAAAATAATATGTATTTAAATGGATGTACGCAAATTGTTTATCAGTAGGTAAGTTGAGGAAAACCTTAATTAACGTGACACAACAAAATACAGATTTGCCCAGGAACGAACTTTATTAGGTATACTAGTGATTTCCTTTACCTCCTTATTGTATGTTTCAATTTGTCAAGGGCAACGTAGTTTTAGGAAAACTGCAGAAAACAGCATTTTTCGCGTGCTATCTTATTATTGCTTTATAATATAACTAGCTGTGCTCGCGACTTCGTCCGCGTGGAATAGTTATTTTAGGCATCATATTTATTTTTGCAAACAACCTCTTCAGCTTTATAAATTATAGCTGTTACCCACGACTTGAACCGTTTTTGCAGCGCTCACAACGGAAGCTCTCAAAGATGAATTTTCCCGTTGGTTTTGCTCGTTTTTTCCACATTTTTTATTGTTTCTTCGCTCCTATTAGTTGCAGCGTGATGTTGTATAGCCTAAAGCCTTCCTCGATAAATGGTCTATTCAATACAAAAATAATTTTTTAATTCGGACCAGTAGTTCCTGAGATTAGCGCGTTCAAACAAACAAACAAACAAACTCTTCAGCATTATAAAGATGTTATGTTTTTTTTATAAATCTTTGTAATTTTTTTAATATGTATGTATGTTGATGAATTTTAATTTATAAATACAATAAAAATTAATGTTTTTGGTCACAATCAGTTACAATATTTTGATTTCCATGAGATTTAATATTTTCTGTAACATAAATAAAGTAACATTTGGCAGTCATAAGCCATGTCAGAGGCCTTCAGGGCAACCTGATAAACTCTCGATACCAGAGTTGGAACAGAACTCATTTTAACAAAACATAAAGTTTACCATTTAAAAATAAACACTAAACTAATTAAAAACTATAAACTATAACTTATAATAAACACCTAAGTAGTTACAATTAAAATTATTTATTTACAATTATTTTAACTGTTATGTATTGTGTATCACAGAATACAGAAGGTGTGATCTAATTGTAGGTATGTTACTTACCTTCACTAAAATTACTTCAGCCTTGGGTTGTTTAAACTAAATCACAGAGATTTCTTCTCTCATTTGCGTGGAAACCAAGTTAATTCTAATTACGAGTTGTTTCCTAGCCTTGGTCCACAATTACCTTTTACTGCAAAGTAAATTCAACCACCATAACAAAAAGAATGATTGGAGTTTAATTTGAAGACTAGTTACTGAAAAGATTTACTTATTAGCTCTGTTTGAACTATTTTCTTTTCAGCAAGATACATAAAAATGTACGTATGGAATAAAATGATAGTAATTGCTGTAATAGCACCTAGCTCTTAGTTCAAACGTTACAAAGACACATTTGTCATGCCTATAAATGTCGCCGTATTACTGCGAGGTTTAAAAACACAATCTCTAGATAATTAATGGAATTTTGACTCCTTTTTCAAAGTCGCACACAAATATCTTTATGAGAAAATCATCCAGTCTATATAGCAAATATATGAAGCTCTAACGACGCATGAAGTTCTGTAACAAGTCAAGCATAAGTGGGTATTGCCCATTCATACATAATAGAACATAAATACATACATAAATGTACACACATATATTGCAGTTTCAAGCTCTGATTGTACCGGCTAATGTATGTAGTCGCAATAAAAATGTGCTTTATATGGCTCATTCCGATTGCAAATATGTATGTACCCATGAGTATGCTATGCGTGTCTATAAAATAGACATATTGACATCAAAATACGTGAAAAAAACATATGTATGTTAATGAGTATACGATTTTGTTCCTATGTTAATTAGTTTTTTTTAAACTTGTTTTCGATTTTACCGAATGATAGTGGCCAACTCTGGTGTCGAGAGTTCATCAAGCCACCCTAAGGGCTTTGACATGGCTTAACGACTGCCGTACTAGACAAACAGTCGGTACCAACAATTTAAGGTGTCATCCGACCCAAGGAAGCGCTAAAATGGAATGCCACTTTTCGGTCACCCATCCAAGGACGACCGCGTCGACCTTTGACCATCGATTTTACTAAAATTAGACTAGGCAATATATAATTAAACTTTTCTATTTTTCGTCAAAGATGGTTAGTTATAAGAACGTTGTACTTACTAACCTTGCGTGTAACATTTTTTATGTAAATATGGTCATAAATTTTAGGGCTTTATATGTTTATGATGTAGGAAGTGTTCATAGGGAGCTGTAATGTAATATACTTTGTTATAATTAGTTCTGTGATATGAACGTTACGTTTGTGAATTGTATATGATTTGCGCCATAAGCATTTTCTAAGTGTACCTACATTATATTTTTAGATTTTTTACTTCTAATAACATTGATTAGATACCACACAAAACTAGCGAATTCTTAGAAATCATAATAAACCCAACTATTTAGGATTTCAGTGCCAACACAATAATACTCAGAGCGTTATATCGCAGCCAAAAATATCTTGCAGCGATATTTTGTAACATACGACGAATTCATGTCGTCTTATTCCAAAACGTGCTTTAACTATTCATCTAGGACAATATCTATCTAAATATATATATACTTAAATGATAAAAAAGCTGAAGAGGGTCAAAATTCTGAACATAGAAAATATAATAAAACAAATGGTTTGGGTATACTTACTTTAAATCCATAACAAGACATGTTTCAGCAGTGTTAGATTTTTCCTGTTTGTTTATTTAAACGCTCATAACGCAGAAACGTTACTAAGAATTATCTTGATTTTTTTGTATGTAGGTAGTATGAGGTCGTAGAAGTGTCTTAGCTATGTGAATGGAGCCACGGGCGTCCGCTAGTATTAATATATACTAGCGGACGCCCGTGGCTTCATTCAAGAGCTAAATAAATCTTAACTACAAAATGACGACGAACGCTAAAGCTAGGACATTTGATGGTTGACAAAGTTACACCGCCGAGACCCCTAGTTTATTTATGGAGTAATTATGATGTTGTTTTCGAGCAATCAGGACGTAAAATCCCGTTCCTTTATTAGATTCCGAGAGCGTATTTTCCTCCTAATTCCGCCAATAAACTAATTGACCTGACCGTGATCTGCCTGCAAATATTTCTGACTATGTGATCACCTATTTAACAGATATGGCCTATGACATGGCTTTGAACTTGCTCCCACAATGCCTGCGTGATTATGGTTCCCACATGGTAGGCACATGGTTAATTACAGAGATGTCTGGGTTTTCACACGTGTTTGTGCAAAATGAAGTCACTCATGAATGTGCCGTTTCTTATAATTGGTTGGATCTGCACGCACATACTCATATCGAATACCTAAGTCTTTGTAATAGGTAAATAGGTGGTGGGTGTATTCTATACTAATGGCTATAACATATATAATATATACTTTATGGTATACACACACAAGCAAAGTTACAAATAAATAAACGTAAATCAGGTAAACTATGGCCAAGTGCAAACCCGTTCAAGTAAAAAAAAATGGTATACTTTATATATCCGTTGATTTTATGATTTGATTGGTATAATTGAATTGTCTCGATATTATTTTATTTAGTCTATACGCAATTAAATATTTATTTCAATTAGTGCCTGCGTATACATACGTATAAGTAGCATTACGCATTTCTCTCCTGCGATATATTTATTCATGAGGATTTAATATAGCTTGAGAATCTTTAGAATCTCTATTTCAACTTTGACTAGCTGTGCCAGCGACTTTGTCCGCGTTGAATAGTTATTTTGAAGACCTCAAACATGAACATTTTTTCCCGATTTTTTTACATTTTCCCTTGTTTCTCCTATTAGTTGCAGCGTGATGTTTTATAGCATAAAGGCTTCCTCGATAAATGGTCTATTCAACACAATAATAATGTTTCAATTCGCACCAGTAGTTCCTGAGATTAGCGCGTTCAAACAAACAAACTTGTCAGCTTTATAATATTTGTATAGAATATAGATAATAAAATGAAAATGGTAGTCAATATAGGTATAGCCATCATAAAGCTATAAAAAGATTTTAAAATTTAAAATAAAAGAATTACACATCAATTCAATATGTGCAATTCAAGTAAAAAGTTTACATTGATCTATTACAAAATACACAGATATATGCACATATGTACCTATCTACTCAAGCTATCACCAGCCTATAAATAGGGTTTTATACCTGCATATGTACATAACATATGTGATAAAATTACCGATTTTCACAACAATAAAAAACGTGCAATTCAAGTAAAAAACTTACATTAATGTACCTACGACGACATACACGTACTACCTTCTCAAGTACATTAGTAAACATTACTTTATTCTGTGTTTGTTTCACCATCAAAAGGCCCGCAGAGAATTTTTCACCATCGCATCGTTGCAACTGGCCAGTCCACTTTACGTTAGGCTTAGATACATAGATTTTTTGTAGCTTCGTTTATGAAGTCAACTTTACTAATTTTAGTCTAGGCTTAGATAGAAGCTTTAACATTTTTTTAGTTTACATGAAAGTGATACACTCTGTAGCTAACTCAATAGGCGTGTATACGTCATAGCTTTGCGAAAAATCTGATGTAGCTTTACAAGAATCGAGAAACTAAGTGGTTTTAACTAGAGGCTGGAATTATTAAATTCATCTTGTTGTGATGATCTCATGTAACCTATGTGATAAATGCGTTCGTATTTATTTTTTATTTACGTAGGTACAATGCTCAAATCAAGGATAAACATGCTGTTAATTACGCAAATGGTAAAATAATTATTAATTTGTAGTTGAGGAATACATATTACCTACAATACTGTCACACAGTTACAAATGTTTTGTCTTATAACCAAAACCTTCCTTTATCAGCAACATAATACAGAATCAATTTATCGTATCTTGCAAAAGCACTAAAAATAAAACTAGTCCCCAGATATTTTCATACAAGGTTAACTTACTTATACCTTTATAAAAGAGGCTTTAGCAAGTAAAAATTAACTCTATATTTTTAGAATTGATTTGATTGAGTCAACGAAAAGAATGTGTAACTTACACATAAATAAATATTCAGGGACATTGCACACAGCGCCATCTAGCCACACAATTATTCTATATAACTTTAGTTTTCTTCTTTTCTAGCTCTCGGCAGCTACGCTTACGTACTCTGGTCGATTGGAGCGGTGGTACTAGTAGCAATATGCGTGCTTTACGTGGTCAGCATGCGGTCAGCTATGCGACACTGGAAGCAGGGCATCGTCAGCGTTGCGGTGCTGTTGGCAGTCTATCCTGTAAGTTACCATCATATATACGCTAGTAGTACTCATAACAATATACGTGCCACACGAAGATAGCATGCGGTAAGCATGTAAGCATGCCAACGGTATCGTCACGGTATTATTGGTTTGGTAGCCTAGCTCAAAAGTCATCTTACGAGTACGTAGCACTTTATTACACTTACCAACACACAAATTATTATACGAAGCATTCTCGAAAAGCATTCGAAGACTTTTAAGTACTTTGGTGTTATTGAGAGATATTTGTTTCAATAACCAGCGCATACAATCTGACTCCTCAGCAGCTTCTATCGATCCTATATTATCTAATCTCTATGGTCGCACAATATTATCTCACTTTACTACTCGTTCCTCTAATACCTACTAAAAGATTACGAAACTATATCGAACGTGACCTAAAGATGTTATAAGCGTTATCTCAAGGCCGGATTTTGTAGGTCCGATGACTTTTTATGAAGATTGTATTTAAGTATCGATGCACGAAAAATGAAAAGAATAAGCGCAATGAAGGAAGAAATAAAGCAAAAGCAACATGAAGAGAAGAAGGAAGAGCATTAACAGTGTTATAGAATTTTCAAGTCCTAAGCGTACAAAATGAACACTTTATCAAGTTTTATGGTTTGTTTGGTTGTTTTATGGTTATTATTTAACCAAACCGCAGATGAAAAATAAAAATAAATCTTTTAAAAGTTTGTGAGAAGAGAAGATTTTTCTAAAAACTTGTTTCCTCCCAAATCAGGTAGAAACTGGGCTGGGACCCGACAGAATTTCGTCCAAGTCTAAGTAAAACAAAAAAAATGCAAAGCCCCAAGGCCTACAACGTTGTTTGGCCAGGACTGACAACGGGTCATTATTGCGCAAAGCATGATGCAAGAGACGCTACAGCCAGCCACTTGCCGGTCTACTCACGTAACCAGCTCGAAGGAAATGCTATCATATTTAAGTGTGTCACTGGAATAGTCTAGATCTAGTGAAAAAAAAAACATATTTGATGCTATTTCCGACGTCTAATTTTCAAGCCATTACCCAATTTTCCTGCGTTTCATTGGTAAAGTCGTTTTGGAGATATAATCTTACAATGAAAATACATTGTTGGAATTGATTCCGCCAGTCAAGTAATTCCAGATTGGTTTCTTTAATTGAAGGTTTTCTCCGAATGCATCTGCAGCATCTGCATCATTACCTTGGACTAGAAAGCAATAAAAACAATGATAGGTACCTGAAGCATGCTCTTGTAAAGAGGATGCTTTCATTTTGTTTAATTGGCCTCGAAGAAGAGGTTCTAATGCTTATTTCGGGTACACTGCATGATATAAGAGTTGTATTTAATACTCTTATCTAGGAAGCTTTGTTATTACTATTTGCCGGCTTAAAGCAAAAGGATATTATGCAACGCCTCAAAGCCGTGTCAAGGTTTGAGACGAACCTTAAATCGTAACAGACTAGTTCATCTTTTTGGGTGCAACTGTAATTAAAAAAGTACGGAAATACAGTAAATTAAAATCAGTTACATTTAAATTCATGCTAGAGGTAAGTTGCGATACAAAATACCTTTGTTTTTCTTACTTAAAAATCTTTGTTCAACTTTTAAAAATTACAGCAATCAGAGTTAGACACTGAAAAAATATTTTTAACGAGAATAAAATTCTAAGCTCTCTTTACATTGCAGTTCATATTTACTTAAATGTAAGTGACAAAACTGATCCCATCAAACCAGACCTGTTGTTTGCTAAAATTATGTGGCTTCTGTATAAGGAAAACTGGCTGAAAAACAACTAGATCAGTTGGAATTAAACAATGTCAATCAAAGACTCGCCATATTTATTCATGTACATAATACTCAAGTAAATAGGTACTTATATGAGTATCATAACGGCGTATTTTATGACAGAATGATATCTAAAATTATTTCAACACAATTCTTAACCAAGCCGAGAGTTGAATGGCGTGCTCAGTCGGTCTCGTTTGAGTGCTAGTTTTAATCCATGGCATGCTGCACTTTAAGCCACAGTATTTGCTTGTGTTGATATTTCTTCAGATGTCCTGATGAAGGTTGCTTGGAAGAAATCGTCTAAAGCGATAAGGCCACCCAATGTGCGTAAAATTTGTTTTTTAAATTTCTTTCATTATGTAATTTTTTTGGTGTGCATTATTTTCTTATGACCAAGTGGCTAAATGCGTGACGTACGTACAGTCAGATTAAAAAAACGCAAATATCTCAAATGATTTCACCGAAGTTGCTCAATCAATGTTAGTAACGTCCATAAATATTTCCATGCAATAGATAACCATCATAATGGAAAGTCAAATAGGCAGTTAAGCACACAATAATAGTTGTATGCAAGCTTAGTTTCCTTCGTAACCGCCTATGAATAAATTAATTTTGGAATGTTCTTGACCAAATTACCTCGCTGGCGCCCACCGTGAGATTCAAATTGTTTTAGCTAATTTGTGTCCAATATTGTTCTCAGAATCTAGTCATTTTTAGTTAATTCATCATCGTCTAAATTGACCACAGCCTCTTGACCACAGTCTAAAAACCATAATTTTATTGTGTCTTGACTATAAACGTATAGTAAATGATTAGAGATAATATCAATATGTTAATCTTTAGGTACCTTTAAACTTACAACATTTTCCTCTGATGGAGTAATAATAATGATTATAGGGAATAAATTAATGTGCATGAATTGGTCTGTCGATTAAAGAACATGCTAATTATTTTCATTGCCGCGTAATTGTAACCTTTCAGTTCGGAATAGGTCAAACTGATATTTGTAAAAGTAATATGATTGGATTCATGGAATTAGCGACAAAAGTGTAGCAATTAAACAAAGAGACGATTACGATATTAATCAAATACATTTGGGCATTGTGATTGTGTTCATTGATTCATTTTCTTATTACTAGGTACAAAGTACTCATGAAAGATGTGCCGTCATGCCATTGTTAAAATGTAATTGTTAAGATCACTGCAATTATGCCATTATTTCTCTATCTAGGCCATTTCAGGTGACCTTATTCCATTTAAGGTCGTATATACTTACTTATCTTTAGATTAGAATGGGACTGCGCCTCGCTCCCAAAGGAATTTTTAGTTGAATCTATTTGCAACGAACGCATTCTAAAAAAAGTGTTTATGTTATATAGCAAATAGTGCAACGACAAAGAACTTAATTGTTTCGTAACAATCTAACCGAATGGCAATTAAAAAAAACTGTTAATAATGATTTGCACCAAGTCTCTTATTAAATAATTACAATATTTTTTTTAAATAACTAAACCAATAAACGAACGAAAAACGGTAGTGAATATTTAACTGAAACTGAAACAGAGACGTTTTGTGTCACTCAGAAGCCTATTAATTCGTGTAATGATGTTTATAATTTTTATTTTTTATACTGACGCTTCTCCAGTGTTTCCCTCAACATAACTCGAGGACATTACCTGCCTGAACAATGAACATTATCTAAATATATAAAACTGAAAGCTTACAGACTGACTGACTGACTGTCTGACTGACTGATATAGTGATCTATTGACGCACAGCTCAAACCACTGGGCGGATTAGGCTGAAATTTGGAATGCAGGTATGTTATGACGTAGGCAACCGCTAAGAAAGGATTTTTGGAAATGCCACTTCACAAAGGGGTGAAATAGGGGATGCAAGTGTTACTTCTTAATGCGAGCGAAGCCGCGAGCACTCACTGGTATGTTATATTTTTTTGATCAGGTATTTGATAACTGCTGTTTATTTCCAGTTGGTAGCAGCGGCTGCGTTCCTGGCGGTGGTGGTGCCGCGCGCGCGCCTGCTGGCCGAGGCGGCTGCGCAGGAGACGGTCATGATAGCCATGTACCACCTCTTCTCACTCATCATCGCTGAGAGCGGGGGCGTGGAACAACTCGTAAGGTAATTAAACACTTGGTTTGATATATTTTTTGGCTATGTGTAGATCATTTGTAGCTTTGGCCAGCATTTTGTCACGCGTGACCAAAATGCTGGACATTTACTGGCTCAACGTATCAGCATTGCGATCCAGAATGGTAATGCGGCCAGTATGCTGGACACGCTGCCCTCTGGCAGTGGGCTGGAGCACTTGGACTATCTTTAGGCTTTTCTAAAGATTTTCTAAGTGTGGTAGTTATTTTTTTTATGTAATTATGTATGTTGTTTTTAGTACAAGTACCTTGTATGTACTTTTAGTATGTTTAGTTTTTCGTCCCTTGTTTTTATGTATTATTATTGTAATCAGGTTGGTAGTCAGTGACGAAAATATCTTCGTCGGTTTCAATATCTGAAGCTAAAAAAATCGGAGCCAATATCGTGTACCAACATGAAAATTACAGAAACTTAATAAAAAAAAATGTTATAAAAAATATAGTGGTCTTGTTTTATTCGTCAGTACAAAACATTTAAATGATTTGCGACGTACAGGAGCAACAGATTGAGCTCGGCCCAAAGACCGAACTAGTGTGACCTGCCGAAAGCGACTGATACCACTAGCACCATCCCCAGAACCAAGCGTCCATGCTGTGCTGGTACTTAAACAAGAACACTTGCATGTATGCTGCTTACTTGTGAAAAAACTTCGTTTGCGCGATGCAGGCCGCGCGCTCTCATTGGTAATTCGCTATGACGCGGATGACGTAGTTTCCACAGATATAGGATAGGACAACAGAACTGCTCCGGTACATCACGAATACACATGTTTGTTTTTCCAGTGTATTTTTTTAACTTATACGATTTAATATTTAGCAAAATTTACTTTATTAACATATAAATAAATTTAATTTAAAAAAAAAAATACACTAACTACATAAAGTTTACTAATATAAAATTAATTTACATAATTTTGGAGAATGTTGTAAAACAACAACAAGAACGTACAACATTCTCCAAAATTATGTAAAATGTAGTAAAAAAGAAATATTAAAAAAGAATTATGCTGAGTTGGGGCTGTGTTGTGGCAGATTTTATGTTTGTTTTTTATGATTTTACTCCTGTGTTTTTAAAATCTGTCACAATAAATGTTTTCTTTCTTTCTTTCTTTCTTTCAAATAGTTTTAAACCTTCTATTTTAATAGTCAAGTTTTTTATGAGTAAACTTTATGTATTGTATGTATTTTACATATTTTTTTGTATTGAATTAATTAATTAATTAATTTTTTTATATGTTAATAAAGTAAATTAGCTAAATATTAAATCATATTAGATAAAAAAATACACCGGAAAAACAAACAATGTGTATTCGTGATGTACCGGAGCAGTTCTGTTGTCCTATCCTATACCTGTGGAAACTACGTCATCTGCGTCATAGAGAATTGCCAATCAGAGCGCGCGGCCTGCATCGCGCAAACAAAGTTTTTTCACAAGTAAGTAGCGTACATGCAAGTGTTACCATATAAGTACCAGTATGGACGCTTGGTTCTGGGGATGGTGCTAGTGGTATCAGTCGATGTCGGCAGGTCACACTAGTTCGGTCTCTGGGCCGAGCTCAATCTGTTGCTCCAGTACGTCGCAATTCATTTATGTTTTGTTTTTGTCCTGACGAGTACGTCCAGTAGATGACATATACTGCGCCAATCAGTAATAATAGGTGCCCCTTTTTTGTAGTAGTTAGAAGTAGTATGTTTAGTTTTTCTTCCCTTGTTTTCATATTTTATTGTTGTAAATAAAGTCCCCTTTTCCTTATACTATAATGTCTTGTATTTGTATATTGGCAAATTACATAAAAAATATAAATTATGTTGTAGTCGTATCCTATGCGCTAATACACTATTAATTATTAATCCTATGAGTTCTTTACTTAGCAAATTCCGTTTGAGGCAAGAGTACTCTTACTTTTACTTGTTTCTTTATACTAGAACGTAAGGTGTTTTTCATATTAAAACAGGCTCAAAAAGCAGTTTAAAAAGCCTATATCAGAGTCGACCACTCAGTTTTAACCGACTTCAAATAAGGAGATTATTAATTCTTTTCCAAGTTTTTTCGGAGATAATGTCTTTTTTTTACAAGGAATGGGTTTGCACTTGACCGTAATTCGCCTGATGGTAAACAAGCATTACGGTCTAGGATGGAACGTGGTTATGCAGTAAGAACCGATTCACTCTCGCTGTGAAGATCGAAGGTTACGTACCGCGATTACTCCGCTATTTATGAACCGATTTTGATGATTCCTTTTTTCAGTTTACATGCTTTCTGTTCCAGGCAAGCTGGTGGTGCTTGCTTGGAGACGAGGGTTCCCCCATGCTGCTGCTGGCCGTGCTGCGTCATACCCAGGCCTCAGTTACAGAAGTAAGGTCTTTTGGATTTTTTGTACCACTAATACCTAGCCGTCTTATTACAAAACGCGGTTTAAATATTAGTCCAGGACTTTGAAAATAAAAAGTGGGTTCTTGTTGTTCAAACATCACATACAAGCAATCAAAATGTCAACTTCAAAATGCAACTTTGATGAGCATTTCATTTCATTTCATTTATTCATCAATATATAGGTAGGTACATAAAAGTACACTTGTGATACTCAATTCAGTACATAATTATATAAATCAAGTGTAATGTCATTTATACAACATAATATATAATTACTTAAAGTAATCTTTAATCTTAAGCCCTCGTCTTTTAAAAAACTTTCAATAGAGTAGTATGCTTTTTGGATTAATAGCTCTTTTAAATGTTTTTTTTAAATTTTGTATTATTAATTTCTTGATGATTATAAAGTTTTACACTATTTACTACATAGCTTTTTCTTATTTTAGCAAGCCAGCAGCAGGGTACAATTAGTTCATCTTTTCGTCTAGTAGCGCGCTTGTTAACATTGTCAACTTTTTTATATTGGTGAATTTTCTTGCGAACATGCATTACATTCAAATAAATATATAGAATAGAGCAGCTATCGATTTCCTATTGTATAAATTAATTAGTGTACGATGAGTTACCTAATTATAAATAGTATAAGTGTATAATTATATTGTAAACTTGTACCTAATGTATGAAAATGTTTACTAGTATATAATATATAGATAGATAAATACTTTATTAAAACACCACAAATGAAAAAATACAAAAAAAACATACAAATTAGAATCAGCGTCTTAATTGGCGGCCTTATCGCTAAGAGCGATCTCTTCCAGGCAATAGGTTTGTTATAAAGTTTTAAAAATAAAACTGGTGCCAATCGCAAGCCTAGATCAGATTTAATTGCTTGTTTACTGTTTTAAAATAGCCATTTTGTGGCTGCTATTTAGTTATGATTTTAAAAATAAATTAGTTTCATTTCTAGACATTTTGGCCAACCTGCAGGGCAAGCACGGCATGAGGACTAATAGTGTTACCACCATTTTATCCACTTGGTGTATGGTGACTGACAGGTGACAGGTGGAAAAAGGTGGAAAGACTTAATAATCCTCATGCCGTGCTTGCCCTACTGCTGTAGGTATACATATACCTACTGTATTATATAAAATAACGCGTTTTTGTGAAATTCATTATAATTCAATAGATGTCTTTCGAATACATACCTATTCCATATTAGCTCTACCTTACATGTTTCCTGTGTGTTGGTGTTGTGGTTTATGTATTATTGTTTTATATGTTTGCTCCAGTCGCATAAGCCCATATTATATTTTATGCATTTAAGCTGCCATTAAAAAGTTTAGAATCAGTTACCATAGTAGCCATGCGAACAACAAAAAATCTCTTGATAAATTCATAATATTTATTACTCATACCTACTGTTCCTACATTACCCAATTTATTTTCAACCGACTTCTTAAAAAGGAGGTTATCATTTCGACCTGTATGTACATAGATATGTGATATTGTCAAAATTATAAACATTTTGTGTAATATTCTACCTTACATTTTACTCATAACTAGTGTCATACAAACGATACGACCAACCTAAATGAACAACAAACAAAAATATTATTATTACATAAATTAGCTAATTTAACTTTACCATCGTCGAACTTATTTATAAAAATACCTACATGTGCCTGTATAAGTTATATCGATTTTAGAAAACTAATTAGCAAAGCAGTTACTAATTTAAGTGTTTGGTAAATATCAACCAAGGATTTTCACCCCAATGATATCAACTCTGAAGGTTGTATTGTCAACAAAGGGGTGGCTGTAAAGTTCAATTGACCTTGTAATTTGAAATAAAAGTATTGACAACAAACAAAAGAAATTATTGGAGTTCCATTAAAAACTCTTTAATATACCTTTTCGTATTGTAATTAGCTTTCTCATTACATAATATGCTCTTTGACATGTTATTTTAAATGTAAAATAACCATACAATTACTAGTCATATACACATCATAATCTGTTCAGTAATTTGAACCATTTTAATTTGCAAAAAATAAAGTTTTTTGTTACACTCTGAATATAAAAATTGGTATTAATGAAGTATTTAGTTACCTACTACCTAAAGTATGTACCATCAATATCATATGATAGTACGATTAAGCTCCGTAACGTATAAATAATGACACCCTTCCGGTTTGATGATAGTGTTGGTCAGAATGAAGTAATCATGTTATTCGGTTCTGGTTGGGTGTTAATTGCTCATCAATAATGGATAGTTTGATGGCAAACATTATGATCTCAAATTACTAGGTCATGGAAATGCCTACTGATACTATCGGTTAAAAAAAACCTTCGTATCCTGAAAAGCCTACATTATTTTGGTTAAACGTTAACAAAAAATGAAATTGTGTTATATAGCTATTCAGATAGCCATTTAAATAGACAAAGAAATGTTAAAATTGAGTATCTTGCCGTCAGAACCACAGATAGCCAAATAATAAATTAAAACCAATAGCCTAAATAGTCTATAGCGTAGTCTCTTAAGGATTTCTAAAAATAATAATAATTCGGTAATGAAGGTGTGTCCATAGGTTTCCAGATGTTCCTACGAAAATGCCACCGTAGTACCTACTCTGTATTGCCTAATTTTCCGCGGTACATCTTAGATTAAAGTGGTGCTTAACATTACGAATGCTGTAGTCGAACGTAGCCTATTTCGTGACAAAAAAATATCTAAGCTTGTTTAGTGTTAAGATTCAGAATAATTTCAAACCAAAGGCAACAACTGGCAGCCATTTGAGAATATTGCTGATCGATTGTGGAAGCACTGTCTCTCAAAATTGTTATACTTATTTTCATTTCACTAACGAGACATTTTGTATATTTTCAGGCAGAGTATCAGTTTGCTGCGGTACCTAGTCCTGCAGTTGCCTGTCATACAAACTATCATCTACATGATCATACTCGTGCTTTGGGCTGAAGATATGGTAAGGGGAATAAATTTATACCGACCCTATAAAAGCTTAATATTGGTTATCGATATCTACACATAATTTATATACCTATGTATCTTACAATCTATTCAGTAAAAGTTATTTATATACTTTTATCCTAGAGAAATCTGAGTAGTATTTATAATGTACTTTACCAAGAATATTTCCTTAATTGTTGACCCTTCCTCTTCCAAAGTCAATCTTCGAGCGATTTTTCGTTTTGAGAAAATGGCAAAGGACCTTATGAAAATTTCCATAACTACATATTTACTAGTTACTTTTCTAGTCGTATCTGGTGCAACGACTAGCTATTACCATTCAGCACGGAAACGTAGCGAGCTTGATGGGCACATTTGATTAAGGGCGGGTTATTTAGTTAATTTGACATTTAGTTTTTGTTTTATTTGACATATAAATACGTAATTTTTGACATAAAATAATTTTATATGGATTTTAATGGTGTAAAACTTTATGATCATGTACTTGAAGCACTCAAAGAAATGAATAATACAAAATTAAAAAAAAAACATTTAATTTAACAGTCGATTTTAATTGAAATAAATGAAATGATTTTTGTTATTATAAATAAATTATAATATTTTCTAATAGACGTTTCTATTTGTGTTCCAGAGCGTGTACCTGCAATGCTTCATCTACCTGCAGCCGTTCGTGGCGGCCTCCATCCTGACGGGCGTGTGGGCCATTATCATGTCTGTGCGCATGGCCGAGACCTCCGGACTGCATATCAAGCCCAGGTATATAACAAACATGGCTTTTTTTGGCGTCACAGCCAGCCCCAACGAAAGACCAGTGCTAGTTGCTTCCACACAACCAGCATTATGCTGAGTTTGGGCTGTGTTGTGGCAGATTTTATGTTTGTTTATTATGTTTTTATTCGTGTTAGTTTTTCTGTTAAATCTGTCACAATAAATTTTTTCCTTCTTTTTTTTCTAGAGGGAAATCTTTATATATCCTCGTCTGTACAGGGGGTACAGCTGGGGTTTACTATAATCCCCTCACGATCCCTCGGCGCTTTGATGTTGTGGGATGTCATGTTAACAAACATGGCTAAGTAAATGTTTTCAGTCCTCTTCAGTATTCCCTTATATCGTAGGGGATCTTGTTTTGATGTTTCTTTTTGTTTTTATTTTAATGCTAGGTTTTTGATATGGAAACATAAAAAAAATTTATTCAAAATAATGTAAATAAAGTAACATACTCAAGGCATGGGTAGGTTCCTTCTGAACAAACTTGTGATTAAAATTCTTAGTTAGTTCATAATAGAGTGAACTACTCTGGTGTTGAAAGTTTTAGTTTTACCATTCCATTTATAAATACAAAAATCATGATGATCCGTCGCTTCGTTGCGCTGTGAAAGTGGAACAAATATACCAATACACACACTTTCGCTTTCATATAATATGATACGATTGTATGATACGGTTGTCAGTACAAGTTTTATGATAGCATAGACGACGTGTAGGTAAATATATCGAAGTTAGCCTTAGTATAAAAACATTAATTTCATGTTTATTGTACAAGCTAATGATTAAAATTTAAGAACTTACCTATAAAAAAAATGCCATGTGTGATCCTGAACCGGCTTGATAATTGTAGGATATAAATCTGGGTACTTTAATTTTTTTTAAATAAATATATGGATTGTTAACTAAATCTAAGTATGATGACTGACTACAATATTTAGATTAGAATCAAATGGTATTTAATTCCCAGGTTCCTAGCGCTGCAGCTAGTGCTGGTGATAGTGAAGCTGCAATGTGGCTTCGCGAAGATGTTGCCGGAGATGGTCACATTCCGGTGTATAGTGGAGCTGAACCCGTCCGTGTTTGCTAACAGTGAGTGTATCTTTGACTAGTGGGTGCTCGAGCGTCGCGGCTTCGCTCGCAATAAAAAACTAAAACTTAAAAAATCTTGCATCCCCCCCAATTTCACCCCTTTAAAAGTGGCATTTCCAAAAATCCTTTCTTAGCGGATGCCTACGTCATAACATCATTCAGTCATTCCAAATTTCAGTCCAATCCGTCCAGTGGTTTGGGCTGTGCGTTGATAGAGCACTATATCAGTCAGTCATTCCTTTGAGTTTTATATATATACTTAAAAGATAGATTCCTGTAATACTCGTATTAAGTTACTTATCATAAAATGTGATTGATTTAGGTTGCGAACCCACCACAACGTATTTGCCTAAGAGAACTACCCTTTTTTTTTTTTTTTTTTTTTTTTTTTTTTTTTTTTTTTTTTTTTTGACCCAGGAAAACCTTTTAAAAGTACCACTCGACCCCGGGGAGGGCGAGTGGTTATGTGGGAGTCTCCTCCAGAAGGCCGGCATACCCACTAAAAACCTGGGGTGTTCCACCTCTGCATCGCGATCAGGGCCCCGAGAGTGCGATGCATGCGTCCGCAGCCCTGGCGATGCTGGCCCGGAATCAGGCCCCGTCTCGGGGAGCTTTTGCTCGACCATCTAATGGACGACGTGTCGGAACACGGGACACGTCGTGCATCCTGTGGGGACACAGTCCTAAGGGCAACAGGTTCCCCGACCTGCCGCCCGGAGTCCCCTTTACGGAGGTCGGCGGTCGTGCGCCAAGCGCCGCCCTCCAACGCGCCTCCTGCGCAGGGAGTTTGGCTCCGCAAACCTCTCCCGCGCGCGCTCCGCCTCCTCCTTCAGTGCGAGAACTTCTTCGCAGAAGTCTCGCACCGCGTCCCAACCAACGTCGCTCTCGGCCATCGCTTTCGCAACGGCCGGGAGCGACAGCCTCCGGTCTATGGCAGCCACAAGCCGCGCCCTCTGTTCCTCCCACGCCGAGCACTCCGCGAGGGTGTGCTCCGCCGTGTCCTCCGGGTCCCCGCAATGGTGACAGGCTGGTGTCTCCTCCCTCTGCACAACCCCGAACAGGAATCGGCCAAAACAGCCATGGCCTGTCAGGAGCTGCGTGACACGGAAGGAGAGAGACCCGTGCTGCCTCGTCAACCACTGCACGAGGACAGGGCGGATTGCCTCCACCGTCCGCACACCCGCGGTAGGCTCTTCGAGCCGCCGCTGCCACCTTTCGATGGCATCGTCCCGGGCTTGCTGCCGTAAGCGCCGCACCTCCACGGGCAGGGGGTACTCACCTCGCTGCTTGGCTGCCGCTAGCACCCGGTATATCCGGGCCATCATTTCGGCGTCTATGTCCCATGGGACAGAGCCTGCCAACGCGCAGGCCGCCTCGTAGGAGACGGACCTGTAGGCTCTTGCCGCCCTGATGGCCATGAGCCGCTGTGGCCGCCGAAGAAGCCGAATATTTTCGTTGTTCAGGGCCTCTGCCCATATGGGTGACCCGTACAGCGCCATCGAGCGTACCACCCCTGTATAGAGGCGGCGGCACGCGACGCTAGGCCCACCCAAGTTCGGCAGGAGGCTGCCGAGGGCAGCAGCTGCCTTTGTCAGCCTCGGGGCCAGGCGGCGGAAATGCTCCCGGAAATTCCATCGGCTGTCGAGGACAAGTCCCAGGTACTTCATCGTACCTCCGACGCCGATGGTAGCACCTCCCACCACCAACTCCGCCCCCGCAGGAGGTCCGTTCCGAGGGCCGTGAAAACACAACGCCTCGGACTTTTCGAGGGCCACCCGCAGGCCAAGGCGCCTGATGCGCGCCACCACATTCCCAACACCCGCCGTTGCTAATTGCGCGGTCCTCCGGTGGTCTCGGCCTCGCGCCAACACTAGGGTGTCGTCGGCGTAACACACCAAGCTGACCCCCCTCAGGCTGCCACCACGGAGAACCCAGTCGTAGCCGATGTTCCAGAGCAGGGGCCCGAGTACAGAACCCTGCGGAACACCGCAAGACATTTGCCACCTGCCCCACTCGCCCCTCATCGGATAGACAATAAATCTATCCGAGAGGTAGTCCGCGAGGATCCGGCGCAGGTAGGCGGGAACCCCATGGTACCGCAGCGCCTCCTTGATGCAGCTCCAGGGGAGGGTATTGAAGGCGTTGGCGATGTCTAAAGACACCGCCAAGACGACCTCCCCCTGGGACACCGCATCTTCCGCTAGGGCCCTCACCATCGATATGGCATCGATGGTGGACCTGCCCCTGCGGAAGCCGAACTGGCAGTCAGCCAGATCCGGCCCGACACGTTCCAGGTGCTGGCTGAGGCGCGCCGCGATGACCCGCTCCAGCAGCTTGCCCGATTCGTCCAATAAAATGATCGGGCGGTACCCGCCGGGTGAGTCCGCGGGCCTTCCCTCCTTGCGCAGCAGCACCAGGCGCCCGGTTTTCCACTGCCGTGGAAATCGCCCACTCCGGAAACACTCCGTGAGGAGGTTTCGGAAGCGCTGGCCCAGAGCCTCCAACGCTAGCACCCAGGCCCGTCCGGGGATCCCGTCAGGACCAGGGGCCCTGTTTTTGGCCCTGAGCCTGTGGATGGCCGCCGCAAGCTCACCCTCGGACACCTGCGGCACCTCCGCTTCCTCCTCCTGAGCCTCACCGCTCCCCGATGTTGGTGGCATGACCGGTGTGGCATGGTCCCCCACGCGCGGGAACAACGCACCCACCACTGTCTCCACGAACTGCGGCTGCATAGACGCAGTCAGTGGTGGCGCCCACGCGCGGAGCCTGCCCCGGACCATTTTGTATGGCCGGCCCCACGGATCGCGGTCTAGCTCTTGGAGCATCTCCTCACGAGCCCCCTCTCTCGCCTCCAGGATCGCCGCTTTGTAAGCGGTCTGCGCGACTCTGTACAACGCGTACAACTCCGCCTCCTCAGTCTCCACTCGCCGCCGCCGTCTGCGATAACGCGTGTACCGGCGCCTTGCCCTCACACATTCCTCGCGGAACTGTGTGAGTCCGGCATTCCACCAGTACACGTTGCGACGGGGCGGCAGAGCCTTGACGCGAGGCATGCACGCGTCGCACACCTCCACGAGCGCTACGCAGAACCACTCTGCTTCGGTGTCTACGTCCATTGGGCCCTCTGGCGCCCGGGACCACGATTTGACGAGGGCCGCTTCGACGGCCATCTCGCAGTCCATCCGCTTGAGGGCCCACCGCGGCGAGTTCTCCCTCACAGGGATCATCGTGCTTGCTGGGAGAGGCAGGTCGTACCGGATATACCTGTGATCTGACAGGTTCTCCTCATCCGCCAGCACCTCCCAGTTTTGCATACGGCGCGCGAGCGAAGGGCAAGCGAACGTCAAGTCCACTATGGAGTTGCCCTGTGGTCGCACACACGTATGCACGCTCCCCCTGTTCAAAAGAACCAGGCCCGTTGCCCTCAGCCATTCCTCCAACACCTCACCCTTGGCGTTAGTGGTGCGAGAACCCCACATCACCGAGTGGGCGTTGAAGTCACCCGCGACGAGGACCTGGGAGCGGTGGCACTGGTGCACGAGGGACTCCAAACTTGTGAGCCAGGCCTCATACTCAGCACGAGTCTTGTTGGGGGATATGTAAACGCCCACAAAGGCCATACCCCCCGCAAAGACGGCCACCCAGCCATTGCCCTTCTGCACCCTTTCTACTGGGGGACACCCAGCAGAAGTTACAGTGACAACGGCTGCCACTCCGTCAACGTCCCCAGCCCAGTTGCTCTGAGGGGAGACGAAGTATGGCTCCGCCAGAATCCCAACCGAGATGGAATGCTGCGCCATGTTCTGCATCAGAAGATGCTGAGCAGTGGCGCAGTGGTTGAGGTTCACCTGCAGAATGCGCAGAGCCATACTATGCCGGATCGGTCGACATCCCCTCGGCCCCAGCGACTGGGAGAGTCGGAGGCGGATGGGTCACGGCCACAGCAGCCCTCGTCCTCGCCTTCCCTTTGGGGGCCTTACAGGCCCGCCCTCCAGCACGGTGATCTGCCGTCTTGCCCGTATCTGCACATACTGAGCAGTGTGGAGCCGCCGAGCAGTCCGCAGACTTATGGCCGAGCTGGCCGCACCGGTAGCACTGGCTACTGCGGTCCACCTCTGAGCCGCACTGTTCCCGGACGTGCCCCAACTCGAGGCACCGGAAGCAGCGCAGTGGCCTCTGGTCCAGCAGCTTCACCTGCGCGGAGACCCAGCCGACCAGAAGTCTGCCACCTGTCACCTTCTTTGCGGCTGTCACCGGGCAGCGCACCAGGCATGTTCCGAGCCCAGCCGCATTGAGCCGGATCACTCCGACCTTTACAGCGTCGGCCGTGCAGCCCCCAGCGCGCGCCACGGCAGCCGCAACCTCCGTCTCGGTCACGGAATCATCCAGCCCACTGACGCGCACCTCCACGCTTTTAGTGGGTCTGGAGATCCGGACCTCATCCTCCTTGAAGACTGACCCCAGCTTTTCAGCTAGAAGGTCAGCCTTCTCGGCGCTTGCTGCGCCAGGCACCTCAAATATCCTGGCCCCCGTTACCGCTCTGCGGCAACGGAGAGCCGGGATGCCCAGGTCCTCTATGTCGAACCTGGACTTCGCCTCAGCTATGGCCGCCTTATAGGTTAGGCCCTTCTTTGCCGCCTCGGGCTGGATGGTCAAGACCACCGCCGCTGTTCGAGGGACTCGCAACTTTGGCTTGACCAACCTCTGTGCCGCCGGGGCAGGATTTGGGGCCGGCCTAACCGCACCCTGACGGGCGCCCCTTGGTTGGGGCGGTGCCACCGTTGCGGTCTTTTTGCCAGCTTTCTTGGCGCCCTTCTTCACCACCGTCACCCAGTCGTTGGCTACTGGGGGTGGCGCCGGTGCCTGGACTACCACCACTGGAGGCGGAGCAGCCGCAGACTTTTTCCCCTTGCCCTTTCCTTTGCCCTTGGGCTGGGCTGGGCTTGGGGCTGCATCTTTGGAACCGGAGGGTCCCAGCTCCAGTGTCGCAGTCTTAATGAAGTCTTTTCTGAGGTTGAGGACCTCAGAGGACTTCAAAGCCGCGGCAGCTGCCACCCTCCGTTCCGCAGCCAGTGGTGGCCGCACGCGCTTGGCTGGAAGGAGGCGCTCCTCTATCGTCTCCATCCGCGCGCTGACGACGTCACCTACTTGGCGTAGGATTGACGCCGTCAGTTCCTCTCCAAGGGCGGTCTGGGTTCCGGAGGGCAGGACTTCGCTGCGCATTTCCTTTCGGAACTCGGCGCGCATCTCTGCCATCTCCTTCCGCAGACCGCCAAGCTCTTGCTGTAGGCGCACATTCGCTGCCTGCAGCCGCCTGGTCTCTTCCGTGGCGGTCCGAGTGCCCAAGTGCTCCACCACACTTTTCAGGGCCACAACCGCCTCTTTCAGGGCCTTTTGGTATGTGCCCTTCAGGTTCCTTGACTTTTTGCCCACCATTTCGATGGTGGCCAAAGAAGCCAACGCCTTCTTCTCGAGCTGGTGGGCCAGCTCGTCCTCGTCGTCTTCAGTACACGACTCGGATAGCCGGGTCCCAACCAAAGGCCCACCGATCCCAAGGTGCAACTGAGCAACCTCTTGCTCAGCCTTAAGATCGGCTTCAGCCCGCTTTGCCGCCATCAGCTCCCTTTTTGTCTGGGCTAGGCTATATTCGCCTATGATGGGCGACCGGCTTCGGCCCCTCCTTTTAGAGGCCGTGGCCTCTGGTTCCGCGAGGAGACCAGCTGGTCCTTCGCACTCCTTCCGTTTGCGCGATAGGGCTCCATCGCGCGCCGACAATGTGCTCCTTACGGAGCACATTGACGTGACGGAGGAATCCGATTCCTCCGCCCCTAGGTCGCCAGATCCTTCTCCTTCTTTTCTCCTTTCGTTCGTCGTAGATTTTTTATTTTTTAAGTAATCCATGTTGTTCCCACGAGTGTGGGGGAAAAATTCAGTCATACCGGGCGGTGCCCCCTGCACCCGGTAAACCCTATTTACTCCGGAGGTCGGGCGGTATCCGGAGGTGACCTCTAACTGGCTAAAACATCGTCTCCAGCCACCAATGGGCGCCGCGACGGGGATAGGTCGACCCGTGCGACTTTGACGGATTTTTTAGAGTGGTTTACTCCACGCGGGCCAGCCAATCAAGGCAAGCCCCTCACCAGCACGGCGAGTCGGCCGACGGTGACCTAAGTCTGTCCGGGGGACCGTGAGTTAACACAGCCCTCCGAACCCGCCGCCCCTCGTCCCGCATCGTCGCTACTCAGCATAAGGCCGACACGCCGACCGGGACTCTACTTCAACCGATGCCTCGCGGCATCCTCCACCACAACCACGTCCCGCGTTGCCGCTACTCGGCATAAGGCCGAGACGCCAACCGGGACAACGACACCCTTCGCCTCTCGGCGAACTCCTCGAGCTCACGAAGAGCAACCAGCTCAGCCTACACCGCGAGGTGCGGCGAGCTCCACGCCTCGGGCCCTACAACCAGCCCTCTCGAAGGGGAGGTATAGGCGAGGGCCCCCACTCGATCGAACGTTTGGACACAGGCTAGCAAGATCCACCGGAAGGTGGAAGTTACTAGCCTGTGGACGGGGTGCACCAGGTTTCCCCAACTAACCCCAAATCCCCATATGGAGAGATGAAATTAGTTGGGCTTACCCAACGTGAAGGTAGTCCGATCATCGCACCCCTAAGAGAACTACCCTAAATTATCTAATACGATGATGAAGCTCAAAATAGAAGAAAATAAAAGTGATTATATCAATGTACTAGTGGCGCAAAAGAGAAATTTAGAAAATCTTCGTAATTGCAATGAAAATTAGCAAATTTTTCAAACGTCTCGAAGTCAAACCTAATAATTTGTCACTTAGTCTACAGAAGTTTTTCTCTACCTGGCGTCTTTCCAAACACCCCAAGCTACTGATTCAAAACTAGTCTAGACTTTGGTACTAGTTCTAGCCGTTTCACAACAGTCTGATTATAATCTGACTGTTGTGTAATATCTAGACAAGCACAGTTACATAAAACCAATGCTCAAAAGTCTCCTAACGAAACATTATTTTCCTTCCAGTGATCCAAAACAGCCTGATGATGTTGGAGATGTTGCTCCTCTCGCTCTGGGCGTGGCGCCTGTACAGGGTGCCTCCTGGCAAGAACCTGGACAAGGCCATACATGTGGCGGTAGCTGTTCTAGAAGACAACCCTAAAGCCATCGAGATTAGGACTCCTAAAGAAGGCCTAGAGAACAAGTCTTATAACACGTAAACTGATGGTCACTTGGAAATTGTTGATGAGAAATTGTTACTTTTTAAAGAGGAACTTAGTCAGTTAGAAATTGACACTTTTCATAAAATAATTTCCAGTCATTTGCGTAAATAAGTATAATATTCTGATAAAAAACATGATTAACCACATTAAGGAGTTACTTGATTCGACAAAAGTAAGTGAATGTCTAATGAAATTTATGATAATGAGTAATAATATGAAAGACATCAGAGTAGCTGATATGGAACCTACCACCAAATATTTGAAGGAAACTGACTAATTCAAAACTACACAATTATTATAATTTGAAGTGCACTTAAAATGAAATGTAGCGGACCATACTGACTCATTAAAGCTTGGATTTCCTAGGAAAGCGGTTCCGACATATAGCGGCCGTAATACAGCGGTGAATGAACGATGTCTATGTAAACGTAATGGCGCGGTTTCCTAGAGAGCGGTAACTTGCACCGTAATTTACTTTAATTATTTTTGCGTCCGTAATATTACAGCCGCTATATGAAGGCACCGCTGTCCTAGGAAACCAAAGCTTAATTAATATTTCGTATAAATATTTAAAGGACATGTTGTAAGAGAATGGAAACACATAGAATAAAGAGAATGAAATCAAGGATAAATATAAGAATGTGCGGCTAAATTTTTTAGTCAAATTTTAAACAAGCTTTTTAAAGTTGTTTGATCCGCCCAGTTATTTCCAAGTGCAATAAAAATATATTGATCAATAAATCTTAGATCTGTAAGATGAAAATACTCAGATTGTGTTGTAACTATGTTTATAAATTACGTGTATAGTTGTGCTAGCTTTTTGAGGCTTTAGCTGTATAAAGGTGTGATTGGTACAGTGTAAGTTTAATTATAAATGTTGTGTCATCATAATATAATGTCTAATTATACGTGACAGTACCTAGTTTATAATTAAAATCGCGTGAGACATCACACTTTGCAAACATTCCGTACGGAACGATTGAAAAGTATAAACAGAGATGTTAGTGAATGCACGTGATTTACCGTACCTGACTACGATCTGTAAAACACACGAAATGTAAAAATAAATGTTTATTTAATTCCAATCTGGTTTTTGTTACATCTTGCCACTCAATCACGTTACATAACATAGCGTTTAATTATGTAGCGTTACTTAGTTTTACAATTTAAGACATGTTAGGTAAGTGGGTAATTAATGTGCCTAGTGAAATCGTAACGCTGCTTGGCTACATTTATTCAGTGTTTTCATTATCTTCGTCAATGCTTCTATCTTCAGTGTCCTCCGAAGGAGTTCCCGCTCTGGAGCTCTCTGACCCATAAATGCTATGTAGCTCATCTAATTTGTAGTTAATCTTTACTCCCTTTGAGGTGGTTTTGTTAACTTTCTTCACAAGAGATTTGGTTTGCTCTTCTAGTCTTTTAAGGCGTAAGTCACGAGCTGCAAATCTGGCTTCATGATCAATTTCTGTTGATGTTGATGGTTCGCAGTTATCTTTTTTATCATCTTCAATATTATCAGTAGTCTGCAAGGTGTTACTGTTTCCACTACATCCAGCTTGGTCATCATTGCCGTGCTTGCTGTGAAGAGTGTCAAGTTTTTCCACAATAGTATTGCCGGTGCTCAAAGTGTTTGACATATTTTGAACTACTTCCGTACATCCTTCTTCTAAGGTGTGTAATCTCTCGTCTTTCTTTGCAAGTCTTTCGTTTTGTTGCTTTACATTTTCTAGAATAGCTTTAAAGTCAGTGATAGGCGTTGGAGATGACGTACATTGCGGTTCAATTTCTTCGTGTAATGAGGTCAAGTCGTTTTGTAGTGACGATGACAACTGCGTCTCCGTTTCATTTCTTAAATTATTTATTTCACTGGCGTCCGGAGTATTTTGCTCTATTTCTGATTCAAGTGTACCTGTTTGTAGGTTATTATTCATTCCTGTCAAATTATCGTCGAGCTCTAATTGATTTATATCAGCAACAGTGTTTTGTGTGCTATTCGAAGTAGGCCTGTTAATGAGATGGTCCAATGTGCTATTTATTTCCTGACTTACTTTCGTAGTCATGAGAGTTTTCTTAAGTAGATCGGCACTACCCTTTTCAAGTTTTTCAAGCCTTGCATCCTTTTTTGCCAGTCTCTCGTTTTGCCTTTTTATGTTTAATAATATTGTAGCTGGGTCAATAAGTGTTGAAGCATCTGCTTGTGTTTCCGTTGAACAGCTGGATTCAGACAATGTTGTAGTTTTTGACGATTCTGAATTATCTTCGACTACAGATGCTAAAAACCCAGAACTGCTTGCACCTAGCGTATTGTTTTCTGAAGAGTTCACGTTTATTACTTCATCGTGAGCTATGTCACAGATTTCATCTTCAGTTTCACATGTTCTTTCACTTTTTAGAATAGGCTCGCTCTTACTACACTCTGATGAAGCTTCTCCATCCAGTGTGTCCAGAGGCAAATCAGCAACATCCAGCATATCACTTACTGGATCTTCACGTTCAGCTAAATTGCAATCTGCGCTTGAATCCAAAATGTTTTCTAAAGACTTTTTCATTTTTTTCTTGCACCTGTTGAGAGGTTCAGCAACGTACTCACTCTCGTCATTTGATTCAGAAGAGTCATCTGACGGTCTTTCATCGCTGTAGCCACTTTCACCTGAGTTGTTAAAAGACGGTGATCCTGATTTAGTCTTCCTGCTCGTGAACTCTGCTCTAAGTTTTCTCCAATCCCTTTCTGATTGAGTATTTTTTTCTCTGGCTTGTTCCCATTTCTCTCGGCAATACTCCAATTCTTCTTTGAGTTCATTCAGCAATTTCCTTTTCTGTTGGAGCTCATATTTAAGTATTTTTTCGTGAGTATGTAGCTGATAATGATGCCTTCTCAATTTACCAACAACATGCCACGTCTTACCCAATTCTGTCGTAACCAGGCAAAGTCTCTTCTCTTGTTCCTGTAAACGACTTTCTAGATGTGAATTAAGTTGTTTCATACGATTAACTTCTTTTATTAGTCCCAGTTTTTCCACAATCAGGTCCTGAAAGTAAGAAATAATATTAACAAAAAACGGCCTTGTAGGTACAACCGGTATAAAATAAAAATATTTATTAGATTTTTACTGCATAAAAAAAATTGGCTCGTCACCAATTTCACGGTGTGTTTGTTTTGAGAGATGCAGTATACCTACTGCTTGAGAAAACTTTATTTTAAGAATTTCGGGCAAATTCTTGACCGTGACTCATGACATTAATATTGTGAACAATTACATTGCAGCTCATACACCTAATTACAAACAGTGAGTTCACTTACTTTTAGTCTGATATAGGTCTGACTAACACTTGGCACTAGAACTGGTCCTGATTTTGTCTCCACAGACTTGTAGCACGTGGTCACTTTTTCAGCTGAATCTTCGGTGACTGTCTGATGACTAAGAAGTTCCATCAGAACCCTCCATACTTTGGGAAGATTCTCGACTATCTCTTCTGGGGTAGTCGATGGAACCGTTGCTGTAAAAAATTAAAAGTTCGATAAAAACCAAACCATGATATCAAGTGATTAAGATAATCATTATCGAGCTGCGTAACTAATTAATAAGTTAAATTTTGAAAACGTCATACCTGATTCTTTTTCTTTATTTTCTGCTTCAGTATTTGAAGACGTATTTTCTTGGGGTTGGCTCGATTCAGCTTCATCATTTTCATCGACTTGGCTCACTAATTCCAGCAGCATTTTAGGCAACGCAGAAGAAGCTTCCGCGTCATCCTCGTTTTCAGCCATATGTGTCAGTAGGCCATGATTCTCTTCTAACCGATGTACCAGCTTATCCAAATCTTGTTTTGTTTTATATCCCAACAAAACTTGAGAGAAAAGCTGGAACGATAACAATTGTATTGAAGTATTTGTTTATGAGACATGTTAGTAAGCATTTAATTAGGTTCAACTCACCTTGTTTACAACAGCCATTTCAGCTTTTAGGCCATTACTTTCATCTTGGCACGTACTAATTTCATTGTTTTTGTTTTCAATGGTGTCTTCTAATGCGTCTACTTTTGCTTCCAGGGCCTCTACTTTCTCAGTCAAATCTTTGCACCTAAAATTAAAACACGCAACATATTTATTATCGGTATCTTGAACGCAACATTCTTTAGAGACATGTTTATTTCGATTTTTACAAGATAAAAGTCTAGAAAATGTTGGTTGATAATGAGAACGTAAGATCATTGGTATATTAGAAACTTACTTGTTATTTTCAATCTGATAGAGCGCTTTATGTTCTTCTATGTCTCGAAGTAGTCCTTGCCGTGACACCTCAGCCAGCCTGGCCCTCTCCTCATATAAAGTCCTCAAAGAACGAATGTTCTGCAACTGTCGCTCATACTCTTGCCTTAGATCAGTTGATAACATACTTGCTTCTCTCTCACTAAGAGATCTTTCAATTTCGGCCAACTTTTCTTTGAGCTAGAATAAAAGAATAATCGTTATTCTTGTTTTTAAACTTTTATTTTTTTGAGAGAAAAAAAACGTAAGTATGATATAGTAGGTACATTTATAGTTTGATCTAGCTGATTGTTGTTTTTGATTGAACTCTGAAACTAAATGATTTATGAAGATCAACGCCAGCTACTTAAATCATCATCATCATCTTATCACCAGCTTCGTTTCTTTCACAAAATGACTTCCTTGTAGTCCCATGTAATAGTCATATGACGAAACAAGTGTCAGAGACAGCTGCATTATCAATGTTTCTTTTATAGGAAATTAAACACCACTTGGGAAGTAAGTACATACTAAAACTGGCATAAAGTCAAGTTTCAATGCCAACAAATAAAGGAAATGCGTTCTACTGTCTCGTGCCGGTCCCTGACCGAAAGCACATGGGATGTCGGTCGTTGCCTCAGCGGCATTCCAACATTCGACAACTATAACAAAACAGTGGATTTCATAAACTAAATAAAAATTAGACCAGAAATATTAAATATAACCTGAGTAGGTATATATGTATGAGTATTTAGAAAATACAACAACTTACTTAATTTTAGTTGGCACGTCATAGAATTTTTCAGAAATATTTTATAGCACATAAATCAATCACATCACGTGAGTGAAGCGTGGAGTATGTAGAATCAGATGTGATTGACGTGTTCAGAAATATTAGTACCTACTTACTTCATTGAGCTGACCTTCTCGTAGACCAATCAGCGTCTTGCTTACAGAAACTACCTCTTTTAAGGCTTGAATTTGCTTCATAGACTCCAGGTTCTGTCCATTTAAATCAGCCATATCTGAATATGCTCCTTGTAGAGATCTATTGGCTTGTGATATTTCGCGTCGTAACTTAATGTTATCATCTCTGAGCTTATCAAATTCTTCTCTCATTTGTACAATAGCTTCAGATATCTGAGCAGATTCCGAAGTCTGGAGAGTATCTGGGATTTCTATATTGTTCTTTAAAAGAAGATCGCGAAGCTGTTCGTTCTTTTGAAGTAGCTCTAGCTTAGCCGTCCTCTCTTCTTTTAGAGATTTCTCAAGTTTCTCTTTTTCTGTTCGGTGTCTTGTTAGTATTTCTTTTCTTTGCTCACGCTTGATGCTCAGCTGTTGCTGGAACTCGTTCATTTCTTCTTCCTTGGCCCTCGTCCGGGCTTCATCTTCGTTCGCCGCATCGTGGAACTCCTCTTCAGCGTTATCATGTTCCTCGGCTTCCTTGTTCATTGTTTCACTTTCACTGGTGACGTGGACAGCGTCGCGTCCCCGCTCCGGGCTGCTACTGAGAACATTGCCCATATTGGAATACTTTTATAAACAACGCGTACTTTCATCCGCGCAATTTCTCACGAGGATTCACGTTTTAAGAGTAGGTAAGTGCGATATGTTTGTAACAAGACAAAGGATTCTCGACTGCTGGATGGGCGCGAGTGTAGCGGCCGCGGACAGAAATAGATCCCTCGTCAGATCCAGACGCGCGCCGGCGCATATAGAACTACTCGCGCAGCGTGCTGCGTGTTACGTCGCTGGGAAAGTACACTCGTATGAAAAAATAGGTTAGAGAAAACCCAAGCTATTCTTACCTAATTCTGCTTGTCACGTAACGTTGCGGCATGAGAAAGCCAAAAGTGGTAACGATAACTCTTGTTTTATATTGCTCGCATAAAAACAATAGGCTCTACTTCATATACGATTTTAGTATGTTAATTATTTCAAGTAGGTAAAAGTAACAGCGTATAAATTTTACTCAGGATTACCTGGGTACATAATTAAGAAACATATAATCTAGTATACGTAAACTGTTTTGATATACATATTTTAATTTTAGTGTAGCCAACTGTACCATCCTCCCTCTATCTCGAATACCTACTGCGGTGCGCGTACGCAGCGATCTTTCCGACGAATCTCTGTCAATACTTTATTTTGGTCGGGATATTTCCGACGTGACCGTTACGTTGCGTTGTGAAATATCATTTCACGCTCATTTGGACCTTCAGCGAAAATGACCTTCGTTAGACATTGATCCGTAAATTATTTAATCTTCTTTGTTTTTAGCAACAAAAACAATGAACGGCTTATAAAATCATTTAAAAATAGCTGTATAACGTGATGGTGATGATATACATATTAAGATATTCCCAAGTATTATAACATGCTTATTTTGCATAATGTAGATACAATATACTTATTATACATAGGTACAATACCTACACAAACATATTTTTAAGCAGTAAGTATGACTTAAATTCTTGTCATTCTTCATCGTAGAATATGTTTTAAGCTCTGTAATGCACATTATTAGTCGCTAAACTACCGTACGATCATGTCATGTAATTAATAAAAGGTAAGTGGACCAAATGCAAGTAAATTTTCAAGGTGCTTAAATTTCCCGCCCGCGCCTATGAAATACCGGAAACGTTTATGTTGTACTTATTTCCGGTAAGAATTTATTTCTGATTTAATTGAATTTTTCAGGAGGTAATAGAAACACACTGACCTTTATTTAGAGAGAAACTAAAAGCTTATAGTAAGTTATAAGCATGGAAGTAATGAAAGTAATATCAAAGAGAAACAAGATCCTTGTTTATAAGAGAAAGATTGTTAGTTTTCGAGACAGGATCATAAAAATATCTTCGTGATAATATCCATCCAACTGTCAAAATTGACATCTTATTATTTCAATGTGGCAACACTGCTCGACTCAAACGTCATTCCGCCACATCAGAGTCGTATCGTAGTACCTACCTATATTTGATTTTCTTTTTTGGAAATTCCCAGTTTTTCTGATTTGAAAAGCGTTTGTGGCTACTAATCGACAAGTATATTTACATATATTAGCTATATGAGTCATAATAATCCTTGGCCGCTGGCAAAACTTTCTTAGAAAAGTAAATATTTTAACACTGTGTGTCGAGATTGATTTTTATTTTATTTTGGTTCTACAGTGGCTTATTGGTACAAATAGCTATTAAAATCACTTTAAGTGTGCAGTCGTGCAAATTGGGACGATACATTATGTGATATGTGAAGTAGAATAAAGCTTGTGAGCAATGGATGAGAGTACTAAAAGCTCCCCTTGTAAGGTAACAATCTGACGATGTTTCTCGTGTTTTCTCCTCCTTATATTAGTAGACTGGTTTTTATACGTTTGAAAATTAAGAACCGTCCGTAGTCTTGTTGATTTTTAATTTTAGTAGGCTTTAACATCCTGTAAAAATAATGGAGCCCTATTGTACCTATTAATATAAAATATGTCAATCTACGTTTCCATAAGTAATTTATGTGAGATACCAAGGTAGAGAAAGAAAGTGAATTCTGACCTTGAACTCATCTCAGTTGCTCAGTAATTTATATCATCAAGGGGAGATCCTGCTATTGCTGATTATTTGCAATTAAAAGATTACTTTATGCATAACTTGGCTAGCATTCTATTGTTTACTAGCGTGACTTTGAAAGTCTGAACAGATGTATTACAAGTTGTGTTTAATCAATAACAACCAGTAACTATGTGGCCTGACAGAGTGCACGCTTCTCTGTGTTCATTTGCATTTTTTTAGTTTATGAAACACTATACTTATTAGCTGTTTTGCAAATATAGATCTTCAGATTATTATGTTGCTTTAACACTTAATTAAAGCCTTACTGAGAATGTACTCCATACATTTGTGGCATTATTGAACTGCTTAGATAACTTATGTTGATACAATCATGACTAAAAAGTTATACCAAAATTTTATGAACTACTTAATATGTCACATAAATATGGCCATCAGTTATCATATATATCAGTATCTTGGACAGATACCTAAAGAGTTTCATTCTATTCATAAACATTGCAATCTCTAGTAATACCTTCTCAGTAAGGCTATTGGGAATGTTGCATACATACACAGCTTGTTATGTTCACGATGGCTCACATATCCCTAGGAGTGTGAGGATGGTGCAGAGGGGCTGCAGCTGCACGCGGAGGTGGAGCATCTCCGCCAGCACCTTGCCGAGAGAGACACTCACATAGTGGCTCTCGAGGGAGAGTTCATCAAGAGCACCACTAGAGCTAACAGCTTAGAGGAGCAGCTTGGCACCTGGCGGGAGAAGTACGAGAGGTAATTATTGAAGTCTTTATCTTGAAAATGTGCAGAGAAATATGTGTATCCTAAATGTTGTCTGTGGCTTTGCCTGTGCTGCTTCAAAAAATCATGATGAAATGTTGCTGAGGTAGCAAATTAAGGAATACACTCCTGCTTTTATGCAATGGTGTGACCAGCAAGTGAAATATCAGACTAATATTTAAAATTCTTGAATCCTGTAGGTTTAACACAGTTCAACTTCTTTTGGATGCTGCCATGAATAATCTGACAATATATTCATTATTGTTTTATACATATATGATGATGCTTTATGCATAACTACAAAATAAACAACTCTTTTGGGCATCTTACAGCAAATGAATCTTTTAATGGAACAAAATATCTTCATAGTCAGTTGATATTCCTTTCAAATTTTATGAACTTTTTGTAAATTATAGTTTACAAGTGTACTTGCTTTACACTATAGAATTAGTCATAAGTTTTTTTCTACATAACATTATGTCTGGCCCTGAAACCATGAAATTTAACAATTGGATAAGAATTTAGTTTCACTTGAAAATTGAAACAAGCATGTTTTTCTAGAATTAGAAATTGTGTAGATGTGAACCATTAACAGTTTGGTTAATGACAGCTATAAAATGACTTTCAGCTTTGACATTATCAGCTATGAAAATAATTGCTTTTGTTTAGTTATTTCTCAATGATATGTGTCTATATCAGTTTCTTGACATATAAATGAGTAATCCCATCTTGCCTTACTTATTGTTATGATTAAACATGCCAATTCTTTTGTAATGTTGACTTTCAAAAGAAAATAAATACCTGCATTGTGTGTCTCAAATTTTATGGAATGTCAAATCCTAACTGACTAGTATACTTACTTATACTTCATATTTATTTAAGACTAGCTGTGCCTGTGACTTCGTCCGTTTGGAATAGTTATTTTGGGCTTTAATTCTTTTAAGTTTGAACCTTTTTCGCAGCGAACGCAACAGAAGCCCAGAAGAAAGAAAGATGAATAATTTTTCCCGTTTTTTCCACATTTTCCATTGTTTCATCGCTCCTATTAGTTGCAGCGTGATGTTATATAGCCTAAAGCCTTCCTCGATGAATGTTCTATTCAACACAAAAATATTTTTTCAATTCGCACCAGTAGTTCCTAAGATTAGCACATTCAAACAAACAAACTCTTCAGCTTTATAATATTAGTATAGATAAGTGTAGCATGTTTATTGGCTTAGATGCTGCAATGATAAATAGGAATTTTTTTTAATACTTGGTGTTTTTTTATTTGCATTTAATTTTTCCAAGCAATATCTTAAATATAAGATATTGCTTGGTGAAAACTAAATGCAAATATCAATATATCTTGACTATCGTCACAACACTTCGTTATCATTGTTGTAAAATGAATCATAATACTATCACATACTACAGCAGATTTAGCATATTGTTTGCTTGTTACAAAAACACCACTTATTTTATGCAAGTGATTGTTATATTGTTTTGCTGTTTATTTATTGTTTTGCCAAATAGCAATTTGCTTTACTTGACTAAATAATAATATTTTCATGGCCAATAAATCTTAATTAATTAACCTACAGTTAGCTTCAATTCACCAAAACTAATATTTTTCTATGAGAATTAGTGTGCTGTCTTACTTAGATTTGTCAGAAATGAAAGGCTTGACTTATGTTAATTATATGAATGAATACATTTAAGATAACTAGCAACATTAGCTAACATTTTTTTATCAACCTACACCAGACCTACATTCTGTTAGGGAGCCCTTAATTTATGTTTTACATCAGTGAAAAAATCTATCTATTGCCCCTAATGTCAGATTTGGTCACCAATTTTAAATATTTTGGTCTCAAAGAATACGATAATCTATTTCAGATTGTATGACTCGCACAAACGCGTGCAGAAGTTGAACCAAGTGTTAGAAGACAAGTTGCTGCAGATGGTAGACAAGATGAAGGGTGAGAAGAGTCAGCTGACCAAAGACATAGCCACCCTGTCTGTGAGGCTGGCCGAGTCTAAGCATAACTTTAGCATGCTGCAGAAGGAGAATGTAAGATAAAACCTTTATTTTTCTATTTTCCTTTTTTTCTTGCCTTACTTGTATAAAAAGACTTCGAGATGATGAGAGAGTTGTGATTTGACGAAAGAATTAAATTTGGGTCAGTTCCATTGCTCATTTGATTGGCTCTTTATGATTTCGAGTTTCGAAACTGCCTATTATCATGTGACACGATTTTTTTATACTAGAGTCGTTTCGAAATCTACGAAAATTATGTATAATTTGACTTGGCGGCAGAATTTATACGATCTTTAAAACTCTAACAAGGGTTTCTGTATCTATTTCAGGAAAGATACAAAAACGATATGAACCTAGCAATCCAGCTGCTACAGTGCAAGCCTGACAACTTCGTGTCCCAGAAACTGGACAACGTGAGTAAAACATGTTGATTCGACATAACCCACATGCGGCCTTACCAGATGATTGATCAATTTGTTTTCTTTACAGTTGCCAGTCGACACGCAAGCTAGAGTCTCTCAATACGTTATGTCCAAGACAGCGAAGCCTGTCGGCTCTTCTCAATCCAAAACTGGAAATGAAATCGACACTTTCGACGCCAGTGAGTACGAATTCAATATTTCTGCCTCACTCATGTCCAAAATTCTTGAAGACAGCATCCAGGATACAGTGACCAAGCATTGTGATACTTGCACGTGCAATAAAACGCAGAATAAACCCTTCTGCTACAATGAGAGTTATTACTCTGTGGCGACTCAAACAACTGCTAGCGGGGATGTGAAGTATACTCTATGCTTTGTCTGCAACCAGGAAATCAAGTCTCTTAAATCTAATTCGAGTATGAGAAGTGTATCTCCGCCAGGAGTGAAGGTCCGCGATCGGTCGCCTCCAGGAATAAAAGTGCGGGATAGGTCCCCGCTAGGTATAAAGATACGTGATAAATCTCCTCCAGGTATCAAAGCTCGAGAAAGATCTCCAAACCGTATGATCCATCCTCTGTATATCCTACCGCAGCCGACACCCGAACATGTTCCTATTGAGAAACCTCCGACGGTCGATAAGACTAACGTAAATTGTATTATAAACAATGAAGACATTAAAGTTGATGAGAAGCACGTGATAACAGTGGAACCGAATGAAGTGCCAGATGGTATACCAAAATTACCTGTAGACGGTATCAAAATACAAAAACCTGTCCATAAAAATAACATAATGAGTATGGAACCGGCCGTGCACCACAAACTCTGCGATCGAACAAAGATGTCGGTGTCTTTATCGAGCCAGAAGAGCAGCATTCCGAGTATAGCGAAAGACGAGTTGTTTAATATCAATGAAGTGATAATAAATCACGTGGACGTCAGACCGATGTCGGAGAAGGATGAAGTGAGTCTGCGCAAGATGTCACAGAGTTCAATGGGAGCGGTCAGTCGCACGTCCTCTGTGGCCAAGTCTACCGTGAGCACGCACAAGTCTAACACGCAGGTAGGCCCCGGGCCCAGGTTCTGCCACCTCCGCATGCAAGCTGGGTCCAAGAACATCCTGCTTGACAACGCAGAGCCAGATGTACCTCCCGTATTGTACCGGCGACAGAGCAAGTCTAACGACACAGCTATATATAAAATCCAGGACCTCGTTGAAGACGATGATTTCATCTCCACGGACAAACACCTTAACGACCATAAAGATGACATCAAAAATGATAACGTGGTCGTAGAGAGCACGCTCATAGATGTACACGTCGACAACAATTACAAAGAAACCAACTCGAGCACAAAAACAACATCAATAAATCCAGTTTTATTGAACGTCTCGTCGTCTCCGCTGCAGCCGCTAAAGACTCACAATTTCTCGAATAGTTCAGAGAACAATAATAATAAATCGCAGAGCATCGGCAGCCATCCAAACACGTCCGAGCTAGACAACTTGCTCAGTGATTTCAACGCGGACCTGAGCAACGTACAGAATAATAACAGCACTCAAACTACAGAAGTTACCAAGAAGAACACAGCTACTACTCCCACGGACAATCATGACGTGAAAATATTCAACTTTGACCGCTACGAGCAGAACAAACTCTCCGCCAGCCAGTATGCCAAGCCGTTACGTAAAATCGATATGTCGCAGCTACATTCCTTAGAAAACACGAGAATCTCGAAAGATTTACCGCCGCAGGGCAACATGCCAAAGCTTGATAAAAAAGTAGACGCGTCCAAGGCGAATTTACCGCCCATTGTGAACGTTTACCCCAACCTGACTCAGACACATTTAAAAGTGAACGATAACAAGAAGGCGTTTACAAACGAACAAAGCACGAGCTCTTTATCGAGCGATGACAGCGCAGCGTTACTACAGAAGCAGCAGTTACTCCGCGTCGCTGAATGGGTCGAGAAGAATCTAGAACAGCAGAACAATTTCAACGATCCTTTGGACGAAGACGTCAACTTCAATAGAGGCGCTAGAAGAGACAGCAAACTGACTCGACTCACGGAGACATTGAACGAGCTCGCTCTAAACATGCCGCATCCAGTCAGCAAGTTCTCCAAGTCGTACCGAGACGCGCAGAACTGGATACACGCGGCACAGAACCACGATAAAGGTGGTCCGCTGAAGATAACCGGGAACATTATAAAAGAGACGATTTTCCCTGTCGAGTCCGGAGATGCGACCGTCACTGAAGTATCCAAAGACACGGCTAACAATAACGCAGAAGAGTATAAGGCGGCGAAGGATTTGCGGGACAGTATCGCCAAAGGAGATAAGGATATATCGCCGGAAGATCTGGCGCGGATGGAATACAACGTGAAGAAGTTTTTACTGAGCGGCCCTCACTGGAGCAACCCTGGCGCCGCCGTCAGGAGCCGCCGCACCAGCAGCAAGACTGAGACTGATGTATGATTCCATTGTAGGCTCTATGCACATCACTTAAGGACCGCTTTGGCTCGACACCGTCTGTGATGAGTAACTAGCTGTAGTTACGTTGATCAAAATGAACATACGAGCCTCATTCCAAGATGAAGAGTCCAAGTGTTTGATAATTGAAGCACTGTAAACTTACTATAAGGACACATTCCGCTCTCGGCAGCAACATTAAATCAATAACCATCCAAAATAACCGTATTATAAACTTTCAAACTATTCCGTTAAGAATTATTCGAGGCATTTATTACACATGTTCCTAACTAAAAGAGGATATTCATGCAGACATTATATAAGTTTACGGATTTATTCATGCTAGTCTTCGTCTATAATTTAACCGTAGATTAGAGTGTCACCGATATGATATTAATTAATCGGATCTGAGTTGGAAAGGAACGCAATAATTTGGATATTAGAGCATGTTTGTATCGAACTGAAGCGAGCACAAATTGCGATTTGGCTTAATTAAGAAATTTTTATGTAGAGGAATGTTAGATGGAATGTCGGTAATGAAAAATTGATAAAACCAAGGCTGCTGTTTGCTAGACTATAGTGAAAAAAGTATTGCCAAGTTGAAGTACCGTAGTTAGCTGTAACTTAGACTAAGTGAGGCTAAGTCGCGTGTAGTCGCCACATTGTGTTGTCGTGTGTCTTGTATCTAGACCTATTTTTCTCGATTTTGCTTTTTGTAATAATGAATGTGATAAAATTATATAAGTGTTGACTAGCTATTTGTCTAATGTACAAAATTATAGCACTGCATACATATGTATTTGTTTAGAAGGGATGTAGGAGGTTTTACAGATTTAGTTACCAAAGAATTTTACGTCCGAATAAAATACGCTATTTACCTATGCTTAGAAAAATGTGACAAGTTGCTGTTTTTTTCCTTTTTTTCTATTGAATTGAGTTTTTTTCTATTGATTAATAATTGCAAATATCTATGAGACCTCGGTAAATTTGAAATGCATGATTATTACAAAAAAAAACTGTTTGTATTCGCGGTCTGCGTATCTTCTTGCGCAAATATCCGAGGATTCATCAAGTTTTGTGTAAAGTGACTCAATATTAAAACAACTGTTTTCAAGTAAGAGGTTATTAAACATATGCATTTTTTATTCACTTACATAGATCTCATAATATGTATATACTTACTGAAACATTGTATAAATGTTTAAAACAGATATAGGTATATATGATCAGCAAAAACGAATATTGTGGAACTGGAAAATGTTATTTTTGACAAAAGTGATTACAAAATTAATTGATTTCGGAATAACCCCATCTGAGAACACAAATTTATCAATTAGAATATTATTTATTAAATTTATTTATCAATATAACAATTGCTTGTATTATTAAGTACCTACCATTGCGACTTATTTCCGTGCTGTATTCGTACTTGTATTTGAACTAATTCAACTTATTTATTCAACTGTAACTTTACGGAAATCTATTGGATTATGTAAACCCATATGTCAACGTAATACATTGTAGCTGAAATACATTCTGCCTCATATTTGATAAAATAGAAAGATTAAAAAAAAATTAAAATTTTAATTCATTTCTCCGCGTCGTTGCAGAAAAAGTATGGTACAGAAATAGTAGTTGTCTTTAAAATAGAAAGTTATTTCAGCTACAATTCATTACTAATTCTGTTTCTTTAACCCATATATTTTACTCCAGACCCAAATATTTTAGTCCCGTTTTATAAGTCACTTAATCCTCTATAAGAAGCCTGCTTACATGGTTACATACGTACAACTATACTATATACAAAATTATATAAAATTATGTTTTTTGTGCATATTTTCCTAATTGAATGGAATATATTTTTGAAATATAGATATCGAGCGATATACTGTAGCTAGGATGAAATGAATGTATATGAATGTACCTAAATGGTAGTTGCAAATATGTATTTGAGGTCTTGTTTGCACCCTGCAAGTACTTACTTATACCTGATTTAAACGCATATTACATTTTTAGACACTTTCAATGAAAATACTGCTTTATCAAATTATTTTGCAAACAAACTATACATAACATAAAGAAAAACTTAAACAGATTTATCTCTTATTTGGAAGCTAATCGCTTTATGAAATATGCCATAGTTTATTAGTGTTTAATGTTTTCATATAACTAGGTTTTCTCTAAAAAAATAAAAGCTTTTCTTAGCTCTTTGTTGGTTATCAGCTTCTGTGATCGTGGCCTTTTCGAAGATTTTTTAGTTTGTACTTTCCTCAACATTGTAAAGAAAAGTATATAAGTATTATAATCGTTATCTGGTACTTGCGATACGAGCATTTGCTTAGTGTGGCGCCAGATGGCGTTGTCTGCAATGTCGTGGAATATTAACATAACTATGTATTTATTGTTTACTGATAAATTGTCTTTGTGTAAATCGGGTATAAGTTGTGTAAGGGGGTGTAAATCTGACATATGTGTATTAGAATATGCTTAGATTAGGTATTGAGCACAATTTCGATGTCTTATCGTGTTAGTCGTTCGTGTAAAGACGTCTTTATTTTGCATCGCACCTGGGATTAATCATTTTTTGTAACAGTAAATTACTTTTTACACAGTTTTTAGCTATATTTTGTGGATCTGTCATGTATAAAAGAGAATTTGTATCAGGGCTGTGATTTTTGTCGAAAATGTGAATTTAATTAATTTATCGGTTTGTATATTACATTTTGCTCAATTTTTATTTTATTTATTTAATTATACTTTTCTCAAGACGTTTATGTACTTATCTTGTGGGTCATATGAAAATTACATTCCTGAAAATTGGACTTTCGTTGCAGTAGATTGTACCCGTGGCGAACTATTTCCTTTTAATTAACAAGGTAGCACTGTTATAAAATAATAATCTTAGTAAATATTTGACTAAATTAGATTTCTGTTTATTTTGTTTCGGAACGTATACATTTCAAAATGTCTATATTATGTTAAAATTTGTTCAATTAGTTTATTTTGCTAACACAAAAACCGTTGTAGTTGTAACTCTAAAAATATAAGGCAATTGAATATAGAGCCTCTCGTTTTTGTATATCTGAGAAGAGGAATAGTTCGCCAAGCTACCTTACTAAACTGAACTTGATTACGTATTAATTTCCAAGTTGTCATAAAGTTGTAGTTAGGTGAGTCCCTATACTAGCTGCTTGCACCGCCACGGCTCCACCGATCGCTTCACGCGTCAATGTAATGTGTTTATTTATTAAATATTACTTGTCAGATATACGTACTGTCTTTTATTTAAATTGTAATTTAAACTTGATAATCTGTTAAGTATAAGCAGATTGATATCGTGCAGTTTTTAGTTTAATACACTTTTTACTATTTGTTACTTACCCTTGCTCGTAGCTGCAAATGAAATCCTGAAAATTCTCTCAATCCTGAGTACCTACATTTAGGAATATACATAGCTTGTAAGATCTCTAAAACGCTATTCTTTTTGCTATTACAATTAACATGTAATTAACCTTGTTAAAGGAAGCCAATAAGTATTAAAGGTATCAAAAACCATCATAAAACCATAGTGGTGTTCACAGCACCATGAAATAGCTTATCGTACAAGAAGGAAGGGCTAATCTTCCATCGGACGACGCTCCTGACCTCCGTATTTCCAAAATACTGCATACGCCATTGTTTTATTGGCCTTGTATTGTAGACACATGTTATAAAACTACAATTAGGTGTAGAACCTTCTCACAATTCAGTTTATTGTCTGGAAATGCAAAATATATAATAAATATATATACATATAGGAGATAGATCCAACTATTCTACTATAGTGTAAGTTTGTCAAGCGAAGTCAGCTCAGTTCAGATTTTTCTATACGTTTAAAAGACCTCTGACATGGGTTAAATTTCGTAATTTTTCGTAACATGTGACTTCATGATCACCCATCCAAGGACTGGCCGTGTCCTGTATAAGTATTTACATAACCTTAGTCTTGAAAATCTGAATTATTTTATGTACAGGCGGGCTTGTTTTGCCAAGGTTCTAAAAAGTTCGCGTATTTTACAAAGTGTATTTAACAACCATTGTTCGTCTTAAATTTTCGATATAACACGAAATTTCACCTTGAATGATTTACAATAATTAACCGGCGTCATTGTATGTTTGTATAATGGTTGCCTAGTTTTTATGATTCGTTATTATCTACTGATTACATTTATGCCAATTTGCAATTTACATCATTGGATTTAGTGAAAAATTTCTGGACGAAATAAATAAAGTAATAAATAGTAAAGACGTAAAGTCAAAACTGTAACTGGTGGCTATCTAATTTATTCATAGACCAAGTTTTACTCATAAGTATTTGTGCGTTTTAATAATGCAGGCTTTTCATTTCTGTAAAAGTTCGTTTTATTTTTCACGGTAAATACAAGGCAGAATAATATTCAGTTCGTTTGGAGATCGCCTCGACACGGAGCGATAGATCATAGCAATTTTAGAACAGTGGTAATAAAATGCTCATCCCAAAACAAAGCAGAAAACGCGGATGTCCACTGGTATGGTAATACATTTATATATTTTTTTCATTTTGTAAGTGCCTGAAAGAGATATCATCCATAAAATCCTAATATACCAACCTACTTATATTAGGTATCTAAATAAAGTAATAAATCGTATGACAAATAATGTCAGAGCCTCATTAAATAAGCTATTTTCCATCTGCTAATGTCCTATGGTCATCACAGACAGTGTGACGACTTGAAGACAAGGACCAATCAAATCTTCTTCAAGACCAATTCCCACATTCGTTTCCACCACAAAGCAATACTGCTTATGTCCCTCATAATATATGCAGCGGGCATAACGTAATATTACATTGTGCCTGCAAAGTAAGTTGTGAATTTGTTTCAATTAAGCAAGTGTGGACTACGCGAGTGTGGCTCGGCGGTTTAAAAAAACGTCTTCTTTGTATCCTGACGCACTCTGGTTAGAATTCAGTGTAGATGTAGACAAATGTTTTTTTCCAAGTTATGTGTGGATTTGCACTCGATTAACGTTGAAGGAAAACAACGTGAGGAAAGTAGTGTTTGAGGATCACAAAATCCGAGGACATGTGTCATCCGTAGAAGAACCTGGACGCCCACCACGATGTATCTCTGCCCAAAAGAATTCTCCTAACAAATTAGCTCTACGGGGGAAACACAATATTAAGTTTATAAAGACTGGTTTCTTTAAATAATATGTATTTTTATTAAAAAATTAGCATTTTTCACAAGACAATGTAACAAGACCAGTGACAAAGCTTTCTTCATAAAACACTCTGACAAATATATAATGATAGAGGTTTTATGTCAAGAGAGCATACTCTTTACATCCTCCCTACTTTAAATAAGAATTTAACTTTGGTGTAAATTCTTTAGTCCAGCCAGCTTGCTGAGTTCTAGTAGCCTAGGACCATAAAGAGGCTTAGTCAGCATATCCGCCAATTGGAGTTCGGCCTGTACTTTGCCTACTCTTAGGTGTCCATTAGTAATGCACTCTCTAACAAAGAAATGTTTGATCTTGATGTGCTTAGTGCGTTTGTGGTATTCATATCTAGGATTATGGGCTAGTTTTATCGCGGACTCATTGTCTAGATGTAAAATTGGCCTCATGCCACTTTTCTTTCTCGGTGGATTGCATTGCGTCTTTGAAAGTAGTCGGTTCGCTAGGCTTGTGCAGATTGAATTAACTTCCTTGACGGAAAATGACACCTGGACTTTGGAGAACCTACCTAAAGGACGAAAGGCTCTACCTTGTAAGTGGGTATATAAAATTAAAATGAATCCTGATGGATCTGTCGAACGCTATAAAGCCCGGCTAGTTATTAAGGGCTATTCACAAAAACCCGGTGAAGACTATGATAAGACATTCAGTCCAGTTGTACGATTAAGCACTATAAGAACAATTCTAGCTCTGGCTGCTGACCAAAATTTAAAAATAAGTCAATTTGATGTATCGACCGCCTTCTTGAATGGAACATTACAAGAAAACATATACATGAAACAACCAGATGGTTTTCAGGATGGTACAGAACGAGTGTGTAAACTCAATCGTAGTCTTTATGGTCTGAAACAAGCTCCGCGTTGCTGGAATACTTGCATAAACACTTTTCTGATACAATCTGGCTTCCAACAGAGTGAAGCAGATCCATGCTTGTATATCAGAATCCAGGGTCAATCCAGAGTATATATTGGACTGTATGTTGATGATGGACTTGTTGCATTTAACACTTCTGCGTTTATTATGATGTCCATATCAGTCAACTTATCAATGATGCTCATAAATTTGTTTATATGGCTTCGTACATCTGTATGTTCCAGTTTTAACAGGATAAGTTGTTTCAGCAAATAAGCTTTTCGGGCTGGTCCCCTACTTGCATATATGTTTTTTAGTTTATCCCACAACTCCTTCGCCGTTATACATTTTTTAACTTGGTTTAATTCTGATGGCGAAATTAATAATATTAATTCGGATCTCGCCATCTGATCGCCATCTTTATCTTCCGCCTTGTCTTCTATGTACTTCCATAGCTTTTGTTTGATTAACAGGGCCTCTGCCTGTATCACCCAGGTATCGTAATTTTCCTTCGTCAACGGTTCGATTTTGATGTGTGACATTGTTTATTTAACCACGCTCTGCTACCATATTAAGTTTATAAAGACTGGTTTCTTTAAATAATATGTATTTTTATTAAAAAAATAGCATTTTTCACAAGACAATGTAACAAGACCAGTGACAAAGCTTTCTTCATAAAACACTCTGACAAATATATAATGATAGAGGTTTTATGTCAAGAGAGCATACTCTTTACACACAACTCCCAGTCATGAGGAAATACGTCTCAAAAAGAGATTGTCTCAAAACTGCTTCGATGCCTTAGACACTTTAGTAAGCCCGTGGTATCGTAATGCTAGAGTGAATGACCGTAAATGCCGCACGACAGGTGGCCAGCCCTACGCTACGGGGAGGAGGACTAGTGAAGCGTTGAATTAGATTCTCACCTGGGCCCCGAAAATTTACACTTAAATCCCGAAGGTTATATTATGAATAGAAAGTTAGGGAAAACTCTAAATGGAAGTTGGAGCTTACGGTATAGAGCTTTTAGGTTGACATAATCAAACTTGTAAGTATTAGGTAGGTAACTCATTCGCATCGTTTATCTCGATTTTAGGTTATATATGTATGAATGATCATAAACTCATCTTTAAACTAAATATGGGATTTTATGCATGTGGTTTCTTCAGGAAAACAGTTATTCCCTATGTTTTGGTTAATAGATTAGAAGAAAGTATATCTCGCTATCAATAACTTCTACAAGTTTCCATATCCGGTATCTGAAATAATGTTGATTCAATAATAATAAAAAAACCCAAGATGTTTGTACTCCATGATGACTTGATTACTTTGTAAATAAATTCTAGCTAACCGGTAGAGCACAGCTAATCGACAAAAAATTATATTCTTAGCCCGAACGCCAGGAACGAATCTCTGAAAGAAACCGAAAAATCGTTCCTTTTGTCAAAACCAACTGAACTTTGACAAGCGACCGTCGTTTCACAATGAAAATACTTAAGCAAATGTTTACCTCCAGCCCATTTCACGGCGACGATCAAATGTTAATCGAGACATAATGACCCGAGGTACGGAACGCAATTAGGAACATGGCTACTTGCTTAAAGTAACTACGCTCTCAACAAAGAGACGGTTTCTGAGTGAAAAACGGACGCAAATCGACATTAGCTCGCCATAGATCTAAACATTTTTGTCCATTTCGTGACAGAATCATGAGTAATGACCTCACGGGCATAGAATTTGAATATTTGAACTCTAGCTGGACTCGTGTTGGCAAAAACAACTGAAATGAAACAACCGTTGCAGAGGTTAGCAGAGCTGCATGACTATCAATTTGTGAGCACGTTATGTGGTTACACGTAATGCCAATTAATACGGTCAGAGCTGAAGTTTTAGTGAATTTGTGCACGAAATCTCAAAGAGCAGCCAACTACGGCTAAAGTCAAAAGTTAATGTTGGTTTCCCGACCTTCTCACAGCTGTTGTGTCACAGGTGACATGATGCGAATGTGTGACTTCACACCGTTACTTCTGAGGCAATCTAACTGTTCCCTAAAATATGAATTAGTCTCAAGTACACAAATCCGAAAACGCGCTGCGGAAAACACTTAATCGGCGGCTTCGAAGGGAGTGTGGGTCCGTTGTTCTTGTTATACGATAGTTATAGGTATGTACCAAGTTTGATTATGTCACAGTAACTTGAGTTAAATATTGTTAATGAAACGCATTTTAGTAGGCAAACTCTAATCGAAATGAAATCAAGCCGTATAGTAAGTAATGAAGTAAAATTTTGATACTTACTGTAAGTTTAAAAAGAAACCGTAAAGGTAACTATGCGACTAAATGTAAGTATTTTCTTCGATCGACAATGGAGACGTTTTCCAAAGCACCGCACCATATCATGAAGCTCACACGGTGACAAAAGAACGCACAGCACAGTACTGTAACTATTTAACTTTCTACAGGGTTACTCCTTGTTTACTCTTAATACTCATATTTTTACGTGTTATATACCGCAGGGTCTACTTTAAAAAATCAAATCCAATAATTTTCGAAAAGGATTGCTCCTTTTCCAAATTTGTTGGACTTAAAATATTTCTCCTTTGTAAATATTTCGACTCATAAAAACGAACCGCTTTACTCGTAAATAGGTGCATGTAAGGGAAGAGAATGAAGTATACTAGAACCAATTTATTTTTTCCTTTTCTAATTTTAATGTATTGCAACACAAAAGTTCATTTTAGTTATTTTTTCAAGATCATTCAGATACTACATGAACTACTACCGACTACAAGTGGCATGCGGTACAACTCTGTACTGCCAGCTTACCTTCCGTTGAAGCAGTCACGCCTTGGTAATGACCACGTAGGTAATGGCGATAACAGTCTTGCTCCTGCGATTTATTGTGCGATTGACAAACGTTTGTGCTGCTTTTGTAGATTAACTGAGAATGGGATAGGTCATTACTCTGTGTTGTTGAACTTGTGGCTTTTAATATCCTCGAATTACTATTTCTTATTACTAAGGGTTGTGTTCTTTTATTTAGAAATTTATCATGAAAGTTTTATTATGCAGATAGGTATGTAGTGTAACGTAGTGAGGGCGTAATTTTTTCACTGATACTTGACAAATATCTTCAGGTCTAAAAACTGTTTAATTATGTACGTGATCTATCTTATAAAAAAATAAAGCCACACACTTTAAGAAAAGTCAAACATATTTGTTCGTATTTGAATTACAAGATAGATTAGACATAATGATTAGATTATGATTTTACTACTGAAAATTATTGATAATGACTATATAATATAATTAACTATACTAATATTATAAAGCTGCAGAGTTTGTTTGTTTGTTTGAACGCGCTAATCTCAGGAACTACTGGTGCAAATTTTTTTTTTTTTTGTGTTGAATAGACCATTTATCAAGGAAGGCTTCAGGCTATATAACATCACGATGCAGCTAATAGGAGCGAAGAAACAATGGAAAATGTAAAAAAAAACGGGGAAAATTATTCATCTTTGAGGGCTTCCGTTGCGTGCGCTGCGAAAACGGTTCAAGTCGTGGATAAAACCTATAATTTATAAAGCTGAAGAGGTTGTTTGCAAAAATAAATATGATGCCCAAAACAACTATTCCACGCGGACGAAGTCGCTGGCACAGCTAGTTAATGATAATGCCTCTGCCACCGGTAGCTTGGGCCCGGCCCCGCTGCCGGCACCACCACTAGTTTTAAGTTTTTTCTATGATATTTGTTTTATATCATTACAGACATAATATGTTTTGTTAGAAAAATAGTAAATAAATGCAAAAGAAACAAAAATAATGATGACAATATTATTACAATTTTATTACGGTCTTAGGTGAGAAATAAGAGTAGACTGGATTCGCACGCTGATTTAAAGTAGATTGGATACTAGGTAGCTCTGGATACTCATCTTTGCACGTGGTTTGGCATATCGAGATGAAAGTTCATTAAAGGGAAGTAGATCAGTATAAATTCAAATCATCAAGATGCGGAATTAGATAGATAGATAGATATACACTTTTAAAAACACAAAAAAAAGAAATAAGGTAATATGAATCTATATTATAATTAAAAAAAAGTAAATGCGAGCGAAGTCGCGGGCGTCTAAGATATATATAGTCTAAGATATATATAAGATACATAGATTCAACTACGGACTTCCATGAGATCTTACTTCGAAATTTAGCATCTTTTTGGTGCGATTTTTATGACAGTTGATTTATTTTATGTAAGTTTATTATAAAATTCAATGTCATTACACATTTTTTTAGAAATCTTTTTATTTAATTTTTATTACAATTTATTTAGCGCGAAAAATTAAATCCTTGCTTATCTTTATGCTGCTGTAACGACTGTTAAGAGAGGTTCTATGTATTTATTTTTATCATTTCAGTCGAGTTACATCGAAATACAATAGATAAGCTTAAGTTAAGGTTTGATCAAGTAAGTTTTTACTTATTTTAACTATAACAAATAATCTAAATATTTCTGTAATACCTTAGAAAATCAAACGCCTTTGATTCATTGTTTGTATTCTAGTGAGCAATGAGAAAGAAATAAATGCGACAAGTAGCAAGAGTAACTTGCCGCCTCGTCGTAATTCTATTGAATCAGCTAAGACTCCATCACACAATGTCAAAGTTAAAATACAGAGATACATATTGAACCGACGATTAACTCCGAGATCAAGTGTAGATGGATTACAAAAAGATACGGAACCAACTCTTGCCGAAATTTTGGAGAAAAAAAGTATAGAAGAGGCTGTAAAGCAATTATTTGAAAAAGACGACTACAAAGAATATTTCAACCAAGAAAATACCAAAAAACGTTCGAGTCTAGACACAGGGAAACGAAACTCAACGGTGACAATAAAAGAGGAGTACCAAACTACGAATACTTATAGAAGAGGGAGCATCAAAACGCAATTAAATGTCGAAGAAGTAAACCCACTGGATAGGAGTAAGGACAAAAAAATTGAAGAACAAATACGAGATATACGCAAAGACGATATAATACCACCAATAAATACAGAAACACCAACTATCGATGTCAACAAACAAAGCGAGAAAGAGAAAAAGAGACAATTGAGTTTTAGACCAGACGTAAGGGTGTTAGAGAAAGAAAATGGCGACACTTCTGTTTACCGCGCGAAAGCGGATAATATGGTTCTAAGAGACGACAAGCATTCGCGTGTTAGTTCTAGCCATAACTTGAGACCTCAGAACGTTCAAGAGGTATTGAAATGCGAGCAAGAGCCGGATGTTCTGACTCTTCCTCACAAGTTGACGGAACGTAAAGTGGAGGAGAAGTCTGATTGGAGGAGACAGTGTGGTTGTTTGAAGACTAGTGACAAGTTGAAACAGCTGTTGAAGCGGTTTCCAACACCACCACCGCCGCCATCGTCTCCAACGCCGTTTTCAAATAAAGTAAGTTTTAAAAATGCTTATTTAAACATCTCTTGTCGATATAGAAACAAACGTAAACCCTTTCTACAACCATCAAACATAGGATAGATCTTAAATTTAATAAGGTTTCAGACAATTGATTGAGTCAAATATATAGATCAAATTTTGGTTTCCTGGTTTGGCTTTGAGCGCTAGGATATCTCAGATACGTGTAATTAGTATACAAGTATAGCACATCGCATTTGGGATTTTGGGATATGATAATACGTGAAAAATAGCAACTTACAAAAAAAAAATTCTCAGTGAAACCTAATGTCCTAAATACAATCTACCTCAGTTCTTAGCCTCTTATCTCGGCTTCCTTAAACCTAAACACCATGTCAATGGGAAAACCCTTCACACAATTTTCAAAGGAAATGTTAAACAATTATTTTTTCAATGAATTAAGCTTGTATGCAAATGAGGTATTGTTTTTTTACAGTTCGAGCCAAGTACATGTGTTTCCGCCTACTGTACCAAGTCTTGCAACAACTGCAATGAGCCGCAATCTTATGCGATGGAAGATCAAACTTGTGATAAACAGATATCGTCTTATAGACAGGTAAAGGTTTACTTACCGTATATACTATTCCCTAAAGTATAATTGGCAGGTTCTCAAATCAGCTGTAGGATTTTTAATGTGATGCCAAAGTCTTGAAAATCACACATTCTATATTCTGGGAATAAATTTAATGTAACGTGTACACATTTATCTACAAAGTTGTATGGCTGTTGTGTACAAAAAAGGTGAATCGCTACATTTACAAGCGTTAAAAAAAATCATTCTAGTCTAATTTTAGCAAATAATATAACTCAAACATATAAGCACAATTGAGCTACTTCAAAAAAATCAAATGATAAATTTTAGAATTAGGGTTCCTATCCTGTTAGGGTCGGTAAAAAAAGTCCGTTTCTGCATCCTGTATTTTTCCCATTATTCGATGCAACTGTCCGATGCTGTAATTGGTGGGCTGCAGATAGCATCGTCTCAACCCCCTGGCTGCGAGTCTCGGGAACATCGTGAGGTTGCCTCGTGATGGACTCGCTTCCTCTTTGAATCCCTGATGTATTGCCAGTCGTTATCCAGGAATGCTTCCCGGTTTCGACGGGGCTTAATGGGGAATGTTTGCTTTGTTTCATTTGTTTGTGGTGTGAGCTGGTAAAGACAAAACGAAAGTGTTAAGAATAGAGTAGTGATGTTGAATTGATGTGATGATTAGAAAAAAAAACAAAAGAGGTTTAAATGTGGTTTGTTTTGTTTCACCTCTTTTAACATCATCATGAAAAATAAAATGATGTAGGGTATTCGCATGTACCGTTTAGTACAAACTGAATTAAACATGTAAATACAATTGGCTGTTTCAAACTCACTTCATATAGTACCTTATCTCAGACATTAGCTAAACAAAAGTAAGGAACGGCCGCTTCGAGATTATCAGTCGTCATGAACAGTTTATACGCTTAACATTAGTAAGATTGTCTACGTTTTACTTAGAACAGAACGACACAAGCGTTTGCTTAGTGTGGGGCTAGATGGCGCTGTGTGCAATGTCCCGGAATATTTATTTATGTATAACTTTTATATAAAAACGTACGCTTTGCATTTATACGATTATCACATTGAAATTAAGTTAATTATCGAGTGTTTATTTAGTGTATGTTTTTTGTAAGACTGTAAAGCAACGATATTATAACAAAAACACTTCTTACTGTGGTGATTTTGTCACACAGAAATTTCGCTTGATTAGTCTGCATACTGATTTGATACATATGAATAGTTATTAATCGTAATTAGCGAGTGTGGCTCAGCGGTTCCAGTGTCTGCTTTTCATCCAGACGCACCCTGGTTCGAATCCGCCCTACACCAATGACTTGTATTTTAAAGTTATGTGTGGATTTGCACTCGCTTAACGGTGAAGGAAAACATCGTGAGGCAACCGACATGTTTGAGGACCACAATATCCGAGGACATGTGTCTTCCGTGGAAGGACCTGGGCGCCCACCACGATGTATCTGCCCAAGAAAACTCCCCTAACGAATTAATTCTGCGGGGGAGTCACGACCCTCAGTCATGAGGAAATACGACTCAAGGAGAGAATGGTAATTAGGACTGAATAATACACGGTTATTTTATTAAAATGGTACTGTTCATCAAACATGCTACTACCATTATAACCATAGGAAACGTTTGTTTGTTGATTTATTTGTTCCTTCACACTACATCGGAGCGATGGATCATCATGATTTTTAGTTAGTGTCTCTTGATCCTTTAGTCTATGTTTCAAGGTAAGAATTTTTGTGTGGATAACGATGCCATAAACAATGTTTTCGCCCGTGGTGGGATAACATGGTAATGCCGGCTCGTGGACCGATAGGATCTGTCGGATAGAGTCCGAGCAAGGTAGTTATGCGCGTGGGTGCGGGCAGCACTTTCTATGCGTGAGGTGCCTACTAAATTACTCATTATTGTCCTTATTTATCTATCTTACCTAGTTTCTTCTTGCTTAAATACCCTGGAAGATATGCTTCGCTTTGCGCGATAAGGCCGTCTAATTTAATTACATTGGGCGAATTAGGTTTTTGTAGTAAGTAGGTCTTTGTTCTCTTCTTGAAGTCGTATATCTTCAATACTGAGGGCGGCTCATCTGTAGGTACAATAATTCTTTTGGTAAAAGTAAAGTAAAAAAAGTAAAGAGTTTCCTTATGTCTGTGGATTTTGTCCTATTTACTACACGTAGACCAAATTTTTAAATGATTAGAATCATTGTACATTGGTGTGGTTTCCAGTGGATAATATATAGTCCTATGGAATTGGTAGACCGTGCTCGTGTTAGAGTATATTTATTATTTTATTATAGTTCTAATTTCATCCACGTGTAGAGTGTTTCCCTCGTAATCTGACTTGTGTCGTGACAGCGGCCGCGCCCTGTGACACGACCGCTGGACCCAGGACCCAGTGGTTACGCAATACCACATTTTTGGGATTACTCGAATCATCATTATCATCATCAGCCTGTTATCGCCTACTGCTGAGCATAGGTCTCGCTTCTTGTACGCCACTCACCCCGGTCCTGCGCAGATTGAATCCAGGTGCTCCCTGCGGTTATTCTAATGTCTCGAATACATATATATTAATATATATCCAATTACTCGAATACTTGGCTTTAATATTATATTAATACTTATATAAACTAACCTAACTAAAATAACATTAAACAAAAAAAAATATAAAAGGTAAGATGTACCTACATATAAAGGAAATTACTGTAGATTAAGTAATACGACAAGATCTCCACCGGAAAGACAGCACTTAAAAAAGTTTAATGAAAAAGGTTGAGAGTTATCACGAGGTTTCAAATAGGTAAATTAGTTCGTATATCGTGGTCAATGTGTAAGGGTGAATTAATGCTAAGTTTGTACTTAAAAATGAAGTAATTATATTACATTTGGAGTAATTTTTATATACACAAAGTTAGATACATACATACACTAATGTGTGTGTTTACGATTTAGTTTATAAGAAGCCGCAAATATCTTGTTATATTATTATAATGTATCTTGCTAGTTAGGTACTTTTTCAATGCGAGATATCCGTTAACAATAATCATCAATTCTTACTAGTCTTGTGTGGATGGTCGAATTCATAAAACTAAATATTTGCCTACTCTAGTGTTACAATCTGCACCACCTTCTCCGTCGGTAAATTAACTACACATTCCGAGAGGAAATGTGTAATTACCTACTTATTTTATTGGCTGTTTATTTAGTTAAATAAAACCTTGTTTCGTACACAAATGAGGCTTCCGACGTGATATGCTGGTAAAGCTGTAAGTAATTAACTTATTTAGATATACATCTCTAGGTTAAGACCAAGTATTTTAGTTGAGATTGTGTTTGTAAGCTAACTTTAGGCGTGATCTAATTCCGGGTAGCCTATGGAACTGTACCGTGACTGATTGATAAACCTAGATCTGTATTAGATGTCTGTGTCTAGAGATCTAAGTTACATTTTAGGTTTTAGACGTTTTAGCTTTTCGAAGGTGGAGCATACCTGTACTGAAAGGGGAGCAATACCTATGTGTACAGCGCTAAAATTAATATAGGTATGTCTGTTCAGAAAAGTTTCAGAAACAATAGCACATTTTTGTAACTGATTAGAAACATTTTAACTCAGAGACAGTATGTTATGTTCTTTCATTGGCAACAACGTAGAACTGCCTTCCTCGAGTCATTTTATTCATTAATGAGCGTCGCGACTTCCTCACTGAATTATTTCCGTAAAGGAGTATACATTGTGGTGTGTCTAAGTTCTTCCATTTATTTATTCTAAAAGATTACAAACAAATAACACTGTGACGCATAAGACTAAATCTACAGTTCAATTAAGTCCGTACTCAACACTCATGTAGATTCCGAGAGTATTACATGATTTTTTATGAAAAATACAAATTTGATATAAATAATGACAACCATGCTACGCTATGGGATGATTTTGATGGAACAATATATCTTTAAAATCGGAACTGGCCAATACGGAATCCTTGCTTGACTCCAAATCACACTCGACCCATTAATCTCAGCAACCAATGCTAGCACCATGCTTCCAGTACGTAGGCCGCAACATGTGGCACGCGTCCCACTACCTGCTGAGTCTGCTGCAAGTGTCCGTCAGCACGACGGCGCTGGCTGCCTACTACGTCGTATACTGCTACATGCAGCTGGTCTACTACATGCTGCTCAGCGCCATGTTCTTTCATAATGCTGATGGGTAAGTGTCAGTATGTTATTTAACTTGATTACCAGATCTCTATATTTACTCCAGCTATTTTAAGAGTTAAATATCCTTACAATTACATCTAAAAGCCTCTAGATAACAACAGTGGTCAATAAGGATTGCAAGAAAATAGCTAAGCTCTCACATCCCACTAATATTATAAAGGTGAAAGCTTGTGTGTATTTTATTACATTTTCCGCGTCTAAACAGAATGATAGCTGAATAGGAGATAGGTTCCTCACGATGAAATGAAAAGAGATGGCTTAGTGAGATCATTAAATAAAATCGATAGTGTGTTTGTTTGTATATTGATTTGTTTGTTCTTATATACCCGTATCTAGCAACGAAGCCACAGCTCATTATGTATTTTGGTACGTTTGTATTTTAATTTGGTGGTCCAAGTCCCACAATGCGGGTGAAGCCACGGGTATAGACGAGTACCTAAGGAAAAAGTTACCAATTTCAGAAATTCGCCAGAGAAAATTTATGTCCTGTGTCATGTGTCTCTGGCAATTGGCGATGAAAACCATCGACACCAGAGTTCGCCACTCTCATAAAACTTGCTCTATTTCAGACCAATGAAGATCACAATAGGAGTAGTGGCGGTGACGTCTATCATAGTTGGATTCAACCTGTTTTTACGCATGGAGCGGATGGTGGGATTCAGAATCAATGAGTGAACCGAAATCATCATTATCTACAGCCAGTTTGGTTTCACTACTTGGTATGGGCCTCTTTCTTTTCCTGCCAGCCATATCAAAATCATATTAAATAAAAATAAATGACAAAGACTAATTAACTCATGTAACTATTTAATCTGTTGAATGTTGTGTTATTAAATTGTGAAAATAATGTCTGGTACCCATTTTAGTAAATTATTAAATGTTTTGAACCAAGTTTTGGGTTATTTCTTTTTAATACTGTCTTTTGGAATTTTCATACACTCTAACTAATTCAGGAGTCTAAATCTAACAAATAATTTTTGTTTATCTAATATATGACAATAAATAAACCATTGAATAAATAAATGTATTCATAACTTGTAAAATTAGTCTGGGATATCAATTAGGATTAAAACATTTACCATTTACTTGTTATCTCAGATTTACACAAATTTAAAACAAAGCATACGAATAAAATAAAGAAGTGATTAAAAAGCTGTTATGGAGACAATAATTTCGGTTTCTTTTTCCCATTAAATAGGCTTACGTTTGACTATAGCCTGCCTGATGTTAAGCACCACTATAGTCTAAGATATAGCACGCTTGCCTAGAAGAAACCTATTTACTCTAGATTTTAAGACCCCTGGGTTATAATTCCATTTTCTCCAGGTAGAGAGTTCCATAGTCTCGCTGTCCTTACTATATGAAGGTAGAATCAAAGCGCTTCTTGTTTGTGGGAATATTTCGTGAGCTAATTGCTAGAGTGACCATTAGTGAGGTGTGACCGAGCTCAACTCTAACACCTGGACACTATTGGTAAGGAAGAGAATAATAAAGTATGCTTTCGTCTGAGCTCTGAACTTAGGTATCATATTTTAGAGACGGATAATTCACCGATATGGTAAAATAAGTAATTGTAGTCGACCCTATATGGCCTAAGAAAAAAATAAGCGTTGCCTACATATTAGTTTCTTTTAATAATTAAAAAAATATGTTGGAAGACGGGTCCAAATAAAGCTTGACTTGACACTCAGTTTGTTTTAAAATAAGAATGTTTCGTGTGCTTTCAAATTTTATGTCAAAGCTAGTATGGATAAATACTAACTGCCTTCTATAAGTGTAGAAATCAAAGAATACTATTACCTTTTTTAAAAAAGGTATAGATATCATTACAATAACCGTACTGTATGTCTTTTGCAAACCAATCATCATCTATTAATATCACACGACAACGACTACAGACTAGTAAGCTAACAAATATATCTAGTTTATCTAGCTTATCCTTCATTTAGCATATGCTATCCAGGAAACTTTCACCACAAGAGGCGTCAATAGATAGTTATGTCGGAGCTCAGAAGTGGCGGGAAATGATTCGCAGATGGCAAGGCAAAGTGGAAGCTGCCATTCGAACATTGGCCTCGGAGAGGCTCGCGCGCTCACAACACTAGCGTGAAAAACAAAACAGAAATTCAAATATCGAATTAAATATTTTGCCTTTTTGTTATCTGTAATTATACTTTTTAATAGTGGTTGCCAGTGCAGTGGCTTAATGAACTGTAGTGAGTGAGATTTGCAGGAAAAATGGTGCTAAGTGTGAGGTAAGTGGAGTGCGATGATTAGTTCTAAACGTGGTTTAAATGTAACTGGGGGACTGTTGGAAAAGGTTTTGTTTAGAAATGTGATGAAGACAAAAGCTTGAATTGATATAGAAATTGAAAACATTGAAATTGGGAGTTTCTAAGTTTTCAAAAGGTACCTATTTGTTATTAATAGGATTTGGAAAGAAAAATAACTGAAAATGTTGAACTGAAGTTTTAAAGTATTCATTATATTGCATATTTTATTGTAGGTCTCCCAATGATCTAAATGAAAAATATAATTTATAGTAATCGTTCGATTTTTCTACAAAATAAACTTATGAGTGTACTTGTTGTCAGAAAGCTCCGTTTAATCATAACCACGTGCACGATTTCATTAAATTACAATAAATATATTTATGCTTATTAAGTATAAGTTATTCAGATATGGATCTAAATTTGCATTTAACCCACAAAATGAAACCGGAAATTACTCAAAAATCCATAACATCTAGATCTAAGGTCGAATTATGTTTGCACTAGTTCTGTGACCCGGCTACGCTTCACCGAATTAAAAGGCATGGCTTGCTACGTTAGAGGTAATAACCATTTGAACAGCTGCTAAACTCCAGTTTTGGCTTTAGATTGTTAGTACAAGTGATTTTTTTTCAATTTAAGATAATTAATTAAAAAGAAACAGGGATTATATCTAAGCACGTAATATACTATATGTACATTCTCGTATATCACGAATGAAACATTTCGTATAATTTATTGTGTGTATTTTTTTTATATATTATGTATAACTGTTTTATAAAATACTCTTGCATTAGAATGACTACAACATAACGATTATAAATTGTAGGTATATTTCAGGTGAGACGAGATCGAGCTGAAAAGATCAGATAAACGACAATATGTTTGTTTATAAAATAATCTTGCTCTGCTATGTTACTGGAAGTAATCCAGAATAAAAATTGGTTTATATATTATATCAGTAAATTCTTATATCTTGTACACCAAATAAAATTGCAATAAACTCAAACTTAAGCCCTTTCAATACACCATTCGAATTATCAAATTATTGCTTTTATACACAAAACCAATATAGGATTTTGGTGACCAACAGCAAGTTTTGAATAAAAACTTTAAAGGCTGAAGCCGAATTGAATTAAGAGTAATTAATGAATTATCTTTCTTACATACTTACTTACTAAACAGACATTTAGACATGTAAGACATTTCTTATGAACAAATAACTTTGGCTTTAATATTGTCCTTTTGTAAATACGGATGTGATAATCTATGTCTCAAATAGATTGTTGTTGAAACAGTTTTTCAGGAAATTATGATAAACTCATACTTATGTATGATTGTTTCATTTACATAAATAAACGAATGTAATTTCATGTACAAATAATCTAATATCGATTCTGAAATTCATTTGAATATTAGAAACACCTGTGTTAACAATATTATGTAGTAGGTAGTTATGTACTTACTTTATTTTACACTTTATGAAGTTTTTTTTTTTATAATATATAGGCTTGAACTTGACTAAAACTTGCCTGATGGTAAGCAACGTTATAGTCTAAGATCTAGCGCACTTGCCTAGAAGAAACCGGTTTACTCTCGACTTGAAGACAGACACATTAAAGTTCAAGGGGAATAGAGATTCGGGCAAGGAGTTCCACAGTTGGGCTGTTCGCACGATGAAAGATTAGTAAACAAAAAATAATTAGATTTTTAAATAGGTTAGTAATACATTACATTGGTATGTATTAAATATAATTATGTAACAAAATTATGATTTAAAATCTAAAATAAATACCTAAGCTACGATTACAAGCGACTTATCATCATTTAAACTAACTATGTACTTACTTAAAATGTTCCTCTAATTCTTTCTTCCATTACAAAACAAAAAGTAAAGTGTTTCTTGAACAAACAGCAAATATTTAGCCCATTGTTGCCAGACCTACAATTTATTATCATACATTATCTCACGTTAGATCAAAGTTCATGTGAAAATAGACACATTTTCGCTTGGACACGTCCGTGATATAATATCAAACCAAGAAGTTTAAAGTAATTTAAAAATCAGTAAGTACCAAAAATTCTCAAATGTTTATTCCTTAGTTCAGACTTACATATATTATGTTACATACTCGTATCTTGTCAGGTCACGAGTGGAGCTGGCACATTATCGCGTCGACACTTGATTGCGTGAAACCAAATATGTAATTTAAATACATCGGGTTAAAAACAATCAATCATTGAAAATTAATTAAAATAAAAAAAATAAAAAATAATAATATTTTTTATTAAAATAATAAAAATTAATTAAAATCAATTCAATCATTCATCAGTGGAACAGTACAAGCGGCAGGAGCCGCGGCGGACGCAGCAGAAGAAGCCAAGCGGCGAAAATATACATCATTATCGACTGATTATATTTTCGTACCGCTTGGCTTCGAAACTTTTGGTCCGTGGGGTAAAAGCACGAAATCTTTTATAAAAAAATTAAATAAAATGTTGATTGACATCACTAGAGACAAGAACGCTGGCTGGTTCCTTGCGCAAAGGATTTCTATAGCAACCCAGCGTGGGAATGCAGCCAGCGTTCTTGGCTCCATACCACATGTAGATTGTTTAAATTTAGTTTAGATGTAAATACTCTTTTTTAGTTCTATTAGTGTTAATATGTGTAAATATTGTTTCTTATTATTTTAAATAATTATAGTATTCATAAAATTGCATGTATTACAATATTACAAGTAATATCAATCATTTATTTAGAAGTTCACAAAAATGTTTCAAACCACAACTCACAAAAATTGTCTTATTGAAAGAAAGAAAGAAATCTTTATTGAATAAATTTGTGCATTATGCAACAGTATGATTTCTGAATGTATATCACATAGTTGCCAGCCCCACATACTATGGCACATATGTCGAGGTGTCGAGTGAGGCACATTATCACGTCGCCGCGATGCGCGCCGCCCGTGGCGTAACGGTGCGTTCCGCCACTACTCCTTCTATGGACGTACCTACTTGCCCAAAACTATGAGATAGCAAGCTTGCGGAGGAAGTTTCGTGAACTTTGTTCTGAAAACCTGGAGTAAGCATTGTGGGTCTAGTATAGCAAAGTTGTGTTCTCTCGGGGACACAACTGTGTTTACGCATGACAATGTCCCCATCTTATGATGGAGAACGACTGCTAAACATACAAAAAAACCTGGAGTTAAATCCTATAAAGAAACTGAGCTCAGCTTAAAGTTCATAACATAAAAGATAGACCAGTTTTAATATGACACCAGCTCATAATAGACAATAACAAATTCAACTAATGCCACATTTGATATCCTTTGACACACTCACAATAATATATTGTACACACAAGAGCACAAACTCTTTCTCACTCGTACACTCTCACACACATTGACACACACAAAGTCACGCTTCACAACAGTTTTAAAGGTTTATATATACATTTTAACTTCTTTCTATAATCGTGAAAACTCCATTTTACTTTGTAGTTCTCCAACATAATATTGTTAATTTTTCTCCAAAAAAATAGTACGGTACATCTATCTCTACGGACCTCCAAGATACAGGTTTTTGCCTAGTTTGGGGTCCAATGAAAACATGTGTAAATAAAAAAGTAAGCCTTAGTTAAACAAAATATAAATATTGTAATATGTAGGTTAAGTTTTCAAATGGCAAATAAACATATTTTACTTTAAAAACAGAACAAAGTTCAAAGTGGGTTTGTTTTCGACTACATCCCGACTGATGTTGCATAGCCTAGGGTGTAATACGACGCTTACTTTGCCAAAATTTACGAGATAGTAAAGTTTTTGAGAAAATCTAGTGAAGTTCATTCCAAGTATTTTTTTTACATGAAACAAGTTTGGTTTTGAGGGTGTAAAATGATTAGCTAGAAATTACTTATCAACTATAGATTAAATAGTCATAATACATTACTGCGTGGTTTTTGTAAAATTGTAACAGGTCGAGAATCTTTCTGCTTTAGGACATATTATAATTATTGACCAATTTCCATTTTTAGTACCTATAGTAACATGCTTGCAATTAGTTTTGTAAAGTGTATAAACATTCTTACGTACCATGAAATATTTCTATAATTTTATTAACAGTGCGTTTTTTGCTTCATCTGACAAAGGGAGTGTTGCGATGAAATCGCTGATTGTTGTCCGATTGCCACGCTTTATTTACTTGTATAGGAAGTGAGGACGATTCATAGAACTTATAATGGAAGGCACGTGTGAAGCAATTTGACAAGAATCTTGTAGGTCTTTTATCAAAGAATTCGTCATTGAATTATTTGACTCAAGACATCAGACAGTGTATGTATATCAAAACTCAGATGCCAATAAAATTAAAATAACATTGTTAGGATATTTTATTACATGTGATTCCATTATTTTTGTTAACATGAACAACATAGAAAATAAAGCACTTTGGCTGTAAAATGCATTTTCATAGACCCTGAGATATTTTTTTTATAATGTTAAATATATGTGGCAATAGGAGTGAATACTTTTGACACAAGAGTTGCATTCACACGACAAGAAGAAAAATGAAATTGTTACTAATACAGAAATTGAAATTGTTTCTTCAGTATGAAATTGTTACTAATACATTAAATAATATATATATGCGCGGCACGTAATATAGACCGTGAGTAATTAAATAAGTACATCGTACGGAAGTGGCAATGAAGAAGCAGAAGATGGAGGAAACGACGAGGTCGGTTCCGATTCCAGTCTAGTCTACCAGTTGTTGACTGAGGGAAGTAAAAGTTTAAGATATTAACAATATTTGGGATTAAAGTAATATTCTAAAAAAGTTAAAAAAAATTAAGTAAAGTTTCAGGGTAAAAGACATCAAAGATCAGAACACTTTATTAATATTTACATGGGTATGTTGTTTCTATGCGGTGGGCTGATGACATTAGAATAACCGCAAGGGGCACCTGGATTTAATCTGTGCAGGACCGGGACTACTGGCGTACTAGAAGAGAGGCCTATGCTCAGCAGTGGGCGATAACAGGCTGATGAAGTTGTTTTATAGTCTCGGCATGATCTCAGTCAATATTACTAATTAGTTATACTTTAACTTGTTCAAATCCTGTTATTCTTAACTTAATGGTGTACTTTGTATATCCAGATCATATTCTTGATTAAAAAGACATCAACGCGCACTATGTTCTATGAACTTTTGTAATTCTCAAAATCATTGGTTTTTGACTGAGTATAGCCATGGTTTAAGTATTTTTTATCATCTTGTTTAAATCAATCTAAAAGTAACAATTTGTAAAAACTGCCCTAAGACGTTTGAAAATGAAAAAATGAAAATTGTTTATTATGTGACAAGAAATTACATACGAACACATTCAAGAAAGTAAGACAAACACATTTTGCACATACACAATTTCCTGTCACAAGCCGGCCTCAACTCAGCATGTGCTGACTGCGAACAGTCAGCGCTGGACTTCCGTTTGCGTAATAGGTACCTATTGCAAGGCCCAGTTCATAGCAAAATCCCAATCAAAATCAGTATTTACAATGAACTCAACGACTCTTTCACGAACTAAGTACCACTAACTACCCCAGCGCTAGGTATTCTCGTAATTCTAGTAAACAAGTGTCTCGAGGCGATTCTCGACCAAATTGAAATTACGTTTCCTTGCCAAGAGTAACGGTGAGGCGATGTTTGATCACGAGTCGATACAGATTATAACTGACGACTGGGTGGCATGATACAGGTAGAGAGTAAAGAAAATATGGAGAAACACAGTGTCTTTTGAATGTAAACACACACAAGCGCTCCTTGCATCACTAATATCTCTGTGACAATATTTGAAAATAAAAAAAATGAAAATTATTTATTTTGTAACAAGAAATTATGTACGAACACATTCATATTTTGTGAGTTCTGTACGAAAAAACGGTAAGTTTGAGCCCGTACGTAATATATAAAGTTAAAATTATATAAGTCGAACGGTTAATAATATAATATCTATTTTCATAGAATAAAGGCATATGTTGAAGAGTTTCTTACTGATAACTACGTGAAAACGATCTTACAAAGTTATCGTTACCTACTAATTCCATAACCTGAAAATAGTTAGTCCTTAACACAAAGGAATGATGACAAAACAAAAACCTCCTGCACTTCATATGAGAGGGCTCTGATCACCATCAAAGTCAAAATAAAAGTTGTCATCAAATAGATTTTCCGCATATAGTTTCACATTTTCACTCTCAAGTGAAAAAGTTTAAATCGTCGACAATGACATGTCAATTCCCACCAATCGGCAGAAACTGGTGAAGTTTTGGTTCGCAGTAAGGATGTTGGGTTACGGTCCGCCGCTAGCCTCTAGAAGGTCAACAACTTCCGAACTTCATTCACCACTCAGATCGCTCCAATTGATTACGAAATAATATACTGCATTTATGTACTGCAATAATTCCCGGAAAAAATTCATTGTCCATCCGAAAGGTAAACGACTCATTCCGACTTCCTAACCGTTTCTTTTTTTCTTTCTATTTCTGTCCGAGTCCCGTTAAAAATTGATTTAAATAACTAAAATATAGATCGAAATTGCGCAAGACAATGGTGCAGCTACCATTTTAGAAACGCGCGGGTAAAGGTAATAGATATTGATTCTGGTGAACCGATCCAATTCCCTGCCCTATCATTACCTCGCCGTGTCTTTTGACCCCAGATTAGCTTCTTCACATAAAAAACAACGCAATCAATCTTCAATCTTATTGTCCTGGGTATAAGGTATCAAATGCTAATTGAATTCTCCGTAATACCAGTGAATTACAGAAAGAATATACAGTAGTAATATCTGTGCGTCACGATCAGTTTAAACTTTAAACCAAGTTCACTACATTTGCTTGAAGTTATATCATTAAACAATCGCTAGAATATATCACGATTCTTATTCGATTTGATTTGCGTTCATATAGTATGTAAGTAGGAAAATTTCTTTATTTTAACGAATTACGATTCTCGATCTCATTTCATTCCGTGATACAAATAATGCTGAATTTCCAATCAATTTACTTCTATCGTAGCATTGAACGTATATTGACAAAAACAAAATAAATTAGATACTTGATCTATGCACAAACCTTATTATATAGTAAGGATCGCTGGCAAAAAGCAATATATTATGATTTATCAAATCTTCCTTTTTAATATGTATTAATCAATAATAATTGTTTTGTTTCAGATTATTCATCGTATGCAGTTTACTTCTAGTTTCTAGGGTAAGTAAAAATCATTTCACTTTTCTTAAAACAAGTTTATACTAATACTCAAGTACTTATTTACTTTGATTACTCCAGTTCTATTAAATACTAACCTAAACTCTCACTAGATTATTAAATATTGTCAATCAATTTTTATAGTCGTTAAGTCTACAAGTCCATTGAAACATAAGGTTAGTGTAGCGTAATAGGCGTTTTTTAATTTAGTTTTCTATTTTTTACCTAGCCTGGTATCTGACTGATGATCTAAGCTGGATGATTAGCTATTGAGAATTGTATAAACATGGGAAACATTTCTTAAATTTTATTCTAAGTAACGGGTTGTTTGTTAGTATTATTTAAATAAATAAACAAATTTGAAGATTACAATTTATTAGTTATATTCTATGGCAATCTCACTCAAATGTAATAAAAATAAGTTATTAGTTGCCTAGCACTGGAAGAATCCTGGCTAGTGGCTACTGAAACACAGGTAGTCCTAAGTCGGTAACTACGTTATTCAGTTTTCCACTGGTTTACAAAAAAAATAACAGCTGCCACGAAGTCAAAGGATTCATAATAAGATGGTGTAACTTGGCGTAAATTTGTTTTAGTAATCATAACTGTAGGTTGGATACTGAATCTATATTCATCCTTCCCCAGCAAGCACACTCCGCCGGCTCTGAATCGCACGAGGTATCTGCGTCGGGGTCCGACGAGTCAACCGAGGTGTCAGTGACGTCAGTGTCATCATCATCCTCAGCCGAGCTGCATGAGGGCTCGGGCGAGGACCCGCCGGATCCTATAGTGTCTGCTACTATAAAGGTAAGGGGATTTGTGTGATGGTTTATTTATACTTCTAGTTGTGTTCTATAACTGAGTTTTTTTGAGAGAATATATTTCTCTGTATGTTCTATTTCTTTATAAAATGATCAAGGATGTTTAAAAAAAAGTATTAACTAATTGATGTAAGTAAACACTAACAGTCCGGTCGCTAAGCAACTACACTCCGCGACACAGGCGTGCCTAGTGCAGAGGGCAGTGTTACAATTAAGTAAAAACACTGTAAATTCGGCAAAATAATGATATGTTTTTATGTTTATACCATTCCTATATGTAAGTGCACCTTACATATATGACTAAATTAAGTTCAAAGTAAGAGTGATGAACTCTGATGTCGAACGTGCTTTTACCCACAGAAGCGTTCAAATGTAAATGCTACTATGCCTTTTCGCTACGGTCACTCATCCAAGGAATGACCGCGACGGCAGTTTCTTAACTTTGGTACTTCAGTACACCAACCCTACGTTTCACCTAACATCTCACGATGTTAGCAAATTAACGTGTTTAAATGTATTTGTGTATTTGCATGTAAATCTTTTCTTTTTTGCATGAAACATGACATTTAACAATAAAAATACGGTTAATTACGTTATTGGTAGATTATAACCATTTCTTTTTCTTTCAGAATGAAACTAGAGAAGCTCTGAAGTCAGATGGCAGCGAGCAAGATCCAGTAAGTTTATTCATTTAACGCTTGCATAGATAGATATATAATTCAATACAATAATTTAATAATAACATTTGTTACAAGTCAATTCAAATCCAAGAATTGGAAAACAAAATATATATTAATCATATTATTAAATATCATTCGTTAATCGTATGTCATATCATGCCACTTCATTTATTCTTTATTGTAACACACATATAAAACAAAAATAATAATATTATATACAGCAACTACTCTAGTGCCAAATGGCGGCCTTATTGCTAAAAGAGTTAACATTATAATCATAACACACGCCAACTTAATGTTACAATTCTAGACGTATGTGCTGAATCTGTGGCTGACGTTGTGCTCCAAGGAATGGAATGTTTTATTCCTAATTCCCAAGTACGTATAGGTGGGCGCAGTAGACCATGGTTTAACAAATCATGTGCCACAGCTGTTAAGGCAAAACAAAAAGCCTTCGAAGCCTGGTCGGATGCACAGACGTCGAAAAGTCCAGAGTGTAGTGCACTCAAGAAGAAATATAATGCTGCTTCCCGATCCAGCAAGAGGGTATTTGCTAGTGCGAGGTATGTACACATTAGTAAAATTGGTGATCAGCTAGCCGGATACCCATCTGGCAGTAGAGCGTTCTGGTCCCTTGCAAAAGCAGCTGAGGGAAATTTCTGCAGATCATCCTTACCAGCGCTTCGTAAGCCGGATGATAGTTTGGCCCACAGTGCGAAGGAGAAGGCAGATCTCCTTGGTTCCTTGTTCGCCTCCAACTCGACACTTGAAGATGGAAACTCAACGCCACCCGTACTGCCGCGTTGTGAAAGTTCCATGCCTGATGTACGCATAACTCAATGTGCGGTACGCAAGGAGCTGTTTTCCCTCGATGTGCGTAAATCGAGTGGGCCAGATGGAATTCCGGCTATCGTCCTCAAGAAGTGCTGTCCAGAGTTAGCTCCAGTCTTAACGCGTCTATTTCGTCTCTCTTACGCCACGGGCCTTGTTCCATCGGCCTGGAAAGTTGCACTTGTCCACCCTATCCCTAAAAAAGGTGATCGTACGAATCCGTCTAACTATCGCCCTATAGCTATTACATCCCTTCTCTCCAAAGTAATGGAAAGGATTGTCAATTCGCAGTTGCTTGGATATCTAGAGGAGCACCAGCTGATTAGTGACCATCAATACGGCTTCCGTCATGGACGCTCAGCTGGTGATCTTCTAGTTTACCTAACGCATCGATGGGCAGAGGCAATTGAGAGTAGGGGTGAAGCACTGGCCATTAGTTTAGACATCGCGAAAGCTTTTGATAGGGTGTGGCACAAAGCACTTCTAGCCAAACTTCCCTCGTACGGACTACCTAACGGCCTGTGCACGTGGGTGTCAAGCTTCCTATCTGGTCGTACTATTAGTGTTGTAGTCGACGGATCACGTTCCGAAGCTAAGCCGATCAATGCTGGGGTCCCGCAGGGTTCCGTGCTGTCTCCTACGCTATTCATTCTGCATATCAATGACATGTTGCAGATTAGTAATATTCATTGTTATGCAGATGATAGTACGGGTGACGCATGTTACCGTGGACGTGTAAACCACAAGCGCTCAGAGGTTGAAGAGAGCAGATGCAAGCTTGTGTCTGACATTGAGTCATCCCTGGAGAAAGTCTCTCACTGGGGTGATATAAACTTAGTCAATTTTAACCCATCTAAGACACAAGTGTGTGCATTCACCGCTAAGAAAACACCTTTTGTTGTAGCGCCACGTTTTCAAGGTGTTTCCCTCACGGTATCCAAGAACTTGGAAATCCTTGGGATGGATATATCGAGCGAGGTCCAATTTAGGGGACACATCGAGGCTAAGGCAAAATTAGCCTCTAAAAAACTCGGTGTACTTAACAAGGCGAAACGTTACTTCACGTCGGGTCAACGGCTTCTACTTTATAAAGCACAAGTGCGCCCTCACGTGGAGTACTGTTCGCACTTGTGGAATGGTGCACCGAAATATCAACTAGATCCCCTAGATTCTATGCAGCGGAGAGCCGTCCGAATTGTCCATGATCCCAAGCTGACAAAAAAGTTGGAGCCGTTGAGTCTCCGTAGGGATGTGGGATCCCTCTGTATCTTTTATAGGCTCTTTTTTGGGGAGTGTTCTAAAGAGCTTTTTAATTTAATTCCGGCAAATCATTTTCATCACCGGACTGCTCGGCACCGTGAAAGAGCTCATCCTCACATCTTGCAAAATTGGAGCTCCCACACAGTCCGTTTCATGCGCTCGTTTCTTCCGCGAACTTGCAAGATGTGGAACGATCTACCCCCTGAGGTCTTTCCACGGAGCTACAATATGGGGAGATTTAAAAAGGGTATTCACAAACACCTCTCTAAGCTGGCAAAGTCCTGCAGCACCTCTGGAGTTGCAAGTGTCCATAGGCGACGATGATTGCTTACCATCAGGCAGATCGTCTGCCTTTTTGCCACTTTTTTTTTATAAAAAAAAAAAAAAAAAAAAATTAACTACCGGTAGAGGCGCTGTAAGTCCCTAAGCGCTTTGTTTGTGTCAAGATGGCGGCCCTTGTAAACGAAGACATATTTTCACAAAACAAAAACGCGAATAATTCGTTATTAAACGTGAAAGAAAGTAGTAGATAATAAAAGAGTTTTTGATGAAAAAGTATTAGAGTACAATGCACGTCATGCAAGTTCCAAGGAAAATGTGAAAAAAACCGTGGAGTTTGGAACGTATATCTCAGGCTAGTAATAGTTTCTTTATATTAAATTTTTATGCACTTAATTGAATTAAATAACGTATTTTATCAAAATACCCGTAATATATAATAAACCAAATACCCAAAAAAAAATAATTTCTTCTTTAGGTTATAAAACAAATAAAAGAGAGTAGGGTGACCACGAAGAAGAAGTCTATGGACTACTACTGGTTATCAAAATATGATATTATGGAAACTGTCGAATAGGAATACCTCATATTCAAGAAATAAACGCTGATGATCTAACGATTAATATTTAGTCTGATGTAGACTTATATTGAAGTATTGAAGGAAGTTCATAAAAGTGTTGGACATGGTGGTCGACTTAAAATGATTCAACACATCAAAACAGGCTCTACATTGTTAACAATATGTGATGTGCCAAAGTTCTTAGTTATTTTTTTCTATTATTTTACTTAGGTACCTTTTTGTTCAATATTAGTTCATGATATGTGACCTTTATTTTTTAAATAATATAACAGTTACCTATTAGTAAGTATGTGATTAAGACTCATGTAAAGAAACATTCCTACCAAAAACTTGTGATACCTATAAAACTCTAGTGCGCGCCAAAGATGCCACGTGTGGTTCAACGCGTGTGTACGCGTTCGTCCATGTGCCTTTTTAGATTAAGTAAGTTTCTTATATCTATTTTAAAATTATTTTAATTTAATTTAAACAACTAAATATAAACAAGTACGTAACACAATTGTTCTGGGTTTTCATTTTATGGTTACCCCATTTTCACGATATGGTCAAACGTGGGTGACCAAATCGCTAAACGTTTATCGTTTAATGATTTGGCTACCATTATTTGGCCACTTCATGAAACGTGAACACTTCACGAAATGCTCAACCATTTCATGAAATTATCAATTCAGCGATTTGGCCACGACATATATAAATAATAGCAGCGTTTTACCTGAAATAAAACGCATATTAAAATACTTACCTAACTGGAAGCTTTATATATTGAGAGAGCATTTCCGTTTCCGTCGAGTACATGCCAGTTTCAAGTCTATGTTAGTGTCGTATCCGGTGGTTTCTATAGAAAGTGGCGCCACCTGGCGGCCGCGCTTTGGTTTATGTTTCATAAATGTGGAGCGCCATTTTGAAGTCATTGGCTCAATAATTGTTACCAATGTTCACCAGGCAGGAATAAAAGTGAAAGCTTCCAGTTAGGTAAGTATTTTAATATGCGTTTTATTTCAGGTAAAACGCTGCTATTAAATAACTTGACCGTAACTGGAAGCTTTATATATTGAGACCTGTTTGTTATCGCCTGGTGACGCCACTTAGTTTATGTAAATACTAAAGGAATAACGCCAATGTGACACAAGTAAAACCATTTTTATGATATAATTAATTTATTAAGTATATAAAATGTAATGTAAGTAATTACTGAATCATAAATCAAATTTCAATTTCTCCAAATAAAGATAAATTTTAAGGAACTGGTGTAAACAAACTTGTTAGGCTTTGGATATTACTTTGAATTATATCTCGTTTATAGAACTGATGAAATGTGTTAGCTGACCTCCAATTACCACGGGCCAGGATGGCATCGATGGAATCGTTACTTAGCCAACTTTTGGAAGCCACTGCAGAGCGGGTGCTTCCTGGAGTCGCCTCAATGCCGGCTTCTTTCAGCAGAGTTTTTATCCATCCTGCTATAACCGTGCGAGAAGCAGGCTTAGCGTTTCCTCTGACTGTAATGAAAAGATTAGATGATTTTGAAGCAGAACGTCTTTCATTTAAAAGAGTAATAGTTCTTTCTACCCAATATATCGGATTGAGGTTACATATAGCTTCGTTAGATTCTATTTTCCAACCCGATTGAGTATAGTTACTGTTATCAGTTTTCGAGCCAAATTCAGGCCAGAAAATGATAAAATTTTCAGCATTACAATTGACATAATGATCGGGATCTGTTCTCAGTAGGGTCAGATCATGTACTCGTCTGCCTGAGCAAAGTAAAAGTAATGCGGCAGTGTGTCGAGATGTTTGATATATATTGTTTACATCTACATTATATCGAGTTAAGTATGTAATTAGACTATTAGTATCCCAAACGGGTGCTTTAGGTACTTTCGGGGTTGCCAAGGCGATAGATTTTAAAATATGTTTTACGAGAACATGAGAGCTTAAATTGCCAGACTTATCGGGATTACAAAGAGTAGCAACAACTGATTTATGTAAAAGTATGGTATTGTATGACATTTTATTTTTTATGCATAAATCAGATAGAAATTGTGCTAACTCTGCACCAGTTGGATTGTTATGATTGATATTATGATCATTTGACCAGGAAACCCAACGTTTCCATGCTATCTCGTAAGTTTTTAATGTGGATGGCCGCCATGAGTTTTTAAGTAATGATTGCTGTTCAGAATTCCACGATTCTATCGCCTCAGACCACCCCCACATTTCCATACTTCGAGGGTTATTTGGTTGACCTTTGGCGGCGGAAGGCCCGTTGAAGTGTCGACTAGATGTTTGTGTAAATTTGTCAACGTTAGTGGTGCCATCAAAGCTCGTGCCCTGAGGTCTGCTCGCCAAAATACTTTCTCCCACCGAGGGACTACTAGCAGAAATATCCCCGAGGACTGGTTCAGATGTGACAGGACCTTCGGTACTAGAAACGGTGGTGGAAACACCCACGCTAGCGGGTAATGCCATGGGCTGCTGAAGGCATCGTGAAAAATGGCTTGTCGATCTGTTAGATCGCGAGACACATAATTGTAAACTACATGAGCCGTTTTCGAAGCGAAAAGGTCTATCATCGGAGTCCCTAGCTTGGTGAACACCATTTCTACACAGGCCGGTGTTAAATGCCATTCCGGAGGTCGTCGGAGGCGAGACAGATGATCGGCCTGATTGTTGTATCTGCCTGGTATGTGGTGAATACTGAAGTGTATGCGATGCTGGTCTAGTATTAATAAAATTTGATGTGTTATATTTATTAAGGGCATGGATTTTGTACCTCCTTCCTTTCGTAACTGAGCAACGGTCGTCTTGCTGTCGCTCTGTATTAAAAGAGAGCTCTCCTCCAGAGACTGGGCGTGGTGCTGAACAGCGTGCAGTACAGCTAACATCTCTTTTTGATTGCAGTGAAGATGTTTTTCCTCGTGTGTCCAGTTGCCCCACAGAGGTTGCTCGTCGAGTTGCGCACCCCAAGCTGTGTCCGAGGCATCTGTTACCAAGAAATGAACAGGAGGAGGATAATGTATTGCGCTTGACAACTGGCAGTTCTGGGACCACCATGCTAGTTCGTCGCACGAGGTTTGCGGTAATTGGAAGGTCTTCAATGAAGGGTTTGGCAGAGAGTTTAGAAACATTAACAGGTGCCGGTGATGGAGGCGACCTCTTGGAACCACGAAGCTGGCAAAGTTCAAAGTACCTATTATGCTCTGCATTCCTTTTACTGTCACTTTTTTGTGTGAAAGAAGCTGACTTGTTTTTTGTATTATTGTATCTACCTTTTCTTGTGGCAAGATTTTTATATTGTGCCAAGGTCTCCACAGTATCCCTAAGAAAATGATTTCTTGTTGAGGGAGGAGACTCGACTTTTCGAGATTGATTTGCCACCCTAACGTTTGTAGCATTTTTGTCGCTATATCGACATGATTGCGTAAAATTTGTGGATTTTGATTTACAATTAAAAAATCGTCCAAGTAAACCAGTATTCTTACCTTCCATTTTTCTCGTAGCTGGTGAGCAATCCAATTTGTTAGTATTGCAAATGTTTTGGGAGCTGTGCTCAGACCAAATGGCAGGCATGTCATTTCTAGCAGCTCTGCCTTGTACACAACTCGTAAGAAACGTCGGTGTGACTTTGCTATTTTCAGATGAAAGTAAGCTTGTGAGAGATCTATCTTGCACATCCAGTCCTGCGGCTGAAGGAAGTCTGGAACCTTGTGCATGTTTGTCAAATGAAATGGCTTGGTTACCACATACTCGTTCAACGCCCTTAAGTTGAAAATTGGGCGGGCAGATCCGTCTGGCTTGGGGACCAGGAACATAGGAGAAACAAAGCTCGCTGATAAATGTGCCGGTTGAAGAACCCCTTGCGTTTTCATTTCTGATATTATTCTTGACATCTCTACTGATGTTGGGGTTTTGAATGGGCATGTGGCGACATTTATTATTTTGGCCAGAGGTGGTTTTTCTATGAACGGTATTCGGTATCCTTGAATTAATTTTAATATTATTTTTGGCGCCCCCATTTCCTTCCAATTGTGATGATAGAGCGCCAACTGACCCGCCTGGAAGCAGCGTGAGTCATTGTTTCGGGTATCTTTTATTACCCCTCGAGGGTCGTGAGGTACTTGCGTGACCTCGTCCTCGATAATTCTGTCGTTCGGGCCGCGAGCCCCTGGTATGAGACGCTCCTCTCCTGTTCCCATGAAAGGAATGGTTGGCATTGTGCATAGGAGGGTAGCTGTCATTGTCAAAATATTCACCCCGCGAGGGTGGATTGTCACAGCATGTATGACGAGAAGGTGCTGTGAAACCTTCATTATGATAGCACTGAGTTCCACGCGATGGAACCGGTTTGCGTGTGCCTTGCCCCCGCGAGGGGCGACGGCTGTATTGGCTTTGCTTTTGCGAAGGTGCACTTGTTTTATTAGGCCAGAAAGCTTTCCGGACCCCACCGGCTTTGTCCAGTACTGAGGTAAGCTTCTCCGTGTCAAATAAATGCGTCACTGTGGGCGGTATTTTATTTATCGACGCTTTCAGAAGGGGGTCTTTCACCTGGCTGGCAATAGCCTCCCTGCGCATCTCTATAGTTTCGGCTCTGTGTCCGCACGCCATTTGCAACAAATCTGACGAAATCTTGCACAAATCGCCCTTTAAAAGCAGCTGTTCGAGCTGATCTTGTAAATTATTGGGCGTAATTTGAGTGTTTTGAGCCCACGAAATAAGTTTAGAAATTGCTTCTTGCAGTGCCTCTTTTTGTTTCAAAATACAAAAAGTTATAGCGGCATATGATTTATCCGCATGTACAAGGTGGTGTATGTTGTCATAATTTTTAACCTCTTCGTTTGTTTCCAGGTCTACGAAACCTGGGGTATGATTGTACGTTTTTTGTGTGTCAAAATATCTAATATCTGACCATGAGGCACTACCAAAACGCTGAATGTCTGTTAATTTTTGCAATAAGACATCGGGTGTCTTAGGAACAGATGGTTCCTTTAATTTTGTATCAATATCAAACGTAATTGGAATGTCTCGAGAAGAATTCCCATCGTAAGAGGGATCAGTCTGCTCATACATCTCTTCTGGAGCATGTATCGAGATGCTATCATTATCATATGCACTGTTGGTATTATTAGATACTTGTTTGCGGAGCTCACCGATTTCCTTTAACAACTTATCGTACTTGTGGGTGTTCCGTCTGGAACCTTTTTTCCTTTTATTGCGGTGACGGCGACCTCGCTTTCGCTTGCCGTCTGAGGAAGAGCAGCTCGATGAGCTATCACTGCTGCTGCTACTCGTGCGGCTGGCGCTGGATTTACTGCGAGTCCTTTTCCTACCCGCATTACTTGGTCCAGCGACAGGCACAAAAGTATCATCTTTTTCGTCCATTTCTGCAAACAAAATTACGTTAGACTGTTCTTACGACACTATTTTTACACTGATAAAATCACTGGCAAACACAATTAAATTGTAAGCAATTCCGAACGGTACAACACCGTTAAAATATTTGAATCACTTACCCACAATTTCGATCGCACAAATTAAAACTTACGCAGAGCAAGAGCTGCTGGTGTTTCAGTATTAACGATAATTGAAATTTTATAGAATTATAAACTTATTTTAGAAAATAATTATGCACAGAGTGAGATCTGCTGCGCACGTGTTGGAACGTGTTCGCTCGACGGGAACAAGAACGCCAATGACTTCAAAATGGCGCTCCACATTTATGAAACATAAACCAAAGCGCGGCCGCCAGGTGGCGCCACTTTCTATAGAAACCACCGGATACGACACTAACATAGACTTGAAACTGGCATGTACTCGACGGAAACGGAAATGCTCTCTCAATATATAAAGCTTCCAGTTACGGTCAAGTTATTTAATAGTTTCTGTGTCTGACAATGATATCTATCTCTTATTTTGGTGTGTAATGTACATATTTACGAATTGATTATGTGGTGGTCTTATCAATCATGTCTTAATTTCCTTAGCAAATTTTATACAAGTACCTACTTATGTTTTGATAAGAATTTTTATTTACCGCGTATCATTGTTATAGATAATTGATTAATTAATTCATGCTATAATCGCCACACTAGATTTCAATTGCTAACACTATTGTCAGTATTTATTAGACAGATAAGCTATTTAACTCATCCAAATTAACTAGAGAGAGAGAGAGAGAGAGAGAGTAGGTAAAGTAGTTATTTCACACATTTATACATTAACAAATTGTAAATCGCTTCATTTCTATCAATTCTGACTCCGCAGTCTAATCAGGCCAAACACTTTACATTTGTAGGGAATCAGGTGAAAGCTAATGGCCAATTCGGAACCATTACTAGTTAATAAATAGTAAATAGAGGACAGAATGGTCACACTTCACGTTTGAACAAATAAAAAATAAAGGAGTAAAGAGTTTTGCTTTCGTTTTGCCGCAGCTTATTTGGAGTGCGGTGTAATATTGGTTTTACGCCCGATTTGTGCCACAATGAGATTATTTTGGCTACAAATGTGATTTCGATTTTAAAACGAAAGTGTGGCTTCTGAACCAATTTTTAAGGAATGTGTGTCAGGGTGAAGCAAATTAGCGATTTGAATGATGTAGATTCAAGTTTTCCGCGTGAATACCTTGTAATTTTTTTTTAAATCGGAGTGTGTTTTATTTAATACATTTGTAAAAGCATTTTAAACAAAAAATAATTTAGATCGGCATCTGTTTTAATTGACATATAGAAATAAAAGTTGTAATATATTGTCTGGTAAGCTTTTTGATGCCTTACAAAAATTGAAACTCGACTGTAAGGATCTAAAATATTATATACAATCGAAAATCACCATCTACTAAACTAAACTACTACACCACATATCCTTCTAAAGTTCTTTGTTACAGTTTAGGTGCATACAACTAGAGATATTTTTTCAGATAATCCATTCATTGACAACAATTATAATCATTACAAGCCAGTGTACAAAAATTACAACAATAAAAATATTATTCATCACCCAATCTTGATTTTATAATCGCACTAAAAACAGTTTATTAATATACTTCTTTACTTCACTTTAACAAACTAAGATAATACAACCATAGAGGTTGCAAAACGCTTTTCACGCGTGGTTAGTGCAGGGCAAGGTAGCGCGTACGCATGCTCTTACACAACCATAGATCTCAATGGGCCCCCGTAGATCACTGGTTGGTCAATCATAACGTTTGCTTAAAAGGGTTTTGGAAGTTGATAGGGATCTTTTTACGCTGATCTTATTTTAAGTTAAAATTATTGCTATATATAGTGTTATCTGATTTGGTAGAATATGAACGCTATACGAATATTTTTTTATAAGATATTGAATCAGGCGTTACTTTGCGGAAATCCATTGTTACTGAAACTCTGGAGAAAAATGTTGTGTTTTTCCGCTGCGACTGCTGTTATCTTGCCGAAAGAGAACAACAAAGCTTCAAGACACAAGGTGCGGTGTTGGGAAGATCTTGAGATCCACGGAGGCCACGTTGGTTAGGAGGTGAGGTGTGGCGGTGGTATATGGAGGAACACACCTAAAAACCATCAAGTTTGTTGTTTGAAGTCGGTTAAGGAGCAGTCGCAGCGGAAAAACAACATATTTCTCCAGAGTTTCAGGAACATTTTTTGTCTGTATTTACCACAAAGTAGGCTGTCCGAATTTATATGTTACTGCTATGTTTAACATATTTTGTCATAGTATATTAATTTATTGGACAGTATGTCTAGTTTTTTGATGTTTTGAATTGTATGTGAAGGTATTTATCAGTGCGGTCTAAAGATATTATAGTTTTCTTTGAATCTTCTCTTGACGATAAACGTTACTTTTTTGTTGTTTCTTGGTAATTATATGGTTGATTAATATTAGAAATTGGGTAAATAGTTGGTACATGAAATCTCAACAGATGCTCTACATTTTCCTTTTTTCATAATCTTGCCGTATATATCAATGTCGGTAAAAGTAAAACTAAACGACTACCCATAAAATGTCAGAGTAAACGAACAAAAAAGCAAATCAATGTCAAATTTTCCTTTTTCACCAAATAAATAATAATAGACGTTTAGTGTTTAATACACACTTATTGTATGCATTTATTTTAGTATATATTGTTATAACATCGGCCCTTCATACAAAGGTATTCATTTCAGATAAAAATCACGTTTACCCTACTTTAAATTCTTCTCATTGAAACTGTTAACGAGTTTAACTAAACTCTTTTCTTATTTGTAATGAAATTATATTGAATGAACGTAAATTAAATGTTTGTAAGTTAGCGGAGCGTAAAACGCGCGACATTGCGTTGATGTCTTCTGTTTGCTACGGCTGTGCTACGGACCGTAGCTGACGTAGAGTCCTACATTAGTGGCGTCTGGGACAATAGAGATTGATATTTTGTTTCAAAACAATGTATTTATAAGTTGACAATAAATGTATGTTTGCACATATATGTATGGGTGGGAGTGGAAAACTCTGGTGTTAATATGTTTGGGAAGCATTTTGCAGGCTTCCTAGATTTTCGAAATCATTGATTTATTATTTTTATTAATTTATTTGTTTAAGAAAAAAAAAACAGAATATGTTCTTAAATGAACTGAGTATATATTTTAAACTGGTTTCGATCCAGAACAAATTCCAAAACATGTGTACACAGCTTGATCTAAGTGTGATTAATAATTACAACAATATGAGTTAGAGAGAGAATACAGTATAGCTACATATAATAACAATAATGTTAAACATATTATGAGACAGTAAAGCAGTCACACTGTTACTAATTAAAATTTAAAGCAAGACATGTATGTTTGACTAATTATATCGGAAATTAAAAAGTACATTTTACCGAATGATTGGTACGATGTGTATGTATGTGATTTTTACTTTTTTACCATCAAGGTATATTATACTTTTCGTTTTTAGCAAATTTGTCGGCCTTGAGATAAAAAAAACTATGTAATCAAACTTTTACTTTCCAAATTGATAGACCAGATACTCATAACATTTATTGATAGATCCAAATTTTAATTTGCCTCCAATAACCCCAAAGACCGTACAATACCCCCGATAACAAAATAATCGAAACAGAAACACGATAACAACAAATATTCAGTATGTCATCTACACCTCTAAAGACCATACAAAATTTCCAATTACAGAATCATCGTGAGATGTACATTACATTCAGTAGCATTCTATTGTCAAGTTCAGTGCCGAGCCAACAAGGTGTAGAAACATGTGATAGCCATCTGACCCGGTCGCTCCGCCGCCGTGCTGTGGTGAAATAGCTGTTCTGTGCACCACTTTGCAGGCAAACCATAAACTATTCGCGTATGTGACCTATATGTTTATGTATGTTGCTTTAAATAGGTGATAATAAACTATTCGCGTATGTGACCTATATTATGCATGTATATTGCCTTAAAAAGGTAACAAAATAAAAAAATAGTATCGTTTATACTAAAATATGGTCTAAGTTTGGTATACATAGGGATATAGTTAGTTTTGGTTGTAACATCTCTTGCGGTGACCTGAACAGAGCACATCTTTTGGCTAAGTTTAAACTAGGGTACGCAGCTCGCATTAAGAAGTAAATCTTGCATCCCCTATTTCCCCCCTTTAAAAGTGGTATTTCCAAAAATCCTTTCCTAGCGGATGTCTACGTCATAACTTCTACCTACATGTCAAATTTCAGCCTGATTCGTCCAGTGGTTTGGGCTGTGTGTTTGTAGAAGTCAGTCAGACAGTCACCTTTGAGATTTATATATTGATTTATAGATTTATATTATGTATTTAGATAATATGTGTATCAAAGTAATAGTAAAAAAAACTGTTTGCATCATGTGCCCTTTATAGAGCAGATGAACAATTGACTTGTTAAGTGATTGTTTTTTACTTTGTTTTAAATTGGCCAGTTACTGTTACTTATGTTGTGATTCAGTCGTGACTAGATAGAATTGAGTTGTTAGTCATTCACGCAATCAAGAGAGGGGGAGACTGGTGTTTGCATATGTATATTTTATATGTTGATACGATTTCAGAGTGTCTTCCAATTATAATGATTTTGATAATTATTCTCATATCTCGGGAATTTTATACAATGTTGTGTACAAGATGTAAATCGATTTAAAATTTGAACCAAACCTCTATGTATCCCAGATAAACGGATAAACATGTTCAGTTATGACTTAAGTATGATGTTTAAATTTCAGAGATGAAAAACAAACCACATTGAGTGCTATCGTAAATTTGAACAATTTTAACCAAACAATAAATCGAGGTAAATACGAGTTTGTATATACTATCCACCTGTTTTACAGTAAAATATGAAAAATTGTGTAAACAAAACTGAAAAGAAAGAAAACGTTCCATAAATCTTTCCCGTACGATATTCTGAGTAATGTTACAACAATGTAAAGAGCTAAACAAACACATTTGCCTAAGAACGAAATAAATTACCCGAAGTAATGGGTAATTTTATTGGTTTTCTTATTTCACCGGAATCAATTTGTATAAGTGTAGCGACAAGAGTGCCGGTATGCCACTAGCCTACATTTTTAATGCGCTGGTCGACAGTGCTGTTGACATTGTATTGTAGTCTGTAATAGACAAACTTTGTCGTTGATATTTCCATCAAATAATAAGTCAAAACAGTAGGTATGGAACTTTGTATACGACTGACCATCTTGGGGAAAACCATTGTTGGGGATATAATAAAATTTAACGTGTCATCCGAAGCACAGAGACACTTAAATGGAATGATTAAATAGATTTCTTATTTATTTATTAAAAAAAAAGTTTGAAAGATGAAATTTCTGCCAGTTTTTGGTGGATCTATTAGAGGAAATTATCATACTTTCAGTTAGTTTGAAACTGAGAGTGCACTGCGCGCTTGCTTAGTTCAGTCCCTGCCAATACGATGTCGCTGCCGTCGCCTCTGGCCGGGCGTCTCGTCGTGCGAACCGCCCTGACACACTTCCGACCATTTATGACTTTTTGTACAAAACTCGGAAGGGGTCGTGACAGTGTAATGGTGCATTACCGACTATTCTGTTTGTTTTGCTCGATAACAGATTCAATCTAGATTGCAGTGGATAGGCTAACTGTTTTACTTTCTATAGGGTTTCAGGTCAGCGGTTTAGCTTCTTTTATTTATTTATTACTAGTTTATTATTTACTTATAATACCGCAGATAATAATGTGTAGCTTATGATCGTCAGGGTGACTCATTTTAATAGTAGTAAAACGCTGGAATTTAAATTATTAGATCTGTCACTATACATTATCAAAAGATTAGTTGATGAGTTTTATCTAGTTTTAAAAATAAGCAATTTAAAACAGACGATATGTCTGATGGTCACTGTTATGTAATGACTGTCAGATATGTCAAATAAATTAAGTTAAGCATATTAAAACTTACAAATTATACTCATAATTATTTTTTACGATACTAATCTACGCTTTTCCAAACAACTAAGGACAATGAAAGAAATCGTTTATTCAAACTGCTACTTGCTTTTATTAAATCGAAACATATAGGTGCTCGGAATAACTCTAGAATGCTGATAGTATAAAATAACCTTAAAACAAACAGATGCTTTCAGCCAAAGATTCTTATAAAACAAACCCACATGCTAACTCGAAGTAAACTGTTGTTTACATAATTGGCGGAGGTTGTAAAACTATAAGCGTTGAAGGCAGTCAAAAGTCGCGTGTGAGGAAGCTGGTGGTTAGATGGTGTTATCTCAGGGCCATCTCTGTTGCAACCGCCGCGGGATATGAGCCTGCACGGCCGATTATAACATTATCCTATACAAACGTAGACAGTAGAACTTGGGACTTCCTAACTGCTTACATCATAATCTTCGTCAAAGTCATCCCGATCTTTTTTTTTACTAAAACAGGTTTGCACTTGACCATAGTTTACCCAGTGGCAAGCAATAGCTATTGTCTAAGATGGATCGTTCTTACCAGATAGCTTATTTATATCAGGATTTCGGTAGATATTCTTGTCTTTCAGCTTCGTTCATCGTATTTCATTTCTCTTATCTGGTTTAAGCATCAGTAATCTTACATTAAATGTAAAATTCCATAGAATATTGTTACACACTAACATTTGTATAACAAACTACAAACAAACAATTTGTTTGTAATTTTTTAAGAATTTATTACAAAATAACGTTATCTTCCTGCGACCCAATCAGCATTCAGATTTATTACGTGTCCATGATAAAAATCCAATCAGCATCAGTCATATTTGGCTTGTGTTGGATTTTGACAATTTAAGGAGTCGTCTCAATGATGCGACGCCCTTGTATACAAAACAATGCTTTACTTTAACTCGATGTCATAATTGTCTAAATGATTTGAGCACGAATTTCACGCGGGTTAGTTTTACAATGGCTTCACTAATTATGATTAGGCACCCAGAGCGTGGTCATTGTGGGATCTACATTGAACAGTTAGCGCCTAATTTTTCTTGAATTTTACACGCGTTGACGTGAAAATCGATTTTAAATTGTTTGCGCACGTCAGCTACTGGTGGTTTTGTTTTGGAGAAGGCGCTGATATTTATAAACATTTTTTTCGGTAATTTTTTTTGTTGTGTTACTTGAAGTCAGTGGATAGCTTTCAATAGATATGTATTACAAAATATCAAATTTTAGTACATAAAAACATGGTTTTGTAAGATTTCTGTACTGTAAGGACAAAATATGAGTGAATCGAGTGCAAAAAGATTTTCCCGTACCGGGAATCGAACCCGAGCCTCCTGGGTGAAAGCCAGGTATCCTAGCCACTAGACCATACGGGATACAATGTTGTGGTTGAAATTTGTAAGCTTTTATTAAAATACTTTTTCATGATGCTATTAAATGATTCATTCATCATCCTCATTTTTATGTTTATGGGTAGTATGAGTAGGTAACATAACAATAAAATGATGATATCTCTTTTTGCTATAACAGATAATATGTATCTTTGTAGGTTTTACAAAGCGATGCAAAGGTCATATTCATTGTAGTATTTTTATCTAATGAGTGGCAAGATTTGATGCGGATAGAGGTAATATCAATTGAAATCACAATACATAGTATTGTTTATTTTATTAGATATCTATGTAGGTACTTAAAGTTTTACTTACAAACCTTGGTCAGAGATTAGGTACTTGATCAGAGTTTTACTATGTACAAAATGTACCTATTACCTACTCACATTGATATTTATAAAAAGGTCCAGGTACCAGTAATCAGGCGAAAAACGGCTCAACTAATCATTATGACACACTGATTAAGATTTTTTATAATTAAGTAATGACTGCCGGTGATGTTTTACATCTGTGTAAAGAAATGTCCAAGTTTAAATAGCAAGTGATATGCGGAACGATCTTGCATCTTCTTTCCTTCGTGTCATAGCCCCTATCCATGAACAAGTCATAAACCTTACCACTTACTTTCCAGGTGGTGTTCCTCGCAGATAAGAACAGCTACATCCCTGTGAGCATCAAGCCGCGCTCGCCTCCGACGGACAGTGGATGGCGGGAGCCCCCGGCCTGGGAGCGAGAGTACAGGCGACATCGCACTAATGGCAGCCGGGTTCAGTGTGAGTCTCTAGTCTCTGTCTATCTGGTACTGTAAGATAGGGACAGTTACATCCCAGCAAGCTAAATATTGTTTGAGTAGGTATAGGTCCTCCAAAGAATCGTTCCTAACTGATAGTGGATGATGCAAACTTTCAGCTACTGAAAGACAACGTAGGTTAAACCTAACCGTAACCCTCAAAATTTGAAGCGTGTGGAAGAAGAAAACATATAAGCAGGTTTTCACTTAACATATCAAGCAAGTTAAAACCAAAAACTATTATAACCAGAAACCTTGAAAAACTATATCGATCCATTATCGATAGAACAGCAATATAGCCAGCCATTATATCCAAAGGTTTAAAAACAGGTAGTGTTGTAATCCTCAAATAGAGATGTTCCGATGTTATCGATACAGGCTCGTGCCACGTTGCACAACCCTTTGTTCGTTCTTATTAGTTTTTATGGAACCATTCATAGCTAGAACGGAACTTGATATTAGACCTGTAAGTGTGGTATAGGTACAGGTGGAACAGGTTTTTAGCGGAACAGAAATTGTTGGTTAGATTGGAACAGTTTTCAGCATTATTTTGTTGATTCCGATTATCCAATTTGCGATAAATTTTAGTGTTTTTTTATGTCATCAAGACAGACATTAGATTTGTAGTTAAGATCTTAAAGATAGTCTGAGATTCACGGAAAGTCACGTAAAATTAACTATAATAATAAATAAATCGCAGCAAGGAACCTTAATCTTGGCTTAACTAATTCTAGAGATTTCATTACTTTTTAGAGATAAACAAGCAGCTCTATCGAGACTTGGCAATTTTTTTACAGAATGTTTTTGGTGGGATATAATACATTTTGTCTCGGGTAAAACATTTAATTTTCTCAGAGTATTTTCCAAAGTTGCATATACCAAAACCAAAATAATAATAATTAATATTATAATAGCATTAGTAAATAATTAGTAGACTATGTAACGCACCATGATTTATTGTTGTTTATTTCCAGACATTGAAGCGGAGTGTCAAGATGACTTCATGAAGATCCGAGTGGGCTTCAACGGGTCCTTCAGTGGACTGGTTTACTCAGCTGGTAAGTTTAAAAACAATTTAATAATATAATAGAATAATCTTTTCAATTGTATTTATCTTTCAACGTTCGTTAGTCAACACATATAAAATAAAATAAATAAAATAGCCTTAGTCAACACATACTTCTCACTAAATAAGAACTTAGATGGAACATAGTATAGATTGGCCCGCAGCATTTTGTAAGTCCATTTTTTCGTAGTAAGTAAATAAAAAAATTAATATACGGAACCTAATTGAGCTTAGGTATGTTCGACTTATTTTTTAGAATGATAATTTCGAACATTTGTTTGTTATTCTGTCCCTCGTAAGCTCGTAAACAAGACTAGACTAAACAATTTTGAGCACTAAGCTTTAATTAAATTAATTTTAAATTCTAGAAGCTACATAGTTAAAGTTACTTAAAACCATGAACCTGAAGCGGAAAAGCCTTCAATAGCCTCAGTAACAAATGTTGCTCATTGAACAGATGGTATTAAATAAAACCTGTGCTAATAAATAGGAAATATTTTATTGTAGACTTAAAAACAGCGTCACATGAGTGTTTACTTATAAAATGTTGAACTTATTCCACGAATGTGAATAAATATATTATGTAATACTGTTTAATTTTGTGATTGTACCATTCTTTATTAGTATTATAAAGAAAATGATGACATAACCGTGGGCATATAAATTTTATTTCATACGTAATTTTACGATGAAGGGATTTCAGACAAGAAAACCGTTTACCAATCAATAAATATAGGTAACTAATATGATTTCACATATAATAACATTTTCAGATTCTTTGATTGATACATTTTTCGTCAGAGTACTTATGCTTTTTTACGCTTTACACATTATTTCTTTCTTAGTATGAAGTACAAGAACTATGAATATACTCGACTTTCCCCTCATTTTATTAATAACGAGACTTCCTTGAGAATGTCTATATTTAGCTGCTAACACTATCTTGAGCCAGTTAACCAAACAAGTGGCATTATGTTGTTATTGTTAGCGGAGTCCCAGCCATAGACAATGTGAGCCATAGATGCCTAAACCTCTCTCACTCTCGCTCACATTGTCTATTTATAAATTTATAAATTTATTAGGCGCAATTTATAAATGTATAAATTGCGCCGTCTAAGTATTTTTGTTTAATAAATGTAACTTGGTAATATCGCTGGTTTGGTTTGGTAAATTTGCCTAAATTTAATTTTATTTAATTTTTTCATAAGTTTGGCATTAAATGTAAGAGCTGAGAATATTTACATTTTATAAATTTTATTATTTTTTAATACATTTTAGGTGAATACATTTGCTATGCAGATTTATCACGGGAGAATGTCGACGATATACTCGAAGCCTATGATACTTTGATTTGACTTATCTTTTATATTCTGACATACAAAATACAATACAAAATACAAAAATATTTATTGACATAATAAATCAGGTAACAATAAATTTGGTGAAACTTCTGGCCTTGTGCTAGTCGTGAGACTGTGTTACAAGGCCAGTGTCTTCTCCCAATTGTGAGGCTTATATAATATTACGTCTTGTATAGGGTAGGTACTAAATATTACGATTAGAATGTAAATAATTAAAGGTACGTTACAATATAGTTAACTTATTTTGCTAACTACCCTAATTTAGGAAAAAATAAAAATGTTCACAAACAAGATGTTGCTGACAAAAGCATACACACACGCACGCCCGCGGGCCGCGGCTCAGTACGCTGGTTACACTGTCTGTTGAATGAGTTGGAGCGAGACAGGTATATACATGAGATAGCCGGCCGGCGTGCGCGTGAATGTGTTAGATTATAAAATACGTAGACATATAACGTTACATGACGACTAATTGTCGACCCAGTTACTGATACATATTAATTTTGCAAAGTTATACCTACTTATATAAAATCTTGAAAGTTAATTTGTTTTACAGATGTTACATAATGGAAAAATATTATAAACTACATACTATTATTATTATAATACATAATATATCACACTGTTAATAAAAATACGAATGTTATACAAATATTTAATGTTTAAGTGACCCGCTCCGTTATTTGCTTTGATCAGGGTTAAAAGAAGAGGAAGAGGAAAAGAACCTATTCTTAAATTGCTTTATTTAATTAATTTATAAGAAGAAATTCTTTATCTCACCTACTTACGGATGACTGCTACCTATTACCGCATATTTTCAACAATATGGAGTCTATAGTTAATAAAGTCTATGCAAAACACGATCTGAGATTGTGCACAATGCATCTACAGTAGCGAAACTGTTTTCTGAATAAGATGATATCAAACCTTAATGTTGGTGATATCCCAGTACATGGTTTTGTTCATTAATTCATCGTGTGAGAAACTAAAAAAAGTGTTGAATGAGGTGTATATGACATTTACACCCTTTGTTTGTTTGCCGGTGAATAATATTTCTCGATTATGGAGACAGAATTTAGTAGTTAGTGTTATCAAATCTTGCTATTGTAATAGTTTATAATATCAAATCATTATTAGTTTATCACCTTTTTGAATATAAAAGTATAACGTATTCAAGTTCATAGGTAGATATTTCTATACTGACCAACAACATGATAATTAACTTATCATATAGAAGCCAAAAAAATAGTACATATAGAATGACTACTCTTTACTACGAGATATAAAATCAAGCGTTACTATGCGATATATGATATCTTGAGATTATGATTTTAGAAATCTAGAGTAAATAGGTTTCTTCAAGGCAAGCGCGCTACATAGAGGTGCTTAAAATCAGGCAGGCTATAGTCAAACGTAAGCCTATTTAATGTAAAAAAGAAAAGAAAGATGTCTTGTGTTGTTCCGCGGCGAATCCTCACCAGCTTTAGAAAACAAACAAATTTGTTTATTTTTTTTCGCCTTGCCACAGTTAACAGTGTGAAAAGTGCATAAATTTTCAAGTGCCTCTATAATATCTAAGCAAACTCATTTCCACGGAAAGCAGCCCTTACTTCTCATAAAGCCAGAACAAATAAGTCATCTTCACGTGGCTCAATTACCAGATTACCAGATATTAAATGTACTGTAAAGTAAGTGCAGATTGTAGTTCGCAATTACGATTAAATTGTGAGATTAAGGCCCACATTGTTCAGTGATTCGTGAGACGAGATGTATTCACAAGATGCCGTTAACGCATAGACATAGTACTGTGGACAGGCTTAACATATATTTACTTTTGAATTGACGTTATTTTGTTGTTATGTTATTTATAAAGTAACCATATTGTATAAGTAGTCTATAGTTAGTTAATGTTAAAATGTGCTTTGATTTTTTTCGCATCAATTTATAAACTTTTAGTTTGATGATGAATGATTAGCTAATACAGTTACATTGGTACCATTTTTGGAAAGCACGCATGGCGATTCAAAATTGCACAATATGTTTAGTTTGTAATTTAAAGTTCCTTGTGTATGTAGAGATTCAATACGTAATAGGTTTACTTTAACTACAGCCCGTCTGATGTAAAGTATTGCTGTAGCCTAAAATATAGCACAAGAGCCTAGAAAAAACCTATCTACAATGGATTACGTTGTTGCAGAGCAAGTGGTAAGCCAGTCTATTAATTCTATGTCAATGCTAACGCCGGCTAAATTACACATCTATGAATGGCTGCTGACACGTGTAATTTATTACTTTACTTATTGAATTATGTTACTTGTCAAGAGTTTCTTTAGTTTTTACAGAAAATATGGCTTTATACCTAAGTTCATATTTTTAACCGATTTCAAGAAAGGAGGGTGTTCTCAATTCGACTGAATGTTGATTTTTGTATGTATGTTACTCGATTACTCCACTATTTATGGACCCATTATAATTATTACTGAACGGTCAGACACTTGACCCTTAGGTCACCTGAAGCGACTATCGAAGGCACGTCTTATAAATTCCTAAAATTGAGACTCAGTACAAACTGACAGCTGCATTTTTTCCTGTTGCATTTCTTGGAACAACGTTCCTAAAACAGTATTTAGTTAATAGTGCAGAACCAATCCCCAAACAGTTAGTAAAGTTGTTACAAACTAGAGACACGCTTTGCCTATTTCCGTGGAAAGGAATGTTGGGAACATTACTTTATCTCACGTAACATTTTATGTGAAATGCTGTGTATGGCAGGCTCTATCTGTTAGCGAATGTTTGTGGAATCTGTAGGACACATCTTGGAGGCTTGATCTGGTAGGTATTGTGTGTATGATGCGAAATACATATTTGGTAGAGTTGGTGCTATTTCGTTGAAATAAATATGAAACGGTGTATCGAAAAACAAACTAGGGGACAACCACGGCTTCGATCGCATTATTTGAGGATAAACAAGAAGGCATGACACTCCTAAGTCCCACAATACAATAACTACATTCCAAAAATCATGATAATCCGTTCAGCTGTTCTTGCGAGATGGGCCAATAAATAAACAGAGACACAGATAAACAGACAAAATTTCTAGAAATTGATGGATCGTGTAATGCTATCATTTCGAAGTATCTCCAAACATTTTTTTTTTAAATCTTCAATACTCAGACTTTCGACCCTCTTCAGCTTTATTATATGTATAGATTATCGCTACATTTTAATAAAAATATACTTGCTTAATATTCACGAAACATTTCCCACGTTACATTGCTAGCTATAGGTAAGTAAGTGTGTATTACAGAGTCTAGTGTTTTTGTCTCCAATATTACTGTAAAGTCCACATGCTAATGAGCCGGGCTAACAGTGCGTCAGTAATTGTTTTCTAATGAGAAACATGGGTTACGTAGAGAAGAAAGGTAGGGGTGTGATTTCCGCAATTTCTTAATAAGTTTATGGGTATTTGTTATCAAATTGGTACAACTTTTTTTGCTAAAATGATCAGTTAGATACTTGATCGCAAGTACATTGTTGATAAAAGCCTTTTAATAAAAAAAAAATCAAAATCAAATCAATATTCATTTATTTGCACGAATATTGTCATTAGGTACATAGTAGGTGTTACATAAATTTGTTGTATCAAATATTCTGCCGATAGGCGTACAAATGTCAGTGTTAGGTGCTTAGGCATCTGATATAGATGTGATAGATACTTATGTAGGATTTAATTGTTTGCTGGATTAAGAGATTTTTGATGATAGGTAGGTAGGTACTAGTAGGTACTTTTGTGCTTTTGTAGTATATATCGTAGTAGTTTTGGGTATATATCGTAGATTGATTATAGGTTCATGGTATCTATGTAATATGTTATGTCCATTAGATTCAACAGTATCTGAAAAGTTTCAATTGAAATAGTTTTTAATGAATACAAGTCAACATCCGCGGCTTTACCCACGATGTTTTGTGACAAAAATAGCGCATAATTCATCTACTACCAAGCTGTCAACATAATACACTATAAATGCTAAAACCACAACGACCCCTACCCTACATTGTGACGTGAATGGATTAGACTTCGACAAACCAATAAACTTACTCGCAAAATGTTTTTTTTATTCTTGTCCCAGGCTACTCGTACGACCCGGACTGTATGTACATCAACGGCACCGGGCGTGATTACTACGAGTTCTACATCCAGCTGAACAGATGCGGAACCCTCGGCAGGAACAGCGAGCATGCTGACTCTAGGAAACACCCCACTGTGAGTAGCAAATATATATAAACAGTAATTTGGAGGACTATTTTGTCTATAAGATATTGAATCAGGCGTTACTTCGCGGAAATCAATTAACTCTGGAAAAAATATATAGTGTTTTTCCGCTGCGACTCCTTGATGGTTTTTAGGTGTGTTCCTCCATATTGTTGGCGAGATTATTCTAAAAAACATATAACAAATAAGGTTTACATAGAGGTGCTTAGGCATCTGATATAGATGTGATAGATATGTAGGATTTAGTTGTTTCTTTTTGTTATTTTCCATTTTGTGTTTCCTAACTTAAAATACTATTCTTGACTATCACAATCACCTTGTACTTTACCTACGTGTATTCTAAACCAGTCTCAATCTCCTTCAACAGAAAAACCTAATGTGGAACACAATAACAGTGCAGTACAACCCCCTGATCGAGGAGGAGCTGGATGAGCACTTCAAGGTCACCTGCGAGTATGGATACGACTTCTGGAAGACTGTCACTTTTCCCTTCTTGGATGTTGAGTAAGTTTTCTTAACATAGTTCTAGTTTTTGATAAAATTCCATAACTTACCTACAGTACTTTAAGTCTCATGAAAGTTTTAATATTAATGTACATAATGTACTTAAAGAATTAAGTAAACCAATTTTATCTAGGCTAACGCGTCAGTTCGTACACTATATTGTATAGGTATATTATATACTTTTATTTTTCTTATATTCTTTCTTTCTTTCTAATAATGTATTTACCAGGCGAAAAGCTAATCATGCATCTAGCTAGGACTACGACTAAAAATACAAAAATCTTCGCTATGCCGACTTCGTTATACACAGATAGCACGAACCCTATAGACTCACTCAGTTAACTAGACCATTTTTAGTCAGTACTTATATAGTTTTACAAAAGATTTGAAAACCTATTTGCGTATTCAGTAGGTACATAAAGAAAATCTTTGTAGCAAAGATTTATTTGTTAATTTGACTGCTACTCGTTTTTACCCCGCTAACCTTAAATTGTGTTTCTTTTGAGCAAAGTTATACCTACTTACTCGAAACGTAATTACACATTTAGTTATATGACACAAAAGCTTATCACACTCACTTTGCTTTGCAAATAAAAACTTACCGTTTTCTCCATTATCTAAACAAGAATAAGTGACAGTAACAGTGCCATTGCATTCAAAATCAGCAGACTGCAGAATACGACAAAATAATCACTTAATCGTCGACTGTGTCCGTTATAAATTCTTATAAGCAATACCGTTTCCCATGGCCAAGACGTAGCTCGATCGAAACACCTTCCCTTTCTGTTCGTCGGTTAATTACAGACTTTCTGGATGGATTATACCAAGACCTGATTTCTGAGTTTATTAGGTCAGCCATTTTTATAATGCGCTTGAGAAGAACAAAACACTTGAGAAGCTCTTTTGTTCTTAGCTTTTTTATCACGATAGGTACCTACTTTAATAAATTATATAGCGAGAGTAGCTATTTGATTTATGTGGTGGCGATGTTAATGTGTTTGGGTAAAAAGTAGGTAACTAAATAAAATAGGTGAGTGGATGCACGTTATTACTAGAAAATAACATAAATTAGATGTGAATTTCATCGGGTACCTACATATATAATTTAAAAAATAAGGTAGATATTTTAGTTGCGAGCCTCATTTTATTATTATTTTTATATCCTGCTGCGTTACTTTCCGGTGTTTCCAACTATTGTTGGATGTAATTATTTGGCAAATCATTAAAATAACTTCAGGCCCCATTAACTACGGAAAATGTTATTTTATGAATGCTTAGGTAAGTCCGGTTTAGTGGGTACATATTGAAATATTTTATCATAGATACATTTATGTGAGTGCATTTACATAGTGATCCTGAATCTCCACATGAGAGAAGATAGATTTCATATATTTTATTGTTTTATAGAAACCGCAGTACCCATTTACCTAAAATTAAAAGGAACATGCAAGAATGAAGAAATATCTAAACATTCATCTACCTATTATTGGTTTGATGTGTTAGTGTAAAGCTAAGACTCATAATGCATTCCAAACTGTCGATTCTTCATTCTAAATCTATCAATGTACCTACTATCAAACACGAACCGTTATTCGATTTTTCTCTAACGTATTTTTTTTTCTTTCCAGGGTAGCGACCGGCAACCCGGTTGTCTTCACCCTGCAACCACCGGAGTGCTACATGGAGATCAGATCCGGGTATGGAGCGACCGGGGCCAGGATATCCGGGCCCGTCCGGGTGGGGGACCCGCTCACTCTGCTTATTTATATGAGGAGTGCTTATGGTATGTAGATTTACTTTCATTTAGATTTACTCTTCAGCACAGACGACTCATAGGCGTTTACCAATGTGGATTGCTTGACTGCTGCTTTGTGCGTGTTTTTTTTAATATATTAACATGGGCGGATTCCGTACAAAGTGGTAATATAGCTGGAATCTACAGCAGTCAATGTTTTTTTTAACTATATTGCAAATGATTGTCAAAACTAAAGCACCTATTAAAAATGTTGTACAAATTACTTCACGCGTTCGGTCAAATGTCAACAAACAACACTAATTAACTCAGTAAGTTAGTATTCCACGTCCCAATACCAGAGTCACGTAGCACTCCACTCCACTTAAACGGCTGACCTTGATAAAAACGCATAATAGTTAAAAGTGCGTAAAATAAAGTTCAAAAACAGTTAACCCATCAAATTCAATGCCGTTCAAATTGTTAGGGCGGCTCGAATCCATGAACGAAAGATAACTGTAACTTGCGGCGCGATCTGCTGCTAATTAATAAACGATTAAACCGGAGTACTTACTGAAATGGGCTGTGGTTGAAAAAGAATAGATTGCATCTGCATAACAAGATATGTTCTTGTTATTTCCAGCATTGATTTTTAAATATCAAATTTATAATATTGTCTACAGTTTACGCTGGAAGAAATCGCCTAAGGCGATAAAGCCGCCCAATGTGCATTAAATAGTTTTATAAATTTCTTTTTATTTTGTAATTTCTTTGGTGTGCATTAAAGACATATCTTATCGTATATTTACGTTTTTATTCGTCTCGATGAATTGTTGTTAAGTTAATATAATGAGCTTTGTATATCTTTATGCAAAGTTTTTATGTACCTATGTACATTAGAATAAAACGTTGGCTAATATTTTGCAGCATGTTTCAATACAAAAGAAGTTTTATGCGGTTTGAATTGAGACGCAAGTCTATTATTACTATTTTCGTTTTAAAATGTACTCGAGACATTTAGGTTTCATGAAAGCTAAGTACGAAAAAAATCGCAGTGAAATTATCACATCACCAGGTTGCTTAAGCATCCGTTTCCAAACGAAGCCCTTTACCTACCTACAAGTTTTGGATATCAATTAGAACAATAACTGGCGTAACTAAGGGCAGTGGTGTAACGGTTCCACGATAACTCGAATCCATCGCGTGATAGACACCAATCCCGCAATATTACACGTAGAATACATTACGTTTGACTTGGTACAAGGTCGATGATCTATGCAGATTCTTGGCGTGTGCCCGACTGAAGATTAAGTCATTGTAATAGTCGGTTTAGATCTGTGTAACTCTTTTAGACACGGCGCCTGCGCAGGTTATTTTTAGGTTTTACAGTCATAACAAAATTATTTTGTCTTTGAATTGATATTTGTATGCAACTATGATGTAAAGATATACCATTTATATGCACTTTTTAATGTACCATCAATCTGCATCCAACCAGAGTGAAATTTTGTACGTATGATAATAATTAATACGTAGAACTAGCAAACCCGGCGATCTCCGTTTCGCCACCAGATGGCTTCGTTTTTTTTTAAATCTTACGGAGCCCGAGACCTTTCCAACAAATGCAAAACCGTGGAAATCGGTTCGTCGTGCGTTCTGGAGTTATAGCGTCAGGAAGGAAAACCCGACTTATTTTTATATAGGTATAGTAGATTAAAACTAGGGATATAAAAATACTACCAATTAAAGGTTCAATTTTGACTCATGTATTAAGTACAAGCTGTGCCTGCGACTTCGTCCGCGTGGTGTCTAGATATTTTAGGCATTAATTACTTGAATTTTGATCCGTTTTCGCAGCGCACGTATCGGAAGCCCTCAAAGATGAAGAATAATTTTCCCCGTTTTTTCCACATTTTCCATTGTTTCTTCGCTCTTATTAGTTGCAGCGTGATGTTATATAGCCTAAAGCCTTCCTCGATAAATGGTCTATTCAACACAAAAATAAGATTTCAAATCGCACCAGTAGTTCCTGAGATTAGCGCGTTCAAACAAACAAACTCTTCAGCTTTATAATATTAGTATAGATTAAATATGGACAAAATAAAACCAGCTTCATAAAGCTTAAAATCAGCTACGTTGCTCATGATGTACTAAATCTTATTATCAGACCTTATTTGAATAGACAGCTAGCAAAATTCTAAGTCTAATCAGATCATATTTGAATTTCAGATGGGTTCGACATCGTGGTGAATGATTGTTACGCACACAACGGAGCTACCAAGAGGATACAACTCATCGACGAATATGGGTTTGTACAAACTTATATGATTCTAATCATATGTTATGTGGATAGAATAGATAGAGACGTTTTTTATACGTATGACTTTATGTAGATAAATAGAAATGTATCAACTTAGGTATATGGGGCACCTGTACGATGATTCTTAAGCAGGTTTAGCAACTAAATTAATTACCTTATATTATTTAAAAATGCATAAATGCCTTTGGGCAAGTGGACCTAAATATAGCAGGAAGTATTTACTCTGGATTTAGTTTTAATTTAACTTTGCACACAGTGATTTATAGGTTGCAGTGAAAAAAAACGTGTATCAAGCTGTTGCTAGAAGAGTATCGAAAAAGATATTGCTCCAGATCTTAAAACAGACAACTATTGGGTATACTAACTTAATACATTTTATTTTAATCCATTACATATAAACTGTATTTTTAATAATTAAGTATGGCATAGTAATTATTATTATTAATAAGTTTTGGTTTCTCAATTTTATTTTTATATTTTATCTTTTTATCATTTTCCAGGTGTCCAGTAGACGACAAGTTGATCTCCCGTTTCCGCGGCTCGTGGTCCGAGTCCGGCGTGTTCGAGACGCAAGTGTACGCGTACATGAAAACATTCCGGTTCACCGGCTCGCCCGCGCTCTACATCGAGTGTGATGTGCGCATGTGTCATGGAAGATGTCCGGTAAGATGCTAGAAGTTTCCTCAAGAATAATAGTCCTAAAACAGCAGTCGGAATTGATCGCCATAATTCAGCAGTCGTCAATGATCGTCAAAATTCAGTAGTACGAAGTGATCGTTGTAAGTCTGTTGTCGAAAATGATCGTTATAAAGCAGCAGTAACAGTTAATCATTGTCAGAATAGATTGTCATAACTCTATAGTCGAATGGTCATCATTATACAGTCAAGCATGATTGTTATACAGCGGGTAATAACATAATACACAAACATATTGTTATAACACATAAGAGTAGGTAATACTAAAGACGGGCACTAACAACCTAATGACAATTTTAGAGCACAGAACCAATAATGTTCCCTATTATTATGCCATATAGTAAAGAAATCTTCTATTTCTATTCTTCCAGTCGCAGCCCTGCCACTGGCGCAACATGAAGAGCGTGCGCAGAAGATCAGTCCCGTCTCTACCAGACGTCGCAGCCAGCGTAGCTCCGAGACTGTCTGAGAACATATCGCTGTTCCAGTCACTCAGGGTGTTGCAGGAGGGAGAGGAGGATGCTGAGACAGCTTCTAGCACTGGTATGAAAGATGTTGTGTTTCCATTCAACAAAGTAGTGCTGTAACTGTCCCATTGCCCATTGATTAGTGCCCTACAATTGGAGACTCGTTTTCTCCCGAACAGGAAAAAAACATATCGAACCCTTTTATTAATTTATTTTATTTGAAACCATTTCTAACATGCACTCCTCACTTCCAGCGTCTCCAGAAGGTCAGACCTGCATGAAGACGAGCGCTCTATCAGCCATCATGGCGTCCTGCGGCGTGCTGGTAGCAGCCCTGCTCGGCGCCATCTTGGTCGCGGCGCGCGGCTGCAGGCGGGAGACGCGAGCCAATCACAACACGTACGTGCCGCATAAAGGACGAATCAAATAGAGGTTACTTGGAAACAATTTGCAGTAATTATGACTTGTAGTGATGAGTTCTTTAACTTGATGACAGCTTGATGACCAACTCAATGGCATAAACTCAAATAAGGTACAATAAATTTTGTATAAAAATAACAGTCAATCTACCAAGAAACTATATCCAGATACCTATACTTATAATACCGTTAATTTAGTAGATGGGTAATACATAATAAGGTATAATTGACTGAAGCATCAAATTTAACATATGTTTCGTAGAGCTCTTTTGTTTTTCTTTGTAGTGACTAATTTTCTTGCTCCTTTTCCATTTTTGTGATTATTTTGGGTTTTAACGCTCATGCTTTCATGAGATATTACCCTATTGGAATTCTAGAAAACCGTTTTCCTTCTGGTGTCCTTTTGAGTTGGTTCCTTAGTTTTTTTATACAGACTTACATATATACGAGTACAATATACAATAAATAGCTTTGATTGAATAAAGCCCTGAATAAGGAATGATGATTGCTATGTAATGTAAAAATTATGTTTTATCTACATTGGTTTCAAATCTCTGTGCTTAGGTAATTATAATTTTTTAGATTGTCGCTAAAGTAAATTTGCTAAACAACTTTTGTCATGTTTGTTTTGTCATTATATACGTATTACAAGAAAGTTAATGATGATGGAAAGTTATTGATAACTTTTTTTTCATAATTTTGAAGATTTTGTCAATTTAGAATCATAATAATCATACGATTTCAGTTTTAGGGCAATACAAAATTTAATTTACTCATATCTAAATTTCTCTACACAGTTAGGAAATACATAGATAGACAGATTTTTTGTAAATTTTCTTACGATTTCATATTCTATTTACTGTTTGTGACATAGATAAATAATTTGAGTAATTTAAGGACAAATTGTGAGGACTATTATTTTATTGAATTAAAATATTTCTCCTCCATTTGTCTACAATATTTTACATTGTGTGATAAAGTTGAATATTTACTTTTACTTTTAATATATGTGTGTTAGTATTATAAATACCTTAGATTAGGTTCTATATTTACAATTTAGAACCATAATTTATATGCCTTATTTAATTTAAATGTATGAGTAGGTAAAATAATGTAAATAGTAGAATAATTTAGGTTATATATTTAGTGTGTAATTTTGTCGATGTCTTGTGTATTTTGAGAACAAGAAATTGTAAGAATATATTGGGTGTTTTATTTTATCCACTTTGATTATTATTATTAAGAACTTTATTACGATTTTAAGACATATACATGAACGTAAGGATTTTTGTACACTATTCTACATTCTACCTATAAAGGAGGCGATAAAAAAAGTAGGTTACCAAGTCTTCTAAAAAAATTCTGATATTTTCAGCCGATCCATCTAAAATATGTTGTAAATAGATAGTCGATCGACATCCTAATCCGAAATCAATACTACAGAATTAATAAAACACGATTCGTATATTAAAAATTGCACACAGTAACGTAAGTACGTAAAAAACTATATACAAATAAAACTCTTAATAAAATCACACTAAGAAATAAAATTGATAGCGTTCGATAAAATTCGTTGTTTTAAATAAAATAAAAGTAAGGTGTCAATTATGCTATACCATGACTAAATACATGATTTTCATATATTAAATAGTGTTACGAAATTGTAGCATTAAAAATATTCTCCTAGAATTTTTATTCACAAGAGAAAAAACCACATCAAAAATCTAGTAAATAATTCAAATTATCTACAAAATATTACCAATTCGTAGCATGAAAGCAACAAGTATTCGTAAAGAAGCTTTCTTTCACAAGAGAAAATATTATCTAAAGTGAAAAGTTGTTATCAAAAAAAGTTTGATGTAAGTAAAGAAACAAAATTTCTCATTCTTGAATGATTATTAAAAAAAGGTATAAAATAATCAACATAACATAATAATATAAAACTAATAAAAAATAACTTACATGAGGTCGTAGAAACTCACAAATACTGTCATGATTTACGTACATATATACAAAATAGTTCTACTGTTTGTCGGTGGGTAACTTTTGTATAGTTTCTGTTAGATATTTGATGGCACCTTCTAGAGTTTGTACCTCACACTCTTTCAGCAGTTTGATGTTCTTCCTGAAATTTAGAAAAAAATATATGTCAGATTATTTCCATAATCCGGAATAACAAATTCTTCGAGTTAGCTGGTAATTATCAAATAACTATAATGCAAGCGTTGCTTCAGTATGAGGTTGATGGCGCTGTGTGAATATGATGATGAATGAATGAGCCGGAATGATAATAATAACTGACGTTTATTTGCAACTTATAAAGGAATTTACATTCAATAACTTAAAATTAAAACTATAGAAGGCAACTAATTAATGTGCTATTCAAATTACTGTACAATGTTGGAGATTTCTATCCATTCACACTAGGTATTCCTGTAGGAATGATAATTTTATTGATATGTTAATCCAGGCACTAATATACTTACATCAAATTTCAATATATATTTATCAATATTGTATTTTGTTTTATACACAAGAAATGGTATGAGTAAATATTTCCTATTATAAAAATCTGAGCAACTGTACGACAGTCGTATAACTCAGTATATTTATACATTCAGTGGTGTCCGGTGGAAAATGAAAAGTTCGTATAAGAATTCCGTACTCTAGTGTTAAAATTTAAATAAAAACTTTTTTGGGACATTTGGAGCGGCTTAACAGGTAAGTAAGTCCTTATGATCTTAACTTAGTCTAATGTACCTAAAAAAAATATACCTATGTACTTTGATTTAACAATATCTAGGTACATACCTGTGTAAGTGACCAGTATCTTCACTCCCCTTCTTATAATAGTGTACACCTAGTCAGTAGGTACGTGTATGTACATATGAGTCGGAGGACACCAGCTCGACCGGGGTACCATCTGACCATTTAGTTAACTCTTTTAGAAGTTTGTAAGTATTCATTTACCTGTGTAAGTGACCAGTATCTTCACTTCCCTTCTTGTAAGCAGCCAGTATGAGAGTACACCTAGTCTGCAGGTACGTGTAGGCGCGCCTGTCGAGGGCAGCTCCCACCGCGCGGCAACTCTCCGCGTCGGAGGACACCAACTCCGCCGGGGTACCTTCTGACCACTTGGATAGTTCTTCTGGAAGGTAGAAAAAGATTTGATTAGCCAATATAAGTAGGTATACATTTTTTTCTACTCATTCTTGAAGGTAAGATTCTCGGAAGAAGGGTATGGACCGACAGAGAAACAAATAGATAAATATCACAAAGCAGCTCTATTTTTGCTCTATCATTTCCTTTTTTAAAACTAAATCATTGTCTCGTACGTGACGTCACCGCCAGCCCCAACGTAAGACCAGCGCTGATTGCTTCCAGTAATCAGCATTATGCTGAGTTGGGGCTGTGTTGAGGCAGAATTATTTATTTATTTATAGTATATACATATGTGTGTGTGTGTATGTTTTGTAGTCTGTCTTAATAAATGTATTTCTAATTCAGTGGTCAAATCTAAATTATTTATATATCTATCTATATACTATGAGATCTCCCAGAATCGAGCTAACTAATCCCTAAATTTTGATTGGCGTTTTATCTCTTACTCGTGTTGTCAACGAGTCAAAAATAAGTAAATTCTATTAATTATGACTTGTCAATTCAGATTTAGTAAAACGCTATTTTTACTAAGAATAAACGTCCTGTTAAAATATCTTTCACAATATTCTTCAACTTGGTTCAGGACTTAATGTGGGGCGAAGCAGCTGGAATCATTCCGTCTAAAAATCTTAAAATTGCTATATTTTACCTTGATTCATAGAGAATATCCTGATGAAGGCCAGTAGTTCAGCGCTGACTGGGTTGTCCCGGTACAGTGTATAGTGCGTCTTGCCAGCCAAGCCCAGCTTGCTTAGAATAGACACTCTGGTCTCACATAGTGGGTCGCTGCCACTTATACCGAGAGTGAGACTCAAGCTGTCGTTTTGGTTGTATGGGTACACGAAACTAGAAAATAAAAATATAAAAATTAAATAGGTATTTTCAATATTAATCATTTTTATACACTCTTGGTATCACCTCTTTAAAAGAAAACAAGACAAGCAAATCAAACCTATAATTTCTTGTAACTTTTCGCCGTTTTTAATCTCTTCATTTTGGTTAATTTGGCTGGTAATCCATGGCTCCCAAAGTCAACAAGTTATCAGATCTCATGAAGAGTTAAGTTCTTAAACTTACACACTGTACAAATAATATATAATTCATTTGACATTTATAATTGTATTTCTATATTATTGTAATAAATGTCTGTTGTTCTAGTAATACGTTATACTGTTATACTGTGATTTTGCCTACACTGACGTTTTCACGCCTTCCTCGGATAGGTAAAAGCGATTGTATCAAAATATTTCTATCTTTTTATCACCTTTTACTTTGCAAATAAATATTTTGAATTTGAACTGTACACTACGGACAAAAATCATGGTTTGGCAGATTTGTATCATCTTGGCAATATTTCACATGAATCTATTTCTGTTTGGATTTTATTTATTTTTGTAAGTTGCTTATGATATGATTTGACGTTGTTTACAATATGATCAGACACTTTATAACCAAGTTACGATGGTAATTCAAGTAGACATGTCACGAGTAGATATAATCGATCATAACCTCTTAGATAACAGTTTACATCACACCGTTACGAAGCAGGAACAATGCTTATTCTAATTATTGCGGTGAAGTTGGCGGTGATGAGTAGTATTAGATAGCGCATGTTGAGAAACACGTAGATGGAAATTGTATAAGATGCTCTCTTTTTTGGAAGGTATTTTGGCCCTGGAAATATTTAGATTGAGGCCAAAGTAAACTAATTTTTAGTAAAATAAGCATTACAATCTGGATATTATGCAGTGTTTATGTATATGTATATAGTTTTAAGACACAAGTAGATTCAAGAATTTTTGTTTGTAGGTAGCATTGAATTAAATGTCGCGATATCTGGATACCACTTAGTCAAATAATACTAATAATATAACGGGTAGTTAAATACTTTGTGAAGTACCTACTTATAGTATGATGGTTCACTCTTCACGCTTAAGATTGAAGTTGGTCAAATTTGCTATTGAGATATTACACCATGTATTTTACATACATTAACTTTTTATTATGGTTAACATGAACCATTATATGGTAACATCTCTCTTGAAAATTCAAAAATGGCTTGCCAATTTTTTTGATTTTCCGGAATATTTTTTTATTTGTATGTTCATACGACAGTTACTGTATAAATTCAAAATACGTGATCTATCCATCCAAGTCTAGTGCAAAGCCCCATGTGGGCCGCAAGTCACGCTTCTGGGAGCATTATCTGAATAATCGCAGTTTTAGTTAATGAGACCTCGCTAATTAATGCTCTACGGTCTAGATATTTTCACCGCGCTACTAGAACCTACTTTATGGATAGCAAAATGAATAAAAGTGAGTGTTTATTTCATTCATGCTTTTTGCGTACTTCACGCTGTTTTTGCACACAATTTTACGCACTTTAAATTTTTTGTAGAGGACAACTATACTTTTCTGACCGGTATTTTGGTATCGCATTAATAATTAAATAGTATTAGTATTATTATCTCTTAAAAATTAGTTCTTATTGAACATTATTGTATCAAAATTTAAGCTTGACTTAAGGAATTTAAGATAAAGTAAGAAACGATCATCAAAGTAAGAGAGAGAGTTCAGTGACAACTCTAACCGGTTTTTGCCGTCTGCCTTATAACACGGTAAAAGTTACTGAACGATATATCACAAGAGAACTCTCCTAACGAATTATTTAAGCGGGGGAGTCACGACTCTCAGTAGTAAGGAAATATGACTCAAAGTGAGAGACATAAGTTAAAGTTATGATTGGTTGCTTGATTTTTAAAATAAGAAAAAAGAATTACCTAATGCTGGTCATACTAACCCGTTATGCAGGAACAGGTCAGCATTAGGCCTGGCTCCGTAGTATATGAACACCTGCTCGCCGCTCTTGAAGTCTCGCAGCGCGTAACACTCGCCGCGCTCTAGCTCTTTGTTGTAGTCGGTTGTGATCTGAAATGGAGACAAAAGTAGGATATATTAGTACAGATTTTAATTTAAGCATGTATGTATAGACTCTACTTATTCAGTGGGAACCGACCTATATGACAAATGTTTTCTAAGTACGGAACAAGAAATAAAAAAAAAAATGGTTTTTTTTTGGTTAACCGGTGTTCATTGATGTCATACATTAAAATTGATATCGCTTTTTTTACTCTCTCTCACTGATATAAAGGCGAAGTTTGTGTGTGAGTGAGTGAACTTAACGTTGTTGTTTATGTAAGTCCACTCTGATGCCACCGCATAAAACTTGAAACAAACAACTGCCTCTGCTGGTATACAGCATCAACCTTTAAAACCATCAACATTAAGTTAATAATTAATAGTGTATTAATCCCCTAAACAGTGTATTAATTTAAGTAGTCAAGTTTATGGGTACAAGCCTGAAATAACTGACTTTTTATTTTTATTTAATAAACCTATCTTAGGACCGCGAAAGATGCTACACAGACCTGTGCCGAGGTACTGGTACGGCTAATAGCCATTAAATTTATGATGAAGATGATGATGTATCTTACCTTCCCATGCTCATGGTTGCACATGTCCCACAGCGGTATGAAGGCGGTGACGTCAGCATCGCCGAGCTCTATGTTGTTCTGACGCGTCATCACTGTCGATACTGCCCATCTGGAAAATGCAAGATGAATAGTTTAGTTGATAGAATTTTTCGGAAAGATATTTTGAAATAACAAGTATGGAAATAATCAAATAAAGATGACTTTACTGCTTAATATCAGACAGGTTGTCTTGTAACGTATATTAAATTGTGTATTTTATATAAAAATATGCAGATAAATAAACATAGGGAATTGATACACTGTGTAGGCTTTCGTTCTGTGGAGGGAGTGTATTTGATAGATTTAATCAGCACATTCTAACAGTCACATTTTTCCTTAAAATACTATACCTAACCATAATACTAGTTCTACAATTCTTCTACATATATCAGACTCACTACGGCTCTTTTATGGTAATTATTACGAGAACTTACATATATCACTGGATTTAAGTTTAATAAATAGTTAATTGTTCTCAATTTACAATGATAAAGATACAGTACTACTCTAACTTAACACACCTGCGTAAGGCCTGTCAGTTTAAAAAATACATACATTTGTGGTAGTAAATATAATCTATTGAATGGTTCGATTCGTAATCAAGAGGCATTGTTCGGATGTCCAGTCACACTCCATTTGTTACGCGATTTTCACCAGATTGTACTATTGTATGCGTATGGAAGGCGCCTGGAACTCAGGTTAAGTTAGTATGAGAGTTAACTTAGAATAAGTTGGTAAGGTCGGGGTTTACAGATGTTCTTAAGTTACATTATTATCAGATCAGTTCTAGTTTTTCAAATTCAATAATGAAGATTGGAAAACTTTTGATATTAAAATTCGAACGCCCTTTTTCTTATCAAGAGATACGAGTTTACCTATGTTGATCCTTTATTTCCTTTAGAAATACTAGAAGCACCTAGTGATTAGAATCAAGGGTATTTATATTATTGTTTTCTTTATCTTCTCTTATTAGAATCAAGGGTATTTATATTATTGTTTTCTTTATCTTCTCTTATTAGAATCAAGGGTATTTATATTATTGTTTTCTTTATCTTCTCTTATTAGAATCAAGGGTATTTATATTATTGTTTTCTTTATCTTCTCTTATTAGAATCAAGGGTATTTATATTATTGTTTTCTTTATCTTCTCTTATTAGAATCAAGGGTATTTATATTATTGTTTTCTTTATCTTCTCTTATTAGAATCAAGGGTATTTATATTATTGTTTTCTTTATCTTCTCTTATTAGAATCAAGGGTATTTATATTATTGTTTTCTTTATCTTCTCTTATTAGAATCAAGGGTATTTATATTATTGTTTTCTTTATCTTCTCTTATTAGAATCAAGGGTATTTATATTATTGTTTTCTTTATCTTCTCTTATTAGAATCAAGGGTATTTATATTATTGTTTTCTTTATCTTCTCTTATTAGAATCAAGGGTATTTATATTATTGTTTTCTTTATCTTCTCTTATTAGAATCAAGGGTATTTATATTATTGTTTTCTTTATCTTCTCTTATTAGAATCAAGGGTATTTATATTATTGTTTTCTTTATCTTCTCTTATTAGAATCAAGGGTATTTATATTATTGTTTTCTTTATCTTCTCTTATTAGAATCAAGGGTATTTATATTATTGTTTTCTTTATCTTCTCTTATTAGAATCAAGGGTATTTATATTATTGTTTTCTTTATCTTCTCTTATTAGAATCAAGGGTATTTATATTATTGTTTTCTTTATTTTCTCTTATTAGAATCAAGGGTATTTATATTATTGTTTTCTTTATCTTCTCTTATTAGAATCAAGGGTATTTATATTATTGTTTTCTTTATCTTCTCTTATTAGAATCAAGGGTATTTATATTATTGTTTTCTTTATCTTCTCTTATTAGAATCAAGGGTATTTATATTATTGTTTTCTTTATCTTCTCTTATTAGAATCAAGGGTATTTATATTATTGTTTTCTTTATCTTCTCTTATTAGAATCAAGGGTATTTATATTATTGTTTTCTTTATCTTCTCTTATTAGAATCAAGGGTATTTATATTATTGTTTTCTTTATCTTCTCTTATTAGAATCAAGGGTATTTATATTATTGTTTTCTTTATCTTCTCTTATTAGAATCAAGGGTATTTATATTATTGTTTTCTTTATCTTCTCTTATTAGAATCAAGGGTATTTATATTATTGTTTTCTTTATCTTCTCTTATTAGAATCAAGGGTATTTATATTATTGTTTTCTTTATCTTCTCTTATTAGAATCAAGGGTATTTATATTATTGTTTTCTTTATCTTCTCTTATTAGAATCAAGGGTATTTATATTATTGTTTTCTTTATCTTCTCTTATTAGAATCAAGGGTATTTATATTATTGTTTTCTTTATCTTCTCTTATTAGAATCAAGGGTAAATAATTCTTATTTATGTTCCCTTTGTAATCCCATTAATATACCGTTTGATGGCTTTCATATGTAAGTATTAGCACATAGTACACCACTTTACTGTTGGCATTAGATACTTCTTTCTATTTTGTCAAGCGCGTTGTCTTTTTATTGCTAAACAATCAATTTGACGCCACTATTTTGACAAAAGACCAATTACCTACACAGATTTTGCCATTACAGTAAAGTTATCTGCAAAGATCACAATACATCAAGTTAATGGTAAAGTTTCTCATGTTGTCGTAAACTTTTACTTTTGTTTAATTAAATTTTTCACTAACTCGGCTCAGCTATTGTCTACGATGACAATCACATGACATTATGTACTTTCAACTCTGTTATCTAATAACTGCTTTGTAGGGTTGGGATCATTCAATTATGGAGATTTGTAGCTGTTACGGGTTGTATAAATGACTGTAACATGGTGTAGGTAATAATTACATGTTTTATGAGCATCGAAATTTGATAATTTCTAACGCAATTTTTTAAGAAAACGAAAGGTTTTTAGTTACATAATTTCATGATTGCCTACCATAGAAGTTTTATACTTTGATTACAGAGTAATATCTTATAATATTTTTCAATTATGTATAAAAAGAAGCTATTGATCACCCATCTTATATATACGTTTATCTATACTAATATTATAAAGCTGAAGAGTTTGTTAGTATGTTTGTTTGTTTGAACGCGCTAATCTCAGGAACTACTGGTGCGAAGTGAAAAACTATTTTTGTGTCGAATAGACCATTTATCGAGAAAGGCTTTAGGCTACATAACATCACGCTGCAACTAATAGGAGCGGAGAAACAATGGAAAATATGAAAAAAAAAACGGGGAAAATTATTCATCTTTGAGGGCTTCCGTTGCGTGCGCTGCGAAAACGGTTCAAAATTCAAAGAAATAATGCTCAAAATAACTTCCATGCGGACGAAGTCGCAGGCACAGCTAGTAAAATATAATCATTGCATGAGGAATTTTATTGCCACGGTTATTAAAATTAGGTATAATGTAAATTTTTATTAACAGTGTAAAATTTATGTTAACTTTTCCAAGTGTTGGCTAACCCTAGCTGCAATGATTGTGGATAGCAAACGTGAGACGTGTTTGGTATGAATATTAGTATTAGCGGATGTATTTACTGCTTGTTCTTGTCGCTTTCATAACATAACAATACCCTAGCTGCTATATTTATAAACAATTTTATAACTCAATAGACAACGGGGAAGTCATAAGTAAAACATTACTTCTATTGCGTCAATATTCGAGAACCAGGTCGGAGCGATACTGCAATATGTTAAACTGAAAAGTCATCGTCATTTACCGCAATTAGTTTAAATCGTAATTTGATTTCATCAAACGTTACGACTACAATGCAATAGAGCGTATGCATCTGTTATATCAAATGATGCCAATAACATCTCAATTGACATTTGCTGAGTTCGGTTCGAACAGAAGTATGAGAAGCGAGATCGGCAGTTGGGTAACTGCGGTGAAACAGCACAATCCAGCGGTTTACTAATCATAGAAAATACATAAGAAATATTGCAAGCAGCTGCTAAATTACACCTGCCAACAATGACGAGATTACCGAGCAAATTATGCATGCAACATTGCTCAAGCTATTTAAGAGAGATGTTCCCGTTTTCACGATAATTTGATGTGATAAAGTGTAGATATGGCGTGCGACGTGGCATGCGATGATCCATATTGATCGCGCATGTTATTCGTTGTAACAAGCTTTTTGTCGTAGCAGCGATATCGCTAAATAAACTACGGTATTATGTCTGGTGGTTACAGAAGAAAGTAAGAGGCTGCGTGAGAAATCGACATAACAATGACCCACCCATACAATATACGAGATGAAATCAGTACGTATGAACGAGTAATGACGCTACATACTCGAACAAATTGCGGCAAATAATTTAACAGAAACTCTTGATTAAGACCGTTCTTCATTTACAATAGCACTTACGTAAAGGCATTGTAAACGATCTCAGCTAGATGGCACTATCAATAATAATATGCTAAACAAAAAATATAAATATGCAAATAGTATTGTTTTCGTCGCGTCTTCAACTCTAAAGCAGATGCGGTTATGCAATGTCGGTAATTTGTCAGCCTTTTACTAAATAGTTATACAACACATAATTTAGCGTAGTATTGCTAGAAAACGAAGATCGACAGAAATGCCTACGCGCAAGAAGCGTGAAAATTTGAATTCTGTTTGTCACGAAGCGACAACGCGGAACTTGCGCTGTTAGTAGACATTTTGTGGGCTTGAAGGAAATGTATGTGGCACAAAAACTGTCGTTCACCAGGAAATAGCAGATTATTAGATCCGAAAAAAATGTTTGTTGCGGTCAATTATTTTTGCTTTATGAGCTGGTGAATTTTGTTGACGTAACTTAGAAATTAGAACTACTACTGTCCAAATGAAGCAACTTTACAATATTTAGCAAAGTCACAGTCCTATTATTGAGCAATAAAACCAAATCTTGACAATACTTGGCAAGGTCATTGGCCCCATAAGTTATGTTTGTATATATCTATCTACTGACTTCAATGACAGAGCTTTTTCCAAAGGTATGGTAATAGTAGTGAAATCGATTATGTTATGCATCATATAAGTGAAACCGATATTTTTTCACCGTGATAGTGCAGGAGAAATGCTCCAGTTACCCATATTAGCATGTCAATACTCAGCGCTGAGTTGCGTGATTGAACGTAGCGATGTAAGACAGAGATCAAGATTCACCACATACAAGTTTAACATACATCATAAAGAAACGAAATATATGAAACTTAATAATTTTTGTATCAGCTTCTACAACACGAGAGATCATTTGCTCGACATGATATCTTTTGAATTCAAAACGCCCTATTGTAAATTTCATTATTAATTAGTGTTAATGTCAAACTTGTGTGTGCAATAAGCATTTTACTTATTTATTTTCATTTGTCCTTTTCTAGTTTTCATTTCAAACAATCAATTTTTTTTTAATATAATTTTAAATCTTTACCTATATTTTGAAAGTAGTTTGGTTGTTTACGTTGATCGTTACGTTCAACACGTTAGTTTTAGAGAATTTAGTTTAGAACACCAGATTGGCAATTCAGGAGGGTTTTTATAAAGTATGTGAGACACTTAAATACGTGGTCACAAAAACCAAACCCGCACAAGGGTCCCTTGTGCGGGTTTGGTGTGGATGAAGGTAACGCATTCCAGTACCGGAAGGAATCACATACGATACTGTTGTACATTACAATTACCTACACCAGTAGTAAGTATAAGTAAGTAACAATAAATTGATCGGTAAATGATTGTGAGTGGCGCATACCGCGGGGCAGGCGGCGCGTGCGCACATTCCTTTTCACAAACAATCTCGTGTTTCTCGTGGAAACGAGACGATTTACTAGTTAGCGTTTACTTAGTGTGTAATATTAACTTGTATTGACACTAAATAATGGGCTTCTGCTTAAGTTTGGTTAAGTGATAGTACCTACGCCAGGACTAGATTTACTTCTTTACCAACACCTTATAATAATAATAATAATGAGGCGTAACTGGCGGGTGCCGTTCCTCATACAATAGACCAGTTTAATTAAGTCAATGAACAACTCAACACAATAGCCTGTAACATTAATACCATTTCTGCAATAGTTATTTTATATACCTAACATCCTCTTTCTGTAATTTTGTACTTAATTTTAAGTAAAGTATTGTAAAAGGCCTCTCAGTGTTGGCTACGTCCCCACTGATGCCTTAAAAATACCGGGCGTAAGGCCCGAGAGTCTGTGAAGGAATTAAAAATAATTAATAATAATAATTTTTACTTAATTTTAAGTACCTATAATATTGTAAAAGGCCTCTCAGTGTTGGCTACGGCCCCACTGATGCCTTAAAAATACCGGGCGTAAGGCCCGAGAATCTGTGAAGGAATTAAAGAAAATAATAATAATAATATGTCTTTATTGCACACCAACATGAAAGAAATACATGAAAGGATAAATTTATGATGACGTACATATGGGCGGCCTTATCGCCTTAAGCGATTTCTTCCAGGCAACCTTTGGATGGACACGATTAGCTGAGAAGAAAAGGGTCAGAGGTGAAATTAAAATCAAATCAAATCAAAATACTTTTATTACGGATAACTTATAGACTCATATGGTGAGTTGGGTATGTAAGTATACATACATACAGTAAAATCATGCTATAAGTATAGGTACATCAACCAATACATAGTAATTATTATCTTATACCTTATTAAATTATCCTATATCTAAGCTTATGCCTGAAAATTACCCCACTAGTAAATTCTATAGAAAAATACATAAAATAAGCTAGAAAAAGGTTGAGAACTTTAAACGACTTGTAGCTAAATTGATGGCAGTCTTCGACTATAGTTCAATCCAAGTTCTTAGGTTTTTTGGCAACGTAATTTGCGAACCAGCTTATCCAATGTTTATGCATATGAGTAAAAGTCGTCATTTTACCCAAATAAATTAAAGTGAAGAAAGACTATATTCCAAACAGTCATCTTAACTCTATAAAAGTATCAAAACCAGCCTGGGAATAGCAAATACATATTTCGAAAAAACAATTTCCATTTGAGAGAGAAACTTACTTAATGACCTAGATGAGTCTAGATTCCGCAAGTAATGGGAATGTCGCCAGACCCAGACCAAACGACTAGACAAACCTGATGAGCACTAGATTTATTGCCAACAAAATTAACTCAACCAAAACGAATCTTACAAAACGACGAAAACAAACGCGAATTCGTTCCTCTTTATGATCAGAATGAAAAAAAAGTATTTAAGTAAAATTGGCGCCAATAAATACATTACAAAATTTAAGATAGTACATAACATAACAATGTTACTCATTAGCTTTGAAAATGTCCTAAAAAGTAGATTAAAGCCACATTATATATTTAAATACATCTGTGAAAATTAGAAATTTCGTTTGAAAGCATCATTAAAGCCAATGGCAATTAATTCCGTGACTAAATAGGTGCTTTATTTGCAGAAATCTAGCAGCTCTAGAACATGCAAATTTGCCAAATGGAATTATGCAACATGCAAATAACAACAGCGATATCCGGAATTAAAAAACGATGTTAATACGCTCTACCGACTTTATCGTTTACTGTCATCTCTTTATTATATCGTTAAAGTATATTTGGCAAAGAAATGTTAAAAGAGAAATAATGTTTATAGCAGAAGGCAGCGTCGCCGCGGCGGTCCGCGACCATTCTGAGCCATCAAGTCTCCGCGAACCAACGTGTGCGCAAAACACTTTCACAAATCGAAGAAAACAAACACGCGGGAAATATAATCCCCAAAACAGTTCAACCAAAAAAAGAACAATACGTTACACCGATTGTTTACCAACAAACATGATGTAATATTCAAAACAAACCGACCAATAGTTTACGTGGAAAGCCAAAAACATAGATCGATCGAGCATTGTCATCCGCGCAGTGATTTCTTCGCTTCTTTTTCTTTCTTACCTTCTACGTCTTTCAACTAGTCTTTTTACCGAGTGCTTTAGAAACGTGTGAACTTTCCGACGTTCTTGTGAATTTTACTTCTTGTGTAGTGTTTTAGTGGAATTTTGAGATAGTATCAGTTATAATATGGGTAAAATTTGGAGAGTCACAATGGTATTGTTAAGCACGCTCGCTGCTTTGGTGATAATCGTGCATTCTGCAGAGGAGGAGTATGAAGCCCAGTACGCAAATAGAAGAGAACTGAGAGCGAGGAATTCGGATTCAGGAACGCCACGGATTTATGAACAGGTAACATTTTTTCCATAAGATAAAAAATAGACGTATAAAAATTTGTTTTCTAAAACATTTCTCTTTTCATTTGAATTTCAATATACATATGAGTATTTTTTTGAAATCTCTCAGGTCAAGATCTTTTTGTTATTCTTTAAATAAATTCGCAATGTTTAGAATTAAGTTAAATTTCAAAAGGAAAGCATTCAACTACAACTAGGAAAACTTTACATGTCAATCATATATATTCTTTATTATTTGTATAGGTTTACATACATAAACTAATCACATACCACTTGTGTTATGTATATCTACAGCTAATTAGCTATGAAAACATAGCCATACAAAAACTGCAAAGTGCACTAGTTAGCAGGAAATTGTTTTGAATTCGCGCCACTTTATTCGTTTTTTGCAGCGAGTTTCATAACAATGGTAGTTTTCCTTTCGTTTGGTGGCTTCTATTTGTATTTAGCTTACTTTACGAAGCAAACATACTCATGTAAATTGGGGCATTTACTGAAAAAGTTTAGCTGGAGTTTAAAAACAGGTTAATTAAAATTTTACTAATATTCCAAACATTACCGGATAAATACCGGGTATTATGGTTGACAACATAGGTTAATAAATAAATGAATATCTCAGGACTTGTCACAAAGCGACATTGTAAGCAATAAATCATTGTTTTCTTATGATTTTCTAAATCCGGTCCTTCCTCATAGTTTTTAGAGTTAACATTCAATAATTAATGTATGTTAAGACAATGATGTATCTATTCAATGCAATATTTATAAACTATGACATTGTTTTTACATAGCTATCAGGTTGAAACAATCGATTAAGTACAATAATATGACTTAGTCGGTGCCGAGTATATAAACAAAATACATAATATGTAGTAGTATATCTACTACTATAGTTTGCTTATATAGTAATTAATTTTATGTACATGTACAGTACATACTACTAAACGATTCTATTCAATAGGTGATGTTAAACAAATCAAATATAATAATAGAAGTAATAGAGGTGCTATTACTTCTATTATTATATTTGCGTCAATAATTAAAGTTTGTAATACCGGACAATAAATGTAGGTATTTTATTTCATTTAAAAAAAACACTTCATTTCAGTATTTGTTATTCGACTAGCACAAGGCCAGAGGTTTCACGAAATTTATTGTTACCCGTTATTATTATGTCATTTTTTTGTATTTTAGTTGGTTTTTTGAGACCCACAACCGCGTACAAAATAGTAATAATAATACTTCAGGACTGACATGTTTTTTTTTCTATTGTCTTAAAAATCATTAGCCCAAATAACTCTATATTGATAAACACGGTAGAATTTTAACAGACTATAAATTGGTTGATTCGATTCACAACTGTTCATATTTCGGAAAAAGCTTCATATTATCTTACACGTTGGTTTACATTGGGTCAACTGTCCTCGAGACCTAGAACCAGTTAATATGACAGGAAGTCCAAGCGTCCATTCCGGTATGGAAACTGGTCTAGAAAACAGGGGGTGGGCCGCGCCAAGTGGAGCGGGAAGTGGTTGGAGTCGTGTAATTAGACAAATGATACACACGATGAGACCGTGGATGATATAAGCCGGAGATGTCTAAGTAGAGCTTTTTTTTAATGGCGCACCTGAGGCTGTAAAGCGATAGACTTAGCTTATTTTGTACTCTATTATGCAAATATGTAATTCACTTTAAATTAGTCTATCTTGTTATCTCGTTTTAACGTGATGTGGGAGTGGATGCACTTGCGCTACAGGCTCTTATGAGACCTACTGCAAGGTGCAAACACAACACAGGTACGTATAATTAAACTTCTTGTATCTTTAAGACATATTTATTGTAGCTAAGTACCTAGATGTAATATTGTTTTGGCCCAATAAAAAGCTTTTGTATATTGTTTGTATTTTAACAAGTGGATGTGTTTTTACTATCGTTGTTGTGTACCATTACATGTATCGTTATTGGTGTACAATAAAGTATTTTGATTTGGTTTAAAGTGTAATTGTACCTACGAGAGCGAGACATATCTTTTCTGCTCTGCTCAACAGACTTTACCTACCATATTCTCTTTTTATTAATCGTTTCGTCAACCATTGTCTTTCGCAGACCAATCAGTCATATCAAAAAGCATAAATACATGTACGAGACATGTATCGCATGTTACAAGTAAAATAATAAACGGGTTTTTTATCCAAATAAAAAAGTAACTAACTATAGTCTTATACATTATATACAATATTGACTTGTATATGATAATATATACCTCATGATGATGATTTTATCAGATATATTTGGCATACATACATACATACATATGTGTTGAGTAATTTTCACCCTAATGATGCTTCTATTAGGAATGTATCGTTAAATCCGACATTTAGTCGCTGCACGATGGCAAACATGCAAGGAACAAGCAACATTCAAAGTGTTTCATGCGAGCTGGAAAAGTGGGTCATAATTGGAATTAATTAATTCAAATGAAGAACTACTAATTAGTGAAGATTTGATTTGCATAGCGTTCTTAACTACACCTTGTTTTTAATTCATGATATGAAAGAATATAAATTTGAAGTTTCATCTAATTTTCCTCACATCAATGTTGGATTGTTCCTTGCACGCTACGACATATTAGCTATTTTCAAAATCCGTTCAACAATCGCTGTTGATAATTATTATTTATTAAACTGGTGCGTCAGTATCCGTAGGTATAGTATATAGTATGTTAGGTATGTATGTACATATAATATGAAAGTAAATAGATCTATACATTCGTTACAACTACTAAATCAGACTATTACTCTTGGTATTCACCATAAAATTTGCATTATTAATGCAACTTTCCAATTTCTACAATATTGGAGACACATGAAATGAACTCCATTTAATATTTATCAGGACATTTCGTAAATATAAATTACTTAAATTAACATATTTTTAATTTATTTGTATTGCTTTTCAAACGCGAGTTCTTACACAAAATTTTATTTACATACAAAATTTGAAGCTAAAATTTGACTATAACACTCTTATGCATAATCTTCTTAATTAAAACCATCCATCATGTAAATTCGTATGACTTGTACCATTTACCCAATTACTAACAAACTATTACTTCCATATTATTTAATCGCCAGTATTGCGTATAACGACCTTCATTTCCATAAGCTGGCATCACATGTAGAAGACGCCTCATTCAGTCGAAAAAAAATCTGACACATATGTATGCATACCATTAAAAAAAACAGTGCCTTACAATACAACTAAATGTTTATTGGTCCAGATGCTTGGTAGGACTAGGTACTTGTCGTCCTGTAGGACTTAGAATATATGATATAGGTACTTCACCAGAAAAACACAGAGAGGAGCCTTTGAAATCGTCAGCTTATCAACATTTTCACAAATCTAGAGGAAAATCAGTAGTATAACTATAGAATGCTATATTTTATACGATTTTTAAGCTTAAGTATATCTGTTATTTTGCATTAAAATAGTAATTATGGGGCCAATTTGTAGCCACGCATTTTCCTCAAAGTCCCGATTATAGTTAGATATCTACTAGTTATGTTGTCTCATCCATAATCCGTAGCTGGAGGTACAGTAATAACGTCCCAAACCGGTATGGAACGTACTTTCCATTTTCCCCACTGTTATGCCATCGGTACAGTATCAACTTTCTTCGATGAGATAACTTAATTATATTCAAATTATGTGTTTGTTTAATGAGACGACAGCATAATTATATCGAACGAATAAATTATGGCTTTCGCGTTCGCGTACCAGGGCGTAGCAGGGGGATAGAGAAAGCTGTGGATGATGATGATTTATATGTATATTATGTTCGCTGATATTGACTTTGGATTATTACTTCCGATTGAATTAATAGATGTTAAATGCGATTTGCTCGCATTTTTTCGGTATAGTAAATTAGTAACGTACGGAAATTCTAACACTAGACTTTTATAATCACATAAAAAAAATATGGCCTTTATATCACAGTCTGAAAATTAAACTAATAAAAACACATGTTTTTATGTCTGTTCAAGTGTAATTTAGTACTTATGAATCTGCAATGAACACACACAAAACATGTAGTTGTATGAAGCTATGAGGAGAATAAATAAATTGGTTTGGTTTTTGACAGCACGTAATTTATGTAAGAGTTCAGCAAAAGGTGAATTTGAACCGGTATATAGGTAATGTATACTTCAAACTCAGCTTGGTATTTGAGCAAGCAACATTAATCTTTAACCATATTAGATGTTTCAACCACAAGTTAGATAATACACAAATTATGGGCAAAGGTTTCAGTTCCGGTTTACTGCTAACTATATTACATAAGTGTAAATACGTTAACTAGGCAATAAATCATACTTTAAAAAGCCCGCGTCAGTTTAAAATATTTAGGAAATTAATGTCAACCGCTAATCTACCGTGTGGGCATCAAAGCACTTTCTACGCGCATTTTCCAGAGAATCATACACAACATATATTAGACCTTATGTCTTCAATGTTAAGACTGATATTACATAAACACGCAAGCAAAGAAAACATCGATTCGCTCGTATGTGAGTAATTACAAGAATGCTATGTTTACTTATTCCGAGTATATCTACATTATCGGGTATCTTTTATGTAAAAAAACAAGTCTTTGAGAAAGTAATGTAAACAGTGCAAGATTTCTACAATTCATCCGATAAAGCAATATTGCAGTTTCATATAGTAATTGAAGACAGTCAAACCGGCAAAATTTCATGGTTTATTGGTATTTCTGCCATGGGGGTAGAAAACTACAGCACTACAAACACATTGCCTAATAATCGACGATGTTTTATCTTTTCAAATCAGGATGTCTGAATCTAATTTGTTCTCATGATAAGTAGAGAATATGATAGCAAACTCAGTGTCTTCATATGGATAATGTAAATCTACTTTGCATTAGAAATTGATTAACTTTAAAACGAAAGCGAATTATTAATGAGCAAAATCGACACGGAACAACAAATTTGGTGTTACTTATAAACTTAATTGGAAATGAGAAAATCACGACCGGCAGGAATCGAACCTGCAACTTCCAGGTATACGCCCAGTCGGTCTAAAGCGTTAGTGCGGGTTTGTTTAACAGTAATTTAGTAAAAAACTAAATCTAATGATGATGATTAAACTATGAACTGATGTTAAAGCAGCTTTAATGTGCACTAATGTAACTGAATTATTAATTGAACACACGCATTTTCTCACGGATTTGCGTATGGGAATGTCTTCTTCTAAGTGAAATTTACATACAATCACCGTACTGTATCTTTCCCCATATCGGGCGTAGTTTAAATTTAAGTACTCTCATCATTACGTAACTTAACATAAAGTTACAAAACAGGTTCAAGATACATTTATTTAGAAGTAGTTGTCGTGTTTACGGCAGAGAAGTGCAGCACTTTTTAAGTCTATTTTCTATTGTGTAATTTCTGTCTTTTGGTGTACATTAAAGTGATATTCTATCTATACTAATAATATTATAAAGCTGAAGAGTTTGTTTGTTTGTTTGTTTGTTTGAACGCGCTAATCTCAGGAACTACTGGTGCGAATTGAAAAATTCTTTTTGTGTTGGATAGACCATTTAAAGAGGAAAGCTTTAGGCTATATAACATCATGCTGCAACTACTAGGAGCGAAGAAACAATGAAAAATGTGGAAAAAACGGGGAAAATTATTCATCTTTGAGAGCTTTCGTTGCGTGCGCCGCGAAAACGGTTCAAGATATCAAAACAATATGTAGGAAAGAATTATTCCTCTTAAAATGATCTAACAAAATGTCCGCAACATTATAATGTCTATTTTTTAAGATAAACTCACTAGAACCAATTTATGATAATAACTATTCCACGCGGACGAAGTTGCTGGCACAGCTATTTCTAAATATTTATGGTCATAAAATCCACCTTGTCTATTTATACAGTCTTCTCACTTGGTAGATATGGTTAGAAACAGCGTCACGGTTACGAAAGTGCCAAGTATGTGCGCAATTATAAAACAGTTAGTCGTATAATTTCTAAATTGCTGTGAATTCTTGCGCCGGCGACAGATATAATAAAGTATGATGATACATTACGTATAGTGCAATTTTACTTTGTAGGTATAGTAAATGTAACTAGAATGTATGTAGTTTTAAGATGTTATAAGATATCTACAATGTAATGATTGTCTACTATGCAGCTTCATCACAAACTTTATTATTGATTTGAACTTGTTTTTTTTTCTAGTAGCTGGCCTGTTTTTTTTGTTTCCTTTATTTGAGATTTTAGGATACCTAAATTGACATTGGACGTAAATGTAAAAACCTTAAAGGATCATCCTTAAAATCATGAGAAACAGGCACAGGTGTATACAACGTAATACAACAGGTATTTCATTACCTACAAACATATGTAGGCCAAATCATAAATTATCAGGTACAAAGCTGAAAATATCTATTATAATTAATGTATTAAATAAAAAATGCTACAAAAACTATACAATTTGAATAATGCGGTAATTTTCTTCATTAGAACACACATTTAACTGTCAGTTAACAAGATTGTGCGATTAATTTATCGTGATTAGCTATTTCTTGCTTTGGTAAACGTTTGCAGCATAATTACGTGTAAATCTAGTAGTTAATTGTAACGTTTATGCTGTTTCAAATGCTTTATTGGCGTATATTGCATACGAAATAGTACCAGAAGATAAGTGTACTAATATGTTTGACGGAATCAATTTTTCAGTTTAAGACAATTTTTCATTACCTAATAGCAGTATATCGTTATTTAAGCTCAGGATTCAAGAATGTTTAAAAATTATATACTTAGTGAAAAAAATTACCATAAATGTTCATCTCTTTGTAAATTATAACAAAAACATGCAGTCAGTATAGTAATTATATCTTATCAAACTGATATTTAGAAATGGGGAATATTAATAACGGTTTTCTTTCTTCTGTTTCAGCCATGGAGAACATTGGAACTAGAACCAGTACAGCCAAGCCAAGCTACAACACCTGACGACATGTGGACGGCCAATTCTTCCGGAGAACCACCCCGGCGTCGACGACCTGGCAGGAAACGAAAGCGGAGACCAGATCCTTCCTCAGAAGAAATGATACCCATCGCAAGGTACGGCTTCGCTGAAGAAACCAGACCCTACATCGAAGTAGACGAACGAATGAGCGAAGACGAACCGAAAAGGAGAAGGAAAAAGCAAGACTCTAGAGTCGGCACATGGGACACTCAAGTAGAGGACGAAAGACCGATACGAAAACGAGGTCTAAGACGGAAACGTCCTTCCGTCGAGACTTGGCCTACTTTCAGCGAGTTCAGCGAATTCCGGCCTGAAGAATCTAGAGAAAAACCTAAGGAACACACAGAAGAATCAATTCCAATGCGTGTCATGGCGATTGACTACGGACAAACTGAAAGCAAAAGGCCTCGATTATCAGCCGCACAATACGCACAACCTTTCGCAGAAAATCTGGGCACAATAGTAAACGAAAAACCAAAAATCAAAAGACTTAAAGAACATTATAATGAAACAGCGATTCGAACACAAACTGATATCAGAGATGATGCTTATCCCACCATAACGGAGGAAAACATATCTGAGTTTTCAGGAGAAGAAATGAATCCAATATTTTCACCGAACGTTAATAATGAAAACAGCATCAACAATGTGCAGAAAAAGGCCCGTTCAAAGGCACCAGACTATTTTAAAAACATAGTCAAAGCTCAGGTATGTAATCCATCAAATTTAATATAATTGACTTAAAAGTTTAACATAATAATAGTACTGTAGATTTAAAGAAAGTAAACTTGTAATGCTTATTTTATAGTACAAGTGGGTTGCACCAAGGATACACAAACAAATAACTTGGTCTCTAGCCATCCCATCGAATAATATTGACATGGGTGGATATTACTATCAATTATTGGACAAATCTAGAGATAAACGACGACGAACGAAAATTAAAAGCATTTGCGAGTTTGATGAAACCGGTACACAGTATTTTATTGAAAACCAAAAAATTATGGGATATAACGATTTCTAATAACTAAACATGTAGTATTAGATGTTTTAACTATACGTAACTTGAGTAAATAACAATTGAAAATAACAGATAGATTAATCTAGTTGTAAGTCCGATAAAACTCTCTCCAACTGTGGTAACATTATTTAGAAATATAAAAAGCACTACAGAAACACTAATTGTATTGTTTTCCTACATTTCAGATGATTCGAGATGCTCAGAGAAATGGGCCGATAGACCCATTAACATTAAAGGAAATATTGAAAAAATCGAATGGTTCTAGTTTGAGCGAAATATTACAACAAAATAATCTAACACTAACCGATTTACTTCACGGAAAAGAAGAGGTTTTGTCAGTATTACATCCAGAAGGTTCGCAAATGACAACCGACTCTACGGAAAATATACAAATATCTGAACAGAGCACGGAAGTGATAGAAAAAGAAGATGACAAAGTAATGCAAAACTCAGAAACTAAATATACAGTAACTACTCTGAAAGATTATGAATCTACTACGTACCGGAATCTTCCAGAAGAAATAGTAACTGAAGTATACAATGTGCAAACAACTTCCGAGACACCAAAAGTAGAAGAAGCTTCACCACGCCCGAACGTACGAAAATTCCCAACAGCTACACGTAGAAAACAGCGGATCAGACCTATGATGAACACAACATACAAAAGCCAATTAAGTAGAGACATGATAGCTTTGAATGCTAGAAAATATTTCAATAACAGAAGAAAAAATAATCAAGAATGGAGAGAGCTCGCCCCGTTGATGAAAAAGAATATGACAACTGAACGTGTAAAGAAAGTAGAAATTGAAACTACAACCGCTAATTATACCGTAGAAGACACCACTACAATTCAAGAGTTTGAGAATTGTAATAAAACGGAATCAGAGAATGAGCCAACTAAACCTAGCGAAAGTTTGGAAGATATTGAAGTCATTACCACCAAAGAAAAAAATGTAGATGTCGCTGCGAATTCTGATATTGTGCAAAGAGTAATTAACGTTACCGAGACACCGATAATACAATCAACTACAGCACCAGTTAATGCCTCGAGTTTGAGACGACAAGCATTCAACAACAGGTTAAAGAAAAAGAGGCTTAGGCAGAAAAACTTAACTACTGAACCACCACAAGATGATATTATTTTGGATCTTTTTGGGATTCCTAACTTAGTATCATCTTCTGAATTTATTGCCCAAACAGCTCGGCCACCATCAACTCAAACTGAAGAACCACCAACACCAAAGAGCGATTTGGATGACGTCACGTTGGACGACTTTATCACTACTGAATTGCCTCGCCGCAGAGAAAATAGAAAGAAGGCTGCTAAAAAATCTTCACATCGTACAACTAGCACTACCACACCACATTCAGTTTACCTAGCCGAGTCCACTGAGGAAACTGCCAAATTTGAAATAGAAGAAATATTCAATGATACGCAGAGTAAGTATTGGTATAAAATAATCTTGCAATGTTTATTGTTATTAGAAAACTCTAAATTTCTCTAATCAGATGATATTTTTATTTTAGCGAGCATGAAATTGGCCAGAATATTGAAGGAGAGAAACATGACACTTAGCGAATTGGTAGAGCATAGAGAGCGGGGTTCTAGCCACGTTCATTTGGCTGACATATTCCATAACGCTTCTAAAGAGCCTCATCCGCCGGAGCCATTCCTGTCTAAGTCACTGATAGAGCCCATCTCTAAAGAAACGTATCCCCTTAGAGCGCTATTAGACGCAAACAACCACGATACTACAACGCGACCAACTGATCCTGTAACAATACAACCTGAAGTCAGTATCCCCGTGATAATGAACTTCGGCAGCAACGTAAACGAGAACGCAGAAAACATGGGGATCATGTCGCTGTTCCATAATATAACGAGAAATGATACGACGCATATCAAACCTAATTTGAATAAAGATTCCCAAGGCACACTCTATGAGAGCTCCATAACAGTGGTCAATACAACTGACGGCCGAGATGAAAACAACACTGTAAGGGAGAGTCGAGTTCTTCACGTAATCAATGATAATCAGGACGACATCGTGAGTTGGAATGAAATATTCTCCCTGATGAGAAGGAACTACGAAAATCAAACAGAAGACTTATACAAAGCACCTACAGATGGTAAGATATCACATTTTTGTCTTCGTTTTGTAAGAAATCACAATACCAATAATTCCCACCTTTTTTCAGGATTAATACCAGCTGAAAAGATTAAGAAGCCAACATTGGAAGAGGATTCAGACGGGGACGGTGTCATAGTGTTAGAAGATCTGCAACACCTGAAGGATTTCGATAGCAACATCGCATCTGAATCCACGGAAAACTTGGATTTCAATACGTATCAGAGAGCGGAAGGGTTCACGACTAGAGCTCCAAGTCTATTAGACAAGATCCCGAGTCAAACTCGATCAGTGACGGTAGCAACTGCCAGCATCGCTGGGTTGGCCATGGTACTCTTCTTGCTTACATATATGGGCTACAGATGGCAGCAGCAGAGAACAAATACAAGAAAGAAAAGCTTCCACGAAGACCGTGTCCCTTCGCCCGTATTCGAGAACAGGAAAGGTAACAAAAACAACAGCAGCAGTAGAAGTATCAGCCCAATGCTCACCTCCAATATTTACACACTAAACACTTTAGATTCCAGAAATGGGAAGGAATCTCCGGATTACATGTGGGATTCGTTACGAAAGCCCTTTCAGTGAATTAAAAAGCAATAAAGTTCGTTCGGTAAGAAAATGATCGCGAGTATTGTGAAACTCTATACAATTGACTGGTATTTTTGTAATATCCTTGGTTTTAATACCGATTTTTTTAAAAAAACTTACTTTTTTAAACATAGTTTAGCTCTGTATAGGAAAAGTCTATGGACTAAGCAAAGTTGTTTAAATATAAGTTTTGCCAGTGACCTGATTTTACTAGCTATATGGAAGTGTACGTAAATATAATTTTATCTACTAGTGTTATTTATGTAAGTAGTATATAGGCCGCATTTTTTTACCTTACCTTCTCTATAAGTATTGGTTACCCCAGTATTATGTGGCAAAGTGCAATCACAGTAATTTATCTCTTAGCCTGTTAGAAATATAATGACAATGAGAAATATTGTTCCTGTTTTCTTTCATTTAGGTCTTTTTATTAATATCACGCCATTACCTTGCTTTAGGAAATTTATGAAAAGGTTCTTAACAAAACTTGTTGTGATGAATTAAGCCAGTGCAAAAATTTGCATTAATAAGTTACTAGTACTTAATGAAGTTTTAATTTTATCGGTCTTCAAGTAGAGTTAGTAGAGAGTGAATCAGTTTCTTCTAGGCAAGCGCGCTAGATCGTAGATTATAACGTGGCTTATCATCAGACGAGTTGTAGTCAAGCGTGAGCATTTGTAGTTAAAAAAAAACTTGGAACTCTTGGTCTTTTTTTTATTAATTTTATGGCGTCTGCTACCAATCTACCCGATTTGGAAGAATAGATACTGGTTTGTATAGAGCCACCTGGCAATATTCAATTGGTATGACTGGTTGTCAGCTACAAACTATTCAATGCATACATAGATTTACTAAGTTACCTGTAATTATCAAAAGTGAATATGTCCTGCAGTTTCTTGAGCACCGGTATGTCGAGTGTGTGTATCTTGTTGTAGAAGTACGCATACTGTCTCGCGATGCTCCGGAACAACTTCAGTGAAGACTCAAACACTGGTGATGGCTGGAATTCGGACACAAAAAAATATTAGGCAAGGTTAACAAGTAGCTCTAATATATTGCAACACTAACTGTACTATTGTAAGACACAGATAGTAAAAAAAAATGTGCCTTATAACAAACAAAGGTCCTGGGTCTGGCCTAGATCGCCTACGACGCTTCTGGGGTTCTCACTGTGTCATGATCCCAGCCCAACGTTCGGGGTCTTTACAAATTATAATATCAGTGTGATAATGTTATCTGATAAAATAAGTTGGTTGATTCTTACCCTTAGTTCAGCCAGTTCCTCAGCACTGAAGAACAATATGGTGGAGTATTTCTCAGGCAAGCTGTCAATGTACGGCTTCCAAAACGAATCTGGAAATGTTGTAAGTATTCATGTTAATTTCCAATAAAGATAAATTAAAGAGGTTTCAACGAAGGCATAATTTTATAGCAGCCTGAACTTAATTTCAAGATTATAATATAAGATACAAATTCGATGTGAATTACCCACAAGACACTGAGTTAGTTTATCACAATGTCTCTGACATCCATTGTCGGAGGAAGTATACACGGAACAAAAAAAACACATGCACATAAGTGTGTTAAAACGTTACTTACATCTATTAAAAAACAATACTCAAATATAAGTCTTGCTAAAGCCTCAAAATATAAAAATGGAATGCCGCTGTTTGGTCATCCATCCAAGTACTGACCACTTAACATTGGTAATTGGCTGATCCGCTAGCTATGCTATGGTAGAATGAATTCTAATAATAATTCAGTTTCCCATAATTTGTGAGATATTTACAGAACTCTCATATTATCATGATAAACAATGCAAGTGTGATGAGGTCAGTTGCAAGCCATTTCGCACTAGGTATTTTTATCATTAAATAGACAGTAGTTACTTGTTTATAACTAATCTATTTATTTAATATTTTTTGCAATTATATTGCTGTACTTGCATTCATAATTATTTTTATAACATTATCAAGTTTCATATAAAATGTATTGTAACTTCTTTGCTTGTGAGTACTAAGTGTAGAAATTATTTATTGATCTTATTATAAGCTGCTAAAGAAGTATAAAAATGTGGCTAAAATTATGTGCATCAGATCAGAGATCAGAAGGATCAGAGCACAAATTCCGTGAGAGAGTTACAACCCCTCAGCAGGGGTAGGTAACTTCAACCAAAAATGTGTCACACAATTGATCATACTTTACTGTGCCCTCCACTTGCTGAGTGTTTGAAACAGGAAGATAGGATTCTGTTGTAATCTGTATTTTGTACCCTCAGTATTGGTAAATAGGTATACAATTTGAGGAAAAAAACTATGTCACTATAATAATAGTTCTAACAAGTTGTATACTTGTTTCTTTCCTTTTAGTTACAGCACCACCCAAATAAAGCAAGTGCTTAGGAAACGAGCTAAGTTTATATTTTTAAACTTAGTTAATATTTTTACTATTTACCTGGATTACTCTTCTCAAGTAACAGAAACAGTGCCAGTGTGATATTTGGCATGTTCTGCAACAATGGGTCTACAGTTATAAATGCAGAAAGTTCAGAATCCTTTGCATTTTTCTCAGTCATCATAACTTTGGCAGGTACTGTTAGAATCAAGGAGCCTTCCGTGAAGTCTTTGGTTGCCTTCAGACCAAGTTCATAGCCTTCAAACTCTGCTATTTCAATACCTGGAATCATGGGAACAGAAAATATGTATCAATATTTTATGTTATCAGCTTGCTTGGTAATATCAAGGAACAATAACATTTTTCCTACTTCTTGTCTTTCTCAATTCATGTTGGAAATCAAATTTGGATTATAATATGTTGGATGTAGGTACAGTTTGATGATTCTATAAGTTGATTCAATGACTAATAAGTAGGTAACATGAGTAGGTAATACAGATAACAAGCACATTTTAATTGTATTTGGTAAAGAAAAACACTTCATACCTTCAAACTTTACTTCATTTTCATTTAGCCATTTCAAATAATTATCAATACTATTTTGTCGGTACCTTTGACTACTTTTAACCTGTGGATATTCCAAGTTGATGATCTCTTTGAGAATTGCGTCAATTTCTAAATGGTGCTCCCAACTTTTAGCCACATTAGTTGTAGCTTGGAAGACGCTGGTCAATCTTAACACTTTATCCACAAGAATAACCAATTCTTTTCGTTTTTGCAGAACAAATTTGTTGTTTTCCTTTCCTGAGGATTTCTTGGAAGTTTGTTTCGATTGTGATTTACGACCCATTTTGAAACTAGCAACAAAACCTTCACACTGCAATATAATGAAACGATACTATTATTTCTTATTGTAAGCCTAAGCCAGAGAAAGTAACTGTAATTTAATCTAAAACGTGGGAAAAGTTAAAAATAGGTCTCCAGAATTTGAAATGTTTTGATTTTGTTGGAGTAGGGAAGGAAAATGAAAGTTCTGCATCTTTTTGACAGATGACATTGACAGACTACATGGAACTGACTGTAACGTGTCATATCGTGTGTCGATAAATGCAAAGATGAATGTTTGCAATGTGCAAAGCCATAAAAATACGCAAGCCGCGAAAATAGCGCGGGATTTTTAAACTTAAGTAGAGTAAAATATAAAGTTTTTTTTGTTTTTATGAATATAAATATCTGAGCATTATCAGATACTTCCATCAAAAATATTTAAAAGACTTTCTGAACTTCTCTATCAAAACGATTCAAATAATTGAAGCTTTCAGCTAAACGCACAAAATAAAGAATATATACAAGGTGTAACAGAAGGGTGTGACAATACTTATACTATACATACCTATGTATATATAGAATACAGCCCACTAGGTTTCAGAATTCTAAGTGTCATAGATTTCGAGTAATCATAGTTGAACTTTCATTAAAACTTTAAGACTTGCAACCCTACATCTTATCATTTCTTATCATTTACATTTGAGCGTTCATTGACTTTTCTTTCATTGACAAATGACATGGCGCGGCGGTGTCTCTCTCAGAGCGCGAGAGAGAGAGAATACGTTGCGTTAAAACTAATGCTAGAACGGGATGAAAAAATGTGTGCTTATTTTGGTTTCGTCACTCGCTAGGGCTGCCACGAAATCAAATGAAAAAGAATGATCTAATTTTTGTATGGTAAGAAATATATGCGATTTAATTTTTCATATTTTGGTATATGACTCCTTACATGATATATATGTATACTCTTTAATATTGTCACACCCTTCTGTTACACCTTGTATATAGCAATAGCTAGGTATAAATAAATGTAAAACTTAAATGAAGCTAATTTAAAGAAAGCTTAGATTATATACTATATTGCTATGCAGCCAGCATTATGCTGAGTTGGAGTTGTATTATGGCCAATATGTAACTTAATTTAGTAGTTATGTATACTATATTATATTATGTATATTTCTTGTTTGTACTAATTTGTTTATTATTTGTTACACTAAAACATTTTCTTTCTCTCTATATTTACTATCCATGATTGCGTAAACTTTTCAGAGATACCTACTAGATAGATATTTCGGAATTTCTTAATATACTTACTTATGTACCTAAGTAGCTTGTTTTATTTATAGTTATCTATAGGTTACGTTACAGACACATAGATAATGATATTTTCATAAATAATAACTAAATACTAACCGCTCTGGATCGTTTCTGGTGCAACTGCTAGCTATTGCCATTTAGCGCGGAAACGCAGCGAGCTTGATGGACATATGCACCGGGAACGATTAAGGAAAGCTATTAGAAAGAGATTAGTTTACTTACTTATATTTAGTTTTATGATCTTATTTTCGTTATTTTTATCCTACCTCTTATTAATTTAGATAAACAAGAAATATCGATGTTTATATAGTACATTTCATTTAAATATCTTGTCCAAGAGAGTATTTGACTTACAAATTGTGTCATCGTACCGTCTATCACATTCGTCAAATTCCATCTAATTCCCAATTAGTTTAATTTGATTGATACACCTCGCCCGACCTGCGACCTGCCGTGCCCACTTACATAATTTAAACCGAGGTCAGGTGAAACAAAAATTTATTATTATTTTTCCAAATCGTAGGTGTGTTGCCATGAACTTATCATATGTTTACATTAAAAACAATCTAACGATTTAATTGTCACGCCTCGACAAGGTAATATAATATGATACAAAAGAATATTGACAGGTTAAGCTTCGTACATACGACCACACAGCGAGTAGAGATGTTGATTTTATAACATACATTGTAGTGCATATATGTAAAATGTAGGTACATTATATATCACATTCATACACATATTAATTTTAGGTACTACATTACGTTGTACCTACCTGTACTGTATAGTATCTCCTCATACTTGCATTGTATATAAAAATAAACATTATAGATTTTAGAGAAAATCATTTAAGACATGCATTATAGAATAAAGACCCTAATCGATATTATTTTGTTAAGGTTAGGCTACGATCGATATATTCATATAATTTATCTATTTAAATTTGAGTGACTAAACAGAGATACATATGTAAGCATTTAATCCAAAAGTCATCAGAAGGTAAGTACTTAGTACTCCACCAGTATCAGTCTTAGTGCTTTTCAATGTTTCGTAAGATTGTAGTCATTGTCAGAAGCGACAAAACACCACATATCCACAAAAGTTACGAGCATGCGGTATGCAGTAATGCAATTAATTCAGAGGGCATCTTTCGCCGGACGAGAATTGGGCCGTTTCAAATAACTTTTCTTGGAACCGCGCGGTTGACTGCCAAGTGCTCTGTGCACCACTGCCATTGCCAGACAATGTCATTGATTAGTTAGTATTAAAAAGCAGATAATTTGTCACAATAAATAAATATAAATTAAATGTCAAATTAACTATATAATCCGCCCTTAAGCATAGAGTAATAAGATATTTGAACATTTTGAACTATGTAGGTATCTGTAAATAAAATTAATTTTATGTGTTTAATGCTAAACTAGGGAGTTTAGCAGATTTTCTATTTGTAATTTTCAATATATTTTTATACATTTCAGTTATGAAAGCAATGAAAATACCAGAAATAAGTACCTACCAATAGGTACTTTTGGTATTTTCATCTTTTAAATCTGTTCCTCAGCATCATCTAGAAACAACATTCGCTTCGAACCTGAGATCACGTCTATTTTAAGACCAGGAACCTTTAAAACCTAAGAAAACCAGCTTCTACAATTTTCAAACCAGTCCAATCTAATTGTCTGACGCAGCGCCAATAATCCGTTGGCCGATTTCATAGACAATATAACACATAGGCTTTTAATTATCACATTATTATCAGTGTAATCTATACATATAATAAAGCTGAAGTGGGTCTAAAGTCTGAACATGGAAAATATTTAAAAAATGATTGGATATACTAAGTATTAATAACAAAACACGTTCCAAAAAATTATAGAATATTTGTCTGTTTCTCTGTTTATTTAAACGCTCATCACGACAAAACGCAGCTAAATGATTTTTGGTATGTAGGTAGTATAAATGTCATAGGCTACTTTTTATCCAGCAATAATACGGGCGAAGCCGCGGGCATCCAATAGATAATAACATTTTTATTAATAGTGAACTAGACATCATCTTATACTTAATATAGAATCTATCACACGTCTATAAAGTCAAGACGGATCAATTAGCAGCGTGGAGTATTATATAAACAGTCATTAACTTGGAAAAGCTGTGCTAGAACTAAGACTAACTTTACAAGCATATATGTAAACAGGTATCCTCTAGTATAGTATAGATTAAGGCTTGGCTGAAAGCCGGTGAGAGTGGTTCCTGCTTTAATTTAAGGTCCTTGATCCTCCTTACATGGCCAGTTTCCGATTTCTCGCGTCCGGCCAAAAGATGGTACCTGCGATGACATAAAGTTTGTCACAGATTTACTTCGAATATGCATAGCACAAGATCGATACCTTTTTAAATAAATAATACAGGTTAACGCTTGACCATGGTTTGCCTGATGGTAAGCCTAAGATGGAACGGGTTTACCCGATAAGAAACAGTTCACATTCACTTTGAAGATCGCTGGAAATAACATCGTTTTCTATGGAGAGATACCTTTACCACTGCTGGTTCTTATATCAGGAATGGAACATATGGAATGAAAGGATGTTTGTAACCATTTATTTACACCAATAAGGAGTCTTGTAGGTGATGTCATTTGTCAATTTTGAATTCCTAAGACACACCTTTCATTATGAAGTCATTCTTGGTGCGAGTCGCTTGAAAGTTACTCCGTGTCTTGGAGGAATGGTGACACTGTGGCTAACTGCAGTGCAGATACACTAGGCTGGGCGTAGGGTTTGCTTGGAGCACTAGGATAATAATAACAACTTACATGAACTATAAACATACTTGAATAATTACAAAACCAAGATATAAAAAAAAAACGATGTGTTTGTTAGTCTGTTTTTTTTCACTTTAAATTAACATTGAAATCGAGATACTCTGTACAAAAAGAAATCAAGGCAATGTCTTTTAGTTTTCGACACTTATTTTGATAATATTAATGATAGCGAATATGTATATTGCGCCATAGATGCCATTTTGAAAAATATATCATGAAAAATACAATGATTCAGTATATGAGAAGTTTTTCATGTGAAAAGAAACCTGAAAATAAATTTGAGCTAATCCACCTAACAAATTTAGTATCGCCATAAACTATTTCAGTGTATGCCATCACTCATAAGTCACTCCGTTTTGATCTAGGTATCCAATATGTTTATTACTTAGGTACTTTAGCCGTGAAAACTAAAACCATCAATCCTATTCGATACAGACAACATGACATGTTTTTTTTGCTGTAGATACGCATGTCTATTAAAGGCTATGAGCTCACTGAACGTGGAATACATTATCTACGCGTGAACTTTATTCAAAGCTCGGTAGTTTAAGAGGTTACAGGTTGTTTGATTTAGGTCCGTTGTAAGATGTCGAGAATGTATGAAAATCTATGTGTGTAAAATGTTTGATATTGTTACGAAAGCTGGTTCAGGAATAGGAAAGAAACGCCGTTTTAATTTTGCACAACGTCACTCAACTTTTATTTTTTTCACCACCCCTTATTCCCGCCAAAATTATACATGTCAAAAAAACTACCTAACTAACCTATTTACAAAATCAAAAAAGAGTTTCTACACCTACATGCAAAGAGGTTCTACGTCACAGTATTTATCCAATTCGCGATTTAACCAATTTCACAGAATTGACTCATAGGATAAGTTTTTGTAAAGTAAATCCTGCCCTTGGCCCTTACTCTGTGGCCCAGATCCTTCCACGGAAGACCCTATGTCTATTACTATGAAAATTTTCTAACAAACTTCTTTAAAGAGATCCATTACCTACATTTGAAAACCATTTGTGCGATTTTTGATAAACTTGAAAGAAAGGAACTTTTGAGGGTCGACTGATTTTGGAAAATATGTACACGCACCCTTCCACAGAATAAATTAATTGAGAAAGTACTCTTGGGCATACTCTAGACATGAATTCAAAGAATAAATACTAAATACTTTAAATTTTCTAAAAGACCTTAGTTTAAAATGTGAGATCTCTTAGACCGCTCGAAGCAGCAGTGCCGTACAGAATTTAATTTAACAAAACCCTATCCTGTTTTCAATTAAGCTTAATGTATACCTTATCACACCGTTATTAACTGGGCAAATTGTTTACAGCATAACATTATGAATGGCAACTTGATTGAATAAATATTTAAGTTTAGTTCTTAAAGTTGTACTTGTAATTTTAGTCTAAGATGTAGGCAAGTTAAAATTAGTAAAGAGATAAAAACCCATTACACAAATAACTTAGTCAGTTGCTCTACATGATGGTTCACTTTACACATACACACATTCATGTGTTTATACATACCACATAGAAAATACGTGCAGATTGAAAAAAATAAATTGGGCGTGGTTTTTTTAATGAACTCAAATCCGCAAATATGTTGCCCAACTTTTTGAGATGTCTGCTCTCTTATTTGTATCTTTTTAATTAATTTGGTTTTAATATTTGGAAACCGTGTGTACTACGCATATCTAAGCCTACATTAATAAGGTTTTACCTCTTTAAACAACATCAATAAAGATGCTGAGAAAAATATATCTAAGTTTTTTTTAAATGCATTAGGAGATGCCATTTTATATATACATATATTTGAACCTTGCAGATCAATACTTATAAATTCTTTCCTTATTTGTGCAGGTAAAATAAATAGCACCTATTCGTGAGAAATATCCAGCATACAGAAATATTTTCATCCGTACCTATTCAGTAATACTAGTCACGCGAACATTTAGGTACCTATCAACCAAGCTCAAAGACATACGAGTTGAAACAGTGCACTTATTATAATAAAAATAAAAGGAAATACTAAGCGCACTTCGTGGTCATTCTGTATCCGTCTCTCTTTCCTAGTATTAGGTGGAGAATGAATCTATCACTCATACAAATATTACTCACAGATCACGAAGGGTTACAACAATGATAACCCAAGTTCATACCTATGTATATCTCAACTAAAATCTATACCGTTTATTTAATATTATAAAGCTGAAGAGTTTGTTTGAATGCGCTAATCTCAGGAACTACTGGTGCGAATTGAAAAATTATTTTTGTGTTAAATAGACTATTTATCGAGGAAGGCTTTATTAAGGCTATATAACATCACGCTGCAAGTAATAGGAGCGAAGAAACAATGGAAAATGTGGAAAAAACGGGGAAAATTATTCATCTTTGAGGGCTTCCGTTGCGTGCGCTGCAAAAACGGTGCAACTCGTGGGTAACAGCTATAATTTATAAAGCTGAAGAGGTTGTTTGCACAAATAAGTATGATGCCCAAAATAACTATTCCTTGCGGACGAAGTCGCGGCATATACCTAATATGCCATTGTGGTGTAGCGTTTGAGTCAAGTTTTCGAACTTCTTCTTAGATAGAGCTCTGAGATTCCTTTCTTGTATCGGGGCATTACGAATACGTTAATACATTAACTTTAATACTATTTAAGAGTGTAATACTAAATTTTTGACAGCTCCGCAGTAAAAGCATACGTTAATCTCTTAGTTTTAGATTAGTGTTGATGCAGGCAATATATTAATAAATTCGTATCAAACATCAAAATTTGATTTGATTTGATTTTCTGGCGACGTTGTTAATAATAACACTTGCATAAAACCTATCACAGGCGCTCGTCCAAAAGCCAGATATTATCTCTATACGCAATATCAAACAGGGGAAGGTATCACGTAATACGGCAGCTGATTTACACGTTATGAATGACTTAATGTAATGTAGGTACAATTTCCATGCGTAAATTATTCCACTTTCGGTGTCATCTTCATTCGGTAACAGTTGTGATGTCATGACACTTGTGACGCAGTTTTTGTGACGATTGGATCTGCGGTCAGCTTTAGAGATGTGCTGCGATTTAATTACGTGCATATGAGTTATCGATATATTATGATCATAGATCTATCGTACGTGTGTTTTTTCTATCGTAGTTGTTTACGTACATTCAAATGTCTTAGAAGCAATATGGTGTACTTAACAATACACAAACATTTCCATCAAATAAATAAATAGTAGTTATCCAATGTGCTGATTGGAAGAAATTTATTTGTTGTACATAAAACAGACAGGCTGGAGACCGTACTAGGTGGTACGCTAGAGAGGAGGCCTACACTCTGAAATGGGTGAACACGGGCTGACATGATGATGATGATGATAAAATAGTACGTAATTGTATTCTATGGACGCCAGATCAGGACCACCTTGTAACACATATTAAATTGAAAAAGCAAACACAATAAATTCCTCAGCTCCAATTTACTGTCATCTCAATAGTCGTTAGACTCAGGTTTCAGGTTACTCAATTTATCTGGCTTCTTCATTTAGCACGCCTCTGTATCGTTGCAATTTTTGTGTTAACTTTATAGCACACTTTATTGGCCAATTTCAAATTTCAACTATTTTACCCTTTGTTATTTCGAATGTAGACTTATTTAATACTTAATGTCAAATGAATTGCATAAAATCGTCATAAAAAATCGATAAAATTATTGAATTATATTTTTTATCGATGAAATGGTTCCAATGAAATGGCTTCAATCCCTAATTCGAGAAGAGTCATCAAAATAAATCATCGCTACGAATTACATCATCGATTGAGTCACGGTCACGATCTTAGCTCTAGTCCTTTGAGCGTAGGTGGTTTAGGTATCCTTTAGTCATACTAACATACTAACGCATAATCGTGCAGTGTGTCGAGTCACTACTGACCGGCATTGTTACTTAACTGGTAAACAGTATACAAAGTTAAAATGCATGTTGGGAATTTGAGGATTTGGAGAAAAGCCGTTCAGGACCAAAGTCTACGGAGTTTTTGATGACTTATTGTGTCGCATAGGATCATACTCAAACAGACCTAACAAAATACATTCAGGGAAATTGAGCATTTTGTGAAAAGACATATGCACGGTATGACCTAATTCCAGGTATGATGGATTATTATTATGTCGCGTAGGGCCTTATACTACTTAACGTATTGTATACCACGTACTTAACAAAACAATAAATGAATGTTTATTATGCGTTTTATAAGGAAATTAGAGGCACCAATGATAGAGTCGGTCTGATGATACATTTATAAGAACAAGATTAAGACAGTTTTTGAGTTTTGTTTCTTGGCTTTTATCATTGTATCTTCCGGCGCTAAGTTTACAAAAGAATGTCTGTATTTTTTGTAACTAACATACTCAACGAAATTTGATAAACGACACGTAATATATGTTAAATTTTAATTATTATGTTTCACACGAAAGTGCAATGTGCAATGTTATCTTTGCGTGAAATAAAGTTCTGTATTTGCGTTGTGGGCACATGGCTTAGGTAAATTTATTGGGGAAATACAAGGGCATGCAGTAATATACTCGTCAAGAGGTGGGCAGCCAATGCGTTAAACCTAATATCGTTCACTTCATAAAACTGCTACACTATATACCTAGTCCTAGACCCACATCATATACTAGCAGGCCAGGTTAGCCGTTAGCGCCAGCTGACATTAACGATGATAAATAATGCAATTGCAGCGATGCACCGGCAGAGAACACTTGCAATCCACTCTGCCTCCGCAATTCCGGAGGATCATGTATCATACTGAATCAGGCCAGGATTTAGTGCTCATGTAAGTATTTAGGTACTAGGTGTAGAATGTATGACAAACGAATTTTAACTAGTTATGGTCTATTTATTGTTTTTCAAGTTATATGCGGGTGTAGATTTGCACTCGCTTGACGGTGAAGGAAAACTTTGTGAGGAAACCGACATGTTTGATGATGATACAAACATCCGAGGATTCGTGTCTTCCGTGGAAGGACCTGGGCGCCCACCACGATGAATTGGCAAATACATCGTGGTTGGCACAAGAGAACTCCCCTAACGAATTAATTCTGCGGGGGACTCACGACCCTCAGTCATGAGGAAATACGACTCAAAGAGAGAGATGGTCTATTAGTTACAGTAAGTAATGGAAAAACAGAAGGCTCTATAGAGTGGTTTAAAAAGTCTGTGTGTCATTTACATAAAGAAGTGTATTTTTCTTTAAAGTATGAAACAATTATGAATTTAAGTGATGTTAATTCTTAATTCATTTTTACGCCATTGCGTAAGCTTCATTTGGGAACATTAGTAATGAATAAAAAGAAAGAAAAGAACCAAAACCACTTAAGGCATATACATACCTACTTGTCAAAATTAAATTTATATTTAGAATAGAATAGAATAGAATAGAATATAACTTTAATGTACACCACAATAATAAGAACACAAAAATTACAAACAGAAATAAACATACATAAATTAAAGTGTTGCACATTGGGCGGCCTTATCGCCTTAGGCGATTTCTTCCAGGCAACCTTTTGGATGGACATAACTTACAATTGTAAACAGGCGGCGTACAATATATATCTTATTAATATTATTAAATTAATTGAAAGATACAATACACACTCAATCTATACACATATACTATTAATAATACACATACTCAATACAACTAATACACATTATACAAACACTACCTACATTACACAATACTTATATATGCTATAATGACTTTAAATAATGTTGATATATCATATTTTGGAAAATGTTTAGTGACTTAGCCTGCCTTATGGGCAGGGGCAACGCGTTCCACAGAAGGGTGGCTTGGATGGTAAAAGAATGGGAGTAAAGGAGGTTGGAGTGTTCTGAAGTAGAAGGAATTTCGAGCATAAGGATTCGGGACGTGCGCAAGGAGCTGGAGTGGGAAGCGGTGACAAATCGGAAACGTTCTTTCAAGTAAATGGGAGTCGAGGGAATAAAAAGGATTTTGTAAAGAAGGGACAAGATATGAGAATTGCGGCGAAGACGGATGGGCAACCATTTCAGTTTTTGACGAAATTCAGAGATATGGTCATACTTGCGCAAGCCAAATATGTACCGAATACAAAAATTTTGAAGTCGCTCTAGTTTGTCTAACTGTTCTTCGGTTATATCCAAATAGCAAGCGTCCGCGTAATCTAAAATTGGTAAAAGAAGTGACTGAACTAACGCAGTTTTGGTAGTTATTGGCAAAAAATTGCGGAGACGTCTTATCGAAGCAGATGAAGCAAATATCTTTCGGCTAACTTCAGCTATCTGAGCGTTCCAAGAAAATTGTCTGTCAAATATAACACCAAGATTTTTTACGGTTTCGCTGATTTTAATTGAAACTCCGTCGAATAGCACTTGAGGCAGATGGAACCAGTCTATTTTGGAAATCATACATATATTTACAGTTTTCTTATGACTTAGCATTAATCAAAGACTGTATCATACATGATTGGCAACATATTTACTTAACAACTTAGTTCATACATTTGTACATCAGTCTCTCCTATACATACAATCGACATACATGACCATGTTTGTGTATTTGTTAAACTTAACACGGTGGCTTGTCCATATGTGATTACTTATCGATAATCTGCTCCCAAGTTGGTTTGGTGTCGTCTTTTCATTCACTTTCAAATGTCAAGGCCCTAAGTTCCACAAGGTAACTTGCTGAAAGTCAAGTGCTAAACGCTAGTACAAAACGGATCTTTTCGTGAGCAAATAATTATATATGAAATTTTTTTTGAACACGTTTTCTATTTTTACTTATTTTATATGCATTATATTTATTGTATTGCAATGAATATTTGTTACGCATTAGTTCAAAAGGCTGAATATTAAATGTAGCTGTAAACCACTAATAAAAACCAACCTGATAAATCCTGCGCGTTATGCATTTTTGCAAAATTTGGGAAAGGTGGGAGTATTATTAAGTTACGTTTCACTTTATTTATTTTTTATAATATATTCGAGCTTATGTCTTCTCCTTTCATTATGTCGTGTTATAAGGTTTATATGCAAGAATTTTACAAAAACTAAAGGATTAAATTAGCTTTTACATGTACTCCCCTTTTGCTATGATATTTTTCCTTACTGCAATTCATCTATACAACGTTAACGCAAAATTTAATCTTATTACTAAGTGCTCTTATGATTCCAGTGATGTAGGCTTCGAAACATTATAGGATTAACTATTCAAGACCTAGCTCTATAACTTACGCAACACTAGAAGCACTAGATAAGGATTATCAATTTAACCTAAGAGTTTATGTATTGCTTACAATCGTACACTATTCTAGGAATTCTTGTTATAAACTTTGTCAGATTAAGTACAACAAAGTGTTCAATGTCAGTTGTTGGAATATCATAGGAATAATGTGTCTAATTCTTCATGAAAAGTCCAATTTGGTTTTTTGCTGAAAAATAGAGAAATATGTCACACAAATCGTGGAGAATTCCTTTTACTGAATGTTTTAAATATCTAAATATATAAAACTCAAAGGTGACTTACTGACTCACTTACATAGTGATCTATCAACGCCCAACCCAAACCAATGGACAAATCGGAATGAAATTTGGCATTCAGGTAGATGTTATGACGTAGACAACCGCAAAAAAAGATTTTTTGGAAATGCTACTTTAAAGGGGTGAAATAGGAGATGCAAGTTTTACATCCTAATACGAGCCAAGCCGCGAGCACCCACTAGTTCTTATGCAAATATTTTTATAAACATCATAAAGCAAAGAATACATTGCGATAGAGTCCGTTGCTTGAATAGATGTAACCTATTATGAATTAATAGATACAGATTAGGCATGGTCAGAGATGAGTACTGCTCATATTCTCAGAGTGCAATCGTTTGTTAGAATTAATCGAGTATAAATATTCTGACAATAAAATAAATTGATATGTCTAATCTATTATGCATGCTAATATGCATAATTTAAACTATTATGCATGCTTTAATGTAAATAAAAACATGACACGTGTGTATATTATGTGAAGCTTTTTATGAGGCAGAGAGGTACATAATAAGTTAGTATATTTTATTGTTACCAAATATTATGTATGTACCTACATCACTACTACATACTCTTTGATAAATTTATTTTATTTTTTACTAGTGGACACCCGCGGCTTCCCTCGCATTATTTTAAAATAAAAAGTAGCCTATGACAGTTTTTAGACCTCATACAACCTACATACCAAAATCATGATGATCCATTCAGCTGTTTTTGCGTTACGAGCGTTTAAATACACAGACGAACAGATAAACAGACATAAAATTCTAAAAACTGCTGAAACGTGTTCTGTTATAGATTCAAAGTGTACCCAATTATTTTTGTCCAATATCTTCTATGCTTTTGACCCTCTTCAGTTTTTTTAAATGTATAGATTATAATTTAGTTATCTTTATATTTTTCGTTTACAACAAAATGTAATTTAAATTTGTACCAATCTTGATTATGCTTACATCACATACACTTGTAATATTTCAAAACAAAATAAACTACAGAAACACAGCACAAATTAATCAAACTAATAAGCCGAATAAACGAAACATTTCCACTTAAATTAATTCCGACTCTTGACATTTTACTAATTAACTAAGTAACCGGATACTCCTACTAAAAGCTAAACTAAACTATATAATTCCGTTGCTTCGCTTGTATATGTTACGTTCACAATAAAAGGGATTGTCAGATCAAATTGTAATTTGAGAATAATATAGACAACAACACAACCTAGAAGTGCTGAAATTATACTGCTAGTAAAAGTTAATTTAAAGGGCTAAGTGAGACTTTAAGCTATAATAATAATAAATAATAAATATTTCGGGACATTGCACACAGCGCCATCTAGCCCCACACTAAGCAAACGCTTGTGTCGTGGGTACTAGATAACGGATATAATACTTATATACTTTTCTTTTGTAAATACATACTTATTATACATACAAACAACCAGACTAAACACAAGAAATTATACATTTTTAAAATGCATAAATACTTGTGTCAGGCGGGAATTGAACCCGCAACCCCTAGATTAGAAGGCAGAGCCACTACCAACTAAGCTAACAGGCCAGTCAATGCTGCAGTAATGCTTAACATCAGGCAAGGTGTAGTCAAACGCAAACCGGAACCACTGAAAAAATGCCTACAATTATTGCGCATATAAAAATGTTGCTACTGCAGATGTAAGTTACCTATATGGCTACGCAAAATATTTAAAACAAATATTACTTTCGCTTTTATCGATTTTGTGAAGAAATTTTAATATAAAGACAGATTTATGATTTTTTTAATTTTGTATTTATTTTGTTACAACCTTAAATTGAATTAATATACTTAGTTACGTTTATCACAACATAAATCGATAAGAACTGATAACCACTGATAAAGACGCGAAGGATATGTATAATGCTTTTGATATTTATAGCATAATTACACATCGTAATAAAAGTAACTTTTGCCAAAGTAGAGTTTAGATAAAAGATTCGTTTACCAAAAGACTATGTTTTTTAAACAATCTTATTTTGCTTTTACCAAGTTACACTTGACGGTAAGCGTAGTGGACGCCTGCGGCTTCGCTCGCATTCTTTTGAGATAAAGAGTAGCCTATGACACTTCAAATAGCTATATACCGAAAATCATGATGAGCCGTTTTTGCGTTATGAACGTTAAAATAAGCAGACAAACACACAACAATTCTAAAAACTGTTGAAAATGTTAATCATAATCTACTACTTACAAGTCAACGGCAAAGTCACGTAAAATTAACTATAATAATAAATAAATCGCAGTAAGGAACCTTAGACTTGGCTTAACTAATTCTAGAGATTTCATTACTTTTTAGGGATAAACAAGCAGCTCTATCGAGACTTGGCAAATTTTTTACAGAATGTTTTTGGTGGGATTTAGTATATCCAAACATTTTTTTTAATATCTTCCATGATCAGATTTTTGAACCTCTCCAGCTTTATTATATGTATATATATATATATATATAGAAGAAGATTAACATACATGGACCAACATTTAAGAAACAAGCAATAAATCAGATTAACTAAAACTACGATATTGTGGTAGCTATACTACTTTGTTGCGAAGCCTACATTGACTATAACCTGTGACATTTTTATAACCCACGTCTAAGATGAGTACTCTAGATACGTGCATCAAGCACATACTCAATTTAAAACCAATTTGGTTCACAAAAAGAAGTCATGACAATACTATATGAAGCCGGCATATCTTCCTCACATATCAAAGGTTACAAGCAACAGATTAATCACACACAATCAGCCTTGAGAAACCAAATTAACGCCTTTAAACTGTGAAGGTTTTTATAAACAAATTTGATTTGTCAAAGCAACTTGGATAAGCTCATTTATAAGCGACGTTATATGTCTACCACATTAGTACAATCGATGGATTTGCTTACCGAGAAAATGTATTATAGAGAAGTTTTTTGATAGGCGTTAAACCTTTGTAATAAGTGTTAGTTTTCTTTTAACGATGATGGTTGAAAGTTTTTTTTGGTAAATTAGTGATAGTTTTGTATTAAAAATGTTTAGAATTCAAGTGTTAGGAAATATACATTTTTTAAATCAATAAAATTGGTCATGGTTATTAGTACCGATTAGCATTTCATGTTGACAGCATTGTCTAACAATGTTGTGCGTCGATTCTGTAAATATTTTTGTAATCATATTTGCATAATATAATATCATATGTTTGTTAATTTATTTATTCTTCTTTCACGCCAGAACGGAGCGACCAAGCGACGTGTCATCGTAATTTTTGGTACAGTGGTAGCATGGGGTCTTGAGAGTGACATGAAGCTTTTTATCTCACTACAACGCGAGCGGAGCCTGGAATTGTACTAGTGTAAATTATAGTGACAAAACATAAAAAACCGAATAATTTACCAATCAAATAAACTCATTGTTTTCATTGTAGACATCCAAAATCCAAGCAAGAAAGACAAAGCATTCATTATAAATATTAAAATCTGTGTTATTCCCCTAAAAGATAATGAAATCATTTATAACGCGTGGCGGTGTGTCGTTAGTCAAAGATGGCGGCCCATTTATTATTGAAGCCCCAAATAATGTTAATGTCCCCACATTATCGGTGAAGCAACACGTATAGTCTTTCAGTTTATACGGTGGCTAGACAATACGGTGTTTGAAGGACAGACTATTTTATAATATAGAGTTATTGTTTTAACACAGTCACTTGCAGTAGGATCACTAGGGCTGAAGATGGTGATGATGATAGCTCGCTTGTGGCAAAACCCGTACAAGTTGTGGTCGAATGTGTAATTTAGTTGTGGAGCTCCCTGCCTGACTGCCTGATCCCCACGCACTACAATCCAGGGGTCTTCAAATCTAGAGTTAATAGGTATCTTCTAGGGAAGCGTGTTGCACCCTAGGCTGCAGCAATGCTTAACATCAGGCAGGCTGTAGTCAAATGTAAACCTATCCCATGTAAAAAAACTTCAAAGCGAGAGTGAATCGGCCTGGGTCAAACTAGTCAATTAAGAAGTTCATTATATGTAGTTATAATATGTTTATGTTTCCTGCCTTTGCCATTATCTGTACCTGCTATAACGCGTGCTTATCGGCAGGTGGCTAACTAATGTTATATCACTCACACTCAACGTTTACAATTACTATCTATCAGTAATTATTTTTTGCATAACAACTATGTTTATAAATATATTCATCATCATCATCATCTCCAGCCCCTGTCGACCCACTGCTGCGGTAAGCCTCCTCCTCAGGTAAAAATAAATATATTGCTTCCGTTTACAGTATCAATATATATATAAATTTTATTGTTTTTTTTTTAACTAAAACGGTTGTGCGTTTTACCATTGTTTGCATAATGGTAAGCAAAAGCTATGGCCTAAGATGGAGCGTGCTTACCCGATAAGAACCGATTCACTCTCGCTTTAAAGAGCTGTGTTATACTAACTACGAGTATAGTTTAAGATATTAGATAAAGTGTACACACTATTACCATAAAATGTCTTGTAAGTGATGTTCAATATAGAAATATGAAAAACAATTAATCATATTTGATGGTAGCTATTATGCTTTCACGTATGAGTTGAATGATTTGTAAAAAGTACTTAGTAGATGTATGTACTTATACTACGTATGCACATAACCAAAATGATATCTGTGTAAGTAAATATATATATATAGGTATATATTATAGCACCGTATCTCTTACATTATATGCAAATTTGCTACACAAATAAATTACCGACTAGGTACACAAATTACAACAAAAATCGGTTCCGGTTTCTTCTAGGCAAGCGCGCTACATCGTAGACTATAACGTTGCTTAACATCAGGCAAGTTGTAGTCAAGCGTAAGCCTATTTCATGTTAAAAAAACAAAAAACAAATAAAGTATCATAGAGCAATACATTAAATTAAAAGCGATGGAGCTAGCTAAGATTCACTTAATTTCTTAACAGCAATGCAATGTCAATCTATACGTATAAAAAACCTTAAGTGGGTCTAAAATCGGTACATAGAAGGTATTAGAATCAAAAGTGTTTGGGTATACTTTAAATCGATAATAAAACACGTTTCAGCAGTTTTCATAAGTTTTGGTTGTTTATCTGTTCCTCCTAATGAGGTCTTAGGTGTATTAGGCTAATTTCTATCCTGAAGTTATTCGAGCAAAGCCGCGAGCGTCCACTAGTTTTTAATATCATTGAAATACACCTCTGATGAGAGGGAAGTGAGGGCATACATAAGTATTTTTTAACATAATCTTTAATTTAACTACACATCATGGTAACCCTGTTTTTAGCCAGCATTCCCGACACAGTATTATAGACGATAGATAGAAAACACCCTCTTTAGATTTACAGCGAGAACAAAGGACATTAATTACTGTGGACATGTGAACTAGTGGAGATATGCACCTTTGTTGATGGGTGTGTATGTAGTTTAAAGAAAGAATTGTATGAAATTTCATAAAATATTTTTTTTTTACAGCAAAGCATTTAACGACAATGTTGCCTGAATAGCGCCAGCGTAGGTTACACTGTGATAGAATAAGAATAGTAATCAAATACATCTAAATTTCAATTTATTTCTCGAAGGCTACAAAACGTTAACATTTTATTTGAGACTGCTAGCACAGGTACCTTCACAGAATACAGAGTACAAGTACCATATAAAATCTTACCACAAAACATAACGTAGGTAAAATATTTTGCTGAAGGACAATATATTTGAGACATCGTTACGAAATTTAGGGATAGTACCTCATATTAGAATTATTGGTAAATGGTTAATCAAAATATGTCTACTCGTAACTGTATTCAATTTAAACGTAGTACCAGGAAAATAGGAAAAAACAAAGAAGTGAAAACCCAGAAAAATAGATGGTACAATAAAATCGTATAACGAAAAATTCGTTAGCAGTCATAAAGTAACGAATTTTCCGCAACAAACAAGCGAGTTATCACGGAACAGTCCTATCTTTTTGATAACTGTTGATAACAATTACAACTGTACACTTTAGATTTGATAGTGTGGAATTATTAAATATATCGTTTTATCTATTGTTCTTATCACGAGTACAGTTGCGATGGAGGCGTGTCTTTCGAGTCTTCTGACCGAACACGTCACTGAACGTGAGCTGATAACAAGTGTGAATGAATAAACTGTTGTCATTCTCTTTCTGAGTGATAACGCGTGGGAATGAAATACCTGTTGTCAATCTCTTTCTATGACTTGACCTAAGCACGACAAATGTGGTTGTGCGAACGGGAGAACTTGTAAATGATAAAAATTGTATGGAGCTAACTTTCGGGTGTCTTGTGATTGATTGATTGATTCATTGTGACTGAAGGAACATTTTATAAAAAAAAAATATTTCTTCTTTATCTTTCTTTGGGATTTGAGTCCATAATTAATTTTAATTACTTTGGTAAGTTTTGACGTGTATTAGGACAATTGCGTTAAAATAAATGGCAGGAAACAGTAAGTATGCATTTATTAATCCTCCTCCTTGAATCGTATCCCTCATGTCTGAGGATCGTGACCACCACCTCCCAGCACCTTCTCCTTGATGACATCTTTCCACTTCCTTCTGTCCTCGGCAACATGCAATCGGATTTATTAATCAGCTTCCACCAATTCTTCAATAATTGGAATTGTATTTGTATTTTGTTATCTGTTATAATAAACAATGATAGTTTCAAACCCCTTATTGTTGGAAATACCACTGGTATACTGTATTCACCAATTAATAGCTTAGAAAAAATAACGTACATATTCAAGTTACTTGGTAGGTATAATAGGTACTCGTTTTTGTTTGTTTTTATAGTTTATCAGTCTTGCGCTTTACCTTAGTAGAAATCTATTTACTCTGAATTTAAATTGGGGTTTTCAAATCTAGAGTTAATAGGTATCTTCTAGGTAAACGTGTTACACCCTAGGCTGGAGCAATGCTTAATATCAGGCAGGCTGTAGTCAAACGTTATCCTATCCCACGTAAAAAAAAAGAATATCCCTAGATTGTGATTTTCAGGAAATAGGTTCCTCGTGAAATTTTCCGATACGCTAGTATCACCGTAAATAGACCTTCCTATGTGTTGCTTCGGAAGAAAATTTAACAATTGTTGCAGAGACGCCATGCCCACAGCGTTCCCTCAAACATCTAAAACACGTCCACTTTATTATCTTGTATTGGCCGCGAAAATATGTTACGCATTAGCACCTTATCAGTGAGCACTGTTATTACGATAAATCGTGGGAATGAAAAAGCTTTTGTCACTCTCTTTCTTTGCGATAACGCGAGTAAAAGAAATACCTGTTGCTGTTGTCAATCTCTTTCCTTTACAGCAATCAGCGCGTTATATAACCGCTCTACGGCGTTGGGAGTATGGAAAATTGCTTTGCTTCTGGCTTTTTCCATCAGCCACGTAAGGAAGCGAGATAAGGTGAAATAAATAACTGTTGTCTGTCTTTCTTCCCGATCACGCTACTTAGAGGTGGGATATATTATCTAGTTCAGGCTGGCGTAAACAGGTTGTTGCGAAGGAAAATTGGACACGTGCATGGTTTACGCAATATTTGAAAATAATTCCATCAGGATCAATAATAACTTCAGCTTTAGAAAAGTTAAGAACATACATTTTGATATATGCGTAGTTATGAAGTAGAATTTGTTTGCGGTTGCTTAGTTTAAACTTATGACTTCTAGAACAAAATAGATAATGAAACCCCAAGAAACGACATTTTTCGTCTTGGGAAACGAAATAAAAATATGTCGACACAGCCCTTCAAATAAATTTAATTTTGCTAGTCATTTAAACAATGAAAGTTGCATACGTTTACATAATTTTTAAGGTCTTTAATTACTTTTTAAATAAGATTTATTTTTACTGCCTACTACAATCAGCAAAATCAAAATAAGTTTTCACAATTTTATTTATTATAGAAATCTCTTAGGCCTCATTTTTTATAACGCATCTGACTACATGACTATAAAAACCAGTTTGTTTAGCAAAGTCTTTTTGTATGCAAAAATACACGGAAGCGTATCAACTCTATTCTAATGTCAAGTTAGGCCATGTATCGTAGACCGAAAGTTCCTTTGTCCTGTCAATATGTCAGTGGAAACCATCTGCATTAGGCCGTGTTGACATGACGGGCTTCTTGGAGTCATTCCTCTAAATTATATGGCATAAGAAGTCAACATTCCCCTAATTTATATAGCGCGACTGTCGAATGGGTGAAACAAAAGAATTGGTTTAGTTGATCACTTTTTCAGATGAAATGTGTAGCTGTAGAGAAGTCGTGACATAATTTGTAATAGATGGCCAAAAGCATTGGTTTAGTTAATTATGATTGAAGTTTAAATAAAATAATTATAAAATTCTGAAACTAAATAGTCTATACTAAACGTACATAAGTATGGAACCAAGTAATTGGTACAAAAGAGAAGATTTCTTTAAAATTCTAAATACCCAGACTATTTCTTCAGTTTGATACTAAAAGTTGAATTCGTATGAAATCGCTACGAATAAAATGCATTGCATATATTACCATCTCACACGTAACTATAAACCTATACCATATTAAGTAATTGATAACACATGATAAGAACATGGTGGCATATAAATCCTCTGGCAAAGTAAATCACGTCAAGGATTAACTTCCAGCGTTATCATGATACAAGTGAGTTGACGTTTCCGACATTTTCGGACAATGTGTAAAGTGCATCATTTCAAACGAAGGATAGTGAAATAATATTTTAGTATTTTTAAAGCTAAGATATTAAATAAGGCGTTACTTTGCGGAAATCCATTGTTACTGAAACTCTGTAGAAATATGTAGTGTTTTTCCGCTGCGACTGCTCCTTAACCGACATCAAACAACAAACTTGATGGTTTTTAGGTGTGTTCCTCCATATACCACCGCCACGCCACACCTCCTAACCAACGTGGCCTCCGTGGATCACACGATCTTCCCAACACCGCACCTTGTGTCTTGAAGCTTTGTTGTTCTCTTTCGGCAAGATATTTTAGTCGACACGTGTTTCACCTCTCCACGAGGCATCCGCAGGACTCGTGTTGACTCTTCGAGTCGGTCCGAAAGGTCGGTCGGTCGGTCGGTCGAACTTACAGAATTTTTTTTTGGACGGTGTTTTTACACAATAGCTCATGTGTAAATTGTTTACACACTTTAACTTTTTTTTACAATTAATGAATTGAATTGAGGTAACTGAGAATTAGATTTGTATTATATATGATGTATATCTTAACTTGACGCAACGTAACATTATATCTTTATATTTACAAAGATATAAATGAGTAACCAATAATAACCTAGCTATGCACAAGCAAATCAATACATAAAAACCTGTTAAATTCTTTATTAATACCATCATCTTTATTCTTACTGACATGATTACTCCAAGGAGTTTATAGCTAAAAAAAAATTACGTAAAAAAGCGGAACTTATTAGTTTATTATAAAACCTCTTTCGTTAAGGAATAAGGTGTTTAGTCAAGTGTCTAATGAATGTATTTACTATTAGATAATTATTATACGTACTTTTTGTTAGATTAGCCATATTGTATGAGTAATTATCTTGTCGTGAATGTCAGTAGGTACACGATGATAATAAAGGTGTAGGTATTTAATTAAGTTGTATAATTTTTGACATTACGAAATTTGCGGTGTAAATAAGATTTGATATGAAATTATATATTTATTTAATTGTATAAATAAAACAATTCATGAGTCATTTAAATTACTTAGGTACTTAATATAATTTCAATTATTTTTTCCGCATACCTAATTATATTTATTCTACAGAAAATTTTCGGCAAAATATTATTGGCCATATTTTTAACACTAAAATTAAAATCCAGTAAAACTTTAATTAATTTTTAATACAACTTATAAGTCTCAACCACAGCTTAAACCATTAAATTCAAAGGTTAAATAGTTAACTATCCAATCGACAAGCTTTATAATCATTTATAACTGAAGTTTATTACATTAATATTGTCGCAAACCACTCCCTTCAGATTGAATTGATATATCAAGAATTAATTTAAATCTACATTAATAATGATTTATATCACCGTAATATAGCATCGTCATAAGCTTATTGTATCTGTTTATCTCATTTAAGCTAAGTAGCTAAAACGCTTTGCCATCTACATTTTAAATTTAAAGCTCTACTCACACACACACATTAACACACACAAATGGAATAATAAATCGTATTAGCAGCACTATTACATAAGTATGTTTTTTATTAATAAACCCTACCTTATATATTTTCAAATTTAATCCCTTGAAATAAGAGCTGTTTTTGAATGTATGGAAACGGATACGATCGTGACCCCTGATTTCAATATACAAGCAACGTTCTTTTGTATGTGTGTGTGTAGAAAACTTGAATCGTGCTGAAATTTTTAATGACTTGAACTATAATTCGATAGCTTTAGTTAACGAAGACCTATCTAATAGTCGTATGTCTTTGTAACTCGTTTATTGACCTTAGACATTTTTGTGTAAACTGATAATAAAATCCTTCAGGAGAAAAGCACCTTAAGTAGTTTAATGTCTTTCTGTATTTCCTAGGTCTAAATTTTCTTCAATAGGTACTCGTTTTAAACTATTTACCATTTCATGTAGATAAAATATCAGATACAGCTTCAATTTACCATAAGAATAACCCAAGTATTGCCTGTAATATAATGCAGTAGAGCCAGCAATAAAAGCTAAAAATTTCCACGTCAGGAAAATAAGTGGCTAGATGAATGTTCCAACAAGCAACTAACCCATTTGTAGAGGCTAGTTCAAGCGACAATAGAACATGTAAACTAATCCACTTTAATCAACCACTTAATCGACGACAAGACGTTTAACGATTATTCTGATTACAATTCGCGCCAAACCTCATTGCGTTGAGTGTTCTGCTAGGCTACGCGCTAAGCCACATTGAAAACGACGAATTGTTTAACCATCGCTTATCAGTAACGGTTTATCGGCAATATCCAAGTTTTCATCTGTTTAGATCCCGTATCAGTGAAGTATTATCAAAAACTTTCAGTTTATCGCAAATTGAAACGCCTTGTGGTAGCCAATCTATCAATGGAGTCTCGGCCAATGGGCGGCGAGTGTGGCGTGATGTACAAGGTCTGTGGTTGGAGGAAGGTGACGTGATATCTATTTTGGTGCGAGGAGTGTGTGCGCGCGCCGAGCCGGGCGTGTATGTGTGCGCGTGGTACGTGCGCGGCGGCTGTGTGCGTGTGTTGTCGAGAGGAGCGCTCTGTTTACAGCGCGGCGCGGCCCGGCGAGCGCACGCCTCTATACTCACCGCGACACACGAATTTCCCGGCGGCTTCCAAGTGTAAACCTTTCCGGTGTTTTCTTCACTTCACTGGTGCCAACACGTGTATTTTACGAACAAACAGCCGTGAGCCGAGTCGGCGAGCCGGTGTGGACCATATTTTTAGTGCGGATCATAAAATTTTTAGTTGGTTTCGGCGGATGCGATGCATAAATTTTGCAAATCGAAGTGTGTCGAAAAGGTTCGTGATGTTTTGATCGGGCGTTCGGTGGATGTACCGGGGAGACGGTGTCCCGTGGCGCGGCCGGTCAGTGTGCAAGTGAGGTGCCTGGGGAAGGCTCGCCGCGGGCTGCGGACGGTGGAGGGACGCCGGCAGACGCCCCGCACGTGCTGAGGTAAAACTCGTTCCATGACCTTGGCTTCTTTCTTTTGCTTATCCCGATACATTACAGTGTCGGTTACAGCGGCATTTAACTTTTCATAATGAATCGATTCAGGCGTAAAACTATATATTAAAATGAATATAGAGGCCTTCTGGAATATATATCGAAATTTAAAATAAACATTGGATATAATTATTTATGTACTTTTCCAGTTTTACATCACACTAATGGATATCTAACGATAACGATATACAACTTTGCTTAATTTGAATGGTGGTTAAGCATAAGCTTATCCGTAAAAAATATTTATCAGAGTTATCAACAACCTTTTCTTCGAACATTAATTAGCACTTGATGTTTTTGGTCATGCATTTCTTCGCGTGATATTTGTTGGCATTGACTTTATTTGCATTAATTGGGCACACAATTAACACTTGCTTGGCATTTCAGCTTGTCAATTTATGCGGTAATTGTTACATAACGTCGAGCTACATACGTATATAATATATATATTTCTCCCAAAAGAACTGTCAAAGAAAGAGCACATTAAAATTCTTCTGTTGTTGTTAAAGAATCACCATTCTTTATAGCATTTATCAAAGTCCGATCCGTTGACAGATGATCAAAGATAACACAAATCAACATTGTTCGCGATAAATTTCGTTCTGGAAATGCACCATTTTGTTTAGTCTATGATTGTTCGTAGCGTCTTCGTAGCAACGTAGCTAGTGTACCATGAAATTATGAAAAATTCTCGGCCTGTAGTACATAATTTTTTTTATTCTTATTGTGCCTTCTGTATAAAGAGAACATCTAGTATATCTTTTTCACTTATTATCTAGGCTAGAAGTCGGATTGAGGCAATATCCAACTACATAATTATCTGTCTCTATATTACAGGATTTGCATTTCCTTTTAATTAAATAAAAAAAACTTTCATTGGCACTTTTTTCTTGGTTGTAATTACAACTTTATTAGAATATTATATAGTTTCAAACAGATACAAATAATTAGATAGCTTATATATAAGAAAATAAAAACTACAACCATAATTACTTAAGTACCTGCATGTGTAAAAGATTGTTTATAATAATGTTGTAGATAATATTGGAATTTATTCCATTTATATACCTATATATATATATATATATATATATATATTGCATTTCGAGGATGATTATCTAAATTACTTAAGACAAGATACCCTTATCTAAATCTCAATAACAGCATTGTTATCGTATGAATTCATTTTTTCACTCTTTATAAAACCGGAAGTGATCCATAAAGTCTAGAACACATTTTACATTTAGCCTAGACACTTATGTGAATTTAATTTAACAATTGCGTGATAAATGAACATGTGTGCCCTGTTACAAAACCGTCCGATCATGAATGACTCGCCCACGCTCCGAAATGTTTTTGTTGCCAGTTGTATTGAAACTGCAAAAGCAGGTTTCAGTGCAATCAGCCTCAGAATTCTGTGACCGAAATAAATAAGAAATGAGGCCAGAAAATAAAAATATTTTGATTTTGAAACAAGCATAAGAAGATAAATAAATTAAGCCAATTGGAACCGATTGGCATGGTCCGTGACGATGGTAAGCGCCCCGATGGCCTCACACTGATTCCCTGGGAGCGGGGAAAAGCTCTTGTATGGGACGCAACTTGCGTCGATACACTAGCTCCTTCTCGCCTCAGTGGAACAGTACAAGCGGCAGGAGCCGCGGCGGACGCAGCAGAAGAAGCCAAGCGGCGAAAATATACATCATTATCGACTGATTATATTTTCGTACCGCTTGGCTTCGAAACTTTTGGTCCGTGGGGAAAAAGCACGAAGTCTTTTATAAAAAAATTAAATAAAATGTTGATTGACATCACTAGAGACAAGAACGCTGGCTGGTTCCTTGCGCAAAGGATTTCTATAGCAATCCAGCGTGGGAATGCAGCCAGCGTTCTTGGCTCCATACCACATGTAGATTGTTTAAATTTAGTTTAGATGTAAATACTCTTTTTTAGTTCTATTAGTGTTAATATGTGTAAATATTGTTTCTTATTATTTTACTTACTTGAAAGTTTCCTCATATAAATTAAGCCATATTCTTCTTTTATGTTAGTTTCGCTCGTTTTTTACTTCTTTGTACGTCATGGTATTTTGTAGTACCTACTTTTAGTCTTGTAAGGTTTATGTATGTTTTCTCGGCATTCTCTTCCTCACTGCTAGATAAACAAATTTTACCAAAAAGATTTACTAGTTCTGCGACACTCTTTTGTTTTTTTTTTACATTATAATAGTTTTCATACATGACATATTCCATTACGATACATAAACAACGCGACACAATGTGCAAGACGGTTGTAAATAAATCCTCATTATTTTTGGCAGTCCAAACTGCTCTGGTTTCGTCTCAATTCATGCTTTGTCAATTTGCTGTTAAAAATGACCGTCTTTTTGTTCGAAGACAACAATATTAATCACTTTACCAACCTCAACTGTTTCTATAGAGGTCATAGCTGTGTTTTTAGGACATGAGAGTCAATGTTTTGCCATTATTAGTACACGATTTAGGTGTTACTCGTGTTTTTTACAGAAAAAGAGAAGCTTAATATTATGTAAATTGCAAGACCACTAAGGTACCACAGACAAGTAGATAGGTTCTATTATTCTATGAAAATAATAATAGAACCTATCTAATTTGTTTTCTACAAAACTTATAGACTTTAAAATGGAGTGCGGTTTTATGATGAAAAGCGAAGAAACTGAACAACAAACTCCAGACATTTTCAGAAACTTACGATTTTAATGTGTGAAAACTGTTACGCCATTATCGATGTGAGTGTTTTTCCGGTATTAGACTAGACAGAAAGCTTTAATAAAGATATATATCATTTTATAAGAACCATGATGTTTATCCGTTGATTTGTTAGCTGCGAATTTTTAAGACTTTAAATAATGATGAAAGTGGCCATCTTTAATCTTAAATAACGAGAAAAATAACTATAGTAGTAAAATTGCCATTTATGAGAGAGATAAATAGTTATATCAAAGTTAGTCATATATTACTCCTATTTTATAGTTCCTGTATTTTGAGAATAGCTAATGCAGACGGTCTGTATCGATTGAATGGAGAATTGTTATCGTTTCATCAATTGAATTAGTTGACCTTCTTTATAAAAGAGAATTGTAGCAAATGTATGAGAAAAAATCGTATATATAAACTTTTTTAAGTACGACTAAATTTATATAAAATAGTATCCATTAGATATCTTGAATGTCTACCGATGGACACAGATTTAGACATTTGTTTTAAAGTTCATATTGTTTAAAAAAAAAATAACTTAAGTATTTAGTACATTATTGTTAGGTATTTGTTTGACCTGGCTAGATAGAATTAATCTGATAATACATTATTGAGGTTGAATAAATAGTTACCACTTTATAGATAATATGGATAAGATTAATTCAATATTCTTGGAAAGTACAAAGAAAGACAGGTTTTACTAATATTTAGAAAGGATATCTTGACGGATGTACCTGTATAAGCAATTGATAGCAAAAATTGATAATAGTAATTCGATATTATAATGGATGAATAATTAAGGAACTCTTTCATTAGATATACTTCTAGTGTAAACTACGTTCGTTAAGTAATAAGAATCTATTTATTTCAATTATACAGGAATAGGTCTACGGAATGATACCTACCTTCTAATGTTTATAGTTTCCTCTGATATTTTTTAACATTTCTCTGGTGTAAGAGTAATATCTTGCATTGTAGTATGTGTAGGGACTTGGCTTTGCATAAAAACTACATTCATCAAGTCGATGTAAAATCGAACATATCTCACTCGCGTATTTACTCCGCGCTCGCGCATCTCTAAAAGAATGACATTACATCGACAGTGCTCCAACCTTTGAGCAGAAGATACGTTATGCAAAAAACAATCTAAAAATCGCGAGTGTTGTAACCTAATCAGTGTCCTCGTTTATCTGTTTTGTGTGTTCCGATAATTGGACTTTGCCTGGATGCCAGGAGGCGTCCAGGACTCGCCGACGACCACATTCAGGAGGACTTACTGCAGGCCAGGTTGTTTTAATAAAAAAGGGGTACGTAAAACTTTCGCGTAGTAAATTGTAGTTTTCAAAAGTCCTTATTACAGGGCTGTCCAGTATGTATTACAATGCTTCCCATAGCAACTAACAAGCATTAAAATACAATAAAGCCATCGTATTAAACCAAATTATAAAAGAACTAATATAATTCACATTATTCAAATATGCCAGTCTTTAGTAGCCGAACGCACACAGGCGTGAAAACACCCATACACATACACATATTTATGTAGGTACATGAATCAACTTGGCCTCCACACATATGAATGAATGTTAATTAGTATACGTTTGTGTTAACACTTAAACACTCACACTAAAACAATGTCACGCACACATACAACTAACTCGTTAAGAACCTAACCTCTGTTGTCGATTGAAAACACATAAACTGCAGGACAAAATGTTCATTCCAAAAAGTACACAGCAAATATCTATGTTTAAGCCCACACTTTATAGTCTCTGTAGGCGACAATATCGAAGAAACTCGGCAAAACTGCAATAAAACTATATACACCTTCACACATACATATATGGTAGGTGTTCGTGAGAAACAAAACGCAACTTTTGTTATTTTTTATCAAACGTCAAATCGCTTCCTACAGACTCGTAAAGGGCGGAAGGCATGCTTTTAAATTAACACATTGATACTGTGTTTTAGGACTTATAGTGCCCTTGAAGAAAGGTCACTTTGGCGTCTCCGCGTGTAGGAACTTACGACATACGCATTATAACGTTAACAAACTCGGCTGTTTGTTTTTATAATGTGTATTCGGTAATTTTCGAGTGCTTGCCGATCAAGTGGGCAAGGAAGGACGATATTCGACTCTTCAACGCCTACGCTTTAATATTGACTGACACACGCATAACGAGATGTTTTTCGAAATGTACTCGATAATTAAGTACCTACATACCTTATTACTAACACGGTTACACATTAACTCAAGCCCTTATGTTGAAATTAAATAGTTTTGCTTCATTCTCAAATTTATAGTTATGTCAAATACTATACTTAAACAAAACTCTGACCAACAAATAATTGTAGTAGCAAAGTACATTTGTTTTAGTATTTTTGTGGTATTTTTCCGATATTTGTATCTACATAATTCAGGAAGCACAAACGTTGAGCCGCTGCCATTTTTTGCTAAATTAACAAACGTGATGTTAAGCAATGCAAACAGACGGTTGTTTTGTGTTTGATTAGTAAATGGACCGTTTAACTTTAAAATGATTGATCTTACGACCAATTTAGAATATTCTGTCACGGATAAGAGCCATTTTGGTAGATTGGTATAAAGGAAATATGAAAAGTGCTGCATTCAAGGCTAGAGCATATTGTATCTAATAAAATGTACGAGTAGATGAAAGGATAACTGTTTTGTTGTACAAAATTTCGGTTAAAACACATAACTACAGTGTAGATAATGCTAATTATAAAAAAAAACATATTTTTCTAAGATGAATGTTTTTAAGTAACCTATTTGGTACTCACATAAATACAAAACACTTGATGACGTTACTAGGTAATGTATTGTCATTTCAACTGAAATTATCTTACTAATAGCTCTCTTTACTTAATAGGAAAATTCAAAGGAATACCATAATAATGATTCAATACTAATGAATGATAATTCTCATCAATAGTAAACTAAGAATTTATTTTATTGTATTGCTATAATTGGCAATTTATTTCAATTGAATAGTCATAGGCACACATAATTCTTAATCATTAACTTATAGAATTAACAAAGGTAGCCTGTGCATTGGATTTCTTATGCTAAGTATCTACCTACTATTAAAGTTGCAAATCCTAGACACTTAATAATACTTATATTGCAACAGTCTAACAGTTGAAATCCTTAAAGAAGACACTTTTTTATCTATGTGAATATCATCTTCCAAGAATAGCAAGGTCTTAGAAAACAAAACAGTTTCTCTCCCCAAATCAAACTGCGTCGTTGTCGCACTTCCCTTACTCAAGATTGACCTCAATTCTTGCACCCTCACCTCCTTATAGATAGGTATACTATACGAGTACATATAATATAGCCACCCTTACGTGCGAAGTAAGAGGATAAGATTGTTAGTTGAGAGCAAATATTTGTGCCACAAACAGGTCAGGACGCCGCCATTTTGCAAAATGGCCGACGTGTCCCAAGTGCAAATGCTGAGATAAAAATAATCTCACAGCTTTATTGAGATTACGATAATGGAGGCTATAAACTGCTTTTTAATAACAGCTGATTTATAGTTAATGGGTATGGTAATAAAAAGAGCGTTAGGTTTCTGCAGCAATAGAGATTCATCGATGGAAACATTGTTGGTTACATCGCGGTCGCGATGCTTGCAGTCACATGTATAGGTCATGATTGTTGCACAAAAATCGATATTGACACCCTGCTACTAGTAGAATATGTATTAAGTAGTTGATCGTAGAGTCCAAAATGTTAACGCCTGATTTGACGTCAAATAAATAATAAATTATTCGAATGTTGTTTTAGGTCAACATATTTGCGATTTAAATGTTTGAAGAAAACTGTTTTTCAGGAGACTTGCGTAATTCCATCAGACGTAATGTACGTTGTATCCCGCAGCGACTGCCACGTAATCACGTAGTTTACACATTATGCTAAAATAACGCGGATTTCCTCGGCCGGAGTGATTGACGAACAAAAACAAACAAAGTAACTCCGCCACCGCCAATAACTACAAGCATTTTTATTTATACAAGCGGCTCTGCCTTCTGTAATATTTAATGTGATGTTATTTGTTCAAATGTTGCTTTATTTGAATACTATTGCAATGTAGCGCGCCGCAATCTTTGCGACAATATTGTACCCTAACTGCTTGTTTTTCGCGTGGGATGAAAAACTCATGCAACAAATCGATCAAAGTCGTCTTTGTTTACATTGTCGAAACGCATAGACACGTAAACTAAACTGCCCTTGAGTTCATCCTCTGCATATCGTTTCTATGCTTCTATAACCGATTTTTAAGAGCGTCCTCAATTCGGTAAATTAAAGATTTAAAGCAGCTCGATAAAAAGAATCTGTGGCCAGTGTGTAACCAGGTCAGAGGTCGGGACGGGAATGCGAACTCCTTATTGCCCAGAAAAGGACTGCAATCCATTAGCCTTGCGTGCTATTTAGGCGTTTAGACCTAATGGCATTATCTTTATAGATTTCTAGATTGTTGTTAAATGAAAATCAAGGCTGAGCTCACCTTGCCTTTCGCGGTTTTATTTTTTAAAACGCTTCCTAAAGTTTGTGCTGACCCCGCTAGTCAATTTGGCTCTCGCTAAAACTCGCCTGATGGTTTGCCAAGGCCGGGAACTTGTGAATTAGCAGAGCTAGGCAGGATGAAGTAGGTCGCTCGATAGCGCACTCTTAATTGCGATAAAATAGCTCCTCTGTATCGTTGCTATATCATTAGGAGCGTAATTATCGCCCCGGTATTACATCAAAGCCTGCCGACAAGCGGACGACACATTTATGCACAGTGATGTTGAACAATATCGCCAATCAACAGTAGGTATTCTCTATCATATTTTACAACGTTGTTTGTTTACTTCAACCAACCCGATGTTGATATATTTAGCGTGACGGATTTGATCGTAAATGACGTAGAACGTAGAAAAAGATATGTTTTGAAGGAAGCAGAAATACACAAACTTGCTTGTCTACACATTCTGTTTAGTTAAATAATTCGTTGACCTAGTAATACAAGTTAACTTAGTAATAAGTACTGCAAAAGGCAAAGCTCACTAACGACAAGCCATTAAAAAGCTTTTAAGTTAACATGTCAAGAAGGTAAATGGTATATAATAGTATGTTTTTGTTACTAACAGTAATTTATCAATAAAGTGCTAATGAAACAAGTTGAAGTAGTCATAAAAAATAATTACACTTTAAAAAACTTTATAAAAAACCGATAGAGTAAAGAAAGATAAGAAACTCCAGTGCATTTATTCGGATAGTGCATAACTATATGACCCTTTAGTTAACTTCTTTGACTGCTAAACTGCAATCTCTTTGTATATGCCGTCTTATTTGTGCATAAGATAAAAGCTATTTTGACCGCCGGCTTGTATCGACTGACCAACAATTAAACAGCAGTACTTAATAATAACAATTTGTGGAACACTAGTGACTGATAACAGCGAATGTCGGCTTAACTTTTATTGGACCTACCTTTAAATTTAAGTGTATTTTTTAGGAAGCCATTTTCCAAAAATATGCTAAGTAATTGCAGTTTAAACGTCAGTATATAATATATTTCTTACTTTTAAATTAAGCATCTCTTTTAAATGTTAACTGGCTAATTATGATGATGTAGTAAATGGTGTGAAGTTGCCACCATATCATGACATTTTTATCTCATAGTGGCGCCGAAATAGCAATTTAAACGCTTGAATATATGTATTTAGCATGAAATTTCATCCACTTTACATTTTATTGCCTTTCTATCGAATTAAAATTAGATTCAACACCAATATTTAGTTTCAAAATCAAACATGTTCTTCAAAAAATTATAAATTATCTCAATAATATAACCACAGAAATAAAATAGTCTGAGAACTAAATAAAGACAGGTACGGCTCTTACCGTTGGATTTTAACGCGTCAATAAAATTTCAATCTAATCTGAGGTCGATAATATCTATAAACAAAATCAAAAAGTTGAATATTAAAATGTTATGATGGACGTAAATTAGGAAATTGATACTTGATTGTCCTCCAAGATAGGCAGGTGTGGTTAGTCACGACTCATCGCTTCTTCCGTCTAAAGACAGGAACACACCAATGCAGTGATATAAATCTACAAGTCTAAAAAAGTCTACGACTACATTCGAGGTGGATCTTCGATCGAGTCAAATATTAAAGAATTCGCTTGCGTCGGTAGTCAATGTGACTCCCAAGACGCTTTACTAACACCATACCAAAAATCACGATGGTCAATCGTAGAAGAGGAACTAACAGCCTCACTTTTTAAACAATGTATGCTTCTTTTTTAATACTTACAATTAAAAAGAAATCCTATTAAATAATTTCCTCAGAAAGAAAATCAGCAAATAAAAGCTATAGAAAACTTCACTACTTACTTACCGCTACCATTATTATCGCTGTTGTTTATTCCAACCTTAACAATACTTAAAAACATACATGTCATCTCCACAATAACTTTGACAAGCGTTTAATCAGTAATTTATGTGAAGGCTCCAAACAGCACGCTGAGCTTTTGAAAGTTGATAAGTAACTTAGTCCTAGCTTTATAAAACTTATAACTTAGGTCTTGATCCGAAGGTTGTGAGTAGGATGTATGCTTTTAATCTTGATCTTTTAAAACGATTGTTGTTACAAACTTACCTTAAACAAAGTAGTAATTGAATCGACCTCTCTTTTTAAGTTGTATATTTATTTACTTATTTTGCTACTAAATAAATTGATATAATTTTTTTATGTCAACCACATTTATAAAAATCAGTCATTTAAATTAAAAATTAAATATGCCAAAGATACTTAATTATAATCTTAATTACATAATCTTATTAACAGTTTGAAAGATTACCATTTGCAGATAAATTTATCATTATTTTAGAAATACCCGAAAATGGTTCTCTCTCTTCGAGTCGTATTTCCTCATGACTGAGGGTCGTGACTCCCCGCAGAATTAATTCATTAGGGGAGTTTTCTTGGGCAGATACATCGTGGTGGGCGCCCAGGTCCTTCCACGGAAGACGCATGTCCTCGGATATTGTTGTCCTCAAACATGTCGGTTTCCTCACGATGTTTTCCTTCTCCGTTAAGCTAGTGCAAATCCACACATAACTTGAAAATACAAGTCATTGGTGTAGGGCGGATTCAAACCAGGGTGCGTCTGGATGAAAAGCAGACACTGGAACAACTGAGCCACACTCGCTTTTTAAAAATAAAATATTTTTTTTCGAAAATGGTTAGGTATTCGTAAATAATAGGTCCCTATTTTTTATACTTTTTTTAGCTTTAAATACGTTTATGATATCTCAGAAGGTATATGAGTATTTCTTATATTGCAAACGCATGATATGGTATTGATAAATTATAGTCTTGAGTAAATTTTTGGAGCAACTTATCAAACGAATACTCAGAGCTACAATCATTTATGTAAATTCATCATGCATACGCATTATGTATGAGTTGAATTCGACGCAATATTTAGTCGAAGAGTGACTTATGCGCCTATGTTAATGCTCAAACATTTAAATATTATAACGACATTTTTATGTGATTTCATTCGTTAAAGGGCATAATGAAGATTTTATGTGTGGTCGTCAGAATTGACATTCTTTTATATTGTTCTGGTTAGATTTGGAATGAATAGTAAATAATTCAACAAAGGCACTCAGTATAATTTTACACGGTATTTGGTGTATTTGACAGATTTGTGGCGCCCAGATTTTTGTGTTGTAATATCCGTTGTGTATGTATAATTGTATTAAAATAAAACTTAAATCCACACACAAGCTCAAACAGTGGTGTTTTTAAAAACGTTGCTTTTATTGAAACAATGCTTGCTCTATCTCATAAAAATGTGTTCCTCCGTTTAAGTATGATAAAGAAAAATTACTATCTCAAGTAACTTTCCACTTAATATTAATGCGATAAAATTGTTGTGACATAAATTTTAATTCAAACCTACATTGCTTCTTTATCGCTTTATCATCGGCCATACCCATTTCCAATAATTTCGAGTACACTCATAATATTTTTTGTATTATAATTACTTAACTATAGGTACGGCTTTGTTCATTATAATATGATTATTTCGACAGTTTACGATCCACATATAAAACTCTATACATACTAGACTTTGATATAAAATTTATGGAGATTAAAATTATCATTCTATAATTCGAAATCAAGGATTTTCATCCCTCTCTTCTATAATATATTATCTCCATGTTCGAAATTATTCAGATAAACAATTTATTTGTAAACAAAAGATTACACGTTAATTAGAATTAGTATCACAATTATACACAACTTATAATAGACAAAATATAAAATTACATTAGTTATAACTACTATTTTACAAGATCTCTACCATAAATAATTAGGTATCTTTTTTGTATATCTTTACTTACTTATTTAATGTTGAAATTCGCAACCCTATTACTAAGTCCCAAAGCAAGCTAATTAAAAAGCTAAACATTAACAGTTACAATAACATTGAGGTCAATTGTATTATTTGTTTGGGCTCGTTATGACAACGTTAATTTATTAGCATTATTACAAGAGGGTGCGTCGGAACTAAGCTCGGCGAAGCACGCTATTTCAGACCTGGCTTACTAACTTTCATTCGTGCTTTGGATAAATAATTTATTTAGCATCTTTTTAATCTGTGTCATTGGTAACATTAAAATTAAAACTTATACAATATTTAATCTTTAAGTTACCAATGTTAGTTATACAATGTTTAATCTTTAAGTCATCTTTATTTATGTGCCAATTTCCAGAAATGTTGTCTGTTTATCTGTTTATATAAACGCTCATCACTCAAAAACGGTTCAACGGATCGTCATGATTTTTGGTACGTAGCTAGTATGAGATCTTAGGAGTGTCATAGGTTACTTTTATCCTGATATAATGCGAGCGAAGCCGTGGGCGTCCATTAGTATAATATATATTTTAAAAAACTTAAAGAAGAATTATATACATACTTGTTCCACAACATTTCTCTGTCCCAATGACAGGATTATGTAACGTTTCCCTGAAACTATTCAATTACGAATCAACGGATGTTAGTACCTAATTGAAAGCACTCCACAGGTTTTATTGGTTTAAATTATATGTTTCCAAACATTAAACGCACCGCAAGAGTTGACAATGTAAGCTTGTACTAAATGCACCGAATGTATTCATTAAAATAACTAAATTACGAGTACAAATTAAACCAAGCTAATTGCAAATATAGCAATAGTTTGCACATTTTATTTTTAATTTATAAAAGTCTCATTTTAAATATTTGAAAAATAATACACCTCTGGCCAATGTTTATTTGTATTGTTTATTTACATTAGTAATACATTAAAACAGGGAATAAGCAAAACATGTTACTTCTAAATACCTACTCCTTGCCCGAATCTCTATTCCCCTTGAACTATAATTTGTCGGTCTTCAAGTCGAGAGTAAACCGGTTTCTTCTAGGCAAGCGCGCTACATCGTAGACTATAACGTTGCTTAACATCAGGCAAGTTGTAGTCAAGCGTAAGCCTATTTCATGTTAAAAAAAAAAAAAACCTAAAGATAGTCTAAGTTGTCAATATTTTGTATTCTTTCCAATTATTACTATGAAAAAAAAACGAATAAAAACCACGTTCAAAATTAATTGTGTGTAAAACATAGACAGTCATAATATGTCGCTATTCTCTTTTGGCAGAGAAATTATGCCGCAGTTAAAATAGTTGTCGTGAAAACAGGCTTAAGTGCGATTTGGTTTGCCAATAAATAAAAATAATTGAGTGAGTTGTAGTAGTTGCTTGTACAAAGAATCCAAGGATTTCTTGACACTTATCCAGATATTTAAATATATATTTTTAATATAAAAATTAAATAATTTTAATAAATCAGCCGCTCAGTCTGAAGTGTATGGAAATGAGTGTGGATTTTCGCGCCTGGCAGTTAGTAGACCGTAGCCTAGTGGTTAAGGCGTTCTGACGGTAGCAGAAATACGCAGGTTCGAATCCTGCCGGTCGTGATTATTTTCGCTCATTTTCCAATAAAAGTTTAATTTAATTTTAATAAAATCATAAGTTAATAATTTTGTTGACTTTAACTGCATTGATTTTATATGCTCGTACAAAATGTGAATCTTTCTTAGTTAAATAATGCAACAGTAAATTTATTAATTAATAAGATCCGTTCGGATTTGACAAATGAAACAGATATCATTATAAGCAACAATTAAACTTTCTACAAAAGTGTTTTTCACGACTTTTTCAAAATAGTTTTCTATCATGAAAAAGTTACTTAACACAGCTTCCGTTGTCGCTTGGAGTTCGGTGTAAGCAAACATAAACCTTATCTTTATACCAAGGACTTTCAGCCACCTAATGGATATACCTTGTCTCGAACATAATACGCTCTATAACATAAGACATAGACATTTAAAAGACTGGCTTTGCTGATACTTAATAAAAAAACATCACGAAGATTAGCATTATTTAATGATAGGTAGGTACTGAATCAACTATAAGTACTAATTAACAAATATGTATATCTTTTTCTACTTGCATTTACGTTGTAAACGTACCAAATAAACGTTGTAAACATATTTCTTGAACGAAACATAAAACATACAAGCAACATACTATAGAAACCAAAGAGCACACACACACACACACACACACATAATATAAAAAGATTAACAGATTAACTAAACGGTTTTCACTCACGTGTAAATCGCGTAAATCGTTTACGCGTTTCGGATGTTATGACATCCATCTTCAGAACGTATGTTCTGGGTCCGCGGCAGCACGCAGCACATAATATATGTAAACCCATACTATTATTAAACTCAAGCCAGAACCTTTTTTTCATTACTTTGCAAATTTCAGCGGTCGACAATTTTTTTTACACTGTACAGTCAGGCTGTACATTTGACCTCTAACTTACCTGACTGTCTTTCTTTTCATTTGCCTTGACACTTGTAGCTCCGTTTTTTAGGCAGTGCTGTGCTTTATACATAATATTCAATTCTTACAGATGAATTCGTTTAGGCCATTCTACTGCCGTTCTACGTCGACGTTACCGCATGACGGGAAGCTAGTATTAAAACTAAAATAACAAAGCCAGGCCTTGAGCTATTATTTAATTTTAATGTGTATATCGGGTGTGAACCGTGACATGCATGTGTTTTGACACATGGACGTGGCAAGATTTTATGAAATAAAACTAATGGGAGAAATGTGTTCTAGACTTAAAAAATCAACAAGTAAAAGATCTCTAGGGATTTTTTGGGTTTTAGATTTTGTGGAAGGGCCTTGGGTTGTGCCTTGGCACCCACCACTATGTATTTTCGCATGATATGGATATATTCAGGGATCTTCAGCACCATAATAAGAAATAGAAAGAAGTTCTTTTAAAGATTTTTTAGTCAAGAGTCATACATTTGACCCCTAATCACACCAGAGTTAGCCACTCTCATTGGTGGTGCATACCTGTATTAAGAATGGATTTTGGTTTCAAAAAAGACTTAATATTCAGAAATAGCATACTTACAATAATAATATAGTAATATCTGTGGTAATATATAATAAAATAACATAACCTAGTTGAATGGAAAATTTGATTATGTCACCTTTAGATGACAATGGGATAAATCGCTACAAATACAGCACAAAATGATTTATTTTTCTATATTTATGGTTAACGCAATTCATAAAATTAAGGATAACATTATTTAAATGCATCACCTGTCGCTACTTTGTCCTGGATTAATAAATTGGCAGACCGCCACCAACGACCATTGTTTATGCTTCCAAAGAAACTATAGGCAACTGTTGGAGCCTATACTTATGTAGCTTTATGTTACAACCTGAGTCCCGTCTTAATATATAAAACTCAAAGGTGACTGATTGCCTGACTGATATAGTGATCTATCAACGCACAGCCCAAACCACTGGACGGATCGGGATGAAATTTGGCATGCAGGTAGATGTTATGACGTAGGCATCCGCTAAGAAAGGATTTTTGGAAAAGTGACTTTTAAAGGGGTGAAATAGGGGATGCAAGTTTTACTTCCAAATGCGAGCACCCACTAGTTTTAAAATAATTTTAAAAAGTCCACAAATTTAAAAGCATACTAGTGAAGAGATGGAAAAGCTGTACTTTGTATATACAGACTAAGTATGCCGAAACTTTTTATTTGTATGCGACGAACTTTATACAAACGTTTTTTTTTATTTACTAATTATTTTTATTCGTAAAAGTTTACAAAACTGAAAATGTTAAGTATATAACGATAATAATCGAAAAAAATAAATACATAAAAAATAGCAACGAAAGGTTTAAAAAAGTTATAAAAAGTGAAGGTAGGTGGTCTTATTTTGGCATCTCTCCAGCTAATTAAGGTGGGACTGTAAAACTCCACGTTGTTTCTTGAGGAATAACCAGACATCACTACTGACATATAGACTTAATCATTTGTAATTCCAAATCGCGAGATGATAAATGGGCCATGTCTAATATTCTAAATGACGGTCATTTCAAACGCCCTACTTTACCGACTTTGATAACTAGTTCACAAGGGACTATTTCTAAAAACCTTGAAGATGTGTACAATGTCATACAGATACATGTATAAAATAATCTGAAAGAATAGCAGCTTTCGCTTTAGATAGATAAGATAGATAAACTCTTTATTGTAACACACATTGACAAATAAAAAAGACAAACAGAAACACAAAAGACTTAAAAAAATAGTGCCACAACTGGCGGCCTTATCGCTAATAGCGATTTCTTCCAGGCAACCGTAGGATGGATAGGAGTCGAAAGAAATATAAAGGATGGGGTGTTCAAAAAGAGAAAATATATACAAATAATAAAAATATTCAATAATATATATATATATATATACATACAATAACAAATAACACATATTACATATACGTGCAAATAACTATAAATATATAACACATATACATATTATACCCATATACTATAACGACAAAAGGAGACAACTATAAACACACGAATTCAACAGCAGATTATTGAGCTATTGAGTTTAGGTACCAGTTTTTAACCTGAGTTTTGAAAGCCTCGAGAGTCTGAGCTTGCTTGATACACAAAGGCAAGGCGTTCCACAAATGAACAGCTCTTGCTGCGAAAGAATTTTTATAGAAAGAGGTGGCCGTAGGAGTCTTAAGAATAAGCGTACCTGATGACCTCAGATTTAGGGAGTGGGAGTCATGCACATAGGAAAATTTACATTTTAAATTTAAAGGAAAATTTACGCTTTGTGCGTCTTAAAAATTTACTTTACTCAGCGTTAATATATACTTTTCCGTTACGTTTCGTACGTATTGTATAGGAACTTTACCAATTTATAAAATCAATCAGCTCTTGTGAGCTTTTGTTCTTAAGGAATGACTGTTTTATCTTGAATAGTCCTTGAATTAAAATAGCAGTCACCTGGGGTATTGTAAATTTAGCCAGAATTAAGGTCTTGAGAAGAGGAGCTAGAATAGCGACGATGTGTCACAATTTGGCAACCGAAGGAAAGTCATTCCAATTTTATAGCCGCAGAAAGGACAAAGCTGTAGTAAAACTATTGACTTGTCGTAAATGATAAATTTAAGGATTTTTCTCGGGATTTTTGATTGATTGATGATCTAAATTGAATGGTTGCTATGAGAAAATATCTGCTAAGCTGTGACATGGTTAATTACACCTATGATTGATTTAAAAAGAGCGAATAATTTAAAATACTCTCAGTTAGAAATAAAATAACAACGTATCATTTTTCTAACAGAAAATAACAAAACAATAGAATCTAGTGATGTAGAGCAGACAGAAACACATAAAAGCGTTGGAAATCACAAATTAGTAGATGCCTAGACGCATAATGGTCTTGATGATAAATATCTTGTTACATAATAGGGGTAAAAGTAGATAGATGACAGATGCTTCCGATGTCCAGAACAAATTGTACACTTGCCAATGGAGGAAGTTGTGCTGTGATAAATATGTTTATGATGTTATCACAAGTACTAGGCTTTAGTATCTATGTATGTTATTTGGGATGGTGAGTGTCACTAGTTACCTATATGCATTCAATCTTTCTTAATATGTTGTATGTTTTACATGGATGTATGTAGACGTGTTTTGTTTGTGAAAAAATATATTGCATAAAAAGCTGGTAAATTAATAATCCATTGACGCCGCAAAATGTTATAAAAGCGTTATTTAATGTTATTTGTAACGCTAAAGCTAACCGGAAAAATCTGAGATATTTTTAAAGCCTAGATGTTTTATATAATTTCGGCAACATTATATGAAATTTAATCATTTCTCTGAGAGATTTTCTTTTAAAATCAAAGAAAAGTTTTCATTCAGAAACATTATAGTTAAACGGGCGAGGTGCCAAGCGCGAAATTTACAAATACACTGTAAAATATCGAGCGTACACTGATAGTTTTATTTATTTCTTTATAAATGTTTTTTATTCGTTTTTCCATCAATGAACCGGCAGAAGTCTCGAATTTGTTTTTAGTTTTACTCGCTAATTGCTGTAGATTTATTTTTTAATTTGAATTCTAGGTTGATTTTGAATGGCTAATCATACGTTATTTATGAGTGCTTATCTATTTTGCTTCCTTATTACTCTAATTGAATACTAGTAAATGAAAAGATAATTTAAGTGCCTATATTAGTGCGTTTACGATTGATTTTATTACTAACAATATGTAGCTGTGCTTTAATTGCAAAAGCATACATGTCAGGACAAGCAAAGTAATAATTTTATTACAGTTTATTAAGCTAGTAACTGATATCTTTATAAACCTCTCGGTACCGCTTCGAGGAATCAAGTTCTCTTTTAAAACAAAGTAGAGGGGTAATGTCCTGTCGAATCATCACATTGCTTTATAAAGCTATCGTCACCTGAAATAAGCACGGAATTCGATAAGAGGTGCTGACCCACTAAATTAATTTGACCAGAAATTCTCTTTCTTCTTTAGAAATTCTCATCGTCGAAGACTTTCTGTATAAGCTCAATTACCTTTTTTTTACTTTTCTATTTTATTAGGTACCACTTTAGATAAATTATAATTATTGTTCCTTTTCTGTTGGCCAATTTAAAGTTTGTGTTTGAATTAAATGTTGTTATTATAGAATCACAATTGGCAATGAAAAGTGCGAGTTAGGAAATTATTGAAAATTTGGCATAAAAACTCTTTTGATGGATTCAAAAGAGTTACATTAGAATTATATTAAAAAAAACTGACAACACTATGGAGAGAGACCATCATTGCATGTAACTATGCAGCTGCAATTTCTTGTTTACATTACAGATATAATTCTGCTCTCGTATTACTAAACAATAAAGTTCACATACAGGAATGTGCTGTATTAACAAATGTGATTCCTTGCGTTTCATCATCATCATCTTCATCATATCAGCACGTGTCTCACTGCTGAGTATAGACCTCCTCCCCAGGGCGCCACACAGTACCTACGGTCTCCAGCTTGCTTATTCTGTTTCTACTTACTTATTTTCTATGTTAGTTTCCTAAAAAGATTTATAAAAACTTTCGCAGTCATTAAATAACAATTAGTGAAGCGGTGGTTTTAGTGCAATTATACATTTCAGGGTGGGTTGAATAAAGTCATAATTTGTGATATGAAAAACGATAACACTATGTTCCATTTTAGTAATCAGTCACTTGTGTTATGTTCAGAACGTAAATATTTTTTACCTACTATTTCCATATAAGCTAAGCTAAATATTATGTAACATAATTTGACTGCTCTGTAAGCGTAGTTCGTAGTGGCTGTGACTTCTAAACCAGGGGTGCGGGTTCGATTCGCATCGCATAACACAAGTAGGTACTTGCATTAATTAATAATTATGAATTTTTAAATTTGTAATTATTAGTGTTAAGTCTGGTCGTTTCTATGTATAATAATATGTATGTATTCATGATACAAGCGTAATTTGGCATGGGGCTAGATGGTGCTGTGAGAATGTCCTGATATATATATTTATTTATTTTATTTTTTATTTTACTTATCAGACTAATTTCTACTAATGATATTGATTTCAAAAAACGGCATTAGACGGTCACTTGATTGAATAATTTACAGTTGAATTTTCTTATGATAATTAATCATTCAAAAGAACTAATCGAGTCCTGTAACATCTAAAAGTCAAAACTTTGTTTAGAAACATGAAAATATGCATAGAGCGTGTTTGTTTTGATTTGTTCTATTATCTATTGAAACCCTTTGTTATATCCGTTTGTATGTCTCATTGTCGAATGAAAACACGCCGCGAGGTATTTTTGACGCTCTTTCTTAGAAGCATTCGTATGTACTTGGCTTCATTTAGCTGTCTTTAAATATGCAAGGGTATATTTTATTATTATTATAATATATCTTATCATATGATTATGGTGACCATAACGCATCATTATATTTCCGTGGAAGGACCTGGGCGCCCACCACGATGTATCTGCCCAAGAAAACTCCCCTAGCGGATTAATTCTGCGGGGGAGTCACGACCCTCAGTCATGAGGAATACGACTCAAGAGAGAGATGATGACCGTACTATGTGGCTAGTTGGAGAGGAGGCTTATACTCAGCAGTGTGTGAACACAGGCTGAAATGATGATGATATGTAAATGATTATGTCTTGTCTATAATGTATTTCGAATCTTTTTCTAACTATCGTATGAGATTAATCAACTCTAGTGTAGAGTTTTCAAACAGCCGTTAGGGCCTCTGACACATCTACCTACTTAATGTGATGATCTCGAATTAGGAGTAGGATTATCAAATCAAATACTGGCTCATGGCGGTATAGTATTTATACATACAAATATCAATAAGATTAAGTACAATGAAAACATTCCGACTGTACTTACCTATATTTTTATTTTAATAAATGTATTATATATAATATAACATGTACAATTGTAAATAATATAGGTAATTAGGTGGAACCTGATTTATTTTGAACAAGAATTATTATGTGTTAAGTTGTATGGAAAATCCAACACTAAGATAATTCTGTTTATGAAGCATTTACGTACCTTGCCTACCATTTAAGGTTTTCACGTGCAGTCAATTCAGAATTGTTATTAATATTGGCTTCCAGGAATTTATAGGAAACTGCAAGGTAATATATTAATATGATACAAATGTCAATAAATATAGGTATCGACAGTTGTGCTTCAAACCCAAGCAAGGTATATGAACATACATTGCATATCAAACAATGAAGTAGGAAGAATTGCAGGAAACTTAAAATTATTGGTAGCAAATAATAAACATGTACCTACAGTTGAAATTTAATCAATTAATTATATTTAAACAATAGAAAACAATCGTTATTGTTTGGATGAGGCGTTTTGTTTCTTTCATATAATATATTAATTCAAAATAAGGTAAATTGTTTGCACCTGTTGCTTAGGAGCCTTATAGTAGGTACATATTGTTTTACTTGAGATATACATAAGTTCATTTAACAAAGTTATATGTTCCTCCTTCTTGCTTAACCACTATCATTAATGATGGTCGTGACTTTCTCCTTGTGAGTTCAATATTTCTGTATTTTCTTTATATCTAAGCACGAATTGATGATAACTCTACGACTCAATGTAGCCTAGACAAATCTGTAAAAAGGCTAGAATCCTATTTCGCAACCTGACCTAGGTCCTAACCTACTTCGCGAACGTTTATCCTCATTAATTAGCATTCGCATCAAGTAAGTGAAATGCAGCTGCCTTCTTTTCGCAGCCAATCACAGCGCTCCTCTATCGCGAGGCCACGCCCACATTTATATGCACACTGACTGACCTAACCAGATACTGATGGCTTTATCGACGTAATCACCAGACCGCTTGTCTATAAAGTAAAGGAAATAAACAACCAACAACTATTTCATCTGCACAAACATATATAAGTACTTAATATAACTATTCTATCCTCGCATCGATGGATATAATTGTACAAAGGAATGCAATGAAAATACCATAAATAAGTAGGTTATAATGATATAATAAAATATGATTACTAATAAAAATAGTGAGTAAATAAGCCTGTAGTAATTATATAAGAATGTCAATTGACATTCTAGAGTTTTTCTTGGTCTGTGACATACCGACACCTTCTATCGATCGTCAAAGCCTTCTATAGAAATGTGAATGGAGTGGTGAGTAGTTGAAACGTGTAGTTCTGATTTTATTTTACAAGAACTTTAGCATATATCTATATTATAAAAAAAATCTTTAAACATTTTTCAATCTTAAAAGCGTTCTTTTTGTATGAGTAGTGCTTAACATCAGGCAGGCTTTAGACAAACGTAAGCCCGGTTCGTGATAAAAAAAAGTGTTTCAAATGATTGAGTTACATTTATCTTACAAAATTTAGCTTTGTCAGAGAGGCAACATATAATACCTAATCATTATCCTAACTTGCTGGGTGGTCGGAGTCAAATAACACAACTAGCTAATTTTAAAAGGCAAACTGATAAATAGCTTAAGGCTTCTTAATATTAATAGCAAGAAACGAAATAACATTTAAATTTTTACGTTCACGCATCAAAGCGGATTCAGTTTTCACACGCATCCGCGATTTCCGAGTAAATATTACACAATACTTAATACTGGTAACAGTTGAACACAAACTTCTGCGTTATATTAAATCGAATGAACGAAGCAAGCCAAGAATTTTTATATTCACTTCTTATAAAAAAAACCGGCCAAGTGCGAGTCGGACTCGCGCACCGAGGGTTCCGTACAAACCTGCAAGGTTAAATATTTTGTGATGTAACTAAAAATTTATGGTTTTCGTAATTTTTTCTTTATCTATGCTATAAGACGTTGCTTCGTACCAAATTTCAAGATTCTGAGTTCACGGGAAGCACCCTGTAGGTTTTGATTCCCTTGCAAGTGTCGAAAATTTGCGGCATAAATGGCTGTATCTTTTGATTGCGTTGGCTTAGAAGTTTGATTTTTTCACAGCTTCAAGGGACAGTAGACCTGAGTAATTGATATAAATTTCAGCTTCATACCTCTACGCGTTCCTGAGAAAAAGGGTCTTGACAGACGGACGGACGGACGGACAGACGGACAACAAAGTGATTCTATAAGGGTTCCGTTTTTTTCTTTTGAGGTACGGAACCCTAAAAATGTCTTATCGAATTCGAGTGCCAATTCTGATGTCGAAAGTTTATCAAGCCGCCCCAAGGGCCTCTGATATGGCTTAACGACTGCCGTACTAGACATACTGCTGGGACTTACAAATAAACGTGTCATCCGATTTACGGAAGCGCCCAAAATGGAATGCCACTTTTCGGTCCCTCATCCAAGGACAGACCGCGTCGATTTTTGCTTAAAATTGGTAATCGCATGCGATTGCCTCGCTTCGTTTTTATTGAATGATCAAGTCTTCTTTTATAATTGTTATCTCTTCCAATAAATTTTTAGTGTGTCACCAAAGGAATACAGTTTGGTACACAAAGCTATAAAAATAAATCAAATTTGTGTATTTAATTACCTATAAACGGATTGGATTGATTTTCTGATTTTATTTGTTCATTGACAATTTCTGTATGAATATCCTTTTGGATATTCATACAAAAATTGTCAATGAACAAATAAAATCAGAAAATATTCCTCGAGGAGTAGGTACTGTTCGTAGTTATTATTTATTCTTTCTGAATGGAAATTCTGTCAATGTCAAACACATTTAGATTTTACGACTTCAACACTTGTTTTTATTAGACGATTTTTCATAACTCACGTTTCCGACACGTTCTCGTGAAAATGATTTTAATGATATGCGACCATTCATATTTTTGAACATGTACCTATTTAAATACCCATGTTGTACAGATTTTTCCAAACACCGAATAAAATATTTTTTTAAACTAGAATAATCAATTATTTGCTTAATAGATTGAAGATATATAATGATAAGTTCTTTGGCCCAGAATTTCCGTACTGTATGTAATAATATTTTGACTTTCCATGTACTCCATGAACGCAGGATACGTTTTTTTCATATTTGCTTCTGCCTATCTCAAACACGTTACATAAGAAAACAAACCACGTTCCTATCTTGATATGACATCTATATGACATGATTTTAATAACAAAAATTTTAGTATGATAATAATAAAATTGACATTGTAATAATTTCTAAAATTTTATTAAAACTAAATGTTATAAATTCAATTTGACGAGATATTGTAATTTGTGTAGCATATTTTATGATATTAGTACTTATACCTATGTTGCAACTTTACATTATCAATAAAGATTCTTTATCTTTATCTTGTCTCTATCCGAAGGTGTTTTATCAACAAACTCATTAATTCAAGTCAACCTTTACCTTCATACAAACTTCATACTTGTTGAATAAAACAGATTTTTCTCACGCGAGTCCGATGGGTGATTAAGAGCGTCCATTAATCAATAGATAGAAGCAAGGCAACTGTGACCTTCACTATAATTATATTATTTTATACTCGCTCGTGTTCATATGAAATGAATCGTAAAGTAATTATTGCCGGGGTTTGGAGATAATAAATTATTTTGATATTTCCTTTACCATGTGTTCCAGCGTCAAACTAAATAAACATAGATAGTTGTTGCTATGGGATAGTTTGTTTGTTAGTTGTTTTTGTTCTTCATTAAAATGTAATTTTTTTTATGGGACCATAAAAAATGCAAATGTGATATCCATTTACTCAATGTAAACAAATTACGCGCAAATTCATCTTGTATAATTTGACAAATCTAGGATCAGTCATTTGTGTTGCTTTCCAATCGCAAAAGACAAAGACGCACACCTTTTACTGAGATCCTAAAGAGATTTAGTTCTAACATAAATGCAATTAATTAGAAACACAAAGTTAAAGAAAGAAAGAAAATAAATTTACTAGAGCAAATAATAAACAAGAAAGTACAAACAAGAAATACAATAACAATGTTATCGAAACAAGACAAGCGATATTCATATAATATATGTACCTATGTACAATGATGGCCATTCCAAAATATACATCACGTATTATATATCTAGTAATATATATTATAAAGCAAATGGAACTCCTTGCCCGAATCTCTATTCCCCTTGAACTATAATTTGTCGGTCTTCAAGTCGAGAGTAAACCGGTTTCTTCTAGGCAAGCGCGCTAGATCGTAGACTATAACGTTGCTTAACATCAGGCAAGTTGTAGTCAAGCGTAAGCCTATTTCATGGAAAAAATAAAATGTTTTTTTTTTACCAATCTCTCGATGTCGAACTCACCGCGTTGTTTACACACACGACCAACCTTGTCTAATTCAGTTCGCGACGAATCGCTCTGAAGGCGGAAACAATCGGCCAGACTTCGATAAATATTTATTGCGGACAAACGTTATAGCGGTTTGTTCGCGAAAATATGCGGGTTTTATTGAGCAAAACAAAATTTTATTTGAGACTTAAATATTTTTTTCTGTCTTGTGTAGAAACGTGTAAAGTTTCTATTGCCGTCCTAGGTTTTTAGCTAAGACTGGTCTAAACTGTAGGTTTTTAAATCTCTAATATAGAATAAGATCATTTTAATTTATCCAAAGTCTATATTTAAATATTGAATAGAAATTAACTCAATTCATAATCATAATCATCATTTATTCATAAAGCCATTTTACACGTAACATTGTATAGTTGTAAATACTAGAAAATAATTACAGTACTATTATTTAATATGTAAATTTACAAGTCAAAAACTAAATTGTATTACTTAAGAGTAAGTATAAATATACTATTCAAATCATAATTAAAATAATTAAATTAATAAATAATAACTTTGTTATATTCAAAATTGTCAAGTGAACTTCATGAACTCCTCGATGGAACAGAAGGAGTGCTCCAAGAGCCACCGCTGGAGGCGGGTTTTAAAGTTATTGACACTGGGTGCGCTGCTTATAGATACAGGTAACTTATTGTATACAATTTATACATAACACGTGTTTTGCGTAGGTTAGGATCAAATTTAAACCATACGAAGTCTTAAACTATTTAAAAAACGTGAAGTGATTTTTAATCCCGATGGTCGGATGTCATTACTGAGGATGTTGGTAGGCTAGAGACCGTGTGTTGTGCTGGAGAGGAGGCCTGTACTCAGCAGTGAGTGGACACAGACGGATATGACGATGATGATGATAAAGCGATTTATTATGTTCATTTTCTACTAGTTTTCTCAATATGTCTAGTGATACAGTGTTACATCCAGTTATCACAGTTCCAGTAGAAGTGACCTACTTGCGATGTCGTAGCGTCCGTCGTAGAGCGTAGGTGGCGTAGCTAATGGATTTCCATTACCACAGATTAATAAGGTGCAGTCGCCTGAACGGATTTTCATACATATTGTTTGTATTGTAAAATAAAAAATATATTATATTCTTTCTAAGGTGCCCGTCTATCTTGTGATGGTTAGCAGTTTTCTCTGCGTACTTAATTTTGTTCACCACCAAATGAAACAATTTAGCGGCAGGTCTAAATAAAAAATCTAAGGAAGTATATTATTATTATGTGTTATTTGTTATTATAATATATAATATTGAATATTTTATTATTTGTATATATTTTCTCTTTTTTTGAACACCGCATCCTTTATATTTCTTTCGACTCCTGTCCATCCTACGGTTGCCTGGAAGAAATCGCTATTAGCGATAAGGCCGCCAGTTGTGGCACTATTTTTTAAGTCTTTTGTGTTTCTGTTTGTATTTTTTTTGTCAATGTGTGTTACAATAAAGAGTTTATCTATATATCTATCTATCTATTACTATGAAATGTAGGATTGGAATTACTAAATCCACGCAGATTTCATAGAAAACATATTGTTTGGTGTTGAAGTATTTTTTTGTTTGGACGTTCAATTTGATTTATTCTAAGACTGATGATTATTGTATACTTAATTAATTGACTAATATTGTAAATGCATTAAACTATTCCAATAATTTTGCAATGTAGTAAACTATTTATAAAAAAAAACGATCAATAAAAACAAGCAATAAATAAGACGTGCTATTTGGCGTACAAGCAGAGAGGCCTATGCTCAACAGTGTGCGATAACAGTCTGATGATGACGATTTGATTGATAAATAATAAACTTCATCACTCAATCCTTCCTAGTTTTTCAGTACGTACATGATTTTGTATGAGAATCCACTCCGGAGACTGCACGTTAACTGTAGACGCCATTACGATGTACAAACATGACACTCTAAGATTGGCATTTACTTACTTGCTTTGAGAGATGAGCGTAAATTATGCAGAACGAGTAGATGGAGCTGGATTAAATTACTACTCCTTTTACTTTGAAATAAATAAATCTTGTAACTGTCACCCACTGGCTGATTTAGTAGGTATCGTCATCATCGGGTGCCATCTTCACATTGAAGTTCAGGGGTCAGTAGGCAAAACCTCTCCCATGCTGCTTCTTTTACGGGTAGCTTAGCTTCGTCCATTTCTTGATGTCGTCTAGTAAGAAACCGACATTTATCGTATTTAGTAGGTAGGTATAGAGTTTAAATAATTATTAAATATTTTACGGACACCTTCTACTTTTACTGGCGTATCATATGCAAATTAACGCACGATGAAAAGAAGTTGCCAACTCTGGTGTCGAGAGTTTTCAACCTAAGGGCTTCTGTCATGGCTTAAGCCGTACTAGATAAAAAACGGGGACCTACAAATTAACGTGTCATCCGCCCGAAACTTGACCATTAAATATAATATCATCAACAAATAACATATCCCAGTATTCAGAGAAGTAGGTCTGTACATGTAAGTATAGTGTTATTTATGGATTTTATATAAAACACAAAGTTGCAGTGTTTGCAATGTCTGTTACAGTATTTTATAGCCAGTTTAGTGTTACTTGATAAATACCTATATTTACATCAGCTATGAATATAATGGCCGTCAATCAGTATTCGATTGATTTGTATATTGTTTTGAACATAATTCTATTGTTTGAAGTAGGTCGTTATGTATAGAAAATAAAAAATAAATGATACAATGCTTATGTTGGTTTATGCTCAATTGGTATGTTTCAAGTAAAGATAAACTGATTAAAACCACGATTTAACGACTTTTTAATTTATAATTACCTACAATGTACACATACCTAAGACATAATAAATTAACAAAAGTTAAATATATTATAAACATGCCAAAATCATTCACTAATTTAAGATGTGTTAAATAAACGTTTAAATTACTAGTCAAAATCTTGTCTGACGATAACTATCTTAAACATATTCAAATGATCTATTTATATGAAAACAAGTATTAAAAGTTCATTCAACTATATTTTATTACCTAAACTAGATCAAGGATCTTCGGCTAAAGAACACACGCTTGGAGCGGAGAGGAAATGGTCACGATTATGTGGGTAGTTGAAACATTTATCATAATTTATTAGAAAAAAAATTGAGGTCTACAGAGTATTTTATCTATCAGTCTTCATTCTGAAATCGTATCACCACATTTCTGAGGGTCGTGACTCCTCCGCAGAATGCATTCTTTATGAGTGTTCTCTTAGGCAGAAAAAGCATGTTGCCCAGGTTCGACCAGATAAACATGTCCTCGGATTTATTGGTTCACAATCATGTAGTTTTCTTTACAAATTAAAAACAAAACATTCATAAAAATATCTATTTATAATAGATTATGTTACATTTAGGTTAAAACTGGAACAAATGCTTCACTGTTTACATTCTCTCTATTTCAAGATACAAGAGTGAAACATACATTGATGTCTGTAAATAAGAATCACATAAATTATTCTTATCACACCATAAGTCATAAGTCAGCTCTACGACGATTTCCAAGAAACATAGCAAGGTTTCTCTTTAACTACCGACTTAATCTATCCACATACATTATACATACATAGTACATAATAGGCATACATAAAAAGCGAATGTGGCTGGTTGGGGAAGCGTCTGCCTTACAATATAACGATACCGGCTCGAATCCTGACTCTACACCAATAACGTGTGGATTAGCAAACGTTTAACGGTGAAGGAAAACATCGTGAAGAAGGATGTGTCTTCCGTGGAAGGACCTGGGCGCCCACCACGATGTACCTGCCCAATAGAACTCCCCCAACGAATTGATTCTGAAGGGAAGGCACGACGCTCAGTAATTAGGAATACGACTAAGAAGGAGGAGACATAATTAAATGCACTTACTATATGCTTCTTGTTGCCTTCGAGAGGCGTTATGTGCGAACTTAATACTGCATAGTGGTAGTAAACTGTAATGGTTAGCCTTCGATGTCCGTGATCGTAAAGCTAGCTTTAATCAGAGCTGCGATTATTGTGTCTTCTCAAGGTTCACGGAAACATACATGGTGTTATGATTATAGGGTACGAAATATAGTTTACTGATATGTGACGTTAGGAAAATTGCCTAATTTTATGTGGACAGCGGGTAAGACTGGAAAAATACTGGAGATGTTTCTTTTACGAAAAGTTTTTATCTATTACTCTCAGAAATACTAAGAGAAGTATAGAAGTATCCAACCATAAAGTTCTGTATATTATTGGTTTATAAAATCCTTTTATTTCGTTCCAAAGATTTAATTGTTGTGTCTATTTTGTTTCAGGTAAATCCTGTTTGATCCCGTAGAATTGACACAAAGTCAAGTCTTACAAAATCAAGTAGGTAACCTGTTAACAGTGCTCCCTACTAAATTATTCACTAACAATAATAACACTCAATACAAAATTGACAATTAATTATCATTTACTAACACTTTTTAAGCAAGAACGATACACTTACTCGCAAAAAAAGACTTAGCCGACCGTTCTTGCTAAAAAGAACTATAATGACTTACAGTTTTCAAAACGTATTTTACTACCAATTGAAAAGTTGGTAAAAACCCAAACAATAAGTTTGAAAATGTGGTCTAAAAATGAACTACTACTGTTTGCGGTAGTCCCAAAGTAGCGACCTCTTAATCACGCCAGTCTAAACAAACGGTTTGTTGATCAACTGACTCGTTGTGCCACAGTAGCTCATTGGCTTCTATGCCAAATTCACCTCGTTCTTATCAAAGAATCCTTAGAATTTTTACAAGATGATAGCCCCGAATTAGTTTAAGAACAATCACTTTATAAAACGGGTTATAAGCTTCTTATGTACAGGTACAAAGAAACGATTTACAAAAAGGCAATTTTATTTTCTAAATCTTTTGTGTCTTCTAAGTTCTTACCATAACCGTACCAAGCCATGTTTCTGACAGTAAAAATGTGTTAGTTAAACATTACATATTTTTTTCAATATAATTAATATTATATTTATTTGCTTACGACTTACTTTAACATCACTAAAAATTACAAATAATTTACGTATTCAAATTTAGAAACAGATACCTATAGGTACTTTTAAGCGCCCTAAATAGGCCTTTATCGGTGGCATTGAGCAAAGTCAGGCACGAACCGTGTGGGCTGGATACTGGATAGATTAGGACATATACGCTATATAGGTCACAGTTTTAGTGCCTACGTGTACACTACAACGAATGCTTTGACAATGTCGTGAACATTCCTTCACGAATACTCCTAACTATTTGCATGAGTATTTTCTACTTTAGATGGAAAATGTTTTAATCCTTTGTTTAGAGAATGTTTCGTAGCAAAGAAAATATCCAGGAGAAAACGAAACATACTATTGTATTTTCTTTTGACGCAACAAGCAAGCAAGTTTTTTTTAATACAAGCAAAATATCTTTAGAACCGTCTAAAGATGGTCTAAATATATTTTTGATCAAAAACTTTTGTAAAGTATGTGTTGTATTTAATTCTTTATTTTGAAAATGTTTTTGTTATAAATATACATTTATCGTTTGTAAATGTAAAGTTTAGAAACAAATTGGTATGTAATTATGTGTGACTGATGTAATTAGATTTTCTTGAAATTCACGGCATTGTAATACATATGTTAAATAGTATAGTTTTACACGAAAGATAAGTAAAAAATAAAAAAGATGTCAAATAAAACTGTCTGCAGTTTTAGAATATGATTAGTTCGTGACGTAACTGTTAAAACTAATATTATGTATAAAATGAACAATGTTCGACAATTCCTTAAAAAATCGGTGTAGCAAAACTTGTAAACCTATAAGTCTATTGGATAATCTTAAAAGAAACACTGGCAAGAAACACGCTATAAAAGCTTTTATAAGTTTTCTCAGCTCCAATGTTTTAAAACATCATTCGCCAATATTTATATTAGAATCGGAAACTCTCCATTGATCGGTCGAATGTAGGTTAATTTTGAAATCAGTTCAATACATACTTACACACATACATATTACGAAAGCGGCCGATCATACAGAGGTAAACAGAGCAAGTTAAATAATTCATAAATCAATGCTTAAACCAATATTTACACTTCCAACGGATGCTAAAATATTGGACGAGATATTTTAGAAATTCGGATTTTTCTGCAAATATACGAACAATATTTTGTACTAAGATAACTTTTTACTAAGTATATTATGTGTTTTGAAATTGCTGAAACGCATGTGCGATATTGCATTATCAATGTTAATGTCAACTGTAGGTATGTACATACATAACAACCGTAATGCAATAAAATAAATTTGACGATCAAATCTTTAGCCCATTTAAAAAAGTATGAAATTTTATTTTCCTTTGTCATCAAGAATGAAACAAGAAGAACTCATATCATGGGCATCTTTGTAACCGGTTCATATTTATTTACCGCCCACTCCTTTGCAAAAATGCGCTTCATTTTGAATGTCCACTTTATAACCAACTTTCTTACCAAAATATAGGTTACAGATAAAACTGAACTGGGGGTCACATATCGCGTGTTTTCGAGAACACTCTTATCATGATTGTTTATACAAACACATCGTTATGTTATAATTCGACGTGTTTTATTTAATCTTAATGCTTGGACTACCGCATGGTTCCGGTTTTTAATGAATTTGCAACGAAATAATACCTATTTCTTGAGCTATTTTAGTAAATGACCTCAGATATGTTATTTATCTACGATTAATGATTGTGCGGAACCGGTTTTGTGCTGAACATTCTTACGATCGAAATTCATGACCTATGCTTACCTATCCGCGTAATAATATATGACCATCAACAATAATAATGTGAAACAAATCAAATACTGACCGCAAAATTAAAAGTGTACATTTCAATAAAATATACTTACATTTTACCTTTCGACTCACCAAAGGAGCGTTTTAAATTGTATGCCAGTATCATCCAACGGCATTTTAAAAGATATCGCAATTTATTACCTTATGTTATAAAGTAGGACAAGTAACGACTCCTGCACAGCCTACTTTAGAGCCTTACAAATGGGTTCCGTTATAACGTCGTTAGAAGTATTATATTTGGAGATGATTCAGTTAAGTATAAATTAAGTATTTATTTAAAAAATAAACTTTTATTGATGGTAAAGTTCGGACGTTTAATATTATTGCCATACCTATGTAAACGCGAAAATTTTTGTACGCAAAGCATTATTCTAGCTATTCTTCATATTTTGTTACATTTACTTACATATTTTATTTACATAAGTAGGTGTTAATAATATACCATATTATCCTCGTTTTCTTAAAAAATTGTTTCATACTCGTACATGCATAAAATTCTCGTCTCTTTTCCGATGCATGAATTGAATTGATAAGAGAACATACTTAGGTAACTTGTTTCAATATTCATATATTTATATGTTATTTATTTACCTTGATATATACCAATGAAGCATTTAAAATAAGTCATGAGTTTTGAACTAATTAAGCCTGTGCGTTGAAAATGTAAACAATATTATTTAGAATTCCGACCAATAATTTACCTATCTGCATTATACATAGCATTTTGTAGACATTAATGTACCTTTGACACTAAATGTAGGGTATGAGTTCATGGCCTTTTTAAAATTTTAAGAATAAATATCTAAAATATTATTTAAAATCAAAGGCCTGCTGAAACTGCGCACGATTTAAAAAAATAAAGTCTTCATTAATCAATTTCTTTAAAATGTACTAAATGTAAAAACTAATAGAAAAGACATGGACGGGTACATTATAGTTAAAATAGCAGCTGCTATTAAACTATGTTGCTATCAGCGCTATTTTATCTAGCGACTCATTTCCGACGAATTAAATGCACCGGCCCGACCTTGGCGACAATGATGATGATTAACTTCAGTAAAGCACAACAATAAACATTTATCTGCATAGGTGTATGTATGTCGATATGTTATACAACGTGGCTTAGAAATCTGTGAATGAATTAAAATTCAAAACAGAGTAAATAGCTAGTAATTTAATCATTGCCGTCTATAAAAAAGTAGAAGCCAATAAATACACCTAATAAATTCCTTGGTATTTTTTTAGGTTGCTGTTAGTAAAAAGCTGATTGATTCAATAACAATTTACTATGGGCATATTTGAAGCAGTTAAAAAAATAATTTACTATGGGCATATTTGAAGCAGTTAAAAAAATAATACAAAAGAAAAGGTTTAAATTTTAGTTCATGACATCTTACATCTAAGTATCTGTATTCTACAATCAAAATAATACTATGGGCATATTTGAAGCAGTTAAAAAAATAATACAAAAGAAAAGGTTTAAATTTTAGTTCATGACATCTTACATCTAAGTATCTGTATTCTACAATCAAAATAATAAATAAGTACTTACCTAAGTTTAAAATGTTTTTTTTTTCTTGCATGATAACTCAATTCCACCTTGTAGATACGTATATGTCTGCATCTACAGGTGCATATGTACGTGAGTTTAGAGCTATGTAATTAACGAAGCTCTTTGTAGTGTCCAGGTATTATCTTTTTATTGGTTTCCTGTCGTAAAATAGCCGAGGTCGTGCGACAGAACGCACGTTGTACTTATTCTAAATGTAACATACATATTATATTGCAGTTTAGCGTTTGTGAAAATAGTGTTGGAACTGAAAATAGCAGTGTTTGTGACTTCAAAAAGTTTTCATCTGTGAAAAATGTTTTTAATCGCTTTATATATGAGAATAAATGGCAATAGCCTTTTTGATATTATAACTAAATAATATTCTTTACCTTAAAAGTGTTAAACTACAAATATTAGTAAAGTTGTGACTTTGTGAGTTTTAAAAATGGCGATCAGTGGTGTTTTCCCTCGTGAGACAACAATGGAGGTATTAGTATTTTTATTTGTCTTTTACGAATTTAATAATATAGGAATGTTTGTTTTTACTACTACCTTAATTTACCCTACTGATCACATACAGAAAAATATTATTTGTTAGTATAAAGTTTATGTAAATATAAAAATATTATAATATAATAAAATTTCTATTTTTTCATCCAATAAAAAATCGCAACGAAATGTAAATAATAATAATTTATATGCTATATGGCTAAGCAAGCATGCATAAAATATAATAAAATTATTCCTCAGCGCTAATTTCCCTTCAACAAATGGCCATCAGTAGTCAAAGATCACTGAGAATAGATAAATATAAAATGCCTATTAAGTAAACGTTTTATCGTGTTTAGTTTCAAATTAGATGCGTTGATCGTGAGCACAGGGATTATAAGCAAAAGGATCCTAAACACATACAAACTATTCCGTCAACTAATATGTTAAGCATGACCAAATCAAGTTCCAGATTTACCAAGAATCTATCAATGGCGAAGACCCAGTGAAAATTAAGACTCATTGTCGTGGACATATAACTTTAAAATATGAATATTGAACATGTATGTGTTCCTATTTCAAAGTTATAACAGCTAAGTAAATGTTTTAAAATGTATTTCCGTTAAAAATAGATTTTTCTTGCCCAGTTAATACAACATTCTTAAAGTAACTGGCATATATTTTCAAAGACAGAGACCTGTATACAATACATATGACAATATAATTTTCTAGCAATATTGAAACATCTGATACATAAAACGTCGGTGTTCCTGCGCTATGTTAATGTAAATTCTTCTTGATTAATAATATCTATGTAAAATCGGTGAAGGTTAAGAATGTGCTCGTAACAATGGGCAGAATGGTAATCAGGAGAGACATTGTCTAGTCGTATATAGTGCTGGGATTTATAACTAGGTATTAGTACTTAGTTTAAGTATACAGAGTTATAAGCCAGAACCTTTGAAAGGGTGTGAAAACCTATCTACGTTCATAAAATAAATAGTCTTTCTTCAGTAATTTTAGAGGATTAATGATATTTTAATACTAGAAGGTGCCTTTAAAAGATTTTGCTTAGGTTATCTTAGGTATGTCTAAAAACTCATTGACATTTGGAAATTTAAGTTAAATATTGTCTGTTGTTACGTACAGAAAGTTTAGTTTTCAGTTAGAACATAATCGAGAAAATTGTTTATACATAGCTAGAATAATTTAATACTAACAAAGTTTCATGGCCTGAAAAACTGTTATGTTGCTCAGTTCTCAATAGCCTTGAATGTAAAGATTTGTAAGCAGGTATTTACCTACTTACGTGATCGGAGATTTGCATTAAACAAGCTGAGATGATTTGCGATATGGAGAGTGCTAATCTTTCATGGAAAAGTAACATAGAATGGGCACATCATTTTTGGTGTCGGATAAATGTGACAGTGTTGAATCATAACGACTGATTCTTTGGTGTACCTAGTAAATGTAGGTAACTAATTTTACCGGCAATCTCATTTGAGTGCCATTTTTATTCTAGTAGGTATATGATCTATCTTCAAGCACTGCCTTCACTTGTGCGATTTTGTTTCTGTTGTTCACTTGAAGTTCAAATATCATACAGTGTTGAAACTCCGATCTTATATCTACATAAACCGATTTTCACGGCTTTTTTTAAATAAAAATATATCCGACATCAATGACAGATACATACCTAATAATTGTACAATACTTGGTAGGCACCATACGGTATTTGCGCTCACAAACATTTCTCACTTATCCTGTAGGTGTTGTTATTGACTTTATCGCGAGTTATTAACCTTAAACTTGATACCTAAGCCCGCGGTGACTTTCGAGCCATACCTGTCCATGTGGGCGTTAATTCGTAACTTTGAATTGCAAATGGTCTACAATTTGGCAGCCCCGAAAACAGACCGAACAATACATTGCCTTGCCGTACTTCCTTTGTTCCTTACACACATACACAAACTACCTATAGATTGTGTGTGTGATTATAGTTAGCTTTATATTTAGTAGTGGCGCCGCCTGTACGTATAGATCTGTACAGAAAATGATAAAGAGTAAGCACAATGTCAAAAAGGACACTGCCTACTTTGAATAAATAATATTACCTACCTACCTAATCATGGTTGCCACAGATTTATTACCATCAGCTTAGAGAACAACAACTAAATGTTAATTTGTAACTTGAGCCTTCAATGTTTATGACGAAAATATAATAGATAACTTTATGAACACTAGGTATTAAAATAAATTAAAAAAGGCATTATGCAATAACGTACAATAAGCTAAGTTATATAAGCTGACATTGTACAAGTACTTAAGTTGCTATTAAGTGTTGAATCTAGGTTGACAACCCTGCTAGCCCACTTAAGTTGAAAGACAATACAGCAATTACTTTATCGAATAATGTCTGCCTTAAGGCATTGAAAATCATTCATTCATAATCAGTAATTTGTATTAAAAGCTCGAGTGTGCAAACATTTATCCAAGGTCCACGATTGAGGTGCAGTAAATTGCAATACCTTGCCATATTTTATTTTACTTTGATGTGTGGATTTCATTGACTTTGTAAATATTTGTAACGTATGATTGCCATTTTATTAGACGTAGTTACCTACTTTTCTTGATCCAAGTATGAAAATAAAGTGACTGAGATTTTGTAAGCATAGATCAATATTTTTACATAATTGGTTACTCGTTTGTTAAAAAAGTTACAAATAAGTAAGTCATAAGTTTCTTATAAAATAATATTAAAAAAAAGTCGATCAATGGATCATGAAACGTAAACTAACGACAAAGGAATCTAGGAAGCATTATTTCCATCGCAGGGCCTCCGAATATAACTCTAAATAGTTTAATTTTAGACTCGAGCCGTGTGGGCGTCCTTAACACACACAGAATTGGTATAAATTGGACGGTAGGTACTGCTGACCTCGAATCTGAGAAATTCAATGTCCTATTTTGATTTCACAATAAAGTTTGGTGGTATACACATACACGATATATATTTTTACCAACTTAATTACCTACAAAACTGTCCAGATATTAATCGACACAAAATTAAAATAAACAAAGCAGGTACCTACAGTAAAAATATCACCACCAGTTTTCTATCCATAATATTAGGTAGGCTCAATTTTCATGAGCTGATAAATGCCAGTTCTATACTTAATCTACTTCTACATTCTATGCGATGGGATTCTCCAAACATGTGTGCGTGGATTCCAAATGGAACACACCCACCGACCGAGACGTACTTCATACACAGACGCGCCGAAAATTCTGTCGGAAGCCATACTAACTTCATAATCATCTGTGTACTTAGTGGAACAAACCCGCCGAAAACTCTGTCAGTGTCAATACTATCTTCTTAATAATCTGTGGCCGGTGCCGATAGTTTTTGCCCGCTGCCAAGTGTCAAGGACGGCCGAATCTGTTGCCACGCTAAATAAAGAACACGTTTTCCTTTTTTTTCGACGCTTTGATTTGGAAAAAAGTTGCCAGCACGAGTTTTTATGCACGGCCTGATTGGTTGAAAGCCATTTCGCTGGGGGCAAAGTACTTCCAGTTTAGGTTTGGGTGTAATCAATTACGTTAGGTAATTTAGTTGTTGAGTGAAGTAAAAATATGTAAATAATTGTGCATCAATTTTAAGAATTTATTACACCACACGTTGATTAATGAATATAGGTATTAAAATAAATAAATAAATAAAATACTCCAGGACATTGCACACAGCGCCATATTGCCCCACACTAAGCAAACGCTTGTGTCGTGGGTACTAGATAACGGATATAATACTTAAGTATATACTTATAAAGTATATACTTATAATAAAAAGTTTTTAATCGAGGTTTCTTCTTTAAATTTATTAAACTTATAGAAAGTGGAAAGCACAAGAAACTCAACCAAATTCTCAGAAAAATTAAGACAAACATATTATCTACGCAGCAAACATTTTAATAGCCTAAATTAAACAAAATTACATTCAATTAAATATTTATCTTACAGTTTCTTCTTCCTTTACCGATAACTTTAATAACTTGTGGATTGGCAATGACCTTATTGGAAGAGCAATCATAGAAGCAATCATAAATCGAGTTTATTTTATCTAATCGACAGAGCTTAGGCGTAATTAAAAAACCTTATAAGAAGTCGTTGATTAACATTCTCGTTGATTAGCCGGAACGAATTTCTTTAATGATCGCTACACTTTTGAGGTTTTTTACAGTAGGATACCAATGGAGTAAGGTTAACTTCACATATTTGCAGGCTACAGACAATTTTTTTAACTGATTCAAATTAATTAATTGCTCAAGTTTGACCACAACTGCCCTTATGTTAAGTAACGATGTAATTTCATTTCTATAGCAGCAGCCAACCAACAAAATATATATGTGTATGTTGTGTGTATATGAAATACCTACAAATGCATGTCTAGTAAGATCATACCAATAGTATGTAGCTCTGATAACGTACAAAATAGCTAGCTAAGCTGTACAATTTATACATTTACGTCATGTCCTGCAAAGTACCGAGTTATCTATACTCATATCTTAAGTAGGTAGGTGTTAAACAATGCCAATAAGTTAATGTCTCTAACTACACTATTACTCAGTAGTAATTTGATAACAGTGTATAATGTAGACGTGATCAATAGATGCAATCTAAGCAGTGGCTGACTCAGTCAAGCATGTTGGCGGAGACATAGAACAGTTTGAATGATCTAAGTGCAAGAAGAAAGAAAGATACATATTATTTATTTACAGCTTTACAGATTTAGAGAGCAGAGATTTAAATATGTGATACACTTAGAGTATGTTGTTACAAACTTGTGCTGCATTAAGCACCCATCTTTTAGTGGAAATCTGATGGGTGCTTCATTAAGATGGGGATATCCTGGAAGGGTGCTTAACAAATTAGGCAAATTGAAATACGAAAGTAACTTAGAAACACCAATAATTAGAAACCATTGGATTGTGTCAGTGTCATTTGTAAAAATATGACAGATTACACATAGGTATTTGAGATTCGTTTCAGAATATGAAAATCATCTTGCAGTATTGATATTGATTTATTTCTTTTGAGACAACTGTAAGGGCAAGGCCTATCTCTTACTGTCCTATGTTATGGCCATAGCAAGCTTGACAGTCTTATTGATGACCGTCCCGTTTGACAGCTTTATTGATGGTCAAAATGTCGACTTCGCAGCACGGAATAGTTGGATTAACCGTGTGATCTTTTCTATTGTTGGATAATGGCACCGCGGATATTTCAAGGTGCCACTCGGATTTCTTTGTGTAAGGATAAAAAGGATAATTAATCGTAAAACAGACGGCATTTAATGAATACAATAAAAGGGCCACTTGCACAACTTTGATGTTGATGTCTTCGTAAACTTTAGTTTATAAATGTAGCAACACCATTTCAAATCTAATGTACTGGATAGAGCTACTTGATTTATACATTTTGACTCAAAAATTTTGCAACAAATGAATATTGAATTATAAAATGAGCAAAGTCGAGTTTCAAAAGTAAGTGCGCGTTGAATTCTTCGGTGTAGACGCAAGTAATTTTCGTAGCTTTTCGTAGTATTTATCACTTTTGACGTTAAAATTCTTTATGAATTCCTAAAGTATAAAAAAACACATAGCTCAAAAATAACACAGTAAATTATCTTATTCGGACATTTAAAAATGAATTGCTTCCGTTTTTAATAAAATGTTACTCGCATTGTATTGTTATAGCCGCTGCGGCGCTGGAATAAAAAATGACGGTCTTTACATCTGAATAATAATGAGGTTTTATAAGAGCCTTCCAAAACAAATCAATTTCAAGTATCTTTGTTCTTGATTTTGGTTAAAATTAATGTATTTACTTACATGTAAGTACTTGCTCAGAATTTGAAACTTTTAACAAAGAGAACAAGCTTTTTTCTATGTCACTTACGTTTAACTAAAGAGCTTATTCACAGAAAATCAGACCTGGTTTTATCACGTACAAGCTCTAAGTTTCTTAGATCCTTTGTGAAAACAAAAGCTAACAATTGAAAACTGTAACACAATCCGTAATTAAAGTTCGACACATAAAAATGCAATTAACTGAGGAGGCATTAACCATTCTACGCAGCAGGCGTGCCTAACTAGGTCACCCATTTCTCGTAGATACACAACAAAACGTAGTATAAACCGTAGATTTACGGTGCTTTTATGTCCTTTTAAAGCTGAGCAACTCGACCCCTTTTCCTTGAAAACTTGCAGCTATTCCTCTCCAAGGAACTATTACCATAAATGGAAATTGGAGTAGTCAAGATTATATCCTGTTCAGAAAGCTATCAGAGATTATATGACGTAGAAATTATGTTCTGCAGAATTTGCTTGAGGTATCAAATGTTTCTTGTTAGTGGAAATTTAATAAGTAGAAGGTACCTACTTGTGCTACAAAATTGCATGAAAGTTGATATTGTGAATGGAATTGTGACCATGCAAAGGTGCGGACGGTTGTGTATAATTTGCATGGAAATAGAGGAATAGGATTATGCTAAGTGCATACTAAATAATCGTTTACTATCAGAAAGCTGATAGTGAGAGAAGAGAAATAGAAGTGAAAGAAACATTGTAACTGTTTCAACCAAATGTATTAAACTACTGGCTTAAATAGTGTTCTTACAATATTAGACAAACAATAACAAGATATACTAATCTCAGATTATATACAATTCACAAACAAATATTAGCCGACTTCAACAAAATGCATAGGTATTTAATTAGATTGTTTAAAAAAAGAACCTAATACTTTGTTTTTATCAGTCGATACGCGTGGTAGAGGAGTGAACAAACCGCGTCAACAGCGTGGGTGACAAAACTGCCTTATAGTGAATATGCAAATAACATTAGGTAGGACGTCCGAGCCTTAAAAAGGGGAAAGAAATAACGCTAATGTATCCGCTCCAAGCTGTGTGGGATTCGGATTGACAAAAATAACTCGAGAAAAGCTGCCTTTACTTTGTTGGAAAAGGAGAATGCTATTAAAGGCTGTGCTGTGCAGTTAGATACCGTTATTATTGCTGATTTCGCACTTGAGGAACAAGAATGTTTTTTGTCCAATGTATTATAATTTTCTAAAACCAAACAAATAGTAATAAAATATCTGAAAAAAAATGTTGAATAAAAAAGCTCTACTGTGTCTTCAATAAGCGAGTGTGGCTCAGCGGTTCCAGTGTCTGCTTTTCATTCATCCAGTTACAACCTGGTTCGAATCCGCCCTACACCAATGACTTGTATTTTCAAGTTATGTGTGGATTTGCACTCGGTTAACGGTGAAGGAAAACATCGTGAGGAAACCGACATGTTTGAGGACCACAATATCCGAGGACATGTGTCTTCCGTGGAAGGACCTGGGCGCCCACCACGATGTATCTGCCCAAGAGAACTCCCCTAACGAATAAGTTCTGCGGGGGAGTCACGACCCTCAGTCATGAGGAAATACGACTCAGAGAGACTGTGTCTTCAAACATTCGTTAAATACAAAGAAAATAGTGTTAGTTCTATCCCGGTAGGTACATATTGCGACCATAGAGTCGTATGTGATGCTTCAGGTAATCTGGAAGCCTACTGCCTCGCTTCTGTAGTTTAGATTAATGTCTTATCTAAACTATAGAAGAGAGGCTTGAATAAAAAATGTTTTGACAACATTTTCCAAGATATATTTTCACGCCTACATTCTGTTATTTCCATAGATGAATAGCTCATAAACTTTCCTCTAGTTTCCCACATTGTCTCTCTGCTCATTAGACACACATGTTTATAGTGGGAGCGTTAAATCTTTGGCTCTCGAATGCGTTTTCTTATTTGAACAGATGTTGTGAGTTTACTCATCAAATAACCAGATATTTAAGTTGCGCAAAACGTTCTACGCTCTCGGCGTTTTTTGCATCATTGCATTTGGAATTGTGGGTGTGTTACAGTAACTATAGATAAATAAATATGTGTCTATGTATGTATGTATGTATATAGGAGCTTGTCTGTTGTGTATGTGAGCAGGTGCTATAAAAGATAAATAGCCAGCTGACTTGTTTGATTTGGCATAATTTTGTTTTTAATTCGGTATGACCAGCATTTAGAACGTTTGTATACGTTACGTAAGATACGTTAAACGTAAGTTATTGTGACATACCTATTTACTTAGCCAAAATAACTATACTAAGGAATGAATATTTCTGTGTTTATACAAAGTACCTAATAAACTAAGTTATTTCTCTATCTATGTAAAGCTACAAATACGGATTGAAATTAATAACTAAACAGGAAAGTACACTAATTAATCCGACCATAAAAACCAGCTGATAAATTGAACTTACTGTTCAAATAAATGTGGAAGGTAAATTATTTACCGTAGCATTAGCTGTTATCAATGAATTAATTAGGTATAGGAACCATATTCGCTTGTTTTTCCTAGTATTCCAGACAGCCTTGACATCCGTGCGCCATATTAGTGTACCTCCATATTTCTGGCTGCGATTTATTTTCCTCCCGCGAGCGGAATGAGCAAACGTCGCAACTAGGTTACAGCGAGTCGGTGCTTTATTGTCTTTACGTGCGACAGATATGAGATACACAGATATACGGCGGGTCAAGGCGCCCGACAGCTTTCGAGTCGACCGGCCTTATAAGGAGCATAGACGTCGAGCTCCCGTTTGACGAATAGCTCCGTCACGACGCTAATAATGCCGAGGCGCGGTCTTCGCATATCTCTACCCGTCTAGGTGTACTTAACGTGTGCCCATTAATTGCTTAATCCATGCATGTCCTTCGCCGGCTGCTAGTCCCGCGATACCGTCTGCGCCGAACAATAGGCGACACGGTACACGGAAGAGCGTTAAAATGCGTCGTAAAAAGCGCGTAGTTTTAATTTTATGACTAGCGTCCAATTGGAGCCTGTAAAAAACCGTTTTATTGAAGAAGCATCCTGGTGGCGAGGCCGCTGGCTTCTACAGCTCTAATTAAAACCCAGCTTGCACTCTTGCGACAGCGACCGAGGCGGCCCCTTGCGACACTCTGCCCTTCGAACTGAACACATTTTGTGTCGCGCAGATTCCAGTTTTCTCAGAAATTCTGCAGTCGCACAGTATTGGACATAATTACAGCCCATTATGTGTATGATAAATGAGGTTGATTCTAAGAGGTTTCTTGAAACTTTGTCAAATGTCTCAATAATTTACACACGTGTTTTGTGTGTCTAGCAAATAGGTAACATTCATTGAACATTATCTCTGCGCAATACTCACCAATATTTTTCTTTGTCCGCAGGTGTAAAGTAGTCGAACGCTACCCGTGAAGGCTTCACTCGGAAGACATTAAGTGCCATTGGAAACAAGTTTACCACAAGCAGTGATATTTAGATAAGCTAGTGTTAGTGTAATCGTGATCTTAGGCTAAGGTGCTATAGTTTTTATTGTGAACCGTTACCAAAAAGAAGCGAAACTGGCTCCTTACAAGGATATAATGAACTCTACGAGCATGAGCTCTGCCGTGCCGACGATAAAGTGCGAGGACACCTCTCCGTCGCCCAACGCGGCGGTGGGGGGCGAGGGAGACGGGGGGACTTACAACCTGAGTGTCAACGTCAACTTCTCCAGCTCCACCATGATCAACCTCCTCTCTGCGGAGAATGGAGGCACCACCACGCTGCGGACTCCCGAGATAGTGAACGACGTCATCACCATGACCAACCCCTTGGACCAGCTCGACCAATACCACTCCAACTCTACATTCAAGGTAAAAATCCTACTTATCTATATTTGCATTAATCTTGATTGTTCCGTGGCAGATAACAATAGACAGCTTTAATTAAAACTCACACTACTAGATGATTCATTACACGTAAACTAAGTAAGTAAATTATAAAGCAAACACGTCGTGATAATGGAAACATGGAAACCTATTTCGCTGAAGTCGTCCATGACTAAACATGCCGAACTTGTGCGGTTTGAATAAAATATGACCGTTGCTCGCCAAACGAGCCTTTTGTGGCTAAAAATAGACTTCTCAGACTGTTGCCAATTATCGCGTCGATATTTGCAATGCTCATTCCTAGACTTTCACAGTGGTACAGAGGTAGCACGTAGGATCCTTGCAGTTGGGACGAGCATATAAAATAAGTGTTACAAGATCTTGGAGTCTAGCCAAGGAGTCGGTCAGTCGCCACGTAACATCGCGACCACGTGACCATTTCTCGTATAAACATTGGATAATGCCAGCATGAGGTCATGCACCTTATGCAGAACCCATACTCATTGAGGTAGACGTTACGGCGCCACAGTTACACAGATGTAGTTATCTGTATCAGTTATCGCGTGATACAAATACCAGCTAATAACAGATAGGTATGCTAGGCATTTGTTGATGTATCTGTTTTCCTACACTCCTCTATAGAGCAATGGACCAGAATGGTAGATTTGGTATTGAGGTAAACTAGTTTTGAAAGTGACATAGACTATTTTTTATACCACGCGTGTGAATCCCGCGGGATTTCACTAGAAATATTATAATATATTTACAGTCTCTCTCTTGAATCGTCTTCCTCATGACTGAGGATCGTGACTCCCCCGCAGATTGAATCTGTTAGGTGAGTTTTCTTGGGCAGATAAATCGTCAAAGATACACGTACGTGTAATAACGTTTAGATATTAGGTATGTTGTTTGTTATGAAATAGCAGAGATACACAACTATTTGCAGTAGATTAAACCGATTCAGATTGCATGAATGAGTTTTATGGCATGAAATAGTTATGAATGGCAGAGAATTCAGAGCGTGAAGAGACAATAGAACATTTGTTAATTACCCAGGACGTATCTGATCGGGAATGTTGTAAATGGCGACGCAAATATGGGGTCATCGTCATCAGACTGTGAAGCCTAATTTGTTCCTGGCTTGCTTCCGGAGGAATATTATATGGTGAATTGGGTCAACAATTCAAAAGAGGAGGATTTTATTTGAACCCAAACTGCAAAATAAACGATAGATAAGAAGATGCATTTCCCCATACATGTAAAGTACCTAGTACTAATATTTTAAAGCCTCTACTGAAGCTTTTGGTCTGCAACAAGAAAGTGATAAATTTAAAGAAAACTCTAAAATATTCTATTTGTTTATGCTCTATTCTAGTATCATGAAGTAACACACCATGACGAGTAAGATCCTCATTTATCTTAAAATGCAATCTGGCAATTTTACTAAAAAAAAACATAGCTGACCAAAAACTTTGGACAGCACATGTTTAAGTTGTCGAGACTCGGCCAGGTGTGAAAAGATCCATTAGTTTCGCTTTGTAGGCGACGACTCATTTCCCTATAGGATCTTATCAACGAAATTACACACAATAGATTGCTAAAGCAAATAAAAATTCAAGTTATCCCGAAATTTATCTTATGGACCTATCAAGCATAAGTAGGTGCAGATTGTTCCGTCATATCAATCGTCATGTACTCATAATGATAGGTAATAAATAGATTCTAATTAATTCACACTTTAGTTAGACGAAATGGGTTTCAAGGTAATAAAAATAGGAGTCTCTAGATTATTTTGTTATTTTTTCTACCCACATTCACGACGGAACAGGAAATGGCCCTCCAACAGCCGCTGTGCCGGCGTTTTGGCATAAAATCATCTCAAGTCTTGTTGCAGATATTTCCTCGGTAAATATCAGATGCAATAGATATGTACTAAAGATTTTTAGTGTATGAAATAGATACATAAAATATGGTTCTCATGTATTTTGAGTCATAAACTCTTGAAGTTGCAAAAGTAACATCTAAAGTATATGTAAAGTTCTTAGTTCTAAAACAAAACTAACACTTTCTTAGACAATATACCTACTTACACTATGTTACTTATGATTAAGAATCCAACATGAAACAACGAACAATCACATCCAAGAGTGTCGATGCACCAACGAACGATGACATCCAAGAGTGTTGATGCGGACTTAATTGAACTGAAGGTTTAGTCGTAGGTATACATCACCGTGTTATTTGTTTTTAATCTTGCATTTTGTGTCTGTACCTTTTGGAAATATATAAATAAATGATAATGTATGTAATTGCAGCCGAGTTGCGGGCAGGATTCCAACTCGTCGATGTCCAATGGGTCGTCAGCCACGTCTCCAGGTTCCAGCACCACGCCCAGCATAGCCAAGGTACACCCTTCCTTAAGACTAATAATCGTCTTACTTAACAACTGAAAACACCACTTAACGATATAACATTTCAGCTACTTATTTTAAAAATATTATAACTGAATATTAAACTCGTTCAATCTCTAAAGCAGAGTTTATCCATGTAAACCTAAATCAAAAAATGATTAGTAAATATCAACGTTTTGGCATTTAGTTTGAAGTAGCTATGAAAATTTTAGTAACTAAACACTCATGTCTACAGATTTACTAGCTTATTTTGTAAGGTGTAATCTTGTAAAATGTGACGAACACACGTAGATCTATTCCAGTTTTCATAATACGTAATAAGAAATATTACACAAAATCAAAGTCATAATTAAACAATAGATAATTAAAGGGTATACTATCACCCACGCACTCTATTTGAATTTAAAATCATTGGAGTAGAAATTGTTTTTTGATGAACACGAGGCGCAAAAACTTGATATTGATATTGAATGAGTATATACCAGTAGTAGTATAGTATATATATATATATATATATATATATATATATATATATATATATACCCAACACGAGAGGTACGAGATTAAACAAAAGCCCAATGGTTATAAAATTACATAAAAACCGACGTCGATTCAATAGTTATGAATGTTTATCGGCCGCCGACAAAAAACGATTCAGGGTCGAGTTTATAATTTACTTCATCAATGGGAGCGGATTAATTACTGTGTAGATTGAATTGTGAAATAAAATATATGTGGGGACGATTTTATATAGTTGTGAGCTAGGCAGGCTAAATTGCTGCATTTACAAAAATGTACAATCAATTAGTGGTAGATACAGTTTAAATGCATCTTGACTTTTGCGGTTTGTCAAGGATTAAATATATACCTAAGAATGTATTTAATATAACGAAACGACTACCTACATACATAAGTAATAATTTCATTTAATGGTGCAATTTTATTGCATGCCTTATGCAATTTAAGTATAGGTACTTCTTCAATATGTTATAGAAAACATGAAAACATGTACCCGCTATGAAAATCACAAAAACAGGCCACAATTGAATTATACAACAGTCCCGGAACTGTCCAAAAACATTGGCAAATGCGCAAGATGCATAAGTAAGTTTCCTCTGGCCTCGTATTCAAATTATCGTTATTACTATTGAATAGAACCGCACTTTTTGTTCGGTAGTTACTCTGGCATAGATGTATAAATGCTTCACAATAGGCGGACGCATAAAAATGTGAGAAAAACAAACCGCATTAACTCTACAATTCTCAATGAAGGCATTTTTTGTGTGATGCGTCGGAATTGCATTTATACTCACAATTATCACTGTATGTTTATGTACATACTTGACGTCGACCTTGACGGGATGATCATGGTCCAATCAAGGTGATGCGACCATGAAACAGTCGAGTATGAGAAAAAATAATGCACGACCAAGAAAATGATAATTTTGTATGATCTTCGATTACGTCGAGTATAGGTACGGTAAACATCCGTGTACTGCCCACACGCTAATAGGTCGTTTTATAAAGGCTTGCTATCGAACCGGCTTAGTAAACTACTTACGATTTTGTTATGAATGGAGCCGCTTGTATGGGGCTAGCTAGATTCAATGGCTTGATTAGAGAAACTATTAATACAGTCGAGCTACACTGTTCGAATTAATACAATTGTTTGACTGCCGCTTATGAAAATAGCCCATTCATTCTGACACACAGTAGCGAAATAATAGTTTTATCACGGCGGTAATACTCTTCATGAAGGTTTCCAAAACTGAAATAAACATATATAAGTAGTATAAAATGTTGTCAATTTTAATATACAAGAGGGATATTGAATTTTATGGTTTGTTCCTTCTACCTGCCGCAACGGAGCGACAAATCATCCTTTGTTTTTTAATCAAGTTTAACTAATATAGGTAGATCACATCAGTCATTCAAATTATCACGATTTCTAAACTACGAGAGTCAATTAATTTTACAAACGCTTGGCTAGTATCGAACTAGACGGCGCTGTATTTTATATATTCTGGTTCCCCCTCGAGTTATTAATCACTAATTAGTTAAGTGGGGGAGTCACGACCCTCTGTCATGGGAAAATACGACTCAAATTAAGAGGCATTTTTGATACTAATAATACTATTTCTCTCCTTTCCAGACATGTTCGGAGCTAATCAAAGCTGGATTGAAGCTGTCCATAGAGTCCAAGCGCAAGATGTCCGGCAGCGACACCGACGCCAGCGTGAAGCGGATGAAGAAGGAGGACAGCGACGATGAATACGACAGCAGTAATACCATGATGCCTAAATCTGAAGGGGTATGTATATATAATAATCATATAATGTGTATTTGTACAACCTATACTTTCCCACTGTCATATTTTGTGTTAAGGTTCTGCTAGTCGCCGACTTGAACTCGTTAGTGGGCGTAGGTAATTTGCCTATTGCTACAAGAAACGGATATGCGAGTATGACTGTGTCATCATTTGACAACAGTTGTATGGCAAAAAAGCCGACTAGCACACCCTTAAAACCACATAATTAAATTGCGAATTACTATGGTTTTCAAATCTAGAGTTAATAGGTATCTTCTAGGTAAGCAGTTACAATTTATATAGGCTGCAGCAATGCTTAACATCAGGCAGGCTGTAGTATAATGAAAACCTATCCCACGTAAAAAAACCGAGAATACCTACCGTTCGAAATTAGTTTAGAAAAAGAAAACAGGATTCAGAAAAGAAAAACAGAAAACACGGCTAATTATAGCGGTATCTATGAGTACAAATCCAGACAAAGTTAATGTCAACAATGTTTTAGTTGAAAAGGCGTAGTTTATGAGAGTTACAGGAAAATGAACACACTAATATAAAATTCCTTATAAAATCTCCATTCAGATGTACGTTTAAAATACCTAGATAGGTATTTATTGGAACAACAGCCGTGGAAGGTTTATCAGTCACGTTTGAAATGCTCTGTCTACCTAGCGCTAAGACAAGAAATAACTATAACAAATAGAGATACACCTGTATAATGATAACTACATACATGGTTAATGTAGGTACGTGATTTTACTAATATCTAATTTATTACTAATATTTTACGATTATACAAGGATGAACATGTGTTTTTATTGGTTTATTTATTCGTCTATCACGCTGCTAAAGAGCAACAAATCAACGTGTTTTTGGTATGGAGGTAGAGCATGGTCCCAAGAGTAACATAGATTTATTATACTTCACCCAGAAACAGCGCAAGCAAAGCCACTGGCATCCACTAGTCACAATAAAAAAAAACTCCAATACATTTTGTCCAATAATGTACAATGCTATAAAACTGACAGAAAACGCTAAAAAGGTATTGAATCACGTGAAAACATCAAACAACGTGGCTTGTATGACACATTGTAAGTAAAACCGCAATAATATGACCATGACCGTTTCAACTAAGTATTAGGTAGTTTCTTGGGATAGCAAAACAGCAGTTGAAAAGTACCTACACCATAGAAAAAGATATCACTTTAATATTATTTAGTATGAGGCCTATTTGCATCAAAATTTTTAAACACATTTAACCATCTTTTATTAGGTAATTTTGACACTAAATGTGTTTAAAAATGAGAGGCAAAATATTGTGCAAGACTTATGTGAGTATTCAAAGATATACATTAGGACACACCAAATAGGTACATACAACAAAGATTTACAAATTTATTTTCTTGAGAAACCAAACCACACATATTCAAAATACTGAACAACCACTATAAAATTCCAAGCGTTTAAAATTATTATTGGATCGAGTAGAAAAGCAAAGGGATCATCTGTGAATGAGGTCGATTTTCCTGTTAATAATAAGTCAGAACACCAATATTGACCGCAACGTTCCGCGTAAATTGATATAAGCGTTAATAACGCCGAAGAAGTCACGTCTTATTTTAATAGTCGATATGTAGGCTGAACACATGTTGTTTTAAAAATAAATGTTGCATTTGTTTTGTATAATTTTATTGAGAGCACGTGTTTTGTTTTTTACTAATCTATGCCTATAGGTAGGTGATGCGGATGACTAAGGTGAAATAGGCTATTTATTAACAAGAGCTAATTAGAGTGATTAATAAATAAATAAATATTCCAGGACATAGCACACAGCGCCATCTAGCTCCACACAAGCAAACGTTTGTGTCGCGGGTACTAAATAACGGGTATAATACTTAAATACTTTTTTTGGATAAATACTTAATATACGCAGAAACGACCAGACTAAACACAAGTTATTATAAATTTTACCATTCATACTTACTTGTGTCATGCGGGAATCGAACCCGCAACCCTAGATTAGAAGGTAGAGCCACTACCAACTAAGCAAACAGGCAAGTATTTTGGTACATTTAAACCTGTAGCAGTGAATTGTGAATTGACATCTTAAAATAATAAGTAACACAGCGGTTAGTATAATGAATAAAAATAAAATCTGTTTGTACCACATCCGTATAAATTGTAAAAAACAAAGATCTAATTTAGTTAGGCACATAATTTATACGTTTTAGTCAAATTAATTTCCATTAAAATAATACCCCACAAAAAATTATGCATGGCATACATATATAAACAAGACTGAGAAGTAGACTAGGTTAGAATTTATAGTAGGTTACCTAACTTAAGGTTTAGCCAGAACTGTCAAGTATTTGACTGTCAAGTATTTAAGCGACAGCTTCCTGCTTCGTCCTCTTATCAAATGAGAGTGGCCAACTCTGGTGTTGAGAGTTTATCAAGCCACCCTGCTTCTGGTGTTGAGAGTTTAGAAAGGCCTCTGACATGGCTAAACGACTGCCGTACTAGACAAACAGCCGGGACCTACAATTTAACTTGTCATGTATTTTTCTGCTTATTTTGTTATTAAGTCACATAAAAACAGGATATCATCATACAGCACAAAGATTTCCAGACAACCAACAACTAGGTCGCATCGAAGTGCGTAGATCAATACATTAGTATGAGAAACATGGCCGCACCACATTAAATTCTGTCTGATATGCACACCCAGGCTTCCTTCAAGGAACGAAATAAAGATAGCCGCGGGAGATTGCGAGTATATGTAGGTACTCTAGGTTTATAGACTCAACTCCATGCATTATAATTTAACGGTGTGATTGATCATTTTATTACTTTACGTAGAAGGCATTGCCAATAGATGGACGTGACTTTACTTCCTGATGACATTGAAAGTTGATGCAGTTAGGATTTAGTTAAGAGCCATCGAGATGTGTGAATATTGATTTTGGAGTCAAAAATAATGTTTGGATATAACCTTGGTTGGCGTATGTAGTTAGGTTTAGGCTAGATGGCTTGTCAAGAAGATAGTAGGTATTTATTTATTTATTTACAGACACAAAAACAACTTATAAACTAAAAATTATAATAAAAAACAAACTTAGCCTTATATGTGAAACAAATTTAAATGTGTAAGTCTGACTATTGTGAGGTACAACTTTCTTTACAATATAATGTTGGATACATTATTTTATATATTTGGTTTCTAAGTATGAAATTTAGGTACCCATAAGGTTCTGTACGTACGGAAATTGTTTATACGAAAATAAAGAGAGGTCAAATTACTTCAAACAACTGTAACCACATATTTACTCTGAAACTATCTCAGAATGCTTGAAAGTTACAAATTAGTCATACCACAAATAACTCAATAAAGAATAGAATGAAATATACATTAATGGAAGGATTAGTTTTATTATGTTTCATTAAACTTATGAATTAAATACAATAGTATAAAAAAAACATTCTTTGTTTGATAATTGAGTAAAACTGTCTAAAGTAGCGCAAGCATTTGCACGTATAAGATACTTAACTTCTTTCAAACATTTTGCATACTTCAAACTTCTTTATTTCACTATTCTGTACAAATATCTTATTACAAAATTCTCTTCCACAGCTGACTCCAGAAGACGAAGAGCGCAGACGTCGCAGAAGAGAACGGAACAAGATCGCAGCAACCAAATGCAGGATGAAGAAGAGGGAGAGGACTTGCAACCTGGTCACTGAGAGCGAGGTTCTGGAGAACCAGAACATTGATTTGAAGGCACAGCTAAAGGTAATCTAAATATATAAAACTCAAAGGTATCTAAATATATAAAACTCAAAGACTGATATAGTGATCTATCAACGCACAGCCCAAACCACGGATTGGGCTGAAATTTGGAATGAAGGTAGATGTTATGACGTAGGCATCCGATAAGAAAGGATTTTTGGAAATGCCACTTTTAAATAGATGAAATAGGGGATGCAAGTTTTATTTCTTAATGCGAGCGAAGCCGCGAGCACCCACTAGTTTTTATATATTTTTTTTCAATGGACAGTCAGGTATTTGACCGCACAATCACCTAAAGCGACATCTGCAGAAGCTACACTGTGGCTGAAGGTGGAACATGTCATACTTGTTCTAGACTGAGTATGGTTCTCAAACGAGGTTGAAATGCTCATAACCAAAAGACACAAGGTATAAGTCTGAGATCAGGCTGTTTAAGGCAGAATGCAATTTCTACAGACAAAATTGCGGTCAAACACAGAGCTTTGAAGTCCATGCTTGTCGCCCTGTGCGCGCGCGGGGGCGATGTGGCCCGATCGTTGTTCTGTGTGGTCAAATAAGACCAGAAAAAGTAAACGTTTATAAAACTGACTGACAAGGTAGCATACCTAATGCCCACATTGCGATCGTCCTGCAAATATGTACACGCAAACTTTTAGTTAAGTTTCTTTATCTCCAGGCCACTTAAGGTCAGAGTCGTTAGGTGATAATACCTACTACTTTCTCCAAACATATTCTAGAACCATTGCACTATCTTGTCGCAGTCGCCAGGCCTTGATAAGAGAGAAGTAAAGTCATTAGTCTTAATTATAGTTGGCCGATAACAGGCATGGTTCAGACGTCTATTTTTATCTTCAAGACATACACTAATATTCTGCAGAATATTGAAAAAAAATAGACAGATTTTTTTTTTCGACTCGCATATGCTATTAATGGCAGCTGTTTAAAAATCGCAAAATAGGTTAGCACTTGACTAGAATTCTCCTGATGATGAGCGATGGATGTGTACTTACCCAGTCAGAAGAAACTCTTCGCTTTCAATATGACATATATGACAGCATCTAGTTGCGAAATTAGAATTTAGAATTTTAGAATTGTTCTTAAACTTTATGTTTCTCTTTATTCCAGGACCTTGAAGTTCAGAAACGCCAGCTGATCGACATGCTCTCCCTCCACGCAGCATCCTGCGTAAAGAACAACTCCAACGCGCGAGGCTCGCCGACCTGTCCCTACAACCCGATTCGATCCTTCGAATCTCCGACAACATTCCCTAGCAACTACGAAACACACTCGCCGTACCTCCGGCCAGAGTCAGCCAACATCCTAACATCCAGCTACACGTGTACGCCGATAAACGGGGAAAATATCAACAACTCAATCGACATAGATACACTATACGTCGCGCCGCTCATGGAGAATGACTACAATAGACCAGACAGCGTTCTCAGTCTCCCGCCCAACTCGGAAGGGAACTTCGTCACCACGGACGGGTATTTGCCCAAAACCATGATGGTGCCGTTAGACGGCGAGCAGGAGTACTACGAGACAGAGGTGAACTACAACCTGGCCCCGAACCAGCAATGCCACACCTACCCCGGCTCGCTCCCAGACACGCAAGCGAAACACAACGGCCTGAACGACGGCTGCCTCGTCTAGCTATCCGTCTATACATCCGAATAACACATTTTCGTCGGGTCCAAAATTTTATTTTCGACATTGTATACGTATAATTTTAGCGTAAAGTTGAGAAATTCGAAATAGTATCACCGTTTACGGCTTCTTTCCGATCAGGTTAATGACTAAATCGATTATTTGTTTGGTGTTAACTTAGTAAAACACAGATCCATAAAGTCAAAATAAGTAAAGTTGTGATAAGAGAGTTATTAGAAAGCAGAATTCCTAAACAAAAACATTTCATTAACACAAAAGTGCCCGAGTTGGGCGAGGGCGGGGAAATTTATTTCGAAACGAATTCGTATGTCTACTGTGTAGAACAACAACTTATTGTAAGTATGGTGCCTGTAAACGTAGGAACTGTCCTCTTGGAATATTATTACGAGACTACAACACGGTGCCGAGACGTGAAGTAAAAACAATGGAAATTTATTCAGATCGGACTTAACATTTTGTATAAATTTTATTTTTCATGTGTTGTGAAATAATAAGTTCGAGTCACCGTTATATTGTTTATAAGAGTAACATTCGATCGGAACTGTAAGACAGTTTTATAGGTAGGTATTTCACATTATTTTATTTAGATGTCTAACAATTAATACGTTCGTTTTAATTTCTTCTCTGTTTAAGTTCTCTAATTTTGCTTTGATACGTTTTAATATTTATTTTAAGATATGAGATCTGATTAAATCGATACGGTGTAATGTTTGACAACTTTGAAATGTTGCAAAATTTTAGTTTTTTATATTTTATCAGTACTACAACAGGACTAGTCTTACTTGGAAATTCCCAAATAAACATCACATAATAATTAATCTTCCAGTACAATTTACATTTCAAATACCTCCAGTTAAATTCCAAATCAATAATTATTTTATAACAGAAATCTATACAGAGTATATAAGCAGATTATTTGAAAATACATACATATATTCCAAGATTATATTATACATGTTAATTATGCGTAAGGTGTATAGTTTTAAGGTGCTTTAACTCAGAATAATTCGTGATATAATCTAAAATCTAGTGCAAAAAGCACAAAGTTTTTGTAAAAGTAATCCATAGTGCTAAGTATATTTGTTATGTTATATTTTATAATCAAAGTTTTGCACGGCAACTAAAATATTTTGCAAACGGAAATTTAATTTGGAAAACGAGTCTCATAAATTTAAAAAAAGGGCCGCGTAGGTATATTTGCAACATGTTGAATTGCGGCAAATAAATAAGCAAGCATAATATTATTGTAAAATATCGTAGCAACCGGAGTTGGACTGCTAATCATATATAAATACAATATATAATGAGAACCGCTTGCATAACGATTCCTAAACGACTTTAGCGCACACTAATAATTCTCAAACCGGCCTAAATCAATTTTGAAAATGGATTCAATTGAAAAATAAATCTAGCTTAATATTAGTCGTTGCCACAAAGCAAATACAATGCTTACTTGACAAACAAGTGCTTTATAACTTAGGTCTTTGACCGTGTGAACAGTGCCTTCTGCTACCAGTGATCCTAGTCTTTAACTACGTCTAAAAAGACCAGTCAGTCGCGTGAGCATTTATTTTTATATTGTTGGTACTATTGTATAAAAAAAAGTTATTTATTGACACAGAGCACAATTTGTTATAACTTGTGTAACATAGCTATACCTTGTCTAATATATAATGATAATTTTGACAGCTGTCATATAGGTATATCAATTTATGGAGCAAGGCAATTTTTAAGCTGGAACTAATATAATTTAAAATTTGTGTTAAATTGACAATGGTGCCCTCTAATTTCACAAAATTACTCCACATTAGCTCTGCAAGTTAAATTAAATCTATTTATTATACAAAAATAATGCTAAAAATGTATGACATTGACAGCTATCAAAACGATCAAGTTATATCAGACAAGATATTAGTTAACGTGGTTGAATAATACAGAGATCGCTTTATTGATGGTTGAAATGTTTGTAGAATGACTTGAAGATACAATGGACTTCCATGTACAGAGAATAGCGTTAAAATAAGAATAACTTCCATCCAAGAATATGCCTAAATTGTCGGCCTTATTATGCTTGGAAAGCTAAGTCAAAGATTTGCCTTTTGTATTACAACTAAGGTTCTGTCCCAAAGGCCTTTTTAATATTCATACCTAAATGTATGTTGCAAAACAAAATAAGTTGTACTTATTCCGTCTTATTAGAAAACGTGGTTTAACTATTAGTCCAGAACTTTAAAACTATGCAGTCCGTTTTTGTTATTCAAAATTTGTCTGTCTACTGTCATAATAATCAAAGTGTCAACATGTTACCAATGATAAATCAACGTTCTAATTTGAAATTGACATTTGTTTGTTTGTAAGTGATGTTTGAACAACAAGAACCGACTTTTCATTTTTAAAGTTCTGGACTAATATTTAAACCGCGTTTTGTAATAAGACGGATAGTACTTTGTCTGTTTTAGTTTGATAACTGACAGTTCGTATCCATTTTGGAAACGGCATGGAAATAACACTAAAATAATCATGCTGATTTAGACAAAGTATGGAACTGCATAGTTTTTCCGTTGATTTGAATATAACTTCAGTTAGTTTTTAAAGTTCATAGTATTTTATAGTCGCTTCGTAGTGTGATCGTACCGTCGTAGTAATCTTGCGAATAAGATTAACTTTAGAAGGTATAGGGTCGGGGTCTATGTTGGTTGTACTTTACCGCATTTTGATAAGATACGGGCAATACAAAGAAGGTTTTTTATTTATACTTACTGGGCTGAAATGAAATGCCACCCATGTAGAATTAAGTTGATTTTATTGATTATATGAAATACATACGTAATGGTAGGTGTAATAATTATGTATATACTATCAACTATAATATAAGAGTTCTCAAAAGATATTGAGAAATGAGTTCTTTAATTTGATAATTCTGTTGAGTGTCATTTGTTTTAATTATACTTTTTTTAATTTGTAATGTCTCAAAATCTGGGAATTAATATTCATTTTTTACTTCAATTATGAATACTCGAATATAATTGGAAATGAAATTCGTCCACAAGTGCAATAAAACTTCACGTGAAATCATTGAGCTTAGGATTATACAGAGACACAATCTCAAACTAAAAAGAGCAGGAAAGTGCCCGAACGCTAACATCGTCAGCGAGCGCAAACAAAAGACTGCTTGTCTCTTTCGCTCTTACATATTTTAAGAACGTGCAAAAGAGATAGGCAATCCAAAAGTCTGCTCTGTAAACGAGTAGTGTGAGCAGACTTTTGGGAACATTTTTTTCGAGCGTTTGTGGCTCTATAATCCTAGGTCTTTTGGTGAAATCTATGATTTAATATTATCAAGATGCGGTAGAAAGTCTCTTATAATAATTTATACTTTGTATCTCTTGTTCTGTGACTACGGAAGTGGTAATAGTACATTACTAATGCATAAATATTAGTTGTAATCGCTAGTATTACTTTTTGACTTGTTTTTATTATATAGGATATTATAACTTAACGTTCTTGTAAGTTGTTTAAAAGTGTAGGTACTGTTTTTTAAAGATCCATTTTAGTCACTTTTTTCAATAATGTAACAAATTATATTTTTATTGTATTTTTTATAGATAGAGCTTTTGTTTCGAAGTTATTTATGAAGGATATTTGATATTATAATGTTATTTTGAAATAGTCTACTTTCAATTACCGCAATACAAGATTTATAGCATGTACATACGTTATATTTTGTAATATTAAGTACTTCTATGTTATACTATAAGTCGAACGATTTGACATTTTGAAAATTTTTATTAAAGTTTTATACTTTACAGACTTACATATTATACATAGTTTTGAATCATATTTTACTGACGGTCACAAAGTGATTTCTTTTTGTAATTTTCATATATTCGTACACATTTCTAACGGTAATTTATGATTTGAAACTTTGAAATTAACAGTAAACTTAGATATTATGTTTTGTGTTGTAAACATCACTTGTACCTGCTTCAATATAAATATTACGACAATCAAAGCAAAATTACTGCGCTTATATATCGAAAAATAAATCATTATATTGCAAAAAAATTTGATTTCTTTTGACCTCAAAGAAGAAAGAAACCTGATTATTGATTCATCATTTCAATTACTATATTTTACGAATATCATAACACCAACGGCCAATTTTTGTAACACAAAATAATTAATCAAAAAGATCTCTATAAAGTTGAGTATATCGACTTTGTCGGCGTTGGTTTTGGATTAGAGCATTAAAATTTTCCACACATGTTAATTAACACAATCACTTGGATTTGTGAATAGATTATTTGAAACAAATTCGTAGTTTTTGAAATAAACGACCAAAACCATTTTGTCGCTTGCGCCCTTTCGGAATAAGTGGGGTTTTAGCGATACTTGCCACCCGCGCCTGTTCGGCGGTGCAGGGCGCTTGGACATACAATTTCAGATTTATAGTTCGCCACTGCGTCGTCTTAAACCGTATTAGGGTTTTTCTAACAGATGATTAGAGGTGATTTATGCAGACTACATGTTTCTCTTGAGCCGTATTTCTTAATGACTGAGGGTCGTGGCTTCCTTCAGAATTAATTCATTAGAGGGTGCTCTCCTGGGCAGCTACATCGTGGTGAAGACACATGTCCTCGGATATTGTGGTCCTCAAACATGTCGGTTTCATGACGATGTTTTCCTTCACCGCTAAGTGAGTACAATTCCACACAACTTAAAATTACAAGTCATTGGTGTAGAGCTAGATTCGGACCAGCGTGCGTCAGGATGACAAGCAGCCACTGAAACCGTCGAGCCACACTTGCTTCTTAATTTACACTACATTGTTACCCATGATTAATTATGTTAGGAAAAAAAATCATTTTTTCATACGATGATATTATTTAATATCACAATAAAGAGTTACATTACAACTATGTACGAAATATCTCACATTTACAGCGCGTTCTATGCTTGGACACAGAACTAAGTTTTAAACAATAAAATAGGTGTGAGGTAAAGGTGTTGCCTCTTTCTCACAATGTTTTTGTATTTATCGGTTTTCCATTTACGTAGTTTCACAAATAAAAAGTCAATTTTTGTATTTGTAAGAGAAATGCTTTCACTTCTTACTAAAAAACTCAGAAGAATTGATAATCTCCTTTTTTGAAGTCGGTTAAAAATATCAAAATTTGTCTATGGTCATAATATCCACTTAGTAAAACATATCTTTTGTTATTTTCTCTCGTAAATATTACTGATAATCAGAATGTTTAACTAAGTACTTAATTGTTTAATCCACTGATTTTACTGAGTAATACGGAAAATCAAATTATTCTTTATTAATGTATGTTACGTCATACTATAGCCAAGTTTATATGTATACCTAATGCTAAAATATTAGCACGTATTCTTTAATTGGCTGAGACATTTATTTCGTGTTTTTTTTGGTTACAGCAAACGTTTAAACAATAAAGTCACCTTCATTACAACTTAACAAAAACTTAGTACCTAAGCATTTGTGTCTTGCGCAAATGGACAAAAACCAATGAAAATGCAATATGATTACTACTAATTTGAACACAATATTTATAATTAAAGGGTTACCTAGTGACTTTGCAGATAGCTTGAACTGTCGGTAGGTAGAATCTTCAAAGCAATGGTGCCGGCATTTTCTACCTAGAAATATACAAGATTCATTAGAAACTGGTGAATTCTGCAAGTCATATTAATGTACTGGTCAGTCGAATACTTTTGTATTGAATGCAAGAATTATATTTTACTTTAACGGGTTTGCACTTGGCCATAGTTTACTTGATAGCAAGCAAAGGCTATGGCCTAAGATGGAGCGTGCTTACCCGATAAGAACCGATTCACTCTCGTATTGAAAAAAGTATTTTTTATTTATTTTCTATTCATATATTCGTGAATGTCTATGATATACATAAAATGGCAAAGAAACACATGAAGATTACTTTTGAATTTGTTTCAATTTAAACTAAAATTAGAAGAGTTTCTTTTCAGTTGAATTCAGTAGCCTCTTATTAATTTTAACATATAACATTTAAATCAGCAAGATTATGCATAACTGAGAGTTGACATAATAATGTCAATGCAAAATATTTGTATTCTATGTAAACTGCTTATAGGTGTGTTGTTTTCATAATGTATGGAATGATAGATTAGATACACAGAGCGAAGGCATTGGTGGTAAGTGTCGCAAATGCAGGAAATAGTAAGCACATTAATTTATTTGATACAGCCACATGCAAGATATGATAGAAATGTACATGAAAGATGAAAGGATGAAAGTAAATGTCACATAATCTGTTGTATTTTGTTAATCAGTATGAAATTCAGGCACTGAAGAATGTCAGAGTTACTTCGAAAATCCAAATAATTTGTTATTTATGACTCTGTTCACACGTAACAATATATCCGACAGCCACTTTAAACTAAAATCTGTTTGCCAAGCGTAAAACGGGGCATAACAATTTTGAAACTGGTCGCAAACTTATAGTCAAGATGTTACCTACACACAAATGTTACACGCATTTATTTTTGATGCATTACATATTTATTTTTGACATGTAGCTATTAGAACTTTTAAGTGTCTTATGTTTTAAGAATTAGGAGAAAATATATTTACAATGGAAGCGTCAGTAGAATGAAGGTGGATAGATATGAAAGATGTGAAGAGAAGATGATGAAGAATATGTTATAGCGATGCGAGATGAAAGAACATGAACAATGTTAGTTTCAAAATGAACAATTTGCGTACTTATTGTGAAGGCAGTTAGGTCGAATCTCCTGTACACTTCAAACGCTGGTGACAAAGAAACACATTTGGTTTATTTCAACTCTATTTTGTTAGATATAAGGCAATCTTCATTTACAGAAGGATACATTTTTATCCTTCTGTAAGAAAATTAATATAAAGTTTCTTTTTTCGAATTTCAATAGACTGAGTTATTGTTTTCTATAATAGTTTATCAAGAGCATTAAAGATTTTTTTACGCTTTTCGTATTTAAAAAAAATATATAAGTATTAAAAATAACTTAATATAAATTGATTGTATTCTTTCTAGAATTATATCGCTCATAAAATAAGCCTTACAAAGAGTTGTTATTAACTCATAGCGATGATAGATTAGGACAAATCAAGTACTCAAAAATAGGGTTTCTTATACATACCATTTAGATCGTTTCGACCAATCTTTAGGTGTCCAATGTAGACATTTAGGATCGATCCTCAGGTTTCTATTCTCCATAGACTTCTCATGTTGCTGCAAGAAATTCCTTATTACAGTAAAGAAATATCAAATCCCGGGAAATATTTTTTTTACAGTGGAGGCAAGAAAATTAAACAATCATTCAATACAAAAGCACGGATAGAGTATGTGCTTACTTACTTACATATTTGTATGTGATGATAGCTGATTAACTTTGGTAGTTAATCAGCTATCATACCTACCAATATATTGTTTTCACTGACCTAGCCTGGCATGCAATTGTAAGCAGTTTTTTTTTACATTTCGATAAAAGTTAAAAAAGATAAAAATAATTGAATTGCACTAAAACATGATATCCATTTTCACAGTTACAAAAGTATGTAGATTATACTTAATATGGATTTATTAACAAATAGGAACTATTAATTTAAAAACAAATTTGCTTTTGCTACTGCTTTAGGATTCCCTGTGTTGCAGTAGACAGGGTTCTTCCAGTGTTTACATTGGCTCTTCACACATACATGATTTATTGAAATTAAGAATTTAAAATCATTCACACTACAACTTGCCACTTTTATTTTAGCAACTAAGTAAAATTGAATGAATTTTAATTCTTCGTATCATGGACTGCACTTTTCTTATTTTCCATAAAATTTGAAGTAAATAAATAAGCTACAAATTTCCTCGCCTCCACACACAGAGTAAGAGAGTGTTATCACCTGATTGACAGATATAATATACTGCCCCTTGTAGTAGTTGATGAGGTTCAGGTTCTGCAACGTGCTGATCACATCTTCTTTCTTTATACTGGTCAGCTCGCAGATTTCACTGGAATAGGTAAAAATAACAATGTTAAAGTTAAGATATTGAATCAGGCGTTACTTTGCGGAAATCCATTGAAAATGAAACTCTGGAGAAAAATGTAATGTTTTTCCGCTGCGACTGCTAACTTAAATTAAACAAATTATAATTTTGCTAAACACTCTTTCCCAAAATTAGGCAAGCACTTATTTTCTTTTACACTAAAAAAAAAGAACAAAAAAATGTTTGATTAATTCTTCAAACTGAATCGGATAAAATTTGGTAAGTCTAGAGATAGATTACAAAATGGACTAAAATGTAGGCTAATTTTTATCTAAAACATGCTGTGAGAAAATTAATGATTTTGTAAGTTTGTTCGAACTTCGAAGTTATCTAAGATACTATTGAACTGAACTTAATAATTCTTTCAGTAATAGAAAGCCACATTTCTCCTCTATTGTAATATATAATCTATAATTACACTGGTCCATTAGCTTAGTTGGAGGTGGCTTTTCCTTCTAATCTAGGGGTTGCGGGTTCGATTCCCGCGTTGCACAAGTATTTATGAATTTTAAAATGTAGGTATAATTACTTGTGTTCATCTGGTCGTTTGTAAGTATAATAAGTATGTACATATTTACAAAAGAAAAGTATATAAGTATTATATACCTACGTTATCTAGTACCAACGACACAAGCGTTTGCTTAGTGTGGGGCTAGATGGCGTTGTGAGCAATGTCCCGGAATATTTATAAAATATTATGAGCAATAAACTCACTTGATAGTAATGATAGGTTTCTCGTTGTCCCCGACTGGCTTGGCGTGCACCAGTATGTCGAGTATGGTCTGCGCCCAGTAGCTGCGGTACGAGAGCAGGCCCAGGTCGGACAGGGGCTTCTCGGGGGAACCCGTCTTGCCCTCAAACTTGGATAACTCGTAGCCTGAGAAACACAACAACTTATGAGTATTTAAATTAAATAGTGTTTTAAATAAACAGCAAATCGATTTATATCGAAAATTATAAAAAAAAATAGTATGGTTTTCAGTGTTATCACTGAAAACCATACTATTTTTTTATTTTTTTTTACCCATATACTTATGACAATACTAACTGAAATATATAGGCATCCAAATTAATTATAATAACTGTATTTCAGATGCCGATGGCTTATCCCAGTTAAAAGTAATAAATTATTTAGATAAATAATTCAGTCAAGTCAGTCACTTCAGAAATTCAAATTCATTGATAAATATCTTTCAATGCATTTTATAGACAATGACAAGCAGTTTTAAAATTTATCTTGTGTCAGTATTTGGCCTAGAGGCTCTTAAGGTTTGATTAACTCTCGACACCAGAGTTGGTCACTCTCATTCGATAAGAAGCAGTATTGGGCCCAAGTGTGACGTAGTTACAATAAAAATTACTTAACATCAGGCAAGTTTTTACATCATACAATACAAACATCGACTAAAACTCTGTAATATATGTAATAGTAGAATAGAATTTTGAACAAAATACTATTTTTAGTTAATAAAATTGTACTTACTAAATTCTATGAGCAGTTTCCCATACCCCTTCCTCTGGTAGGGAGGCAGCGTCAGTATACAGGCTACGTTGTAGTCCTCTGTACTCTCCTTCTCTTTGGAGAAGTAGCCTACTATGTGGAAACCTGGAAGCAGCAAATGGAAAATTATGTAAGTAATGTAGGTTTTTACACTTTTTACGCTCATGGTCAGAAAGCTAAAATTATATTCTTAAAAATGTATAGTCTATAACTAAAATATTAATGATGTTGAGGTCTCCCATATTTCAGATGATAATTGTAATAAGGTAGTTTATATACTTATATAGAGCCTCAAGAAAATGGACATGGATCAGTCCTGACGGACAAACAAAAAGTGAATATGATTACATCATTTCCTCACAACGCCACACGGTAAATGATGTATCAGTACTGCAGTATTTCAAAGCAGGAAGCGACCATAGATTAGTCAGAGCAGAATTAATATTCAATTTAACCAGAGAAAGAACAAAATTAGTAAAAACATCGAAGAGATACAATAGACAAGAAATTAGCCTACTACAAGACAAATATCAAGTAGAATTAAAGAATAAGTTCGAATTACTAGAAGAGGTGAATTTGGATATTGACAGTCTTAATCAAAACATTACACATATTATTTTAGAAACTGCAGATAAACAAATAGGAGCTAGACCAAAAAAACAGTCAAAATTGTCACAAAACACTTTAGAATTAATAGAAAAACGCCGTGAGCTAACTCTAAACAATATTAACGACAAGAAGGAATTGGACAAGACAAACAAAATAATACGCAAAGCAATAAGAAAAGATTTAAGGATACATACTACCCAAACAATAACTAAAACTATCGAAGAAAGCAGAGGCCCAAAAGTTTTTAGAAGAAAGTTAAATCAAGGAACATCGCAAATAAATAGTTTAAGTAAACCCAATGGTGTAAAAACTAACAATCGGGACGAAATACTAGAAATTGTCAAAGAATTCTATGAATCTTTGTACTCGTCGACCACAACAGTTCCACAGAACTCAAATGATCCCAGAGCAGACCCAGTAGAATGTCGAAATAATGAAGAACTACCACCTATCTTACCATTCGAAGTTTGTTGGGCACTTCATAAAATGAAATCTGATAAATCGCCAGGGGAAGACGGCATTACAATCGAGCTTTTAAAAGCTGGAGGGAAACCTGTAGTTGCAGTTCTTGTAAAATTATTTAATTACGTTCTTTCACAAAACAACACACCTAGTTCATGGCACAACGCAATAGTTACAATACTGCATAAAAAAGGAGATAATTCCAAACTTAGTAATTACCGTCCCATAAGTCTTCTTCCTCAGATTTATAAACTCTTTGCCAAAATTCTTACCCACCGACTTACTCGCCAACTTGATGAATGCCAGCCCATCGAGCAAGCTGGTTTTAGGACCGGATTTTTCTACCATAGACCACATTCACACTGTGAAACAGTTGATGGAAAAGTGTGAAGAGTACAGCCGACCTTTGTTTTTCGCTTTCGTGGACTATGAAAAAGCCTTCGATAGCGTTGAACATTGGGCTGTTTTTCACTCACTCCATCGCTGCCGCATAGATGCACGATACGTTAACATCCTCCGCAATCTGTACGAATCAGCGTCGATGCAAGTACGGTTACATGCTCTTACAGATCGCATTGTGATTAAAAGAGGTGTACGCCAAGGGGACACCATTTCTCCCAAGCTATTTACAGCTGTCTTGGAGGACGTCTTGAAGCTTCTCGACTGGGAGAATAGAGGCGTCTCAATAAATGGTGTTCACTTATCCCATCTTCGTTTTGCCGATGACCTGATTCTTATTAGTGAAACTGAGTCTGATCTCCGAACGATGTTAGAAGACCTTCACCATGTCTCTCTTGGAGTGGGCCTTAAGATGAACATGTCCAAAACTGAGGTGATGACCAACGCTTCTGGAGATTCACAACCAATTATCCAGATTGGTGGTGAAAAGTTAGAAGTAGTGGAACAATACACTTACCTTGGACACTGTTTGTCCTTTGGCAGAGAGCATAAACACAAGGAGATCAAAAGACGAATCCAACTCGGATGGGCGGCATTTAGCAAACTAAGCGATATTTTTAAAGACCGTAAAATGCCTCAATGCTTGAAGACACGACTCTACAACCAATGTGTTCTGCCCACAATGACGTATGCTGCCGAAACATGGACGCTCACCAAGGAAACCATCGAAAAGATGAGAGTCGCACAAAGAGCAATGGAACGGTCCATGTTAGGCATTACGTTACGCGACAGGGTTCGTAATACTGAGATCCGAAAACGTACGAAGGTGGAAGACGTCGGGTCTCGTATTACGAAACTCAAGTGGCGATGGGCTGGACACTTGGCGAGACGTACTGACGGCAGATGGAGCAAAGCAATAACTGAATGGTACCCACGGCTAGGTAAGCGAAGTGTAGGAAGACCTGTGCAACGGTGGCTGGATGATGTAAGAAAGTTAGAAGGAAACATCTGGGCAAGAACAGCGCAAGACAGGGAGTATTGGCGTAAGAGGGTGGAGGCCTATGCCCTGCAGTGGGTCCCATTAGGCTGATGATGATGATGATGATGATGATGAGTTTATATACTTTTTGTTGTTTCAGGAGTTGTAATCTTATCTTAACCTTAGTTGTAATCCATCTTAGACCACAGCCTTAGCCTATCACATTTACTACTGATACTACAATCAAAACGGTTACACTGATACAAAGGACATTTGGTATGGAGATAGATTTAGTATGAGTGAGACTGCGCGGTTATAATATTACCTATAAACAAGTACAAGAATATAGAAAAATAGACGGTTCATGTCATAAAACGGCATCAATCAATCAGCTCCGTTTTCTTACCAATTTCCTAACCAAACTTTTACTCTAAAATGCAATGTCTTACATTTTTTGGAAAATTCCCATAAGCCTAAACGATTCCCTTACCCCTAGTGTCATACTCGGTCATGACATAGAACAAGAAGGGGTCTGTATCGTAGTACAGCGTCTTGTGGTCCAGGAACAGCTTGGCGAGCAGGCACAGGTTCTGCGCGTAACTCTTGTTCTTCCTGCCGTCTATCTCGAAGAAGGAGATACTGCCTTTACGGTAGATCTCGTTGCCTGGCGGGTGTTTTAGCTTGCATTTTATCTGGAAATTTGATAATAAGAATAGGTGAATTTATATAATACAAATATATTTATATACATACTAGCTGTGCCTGCGACTTCGTCCGCGTGGAATAGTTATTTTGGGCAAGCCCTCAAAGATCAATAATTTTCCCCGTTTTTTCTAGATTTTCCATTATTTCTTCGCCCCTATTAGTTGCAGCGTGATGTTATATAGCCTAAAGCCTTCCTCGATAAATGGTCTATCTATTCAACACAAAAGAATTTTTCAATTCGCTCCAGTAGTTCCTGAGATTAGCGCGTTCAAACAAACTCTTCAGCTTTATAATATTAGTATAGAGTATATATAATAAAGTTGAAGAGGGTAGAAAGTCTGAACATTGGAAGATATTAAAAAAAATGTTTAGTGATACTTCGAATTGATAACAGAACACGTTCTAACAATGGTTTGTCTGTTTATTTAAACGTTAGTCACACAAAAACTGTTGAACGGATCATCATGATCTAGTATGTAGGTAGTATGAGGTCTTAGGAGTGTCACAGGCTACTTTTTATCCCAAAATAGTGCGTGCGAAACCGCGTGCGCCCACTAGTATATACTGTTGCTTAATATTGTTACACAACAGATAAATTAATATAAACAACTTACCAAATGTCTTTCTAGGCACTTTTTACTCTTTCTGTATTTCAAACAGAATTCACAGATATATATACATGGGAGGTTCACCATTTCCTGAAATTTAAAAATGAAATAGGTTAGTAAATTGATATTACTTATATTGACTTTTGATCATTATTGTTTTCCTATAATATGTATCAATTAGACACACACATTTACCCATTAGCTGGGAAAGTAAATGGTTTTTTTTTACACTGAATAAGCTTACGTTGATTTGGGGAAAAAAGTAGCCTTTATCTTTGTCTATAGTATTAGTAACAAATTCAGATCATTAGTTTGAGTGTAAAGAAAGAACAAACACCCAAACAAACTGTTACATATATATGAGCTTTATCTACCTGTGGATAAGGTGCAAAGTACCACGGCCGTATCCTATGGCGGCCTAGTTCGATCATCTCTATATTCTTCATTCTAGTGACGAGGTTATCATGTCCGTGCCGTCCAAAATTCAAGAATTTCACGAAAAAAACAATACATCTTACTATTTGACAACGCAAAATAGACTTTATTCACCTGTGGATAAGGTGCAAAGTACCACGGCCGTATCCTATGGCGGCCTAGTTCGATCATCTCTATATTCTTCATCCTGGTGACGAGGTCGTCGTGTCCGTGTGCGACCATGCTGCCGGAAGTTCTCGGTCGCGGCGCGGTGGGGGTGGCGGCGCCACTGGGCAGCGTGTCGCCCTCTGGCGGCTCTAGCGTGGATAGGTCGGCCTGGAATAGAATAAAATATAAAAAAATATATATGGAAATCTATAAATGTAAAAAAGTCATTGTTTACCTATGTGAAAATGTTTTTGGTCAAATTTGAAAAGTCAATTTTTGGTTCGAGAAGTTTGAGTATGTGAACATGTTCAGATAAAAGATACAGATTAGTTGATACGGCAGTTGTTAAGCCATGTCAGAGCCCCTTAGGGCGGCTTGAAAAATCTCGACACCAGAGTTGGCCACTCTCATTCGATAAAAAGAAGAAGAACAAGAAGTAGAATAATAACTGTACATCGGAAGCTTTTTTCTTGACAAGAATATTGGATGTGTTGCTTCTTTGCTCCTTTGATCGACCATCTAGCAAGATATAACAAGTTATTTAATTATTACCTATACTAAGTAATGGCACATAATAGTAAAGGCAAGCTATTTTCCTACTATTGCTTAACTTGAACATGGCAAAGACATAAGCAGTATCTATTGTGTAATTAAAACTTGACACAAAAAGGGATAGGCCCATTTGAATTCAATCCAAATCATAATCATTAAAAAATACCTATATTAAATGGAAACATACCTCCTCCAAAGAGTTAGCTTTCCGTTTCCTATTCATTTTCTTCTGCAGCGCTGCCGCGAGCACCGCGCCGCCATTCACCAGGGATGTAGACTCCGTGGCCAGGGTGGGGCTGGCGGGCCGCGATATCAGCTGACGGGGCTCGTTGGGGATACCTGCGACTTTACACCGTATTCACAGGTAGTAACGTTTATATTGCCAGAGAATTATAGGTGATCTTATGACGTTTTAATACTGATGCTGATGGTTGTTGATGAAAATATGCACGCAATGTAGAATGAAGCTTACTATTTTATAAATGTCTGCGATTTTATACCGTATGCACAAGTAGTAAGGTTTATATTGGTGGAGAGCTTTGGGTGATTTTATGACGTTTTAGTACTCATGCGTATGGTTTTTAATGAAAAAATGCACGTAATGTAGAATGAAGCTTATGTACATGCGACTTTACCGGTGTAAAGTCGCATGTACACCTGTGCGTACGGTTACGCACAGGTAGTAAGGTTTATATTGCCATAGAATGATAGGTGATCTTACGACGTTTTAGTAGTCATGCTCCACGTAATGTAGAATTAATCTTATGTCTGCGACTTTACACCGTACGCACAGGTAGTAAGGTTTATATTGGTAGAGTTTTGGGTGATCTTATGACGTTTTAGTACTGATTCTGATGGTGTGCGATGAAAAATGATTTAAGGAGCGAAGCGAATACATATTGTATGCATGAATGTTTGTATTTCAGTTGGCATAGACCTACAGAGAAATTGGGACGATTTAATGGGTAGTGGGTTTGTACTTGTAAAAAACACTTGAAAGAACTTGTGCAAATATATTGCCGTCACGCTCTTTACCGGCACCTGCGCGAGCGTGAGGGTAATACTTTTGCGATGTTGTGGACAGAGAAAGAAGATACATTGGTCCCACCAGAAATTCATGGAATTTCGCGGCCGCGTTCTGTGCTAAAGAAGCTGTTGTGATTGATTGGTTGATTGATTGAAACAATATAATGAACATGATTGACAACTCAAAGCTAACAAGGATGAGGTGAATGGAAAGCAACACATTTAAATACATATATGATGTTTATGATGTATACTTGAAATGCATATTAATAAACTAGCCAGTTGAAGCCTAGCTACAGGTAGGAAACTGTCAGTAGAAACTGTCATATTTAACATTGATCGATGATGATTATGCAAATATCTTTGTAGTCAAAGCAGTCTGGGTAGTCAATTATCTGACACCAGATATACCACATTGACTAAATAATATAAAGCTGTATGTAAGTATATGTATTTATTAATGCTAATGTAATCATGAATTGAAATAAGCAAAGCTTTAAATTACAATATTCGAAAATACCTTTGCATTTTCTAATATGTGATGCCGTTGAATATCTTTGTATTGATATCGAATACAAAGACTGTATCCGGCATTATACATACAATTATGTGTAACAAATAAGACAACACAAAAATAAAAAAATAAACAGATAACATACCAAGTGAATTTCTATGTGCAGAACCGTTATGTGGTGTAGGAGTGTATGGGGGTTTCTCTGGTTTTTGATGGGACGGGGTTGTAGGAGTTGCATGGGGGGTTCTACTGACTGAACTAGGTCTCTGAGTCGGAGTCTCTGTGCAGATGTTTTCATCTGCAGACAAAATTTATAAGGCGCATGTTAGTTGGTATACATGTTAGGTTCCTACAGGTAATAGATATTTTACTCATTAATCATCCTCCTTTAACAAAAGAATTCATAACTAGAGTGGATTGGTTAACTATTTTGTTGTTCTCAGAATGATTATTTCAAATAAAATAACAAAAAATAAACTTTCAGAACACTTGATAAGCTTCTTTTTTTGAAGTGGGTTAAAAATTGATAACACCTACTTTATGTTCTTAATTTTTAGGTATAGACAATCTAGAACTATAAGCATGCTTCTAATCAGAGTAGCCACACTACACACATTTTAAAATTAATAGTAGGATGCACTCTTATTCTAATACATTGACAATTCGCTCAGGCATAAAACTGATACACAAAATTAAGATATTTCATATAAATAAACACTAAACTGTAATTTCATCTGTGATGATGGAAAATGCTTATCACCACATAGTTTCAAAAAGACAAGAGACTGCATTACAAAAGGTACTTTTGTATTGTAGATCAGCTGTACATGTCTTTATGACTGGTTATAAAAATATCAGATTGTTTTAAGAAGATACTTTTGAGACAAGATTCACATGAAACAAAATAAAAGGAGGCTATGAATATCTGTGATATTATAGAACACTGTTCATTAAAGATAGATTTTCAACATCATTTTAGCCTTTTCACACAATATAGCAACTTCATTAGTGTGAAGAGAATGGAATTATTTCGACTGCAATTTATTTGTTTTTTTTTTTACTTAATGGGTGAGCAGCAGATTGCTGATGTGCCCATATCACAGTGTCATAATTGTTTTAAGTACATAATATACTTAGTCCACAAAAAGTTCACAATTATACAGTCCAGTGGTGTAATGATCACAAGTTAACAAGAGATTTATTGGTTTTCTGTTACCAGCCATCAATCTGGTTCTTCAAGTTAAGGTTCTCAAGTGTATAAGGCTACATTTTTAATAAACTGCATTCTACAAATAAGTCCAACTACAGAAGAGAAAATCATAAATAACAAAGAGACACATACTAATAAAACTAGGCATCAAGCCACCTCCAGATCCGATGTGAGTTTTCTTCGGTGTGGTGGTGCCACCCGTGGCTGTTCCATCTCTTCGGGGAAACTGGACCTTCCTGGTGTCTAGCCAGGACTCCCCCACCCACTCATCCAGGCGTTTGTTGACTGGAAAATTAATGATATTCGTATGTAGAGTTTTCTTTTAAGTTAAGTGTGGATTTGCACTCGCTTAGCAGTAAAGGAAATCACTGTGAGGAAACCATCATATTTGAGGACCACAATAACCGAGGACATGTGTCTTACATGGAAGGACCTGGGTGCCCACCATGATGTAACTCAACCCAAGAGAACTACCTGACAAATTAATTCTGTGGGGAAGTCAAGACCCTCAGTCATGAGGTAATACAACTCAAAATAGATAGAAGTTTAAGATATCTGATTCTGTCTATGGCATTGTGATATCTCACCTAAAATTTACTTAATAAAAACTGACTAAAAATATGTGGAGATCTGACAATGCCTGTAAAGTTATTGTTACTCAATCAAGTTCAACTGTTGGAATGTTCAATCAGTACTTTCATAGTAAATGTGAAAATTTTAAAACAATCATCATACTTATTTAATTTTTTTGTTTTCAGTGTGTATATTGGTAATCAACAACTAGAGAGATACATGTGTGTGATATAAGGTGTCCTTTCAAGACATCAAGTAGACAGTTGTGTAACTCTAAACTAAATTTAATGCAAACCAAAAAAAACTTTAGTTGCATATTTTGTTGATGAACATTATAAGTAACTAACTTCTTAGCCGTTCAAACTTTATGGTCACTGATAGTTAGCTTTGAGCTAGAGTGAGTTTTTGCCAATGTGGCATGCTGCTAAGATTGTATTAAACTATATTTAAATAAACAGAAATTGCATGATAACAAAATGAACAAAGTTTTATGAATTAGTAGTTGTATCAACATTGTGAGAACTTACAGTCAACATAATGTACATAGTATCCTCTCTGGCCACGTATTTCTTTGATGCTAATGATCTCTGCCAGAGGCCAGTCGTCTCCTCCTTGCATCCTGACTGGTAAACGACATCCTTCCACCAGGGAACTCTGGAAAACCACCACATTGTAAACGAAACTTTTTGACAGAAATCCAAGTCACTGCATTTTAATCGGATAATATAAGTACCGTTGAATCACAAAATGTTGTGAGCTCGTCATCATTTTCGTTCATTTCACGAGAAAAACGAAAATAGAGTGAAAATAAAACAGTGGTTTGTTTGTTGTATTTTATCAATCTGTCACCAAAACAAGCGAAGCAAACAAGCGCAGCAGAGAGAAGGCAAATTATTTTTTGGTCATGGAAACAATCATTTCAGTGAGTATTAAAATTACTCACATATATTTTATTCTGAATATGTAATATTATAATATCTATATATTTTAATATAATGGTAATATTTATAGAACTGTTTCATTAATTATAGCTTGTTTTGCTGAACCTGATAATTATTAAAATTTATTTATTTACCCGTACACCCGTACACATACACAATTTAAAAAAAAATTACATGTGCCCCGAGCAAGGATTTTTTATATCATCCCTCTCTTTCCCTCTGGATTGTTCTCTCTTTGGTTTTGTGAAATAAATTTTATATGAATAGAAACCTTATGTTCTTACACTTAAAGTTCATTTTCTATAAATGGTAAATCGGGGGTGAAGTCGGTCAAAAATGAAAGGCATATAGAGAAGGCTGTTGTCTTGCTTTAACAGCTTGCCAGTTTAAAAAATAATGTGTGATAAATGTCACTGTCAACTTAAGTTTTGAAATATTTAGCAATACATAATATTATTTAATTTTATTTATTATAAATCTTACTTGACACATAGAAATCTAAATTAATTTGTGAAATTAACACAAAATAAAATAAGTAACCAATTAATATTATATTATTTTTCACACAAGCAACATTAAATTATGATGACATTATATGACAAAAGATGGCAGGAAAAAAATAACTTCATATGTAATTTGTAAAAATAATTTAAATGTATTTTATTGTAAAAATAACAAAATGGTAAGAACTTGTAGTGTTCCGGGATGCAGAAATGAATCTTATAGTGGTTGCAATATATTATCTTTCTACAGGTATGCTAAAGTTTAAGTAAGATTACATTATTGGGACTAAGGTGACCATATTTTCTCGTGCTTGAAATAATTTATGCAATATGATATTTTTTCAGTTTTCCTAAAAATGAGAACATCAAAACAAATTGGCAAAAGAACTCAAATATTACACGACCTATTACCAAATGCTCCAAAGTTTGCAGTCTACACTTTGATCCAAAATCTTTTAATACTCCAAATTCTCTCCGTTTGTTAAAAAAAGACGCTATCGCAATTCCTGCCATGGTGAGAAAAATTTAGTAATTGATTTGTAGCTATTAGTAGTAGTGCTGATAAAAAGTAGCCAAGTCATATATTTTTATACCATGGTTTCACATACGATTCCTTAGTATTGTATAGGTACAGTTTGCTTTATTTATTTATTATTTATTTATTTATTCTCACAATTAGAACCGCTTAAAGCGAATTACTCTAATGATAAATAATCTAATCATAATAATAAAGTTAATTCAAATAGTGACATAAAAAAGTACAAATTAAATCATTATACAATACAAAAATAAAACTAAAAGTCAATAAATATACATAGTATCAAATTAAAAATTCAAATTAAAAAATAAAATAAAAAAATACGCAAATATCATATATATTATACATATCATATTTTATATTGGTGTACATAGTTTAAACCATCACTCGTTTCAGTTAGAATTTGAAACACAAGGAAAACGATAGTGTAAAAAATATAGGATATAGGCAACTAGGTACCTACATGCAATTCAAATGTGAACTTGTAAATAAATATTGTAATTGCTGCAAAATGTTTATGATTTTGATCACATTGCCTCCCTGTCAATTAACTGAATCGATACTATTATAAGTTACAAACTAAAGTGCATTTCAATCTGTAAGTAAGTTTGTTGGTGTTTGTTACTTAACGCGTCAATAGAGCTAAGGATCATCATGACTGGCAAGATGCAGGTAAAATAGGACCGCAAAAGAGACTGCTCCCGATTTGGTAAGAAGACGAATTGGTAAATCCTAATTATATAATTTATTGTCACCCTAGTTAGAAAAAGACAACTGCCTTTCATACTTCGCCTCGCTTTGCTCATATTGGATCAGCAGTAATATTTCCCTATATATTACTTCCATGGCCCCGAGATATTGGGTTCATTTTATTTATTTAAGTAGGTATCACAAGTGTGCTTTACTCATGGAAGTAATATAAAAAAAATCTTGGCTTTACTTGATAGAAAATGGAACAATTGAACTTGAAAGTAACTCATACTTAGATACTTAATTCCCTTATCTTTGGTCCGAGTCCGAATAATAGTTACCTACCTAAGCGAAATTCGTCTCTCTCTATTTTATTAACCTATTCATAGAGTAATATAATACTTAATATGACTCTTTCTTGTCTTTGGGGATAGTTTCAGTTATATTCCTATAGTTGAAAAGGTTAGCCTGTGCTATGGGTTAGCTATACTATCTCCTAGCTATACCCTTAGCATTAAAATATTTTAGTCCTTACGGTACAAGCAATTTTGTATAAATTAACACAATATGAAGTTTAACAAATTGATTTATTTAATTCAGGTTTCCATGGACTAAATGTTCACAGATGTTGTTCGAAGAAGCTCATGTATGAAGAGACACGGGCGAAGACAGCGGGCATACCAGCTTCGCAGCCCAGGCCGGAACCGAAGGAGGTGATGCCAACCTGAAAAATAAAATATTAAAATTGATCGATACTATATAACAAAAATAGTACCTACTAAAAAACTCGCTAGATGGCGTTTTGAATGAAATCGGGTAAGAAAATATTATTAGATTTCGGATAACTCAGGGTACCTGCCTACTTTGAACCCGTATTAATGTGGGTAAAACTGCGGGGCACCGCTAGTTTTAAAACCTAGGTACTTCGTAAATAAGATATTGTGTATTATAATAAAAAATATGTAAGGTATGCATCTAATAACAATCTTGTACATAAATTACACAACCCATAGTTGTAGTTCCACTCTACTCCAAAGATATAAGTACAGTGGTACATCTTTAAAACTAATATCTTGTGTATCATTTACTAAACGACTATGTAATTAGTCCAGCGCATAATAAATAAAGATTCATAGATCTTACCATGATTTGCCTGTTGTTCCTATTGACCACCAGAGGGCCGCCAGAGTCGCCTCTGCAAACGCTAATATTGCCAAGACTGCTCGTGCAAATGTTGGAATCTTGCAGGAACAGAGGGTGAGCCAAGAAACAGACTGTGTTGGTGATGATGTTCAGGTTAACGTGGCTGAGAGATTGCTGGGCTGAGATGCTTCCGGCTGGAATGATAGGTTAATACTTTTAGTCATCATCATCATCCATAGCCCTTGGGATCCCACTGCTGGGTATAGGCCACCCTTTGTTTTTTTTATTTTGTGTTGAGTCTGGTCGTTTCTATTCATAAGAAGTAGGTAATACCTATGTATTTACAAAAAAAGTACCTATATTATTAAGTGTGTAGTATTGTCCGTAATCTAGTACCCATGATACAAGCGTTAGCTTAGTATGGGGGCTAGATGGCGCTGTGTGATATGTCCTGAAATATTCATTGATTTATTTATTTCCAAGTTGAAGGTTCGTAAGAGTGTTCAAAATCTATCTATATATATAAAAATGAATTGCTGTTCGTTAGTCTCACTAAAACTCGAGAACGGCTGAACGGATTTATCTTATCTTAGTCTTGGAATGTTCGTGGAGGTCTAGGGAAGGTTTAAAACGTGGAAAAAAAATTGAAATTAATTTTACAAAAGTTTAGGTCTTTTATTTATCGATTGAGGCAGTACGAAGTCTGCCGGGACAGCTAGTACTTGAATTTTTTTTTCTGTGGACAATTTTAAAAGTCTTATATCTGTATAATTTTGCCAAACTGTAAATTTACATGTACTTGCTAAAAATACTGAAAAGATGTCATTTTTTTATATTTTCATGAATGCTAAAAATGAGTAGTTGAATTTGAATACTTACAGTTAGAAGTAATACCGAAGCCAGATGCAAGTCCGGTGTCTCCAGCGAAGGACTCGGAGAGTTCAGCTCCAGAGGGCAGGGCGATGGGAGCGATGATGTCTGCAAAACAAACATTACAATTGCCGTTAGTAAAATAACATCAAATCAAATAATGGTTTACGTAATTGCAGATTTTATTAGAAGAACAAATGCCATATAAATACAACATTTTATTAGTATTTGCCTCAATAATTTAAGGGAACTAGGTGCTTCATAAACTTAAAAATATGTCTAACGAATTTGATTTACATATAATGGTACTATAGTATTTCAAGAGAATGTGAATCGGTTCTTAATGGATGAGCATACGTCCCGTATTAGACGATAGCTTACCACAGGGCGAATGACTGATCTGACTGGTCAGGCAATAAACGATACCATATTAACCGTTACAGGTACTTACTTGAGAAAGTAACAGGATTAGGCAAGTAAATGACCGCAACATCATTGCGGACCAGTAACGGGATCCAGTTGGGATGCATGACGACATTGCTGGTAGCCTGTCTTTGACCGCCAGTGAAGAGTTCCACAGAGCCAAGAACCACTGTGGTGGTATATGCCTGGTTGATGCCGTCAAACCAGCAGTGAGCTGCTGTGATGACGCGGTTGGCAGTGACAAGAGAGCCACCGCAGACACCGGTACCCGAGACACCTTGGTAACTGGCGAGAAGACCGGCCTGGAAATGAAAAGGTATACGTAAGTAAAAGACCAATAGATGGGGCATAAAGTGATGACCTAGAACCAGCAGACGTGGGATAGGTCTTTCGGCTTAGAAATGGGTGGACGACATTGAAGTCGGGATTCCAAACTCGGATGTCTGCACAGGATTGACGCAGATGAAGTATAAAAATAATGGAGGTTTGAAACCAGCAGTGGGTTTTCAAGGGTTGCATTATGATGATCATAGAGTAAGTTCGGGCGACAAAATGAAATGAACTGAAAATATTTACTCAACCAATAAATACAATTAGTTAATACCATTGAATTTAACTATTAAATAAGTTAAACTATTTACCTGCAATCATATTGTATGTACATTTTTTAAAACCTTTCATTTGATAGCTAAGATTGGTGGAAGAGTCCATTAGCAAATGTTATATAATAGCTAAGCAGAGCGAAGCGGCAAGCGTTTTGTGATATCACAATATACTTGTTGAAGACGTACCTGGTATGGGATCATTCCCAAAGGCGTCTGAGATCCTCCGATGATCCTCTGCCCCGCCCTGGCTTCCTCAGCCTTACGGATTTCCTCGGCTAAAGGGATGGCTACATTCTTGATGTATCCATACGCAGTGTTAGCCTGCTTGACATCTGTTGCCAAGGCACAAGCCACGGCCAAAGCTAATACTACAAAGACCTTCATTTTAGAGACAATCCTGGCTGGTCAAGTAAGATTACTTTATCAGAGATTCAATTTATATGCCCTCTTCTACGGTAACTTATCATCAATTAATGATTAGGATTAGATAGGTACGTAATTGTTGTGAACAATAACTCTAATTGATAAAGACTTAAAATTGGTATTTTAAGATATCTAAGATCACATACTAAAGACAAGGAAGGTAAATAAATACTTACATTTCTGACTTTATTTAAAAAGTTAGTTTAACTACCGTTCGGCCATGTTTGATTTGAACGAAACTTATCGGTTTTTAAAGATAAACGTAAGCTCGTTCTAAGTAATTTTATTGTCACATGCGTCATAATATTAGGTAATTAACTCTCCACAATTAATGTTAGCTACGTGATAGCTTAACATGATAAGTATTTAAATAATCGTTTATTTGGTGATAATAAATATATTTCAGTGATAAGGGAATGTACTCGTGTTCAAGATAGTTTACTTTTTAAAAAAGCATAGCAATGTCAGAATTAGTGATGCTATCGTCAGTTATTCAGGCGTTTTAATGTAGTCGAGACAATGGTTTGGTTTGAAAAGTCGAAGAACAAAGATGTTTGGTTAGATAAACGAAAGTTAAATCAAAAATAAAACACATGAAATCCTCAAGGAACCTTAAATTCGAAACCTTCTTTTATTACTATACAATTAACGTTTTTTAGTAGCGGTATGTAACTGATAAAATATTATACCAGCACTAACCAGCAACGCTAGCAGTACCTACTTGAAACATCTTTTTAAATCAGTTTCAACTAGGTAGGTACCACTGCCGTGGGATGTTGAGGCGGGCGGTGGTTGGGACTATACCGATTTCTTTGATAAAAACATGTTCAAACTTCTTTATAATTCATCTTCTTAGATCATATCAAATTATGCCTTTTGTATTTTCCCTATGTTCGGAATCAAAACGATTTCAGGTGTAAGCAGGACTCCTTCAAATGAAAGTAGGAAGAAGACTTTCAAGACTAATTTAAATACACTATCTATATTTCGATTTATTTGTTTAATTACGCCTTAACGTTAGACCTTCCATCTTGCCCTTTATTCCCCTAGCTAATCAGTATATCGGTTACAAGACTTATTAGTTCAATCTTATCAATTTAATCAACGTAAAATACAGATGCACGTATGGAAATTTTGGAAATCCCGCAGCTGTTTATCTATAGGTACCTATCGTCAAGACTTCCTTGAGCATTCCTACATTCTAGTTTAAGTGTAACTATTGAAAGACACTCACATACTGTTTTGCTTAGTAGGTATAAACAAAATAATTAAAAACTGTATAAAATAACCCATTAGAATCAACACGTCTGAAGACCGCAAAATCTCAGGAGACGTGTCATGGATGGAAATACTTGTATTTATGGCCACGAGAACTCCCTTATAACTCCACGGTCATGGATGTGTCTTCCGACTATAAGTAATGAGGAATAAGATTGAGGAGGAAGAGGAAAGCCATTTTAATAAAGCCATTGAAGTGCATGAAAGTTCTTTCGAATGGAAGAAGAAGAATGTAGCGTTTGTAACCGAAGAGTGCAATTATTTTACAAACGCTTTCAAAATATATTATTATTTATATTGTCTTTATAGACAAGATGCAAAAACTGGACAATAAGAAAGTCTTTGAAATTTTATGAACGTAGTCTTAGTAGTTCTTTGTATACCTAAATGAAATTTAAATGAAATTCAGATATACATTTGACCACCAGGTCCAAAAGTACCTGTTCTAGAACGGGAATCATCTTCTAACCAGCTTTTTTGTTTAACGTGCGGTCACCTGTATGTTATTTCCTTATAAACTGTTGTATACGTAAAATCAACACATTTACTCACATTAATTCAAAAATAATAGTGTAAAAATACGATAAATTCCTCAAATACTAAAAATCTATGACTTTGATTTTCTAGAGGTGAGATCTTAGTTAAGATATTAACAAAGATCACACATAAAGGAAACCAATAATTTGAAATATAAACCATCTTACTTAGGTTTTGGGTTTTACTATAAAAGATAGGATAAATATAAAATATTTTTATTTGTAAACAGGTAAATATAATACAATTTAGGTTAACTCTGCCTTCTTCTATGCAACAGTTCGTATGGAAATAATCCTCGTGTGACTGCACCTTAACAGGCGCTTTATTTGGTTGGATAACATATTAATAAGAAGATTTCATCTGCCTGTCATAGTACTGTTGTCATTAAACCATGTCATGTTTTGTGGGTGGTAATAATTACGTAATTTTTGGACACTAAATTTCACAACGTTCATTCAAAGTACTTAACGCTTACGGAGGTCAACTTCACCGAACATTTTGCTCATTATCATCATCAGCCTAATGAGATCCATTGCAGGGTATAGGCCTATACTCCCTGTCTTGCGCTGTTCTTGCCCAATGTTTCCTTTTGAAAACTCAAGCAAGGAATTGGCTACTCTTATCCTGAACAACATTTTTCACGAACTAGTTTATCCAAGGAAATGTCTTCCGTGGATGGAGCTGGGCGTCTACCACGATCTATTTGCCTGAGAAAACTCCCCTAACGAATTAATTCTGCGGGAAGTCACGACCCTCAGTCTTCGGTAATACGACTCTAAGAGGACGAATTAAAACTAAAAGAATACCTAATAGCATTTATAATACTTACTACTTTGATATTATGAAAGTCGAGGTGGAACACGATACTACATATCTTTTTATATCAGATATTCGATAAAATTGCTCGAGATACAACACTCTTGTTGTCCATCATACTTAAAATATTTTGTAAACATAGTAGGTACTCAACGACAATTTTTTGGGCCTTTCATTTTATTTCAAAATTTAAGAGCAATGCTATTGTCTGTGGTGTATGCGCCATTCTCCTCGAGCTTCGGCCATTTCCTCAACCTCCTTACCTATACGTCATTACGCTTGCCTTCTCTTTCACTTGATCTCTAACTTCATGGATTTGATCGATATATGTCCTTCTCGGCCTTCCTCTTCGTGCCTCTTGCTTCCCCTCGACAATGGTTTTCATAAAGTTGTCATGTCGTATAAGGTCTTCTCATTGGTCTTCTTTTCCGTCTAATTTATCCTCTCCATCCGCCACATTTCAAAGGCCTCCAGCCTTTGTCTGTCGCCATCTTACCCTAAATTTTAAGAAAAAAATAATGAGACAAGAACTATCATGCTGTAATAGACGAGGTCAAAAAAATTATTCGTCCTGTCTTGTGCATCTATTTAAAAGACTATTTTAATCACCAGTTAAAGTCATCAATACATCACAAAGCATATTACACCCGACACCTTATTTATGTCTACCAATTTGTTAGTCAATTAATTATCTAAGGGTCACGATGTCATCGCTCCTGCGTCAGCATCGCGCGATATAAAGATTATCGTTATTATGACTATTTATAACTGAGCTTACCATTTGTAAATACAAGTGAAACTACGTAATATTACAAGTATTATGTTAATAAGTTCGTTTTGAGAGGGGCTTTACTCTGGGGTCTAGACTTTTCAAGCCACTATAAAGGTTTCTGATATAATTTAACGACTATTAGGTTATAGTATCAGTAATCGTTTACTATTAGGTAACTTTAAATGCGAGAGTGTGTAGGTATGTTGCTCTGTTTGTACCTCTGCCGCTACGAAATAAATAAATGAATATTCCGGGACGTTTCACACAGCGCCATCTAGCCCCATACAGATATTGATTTTTGTTATGTTGGCGGTTAATATAAGGTCCTGAACAGGCTACTTTTTTACCCCACTAACAGTTAAAATTAATTCCAGCCGCATGGTCCACACATGCTCTTCTGAGATGTGCAATCGAATACCCATAGTTCAAAATCTACAAACATATATTATGTAAACTATACTAAATTTAGAAGACAAGGTAGGGACCCTTTAATTTATGTATTGACCTTCTTTATTTTAGTTGGAACTAATAAAAGTGTGTTAGGATTTATGATATACAATAAAAAAAACAGTTTCAGAACAGCTTTATTTTTATTTAATTCGTAACTTGAACAGGTTACTTGCCACAAATGGACAAATCGATTTTATATGAAAACTAGTGAGAGCTCGTGGCTTCGCTCGCATTTAGAAGTAAAACTTGCATCCCCTATTCAGGTCGATCCGTCCAGTAGTTTGAGCTGTGCGTTGTAGATCACTGTGTCAGTCAGTTGGTTATTCACTTTTGAGTTTTATGTATTTAGATTGACTCACGTACATATTACTGTCTTTAATAACACGCAATAATTATTACCTATCCTTGTCACGTTTGTTCAAATCATAAGAATCTGACTTTATTAATTATTCTACCTAGGCCGGCTTATCAATATATTTAATTGTACAAAATTAAATCATGACAAACTCGCTGATAATATGATTAAAAACTGTGACTGTGAGATACGTAATTGCTATTTAATCCCAGGATTAAAATTTATATTAAATTTTATCATAATCGGTAAGCATTTAGAATGTCGGAAAACCCAGATAATACTGTAGACGATTATCTTAAGAAACGAAATAACTACCTACCGAGTATTTTCAATATTCAGGCGCAGTCACATTGTTGACTAACTGAAAAAATAGGCTGTAAAAGGTCGATTTTTTTACACAAAGCGCGGCAATCTCATGCGATTACCAATGTTAAGCAAAGGTCGAGGCGGTCAGTCCTGGGATGGGTGACCGAAAAGTGGCATTCCATTTTAGGCGCTTCCGTGGGTCACATGACACGTTAAATTGTAGGTCCCGGCTGTTTATCTAGTAAGGCAGTCGTTAAGCCATATCAGAGGCCCTTAGGGCGGCTTGATAAACTCTCGACACCAGAGTTAGCCACTCTCATTTGATAAGAAAAAGCGACACTTGACTGCTCTGTTAGCTTAGTTGGTAGTGGCTCTGCCTTCTAATCCAGGGGTGCGGGTTCGATTCCCGCATGACACAAATAATTATGAATATTTAAAATTTGTAATTATTTGTGTTGAGTCTGGTCGTTCCTATGTATAATAAGTATGTATTTACAAAGAAAAGTATATATGTATTATATCCGTTATCTAGTACCCATGATACAAGCGTAAGCTTAGTATGGGGCTAGATGGCGATGTGTGATATGTCCTGAAATATTTATTTATTTTTACACCGTGGTCGGAAATAAATACAAAGTACGATACTGAAGTACTGATATAGACTGGGCTCGTAAACGAGGTTACAGAAACTCATCGTTAGATGATTGGCAACTGCTTTATAATAGGTATACAAGTCATGGGATTGGTCATCACGATTCTTGTATAAGTACATAATTATTGTTATAGGTAGAGCTATAGAGGACGGAAAGTTTGTACTTAGAAGAATTAAAACAGAACAGAAGAGTTTTGGTATACACAAAATTAGCTATTAGAAACACGGTCCAACAGTTTTTAGAACTTTTGTCTGTTTGTTTATTTATTTACTAGTGGACTGAAAGTGACATAGAATACTTTTTTCGCGATCATCATGAGCCATAACCTAATTAAGTTTAAATTGGAAACATTTACCACTGGTTAATGAAACATCTCATGAAGGGAGAGCTTCCACTCTCCCTCAAGAAAAACCTTATGGACATGTGCATTCTCCCCATCCTAACATATGGCGCGCAGATTTGGTCCTTGACCTAAGATCAGAAATTCGTTCTCGGGGTTTGTCAGCGAGTCATGGAGCGTAGTATTCTGGTAGTAATACCATACTGCGCTCCAAAACTCAAAATTCCCAACGTTGGTAAAAAAACCGCCGAATTAATGTGGAACTGCGCTGGACACATTTGCCGGATGTTGGAGGCCTTTGCCCAGTAGTGGTTGGCTCTTAATAATAATAACAAAACGCTGCTAACTTATAAACATTAAAAAAATTACTAAACATTTATGAGAAAAAGTTAACATTATTGATCTTCCTCTCATCGAATGCGAATGGCCAATTTGGTCGCCGAGCTTTTAAGTCATGTTCGTGTAAGAAATATAATCTTTTTACTAGGATCTCAGAAAAATACAATGACTAGAGCCCTTTTGGATCTGGACATTGTATCTAGTGGGAATGATCCAATCAGACCTCATCCTTACATTATGAAGTAGATATAGTTATGAATAGATAATTACTAATTGACCGTAAAAATACATCCATCATTCCATTATCACAAATGCAGTAGCAGGAAACATATAAATATCAATGATATCGCTCAAAAACTTGAGTTACTCCAAATTCTTACAATGAAGTTTGCTCTAGTTACCCTTTTCGTCTGCCTGGCTGTGGCTAGCGCCAAAGTCATTCCTGACGTAGCTGACCTGGAAGATCTTACTGCATACAACTACCTGGAGAAGATCGGTCTGCCTTTAGCTGAGGAGATCCGCCAGTATGAAGAGAGCTTAGACTCTGAATTGAGGATTGTTGGAGGATCCCCTGCTGCTCTTGGAGCTCTCCCCTATCAGGTAAGTTTAAGTTTCTTTACCCATTTTATAAAAATCTATACAACTGTTAGGGCTATAGATTTCCATTCGGCTATGGAACCACTTGTTTAATAGCGTCTTGAGTGACGTTGGACTTTTTTTCTTCTTCTTATCGAATGAGAGTGGCCAACTCTGGTGTCGAGAGTTTTCAAACCTCCCTAAGGGCCTCTGACTTGGCTTGACGACTGTTGTACTAGACTAAGAGCCGGGACCTACAATTTAACGTGTCATCCGACCCACGGAAGGGCGTACGGTTCAAAGTTGCTTACAGTCGCGCCTTTGACAAATATAAATATTAACGATCTCAGTTTTATCAAAGTCTGTTTTTGATTTTTTCTACTCCAAAGATAAAACAATATAACTTGGACACGTACAGGCACTCAATCGCTTTTCTTGTGTAAGAAATTATGACAAATTAATTAAGTACCTGTTTTGCCATAATTATTACTATTATGTACACATATTTCCTAACGTCGTAACTATTAACCATACTTTATTTTCCAGGCTGGTCTTCTGGCTCAGTTCGGTTCCGGCCAGGGTGTCTGTGGCGCTTCTCTGATCACTAACAGCAGACTGGTTACCGCTGCCCACTGCTGGTTCGATGGTGTCAACCAGGCTTCTTCCTTAACCGTCGTTCTTGGATCCATCCGTCTTTTCTCTGGAGGCACTAGGGTTGTAACCAGCAATGTAGGTATTAAAAACTCTCACAGAAAAGTAAAACCCTATATACTACTCAGAATATTTTTTTTATGTATTACGTTTTACGAGAAATCATAGCTAATTTACGCAGCACTTTTAACCAATACAACATTAATCCTTTACGTTGCAAGGGTAGTTGTATTACGTTGATGATTTAATATATATATAAACGGCCTTTTACAGTGAAATGAAATGAAATGAAATGAAATGAAATTTATTGTCAGGCAACTAGGTAGGTTTAACAGGTGTTCATAAAAACTTATAACATAATCTAGGGGCTAGACATGTTATAGGGCAGGATAGTTCTCTAGCCGCTGCCCGTGTGGGCAGTGCCCATATAATTTAGATTAATATGTTCGAAGATATTACAGATTTAGTTTGCAGCGTTACCTATAGCCGCGGCAATATACTCGTTCCTTCCAACCCAAAAAAATATTTAAAATAGTTCCCGTTGTCCCCGGTCTCCATCCCCGATCACCAGGGATGGCGGTTCTTACATATTTAGATCTCCAAAACTATGCAACTGTTACACAAGCCTATATTGTGCATATGTGGCTTGCAAAGCCGGGCGGGGCCGCTAGCTTTAAAATAAAATCATTTTAAATCATCAAGTAATAAGATGAAATATATACCAAATAGACAACATAAAACCTTGTATATTTTTAGAAAATCTTCAATGCATTTGCCAATACATATGTATATAAAATGGTTAGGCAGTTACTGATATTATGCAATTGCTCTAGGTTGTAATGCACAACCAGTGGAACCCTACCTGGATCCGCAACGACATAGCCATCATCAGACTGAACAGCGCTGTTGCTCTATCCAGTAAGTATAGTATGACGTCTTTTACTATAATATATGGTCAGCTATAATAATCCGACGACAGGTACAGGTATCTTCCGTGAAAGAACTGGGCGCCCACCACGATGCACCTGCCCAAGAGGACTCCCTTAACGAATTAATTCTAATAATGATTTTCGTATATCTGTCTCTTTTTTCATGTTCGTATCATAATGTTACACAACTCTTAATCTGAAATGTTAATAACGAAGCTGAGTTAACCTGTTTTTTTATAATATTATCTTATCTCTTTTATATAAAAATGAATCGCAAAATGTGTTGGTAAGCGCATAACTCAACAACGCCTGGACCGATTCGGCCAATTCTTTTTTTAAAATGTTCGTTGAAGTTCAAGGATGGTTTTTACGGCCAGCAAAATTTGAAGCAAAAAAAAAAATTAGGCGGTTTACGGGCGGCCCTTACATTCTTCGATCTCCAAAACAACGCAACGGGATCGATGTGGTTTTTTTAACAGATAGTGTTTTAAGTGGACGGTTTTTAAGTATGTAACGTGTAACCGTGCGAAGCCGGGCAGAGCAGCTAGTATCTAATAAATATGTATATAAAACTTAAAGGTGACTGACTGACTTAAAGTAATAGTATAGTGATATAAACGCACAGCCCAAACTACTGGACGGATTGGGCTGAAATTTGGCATGCAGATGCAGATTAGATGTTATTACGTAGGCATCCGCTAGGAAACGTTTTTTTGGAAATGACACTTTTAAAGGGGTGAAATAGGGAATGCAAGCTTAACTTTTAGCGAGCGAAGCCGCGAGCACCCACTAGTTCAAAATAATTTTGTTTCCAGACACGATTGCCACCATTGCTTTGCCCACTGGAACCCAGCTTAACGAGCTCTTTGTCGGTGAAAACGCTGTCGCCTCTGGATTTGGACGTACCGGCGATGATGCCAGTAAGTTTTTTTTTACTTGATATAGGCTTACGCTTTACTACAACTTGCCTGATGTTAAGCAACGTTATAATCTACGATCTAGCGCGCTTGTCTAGAAGAAACCGGTGTATCATGGTTTTTATCTCCTTTACTACAAATAAACATTTTTGCATTCATTAATATTATTTCTCATACACTCACTAATACAAATCCAGGCAAAATACAAAATAAAATCAGTCCACCATTCGGCTAAGCCAGGATAAGAGACTTTTTTCCACTTTAAACTATCTAAGGAGGATCCACTTAGTACTAAACATAGGTGCAAAAATGTAAAATGTATTCATCTCCACTTCAGACGGCGCCATCACCACTGCCCAGGTCCTGAGCCAGGTCACCCTCCCTGTGATCACCAACAACGTCTGCCGCTCTTCCTTCCCCCTGAACCTTGTGGACAGCAACATCTGTACCAGCGGAGCTAACGGCAGGAGCACCTGCAGCGGTGACTCTGGTGGTCCTCTGGCTATACAGAGGAACGGAAGACCTCTTCTGGTAAAACACTTTATTATAAGATATTGATGCAAGGAATATATCTACTGTAATAAGTCCTAACATCTGCCATGTCTACAAAAAACATAAAAAACGTTTTGTAAGTCCAATTCCACTGTAAAATGGCTCATCCAACCTAGACGAGGTCTGTACAAGATCAGCGCAGATGGCACATATAAGGGAGGCCTATTTTATGTGGGAACCAAAAGGGCTGTGGAGACCATTTAAAAAATCGGAGAATTTGAAGCATTCGCATTTCTTATACCTGCTTCTTGTGTTTCCAGATCGGTGTTGTGTCTTTCGGCTCCGCTCAAGGCTGCGCGCGTGGATTCCCCGCTGCCTTCGTCAGGGTCACCTCCTTCGCCTCATGGATCAACCAAAGCTTGTAAATTCAACTTTAACGAACATGAATATAGGCTATACTTGAGTAAATTAATTAATGTGTTTGATTTATTATTTTAATAACTAAGGATTTAAAGGTAAATCACATTATGTACGTACATTGTACAGGAGTCAGCTAGAGATCGGAAGTGTAGAGATATGGCTGTTTCTACTAATAAATGAAAACAAAAAGGAAAAATAATATTAAGTAACCATTCCAGTATGACATGAATCTTAAGATCACAGATAACAGAAATGAAATGAACTTTATTGTCAGGAAGGTCAGGAAGGCAAGAAATATACGGTTGATGTTGAAAAAACATACATTGTTAAAGAAAAATCACTCCATCCAGTTTGCAATTCAATTATTTAATAACACACACAGAGATATTGATAGAGTCATACATTTAAGTATGCTATAACTAGCGCCTCTTTTGGTGTCTTCGCATGCCCTTTAGAATGAGAATTAATTAATTTCTCATGCACGCTTTCCGTGTGGTAATAGTGGATATCAAATAAGATGTGATACATATATCCTATACCAGTTGATTTCAAGTACAGGTTTGCGTTTATGCTCATCTATAATATAAAACAATTTTTTTTACTTCTTGTCTTCTTTGGTTACTTCCTGACAGTAACCAAATTATAATGAACCAATAAAAATATTTCAATGAAATCATAAACTGACTTCAAGTCTACTGTCACTAAAAAGTGAATAGGTAATTTATTTTCATTTTACGGCTTCAAAATCCAGAGTTGGGAGTAAATAATATATTCAAATTATTGAAACTTACAATTCTATAAGTACCTAGTCTTATTGAAATCCGTAATATTTGTTGTCGGTGCCAGTCACTGGTCAAACGAGAGCGACGATTGTTGAAGTTGCAGTCCCAGTTGGCTTTGGATTTGTTCCTAACTTATCCTGGTAGCATTTACTTACCATCAAGCAAACTATGGCCGAGTGCAAACGCGTACTAGTTAAAAAAATGTTACGAATGGCATCGACTCCAAATATTACAGATTTCAATAAGGTAAGATAGTTGGATATAACGAAATTGTTGAATGGTTTTTTGTCAAAATGGAAGATAGAGAAAAAATAACAAAGTCAAAGCATTTATTTGCCGAGTACAGGTAAAGAAGAAGGTACAATTCATTACATAAGAACACCATACTCAACCCACAAGGTATGTAAATATACATTGTATTATAAAACATTTTGCAAACGTTAACAAATTTTACACATTTATAGTAAGTAGTAGTATAAATCGTTACTTAAGAAGTCTTTAATAGCATAATACACCTTATCTAACAGAAACATTTTTATATTTTGTTTGAATATTGAAAACGAGGTAGATCAAGACTCGAAAGATAAGTTTAGAAAAGTATTAAAAATATAATATTTAATTGTGGATCATGATTATGTACCTCTTGTGTATTATCATAAAAAATTGCATGTAAAATGGATGCCTTTTGCTTTTCAAATATAAAAACATTTATCTAGCGCACATTAAGAAAAATTACGGAACAGTTGATATAACTATATTAATTAAACCATGCAGGACCTAGCAATGCAAAAAGATTAAGTCCACTAAAGTCAAGTCCAGTATTAGAAAGACCAGCGCTGATTGCTTCCATCATTTTGCTGAGTTGGGGCTGTGTTGTGGCAGACTTATTTATTTATTTTTTGTATATATGTATGTGTGTATATTTTGTATATATCTGTCTCAAAAAATGTTTTTCTATAAGTCCGTATATTTATTTCAATGCTGTAGTAGCCATCTGAAAACTAGCTCTAACTACCAACCATAGGCATAGGTTTTTGTGATCTCGTACATTTATCAAAGCAAGTGGTGCAGTTTGGTAAAATTAATCGTATTATACCTATCAACATTCATAAAAATATATTTATTAAGTATAAATTTATCATCATAATTATTATCACAAGTGAATGAAAGTTGTAATATTTGGCAAAAGATACTTGAGGTCAAATAAACAACAAAATAAACAATACACAATATCCGAGGACATGTGTCTTCCGTGGAAGGACCTGGGCGCCCACCACGATGTATGCAGATACATTGTGGTGGGCGGCAAGAGAACTTGCCTAGCAAATTAATTTTGCGAGCGAGTCACGACCCTCAGTCATGAGGAAATACGACTAATACACACGCACACACACACACACACACACAGAGAGAGAGAGAGATATATATATATATATTAAAATTAAAGTTTATATGTAGTTAAACATTACGGTACATATAAGCCGCACGACGCGGTATGCTTCCATCTTTTGTTTTTGTTTGCAAAATTGTGGAACTCCCTGCCTGACTCCCTGTTCCCCACGCACTATCATCCAGCGATCTTCAAAACGAGAGTGAATCGGTTCTTATCGGGTAAGCACGCTCCATCTCAGACCATAGCTTACCATTAGGCAAACAATGGCCAAGAGCCAACCCATTTTAGTTTAAAAAAACTGGTTTACCTCTAAAAATCTTCTGCTAAGACGATAGGTACAATATTAGTTTTAAGGTTTTTGAAAAGGTGTATAAATCACCTACAATTTAAACTTGCGTAGATATAAATTAATATTTTGTCTTTATTCTTTTCTTATGTCCAAACGTAATTTATAGGTAGGTAGTTGACGTTGAACGTTCGATATAAATCACAAACGTAATACAGAAGTAAATAAAAATCTAAAAAAAAATATACATACTTTTAACCGACTTTAAAAAAAGAAGGTTATCAAGTCGTCTGAAAGAGTTTTTTTATTCGGTTTTCTCTATTAAGCTTTGATTTGTTTAGTAAACGAATTTATTTATGTGATTCATTGATTACATACATACATTTGTTAGCGTCTAAAACTAAAAGTGCTAGACCGATTCTGATACTGACATTGAGTTTGTTGGTGGTCGGGGTAGTATGAAACCTTAGAATATAAAAAAACATTAACGCGACTTCAAATTCAGAATTGGGAGTAAAGAATCTATCAAATTATTGAAACTTACAATCATATACATAAGTATTCTCGTTGAATTCCGTAATATTTGGAGTCGGTGCCAGTCGAAACAATACCTATCAGGATTAGTTAGGAACAAATCCAAAGCGGACTGGAACTGCGACTTCGACAAGCGTAGATCTCGTTTGACCAGTGACTGGCACTCACAACAAATATTACATAAAAATAAATTTTATTTAAGATGGGTTGATTTATTTCTTGGTAACAATAAAAAAGGTAAATTTAGTGATTTAATTGTTCCTTTAAGAAATTTAAGCTTCCCAATCTTAGAAATGCTTCCAGTAAAAAACATAGATATGACTACGTACTTACGACTATCCACGGCTATGAGTATTAACACAATGGTAAAGTGCTATCAAATTTTGTGCATTAAACTATGCCTACTCATTATTCTTTAAAAATATATATTTACATCTTAAAAATCTGATTTTATCGTTCGAACCAGATTGGTTTATCAAAAAACATACTCATAAAAATCATGACAATGTAACTGATAATAATATTACTAAGAAGTATTATATACTTGTAATGGCCAATTAATCTAGAGATTATTTAAATTTAATGGCTTTGTCATGTCGGTATATAGGCAAATAAGAAAATAGGGGAAAACCAATATGGCTACCAAAATATTTAGTGCAGGTGCAGGTGATTATTTTATTCACGGTATGAAAACAAAATAGCTCGGGGATTTTTCAATAAAAATATTCAGGCGTGACTAAGTAGTACACAAATAAATAATATTTGAGTGTAAGCATTCAAAGATATAAAAAACGCTGCCTGCACCAGGTGAGTATCGAATAAAATGGTTTGCTAAGTTTCTAGGGAATTGTTGATGATAACATGGAGCCAAGCAGCACTGGAACTAGGCACTTGATGAAGTATGTAGGAGGCCTTCACTCAACATTGAGTGACCTGACGTCACACACTAAAATCGTTCATATTAGCAGAAAAGTAGTAAAAATTTCGTCATTAAATATTATTAGTTTGTCGTACGACTGAAGTTGGTTTAGCTGTCCTAAAACCACACTTAAAAATTATCAGTTCGTTTTTTTACAAGGAATGGGTTTGCATTGTACATATTCGCCTGATGGTAAGCAATCAATACGTTCTAATCTTGGTTCGTGTATAGTTTTCAGAGGCATTAGGTGAAAAAAACATAATACAGATTAAATACTTCATGGGAAGCTAGTAAATGATACCCTATGCTTAAAGACGGGTTGTAGTTAAACTAAAACTTAAACCAACATTACACTTTGTAAAAATAAGCATTTGTTAAGGCCTTTGTCTTCATGTGAGCAAATGATTCTGGTATCTTATAAAATCTAGATAGGATAGACAAAAATAAATCAAAACTGTTTAATTATATCATTATCGGAAGAAGCATGCTATGGTATAGGTTTATTTTTTTTAAAACCGGTAACAAGGTTAGTAACTTAGACTCGTTGTACTACTTTACTACATTTGTAGGTAATCCTTCTCGGTAGGCCGCCAGTACTACCTCCATATTCCCGTTGATAGGGTCCAAAATGATTAACTATAATTTAGTTCGATTTACATATAATGATCACATACAAAAAGGAATATTTTAGTAGTAACAGAAGACGAGGGTAGTCACTAGTCAGTACTCGCTGAATTAAAAGCGAATTGCGACAGGTTTTTTTTATTTAAGTATGCACTGTTTTTGGTTTTTAACTATATCGTATATCTCGTGGCAAATAAATAATGATCCATTTGTATTTAAGAAAAACATATTTTTTATGTTCCAGGCACTTCTTTATTCAAATTACACACCGAAATTCTCGGAAGTAATAAATGTTAAGTCATTCTTCCATATCAGCAAGCCTTACAGAAGCAAAGATTAAATTACCAATTCATCGCAAAATTTGATCCATCACATCTTATCACAAAACCAGTGGTAGGAAGCATATAAATACAAACCCCAGCGAACAGAAATTTGAGTTACTCCAAGATCTTACAATGAAGTTTGCTCTAGTTACCCTGTTTGCTTTAGTGGCTGTGGCCAGTGCCAGAACTGTTCAAAGCCCTCTGGACCTGGAAGATCTTACTGCATACAATTACCTGGAGAAGATCGGTCTGCCTTTAGCTGAGGAGATCCGCCAATATGAAGAGAGCGTTAGCGCTGGATCGAGAATTGTTGGAGGATCCCCTGCTGCGCTTGGAGCTTTTCCCTACCAGGTTAGTTTTTTATTTGCAATCCCGTAATCATAACCGAGCATATAAAAGGATATCAGCTTGATTTGCTGTTGGTAGAATCATTTCTATACGATGTACATTATGTATGTCTATGGGAAAAAGCATCACTTGTGCGGGTGTCACTTCAGGTGACCTGGCGGTTAGATGTTTGACTCTCCAGTGTTAAAAAAACCGTAACGACTAGTAGCAATGATTGGAGGCTCGCTGTAATTGAATATGATCCCTCTGTCGACCGATATCACTGTCTCCGTACGATAGACGCCCAGTTGCATGTAGGTAATTTCATATACCCATTACCATTATATAACCTACCTACCTCGTAAATGTTAGATGTTCATTTACGTTTATAAATCAGTGTGCTGTATTGTTTCAGTTGCATACATTTTTGTCTAACTCATCTCATAATTATAACCTCTGTTTTCCAGGCTGGTCTTCTAGCTCAGTTCGGTCTCGGCCAGGGTGTCTGTGGCGCTTCATTGATCACCACCAGTCGTCTGGTTACCGCTGCCCACTGCTGGTTCGATGGTGTCAACCAGGCTACCTCCTTCACCGTCGTCCTTGGATCCATCACTCTCTTCCAGGGAGGCACCAGGCTCACCACCAGCAATGTTAGTATTACCTCTTATAATAAAGTTTATTGTCGAATTTAAGAGGCTACTACCAGAAAATTGAGACAATTTACAATTCAACTAGTGGCACACCGCGGTGTTACATGTCTGAAAAAAAAGTAGTCAATGTGCTTGCCCAGGGCTTAGTTACATCTGCATGCTAAATTTCATCCCTATAAGTTTGAGTGTGAATAAGGGATACATACGAAAACATACTAACTCACATACATTTGCATCAAAAATGACGATAATTGGGTTTAATGTTTATATCAGCACGTTCGAGCCCAACCAAATTCTACGAAAGTTATATTGCTTGAAGGGGGTAAATTCATAATATGATGAATAGAGTACATAGAACCAATTTATTTAAGGTATGTGATTTTGAAATAACCTTTTCATTTTTCCAGGTAGTTATGCACAACGGCTGGAACCCTACCTGGATTCGCAACGATGTTGCCATCATCAGACTGAATAGCGCAGTCACTCTATCCAGTATGTGCATTTTGAGATATAGTTTTTTTGGGGTGTAGACAAATATGCGATTACAAGACAAGATGTAAGCCTGTGTCTTGAAACAATAGTCTTTTTGAGATGTGTTTGTTCAGGATTTGGAACGTAATAATTTTGAATACTGAAACAATATTCAAGTTCAAGAGTTTTCAATCAACGAGTTTTGTGTAAAAATAAAATAATATCCTTCATATGAAAATACTACATTTTCTGAGTGGTCCTGCGTTTTTGCAAGGGTACTTATTGTTTTAATGTTTTTTTATAGATGGCTAATAGTAAATTTGTTTCCAGATGTCATCTCCACCATTGCCCTGCCTATCAGCAGTCAGTTCGGACAAACCTTTGTAGGTGAAAACGCCGTCGCTTCTGGATTCGGACGCACCGCCGATGATGCCAGTAAGTATCACTATTTCTTATGATTTGTGATTGTTTATATGCTTATTTATTTACTTGAAACTTTGAAATTGAACTTGAACTTATTATTTCATTTATTTCCTTCTCAGGTGGCTCCATCACCACTGGCCAGGTCCTGAGCCAGGTCACCCTCCCTGTGATCACCAACAACGACTGCCGCTCTTCCTTCCCCCTGAACCTGCAGTACAACAATATCTGTACCAGCGGAGCTAACGGCAGGAGCACCTGCAGCGGTGATTCTGGTGGCCCTCTGGTTGTACAGAGGAATGGAAGCCCTCTTCTGGTACGAAAACTTTTGAAAATATTAATTATCAGATAATATATAATTCACCTTCTTGCTATGACAGATAACCACGATACAGAAGAGATCTTCCACATTGGTGGAATTTTTACTATCTAGTGGGAGCCATGACCCTTCTAAGACACATCGAAAGAGCTATCGTGCGTTGTGCGCTTGACATTTCAGAGGTTAAGCCATTAGTAATTCAAATCACGCAGCTTGGAAGAGCTGCGTTTTTACAGTAGCAAAAAAATGAAATATTAAACTCAGTTTTTGAAATATCTACATGTCTGTCTTCCTCTTTTAGATCGGTATTGTGTCCTTCGGTTCCGCTCGCGGTTGCGAGATTGGAGCCCCCGCCGTCTACGCCAGGACCACCTCCTTCGTCCCATGGTTCAACCAGAACTGGTAAATTCAACCGTATTGAGGCCAGCATAAAGACTAAAATGTAGTTAAACATTATGTTCCATCACGGCCACAATAAATAAAATATTGAAGCAAAATCTTTTGTTTAATTTTTTATTGTAAGATGATCAATGATCTATAAATATAAGATGAAATCTAATGTACGCATGCAAATAATTAGCCACATGGATCGATAAATGACCAATAACTTATTAGGACCCACCATTGGGACTTACCCCTATTTTATTTTTTTCTAATGCTGTTGACACTTTGGGTGACCATTCTCTTTCTAATAAGAAATCTTAATTGTGAATGTGGAGATGTAGCTGTATTACAATTTGGTCAGGATTTTAGAATACCTATCGCAATTTCAACTTCCGAATTTATTTTTCCTACGTTTTTTTTAAATACTTATTCCTATGGATGTGTATGGTATTCGCGGTGCATTTGGCAGTGCTGTGCGGATGGGCCACGGCTCGACGCGGCCGAACACTGCCGCCAATTAGGATCGCCTCGTGATGCCTCGCTGCAGTCGAGACTGGGCGCTAAAATGTACCTCTTTATTTAAAAAACAGTCCTATGGTTTTTCGATATACAATTAGCCCATATTTGGGCCTAACAGTAAATACTAAGATGAAGCAAGTTTTTCTAAAACGCTCCACATGGAATACAATACTAATAAAGGGTTAAGCAGAAATTATATATACAAAAATGCAAAATTCGTTTATTTGACGTAAGTTGCAAGAAGTGACAGGTCTCCAGAATCGTCCAGAGGACCTTTTTTTTACCAGAGGCAATATAAATTAAGTTTTTAATTTTATAAGTACCTAGTTCAAGTTTCTATTGTTATTGTTTACTTTTTAATTAGTTATTAATATTATATTATAATAGATAATAGATGAAGTAGTTATTACTCTAAGACTGTCTCATTACAAAACGTGGTTTAATTATTAGTCCAGAACTTTAAAAATACTAATTCAGTTTTGTTTTTTCCAAATTTGTTTGTCTTCTGTCACAATCATTAAACTTTCCAAAAGATTAAAATCAACATTCCAATTTGAAGTTGGAATTTTGATTGTTTATATGACGTGATGTTTAATGAACAGGAACAGATTTTTATTTTCAAAGTTCTAGACTAATGTATAAGCAACGTTTTGTTATAAGATGGTTTATGTTTCATAAGATATGATTAATTAATACTGATTATCATATTATTCACTACTAAATTACAGATCGAGTCATAAAAACAGTAATTTAATTTTACATACATTTTACCAAACGTAAACCGACTGCATTTTAGCGCTCCAGGGCATAGGCCCATAGCAGAGAGGTATTAAATAAATTAGTCATAACACAACGTGGGTGTAATTAGCGTGATAATCCTGCACTTCGGGCTGGAGACACAGCATACTTGGCAGTTACTTCACATGCACGCCACTCCCAGCAAATTAATTTGCCAAACTATAACTGCACATAGCCCGTATATCTTTAAATCAATCGTTATTAGATGACAAAAATTACTACAAGCAACTTTATTTATTTATTTTGTTTTTCTTTTTTCGTAATGTACCTACCTATGAGTTACAATAAATACATAAAGAATCATATCCATCCATCTATAAAGAAAGAGAGAGAAAAAGAGAGAGAACGAAATGTAAGGCTTTGGAGGAGGCCTATGTCGGAAGACAAGCTGAAGAGCTAAAACTATAGTAGTACATTATTCTTTTTTTTTAAGTTTACAAAAAACAAATTGTATACAAGTAATAAAGGCTTATTTATTTATCCATCTATTAAAATAGTGAGCGTCCGCGGCTTCGCTCGCATTATTTCGGGATAAAAAGTAGCCCATGACACTCCTAAGACCTAGTATGAGGTCTACAAATATCCCCCTATACAGCTAAAATAAATATAAGTTAAATTTTATTTTATTGTAATTTTAATTAGTAATTTTTTTGACGAGACATGACCGATGCCAACACTTATTATCATTGTAATAAGTTAGTTGTAATTCTGTATGTCAATAAAATATATCTATCTATCATACCAAAAGTGACTGTTTAGTTCGGCAGTCGTTAAGCCATGTCAGAGGCCTTTAGGGCTGTTTGATAAACTCTCGACACCAGAGTTTGCCACTCTTATTCAGTAAGAAGAAAAAGATACCAAAAATCATGATATACTCATAACATTGAATACATTTTGATATCCTCAACTACACCCCGCTAATATTAAGCGTTTGAAAGTTTCTGCGTGTATGAGCTTGTAAGTTTGTTACTTGTTCACGCTCAAACTGTTGAACCACTAAGGATGAAATTTGGCATGGAGGTAGATTAGATTCTTGATAAATATGTAGGCTATTTTTTTAAAGACAAGTTTACCAACTAACTGTTAAAGTTCGTAAAAAAACATTGAAACATTTATTATTGTTATTTCTTAACAATCTTTTAACAGCAATTGGGAAAGCAAGAAGGTAAATAATATATACCTAGTATTATCTGACGTAACCACTTCTTATATACAGGATACATATAAGAAGCTAACATATATGTAATAATTAAAATATGAAACTATTATAAAACATCCCTCTTCTTAATCTTAATGTATTATATTACATTATAGTACAGATAATTTGATATCAGGCAGGCTATAGTCAAACGTAAGCCTATTTAATGTAAAAAAAAGATACCATATATAACGCAGACTCTATTATCGGATATAAACATGTTTATTTCAACTTGAACTTGTTCTATTTGGACCAGGAAAAGTCACTGTTGTCATAAAGATATTAAATAAGTCACTATCTCAAACAAAATACACTTTATTTCAAACAACAAAAATATTATATTTCAAACCGAAATACTTTAATTTACTTTACTTTTGTCGGAACCCTAGATTTCACAAATTTTAAATAAACCTAGGCCATATTCTTTTAAAAATACCCTATTTACAAGGATATGGTTTTAAGAATTATAATAACATTTTCAGCAAATAAAATTACAACGTTATAAATAACCGCAGGGAGCAGCTAGATTCATTCTTCGCAGAACCGGGACGAGCGGCGTAGCTTATAGGAAACTATACCTTCACAAAACTCTCATGACGTCAGAGACCACGTTGCCGTCGGGTATATTTTCAAAACCAGTAAACTAAAATCATTTCAATAAAGCGTACCTTTATCTAACATTTGTGACGTCACTGTCGCGTGTTGATATCGGGTATACATTCAGATTTAGTATAGGTACGCCCCGCGTATTTTAAAACATACCCGACCGCAACAAAAATACTGATTTGCACACTAAATTATCCAATTTTACCACAGAAACTTAGGGCACCCTGACTCGGACAGGTTAGGTTAGAAGGGGATGGCGGGGTCGAGTGAGCGAGCGTAGCGAGCGAACAGACTCCGCCATCCTCTTCGTGGTTATTTTTTTTATAAACCACAGAAGTAATCTCTGTGGCGATAAAGTAATTAAAATAAATTGAAACTTAGGGCACCCCGACAATCCCTAAACTATAAAATACAAGTCCCTTTTTCTGGTACCTACCCCAAATGGATGTTGCGGTCGGGTATATTTTGAAATCCTTAACACGACGGTTCATATTTTTAAAGTATCCCCAAAACGTATGTTGCAGTCAGGTATATTTTAAAATCCTCAAAAAGGCGGTACATATTTTTATGGTATACCCGAACTCAACACTATAGAGCGTTGAGTAAAGGTATAGATTCAATATAAGCAGCGGCGTACAAGAAGAGAGGCCTATGCTCAGCAGTGATAACAGGCTGATGATGATGATGAATGATGTTAAAAGCCACCTTCAAAAATTTTTGCGTTTGTTACTGGACAAAAATGAGTACATAAATGACAAAAAGAGGTAAGTATAAGAAAAGCTGGTAAAAATCTTTGTATTCCGCGACTAACAATTAACTAAAAATTATCTCGTTTTTATTTTAATATGATATACCTATCATTCAAAACACACACTGCATAACTTCTACATGTTAAAAGTTCTGATAAAGTTTTTAAACACTATGTCTCTTCTTTTCTTTCGTTTCTTATTATCAACACAGTATCACCCATAGTAACATCAGCAATATCATAGCAAAGCAATTCCAGAATATACCAGTTACCGAACCTTCACTATTCACCATTGAAACCATCTTTATCATCACAAAGTCATCACACTACTGTTTTTACAAGATATAACTACAAATGTCCGGAATAATTTATCTAGAAATATGAGTATCCATGACAGGGGTGAATATAAGGTTATCAACATGGATTGTTATGGAAAACTTTCCATACATTTATGGCGTCCGTTTTTACAACTAACATAGCAGAAACCTTACGTAAATGACATGAAAAGAATCGAAACGTATTTGGCCCCTTATCTCGAGTAAATGTTTACAAAATAATTATCATGTTTACTGTTGCGGCGAATTGGTCGATTCATTCGTCATATTCGGTTGTCCTAAGAGGCAAAAGTTCAACAACATAATTGCTCGATAACAGTAACTTCATGGGTTCGTAAGATAAAGTGTTTTTATTCATACAGCGTTATTGGTGAAAGAGTGAAAAAAATAAAAAAAATGTACAGAGTATGATGTACGATGTAATTTGATGTAAGAAAATCTCAGTAAAAATTTGCGAATATCATATATATATTGGTTGCTGGCGTAACTTATATTGTTTTCTTTTACGGGAGTATACCATCTGCAACATTTTTCCAAAATATATGTACAAGAAAGCATATATATTCATGGTATAATAGAAAAAAGTATTTATTTTAACACACAGGACACAACCATATACCTAATCATTAAAAAGTTGCAAAATATGTGGGTAGAATGCAAAGGTGATATAAGTTACATTGATGTATCCCGTGCGTCAAAAAAGGTCATGCTGCAGATTACTCTACAGCACTACTTTTCAGGTATGACCTTTTGAGATGCGCGGAGTCAAAATTTAAATAAAAAAATAAAATAAATAAAGAGTAATAACAACCAGTATTACAATCGACTCTAACAATCTATGTGCCATATAGACGATATGCCAGTAACTCTGTATGGTACGTATTGTGTTTATGTTACAAATTAATATGATAATCGCGCTCATAATAAAGGTAAATTGTAGGTCTGTTATTGAATTAAATTCATATAGATAATTCGAAGAGAGACAATTTGAATGTAAATCAACGATTATAATTATGCTGTCTTAGGTGTAATGTTTTGTTATGGGGCGAACTGTGCAACAGACCTTCGGCATAGTATATAAGAGTATATGTAGGTGAAGGGAGGGTTGGGACGGGCGGGATGGATCTTTGATAACACGGATCTTGTAGACGTTTCGACGTTTCTCATAGAATGTTATAGCTGTATTATGGAAATGTCCATAATACTGGAATTACTGGACTGAAATTATTAAAGCTATTACAGAAAAAAAATGATTAAAGCAAAAGATATAAGCCTAGTCCGTAGTACATTATGAGTAATCCAAAGAAGTAAACAATAAACATACCTACTTTCTCACAAGTACTCTGCACCGAGACGCTATCGTAAATTATGTACTTATCTCTATTGAGAACTACAACATTACCAATGCTGCAATTCTCGCAATTTTTACAGCAAGTTCTTACACGTTTCTTTCCTAACATCATCCAAGCTCTTTCTTACGTAAGACACCGTCGATAACCCCATAATTACCACATGAAACTCATAGCTTGGCGAGGTTTTGCGTCTCAACTGGCCTTATCAACATGGTGACCCGATCCATATGGCAAGGTCACCATAAAATTTTATCTGGTTGTTGTTCTGATCTCGGATGAGGTATAAATAGTAGATGAGTGGAGAGGGCCGTCAGTCAGTGCCAAGTAGTGATACTCGTCAACCATGGTTGGCCTTACGAAGGAACAGAAGCAGTTCTACCAGGACAATGGATACATCCTGGTAAAGGATGCCCTGACCAAGGAGGAGGTTGATGAGCTGTCGAGGGAGTATGACGCTCTCTTCAAGAGGAAGAACCAGGCCATCATGGAGCAGTCCTGGGTCGGACGCAGAGACGATGATCTGAGGATCACCGACAGCCCTTACACCGTAAGTGTTTCACGTTGATTTAGACAAAAAAAGATATTATTTTTCCCCCTTTGTTGAAATATTTCAAACTTATTTTATTTATTAACGAGGTTTAATAGTTAAGTACGGGTTCAAAGTGCGCTCGACTAATAGTTGAGCAAGTTAGTGCATGTGCGTCTTATTCAAACGCACAAGTACATTGAAATGTTTTCGCAGTATTTTTAAATCCGGTTGTGCTTGTGTGTTACCAAGTTTTTTTAAAGTTTGAATTACTATCTAGTCAACCTCAAAAACTAATAAGACCATCGCAAAAAATCTTAGAGTTAATAAACAAATAATATGGGAAAAAATAGCAGTTGCACTAACAAAACGAAAAGATAACATATATCAAGACCATGGTACCTAAGTACCCTTTTTGTATGTCAAACTAACATGTTTCCATCACCCTAACAGGTCAAGGGCATCCACAACCTGCAGAGCCACCACGCCTGCTTTGGACAGTTCCTCACCAACAAGAGGGTGTTGGACATTGTCGAGGACATCATGGGAACCCCCAACATCATGCTCCACCACACCAAGGCTCACTACAAGCCCCCATCCAAGGGAGCCTTGTACCCCATGCATCAGGTAACGAAGCCAAAAGTCCTCCTCCTTGAGTTGTATTTCTTAATTACTAAGGGTCGTAAATCCCCCTTAGAATTTATACGTTTAGAGAAGTTCGCTTGGGCTAGTACATTGTGCGCACCCAGGCTCAAAATTTATTTAACAGGCACTGTTTTTATTATGAAGTTGAAAGACAAGACGAGATGGAAAGCAACACGATAGTCATATTGTGATGCCGGTGTATAGTTTCACGTGTTTTTAATTAAAAATCCAACGTGGCACTACCACTGCTAGATACAGTTTCCATGTTAGATTACAAAACAATTAATTAATAATATTATGTTTTTTGCTATATGTGCGAGTATTATAACAAAACAGATCGATTTCGTTTTATTCTCACAACATGTATGATATTTTTTTTCTTTATGTAGAAAAATCTATATTATTATATAATTTTAGTTTTTTCTTTCTACTTTTATCCAATTATCTCCAATTCCCAGGACTACCCCTACTTCCCCTACGTGAACAAGTCCCCGGTGGCCGCCTTCGTGCACTTGGACGCAGCTAACCCTGAGAACGGAGGTCTCCACGTGTATCCTGGCTCACACAAACTCGGAGTACTTCCTGATGACGAGAGCGCTGAGGAAGACAATTACCACTTCGTTGACAAGGTATGGATGAACACTTTTCTTGTTTTCTCTAAATGCCATTAGCAAAAGAACAGAATTTATTGCCTGGGACGATGCCCCCTTAAATGCTAAGCGTTATCACCAGTACCCCAGTATAGAAACCTTGTACATATTTTTGTAAAGAATTCCCATCAGTCATAAAACAAAAGCTGTCATTTGTAACAAACTAAAGACGCCCTGAAAAAGTTATGCGAAATCACCAGTAAACCTGCTAAGAACACCACCAACACTAATGCTCAATGGTATCTTTCCAGAAAAAGTGGCCCATCGAGAAGGCCACCCCAGTAAACGCTGAGCGTGGAGACGTGGTCTTCTTCTCCAACCTGCTGATCCATGGAAGCACCCACAACACTTCCACCCGTCCTCGCCGCATGTACCTCGCCCAATTCGTAAACGCTGATGACAGTTTCGTCAACGAAGGCACGAAAGTACAACCCGGCTACGGTTGGATGCTCCGCGGAGTCAACGTCAACAAAAACGAGAGCACTGCTGAACGATTCTCCCACACATGAGAATCTAATTTTCTCTTGTTTTGACCATGTAATCTACAACTTACTATATCCTTCCATGGAGGACATAAGTTTTTTTTGCTAGGATTTGGTCTTAAGTTATTTCGAGTGGATATGCGTCAATATTGGTACTGGCAGTCTGGCACTGACCCTGATTTTATTGTAATAATTTTATTTTAGTTTTAAGGGTTCAATATATTGTTGTAAGCAATATTTTGTCTGTTTTTCGATTCCTTTTCAATTGTGTAGGATTCTTTTATAGACATCTATCTAGATAATAATATTTTTATATAAAATAATAAAATATTGGGTTAAACTGAATATATTGCCCAAAAGCCAAAAGAATAAATACAAATGAAATAGAAAAGATATAACTTATTTAATGTACAAATCTACTTAAAGCGATTATTATTATAGGCGTTTACTTATCTGATAATTTTTAAATAAATAATAATTACTACACCAATTAATCTGTGCTATCTGTATATTAATCTTAATAGATTACGCAAATAGGTCCTTTAGTATAGATGATAAATAATATATTGTATTGTTTTTAATCTATGGAGGAATCTTCTGCAAACATGAATAACATAAAACGCAACAACCAATCTCATGAGTTTATTAACTGCCCAACCCAATTTGCTAAATCACGAGACTTTAGAAAAAAACATATTGTTTTCTGTTTTGGAGATAATACCTATTATTCTTTGACACTTCTTTAGCTGTCTCTTTTCCCATGGTCACTTCACGAGATGAATATTTATCTACCTGTTTGTCTATTATAATACGTACATATAATAAGTATGTACCTACTTACATAATAAAAGTAAATAAGTATTTTATCCATTATCTAGTACCCACAACACAAGCGTTTGCTTAGTGTGGGGCTAGATGGCGCTGTGTACATAGTCCCGGAATTATTATTTTATTATTATATGTATATATTTATATTTTTGTGTAAAGTTGATTACTGTCCACTTCGCTAAAGCTTAAAGGAAAATGATTTTTACAGAAATGCTTTCAAAAATGAGGTTGTCAATTCAAACCCGCATCTATGTGACATTTTCAAGATTGGATTGGATAATATGTTTATATACTTATATAAAATTCCAAAGATGTGTGCAAGTTTTTTGAGTGTATATCTATGTTTGTATCTTTGTATTCAAAAGCAAACCTTTTTGTTAATAATTTCTTTGTATTTTATTTAATTGTTTAATTTAGGCATATTTCAAATTAGGGAACAGGTAGAATAGACGTAGGTAGCTTTTTTCAGAAGCTACTTATTATGAAACTATATAATAAGTAGCTTCTGAAAAATGCTGAAAGCAATTCCATCACCCTTTTTATATCCATTATATCAGAGAATACAATTTTGGAAAAACCTTTAATTAATCAACTATCAGCACTTGTCCTTTGCATAAACAGGATTTATCAATTATCAATAATTATTGATAGCTTAAAAAAACCCACTTAAATCTGATTTCAGTAAAAACGTTTTGATATAAATATGATAGTTTTGTTGTCCAAATTCAGTTCAGGTATAAATTTGAATCATCCACCATGAGAGGTTTAATATTGTTGGCTGTTGTGTCCCTGACCTATGCCAAGAGCATCGAACAGAGCGAGACTCTGAGTGCTTTCGGGTACAACAGGCGTGTGGCCATCCCCTTGGGTGAAAAGATCCGTAAAGCTGAAGAGGAATACCTGCAAAACCCAGCTAGCAGAATCGCCGGCGGATCCTTTGCTTCTGCTGGACAGTTCCCTTACCAGGTTTGTGTTTGCGTTATTTTAATTAGTCCTTTCTTTTTTTTATTAATATAATATCTATAAAAATCTTTTGTATTCTTACGAAGTTGTATTACAATCTATGCATCTGAATCGTCAAAAAAAAAATGATTACAAAATGCTGTTAAATCGTCTGTGCTGGTCATGGTGCTGGTCTAAGTACCTAATCGAAATCGAAAGTCTTTGCGTATGCGTAGCATTAGTGTGCATGTTTAATAATAACAAAAAAAACGGTATTGAGTAGGATTATCTCAAAGGATATTTTACAATCCGGATTAACTTAGGTGAAACCTCGGGCCGCAGTTAATTATTTAACAAACACAATTACTTAAGTATTAAGTCCCTGATCACTTTAAATAGAATTAAAAAAAAACAACTTCATTGTTTTCCAGGCTGGAGTACTAACCAACTTCGTCGGTATTTCTGGTTCTGGTGTGTGCGGTGGTTCTCTGGTGTCTGCCAACCGTGTCGTCCACGCGGCCCACTGCTGGTACGATGGTCAAGACCAGGGTTTCATCTCCGAAATCGTCCTCGGATCTACCAGCCTCTTCTTCGGTGGCTCCAGGCAGTCCACTAGCAATGTCGTCATGCACCCGCTATGGAACCCAAATCTGATCCGTGATGACGTTGCCGTCATCTATTTGACCACTCCAGTCCAGTTTTCAAGTATGAACATATTGATACTACTCAAATTCTTTGAGACAGAGTCGTATTTAGTAATGTATTTAATTTTTTTTAATTAAATTTACTTTAAAATGAAAATCTAGTCGTTGACAGGCATGAAAACAATTGTAATGCTTTTTTCAGGCGCTATTGCTCCAATTGCTCTGCCTTCTGGAGATCTGCTAAACCAGGACTTTGCTGGTGAAGTAGCTACAGCCTCTGGCTACGGCAGGACTGGTGACAGTAAGTACAAATCATTATTTTAAAACAGAAATAAAATTCTTGAAAACTTTCACAGTAATTTAATAGTAATTATGTATTTGACATGATGTACACAAAGAAAAAAGTTTGATAATTTTCATAATAAAAATAAAATAAAAAAGCCTTATTCAGCTATTTATACATGCTATATAGGAGCATGCTCACACATTACATTGAATTTCCATTAAAATCATCATCACTGTAATTGTTTTGTTAAATAAAATGTCATAAGTTTGTTATTGGTTCGAGGAAATGTTAATTATAATGTCATGGTATTGTGCGATTTCTCTTGTCTGTAGCTGTCGCCTTGTTGGCGTAGGCCTCCCCCAGTTTCTTAAATGTTTTACGGTTCCTTGCTAACCTTGTCCATTCTATTCCATGTCTCTGGTAAAATATGTCTTCCCATCTTCTATGTGGTCGTCCTCTTTTTCGCTTGCCGATCTTGGTATTCATTCTACTACTTTCTTTGTCCAATTTTCATACCCAGCTACAAATTAATCACATTATGTGATTTTATTTGAGAAAAATATTTAATTATAATTGTACTGACTCCGTACAACACCATCACCAGCATCACTGTGTGGGATTTTTTTCCACTTGAATTTATTTTGTGTACCCTGTTTGAATTTAATATGTCAATGACTTTTCAGACAATGCGGGAGCCATCACCCTTTTCCAGACCTTGAGCTTCGTCAACCTGAACGTCATCACCAACGCTGTCTGCAGGAACTCTTTCCCCAACAATGTTGTAGACTCCAATGTGTGCGGCAGCGGCCAGGGTGGTACCAGCACCTGCAGTGGAGACTCTGGCGGCCCTCTTGCTGCCACCAGGAACGGACAGCCTGTTCTGGTTGGTTTCTTTTTCTTGAGTCTTATAGTCTCACTGTTAGAGCCAAATGCTTCATAAACTTTTTGATGGGTTTACCAATCACAATATTGAAGTACTTTATTTATGAACTATTTGCAGACCGCGGCTTCGCTCGCATTGAGAAGTAAAATTTGTATCTCCTATTTCACCCCTTTAAAAGTGGTATTTCCAAAAACCCTTTCTTAGCGGATGCCTACGTCCTAACATATACCAGCATGCGAAATATCAGCCCGATCCGTCCAGTGGTTTGGGTTGTGTGTTGATAGATCACTATGTCAGTCAGTCAGTCAGTCACGTTTGAGTTTTGTATATTTAGATGTTTCTCGTCTTTTCAGATCGGTATCACCTCCTTCGGATCTGCCTGGGGCTGCACTCTTGGCTTCCCTGCTGCCTTCGCCCGTGTCACCTCTTTCATGAGCTGGTTCAACCAACATTTGTAAATTTATCATTTATGACTGTAACTTTTGTAATTTTATGACTCATATATAATAAAATGAATCTTGATATATACCTTAATTCATTTCTTATATTCTATGTTAAGAGTTTCAAAACCATTATGATGAAAATAATAATTTTGATAGCATAAGCATTGTTCGCAGTAACATATAAACGTTCAATTGAACTATTGTACGAATGATTTGTTTTGCCAATAAGTACGTTAAATTAGATGTAGGTACTTAAGATTTTAGTACAAGAATGAATAAGTGTTTCGTGAAAGAATATGGGAAAAGGAGTAGTAAAAACTACATTTTCTTCAGGGGTTACATGAAATGCAACTGAAACCTCTCGGGCTATGTAGCTACAATTTTATTATAGACTGTTTTGTTCTAGAACCTTTGAAAATTAAACTCGACTATTAAAATATTATTTTTTGTGTATTTTCAAAGTCGTAAAACAAATTGTAATCGTATGTATAGTTGTTAGCTCACTGAGTTTGTTGGTATGTAAATGTCGCAGGCATCTGGTTGGATCTGCTATACGATTGAATGACTAGCGCGTTCATATAATGACGACATTAAATTGAATGACTAAAAGACAACATTGCATTGTATCTTTACACCGCAAAATAACATACCTACAAAAAAGTCTTCAATAGCGTACATAAATAGTAACCAGTTTTATTAGAATTTATTAAATATTATTGAAATTACTATCACATCTTCACATGCTAATTTTACTTTATCTTATAATCCTTATCAAAATAAGTACGTAATCTTGGCTATATAACGAAGTATTTGTAACTTTATCCTGTATTTTTTTATTTCCATTGTTTTCAACAATTTTATATAAAAAAAATAGTTTAAATGTAAATACTCTTTTTTAGTTTTATTAGTGTATATATTGTTTTTACACAGATTCTCGGGCCTTACGCCCGGTATTTTTAAGGCATCAGCGGGGCCGTAGCCAACACTGAGAGGCCTTTTACAATATTATAGGTACTTAAAATTAAGTAAAAATTACAGATAGAGGATGTTAGATAGATAGATAGATAGATAGATAAACTCTTTATTGTAACACACATTGACAAAAAAAGACAAACAGAAACACACAAGACTTAAAAAAAAAATATAGTGCCACAACTGGCGGCCTTATCGCTAATAGCGATTTCTTCCAGGCAACCGTAGGATGGACAGGAGTCGAAAGAAATATAAAGGATGGGGTGTTCAAAAAGAGAAAATATATACAAATAATAAAAATATTCAATAATATATATATATACATATACATACAATAACACATATTACATATACGTGCAAATAACTATAAATATATAAAACATATACATATTATACCCATATACTATAACGACAAAAGGAGACAACTATAAACACACGAATTCAACAGCAGATTATTGAGTCTAGGTACCAGTTTCTAACCTGAGTTTTGAAGGCCTCGAGAGTTAGGTATATAAAGTAACTATTGCAGACATGGTATTAATATTACAGGCTATTGTGTTGAGTTGTTCATTGACTTAATTCAACTGGTCTATTGTACGAGGAACGGCACCCGCCAGTTATGCCTCATTATATTATTAATTTAGTATTAATTATTATTTTTATTTAATTTATTTATTATTAATTTAGTTAATAATATAAAAAACGCGCATTCAATAAAATATTTCAACAGCCCAGCGGTGTCAGGGTCTAAAAAGCTTGCAGCATAATATAAGACTGTAATAGGCGTCCAAGATTTTATTTTATATTGTTTGCATTTTTTCAGAATAAAAAGGAGCCTATGCCCCTCCCAGGACCTCATACCTACTACCTACGTACCAAATGCCATAATGATTATTTGGGCCGATTTAGCGTGATGCGCGTTTATATAAACAAACGTATGTAGGTAATTGTGATATAACTTAGGTGACAAACAAACAAATTTTATAAAAATTGCTGACACCTGTTATGTTATCGTTCTGTTATAAACTATCACCACATATTTTTTCGAATATCTCCCACATAAAGATTTTCGATCCTCATTAGATAAATATAATTATAGATATTAAGTGTCCTAGCCCTGAAAAAACCACCAACAATTGTTCAAAAGTCACCGTGCATTAATTAGGGTTCCGTACCCAAAAGGTAAAACAGGACCCTATTACTAAGCCTTCGCTGTCAGTCTGTCTGTCTGTCTCCAGGCTGTATCTCATAAACCATGATAGCTAGAAAGCTAAAATTTACACAAATGATGTATTTCCGTTGCCACTATAACAACAATACTAAAAATAAAAATAAGTGGGGTCCCCATACAATAAACGTGATTTCTTTCGTATATTTATGCTCAATATTTAAATCGGATATAGGAAGACGCTTCAATTTTCACAGAATATTTACTTGTATATTACCTTTCTAAATAAAAAAAATAACAATTAAGTAAAATATATTAAAATACCTACCCTACGAACTATATACCAGAGAAATAATAACGTCCTATACTTTATTTTTTAAGTTTTTTTAAAATAAGGTTACAACATAGTACATGAATATTGTACAAGGAATAAATTAATATTAAATTCCTTCATTCAAAATAAACAATAAACAATATGTTACACATGGAGTTTATGGGTTTCCTTGTACTTACCAATAAATATTAAAATATGTTCTATTAGTAATTGACTTTAAAGATCTTAAATAGTGCAACTAGTGAATAAATGATAAAAGACGGATTTAAAGCGAGGGCCGTAGATGAGTCACGAGCAAGTGATTCATTGCCCTCGATATAAAATCGTACTTTATTCAGGAGTTGCATACTATACTTTATACCATGACTACGAGAAAAGATATAATTTAAGCGAAAATAGAAATGTAATCAAGAAATAAGAATTGTTACATTAAAAAAATTGAAATGGACATTAAAATTAGAGCAATGACTGAAATTAAGCGTAATTTTCTTATTATTATCATTAGGGTGGTCAACTTGTGAAACAATATTTCTATAAAGGCAGCAAAGAACACAAAATAGTTTTAAATGTAATGCCAAACTCCTTGTCGCAAATATCGACCAATCGAAAATAATAGAAGTAGTATAATATCGAAAATATAAGAAGCTGCAACAGGCCATACATAACTTTATTAAATCAGAAATATATTTAAGGAATTAAATTGGATAATTATTAATGCTGTTAAAATTGCTTCGTAAATAAGCCATTATTTCTCGTAAAACTAAAGATAAGAAATAGTTAGTGTGGGTGTCCCTAAAGGATAAACATATACCATCGCGGACTTATTTGTACTTTTTTAAAGTACCATCATTATCATCATCAGCAGGCAGTTGTCCACTTCTGGACATAGACCTAAGGTATACAATCCTTAATACATTATTTTGATCTACGTCGTAGAGTTATAGCCAGTTGCAATGTGACCGCAGAAACATGGTGATTATTTACGACTGCACATTAGAAATCTTGAAACAATCAATGGTAAGCAATAAAGTAAAATATTATACATGTTACTATACATGTATAAACCTTCCTATTAATCACTCTATCTTTTATAAAAACTGCATCAAAATCCGTTGGGTGGTTTTAAAGATCTAAGCAAACATAACAGACAGAAGCGGAAAGCGACGTTACTTTATACCTTATACTATGAAGTGATAGTGATGAAACATTTGATTATATGATTTTTATAGTTCTAGTTTCATTTTTCTATTTTTTTGTGAAGGACGTACCGACCTAAATGTACAAAAAGGACTATTATTATGAAGCAATTTTAACACCCTCTATATTACACGTCCTCCTATTTACCTATTTAGAACGTTATGTCGGGAATCCCTCTCTAATCAATATCATCACTTATCAAATTAGGTATGTACAGGTTTTTTTAACTAAAGGAACTGATATAATTCTGAAAACCCCAATTAAATCCGATCAAATACATTGGTATAAATATGCCAGATTTGTAGTTCGACTTCAGTTCAGGTGTAAATTTGGATCATCCACAATGAGGGGTTTAATTTTATTGGCTGTTGTGTCCCTGGCCTATGCCAAGAGGATTGAGCAGAGCGAGACTGTGAGTGCTCGTGGGTACAACAGACAATATGCCATCCCCTTGGGTGAGGAGATCCGAAAGATTGAAGAGCAAATTCAGCAAAATCCTGACAGCAGAATTGCCGGCGGTTCCTTTTCTTCTCTTGGACAGTTCCCCTACCAGGTGCCTTCTAGATTTTTACTTTGTAATATACTCGTAATAAGACCACTCCTTGGAAAAAAATCTTGTTCTTCTTATAGAATGAGAGTGGCCAACTCTGGTATTGAGAGTTTATCTAGCCGCCCTAAGGACCTCTGACATGGCTTAACGACTGCTGTACTAGACAAACCCCCATGGAATTGCCCCAAATGGAATGCCACTTTTCGATCTCCCATCCCAGGAATGACCACGTCGACCTCTGCTTAACTTTGGTAATTGCATGCGATTGCCTCCGCCAGCTGAGCTACGGGCGCTACAAACGCGGAAATATCACGATGGCTTTTATTATCTTCATCAACATTTTCCGAAATACAAAATGTTCAATTGATGGGTCCTCTCTCAGTTTCTTATACGATATCTCAGTACATAGGTAACAAACCGAATACGGAGTGGAGTCCAACTTTGTTTGTGGTCGATATTTTTACTTACTTGGTCTTACATCGTCTATCGTTTTAATTCTTGTTCTTATACCCACACATTAATGTAGACTTAAATCATCGAAATTATGCTCATTCTACGACCTTTTGCGTTCTTTTATGAAATAAGTGACAATACTTTTCCAGGCTGGAGTACTAACCAACTTCATCGGAATTACCGGTACCGGAATTTGCGGTGGCTCTCTGGTCACTGCCAACCGTGTTATCCACGCTGCCCACTGCTGGTTTGATGGTGAAGACCAGGGTTTCATCTCCGAAATCGTCCTCGGATCTACCACGCTGTTCTTTGGTGGCACCAGGCAGACAACCAACAACATTATCATGCACCCACTGTGGAACCCTGATCTGATCCGCGACGATGTGGCTGTCATTTTCTTGCCCAACTCAGTCCAGTTTTCAGGTGAGTTACTGACTAAGATTCGATCCAATCTAATTACTGCTGAAATGCGTAATACGTGAAAAATCTGTTTTTTTGAAGGGACATATAGGTTTTGTTATTCCGTTCCAATAACAACGCTTATTTTTTTAGGCACTATCGCTGCAATCGCTCTGCCTACTGGATCTCAGCTGAACGAGCTCTACGTCGGTGAAGTCCCTACCGCCTCTGGCTTCGGTAGAACCGGTGACTGTAAGTAACAAGACTTTTATAAGGCAAATGTCTTTGACTATACTTCTAAATCTTGGTGCTTGTTTCAAATGAATTCTGATCCAATTTTAATATTCTAGCAAACGCGGGAGCCATCACCATGCAACAGACCCTAAGCCACGTCAACCTGACCATCATCACCAACGCTGTCTGCAGGAATTCCTTCAGCAACGTTGTCGACTCTAACGTCTGCACCAGCGGCCAGGGTGGTACCAGCACCTGCAGTGGAGACTCTGGCGGCCCTCTCGCTGTCACCAGGAACGGACGTCCCCTATTGGTACGATTCATTTTTGTTGCTTTTCCAAAAGTCTTGCCATGCCACTGTATATATATACGTATGCCCATGTTCAATATGACTTGTGTTTATAAGTATCTTGTGCCTGGGTTTTTACAGCCACGTGTAATATTTATAATCACCAGTATTTACATTGACACTGAGAGGTCGATGACGCTTTCTTTACTGGAACGAATATCGCTCAACCGGGGCCCAAAGTCACTACTCCTTCTTATCGTATAAAAGTGGGCAACTCTGGTGTTACGAGTTTTCAAACCGCTCAAAAGGGCTTATGGTAGTGATTTAAATTAAATGTTTAATTTAATTTCAGGTTGGTATCACCTCCTTTGGACTTCGTTGGGGCTGCCAGTGGGGATTCCCTGCCGCCTTCGCACGCGTCTCTTCCTACATGAGCTGGTTCAACCAATATTTGTTAACCTTTGACAATGGAATAAAACAATAATAACGATATGACGTTATATATCTATTTTTTATTATCTCGGTAGTTAATGATAAACAAGATAAACAATTTATTAATAATTTGTACAATTACATGTCAATTTAAAATAATTATAATAATAATTATTGTGATTTAAAATATAATAATATCACTTATTTCACACATATTCTACCATTAATGTTAGGTAGCTTCTTTTATTGGTGTTTAAAAATTCGTCAATCGTGTAAAAAGATTGTAAAACGAGCCAGTTCTTTAACTTATTTTTAAATATGCTGTCACTGCTGGTGTTAGTGATCTCAGCCGGAAGGCAATTATACACTTCCGGCCCTCTCACGTGTGTTAGATTCCCGGCGCGAGCGAGGCGCACATGCGGCGTGGCCAGCTTGTCTGCGCAGCGGAGATCCATGGTACCTGAGTACTGGTCTCCACGCGTCTTAAACAAGTTTAAATTAAGCCTAACATATAGGGCCCATTGATATACTACCATCGATGGTAAAGTCATAATACCTAATGACTTGAAAAGTGGTCTCGCCGACGTGCGACGCGACACTTGCGATATTGCGCGTATCGCCCGCTTCTGCATTCTGAAAGCACGCAGTCTGTCGGCCGCGTGCCCCCAGAGTTCTGTCCCGTATTGCAAGACAGAATGCACTGTAGCAAAATAGCAAGTACGAACCACATCGGCAGAAACCACTTTAGAAAGTCTTCCCAACGCGAAACAAGCGCTGCCTAGCTTAGTACAGAGCTTATCAATGTGCGACGACCACGTAAGCCCGCGATCTAATTCAAAACCTAAAAAGGTTGTAGAGTCTACTTCGTCTATCTTGTTTCCTTCTATGACCACCTTCAGATTATCCTGAGATCGCCCTGATACAGAAAAGTAAATGAAATGGGTCTTTTTTAGGTTCAGCACAAGGCCGTTATGGTTAAACCACTTCGCCAGTTCACTCGCTGTCTTATTTAGGCAATCTTGCAATTCAGAGGAAGACTTCCCGGTCACTATACAGGCTACATCATCTGCATACATATATGCTCCCCCGGATGCGATGCAGTCCGGCAAATCATTCAGTAATAGGGAAAAGAGAATATTAGACACCGATGATCCTTGTGCCACACCCATATCGGTCTCCATCGCGTCCGATCGCGTCTCACCACCGTCGCCTACAACAATTTGTGACCTATCGCGCAATAAGCTCGTAAACAAAGCATGCGCGGGGCCGTTTATACCGTAATGCGCCAGTTTAGCTGCGAGTACGCTGCGATCTGCGACGTCGAACGCGCGAGATAAATCGCAGTACAGCACAGCGACTCGCAGCTTCCGGTCGCAAGCACCCAGCACGCTCTTAACTACTTCCCGCGCGAGTTCCGTAGTCGAGCGGCCCGCGCGGTAAGCGAACTGCCTTTCGGAAAGCGCTTCGGTAGATGCGAGGTATGCTGATAGACGCGAGCTCAAACCATTTTCAAATATTTTTGCGATGGCTGGAATTATAGACACTGGTCTATACGAGTCAGGATCTTCACGTTTTCCCTTCCCTTTAAATAAAGGTGAAATCTTGCTCAACTTCATCGCACTCGGGTACACACCAGCACGCATACACCTGTTGTAAAGTTCAGCCAGCAGCGGTGCTAGCTGTACCTTCACCAGGCTTACGAGCTCCATCGATATATCATAGATATCCTTAGTCGGTTTGCAAGGTATTCGGTTGATAATTCGATAGACCTCGCCAGCCGTGAAAGGAACGAGCCGCATGCTGGTGGCTGGCGAAGCGCGAGCGGCCCCAAGCGCAGCACTGACTAGTGTCAGTGAGACGCGTGGCGCCCCGCACGCAGCCGCCGCCTCTACGAATCTTGTATTCAAGTGATCAGCTGCTACCTTTTTTGTAATAAATTTTCCACCATTTTTATCTCTGATAACTTCTGCAAATCCGATGCCAGCTTTTTTACTCACTCCTCTCTCTGTGTTTACTACGCTCCAGACCGCTTTAGACTTGCTAGAGCTTTCAGAAATGATCTTTGTATAAAATGAACTTTTCCGATCGCACAAAGTTTTGTCATAGAGCATAGCCAACTCTTCGTGGAAAGTCATAAGATGGTCATTTTCTGGAAACTTTTCAGTGAGCTGCGAGGATTCGTAAAGCAACGCTCTTATTTCTAACACTTCATCACTCACCCAATACCGTTTTCTAACTGATTTCCGTTTTAGCGGAAAGCAAATATGGAAGTTCGACTTGAGAACATTTATTACAGCCGTCGCTAACGAATCAGGTGAGTCAACATATTTTTGGTATAAATGATCCCAGTCAACACTACTTATAGCTGCAGCAAAGTTTACTCTATTCGCCTCTGAGAAGTCTCTTACCAGTACAGCACGCGGTGGAGGCTGTCTGGGTCGGCAGACGAGCTCGGTGCGCATCGCCAGGTGGTCGCTGAGCGGGTCGTCAGGCGTGTCGCGCGAGGTATCCACCGCGCTCGCCGAGTCCAGCCCCGCCTCCCTGTTACTATAAACGTGATCGAGACACGTCGCGGTTGAATCACACACTCGCGTCGGGAACTCAACGAGATTCGTGAAGTTGTTAGCTGAGAGCATATCGTAAAGGTGATTTTGACTAATGCAGCTTATTTCTAACCAATTAACATTAAAATCGCCTATTATTACTATATCCTTACCAATAGAACTGGCGCGTTCTAATACAGGTTCAAAGCGTTTCAAAAAGCCACTAGCTGTGACTAAGTTTGTCCTATAAATACACAATATAATAATATCGTACTCAAGTAACTCAAGCGCTGATATTTCACAATACAGTTCAGTTGATAAATTTACAAACTCTAAACACTCGACCGCTTTAATACCATCTCTCACGTACAGGCATGATCCGCCGTGTCCTGAGTATTTTCTACAAAAACTAGATATTAAGCTAAAACCGTCTATGTTGATACATTTTAAATTCTTCGCACTATGCCAATGTTCAGTCACACCAAGCACATCACATTTTAACTCTTGCTTCAGCAACACTTCTAGCCTATTTACTTTTTTAACGCTGAGTGATCTAATGTTTTGTAAGCACAAGACAATATTATGATTCGGCTTTGGTACCTTCGTCATTTGTTGAATTCGCGGCTTGATGAGTTCAGGATTATGACAAGACAAGGCCCGATATGGAAACAGTCACTGACTCTTTACCCTATCAAATTAATCTTTATACACGGCCTTGCATCTATGCAATTAGAAGGTACTTGAAGTATTTTTAACATTATGAGTTAATTTATTAAGTGCTAACCTGCACTATGGTTGTTTTAAATTAAACTTTTATTGGAAAATGAGCGAAAATAATCACGACCGGCAGGATTCAAACCTGCGTATTTCTGCTACCGTCAGAACGCCTTAACCACTAGGCTACGGTCTACTAGACAGACCGTACCGTACCGTACCGTACCACCCGTACTACCTTTGACCTTTTTTTTTTTTGACCTTTGTTAGGTAGGACTTTAGTTTAGTCCAAAAGCCTGAGCGTGTTTACATACAAACTATTATGAAATAGCTATCATGATGAAAAAAACTTAATTAATGCCTCGAATTTGTTAAAAAAGACGGTCATCACTGATGTAAAGTAACTTAAGTGTATTTATTGTTTGAATATTTTTTTTTATGTAAAACATACCAACGTTTTTAAGGTTAGTTGAACCAGGTTATAAATTTTGAATAAAAATTTCTCTCTCATTCTTTCTGAGTTATTGAATCTTACGGTTTCTAGACCGAACCTTAGTTATATTCCCCGATTAAATTAACGAAATCACACCAAAGAAAGGACTAAACAGTAAATTTAATGGCAGAATTAAATTCACTGACATTCTAGAATTAATAAACGACCCCTTGTATGTAGATATGGTCGGGAGTGTCGAGTTAAATAATTGTGATTAAAATGTAAGAATTGAACACTTATCACGATATTGTGATTCACGTCTAAAGGAAAACTTATCTAGTAACTACTATCAAGTAGCAGCTACTTGTAACTATTATCAGGTGATTATTTTGATGTCCTCTAATTATTCTGATGAAAATTCTTAGATTAGTTCGGAAAATATATAAGCTGCGTCTTGTATTTCGAGTTTAGTAAGGGTTTGGCTCTAAATCTTTCACTATGAGGGGATTAATATTGTTAGCGGTTGTGTCCCTGACCTATGCCAAGAGCATCGAACAGAGCGAGACTCTGAGTGCTTTCGGGTACAACAGGCGTGTGGCCATCCCCTTGGGTGAAGAGATCCGTAAAGCTGAAGAGGAATACCTGCAGAACCCTTCAAGAATTGCCGGCGGTTCCTTTGCTTCCCTTGGACAGTTCCCTTACCAGGTAAAGCCATTAAACAACTGATACCAAGCTACAATAATCAATTTTATATTATTATCCTTAATTAGTCATCAGGCGTGACACCTTTATCCATCATGGCATATCCAGCAAACATGGTGTTACTTTACTGAGCAAATATTACCGAGTCCAAAGTTTCTAGCTAGTTATGGAGGCAGTCGTTGTGCTTTGCTAATTACACAATTAAGTACATAAACGTTGCATTCGATTATATAAATTAAAAAAACTGACAAGGCCATCAAATACAATGAATACTTCGGTCTGTAACAGGCTGGAGTCCTGACTAGCTTCGTCGGTGTGTCCGGTACTGGAGTATGCGGTGGTTCTCTAGTGTCCGTTAACCGCGTCCTACACGCGGCCCACTGCTGGTTCGACGGCAGAGACCAAGGATATGTCTCCGAGATCGTCCTGGGATCCATCACTCTCTTCCACGGAGGAAACAGGCAGTCTACTTCCAATGTAATCCTGCACCCCAACTGGAACCCTAACCTAATTCGTGATGACGTTGCTGTTATTATCCTGTCCATCAGTATCCAGCCTTCAAGTGAGTGTCTAGATTTTTGCCGTACCTATTGAAGTAATACCTATATATATGAAACGCCGTGAATTTTGAAGACTATTTTGCATTTAGGTATGAATTTTAACTTTAATTGAAAGAAGAGTTCGCTATTAGCGATAAGGTCGCCACTTGAGACACAAGGTTTAAGTTTTATATATTTTATGTAAATTTCTGTATTGTGCTGGTATTTTTAATAAAGCGTATCTAAAGTAAAATAAAGTGGATGTCTTTACAGGGGAGAAATGGTTCTACCGATTTTATAGTAGTCATGCTGAATTAAAAAAAAATCAATTTTATTGTTGGAAAATCATTTTCACCTACAGTTTGTTCACTATCATGTTGTTTTTCCAGACAATATTGCTCCCATCAACCTGCCCTCTGGGGCTCTACTGAATGAGGACTACGCCGGTGATGCTGCTATCGCCTCTGGATTCGGCAGAACTAGTGATAGTGAGTAATTAATTTTAAATACATAATAAGTGTATAAAAAATAAACTTTATTCTTTATCACCAAAAAATATAACTATTTGAAGTACAAGTTAAAATTTAAATTATCACAATCTACACTGATTTAATTCATCATCATCACTGGGTCGTCCGTCTGCTAGTCCCCAAGGGGGAGCTGGTAGGGCCTCATCGAGATTGCCTTTGGAACATTCCACATACATTAGGTTCATACATAAATCATAATAGCGTCTTTTAAGGCTGTACAGCGACATCTTGTTTTAATTCAATCACTGGCTTTTATAAAATGTATTATAAATATACATATACCTCGCAATAAAAATGTTAGTGTCGAATATTTTCTAACAAGGGCACAGAATGCTAGGGGCAATAAAACTAATCCGTTTTTTTATACATAAAGTACACTGTTTTATCGGAAATCCATGCAAGCAAAGTCGTGAGTGAAAGTTAGTTTCGTCTGGAGCTGATAAGCAGACTGATTTGTTATCGTTAATAATTTTTAATGGACGATCCATGTACATTACATGACTTTTAATTTGTTAATGATGATTAAGGGAAATAAAAACAATAAATAATGTAACGTTGAATGGGTCAGAAAGTACATAAAACATATTTTTCTTTCTCAAAAACAAAATTATCTAACCCAAGGGCGTCATCCTGAAAAAAGACGAAAAGTACTCTAATTTTTTAATGTATATTATTTTTTAGTTTTTAAAAACCAGCAATCATACATACCTTTCTATGAGTAGTATAGCATAATCATATGTACCAATATACTAAGCCACATTTGATCGGCAGATTTATATTCAAAGGCTAAACTTTCTGCCAATATAGAAAGGATCAACACAGAAGTAATTTCGTATGTAACTGACTATCTTTTTCAGACAATGCGGGAGCCATCACTCTCCAGCAGACCTTGAGCTTCGTTAACCTGAACATCATCACCAACGCTGTCTGCAGGAACTCTTTCCCCAACAACGTTGTAGACTCCAATGTGTGTGTCAGCGGCCAGGGTGGTACCAGCACCTGCAGTGGAGACTCTGGCGGCCCTCTTGCTGTCACCAGGAACGGACAGCCTCTCTTGGTAAGGCTAACAAATCTATTAATCTGTGTTCCGTTCAAAGTACAGGTAGATATGATTATAGCTATCGCGAGTGTTAGACATTACTACATGCGAACATGCATATTATGTATAAATTAAACCATAACGACTCACATATACTGCCGTCGTAAGAAAGAAGGGCACAACTAACATTATTTCCAAAATTGAGTTACATACATATTTGGAATCAGGAAAAAAAGGCTTATCTGCTAAATTTTTTGTAAAATTTTAAGAAGATACACGAAATAACGTTAAGCTCAAAGGGCACAACTGAATCATTTTTTGTATTGTAGTTTGTAAAAAGAGCATATCTGACGTAGGACAAGTAAAAAGGTCACAAATTTGTAGTTGGTAGTTGGTTTGTGTTTTACTAAAATATTTTTAAACTGACTAGTTGAAAAGGCACAATTATCTTGCATTACATCATAACAAATCTCTTTTATTTGCTCTATGAATGATCTTATGGATCTTAGTCTTCCTCTTCGTGCCTCTAACTTCCCCTCAATGATGTTTCTCATAAAGTTGTCATTGTCATAAAAGTCCTTTTCTAAATTGTGGTCAGTATTGTTTTTTGTTCTTGAACCATGCCCAGTACCTCCTTATTGGTCTTAACGAGATAAACCTGAGTGAATGTTGTATATCTGTCGGTATATTCACATATGAATTGTGTTTTTTTTCGTTTCAGGTCGGAATCACCTCCTTCGGATCTGCCTGGGGCTGCACTCTTGGCTTCCCTGCTGCCTTCGCCCGTGTCACCTCTTTCATGAGCTGGTTCAGCCAACATTTGTAAATGATAACCGTTTCATAAAATAAATATTTACATTTAGCTACTTTTTTATATTGAAAACCTCTCCTTCTTCCTTTTGTCAAGTTGATTTTGTCAAAGATAGTTTATTTGCATATTAATTTATGTAGTAAAACATACCTAATTTCAAATAAATTAAATCTTTCACGAGTTTGTATCCTTAATTATCCATCATCAGAGCTGGTCCATAGTATTGTAATATTGAAGTGTTATGTACCTCATATAAATTTCTGAAGATTCCCCTGAATCTAAAATAGAGGTGTGTCAAACTTGACCTGCAATTTATGATGACAAACTAAGAGATTTACAGACACACAGAAATTGGAACAGATTAAATTAGATATTAAGTTATAGAAAAAAATCTCGTTATAAATTACGTTTTCACGGTACGTATATTTTAAAATATATTACTACATATTTTTAAATGCCTATTATCGCAAATAGAAGACGTAGGTATAAGCGCGTTATCCCGCAATGCAAGGCAGTGCGCACTTACCGTCATCTATTGCAAAAAATGGAAGTGTGCAAGAAAAAATCTTTAACAAAAACTTGTCGCCCCATTAATGTGTTACAATTTTCTAATAAATCATACCATCGCTAGACCAATAAAAACCGAGCCAAAAATGTGTTTTCGTGACCTTGAATAACTTACTCATTCTGTTATTTTTACCGAGATAATGAAGACAAACTACAGGTCACAGAAATAAAGATGTGTGCATATGCTTCAATATGTTCCTATGAAATATATCAGAGAAATCCGTAAGTGACTCCGCTATACACCCGCCTCTTTTACGATGAAACGCCTATTTTTTTCATCATAGCAACATGATACGAGTATTTAGTTAGTCATGAAATAAAATCAAAACCGTTATGCAAGTGAATAGGCTAATAAGGCTTTGCCCCACATGGTTTCAAGAAGAAAAACAGTTACCTATCTCTGTACCAATAATAACGATACTCCATAGCTTCACTGCAACGTGATGGTTAACACGGTTGCGTGAATGAAAACGCGAACTAGGTAACGCATATTCACTTCTATAAAATAGGTATCTAGGTTTACAGGAAAACAAATTCATACCGTAATTGATTCATTATTTTATTTAAAACCATTTTTTTTAATCTCATTCGTGTTGGTGGTTCAAGATTCATTTGTCGTCAATAAGTCTTGTTTTTCTGAAAATTACCCAATCTTACCTGGGTTGGAAAATTTTCGATTTACGGATTTTTTAATCCGAATTTTATATTTAGAGATGGAAATGAATAAAGTCCAGGAAGGAAGTGACTCGAGCGTAAAGTGCGGGGAAGGGAATACCGCATCGACCCAGAATATTGACACCAACCTGAAAATATACAAGTCACGTGTGCGTTAGATCTAATAAAATAATACTAGAAGGATTAGTTATTTATGATACTTAATAACATTACTGCTCGATATTTAGCTTGAAATGAAACCGATTAAGTCTCGAGTAAGGTTTTAGAGAATAACATATCACTTCAAAGATTTTATTTACTCATTACAACACTTTACTATAAACTTTATTAAATTACTTTATTCTTTTAATTTTGACTGTGTACAACGGTTTTTTATAATATATTTATTTATTTATTCACACATAACAAATTATATCTTAATACCATTGCTCATAATCAGTTACATTTATTGATGCCAATATTAAAATTACTAAGCGTAAAAAATGCAATAACTCTTGCATTGCATACATTTTATTTCAAAAGTTAACTGACAAGATACCGCTTCTAATGCTCATTTTTTCATTTTTCATTCTTGATTTGGCACAATTTACACGCAAAGCGCTTGCCATCAAACCAGAACGCCCAATACCTTATTCGAAAATGAAAAATAAAATGCAAATCTTACCAGGATGGGTCTGTCGCCCCAGGTCAGAACAAGAGGACCTCCCGAGTCTCCATCACAAGCGTCCTCTCCCTGAACACCTCCAGTACAGAGATTATTGTACTGAAACACGAACGGGTAGTAATGCTGGCAGACGTCGTTCGAAATAACACTCCGGGTGACGTGCCTTAAGGTACCGGTGACAGTACCTCCTGGAACAAACAAACAGTATACTTTTTATCCTAGAAAATGCCTTGGTGTTAATGACTAGGCTTCCGTAAGTATTATATTAATCCTCCTAAAGGCTGTTGTGAGGCTCTGGGTATTACTGCTAAAAGATGACTCAAGTAACTAGACTAAAAAGATTATCAATGTATCGCTCCAGTTTTGTGAAAGTTAAAATCTATACTGAATGCAATGATGACACGAAAACCTTTGCCGTCTTTAAGCAAGTTTGGTAAATGTGATCCTAGCTCAGCGGGAGAGAAGAGCTTTTTTAAAGAATTAGGTTATTATTAGGTATTAGGTTATTATATAATTAATTAACAACTTAAAGAGATAGTTTATAAAAGTCATTTGTATTAGACTTTGTAATAATGCGAGCTTCTGGCGTTAACTTGTTAGGTATAAGTACATAGTTTCCAAAATATTACCTTGATAACTAGCTCCATAACCTGATGCAGTAGCGATCTGGTTGTCAAAGGAAAGCCAGTCCTCGGCAAATGTTGGCAAGGCTATATAGGACCGATAGTATCTGTAAAGAATGAATATTTAGATTAAAATTATTTGTATGATTTTGAATTTAAGGTTCAAAGTGACTTTGAATGAACGTGAAACGTGAATGCGTTTAAGAATGGTTTTGCAAGTAACACTGAGTAAGACATGAATAAAACAAAACGCAAGAATTACATGAGAACGTCACACGAGTGGGCAAATAAACAACTGCGATATCGTTGTGATTCCTATGTGGGTTCCACCACGGATTGATACCGACGGCTCTTGTATGGATTCTGAGACCTCCGGAGAAAAGGAAGTTGGATCCAAGAACAACTTCCAGCAGCCAAACTTGGTGCCAACCATCGTACCAACAATGGGCAGCTGTTAGAACTCGGTTAGCTGTTACTAAAGAACCTCCACAAATACTGGGCTCTTCGACGTCTATGATCGAGGCGATGATACCAGCCTATAATGAGACAAGTTTGGGATTATTAGCGAAGTAGATTCCTCAATATAAAGGGTAACTGGTAACTATCGCATAACATTTTAAGGGTGGCCGTGTAGTTGTAGAAACAATTTTTGGAAATTCGTGAAAAAAAAATCTGCTGTTCCATACATTTTGTCGAAAATTTTCCATACTTTTGTATGGAACAGCTGATTTTTTTTTCACGAATTTCCAAAAGTTTTGGAACTTAAGTTGTTGGTATAGATGTAAGTACTAAAGCCACCCTTAAAAGGTTATGCGTTAGTTACCAGTTATCCTGTATAGCATCATTAATAATATATTATCAGTTTATCCGTATCAATTACTATAAATTTACCTGTTACCGCGAGGTTTTCCACTGACAATTGTTTTTAGGAAATTTCGAAGAATTAACTTAGATATCATTCCATGATATTTCTGCATGTGCTCATCGGATAAAATAAATTAAATGTTTATTTTTGTACGATCATATCACACTATTTATGTCAGCGCAGATCCGTTTATACAATACATTTGTGTTTGTTGTTGTTACTATGTGTTATATATGTATATATTACCGTCAATCTGTATAATTCAGGTATTCTATGCAATGACTAGGCAATGTATAGAATACCTGAGGCGTCCAGGCAATGTATGAAATACGAATATTACTACATACTTAGCCACCTGTCCCGCGGGTAATGTGTAAAATAAATAGATTTTGGTCTATATTTATCAGTGTTGACGCGTACTATTGACGGGTAACATAGATGGGAAAAATGGCAGGCAAAATAAATTTGTTATTTTTTGTAGTAGGCTAAAAAGTTTTTCGTGAGTAAAAACCAGTAAAAGTTACATATTTATTGATAAGAATGTCTATGTTAATTCTAATAAATGTATACACGATTCATCTGACACTGTTCATTTGTTCGCTTGTTGTTTGGCAACGCACCCCAAGTTATACATGGTTATACCTACTTATTTTACCTGATGCTCACTGCACTTGCCCTCCCTGGGAATAAAATGCAAGCATGTAAACAAGTCGCACCACGTTTATTGCCTGCCTGCCTGCGTTTCTTGTCATCGTCTTTTAATATTACACACCTTGCCTGCTACGCATTAGAACAACAGTCTCTAAATTCAATAGGCTAGGTGTATCCAAACGGTGTCATTTCTCGCTTGACTGCGAAACCTTTCCTTGCTTGCCGGGGCGAAGGGACATCGTGGTAGGTTCAAGTTGGTAGTGGATTGTCACTACCCCGACATTTATAACGCGTTATGTTGCCAATAAAAATAACGTAAAACAGTGGTTATAAAATGCTAAATCTATTCTCATCATTTCAAATAAAACTTCTACTAAATTCAGGCGTTTTTAATGTGAATAATATCACAAAGCACGTACACATAGAGGGTCTAATTTATTTAGCTCGTCAAAAGCAGCAACTTTACATAGTTCTACGACTTATCCCACGTAAAAAAAGGTTTACGTTTGTCTACAGCCTGCCTGCATTGCTTCAGCCTAGAGTGTAACACGCTTACCTTTACTTTAATCTCTTTTTCGTATGAAAGAACTGATGTTTATCATATTTATACATATGTCTGATACCCCTATATACCTACTGTGGATGCCCGCAGCGTTGCTTGCCTAAGCATAGGGTGAAATCAAATTCTGCTTTAGTTGCGCCTGGTTTAGTATAATAGCAATAACTTTTTTATTTATGAACCGATTAAAATAAAATACACAGAAACAAAACACTAAATGTTAAATGAAAAATACTACTAGTCATTAGTGAAAACTGTGTTGAAATCGGTCGAACTCTTTCGACATTAGCGTGTTCAATCACACAGACAAAGAGACAGACAACTTTTTAAAAAAAATCTATATTATTTTTGTTGCATTAATAAACATCCAAAGTATTTTTTAAATTATCTTCCTTGTCCAGACTACGATGAGTAACAGTATTATTATGTGCAATGTATGGTGACTTCACTTCCACTATAAGTAGAATCAAAACTGTGGTATCTTCGTATTTGCTGCATCATCAATATATGTTGTGCGTAGGTTCATTTTAGCGATCTTACTGAATATTAATAAAATACAATAGATAACTTTTTACCTAAAATAATGAGGCTTATACTATCAAAACTTGTTACATCCACCGTGTACTCAGCAATAAAATACAGAGGTCACGTTTTAATACTCATATTCGTACACACAACAACAACAGAACCCAGACACTATTAAATTGAAAATAATTATTTTGTATATTATAGGTACCTACTACCTACTATTTATTTAAAAAAGAGACAGTTTAGTATTAAATTTCAGATTTAATTTAGGTCTTTTGGATTTCATACTGCATAATATCAACTAAATCACAATAAATGTTTTAGTTAATTATTTATAGGTTAGAGTTGATGAAACTGATGAAGGAAGTGACCCGAGCATAGACAGCGGGCAGGAAAGAATCGCAGCCACCTAAGAGAGCGTTACCGAAGGAAACCACACCAATCTGAAAAAAAAAACATGGATAAAGTAAAACTTTTCATTAAAGACGAGAGTTATGGATGAATTAAAATAAAGCCAATATAATTATGGAGGCTTTCTTAAAACTTATAATCTTAATTTGATATGAGCAAAAATATTAACATCTGACAAGATTCAAACCTACGGGTCTCTGATTTCTGGAGACATTAACCACCAAGAAGTATTGTATAGATTATTTTAAATAATCCATTTACTGTTTTCGATTCGATTGAAAGATGGAAATAGGGGTTAACGTAGGCATGCTTGTAGTCGACGACTAGAATATTAGACAAAAATCTATAACCATGCACCTAGCTATACTCTTGACTATTTAAATAAGAGTCTGTATCCAAAAACTCACCACAATAGGTCTGCCGTTCCTGTTAACAACAAGAGGACCACCGGAGTCACCCTGGCAGGTGCCGACTCCTCCAACTCCGCTGGTGCAGAGGTTGGAGGCCTGGAGGATGAAGGGGAAGCCCCAGCTGCAAGCGCTGTTGGTGATGACGTTCAGGTTGACGTGCCTGAGGTCGCCGTCGACATTGCCACCTGGAAATAATAAAGATTATAGTATAAGAATATATTGTTACTCCTCTAACGAATTAGTTCTGCAGGGGAGTGACGACCCTCAGTCATGAGCGAGAGGAAGATTGTTATAAGTATTTTATTCTGAATAAATATTATGTATTATCACTTAGTATTATGTGTTTATTAATCGTTAAGCTGCTAAATCTCCATACATTTTGCTAGGAGTGTGACGAACTTTTAACATAAAATCTGGTTGAACCAAAAAAATCGAAATGACAATAATGGTTGCATTTGATGTACTTTAGCTAACTTTAGAAGGTTATGCATTAAATGCCACTGAAAAACCCTATATATAAAACATAGATAAAAACAATTACCTACTCATTTCGTTTTAAGGCAACAGTTTGTTGGATTTGTTTGATGTCACAAATGCTGCTTTTACTCAGTTATGTTAGGAAATTATTTAATAATAACCATACAACCAACTACATAATAAACAAAAAAATACCGTTAACAGTGAGTCCATATCCAGATACAACGGCGGTTTCTCCAGCGTAGTTTTCGTTCAGCTCAGCACCAGTGGGCAGACCAATAGTGCCGATGAGGTCTGGAAAAACAAAAAAACTGTCAAATAAGTACACGTCATAATAGGTTGTAGGCATCCAAACACAATTCCTATTGGTAAGCAAATTTTTATTACTATTAAGTGGTATTTTGATTTGAAATTTTGCACAATTAGGAACAAAATGTAGCTACAAGAACACTTGTATGGCTGTTTGAAAATATATGTAGCAACAGTACTTTTAGGTATTAATGGAATTAAGAATCATTGGTGATTCTTATTTCTTCGATCCTTTGTTCGTGCGAGGAAACAACTCAAGCTGTTGTACCAACGGAATAAATGTTTACTACGCATATTATTATAACCTAAACTAAACAGTTTACTAAAGTACCTGAGAAAGCCACAGGGCTAGGCAGGTAGATGACAGCAACGTCGTTTTGGATCAGAGCGGGGATCCAGTTCGGGTGGACAGCAACGACGCTGGTGGAGATTCTGGTACCACCGGAGAACAGGAAGGTGGCTCCAAGGACTACTTCGAAGGCTCAGGCCTGGTTGACGCCGTCGAACCAGCAGTGGGCAGCGGTGAGGACGCGGTTGGCGGAGATGAGAGAACCACCGCAGACACCGCGCCCGGTCAGACCGATGATAGAGCTTATAAGCCCAGCCTGTAATGTACAAGCAATATTGGTTTTGTTAAATATACAAGGAAAAGCTAATAAAAAAAAGTAAAACTACGTCACATTATCATTTTCTTATTGTCGCAGCTTGGAATTGCGTAAGGGATGAAAAATAAAACTAAACTTGAACCACTACCTATTCTTCTATTTTGGCAGCAAGGCAAAATTCATAATTACTTGACAAATATGTTAATGTTTAACATAGTTTTGATTCTAGAGTTTGAGTATCACATAAAAAATGCTATTCACTCAAAGAAATGTAAATATTTAAAATCTCTTACCTGATATTTGAATTGACCGGGGTTAGCATAGTTTCCTCCAATGATTCTCTCGCTGAGGGCTTTCTCTTCAACTGCACGAATCTTCTCAGCCAAAGGGACACCGATGTTAGCCAGGTAACCGAAAGCGGTATTTACTGGCAATTCTGGTTTCACATTCTCTGCACAAGCAAAGCTTGCTAGCAGAAGGACCGCTGCGATGTATCCGTTCATTTTGCCGCGACTACCTAGTCAAGAAAACCAACTTCTACTTATATTATTTGCCTATCTGTATCATCATTATATTTATCAGAAGTCAGAATTACCATTGATAATTGTAATTTGGGACTTTCCGTGGATTTGGTCTGATTTTAATCGTGGTAAGCCATTCGACAGATAACATGTTGCTGATTAGTGGTAACGCGTGAGTGATGTTTTTCCTTTCTCACGATGAAGCGAACCTTAATATTAAATGTAGAAGAATAATTTCTAGAATAATACCTGCTGCAGGAGTCATTTCATTGAACCTGAATCCATATTGATAAAGGAATTTCCGATTGGACTGGCATAACTACCACTTTAATTTATTTCCAACATAATATAATAAACAATATTGTCCCGCAAAACAAGCTCACCAATGGGACTTAACGCGGGACAATGGAATACCACCTTGTACTGCTAGATGTAAGATTTAAACTCCTGTACTAATATACATAAATCTAAGTACTAACTAAATTTATTCTGGCATAATAAAAGAATTTGTATTTGTATTTTATATAAAACATGAAATTATACAAACTTGCACTGTGTAGGAATCTTTGAATAAAATAATAAGTGTTGGAAGATTCTTCTATAACCTTCTTTTATGATAATAATTAAACCTAGATAAGCATTACTTAATAAATTTTAAATCTATTTATTTTGATCTGATAACAGAAATAATCATTGTAATCTTTTAATCCAATAAACAGGTGCCTTGAATTGATGAAACGTGCTTTCGAAAAAAACAAGTGTTTTCTTATATTTGAGTTGTTTTAACCGTGCAGTGATTTAACAGATCCAGTCATTAAGTATTTCACAAAATGATTTGCCAGATCGAAATGTCAAAAGGCAAAACTTTTTCAACAATTGATTTTCATTTTCATTATCTAGTTTTATGTTTTAAATGCTAGAAATGTGTTTGTTTTATAATCTTTAAATAACTCACAATGATCAGTTTTGTGTACCATATGTGTAGTATTAATGATGGTAGTACCTATGCCTACTGTAGTTGCACACCGAAAGGTAAACTTGTGGCGAATGATTCTGTATTTTTATGTTTTTACCATCTGCATAGCAACCCATGAGTGCAATAAATGAATTTGAATTTGAAAATAATGTAGCTCACTTTTCACGTCTCACACAACCAACACCTACCAAATTTCTGACTCGCATTCGTTCAAACTCAAACTCAAACTCAATTTATTGATAACAAAATATAGTTACATGTCAATTTAATAATTAAATAATTTACTTATTTATGCATATGTCTATAATAAATTACATTATTTACATATATTTTTTTGATATCATTCATTCATTTAAGACAGGGCGTAAGAGGGAGGAGGCCTATTCTCTGGGTCTCATTAGGCTGATGATGATGATGATGGTGAACGTGTGTTCTTATCTATTTATTTCAAAGTTTAGGTGAAACGAATAAGCTAGTAGATTTAATAATCCACTCGACCAGATTTTAAATCAATTTGCTAATATGCTATACTGTCTCCTAAATATTGACAGCTACGATATTTGAGATTTTGCTATAGCTTGGATAGCTTGCATAATTGTGATTTTTTTCATATTCATAGTATACTACTGGTTTTTTTTTTTAATTTATGGTAGGTATAAGTAATATATTTTTGTATACATATTTAATATTGTCTAAGTGGGCGTATTTAATTGATCAATAAATAATTGAAGAACACATAGGGAATTAGGAGTAACTTATTAAAAACTAAAACTTATAATAAAATACTAAACTTAAAACAATTAAAAATTAACAACTTTAAAATCTAAAATATATACAAATAATATACTAAACTTAAATCGGAATCGGAACCTTAAAAAAATGCCTAATATGCTGAATTAAAAATATAAATGCTAATATTGAAGAATAAAAATAAAAAATAACTCACACTTAAATAAAAATATAAACATTTATTTATAACAAGAACATTTCAACGTTTCTGATCAAAATAGATCCAAGATCCGAGGTGTTTACAAGTGTTGGTTGAAGAAGCCGACATAAGATGTGACTCGTGCGTACACAGCAGGGAAGTTGGCTTGGCAACCGAACGCTGAACCGAAGGAGACCACACCGATCTGAGAAAATAAATAATATTTGAGAAAATAAGCGAAATCAGATAATCCTCAGAAAAGCTAAAGACAGTCTAAGTGTTCCAGCCCAAATAATTAATTCATCACACTGTCTTACTTATAATTATAGAGACAAAGGTTTGTAGATGTGTATTTCGTATGTCTGTTATTTCTTCACGATCAAACGGTTAAACCGATTTGAATGTTACTTGCAGTGGAGATAGCTTGTACACATTGTCAGTTGTATATTCCGGATTGACGTGGGTTAAATCTTCTGGGATATTTTGCACAATCTAGCTAGACAATTTTGGATCATTAAATAGAAGACTTCAGATTATTTTTCCTTCACCTAACAGGTGTTCCCAAAACTTAATGAAAAAGCTAATGTTCATATCACTATAGCATATTCAGTATACAAATAAGCCAGATTAGAAATTACGACACAAGCCCATTAAATTGATTTTTATTTATTATCGGCTTTATAATCCGACAAAACGGCTTAATTTGTTAATTCGATAACACAATCGCGTCGCGTACCATCGATTACAGTGATTACAGACTGATAATAAAATTGTAGTTAATCAAAAACAAATAAAATCAGTTCATAATTTCTATGTATCTCTTTCCAATATGTTGTTATCTATGACGTAGAGTAGTTTTTTCTTTTTAACAATAAAATACAAATCATAACTTGCTTTGAAAAGATACATATGTATTGGCAAAATAAAAGAATTAAATTGTAGGTTTCAACTACAACCTTACTAAACTTAAGCCCTGGCTGCTGTAAAAACCTGTTGATATTGTCATGTACTTACCTGAAAAACAATACAATACAAATAAGATAGAGTGTGTCTAGTGCATATGTTTGCTACTTCATTCTCAAAAAAATATTTGGATACATTTTCGTATTTAGGTAGTTTAGACTATAGATTTACACATTTTCTTTTATCGACCATATCATATATGGTTCGGTCTTCTTCTTATCGAGTAAGAGAGGCCAACTATGGTGTCGAGAGTTTATCAAGCCGCCCTAAGGGCCTATGGTTCGGTGTAAAAGAGTTAAACTGGCCCAGTCATATGTTCACCGCGATATTACACAAATCTCGATTTAATGACAGTAAAAAGTTCATATTTTTATCATCTCACCAAGGTACGACTGCTGTTACTGGTAACGACCAGAGGGCCACCGGAGTCACCGTTGCAAGTGCCGACGCCTCCAACACCGCTGGTACAGATGTTGCTGTTCTGGACTATCAGGGGGAAGGCGATGGAACACACGCTGTTGGTAATCACGTTGAGACTGACGTGGCTGAGGAACTGGTCACTGGAGAGGCCGCCACCTCAAATGAGAGAAGAGATAATGATATTTTCGACCTGCACCATCTATTGCCACTCTCAAACCTGCAGTATTTGCAGCTCCGCCCAATCGCTCTAAGCAAAGAGTTCCTTTGTATCATCCAAATAGGGTCAAGGCAACCTATCGGTTAAATTTTGATATCTTATTCCTGATGAAAGAAATTTAGCTTATAGCTAGCAAACTATAACGTACAATTTGGCGTATTTCAATTGATTAGTTAATTTATGCGAAAGAATGTACATTGTGAAGAACATTTTAATTTTACTAAATTTACTGTACTTTATACAAAATTGGTATATTACCATCGCTAGTAAGTCCAAAACCGGAAGCTATAGCAGACACGCCGGCAAAGTCTTCGTTTAGCTGAGATCCAGAGGGCAAGGCGACGGGCCCGATGGTATCTGAAATTCAAATAATTGATCATTTGGACGTAGAAAAAATATTTGTAATAAAACTAAAAAATATGTTAAGCAATTATTAATAAATATCAGTGGTTAAACCCATGTTATATTGAAATTAAAATTTCCCATACGAATGACATCCTTGATTTTATACTACCTCGAACCACGTACCTATACTAATATTATTCATCGCTCTATTGTGACACGAAAAAAAAAACATATATCATCTTATTAATAAGCAAATACACTAACTTTCACCACTACACACAATTTTGTCAATAAAACGATTAACATGCATCCAAACCTTACCAGAGAAGGTAACTGAGCTGGGTAGGTAAATCACAGCAACGTCATTGCGGACTAGAGTGGGGAACCAGTTGGGGTGAGTCACAACCACACTGGTATCCAGTCGGGTACCACCAGAGAACAGCAGGGTGGAGCCGAGGACGACGGTGACGCGCCAAGCTTGGTGGACACCGTCAAACCAGCAGTGGGCAGCTGTGATGACACGGTTGGCGCTCACGAGGGAGCCGCCGCAAACACCGGTGCCGTCCAAACCTACCATGGAGAGGAGGAGACCAGCCTGAATAACAAAATTTAAAAAATGAAAATTAATGAAAATTTAAACAAATGTATTCTGGCAAAAAAAAAATAATAAAAATAAGTACATATTTCTGGATCACGATTGATGATAGCATTAAAAAAACTTTGTTTGGAAAAACTTGGATATGACTATGGGATTTCAAACAATATTTAAAACTGGAAGAAATTGTGATCGTTTTCAGTTCCAATGAAAATTATGTCAGTATACTATGTATATTATTATTAAGAATAAATAAAATAAATTAAAAATTGATATATATGTATAAATATAATCTGACCTGGTACTCATATTGTCCCACACCCGCAGGCACGCCGCCGACGATTCTGGATTGGATGGATTCCTCCTGTTTCCGAATCTTGTCTCCCAGCGGAATGGCATAGTTTTTCAGATACCCATATGCGGTATTTTCTTGAAAAACGTTAACTTCTGCACAAGCAATGCTTGCCAGAGCCAAAAAGACAATCAGTAAAGCCTTCATTTCGATGCCTCCGGCCCAAATGGTGATCCTCAAAATGTCCTGGACATATTTATAGGCTCCAATTCTCGTAACACTCGAGATTATGACGCTTTTAATTTGTACTGCGGTAAAAACAAAGATAAAGTTAATTACATCAGACGTACCTGATTGATGACAGATAACTGCTACCCAACGACATTACACTGTGAATTACTGAAATTGTAACGCCTTCACAACAATCAATGGGCATAAATTTATTTAATGTAGTACCTACCTTTACAAATGTAGGTCACTCGGTTAAGTATTTCGAATGACATATTGAAGAAACAAGCATTGAAAAGTATACCCCAACCAAAAAGTGTGAAAAATGTGGCAGCGCCACTTGTAGTACCTACTAATTCAATTTATTTCTCCTTTTCCTGGCGATTACACTGTTGTGATCAGAATACTTAAAAGTTATCTGTAATAAACTGTTGTTTCTCTATAACATAGCTGTATAAATTTTGACAACATTCGTGATTATTTTACCGTTAGAGGGTGAATTAAGAAATAGTTCCATTTCTACACTTTTTGGTCGTAAAAGTATTTTTATTATAAAATTACTTCCATAAAAAATTGGTCAAATTTAAAGTAACCTGTCAAATAAGGCTTTACAACGATTGGCAATGTTTAGATTCTTTGACTAAGGCTTTTTTATGGCCCAAATAATAAACTATTTGTAGACTTACTTTTTATAACAAATATCCTTAAAATATAGGAATACGTTATTTCAAAGATTATCTCAGGTATGTGGACACATCTTAATAATATAATTAATCCGTTGTTATCTGAACTAATCTGAAGTACCTTCAAGCAGTAGCTAATCGTACAATGATATCTTTATACATATGTACACCTATAAGATATCGTTTTTCGTCGAGCTGCAAGTGCAAGGAACGTAGCAACATCATAATTGCAGCGTGTTTCACAAATTCCGAAAGTATTTAGTTTTTAGTACCTACTTGGAAACGAGACGCCCATAAAACACGTCAAAACTGATACATTTCACCAATTTCAGTAATTTCTGAAGACTTATTAAGGATATACAATTGTTAGCACATTAATTTGATCTTTCAGCAAGTGTATGTGTTACGGTAAATGTGGATAATGCGGTTATTATGTATAATTACCGGGAATTATGCATAACTACCAGTGCTCTTGTTAAAAGTGGTAAAAACTTTCGAATTAATCACATTTACCGGTAATTATATAAAATTACCATACCCCTTTGGTAAATGTAGTATATAATAAAATCAAACATCAGAATCAAAATGTTTATTAGAATAAATATAACTATAAATAAAATAAATAAATCGCACGAGTAGAGGCTCGGCAAGGAGGCATCGTTATACGTTTGAGGATCCAAAGACTCCCCTGAATTATAATTTGTCGGTCTTGAAGTCGAGATTAAACTGGTTTCTTCTAGGCAAGCGCGCTAGATCGTAGATTATAAGGTTGCTTAACATCAGGCAAGTTGTAGTCAAGCGTGAGCCTATTTCATGTAAAAAAAACTCTAGTTTTAATTTTAATTAAATTTGGTTACAAACAAAATCAGTCAAACAATAATACTTCAAATATGGCGACGATTTAAAGCTAGTAAAAAAATTTCACCAACTACAAAACGTAATTATACATAATAACCGCATTATCCACATTTACTGTAACATATGCAATGTAAGCGCAAAAATGTCTTTTTGCTAAATCTTGGAATTGTCAGTGGTTCTCCAATATATTAAGCATGTTATTATACACTAGTGGGTGCTCGCGGTTTCGAAGTAAAACTTGCATCCCCTATTCACCCCTTTAAAAGTAGCATTTCCAAAAATCCTTTCTTAGCGGATGCCTACGTCATAACATCTACATAACTTCATTCCAAATTTCAGCCCAATCCGTCCAGAGGTTTGGGCTGTACGTTGATAGATCTATGTTTATCAGTCAGTCAGTCACATTTGAGTTTTACATATTTAGATAAATAAATTCTTCTTGAATAACTCTATCTATTAAAAGAAGTGCATCAAAATCTTTTGAGTAATTTTAAAGATCTCAGCTTACATGCAATGTATTTACAATGTACTTGTTACAGACAGACGCGCGAAGCGTCTTTGGTACAAAACTATGTAGGGATAATAAATCAATACTTACTATTAACTACTTCTAATTACTACAATATAAAAAACAGATTAGAAATGTTTAGAAAAGCCTAAGGACGGGCTAAGTGCCCCAGGCCACTACCAGAGGGCAGCGTGTCCCGCATACTGGCCGCATTACCATGTTGGATGTTCATCAGTGTTGCCTAACGTAAATTTCTGACATTATATTTTGAAAATTGATTTAAATTAATGTTCAAACTCTTACGTCGTAATGCTATCAAAAATCTTAATGAAATGACAAAAATAGTTCAATATTTAAATAGGTAGGTTCTTTTTTCAAAGGAAAGCAGATGAAATGGTTTGACTAATCTGCTTTGTTAATTCAATAAATAAAATAAAAAAATATTTCAGGACATATCACACAGCGCCATCTAGCCCCATACTAAGCTTACGCTTGTATCATGGATACTAGATAACGGATATAATACATATATACTTTTCTTTTGTAAATACATACTTATTATACATAGAAACGACCAGACTCAACACAAATAATTACAAATTTAAATGTTCGTAATTATTTGTATCATGCGGGAATCGAACCCGGACCCCTAGATTAGAAGGCAGAGCCACTACCAACTAAGCTAACAGAGCAGTCGATTAGAATAGTGGAATATATTTTAAAACAGCAAATATATCTCAACTTGCATACTCAAACAACGTTTTTTAATTACTCGTAAAAAAACATAGCCTTTCTGATCCAATTTTCTTTAAGTACAAATGATGTATACTAGTCTAAGGAGTTTTGTGTAAATAAAGTAAAATATTATTATCTTCACAGATTCCCGGGCCTTACGCCCGGTATTTTTAAGGCATCAGTGGGGCCGTAGCCAACACTGAGAGGCCTTTTACAATATTATAGGTACTTAAAATATAGTAAAAATTACAGATAGAGGATGTTAGGTATATAAAGTAACTATTGCAGACATGGTATTAATATTACAGGCTACTGTGTTGAGTTGTTCATTGACTTAATTAAACTGGTCTATTGTACGAGGAACGGCACCCGCCAGTTATGCCTCATTCATAAAAATTATAGCGGGTGATGACTTGCCACTCACTAAATGGGCCCTCCACAAAAGGCAGCCTAAGATGACGCCGGAAGGGCAACATTGGTGTGAGTGGCTTAGGGTGTCGAGAGGTGTGCTGCGCGTTCTCTGAGCGGTACTAGCGGCGTTATGCCCTTTAACACTTCCACCCTGGAGCTTAGGTACTGAGCTCTTGCGTCTTCCACTCCCGGACGGCCAATCAAGGTAAGCCGGGAGGCAGGGGGTCTCATTTAGCCCCCTGGGAATCGGGGTCCGCGGTGACGCCACTCACCGACGACTCGCCATGAAGTCGCCCTTGCGGTTAATATTTGAGTTTGTTTTAAAAAAGGATTATTTAAATACTACTTAACGCGTGGTGCTATGTGAAATCGACATTTCATAAAAATCAAATAAAAGGGAAGTATATTAGATAGACCTAATTTTTTTTCAGTTTATATGATTTTGACTCAGTTTTAAAACAAAACGCCAAAAAACGATTACGTATACTTCGATCGATAGTTTTATTTTTTGAAAAATTGTTGTTATTTTTCACCTTTTTTCCAAAAGAAATACAGAAATTTAAACCAATTTAATTAAATCTAAAAGATAATGTTATTAATTAGAGGAGTAAAAAGCCATAAATAGAATATTCTGAATTGCTGATTTTATATGAATTTATTTCGTCAAAAACGTCTGCAAAACTGCTCAAATTGTGCAAAATTGTTTGCGTGTGGACAAGACTCGTGTCGGCTGGAGCTATGCGCGCGATGCTCGCCCTTGCTTTCTTGTTAATACGGCGTGGAATTGCATGCGAAAAAGCAACTGTAGGCTTTTTCCAAGCGCAAAGCGTTTTCGGGTGAAATATCGTGGCCTTTGCTTTTATTTTAAATAGGTACATTTAAAATCATATGTTACTTAGGTAAAAAAATAAGTAATTTGACGAATATTCTTCTTTAAACGTAAGCTTTCTTATAGGTAAGCATTAGGTTAAGGGTTTAATAACTTTATTTCACACAAAGATAATATTAAATTAATCACTTACGTGTAAATCATAATTAAAATGTCAGATATTACGTTCGTCGTCATACAAAATTTCATTACTACTTATTCTATATCTAAAATTCAAACAAATTCATAACAATGTCTCTGAAATTCATTGTCGGAGGAAGTATAGACGGTACAAAAAAAAACAAACAAATTAGGCACTGCCCGCATCGCATTCATAGCAGTGAGGTGTGTAATAGATACGTGTTAATAAAGACTATTTTTGTATGCGGTCAACGGAAATGATTGACACTTAAATGTAAATAAATCATTAATACAAAATGATCATTATGCTAAAGTTTTATTATTGTAATAATCAGTTTAGAGATGAGAGTTGATGAAGTTCAAGTATGAAGTGACTCTGGCGTACGCGCCGGGCAGGTTTGATCCGCAGCCGAAGCCGGACACGAAGGAAGAAATACCGATCTGGAAGAAAAGGAAATATATAAGTACATAGAAAAGATATTGTTTTTTGGGTATACTTTAAATCCGTTTTGTCTGTTTATCTGTGTCTCTGTTTGTATGTTTATTTAAACGCTCATAACGCAAAAACTGAACAGCTGAACGGATCATCATGATTTTTGGTATGTAGGTAGTATGGGGTCTTAGATGTGTTATAAGCTACTTTTTATCTCAAAATAATGCGAAGCCGCGGGCGTCAACTAGTAACTAGAATGGTTTATCATTAGTACGATATAATTGAATGATATCTGTAGATGATAGGAATGCAAAAACACCGATTTATTGTTTATAATGTGAGGAATACGGGCGCGGGTCACACATTAGTCGCGCACAACACTACATAGTCTATTTTGTATGAGAAATCAGGATTATTATTTAGCACACGACCGGCCATCGGCGCGGTCAGACAGCAAGCCAAGATCTACTTCATATTCCGTCAGATTATCAAAATATGTCACGCGTACCCGCATTTTTCTCCTTTATTCACAAAAATGTACCTAGTACACACTATTGCTCTGTGCCAGTAGATGGCGCTAGTAGTACTCAAAAGAAACAATGGTGCTCGTCGCCAGCAATATGAATTGTAAATATCAGTGGATTTGCGCGCATTTTTGGGTAACAAAAGTCTATGTCATTTTCAAAACTTATAGATAAATATTATAACAATGAGACAAAGAAAAACATCGCCTAAACAAGAAGACTTTTAATTAAATTAAAATACTGTCATTTTTTTGAATGAGGTTTCAATGGAAGTTTTGACAACAAAACAGTTCCTGAATTTTGGTAATTTCCTCAGTTAAACTTAAATATTTTTTGCAATCTACTAAGACAGGTGCTTAGGACTTCTGTGTAGCGAAATGATGGACGTTCAGAAGGAAGAGCCTAGATAGGTGTAGGTAATAATTATAGTCAATTAGTCAGACTTTCGTGTGACATTCCTATCGACATGAAACTATTACGGTTTCCCGGCGGGCCGCTCACGCTTTGACGCGCAGTCTGCTTGCACGCTGCCGCCGTCCCAAAACGTACGTTCTGATGATGGGTATCATATTATTACTCCCGAAAGGCGTAAACAACGTACGCGAAATTACACGTGAGTGAAAACCGTAATAGTTACATATTGAAGTAGTACGATCTTGTAAATGAAAAGTTGTATTGTTTTTATTTTCTTACCTGAACCTGTTGTCCATTCCTCACAGCAAGCAGAGGGCCGCCAGAGTCTCCGCTGCAGATGTTGGTACCGCCCAGCCCGCTGGTGCACATGTGGGTGTCTTGGATGATGAAGGGGAAGGCGTAGCTTCAGACACTGTTGGTGATCACGTTGAGACGCACGTGGTTCAAGGATTGATCGAGGGAGATGTTTTCACCTGGAAATCAACGTTTGATAGATCAACCAGTGAAAAATATAGACCGTAGGTAGGCAAGGGGTTCAGGCGTTCTGGCTGGTAACTAGAATTACACAGGTACGAATCCTGGCAGTCGTAATTATTTTCGCTCGTTTTACAATAAAAAGCATGTTAAACAACCATATTGCGCGTTAACCTCTTGAAAAAAATAACTCATAACTGTGATAAATATGTTTTAAAATCTTTTTGGGACAAAAAATATCATCTAACAGCATCTAACGTGTTTCCGAGTTACTTATGTTAGGTTATTAAAACTATTAGTAAGGCGATACATGAATATACATGTTCTGCATAGTAACTGAATTTACAAATTTCATTAAACTACACAAATTGTTAGAGTTGAATAATGATTTATTTACGCGGTTTGACTGCCTGATGTTAAGCATTGCTGCAGCTCAGGGTGTAATGTTATCTCTTTTGCACAAAATTGCATGTATTTTGAAATAATTTTGGAATTCTATGTTCATAAATATCATTAAATTCACTAATACTGATACGATATCAGGCATCACTCAAAAATTAATTACCTTCGAACAATACTATTAATCAATTTGTTTATAGGAAATATCTTCTGATGTAATGACGTCAGCTATTACAACACTTTGAAATTAAAATAAAGTACCTTATTTTTTTATATTTTTTAAGTCTTACCATCGGCAGTAATTCCAAAGCCAACAGCAATAGCTGCTTCCCCTACAAAATTCTCGTTTACTTGAGATCCTGTAGGTAACGCCACTGGGCCGATGATATCTGGAAAAGAAATTCTTATTATCTTCAAACACGAACATTTAGCTGAGGTATCGTTGTATCCGGGAGGTAGAATTAAATTTGTTTTACTATTTAATCATATCAAAATATTGATTATGCAGAGATAGCGAGCTGCACGTTTCCAAAAAATACAATAAATATAATAAAATTAGAGCATAACAACGTGAAGAAACGTATATTTATGAAATAGAAAGAAAAAAATCGGTCGTAGAAATGGTTGCTTGAGACGTGGATGATTAGGAAAATCTTACTCGAGAAAGACACTGAGCTAGGCAAATAGATTATGGCCACATCATTCCTCGCCAGCAAAGAGCTCCAGTTGGGATGAGAAGCGACCACGCTGGTCTCGATCCTGGTTCCTCCACTGAACAGCAGGGTAGATCCCAGGACGACGGTGAAGCGCCATACTTGGATGGTGCCGTCGTTCCAGCAATGGGCAGCGGTCAGGACTCGGTTGGCGGAGATTAGAGAACCACCGCAGACGCTCCTGCCAGTAGTGCCGATGATATCACCCACAAGACCAGCCTGGAGTTTGAAATAAGATTTTTTGAAGAATATAATCATAAATGAACGAACTGAGACCCTTATAAAAAAAGACAATTTGTTAGCATCATGTACATATCCATAGCAAAATGAAATTGTTGCCAGAACGCCTCTGGTAGTAGATAAAAGCACTTGGGTTTTTATAGTTCTAAGTTCCTCTTCTTGTTTGTCAAGAAAGGCGCCTCCGAGTAAAAGAAAATATTTACAAATACTTGTGATCTTTTATTATGATTTTTTGAAAATTATGGGCACGGTTCACAGAAATTTAAGCCTCAAGGTACTATTAGGTGAGACAATTATCAAAATCTTTTTGATAAAATATCTTAAACTCTATTATAAACTGTTAATATAATGAGAAACATTACCTGGAAAGGATACTGTCCTACAACAGCTGGAAGTCCTCCGAGGATCCTCTGAGAGTTAGTCCAGTTCTCTTCAGCCTTTCTAATGGCCTCTCCTCTAGGAATACCAATATTTCTGATATAGCCATGGGCAGTGTGGACAACAGGTTCTACCACCTTAACATCAGCCAGAGACAAACTGGCCAAAGCCAAAATAAGAACCACGCATAACCTCATTATAGGATCTAAGATACGACAACTACTGTAATCAGAATGTAATAGAAATCGAATTTATAATACATCCGCTACATTGCTTCCAGAAATCACAAACAATGATATGATGCTATCAAAATTAATATTGATAAGTTGATTGATGTAGGTATCAGTGAATTATGAGGCTCTGCAGCAATTATTATTGGTACCTACAAAAGAAAATAGTTATTAAAATGTGTGACTTTTTACTATTTATTTTTTGGAACCAAACCCTTTCATTATCTTGTTAAAAATAAACATTTAGTTTTAAAGATAATACATTGATCATTAAATAACTCAATTATTTAAGCTTATGGTATGTAATATAATGTTAATTTGTGCCGAAGAGATCAATCCATGCATACGGGGTCATAAAAATATTGCAAAAGTTCGGGTAGGTCTACACGTAGCAGAATTATTGAATACAATGTCTGGGAAAACCCGCCAGATTATTATACAATTTTAATCTTTTGGAACAAATATTGATGTATGTGCATTATGTCAGCAATTTGTACACCTGTTTTGAAGCCCAATCTATCAGGCATCCAAACAGGTTGTTTCTAAGGACCTTTTGCTCAACGATTCTTAAATGCATACAGCGACAGTATTACCTAGTAGGCTTAAGACAACGATATTAATATTATTATTTTTAAATACAATTTTTATGTTTAACGATTTGGAACAATCCATGTAAAGTTTTTGCTTATTTCTTGCCGTGTCTAGTTAACTCACTAGAAAGTTCTCGTTTCTCCCCAAACAATGCAAGTTAGCATTGAAATGACAGCTCCAAAAAGTTTCGCGGAGTAAAGTGAGGTAATATAATATTCAGTGCGCTATAGGCCTTGGTTTGCTGTACTCTGTACTCCTGCAGTGCGCTTCTACAAACAATTTCAGTCTGTGCCTCGCACAGGGGACTGTCACTCAAGCGCTCGCGCGGAACAACCCAATGATATTACCCAACCACTAACCTCAGACCCCCGCACCCTGGTACTTCCGACCCTCTTTCACCTACCACGACAACCGCGGGAGACACAACACAGGTCAACCTACACTGGCCCGTCTGTTTAGACCAAAGTCAAAGTCTTTAGTTATGCTGACATTGTATTCAGATTCAATTCGCATACGCCCGTGTCAGTTCAGTTATCTTTAATTTTTGGTTAGAAATATTTACACAACAACAAAGGGGAGATTTGGCCTATCTTCCCACTTGACATTGGCAGAATTGCGAACTCATATATTCGCACAAGCCATAACAAAAAAAAAAAAAAAAAAAGGGGAGATATTTAGACGCAGCTCTTAAAAAATATGAAATAAAATATTGTTTTTTTTTTAATGTAAATCCTAACACATTCGGTTCACAACACAACGGTATACAAACGTTTTAGAACATCACCAGCCAGCACACTTTTTGTTTACACACAGCTCACAAATGATGTTATCATACCTGTATTTTGTAAAAATACTAACTCGATATCTGCAACTCTTTGATTTCAATCTGATAATCGAATAGACGCGATAAGATCTTAAAAAATACAGGTCATCATTATCAGCCACTCCAAAAGTCAAACGATTATTGCAAAACGTGCAGCACGCCTCAGAAATCCAGGTACGTTTCGTGTACCGAATAGAGATTCGATTAGAGCATGCGAACTCGAACCGGAGTAGTGGCGGGCTCAAACATTAATCGAATTTCGGTCTTCGGCGAGCGGACGATCAAGTGTGCGTTAGTTCACATTACCGAGCCACTCGAGTCTCACTCGATACTCGCTGGAGTGATCGATATGGTCTAGAGATGTCTGAATCGAGATTGCAGCATGTCAAGGGGCTGTCCGGAGATCAGTGTAATGTGACTCGATCGGCCGTTGAAGCATTTACTCCATTTTCAATACATCGTGGTCGGTTCGCATTTGAATGTCTCTCCAAGTCGCCATGTACGCCCTCTGTGCGGTATCTACATGACTTCACTATTTGATCGTCGGATGGATTCAATGGATTTAGGCTTGTTTGTGTTTTGCTCAGAATTTGTACGTCTAAAATTCAATCAATATGCAAACAAGGTGGCAATTTTACAATAAAATTAAAGAAACTTATATTATCAAAAGCAATCATTTTTTTAAACCTAGATATAAAATATAAATTTAGCTCTACTCTTAGCTGCTGTAGACAAAAATAAAGAGAATCATCTGAACTACGACCATAAAATATGAAATAAACGGTGAAGAATCAAAGTACCAATCGGACTGACAGATCTGATGAAAAATCCCGCTGAATAGCGCCGTCGTTGAACAAAAGGGCCTGATGAAAATTCGCACTGGTTTAATTATTTTTTTAGTTGCATCAGCCAAAAATTCATAGCCAACGTTAAAAAGACGTAAAAAGGGCGGAAAACGCCACTGGAAGTGTAAACGAAAAATAAACTTGAAATGTTAGGGTCTCTGTTGCTGTTGAGAATGCCTACAGCTGCTAAATATAAAAGTGAAACGAAAAAAAAACACATTAAGTGCGGGAAGTAGTAAATTGACGCCGTTTTTCGTGAAAAAGAAAATAGCTCTTTAATGTTTGGGAGCTAAATAGCATGGCAGTGAAGGACCTAGCATAGTGTGCTAATTTTATATTATATCAGTTGGTACTTAATAAAAGCATTAATTATATATTAACTGCTAACTGTTTAGTATCGTGTATCAGATATTCGTGCAACAGCGAGATGTAGCAAGTCAAAGTCTCAGATTTATCGTGAGTAGACAAGTTTGTCTAGGATCGAAACATCTTGTTCAAGGAATGAGATGACTATACGTATCAATTGGCTGGAAAGCTCTGATGGAATGATATTTCTTTATCTTATACCCGCGTTTTCGCATGCATCATTACCTACATATATAAACATTCCTCTTGAATCATTTAATCTTTTAAAAAGACTACTTAAATCCGTTTTGTAGTTTTAATGATCTAGGCATACATAAACACAGACGGGTAAAGCGACTTTGCTTTAAACTATGTAGTGATAGTGAAGTTATGTTTCTACAAATTTTGTGTTAATTTTACAGTAAAAAATAAACATGTCCTCTACAAACATATACGGACGTGCGTAGAACAAAATAAAGAGGGTGTTAAAAACTCCCATATTAACAAACCCAATGTTGGTCCCAACCTGGGTAGAGGGGTCGGAACGGAGATTTTGCATTAATGTGCACTTAACACCACTTTAGGAGAATTTTAAAACCTATTAATAGGATGGAAAGGTTGTCCATTAGACCGTTAAAATCTTTTACCTACAACTTGTGGTTTTATAAGGGTAAATAAATGCAATCACGTCATGTAAATGCGTGGTACAACCATGTTGGAGTTTTTCTTTGAGAGTGAATTTTGCTAAATCGTGTTCTGAAATACTTTTCAATGTTTGCGGTTCGAAGCGAGTTTTGCGTTGTGATCTGGAATTGAATTAAAATTTTATTTGAATGTTTGTCGTGTGTGAATATTGTTAAGTATTTAAGATTATTCATGTAATGGTGTTGCTTCATATAAAATTTAAGTATATAATAATAACGGCTAATGAACACCAATTAAACTTTACGTCTAAACTAATAAAAAAAAAACCTAGACGTTTGTCCGCAACACTCTTTCACAACAAAAATCATTTTAAAGTTTCCAGAAGTTACACCTCAACTAAATTATAAGATTTGTGGTCAGTGTTGGTTGCTGTATTTGTGGTGTTATTTACAATGGCGTGCATGCTTTAAACCAGCTGTTTTAAAGTTTTTATTATTGTTTATATTTTTTGACAATTTGGAAGCTTTCTGTTTACTAACAGCTGGGACCAGTTACCATGGCACCAAGCCGTGGCGCCAAAAATTTAACCATGTGCGCAGTGCGCAATGATAATACGCATGTGCAAACGAGATAACAAGATTGACAAAAGACATTTAGAAGTTTGCTGTCACAACGTTGTGAAAAGAAAATTTATTTTGGTGCTTCATATATTATCTATCTAGTGCAGTGGCTTATACTACAGTTACACGGCCCCAGTCTCCTCCGCAAGATGTGTTTTTTACCCCGGAATGCAGTGACGAGGAGGAGGCCGTGGAGCCACCACAGTCCTCTCAATCGCCCCCACCAGTGTCTGTCCTGCTGCCTGCCCCGCCGCCGGTCTCGCCGCCGGCCCCACCACCAACAGTGCTGGTGCAGCAGCAGCCGCCATCACAACCAAACATAACAAAATGTAATCTGTGTCCAGGGCGGCAGTTTAGAGGGCAACGTGGTCTCAAAATTCACATTGGTAAAGTACATAACAATTCAAATTATTTGAGCCCCGAAAGTGATACCCATACTTCCGATACTAGTCCTCCACCCCTTAGTATTACTTTTGCTAAACATATTAACAACCTCAACACTAATATCCGTGTAGTAAAGAGAATACCAAGGGGAGCGAGAATACAATTAGCTAAGGCATTATCACTGGCCCTAACTAATTACATTGACAATCACAACCAAAATCCACAGTCTTGGCAAAATATCCTCACTTTTGCTTACAGTCATCCCCATGCCCCCCCAGATAACAAAAAATCACTCACTTCAATTTTAAAATCTAATTGTGAACCTAATAATTCACGTTTACATTTAAATTGTGTCTCCCATGCCAAAAAAACGTCATCAAACCGCTATCGCATCGTAGAAAATAAGGTAATGGACGGTGATATCCGTAATGCTGCCAGAATTTTATTTTCTGATGATACGATAGCACCTAACTCTAATGAAACTGTTGATGCCTTGCGCGACAAACATCCGTCGGCTATACAGGCACCAGTACTACCAAATCCTCCTTCCTCATCTACTCCAGCATTGACGGTTAACGCGGAAGACGTGCTTAACACAATTATGTCCTTTCCGAACGGTTCTTCTGGAGGTATCGACGGAATCACTCCCTAACATTTAAAAGACCTTGTGAGCGCTTCAGCCGGTGATGCTGGCCACGCTCTTTTATGTGACCTTGCAAAATTTTTCAACTTTTTATTCGCAGAATCACTTTGTGACTCATTCAAACCATTCTTTTTTGGGGCTCGTCTTTGTGCTTTTAATAAAAAGAGTGGCGGTATACGACCCATAGCCGTTGGATGTACGTTTCGCAGATTAGCTTCAAAGCTTATCTGTCGGAAAATCTCATCTACACTAACACCATATTTTCAGCCAGTCCAAGTTGGTTTTGGTTAGGTGTTTAACAAGGAGATCCTCTTGGACCGGCGCTCTTCAGTCTAGGTATTCATCCCACCATCTCAAGCCTCTCTTCCAAATTAAACGTGTGGTACCTGGACGATGGCACCTAAGTGGGCAAAGCTGATACAGTTTTAAATGATCTTCAAAGTTTAATCAACAATTTCCAAAAAATAAATCTGACTTTAAATTTTGATAAATGTGAGTTACACCTGTCAAAAAAATTCAATAATCATGAACGTACTAACCTGATTGAAAGTTTTCAAAAAATAGCTCCAAATATACAAATTCTTGATTCCAAATCACTTTGCCTTCTAGGTGCCCCAATTTGCGAGGATAGTATCGGGCCCTTTTTAGAAAAGAAATTGAAGTTGCTTTCGGAAAATATTCACAGATTGGGTTATCTAAATTCACACATTGCATGCACCATACTTAAATCTTGCCTTTTTGTACCAAAATTTACTTACGCTTTAAGAGCTTGCCCAATCTGGAAACATTTAGATGTTTTACAAGACTTAGATACCACGCTAAAAACAGCATTAGAAAAAATTCTAAATTTGAACCTCGCAACGAACTCTTGGACACAAGCAACTTTACCTATTAGAACGGGTGGTATCGGCATTCGCAAAATTTCTAGTGTTGCACTTCCTGCCTTTCTGTCTTCTGTGCATGGCGTATCTCAACTTTGTTCATCTATTTTGAAATCATCGTCAGTTGAGATAAATTGTGCGGCAGAGGCAGTGAGAGAGTGGACATCTCTCTGTACCAATGTTGACATCCCTAAGGAACCATTCTGCCAAAAACTTTGGGATGCTCCATTGGTACAGAAGCAATTTAACTCTTTAAAACAAAATTTAATAGGTGACAACGATCGCGCAAGGCTTCAAGCAGTGTCTCAACACGAATCTGGTCAATGGCTACATGCCCTCCCTTCTGCCAACCTCGGTACACTTTTCGACAATGGCAGTTTCAGAATCGCTATCGGCTTGCGAATTGGAGCTGCTATTGTCGAACAACACAGTTGCACATGTGGTAGCGATGTCGATAGGACAGCCTCCACGGACTTTCATGCCTTCGCAGTGCAGGCAGATTCTCCCGCCACGGCTCGCTGAATGATATAGTGAGACGGGCACTTGCCACTGTCAACGTACCATCAGTTCTTGAACCGATTGGCATGGTCCGTGACGATGGTAAGCGCCCCGATGGCCTCACACTGATTCCCTGGGAGCGGGGAAAAGCTCTTGTATGGGACGCAACTTGCGTCGATACACTAGCTCCTTCTCGCCTCAGTGGAACAGTACAAGCGGCAGGAGCCGCGGCGGACGCAGCAGAAGAAGCCAAACGGCGAAAATATACATCATTATCGACTGATTATATTTTCGTACCGCTTGGCTTCGAAACTTTTGGTCCGTGGGGTAAAAGCACGAAATCTTTTATAAAAAAATTAAATAAAATGTTGATTGACATCACTAGAGACAAGAACGCTGGCTGGTTCCTTGCGCAAAGGATTTCTATAGCAATCCAGCGTGGGAATGCAGCCAGCGTTCTTGGCTCCATACCACATGTAGATTGTTTAAATTTAGTTTAGATGTAAATACTCTTTTTTAGTTCTATTAGTGTTAATATGTGTAAATATTGTTTCTTATTATTTTAAATAAAGTATACTAAACTAATTAAAAAAATTTAAATAGAAGTAGAAGTTTAATCAAAAGAATTGCAATTTTTCTTTCTTTTCAATTCATTATTCATCTTTACAGAATCACGGGTCTTACACCCGGTATTTTTAAGACATCAACGGCGCCATAGCCAACCCTCCCTGAGAGACCTTTTACAACACAATACTTATGATATTTAATTTATTATCGTTAAAAATACCGATGATTCTGAAAAAATGGTTATATAAGTAAGTGTAAAGAGTTAAAAATGTGAACCATTTACTTAAGCTAGCCTAGACTGTGTAGCTTTTCAATAAAACAACATTTTAAGCCCTAGGCAGACTTGTTAAAAGCGCGTGCCATTGTATCCGTCGGAAAGATTACCGCGCGACGTAAGCCGGGATTAACTCAAGTTTACACGACACTTTCATGTGCGCTAGGTGATGAATGTTTTACAGAGCTGAAATAATAAATTAATAGTGAAGTTAATGTTAATGGTCACATAATGAGGAATATATAAGTTCCTAATAGATTTTTGCGACTTTTTTTTCGTTATTACAAGATACAAAGTAGCTTAAAACACTTGCACCCGTACTATTTAAAATTACACTAAAAATCAAATTGATCTGTTTGTTTTGATTACGGTATGAAAGTCAAATAAATAAACAAACAAAAAGACTATGTCCGGTAGATTGGTAAAAAATCTTTCCATTAACAGTAAAAAAACATGATCTCTCACTAATTTTTACGACATATTTCTCGTAATTCCAATGAAGTATTTTAGGTTTGTTACACTTTCAATTGTACCTACTAATAAACTCCAAAAGTCTAATTTTACTAACACAAAAAAAAAACAGTAAACCGGACAAACCCGGATACAATTAACCACGACGCATTCTATACGTGTCGCGGCTGACGTTAATGCCACGGGACTAAATAACGTTGGAGCACCCTTGTTACTGCAATTACGCTCACTGCCCGGGTAAAATGCCTGCCGGATGAACCTAGCTGGGTAAAATACAGGATAACGATAGCTGTGTATTGTAACGGGATGCTTAAATGTTTAGATTCTAATCTAAATCTAAACATGGTACCCCATTGCAGATTGGCAAATTCTAATCCACCAAAACAATGTTGAATTTGACAATCATAGATATCCAAAATTTGGTCACTTATCTGATGATGTCATTATAGACTCATATTATTGATGGATTATTTTACTCAGTAAAAATCAGTAAAGTCTGCGAAATTCGGTGTCCTCTGGTGATAATTGGCTGCGACATAAAACGGTGATGAAAGCCGATTCGTGCATAAAGTAGAATTTAATCAACTTATTACATACTTAAATTGCCTAGCAAATAAGAGAAACGTAATTTTTATTCTATTTAAGTGCGTACAAAAATTAATATCAACTTCTTAAAATCTAAAAATTGGGTACTTTACAAATAGGTATGTTCATAGATACTTACTTAATTTACTCATATTCATGATAGTTTGCATGCTGTAATAATAAAAACAAATCATTCAGTTGGCAATAAACGGATCACTCCAGCTTTAGCCCTTAAAACGTCGACTCGTTTTAAAGTTTTCATCCGGATTTAGCGCGTGACAGGGTTAAAACATAGATGATACAACCTAGACATGTAACATATATATCATATCAACTATTTTACGTGTAATTAATTTAGTTTACTTTGTTGTTATTTCTTCTTCGTGTCATAAGTAATAATAGTGATTTTTGGCTAGGATCACGAAAGTTTTATATGTAGGTACAAAATAAAAATGATAAATCTCGACATCAGAGTTGGCCACTCTCATTCGATAAGAAGTAGAAGAAGCTTCTTACATTTAATTCTGAAACAAGGGACACTACTTCTGTATGTAAATCGTCTTAAAATACATTTTCATTCTCATAACGTATGAGTTTTTCTTGTGCGAACCAATCATCATTCAATTTTGTCAAGCGTTTATTGCGATACGAACCAATTACCTACCTACTATTAATATACATAATATATTATTAATTACCTTTATTGTATGTACCGTAAAGTTGTGGAACTCTTTGCCTGACTCCCAGTTCCTCTCGCTTTGAAGATCGCTGGATTATAGTGCGTGATAATCCAGCGATCTTCAAAGCGAGAGTGAATCGGTTCTTATCGGGTAAGCACGCTCCATCTTAGGCCATAACCTTTGCTTATCATCAGGCAAACTATGGTCAAGTGCAAACCGAATCTGGTTAAAAAAATGCATTCAGATGTACCTATTAGGTACGTGAATGTGTATGCCATATCATTTTAATTCTTTATTAAGTTGTCTATCAGATGTGTTGCCATAGGTTCAAAACATCAATCAAGCCGGCCGCCCTTCGTGACACTTCGATGCGATGATTTCTGAATTTGCGCGTTAAGTTTTTTATTTTGTCAGTGTTTGGGCGCAGGGAACGTGTTGGTAATTTGCTGGTGCGTGATTTATATTGTTATGCTTATTTTTTTAGCACTCGTTGCGTAAATAATATGTTTTTGTAGTTGTCCACCCATGCATGTAAAGGTTTTGTAGCTACGATAAAAAAAGCGTTAGCTATGTACACAATATGTATGAAAAAAAAATTGGGTTATTATTAGAAAATCTAATTTGAAAAATCAGTATAGGCATTATCATTTCCAATGTTGCCTTTTAACTCGCATAAAATCGTATAGATACACAAAAAGGCAACACTCATAATTATTTATACGGCGTGTTGTTAATGAGTCAATCAATTCGAACGTTAATTTCACCCTGAATTAACTCTTTCCCTGGAATAAACAACAATTGTTTCGCACGTAGGTAACCTGATAATATCCTCTACTGATTGCGATAATTTCAATTTTAATGCATTTTGTTATTGAAATAGTAAATCATGCGAAACTGTTTTAATGGCGATAACTACGTCATTATTATTTACTTATCTTATAACTGTATTTGTTTTGTTGATTTAATGTTATACAATGGAGATACGTGATCAATCATTATGATTGCCAAATATAATGCTTCCAATTTTGTTTTATTATTTAATTTTGCTTCATATTATAAAAATGGCTCGCTTTGCTGAATCGATTTATCAAGTACCTATATCTACTTAAGTTTTAGCGTAAAAGAAAATATTATAATGTAAATTATAAGTACACTACTTCGCTACAACTCAATGAATCCGGGCCTCAGAGATAAAAATATACTATGTTCTTTGAAAAAAAAAAGAACGTGCGTTGTTCATCTTATTATAATACCTTGCCACAGATAAAATAAACGCGTCCAATTTTCTTCAAGAAACAAAACAAGATAGTGCTTACTTAGAGAGAACCGAAGATAGCTAAATCTACCAATGATGCTTCCAACAATATAAAAGTCTAAAGCAAATTTCACCTAAAGAATATTCCCAACTACACCCTCTGTATAGACTGTGAGTGCCACTTGTCCAAGTCCCGACTCCACGGCAACTGAGTTAAATAGTTCGTTCAGAACTAGGTTGCAGTGTTGCTAGTGCCGTAAACAATTTACCCGACTCGGATAGACGGGAGAATGTATACAGGGTTATTGATAATTATCAAAGCAGATGAATAATATAATTCTTCTGCGCGAGTTTTTAAAAAAGGGTCAACATTTAATGGCGAGTCATCGCTGTTAGGATATCGTGACGGTATTAGATAGGAACCTACATGTGTTTGGACTCTTTTTTTTCCTTGGAATTGATTTTTGATACAAGATCCCTAGCTATTTGTTAGCGTGTAACAATATTTTCGTACAAACCTACCAAGCACAACTTACCTAGAAAATTCAAATTTTTTTTTACTTAGGAAAAGCGTATTGTTCTAGCGTAAAATTTATACGAGTATAAATTAAAAATACCTACTTGTTTTCTATAACAACACTAAACACACGTGGAGTAAAAAAAAAACAAGATTAACTTCGCCCATTCAACGCCGTAGCAGATTCACAAACTTCTTTATTTGTAATAGTCGTACGTCAACTTCCATATAACAAGTTGTAAAATCCTGTCAATGTACTACATTTACCCAAAGTCAGTTTTACCTTTAAATAGTTTTAAGTTATTCAATCTCTTTTCTATAAACCTCTGTATAACTGGGTGGACTCTACTGACCGACACGGTGGTTAGAGTATTGAGCTAGTTTGGGGACGTTACAACTATAACTGGCAAAGTCTTCGTCAGTTGCGGCAATTAGTGATACCTGAAATTTACATTAACACGTACTTTATATTATTTGAACTTATTGTTTAGTGTTGTTTAAGAGTTCAAGTATTAGATAGATAGATAGATAGATTAACTCTTTATTGTTGACACATATTAAAAAAGTACATAAAACAAATTGTATTTAAACTAGTGCCACAAGCGTCGGCCTTATCGCTGAAAGCGATCTCTTCCAGGCAATTAGTGCTAAGCATATCAAGCAAATTGCAAAAAAATAGTTATTGTATATGTATATTGTATAGCATTTATAAATGAACTATACCTATCTGCCAACGACGAGAGAATTTACAAATTTCTTAAAATTTGACAGATATAGGTAACAACTGTTACAACTCACGTAAAATAACGCATATCTTGCCGCTTTATTTTGCTCAAAATTATAAAAACACAGCTAATGTCAGTTCCGTACAATTAGCTTAAGATCCTCAGCATTCCTTACAATAATTCCCAATAAACGTAAGTCATGCCCTTTTGTCCTGTCCCTACTAAACGTCCCTATCTAGTAATGTGTCCCGATGTTTGCCGACAGGAGATCAGCGTGACCGATCTCTTGGCGCCCTTCGACAGGATGACATGGACTGAAGTACAGTGGAGAGGCTTAGACTAATAAAATGTTTAAGGGAGTTGAAAAAGAATTGATAGAAATGGTAGGATAAGTATTTTCAAAATATTGTGTACCTATATCTAATAAATAATATAACATAATATTTTCATAATAGTGCTTTCCTATTTTATTATCCACTTTAAAAAGTAGATATTATACCATAGGCAGAAGTAATGTGGAGATGCTAAGGTTAATAATATTCTAATAGAGAAAATTTGAGATCAAAATGATAACTTTTTGATGCAAGAAAGGCCAGCCAGGCCATCACCTTTTTTGTAGTCTTTTAAAAATACGTATAAAACAAAGCAAACTGATAATCTTCTACTACTCCACACCATTTCTATCCTAGAACGGAACCGTCTCCTCTGGCCAGTAATGCGTTGACCTAGGTCAGCCTCCTTGTACCATTACTCAATGAAAATTATACCAAACTAAGTGGTGTTTCTAATACAAGCAGTCAAGCGAGCAACCCATGCTTGGAATGTACTTACTTCGAGAATACGTGTATCGATTTTATATGTTCCCTCTTCGATTCGATTTATTGCGTGAAATTTTCGCTGATGCATTTTCTTTTGTTATGTTGGTACCTTCTTAGAGTAAGTTTTAAGGGGTTCTGAGACTTGAGATGCGCTTTGAATGGAATGTCATGAATCTTATCTGATATTATATGAGTTTTAGTACGTGTTGTCGCACGAAATAAGTTTTTTGTTGGAATGGAAAATATTTTTTGTTTGCCTAGAGATTTTTTACGATTGCAAGTTTACTACACCAAACAATAAACCTACAGAATAAGAATACCAGATTTTTATTAGTTAACAAACTTAAATAGAAAGTAGGTCGTATTTAGGAAAAAATGTCGTTGACATAGCGGCCTTTGGTGGCTTGAAAACTCTCCAAATGTGCGAAAGTGTGAGTTTTGACAACCAGAATTGGCAACTCTGAATTGCGGAGGAGTATTGTTCGCTTGCCCGCGAAACCCGCCCCTTCCGAGACGAAGGGACATCGTGATAGATTTTTGTCGGTAGTGGAGTCTCATTAGATGCATAAATTCATTTCTTACACAGAAATAAAGTTGGTAACTCTCATATTTACTTACTTTTAAGACAATATTAACGTCAAACTTTATAAATGTAATCATTAAGGATGAGAGCACAATAAAGACATGACGCCTCTTTTCATCACATCGCAACAGAGTAACACTATCTGTAAGTGAATATGACAAGGTGGTAATCCATCAATCATTCCCCCAACTATTCATGATTCATTAGGACAGGATCAGCTAAGTAAGCATGTGGTCTCCCGTGGCCAGATTACGAAGGGTTAGTGCATTGACGGAGAATAGAAATGGACTGTGCGTACCATTTTCTGAGCGTACAGTCCACACGGAGCACTTTCAGTATTTACAAATAGATTCAGTTTTCCGATAGTTCTAATGTCTACCGATAATCACAATACAAACGAAAATTTGAAAAGTTTGATTTTTCAATTTGAACGTAACTTATGTTTCTCAATTTGAAGTATGCCTGACGGTGTGCCAAGATAGCCCCGTTTGAGAAAATCAGTTTAATACCAGTATTGCATGTCAATACTAACAAAATATCGTTTTTTGTAGATATTTTTTTCTAAATTTTATATATTGCTGTTATAATAATTGATCTAAAACTCATTATAAATACTTTAAAACGTTCCTTAAACAAAGATGATAATAAAGTTTATTTGGTATATTTTTTTTACGAATCCAATTTGAAATGTCATCATTCCCCCTAATATGTATGTTGGCTATAAGTGATTTAATTTAATTTAATTTCAATTAATGTAATATTTATCAATATACCTGTACATGTTTATATATCATCTATATCTCTCTCATTGAGTGGTATTTTCTCATGACTGAGAGTTATCACTCACCCGCAGAATAAATTCGTATAAACCACGGATATTCACAATACATGTAAGCCATCAAGGCTACTCCTTTGCGGGACTATGTCAATAGTTACAAGGGTTGCGGTGGACTAACTTTGACGACCCCCGTTATCTTGGGCCGAATGTGTCTCAACTTCCTAATGTGGCTTTAATAGGAGCTCAACGATTCAATTGGATAAGGGCGTAAGTTTTAGTTATTGCACTTGTTTTATTAAGGATCGTTAATGTTTATGGTTTCTATTTCTTCATTCTTTTTTTATCTACTTCTTGATAGCTAGTTAATTATTGGACATATTGAGTTCCTTTTGGCTTTCTGTGATTATTTTTGAATCGCAAACAATTATGACGAAATAATGTTATCGTTTGTTAATCCACCGTGTGTTGTTTTGTGTGATAAATTTTATATCCGGTATAGTACTTAAATTTAAATAAATAAATTTTAAATTTGACTACATAATTTGACATAATTCGTTTTATTAAAACGAATTATTATTTTATTTCGTCGAGAGTAAACTGGTTTCTTCTAGGCAAACGCGCTAGATCGTAGACTATAACGTTGCTTACCATCAGGCAAGTTGTAGTCAAGCGTAAGCCTATATCATGTAAAAATAGCTTACATGGAACTAATATATAATACCTAAAGAGGGGGATGAAATGAAAATCCTTGATTAGGTAGGTACTACGTACATTAGATATTATTGACTTACATTAAAGTACTGGAAAATTTAAGACATTAGGTACGTATAAAAAATAAAATTTAAGTAACCTAAAATCTTGCTTGTTAATTCCAAGCAAAGAGCATTACTCGTATATCAGTTCATTCTTATGCAAAAACATTATAATATTTTCACACTCCACAGTTGTTCTTTTCCATGCAGGAATTAACAAACATAGTGAAATGCTTTTTAATACCGCACTCTGGCCATCTCACCAGATTATGTATGGAAGCTTTTAGTCCGCCATTCCTGAACTTTGTTTGAATAAAGTTACGCCTGTTTTTGCTCGCAGATTAAAGGCGACCTCCCGCTCGGACTTTTGCTGCGTTTTTGTGGTATGATTGCTTTAGTTCAAGTTTTGCATGATCGGATTTGTAACATATAAACTATCCGGCAATATTCGTGTAAAATGTGTGTGTATGTATTAGTTTATACCTTGTTTTATTGTAAGGAATTTTTAAAATTAATTTGTCAATAAACACAATACACTAGTTTTGAATTACTTAAAAATACGTCATAATGATATAAATTTCAGTAACGACGTACAGAAGTAATACAACGGCGATTTTTTGCACAATAGGTATAGCTATGAATAAATATTTTTATCACATAGCATCAAAGTACCGTATACGACATTGTCTAAAATACTGTTCTGTTTACGAGACACTTATAAAACTAGTATACAAAAGCCATTAATAAAGAAATGAAGTAACGCCTGCCAGACTCTAACATTAATAGCACAACATAATAAGTTACGCTTTCAGCATTAACAAAGTTCTCTCCCGCGTTTTTATCTCGAAACTTTTTATTTTTAATTACAGACATAAAAAGTCTCATCTTAGACTGAATTAACTTTTGACCCTAAAACACAGAGTCTGCGTTATTTTTACACTAACCAGGGGTTGTTTTTAGCAAGTTATGGCACCTATTCTACCAACCCTTCCCTTCATTCAATCAAAAAAGAAGATCAAGACAGGTAATTTGTTCTGCTACATCCATCAAATAGGGGCTCTGAGTAGGGGTTATCTTTACCCCATCTTTGCTACTCTTATTAAATGTTTCTGTCTTTTGGCAAAAGTTAGATAAATAGATATATTGGGAAGTAACAATGGAGACGATAGACAGAGATACAAACACAGGTTTATATAAGACAAAATATGTATTTAGAATATATAAGTCAGATAATAAAATAATCATAAAACTTGTCAACAGAATATTGTCTCAAAAATATTGATCAATTGCTCAGTACCTATTCACCATTAAAATAGGGTATATTAGTCATGAGAGGACGCATCAAAAACTTACCCATAGGAAATATGTTCGCCGTAGCCGAAATCGGCTTGGAAAGCATCATAATCATCATTTACCATTCATATCATAAGGTGCTTCATTCAATCAATACGTCGAGCCCAGCAAACTGCAGTTAAACTGCAACAAGCCAAATGTGGCTTCTACCAAATCTACATGTAAAGTGAAGACAAATGCTGTGGTTTCGCAATACGTCGAAACAGTGCAGGGTGGCATCGCTCACAGACCGCAGCCGCATCGGACAGTTTCGGTATGCGCTAGTATAGATGCCTAAATACCAAGTGCCAGATTTGGCACATTCATGTGTCCTAGTGTGGTAAACGTGGCATATAGTGTAGGTGGTTTGTGGTAAGAATGAATAAGGTTCAAAATAAGGTAAATAAGAAGGAAATATGAAAAATAACGTAATAAGGTTGCATTTGTATTGAAATTGACGTAGGAAAATTTGGTAGGAGCCGGTATGATATCAAAATACCACAGCTATGTACTTAAATGCCAGATTCGGCACATTCATATGCACCGGTGTGGCAAATGTGGCATAAGTAGCAAAAATGGACATAGGTATAATATGTGTGAAATATAATAAGAATATTTAATAGTTTTCACAAGAACAATCGACATAAGTTTTAAAGACATGTCGGCGTATGCTGGTATAGATACCAATAGTAAACTGTGTCAGATTTGGTAAAAGTATATGTCAAGTGTGGCAAACGTGTAGGTTTGATTTGTGGTAATAGCGAAATAGATTCTTGCAATCGAATGAAAATAGAAAATCTAAAAGTCTTGATGAGCTTGTTATAAGCTAAATATCACAATCGTGCCAGATTTGGTTAATTTTGTGGCAAATGTGGCATATAAATGAGTAGTGGTAAAAATTAATATCAATTTCATAGAATATACTTAAAGTAAAAAAAAAACTTCTATCAATCAATCAATATCAATCAATCTTTCAAATCAAATTTGAAATTCCTAAAAACACGGCATTATGATTCAATAATAATGTTTGAATTCTTTATACATATGTTTTTACGGAAATAGGCCTGTAAAGTTAGTTATTTAGCACAACAATTGTAATCGTAAGTAATAAATCCCCACTAAACCAGGTATTCAGGTTTAGTTAGGCACTACAATTAGAGCTATATTGTTAGTATCAGTTCCAATACTGTTACTATTATCTGACCACAAACGTTCATTATAATGTTATGTTACAATAATGTACCGTATATGGGACATTGGGTTTTGTTCGACTGTGACCTCATTACTACTGAATTACTGGACTACCTACTTAGGTGTTAAAGGTATTGCTTGACGTTTATTTACAATTGAATCGACCTTTCACAACACGTATCATCCACGGGTTTTTTAAATCAAGCAAAAAAAGTAAGCTTTATGTTTTGTACTTTAAATGTGAAATCTTTTTTTTTTCAAAGTTCAAACTTACAAAATCGATGTGTTCGATGTTTTAGTACTAGTCTTTGCATAACATCGTACTTTCTCTGTTTCGTGTAATAACACGAAGGCATCCACCATACAATAAGCTTTTAGTGTTTTTAATTACGTTAATAGTATGTGCACAAGTATTACGTATATATTTATTTCACTCTATACCTACATAATAATAATGTCTGTAATAGTTTCTAAATTTGTTTTATCATGTAATTTTTTGGTGTGCATTAAAGAAATATCTTATCTTACACGATTTTGTAGTTCACATAACCTACCTCTTAAAATTGAACCTGAACATAATTATTAATAAACTAGTGGACGCCCGCGGCTACACCTGCATTATTTTGGGATACAAAGTAGCCTACGACACTTCCAGGACCTAGATGAACTACCTACATACCAAAAATCATGAAGATCCGTTCAGCCGTTTTTGCGCGATGGGCGCTTAAGTAAACAGGCTAACAGAGACTCAGACAAAAATTCTATAAGTTGTTGGAACGTGTTCTGTTATCAATTATATGTATCTCCATTTTTTTAAATATCTTCAATGTTTAGACCTTCTACCTTCTGCAGCTTTATTATTGTATAGATATACATAGATATCTATCCGGCACAATAACACAGTGAAACCATTGTGCAGACTTCGAAAAAGTTTTTCGTATGCAAATTCTCTGGGAATTAACTTGCGGAACATTTTCGTAATAGGACGGTAAGTACGGTACTACGGTATACCGTACAGAAAACAAAGAGTTGTAGGCACGAAGCCAGTGCTAGCCAGATCCATCGCCATACATTAACTAGGTATAGTGGAACCAGGTTCAGGAGAAAGTTTTGTAAGGTATTTTAGTAAGTAGAAGTTTTTTTTTCAAGTTTTAGCATTGATTGGGTTTTAGTGGACAATTGCATCGTCGTGGGCAAACAGGTACCACTTCTATGGAAAACACATGTCATGGCCTTGAATTTTATGTTCCCAAAAGCATTCATTATCGTGTGCAATTAAGCACAGTAGTTACCATTGTTATTGTGATGACACCCAAATTTATATATCCTGCAGACCGAATGACATAAATGAAGCTATAGGTAAGCTTAATGACGATCTGGCCAGTATAGCCGAGTGGTCCGCTAACAACTGTCTGTTGCTGAATCCGCTGAAAACGAAATATATTATTTTTGGTAGTAAGCATCAGCTAGCAAGCCTGGCTCCAACACTAGACGTTATGTTGTTGGGTGAGCCGGTCGAGCGCGTGTACGAGGCCCGCAATCTTGGTCTCATTATGGACAGTGAGCTGCGGTTTGAGAAACATGTCACAAATTGTATGCGGGAGTGTTTCTACAGACTCAAGGTTTTGTACAGAATGAGACCATTCTTGTCTACGGCGCTTCGTATACAGCTTACCGAGTCATTAGTTTTGTCGAAACTCAATTATATGGATACGGTCATCCATCCGCGTCTCCTTGCCAAAACTAGGAAGGTGTTACAGAGGGTACAGAATGCATGTGCTCGTTACTGCTTCGATATACCACCTCGTGCCTATGTAACACCTTTCTTAAACAAGAACGCACTGTTAAAAACGATGCACCGTAGAAAGCTTCACCTAGCATGCCTTCTATTTGGAGTGGTCAAGCATGGCGAGCCTTCCTATCTGCACGCGAAGCTGAGCTGGAAGCCGGGCCGGCACTCGCACGGCGCCCGCGCATGCTCCGCGCCGCTTCTCACACAGAGACACGCCACTGCTGCCTTCAGAGGTAGCTTTCGTTATGCGGCCTCCAAATGTTGGAACAACATCCCGCCTCCGATAAGGAACCTGCGTACTTTGTATACCTTCAGACTAAAATTAAAGAAATTTATTTTTGAGCATCAAAAATGAGAAGCCCTTTTCAGAAATGACACCAGCGCAATTTAATACTCACGTTCAATTCTATATATTTACGATTCGTTTTGCAGTACCTACATAAGTTTTTGTCCATAGGTATATATTTTATTCTGTATATCAGTATTTTATATGTATTAGTGTAGCCCTAGCTCTTATGTAATATCTTTTTTTATTAATTTTATTTCATTTCTTCCACTACCAGTGTTCCTCTTTGTATACGTCCTTTGTTTGTTTGCCTGCCTTCTTGTACGTGCGTGACGTCACAGCCAGCCCCAACGGAAGACCAGCGCTGGTTGCTTCCATACAACCAGCATTATGCTGAGTTGGGGCTGTGTTGTGGCAGATTTTATGTTTGTTTTTTTATGATTTTACTCCTGTGTGTTTTTAAAATCTGTCACAATAAATGTTTTCTTTCTTCTTCTTTCTTCTTTGTTAAACAGAGTTTTATAAAGTATGCATAATATATATGTATTAAACATGTTTATTTATATATTACATATGATTACAGAAATTTCGCTAAACCACCAAGGCATACTTATAACGTGTCAAATCAGCGCTGCAGAGCAATCTGCAGAATTAACGCTGAGGTATGACCTTTTTTGACGCACGGGATACATCAATGTAACGTAATATCACCTTTCTATTCTATCTGTTGTCAATTTTTGTATGTATATTGTTGTGTCTTGTGTGTCGAAATAAATGCTTTGAATTTGAATATTGTAGTCTCCTCCACTAAATCACCATGCCAATGCCATTTAAGAAGACTTTAATACTTACCTTATCCTTTTTTTAATACGTAAATGCATTTCATCCACGTGAAAAAAACAGAATACATCTCACCCTAATCCCACTATACAGTAACTCGAGTCATTAGCGGACCTCCCCGATGCGTGACTCTTTATGGCCCGTGACTACATCCCACCCTTACACCCCTTCTATCCTAAACGAAGCCACGTGCGCGAATTAATCCCGATTTTTCGCCGACATAATCTAAAATAAAAAAAGTCGCCTGACCGTTATTTGCTTACAAACTGTTGTATAGTTAGACTCAGAAACTAAGTAACATAGATTTACATTATTTTTATATGTACCTAAACAAAATCTCGACTCTAAAAAACCAAAGGCATAGATTTTGTAGTTTAGTTTAGAAGGTTTCGGGAAAAACATTTTGGATAAAAATATATTATTAGATAAAACTTTGAAAAAATATATTATTAGATAATCTTTTGCCCTCGGGCTTGGGCATAAACAAGTCCGTTAACCCGGCTTAAGGGATAATAGGGCCACATTCTCTATTATCCACTTAAGCTATTCTCCTCTGGCGCGTTCATGTCGCGGGGGTGAGCATCACTTCTTTCAGTAGGCCGGAAGATGTTGGTGGCGAAGTTCAGAAGGGGGACCCAGTACCGTGGGGTATATCACGGCCCCCTGCCTAGGGTTACAGGTGAAGACCTTAACGGTGGTGAAGGCGAAGAGTTCAAAAACGAAATTCGGCAGAATCAGCGGATGAGGCGAGCCTAGTCATAAAGGCGTGGTTATTATGACCTGGGGTTGGAAGCAGCGGCTCCAGTACTTGCATAAGGACAAAACTACAGTAGTTTAAAGGGCTTATGTGAGACATTTGTGGGCGCAGCCGACTTAATCGGCACGACGGTCACAGTACTGCTATGATGGAAGGCAACGGGATACCACCATCATTATAGTTCCCTAGTAGTCAGCAAAATGAACAGTACAAGGAAGGATATGGCCCCGAGTCTCCGGCGTCCCTTAAATGGGACAGGGGTGCTAAGAATCCCCGGAGGAGGACTTAATAAAAGGAGAAAGATAAGAATAGCGACATGGAATGTTAGAGGAATGAAACAACCTGGAAAACTTCCTAACATAACAAAGGAGATGGAACGACTGCAACTGGACATTATAGGAGTTACAGATACAAAATGGCCTGGTCAAGATATACAACATACTGCCGAAGGAAAAGTCCTATATTACTCAGGCGGAAACCAGCATTTTGAACAATACGGAGTAGGGATTCTCATGGGTAAAGAAACATCCAACTCTGTGACAAACTTTTTGCCCTTGTCAAACCGCGCCATGCTTATTCAGTTTAGTGCATATCCAGTTAACATGAATTTAATAGTAGTTTATGCTCCCACTTCAGACAGTTCACTGGTTGAGGTGGAAGAATTTTATGGTCAAGTAGACACTCTTTTGAATTGCACTAAAAAACACGAAATTAATATAATTATGGGTGATCTAAACGCAAAAGTGGGGTCGACGGCAGTACCAGGAGTTACTGGTTTGTACGGTCTGGGTACGAGAAATGATAGAGGTGATCTTTTAGTAGAATTTTGTCAAGACAAGGAATTTACCATTACAAATACATTATTTAAGTTACACCCTCGGCGCTTGTACACTTGGACGTCACCAAAACACAAACCAGGTCACATTATACGGAATCAGATAGATTACATTATCGTCAATCAGCGGTTCCGAAACTCAATCAAAAACGCTGTTACATACCCGGGTGCCGACATTAAGTCAGATCACAATCCTGTAGTTGTGACTATGCAATGCCAATTGAAACGTACACAGAAAGGTCCGAAAAAGATTGCTATAGATACTAGGAAGATGAAGGAACATGCAACTAGAGCAGCAGTTTCTAATTCTATAAATCAGTGGGCGGAACAAGAGCTAAATCAGACAACGTCACCTCTGGAGTTGTGGTCAAGCTTGAAGCAAAAGGTTGGCGACATCTGCCATACTTTGTTGGTGCCAAATCAACAGGTGAAGAAACAACAATGGATGACAGATGAAATTCTGGATTTAATGGAAAAACGCAGAGCCTTTAAGACTACAAATTCCAGTAAATACAGCGAGTTGGACAAGCTTATACAACGGAAAATAATTCATGCTAGGGACAGTTTTTACAAGGACAAGTGTGATCGCATGGAACGTCTGCTTCATAATCATGACAGCTTGAATCTGCATAAGGAGGTTAAGGAGTTGGCGGGTCTGAATAAAAAGCCTAACTTCAATATACTGTGTGATGATCATGGCAATTTCCTCATTGATATGGATAGCAAAAAGCGTACATGGAGCATATACATAGAGCAAATGTTTGCAGATACTACAAGAAGTCTCAGTGGTTTATCCACGAGTGATACTGGACCACCCATTATATCATCAGAAGTGAAGCATGCATTAAGAGCAGCCAAAACGGGAAAGGCACTGGGGCCGGATAATATACCCGTCGAAGTTCTCAAGCTGTTGGAAGACGGATATGTAGATGCTCTTACACGTCTATTTAATGAGGTCTATAACTCGGGAACTCTCCCTGATGACTGGCTCAGATCTACGTTTATTACTCTACCGAAAAAGGCTCATGCCAAAAAGTGTTCGGAGTATCGTACGATAAGTCTGATGAGCCATGTACTCAAGGTATTCCTGGCTATCATCCACAACAGGATACGACCACAAAGTGATGACCAACTTGGGGAGAGTCAATTCGGTTTTCGTTCTGGTATGGGTACGCGTGAGGCACTATTTGCTTTGAATGTTTTGGTGCAGAAGTGCAGGGATATGCAGACTGACGTCATTCTTTGTTTCATCGATTATGAAAAAGCGTTTGATCGCGTTAAGCACGATATCCTGTTGCAACGCTTGATCGACGTAGGCTTAGATGGCAAGGACATCAGGATTATAAAAAATCTGTACTGGAACCAAAGAGCTACAATCCGCGTAGAGAATACAGAAACGGATTCCCTTGAGATTCGCCGTGGCGTTAGACAAGGATGTATCTTGTCACCCCTGTTGTTCAACTTGTACTCGGAAGCTATAATATCTGAATCGTTGGAGGGGCTAGAGGTTGGTGTCAAAGTAAACGGAAAGGTAGTTAATAATCTGCGGTACGCCGATGATACCGTACTCATAGCGTCATCCGAAGGAGACCTACAGAAATTACTGGACAGGGTACACGAGTGCAGTTTGAAAGCAGGGTTGAGCATGAACGTATCCAAGACTAAATTTCTGGTTGTATCGAGAAACCAAATGAATCCCAGAATCACCGTTGCAGGAGCAGATCTGGAACGGGTGCAGAAGTATAAATACCTCGGTGCTTGGGTCAATGAAGAATGGGATAGCGAACAGGAAATACGAACCCGGATTGGAATTGCCCAAGCCACCTTAAAAAGAATGGGTAAAGTCTTATGCAGTCGTCAATTGTCCATAAAGCTCAGAGTAAGACTACTCCAGTGTTATGTGTGGCCTGTAGTATTGTATGGTAGTGAAGCCTGGACTTTGAAAGCTAACACACAAAAATTTCTTGAAGCTTTCGAGATGTGGTGTTACCGTAGAATGCTACGCATTAGCTGGACACAGAAGGTTTCCAATGAACGAGTGCTCCGACGCGTCGGCAAGAGCCGCGAGCTTTTGCAGACCATCAAAAAGAGAAAAGTCGCCTATTTAGGACATGTCTTGCGACACGAGAAATATGACCTCCTCCAACTCATAATGATGGGCAAAATCGCAGGCAAAAGACGCGTTGGAAGAAGAAAGAAATCGTGGCTGAAAAATATACGAGAATGGACGAATATTGCCAGCGTAGAAGAACTTTTTCGCTTGGCACAAGATAGGGACAAGTTCGCTGAGCTGACGGCCAACCTCCATTAAGGAGAGGCACTGAAAGAAGAAGAAGATAAAACTTAAACACTATAAAACCTAAGCTGTTGGTTTCCTAGAGGGAATATCTTTGTGTAGATACCAAACATTTGAGATATTAACCATTAGTCTATCTTTCTTAGACTTTGAGGTCTTTCGTTCTATAGAACAGTTTGTATGGAAATAGCAACCAGGCGACGGCATGTTAATCTCGGTTTTTTACCGATAAATTCACTTTCTACTCTCTCTCTGTGGAAGGTCTGATTGTCGCAGAATTCAATTTTGTACGTGTATGTAGATTGTGGATGGAGGTGAGAATTCAATTAGACATGAGCTAATTGGTGGGGTTTGTTAGGATTGTGCGGACTGATTTGGGATTGGTTGGAGGCAATTTTTGTGGATTTTTTATAATCTGTGATCCTTTATGCTCAACGTACATTACATTTTCAATTAATACAATTTTCATTTATAATAAGAATAATGTTACAATTTTAAAATAAAATTTTAAACGTAAAAGAGAGATAACTATATTGCTACATAACAATATAACATGTATAACGGCAAGACGTTGGTATCCGGGATACAGATATTTCTCGTCCGGATGCCAACACACCGCGTGTAACTTTGTAATTAGATATAAATACATCTTTTCTTAGTTTTTAAGTATTGTATGAAACCAATAAAAATTTTTGAGTTAGAGTTTTAGTTTGAACTAATTAATATGAAAACCACACAAGTCTATTTTGATTAATGTTTTTATAATGTAACCAGGTTTTTACATAACAAAAACTTATGTAATATTTTCTAATATCACACATTATCATAAACATCTCCGGCACGGTAACCCTTTTAGTAATGAAAGCGGGAATGGACTGACCTTATGCTTTATTTGTGGTCGTTTTGACACCATAAATAGTAATTACATCCACAAAATAGCAGAAACATTCATTCCTAACCACGTTTCCCTATCAGTTTGTCCCGAAACATTGTCTATATTTCCGTCATTGCCGGATTTAAGGGCCCACCAAACGCGTTTACTACCAAACAATACATGCTTATAAAATTTGCATACCTCATTCGCACTCTTTGCGACCATTACCTTTCCATTTGGTAAATAATTTAGGAGCCCTCTAGGACTACGGGCAAATATTAAAAGTGATGGGTCCCCGAGGTTTAATATTGGACTCCCCTCGTATTAAATTTTCTGTCACGTGAAATTCCCAAATGCATACGCCAGATATTTTTTGCACATGTTCGTATTGGTGCTATTGTTTGTATATTCGACACAGAATGTCGTCGTGTCGGGAAGGGTAATCGGGATTTAGCGAAGCGATCCGAGGATAAAATTCAAAGAATTTGCACGTGATCACCTCTTTTGCAGCGCTTGTATTGAAAGTTACGGCGCCGTGTATCCGTGACTCGCTTTTTCTTTTGCCGATGGTATAAACAAGGATCATCAGAAAAGTTGAAGTGTTCTAAAAGAAGATGGTATGCTCCTATGCATTATCGTATTAATTATTTAAAAATGTTATTATTGTTCATATCATAATTTTATGTGTACCTAAATAATAGGTCTTTACCTATGAAATTGCCGTTTTTTTCTTACATTTTAATCTGTTTGTAACTTTTACGTACAGCTATATTTTTTCCAAATACAATTTTTATTGTATCAATTGGTGAATTATGTACCTTTTAGATAAAAAAAGTATTACTAGTGCATATTACTTATAGGGAAGTCATTGAAAACACTTCTTTCAATGTGTCGTCGGTTTCACTACTTTAACTAGGTATAATAATATTTTTATTATATACTCTGTTTTTGAGAAATTGATATACACAGTGCATAGTTTTTTTTCCATCTAACTATAGTTATCAATAATGCATCTAAATCTGTTTAGACATTTCCATACAAACATTAAAAAAAATTCATTTTTCTCAATTTCGTCATACAAATCGGCAATTTCATAGGTAAAGACCTATTAAATAAAATTAAATTAAAAATTAATAGCTAAAGTCGTAAGAGTATCTGACTATTCACTAGTAAGTAAACTTTTATTTACAGCATAATAACAAAATAAATTATATTTTTATTGCAACTCAATAATATGTGCATCTACATCAAATCAACCCAATCTAAAAGTCATACACATGCACGTAGGCACAATACTAACCAAGTTGTGCAGGGCGTTGAATAATCGAGCTCATTTTATATGCATCAAATTCTCTGAACAAAACTAATCTAGAGCCAGGGGGCAATAAAAATGTCCCACTTGCTTTGGTCGTGTTAAAAATGGATGAGAGCAAGGTAATCTCTGCTATTCTTATTATAAAATTTTGCATCTTAAATATTTCACATTTTTCAACGCTCTTCTTTGCCCCATGCGCGGGGAAGGTGCTATTATGTCAGGCGAAGTTTGGAATAAAGAGCCTCCATGTTGGACAGTTTTAGTCTTCATAAGTTATGAAACTCATTTCCTTTTTTTTGTTTGTGCAACCGCAAGCCATGTGTGTTGGGAATGCAAGAAAAAGGAGGATACGTTTTATAAGTAGGAGAGCAGGAAAAAATCTAGAAACTAATAATATAATAAAAACATACATAGTTATGTCCGGGGGTTCTTGTCTTTGTAGCCTCTACCACCGGTAGCTTGGGTCCTGCCACGTTGCCGGCGGCATCACTAGTTTTGATAAAATAAAATAGATAGAATAAAAAGTCGTATCATAAATTCATTCATAATATTATAAGAATGGGAGTTTTTCCATTCTTGGCACTCAAATAACAAAACTTACATTTGTTTAGGTCCAATTCGATATCACATAAAAAGTAGATAGATAGATAAATTCTTTATTAAAACACCACATACATAAAAAAACAATACAAAAACAACATAGAAAAAATAAAATGTGCGTTTTAATTGGCGGCCTTATCGCTAAGAGCGATCTCTTCCAGGCAACCAATCTGGCAGGGATATATTTTCAAAATAAGTAGGACGAGGTGTTTAAGATACATATTAAATGAAAAAAAAAAAGATCTAATAGTTTATACTACTTATAAACACAAACGAATACTACAATAATATTAATATACATACATACATAACAATACATACATATTAATACAAGAGACATAATAAAAACATATACAGCAATTTAAGTCAGAACCAAAGAAGATAAATACAATTTCTTAACATTGTTTTTGAAGACATCTAGTGACGGTGCTTTCCTAATATCTAGCGGCAAAGCGTTCCACAGTTTGACGGCGTGCACAGAGAAAGAACTACCATAGGAGACTTTCTTGTGTCTCGGAGTCGAGAGTGTGAGGTTCGCTGATGACCGCAAGTTGAGGGAGTGACAATCACGAGCGTAGCAAAAACGCTCTCTTAGGTAGCGCGGAGAGGAGGGATTAAAGAGTATATTATAGAGCAAAGAAAGTATATGAGCATTCCGACGAAGGCGAATGGGCAGCCACTTGAGCTTAACACGAAAGTGGGAAACGTGATCATATTTGCGTAAGCCAAATATGAATCTTATGCAGAAATTTTGAAGGCGCTCAAGCTTATCTAGCTGATCCTCCCGAAGATCTAGATAGCAGGCGTCAGCGTAGTCTAAAATAGGAAGAAGAAGAGATTGTGCAAGCGAAACTTTAGTGGCAGTGGGTAAGAAGTTACGAAGTCGCCTCATAGAAGCGCCAGATGCAAACATCCTACTGCTCACGTAAGTCAAATGAGTATCCCAACTGAGAGAGCGATCCATCATTATACCTAGATTTTTTACAGATTCGCTGTAGGGTATGGCAACACCATCAAAAACAACCTGTGGTAACACAGCCCAATCAAACCTTGAAATCATTCACGAACTGCCAATAATGATAACTTGTGTTTTCGATGGGTTCACTTTAAGGCCAAATGACTTACTCCACTCAGTTATATGAAACAAATCTGTATTTATAGTGTCAATGGCAGAGTCTAGGTTTTTCAGTTTTTCAGTAAAAGTACATTAGACGATAGAAAACAAATTGCGCGTATTTTTTTAGACTTCGCCAAAGCTTTCGACACGGTTTCCATTCCCATCCTTCTAGCCAACCTAGAAACACTAGGAATCAGAGGAGCCCCTCTAAAATGGTTTGAGAGTTATCTCACCGGAAGAACTCAACGAGTACGCATCGGAGATAGAATTAGCGAAGAATCTGCATTGTTTCTCATCTATATAAACCAGCTATGTGATATGAATTTGAAACAATGCAGAATCGTAACATATACAGATGACACAGTGTTGCTATTTCATGGTAAGAGCTGGGGTGAAATAGTAAGAATTACAAAACAGGGTCTGGCAACAGTCTCAAAATGGCTGAGTACCAACCTATTAACAGTCAACATCAAGAAAACGAAATATGCCCCTTTTACTATAAATGCAACAACTCAGCCTAAAACCCCACTCAAACTTTTGATACATAAACCAAATTGTGACAGAGGATGCGATTGCGAGGTACTGAAGCCAACATCTGAAATCAAATATTTAGGAGTGCATCGAGATAGTAATTTTAAAGTGGAAAACTCAAATTAGTAAAGTCTCAGTTTATATTAAGCTACTACGTCACATCGTTACTTACGAAAAAATAATTGGGATATATGTTGTGCTTTTGTTCAATCAGTACGTACTGACATATTGCATATCATATATTTTATATATATTGGGGATCCGCACACAAGACTTCTCTTTTACCATTGGAAATCTCCCAACGTGCACTCATAAAAGTCATAATTTTTAAACCTAAGCGCTTCCCCACAACAGAATTATACCAATTGTGCAAAATACTTACAGTTCGGCAATTATTTATGAAGTTTTTAATCAACAAGCAACATGGTCAAATTCCCAAAAGCCGTCAATTAGAGATCTCAACTAAGCAAAGAAAAGACCAAGTGCTAAAAATTATCAAAACAAGAACTAAATTTGGCGGACAATGTGAGAGAAGAAGTTGGACGAGGAGAAGGACCATTAGTCTACAATCGTCTGAGTAAAAAGGTGAATCTGAATATACTAAATGTCTTAAAATTTGAATCTGAAAAACCTATAATCAACCACTTGCTTACATTAAATTATAATTATAATTATACTGAAAAGCTCATAGAAATTGATAAAACTGACTGAATGTGTATGTACACATTCAGTCACATGTGTACACACTTTCATACACATACACACACTCATCATCCCCTACACTCATACTAGACACATACAAATAGTTTTACCTAACAGCCAAACTCATCAGAGTTTGCAATGCAGGTGATTCATCCATAAGGTATACATTCCGTTACTGTACTTAAACGTATAATATATTGTTATGTATATTTAACATAAATCGTACAATTATATTATAATTAATGTCCATTTGAATCTCATCGCTTTATAACTTATTTGCAAATTTATATTTATTAGGATATTCTTTTCCTACATCTGGCAATCAAAACCTGGTAAATTTTAAAAGAAGGCAGTTTGACCTTTTATTTTGAGTTTGTTTTGATTTTGATCTTCTTACAATTATTGGTTTTTGTTGTTTTAATGATTTATATGTAAATAGTGTAGGATTTCAGTGAGGAATGTAGCAGTAGCCTACGTAATACAGGCCCACTGAGGGACCTAGTACGTGGCACGGTCACAAACTCATGTACAAAACTGAAAATATAGCAAGTAAACATCTATGTAGATAATAAGAAAAATATTGTACGCACTATCTTTTGAATGTAATAAATGTTTTTTTTTACTTTTTTTTTATTCCTGGAACAATATCTATTACCATAATATCTAGCCAATTTTAATTTCGTAATTAAAGCGAGTATTATCCACAAGGTACTACTAGTTAATGTAAAATTTTATAAAACAGCATTCAGGCGCCAAATTTAGTAATTTTAGTTATGATAAGCTTTTACGACCATGACCTACGAAGCTAGCCCATTAATTTAATCTAGATCATAGACACGAGAGAATCATAAAGGACAGACCCTTGCTCTTCAATAGTTGAATCAATCTTATTGAAAAGGTTGTCATCACATCTAATATAATAAATCTTACAACAATAAGCGTTGATTTATCAAAATTAAATCTCTTTGTCGAGAGTAATCAAATTTATCGCTCATTTGAATCTCCAGTTCATTTGGGAGGGAGTCGACTTTTAAGTCTTCAATGTTTACATTCTCAGATGCAATTAAGGATAATTTAATTTTTATAATATCTTATCCTGATATTAGTTGAGGGGGTGGAAAAGCTGTCACCTAAAAATGTTACCTCCTCTATGTTCAAACCATGGCTACCTTTAATAACAGAATCCCTTGTAAAGAGACAAAAATATCTTGACATCCCCCGTCTTGGGCACGGCATTGTTTGTTTTTCGTATTTTTACAAAGCCCTGCAATAAAACGTTTGCATTTTACATTTTTGGGGGCCATAAATAAAAATGCTTACGTAAAATTGCATTTTAAGCATTTTTAAACGCGACCGGTACCTTTGGTCTGTATTTAATTTTGAAAGGGAGTAAAGGTTTCCAGTGGAATATTTTTATGACCAATATTATTTTTTATTGATATTATACTCTCACAGTCTTCTGAACAAATTTAATTTAATTAAAGATATATTATTGTATGTCTATCTAATAATGTTTGTCCATCTCAATAATTTTCAAATCTAATTAAGATATCAAGACGTATAAAATAGCGATCAAATAATAATTCGATGATAAGGATTTCAAGGCGAGAAATGTATATTAGTGAAAGTAACGAAGGTATAGGCGAGTGTGGCTCAGCGGTTCCAGTGTCTGCTTTTCATCCAGACGCACCCTGGTTCGAATCCGCCCTACACCAATGACTTGTATTTTCAAGTTATGTGTAGATTTGCACTCGCTTAGCGGTGAAGGAAAACATCGTGAGGAAACCGACATGTTTGAGGACCACAATATCCGAGGACATGCGTCTTCCGTGGAAGGACCTGGGCGCCCACCACGATGTATCTGCCCAAGAAAACTCCCCTAACGAATTAATTCTGCGGGGGAGTCACGACCCTCAGTCATGAGGAAATACGACTCAAAGAGAGAGAGAGAACGAAGGTACGTTATTTTAACTTTTGTGTAGTTTGTATAAGTAATTTGAAATTTAACTAGTAATTTCGCGTATGTTGCAACATTTTAACGATGGGTGTCATGACAACAGAAACCTGTAAACAACATATGCTAAATTAGACGTTGGTGAAAACCGTATTAGTTTCATATTGATAAGAATGTCTCACGAAACTTTTAATAATAAAATAATTACAAATTTGAATAAAAAAAGAATCTCTTATTCCAGAACGTTACGCTTGTTTACAGAAACCAGCAAAACATCTAAACAAGTTAGTAATAGCTTTGTTCTGTCATGTTAGTACTAAAATCTGGACATAAACAATAAATTAACTGAAACAAATTGCCGCTACCCATGTTCTGGGCCGGTCGAGTTGTAGATATAGGGGTTACACTGAAATTAAATTACGAGTTGACAAAATGAGTTACGCCCTTTTCTGTGGATTAACAAACAAAAACTGATGGCACGAGGGTCCAGATTTAATGTTGTTAGAGCCAAATGATTCTATTCTTTGACGAATGTACAGGATGTGAGTTGACAATGCTACAATTTAAAGTTAGTATTGTTCACGATCATTGGGTTGAAGTGGAGTTTTAGTGTCGATAGTTTGGATGTAATTTTGTTGACATCTATTTTCATTTCTGTCTACTTCATTTTTATTTATATTCAGAGTAGGTACAATAGCGCTTCAGAAAGTTACATTAGTTTTTTCTTTGAATTAATCTTTTGTAGTATAGCTGAACCAAGGTACCTAATAAATTCCTAAAGAGCATGGTCACACTAATCAAATTCTCTGATATTTTCTTTTAATCGTTTGTGTGGCTTTTTTTAAGATAAACTTTTTTCATAGGTGGATAATATATTATACAAAATAAAATAAGTAGGTAAATATTTATTATTATTATTATTTATTTATAATAAACACAAAATACTCGTGCAAATTCACTAAGACCTTTTATTCTATTTAGTTGTGCGAAGAATTCCTACCAACACCAAAGTCATCCTATCGTCGCATGCAGCTGACCACAGCAACCCTCCACGGACCAAATTAGCCACGGTTCTGAGCCAATTAATTAAAAAATCGCCATAACTGCGTAGAAGGGTTTTATTGTTATGTAAATTTGAGCAAACTTTGGCAGACGTAGCCGTGACTAATTGTAAATTCACATAATGCGCTTAGAACCGCAACCCACGGTATACAATAATATGTACTTCGGTATTATACATCTGTTTTTTAAAGTGCACAGTGCGGATCCATGAACACATCTGAAAGTTTTCGTGTATGTGTACCTGTGTGCGTGGGCGGGCACGCTGGTCATAGACCTCACTTTGGGAACACATTTTGGAAAAGACATATTACACCTGGCAAAATTGATGGACCAATCCGAAAGCTATGATTTATATAAGGAGACTCTGCGAGTGGGCGCGTTTTTCGTCATGTCTATTACTCTGAAAGGCTATATTATCCCCGTGATCAACCTCGTGGTGATCACGGTGCTGATAACACTTCTATGCCAGCATAACAGGAAAATAAACAACCGAATGCGTTCGATGCAGAGACTTTTATGTACTTTCGAAAGTTTTGGGGCAGCAATTTGGACAACAAGAGCTCACCGCCGCAGGACAACCTTTAAAGCACGGGCGCTGCCCTCTACCAACAGGCGTCATCGCTGCAGACGCGGGTGCACTCGCCGATGCAGATCCGCGATCGCCCGTTTTCTTACCTGGAGCAGCGCCCGTCTACCAAGCCAGCAGTGATCCAGTGTGTGAACAAGAAGCCGCACATGCCTCTCAGTGGGTAAAAATCCTATATAACTCGACTGCACCCCATTGTGGTCGGGTATCTTTCTGAAGATTTCCCCCTTGTCAACAAAAAAAAGGGGAAACGGACAATAAGAAAAGCCTGGTTGTCTATACATTATAATAAAGCTGAAGAGAATGTCTGAACATATAACATATTTAAAAAACATGTTTGGAGATATATAGGGCTCATAACAGAACATTTTTTGACTGTTTATCTGTGTCTCTGTTTTTTTTAAATGCCCATCACGCTGAAATTTATATATATTTTTGATCCCGAAATAACGCGCGCGAATCTACGGGCGTCTATAGTTATTAATAAGGAATGATTTTAGTACAGATTGCTTCTACGAGTGAATTGTACTTATTTGGACTGTATCGTAAAATGAGGTAGTACTGGCGTAATATAGTTAAATTAAATACCTAGGTAAGTAAAAAGCAATACCATTAAAACATATTTATCCAAACAAATCCTGTCACTATTCTTCTTCTCTTCTTCACTTTCAGAAATTAGATTTGTAAATACGTGTTAACCAACTAATTGAGTCCTTGTATTCTTCCCGTTCCCTCATCAATCATCATCCACATCTTCAGCCCTATCCATCCTCCACCGTGCAGTAATTATTTAATGTAGACGAAGTCCGCAGGCCGCGCCGTGAAATGAGACATTACATGCTCCAGCGATGCTAAAGTCCAGAGGGGTATTCTTGTTGTATAAATATTTTATGACTACTATTACATGCATGTGTAAGATTTATTACTTTTTCAATCATAGGCAGTAACATTATTTTCACATATTATAACACATTTTTTTTAGAACTTTATTTACAATAATAAAATATAAAAACAAGTGAAGGAAAACTAAACATACTACTTCTAACTACTACAAAAAGGGGCACTTAGAAAATCTTTAGAAAAGCCTAAAGATAATCTAAGTGCTCCAGCTCACTACCATAGGGCAGCGTGCCCAGCATGCTGGCCGCATTACCACGCTGGATGGCAATGCTGATACGTTGAGCCAGAAAAAGGCCAGCATTTTGGTCATGCGTCGCGTCAACCAAGCGCTCCGAGAGGTTTTGGAAAATAGTATGGGCTCCCGGACCCCACGGCCCCAAAGTCTCGACTCCAAAAGGCTCAAAGATGTAACCTCGGCCGAGGTTATTTGCGTCTCTTGTGATGCTCGGCAATTTTTTTCTTGATTTTCTAAAGATTTTCTATCTGCTCCCTTTTTTGTAGTTAGAAGTAGTATGTTTAGTTTTTTTACCTTGTTTATTTGTTCACAAATATATAATCTGTTGGGATATAAAAGGAATGCAGTGAAAATGATCCGAAATCTTTTTACTCAATATCTCACGAATCATTGTGATTCCACCTGTATTGTACATAGTAGGTACATATGTAAATTCACACAATAAATTATTATTTAAGCCTATATTTTTATCTATGTATTGTTAACTCTCTGTAATTAAGTTAATTACCTACATTTCTATGCAAAGAAACAGTTCCCAATAAATCATTTATTACCAGTATATATAATAATTTATTAAAAACTATTGACATCTGTAAATAACTAAAAACTGACTAAAAAGGAACATAAATAAATAAATGCGTCGAAACTGAAATATGTTTTAAAATATATCGAAACGTTTAGAATAGCCCCCTAACATTTGATGCTGCATTCTTTAGCCCCTTTGCGTAATGTCGGGGTTAGTTTTTAATGCATTTTAATAATTTAGATTTAAAGCACTGTGGTATAGTCATCGATCAATCTTTTGTTGTGGAAATTGGTTATAATAATTGGTAATTTAATTTATTTGCATCGTAATGAACTACTTTAAATGTGCTATTATTTGGTTTATTTACTTTAAAACGTCATGTTTCGTGAAAAAATCTTGCAAAGCTAAGAAGACTGGTAAACAATGTACCTGCGTTATATTAGGAGTTTACTTTTTATCATGGAATCCATAAGAATAAACACATTTGGTATAAGTAAAAAATTTTGAGTCATATAACCATGCATTACAGATTTTTTTAGTACCTGTAAGACTCTCAAATCTAATTTATTAAACTAAATTTATAGTCTAGTTTCAGTTAACCACTTAGTTACATAAAACACAATCGCACAGGCGACGTTGTGTTTAAGGTTAAAGCCCATCTTAACTGCAGTACAGCTGACTTTAAAACATCATTTACATAGTACAACACAAGATCCAACTACTAACTATACCAACATTTTGATAAATATCCCAAACTCCAGTCCCGGTTCAGATGCAATCTGGAATCTTATCTACGGACCGCTTCCTAGGACAAATCTACGTTAATTGATAGTTTAGAAATATGACTGAGCTAAAAACGATGGTTAACCGCGACCAACGCGATTGAGTTGGTGGGCAGGAGGGACTGTTCGGAATTCAAAAGGCCAGTTTTTCAAGTTAGAACAGCAAACCAGAAAGAACTGGTATCATTTCTAATATGATATAACTATTGTGTTCCAGCAACCAGGACAGTTGGAAAACCGGTTTGCTGTCCGGGATTAAAAAACTGGTTTCGCGTATTCCGGGCAGTAGCGAAAAACTGCAATCAAGCATTCATCTATTTTTGACAATCACCAGCAAGCTTTAAGGGAGTGGTGTGTGGGAGACATAGGAAATGTAGAAGCATTTTTGATGCAACATTTGTGGGGGGTTACAATTCTTTACTTTTATTCGTAGGAACAAACTAAGTACCTAGTTCTAACTTGTCAAGTTACTACTTACAATGCAGTGCTTGCGTACGGATATTCTTACACTTACAACATGGAAATTTTCATAATGCGCTTAGGAACTAAGACTGTTTGAGCAAATCTGTTAAGATAGATAGATGTGTGTATAGTTGCTAAGATTTGCATCGTCGTGTTTGTAGAACAACAATATATTCAAGAGTTCCAGTAAATCTAGACCAATTTCCAATATAATATGATACCTATAGCGCAAAAATATGATTTAGTCAGCATTAGTCGATGTCCAAAAGACTTGAATTATTTCATTGTGAAATTAGGTTGATTCTCAACTAATATACATAGTTTAAGTACCGTAGACTACGTATATTCAATTTTCCAATTTTGTTTACTTATAATGATAGGCTAAATGAAATCAACCTAATCATTCTATAAACAAATCGAAAGTATTACAAAATGAAACCACAGAAAACATGTAAAACTCATTACTTAAACACTGTAAACCCATCCAATATCAACACTTTTATAAAATCGCAAATGACCGTAGTTAACATTCACTCTACAATTAAGGAAACTTCGTTTTGACACGCACACAAACCTTGAAAAATGGAAGGTCATAACAATTTAACAGCCGTCATCAGGTTTTCATTAATATCGCGAGCAATTTCGTCGCGAACACGTGACATTAGCAATTCATACGAAATAACACATAACAATAGTAATCACGGGCTCCAGTAAAGGAAAAATTGGTTTGGGCGACAGGGAGGCGGTGCCAAGTACAGATTTCGTCGGCAATGTATCGTGAAATTAGTTTAGTGGCACTATATAATTACGGGCCCTTACTTTTTATTATGGACAATATAAATCAGAGACCCCTAGCTACATCTTATAGTTTCTGTAGCATCAACCAAACGTTTACGTACTTATTTTTACTCTTTCAGTTTACTTTGATTAAATGAATCCTGCTCAGGCAGCGTCTAGTCGTAATTAACGTTCATGGCAATGAACCAATCAGCGTGCATAATATGTCTCGCGTGATATTCATTAGTAACTAAAACTAGGTAACTAAAACATATGGATTTACATTTGACGAAACAATTTAATGCAGTGCATTGAAAATATATCACGATATAATTTTCTTTGCTATCGTTCCAAACACCATGTAAGTTTTGACTGTTTAAATCTTGTTCATTGTGTCGGTGATTGAACCAAAACCTAATCTAGATTTAGAGGTAACCTATCCCTAATATTTCTTATACGTTTTTTTATAATATACATATGTATATAATATTATGTTTTTTCTATAATATATGCATATTTTTTTAAATATTGCTTAAATATAATATCATCATAACTTTTTAAATATGTATCTCATGCCATCATCAAGAGTTCTCTATTAGGTATAATATCATTGATTTTATAGTCCCTACGTTGGAACGGGTCCTGAGGGTCCGGCCCCCATGTTATGACGAAAATGTCAACCCAGTGTGTTACTTGATGAATCGACACTATTTTATACTGACGTTTACTAAGGTCAGGGATAAACGATACAACGGACTGTTACACGTTTTTTAACGAGTTTGTTTTGTTTGGAGGTGGAAGGAGACTGATTGATTGCGAGTTTCCTTTGCTTGTACCTGTTTCTAACAAAATAAATTTCTGGTTGACTAGAAATAGACGCTTTTTCCAAATAAAATGCATTTTGGCATTTGCAAGGAAGAATAACATTAAAGTTATTGTTTATTATAATATAACGTATGTTAGGGGGTGTATCAGACCAGCGCTGGTTGCTATGCAGCCAGCATTATGCTGAGTTGGGGTTGTATTGTGGCAAATATGTATATGTATTTTATTTAAGTAGTTTTAAGTATAGGTTTATTTTTAAATTTATATATTTCTTGTTTGTACTGATTTCATTATTATTTGCTACAATAAATGTTTTTCTTTCTTTCTTTCTTTCTATCATGTTTGTTGTCAATTGTTATTAAAACCACACCAGACCAAAAGATAGTTAATTCGTAAAAATGTAAGTTTGTCTTCAGTATATACATATTATTCAGAAGAACCACTAACATTAACCACTTGTAACACATGTTTGCGCTTATTTTCGAAGTTACTAGGTATATATGTATTTACTCCATATTGGGGAATCCTATTGTACTTATTTTCTGGAAATCATAATAACTAAGGAATAAAATGAAACACTATATCAAAGATACATTTCATAAATTTATTATTATAAAATCTTACGCTACTTTTCGAATTTTTAACTTAATATAGTAACATGTGAAATTTACAGAGCCGTTACATAAAAATTACATTAGTATAGATATAAGTAATTATAGTTATTGCGCAAGACTTTCCCAGAGGGAGGGAAGTCCATAGTATTACCACTAAATACTTAATTAATTTATTACGATAATAAATGTCGAAGCTCAGATATTTCTTACAAATTCATATCTATACCAATTTAAGTATTTACATTTTCGAATGATATGAGAGGAGGTTTCAAAAGGTTTTTGGCTGGGTTGCAATATCAATGGAACCCTTTAAAGCATACAAAGCTTAAACTAATAATCAAAAAACATAAATCACTTTTCATTTATATCTCAAAAATAATAGTTAAACACGTTGAATAGCTTAATTTTCAATTATAAACCGTGTAAGAGTTGAATAAAAGTTGAAAACATATTCTTACTCCATTCCGTATAAATTGTTTCGTGTTTAAAGTTAATATATTTTAAAAATTGTATATCAATTGCAAACCAGCCATTTATTGCAAAAAATACGAAAGCCAACCCAAAGCACCTAAGTCTGCTATCATTTTCTAACCACTACAAAGCTGCAATAGCAATTTTAATTTTAAATGTATTTCAAATGATAAATAAAATGATTATCGAAATGTCTACATGAGCAAATCGTTACAATTACAAATATGAATTGCTTAACATTTAGAATCAATCCAAAAATTACATAATAATTTTAACCATAACTGAAATGAAAACAATTTTAAATAGATGATAGATAGATAGATAGATAGATAAATACTTTATTAAAACACCACAAACGAAACAACACACAAAAAAAAACATACAAATTAAAATCAGCGTCTTAATTGGCGGCCTTATCGCTAAGAGCGATCTCTTCCAGGCAACCAATCTGGCAGGGATATATTTTTCAAACGAAACGAGTAGGACGAGGTGTTTTAGATATTAAATAAAATAATGAAAAATAGAGCAAATGTTTATACTTCTTATATCTATATGATTGATCTTAAAAAAAAAATCAGTTTTTATTGTGTCTATGTGGAATAGATATAAATTAGTACATTAAAAACGGCAATGTTACATTTGTAATTCATTCTACAACTATAATGTGTAGAGCATTTAAAAGTTAAATAAATATTGGCAAGTGCTACAATTACAAAATGGCAGCGGAACTTTCTGTGGCAATTTCTGGATATATTTCTAGAAAAAATATATGTGTCACTAATCCTTAAACGTGTTTCTCAATAAAATTATCCGATAGCTGCTATTATAATAAATAATTTTCATCTTAAGAAAATGGCTGACCTAGTGATAAAAATGTTAATAAATATTATGTACATACTTAAGTACAATCATGATATGAACATTAGTAGGTACTAGGTATATGTGATACGTCATGATAATTTTAAGTCAGTTGGGAAAATTAAGGGCAGTGTTTACTGTTGATCACAACGTCATAATTATATACTTTATGTTGTAATTTGATCTAAGTTTACAAGAGTACAAGAATTAAATGTTTGAACAATATTTTTTGTATCGAAAAAATGTTATGACTAAGTTGAAACTTTAAAACACATGTCTTTGAAATAATTCAGTAAATTTTAGAGATAAAAATATATACCATGGTAAGTATAGGATTGACAAAATTATTTTAATATAAAGTGAGTTCATATGTCTGTTAAAAACCTTAACTTAAAACAAATTGTCATGAAGTCTTAGGTCTAAATATTAAATTTAGTCAATACGTCCAAATACTTATGCGAGTACGTCCTAAACGATCTTATATATCACAGGCTTAAAATATAAACATTACGTTTAGGGACGTGCACTCTAACGTACGCTTATAATAGGTACAGTCAAACAAAATTAGGTAACTATTTACACAAAATAGGGAGAAAATAATGAGGTGAACCCTCCCACAACCCTCGGAGATTCCGAATAACTGCGCAATGTAATGCGCCATCACCTAACTTTAATTTCAATGATACTACGACATGACTTGTCTTGATCCTTGAATTACAAAAATATCGAAGAGTTATTTCGAGCATGTCTCATTATGGTTGTGAAAAATATTATTGAAAAGATCTTTTGGGATCAAAGGTACCTAAACATTAAATCCATGTCATTAATTTTATAAGTTTTGCCAAAGCCATTAGGATCAAGGCAAGAATGATCAGTCGACTTAACTGTTACAATAAAATTTCAAAATGTTTTGCAAAGGAAAGCAAATCAAGAACACGAAATACATTCTATTCAGGCAAATATAAAACTAAATACCATTTGTATCTAACAATTATCTAAATACTCTTATCCAACGAAAGCGTAATTACAATATCCAAATGTCGTTTCACTAAACTTTTTACATTCCATTATGTACCAACAAGCAACGCACCACTCCATCCGTATAATTTAAAATTTTAAGAGTCCGTAAAAATTTGAAGTCCAATCGCCTTCTCATGGTATGGGAAAACACTGTTGCACTGCTAATGTATGTTTTGCACTACACTTTCAATTGTTTGTTATAAAAGCTAGGGGGTCACGATTAAGGTCACTATAGTCTTAAGAAGCACATAACTGTGTAGAGTCAATATCTGTGTCTTCTTCAGGAGAGTATGTTAAAGTACTTGAGGCTAGCCGACACGTACGGTATAGGTATGGCTCCGGCGTAATAGTTAACTGATTGAAACATGAGATAGGCGATTTTCATCAGCTATCACACGATCTCGTTGGGGTGCGTGTTTTGATTTGAGTCGTTTTGCCGCGCGCACTGCTGTAACAAAAATGGCATTAGCTTAATTATTTACACGAAATGAGTAATATTCTTTAAGAGATTCAGAAATGGAATTAATATACACGCTAAAGCACAATACATACCTCTTGCTTTCTCTCCCACGTTTTCATAGCAGATTTGTATTTTTCAAATTCATGGCACCAGTTTGAGTAAATTTTCTGATATTCGTTGCTTTTCTCCGGAGGTGAGCATCTGGAATAACAAATTATTAAATAAATCACAAAAGTTTTGCCAGCATCAACTGTTTTTTCTTAACCAATCGACTGGAATATGGTTAGGTTATTAGTTAGATTTCAGGCAATTAATAAAAAATACATAATACGTATGATTTCTAACCGAGTTCAAAAAAAGAAGGTTATCAAGTCTTCAGGATTTTTTTTTTAAATTATTATGTCGCAGATAGACAACCATACAGTTAAGAAACTGTTGGCACTACAATCACAGCGTTAAACAAAATGTATTGGGTCTTAAAACCAAATACTCTGCACAAGATAAAGACAATATTCACATAAAATCAAACCCACGTTTTGAATGCAAACGTATTTAAACCAACTCGCATTCAAATAACCTCACATATCTTACCTGTGAGTATCGACGGTGATATTGTAAGAGCAGAGCAGAGATCCTCCGAGCCAACAGTCGTATCTGCCAGCGTCTGCCTCGTTCACTGATATTATCAACAATCCATGCTCCGATGTCTCTATGTATTTCTCCGGTTTACTGTAAAGATAATATATTTTGTATTTTTAGTATTTCTATTTTATATTACCGCAAAATAACAAAGTACTTAGTATTTAGTTCTGGTAAGTTATTATTTCGTAAGCGTCAACCAGAAAAAAATCTACATTCGATACATATTTAGCTGCCTAGATCCGTGAAAACAATGCTCTGCTAGCCATCACGGATTGGAAGATAGTATTTTGAATCATACACAGAGCGCAATTACATTTTTATTTCAAAAATCAGAATGTAGATATAATGGGATAACATTATGTTTCCTAGTAGTAATTAATTAATTAAAAGTAATTTCCTAGTAGTTCATCTCATTATTTATTTTGATAAATTAAATATATTTTTTACAAAATAAAATGATCAAGACCTCTCCATCGCTCTACCAATGATCCAAATAGTGCATTGCGGTGGCAGGGTTCAGTGCTTTTACATTATTTTAGATTTTAACGAGTGTTGTCTAGTATAGGCTTTCAATGATTACATTTTTCAATATTAATGATGAGGTGAGAGGGATATGAGGAATTGAAAAAGGGTGAATCTGAGTCTGTGAGGGATTTTTGTAGTCATTAACAATAATTGCAATTTCTTTTAATGAGTACGTGTTAATCTATACAAACGTAACACAATCCGTAAGTAAGTATGGTCAAACGATGATTGCAATTTTATTACATTGATGTTTTTAGTGCTAAAAAGAAGTATTTGCAGTGGCTACCTCACAACTTTAATGCAACAATTTTTATTAACTTTTGTGAATTTGAAGTTAAGTTGAACAAATTGCTTATTTGGCTGACGCGACGCGTGACCAAATTGCTGGCCTTTTTCTGGCTCAACGTAGCAGCATTGCCATCCAGCGTGGTAATGCGGCCAGTATGCTGGGCACGGTGCTCTACGGTGGGTTGGCTAGAACACTTAGATTATCTTTAGGCTTTTCTAAAGATTTTCTAAGTGCCCCTTTTTATGTTGTAGTCAGAAGTAGTATATTTAGTTTTTCTTCTCTTGTTTTTACATAATATGTTTTATTATTGTAAATAAGGTCAACTTATTGTTTAGTTTAACAAAACAAAAAATAGTTGAAAAACAAGTAATAAAGCAGAGCCACTGCAGTTTATCTATGTTTAATTGTTTTTTAATTGCTACCAAAGTCTTAGTAACCCTTTCTAGTGGGTAAAAACAATTGTCAAAAGCACAGCCGAGAACAAAGGAAGAGACACGTTCTAAAGACATTACTGTGAGGCATAAAACAAAGCGTTAATTCGAAACTTCCCCTTGCATTTTAATTGTACCGACGGAAGAGAGATAACGAATGATTTGCCCGCCCTTTAATAAGGTCTAAAATGCACTGTGTCGATGCACTTTTGTAAAAAAAAAAACTGAAAAACCTACGCTTTATATTTCTTTTTCTCTATATTATTTTAGTAATATGAATTTTGACCAGCACGTGTTTTTAAATCCGCGACAATGTATTCTAAAGAAGAAGTTGCCCAAGCCGATGTGTTACATTGTGCTATATTTTTAGTAAATTATTATTATTTCAATATCGTTTTTTTGATAACTGTGCATAAATGTGCATAAATTACTGCTTAATTCAGTGTTATGGTGTTACGTTATTTTTCTTATGTCTTAAACATTTATTATAATGTTTATTTTAATATGATCTCAGATACCTACATATTTAATAGACAAAAAAGACATTTTAATATTTAAATAAAACAATTGGAAATTTAGATTTAAAATAAATCGATTTATTCAAAGTTTTTCAGTTATGTTTTCTGATTTTATCGTTGTTTAGCGTCAATAAAAGATCCCAGTGTATTACCACCCTAACAAAAGATTTGGCCACCCTTTAATTAAGGTTGTAGAATGCGTGTGTTTGAACGTATTCCGAATAACTTAGCTGTTTTATCTTCGTGCGATTGAAATTGGAGATTCGAGCAATTACGTTGTTTTGAAGTTTAGAGTTCATATACAGGGTTGAGCAAAATATTAGCAACTTTACAGAACAAGGCAAAACAGGATTCGTCACAATAAAAAAATCTTGTCTAAAAAAGTGTCTGTTTTAGCGACGCTACTAAAAATGGCAAAATAAAATATTATTTTATGCTTGTTCCGTTAGTCCTGTAAAACTGATGTTTTTCTGTGTATTTGTTCATAAACAGATTCTTAGTGTTCCACATGATTTGTGCCTATGCATACATTTGTATAAATATAACTTTAACTTTGGGCATAATACATTTTACTGTTTATTTTCATGACACATGCCTAGACATCCAGTCAGTTCTGGTCAAGAGCAAACCAATGATATCAAACATCATTAATATAATACATGTGTATTATATCCCTTATTAAGTACCCATGATACAAGCGTTAGCTTAGTTTCGGGCTAGATGGCGCTGTGTAAGTCCTGAAATATTTATTTAAAATACAAAACTTACTTGAAAGTGATAGGATGTCGTCCCTTCTCCCTCGAGTAGTGATACCACGTGACCGCCCTAGGTGCTAGCACTTCAGGCATCTTCACGAAGCTGCCGAGATGCAGGCTCTGACCCCAGGTCGCAGACACACTCTTACGGGATATTGAGGAGTCGCAGATATCAGCCGTCTCGTTGGCCACGTCTTGGATTAGTCTGGAAAGGAGAAGATGAGTTTTCGTTCAAATGTTATTGCATAGAGGGAAAATATATGCAAAACAAGAGCCAACCACACAATTTCTAAAAAATGTGTAGTAAAAGATACGTTAATACTATTGTTGATCTACTTGATCATACAATTTTCGCTTTGTAACTTGAAAGAATAACATCGTAGTATGAAAGTGAAGTGTACACTCGTAGCGTCTACGTACGTAGATGGCCTACGTAGGCGCAGCTTATATTGTATTCGTATTATAGAAAGGTATTCTAGAAAGCTCCGCAAGAGATTTAATTTTGAAATGGCTCTTATAGATTGTTTTTGCCATAAAATTTAAATTTATTAACATGGTCATTTATCTAGGCCTTGGTACGTAATTAGAGCTTTCGAAACTGTTATACTGTTTAGAAAAATTAGGCCGTGCTAAGGTTTGCGTGCATATTTGAATAATGAATGACATAAAACGGAGTTCAAATACTTCAGGTTTGTAGTCTTCTGAACAACTTTTAACATCTGTACTTAACCTAACATAATGTATACTCCATTATTGTTATAGATAAAGTTTCAATTCTTCAAACAAATTTAATCATATTCAAAAAAATATACTCACCCAGGCATATACTCCCGACAAACGCCAGCATCCCTATCCCAGCCACAGTACGGGTCCCGCGCGCACCTCACGCAGGCGTCGTATCGTCTCGCACACAGCGCCAGCCGCAGTTGCAGCACGCGCCGGTCCGACGCCGCGTACAGGGAGCCGTGGATCCTTGATATAGCCATCGCCTGGGGAAATGTAATGAGTAATTAATCTGTATTTTTAACTTTTATTATTGAATTGTTTAATGGAATTCGAAATAATCAACTAGCGGAAGACTAAACTTTGGCCCAAATGATCAGGAACTGCGCAAGTCAAAAGATTTACCTTTTTAAAAGTACTTGTATTCGTTTTATAAAACGTTTTACTGGAAACTTTACGCTTATTGATTAGTTTGGATAATTTGATAAGAATTTGTTGTTTTTTATAAGTTTAATGAGTTATTTTAATACTCTTAACATTGTTATGAAAATAAAGAACTCGTTACTAATTCAAGCACCCGTGCTTGAATTTGATAATAAAAGTTGATTTGATAATCACACCTTTATATAATCATCATCATCAGCCCCTTTTCGTCGACTGATGAGCATAGGCCTTTCTAGTACGAGTACGCCACTTGTCCCAACCCTATTTGATATATACTTTATGTTATTTTTAGTAAGATACAAAATCGTAAATAGGATTATCATATTATACCTGAATAGGTTCTCCCGGTGTTACATCGAAAATGTCGAGTAGAGCTGACTGGCTGTCTCCGTTGCGGGTCCACTGCACTATCTTGTGAATCTTGCCTTCATCTGAAACAATACACATATTGGATTAGTACACACACTCTCTCGAGTTTTATTTAGATGATTTGGCATGAAAATAGATTACTGGAATATTGAATAAACTATAATATCTCGGCTTTATGTGTAATTATCACCTCTGGGCACTGCGGGCAATAAAAAACACACACAAATAACTCACTTGGAAAAAATAAGTAAAGAGAAATAAAAAATACTGCACTATTTTGTATTTCCTGGAGTAGTTATTTTAAATTAATTTCTTAAACAATTAACAAGCTAGTTCATTACTCGTAAGAGAATTTGGAGATCACAGAGCACACTTACTAATAATTATCTGTACACAAGATATTCAACATGTTTGTATTACCTATACATACATACATTCAGTAAATTCCGACAGTTCATTGCGTTCCCGGATCAATTAGGTATGCCTTGAGGGGGAACCTATCCTACTTACGTTTAGCATAGATTTACTTAATTGTAGAGTGACGTTACGATATAAATGCTACCTATATCTCACAAGCGTTTGCTTAGAATGGGGATAGATGGTGCGGTGCACAATTTACTAACATATTTATTAATTAATTATTTATCTTGTACTATTGACAACTTTTATATGACTAACAGGCTCACGGTTGTCAAACAGCTCGCTTGATGTTAAGTAGCGTTGCAATCTACATACAATCTAGGTTGTTGCAAAATAAAGGTTAAAAAAACAAGCACTCATAATCTTCTTCTTCATATTGAATGAGAGTGGCCAACTCTGGTGTCGTGAGTTTTCATACCGCCCTTAGGGCCTCGGATAAGCACTCATTATGATAAAAATGTGTGTGAGAAAAAAATTATTACAATAAATCGGCAGTTTTCATCCGATAAAAAGTTTAAATTTCATACTCTTTATCTTTGAACCAGGAACCAAGAGCTATCTATAAATTTATGGTCTCTACAAAGCCTCTCTATAGGTATTAATAATTTAATTGGGTGCTAATGATTCCTTAATTCGCGTAATTACATGAAGAACGTATCAGAATATTAGCTCAAATTCAAGTTGCTATATGTTGATTATTATGCCATGTGTATATGTTATTCTCTATATATATTTCTCATGAGCAATGTAGAAATGTTTAATTGATCTTTTATAAAATCTTTTGAGACTTAAGGGCTGACTTGAGCTACAAGTTGTTTAGTTGACTCTTAACTTCCTTAACAACACTGTGATTGAAGTTGGACCATATATTATGTAAAAAGAAACTTCAAGAACTAAGTTTCAGGACAAAACTATGAATAGATAAATTCAATATACTTACTCATAAGTGCCTAAAACTGTTGAATTCTATGTATAAAAACAGACTTAAAGCCAGCTTTTTTTACCCGAAAACATATACTAATTATAAATTGATGACTTACTTAACTTGCATCGAAATTTCACAAACACGATGAAACTAATATACAAACAATCATAACCATACAACGTCTATAAATCCGACAAATCAATACAACAACATACAGCCTTGTCCACACGCATATATAAACACAACTACAGGCCCTGTTCCTTACAAAACGGACCCGGTACCGAATTAATATTCGACCCACGGATCTTAATAGCTAATTGGATTTCAGGCATGTACCAAAATTACCGAATCTAGTTAGGTATAACGCGTACGTGACACACGGCTCTAAAGCTGCGGTATGGAGGTATGACACAAATTTTGACAGGCAAAGTTATCGTTAAACAAAAATAAAAATCAAATTGTTTTGTTTTAAAAAAATAGTTTAATAAATATTTTGTTCCAATACAAAACCAATGTTTAATTGGCTCTAAAAAGGGACATGTTTATAATGCTAATTAAATATCATACATAGAACTGTATATGCTGTACCTATATAAAAGCATTTTTTTAAAAAGAAGCCACAAAAAACGGTTTATTTTTTTGGCTCAATGCTTATGCAAGTTTTTGGCCACCCATTCAAGGACTGATCACGTTGACATTTGTAAAGCAGTTATTAAACTACTAACAGAGACATTCACTATCACACTACTCTAAAGTTATGTAAATCTCTAATGCACACAATGTCTTATGCAAATGTATGTCACATGTTGCCTTCATCACATAGTACCTTCTATAAGAGTTGACACAGAGATGCCGCTTGCCATGAATCCTTTGTGACGTCATTTTCTTGCCTACTGTAGGTAGGTATTAGGTACTACAAAAACTTACATAAATTGAAGTTACAGATGAATGTTTTTCTTTAAATAATGAAATGGTGGTTTTTAATTGTTTGAGCTTATTTGACAAAGAAAAGTAATGCAGTAAGTTATATTTTTATGCAGGTTAGATTCTCGCATGCAACTTGCCTGATGTTAAACATCAATTTATATTACAATCTAGGGCGCTTGCCAATAAGACACCGATAAAATCTTGAATACTGCACCCAAAAACACCTTGAGTATTAAGTTTTTAACAGAGACATTTTGGAGGCTAAATTAACTGTGAATAAATCACAAAGAAAATGTATTCAAAGATATAACGAGTAAAATATATAAACATTACATCCGATTACCTTTAGCACCCACAAGTTCCTGTCATGCTATGATACGATTTATGTTCAAACTTTTGTTATTAATTAATTGGATAAATCTTTTAAGCTTATTAGGAAAGTCTAATAAAACGGAAGCTTATTCCCCACACCCAGAGCTTTGATGTGGTAGCCCCTAATATATAGCATTGGTTATAACATAAGGTGAGATTATATGCCTCCAATGATATAATATGAACGGTAGATTGGTATCGTAAATGATAGAAGCAAAGAAGCTTTTATGTGTTGATTTAAATTTAGTACCTAATTGACATTTCAGTTTCAATAAAAGTATCATCATAGTGTCTAAGATATTTAAAAAATATCTTATTTATAAATTTGACTCAAGCAATTAGTAGTTAAAGCGAGTGTGGCTCAGCGGTTCCAGTGTCTGCTTTTCACCCAGACGCACCCTGGTTCGAATCCGCCCTACACCAATGACTTGTATTTTCAAGTTATGTGTGGATTTGCACTCGCTTAACGGTGAAGGAAAACATCGTGAGGAAACCGACATGTTTGAGGAACACAATATCCGAGGACATGCGTCTTCCGTGGAAGGACCTGGGCGCCCACCACGATGTTTCTGCCCAAGACAACTCCCCTAATGAATTAATTCTGCGGGGAGTCACGACCCTCAGTCATGAGGAAATACGACTCGAAGAGAGAGAATTAGTAGTTAAGTAAGTCTTTTTTGTTTGAGAGGCCAAATATAGTGTCGGGCAAATTAAAAACGATCTGAGGGCCTCTGACGTGTCTTAACAACTGTCGTTCTATTACTGACAGTTGGTTATTATTTAGATCAATATTTAAATCCTAAAACACAAACGAAGCCACCATAAATAAAAAAATGGATATTAATTACAATGGAAAGCAGAACACAGTTCAAAAATCCTAGCGTCATTTATAAACATAACTTCAAAGTCTCAGAAGGTATAATAACTAAAAATAAATCACAATAAGGCATTTCTATGTGAATTGATTTCGTTAGCAAAACAGCTACAAATCATTAATTATATGAAGTCCTTTGTTTGTACCGAACTCTGTCGTTCGAAGATCGGACAGTATTTAGGCTCGTAATAAACTTCGTTTGTGACAGATTCGTAAATATGTTTTTGTAATTTTCAGATTGAAACGATACAATTAATTTACTTCATGGTTGATTAGATACAAGTATGAGCGAATTGGCGTACTACCAAAACATAATAAAAAAGATGTTCTTGGTTTGTTATTTAATTTCTGTGTTATTTTGTAATACTAGTGGGTGCTCGCGGTTTCACCTCTTTAAAAGTCGCACTTCCGAAAATCGTTTCTTAGCTGCCCACGTCATAAACATCTACCTGAATGCCAAATTTCAGCCCGATCTGTCCAGTGGTTGGGGCTGTGCGTTGATAGATCACTATGTTAGTCATTCGGTCACCTTTGAGTTTTAATATTTAGGTTTCGTGTAGTGGTGTATTTGTGTTATAGTTTTGCAGATTTAAATTTCATCCACACATTATTTCCTGAGCACTGAATATGAAATATCTCATCTACAATTCTAAGTTGCTATGTGATATTCATAATCAAACACTTTGGGCTTAGTTATTTAAATATGAGCGTTATCTAACATTTTTTTAGAGATATACTTTTTGTTAAATTTTATAAAACCTCTTTGTGGGTCCATAAAGTAATTTTTTTCAAATAACAATGTTTTGTTACACTTTTTTTTCTTCTTATTGAATAAAACTAGTCTGGTGTTAAGTGTTTTATAAATCTGACCTACGGGCCTCTGACATCACTTAACGATTGCTGTACTATTACACTAAAACAAAACATTACAAACAATAAAAACTTCAAATATCGGAATTTGAAACACTTCGCTAAATTATTACCGAGAAACAAACGATACGTGACTTTAAGGCAACATAATGTATTAGTGTTCAAATGATACTCGCTTATTTCAATTATACTAAAACAAAACACTACCACATTTGAACTATCCAATCTCAAGTCAAATTTTGATATTTGCATGCATTTTCATCACACTAAAACAAAAAACTACCGCGCAGTCTTCTAAACTTAAACTCCAAACACATCGATCGTGATTTGAAATACCACGTTAAATTACTATCGAGAACCGTTCGATGCAGGGCGTTCAGGGAACATAATTACGGGCACTTGTTTGCGTCAATCACGGCTATAGTGACGGGGACTAATAGTCGCGGCGCGGGCGTTCAACATCTCACACGGTTAGATTTGCTGGCTGATTTGGTGTGCTGCGTGCTGATTGGTTTGGCGTTGCATTGAATTCATCATAATTTATCCGTAAACAGATTTTACAAATGTTCACTGCGTGATGGTATTAGTATTCAAAAAAACAAAGTTAAGAACCACGGTCGTGATAATCTAGAAAGAAAGGAGCTGTTCGTAAATGACTACTAAAAACGTGTGATCAGGATCAATCACCAAAAAAAGTTCGGATGGAAGCAACCGCATGGTAATTCAGAGAACCGTAGAGCTGGTCGTAGTAAGTGCTACAGCTGTAGACGTCGCTACGAATACGTTCGTAGCTGTTCTACGATCTAAACACGCATACCTACATTTCAAACTATACTTTTGTGTCTTTTTCTACATACATAGCATACATAGCATATTTTTTGTGGATAAATCATTGCAATGAGAAACCAGCCTTACAATATTACGTGAAGGGGCACCCTCTTAATCTAGCTCCGCAAATTAGCTCCAGTCAATCAGGTATGGTAGTTAATTAACTGATCATATTATACCTACATTTAGATATTTTCTAATTTAGTGGGGGCGATTTGTATCATTACGAGGATACGAGAAGATTTATCGACTATCACGCAAACCATTGGATGTGCGTATTTTTGTGACTGAGAAATATCATAAAATACTATATTCAAATTTCTGATTGTGATTACTATTAATAATAAATTAAAAACTGAAAATTTAGTGGAGCTAATATCTTAAAAGTACCTAAATAAATGACAAATTTTAGGTATTTATTATATTTTTATACAATCATTTCAGAGACAAATTCTCTTGAAACTCATTGAATCGTATTAGCCAAATATCATACTGTTATAAAGGTAAATTATTTCTTAATTATGCAAAAAAGATTTTAATTTATTCCACGAATTCTACACTTACAAGCTTTTTGCGAATTCCTTTAGAATCCAGATGTTGTTAGTTTTGAAGTACTAAAGACAGACTTATAATTTTATACGTAAACTTCTATTACAATGCCTATACAATATACAACCCTAAGTACACTCAAGTACATAACACATTCGTAAGCAAGTCGATGTAAGGATCACATCACTGGTTTGTTCCCCGTTTTGACACGAGTCTTGATACCATAATAGCGACACGGGAAAGCGTTCAGAAACTTACATGTAAACGTACTTGTGTATACAGGCTGGTTTTGTTTTACAAGGACATTAGGATAATCAGTTAAGAAAAAAACTTTTATACTATACGGCCTATACATATGTATATAGGTACAGGAAAAGAAAATTTATATTCATTTGATTAATTTTATGCGTTACCTCAAGCCACAGAACATTATATATTTATTTAATTATGGATATATTATGAATACTTAAATAACATTTAGCAAAAAAGTATACTTACTAAACCAGAAATCAATATTTTTTTTATAAAAATACTAAAGAATCAATCATTATTTATATAGTTTAACAATTTGAGAATACTAACACTTTTTTTTATATATCGCTACTACCCTACGTGTGAGATTAACAAATAAAACTTCACTGTCATTTTCTTGTTATCGTTATAATAAATCAGCCTGTATAACTTCTACTTACACCTTACATGGTACAAATATGTACAAAATTCCTCTTAATTCTGTTCACAGTGCCTTGTTCCGCATTTTAAGCCCTGACAAGTGACATGGTGGTATTGAAAATTTGCAAAACTTCGCCGTGTTCTGTTCGTGATGGAAAAGTTTGGTTAAAAGTAAGCTGACACCTTGTACAAGATTGTTTTTGATGCGAGTGGTTGGTGATGTAGGTGTTTGATCTTGTTTTATATGTTAGAGATTATTTTGCTTACATATGTATTGACTTGTTAAGTGATCGTGATGTTTTTTTAAAGTAATGACGTGAAGTGATCAACTCGCGTGTTTAAAATTTACGAATCACCATATGAGCCTTAGTTTAGTGACTATTGTATTTTTTTATACAACAGCAGTTAATGTACAATATATAATATAGTATAATTTGAAGATCATACATTTAATAAATTGTTAATAAAATTAAAAATAAATGCTACATTATTATCTAAAATGAATTCAGACTTTACAAGTTATTTTTTTTTAATTGTACCTTCATGTTAATTAAGATGAAAATTTTTAAACATTTACAAACATGTACATTACTAATTTCAAGCTAGGGTCAAGCTTTTCCAACAATAAGCTTAAGACAAGCCGAAAAGTTTCTAACTCTGCCTTAATTAACAATGAACGACCTGCATACATACCTACCCCCTGCCATATATATCTATCTATATATAAATATATATCCAACAATTAATTCAGATCACGGCCGGGTCCGAGCGAAATAATTAAACAATCCAATGGACGCACAAAATTCCCCACAGACTATACCAAAACAATAATTTCATAAGGAAACAGAAACAACAAACAGGGAAATCTTATTTGAAACGTCAAAGAAACTAAGGCGAATGTAGTTACCGTGACGCCCCCTAGCGGGTAGACAAATTAGTTTATCTTCGTACGAGGAAATACTGAGGTATATCGCTTCAACTCCTGATCCTAGGTTATAAGATAAATGCTAGTTAGATTTTGTATTTTATTTGCGGACTTGTTATCGGAGACTGCTGAGTTGAGACTGCGCTTGAGTTCGATAGGAACGTGCAGGGCAAAGAAAAATGGCTCAGCGATTTTATTTGTATTTTATTTATGAATTTGTCTTATTAGTTATTAAGTTTGTGACAGTGGTCATCTCTGGTGTTGAGAGTTTTCGAATTGCCCGAGGGGCACTATGACATGGTTTAACGTACTGCCATACTATGACAAAAATTTAAGTACTATTCCACAAAATATAATTAAAGCAAAACTTTATGTGTGTGTGTGAGTATATTTGCTATTTTTTCACGCTTAAATGGCTGAACCATTTTTGTAATATTTGTCAAAATGATTATTTTTTGCACTAAATATATCCAAACATTCAATACGCCACCTCTAAAATGTATTCAGTAATAATTATATTTATATTCTTTTCCTCGAGAATAATCACGGGTCCTGGCGGCTTCAAAAGAAATAATCCAACAATCCAATAAAGATTTCGCTTCGACAGGCCTAAAGTGAAAACTTTTTTGCGATCCCCGAACAATATAAGTTTTATTCCTCCAAGTGGTATAAATTTCCAAATACAAAGTAGCTCTAACGTCTTTATTGCTTTTCATAAAAAGTCCGCGTTTAGCGTATAGATTTGGGACTCCGGAGGGGGCCTACGTTTTACAACGCCGAGACAGTTATGTGCTTGTATTTAATTTATTAGCTGAGCGAAATTTTGGGTGCAGAAGGAAACAACGTAATTAACGAAAGTTTTAAAAATAATGTCTGTTGCAAAACACTTGGATGTTTTTTTAATGATATTTATTTGTATGATTGAACTGGTGTTTTTGACTTAATAAGACTAACATTAATAATATATTAACCTATATAAAGTCGTTTAAAAAAAACATCATCTCACAACAAATTGACTTCTTTAATCCATTAAAGTTAAAATTAGAGTTGACCTACTTTGAGTGTGTGTGGTACACCTGTCATACATTTCTTCGTGCTTCACACAATGACAGGTAGTTGACAACAAAACATTTTACACTCATTCCGCAAAGAGAATTCCAAACCCACGATACTGAAAATTCAATTGAAGCCTTTTTAGCCGTTTGTTAAATTCCAACGAAACGGCTCATTTATGTTTAAAGGTACCTATGTCGGCTAGACGGAACCGATAAATTCCGCGATTGCCGGCATGAACAAATTCGGGAAGGAAGGACTTTTATCACGATTCCCAATATGTATTTTATAGGCGCCGTAAATCGGAAAACGTGGGTTTTTAACGTTTGCCCACGAGCTCGACTGACTTTTACGAGATACGACGCAAGAGATTTTTATGCGACTATCAAAGGAGGCCTCTGACCCGCTTTTCGTGGCCTTCGTTGGGATCGATATGAATAATTATATAACACAAGTATATTATAGGGCGGGCAAGTATCGCCTCGCGGCGGGAACTTTCCAAACACTCGGGAAGTTAACGCGTTACCATTTGTTCTTAACTCTGTAATTAGGGAGCGCAGTCCCAATCGATCACGGAACTTTGTGGTATCGTATCAATTTTATATGAAATTTTAATTCGGCCTGGAGTGACGCTGTTTTATGAATAATTGATTCATACTGCCGGTAATTAACAATTTCAAAGTTAAAATACCTTGAGTGAGTAGCGTTTGTAATCATTTTACTGTGTATTCGCATCTCAATATCAAGATAAAATAGAATTGTTCTTTTTATTACCGGCCCAAAAAAGGGAATGTATTGAATAAATAAAGTTAGAAGCATAAACAGGGTTATAAGTACACCCTTTCAATAGCGTTCCGTAGTTAAGCGATCGATTATTCCGGACACGTTTCAAAGGTGTATTTTTAAAGAAGGCTTTCACGGTGGACGGTATTAGGATGCGGCGACCGCGCCACCTCCGAAACTTTTCCGTTTGCGCACCTTTTGATATTCAATATAGTACGGGACCTAAGCAATCCTTTGATGAGATGTTTTATGCAAAAAACGTTGGCTGCCTTTAGCGGCGCGCAAATAACCGTTCAAAAGTGAACACATTAGTATTCCAAATCTCGCCCGGAACCGTAGCCTCTCCCTACTTTTAGGGGAATAAAAAATCAATGTTTATTCCCGACGAACGCGATTCGAATGCTAATTATAGCTACAACTAATTGCCTCGTGTTTGTGTGAAGGTGCGATGGTTTTATAAACAGCCCTCGACGTGGCCATCCCGATTCAATAATTCCCCCTGACCGGTGTCCGTGTATTTTCCTAATGGAATAATTAATGGGTTTTTCATTTCGATTGGCGGTTTATCCTCCGTCGTTGGAAGGTTGCGGGCAAATAAACGAGATCGTATCCTATTTGTCTACAATTAAACATTTTAAAATACGAAAAGGAAGCTAAGCGCCGCCATCAATAAACGCCGTACAAGTAGGTACTCAGAGCTGCAATATACGGCATGATTTTAGAGCGTATCAGTAGAAGGTAAAGTGTAGCGAACTATAAATTACTTCGGAAATTCCGTTCTGGAGTATCGTATCGCAACTCGGCAATAAATATTGTTCATTTTCGTCCTGTGGGCAATGCACGTCGATACACGAGCGAAGCGCCGAGAATTGTTGTACAACATTCCGACACCAGTGCTAACTACATCAACAAGTATATTATGGACACTAGATAGTCTAGATTACTCTAGATTATTTAGATTGCAAACTTTAGATACTAGATTGCAAGCACCCAATTAGGGTATATTGTGTTTCTCTGACTTCGATACCTTAGCATAAGATCTGCTCACCATTAATGTATCTTTATGTATAACACAATTATGCAATAAATGCTTTGACTTTGACTTTGAGATGCATAGATAGGTGACACTCGCCCGCGACCTGCTTGGTTTTAGATTTACACTAAATTATAACTCCGAATCAATAGATAGTCTCTCATATTTATAGAACATAGTTTCACTCGCAAAATTTTAGGATTACGGTTTTCATAATCTTTGTGCGATGGTATGGGTGAATTTCTTGTAATTGTACGTATAAAGGGATATATAAGCACCAGCATTTTCTGAATTTCTGCTAAGAGAAATATTGATTATGATTAATGATAATTAATAATGAGTGGCGTACTAGAGGAGGGGCCTATGCTCAGCAGTGGGCGATAACGGGCTGGTGATGATGATGATGAATTTTTTTCAAGATTTACTACATGCATTTAATCCGCCCTTAAAAAGTTTTGCATACATTTCAAGTAACTCTGTCCATATACATACACAAATATACATACATGGATATTATAACTTCTCTAGATTGCATCGGTACCCAGTTGCGGCATACATAAAGCCCCTTAAACTAACGGCCCATACCTCACCTGTACCTTAACATATCATTTCGCATGGACCGCATTTCATGTTTATGGCAAAACTTGGACTCATGCACTTAGGCAAATGGCTTTCCAATACTTATAAAGAGCGATATACACTTTAGCTATAAGATATAATATCAATAAAGTAAAGTCGTGTGAGAGTTGCCAACTCTGGCGTCAGAGATTTTAAACCACTCTCTGATATGACATGACTTCTGTACAGCTGGAACCAACAATTTAACGTAGCATCCAACCTATGTAACCTATTTAATAGTAAATTGATCATGTATATTTATATTTATTGAATGTAGGAAATAATGAACATGAACATTATATGTAAATAATAATATGACGTATTTATGAATAAATGAATATTTTGATTATGATTATGATTATTATGGAAGCATCCAATATGAGATGCCACGTTTTGGTCACCCATCCAAGGACTGACTGCATCGACAGTTGCTTAAAATTTGTGATCATTCGATTGCCTCTGCCAAACTCTACTGGCGCTACCGTAGCTACATATGTCTGTAAAGTAACTCTTATGTTTAGAAACTTATTACACACATCGCTTATATCGTGTAAGCGGAGCTTAATATGTATGAGTGTTGTATAATTTTACCGCGATGTTAAACAATTTTCCGCATGAAAATGTGAATGAAATTGACTTTACATGATGATACATGAAGAGCTTCTAACTTTCGCAATTGGCTGAACTGAAATTGAAAACAATTTGTGTTATTGTCTGAAGTAGGTTCATATATTCTTGTTAGAATCGAGTGCTCTTTAGATATACTTAAACCTTAAGAATTATATCAAACTAAACATTGTTTGATATAATTCTACTATTTTCTACGAAAATAATCGTGGACCTTGAAGTTTAGAATCAGTGCGAAAAATTTACTTGCTTGCTAATAAAATAACGTTGGCTGAATTTAACGCAGCCCGCAGACATTTAGGAGGTCCCATCACACAGCATATCCATAACTGCATTTGAAAACATCAAAGGACTAACATTTCGAATCTAGCTTACATAATTATGTCATCAGACCGGGGCGGCGTTTGAGCTGCCCGTTCGGCAGTTGAGCCTTCTGTGAATTTTAAATCGTTTTTAATAGCGACATCGCACATGGCCGTAAAGCTCTGCTGACCCTCGGAAATCTGATTTTCTATATATGTTTCGGAAAACGGATAGAATACGTGAGGTTGTCAAAGATCAAATTATTGCTCTCTGCAATATGGTCCTATAAAAGAATTGCAATTTTGAAATGATTAGATTGCTTGTCAATAATAATGTAATTTGTAGTTGCTTAAATGTATTTTGAACTCAAAACACGTGTGAGAAATTAAACTTAATTATGAAGCTAAAACAACTTATTTGTTTTAGTACATTGCGTAAGCAAATTATAAATTTCTTGCAAAGCTCAAGGGCCTCGCTTAAAAACACAACGACACCTTTCTTTTGTTCACAAAACAATCGCGCGTAATTACGTTTGAGTTTGTTGTTAACACGGCCTGTGTTCGCGCGATACGTTAACATTAATATGTTCGTTTGTTTACAAAGGCGCCCTTGATACTAAAGAGTCGGCGTCGACATCTAACTCGGCGAATTTAATTAACTTCGTTAACTTCTAAATACTCTTAACGTCTTTGATACGTCGTCGGTTCCCTTTCATTGACGCCGTGATCCTGGGCGTGCGCTCGACGGTAGCTGTCAAAGTTTTATCAACCTCGGCCGCGCGAGTCTGGAAACAGTGATTTAGGCGCGATAAAACAAATGGAATGAGGCGAGGGACCCGCAATGCGGGGGCATCACACGCTCATTTCTCATTGTCTGTAGCACCTCGAGCGGTACAACTTTCTGCCGGTGCAGTTTAATGCATATTATAACGCGGTAAGCACTCCAAATGGGGCAGCGGCGAGGCAATATCGCCGCCAGACGCCGCGCGAGCGCACTCTTTATTGAAAGAGTAAACTGTCCTTTTTCACGGGACGCCTCGAGCTCTTTGTGACGGAATTTCGTGCAACTTATTTTGTGCTCGAGTGTAAATAATAGTGAACTAAGAGCGCTCCGGATTTTCGGACGCTCCCTCTTTTTAGTCTGCGGTTTTGAATACGCCGTTGCCATTTATTGTGCGCTGTCATGGGCCCGACTGTTGCAAACACTTTATTGGTCTGTAGTTTGAGTTACGTAATTAAACGGCGGCGTTTTGTGAAAACTTTCACAATAGTATTAAGACCGCCAGAGTGGAGTCGCTCGAGTTCCGGTAATTATGGTAAGTGAGGACGCTAAAGGTAGCATTTAAACAATTTAATATTCTACACACAAGCATTCGGAACGGCAACTCAAACGTAGCTTCGCCTTAGAAGTTCGCAAACGAACCGCCCGTTCGTTAGATATCTACGTGAGTTTAATCCACTCGCAGCGGTTCGGTCGGGAACGATTTTCGTTGGAAATTGGTGAAAATTGCAACGACATAGGCGAAAATTACCTCTCGGAGGCGTTGTTTGGAGCGGTGACGGCGCCGCGAGAATATATGCGGGGAAATGTGACGTCGACTGCGGTCGGAGCCGCACCGCCCACACGTCTCCAGCGGGACACGGCGGAATATCTTAGTCTAGATTATACACCACATTGTTTGCATTTGTTTATCTCACAAAGAAAAATTAAAATTAAAAAAAGCTTTGATGGCATGCGTGGAGATTAAATTAGGCTTAGGTATGTTGTTGACTGAACTAAAACTGTTATTCTGAATTGAAAATTTCAAACCCTATCACGATAAATTTTCCAATCAACAACGGCGGCTATGAATATTTTGACTGTGCCGTGCGGATTTATAAGCTTTAACGCAAGCTTTTAAAGAGTCAATAAAATTGAGGTACAAAAATCGTTAAAAACTACAGCGTTTTGCGAGCCATTTTGATGGAACAATGCTAGTATAATCGGTTTTTCATGTTTTGCAGTAAATTCGTTGGTTCGTAGGTGTATAAGCCGCGGCGCCGGCAGACGTGCCCGCGCCGTGCCCGTCACGGCGAGACGAGTTATGGCCTTTGTGCCACTTTCACTCGTTTTTAATTTCCCACTGGGAAGGCATTTTTTAATTCGTGAGCGTTTTATGAAATTTTATGTCCTCCGGTGTCCGCCCGCTGATTGTTTCACCAGTTTTGGAATTCAGTGATTGTTTCCACCGGCTTGCTCGATAGCTTTGTTTTGTGATCTTCATGCGAACGTTTCTTTGTCCGCGACGAGCTCGGGACCGAAAACTTTCGTGAAAGGCACTTTGGGCGGATTTTAAGCAAATTAATTAAACGCTGTCGCACAGTATTGTTTTATGTGACGCGCCGACTTTAATTTTAAGGTGAGAATTAGAATTTTGATAGCGTTAATAGCATTTTGAGTCCTAATTAATCTGCTATTTTATGATATTGGAATTGATTAGCTCGATTGTCTCGTTAATTGACCTTCGTGCATTATTTTCATCATTGACTTTGAAAAGTTAAATGTTAATGAATCCCTATAGGATCTTAAATAATTGGAAGCATTTGTAAATAAAGAGGTCAAATGAATCGTTAGTTAAACGGTTCAATTAAATGGCAACAAAACGTGGAATTGTGGCATTAATATCGAGTTGTTTACATGATTTGTATTACAACGCACTCTTTACCTATACGAAAAAAATATATTGTAGAAACGTCTTTATAAATAACTCAAGTTACTTACTAGTGCCAGCATAATACACGGTGTAGTCGAGCTGGTGTCCCATCATGTCCACCTTGACCCTGTCCACCACCAGCCGGGTGAAGAAGAGGTCTCGCTTGTAGTAGATGGGCTTTTCGTTCTCATGGGACACGGCACTGTCCATTAGAGGGTGGGACCTGAGGATGAATGGGGAACTTTAAAATGATGTATTTCACTGTGAAATTAACCTAAAAAAATTGTTTTTTTTTGTCGAGAATTAAATTAAAATTGTGATTCCTACATTATTATTGTCAAATAGTGGTATTACATTTGTTGGATTAGGCGACAATAATAAAAAATATTCTAGAAGAAGCATAAAGCAATCGGCGATGTAAACATAGCCTACACAGACAGCAAGGCAGTCGATACCAATAATATGGAATTGTATCGGTTACAATGTATCATGTAAAGGTATTCTAATGGAGGCAGAGTCAGCGGAGCGTTCAGTCGGAAACATAATGAACACTTCGACAGCGAACGAGACAGCAGAACGCGTGACTATGCGACACAATCGTGTCGCGCGACGAACATAACAAACAACAAAATACCTCATTCATTTAATTAAAATCTCCGCTCTCGTTATGAATTTTTACAATTTTACTATTTTCAGCAGACTGGTTCAGGTGAAGTGTTAAAATCTCAACGTTTCCACATGAGGATCATGGAAAAGCGGGGAAAAAAAATAATTGAACGCTCTCGGGGTGAGAGCGTCGGATAATTAACAGGACGTGTCGCCAGATAAAAGTGCCCCTGGATTTCAATGAAGCCTGGAGTCGCAGGAGCGCCGACAGATCGTGTTTCGTTTTTAAGTGACGATTTTCTACTTTGTTTACGTCCGGCGCTTGTTACCACGACTGTCTCGGCCTTTTGTTCGTTTTGCCGCTTTTGAATATAAATTAATTCGGTCCTTTTTTAATGAGGGAGTAAAACAATAGCACGCTAGTTGCCTGGCGAAGTTAGACATGCATGTCGTAAAAGCAGCGCGGCGGAGGCAGCGAGTTAATGCGAGTCAAATGAGCAGTTGACTGTTTGATACCGACTTTTATAACATTTAATTTGAACGATATTACTACACACGGACAGAAATTGCCAGTTTTATACCGCTCTTGATAACAAAGGAAGAGATATGGCAGAAACTTCGCTTTACGGACTCTTTGCATGACAGGGACTAATTTAAGTCGGTAACAATATAAAATAAGGTGATGTGTGAGCATATTTCTTTGCCTATTTCATTCACTCGACTGTCTAGACAAATAAATGTTTTGAATTACTAACTTCGACTCCAACCTTTTATTACGAAAGCCGAAATTCAAACTACATTGTCTAAATTTTAATATTGAGTTTCAGTGTTCATTTTATTATGTCTACGAGCGCGTACAACACAACATTTATAGAGGGTTTAGCCCATTGATTTCTATCAGTACAAGTACGCTGGATTTGCTGGTCGCCGCATCGTTTTGTGCCTATTTGATTTTCGCCATCTTGGCGCCGACAACGCCAGTAAACGTCCACGGAACTAAAAGTAGGGACGGGACAATGTAACAAATTATGTCGAAATATATGTAACGGGACAATGTAACAAATTATATCGAATATATGTAACATAATAAATGATAAATACAAAAGACCTAAATTTCTAGAATATTGGAAAAAAGTAGTTATAATTGTAAATTATAGAAATAAGTATACAACGAAACAACACTTCTTTATAATTTAGTTTATACATATTAGAAAGTGTCCAAAACTATGTTAGTTAGAAATTCAGAATATATTAACTTATGTTGAATTGTTTTTTGTGTTGTATATTATTTAATGTAATTAAGCCTATAATCATTTAAAATCATTGTCATAGAAAGAGCAAATGTTTACCTCAAATATGTAATTCTTCCCTAGGCCTTCGAAATACAGGCATTGCCTAGTTCGGGGTTCGCTAAAAAACCACATGTATGTACTTAGTATGTAAAAAAGAACGTAAATACCATATCTTTATTATTTCTTCAGTTAGTAAAAAAAATGAATTTGAATATATTAGTCAAAAAACCTTTGTTTTCCTATCTTTCTTCCAGTTACATAGATTGCAATGTACTTTTCGTTCACTTGTTGGTAGGGGTACGTTTGATGGTGCCGTTGGTTCTAATTCTGGTATTATGTTTCGGATACGGGTTTTGATATGCTGTGGAACATTAGCGATAAAAATTCTTATAATATGTAAAAATGTATGCAAAAATATGTTACGTATGTATTTAAGCGCTACCGGGTCCAATAGACCCACACGCACCTTTAAGGCCCATAGCACTAACATGTAGCGCACTAACTTAACTATCAGCTTAAATCGTTATCTACCGCCCTATACTATAGTCGAAATGTATTAAGAACGGCCACATTACAATCGTCGTAATTTCGAAATAATTCAACAAAATTCAAGGGACTGGGTCCACTGGACCCAGTAGCGAGTCCTTAAGTGTTAAGCCACGGTTTTAGTGAAGAGTCTTTTAACCTGTAATTTAAAAACAAACCGTTCATTAATACAATTTATGCCAGAAAAAACATCGACAAAATATTGTCGATATGGAATATCGACAACACTATTGTGTTGTTTATGTTTATCAAAACTTGTCAATGTCATGTCAAATACGTTCTAATGTCATGTCATGCATGTAATACATGCATGGATTAATATATAATAATAAGGAATGAGCACTGCTGGTCCAATTACTAGCAGAACGAGGCGAATGTATGACAGGCTGTTGTCTTTTTCTAACTATGGTGATAATACATTATATAATTAGGATATTTCAATTCATCTTCCTACCAAATCTGGAGCAGTCTCTTTTTGGGCCCTATTTTACCTGCATCTTGCCAATCATGATAATCCCTAGCTCTATTGACGCGTTAAGTAATAAACACCAACAAACTTACTTACAAAAGGCACTTTAATTGGTTACTAATGATAGTAACCGACATAAAAGAGACATTTTGTTGTGTCCTTTAATCAATTGAATAACTTAATAATCTTGTAACACTTATCACAAGATTTTAGAATACAAATATGAACGTGTACCGTAACCACAAACCTATTTCACTTTAAATAAAAGTCAACCTTAAAAAGTTAAGCATTAGTAAAGTCGCGACGCCCCGAAAAAATATAGGTCACCTTATTCCCAATAATGTAATCTTAGCATAGGTACCTGTTGAAAGATATATTGCAGCCACTATAAGATTCACTTCTGCATTCTGCATACACTACTATTTCTTATCATTTTGTTATTTTCACAATAAAATACCTACATCTAAATTAGTTACAAATGAAATTATTTTTTCCCGCTACCTTTTGTCATAATATAATGTCATCATAATGTTGCTTGTGTGAAAATAATATAATACCAATTTGTTATTTATTTATTCTATATTGTGTTAGTTTCACAAATTAATTCAGATTTCTTTGTGTCGAGTAAGATTTATAATAAATAAAATTACCTAATTAATATTATTTATTGATAAATATGACTACGTTGACTAGACAGTGACGTTTCCCACAGAATATTTTTTAAACTGGCAAGCTGCTGAAACAGGACAACAGCCTGCCTACTAAGTCTCTCATTTTTGACCTATTTCATCCCCGATTTAACATTTATAGAAAATGAACTTTAACTGTAGAAACATAAGGCTTCTATTCGTATAAAATCTAGTTCTCAAAACAAAAAGAGAAATCCTGTGATAATGAGAGGGATGAAAATCCTTGATTATATGTCAAGTTTGGTTCTAAGGACACTCTAGGGAGGCGCTTCAAATCGGCACAAAAAAGAGCTGTCATTTGGTCTGGGGCAGCCGATCCAGCGTACTTGTACTGATAGAAATCAATGGTTTAGCCTAACTTACTTTGCATATTTTTCACGAAAACAAATCAAGTGGAAATTAATGTGACGTCATTGAAACTATGAACCTAATTGTTTTTAAAAAATAGAAAAATAATTAAAAAAAAAATCTTTTGTTATGATTTTTCATAACTTTTTACCATTACTAAAACACAAACATCAAAAAGATAAATAAATGTTATGGACCAATTCGGAAACAATCCTCATCGAATAAAAAAAAATGTTTGTGATCGGTTCATATATAATGGCGTAATCACGTAACATACCCACTGAATCTTCAGAAGACTTGAGAACCTATTTTTTTGAAGTCGTTTAAAAACTCTTCATTTTCGCGCTCATATTCCATAATACTACCTAAATATAAAAAAAAAACTCACCTAATAAAATTGAGCACTGTATCAGGCAGTCCAGCCGTATCATTAACACAAGTCCCCGGTCTCGGTTCAGGCACTTTGCTGCTTATGACCGGCAACCAAGCCGAAGAAGACGTAGCTTGTTCCTTGAACTTCCCCTCAAATGCCTTCTGGATGTCTCCGATGGTGAAGGTACAGATGGCAGAGCCCATGAGACCGGTCGACGCTGTGGTAAATACTCCGTAGAAACGGCTATCGTCACCGGGTACTTTGTAGATGCTTTCTGTAAGAAAAACATGGAAGATTATTAGTACAAAAATATGAAGTTTAGTTTTGCCGAATGCTGCGCTATGCCTACGCCTAGGGGTTTAGACATTCTGACGGTAGCAGATATACGCAGGTTCGAATCCTGCCAGTCGTGATGATTTTCGCTTGTTTACCAATAAAAAGTTTAAGTATAAAAATACTTGTACTTAAACTTTTTATTATTTTTAGCAATGGAAACTGTAAGGGGTAATAAAATATTTGTCGAAGAATATGATATTTTACGTGTTGAGACTACCGTCTATAGCACACTCTAGACGTAACAGGCTAACCATTAATTTTTTCACGTTTAAAGAACGTATAATTTAAACCTAAAGTTTTATGATAATTAATATGAACACAATAGTAGATAACTGGTTAAAAAACAACACTGATTTCTATGACTTATAATTAAATATTAACAACATATATCAGCTCACTTGTCAGAATTAAGTTAGAATTAAATATTCTTATCTTTAAGCCCAGCCTAGTTACTCCGTATCTAATTTACTTGAATTATTATAACAAACTTTTTAATGACTTTAATAAATCTAAGCCACCTACGTCAGATACTTTAGTGTAATCTGTCTGTGAAGTTTTAATCTTATCACTTTTGAGAATGATATCTGATATTATACAAAACTATTAAGGCATTGTAGAAAATTAAGATCAACTACACATACTACTTGCTCGTGACTTTTTGTATAAATTTATACAATTCTAGCATAATACAATTTCCGTCCTTTGATGACATTTTTTTTTAAATTTATATTTGGCTTGAAAGCAGCCATTTTGATACTATTTTTTAGGTTAATAACTAGTATGTACCCGATACTGAATTATGAAATAATAATAGAATAATGTACATTATGTATACTTTGGAAAAATATCATGATTAAGTATAAATTAAAATATATGCCATTGCGTTTTTTATAATTTCATGCATAAGTAATAATAAAAAACACGTTAATGTGACACCTCACATTAACGCGCATTATGCTACACCCATTAGATTCTTAAATAAATCAATGACGCAGCTTTTAGCGAACTAAATTACCTAGAATTTTAATATCACTAAAGTGCGTTTCTCCGAAGGGTGCGTGCTCATCCCGAGACAACTTTATCACCTTATCAATAATTCACGAAGTTTAATTTAGATTTTGAAAGGCGCGCAGAGTGATTGCCGAATTCGAGCGCTCAGGTGTAAAGTATCAAAGAGGCCGAAGACCCAATTTAAATTCAAATTAAACATCAAACTATAAAAACCCATTTTCACGAGCCATCGGCGGCTGAAATTTGCCGCTTGTTCTGACAATCCGCTTTTACTAACGCCACGATTAGGCTTTGAGTGGCCATCAAATCTGGCGGATAATATTTTGGGATTTCTTATACTGTTCTGTAATTTTCTAAGAAATTTTACAGCGGTTGTAAAAGCTTTAGGCGTAGAAACTTTGTACAAAGCTTAAAACTCAAGAGGTGATCTAACAAAGTAATTTCAATTATTACCTATTCTCTAAGATATTATCTGTTTGTCTTGTACGGCTGTCGTAAAGCCATATCAGAGGCTTTTAGGGCGGCTTGGTAAACTCTCGACACCAGAGTTGGCCACTCTCATCCGATAAGAAGAAGAAAAGCTACTAATGTCAAGAGTTTCTAAAGGCTCTAAGAAACCCTAACAAGTGCCTCAGCCATATTTACTGTTGCCTTTTACAATGAAGGCACAACAGTTTGACAAATCATATTAAAATGTATGAATTGAGTACTTACATATATCTATCTATATGAAACTTTCACAATGATAAACAATCATGTATGCAAATGTATGTATACTTCAGTAAGCTAAATTCCAATCTCTTCAAAACAATAATTGCAACTAAAACTAATCTGAATCCTTGTAACTACTAAGTAGGCAATTATTAACTTCATATCTCGACGCTACCAAATGTTGCCAGAACAATAAAATTGTTCCCTTCAGGCCATGAATGTCGACTGAAGCTTTATGAATGATCCATTTTGAAATCATCAATCAGTTTAATACCCACTGGAAAGTGGCAGTGATTTTTAGCAATATTTTGTTTGTCTCTGTCTCAAATACTGATAAATATGTATGTACATAATTTGTTCAAGGATTTCTTTATTAATTTGAATACTACTATATATATATATATATATTACTGGCCTGTTAGCTTAGTTGGTAGTGGCTCTGCCTTCTAATCTAGGGGTTGCGGGTTCGATTCCCGCGTGACACTACAAGTATTTATACATTTTAAAATTTATGATTACTTGTGTTGAGTCTGGTCGTTTGTATGTATAATAAGTATGTATTTACAAAAAAAAAGTATATAAGTATTATATCCGTTATCTAGTACCCACGATACAAGCGTTAGCATAGTGTGGGGCTAGATGGCGCTGTGTGCAATGTCCCGGAATATTTATTTATTTTATTTAAATTGTTTTTTAGTGTCTTATGAAGATGCACTTTGTGTTCACGGCATTTGATCTGTATAAATATCACAGTTAGAATTTATTTACTGAACAATTGCATGCAATAGTTCGGTTAAAGTATTAACATCTATTTTCCTTAGGATTAAAGCACACTCAAATCGATCTAGTACTAATCTAACTCAAAATAACGTGTAAATAACGGCGTGAATAAAATTTATGAAAATCATAATGTGTACAGTAACGTTTACTTATTTTATTTCTACGCAAGCGCTATGCTTCTAACCATAATATTTTGATAATTTTATGTGAAATAAAACTGCTTTGTAACTACATCTATTTAAATAACCTATCGAAGATCGAAGCTTGACTTTCCTTCTGCATATTGGTAGAGAATCAAATCAAACTTCAATCGATCTAGTACTAATCGAGCTCAAAGGAACGTGTAAATAACGTCTCCATACAAATACTGAGCACTGGAGCAGCTATTACGTCCTCATGAGTTATGCAGTCCTGGTAGTGGCGGCGTGAAAAACATTCATAAAAAATCATTTTTTATGAATGTTTAAGTTATTTTTTATTGCTAAACAAGCACTATGCTTTTTACCTTGATAGGTGTTTTGATAATTTTATGGGAATTAGTACAAAAAAAATGCTTTCCAACCTTCATCTATCTGATTAACCTATCATAGCTTGTGCTTGACTTTCCTTCTGCATATTGTAGAGAATCAAATCAAACTTCAATCGATCTAGTACTAATCGAGCTCAAAAGATCGTCTAAACAACATCTCCATACAAATACTGAGCACTGGAGCAGCTATTACGTCCTCATGAGTTATGCAGCCCTGGTAGTGGCGGCGTGAAAAACCGTGGCGAGCCCGAACCGAGCGTTTTAATATTATATGAACCCAGTCTGGGATGGATACGACGTAGAGGTGTATATGAGTATGGGAACTTGGTAAGTACGAGTCTAGTACGAGTGTGATATTTTTATATTTTTATCCTATCATTAACGTAGTGAATGGAGTTTTACTAGAAAAGATATTTGAAAAAACAATACCACACATAAGTTTAAATAATGGATGTGATAATCTCATTGTATGACGAAAAATTGTTGCAGTATTAAAAAGACAGTGACATTAATTTGTTGTATTTAACTGTCTCCAATAGGTGCTCATATCCATCAACTGGATAAGAATGCACAAAATGTGGATCTTATTAGCAGCTAAGTGTAGAAAACTATAAATGTATTCAGACAACACTGCATTAAGACCTAGTAAACAAGAGACATACAAAGTTTAGATACTGTCTTGCCGGTTAGTATGACGAGTGCAAAGCGGCTAGAGGCGGCTTCAAATCGTTGCAAATGCAGTTTTGAATTTAGACGTTTGTTTGATATTTGGGTGAGCAAAAATAGCGTGCATTCTGTAAAGTGTTTTGAGCTTTTAAGCTCTAACGGCTTTCGAACGGCTAAACGTTATTTTCAACCAATATTTTCCACTACTACTGAATATTTTGACTTATCAATAAAACATCTATAGTACTATTGCTAGCCACTGAAAAAAAACTAGTCATTATGTTCCGCGGAGGCGACAAAAAGCTATTCTACTTTTTATTAATCATCAAAGACTGGCCGCGTTGACAGTTGCTTAGTGACGCACGCGATTACCTCTGCTACTGAGGCATATATTTATATGTATCACTATGGTTCATTACCTACTTCAAAAATATGAAATTTTATAGATAACTTGCAAAAAAATTATAGAGAAAGATAGATATAACTCTTAATTTTAACACAGATACAGAAAAATGACAAATAGAAACACATAAGACTTTAAAAATAGTGCCACATCTGGAGGCCTTATCGCTAACAGCGATTTTTTTCCAGGCTACTGTAACGTATTTGTACCTAATTATTTATATTCGTAATTATTTGTATTAATGTAGGGTATTTCATAAGTTCATCTTTAAGCGCCACAATAAATCAGTTCAACGCTAACCGGTGTTTGATTGACACGTCCGACAAGACTCTTAAGTCTGCGCTGTTAAGCAACAAAAAATATAGAGATAAAATATAAAAAATAATATAATACGTTTTACTTACGTATCTCATTGAAGTAAAACGGGAACTCTCCAGGTATGCTGCAGTTGAGCCGTGCCTTCAGATACGTCGCCCAGTTCTGGCTCAGTATATTCTTCCCGCCTGTATCTCTCTTACAGACCCGCGCCACTCGGGAGTACACTGCTTTACCACAGTTGATGTATTCTACCGCTGTCTCGCGGAAGAAAAACAGCACGTATTCACCAACATCGAAGGAGCCGACGAAGTTTGGTTCTGGAAATAGAGAAAAGTGGAAATTGAGAAAAGTGTAATTTAAGGACAGCGAGATTATGGAACTCTCTACCTGGAGCGCTTTTTCCAGAAAATTATAACCCAGGGGCCTTCAAATCCAGAGTAAATAGGTTTCTCTAAAGCAAACGTGCATCACCTTAGATTACAGTGGTGTTTAACATTAGGCAGGTTATAGTCAAAGGTTAGCCTATGCCGTGTAAAAAAATAATTTGAGAAGAGTTTTTGTATATTGATAGGAATAATATATACGGGTGATTTGAGAACCTCTTCAAACCGTTGATAAGTTACATTCACAAAGCTGTATAAGATAATAGACATAGCATAAGCAACTCCATAATTAGGGTTTAATGAACACTTACAAGCAATCGAAACTGTCAAAATATACTGTTAAGAGTTTAATAAGATATAGAAAATAGGAGTGTATTAAGCAGGTGTAATAGATGCTATTTATTTTTTTAGTACTGGTGAGTATATTACTTATATCGGAAAACTATAGTGTACTTTTGGGTACAGTAATTAAATACCATTGAAACAACGACTAACGCCCCACTTATTAATTTTAATTACGTTCAAATAGGTAAACCTACCTAGTTGAAACTTTATTAAGGCTAATTTGAATATTAGATAGATAGATAGATAGAAAATCCTTTATTGTCACACACTTATAAAACAAAATTAACTAGAAATACTTTCATAAATTACTCGACCTTATTGCTAAAAGCAATCTCTTCCAGGCAACCATTGGATGGAGAGGAATAAATAAAGGATTATAAAGGACGTGGTGTACAACAGAAATAGATGCGATAGAATAAATAATATACACAAATATAATTAAACAGGTAACAAATCATTTCTGTTAATATCGTTGTGTAAGCAAACTACAATTGTAGCCGCGCTATTAATATTATAATTTACTCAGTTATTTATATTAACGTTCCAACAACGGTTATAATTCCGGCTTCATATTACTTCTACAATAGTGATGCGCCATAAATATTAGATGAAGTCTGCGGGTGTCAATTATGTCACTCTTTTATGGGACAGCATTAATAAGTACTTATTTGTCGGTACCGAAATGAAATCGACGCGTGGCCAGGATTATAGAACACGCGTTTTATATCTCTATTATTGCTTTACACAACTAATATATGACGGTAAAGTACAACTTACAATAGAGCTTTAGGCCCATAAATGCTTAATAAGGTCTTTTAAAGTTATAGGCAACTATAAATTTGGCTTCAATAAAATTAATAGTGCCGATAAGCCGGCCGATGTTGATGAATATGTTGGACGTGGAATTATTATCGACAATAATGTACAGGTAATACCGTTATTAATGTACAATATTGAGGGTGTATCGTAAAGCATACTTTATGGTCATCCTCGAGTTTCGTGGACACCTGGGACTTACATAAACATTCGAATTAAGACTCTGCGCAAATTGCCGTCCAAATTCTAATTTATTAAAAAGAACTTGATATTCATCTGATGTGAGTGGGATGTACTAATGAAAATTAATCGAGCTTAATTAACCACCAACAGCATTTTAATGTTCGGTAGTGAAGTGTGAAATATAAACGAAATGGTCGTACAGAATATGAACGACGCGAATTTAGCCTTTATAGCTTTTATTTATTTTAGTCTACCATTATTGAGGTATTTCAGCAATAAACACGCAAAAGGGTTTCTCGCTGATTATATTTTTTCCTTTTAATGGTCCTGGAATTAGGTGGCTGCTTGAAAGGACCGCAATTAATATTTTAATTTATTCACCTTTTTTTTGAGGAAACTTGTGAATACCTGCCGCAAATAAAAACATTTTCCTCGAGACAAAAGATTTGCCTCTCACACCAGATCACTAGAATATTTAAAGCAATCCCCGGAGAAGAATTTATCGCTCACGTAATAAATACTTTGTCGTAATATTTTATGTCATCGTTTCGCGAAATTCGTGCAAAAATAGCAGTTAGAGGAAAGCGCTATAATCCGTGCATAGATCCGCTGTTACCGCTCGTTAGAACGTAAACAGTTTAATTTTCCATTGTTTAATCACAAACAGCGCATTGAAACGAGGCATTCAGCTCAGATCGTGTAAGCGCCGATAATTGTAACATTTTCCTAATAATTAGGGACGCAGGCTCGCTTTATTGGATACTCGTTGATTGTACAAGCAACGATCGCATTAATTTCAACATTGATTGCGTTGACAACCCTATTGACTTTACCAACTAGGTCAGTTAATTTAGAAACCTATATTTGACACAAATTACATGTGCCGACCACCACGGCGTTGACGTTCAAATAACAAGCCTTTGATTTATGTTAGTTTTTAAAAAAATATACGGAAAAATAATTTGTGGTTTCTGTTCTAATGAATGCTAATCAGGCCACTTACTGTCGAGCCATTTGGAGTCGTATTTCAGTGTGCGTTTGAAGGAGAACTCTCGGCGGCCGGTCGACATGTTGTGTAGATCTGTCCTGAAGATGACGGTATCGGCTTTGGTGAATTCTGCGTTGGTTCCGGAGTAGAGGGCGGGCAGGTTGCCGGGGTTGCCCCGTTCCACCCACAGCGCGGTGGAGTTGTCCACGGGGTCGTAGGGACACTTGGCGACTCCCATGCCGATTCCCGGCACGAACTCGTGCCGCGGCAGGTGCGTCAAGTTAGACTGCAACAAAAGAATTGCGTGTTTATTTTCCTGAGTGCCCGTTTTAGACGCTTACGCCCTAAGTGACATTCTTGCTCCCCCAACAAAAAATAAACAAGGGACTGTTAAACTTGCTTTGTTTAAAATTCCACAGTAACGCCGAGCTTGAAAATGGAAATACGCAAAAAATCAACAGATTTTTAAACTAGCACTGTAACGAATTTTTCAATTTATTGATTTCACGCATGTGTTGCGGTACAAAGTGTGTCATTTATTACTTATTCGTAAAAAAATGCAAATACAAACCGACCATACAAACGGCAATTTGAAATAATGTCATAGGGGCGTCAAATAGGGACGGTCGAGGAATAAAAAAATCCACCAAAATATTAAAATATTTCCGCGTGACCACTTCAATTTTATGAGCCATTAATCATAAAATATTTCTAAAAAACAACACGTTGCGAGTGAATTTATGCGTTTCAAAGTCAGCGGCAGCACACTGGCCGCCCCAACAACTCAACAACACATCTGCTATTAATTTCTCCCAAAAATTATGCCCGTTTCACGTTTCACTCGATTTATTAGGCGAACTTATTCGGAAGGCGGTTGAAATTTTTTCGACGTCGCGTTCTCGGGAGGATTCCTCTATTAGTATAATGCGATGGGTGGCGGGACGGTTTTCGAAATTATCATAAAATTACTAAATGTAGCATAAACGTGGGGTGGGCCGGCGTCCGCCGTGGATTGAGACTTTATGTAAATTTTAACGACGCTGCGACCATCGAGGCCACCTGTGCCTCCCTCCGCCGGCACCTGTCGAAACCTATGTCGTTTTTATTTCAATAAGCCGAGGATTAAATTAGGCATGCGAAGACGTGCCCGCCTCAGACCCTCAGCCCCTGAGGAGATTTCCTCATATTTTCTTGTAAGATTCTTCCTGTATTGGTGTTTTGGTTTTAAGTGTTTTGGGTAAACTTACATTTTAGAACAGGGGTTCGTCTGTAGATTCCATATCGAAATACCAAAATGTAAACACAGATTTGTTATCAATACTGTTCCCTTGAGATGCATTTCTGATGTACGGTAAACTAACAGAAACCTCAATATCTTTGTTTTGTGTAATTATGATGTTCTAAGCGACATTTGGCACTAGAGGACAAAAAAAAATCAGAGAAAAACACGTTATAATAGGTTTTATAAACCTCTTGTTGCGAAAAAACGATCAAAGCAAAGATCACAGACTACATTTTATTATCTTTGACAGACTAACCAGAACTTGAGAATGACATTGACAGTTACAAGTTTACTTTTTAATCTTATTTTCAGTCCAAACTTTGTAGCATAAATAATTTTGTGAACATTTAAAGTTAATTTATTGTTTATCACAAAATACTATACAATTGTAACTATAGCAGCTTTATGTAGGTACGAGTCATTTAACAAACATACAAAAATAAAATGCATCGCTTCACACCCTGGTAAGTTATATAAGAAACATACAAACTAAAATACGAGAACGAAACAAACCTGAACTAATACAAAATACAACAAAGCACAACTAAGACGCAAACATAAACTTACACTTAAACCACTTCCTCTACGGTCATAACACCCATAAACACACTGTTTAAGCTCAACACCTAACAGTACCCATTTTGTCTTCCATACTAACATTTCCAAATACTCAATGCTAGATTTCATACAGTACTTAAACTTACAACAAAACATTTCTTAATTCCACTATCAAACTAAAACTGTTTCGTTTCAATATGGCTGACTCCTTTTTGAAACAAAGGCAAAACTAAATTGTTCCAAATTCAAACTGTCTCAAGTTCTCATACTGTTTTTGTTTCGAAGCAATGTTCTGTACCAATACAGTGTTTCTCGCGGGTCCGTAAGTCGTGGATAAACAAGCAAATGGACCGAACGGAAGCCCGGTCCCTTCCCCTTGACGAATAAGAAAGTTTGTCTTCACCCGCAAGCGGCCCTCATTAGGCCTTCACTTTTGTTTGTTTACCAAATTAGCATCCAGAACGGATCGATGGGAATGAAAGCAGTAGTTTAAGTTTTGGAATCGGACAATTTTCAACAATAAATAAGAAGTTTTATCAAAATAAGACAAATTATAACGATAATAATATATCGTTGCATATATGAAAATATTTATAATCTTAGCCAAATAGTTTAACAAGCAGTGGTTTTAATTATGATTTCAACTCGCGAAATATCTTGCTACTTAGCTTACATACATTGTACGAAATCAGTACTTACGAATCCACGAAAAATCGTAGTCTTTACTGTCAATTTTACAGGCTTTAAGATGAGCTTATCAAATAAATGAATACTTAAATAATATTTCAGTCAAAACGTTCAAGTTTGTAAACAAATCTAGCTTGGCGATAGTTTAAATACTGTCTCAAATTACATTTCCCTGCCATTCAGCGTCCGCTGATGGTTCTAATGATACGAATTGAAACTCGATTGGATTTGTTTTCGTTGGACAGTTTCGATGTCATTACCTATTCTCGGAAGTAGGGCAATATTTCGGCCCCAGTTTTGACTTGTAATTACTTCGCGTGCGTATAAAAGCTCATTCATTTAGTTTTGAGTGTGGCTGATATGGAAAGTCTGTTATTATTTTTAATCTATATTTCGACAAGTTTGTGTATGTGTGTGTGAAGCAAATATAGCACAGTAATAGAAAATCTAACTTGGAATCTAACGGGCCCTGGTTAAATGTCAACCAAACATTTTTGTTTTCAAGGTTTTGTGTATTCGGATAAGATTAATAACGACACATGCATCGATAAGTAATTGACACGTAAAAATATAGGTATATCGTAAATCGGAGGACATTTGTATTGCATTGAAAGACCTGAGCGTCTACTACCACGTATTAACCCATGTGAACTGCTACAGTGAAAGAAAATTTAGGGAAATCTAAATCTATATATATAAAACTCAAAGGTGACTGACTGATTAACTGACTGATATAGTGATCTATCAACGCACAGCCCAAACCACTGGACGGATTGGGCTAAAATTTGGAATGATGGTAGATGTTATGACGTAGGCATCCGCTAAGAAAGGATTTTAGGAAATGCCACTTTTGAAGGGGTGAAATAGGGGTTGCAAGTTTTACTACTTAATGCGAGCGAAGCCGCGAGCACCCACTAGTAATCTATATGATTCAGGAAAAGTTCCAATGTAACTGTGAATGCTTCTTCAAATACCCACAAAAATCCACAAACAAACTCAAAGGACAAGAAATAGTTGGCACCTGCAGATACGGTGCGAGGTATGAGACATTGCAATGGCTTCCCGATACAAAGTAAATGTGAATGTAATATTTGAATAGAGGAAACTTTCGAGACATCCCTTTACTTTATATCTATACTATACTATATATAGAACTATGTATGGAGACGTCGAATGTGTCTCGTATTTTAATGTAAGTTATGAAACGCAGCACATGCAGGTCTGTAGATCGTGAAATGTAAGTTGGTTTGCAGAAGCAAGTTGTAGAGGTAAGATATTTTGGAAGTTTAACAGCAAATATTTGATGTTCAACCGTGTAAATAAGTAGGATGTTTGTGATAGTATAGGGCACGTTTTATTATGATGTGTCTTAAAATAAATAGTCCAGTCAATAAAGACCAAAACCCCCAACAAATTAGTTACTCAGCCAAACTTTGAGAATTTGTTCAGAAGGGTAAAATAAGTGACCGTGTGAGTTTGCACCCTTGTGGGGTGTACGGAAAGGGTTAAAAAGGGGTGAAAAGTGTTTTTTATCAATAACATTGCCAAAAAAATTAGTTACTTTGTGCAAATTTGGAATTAAGTTCTTGTTACCGTTTTCTAACATGTATCAAATTTGCACACTTTTGCAACATACGGAACATTGTTTATTATTAAAAAACAATAATTATTGTTATAACACGAGTGAAAAAATTAGTTACTCGCTGCAAATTTAGAATTATGATCTTTCTTTGGTTTTCTAGCATGTGTTAAATTTGCACACTTTTGCTACTTACGGAACATTTTTTATTAATAAAAAAAACATGATATTAGCTGATAACAGGGATAAAAATATTATTTAGGTGTCCGCGCCTTCGCTTGACCCACTTATTGAGATAACATGTTGAATTTTACGTGTGGCAACACTATTTTGCTCTATGGCGCCCCTCCATGCGTCGAGTCATGTCGGCTCGACTCGGTGTCGATCGGCTCCCCCCTCCCGCACATCGCTCGCGCAGCGCCGGGCTGACTAACTTCCTCAGTACTCTCAAGCGAGCAAAATACTATGTACTTATAATGTTTGTTTCTCATGTTAGATAATATAATTTTTATTTGAATTTGTATTGCATGCTTAGAAATTAGGGTATTTTTGTTTGCTAGATTTAATATGTATGTTAGGTTCACTGTTAGAAGGAAATGCACGTCCGTATTAGTACATTTTTAGTTTAGTGGACTTGTAACAATAAATAAAATAATATAAAAATAACATTGTTAAATCTTAGTGGGTCAAACTCCGGCTGGAACCTAAATATACTTTTATTTATACGTTGCTATTTAGGTGTCCGAGCCTTTGCTTGACCCACTTATTGAGAAGTGTTTATTTTCTGCTGGCGCTGCGCTTGCGGGACGTACTGTGCGGAATAGAGCCAGGTGCGCTTAAATGCTGTGACGAACATTCCTGAATTAAACCTATAAAGTAATTTGGAATGTTAGTAATAATAAATAAATTTAAATTTTAAAGCATATTCATGTATTGTCGGGTAGGATAAGAAAAATTATAAACGTTATGCATAATCTAAAGGACGCGGCGTGCAAGGATACCCTGACCGGGGTATACTATGGTATACAATGATGTGCAACATGTCAGACGCAATAACACAGATTTAAATGTGCCCAGAACAAAAAGATCGAGAAAAACAACTCCGTAAGAAGATAGAATGATAACCAGGTTAGCTAAGAGAGATCCGTTTTTAGGCTCTATTTTAATTAAACACGAAGTGTTTGGGACAGACGAAAGAGCTGGTGTCTCAGCGAGGACCGTTCGACGACGTCTGGTAGAAGCAGGGTTGTTCGGAAGAGTGGCTCGCAAAGTACCGTTGTTGAACAAAGAACATAGAAATGCTCGTTTGGCGTTTGCACGTAAATATGGACATTGGACCTACGTCCAATGGTAATATGTATTATTCTCTGACGAGACCAAGGTTAATTTGATTTCTTCAGATGGAAGGCAATACGTACGGCGTCCAGTAAAAGCGGAAATGAATCCAAGATTCACAAAAAAGCAGGTGAAAACATTAAAATGTGGGGTTCATTTTCTGGACGTGGAGTGGGATCTGTGAGGAAAGTTCAGGGTAACTTAGACCAACATCAATACAAGGCAATATTGGAGGAAAAGATGCTTCCCTATGCTGAGGAGCATCTCCCTATTATATGGACGTTTCAGCATGATAACGACCTAAAACATACCGCCGGTTCAGTCAAGTCGTTTCTTACCAGTCAGTCAGTATCGGTGCTAGATTGGCCAGCAAATAGCCCGGACCTTAACCCAATCGAGCACATTTGGCACGAAATCAAGAAAAAAGTAGCCACTTATCGTACCACAACTTTAGATGAACTTAATGAAGCTTTTTGTGAGGCATGGGCAAACATTCCTGTCGAAACATGCCTGAAACTGATAATGTCTATGCCACATCGGTGTCAAGCGGTAATTACTAACAAAGGTTTTGCTACTGGGTACTGATTTTACACGTAATAAAATGGAGCTGTTAAAGATATTATAATACTGCAGATTATTAGTTTTGTTTAACTTTATTTTTCATTATAGTTTACTGTCCTTAATTAAATGTCCAGCTACAGAATTATACCTTAAAATTGAATACATATTCAACCTTTGATATTAAATACTTTTTCTATTTATTATAATAATGTAATAATAATAATAATAATAATCATTTATTTAAAAAAAACACATTTCATGAACACAGTACTTAAAATTAGTTATGTCATAAAGCAATGATGTTATTAATAATTTACATTTACACAATTTAGTTTAGGCTGCAAAGAGTATTTACATTGGGTGCCCTGACTACTGCTGTAGGATTCCCTGTGTTGCAGTAGCCAGGGTTCTTCCGTTGAATATTTATTCTTTTATTTACAGCCATTTAAAGCATAATAATCGGACCAAATTATGCAAATAATAGTTACTGAGAAATCAATAGGGTTTTATATTTGTATGTACATAACCGGTTATTGTTCTTCACTATCTTGCATGTCCCTAATTAGTTGACAACGACTGTATATGTTTTGTACATGGCTTGTGTACAATCTCCATACGAGTAAGTATCTGTCTTGTATGGCGTAAACAAATATTTTTTGTTAACCGGTAGCTGGTTGCTTCGGTAAAGGCTTCTAGCCTAGTGAAGCAATCGATAGATCTTTAATATGTAAACCTATTTCGTTAATAAATGCATTTTCATTTTTTCAGTAAGTGAACATAAACTTATGGGAATTATTATCATATCTAACATAATAATACCTTAGCCATAGTCATATGAGTCATATGTATGTATAGGTAAGATTATATAATTGAGCCAAATATGCATGTAAATTATATGTATTATCATTGAACTTAAACAAATAATTGGTTTTGATAAATAATTGGGTACGACAATCAAATTGTTATCAATTAACAACTTCAAACAGGTAGCACGATCTGCATATTACTAGCACTTAGGTAGAACCCAGGTATAATTACTTGAATACTGAAAGAGTCGGAAACTAATTACTGAACATAAATGTAATTTTTAAGTAGTAGAGTTGAATTTATAAATTTAATAAAATAAAAGTAATGTATTTATGTAGGAGCGAGGAATGAATAATAATAATTATTATTTATATTGGATATAAATCATAATTAATTTATTAATGTATTTATTTATTTCTAGTATTTTAGGGCCGTGGACGCGGCCCTGCGTGTTTTTAGGACTTGGGACTTGTTATTTTTTGTATAAGAAATAGTAAATGTATTAGTACTGTATCAAAAAAAAATTGGCGCTAGAAATAGGGTAAACAGATAAAATGCGGTTAAAAGTGGACTGAGGATGATGATGATGTTAGATAAACTGTGACTTTGAATGATCTTGGTAGTCGTATGCAACTTAATCTTCATATGGATTTAGAAACGCAAACTATCATCAAACTCGGTCGTATATATGTAAAAAAACTCGTGTCCTACTGTTAAGGGCTGTAGATGATGATGATGAAAAATATATTCGAAATGTCTCGAAGTTGTAAAAAATCAGTGACTATCAAACGGAAATCAAAAATAAAAATTTTGAGTGTTGCCACACGTAAAATCCAAGATGTTATCTCAATAAGTGGGTCAAGCGAAGGCGCGGACACCTAAATAATATTTTTATCCCTGTTATCAGCTAATATCATGTTTTTTTTATTAATAAACAATGTTCCGTAAGTTGCAAAAGTGTGCAAATTTAACACATGCTAGAAAACCAAAGAAAGATCATAATTCTAAATTTGCAGCGAGTAACTAATTTTTTCACTCGTGTTATAACAATAATTATTGTTTTTTAATAATAAACAATGTTCCGTATGTTGCAAAAGTGTGCAAATTTGATACTTACATGTTAGAAAACGGTTACAAGAACTTAATTCCAAATTTGCACAAAGTAACTAATTTTTTTGGCAATGTTATTGATAAAAAACACTTTTCACCCCTTTTCAACCCTTTCCGTGCACCCCACAAGGGTGCAAACTCACACGGTCACTTATTTTACCCTTCTGAACAAATTCTCAAAGTTTGGCTGAGTAACTAATTTGTTGGGGGTTTTGGGCTTTATTGACTGGACTAAAAGTAGTAAATTAAAATATAAGCTTTTGCTTGAACGATATCATTTAATATGTTATCGTTTCTTGTTTACATCTAAGAAGGTGTGTTACAATATGTACATATATTTACTGCTGCTAGGTTTGACTACTATTACCTACCTACACGTATTATACATATCAATGTTGTATTTACACGTCAACATAGCTACAAGTTCTAACAAACATTACAATGTACGCCAAATATAACTTAGCTAAGTACATTATAAGGAAACTTGTCTTTGTCACTGTAGGAGTTAAGTAACTTCCGAACGCACAGGGGATCTTCAAATTGTGAGATTTTAGAGGGGTGTAAGCGGGGGCAAAGTTTTGACATACATGTCACTATCAGTAGATAACATTCGGGGATGATCTGAATTTATAACGACGGCGGTCGGGCGGTTTTAGTGACTGTAAACTTGAGTTCGCTAAGTGTATTAGGGAGATAGGCTAGGAATTCGTAATGATGTTATGTAATCATGTTTGAGATGTTTTTGAATGTTTGTAATGAGATTTGAGTTTAAGCGTTATTAACAGGGGCACCCTCAGAATCGTGTTATCAAACATGTTATATGTATTTAATTATGTTGTTATTGTTTTTTTAATGTAGTTTGTGTCGTCACCCGTCGGTCTCAACGGAAGACCAGCGCTGACTGTTCGCAGTCAGCACATGCTGAGTTGAGGCCAGCTTGTGTCAAGAAATTGTGTATTTGCAAAATGTTTTTGTCGTTTTACTTTCCTTAATACCTATGTTTACTGTGTTCGTACTTAATATCTTGTTTAAAAAAACGATTTTCATTTCATTTTCAAACATATTGATATTGGAGGTACTCGTTAAAATTAGATATTAAAAAAAATGCATGATTACACATCTTGATAATTCCGCGCATTATTTATATCGTAGACTGCAATGATGTTTTAAATAAAGTGAGTTGTATTCAAGCTTGAACCTATCGTGGCAGAAAAATAAATCAGTAAAGGTCGAAACAGGTGTTATAATGTTTCAGAGAATTAAGGAATTACCCGAAACTGTGAAGATGGGTGTGTGGATGCCATGTTCATAGTTTGTTCGATAGAACAAAATAACAATACTTTTCTAACCAACTAATTACAAAACACTAAGTAGAAATATGTTCATCCTTTACTTGCCAAAGTTGTCATATTCAGGGAGCCTACGGCAAAGGACTGCATAATCAAAATATTCCCAAGTAGCATGCAAGCTTAAAGTTCCACGTATCACTTGCATATGCTGAGTTCATTCCGAATGCCTAAAATAGAAATAAGCCTGTGAGTTTACTGGTGTGGAACTTCTGTGGAAAGTATGTACAAATGGTTTTAGAATTTTTTTTTACCCCATTTTGTGACGTAAAAAGAGGTTAATGTGATTAAAAACTATGTCACTTAAGGTGAACAATTTTGATGATTCTAAAATCTACCGGAAAGGCTTTAATAGTTACAATATTCTAGAATTTTAAAATCCCAATCTTACAGAGTTAAGTAGATTTAGTAGACACCCCCATCATTATTAATTATTGGGAATTATTTATTTTTTGTTACATTTAAAATTTCTGATTTATATGCATTAAGAAACGCACGAGTTTTACTAGTTTAGTGACATCATATTATGTTATTTACCCTGCATGATTTAAAAAGTAAAAACTCACTCAACAAAAACAAAAACAACAGCGCAGTCATTAAAGCACTAAATCAAACTTGTTATTCTAATTTTAAACACCATCAAATGAGAGCCGACACTTTACTAGATTACATTTTAATACACACCGCTCCTGCAAGCACTTATGTTATATCTATTCAAAAGTGCATTAAACTACGAAAAACGATACAATGGAACGGTAACTCCGTTCAAATTTCACGCCGAAAATGTTTCTACGTTTTCTCTTTCCACACACGACTCGCACACAAAGCTAGCTCGTTATTGGTTACGATTTTGGAATTAATAAATAGATAAAAAGAGTTATTTCGACTAATTCACAATTTAACAAGGTAACCAAATTCAACTGAAAATTTGTATTTATTGACTAATTAATTAATTAATAATATATTAATAATAATCTATATAATAATAACAAAGAAAGTGATAGCTGATTGTTGCCGAATACAGTTTTTTTTATAATTTTTCACTAAATTGTTAAGTTCCGGCCACAAATTCAATCACGAATCGGTTCTTACTGGGTAAGCACGGTCTATCTTAGACCATAGTTATTGTTTACCATCAGGCAAACTATGGTCAAGAGCAGACCTGACTTAGTTTAAAAAAATGCAGTGATAGCGGTTGACTTTTTGGTCGAGTATTTTTTTGGCTCATTTCAGTTCAGAAACCATTCCACGGTATCCTTATTCGAAGGTATAAAAGAAACACATAGAGTTAAGTTTAGTGTTACATGCAAACTTCTAACGGTCCTTAACGTGCAGCGAAACACCGCGTACAATTTTATGATAGTCATATTTCGCAAGTTCTTGCTTTACGCTTATGTAAATTGTGAACGTTTAAAACTGGGTGAAACTTTGTACCTGACATTGTTATTTTGAAAAAGTATCAAATAGAACTTGTCGTAAAGAATATGGTATCACGGAAAAGGGGGAAATGGATGTTCTATGTAAATAACAGTAAATTATATACTACTTTTCAGCCTACGCCTACATTTATTCCATGAAACTGACATCAAAGTGGTATTATACTCCAAACTTTATACATTAGATTAAATACTAACGACAAGAATTAAAGCAACCTTTGCTATTTCAACTTCAATAACTTATGTAAATTATTTGTCTAACTCAATGGTTTTGAACAAAAATATCCAACCATTATCAAATTTAACCATTTCATTTAAAAACTCAATCAGTAAACCACTAGTTGATTAGACTATGTATCTCTAATCATTTATTCATATTTTAAGTATTATATGTAAAATAAACCAAATGTCAAATAAACTAAATAACCCGCCCTTAACCGTTTCCGGTGCAAATGTGTCCATACTCGCTGCGTTTCCGCGCTGGATGGCAATACCTAGCCGTTGCACCAGAAACGATCCATCTCTAATTAATATTATATTGTAGTTCAAAGTAGTGTTGTCCGTTTTCTTCCCTTGTTTTTCTACAAAAGTTCTCGTAAATAAATCTAAAACATTACACCACTCTCCCTCACATTGATATTTTTTTATTAAATGAAAAATTCTAAGCACCGTTACACGTTAAAAACCAGTTCTTAATTTCAATCATTTTAGTTAGTAGTTTGAGGAAGAAGCGCCCAATCCAAGTAAGAACTTCTCAAAAACAGAACAAAGTTCCTTTCCAAAAAAAGCGCCGTGTATTTTCGTAAGTGACAGTGCACAGGTGCAGTTGCGATCCCATTCGGAATTAGGAGCCAATATCGTTCAGGTTTTACGAGACCTGTCTGTTGCTTTGTTTCAGTTTTCTATTACAAAGTGCCCTCTATTTTGGCGCCACTATGTACGAGTGATACCTTTTGAAAGGGTTCGTAGCAACGTAGTTTTGTGTTAGTTGATATTGAGCTGGAGGACAGTTTGTAAGTATGACAAGTTACACAAAGTAACTTTGTCTTTTTTGAGGAAAAATATAGACTTTGCTTAGGGAGAGTTTGGTCAAACAGTTTTGTATTGCATACTTAGCGAAAAAATTGGTAAGCACTATATTAGTTTGTTTATTTTGTTCAGAGTGAGTTAAAGTTGTTTTAAATTCTCTATGTTATTTTGCATTTGTGTGTTACTAATTTTTCATTTATTCTCTAAGTCTTTATTGTTCAAGGTTTGAAATAGTTTATCAAGTTAATAATTACATTGATTATTAATTTCACTGTCACGATCATATTTCCCATAAACCATAACATTTCCGGCAAATCAGGGGGAAAAGTTAGTCAATATAACAAACGCCCAGGTTGGATGTGACAATATATCAACGACAACATGTTTAACAGATGCCTCATTATGGTAATTCCGAAACACATATGCTAAATCCATATAAAATGTGATTCAGTTGTTAATACGCTTTTTTGAAAAACTTTTACAAGAAAAATTATAAGTAAGTATAATTAAAAAAATATAAATATAATTTTACGAATGTAGCAAAATGGCAAATAGTCAATCTCGAGACTTTCAAGTCGTCTGAGCCTTTAAAGAATCTGAATACATTTTTGGATGCCAAAAAGTGAGATTTGTATCTGAATATATTTGTAATTAGGATTGATGGCCAATTAACTTCAAAAATTTATTAAGAGCAGTGTTTGTCGGACAACATGTTCAATTTCTACATGTTGGTGAAGTGACCAATAAAATTTACAAATAAGTGCTAACTTGTCTAGCAACTCTTAAACACATAAAAGCCATTTCTTTAATATATTTTTTTCGATAAATCTAAATATATAAAACTCAGAGGTGACTGACTAATATAGTGATCTATCAACGCACAGCTCAAACCACTGGAAGGATCAGACGGATGAAATTTGGCATGCAGGTAGATGCTATGACGTAGGCATTCGTTAAGAAAGGATTTTTGATACCTAATGCTCTTTTGAAGGGGTGAAATAGAGGATGCAAATTGACTTCTTAATTCGAGCAAAGCCACGAGCAGTCACTATTATGTACATACATCAATAAATAATCGTGTAAGCGGGCATAAAATAACAATTGCATCAGCAGTCACCAACAAAAAAAATATCACAGTCTGAAGGGTTGTCTCTCCGTTCTATCGTCTATGTAATATTATAATTAACTTCCTGACACATATCAAACCATGCCATTTCATTAGCCTAGCTTTGTTACCGTCGCTCTATATAATGTTGTCTACATAATTACATTCAAGTTTGATTGATGTCAATGTAGCTAGTTAACTCAGCATGTGTTTACTTGGCATTATAATTTTCAACTCAATAGAGTTTTTTCATTTGTTTAATGTTTTCATTTTTAATTAAAAATGCCTGAATCTGCGTGTCGTTTCGAAATCATAAGTGCAGAGTATCATTACAGATTGAATCAATGAATCATAATCAGGTAAGTGCATATCGATGTGGTTTTGTTCAATGCATTATAATACAAATTAACGTGTTTTTCTATATGCATCTAACCATGCATACAGCAGACAAAGAACACTACATTTTCACCACAAAAAACTAACATGGCTGAATAGACGATTGTTGCTTATGCCAGTTTTGACAGACACACTGGCTGAATAAACACAATGTTATTCCAAAATTGAATTCTATAAAAAACAAACAAACGTCATCGGCTGTGCACAAACACAACTCGCGCGTCATTTGTTTCCAATAGTCGTCCAATCACGGGCGACCATTTGTAAGGGAATAGATATAAATTGGCGGTTGCAGCAAATATGAATTGTTCAATTGTAGTCGAGGAGATAACTGGTGTTTCGCTCACTGTTCGGTGCAATAATCATACTTAGATAAATCCAGCGGAGTCAACAAAATTCACAAAGGTATGTTTTTCATAGCTTACTGAAGTTACCGACATACAGTAAAAATTACGTGTATTCAAAACAAAGACACACTAAAACCATCACACAAATAAATAAAGTTAGGCTGTCCAATTCCAAGTTTTCTTTTTACATTTCAGCTTAATATTTTTCTTTGCTGTAAACTAAAGAATATTTGTTGAAATAGATGTCAAAAAAGAAAGTGGCATTTCCAAAAATCCTTTCTTAGTGAATGCTTACCTTGCTTAACTGAATGCCAAATTTCAGCCCAATCAGTCAAGTGGTTTAGGCTGTGCGTTAATAGGTTTTTTTTTTTTTTTTTTTTTTTTTTTTTTTTTTTAGTACAATTGTCTGTTTCCCTCCGCGTGGCGGAGGCCTTTGTTTAGGTTTTTGGTTATATTTGCAAAGTATTTATATATACATATTATATATGTGACCTTAAGGGTCTTAATGAATTTATATATATATATAGTGTACATGTTGATTAAATATAAAATAATTATGGTATAAGTTTATATTACGAACTTGATTGTTAATTTATAACTAAAGGTATCTATCTGATACTGTTGCCGAAGTTTGATTCATTGCAACGTTTTAAGTAGCATGTATACATACCCGTAATGCTTAAACTACGGAGTGTACACATTTTTTACAGGTTGTAAGTGTATTTGAAATAAAATGTTGTGACTCTCAGAGTCACCGCGTTTTATTTCTGTTCAAAGCTTCACCTGTGACTTTGATGCAGAAGGCGATGAGATGCGGTCTGGAATCCTTCCTAGCCATCAATTCACAGATTGATTCAGCCGTCAACTGGGATTGCGTTGCGATTTCCAGATCGCATCTATCCGCTTCGTATTTTGGGCACCTTAACAACAGGTGGAGTATCGTTTCTACTGTACCTTCTTCACAAATGCATCGAGGGCTCTCTTTAAGCTTTGCGTTAATAGGTTAAATGTGACTGACTATGTCAGTCAGTCACATTTGAGTTTTTTGTATGTATTTAGATTTCGTTTTATTTCAAACATGAATATTTGCCTAAAACAATCTTTATCTCTCAACCTAATCCGTTAGTCTCGCCCCGAGACACCGCAAGTATCCTGCCCTATCAATACCGTACATGTGATTTCACTCAATTTTTGAAACTGACGCGCCCTCTGCCGAGGGGATGGGGCATTACTCAAATCACAGATTACGACCGCTTTGGAATTCGCATCAATAAAAGCTTTTTGCTGCACCGCTGATTGCATTCGTTGTTTTGGAGTTTGGGGCTAATGCTGCGATTTGTTTCAAATCGGGTAAGTAGAAATGGTGTGTGTTTTAGTATAATATGGTATTTGCGCTTGTTTGTGTGTTCACTATTGTAAACAAATTATTATAATTACGAATTCAAAATTCAAAATTCAAAATTATTTATTTTCATAAAAATGCACACATACTAAAAATCACTAAAGCACCAGAATATATACTAACCAAGCTAAGCTTAACTTATATACTAGCAAGCTAAGAAAAGGGAATTTATTTGTGATAAAGTTATTTTCAAAAGTTTCGAATTTGGTACGCTTATTTAGTTATCAGTTAGATTATAGTATGACATGTATTATAATGAATAGCATGCTAAATGTACATATGACAGAGCAATACCACATGCAAATGAAATCAGTCGAATATATTGGTAGCAAGATTTGGCAGCAATGGTGGTAACTATCAATGTTTTGACAGCCTGGGGTTTGATACAGTTGCAGTACATTAAAATGCACTGCGACCATATAAATTTTGTTTCTATAATAATTAAAGAAAGTAAGACAGATATATTACACAATTAAAAGGGATATGTCAATGTCCCGAAATATTTATTTATTTATTTATTTTTATTTATATATTATACTACAACAAAGTACATAAAAAAATCTTCCGTTAAAACTTAAAGTATCTTTAAGGTGCTTTGGTCTACTGCAGTGCTTAGCATGCTGGCTGCATTATCACGCTGGATGGCATTTTGATCATGCGGCAAATCAGAATGTCATCAGAAACAGTCATACGAATTGTTCACTTTCACTTGTTCACTTGTAATTTATTATTATTTATTTATATGCGGGAATCGAACCCGCGACCTGTAGATTAGAAGGCAGAGCCACTACCAACTAAGCTAACAGGCCAGTCAATCAATAAAAAATCATTAAAAATCTTTGTATTTGACTTTGACAGGAAAATCCATGAAAAATACCGCGAACTTAATCCAATATCCGTGTTGTTATATATCAAATGTGTCGTAAAATATGCCTGTAAGTGTACAAAATCGTCCCCTACGAAGGATAAATGATATATTTTCAATTTTTGGCTTCCCATTAGTCTGAGTTTTGGCCGACTACAGTGGGGATTTATCTTTGACTTTTGGATTCCTTTTATGTTGGGATTGAAATAGTTTGGATGTTATAAGCTACATGTTTTGAACGAAAGTAAAATGTTTTTGAATGTACATACAATATAATATAATAGTATTTTTATACATAATACTTTGGTTGTTTTTGCGAATATGGATTGTATAGTGTACAGTTCTATTTTTAGATTTCCACGAAAAGGGGAACGAAATATTTGGATGGTTACAGTTTTTCTCTTTAAATAATGGTTTTTCCACACAAAAACGGTCCAAAAATAGCTGGTTAAATATGAGAATATTTTTGCACCTTCGTCTGAGTAAGTAAAGAAGTCAGTGAAAAGCCATTCATTGTCTTCCCACACAAACAATATTGAAATCCGAAAGATGTGGAACCTTTCTTAGAGAATAGATACTTACGGTCCATGAAACAGCCGCCGTTGATAGGAATACATTCGAGACCGACCATCCAACCCATTTATATCACGTTTTATGCCCGATAAACGCGTCCCATGTATATTTTTAAACCGAAAATTTTGCAAATATCTATAAAATACAGTGGAAACTTTGCGATAAAACGTGTGAAGGGTCAGAACGAGCGCCGATACATCATAAAATTATATGAAAGTCAAGTGCAGGGAAAGTGTGGCGAAGAGGCCAAGTTGGAATTTATAGCGGTCTGCTTTCGATACCTATTGTGCCGACCGTTTTATGAGTTTAAAAATAATATTATTATGAAAATAGCATCACATTTATCGCCGTTATGTGACGCTCATGCAGTCTATTTTTGTGATAAAATGTATGAACTATGCATACGGTTACCCGTTTTACCATTTTTTTTGAAATCTGTCGTAAATTTATCTTGTCATTTTGTCGAAGACAATACTTATCGTAGAAATACACAAGCCTATATTTAGTAATCTCTGTCTCATTTTAAAATTTAAAACTTAAAATTTATCTCAATACGTTCACATATGCATTTACATATTTCGTTGAATAAATATATAATATGTAATGAATAGGTACATATTCATTACATATTATATATTTATTCAAAGGCGGAGTCAGTTACAGTTAATCGAAACTAGTGTTTCTTTGGTAGAAGACAGGCAGTTTTACCTCAGCAATCTAATCCTAAGTCACCACTAAGGCCCATCTAAGAGTCTCCTACAAGCACTTTCATTGCAACATGGAAAAAGAGGAAAATTCTCCGTTATGACGTCATTTGAAGTCAGTATGCGTGAAATTTGCCGCAGCCTCGAGAAACATCACGGTGTGTGCTGGAGACTGCATTCTGACAGCAAAATTGCGACTTCTAGCTGTATACTTGCATAGTTTATGTGACAGTAAGGGCTAAAAATAAAACCTCGTTAGCGCTCTGTGGAATGTCCAGGTATATTAATTTATTTATTCAGTTAATAATGATATATATGTGTTATGGTTTTAATTTAAATATTAGTTTTGGGCTTCCTATTGTAAAGCTATACACGCTGCTTAGCTTAAAAAAGTATTAGACATAATATATAGGACGACTTAGTCATTTCTTTTTAATATTTTTATGAAAAACTGTGGAAAGTGAACTATTGTTATCGTAAAATGTTACAAATTATCGGAACCTTACTAAATTTCCTTTAAACAGATTTATGGAAATAAAACCAAAACTTACTAAATCCCCAATAATATCTACTAGCAAAGATAAGTAAACAATTTCCACTAACATACCAGTGTCAACTATAACATGTATTTTGGCACGTGTTTTCAGAGGGGCTGTTATCTGAAGGTTGTAGTGAATGATCCCGCGCGAGCTTGGCCTGTGGCCAGACGCAACAGATCCACAACAGGTTTTGTCACCTCACTAAGCAGGGGTATTGAGATATTGAAAAGTTTCGAGGTGTTTGATCTGTTTGATAGTGCATTATTTTTGAAGAAACATAAGAACATAGAATTTCTGCAATTTTTTTTATACTTATATATAAGTTGAAGAGTTTGTTTGTTTGTATGTTTGTTTGTTTGAACGCGCTAATCTCAGAAACTACTGGACCGATTTGAAAAATTCTTTTTGTGTTTGATAGACCATTCATCGAGGAATGCTTTAAGCTATATAACATCACGCTACAACTAATAGGAGCGAAGAAATAGTGGAAAAACGGAAAAAATATTCATTTTTGAGGGCTTCCGTTGCGTGCGCTGCGAAAACGGTTCAAGATATCAAAAAGATATGTGATAAAGAATTACTTCTCTTGAAATGATCTAACAAAATGTCTGCAACAGTATATGTCTATCTTTTAAGGTTAACTCCTATTGAGTTAACCCGTTTTTATGGTAATAACTATTCCACGCAGACGAAGTCGCGGGAACCAGCTAGTATTTAATAAAAATGCTTGTTAATGTGATCTGTTAGCAGATTATCTGATGGACTCGTGACAATCATATTGTAACAATGAACTAATTTATTTAAAGTGAGATTGGCATTCGCTAAGACAAGGGTAGCATAGCATATAGTTATATTTCATGTATACGTCAATGTTTATACTTTGATATCAGACAATGTGTACTCACATATAGCACCCAATCCTTCGGGCTATGTGCGTTAGTTCCACACACGTACAGCCGACCTCCATCTCCCATCGGCTGAATCACCCGGATGTGGTTGCGACAATCGAAATGCTGAAAAAAGAAAACAATCCATTATTACCGACACAAGCATTAACAATTCAGAAAGAACAGTCAGCGATATTTCCCATCAAGGCTTTACCCATCGCTTTTAAAACAATAAAGAATATCCACAAAGTCGCAATCAATTTTCCGGTGGCAATTTTGTATGCACTCAATTCGAAACACTGGCAATCGAGTCGGAGGAAACGCCGAAAAATAAAATCGTTCTTCATTATCGGTGAAAAATAAACTGACGGGAACGGGCGGCTTGCATATTCTGTACCTCAGGCGAAATTCATTGCAAATCATAGTGATTCAAAAGTAGGCATTGTAGCCTTGGTGCCATGTGTGTGAGAGCCCGCAGCCCGTGATTATGCAAATTTGCGTTCGGCATAAATATTAAACGGGCATTAATATTCCGAACGACAGAAATATGCATTGCTCGCTTAACTGGGTAAAACAGTACTGTATTGGTCCATTGCAGTTCATTAAAGTTCCATTAAAAAATAATAAACTTTCGAGTGCTATTTTGTGAAATGGGTTTTAGTGCCGTTTCGCTAATTTATTGGCAACTATTATTGTTTTTGCCTTCCTTTTTCCGCAGTATTAATTGTATATTTTTTAAATCCTGATAAACTAGTATTGGTAGTACACTTTAGTTACATCCGCTAAACACACACTAAAAGCTTAATTAGAATCAAAGCACGTCGCGTTAATGAGTAGTTTGATAAGTTTAATCAACCTCATAAACACGAGGGCTGTCAGTGACGGTTAGTGACTAGAATTATTTATATATTTTGAGTACCGATAACATGGTAGATTAAGAGTCTATCCAAAATCAATTCCACAATATGAAACTGGCCGAAAGTGTACATTTTAACAGCAGATTGGAGCGCGGTGCTAGCGGTCACTGTTGAGGTTAAAACTAATTTTCTCTACGTCACACTGACCCCGCGCGAGTATTGTTTGTTTTCCATCAGTTTTCAATTTTGGAATTTAAAATAGGGTTGATTTTGTCTTTACAGTTTATGCGATTACTAAGCAAGAGTTAGTATTAAATTCTCTGAATTCTACATAAATGTTGAGTACGGAATAAATTGAACTGTAAATTAAGTCTAATGCATCGCAGTGTAAATTGTTTTAGTCTGTTAGCCTTCATTTTGTATCTGTACCTTTTGGAATTAAATATATTAATAACTAGCTGTGCCAGCGACTTCGTCCGCGTGGGATAGTTATTAACAGAAGCCCTCAAAGATGAATAATTTTCCCCATTTTTTCCACATTTTACATGGTTTCTTCGCTCCTATTAGTTGCAGCGTAATGTTATATAGCCTAAAGCCTTCCTCGATAAATGGTCTATTCAACACAAAAATAATTATTCAAATCGCACCAGTAGTTCCTGAGATTAGCGCGTTCAAACCAACAAACAAACAAAACAAAGAAACAAACTGTTCAGCTTTATAATATTAGTATTAATAATATGACAAGTTTCTGATGCAATAAAATACAGTTGTTTAAAAGAGACCTAACAAAAACATACTTTGTAGATAAAAATAAGTAAACGAATCAAGTGGCCAACTTTAGTGTCCAGTGTTTGAAATCGTCCTACGATGATAAATAGCTGGAACCTACTCCTAATAATGCTTTTGAAGATTTAGCAATGATATTTATATAGATATTTTATGACGACAAAAATATTGTTTTTAAATCAGTCTATTCAATTATCGTTTTGTAATATCTAAAAAAAAACACTATTTTATTACTTAACAATATTCAACCTCTCAAGTCCGAGTTCTAAAACGTCCTGACAGCTGCTTTGCACCAAGAGCCAATCAGAATTAAGCAGCGACCCAATCAGGACCTCGTCTAAGTTTCTTTTAACGGCACTTAGTTCCCGGTGCCTGCATAACTTCGAGGAACTAATGCCTCCGATTGGTCCATTCCTTTAATTATTCGCCACTTTGTACCTAAGTAGATTTACGGACCTTTCCACGTCTCTTGTTTTCTATAACGGTTTTTATAAGGAATTTAAGAGCCTCGATTTGCATTTCCAATGCGAAACATTCATAATGTCATTGCTACGATAGTGTTTTGGTATGAAATGGTTTGTGGAAATTTGCAATCTGTCTAGACAGTTTAATTAGTAAGTTAAAAGTCGTTATTAATGTTAAAATTATAACATAAAATGTTTCCAATTAAATGTACAAGACATTGTGAATACTCAAAACAATTTACGTAATTTAACGACGTATTTCAATTCACTTTTATTTGATACACAAACGAAAGTAATTCAATTTGGACCCAGGTAGGACCTGCCTCATACCGGTCATCCCCTGCTTAAAATATTATGAAGTAAAATGGCAGTTGGTCACGCCGTAAGGAGATAATACGTCGCCGTGATTCGAGCGAGATATTTTGTTTAAAAACCTCGAGTTCTCCTATTTACCTAAGCCAGTGAATTTTCCTTAATAGCGACACAAAGAGCGGCGGATTTAAAACAACAAGCCGGCTCCGGGCCGAGCGGCCGTCCTAACGGAATTTGCCAGCGGCATTTTTCCAGCCTTTTTCGTGTAACGACATCGTGCTTAGAGAAAAGAAAACTCGTCGACGGCGAGAAACTTTGATTATAGCCTTCACGAGTGGCCGTTCCATCCGCGATCGAGGTGATAGACTCGGGGATATTTCTTTTTTATAGGCCTCTTTGATACTAATAAAACAAATTTACTTTTCCGCCGACGGAAGAGTTGGAGGCACCATGTGGTCTATCGCTCTGCGTGCTATTACCAAACTTTGGACTTTATTCCCGCACTCGGCCGCAGTAAACTTGTGAATGTGCTTGTACTGCTTTTTTGCCTTTTGTGCGGTGCACCTTTCAGACTCGCTTTTATGGCTTACTTTCAGGCTTTATACATTTCGCATGAGACGCTCCTTTTTCGGTTGCGAGCTTTACGTCTATCGTATGAGATATAAACGTATGGAGACGAGTCCGGAAGGAAATATAAACAAATATTCAGCAGTAACTACGATTCACGGCACAAGCGTCGCTTTTATTGCGAAGGTGGGCCAAAAGAGATGTGATAAAATATATCATGGCAAAGCTACACGAAGAAAACGTAGAAAGCCACTCGAGCGTTACATCTCGCTAAGAGGGGTATTATCGAATTAGTCGATAACGTAGCGAAGCAACTCGCAATAATCGTCGTTCTCCGATCTTCGAGGAAGGCTGAGACCGTGCAGAAATAAAACAAATATTGCTTTTACGTTGCGATTGTAAATCAAAATTAACGGCCTTAATATAGCGGAGCAAACGTGGTCGTAAGCCCCCCGCTATGAAATATGCGCGCCGCCCGCCGCTCACAGTTAAAAATGGGATTAACCCTTGATGGAAATAGTGCTAGTTGTGAGTAATTTTGCGGAAAATGTAGATATTTTAATTAAATTCGCTGCAGCTCCGAGCTACGCCAGCGCGGAGTAAAATCTTAAATCTGGTTTTACCTCTGATTTCCCTTTAGATACGCATTGCGCCACGTTGCTCGGCTCCAAATTTATCGAGTCTCTCTGCAAACAAAATAAAAATGTTATCTCAGAAAGCACTGAATAAGTGTAGGCGAAAGGATTTCGGGCGAAAATAGGATGTTAACTTACTTCGCAGTGCGTTGCGGTGATGTTATTCATATTGAGCCGATATAGCCGATCCCTGGAAAATAAAAAAGTGTAAGAAAGGAGCGAAAGCTATAAAACCCTTCTAACTTTTACCATTGGAATGGAAAAGTTGAGTCAATCCAGTGCGGCAATATAAGGGATACATTACAAAGTTGCGTTCCAGCTACCATAATGTTTATAGAAGAATCGGTTTATTGCTCAAAATGCGGCGGTTGAGTTCCCGGAACGAAATTAGCCTGCTTCGTGACACACACAAATTGACCTATATAACCTTCTGTATCAACCTACTTGTGTACTGTGTTTATATTGCTCTGTTTGATTCACAGAAAATGAACAGTTATGTTACTATGTAAGAGGGCATAATTTAGAGAAAATTTCTAGTAAGGGCATAATTAGGGTTAGAGGTAGTTTGTAAAGCCACAATTGAAAGTTGTAGTTGCAGTTTGTAAATGCAAGCAAGTTTTTATTTATACTGGCTGTGTAATATAGGTATATTAGTACAAATCAAGTGAGTAGATACATAATGTACATTACAATTATCATCGGTTCACGTTTGCTTAATGAACTGAATTTGCTTTCAACAAAATAAGATCAAAATTTGCAAGAATATTGGTTTTTGTTTCGTATAAAATGATTTATCAATTTTATCCATTGCATCTTTTGTTTGCTTTTTGTGAGCAAGTTTCTTTTTATCAATTAATGTACTTACATAGCTCCAACATAGAGCGCATCTCTCTTCGAGTCGACGAAGAATGTCCTGTAGTACAGCGTGCCGCAAGAAAACTCGCGAACATGATCTGAAACAAGGTGAAAACTCATTTAATATCTAGAAATACCTAATTCAAACGTCTTTTAATATGAAATATTGTGTTTCTAGAATATGTTTTCAAGAAAATATTACTAGATTTATCACCCATTGACATTTATTGCCAGTCCAGCGAGACTTAGAAGACCAAACACGTAATAAACAAGTGTAATACATTTTGTTAAAATGTCTCATTACATTATTTTTAGAGCGTATTTTTCGTTTTTCATTCAAACTAATCTACAAATATTTAGGTACTAGCTGAGTGAAATTAATAGTTTAATTGCAGAGAGATAATAAAATTAATGAAAAAATAATAATAAATATATCATAATATCTAGTTATTTATTCATTCAAAACATAAAATAACTAACTTATGTTTACATATATACAAAATTTACAAAGAAATATACAGTTAAATAAATATTCAATAATAAACAAATATCATATTTATTCTATTTTCAATTTTACAAATAACATTTAACTAGCCTTCAGACTACCAATCACAAGTTTTTTTTAATTAAATATTTGTAAAGTATTGTTGAATAACAACATTCATAATTATTTTGACTGACTCTTCATAAATAACCGTTTATATATAAAAAAATATACAAGAAACTTCTTTTAAAACTTTTAATAAATACATTCCCAGGAAAGTGCGAACCTACGTCACGCACCGAAACATTTACCTACGTTTACAAGTTACGACTTCTACGACATCGCCGAAATTGCGAACAAATTGTAAACAAAACGTGACTTAGCAAAGTTACCGAGTTACATTGCGTGTATTACAGGCGCCCTTGGCTCAGAAAATTAAGGTATAGGTATATATGTACATATACTACACTAGCTGTGCTCGCGACTTCGTCCGCGTGGTATAGTTATTACCATAAAAACGGTTCTAGCGAGTTAATCTTTTCCCCGGTTTTTTTCACATTTTTCATTGTTTCTTCGATTCTATTATTTGCAGCGTGATAGCCTAAAGCCTTCCTCAATAAATTGTCTATTCAACACAAAAAGATTTTTTCAATTCGCACCAGTAGTTCCTGAAAGCAAACAAACAAACAAACAAACTCTTCAGCTTTATAATATTAAGTATAGATAGTACGACAAGAAGGCACCGTTATACAGTTGAGGTTCCAAAGACTCGCACCAAGCGGTTTGCTTCGACTTTCATCGTGCGAACAGCCAAACTGTGGAACTCCTTGCCCGAATCTCTATTCCCCTTGAACTATAATTTGTCGGTCTTCAAGTCGAGAGTTAACCGGTTTCTTCTAGGCAAGCGCGCTAGATCGTAGATTACAACGTTGCTTAACATCAGGCAAGTTGTAGTCAAGCGTGAGTCTATTTAATGTAAAAAAAAAAGTAATAGTATAAAGGATATGCTATCATCATCATCGGGTGCTCTCTACATATATGTAGAAGTTAGGAGGTCAATGAGCAAAATTAAATACATAGAAATTAAAGTTTTAATCTTTACATATGCTACTACTTAAGTTGAACAAATGGCTTATTGATTAAACAAATTAATGTCTATACTCAGGATAACCGTGGTCAAGTCAAGTCAGTCCGTGGAATAATACAAAAAGTTAACTTATTCGTAAGCTGTCGTGAATAGAAAAATCATAAGTACGTTTTTTATAAACTTACTATAATATGTTGTTAACGTTTTGTTACATCCTGCTAGTTAGTATAAACCGTTATAGCTTTGGATATTACTATGCTTGCCTAGTAGAAACTTATATATTCTGGGCTGTAATAAAACTGTTTAAGGTCTCTAAGATATTTGAAAACTAGAAAATCAAAGAAGGGATAGAATTTTCTATAGCAAGAATAGTTACAGATAAGAGATAAAGATAAAGAATCTTTATTGATATTGTAAAGCTGTAACATACATGTACAGATTACTAATATCATAGAATATGCTACACAAATTATAATATCTCGTCAAATTGAATTAATTACATTCAGCTTTAATAAAATTTTAGAAGGTACAATGTCTAGTTTTATTATAGTTTACATCTCTCCCTTACAAATATACTTTTATTACAGATATAGGTACGCTGCTTTCTGATTTTGCAGCAGAAACGGTTACAAAAAGCTCGCGTCGAGCACCGATCTACCCGACTGGAAGTCTTTTCAAACTGTTCAACTAAGAGTATTTTTACAGCAACGCCGTATGTCTATCACTTCATGGAATACATTTTTCACGAAGCCAGCCGTCACTCGCTCGCATATGCAAGTTTTGATCTTTTCCCAAACGAATAGACGGAATGGCTTGTTTCGTTCGAGTTTTATTTTTATTCGCGGCTTGCGGTGTACTGGCAATTTTGATTTTGTAAGTTTTTTTAACGTAGTACCTATTTTCTAAATAAGTAAAACCAGTCTTCGTTATTTAACAAATTATGTTTATAGGAATTAATGTTACCTAGCTCTGCCTTACTCTTAACGTTCTTAAAATCTTGAAAACAATTTTGACACAGACTGAAGCAACACTATACGTCTACTTTCTCAGTTGAATGACAACACTTTACGACCATAATATTATTTTTTAAGGTAATTTAAAGTCAGACGACAGGCTTGGTTGTGATTTACAGTGAAAAAGTAGATATTTTTAAGTATGGTAAATGCTTCTAACGTAAGCATTGCTAATTTGTACACACCGTGATATTATTTTTACGGTTTATTATATAAAATACGTTAATAAATAAATGATCATCGATAAAACATAATCTCAACATCCAAATCTACTTCACCATGTACGACACAAAATCTCGCCCTAACAGAATGTACAAGTAGTTTGAATTTGAAAAGCGACATCGACGGGGAGTTGCAGGTGCGAATTCAGAAATCAGAATTGCTTGCAGGAGCGTCGCCGGTGGGACCATGGCTTCTTGTATTTGCATACACTACTACATATGTCTGGTATACACTAGAGTTCTAGAGGTTGGTGTTATGGTGTCTGTATCATGTGCATTGATATTAAGGTTGGTGATAATTAAAAATAAGAGTAAATTGGCTGGGACAAAAGGAATCTGATTAGAGTAGTTTTTGGTTCTTACTAGATGTTAGGCATTTCTTGTGTATATGCTTTACTATCGAGTGTAGCTCAGCGGTTCCTGTGTCTGCTTTTCATCCAGACGCACCCTGGTTCAAATCCAGCCCTAAACGATGACTTGCATTTTCAAGTTATGTGTGGATTTGCAGTCGCTTTACGGTGTAGGAAAACATCGTGAAGAAACCGACATGTTTAAGGACCCCAATATCCGTGGACATGTATCTGCCCAAGAGAACTCCCCTAATGAATTGATTCTGCGGGAAAGTTACGACCCTCAGTCATGAGGAAATACGACTCAAGAGAAATGTTTTACTATAAAGTAGTTTATAACAAAAAAATATACGTGAAAAGTTTGTCATAAGTACCATTTTCCATTAACACAAAAAGAACTAAGATTTTTCAAGGCAAGTGCTGGGATCCAATGGGGGATTTTCTAAAGATGATATGCATACGTTCAACTTAAAAACCAATCTTATCTTTCAGCTTTGTACAACTATTTCAGAATGAAATTTATTTAAATCCAAGAGCAGAGCTTTAAGTAAATATCAATAGCTTCAAATTTACGAATGCATAATCTTAACTGACAAGCACGTACGGAATAAACTGTTTCTAAACTGTTCGAGACAATACCAGATACAGTAGAGATTTAGATAATAAAGAAAAATACATTATTGTGAATTCGATAGTCGCTGATGTATCTTTGTAGAAATATAACGTTGAATTACTAATAAAGCTGTATTTACGATATATATTTGCAAGACCAATACAAAACTGTCTCTGTTTCATTACAAAACGTAGTTTAAAAATTAGTCTAGGACTCTGCCAGAAATAAAAAGTCGGTTCTTGTTGTTCAAACATCACATACAAACAATCGAAATGTCAACTTCAAATTAGAACGTTGATTGTCATTCAGGTAACATTTTGATAGTTTGATTATTATGACAGTAGACAGTCAAATTTGGAACAACAAAAACGGACTAAGTATTTTTAAAGTTCTGGACTAAAAGTTAAACCACATTTAATAATCTGACCCAATAAAGTTTATCCATAGAGATGCATTTAGTTACTACTTAGCAATAACCTTACTAACTTAGCTAGTACCGAATAACCTTATTACAGTTCTTTTTAATATTTTGATTGAATTCAAACGATTTTAAGTTGTGATTTGTCTTAAACAATCAATCTTCATAATGAAAACCTAACAATCACAGAACTAAATTATGGGCTCATAGATTCGCAGTCACTTTTCTTAGCGAGTTTATAAACGGCTTAGGTAATTAAGATAAACAAAAGCGTTAGCAAAATTCTTAGCGCCAGAATATTACACGTCACAGTTTACGAAGAATTTTTCTGCACACTCGCTTAGGGATTTGTCACTACACCCGCTACATATTTTAGCTCGCGGCTGCCAGTCGCGTGATCTTTCATTGCAACTCATGACAAAATAACATATTCAGTGACAATGCATTTTTCATCATTCAATCTCCGACGAAACAACTGCTAGTGGAACTACTAGTACCTCAGAATTGGGGTCACTCGCTTTTTGTTTGAGTTTTGATGAACTATGTCGTAACTTCTGATTGGCGTTGGCATTTTTAAGCAGGAACCTTTTTTAACTAAACTTTTTGTTGTACTATGAGCGAAAACAATCACGACTGGCAGGATTCGAACCTGCTTGTTTCTTATTACCATTATTTTGTAAACTTTTCCAATAAAAAAAGATAATTTAAACAAATAGTGCGGATTTAGCACTTGACACAATAACTCATGATGCTCTTTTATTGCGTTTTTTAATTAACTATTAATAAAGTTGTTTAAACATGTCAGCAAAACAGACATACATACATGCGAGAATACATTCCTCATAAAATTTTACTTAATGCCATGATGATTTGTTAACCTGACAGACAAAAGATAAAACAGCCTCCTGCATAATGCATTCAACAACATCTTGTGTTTTTCGATTATTTATCTCTAATTTTATTAACATCGATTTAATACAATATAATTGAACCTATCTTTTCATTAACAACACTGACTTTCCATCATTAATCGAAACAAACACTCCCACGAATCGCACAGTCCATAAATCCGAAACTAAACTTGTTTTCTCAAACTGCTTGACCAAAATACGAGTAATTTCTCCTGATAGGATCTCCAAACGTGCACTGGTTTTATAACTTTCTTCCTGAGAGTTCCAACTGAGATCCTCCCCCCACCTTCATACTTCCCCCCCTTTACCTGACCAATATAACCGTGTACATGCGATAAAACAATTACCCCAAAGAAATCGTGTAACAAACGCGTAGCTTTACAGAAATAAGGAGACATTTTACATGGGAACAAGTTGAGCTGTTCTGTTTTCAACTTATTTTACACTCATTCAAGGATTTTTTGCCGAACTTTTTATAGACCCTTTGTTTGTGTTTCATGTACAGATTGAATATCATAAACTATTCAACATTATGTTTTACATCCAGTGTGTAAAATAATAAATTACTCACTAACAACAGCATTTAGCTAATTTTGCATGTGAAATACCTGTCTATCTTAATGATGTTTTTTATATCTTCCAGGAAAATCAACTATTACCTCGGAATCATAATATATCAAATTAATAATAACTAGCCAAAAACCTCTGCAAGGTCTATTATATCAGATGGCGTAGTTTTGCTGTCGTGTTACAGTTCCAACGAGTAGCGTGCAACTTACAATCTTGATAAGCCTAGGTCTCACTAATTATAGTTTTGCTTATTACCTACTAGTGACCTGGAATACAACCTTAATTGGAATTACACCACTAATTTGACGTTTTCAAGATAGCGTTCTTACTTTCAGCGTTGTTTTATAGGTATTTGCTTTATTGATTTTGTAAGATTAAAAGATAGTAAAACGCAAAGCCTTTGCAGTGAAGATTTTGATGAATTAAAAAAGTGGTAGATATTTTCATATTCACACACAAACTTAGGCATCAGTCAGTTTATGTAATTAAGGTAATACTTGTACCTGTAATACTTCACTTTCATTTAATTTTGTTTTACCAAACTAAATCATTTAATTAAAATGAAGATTTGTTAAATTGCTATTTTTACTGTATTTTAAATAGACCATGGAAATATCTGTAAACAGAACTAATGGCATCCCTATTTTCGTCAGCATTATATTAAATAAGTATCCAATAAAACGAAATCATGGCCGAAGTTAAATAAAAACAGACATCAATACGTTCCAATCAATCAGAACAAAACGCAAGTAGCTCATACATCAGGCGCATTAAATCGTGACAATACGTAATACGGAACGTTCCGCAAGCAAAGTGTGCGGTTCAACCATAGACAAAATATCCCATAGATCCTTAAGAAGAAGGTTGTTTATGTAAATTTTCTTTTTACAGGCGTTTTTTTTCCATTTTTTTCTGATCAATGTATAATCACTCAAACATCGCGAAACCGTCAAATATTGAATTTATACTTCTATGCGCATACAGTAAAAATAATTTCGCTGAAAATAATGACGACTTATTATCTTGTAGATAATCATAGAAATAATATTAAATAGATATTTACATCACAGATTGATGTGAATAAATAAAAAGTTTCATAGACTAATTAAAGTATCCTTTTAACAAATAATCGTATACATTTCGTATTAATTTATCAACAACCAGCATCATTTTATATCACCAATCATGTGAATCTTTTTGGTGAGTTTTTGAACTTTCTCGCCATTATACGCGTCTTTTAGGAATAAAATCTATGGTAGAACATCGTTCCGTGTGATGGATTATACGCCGATTACAAGCTCCAGGAAATACGCGAGTTTTTCATTCGGCAATTGTTAAGGTATCAAAATAGCGCTTAACATGCCACCACCGATTAGATTAATAATGTACGAGTTAGTGGATTAAAATGGTATACTGAGTTACATAGTAGAGAAATATACAAATAAAATATAGATTTATTCCTTAAATATACACAATACACTTGTTATATGTATTAAATGGAAGAGAAAATATGTTTCTTGGTCTATGAGTTTTTGATGTTTCACAACTAATTATCAAAGAAAATGAATTTGGGTTTCAGTGATAGATAAGCGTAGCAATAGCAACATAAGCTACTTACTAAATATCAAATTTATAAATAAAATTTTAAATTTTCATACAAGAGATAATAACTAATTAAGTCATGATTATTAGATACTTCACTGTACAATTTTCTTCGAAAAAAGTAATGATTAATGAAATTGAAAAAAGATTTTCTGAATATAGATATATAAGATCATTTTAACTGTCCCAACATACATGAAATAAAAAATATACCTAGTAAGTAAGTAAAGTTAGAAATTCTTAGCGATGTACCTATGAGTATATTTGAAGTAATTAACGGGTAAAGTTCCCTTAGCTTGTTTTCTATTTTCTTCTTGTTTGTGTGTCGTATGGGTATAATTATCTCGTTTTACTTCGTTTGTTGACTGACCTAATTAATAAAGATAACTGGGGAAATTTCCAAACTAGGTTGAGAAATTGCTGGTATTTAAATACAATTTTAGGTAGAACATTTGTTAATGGGCTAAGTAATTATTGATTTATAATGTCCTGGCATTCATTTTGAGCAGCTCAGAAATTGTGAGTTATAAAATACGATCTGAGATAGTTTGCAACTGTTTAACCCCAGAGTAGGTACACAATTTCTGATGAACTTACTGGTTGAGATTTTTTTTTAAATATCACTGTATTATTATGAGATGGACATTTTGAACATGGACGTATGGCAATGTATATGTGTGTTCATTATTTACATTAAAACGGCTAGAAAGATATTGACTGGAAAGACAAAAAACTTGAATTTTAATCATATTTACAAAACCCTTTTAAATTTCGAGTTGATTGTTTTTATTTGTCTTGTAAAACCCTAGACTTTCTCTATTATAAAACAAACTGCAACTTTTATCAAAATCAATGAAAAATTCCTCAAAAATCTGTTAAAATCCCCACATATGGCGCTCACGTCGCAAACTCCAAATCGCTCCCATATTTGTCTCGACACGTATCGCGATTAGCTCTGACTCCGACTCAAAGTAACCAGTACCCAGGGCGTGACTGAAATTTTAAATCACAATATGCAAAAGTAGCCTCATTATTTGTGGCTCAGGAATTGTGGAGCTTCAAAGATGTTTGAGCTAGTCCAGTTTGTTGTATTGTTATGGCTTAAGTTAAAAGCATACAAATCTAAAAAAAAGAAAGAGATTAAAGTATAGCGAGTAAATCTTGAATTAAAACTTTACACGGCTTAAATGTACGAATAAAAAACCTTTATAACGTAGTTTGGACATAACAATTAGCCATTTTTCGTAATATACCTAACAACGAAATAATCAAACTGAGATGCTGGTATATAATGCATAGTTTAAAATTTAAATTATTTCATCTTCATAATACTCAAAGTTCTAAATTTATAAACACTTGAAACATCAAAGATATTACAAAGTACGAGCGAGTAGTATAGATACCTACTCTATGATACTTAAAGGCAAACATCTAAGATTAATGGCCAGTTCTAGACGAGCTTTCTAATTTTAAATGCTTTATTAAACCGTATAAAATGCTGTTAAAATATTAAAGCGTTATAAAGTCAACGCTTGAGTGCAGTGCCTTTAAACTTAGAAGCGATTTGAAGAACGTCGTAAATGCCTGTCTATTTCACATGAAGTAATAAAGTATTAAAACGCGGTTCATCCCAAGTTTTATATCTTACAGTTTTGATCGGTTTTTACTTTACTATCTTGATATTTGATGTTTGCTTAGAAATGGTGACTGTTTTAAATTGTCTTTTTCATATATAAATGTTGTCAATTCGTTCTGTATGCATGTATTATGGTCAGAATGTGAAAATATTTAACTGTGAAATTATATTCAGGCTTCTAACCACGACTGCCATATTTTGTACGTTTTAGTTTGTATATTCATGTTTGTCTATGGTTTATCTTATAGCTGTATTTCCTTCATTAGTAAAATATGAATCGTGCAAAATGTGCTAACGTATTAATCCCAATGTATAACACTTATTATACCTAATAATAATTCCTCGAGTTGAATTATAAAGATCGCTACATTGAGTAGGTACTCAAATAACACAGATTATGGCAAAGCTAAGAGTTTTACACAAAAATATGAACCTACTCTAAGAGTTTTTTTTACAAATGCTTAAAAGAGGGCTCTAAACAGAGGGTTTTCATTGGAGCATCGGTTCACGAGACTTAACAACGCATAATAATTTCAAACAAAAATACTGTAAAAAATAACTAATTCGAACTACTCAAAGAACCCCATACTTACGTGGATGGTATTTGAGAACGATAAAAATGCCTGCATAAACCGCTTTCAGTATCGTAAACATGCGCTACGTTGCGGCAAACTTCAGTCATTTGAAAGGAAAGTATTATTCGCTCCACTGTAACTTGGAGAGTAGTTAGTCGTTTCGACCTGAACGATCCGAACCCGCTTATTAGTCCCGCTCGGAAAAAATCTCATGCAAAATATCAGTCCCCGATTGAAATAATAAAAAAGTTTGGCGAAGACTAAGGGAGGAACTCTCTCATTGTAATCCTTTTAGCATTCGTCTTCGCAGACACGAAAAGGCTCTCCCGATGGCGCGGACTAATTCCGAATGCACCTCCAATCGTAAAAGAAGTCGTAAAGAAACGAATCTCCCCTCCAACCGATGCACGGGAATCAGGGGAAATAGTTGATTTCTTATTGGCTTCCGCCCAGACTCAGATTGAAAATTCGCCATAAAGACATTGGAACACGCCTGGCCGGATTAAAGGGGGAAACTAATAAAGAAAACTTCTGCGACACCGTATTTTTACTAAACGCGCACCTAAAACTTCTCTGCCTTTATTAGCTTCGCGTCGGTAATTTAGAAAATGCTGTGCGGTGTTTGAACCGTTTTTGCTAAACTGCTATAAAACGGATATCTAGTTTGTGCTATGGTTTTGTGGGGTTGATTAAGTTTTTCAATCTTCGTCGGCTTCATGAAATACGACCGACCGTTATTTTATAGGAAACACTGTTTTTTCCATTCTAAGGATTTTAATATCGTTTGCATTTTCTGCGAACATGGCACGTTGTGTGCGTTAAATAGCTTTTAGAGAGTGATAAAATGTATTCAGTGCCGTGAGAGGGAAAATTTATGAAATACGGCGTCGCGACGTAGGTCGAGAGCAGTGTCAGAGGAGCCGCGGTAATAAAGACAAAACATGGCAATAAACATGTTGTGAAAACATGTCAGGGCGCAAGCTACTTCGGATACCGACTGAGGTAATGCGTATTTCATTTGCATAAATTATCTGCGATGAAATGGTGTCTTCCCGAGCGAGCGACGGGGGCTTCTGTTTACGCAACACGTCGTGATCGTCCGCCGGGATTAATTTACTTGAGGCTTTCAGAAGTTAAGCTAATGCAGGGGTGAATTTAATCACCTCGCTAATATTTCCATTCTTACAAAATACCGTTTTAAAATTTTAATTCACTTCTGCCAAAAATTCTCTCGCCGAGCGCAATTTAATTTATCTACAACGTTGTAAGAACATAATTTCACACATGCCTCAGCTCTTCGTTCGCCGAAATATTAAGGTGCATGAAATTTTATTACCGACATAACCCCTTACTCTATTATAAACATACGTCGTTTTTCCCCTTCAGCGACGTTCGAGTTCGCCGCGGTGCAACGTTCCTTCACAATATTTCCTCTAATGCCACATTTGTGTCTTAATAACGAACAGTATTAAGTTACAGCGATCCATTGTTTGATTTTCAATCTCCTGAGATTGCAGATTTCCTTTCGATTCCCTAATGGCTTGTGATCCGGAAATGGAATATTTGAAACAGTAGCTTCCAGCTTTTATTGCGTATTATTTAAACTGTTCATTGAATTATCGGATTGTGAAGAGTTGGATTGGTTCAATTTTAAATTATTGCAGTACTCGAAACGCTGGACTGGAGCGTAATATTGCATTATGAAGTCAAATGAGGTGTTTATTTTCATTGCACTTGATTTGAGTGGCTGCACTGAAGCGAATAACAACTTTAAAGCATAGTCTCTGCTTGCATATTATTTTTTGATGAATATAGTTAATTTGTTTAATGTCCAAATTTTACGATATTGAATATTAATTAGCCAAGAAACAAATCAACTAACTGATAAAATTTTGTATGTAAAAGTTTTAAAGGAATCAGAATATGTCATGATGTCGATCTTAAGCATAAACTGAACACTGCTATGTAAAACTGATATCTGCTTTACATGTGTATCCAACAGCCCAAATCGCAATCCAGTCGGAATCACAGTAAGCTTTATTATATCTGTTCGAGCCCCGACAGGCGTGGTGCAGTGATAGACATAGAGCTCGGTAATCGTCTCCAATCACATAGAAGCACGCGCTCCCCATCTCCATACGTTTCTCCAACCTTATTGATACCACCGGTGTTGTCTATCGATATTGCCTATATTTCCACATATTGCCGCTTGTTTGTCTTGCACCTGCTATATTGACTCTGCGGTATAGACAATACACTTCAGTTACACTTTTTCTCCTCCCTTTCCATTCTCATAAGCATTCATCGGAACCGAAGCGATCACAACTATTGATATATCAGGGGATCTTTCCAATAACTCGACCAGAATTGGCTTGTTTTCTTTCAGATCCTGGTTTCTACTGAAGCAACGTTTACATAAAAGGTGAAGAGGAAAATAAAGCCACTCGCCCGTTTGACATTCATCATGCCGCTTCACTTGAAAGACTCGAATCAGTAAAATTATTTAGCTAGCAGACAAATAAGCTAACACAAACACAGCAAATTGCGTAAACTTTAAACACGCCCACGTTTCGGCAATTTTAACGATCGAGACACCATTACAGAGATAAATATTTGCTATACTCTTTATCGATGAAACATAAAAATGTTTCGGTAGCTCCTGATTGAAAAGAGTTTTATATTTGCCTCGAGAAAACTGAGTTACAGAGATTAGGGTCAGCGGAGCGCGAGCACAAAATCAGTGTTCGGACCTTCGGCGAGACACTTCGCACCCTCGTCGCATAGCTTTATTGAAAATAAACATTTTAATGTTAACCGATAGCCCATGTAAGGGACGGAGGTAAATCTTTGCACCTTTTCCGCGCGGCCGCTGCGGGCTCCAAAGAAATATTCGAGGCCATCCACCGCAAGGAATCCTATTGCAATTTATGCTCATTGAACTGGAAAAAGTATATGGGGAGGCGAAGGTCGGCGTCGATTCTTTTATTGGCACACGAAATCAATAAGTAGCGTGACGCGGCAACTGTTTCATGTAATAGAACTCATAAAATCACACTCACGTTTGCGCGATCACGAGCGCTTTCTCGGGTATCAAATAAATCATTATATCTCTGGGGGGTCGGCAGTAGTATTGCTGTACTTTGAACAATTATTCTGAATATATTATTGAGAAATCAGGCCGGGCCGATACCGAGCAATAAGTCACCAGACCCTCCCGGGACTCCGAGCGGCTGCCACTCCTACGGACGTAATTGAAAATTGAAATTTGTTTAGGTCTGCGCCGGACTTGTAATTAGATTTTGGCGACGGCACGAGCGCAATCCGAGCTCGATAACAATAAATATAACCACTAGAGGTGAGATTAATGTAACCATGTAACCATCAGTGGCCTTGTTAGAGATGTACCGTGTCAGCTTGAGTGCGACAACCGCACGGAATTAATTTACTAAAGAGCATTCGGCAATAGCGCTCGAGGGAAAGAACGCGTTAACTCCTACACAGTGGTGTTCACTCCACGCTACATACCCACATGTATCAACAACACAAGTAGTACAATCAGATGAACGTATTTTGTAAGCAAAAACAAATATGCTTATTTTATCTCTGGTTTATTTTTTTATTTTTAAAAACTACTTAAACCTAAGCTTGAATCAAATAGTAATTTGTTTTGTCTCTATTATTCGTTTGGGGCATATAAGAAAGAGACAAAACGCCGATCAAGGAATTACAGGTTGATTTATTATTACAACTATCACGATAAAATTGGTATTAAAGATTTAATCTTAAACAACATCAACTTTCAAACACATTTTATCTAATATCGAATCGTTTTAGAAAAGTAGTTTTTCCGTCTTTTACGTGTCTGCAACGAAAACTTTACGGCGCAATGCAAGTAAAGCTATATACCTCGGAAACAGCATCATAAACTGTGGATAGTACGCAGGTAAAAGCATATGGTATCTCCCCTTTACCTTGGGACTCATTCTTCTTTGGCTCTCTTATATCCCTTAGAGCGGTATAACTTGGGACAAGAAAACATAGAGAATGTGTTGAAAGACACCTTATCAAATGGGTTTTTTTACAGACTAAGCAGCATCCAGATCAAATCAATTTCTTTAAATATAATGATAATGACTAGCCACGAAAACTGGTGAGCATCAACAAAAATGTATCCAATGAATTTCAAATTATATGTAATACCAAAAGTTTGTGAGTCAGTAAATATTACCTCACACACAATATATTCATTTTATATCTTTAATCTGGTTTAACGCGGGTAGCACCGCAAGGTAACGCTAGCCGAGTCATATTTGGAACTAACTTTTTTTTTACGTGGGTTAGGTTTACTTTTGACTACAGCCTGCCTGATGTTAAGCATTGCTACAGCCTAGGGTGTAACACGCTTACCTAGAAGGTACCTATTAACTCTAGATTTGAAAGCCCCTAGATTTGATTTCTAGATTTCATTTATGTTATATCATATTATGAATGTGTGTAACAAACGGTTTAAAGAGTCTATTGCGTACTTTATCTTTGCTTAGAACATAATGCATCTCCGACATAACGGCAATAAAGTGCATGCTTGCCCCCAGTACCTAAATTCACCAAATTTATAGTCTAGCAAAATAACAAGGCATTAGTTTCGGTATGCTACTTGAAATAGAACTCCTTCGTAACGTTCAAGGCTTTGCAGTGTTATTAACTGTTATTATGTTTCGACGAAAGGCATAAACTACGTAGTGTGACCGAGTGGAATAAATTTGTACTGTACGCAGTGGTTATGCTGAAAATTGGACTTGTCGTGTTTTAGAAGTGTATTGAAGTATTGGTTGCTAACGCGTAATTTGCTGCTTAAAGATTTTAGCATTAAATATTATTTCTCTCTAGTAAATATTAATTTATTTCAGTGAAATGTTAACATTATATGATTTAATAAACACCAGAGATAAAAAGGGCTATATAAACATCAAGAAAGAATTTTGATCTAGAACTCTTGTACATGAAAACACATAAACATAGAAAGATTGAATGATCAATTAAACTTTAAATTTTATTTATTTTTAAATATACTCATACTTTAAATTATATTTAATTATGATAAAACGTAAATATTGAATCGAAAAGCAAGTATCATTATCATAATTCATAGGGAGCATCGGGCTGTTGCACGATAAGTAGCTTCATACACCATTATGAATTGTGATATCTTTGTGACATGAGAATTAAGTAATCCGATAACGTGTACTCTCATTTTCCATAACAATTTCGTCAAACAGTCCCTGTCAATGGCACGTGTCTTTGAATAGTTCCCCTGACGATTCCAGTCGTTTTTCCCACGAAAGCATCGATTGAAACAAAGGCACACGTGATCGCTGTATTGCCAATATCCAAGAAATTTCGCCGATACAAGAGATACACCGTTATTAGCTGGGGGGTGCTGAGAAACCCCCTCGCTATCACTCACCTAGAGGTATCACCGAGGGGGCGCCACCGTACCCCACACGACTAATCACAGAGGATGTGGAATAGACGCGCTATGCATATTTATTAATGCCCCAAACGAATTCTCACCGTTCAATACCTACGGAACGTGAATGTTTTTCATTTACTCGACTTATTTATTTAGAGGGCCCCAGGTAGGCTTAATGTTTGATGAGCTCAGATTGGGCCCGCTTAATTTCTACGCGTCTGATACATATTAAATCTGTGGTAGATCACGTGAAGTTCGTCCTACCCAAATGGATTAAGTTGGTGCGGTAAAAAGCGGGTAGTTTCGCGATCTAACTCGTAGTTTGTTTCCACGCGTGCCAGAAAGCAATAAGTTCGTCTATATATAATGGAACCGAAATCAGCAAATTCCCGTAGCCGGAGCGAATATGAGCGATATTACGACCGCAACAAACAATTTGCGTCCGTGCCCTCGGCTTATATAAAACACGGCTACACGCACCTCCCTCTCTGCAGTAATTAAAACTTCTCTACCGAAAAGAAAATCCAATAAAAATTAATTAACTTTCTCCATAGTTAACAGTCACGTGTGAGATGAGCATAATTGAAATCGTTAAAATGTGTAAATAAATATTTTTGCGTTGCCGGCGAATTAAATTCCCGCCGAATGCTAATGTTTAACCGGGGAGGTCTTGTACAGTTTTAATAGGGGAGGTCGGGTTAATTAAATGGGCCTGGGTTCATTTTCATAAAATTATTTGATCTTGGCCCAACGAGAGCCCAATTCGGCGCGATTCATTCGGCGCGATCGTTGACTTTAATTTTCCTTTTAGTTAGAAGATTTTCAGTTTTGAAGTTTAACAGCCCTTAGCTCGGTTATATCGCGATGAAGTCAGCACATAAACGGAAGTTTATTGCTGTACCTACGTCTGTCTGTATTCGGCTTTAATTTGAGTGATGGTTCACTGCTCCCTCTAGTGCAGCTCGAAATCTTGATTTGCTGTTTTATTACGAATTGAAAATTTAATGTAAGGTTTATGCTTTAATATTATATCAGATATAAATAATTAATTTAATAACTCTCAGGTGAGTATTTCTTAAGGTATGGCTATGTTATTTAATAGAAAATATGTTAAATAAGTAGCTGCAACTGTCTTTTTCTCTGTTCTGGTACAACACAAAACAAATTGAAACGTGTATCATAAAATCGAGTCAAACAATAATAACCATCTAAACCATTATTCCAAACTGGCACACCACACCATAGGGCTCTCAGTTTTACGACCATAGTAAAATATGGCTCCTAAACAAACATCACAAGATTTACAGCATCCAACTGCATACGACAGGCTGCATAATTTAATTACAAACTCACACCCTTGATTACAATTTTGCAATAACGCATTATGGAAGGATGCCGAAGGGCGCTGCAGAAATTAAGAGGCCCATGATAATTCCTTAACGTCAGTGGCATGATTAAAATCTTACAATTAATTAGGAAAACTTTGGCGTTTCGAGCGCGTGGGGGATGCCCTTTACGCTTTGCTTTGGCTAAAGAGGGCAGCAAATGCTAATCATGGTTAGGGAAAAATATTGACTTTTTAAGCTTCTTTAAAATTGTGTCTATTAGATAGAATTTAAAGTATATCGTTCACATTTTCAATCAGAAAATAATATAGAAATCTGTTAAAGAAATTAAAATTAATACAATAACTGTAAAATATTTAATATTTAGAGTAAAGTCTACAAAAAAGTGTATTTAAGTTTAATAGAGTCAAATAAACTTAAATACACTTTTTTGTAGATTTTACTCTAAATATTTATGGATTATAACGTAAGCTATCCCTAGCTGAGTCAAATTATCAACATTACTCGGTAAACCCACAGAGCTAGCATGACTCACTTTTCGGAACCTCCTATCTCTGTACGATCTCGAATTGACTCACGCTCCCCAAACTCGTCCACAGATCACACAATGTAATTAACGAGAGCAAACTCAAATCCACATCAAATCAGCCGTATTCAAGCAGCAAGGCGCACAGAACAAACGTCGCGAGTAAACAAAGAGAAGATAATACGTAGACCGCACGGCTATTAGTCGTAACGGGGATATACAGGATCCGCAGGAACAATCTAATAAAAGATTCAGGGGCAAAAGCGGGGAACACAAAATCAGATTGTCTCAAAATCACACGTCTGACGGCGCCAACGCGGTCCGCGCATCTATAATGCAAGCATGTGTCGGATCGGCGGAAATACTTTCCTATGCGCTAGCTAACTTATGGCGATCTATATTTGGGCAGTTCAAGATGCCATTGTGTGGGGCTGAGTAGATTGGGCTCGTAAATAGCTTTGCGTTGGGCGTAATGGAGAGTCCGATCGGTCGTAATGCTTGAAGGATTCCATCCTTTCTTGAAGTTTGGGAGCTTTTGAGCTTTGTGTATTTGTCGAGAATATTTTTTTCAACAGTTAAATATTTTTTTAATGTATGTCTGTACAGAAAAATGTTTTATTTGGAAAAGAATACAGTATTCAATAATTTTGTTTTTTAAGTCAATATTTAGGGCTGTATTGATTGAAGGATTCAATTAAGTAGGAAATTAAATTTCCCCGTGACAGTAACATATAATTTACAGTGTCACTAAACTGTGCCGTTTACGTAGACGATAACTGCTGCAATTATCTCCCGCCATCTCGCTCCTAGATTCAATAGATAATTGTTAAATCGTACCTGCACTAGTGGTAACTGGTATCACGAATCGGCAACCGTTCGCACTTCAGTAATTATCGACGGCAAAGTTTTCTACCGCCGAATGAAGGTTCCAGCCATTACTGCCACGGTAGGGTGAACCGAAAGTCGATGTGCTCATTCTAACTTCGGGAGTTAGTGCTAAAACACCTTCAAGTTTAACAGTTGCTCGACGGAATTAGAATTACCAAGAGATAGGTGTTCTGTAGTCAGACGTAATGAACTGCGGCGCTTTTATACGCCTCGCTTGGTTTATAGTTGTTTTTGTTGGAACTTTTCTTTTAGTTTGTTTTATAGCTGTTGAACCCGACTACATCAACTAAATACACATTCTGAAATAGAATCAAAAACATCAGTCTAGAATTCTTCTTTGAAGGTCTAACTCAAGATACATTCAGAACACAACTGAAAAGAAAATACTGAAATTGGATTGGAAAATCAACCGAAACAACCCAATACTCCGTTCTAATATTAACAAAACACGATCTTAAAATATTTCACCAGCCTGTAATTATGAGTTTAACGGCCGAATCAGATTGTAAACTGCACAATTAGAACGGTCTCATGATCGTATTAAATGATTTAAGTACTGCAAATTTGTGTAATAAAGGGCGAACTCATTGGCGTTACCATGGTATCGAGATGGTGTATTTGGTATTTCCCAGGAGTCCGGGACATTTATAGCGGATAAAACAATAAAGAATGGTTAACGGTGTTTTAATGGGTACGAGGACATACACAATGGCCGGCGATTGGGGGACGCTGGACGGTGGTCAGTGCGAACTTACCGCGGCCGGACGGTAGGGAAGTCGCTTTACTGGGAGATGTCGATATCGATAGACACTCTAAAACATATTTTGTACAGTTTTTTTTATTACTATTTTCATATTTTTCAGTGTTCTTTTAAGTTTTGTAATGGAAGAAAATAAGCTTGGCTAAATTGGTTGACTAGCAATACGTCAATTTTCATTTTATTGTCCGATCTATTTTTCTTTTTAGTTTGGCCTTCAATATATAACAACAATAAATAAGGTCCTCTTCATGCTTCCTTAACATTCAAAATAAAAAAATATTACCGTACTGGAAACATCTTACAAAAATATTTAACCTAACAAAGATTAAATCGGTCATAGGTCGATAAAATGTATACGACTAATTTCCCATCACTATCGGCTCGTAGGTAAGTAATAAAAGTACCCGCATAAACCTTTGAATTGCTGACCACGGAATCGAACCTATGCCCTTTGTCTGTTCCCGACCGCAAATTGTTAAGGAAATAAAATAAAATCTAATTTACCGCCTTGCTACGTTTATAGAAACGGCTTTACGATCCAAGTGTATTGTTTACTCTCAATACCTTCTTTACTTTTTTATTTGTTTCTTTTTCTCTAATACGATTAAAGTCATAAAGTTGGGAAGAATAAAACTCATCCGGTAAGGGCCAATATTACGGTGGGCTGGAGCTCGATTAGATAACGGCCATAAAATATGTTTGGTATTACGCACGCCCTGACATGTAATGAGCATCTTTGTATTGTGATATATAAAAATCAACTACTTGCATTTTATATTTCACACGAGATAGGCACACGCTTGACTACAACTTGCCTGATGTTAAGCTACGTTGTAATCTACGATCTTTCGCGATTACCTAGAAGAAACCGGTCGACTCTCGACTTGAAGAAACTAGTACAATATATTATATAGGTTTTATGTAGTACTGGTTTTCAAAATAGTCAGAAATAATGTTGAACGTTTTATGCAAAAAATACTGAGTATTCTCGAATGATTTAAATATTGTCAATAAAAGTGTTTGAGTTGATTTAGTTTTCCATAACGAAAAAAAATATTGTTTCGTATTGGTTTTAAATAGTACAACCAATAGCATTATAATAGCACAAACTAGCATTTCAATTCTAAAATTTATTGATAATTTGCTCTTAAAAATGAGACGTTCCTTAAATAACCGTAAAATAGCATTTGTTACTATGACCATAATAAAAATGCGTAGGAAGTACAAGAAGACGTTAAATGTTGAATTTGCTTGTTTATAAATAGGAAAATAACGGTGTGAGGAAATAGACCTTTGTATTTATTTATGACAACAACTTCTACTTAAAAGTTGTGTCCTTTAGCAACGAACCTATAAATTATTAATATCATATAAGTACATTATTTTTATATCAAGATTAATTTACAAAACAAAACTCACTCTAAACAGTAATTTTAGTATATATGTTACGGTAAATGTAGATAATCGGGAATTATGCATAATTACCGGTAATTATGCATAATTACCAACGCACACGGTAAATGTAGAGAATTATCCACATTTACCGGTAATTACATACAACTAGCTGAGCCAGTGACTTCGTCCGCGTGTAATATATTAATGTGTGTGTTTTTGCAGCGTTTTCACAGCGCACGCAATGGAAGCCCTCAAAGATGAATAAATTTTCCCGTTTTTTTCCACATTATCCATTGTTTCTTCGCTCCTATTACTTGCTATGTTATATAGCGTAATGCCTTCCTCGATAAATGTTCTATCAAACACAAAAATAATTTTTCAATTCGCACCAGTAGTTCCTGAGATTAGCGCGTTCAAACAAACTCCTCAGCTTTATAATATTAGTATAGAAGTATAGATAACCATACCCCTTTGGTAGAATATAATAAAATCAAACAGCAGAATCAAAATGTTTATTAAAATAAATTGCACGAGTAGAGGTTCGGCAAGGAGGCACCGTTATACATTAGAGGTTCCAAAGACTCCCTCTGAATTATAATAAGTCGGTCTCCGTAAATTTATTATATGAATTATAATAAGTCGAGAGTAAAACGGTTTCTTCTAGCGAGCGCGCTAGATCGTAAATTATAACTTGCTTAACATCAGGCAAGTTGTAGTCAAGCGTGAGCCTATGATTACCGGTAAATGTGATTAATTCGAAAGTTTTTCCCACTTTTACCGAGAGCACTGGTAATTATGCATAATTCCCGGGAATTATGCATAATTCCCGCATTATCCACATTTACCGTAACATATACACCATAATGTAAGGCAAACCATAAAAATAATTACTAACAAATCAACTTGATTCAAATCATTACTGCAAACAAAAAATCATTAAACATTGGTTTGCCAATATCAATACAAAAAAATATAAGTTCTCGTTCTTAATAAATAAACACATCGCATACGTGTCATGAGGATTTAAGAGCACTTAACGGTCTCCAAATATATTTTTTGTTTTATTAATATTTATTACGTTTTCACACCAGCCTAGCCCAGGGATGGACAATAGAAAATTGGCACCATATTTGCAGATAATACTGTTACCGTCACTCGAGGGCAGGGGATTGCGCTCATACAAACAGAAAAATGGCCTCGAGGCAAGCTGCAAAATGTCCCGAAAATACATTAGTCGCATTAGAAACACCATTAAGGGTCGCCATGCCGATAACAATTAGGGTGGATCTGGCATCTTAAGGGGTATTAACGGCGCATAGAGTGTTAGCACTGCTTTACGAGACAAGAGAGCGACGTTTTAAACTTAACACATTAATTATTCAAAGCTTAGCACCTGCCTGTTACTTTACATAGCTACACAGTTTATGTCTTTACCTTTGCAGGTCTTATAAAACCCACTTTAGTGCGCAGCAGGAAAATAATCACCATAAAACATAATACATTCATACTATAACAAAAAACACAAAAGGTAAGAAAAACGTCACAAAAGATGTCACAGAAACACCAAAAATTCCCGACGAAGACACCGCAGACTTTTACAATATGCATAACTTGTTGAGAGAGTAATCAAAAGGCGATATAAAAGAAGGGAAGACACGACGAAAGGCTAAAAATGTAAACCCTCTCTTAGATTTCCTTCAGGCGACCCGCGACCCTCGGGTAAAAGTTGCTGTAAGATGGGAAAAATTACCCGGACTCGGGAAACTTTTTTCGATTTGAATTATGATTCCTTATTTTACGCTTCGCCCTTAAGAAGTTTGTTTTACATTGGCTACAAGTATTTCTTGGCGGGAATATTAATAATGCAGATTGAATGAGTGTTATGTTACAGATATGAAACCTTTTTACGGAGTTTAAGATCAACTTGATAATTGCACTCATATTAACTGTTATGAAAAGAGAAATATAACCATAACTTTTGTTTAATGAGGTATGAAGTTGATTTGTATGTTTTACATTAGACACAATTTTGATTAGATAGATTAACTCATTGTCTGTCACAAATTCAAATTCCTAGCTTTAGAATATAAATAATACGTATCAACAATTTGATATTTCAATTACCGCGCCTATGTAAATTTTATTGTAAATAAAAGCGTACATGTAGATTTGTATTGCGCAATCTGTTTCAAATTTCTAAACACTTAAAACTGAGTAAAAATGAGAAATCTCCGTACAGCTGCAAAGAGAATGAGCGATGATATTCCAAAGGCAATTTTATTAGAATAAAACTTAGCACAGAGACGCCCAGGGATTATTACTCCGGGTGAGGCTTTGACTTTCAACTTTCTAAAGAGTTTGTTGAATAACTTTTCTGTATTAGCTTCGGTAATATAATTTGTGACTCGCCAAAGAGACACTGCTAAAGCAAAATTTATTTCAAAGAACTTTTGTAAATATTTTAGTACTTAATTAAGCTCGAAAAAGAATTGTCACAGCTTTATTTATCATCTGGCTAGCTGATTGTAATTCTAAATTAAGTTATTGAATTAGTAATATGTAATTTAAAAAAGAGTTGTTTTCTTGATAGTTTTGGAACAAATATTTTATTTTTTAGAGAAATTTGGAATTTGATACATTTTAATGTCATGTTCGTACCCATCCATACACATATGTATTTATAATGTTAAACTACACTCCACATATGTCGGTAAGTATATTATGTCTCTCACATATTTTATTTGAGTTTAAAAAAACACATTTCCATTATCTCATTCCTATTATCCAACCCACTCCCCGAACTATTATCCCGCACTTATTTGCCTCCATAATACAAAGAGGTCCGTAGGCGCAACTTCATAGTCTCAGACAAAATATGCAAACTTTTAAATTGTATTTGCATTTCATACGAGGAAATATTGGCTCCGTGCTTGAACACCACAAAGACTCATGTTGGATCCTTGGGGGTTTCTTGAGATAGGGTTGCATGATGCGGTCAATATGAGATATTTGGGGTTTGTTGTATATTTTAACACCTGTTTTTGTATTTTCAACTGACTTTAAGCGTTCATAGACGCTGATTGATAGTTAAAGCACAAAAAAAAGGTAGATCAAATGGTTGGCCAGTTTTTGTTTCGGTAACCCAAAAGTCATATTAAATGCTCGTAGGTTCGTTTGAAAATTGGATTACATTTGTCACCTCCAAATAATTTGACTCAAATTAATTGAAAGCAATTATACATAGCTACAATTTTTGCTTCCAATCAATTTGCCGCGAAGCCACGATAGATATTTGAACTAAAATAATACTGTGAAACAAAGGCATTAATTAATTCAAAAGTCCATTAACTATGTTAAAAGCGACTATTAGATATCAATAAACGTTTCATTTGTCCTTAAAGCTAGAACAATAACGTTCTCTAAACGAAGAATAGCTCGCTTAAATCCTTTTGTTTATATTATTTACTGCGTCTAAACCATGATCCCTACTTCATAACTTTATTCCATTCACAATTCCAGCGATAAATTCTAAACAAATGAATAGCGAGCAGTAAACTATGGCCGCCACAAAATATTCAAATAAATCTTCGCCAACCAATTTCCTGGCTTTTAGATAAGCGCTAAATTCTACGGGCGAGTTTCGAAAGGATTTTCAATATTAATAATTGTTTAGTTGTAGTCGTACCTGGGGTCCGATTTGAAGTTTCGACCTTTTGCTTGACTTTTGGGTGACCATAAACGTCAGGGAACAATGGACGGCCCAAGAGTGACCCTAGCAGTACCCTCGGTAAGTTCTTAGCCCGGTCACCCCGCTGTCCAAGTCTCCCCTGTCAAAGGCCAAACTGAAGCCCCAAGGGAAATTATTGTCGGGATTTAAAGGGCATTGCTTACGCCAAATATAAAAAACAGAATACTTTTGTTGAAAGTTTGTATTGGCTAGTTTTTATCGGCTAGGCCACGTGATAGATCCTATCGATTAGGGTAACAAAGCAAACATAATTAATGCATTGGCACGTAGATTGATGCGTATCGATCTTAAGGAACCATTATTTCACGATGAAAGTGAAGTATTATATGCATTCGCTTGTGTGTCTAATGCCTTATTTGTGAAAATGAGTTTCAAATCATCGTGTGTTGTAGGTACTTATATATAAAATTAGTTTAGACAGTTTGAGAATAAGCAAGCAACATAGCATTACTAACTCTGACAGGATAATGTTTTCCATCAGAAACAAGCCCCTCACACACTTCCAAACTTGAAACATACAAATACGCTCTGACACACGCATCTTCGCCAAACTTTTCCTAAATCAATGTCAAATCGAATAAAATAAGCGAAATTAAATAAACATCCCTTGCCGAGATAAAAGGTCCGTCGACTAAGACCACACTTTTGATGGTGTCGTATTTTAAAAGTTAGGGGAAGTTGACACTTGGACGATTTTAACCTTCCATTGTATTAATTATTCAGGGCGGGGCCCTAAGGTGCGCTTGCAGGGGGCTCAAGGTAATTTGTTTTGGAAAAAAACTTTGGTAAAAGAATTTTAGGTAGTTGCATCGAGTGTAGCTTAACAATGGTCGGGCGCGAGGAAGTTTAATAAAATTGTTTGGAATGCAGCGCTGCAGATAAAGTTCGCCGGTCGAGGATGGACTATCGATTGTACAGTTTAGTTTACACGATAAACAATCCACTGTTCTGCGATGTTGTTTTATGCTCTATGGATGTTAGGTTGGATCGGTGGAACGATCTACGATGATCCGGGTTTGCTATTAGTACTCAGATGTTTTGGTATTTCACTCAGTAGTACCTATTAGTTATTTATGGATTACTTCACATATAATTCGGAAAATATAACTTGTTATTGTCCATTGTCTATATGGTTCACATTTACTCTTATAAAGAAAAATATTTCTTAAATCTTTAGCTTATTTTGTACATTTTCTACTTAATTTTACAAACAATTCAAATTAAAAACATTGCTACACTTTTTCGCAGACAAAAGAGAAACAAACTTGTTCACATGCCAAAAGTAAATTAAGAAGCTTATGGCGCGGAATACTAAAAATATTCAGACGTAATTAAGTGTACTGCAAGTGCACGGCACGGGTATGTTCACAAAAGAATATTTCTATGGCAAACTCATTTGTAGATACATAGATAGACGGGGGAGGTTCAAACCCACCCGGAATACTTTAACTTTTCAATTGTAACTTTTGATGGGTTTTCGAACGTAATAATAATCGTCGTATCGCAGTGATGGGGGCGCGAATCAACAAATGCGTTCACAAAAGAATGCCAATTTCTGTACGGAAAATTGAGTTACATCTCTGGCGTGTTATTCACCTCTATCTGTCCCTAACTTTGATGCATTTTTTATTGACACCGATTTCAATACGCGAAATTAGGGAGGCGGAAATGTGATTGTGTTTTGTGAATTGCTTGTGCTTTATTAGGGTTTGTTGGTTGTTTTGTTATTGAAGAGTTTTAGGTCGATGGTACGGAAAATTGCTTAAAATTTTTGATTTGTTAATTTCAATACAACCTTTGTAGTCTTAAATCACTAAAGATAAATGAAAAAACTATCTAAGTACCTACTAAGTTTTGGTTACTATAATAAACAAATGATTTAACAAAATTATAACGTATTCCATCTCAGTTGGTACGTAATGAGAAAATCTGAGAGATAAAAAAGTATTTGAGAGAAAAAGTCATTTTCCCAAAAAAGAAAAACCAATAAATACCGTTCACCGTTCATTCCGATACGTGAACACGATGCTAATATTCAATTCTTAGTCACACATTTCATGGTAGATAACGCTCATGAATCAGGGAGTCCGTATGTGAGAGCAAAGAGATGCTTTCAAAAAATCTACTTCGGGAGGCAAGTCGCGTCGAATTTCCTGTCTGATATGAATCTACCCTCGCTTTAAGGTGATGTATTTTCCTATTTTCTACCCCTCAGCTTGTTGGCGTGTCTTTAGAACTGAGAAGACTTGACTTCGTTTCATTGAATTACGAACTTTACTAGACCTTCCTTCTTTCAGCTTTTACAAGAAAAAGGGCAAAAAAGTAGCTAGTGGAAACTAGTAATATTATTTCATATTTATCCCGGAACGGATAAAGTTCATAACTGTCTTTGCATTTTTTTTTAGAGGGACAATAATACTGTTTTATAAGATTTACACTGCCTGTCTGATAACGAGTAGTCCAATCAAGACATTTTCATAAGTCAACAATTTCATAAGTCATATATGTTATGATTTTTGAATACCTACATCTTTAAAATTAAAACAGTTCAATTATATTAAAAATAAGTTTCAGCAAAAAAAAGTTTCAGCAAAGTACTTTGCTGAAACTTTTTAAAACTTGAATTGGTCTCTAGTAACATAGCTTGAGTAATTTACTTCAATCTGTTCTACTATCGTAAAACATCCCCTTCGTTTCAAGACGCCGTTCTTCATAGACCCTTGTTAAATTGATTTTCAATTTGTTTGAAATGTGGTCCACGGTGCAGCGAGCAATGTGGAGGCGGTATAGCGTAAAATTATTCTATGAGCCACGACCCTTTTGATGGGATTTCAACCAAATTAGGCGAGTTTTGTACCTGGATTGATTGTGAATTAGTTTATAGGAACTATCGTAGTTTCATATTTTATCTACATAGATCTACTATGGAAGATGATTAGGGCGAGAAAACTATTTGATTATCTTGTAAAGTGATAATAGTACACATATTTTTAGTATCCGCATACCATGTTTCATGTTTAGTTATCATATAAAAATAACGCAATGAGATTATCAAATGGGCTCTCCTAGAGCCCAAACAGAGAGAAGATGAATTTTTTCAATGAAAAATGTAGCAACAAAATCCGTCACAAATTAAAAGCTCTTAATAAAATCAGAACAAAAATTAGCAGAACAGCCTAATAAAACGAGAGAGGGAAGTAACATCAAAATGCGTCGCCTGAAAATACGGAAGCTGAATATTAACAGCCGAATCTTGCTGCAATAAATTTCTATTAACTTCTTGAGATGTTCCTTTCATTTTATTGTCAAGTGATATGGATTAATTCTTCTGACTTATGACTATGATACATCTTTTGTCTCTTAGGGAGGGAGAGGCATAACATCGACATATAAAAGCAGTAGACAGGCCTGAGCAAGCCATTTTGTAAGTGTATAGAATAAAGAAATACATGGTTGCACATTAGATACATATTATATATCACTGTTCCTACTCAGTCGTATTCCTTATAACTAAGGGTCGTAATTCACCCGCAGAATCAAATCGTTGCGGAGTTTTCTTGGGCATATACATCGTGACTATATACTTTTTAATACACTTACAAACAGAGATAAATTCACAAAAAAACACCCAAAAACATATGATCCTAATTGAGAACCTGAAAATGATATATTCTAGGAATACACTCAGTTTTTTTAACATAGTAGGCGTATGTCACATTAATTCTGCATTTCATAAACTTACTCTTTTCATATTCATTCTACATTTGATAAACTGACTTAGTGGACTTTTTGTGAACTGGCTGTAGAATTTTATTATATTTGACGAACATTGGGAAAGACTGTCCTTCCAATATACGACGTACATAGATATATAGTCTATAGTATAAAATAAAGCTTCTCCACGATTATATTAATACGTAAGGGGAAGATCCGGGTAGTCCGTAAGCCGTCTAAGTGGTGTACCAAAGGTGGATGCTGGGTAATTTGAAGCCGGCCCTTAGGGACTCGCGGCCGGAGATGAAAAGTTTCAAAATGAAAATTTATCTCCTAAAGACAGAGATAATGTAAGACAAAAACATCTATCTAGACGCGACTTAAAAGAAACAATATCGCCTTGCTCGTATGAATAATTAAGAGCTTTTTGTGTTTTGAAAGAAAATCTGGTTTACGAAATGCGTATTATAATGATATTGGTATGTATTGTTGTTTTTACGAAATACTAGGTGATCGCAACTTCACTTGCATGATTTAGGCATGAAAATATGTTGTTTTTTTGCATTTGGTAGCATATACTACCCCCACGTTAAAAATCACGAAGGATCAATGCTCAATTAAGATCGTGTAAATTAGGACCGATCATATAAAAGCAAGCATGCTATGCCTACTCTTCTTATTCATTCCAACTCTCAAATACATTTTTTGTAAACAAAATCATCCAAAAATCCAAGACCCTCAAATCTCAAATCGAATGACTTTCACCTCATCACTTCCAAACAATGATATGCATAGAAAACTTGTGACATATAAACAAATACGCAGTCATAAACATCAAAGCAGACTGTCGTAAGATAAAAACGAGACAAATAGCCCCATTTCTGTTTACTCACAAATGCAATCGTCGTCGCATGGGGAAGTTTAGAACATAGACTTTATAATCCAAAGACGTCTTAATAGTCGTAACTCTCTAACTTTATAACAAACTTGACAACTGTATGACAAACCAATCAGCTTGTATGTGTAATAAATCAGCCATCAAATATATTGATTTGATAATATATTTAAAAAATATACAGATTAATGTCATTGTAAATAAAGCAACTGTTACTCATGCATCTCACTAGCACAAATATGTTTGCTAAACTAACCAATACTATACTAATTATTTTAAGAGTCTAGATTTTTTGGCAGATATTAAAACTTCATAAACAACATTTGTATAAAATGCAACATGGACAGACTCTGGTATACATACAAACAAACATACAATACAAAAATAATAAAGTATTTCATGAAATTACCTACCAACTCGGCAAAAACGTTGCATACAGCTAAAACTTTGATCTTCTGTTTAGACGTCTAATGTTAACAACATCCCTGCTTTATAAGGACACCCTGCAGCGTTCTAAGATGCTCACCCACTTGATTAATTTCCAATGATATTTGATATGTTCGTCTGACAGGACCTGGGGAAGCCCTGAGTAATGGTTAGATTTTCAAGCAAGGTCCAGGGGTTGCTATTTAGGTGTCTTCAGTATTATATTGCTATGTATTAATTGTGGATAGTTTACCTGGATGATATTTATATATATATGTTTTTGGGGCAAGATATTAGAAACAATATCGTAACTCAGGCTTAGAATATGTTTAGAGCACTGCATAGCGAAGTGAGCTTTTATGCAGTTTTCTTCTTTCCTTTATAGGCGTATTAAATAGGTATGTGCTTTTTTCCATACGAAGAATTGTGATTATTTATATTTTATTTTCGTATTTGACGAGATATTGTAATTTGTGTGGCATATTCTGAGATATTAGTACTTATACCTATGTATGTTACAATTTTACATTATCAATGAAGATTCTTTATCTTTTTATCTTTTATCGTCATCTCACATACGCTATAGGTAAATGTAAGCTTTTATATGAATGTTTTAAAATAATCTGTTCCGTCACATTTAAATGCATGGGTAATATTTTATCTGTAAAATTTTATAAAAATTAGGTACTATAAACTTAAATCAAATGTATGCAACGATATAAAAATAAAACATAATGAACCACTTAGCATATAAATTAAACCTTCGTTTATTTTGTAACTAAGGTAAATTTTCTTCCTTAAAGAGAGCTTCTTCCCCGCTTTTGTCGTTTTACCGGAACATCTTTATGAATATCTTATTATGAGACCGAATTCAGAAGCTTACCTTACCCTGACCGTATTTGCATACAAGAATTTTTTGTTCGGATTTACTTTTTTTGAACAATTTAAATTAGGTTTCTACAAACTTAACCTTTTTTTGTAAGACAAAATTATAATTCTACGAAGCTTTTGAATTAACACATTGTCATTTATTGTACTTACTATAAGTATAGGCTATGAAGTAAATTTAGTATTATCACAGAATATGTATCATTTAAGATTTCTTACCATATTATATATGATGACTATTTTTTAAAAGAAGTTGTTGTTTAATATAATCATTATTAGTAAACACAGTCATTAGCTTTAGCTACTTTTACTAGGATATTTGGTTTTGTTAATAAATGCGTTTAAAAATCGTTTTGAAAGTGCGTCTTAGTTTGGAAAGCATTTGTAATAATGAAATAGTATCGTAATTTGTATTTTTTACAGATATCTTATGACGAACAACATACTTATATGCATACATGGGAATGCTTATGACGTCATTAAATCACGCGTAGGTATATTACATCATTACATGCAAGCTTACAAGTGTGACAATCTGAGATGGTGCTAATGGAAAGAACACGGCGTTTTGATAAATTTCCCTCGTTTCCCCCCCTCGGGTTTAAAAAGAACGGTGCCATATACGATGGTGCAAGAAATAGGATAAATATTTTTGCCAAGACACTCCTAATAAAAAAAGAAAGGAAAAAAAGTAAGCTTTACCTTATTTTGTAGCAAGATAAAAAAACAAGTTCAAATTAAAACAATAAGTAAATATTAATACAATATGCGTTCATATTTCGTTTACTTATGTTAATTATATGTTCATTAGTTTTAGTAATAATTTGTATCGAATCAAATAAATTGAATAGAATTGAATTTTATTTACATTTTTAAACGAACAGAGGTTATCAAGTCTTCTAAAAGTTTTTTTTGTAGTTTATGTATCATACTTAGACCAATCAGCGTTTAAAAGTATCACACATCTTTCACAACTGATCAATATGCAAGTCAATACCTATGTCGCGTGATAGTGTGTGGTCTATTTCGTAAAGTAAGTATTCCTTGTATCATTATATCTTCGTCAAAGCATTTTATTGTGAATAATCCTGTCACATATCTGTCAAATACGTTGACACATAGTTTGACAAAGTATTTCCTTGAGAGTTGTCTATTTGGTTCGTTGGCGCCAGAAACAGGATTGGCTGGAAATGAGACGCGCTGATAAGGATGCTTTGTGACTATCAGAGAGTTATAGCTTGACATAAAATGGTTCAGAAAATGATGATAAATTTGGCGAAAACTGGTAATCTACGTTTATGGCTTTGTGCATGAAAATAGGTAATATGATGTACAATATTTTGGAAATTTTTTACTAAATTGCTTTACAAGAGGGCCACAGTTTGCTCATTTTTAAAATTTAATTTTGATAAAAATGTTAGTTATATTTTTTTACAGAAAACTCATCTATCAACGTTCCTAAATTTTGTGCTGATAAAACAATAAAAGGAAAGGCAAAACTATCTAATTCGAATACCTACAATCGAATTAAAAAGGCGCGGCGGCCATTCTAAAAAAAGTCTATCAACAATGGTTTGTTTACCGCGCGGCCGCGAGCACCGCGGTCGGTCGCTGCAACATTTGGCGTGCACAGAGCTTGTATTCCTCAGGGCATTTCCACCCCACTCATTATCCCCGATAGTTATTACTGTCATTTTTCAACTCGTTATTTACTCTGACGAGAGCTGATAGCGCGACATTTGCTCCCGACTTCCAAGATTAGGGTGCAGGATTTTCGGGATTTGAACGGGCTTAGAAGAAAATTGAAAATAGCCCTTTAGAGTGCCTTCAGTCCCCTGTGTTTATTCAGCGAGATTCAGTTTTGATAACGTCTGAATGGGGTGTAATTACGGGAAATCTGCGCTGAACAAAGTTTTCATTAGATTGTGAAGTGGGTTTGTGTTTCATTTTATAAAATTCAGTTGTGCTTGTTTCTAAAAGGAATTTTGTTTAAAATAAAGTTGAAAGGCATAGAAAGTGTCCAATCATCATCATGCACAGCATGTTTTGTCCCTTTTCTGGATAGACCTTTCTCCTCTCACTATAGACATTTTAGGCCTGTTTCTTCCAGGTACAATTCGCTACAGAAGCTATCCTGGTAACCTATCTACAAAATTGAATCAGAATGAATATAGATTTTAGATTAAATGTACATGGATTTAAAAAATATAAGACACCATTTTAAAAAGATATCAATCACATTTTAATCTAAGCGGACAAAGATTTATTTTTCCAAATAAAAAAGATTTCTCAAGTCATGACAAGCAAAAGCACAAGGAAGTAATCAAAGTCGACCAACAATATTAAGGTATCCGCAGTTTTGGAATTCACGACGGCCCAAAAGGAAAGGTTTATCAAAGTGTCACCTTGTAATAATAACTTGAATGTCATCTTGATAAGAGCTCGGCAGGAACGAAGAAAGTTTTTAACTTGACTTTTATGATACTTTAATTATTTTGTTGATGCTTTCAACACCTCGTATTCTGGGACAAATGTACAGCATATTTTAGGTCAAAAGTAAGTAGGTAAAAATTCAAAGCTCTCTGTAAGTTAACTTAAATTAATATATTGCGATCAAGATTGATTGTACAGAGAAGTTTAAACTTTCAAGTCATTTAAAAACACATCTACGCTTAAAAATAAGGATGACATCGCAGAACCAGCTACTTATTTAAATTCCAACTCGACAAAGACTTACCAAATTGTACACTGATTTAATTCTGTCATTGTTATCGATGACTTAAATTTTCTATCTAAGTTTACCATTTCCCTAACATTAATTATCGTTAAAAGCTTTTCAAGTTAATATCGGTGGCGTCATTTTGTCAAACATCAATTTGCTTCTTGACAATGATCTACGATGAATGGATGCCAAGGGGCATTGAATCAGGCCGCCTGTCTGTTTAACTGTTCATTATTTTTGGATAACAATATTTGGCGACAGTCTTTCATTTTTGCGTGGTTTTGTGTTAGATTCTTTGTTTGTGGCAATACTTGTGTGGATTTTGTTGAATGTTACATTAGAAATACTATGATGTAAATAGATTTATATCATAGTTTGTTGGACATTATTTGTAAAATATTAGTATGGGTATTGATGAACAGCTTCAGAGTCGAGAGGAATGCTATGCTGAAATACAGCTTCAAATTATAGCAGTTTTATTTACTTCCAACATGTATGTGTAGTGCAAATGTTTCCTGTACCAAGGTACTTTTTAATTTGCTCACGCATTTGTAACTTTGGTATCCTATACTATACGTACACCAATTTCATCTAACAATTAGGAAAAACCCAGAAGCAAACATGATTACATGAACCACTAACAAGCTTCTAAAATGATTGAAAAATGCAAGAAAATCGAACGCTAACAACGGCTATTATAGTAAGGGTTGCTCACGTGTGCCAAATTGCACTTCCTTATAAATTCATGGGTTCGTGACAGCAAATACTGAACAACTAGACCTGCTCGTCTAGACACGTCATCAATACATAACGAGCAAGTAGAAAGAGTGCCTTATTAGGTTGCGATCGACGAGGTAAACTTGTGGGTTAACTAAATTTTTTTTTTTTTTTACGTGTGATAGGTTTACGTTTGACTACAGCCTGCCTGATGTTAAGCATTGCTGCAGCCTAGGGTGTAACACGTTTACCTAGAAGATACCTATTAACTCTAGATTTGAAAACCCCTGGATTGGATATTTCAGGAACTTATTACACAGCGCCATCTAGCCCCATACTAAGCTTACTTTATTATCATGAGTACTAGATAAGGGATATATTACATGTATACGTTTCTTTCGTAAAAAAATACATACTTATTATACATAGAAACGACCAGACTCAACACAAATAATTACAAATTTAAAAATTCATATTTTTTTGTGCTATGCGGGAATCGAACCCGCGCCTCTAAATTAGAAGGCAGAGCCACTACCAACTAAGCTAACACGGCAGTCATAGGGTTGCTGCTGCAATGTGTCCCAAAACATAGAAACTTTTAATGGATTTGTATATATTCAGTATTCATTTATTCAGCAAAACATAGACTTAAAATAGTTTATAGCTGTTCCTCTTATAAAAATAATAATTTCAATACAATGTGATTTTGAAACTATTCGTAATTACAAAATATCATAAATGCAGTCGTTAATCCATATCAGAATACTTTCGGGTCATTTGAAAATTCTGGACACCAGAGTTTAGTATTCTCGAACATACTTATTCACTATCAAGAGTTAGTGATACAATTATTATCAATAAAATCTTTTACGGGCTTTACCATTCACTGTTTGATATGAAAGTTTGCTTGCACGACTGAGCCTTAAGCCCACCCCAGCGATCGAACACATCGGGGTGGACTTTCTACTTTTATAAAAGGTTATTTATAATGGATTCGCGGCCCACAGGATTAGATTTGTAAATATTTTATTGGGACTATTGTGGAATGGTGCACGTTTGATTGACAGTTGTAAATCCCCAGCGGCGTGCGCGCATCGAGAAAATTGTTGGGGATTTCAGAATAATGTTGGGGGAGATTAACTCACAACTCGCAGGGTATTTGCAATCCATTTGTGGTTTTGTTCTCAGGATGTCAATAGAATAATACTGCCTAGCCTGAGTATCTTTAAAGTTTAAATGCCATATTATTTTCTTAGAGATATGTAATTACTACGTATAAATAAATAACCAATAATGATCAAGGTAGATCAATTAATAAATTTCTTCATTTGAATGTTTCAGAATGAAAAATGAAGCAGTACACAAGTATCAAAGAAACAAAAGTTACTGGCATCGCTGAAAGAGCACATTCACGTCATTCACCCATACGTTTCCTTTATGGGCAAATTGCGGAAACACGTTTACGACTCGAGCCTCCAAACGCAAAGACATAAAAGCAAATCAATTACATAAATTAGCCGAATCCTTGGCGGGAAGCAACGAGCGCTACTTACCTAACGTATCGCACACAGCTGCGAGCCCGCGCTAACTGTTAACTAGTTTGTAGTTGCAAAGTGCCTCTAAATTGAACACCTGAGCGGGTCTCGCAGGCAGCCTCACGGCGGCCCTAAAACGTGCCATATTAATCAACATTTAATTCCATATCGCGGCCTCGCCGAAGGCCCCGCGCCAACGACCACCATGGGACTCCTAGGAAATGAACCCGAATCATTAGTTCGCCGACTACGCTGCAAAATATGCAAATGAAGAGGCGACTCATTTGACGAATTTTAATGGATATTTAACTGTGTTAATTATAAAGTTTCAACTTTAGTTAATTCGACGGAGCGGTGGCTGAAGCAGATGTATGCTTAAAGAGATTTCCGAGTGCGGCCGCGTGGAAAACTCTCTGAGCATTGTGCCGTTTTATCACTGTATTGTTGAGCTAGCGTTATACACTCATACTCCATTAAGGTGCAGTCTCAACATCGAGACCTATTATAATTAAGGCGTATTTATCTTCATAATAAACAAGACTTTCGTTTTAAGGCTCGGCTCTGAAGTTAATGTTACCTAGACGTTGAACGGGAAAGCGTGGGATTCAAAAGCTCCTTTTTTGTCCTCCTTACCTGAAAAAAGAAAACACTGGGTTAATTTTATTTAAGCGTCGTACACAAACATGTCAGAAATTTCTTAAACACATTTTCCTCTGTGCGCTACCTCATTTTATTTTTCGTTTTCATAAGAACGACAGATTAATTAATTTCTGAATCGCAGCAATAAAGAGAGAAAATTTAATTGAACGAAATTTATCAGCAAATATTTTTGCTCGCGAAGAGCTTAGAACCGCGTAACGAAGACGGGCCGAGGCCGGACAGATTTAAAAATTTGCTTGATATGTAAATGGCCGGTTTGAAAAATTACTTAAGCGCAATTTAGGTTAATTGAATTTTTGTTCGTTACTAGATGTGAAGCACACCTCCAGTTTAATTACCGGCGAGGGTTTGTTAATTTACAACGTCCGAGGGAGAGAAACACTCAAGTCCACGGGTAGCCGAAACTCCCTTAAGATTAATTTGCCTAGGTACCTTCTGAACTTTAACTCGCTCGCCTCGGACCGAATTCTCAGCCCTCGAGAGTTTACAGTTTAATTTAATGAAATAAATTTTAGGGAATCAGCACTTTGAAAGTTTTGTCTGACGTCAGTCGAATGATAGTGTGGCGAGACTTTAACATCAACATACTATGTAATTATGTGTCTCTACATCAAAATTACATATTTTCAAAGAATATTTTGCTCATAATAACTAATTCGCATATGAAGTTGATTTCACATTATTAGTATAACTTAGACAATAATTAAAGTCTTGCTTTGAATTTACGAATGTATCAATATTTTATTGTATACTTCTTTATAGGTTTTGGTTTCATAGAGTGTATTATATTATATGTATTTATATTGATTAGTACAACTTGAGACGCCATTTTAAGACAGTAAGCCTAGAAGCCCTACAAATCAGTTTTGGGCGAATAGGTATTTTGGGGCAGACGGGGCGAAGCCATATACGGTTATAAATACCCAATATTAAGTAAAGTACCAGCTTATATGTATTGCTACCACATGGCGTGGAATTACAACGTGTTAGACAGATTAGCAGAATAGTGATATCAGCAAAACATTGATCCAATATCGTTCGTAATTTTGTTGCTCTACACATGAACAAAATTTACGACACGTACGAACAACCGCTTTCAAAAATGAAAACTTAATAGTTCTTAAGCTTCAAATAAGCAAAGAATTTAAATTATTTGCTGAAAAGCAAACCGTCTCAATTCCCTCCGCATAAAGTGCACCGACGCGTAGTTTTTAATAGTGACTTGATAAATAAGTAAAACATCTTCTACTATTTGCCGAGTGAAATAAGAAGCTCGCATTTGCAAGAGAAACTCATTACAGCGGCGGGCGGCTCTACGAGCGATGAGTTACAAGCCTGAGTGTCAATCCAGGGAGCGTTCAGAGTGTCGCCGCCGTGGTAAGAGGGAAATTAAAAATTGAAAAACTCGCCGCCATGATGCCAGTGGCGTTAATGGCTGTACATAATAAATAAAGCGGGCCGTTCGTGGGCTTATGTGCGAGTCGAGTGGAGGGAGTGGCCGGGGCCCGCGAATGGGCTCTTGGAGCGACATCTGAGACGCCGAGCCCTTTGGAGTGTGGATCGCTGGGCTCGACCTGTTTCATATTGCCCTGCCCGCTGCCCGAGAGCCGCTTCACTTTGATTTAAGAGAAAAAGCCGTTTTGACGTCCACTTGTGAAAGTACGAGACCCCGAGCCTTTAATGAAAATATGAGAACGCGCTTCGAGGTTTTAAAGGGCCAAGGTCAGATTTTCAGGCTCTCGGAGTGCCACTTAAATGAATGAATTTCTCGATTGCTCGAGCATAGTGGCTCCGCAACATATAGAAGTCTATTGGAGGAAAAATTAAATTACTTTCTAAGTGGACCGTTAAATCTTCTTTACCAAAATTACCTAGGCTTTGCGAGATAAAAACGTGTTTAAGTGTTTGATTAATATTTAAGATTTGAACCTTCTGAACCTAAATTATGTCACGTACAGCGTCTCAGCTTAGGGTTTTATTTCAGCGATATAATTTGGCTCGTGTTGTAAATGAGACCGGCGCGTATTGACGAGGGTCATAATTATGGGTTTCGATTACAATCGGGCCCGCTTAGCACTCAACTAACCCCTTTAGTTCGGCCATCTTGTTTTTTCTTGTTTCACACGTCGCAGTGACGTCTGACGTGCCGCCATTTTGAAAAAAACTACTCCAGTGGCTTCCTTCCGCTCCGGTGGGCCGCCATGAGGAATGTTGCGGCGACACCCCTCGCTTTACATACACTCATTGTTTTAGTAGCAGGAGTGCACATACGATAAACTTTTTTCGTTGCCGTCTCGGAACTAAATCTGTAAGGGAACGAGATGTCAGGAAGACGGGAATAGACTAAACGCTCCCCTGCGCTTTTAACTTTCAGAACTCGTTGGATGTTTCAGAGTGGTTCCTGATTTAGATCCTTCGGAACAACTGTTTTTAAAAACAGCAGATTGAGTAACTAAGAGAACTTAGTCTAGACCGTTATATTTCTCACAGACTTTTATTTAAACTGGCAACTGTCTTAATTGTCTTCTAGGTTAGCTTGTTTTAGTCGTGCTATTTTACAAAGTAAAATAAAAGCACGTCGCTATTTTAGTGATACACCAATGCATTTCCACGCTAAGCTGGTATGTTAATAGAGTAGAGCTACGTGTAAATATTTCTGCAAGAAACTCGTTTTAAAAATGTCTGCATTCGCGAGTAAGACTTGTAAAAGGGGACCCTGAAACGTGACGCGTCATAATTTAGCCAAGCATGTATTTTTGTGTTGTAGAACCGTCATTGCTTCCACTGAGTAGTTCGAAGCTACCCCTATGCTCCCCCGTCCCTTTTTAATTGTTGCTTCTGAGAGGTGGGAGGATCAGTGCTCTCAACTCTTTTATATTTGAAGCGTAAGTACTTAGCTTACGTGCACTTGCACATAACATTGTCGTACATAGTCATTATTGCATGCTTTGTCGGCCATTTTGATTTTAGTTTGGAGTAAATAGTGGTGGCATACCTACATATTATGTGTTTGGTGTCCATGTGCATTTTTTAGTACATATCTTAATGAAATAAAATAAGTTTTTTTTAAACAATCAACAAAAGCAGCGTTAAAAATTCGAGTATATAAAAATAAATAATTAGTTAATGTTTTTTTTTAACTAACGAGTATGTTTAAATACATTTCTAAATATATTACGTTATTTAGTTTTACACGCAAATCAACATTTTTTTTGATAACTTCTTTTAGTATTTCTTAACAACCATATTACGAGAGAAACTTAAAATGTGGCCACAAAATTAAAATAGCAAAACTATAAGTTAAATCTGTATTATTTTCTAAAATAAATCTGTTCAAGAGGGTTGTATCGTAATATCGATGTAATTGCAGTATTAGACGGCGTCACTAGCAACACAACGCCGCCGGTAAAATAACATTGCACGCCCTTTAGAATAATAGAAAACCCAACATTACATGAACAGTTTTATTTCAATTTCTTCAATATTTATTAAATAAATGTAGTGGCTGCATGCGATTGAAACACTAAATCAATTACTATTATTAAATGTATTCGATAAGGTTTAAAGCATAGATCCAAATACACCTATTTTCTACTATTAAATTTTGTATTCAGTCATTAATTTAGTATGAAATAAAAGCAAGTAAAACTAGCTCTACAAATGACACAAATACTTATAATAAACTAGCTGATGCGCGCGACTTCGTCCGCGTCGAATAGTTATTACCATAAAAACTAGTGAGTGGGTTCTAGTGAGTTAACCTTAAAACATAGACATATACTGTTGCAGACATTTTGTTAGATTATTTCAAGAGAAATAATTTTTTCATACACATTTTTTTGATATCTTGAACCGTTTTCGCAGGGCATGCAACGGAAGCGCTTAAAGATGAATAATTTTCCCCGTTTTTCCACATTTTCTATTGTTTCTTCGCTCCTATTAGTTGCAGCGTGATGTTATATAGCCTAAAGCCTTCCTTGATAACTGGTCTATCCAACACAAAAATATTTTTTCAATTCGCACCAGTAGTTCCTGAGATTAGCGCGTTCAAACAAACAAACATACAAACAAACAAACAAACTCTTCAGCTTTATAATATTAGTATAGATAGACTGAGTTTCGAGGCTGTAGTCTGTACAACAAATATGGACGTCCTTACAATAAAAGCTACAAAGCTCCACACAACAGACGCTCAAATACGAGTATATTGCAACATTTTGAGCAAAACCAGAGACAGCTAATCAAAAGCTTCAGGATTACAAGCGGTGAAAGAAAGACACCTTCGCGCAATCAGTACCCTCGCCTCTCTCTGTTTGTTCAGACACCGGCCTCACCTAAACAAATATCACCCCTATTGTAAATCACATAAGACTCACTTTGTACTTTCACGTCGAGAGTTTGTATGTTCCTGGTCCAAACACATTGGCTGTCAATACACAAAGAAACAGTTGCAAAGGGCTCGAGCCACTTTGAGGATGCTTGCAATTTTATTTTGTTAGGACCTCGCTTTGTTTGGCACCTTTGTCATCCTCGCTCCTAGTTTCTGGATTGAAAATACGACAAACGCGAACAATATTTTACAAGAAAAATAAATATTCACAGACGCGTCTGTAATATGAAAACATGACCCAGTTTAAAATGCAGTATAATAAAATACAAGACAAGAGAAACGCTAAGCTTCACGTGTGAATTTACAAAGACCAAAACGTTCTAGCATTGTGTGAATGTAGCGAAATGAATATTCCATTTTCTACTTGCGTGGCTACATAATGTATAAAGAACGACCGTACACAAAACTAAAACTATAAAGCTGTAAACTGCACAGATGAAATTCCAACAAATTAGAAACTTCCTGATTAACTCTCGCATACGAAATTCGGTAATCTCACTAAAAAAGCGGCTGAATAAAGATACATGAGAATGCAGACCACTATATCTCTCAGAGGGAACAAAAAAGGTCGACCGCTGCACCCGCAGAAGTTTCAGTTCAGAAGTTAACTCCACATCCCATAAATAAATCTTCGGTTTTGCTCTGGTCGATTGCAAATTTCGACGCTGCGGTGGAACTGTGAAGTCGCATAAATTACAGTTAGCGACAAGACGGTGGAGAGAAAAACAATCGGAAAGTAGCACTTAGCAGCTTGAGTAATCGCCATGCGAGAATGACAGGGCTAGGAATTTGGGCAAGGCCCGCCGCAAACCAACTTACTCCCGCAACGTTAATGCGTCTCCGTGACAAACTGCTTGTGAATAACGAATTGGAGCTACAGACTATTTGTCTTGGTATCTCCTGTACGAGGCTGGGAATTTTAGGGTCACGACCGCGACAATTCGATACAGTTTAAGGATAGTTTTGTCTCGAACATCTACACTACCTATACTTACTCGTAATCGACCCGAGTTTGAAATAAGATAGCTGTTAGAGCATGTACATTTTATGGACCTATTTAGGATTTATATTCTTCTACATCTAAATATATAAAACTCAAAGGTGACTGACTGACTGATATAGTGATCTATCAACGCACAGCCCAAACCACTGGACGGATCGGGCTGAAATTTGGCATACAGGTAGATGTTATTACGTAGGCATCCGCTAAGAAAGGATTTATGGAAATTCTACTTTTAAAGGGGTGAAATAAGGGATGCAAGTTTTCTTCATAATGCGAGCGAAGCCGCGAGCACCCACAAGTTCACTATAATCTTAAAAGATCATTTTTTAATTTACAATGAAATCGAATCTTTCGGACTGAAGTTACACGTAAACGAATGATTAAACAGAGTTTAAACCACTCATGACTACAACAAAGCCTAACATCAGACCGACTGTAGTCAAAAGTGAACTACATAATACTTAAATCTAAGACCTCATATAAAATTAAAACAATTATCTCCCTACCTATGTACCTCTACGTACCTTGAACACATAAGCTACCCTCTCAGTGATGTAAACCACTCCAGGTAGTTACGTTCCGGTCTCGCCGTCTATCTACTCTTGAAGGCACTTCGTTTGCTTCACGCCTCATACCCGCAAATAAATCAGGGACCTAACGCGTACCACTGATACGGTGAAATTAGAACACTAATTTGAAATACGGAACGGGGTTGCTTTCAGTTGTGTTGTTAATCTAAGGATACGCCGTTTCGAATACGGTGAATATTGGGTTGTAATGTAAGTCAATCATTGTAATTAAATAATGATATTATGTCTTAAGCAAAAAAAGAAGTTAATCTCTAAAAATATATTTCACATAGAATGTGTGCTCATAGTCTGTTTACTGCGATTACATAGCGTAAAAATGATTTTTACTTATTATTTAACATTCACTTGTAATCAAAATCAATTAAACAAAATCTGTACCTACAGTGGACTGATATCATCCTTTTTATCGCTTAAAGAACCTTGTAGTTATTCTATCTTAAACAGCTAACACTACTAATACGTTGTATTCCCAGCATAATTCGCCTCACATCATGTAACCACACTCCTGCAGCCAACTTTCTTTGTTGCTTGTAACTATTGTTTGGAGTTGAACTTACTCCGGACACGGACTGGACAGCACGAGTCGTGAGAAATTGTTTTGCGTAAGTTGGGAAAAGGAAAACATTTTGCCAGCAGCTTAACCAAATTGCTTAAACGCTGGGAGTTCAGTGCTCATATTTTATTAGGTTAAATGAATTTTAAGTAGGGTTCAGCGAGCGTTTTTCTTAGGCTTAGGTAAGGCTTGGATAAAGAAATTGTTTCATTCGAATTCACAGTTAGACTTAGATTAATGCGCTGATGATTAAGTTTTCCAAAACAATTATTTTTATAAGATGTTAATAGGGGTCGAAACATACAATATTTCGTTGACAGCTTGGCAAAAAAATGTTACTATCAACAGTTATAAATCGTTAACTATTTCATTCTAAAAATAAATAAATAATAAACACACGCTTAGAATTAACTGTGTAAATTAGGCTTTAATCTATAACTTCTTAATATTTTATTGAAACTAAATCAACTATATTGTGAATTTTCATGCCACCCTCTAGAGTAAGTGATTTTTTCACATTTTCAGTGCCCGCTCGAAAAAAAACTACACAAAAATAAATCTCACAAAATCTTACAAGACCGGCACATAATTTACATCAAAAACAAAACCAGAATTCACAGTACTACACCGAGATTACGAGCAATTAAAAGTTTATATCCTAATAGGGCCATATATCAAAACAGATTGTCGACCATCTGAGCCCCGACGTATGCGGTCCGTAACAGATTCTTGCAGCTTATTGGTGTACGTTCAATGGGAAACAATAAGCCTTGTACAGGTTGTATAGATAGATGTTATTTATGGAGTACTATTAGTGAATTCTTGCAGTTTTGTTTGCGTTGTTTTGAGGTAAATAGCCCATGTCACTTGTAGGACCCACCACCATATCAAAAATAGACGGCTGTGGCTGTGCAATGTTAGATATAAATAGTAATTGCTTTATACGGTTTTTATAGATATTATGTATAAAATATTTATTGACTGTAATAGGTATATGTAAGTGGATGCTCATTGTTTTTTTTTTGTTGTTACAATCTATTACAGAATTATGTTATGATAATAACAAAATCACGTCTTTTCATATACATAATTGCTTGAAGTATAGCAATGAGTGTTAATTTTGTCACCTCTAAATAACCTAGAGGTATCTAGTGAGCTGGAGCACTTAGACTATCTTTAGGCTTTACTAAAGATTTTTTAAGTGCCTCTTTTCATTTTTTTGTAGTTAGAAGTAGTATGTTTAGCTTTTATTTTATTGTTTTATGTATTATTATATAGAGTGACTTGATAAAATCAAAGGATAAAAAACCATTCGGTCTAATTTTAACCGTTTCATATTTTACACCTTCTTCAAAAATACCACCAATTTCTGCGTTACTTTTAACTATATAAATAAGAAAAGAAAACACAAGACCGAAACCTAAGCAAACTAAAAACTAAGTCAATGCTAAAAAACACAATATCACCGCAAAATTCTGACTCCTGAACAGTCTAGCCAAAATTTTTATACCCGCCGAGGGTTTCATAAAAATTCTTTGTTTTCCTAATTGCTCAAAGTGGCTGCTTAGATTTTCTTGCCAGTCATTGTTTTCGAACTTCTGAGCTGTAATAGGAATATTTTCGTGCAACACCCCTGTTGAGCTCCAATGACTCTTCAAAACTCGGCTGGTGGCGACAGACTGACGTTCTCGTGGTTATTTGTTGATCTTTTACTATGAATAACAATCAGTTGTACTTGACTATTTTTTTTTTAGTTTAAGCTATGTATAAATTTTATTTTTAAAACTTTCGTGAGACGTTTTCTCAATGTTTCTGAAGAGTGGTGTCAATACAACCAAAACGCGTAAACAACATACGCGATTTAGACGTGAGTGAAAACCGATAAGTTTACATGTTAAATATAGTTTTAGACCCGTACAAAATTATTACTGATAGTCATTCATTATAAAAGTATATTAATTAGGGTTTGAATTAAAATAAATAGAAATCATAAGCTCATTACGAAACCTAAATTAATACCTATTTTATGTACCTATCTACATTCAATGAAAGATTATAATAAACATTATTATAGACAGACATGTTCAAATCAAACTGTATTAAATATGTATATTTGATGGAGAAGCCGCCCTTTTGAAGTCGAAAAAAGTATATGGATATAATTAATATAATATGTATTCTTTATTTAATTTGAAAACGTATTTCATTAAATTTTTCACAAACATGTACCTACTAAACTATTAGTAAACGGTCGACTCAACAACCTCAACAATAAATGTCTAGAACCGCTAAGCTTGGAAAATACCTATATAACAAGGCATTTCCTTTGAACATTTTAAGGGAATTAATTTGCCTCTCCAGCACTAAGTCTTCAAACATTCACCCAATAACTCTATCACATTGTCCCGATAATACAAGCAACTTGATTATGATTACTCAAGCAATTTCAACAAAAGTTTAATATTTTATGGACCATCAAATATTTGTGCTAAGAAATTGGAAAACGCGTGCAATTTCTTCCAATTAATATTGTTCCATTGTTCCAACTCAATCCCGATGGTGGGAGAAACAATCACTTAAATAGGTTGTCCATATTGAATATTAATCTCCGTTTTCACTGACGAATCAGAATAATCCTAAAGGCGAGCCGGAAGGTTTGAAGAAATAAATTTGTAATGCAAAGTTAGAAATTCCATTCCTGTGTTACCGATAAAGTAAACTCTTAACCGCGCAAAGGTAAGAATACGCTTAGCATTTTACTTTGCAATCGGAGGCGAAGTAGCTCCGGGAAGTTGGGCGAAAAATAATCCAGTGGCGGGCAAACGATTAAACGGTGAGCCAATAAGGCCTAGGCATTCCACAATTTATTAGCCTTGCAAATTCGAGCCCGCTCGCTATGAAATATAGCCTCGGAACACCAACCTCCGCTCGCGACCAGTATTACACCCCTATTTTAGCTCTAATTAAAAAGCCATCAAAGAGTTTTCAGTCATTAATCATGAAACTGTTAACATTGAATGCCGACTCTCCTCGCGGAGGAAAAACGAGGATTAGGATATTACCGAAATGTCTAAAATATTCAGGGTTAGTGAAGTGGCAACCCGGGATGAAAAAACTTAGTACAGATTTAACGCGAATGAATCTTAAGTTGCCGGGAGGTTTAAAGGATTGGAAACCCTTCTTTTTGCGGATTAGGAAAAATACCAGTGATATTTTTAGTCTTGTAATTGACTGCAGCGGTTTACTTTCCTGTTTTCCTCGTCTTTCTTTTTAACGGTCAGGGTACAATTTATTTACGTTTAAATATTTGAGTCGAGAGAGATAAAAGGAAAGTTGTTAATAAAAGTGGATTAAAAGGATCAGTTGGAATGGACAGAGTACTTTTGTGTCCGATATTCGTTGGAGTCTCGAGCTCGTGCCAGTTAAACCTAGGACCGGGAACGTTTTATGCAGGTTAAATTTTCTTTTCATTGCATGTCTTTAATGGCTCTTTAAGTATATTTTTGTTGTATGGCTTTGACATGCTATGTTGACATGAAGCATACAGCAATCCAATTATTCTCCTTTGGTTACCCAATAAAAGAACTTTTCTGTTTGTTATCTAATGAAAACAAATGACATTGAAAGATGTTAAAAAATGTATAAGAAATAAAAAATGAAAAAAAAACGTTTATTAAAATGAATTTGGGCTTGATAAATGCTTGGAAATATGTAACAATTGTAATTACAATTTTGTACTTTTGTACAATTGTACGACACCAATTAAGTAATATTAGAAGTACATATATTTATATTTTTTATTACACTTTCGCATGCCTAAGATTTCAATTAAATGAATCATTCAAACAAACTCACTTTACGAAATAGAACTATTCAGCATTATCAAAGCCAAATAATGACAGAGATAATCGTATATAAAATGCAAAACACATTAGCATCCAGCATTACCGAACAAAAACTCCATTGACAACTTCGATTAGCGTAATTATCTACGTCATGTCTCAATCGAATAATGCTTTTGTAGCCTTCATTAAATTAATATCGTCCCTCCATACAAATACGAAACGACGTCGCCTGTACGGCCCAAATTATATTACTTTATTGTTATACTTTTTTCTACTCAGTCCCCCAAACTAACGTAAATTGGGTAGAGACTACGACAATTTAAATCACAGACACGTAACTAGTCACCAACTAATTCACAGCGAATTTATAGAAGTGTTTGTCAATGTGTGAGTGTAACCTTATCGACGTTCTGACGCTAACAGTGTAAATGATTTACGAAATAAAATGATTATGATTATGATTAACATAAACGAAAAAAACTGAATATTAATGCCTACTTTATTTAAGTTTACAAATAAGAAACTTTTTGGTCAAGATTAAAGCAAAGCTCCGCTAATTAATATTAATAAACTATTTTGTCAATCATAAACCAGGTCTAGCGCCCACTTGTTAGCAGTAATCAGCATGGACTCTCATAAAATGTCCATGGCATATTAAATTAGGAAGGCTACAACTATCAGTTCTTATATTTTTTAAAACAATCAATAATATCATATTTCAAACGTATGTGCGTCGGCTATTTCGCGACTTAATAAGACGTCTACTGAATCTAATGCCATTGGTTTAGGATCACGCTACTATAAACATAAACTGTTCTATTGGTTCGGTTTTGTTCCCTTTTATAACGGTTTTTATAGAGGATTTACTTTTATTAAGACCTAAATGAGCCATTGCTGGTTACGAGTATTGCCAGCTGACTCACGGTTATGTAAATGTAAATAAATGCCTATTTTAATCTAGGCTAGGTTAGTTTTATTATGCTCGTTAGTGTTCTGTCGATAAAGCAAGGTTTACTGTCAAAGCAATTATTTACATTCTATAGGTATACCATATACTTACCATTATACTTTGTTCTTATTTCAATCGATTTTTTAATATTTAAAACCCAGTAAGTTTATAGTAAATATATTTTTCTACTACTTTTTTTTTCAATACGGATCTCCCGTAGTTCAGCTAGCGGAGGCAATCACTTTCGATTACCAATGTTTTAAGCAAAAGTCAACGCGGTCAGTACGCGGATGGGTGACCGGACAGTAGCATTCCATTTAAGGCGTTTCCGTGGGTCGGATGACACATTAAATTGTAGGTCCCGGCTGTTTACGTAGTAGCGTAGTAGTACGGCAGTCGTTACGCCATGTCAGAGGTCTTGATACACTCTCGACACCAGAGTTGGCCACTCTCATTTGATCATAACGTTTACTTTTAAATACAAACTTATATATGTTAATATGTCTGATAATAATTTAACCCACCAACTAATCTAGTCCCACACAGTTTACCTAAACAAAGCGTGTTAGTCGATAATGCGAATCCCATCGAGTTGGAGAGGATCGCGGTATTCGATATAATCGATACCAAACGTGATTCGGCATCGGTTATCGAGTAGTCGCGAAGGGCTCTCCATTCGGGCCGTGTCCCGCACTACGATGCTCTAGTACACTAGAACCATAGACAATAACGTAAAGACATCTAATTAACTAAAAAAAACTTTAGACAGAAATTTCATTGTCACAGCAACGCATTCAGCACCAGCTGCATTGTCCTTCTTAAAATAAGTTGAGATGAAATATTTTATTTTGTTACGTATTACGTACCGCTCATACTATTTACTATTCGCTTTTTTTGTGACATCTGAACTATACTAATCACGTGGCTTCGTTTGTATACTAACAGTGAAACGCGGTGGTCATCCGGATTAAATCCGACATAACAAGTAGTTTGTTTTTGTATGTTTCTTGCGAACTACAATACCGGGTTCTACAAATCTAGAGTATAGTAGGCATCTTATAGGTAAGCGTGTAACACCCTAAGCTGCAGCAATGCTTAACATAAAGCAGGCTGTAGTCAAACACAAATAAATTTGTGACGTAAAAAAAAGTTTGTGTTATTTATTGCAGTGTGTAATTTAATCAACTTTATTTCTTACAAATAAATACTTAGCTCTTAGCTTAGCTATGTTAACTAAACGGTTTTCACTCACGTATAATTCGCGTATGATGTTGTATGTTGTTTCTGAAGATGGATGGCGTAACATCCGAAACGCGTAAACAACATACGCGAATTACACGTAAGTGAAAACCGTTTAGTTAACATATTGATAAAATACCTCACTAAAGTTATAATATTAAAATACTCAGCTGTTTCAGCATGGAAAACGAACAAAAATACACACAGACAAACTTTCACTTTAATATTAGTTACTTACTTAGATGTACATACTCGTATATCTAAATAATTTTACCTTCAATGACTCGTTTATAGGTTATTATATCGTTGCACACACTACAACACTGCTTGTCATCTCCGGACACGGCTATACGTGTATTGGCTAATTGAAATCCTTTCACCGTTATGTCGGAGTTAGGACCCGTATCTTGTTTGTACCTCTACTTGTGTTTGTACCTCTTTGAAATAAGTTTTCACGCACTTAAGCTAGCTTGGACAATGGTTCTTAACCATACTTGACAGTTTTTACTAGTAATAAAAGGTAATTCTGTGGCAGAATATGTTTAAAAATCGTTGTGAAAGTAGGTCTAATATACTTCCAGGCAATAAAGGAAGAATTGATACTTTAATCGACGCAAATGACGTTTGATTGTAAATGCAAATCTACTGTTTCTTTTATTTGCAACTGCATAATTTACAAGGTCCTTACAATCTGTAGTAGATACATATGTACATACTTTAGTATAAAATATTGAATAAATGGTTTTACTCTGTTCTAAATGAGCCTAAATTTACCTTTAATATACTCAATACAAAAAAAACTCAACTACAAAACTTTACAAAATAAAATTACTCCATCTCAAACAACCGATGAAATTACAAGCCAGCCTGTTTCCAAACACTTGTTTTTGATTGCAACAATCAAATCGGAAGAAACACTCCGCCAAGATAGAACATCGAGCCCCGAGGCTAAGTATCTGATAAAGGCACTTGGTAATTAATTTCCTAACAAACCCTCCGTATTGTAACTTGACTTACAGACAGTTTGATGGGTCTCTGTTTCACCCATACCTAACAATTTGATTAATTTTTTTTTAAATAAAGGTAAGACAAAAAAGTTTTGATTCCTTCTTGAGGGCAATATCAAAAAAGTTAATTATTATTTTTGAATATTTAAGACTGTATTGTTTGCAATTTAGATACCTACTTAAAACTGGAACACGTGTATAAAGTTCATTTGGACTATAAAAATAAGGTTATTTACAGTTAAATAAGGACTCAAGATGATTAATTTTGTAACAAACCCTCCTGTATTGTTACTCGACTTACAGACAGTTTGATGGGCTCTTTGTGCCGCGCCTGTTTTGAAACAAAATTATCTGACACAAGAATAAGACAAAAAAAATAAAAGTTAGTATATTTGTGAAAACAAAAGACGGTATTTTTCGCTAATTAGGTTTAAGGTGCTCAATTTTTGTGGCTTACGAATAAAGTACTTTTAGATCCAATAAAATGAGCTTATTTACAGTTAAATACGGTATTAATATAAATAGTATCTTAAAAAATACTTCAGTATTGTTACTTGACTTAAGAGTCAGTATGATGGGTGAACTTTGCTGTTTCAGCCACGCCCAGCAGAATAACTTAGTTTAAAACAAAAAAAATTACACAAGCATAAGACAAACATGTTTTGATTACTGCTTCTGGCCAGTTAGTAAAATGTGTAAAGAATAGGCAAGACAGATTTTAGTAATCGTCTGTCTGTTGCCTAGCGCCTAAAGGTGAGTTTAGAGGCTTCGTTTGAGAGCGATTTTTATTACAATACAGGAACGATATCTCTGTGACTGATCTTTCTTTTATTTTATCAGGCAAATAATGGTCAGATATCTAAAAAAATATTTAACTTACCTTTAAAAATTTTTGATATATGTATATCAAACTTTTTAGTACTGTGCCGTTAATTCCAAATTACTATTCTATCCTGAATATCTACTGAAATGGTAAAAGGTAAACTTTCCTTTTACAGTGTCATTAGGTAAATTGGCATCATTAATTTATAGACCCCTTTTAACGATATCGACGCATTTAAATAGGTAATCCGGCGGTTTGCTTTATGGCATCGATATCATTCGATTCCCATCGATTCCGTAATCGATGATCGTAAAAGTGCGATTACACTCGATGATATTCGGTTTCGGTTTAAATTCTTTTCAATTACTTCTTAATTGATGAGTGTTTTCTGGTATGCCATTTTTTCTATCGATATAAGTAGCTACATTAATTACAGTATTTTTTTTATTTACTTACATTACATAGGTACCAATGTTATTTATATTTGAGCCTGTAAGCTCAAAATCTTTGCAATGAATTAATTATTTCCGTCTCTTATTTTCATCAATAAAAATGATTGTATATAATTCCGGTGCTTTTTTCTGCACACAAAATCGATCCTTTATTTTCAAATTTCACTGAACTCACTTGTATGTTTTGATTGGAAGTGTCAATAGGGGTGCGAACGCAGCCAGGTCTCCAGTTACCGGATAAAACAAACTAAAGGCACAATGCTTAAGTGCGAAAACAAAACGAACACGTTTCGGTGATCGAATTACCTTTGACGACGGCTGCATTCGCATAAAAGACTGAATGACAGTCGAATGTGAATCACCACTTTCGAACTTCAATGCTTGAGTTAAAGCCGAAGGTACTTTCTTGATATTGAGTCGGGTTTTCGTGGATTCGGTTTTGGTCGTTTTATGTCTTCGCTAGAATTCGGTTGCGGAATCGAGGTGGGATTCTTCTTTAACGTTTACTTTTTCGTGAAAATAAATTAATCTTTTTGGTAGGTTTTTGTTGTTATAATCAAACGTCTACTAGTTCAACTACACTTGACATATGTCCATATAATGAAAAAGAAAGTATTAAATTACAATATATATTTTAACTACGTAACGTAAGTTTATTAAGTAGGTTTGTAGTATGTATTTTTAATCTAATCTTTTCTTCTTTATTTATTTTATTGTATACCACGTCCTCTGTTATCTCTTATTTATTCCTTTCCATCCAATGGTTGCCTGGAAGAGATTGCTTTTAGCAATAAGGCCGCCACTTGTGGCACTAGTATAAGTATTATTTTTTCTTCTTTCTTTTTAATTATTATCGTGTGTTGCAATAAAGAATTTTCTATTCTACGTAACTATTATGCGTGCTATAATAGCATAGAAATGATATAAACGTGCAATTATTTACGAAATAAAAACAATTTGGTACTAATACGTGTCACAAAATAATCCATTAAATTCAGTGTCACATACATACATACTCGTACTCACAAAATGAATTAATAACTAACCAAGTTGGTTAAATAGGGTACGTTAAACACTTTCATAAAGAAAATAGGATTTAGTAGTACCAAAAACAAACAGAAACCTCTAACTCGTACTTGCCTACGTAATTAGGACTAGGCACCTCTGCAGAACTAATTAAACTTATTCCATTATTCGTGCAGACGCAAATTTAAGAACGTCCGGGGACAGCCTGCTGCAAGTAAGATTTATTAATATTACGTTAACAACACTTTGTCGGGATCATTTCAATTAGGACAGACAAATTTCTGCGTAAAACACAATGGTCGCCATGGAAGCGGCTGACTTTTATCTTGGTGATTACAGCACGGGCCTACCTTTGTTTTATTGCTTTCCGTTTTGCTACGATTTTCAGAATCTTGTTATTGTTTTTCGGGCTTCGGCGCGTTTCGAAATTAGAATTTATCACGACTGCTTGATTTTATTAGCTAATTAAACCATGTCGAACGGAAAATACAATTAATAGGAACTTAAAGCTCAAAACAAATGAAAAATAATACAGAGCATCAAAACAAAATTGAACTAAGTATAATAACTATATAATAAAACCCATAATAATTTACTTCCTGAAACACGTTCGGACTAAAAATAGAATCTATTTATGCCTTTGAACCGCAACATAAGTTCCAAAGTGTGTCGCAAACTAAGACGTTAAGTTTAAGTTAACCCACTGAGGTGAATACAAATTAACATAACTGCTCACGTGCTGCCTCGTTGTAAATCTGCGTAGGTGGAGCCTTACACGTTTATATCAGAACCATCGGACTTGGTAGGAAACGGTTTTGTTATGGCCGGATTGAAATAAGAGGAGATTTTGGTTCACACGCTTTTAGCAAATTTTCTTTGTTAATCTAAATTTCTATCGAAAAATTGTCAAATAGTATAATATTCGTAGTATAATATTCTACCTCTAACGTAACAAAATAAACATGTATAAAATACGTATCCCTACATTATGTACACTTTCGACTTTAATTCATTACTATGGGAAGTAAAGCTAAAGGTATTATTTTTTTGTGCATACAAAATTGACTGTTTTTTAAATCAAATTAGGTTTCATTCAATCCTATATTGACAGCTAAATAGTAGCGTGAAAATTTCATGTACGTCTAAAATGGGTAGAACATGTAGAATATCTAACATTTCTATCGATATGTTTCTAAGAGAAACTTTGTGAAGCGTAAAGCAACATAGAAGCCCGCCTACGTACATAAGTACTAGGCTTTATTTCCGACTAAACAAGAGGCTAGGCAATGAAATCAATCCTAATGAATGACATTTACAACTGACACCTTAGGTTGGTATAAAACCCACGCTAACGAAATCAATTTTGTTTTCAGTGATTATTTTCGAGTCAATTTTGTGACATTCACTTTACTTCCCGCGTTGAAATGATTTTATGTATATTTTGCAGGTTCGTTTTTGGATGGTTCTTCAAACACTTCATTTTTTCTCAGTTGATTAGAAGAGTTTTTATGATTTATTTTCAAGGAAGAAATTATTTTAGTTTAAAAGCATTTTATACTATATTATTATATATTTTTGTGATTTGCTTAACATTATGTTTAGCAATCCTGAATATAATATATTCACGATTAAGATATAAAAGATGTTACATAATATTTTTGTAACTTCTTTTAAGGAATTAAATATGCTGGAATTTTAAATACAAAATCTCACAAACTCTTTTGTCTCAACCAATTCCTATGAAAGCGTTAATACGAAAAGCTTAAAAGTAATTCCACCATAGACACAGTTGCAAAGAGTCAGCTACGAAAATGACAAAAGGAGGAAAGCAGCCGAACAAGCGTTCGCGGCTCTTGAGGTGCAATTTCCAAAAGTATTGATGACTGGAACACAAAGGGGGCGGAGCAGGGTAGTAGAGATTAAGCGAGTAACTTGCCTGGCTTCCATGTTCAAGCTTACACTTCACAAAGGCTGAATTTTCCAGACAAGAAGAATTTTGACGCTACTACCAACAATAGCAACCTCAAACGTAAGCGAAATCGCGGGTGTTACTCCGTTACTGTTATACCCACGGAATTTGCGGGCTCTCTTTTAGTTACCACAATTGTTTTTAAGTGAACAAAGCGGCTCGGTAATACATTTAATGCGGTTGGACTCAAGGTCCCGGGAGATAAAGTACTGAACGAAATTTAATTTAGTTCTCGCAGCAGTTGGTTTATGTGTATTTTTGTAGGCACTGTGATGTAAATGTGCACCGAATGTAAGCTTGATCATTTTAATTTTCAATAGAAAAAGCAATTCTGCCGTAATTTGATTAAAATTAAACCACGATTATAAGCGTAAAATTAAGTTACATTATCGTTTCAACCTTATCACACTCGATCCCATAATTACAACAGAAAACACGTTAAAAAGCTTTTTGATCGTAGTCACGTCCAGTTATCTGTGTAATTTCATCGCATATATCCGAAAATATCGAGTTTATAATGCGCAAAAAGCCGCTGGTTGCTCCGCAATGAATTACTTAACTATGCTTGACACATTAATAATATTAAAATGTTCCGCGGCAAAAAATGTTTCCATTATGAAATTATTTTATATCAAACATTGACAGAGCATGTTTCCGTTGCTATGCAAAATAAAATATTGCGTCAATAACATTCCATTACTTGCCCGGTTTCCCCGCGGCAGTGCTCTGGGAAAGCAATAAATACCAATGTATGTGACTTATAAATATAAATGTTTTTTGTTGACCGAATTTCAGTTTTAAAGTCTGTAATGTCTAGTTTTACGGTAACTGCGCGCTCAGAAGCGAATGTCCGTTGAATATACACAAGGCATTCAATGCTGGAAAGCGGCCGTTTCGTCCGAGCGAATGGCCGTATTCAGATGCAAGGGCCACTAAAGAATACGGGACAACTATTTGCAAAGCTGACGTCACACGCGCTAAGCTCTACCTTTGAGATCTTTCTAAATATGGACAGTAGCAAACACGCCAAAGAAAACTTGACTGTGGCATATTCAAAACATAACAAACATTTTAACTTGATCTTAATGTATATTAATTGGTCATATAATTTACAGTTAAAGCAATAGCACAAAAGATGACTAAATAGTAGCGATTCAAACGAAAACAAAACCTCAAAAACAAGTAAACAGTTGCTAATCCGAAACGGTTCAAACGGAAAACGAAATCGCCAAATCTGACAAAGGAAATAAGGGGGAACACAAGACACACATTTGGTTACAAACATCACATTGTAACCTATCCGGTTCCCGCACGGACAAGATAAAACAGAGGCAGCCGATATATTCCAAATACCTGAACGTTTGATTCCAAAAGGCGGTTTGACGAAGGTACGCGTCCTTCTACCATCCCCAACCCTTTGTCTCTTGAGAATACAATGGACAATCGCAATGGTTTGAGAAGCGACATGGGACGTCCCTACGTGACTAAATTTTGAGCAAAATGTTTTGCACACCTTTCTATTCGAAATAAGTAATGTCATCTTGAAAGTTGGGTATCGCATGTCTGAGGGGTTGGTCAATGATCTTTATGACATTAGTCATGGGATACTTTTTGAGGATGCGTGCGTGTCTATCTTACTTGAGTATGACAAAACCAGCAATGAGTTTGTTTGAAACTTAAATAATGTAACAAATATTGCTAATAATACGTTTTCTAAACCAGAAGTTACTTAGTATTATGTTAAATATAGTTTAATAATCAATAACATACTTAAAATCAAATCAATAATATAACGAGTTTATTAGAAATTTATCAGAGCAATGCCAAATAAGTTTTAATTAACAACTAATCAGCGAGTGAGACTGCTATGGTCAGTTTATTAATTAAGTAGATAAAAAATTCAAACACAATTCTCATGCAAGAAACCGAAACCGGGCACGTTCGGAATCTAAAATGCCAAACGCCGTATTAGCGGAAGGCAACGGAATATCGTGACCGTCAAAAACACGATATTACAAACTAGTTGGCCAGAGTCAACGGTCAAAGCGGTCCGGTCCTACCCCGGACGTGGCTCGTCCATTGTGTTTCTTTTTCACCTTTTTTTCTCGGCTGAGTGGTCTCTTTCTTTCTCGCATTGTTTTGTTTACTTGCCACTAGCTTGGACATTTGCCTCTCAGACTTATCCTTCACTTAGATCGCTCCGAGGGCCCCAGTTCATGGTCACTTAAGTTTCTCTTTGCGACTCTTGTTAAAATGTTTGAGGAATGTTTGTGCTGGCTTCGTTGACTCGAGTTTTTTTTTTAAATTTTGAGAGGAAGAAGGAAGAAGAGGAAGTTACTACTTTATTTACAGTATTCATTTGACATGAAATCTAGTTTATAATATAATGATTATTGAAATTTAATGTCACAATATAGATACGAGTACACAAGTAGAGACTTCATACTTCATCACATTTATCAGCGCTTGACACAAAAATATGCACCCTAATTCAAGTATAAAGCGACTGTCAATGAACGGGGCGTTAGGTTCAGCTCAAACGTCATCGAAAGTGTCAATCACTGATGTTTTGGAATAGGAAAACCGATTATCGGGCGTATTAAGTCGGTTATTGTTATCGACAGCGCCGTCCGTCCGTCGAGCCGTGAAGTAGATTAGGGGCTATAATTTGCCAAACGACGTCAGCTGCACACATACACAGCAGGCTATATATAATCATACATATAGTACCTCAAGTTTTTGAGCACTTCAATTCTTCGAATTTCCACTGATGTGTGTGAAATTGGCGCATGACGTAACCCCTGTCAGTATTAAGTTGTAATTTTGGCGTCAGATGCACGCAACACATGCCTGCTCCCACTTGAGGAGGATAGATATTGGGTAATCCCAAGTTTTTAACTGACAGGTGACGACCAAAACGTAGAAGTTTTCCCTTCATACAAACTAAATAACATCAATAAGCATTACAAAACCACCAAAACTTTTTAAATCTAAAGTTTGTCAGACCTATTTTAAACATGTTTTTATGATAAATAAGAAGTTTTTGAACTACAAAATGTGGACGTTAAGATTAAAATTTGCGTTCACGTTTTAAAAGTTAAATGGAATTGAAACTTTTAAGTAAAAAAAACGTTACGCTACTTTTATTTCGTTTCCACAATTACAAAGTTGCGGTTAGGTACCTAATATATATATTTAACCTTACCTTCACCATTAACTCTGCTGAAATTTGTTTCATGACCCTACCTACGCATAAAATAGACCAACGGAATTAGTAGCGTTGCTAATTACAAGGGTTAAAGCCTTGAACGATGGGCACTGGCAGGGTCGGGCCAGAAGGGATGAATAAGTTGGGATGATTCTTTGGTGTAGTAACGGACAAACGACTGAAACCCTGTCATTAGGTAGGCTACGCAGATATCTTAATCTAGAGACTAATACATTTGATAATACAATTTTCTATCTTATTTCGTGGTTAATTATTACAGCAATCTCTCAAAGATGTCAGAAGATTCCAGAGTGATTTAAAAACTCTTAACACCACAGTTAACAACGCCTTGCTCATTCGAACTAACTATTAATATTATGCAAATCACTAGATATAACATGGTGAGTTGTTTAAACTACATAGGTATGTAACCGAATTTGTTAAAAATGTAAAGCATCACTTCTAATAATCTATGTAGTATGTTTTGGTGAAATAGACAGTAACTACAACAAATAAAAAATAATATTTATGTAGGTACTATGATTTAACAAATGAATAGCTAAAATAAAAAAATAACCGTAACCTACGCGAGCCACACATCCTGTGTCCACCAATCAGGGATCCAGTCCTACTTCACGTCTTTAACGATTTATTAGGCAGATTAATTAGGCATATGCATGTACGAGTTTTTCGCATTAGAGAGGTGTCTGTTAGTTTCTTTGTCCGTGGTAGGCAATGTTGAAAGTTGGTATTCTGTATACGGTAGTAATCTATGGCAACCTTGAATAGCTGCTTAATGAAAGGGTCGCTTTGGTTAATAAATGGATGTGAAAAGCTATAGTTGGGATTTTCACTTTTCAGGAAAACTTATCAGTATATTTTTCGTTCTGTGTTCCTGAGCTAAAATGTATACGTTTTCGTACAAACTACAACCCAATGTAGGTATGTGAAAGTGGCCAACTCTAGAGACAGAGTTTTCAAACCGTCTTAGGTGCTTCTGTCATGGCTTATATTAATATAGCCAATAATTTCCTGGAGTATCATAGAATGTGTATCTTTTATTAAATTGTTAAAACCATTTGACTTTAATTTCCTTTTCACAAATTCAACGTTTACCACAAATGCTTTCAAAACCGATGTAACAGTCCCATCAATTGTAAAGCCCAGAAAATCCCCGTCACGGTACAATTTGTGCGTAAAATTAATTGATTTTACAGGTGGCTAAACAACATAACGGCATGGCTTGCTATTAGGTATAACCCTGGAGTAAAGTGGACCAAATTAAGTGCATAATGATACTTACCTACTAATTCGGAATTTGTTAAGTTTTCGGCTAAATGTTTTGTTGTTTACAGTTTAACTTACTAGCTGTTAGTACCACCCCGCAGTTTTATCTAATAAAGTATGTTATAATAATTCATATAAATCAAATTTATAATGGATTTGTAGTTCTTTTTTTTAGTTTATACACTGAATTTTGGTCCGTTGGACGACGGATAAAATAAATTAAAAAAAAACAATTGAATCAATCTCGTCATAAACTATAATATAGCTTGATTCAGTTGGTCCTAAAAGTAAGTCTGTAACCGAGCATCAATACTGTGATAAACAGATGAATGACTTAGATTCAAATTAAATACAATGATTAATAATAATTACAAATTATTGTAAACTCGTTGAGCTCGGGAAAACTGTTTAAGTGGTTATTTATATGAATATGTTTAATAGAAACAGCATATTTGGCATTAATATTGCGGTTTTGATCAATGATATTCTATATTAGTGAAACCTCATTGGTTTTGATAACCGCATCTGACGCGCAATGATAATTTAGAATAGCGGTGGATTTTAAGGAATGAAATAACTGATAATGAACGGATAAATTAAAGTTTTATAATTATTTGGTTTTTAATTGCAAAAAAATATTGGAGTTTGTTATAGTGCCATGCTTTGATGATATTAAAAATATTTGTTGTAGAGAAAAGTAATACCTAATTAAAATTAGTGAAATATTAGGTTAAAATTATAATTTTTAGAAAGCAAGCACATTAGATTATCAATGAAAGGAATTTCATTGAAAAATAACACGGAAGTGTTATTTTGTTGATCAGGTATGGTTGTTTGTAATTTATTGATCCACTACTTATGTATTTAGTAAAGATTGATTAATAGTTTTTCTAGTTAGTATAGGTGAGCCAAAAATAAAATTCGAAAAATTCACCATCTTTGGACATAATCATCAAATGCATGTTATCATACATTAATTGGTTTTAAGCAAGGCACGTAAGTTATTAAATTTATCTAATATATGTACATATGTACATATTTCTATGTCACACCCTACCAACCATCCGTACCAATACAAAAGAAATATCAACTACAACAGTATTAAAATCTTCACTCTGCATCGTTACTGGGAGGGCAATGAAACAAAAGGAATCTTGCGTCTCACTTACACTCATTGACATTGATATTTCCGTCTCACATCATGTACCCTCAAAGAACGTCTCACATGATGTTTGTGTGTGTTGGTGTGAGTAAAAGTGTAATTGTGTGCGTGTTTTGTCGCATTTTGAGTTTTGATGAATCATTTTTACGAGACATCGTTTTGGTATTTGAGGCTCTCATGTTTACGTTGGTATCTTATTTTTTATTGTAACTTAACGGCAACTTATTAATATTAATAATTGCATGCAATTTTTTTTAACATGGATTTTTTTAATTTTAGGCACTTGTGAGTACCTAATGAAAAATAATCCAGTAACATGTGTGAATAAAAAATAATGTGAAACCTTTTTGAGGTGAAACTTAGATGAGTTTAATACAATACTAGGAAAGATCCTATAAGTCCTCCACATTCGAACACGTATACTAAAATAGACATGATAAAATAAAAAAAAAACTTACCTCCTCTGTGTCTAACGTGGTATTTCCTCTTGGTGACAGTTCCAGAACAACACGGCTGTTCGTAGTAGAAGTTATACGAACTGTCCACTTCGGAAGTCTGTTGCACAACCTGGGATCGAACCTGCCACCCCACTCCCAGAAGCAGGACCATCAACCACCGAACCACGACCGCCAACACACCCATAGTCCGAACACTTGATAGAATCATTGTCTAATTCTAGTCTAATGAATTTGACACTTCACAGCACAGTCAGAAATAAAAAGTCTCAGAAAAAGTTCCGCAACATCGTATTAATTCTGCAAAGAAAAAACCTAACATAAATCTTTATACCTAATTGACTCCGATATAATTATGTGACCTAGTCTTGAGAAAAAACATAGAAAGCATGTTTTAAGTACGCTAACTTTGTAGACGAAAGTTTTCAAAGCGTGTACAGATTACGGCTAGCTTTTAGGCCTAAACACGTTGTCTGCGCCTTTGCGACGGCCTACTTAGCAAAAAAACAAGGTCGTAAGTCGAATCTGGCACCAAAGTTAACTTCAATAATTCAATTATATAGTTACGTTTCACTCGTGTACAACACACAACTAAATTGTAAACTAGGCCTATAATTTTAGATAAGGCTTAAAATATTACCTCTACCTTTAATTTAGTTAATTTATACGGGCTCACGAAATTTAGTAAATTTATTTAGTAAATCCCACGTCTGTGTGACCATAAATTGTAATTGACTTGATTAATGGTTGAACATCGATAAAGAATGATGGCGAAATTGGTAAAAAAAGGACAATTATTGCAACCCCAATGTACACATATACAAATACGGGTACAATGAAGCCAATAATGTGAAATAGCCGGGACCTGTGGCCGGAATATTGGGATAATGGCAACGCATTCGCCTTGGTAATAAAAATTAATAAAAATGACAATTCTCCTTGTTGGTTTTACATTAAAAAGTAGCATGTTGTGGGTAGGTTAATGGCAATGAAGGCCATTACGTCCCGATGCCATTAAGCACACCTCGGTAATGGAAACTCAGCGATATAACCCTAGTAGATGCCTCATTATAGCGAGAACCTTCCGGCTCACATATGCCGACGACAGAAACAAAGCGCAGTCATTAATTTTAATGTTTCGTGGAAATCAGTGGTAATATGTAAGGGGCACTTACTCGTATTACCTAATACATCAGAATACTGATTATTTCGTTTTAATTATATGATTGAATTTTTGTGCAAAATAAAACACATTTTCAAAGCGTTTTAACTGAAACACTTATTTACTGTAGTCAAATCAAAAAAAAAATAACTAGTTTTTCGTTCATTTCGAGTTGTCAGTTCCAAATTCAAACATTTTTGTTGCGGACAACTTGGCCAATATATTAACAGTTCACTTCAAGTGTTATTTAATATTTATAATTAGATGTCTATGGCTTAATTTGACTATTTAAAACAACAACGCGTTGCATCCAGGGACTGTAACCCTCTCTATCCCAGAAACTTTATTTTCTTTAATCTCTGCTGTTATTGCTTTGGACATGATTTTGTGTTTACATAATCAAGTTAAAGTAAGTAGGCAGGTTCTGTGATTTTTACGAACTGGTCTCATTTAAACGGTTTTTTAAAATAGCGTTTTACAATGTATGATAAGTTAGGCCATCTATAATAACTTTTCAAACTGAGGTAGATATAGGACATTAAAACTTAAAACCGAAATTCATAGAATATACTGAATTTGAACACACAAGACCTTCTAAAGTTTCCTTACCTAAAATGAAAACATAAATAATTTTAAGTGTACTGCTCCATAAGTGATAACATACAAATGTTCCTATGAACTATTATTATTGCAAGATTAACACATAGATTATCAACCCACCCTTATAGACGATATTATTATCCCTGGCTATCAGCAAATAAGCAAATAAATGTCTTCTACTAAATTAAACTCGAATCTTGGTACGCCGCACAAGGTTTCTATGCGTGCGGATGAAAACAGAACTAAAAAGTTATGAAAAAGCTTAAAAGACTAGTGGATAATTGCGCGTTATTGGTTCGTCTGGATAGATAGTTCGTTCGTAAATAAATTGAAGTTTCATACAAACTTGCAAACCCTTTCTGCTCTTACTGCACTTAAAAGTAGAATTTTAAAAAATCCTTTCTTAGCTGTATTATGTTTTCTGTGAGCATAGTAACTATCTGCATGTTAAATTAAAGTCTGATCCGTCCAGTGGTTTGGACGCAGATAGGTCAGTCAATCAATCAGTCACCTTTGGCTTTTATATATGTATGTACTTACATACATATCTACATAGATAGTCTTCTATCTATGTAGATATGTATATAAAACGCAAAGGTGTCTAATGACAGACAGAAAGGTGACAGACATGAGTTGTGTATGTGAAATCAATCAGTCTCCATATGCGTTTAATATAATAATAGATAAAAGAAAATAGATTAATTTTAAAGCTCAATACACAGCAAAAGTGGTGCCATCTTAGCAAGTAAAGTTATCTTCTGGCTCTCGTCATGTGACCGATATCTCTGAATGCGGTCAGGGCTCCCTTTGAAAGAGTCCAGATGAATTAAATAGATAAGCCCTTCAAAAAAGGGAATGAATAGGGTTGGGACTAAGTATGCAAGTCTATGTTGTAAATTAGGTATGTTAATGTTTCTTTAAAGTGAAAATTCGTCATGTTTTTTTAGAAAATTTTACACACATCAAGGGTTTTGCTAATAAAAAAATTAGACATATTCCTAATAATATAAACCAAGCATTCTATCATATTACTATTTAATCATACTGGCAAAAGTTTGTGAGTGTAGTTTTTTTAACTGATTTATTTATACTACAACTTGTAACTGTTTTTGTTGTCTTAGTTATTTTCTGTAGTCAATATAATGTAAATTCAAATAATCTTATAGATAACGTTTAAGTACTATAATGTTGTAGACATACGTTACTTATAAAAATATGTTAAATCTAGAGATCATAGCCTTGCAAAACGTCTAAGCTTAGTATTCTATCAATATTGCGAAGAGAGCTTTTTAAATTTTTATTTAGATGATTAATGATCATGGTAAACTCATGGGAGAGGTTTTCAATTGACAGCGAAAGCTCCAGAGTTAACATACACCCTTCACATATGTACACAATACTCATGAAGTATTAGAATTTTAAATTGTGATGCTTTTATATCTGGTATTGTAAAGCTTTCAAATGAAGCTTGTGGCTAAAGTGATCATTAATCATCTCTTTCTTTGATAAATCAAGAATACAATCTTTTTTTCATATCACAGTACCAACATTGAAAATCATATATTCATTATTTTATATTAAATAATTCTAAAATACACTCTTCTTCTTCTTATCAAATAATGAGGGTGGCCAACTCTGTTGTCGAGAGTTTATCCAGCCGCCCTGAGGGCCTCTGATGGTTTATACACTTATTTTACTTAAGTGCATTAAAAACGTACACATCAAATGATATGAGTAAATTATTTAATTATAAGAAGTATATTTTACCTTATTCATATTCTTCCCTATTTATTTTATTCCTATAGGTAAAGAGTATACTTAGTTCTATAAAAAGTCCGCCTCTATAATTTTAAAACTTCTAAACACCTTACTACCTACTTTAACGGTTCTTCCAAATTATCGAGCATCAAATCTATTCAGACATCTTGAAGCGGTTGTCCATTCTTATTCAAACCGGTTCCACTCATAATGATGTCTTCATTACTCACCAGTGATTCACAACACCAAACATAAGGCTTTCTCAATAAGTAGTTTTTACCTTGTTATATTTTAAAGCTTCTCATATTAAAAGATCTTAAGACGATAACGTTATTTCGATACCCAATATCATATTTTCTACCGAGAACCCGCAATATCTCTGAATATTATCAAAATTTTAGAACGCTTTCTTATATCGAATATCTCTTGCCGGAGCGATTCGGTCTCGAGAATTTCGGAAGTATTATAATTTGTAATTTTATTAGACGGGTTCATTAAGCGGATTTTAATCTCCCTTAATATCTGTGGATCTCGTTTAGGAATACAATTACACCGTTACTGCTGCCTATTGCACGAGAGGCTCGACTCATTATGAGTGAAGAATGTTAAGAAATTTCATCCGACAACCCATTGAGGCCGCCCTCCCAATTGTGCGAAGGTGTTCCAATTGAATGGTAGGAAGGCTGGGGCACGATTATAATGAAATTTCGCCTCGATAAAGACCACTGAGCCTCGTAACACAATACTCGATGTTTCCTCCTCCACCCGTATCCATGACACATCATTAAACTGCGAAAAATATCTGCCGACATATCTTAGTTAAATAAATTAACGTTCGCCCGACCCTTCATTAAAATTTGCTGATGCTAAACTAGTGAAATAATGTTAGTGTTTGCGTATATTCAAACCCTTATCACGAAAAATGTAGAACACAATACATTTTTGGTTTTACTAGAAAATTGTTTGTTTAATTTCTGATGTTATGTTCAGACAACATCAGAAATTACAGACATGAAAGAGGATCCGGCTTGGCATCACTTTGAGTACTAGACACCGCAAAAATGCTTTAGAAGCGTATTATATTCCTTTGAATTGTAAATACGTAAGGTTTATCATGAAATTTATATTCCAAAATCAGTTGTATAATGAGCGGTTACGTAAATGAAGAGGTAAGTAATCCAAGAGAAGGAATTGGCTGGCCAGAAGAGATACGGTATGAACCCAGGAAATTCGGTCTGAATTATTAACACAATACTCCAGTGGCAGCGAATTGTAAGCTCCTTACGAAGGGAACTGAATAAATATCGGTGGGCCGATAGTTAGAGGAACCCAAATACAAATAAGTAGGCTTTGAGCATCTACATAACGATCTGCCTCAGCGTTTATTTTGGAAATGAATTGTCAGTTTTTGCAGCCATCAGCTTTGTTTACAGAGATGGGTAGACTTGAATGTAGTTTGTTTGAGATACATATTTATGTTTTTTGATATATTTGTTGTTAAGTTCCGTTTTGCTAGAATACTTGACTTTATTTGGGTTTCTACTAAATCGGTAATCGTAAAATAATTTTTATAACAACTATGATACTCTTTAACATAATTTTATTGGGCACTGCTTTTTTACACTTATCTATCACAACATGATAGAAAAGTGTAGGCAAAGAATATACATCTCAATAACTTTAAATTAAAATCAAGTAAACGCAATCAATTTCTCTGTAGCAAAATATTAAACAATTCAATCATCCAAGTCGCATTACTAAGACGATATTGTGCGAGGGCCAACACGATAAGTTATTAATACCATTCGGTTACATAAACCTCAAGTCTAATTAGTTTCTGTAATACAAAATCAATTAAATGGTACTAACGTAGCTATTGGATCCTCCAGACCGCAGCCTCGAGAAATGTTCGTCGAGGATTCAAAGGGATGCATAAACATTCACACAGTAGAACGCAAATTGTTATTAGAATTTGCTTTTAATTAGAAACTTGAGCTTGGTTGGAATATTAGTTTGGGAAAAATTCGATCGAAGGAAAATTAGACTGTTTTGAAGTAGAATCATCTCAATCATTCTTTTAGTAGTCATGATCAATAAATTAACAAATTTTTAAAAAATATATGGTGAAATTTTTGGTTGAGTTGAGAGATTGATTCAATTACAATAAAGAGTTTTAATAGTGGGAGTACTAAAAACAATTTTTTAACCGTTTCTGGATATATAAATAGATCTTAGTAAAAAGATAAATAACCAACATTACAGTGTTTTCAAGTAAGTATGTAGTTAATCATGCTGGGAACTAGAATAACTTATTTCCCACGAACCTCAGACTGAACTCCCTAGACTCTCATTACAACGTGATCATTCTCAATTTACGCTTCCTATGTTCCATTTTCCAGAAAAAAATGAGTAAAAATATTTCAAAATAGTTTCAATATTATTTTAGGGCTAGCTTTTAATATTGTTAAGTTGAGTACCGATGTAGGTTGTTACTTAATCATTTTCAAGCGTAAATCATTTTCCAATCCAAATTATAACATAAGAAATATCTGTAGATTACTGAAAAGGTTTTCTAGACTTGAAGCATACTACCTACATATAATCAAAACCATTTTTTGAACCAAGAAAAAGGTCATCTAATGTTAAAATACAAGCAATGAAATGAGCTGATGTCTATGTTTGACTTATCATTCCAAGCAATAAAAAAATGCTGAAACATAGGTACCTTACCAATAATGGAACAAGTCCAACCACGGATAGTTTCAATAAAAGCCGGTAGAGGGTTCCATAGTGGTTTTGCTCAAGGATGATCACGTGACGGGATTCAGAACACGTACGAAATGCACGTAAACGTCTGCCTCCGCATTATTGATACAAATAGAGATATCAATTGTTTAGGACAAGGAGATACAACGTGGCAATGATAGTTATTCTCTGGGCAGGCCGTAAGGACCTTTTACGACCGTTGGTGTAGGGGAAGATGTTTGGGCATTAGGAAATGGGGTTTTTACTAAGTTTTCTCATATTTTATTAGTGGTCACTGGGCTTGTTTGCGAGTTAATTTCGATGATTGTATTATTTCATTTTTTGTATGCTTTTACATTATATTATTAATCTTTTGCCTGGTTTCAATGAAATTAAAAGTAATATTGATACAGGGTATTAAGGATGACATAATATATAAGTACAACAGATGTTTAAGTACTACTTATAAGTTTACGGTCAAGGGTAAACGCATTCCTTGTAAAAAAAAGTAGGTAAGTACTATAAATTAGCAGTGATAGGATAAGATACTCAGTTTTAAATGGATTTTGCGATAAATGCATACAAAAACTATATGTGGAAATGATTTTCTGAAAATCTTCGTTAACGTTGGTTTTCTCAATATATAAACCGAATAATATTTTTACAGACTTAATCGTCTTTATACGAATTTAATCGACCTTTATTATTATTTATCGTAGTCGCTACACACGTGACAAATACCTACACTAAAAAAAAAATTGTATCATTTTGTTCACATTATTATTATATGTTAATAAACATCCGTTTTCGGAGTGTTTACAACTGTCTCGTTTGACATTCTTTTATGTTACTTTTCCTCATATTCTGACTGACGTTTATGAAAATATGTTTCGAATCAAAGCAAAATCTCATAATGATTCAAAGGGGAGACGACTTGCCGACATTTCTGTGTTTGTCTTGTCTGTATTTCGTCTATATTTATAATCTAAAGGTTGTTCAACTCGTCAGAAGCAAGAAGTAGTAATAGCTTAGAGCTACGGAGCGCGGAATCATCTTTGGTGTTAATTGAGCAATTCACCTTGTCGAAAATATCTTAAATTGTTAGGTATAATTTAAAGATTTATTATTAGTATCCTTTGTAATCTGTGCCGTCCAAATTGGATTCGCTGTGATGTTTTTATACCTATACCGGCGTTCTGGTTTTTGTAGGCTTCAGACATAATCATGACTAATGGTTCAAGTTCAACGTCTAGTAAATTATTATTGTCAGTTTTAAATCTGTGTACCTACATCAAGTGTTAGAACATGCTTTCTATGATTTCCATTATTTTTATTAGTTAATACTTATTAGTTTTCGTTAAATTATACTTATTTACCTCTGTTATTCTTTTAGTGAGTTTTTAAACAGCTAAATTTTTTTCATAATTAAGTAAATTTACAGTCATTTCTACCACACAAATAACTGAACTGTCATAAATACCGAATACCAATATTTTGTCTATGTGATTTCACCTGCCTAAAGATACTTCCAAGATAAGTATTATACCGGAGTCATTTCATGCACAATGGCCTACACGAGAACACCTCGACCAACCTTCTCTGTAGTCCGTTGAACCAAACACGTTGCAGTTTCACAAAAAATATACAATACTCAACAGTATTTCAACTAAACATCACTTGATGAACGTAAAAGTACAGGCAGATATCATCCACAAATATTGTTTTCTGTAGCAATGTTTCAGAAACACAAGTTTTGTATACGTAGATTTACGAAGAAGTTATGTGGGAGCGGTCCGCACGCGTACGTCGGGAGAGCCGGCCGGCGCTGAACTGGTTCCATGGCACGGACTCATTCTGTTCAAAACTTTTAAGTCATGGAGACGGCAAAGCTATGTCGCGCCTCTACAACTCACGCACACAATCAAACCCGACACCCTATGCACAAACACGAAGCGAGCTTCCAAGTTCACTAAATAAACGAACACCAACACAGACGCAATAACACCGTCTACCCCCTGTTCGTGCGACGGCGGAGCGAGAGGCAAATATCAACAATCCATCTGAAATTTGAAGCGGGAAAGAGAAGACGGACCGCAACAGATGTATATCATTTTACGCAGGTAAGTATTGAAAATGTTGGTGTGTACGAATGAGACGGAACACAAATTTAGCTTAGGCAAAGCCGGTTGTGCGAGAGTGGGACAGGAACTGTTCAAGTCACCCGCGGTACATTCCTTCCTGATACCGGCGCGCCGTCGTACCTTTCGATCGTTCAAGTGGCAGATGAAGCTATTTAGGGTTATCACCTGATTATTACGCAAATCAAACGGAATTTACGGCAATAAAGTAGATTGTTATCGAGATATTATAAACTTTTGAATGTCAAATGTATTTATGACTGATATTTTTGAACTAATGATCGTACCAATAGTCCTGTTCAAAGGTTAAATTGCTATTGAAACGACTGAACAAAAAGAAGAATAAACAAAATGGAGTGCGGAGTCAAAATTAGACGAAGGCATTCATAGTGAAGAGGGGAGCTGCGAAGTAATAAATGATTCAGGAGAACAGGTAGCAGCCCTATATCAAGATGTCACAAAGTAGCAGGTACCCGCGCTAGTCTAACGTGTGTTGTTAAATTTGGGATATTTTTTGCAAGCTCCGCTCTGCTTCCTTTTCGGAGAGCTCGTTTCGTACAATGAAGACATCTGCTATTATTAAGGCAAAGCTTTTTATGTTGTTCGGGAATGATTCAATTATAATAAACATGTTATTACATTGAAAAGAAATTTTAATGGTCTTTGTACTGATCTGATCCGTATAATATACATCATAAAGCATGATGCTAATATACTAGATGTAAGATAGGTATGTATCCTAGATATGGTTGTTACGATTTGTATTTTTCCGTCAAGTTAATTGTTTACTTTGAGGTTTGATATTTTTTTTTTATATAGGTAAGTTCATGAAATAAACTTTGTCCTACTTATTGTCCTTTTTTCGCGAAACATCTCTTAATATACAAGTTATATGTAGTTATGTTTTTTATGTGAGTGTCCAATAAAGTATCAATCTATCTATCTTATATCAACACATTTGTGACTCTCATCAGCAAACTTAGGCCATTACAGATATTCCCAAGGCGTTCCTGTGTAACACTATACTCCCAAAAAAAGCACCACTACTCCCCCGGGCATCCGAGAGCGTCAAGCGAAACACTTCTTCGAAACCGGAGCCCGGCGGCCGCGGCACCGACTCAACACTAATACAACCTGACAAAGTATCACAATATACACTCCTTTACATGTAGCTAACACACAAATTAGTGTAGTATTATGTTTACACCCTTCATTTTGTATACCACTGTCAAATTTGACGGAAAACAACAGGACGCACCCGCTGGCACGTTAAAATTGTCAAAACACTTGACGTCATATTTATCCATTTAGAGTGCTGACTGAAAGGTCTCCTAATCGAATTTGACCAGACGGACACTTTTAGACGGCAAAAATCTGTTAAATTTGACGTGTATCTGACAGTTTGACACGGGTACTGCTCGTGCAGGTCAGGTCATCAAATCTATAAATACCAGGTAGGTAGGTACTGGGTCGCGTGGTAACATAACCCTACCAGTCTAAAATTGTATACTACTAAAAATATTTAAAAATAAAAAAGGTGAATTAGCAAGATATCATGTATGTATGGATCGATCATAACATAATGAATCCAGTTTAATTGTTTCCATACATAGTTGCACAGATTGCGGAGCGTGTAAGGGAGGACGGTCCGTGGTGGCTCCGTAAGCGTGAAATAATGACGACGCATTGTGGCTTCTCAGGATCAAGTAAGTCGCCTTTATTTATTTCTTGGAAAGAGCTCGACAAAAGCGTACCACGGCTTTGCTGTCAGCGATACAATAAGCAGCTGCGCCTTAGTTCATTTTGTAAGAGCTGCCGAGTAAGACGCAGATACGATAGATGACGTGATGCTGCCTGCAACGTAGACATGATAAAAGAATATAGCGACATCTTATCGTAAATTTGTAGTCTTCCGTGCTCAGGCTATTGTGTCCGCCGATATTGAGACAGGTCTTGTCTGCTACTAGACGCCGCTATTCATGTGGAGGCGGCACCGAGAGGATCTCGCAACACTAACCTGTCTCTTCGTAAAATCCTTGCACGAGCTGCAAAAATATTCCGAGCTCCCAAAACGAGGTTGTGAAGGAGAGAGCGCAGAGCACGTTAGTGAGCACAATCGCATCACCCGCGTAGATATTCCCATGAATTTTTATGTGGAAACCGCGACAAGCAATCGGCGTGCTGCGAGGTCCGTGGTCGAAAGCCCTGGAGCACTCGAGCGAACGTCCAGAATATAATAGCAGCAATAACAAAAGTGAGTCGAGCTAACCATTGATTTGGATTTTGTTAGGCGAGCGCAAAAAAACAAGTGCCTTTGTGTTGTTCCCGAACAAGTCTGGTCAGCGGAGGTTATTCAAAATGCACGTAGTGCGACCCGGCCATAGGAAGCCGCCGGTATTATTTCAGCTCACTCCGAGAATACTAAGTTGCCATTTTTATTGTTGCCTGCAAAAGTGCGAACATTTGCCGAGGTTTACCTATTTTTTTCCTTGAAACATTGACAGTTTTTGGTCACTAAACTACTTCGAGTATTTATGTTTTAAGCAAAATCAATGGACCATAATTTAATTTCTACTGCTCGCCAGAACCACGTCAGGTATTAACTTCAAATTTAAAGTATTCGACAGGTTCTTGCAAAGTTAAAAATGATGCACTTACTAAACTGCGGTATATTTTTCAGAGTTAGCAAAAATGACACGTTGCCTCCGATGTTATTCGATATTAGACGTGCAATGCTTGTAAAAATGTTTTATCTTCGTGATGGTTTAACATTTAAGTGTGATAGAAAAATGTTTGTTTGTAGTCAAAAAACAATAGGTGGACAAATATATGAGAAAGTCCGCAAATCACGGTTCTTTTAAAATATGTAGTTGTAAGAATCGGATCACTAGATACTTAGTATTTATTATCGTAAGCATTCATAGGTCGTATAACATGTATATTATTTTAATCAATGAAACTGTTATATAAAGATCTGTAATACAAAAAACAATTTGATTTTGCCTTTGAACTACAATTTCTAAGCAATGCTATTTTATGTACCTACTGCTGTATGAATTACAAGTAGGTAGAGTCATTTCGCCTGTTCGCGTCCATTTAGTGCAGTTGGCAAGTTTGAAGGAAAAAATAAAAACGTTGCAGCACTAGTTTCAATGAAAAAAAAAATGTAATGTGATCATTATATCATCTGACTGGCCTGTTAGCTTAGTTGGTAGTGGCTCTGCCTTCTAATCTATGGGTTGCGGGTTCGATTCCCGAGTGACACAAGTATTTATGCATTTTAAAAATTTATAATTACTTGTGTTGAGTCTGGTCGTTTGTATGTATAATAAGTATGTATTTACAAAATAAAAGTATATAAGTATTATATCCGTTACCTAGTACCCACGACACAAGCGATTGCTTAGTGTGGGGCTAGATGGCGCTGTGTGCAATGTCCCGGAATATTTATTTATTTATTTTATTTATATTATAGTCTATTTGATTAAATTTATTAAAATAATAAGAAACAATATTTACACATATTAACACTAATAGAACTAAAAAAGAGTATTTACATCTAAACTAAATTTAAACAATCTACATGTGGTATGGAGCCAAGAACGCTGGCTGCATTTCCACGCTGGATTGCTATAGAAATCCTTTGCGCAAGGAACCAGCCAGCGTTCTTGTCTCTAGTGATGTCAATCAACATTTTATTTAATTTTTTTATAAAAGACTTCGTGCTTTTACCCCACGGACCAAAAGTTTCGAAGCCAAGCGGTACGAAAATATAATCAGTCGATAATGATGTATATTTTCGCCGCTTGGCTTCTTCAAAATTGAAAATTAATATAACTAAAACTTGTAAGCAATATCCTTTTTTGTACTGTTCTATGAATTAGTTTGTGTTATTTCGGTAAATTTCGTTAAAGTCAGTTTAACGAAATTTATCATTCCGATGTACAAAATTGTAGCCAATAAAATATCAGGAAATATAATCACGATCCAATGCCACAGTCTCTTATTACGACGTCAAACTTCAGCATTGTGCTGATAAATTCACAGACTTGATTGATTGAGTTGAAGCTTCAAGCTACGCAATTGACAATTTTGATTCAAATTTCGACAGAGTTGTTTTCTCAGACAAAGTAAAGTACAGAATCCTAATTGCTTTTCTGTCAAGTAGACATAAGTAGAAAAAATCGTCGAACACAATACACAGATTTAGTTTACCAACCAATCAGCAACCTGATACATATAGTGTCTTATCGTATTTAGACAAACTGTTTTAATTTGGTTTTAATGTATTATTGCTTAAAATAACCGGATAAAAAAATGATAGACAGTCGGGTAATTTTGACCATCCAGTTGCCTTAAACAATACCCGCCGTATAGTTATAGTAGATTACTTCAATATGTTCTTCAATCAATTTATTTAATCAATTTAAAATGTATAATAAGTATTATATCCGTTATCTAGTACCCACGATACAAGCGTTTGCTTAGTGTGGGGCTAGACAGCGCTGTTTGCAATGCCCCGTAATATTTACCTCTTTCATGATTTTATTTAAATTGATTTTCTTGATTCACCCTAAAACTTTATTTCGCTTTTTTACTTGTGTTTTAATAAGGAGTCTCATGGGTATAATTTCCTTGTCTCCAATAAAGCGTTACTGAGAAATCTGAATTGAATGTAGAATGTAGGGCAGAACGGTTCCTATTGTAACTCAAGTCTGTGAGACTTTGATGTCACGTCCTCGGTTGAGAGGTTTCTATGTATGAGATTGTTTCTTAAAGTTATGATCACTTTGTCTAGGCTCGCTTTTGTCTGTAGATGCCGCTAGTTACCAGAATATTTATTCATTAATATGTATATTGTAATACTTTAGCAACATAATACAGGTATCTGAGTACATAATTGATAAACAAGATTATTAAACAACCTGAATATGTAACAAGAAAAAAATGTTAAGTGTTAAAACTTTCAATATTAAAATTAAGCTGTGCTGCAGCCAAGAGTGATGTCTTATCATCTCTTTGAGTCGTAATTTCTCATGACTGAGGGTCGTGACTCACCGCAGAATTATTTTTTCGGCTTTGTTCCACACTCGCTTTGATGTACAATAGCTAACTTTTAAAGTTAACTTTAGTAACTTGTAACCTCATGATGACTGTACAAAACATGAATTCGGTTTAGAAAGGAATACTTAGCTAAATAATTAAAAATAAACTGATACCAAATGGTAACACTTTTTTGGTTCAAACCGGAGTGGCCCCAACTAGGATCACTCCGGTCTTACTTACATTATGTGCCAAACCATTTGACAAAACCTTGCATAATTGTCATTCATTAAGGCCTCGACACCTGCACGTACGGATCAATCAGCGAACAGAAATCGTATAGAGTCTGTCGGCCGATGCAATCAATCAGGTGGTCCTGTTATTGTTGTGATTTGTTGCGGCCGCAGCGCCCTCTAGTGCCCATTAGTTTGATTAGCTCGTCCTGCCCACGCACGATTGTAGCCAGGGTTTGATTGATTCCTTAGAACAGTTGATGTTTCAGGCAGGTTTGGTTTTGATGCTGGTTGGTTTGGATTTTTGCATGCTTTTTGATTGATTTTCTAATTTTTATGAAATATTTATTTATTTACAGTCTAGCCGAATACTAAACAAAGTCATGTATGAAAGGAAGGATTGGATGGATGAGAAATAAACCCAAACAGTCATATTAGCTGTCTTACTCTGTGAAAACAATCTTTGGGATTAAAAATAAAGTATCTGTTTAGCTCATCTAGGCCATAGAAAGCTATGCGAGTCAGTCGGCATTTATTGATTCCTTCATCCGTAGAACCATATTTGATTGTTGCAAGATATTTTTTCTCGGTCAGTTTTTATTCAAATTAGAAGACTGTTTGAAGTTATTTTTAAATAGCCTTAATGTCCATAGCCCATAAATTATTATTTTTGTGATTTTTAATTTAAATAAGAATAGTTATTTAATCAAAACATATATAAAATACGAATTTATTTGCGTAAATATTTTTTTCGCGTATTCACTCTTCGGGCACTCAGCGCCATCTAGCCTCATACTAAGGACATTCTCGCTTTATAATTACTACGTTTAAGCTTTCATTCATTAATTATCCCTAAATATGTATCCCAACAGTGGGCAGTCACCTAATTTATGCAGTTCCCTTAACAACTTGACCAGCTCAAGTTGCCGGAAGTTCCTGGACAAACCCGGTCAAACGCCACCGGAAGTACAAGCAATTTGAATTTCAATTCCTCGAAGACAAGATTTCCGGTGCTAAATCATTATTATAATTATATCAGTTAAGATTTTAGCTTGAGATCAACTGTGTGGTGCGAATAACAACTAGGTGCTTCCGTGGGTTGGAAAAAATATGCTGTTATCTGGCCATCACCTTTGCTTCTTCTTCTTATCGAATGAGAGTGGCCAACTCTGGTGTCGAGAGTTTTCAAACCGACTGCCGTACTAAACCAACAGCCGGGACCTACAATTTAACGTGTCATCCTACCCACGGAAGCGCCCAAAATGGAATGCCACTTTACTTTCAATTACCTTTGCTAATCTTGTAGAATATTATTTGAAGACAGGTTTGAGAACTCACCAGTAGATATTAGCGACTTACCTGAAAATTAAAATAATACATTATGTAGTTATTTACAAGGTTCCAGAAATGTAGTTTCTGCGCCAGAACATATTTAAATATGCTTTCGTTTTGCAGCAATATTTTGTTATAGTTAAACCATATAAATGGCATCTTATACAATTTTAACTAATAGAATTATCGAGTTGATATTTAAATAATTAAATATGTTTATATAGGTATAAGTGTACATATTTAGAATATATCTTTCATTTTAATCATAATCTGACATGTAATTCGAACAAATTATCAATAAAATGTTAAAAAAGTGTCACTTCCCAATTCAATCCAACTACTCAAAAGACAAACGTTCAAAAAACCCCATAATTACGTCATACTTAAAATCCAACACAAAATCTATGAAAAACACTTTCACAACGCGCTACGGTATACCATTAACACGTACCTACATTTACCCGTTGAAGGTAGAGGTAAAATTATACACTCACGGGTAGAAAATATTCTAACCCATTTACCTAAATCACCCCATGTTTAAGTCACGTCGCTCCTCTTCAACGTCATGCTTCTCAGATCGCATCTATAGTGGAAGAAAGTGCGTACCCTTTTTAAAGCAAATAAACATGACATCGTCTTGGGTCTTTGGAGGGGTTTCGCATTGGTGTTAGTTGAACGCAAAATGGTAAAAAATGGAAAGAAGCTGTATGTTTTTTAAAATGAATACCTAATCTAAATTTAATTATCTTGCAAATTCAAAAATACTGATAATACTTGATTTGCTCCTAGTGCAATATACGTAAATTGTTACAGAAACACTATGTTACACATAAACCAGACGTAATTTATTTGGATAATTAAATTCTATACATATTACCATCTTTGTATTCAATTCAGCTAATTTTATATCCATATTTATTTTAAGGACAAAGACTAAATCGAGGTGGTTTTCTAGTAAAACTATGTCAATTTTTAATACAATAATTAAGATAGGTACTACTCATAGTTCAACAATGAATTGAGGTGAGTCACTTTAATGATCGATAAAATACACCTAACATCGACCAAAATAATTTCAAGCAACAAAGATTACAAAGACTTTAGGCATTACTAGATTCTGACTAGATTATTTGTAAGCGGGAATTCCTACAACAGTATATCAAATATGACACTAAGGTTTTGCTGTTGAAAATATGAATCACCTTGACAATAACGAACAGTTATTTGCGTTTTCTGATGGAATATTTCATCATTACCTTTTGATACTTTCTGAAAATGGAACGTGTTTATTTTTTTTTATATATTTTTTTTACATTAGATAGACTCACGCTTGACTACAACTTGTAAAAGTAAATATTAACTACTCTTGTTTATTGTAAAATTGCTCGTCAAAATGCCTTATAATAATGATATCGACATCTTACGACTTTGATATCAATTTAGCGTACTTAAAATATATCAAAATGATTTCTATTACCTAAGTATATTTTTAAGCATACAATACAATACACATAATACATTTATTAAATAATTAACTTATATATGGAAGACTAGTAATTTTGGGCCGCGCATGCGGCCCGGAGTGTTTTTGGGACTGTGTTGGACTTTGTATTTTTTGTATAAGAAATAGAATTAGTATAAGTATTGCATTAAAAAAAATTGGCGCTAGTAAAAGGGTAATGAGATAAAATGAAGAAATTTTTGAAAATTTTATGTCATTTTTTTGTATGAAAGCCAAAATTTTTTTGTATGATTAGTAACATGCAAGCAGTTCTCATCAAATTTAGTTCAAACACCAACCCGCTATCTCTTATAGTTTTCGAGATCCCCTGGGGTACTCCAGGGTCTGATCGATCTGAAGGTCGGTCTCCAACCTCGCATCACCTTCACTGAGACGTCGCAAGTACTGCATTTCGGCCTTCGGCCTCACCGCAGTACTTGCTCCGTCGTTTTGTTCATCCTTAGGAATACGTATGGGGTTTATATAAAGAAAAAAAATTTTTGTATGAAAGCCAAAAATTTTTTGTATGATTCAAAACATGCATGCAGTTCTCTCAAATATTAGTTCAAACACCACCTCCCTATCTCTTATAGTTTCCGAGATCCCTTCGGTACTCCAAGGTCTGATGGTCAAAGTGGAGGTGATGCTCGGCCTGCGGCCTCGCATCCCCCTCACTTTGACGTCGCAAGTACTGCAGTTCGGCCTTCGGCCTCACTACAGTACTTGCTCCGTCGTTTTGTTCATCCCTAGGGAAATGTATGGGATTTGTATTAAAAAAAAAAAAATTGTATGAAAGCCAAAAATTTTTGGTATCATTGAAAACATGCATGCAGTTCTCTCCAACATTAGTTCAAGCATCATTCCCCTATCTCTTATAGTTTTCGAGATCCCTTTGATACTCCAAGGTCAGTTCCACCTATCACCAACTTTTCATTTATTCTATACATTCTGGACCCAAACGTATACATTTGCACCAAAAACGTCAACCCTGCACCCCAGCAACATGGAGATCTACTCACCACCCCCTCGAAAATTTCACATGTATGGCGGCCATCTTTATTTTTTGACATTTCGAAAATTTGATTTCAGTTATGGAATCTGGACCCCAAAATAGCCCCGGATGCAAAAAATCAGCCCCCTGCGGCCATTTTGAAAATCGGCCGCCATTTTGACGACGCCATCTTGGATTTTTGCAAATATTTCCAAACGTCCCCCTCGGCCCTCCATGACATTTGGTCGAACACCCCCCACCTATCTCCAACCGTTCCAGAGTTACGAGCATTTGAAATTTGTATGGCGGCCATGTTTTTTTGTATAGCGGCCATCTTGTTTTTTGGTTTTCCGTCACCTACAAGCAGTTCCTACAAATATTAGTTCGAGCACCCCCCATCTAAGTCTTACCACTTTTGAGATCCCCTACCCTACTCCATGACCAGTTCCACTTTCTCCAAGTTTCGGATTTTTCTCGTTGTCCCATGAACCATACCTATACGATGACATATGACACTTGCACCCCACTAAACTCCTTCCCGGAGAACAACTATGTCAGTCAGTGAGTCAGTGAGTCGTAATCCAATTATATATAATAGTAATAGTAATAATAGTAATAATAGTAATATTATTTTATCCATGATAAAGGATCGTATGTCACAATCAAACCACCATTGTATCAAGACTGATTTATTTACAAATGTAGGTAGACAATAAACAACAACTTAGAAGTAGGAAGTAGATAACTATAAATGTGACATCTGTCACTTCGATACAAAACAGGTATTTAAGATTTGTAGAAAAAATTTAACAATTTCATAAATATATAGCCCGCGCAATATGCACCAGTACGAAAGTCCCTTTCCAAGGGAGCCGTTGGTCGTCACGACCTCTCTTTTATTCGCAAGTTTTTTCGAGTCTTCCCGTCTTCGCCCTCGCCTGTATTTGTTGATGTACTTAGACTATATAACTTGGAGACTTCAATTTATTTGCTCCTCGTTAAAACCGTTCGGTTAGTTATTAACGGATATATTATAATTTATCACGCGCCCATAGTGATTAATATTCATACCTAAGTAAACGACATTTATCAGATTTTTAATTTTAATTTTATTTTGCGGCACATATTTTCTCAAAATTGTAGGTATATTATGTGTATGTGGTTTTAGCATATCGTAACCAATATAAGCAATTTTATGATATATACGACAGTGGGACATGTGCACTGAAACGATAAATAAACTGATCTGTGTAATGAAAAATTACGCGCAATAAATAAAACTGCGTGCGTCTTGACGAAAGAGAAAAGGGAATCTTTTATTTTACACGTTACCGGTTACCTAATATCAGATATAACTTTTTACCGTAATACAGTTGAGGTTCCAAAGACTCGCACAAAGCGGTTTGCTTCGACTTTCATCGTGCCAACAGCCAAACTGTGGAACTCCTTGCCCGAATTCCGCTTGAACTTTAATTTGTCTATCTTCAAGTCAAGAGTAAACCGGTTTCTTCTAGGCAAGCGTGCTAGATCGTAGATTACAACGTTGCTTAACATCAGGCAAGTTGTAGTCAAGCGTGAGCCTATCTCATGTAAAAAAAAAAACCCTATAAGAAGTCTATCGGGTAATAGTTGGGTATGTCGTTTGAACGGGGCACGTTTGCCTTGCATTGACATTGAAACGCATTTCCAAGGGGTAACGGGGGTAAACAGTTTATGTTCCTTTCCAAAAACTTTTCTTTGTAAGAACACAATGGCCTACGTCCTCCTACTTCCATTTTCACAATGACAAGTTTACTTGTAATTGTAATGGAAAACCTTTGTTGGTACAAATAAATAGTGGTATCGATTGTATTAGAAATGGGTAGGCTTAGGACAAGGACTTTTCTGATACTAGTTTTTGCTATTTTTGTGACATTGGTTCCTATCAAATGCTTTTGATGTTGTTTAAAATATATAAAATAACATGTTTTGCTAAGGGGCATTTTAAGCAATACAAATTTGAAAGACAATGCACATAAACATTTTAAACAGTTTTGAAGAGTTGTTCCCTAATCTTGCTGTATACTAAATACTGATCACCCTAGTAAAGTTTTCGCTAGAAGTATAAGTTGCCATTTTCATTTTTTACTAACTTGAATTGATAGATATGCACTCCAACACAGTTTGCCTGACTTCAACACAGTTGGCCTGCCTGCCAGTTTTAATTTTGGTTTAATATGGAGGATATGTGATTACCAATAGAACGGAGTCACTGTTGGGGTCCGCAAATAATTTAGATTGAAAGTCAAACTAAAAATCAGGTATAAAAGGAAAAACAACATAAACTTTGAGCCAAGTTCAGTAAATCAAAGACAAGCGCCGAGACTTTAGTTAAAAAACACTGGCTTTAAATTAGTTTCAAGTCGATACTAGGACGTGATCGGTTTGTATAATTACATTTTCCCTTTCCTTCCTCGGACGGTAGATGCGTATCTAGCTTTTAGTTTAGGAGTTAATGGTTTGCTGTATTACTAAACATGCAGGGATAAAAATGCAGTAAAATTATAAAACTAACTAAAGCTTCGGTATTAAATGAGCTTTTATTTCTTTCAAATACCCGACAAAAATAATACATGAAACATATTGTGATTACACAGACAAAATTTTGACTGTTCTTATGCACAGATAAAACACGAGGAGGTAAGTATTTGGCTAAGCTAAGCTAACGCTTCGTATAGAGAATTCTCAAATCACTCGAGTAACGTCATTAATTCATGAATTAACTTTGCATAGACTCCTAATCAGCTACAATATTGAATAACAATATGCTGTAGCTAGTCACGACCCTTTACAGGCACCATACAAGAAGTCACTATCGTCCGTTGCAGCGTACAATTGGAACAAACATTTTAAAAAACCCACTTTAACCTTTGTAATTTTTCTAGTAAACAGGTTACCCACCGTCTCCTCACCTAACGTCGTCCACTAAATCGAAGCCGGCCCACAACTCACCAAGTGGACCATCAAACTGCAGGAAAAAGGACAAAACAAAATGTATAGAGGAAATTGCTTCCACAAATCCACTCGTATCTTTGACAATAAACGTGGAGCGACCACCCTACTCCTAATAGCAATGAAATCACGGAGCCAAAACTGTCTCATGTCGGATTCGGTCGATGGGACCGCGACTTAGCAATTTTATAGACTATCTGACCTAACTTTGTTGCCTTTCTGACAACTGTAGGCAGGTAGGGTAAATAGAGTTTCTTGTGAAACTGCTGATCTGTTACTGGATGGAGTTGGGGCTATCGGAATTGTGTTCGGTTTGTTGTTTTATTGGTTTGTCATTTGTTGTCATGTTACTATCAGGTTAGTAATTTGATGATTTCACAATGCGTGATTGTTATAATCCACTTTTCCTATTAATTAATTACACACCAAAACCTTAGCTCCCACACTACATACAAAATTTCAGCACTGGTTGGTACAGGTGGTCATCCTAAAACAACAAAAGTAGTGAGTAATCTAGCAACTAAAATTAGTTTTAGACCAGTTTGCCTATTCATAGAATACTCAAATCAACATTTAGAACAAAAATCCACAAACGCAATGATATTTTTAACTGAAGCTATTATTGATGTTAGACATATCTAATAAAATATTGTAAAGTACCTAGTCGTCATTATTTACTTCGTCAGTTTTAGTTAACTCATCCTGTAGAATTTCCTATCTTTAGGGACTCAGAAGAATCTGAAGAATCATTTATTAAAATAACGACATTACAATATAATAATCGTATAAATAACTACAACGATATCCGAAGATTTTATTGGGTTTAATAATTTACGGCAGCTAAATTACTGACTGTAGTGGTCTTCATAATGTATTAGATGATATTTATTTCAGCGCCGTATAAAAGAAACTGTTTAGGTTTAAATGACATAATATATCTGAAATGCACAACGTCTGCTAAAAAGCAGAATTTATGACGGTTACTCCTTTTTTTTCTCAGTATAAAATCAGAATACATATATATCCATTACCCCAATAACACTAAAGAATGTAAGCGTCCTCACTCAAAAATGAAACGCGCAGTTAATCCCGAAAGTGAGAAACGATATCTAAACAAAAAGCTAACTGTGGTTTCGTTGGATGGGCGAAGTGTCAAAGTTAAATTGAATATTAGAGAAAATGATCTCGTCGACCAAGTTTCGTCGCCTGCCGTTGAGTAGTTAATCCTGTGCCACAATTCAGGGAATTATTTTGGTACATTCGGCTATAGCCGGCGATTTGAGTTGCATCTTGAGGTTTCTGCGGGAGTTTCGTGGTGATCTCGTCAATGGAGTCAATGAGACACTGTTAATATCATTTGTTTTTGTTGTTGATAGATCATAATTGTAAAAAATATTTAGTTATAGATTTTAGAAGTAATTAGCAGTTTGATATTGGAGAGACATGTAAAGATAATTTAAATATAAGCCAAGCAATACATTTTTACAGCGGCTGTTCGTCTAGTACGGCAGTCATTAAGCCATGTCAGAGACCCTTAGCTTTATGAACTCTAAACACCAGAGTTGGCCACTCTCATTCGATAAGAACAGGAAGAAGAAAACATTTGTTACAAATTAGTGTGGGGCTAGATGGCGTTGTGTGCAATGTCCTGAAATATTTATTTATTTTATTTATTTATTTAAATTTAATACATGTATGTTTAACCTTGACAGTGCATTATTAACTTTAGGTAACACATTTAACGTATACCACACAAATACTCATGCATGAATATTATAAGTACAAAATAAAGAAAGATTTGGATTTGGGGCAAATAATAAAGTAAAATATAGTACAGTTTGCTACAAAAATAATATCTTAGAAAGATCTATCTGTCCTATATTTTGTTGTCCTATATTTTCTGTAAATTGAAAACAGAACCCGAAAGCAAATAATATAAGGCTACTAGTTCAATTTACCATAATTCTGACAAGGCCAGAACGTCTACCTAAATCTAGGTTACCTAAAGACTAGGCTAGATCTAGATGGCAGATAGGAAAAATCTCTAGGCAACTCACGGCTTAATATTAAGGTAGATATTTCCCCAACATTGGGGGTAATGGATATTGCTGATAAAGGCCTAAAACAAAGAACCTGGCACGCGAAATATTTCCCGCATTTTCATCCATTTTCTGTCGAATTAGTTTGTTCTATGTCACGTCATGTGTGTTTTACTTTGACTTGTAGTTGACAGTGAGGAATACGAAGTTTAGATATTTTATTTACCATTTTAGTATTTTCATGTATTTTATTTTTACTATGATACTTATATTTTAAAAATTATAAGTTTTCGAAAGTCACCATACAGAAAGTTTAATGAAATGTAGTGAACCTTTTGACTCCAATTAAAACAGTTGGTTATGCTGTTTTTTGCCATTGTTCAGCGTAAGTAACTCTTTCGGTATAAGTTGCAACCTTTTCGTATATCATTGTGATTCTAAACAATTTAAAATTACTCTCAATTATTGTAAAATACGTGACTGTTGAGTAACAAACTAGCATTAGAGTAATATTTAAAAATAAAATCCTGACGAAGCTCAATAGTAACAACCGCTCAAAATTACAAAGCCTTGAGCACCGCCGCAAGGTGGCCAGTCTTTCGGTTTTTTACAGGTTGCATTTCGGAGAGTGTGCGGAGGAATTACATAATTTAATTCCTGCAGCCCCATTTTACCATCGTACGAGTAGAGGTACGACAAGAAGGCACCGTTATACAGTTGAGGTTCCAAAGACTCGCACCAAGCGGTTTGCTTCGACTTTCATCGTGCGAACAGCCAAACTGTGGAACTCCTTGCCCGAATCTCTATTCCCCTTGAACTATAATTTGTCGGTCTTCAAGTCGAGAGTTAACCGGTTTCTTCTAGGCAAGCGCTCTAGATCGTAGATTACAACGTTGCTTAACATCAGGCAAGTTGTAGTCAAGCGTGAGTCTATCTAATGTAAAAAAAAAAAAAACCGCATCTTAACATTTCGCTCCAGCATTCACCTCGCAAACCCAACGACTACAAAACTACTGATACAAAAATATCTATAACCGATTTGGTCTCGAGACGTTGTTCCGATTAGATAATGGTCGTACCATTCGGCAAGCAGACCACGTCCAATTAGGGTCGTGGTCTCGTGGGACAGGGATCATAGCTACTCGTGTGTACTGGGGTTTAGGTCTGGCCTTTTGTTGTGTATACCTTTTGGTCTTGAGAATTAGATTGAGGTGTGGGGGTATGAAGAACTTGGATGAGATGAAAATAATTTTGGTAATGGTTTATTTAGGTTTCATTGCGGATTTCTAAAAAAAAAAAAACAAACTGATGTTAAACAATGAACACTACAAACGATATTTTATTTGTCTTTGAATAACACTATGTAGTTCATAATATCACACTGCTATTAATTTCGTTTTTTTTATGAGCAATATTTGCTTCGGTCAGTGTATTGTATATATAGCTTGAAGTTTGTGATTTTATCAACACCATAATTCAAAGGATAACAACAGAATTACCACGCATTTTGTCTCATTCAAAATGGCATTATTTACTAAGCCGAAAACGGAAAAATGTTACAAAACTCATTACGAGACGCAAAATAAGGAGTCGTAAAGTAACCTTTCTACATCCCATTAAGCTATGCCAAATGATATTTTGTCTCTTACCTGGGGTCGTTTACATGGGGTGTGGGTGCCATGGATACCAGTTTCCTAGCTTATTGAGTGAGAAAACTACTCAAAGTAATTAATATAAATGACGATTTATGACTATTTATTGTTTCTTTTTTTAAATAGTGTAAATAAAGTAACTTGATAATATTTTGTTTAGAGAATAATATGCCGATATTTATAAACTATTAGCTCATACATTTAATATAAATCATAGTCAGACAAGTCAAATATGAAACAAACTAGACCGTTACATTGTAACTTCAAAAATTGTAAATTCAAAAAACCAGCTGGTACTTAAAACTTACCAAAACTTTTGTTAGTAACTATTTTTTCTAGCTCTCTTGTTTTTGTAACATTTTAACTTTACAACTTTTATTGTTTCAAAAGTTTAGTTACTGTTCTCTAATCTTTATAGACTGCTCTTAGCAAACATGGCCCGAATTTAATCTCAGCTGCTTTATCTCCGAAGCAATGAGAAGAAAACTTTATTTTGTGCGTAAACAAGGGTAATCGGCTCCTTTTCCAGCAGACGGCTTTCGGCCTGATATTGAAAGGTCAGGTGATGTTGTGTGGAATACTTAAGTTTTCTACTGACCGTTAGTACTAGCGCTTCTGGATTATATTGAAGTATCAGCATCAAAATGCATCCATAGTCCAACTTTAAACGCTTAATTGTCATAATAAATGTTTCTTGAGTACAAAATTAAAGCTTTCTTACATCAATTATCAAAAAAAAAAAACAAAAATCAAAATAATTTATTAAGCCAAAAGATAGTGCGTACAAATTTTTTTTCTTAGTGTCGTGTAGATGTTTACTTACTATTTCAGTTTTGTACATGAGTTTGTGACCGTGCCACGCGCTAGGTCCCTCAGTGGGCCTGTATTACGTAAGCTACTGCTACATTCCTCACTGAAATCCTACACTATTTACATATAAATCATTAAAACAACAACGAAAAACAATAATCGCAAGATCAAAATTAAAACAAACACAATTAAAAAAAATACATTGTCAGGCTGCAATTATACAAGAAAGTAAATCGTGAATAAAAAATAATCAATCCCAATTACAATTTTTGTTCAATGCATTTTTTCACTGGATTATCTCAACATTATCCTATGCTTTGTTTTCTATTTTGGGGAGTCATGACAACATGAAGTTGATTTTAAACATTTAAAAAATACAGCTAATGACTCAATTGAGCCAGAGCAAAATAATCGTAGTCTTGTTGATTCAAACATTGTTCTTGAAAACAATCTCACACAAAATTATGTATGTAAGCTCAGTACTACATTGAGTCGTAAGAAGCAAAGGAGCATGCCTACCCTTGCGCTACACTGCGCTGACCAGCAGACTAGGGTTGTATATCGAATAACGTATGGAGGTATCGATCTCAGCGCAAATATTGACGACCTGAATCATTAACAAACCTATGCGGGCTTGAAACGGTTTGTGCGGTTGGTAAGTTTTGGTGTAGTATTTTTGTAGATGTAATATTTTTATTGCCGATAAAATGAAATTCAATAATTTACTGTGATAGTTTAAATAATGCTTGGCATGTTGGTGATTTTAGGATGAAGATCTAGTTACAACCTGATGTAGGTACTTTATTTGGCTAGTGGGAATCTGTAGGTATCTTCCGTGAACATAATCATTACTTTCTATCAATTCACAAGCTATCAACATGAACGGGTCGAAGTTAACAATGTGAAGCTGTTGAAGAGTAATTATAAAAAAAAGTGTTTTCTTCTTGAACTTATAAAGAATGCATTACAAACACCTACATATTAATTCCACACGGATTTTATTGCTTTATTTTTTGTTCCAACACAAAATACGGGATTCATCCTCATTATAATCCTGATATATCACATTTCGCGTATAAGAGACCGAAAACAAATTCATAAAAGTACATTTCTTAGGTCTTCTCTAACAACGTGATAATATTTCATAAACACAAGGAAAAATATCGGATTTCGGGTTTTACGTTTGTGTTCTGGCAAAACATATTTTGCTCATGTGAACTATATTTGAAATCAGCGTATAAAGGAAATAATATGACAGTGGCTTGGTAAAAAAAAACTGTTCTGTATTTCTGTTTTTTAAATACATTATTTTTTTGCTCCACCGGTCAGCTAGGTGCTTAGATTCGGATATTCTATTATAGTAAAAGCACATTAAAAACACACTCCACACCTAAAAAGAAAAATAAATCACAATCCCTTAAATCATATAAATATAACCTAAGCCCTGCAAGCCAACATATTTACACGCTAAATATAAATGACCTACATAAATAACGTAAAGGTTTATTTTCTCGGCAGTTTTCTTGACACAATAAACCACAATACCTTTTACCTATAAATTATCGTAGATATGAAAGAGGCCGGGGTAAATCGTCTCAGCGACAACACCGTGAGCCTCTTTGCATAGCGATATTTAAACGCTTTTTGCGAGGCGAGGTATTGATAGACGCAGTAAAGACGGTACCAGTATGGGTTAACAATTAAAATTTAGCATTGCAGAATTTTTCATGTATTTTTTCTTTCTGTTCTTACACTGAATAGTCTATAATAGACATTTAAATGTAACGTCAATCGATGTGACAGCAATACAGAGGACTTTTTTGTATAAACGTGATTTACAAGTATTTTCTTTGATTGCAACGTGGGCTTTTATTGATTACGATCAAACTGAGGTAAATAGGCTGGTCTAATAATTTATCAGCATTGGTAGTATGTACATAAAATCTATACAATGTGAATTTGGAGACTAGTTTCATATAAATGTTAAAAACGATCATTTTCATGTGATCTGCTTTTTAAAGAGTTTTCTATTGATTAAGCCTTGCATGCATACTGTGGACAAAAGTTACCATCATGTTGGTATAAACACTTTTTTTTCAAACTGATCGTACGAGATCATAAAATGAGATTTTATACAAATGTTAATGTTACTTACATTTTCTAAGAGATAAAAATACAACGACCAAAAACTTCATACTGGTTGTAGGACCATTGTGATTATGATCCCGTTTGACGCGTTTATTCAATATAGAAAGGTATTTTAGGGATGGAATGGGATCTCTGTTGTTTTTACACAAGTCCTCTACCCAGTTAAGGAGATTGAGAAAAAAGATTTTGTGAAATAAGAGATATTTTCATTATTTTTATCGTGCGTGCCAAAGATATGGGTTGAATTTCAAAACAGATAAAGACGCTTAGGAGTTAAAATATTATCTTGCAAAGTAATTTGATTTATTTGGAATAGATTTATCATTTCAGGGAAGTTGATAGACTCGTTGCTTCTTCTGAAGCTTAGCGAAGCTTAATTTCAGAGTTACGTAATAAATATGCTTTATACATAGACATGCGATTGCATATAGACATTTTCTTAATGAATTATTAAATTTCAGGACTGGTTCGAACAGCGCGGCAGCTTTCAAAAAGAGAGAATTCTCGCATTATGCGATAACAGACTAACGATGACAAGACGCTTGAATTCAAAATAAAATCAATTTTAGTAACGTGTATTCGCCGAGGAGGTAAATATACACAAACAAATGAAAAGCATATGTTTGAATGTTTGAGTACATAAACTATGAACTTATTAAGGGTGCTGAAACAAAAGATCTGCGAGTTTATAAGCACCTCTAATGCCAGTTTTGTACATCCATGTTCTACGAAATTTAATACTACAATATTATAACATGTACATACATACGTACATACAGTCGCCATATTGTCGTCCAGTAATTCCAGCTAATCAGTGAAACAACACATATAAACTAACAGCGTATTGCCGAGGTGTCTCTCATACAAAGGAAGTTAATCAGAACACCTCGTAGAAACTTCTTTTACACATCTCGGGAGACTGTGTCTATTCTATTTGTTATACAGTCTATGGCTTCCATTTCCTGTTTTTTTGTGTATGTACGTGTTATCAAATGATGGTGTTTGTGAATGAAAGACGGTTTCCTTAGGAAAGTATAAATGATATTAATGGAATATATTTAGATTGGAAGTATATATTACAAATTTGTATTTATAGCCATTATTGCGACTTGCGAATATTACAAAATATTTAAAACAAAATAAATAAATAAATATTCCGGGACATTGCACACAGCGCCATCTAGCCCCACACTAAGCAAACGCTTGTGTCGTGGTTACTAGATAACGGATATAATACTTATATACTTTTTTTTGTAAATACATACTTATTATACATACAAACGACCAGACCCAACACAAGTAATCATATATTTTTTTAAAGTACATAAATACTTGTGTCATGCGGGAATCGAACCCCCCACCTCTAGATTAGAAGGCAGAGCCATTACCAACTAATTTAACAGGCCAGTCAAAAAAATAAAAAGGATTTTCGCTATCTTGTCTTATTGAACTTGCACACTCACATTTCTTGATACACATAAAATTTCTTGTTTTTCTTTAGGTACCTACGTAGTTAACTGCATTTTTGTTTTTCTCTGATGGTCAATTGAGCATAGGAACGCGCGTCATTTATTTCAGAGTCGCAAATCGATCCACCCTCCGGCAGTCCCTTTGCAAACAAAAACAGAGTGTTTCTAAACAAAATGTTGAGGATTTTATTTCCGCAAGTATTTTCTTATGTAAACTCCAACAAAACTTTCGAGAGGGAAACGATGGGAAATCTTTAGTGACAAAGTTAAGAGATGAAACTTGACAACGGAAAATAGTAATAGATTTTCTGCATAAATGACGAGACGGCTTATGTCTGCTTACCTACCATTGAAATATTTTTTGCCAAATGATATCCATATCCATGAATCAATAATGTTGTAAGATAGATCGTATATTATTATCGTATATTATATTATTATTATTATCGTATATTCAACGTATCAGCATTGCCATCCAGCGTGGTAATGCGGCCAGCATGCTGGGCACGCTGCCCTCTGGTAGTGGGCTGGAGCACTTAGATTATCTTTAGGCTTTTCTAAAGATTTTCTAAGTGCCCCTTTTTGTAGTAGTTAGAAGTAGTATGTTTAGTTTTCCTTCACTTGTTTTTATATTTTATTATTGTAAATAAAAAAATAGTTATGCGTTAGATAGATCGTTGTTGCAAAACAGTTAACACTTTAAACTACAATTTAAAAAGTTAACTTAAACAAAATTTAATTTTTATTTAGACACACAATGTATTATAAGAGAGCAGTACTTTTAGCATTGTCGTACAATTAAGTTCTGACTGCAAAACGCCGACTTTGTAATTTTCATGGGCGTTCGCCCCCAAATTAGTTTTCGGAGGCAAGCTGAAGTAAAGTGGCCATATCTTTTACGCGAACACTCGATATCAACTTAAAACAATGTAACCAAAATGTGAAAGCGAAGCATAAAATTACCCAGAAACAGTACAAATGTAATTAAACGTAACCGTTAAACTCCGCCATTGTCGTTAAACTTAAGTAAAACCTGCGCTGAATCTTTGTTAGATTTACGTTTTACGAAAGAAAGAAACAGAAAGTAATTTAATATATTTTAACAATAAATAAATAAATATATAAATAAATATTCTGGGACATTTGCACACAACGCCATCTAGCCCCACACTAAGCAAACGCTTGTGTCATGGGTACTAGATAACGGATATAATACTTATATACTTTTCTTTTGCAAATACAACATACTTATTATAAATAAAAACGGCCAGACTCGACACAAGTAATTAAAAATTTTAGTATTCATAATTACTTGTCTCATGCGGGAATCGAACCCGCAACCCCTAGATTAGAAGGCAGAGTCACCACCAACTAAGCTAACAGAGCAGTCAAAATTTTATATTTATTTTCTGAGGTTTCTTTGCAATAGGAGTACAATGAAAGCCTCTAGTTTCATTGTAAGGTCAGACACTTTGGAAAGTACTTTACAAAGTTAGATGTTCCAGAGTTAGAAAAGGTTCGACCGAGCTAATTATCAGATTGCACAGTCGACTTAACAGCTATTTATGTAAACTTTTGTGAAATAGTTTTTTGGTAAAGTTTTTTGGTTTATTACAGCGATATTTTTCGTTTCAGAAGGCAATGGCTTTGTGAAAGAAAAATTCGTGGCTGCGCAACAAAGTTAGCGTTGAATAACTTTCCTGAAAATTTATTTTATTTGTGATTAATTTCAATCAGTTAAAAGTGAGTGCTATTTAGTTTTGGCAGAAATCACATTTATTATTTTGTGAAGAATAGATGTGAAAAAGTTAATATTTAATAGAATTGTATTTTTGAAGCACCTACGGGTGCTTCAAGCGGAGGCAGTCGCATGCGATTACCAATGTTAAGCAAAGGTCAACGCGGTCAGTTCTTGGATGGGTGACCGTAAAGTAGTAGGTATTCCATTTTAGGCAATTCGGTAGGTCGGATGTCACGTTATATTGTAGGTCCCAGCTGTTTGTCTAGTGCGGCAGTCGTTAAGCCATGTCAGAGGCCCTTAGGGTGGTTTGAAAAACTCTCAACACCAGATTTGGCCACTCTCACTCAAGTGTGTGTAAAGTAAATCTAAATTAACATAATATAAAATTTCATAAGAAACTAGAAAAATAGACATTCAACTTATACCTACTACAGAATAACAAGGACACACACAAAATGTTTAGAAGAGTCTAAACATTGTAAAGCGTTTCACCACTTGTCCAGAACAACATCATCGATACAAGCTTTAACCTCACCTCTTGAATTTAACCACCCTGTAGACAAGCCGAGTTCAAAGAGCATAAACCGTCACGTCGTTGGGACGTTTTCGCCATCCATCCGTCGTGGACACGTCCCATCCATACTTTTAATTGGCAGTAGATTCGCTGCAGGCACCAGACAGACATGTTGATGTGTGGTACAGGGCCGAGTATAAACGCACTGCATGTTGGTCTCATACTGTGATGTAGGAGATGTGGCCTATCGACATAATATAGAGTATTGGCTGTGATGGAATAACCGATACTGAGTCAAATGTGGCTTTATAAATCTTTAACCAATCCATTTTCGTCAAGTAATAAAACGAAACATAAGGCTTTAAAACGTCAGATCAGACAACTTTATGTACTTATTTAAAATGGCTGTCAGCGGAATAAATTATACAAGATATGTTGTTGGTTTTTATTTTATTTTCACAATACAATATGGTAACACTTAAACCGCTAGGCCAATGCCAACCAGTGCCAATTAAAAAAAAACACACACACCATTAGCTAATTTCCAGCCGCTAAAGTCGCATTCCGACTTCGATAATTAACACAATCAATGAAGAATTTCATTCGCTGACGTTTTTTGCGGTAATTTCACCTTAAACAATTCAAAAGGAATGCTTCTTCGTGCTTTATATGCCGTCGGCAAGCTCTTAATTGTAGTTTGAGTTCGTGACTTGCATCGAAACATGGTTATAGGTAGGCTTGTGTTATTTGATTAATTCTTTAACCTTTGTAGAACTCATGAATATATTATCGAAACGCAAGTTAGAGTATGGTACGTTGGTTATGTCAAAGCGATCTTTAAATTTAAGAGCCGGTTTTTTGGTCGTAAGAAATAATTTATCGACTTCAATCTGAATGATTAGTGTAAAATTTGGCCTTCGAATAAAAAAATATTTGAGCAAATAAAATTTACGACACAAAATTCACGTGTCTATAAACTAAAAATATGCTAAGCAATTATTGTTTGTCCCTAATTTTCTTACGAATAAATTGATATCGCTCAGTAATACAGAAATATAAATTGAAGAAGACCCATACATCTCATTTTATCTCCATAGAAAGTCATAAAACTCCATTGTTCAAAATTTTAGATGGCCAAATCTGTCACTTACAAACATTGAATAATGAACTCAACTTTTAATTATTGCCGTGATTCGCCACCAGTGGGCGCCCAACAAACGGTCGACAATTCCGAATCCGTTCAATTATTCAAACTTTTAATTAATATTAATAGGAGCTCTCACTTTCAAAAGAAGGATGATAAAGACAAAAAAAGAACTCCTTAGAAATCCGCGATAGCAGCTGCCGTGGACTGTAAATTAATGAGAAAACAATAAAGAGTAGAGACTAAAAATAGAAAAAGATGGGGGGGTAAATTAAGAATCTAAGATTAGTGCTTTTCAGACAGTAATGGTAATGTTGAGCCAACATTGGTGCAGGGTTGGACCAACATCTTGGACCAACGTCCGTAATAAACGTCACGACAAGAGAGATAGGAAATTAAACGAAACTAAAGCGAAGTTGGCCGTGCCACCGTGACATCTGGGGGAGGAACTTTGGGGCGCTCCGAATCTTAAAAAAAAGGTAAATTAAGTCTCGTCGCCGATTCTATTTGCTTTGCCGCGAACTGTGAACGACAGGTTAGGGGCTCTGTTTTATTTTTGTTTCTTTTTTTTCTTTTTTGTTGCATTCTTCCATGCGGAGTTGGAACGAAAGGGCGTCATTCTCTACTTGTTCCTTTTATCAAGGGATACGAGAAAATTTATAAAGTGCATTAAGAAAGTTCTGACTGAATAATTTCACGTATTTTACACAAGAATAATGTTTTCCAATTTACAAAAAAAGTTGATTTGATACTTAATTAGTTTAGAAATTCAATAACTTAAGAACACAATTAGAAAATGTATGTCGTAACATACTCAGTATGTATGTACACGTTGTAATTTTTTTTGAATATATTTGCATTAAATTTTATAATACTGCTTCTTCTAGTTAACTACTTGTTAGTAATATCCACTTTACATGCGTCAAGAACAAACAAGATCTTTTTATTAGAGCGTAATAAACTCTAATCGTCGAACGCTTTTAAATCCACCATCAAGGATTCATAATCATTTATTTATATGCCGACTACCAATATGTGTTACAGAGTTGTTCAAAAATTATCGACCGCTGCATTCTCACCCATAGGGCGTGCAAATTGAATGCACTATTAGGTGCATTGGATTACACTAGTTACATACACATAAATAAACTTGTTTACCTTTCGGTAGCGGTTCTATGACGACCTTGACGGCCCCGACCGCCGCCAGCCCCAGCAGGACCCATAGAAGCATCATGACGCATCCCATGCGACGAGCCTCTTCCATCTTCACATCACTCCAACAGCTTCATATCTCATTCTGAAACAAAGAAAGTAATGGGTTAGTTTTATATTTATATTAGTTTTACATTTATACTTATAAGTCCCAATTCTTTACTAGTGGCGCTCCGTGACACTACCAGCGTTTATCCAGGATGAAAATGTGGATTATGTATTGATTAAACGATCTAAGAAGAAGAAAAAAGAAAGAAAGAAAATAATTTAGGTACAGCAGCAAATAATTAGTACATAAAAGAAATATTTACTCATAAAAATCTTTATAAATAAAATACACATTTGCCACAATACAGCCCCAACTAAGCATAATGCTGGCTGCATAGCAACCAACGCTGGACTTCCGTTGGGGCTGGTGATGGTCTAATATAACTGTTTATACCAGTTTTCATTAATCGGTTTCCCTACAATGTTATATTTCACCTTTAAGTATGTTTGCTCTTGCTAAAACTCAGTTATGTCGATATGGATTGGAAAGAAAGAAAGAAAACATTTACTAGCATCCATACACAACTTGAAAAACAAATTCCACATGACAGCTTGTATTAACAAAACCATTATGTAAAACAAACTTTTGACCAAGATTAAATTTTACGTTTTTGCATTAGATTGAGTTTAAATAAGTTGACCATAAATTTCAATATAAATTATCCATCAGCACACTCAATGTATGCAATATTTCTTATTTTAGTCTGATTAAACTTTTTCCAATAAAATCTAAAAGAAATTTTAAATTATAGTAGTCATAGTCATAGTAATTTATTTATATCAAATATTTGATACACGTCACAGAAATACTCTAGAAAATAATAATCAAATTAAAAATAATAGTACAATAAAATAAAATACAATAATTATTGCAAAACAAAAAATATTAAATTAAATTATTGTACAATTCAATTCTAAAAAAAAATTCAAACTACTACTAATTAAATATAGCAAGTAGCATCGTATCAAAGCCAGCGCAAGATGGCTCAATGTTTTATTGACACAATCTAATTCAACTCCTGAAATCAATCCGTCGAGTTTCGAAGTGAGTTCGCCTAATATCTGAACGCCTTTGCATTTATGAATAATAACTGGGTATAACTGAAAAAGTTAAACTCACAAATCCTCCTCTTATCTGAATATTGTAAGAATTTGAAAGATAACTCGCTAAAGGAAAGAAAGCCGTATTTGCTTGCGTTTTTCTGAGGCTTTGCGTATTTATTCGTTGGATAAGTAAAATGAGATACGAGTAGCTTTATTTTTGCGACTAACTGGTGTAAAAAGATATTGAGATAGGAATCGGGCGCCTTTGTTTCAGGATTCATGGAATTCTGTCGATGAATGTATTTTCCGCTTAGTTGTATGTTCATAAATAGAGTGTCTGCTGAAACATTTTCTACAATAAAAGTGCTTTTACGCAAATAACGCAAATAAAATAATAAGCAATATATAAATGGTTAGGTATTCCAGAGTTAATCGTATTTAAGATAATTCATTAACGTTTTCATACATTAATTTAGAATTATAAAAATTTAAGACAATTAGAGAACATGAATCTCTTTTCGTGTTAATTTTAATCAGTGATATTTATGGAAAAAATACCTAAGTTACTTTTGCTTAGTCAAAACATAACGTAAGTAATATCTCTAGAGACAAAACCATCTAGTAATTAACCTTGATCACCACTTGCATTATTAAGCGCAACTCTAGACAAAGCAAAATTTAAGCAAATGTGAACTCCGCAATAATATATGAGCGTTTGTAATTGTGCTCTGTAATGCAAAATTTAAGACTCGTAATGGACATACACATATTGTCTTTGGGACTTGGAGAATCATACCATCTAAACACAAAAATAATAAAAGATTATTTCAAAACGCTACGTTTTTTCATTAAAATTTGTAGATTTGTGTTATATAGCATATATATGTAAGTCACCCCCAAAAGATCAAGGTAATCCATTTGTCTTCCCTGAAAAACCAATATCATCAAATTAACTAACTTATTTCCATTGAAGGCTTGAAGAATTAGTCATAAAGTTTTACATACGAAAAAATAAGAAAATGTAATCTCCAAATTTTGCGTTGTTTGGTATGAGTCAGACTAAATTGTTTTAAAAATAGTTTTTAATGATCTATTCCTACGTCGATCAACAAATTTACAAAGTTATCTCCTCTTTTACATATATACTTGTATGATTCCCTTCTTCTATTTCCCTCAGGTGATATAATCAAAAGCTATACAAGACATTTTAATTACTGGCGAAGGCGTGGTCTCGCAGTCACCTGATTAAAGCATCAAAGATCCACCATGAGCCCTGGCGTAATTATTTGGCCTTAGTATGCCTTAGCCTGCCTTTGGAGCCTTAGTACTGCCTCCGACGCTTTCAGATACTGCCTTAGTCTATGAAGTAAACAATTATAGCAGAATTGCACTCTTATTAAGAAGTCAGTACTCGTTAGCTAAGGGAATTTTTAAATGGACCGGAGCAGGATTCAAAGAAATAATAACTGTAATGTTTTTTGCAAAATTGGTAGGAGTTTCAGCTGCATTGCACTAAGGGAAATTGCAACCACTCTTTTAGTGCAAATTTAAATAACTTTTTTTAGTAGCTAAAGAGATTTTTGCGGTATATGCGTAACTAAATTAGTAGTAGTGTAACAATTATTGTACCTCATATATGTATTTTTTTTTAATTATTAATGTTTTTACATAATTACAAACATCCAAACGAAATACGTACATACAAATGTACATGTTTTCTATACCATTTCTCTTATTAATCTAACTCTCTTTATAATTTTTGAGCCTTGACTTAAATGCTAAAACTGACTTGAATAGGGGGACCTATTCAGTTCATTTTTTTTTATTCTGTGTATATTTTAAAATCCCAATATTTGCCAAGTCAAGAAAAGTCCTGTAGTTTGAGACTGTTTATAATCACGAAGCAAACAGCTGTTGCTTTGTAGGAAATTTTTAATGAAACGCCCAAGAGACGATAATATAAAAGCCCGTCCGTCTTTAAGACATAATTAAGTACTTTACCTAAGAAATGGGAAGCGTTTTAGTTTATACACAGGCATTAAATATTCTATTTTTGTAATTATCTATAAATTATGGTGATAAAAAATAACAACGTCTGTACGGGCAAAGAAATGTAATCACAACGCAGAGCGAGGGATGACTGAACTGACCTGGCTATCTACGCTTCTTATCTGGATTTCTGTCGTACTCCCACCTAGAAACATCCTAATTACCGGCATTTTTTAAGAATGGGTTTCTTAGAAACTTGTTGCCAGAATTCGGCGAATTCGCTAGTCTATTCCATGATAAGCAAACAAAGCACTTGCAAAGAGACAAATTCCAACGGTTATAACTTCTAAATTATGTTAGTTACATCAAAACTGTGTGATTATTTTAGAAAGCTTACATCCTGTACTACATTATGGAAGAAACAAATTTAAAACTTACTCCCATGTTTTTTCGTAAAAAGCTTACTTTTAAGATTTTTTCTCTGAAAAATGTTATATTTTTTTTTCTTCTAATTTTTTTTTCTTACCTTTATTTAATAAAATATTGCAAATGTTTAACCTCGTTTTATTGCCCATACATTCAGCTATCAAATGATATTTTTTTTTAAATCAATATGCCATTTAAATAATAAGTTATGACTAAATTAATACAAGCGCCCAAGGGTTGGTGTCAAAAATAACAAAATGGCTGCCATTCCACCATAAGGAGGAAAAAAAAAATTTAGAGCTTGATTTGTCGATAAAATTAATCATTTATTTTACCATTTCAGGCTCCGACACGGGTAGACAAACACATTGTATATCATATGGGTTTACCCTTCATGTTCTCGGATTTTTGTAGCTCGAACTTTATAGTTTTATAAGTTTTTTTAATGTTAGTATCAACAAACTGTACATATTTTTGATTCATCATAATCATCATCCACAGCCGGTTTCGTCCCACTGCTCCCCAGCAGTGAGGCATTTTTTTTATTCAAGCAAAGATAAAACCGCCATCCACTTTCTAGTTTCTGCTCGCATATTTTCCACGAGGTTCCATTCCGTAACCTACGAAATTAGTGGAATGACTATTAGTGTAGGGGTGTGAAAAAAATGTAATTATGCCCTCGTCGGGTCATTAACAATAGTTAGTGGGCTCCACTCAGCCGAGGTGCAAAAGTTACGGCAGGCTTGCGAGCGAGCTTTTGTGCTCGGGTTGAATTTTCTAGTGTGAAGCTTGATTATTTTGAGTATGTTGTTATCTATTTGCATTACACATGTTGCATATTATATTAGGTCATCTATTTGCATTATGTAGGTACATATGTAATATTATATTAAAATAATTGGTTATTTTTTCATAAAATTAAAGCAAACACTTTGACATGGCTTAGTACCTAAATAAATCTCTTCTTTTTCTTCTTCTTCTTATCGAATGAGAGTGGCCAACTCTGGTGTAGAGAGTTAATAAATCTCTGCAAATGTTTCATCTCATCTATTGACATTTTGGCCCTTCCGTGTGTCGGATGACACGTTGAATGGTCGGTCCCAACGGCCATATTACGGCAGAAATTAAATCATGTCAGAGAGATATAGCTGCTTGAAAATTCTGACACCAGAGTTTGGCCTCTCTCATTTTGATCTTTTTATACTGGAATTGAAATTAAACCTCTGATTATATTTTGACAAAACAAACAAATTTGTATCTATTGTATTGTTATACAATTATTGCTGTTGCAATAAAATAGAAAAAGATCCAATACAGTCTATCACTAAGCGATGAAAGCGCTGCTGGCAAATAGTATTGAACAACTTGCAAGCTGCCAGAGACAATAGAATATTTTCTAGCCTATTATCAAAATTATAGATGGCGCGACGGTAGACAATGGACGTCGTCAATATCTTATTTGAATAGCTCCGTCTTGGTTTGTAGACTTGTATTGATGCTTTGTTATGGCTGTTCTTAGCAGCTTTTAAGAAAAAAATTCAGACTGGTTATTGGAAGAAAATATATTGGGTATAATAATATATAAGAAATAAGTAACATTTAATCAAACAAGTTAGCAGCTGTGATTGAAGCAAATCGTGAATGAGTGTGTACTCTTTTGAAAATAACACACTTATGAATACCGTATTCATAGAAAAAACTTACAAAATAAACCTATATCATAGAATAAATTTGAAGACATTTGTTATTATTTTTGTGTGTTAATGCAAATCATGACTAAATATGGCATTTTTTGAATGCCAGAAAAACCAAATTTCTTTAGATTCAATCTAGTTATGTTCAGACTAATCTTGTCTACTCCAGTGACCATCTGTTTAATTATTCTAAAGTAATTACCACAGAACAACAAAACAAAAACTCCTTACACAGAGCTCTCAAAATCATTTCCAAACGAAAGCTTGGGTTAGCATAGCTACCAAAATTAACTTTCCAGATTTTATTATCTTGTTTCGACATAAAACTTCTTCTATATAAATCACCGAAAATATACCTCATTTCAAGTTTCAAAATGCAATAACAAAAAAAAATCAATAAAGACTTTCTAATAACTATTTATCTAGACTACATCAGTGACCACTTACTTGGTTATTCTAAAGTAATTACCACAGAACAACAAAAATAAATATCCTCACACAGAGCTCTCAAAATCACTTCCAAACGAAAGCTTGGGCTAGATTAGCTACCAAAATTAACTCCGCAGATTTCATTAGTCCTGTGCGATGCACAAAGGTATGTATATACATTGTGGATGGAACCGACGGCCTTTGTGCGAAGAAACTCTGCCTGGTGCCGGCACCAAAGTGGTTTACACGTGAGGAAAAAAATATGAGAGGTTTTAATGCTATTTTCTGGCGTGTCTGAGGTATTGTTGCACGGACTTTTAGACTATTTTTTAAAGGATGGAAAAGAGATAAACAGATAAAAATTTTATTGATAATTTGTTCGAATTACATGTCAGATTATTATTATAAAATTAAAGACATAATGAGACGAGAGACGAGATAGTCAGAGTGAGAGCTTGTTTGATAGAAAATATCATATATTGGGGGGCAGCTGCTGGTAAAATAACGACTTATCAAATCACATCAAGGTAGGTAGAATACGAGTAATAATTTAAACACATTTTCAATATACTTTACTTCATAATAATATATTATGTAGACTAGAGCAAATCTATATATTATATAAAACTCAAAGGTGACTGACTGATTGACTGACTGACTGATGTTGACACACAGCCCAAACCACTGGTTGCATTGGGCTGAAATGAAGGTAGATGTCATGACGTAGGCATCCGCTAACAAAGGATTTTTGAAAATGTCACTTTTAAAGGGGTGAAAGAGGGGATGCAAGTTTTACTTCCTAATGCGAGCGAAGCCGCGAGCACCCACTAAAGAGAAATAAATGTAGTTGTGTATAATATTATTTTTTTCACATTCAAACTTCTCATTCGATCTACATGAAATTTTGCAGGAACGTAGATCTAGAATTCAAACGAAAAAATATACATTTTTATGTAAACAACTGTCTCAAAACAAAAATGCTACTCTTCTCCTGTAGGGTAAAGACACATCCCATCATTTCTAAAATAACCCTCTTACGAGTACCTATCAAAAGCATTAACTCGCGAACTTTTCTAACAGTGATGGCTTACCCTACAACCCGGGGTCGGTAGAAGTGTGAAAGCATGTAGAGTTTTACAGCGAGGAAGGGCACTGACAGGTGAATGTCTCCCATATGGTTTAACCTCGGGCTATACTTAACTCGTGGAAGGGGTTGGAATTGGGCTATCATTATCGGGGTGCGATGATCGGACTACCTTCACGTTGGGTAAGCCCAACTAATTTCATCTCTCCATTTGGGGATTTGGGATTAGTTGGGGAAACCTGGTGCACCCCGTCCACAGGTTAGTAACTTCCACCTTCCGGTGGATCTTGCTAGCCTGTGTCCAAAAGTCCGATCGAGTGGGGGCCCTCGCCTATACCTCCCCTTCGAGAGGGCTGGTTGTAGGGCCCGAGGCGTGGAGCTCGCCGCACCTCGCGGTGTAGGCTGAGCTGGTTGCTCTTCGTGAGCTCGAGGAGTTCGCCGAGAGGCGAAGGGTGTCGTTGTCCCGGTTGGCGTCTCGGCCTTATGCCGAGTAGCGGCAACGCGGGACGTGGTTGTGGTGGAGGATGCCGCGAGGCATCGGTTGAAGTAGAGTCCCGGTCGGCGTGTCGGCCTTATGCTGAGTAGCGACGATGCGGGACGAGGGGCGGCGGGTTCGGAGGGCTGTGTTAACTCACGGTCCCCCGGACAGACTTAGGTCACCGTCGGCCGACTCGCCGTGCTGGTGAGGGGCTTGCCTTGATTGGCTGGCCCGCGTGGAGTAAACCACTCTAAAAAATCCGTCAAAGTCGCACGGGTCGACCTATCCCCGTCGCGGCGCCCATTGGTGGCTGGAGACGATGTTTTAGCCAGTTAGAGGTCACCTCCGGATACCGCCCGACCTCCGGAGTAAATAGGGTTTACCGGGTGCAGGGGGCACCGCCCGGTATGACTGAATTTTTCCCCCACACTCGTGGGAACAACATGGATTACTTAAAAAATAAAAAATCTACGACGAACGAAAGGAGAAAAGAAGGAGAAGGATCTGGCGACCTAGGGGCGGAGGAATCGGATTCCTCCGTCACGTCAATGTGCTCCGTAAGGAGCACATTGTCGGCGCGCGATGGAGCCCTATCGCGCAAACGGAAGGAGTGCGAAGGACCAGCTGGTCTCCTCGCGGAACCAGAGGCCACGGCCTCTAAAAGGAGGGGCCGAAGCCGGTCGCCCATCATAGGCGAATATAGCCTAGCCCAGACAAAAAGGGAGCTGATGGCGGCAAAGCGGGCTGAAGCCGATCTTAAGGCTGAGCAAGAGGTTGCTCAGTTGCACCTTGGGATCGGTGGGCCTTTGGTTGGGACCCGGCTATCCGAGTCGTGTACTGAAGACGACGAGGACGAGCTGGCCCACCAGCTCGAGAAGAAGGCGTTGGCTTCTTTGGCCACCATCGAAATGGTGGGCAAAAAGTCAAGGAACCTGAAGGGCACATACCAAAAGGCCCTAAAAGAGGCGGTTGTGGCCCTGAAAAGTGTGGTGGAGCACTTGGGCACTCGGACCGCCACGGAAGAGACCAGGCGGCTGCAGGCAGCGAATGTACGCCTACAGCAAGAGCTTGGCGGTCTGCGGAAGGAGATGGCAGAGATGCGCGCCGAGTTCCGAAAGGAAATGCGCAGCGAAGTCCTGCCCTCCGGAACCCAGACCGCCCTTGGAGAGGAACTGACGGCGTCAATCCTACGCCAAGTAGGTGACGTCGTCAGCGCGCGGATGGAGACGATAGAGGAGCGCCTCCTTCCAGCCAAGCGCGTGCGGCCACCACTGGCTGCGGAACGGAGGGCGGCAGCTGCCGCGGCTTTGAAGTCCTCTGAGGTCCTCAACCTCAGAAAAGACTTCATTAAGACTGCGACACCGGAGCTGGGACCCTCCGGTTCCAAAGATGCAGCCCCAAGCCCAGCCCAGCCCAAGGGCAAAGGAAAGGGCAAGGGGAAAAAGTCTGCGGCTGCTCCGCCTCCAGTGGTGGTAGTCCAGGCACCGGCGCCACCCCCAGTAGCCAACGACTGGGTGACGGTGGTGAAGAAGGGCGCCAAGAAAGCTGGCAAAAAGACCGCAACGGTGGCACCGCCCCAACCACGGGGCGCCCGTCAGGGTGCGGTTAGGCCGGCCCCAAATCCTGCCCCGGCGGCACAGAGGTTGGTCAAGCCAAAGTTGCGAGTCCCTCGAACAGCGGCGGTGGTCTTGACCATCCAGCACGAGGCGGCAAAGAAGGGCCTAACCTATAAGGCGGCCATAGCTGAGGCGAAGTCCAGGTTCGACATAGAGGACCTGGGCATCCCGGCTCTCCGTTGCCGCAGAGCGGTAACGGGGGCCAGGATATTTGAGGTGCCTGGCGCAGCAAGCGCCGAGAAGGCTGACCTTCTAGCTGAAAAGCTGGGGTCAGTCTTCAAGGAGGATGAGGTCCGGATCTCCAGACCCACTAAAAGCGTGGAGGTGCGCGTCAGTGGGCTGGATGATTCCGTGACCGAGACGGAGGTTGCGGCTGCCGTGGCGCGCGCTGGGGGCTGCACGGCCGACGCTGTAAAGGTCGGAGTGATCCGGCTCAATGCGGCTGGGCTCGGAACGTGCCTGGTGCGCTGCCCGGTGACAGCCGCAAAGAAGGTGACAGGTGGCAGACTTCTGGTCGGCTGGGTCTCCGCGCAGGTGAAGCTGCTGGACCAGAGGCCACTGCGCTGCTTCCGGTGCCTCGAGTTGGGGCACGTCCGGGAACAGTGCGGCTCAGAGGTGGACCGCAGTAGCCAGTGCTACCGGTGCGGCCAGCTCGGCCATAAGTCTGCGGACTGCTCGGCGGCTCCACACTGCTCAGTATGTGCAGATACGGGCAAGACGGCAGATCACCGTGCTGGAGGGCGGGCCTGTAAGGCCCCCAAAGGGAAGGCGAGGACGAGGGCTGCTGTGGCCGTGACCCATCCGCCTCCGACTCTCCCAGTCGCTGGGGCCGAGGGGATGTCGACCGATCCGGCATAGTATGGCTCTGCGCATTCTGCAGGTGAACCTCAACCACTGCGCCACTGCTCAGCATCTTCTGATGCAGAACATGGCGCAGCATTCCATCTCGGTTGGGATTCTGGCGGAGCCATACTTCGTCTCCCCTCAGAGCAACTGGGCTGGGGACGTTGACGGAGTGGCAGCCGTTGTCACTGTAACTTCTGCTGGGTGTCCCCCAGTAGAAAGGGTGCAGAAGGGCAATGGCTGGGTGGCCGTCTTTGCGGGGGGTATGGCCTTTGTGGGCGTTTACATATCCCCCAACAAGACTCGTGCTGAGTATGAGGCCTGGCTCACAAGTTTGGAGTCCCTCGTGCACCAGTGCCACCGCTCCCAGGTCCTCGTCGCGGGTGACTTCAACGCCCACTCGGTGATGTGGGGTTCTCGCACCACTAACGCCAAGGGTGAGGCGTTGGAGGAATGGCTGAGGGCAACGGGCCTGGTTCTTTTGAACAGGGGGAGCGTGCATACGTGTGTGCGACCACAGGGCAACTCCATAGTGGACTTGACGTTCGCTTGCCCTTCGCTCGCGCGCCGTATGCAAAACTGGGAGGTGCTGGCGGATGAGGAGAACCTGTCAGATCACAGGTATATCCGGTACGACCTGCCTCTCCCAGCAAGCACGATGATCCCTGTGAGGGAGAACTCGCCGCGGTGGGCCCTCAAGCGGATGGACTGCGAGATGGCCGTCGAAGCGGCCCTCGTCAAATCGTGGTCCCGGGCGCCAGAGGGCCCAATGGACGTAGACACCGAAGCAGAGTGGTTCTGCGTAGCGCTCGTGGAGGTGTGCGACGCGTGCATGCCTCGCGTCAAGGCTCTGCCGCCCCGTCGCAACGTGTACTGGTGGAATGCCGGACTCACACAGTTCCGCGAGGAATGTGTGAGGGCAAGGCGCCGGTACACGCGTTATCGCAGACGGCGGCGGCGAGTGGAGACTGAGGAGGCGGAGTTGTACGCGTTGTACAGAGTCGCGCAGACCGCTTACAAAGCGGCGATCCTGGAGGCGAGAGAGAGGGCTCGTGAGGAGATGCTCCAAGAGCTAGACCGCGATCCGTGGGGCCGGCCATACAAAATGGTCCGGGGCAGGCTCCGCGCGTGGGCGCCACCACTGACTGCGTCTATGCAGCCGCAGTTCGTGGAGACAGTGGTGGGTGCGTTGTTCCCGCGCGTGGGGGACCATGCCACACCGGTCATGCCACCAACATCGGGGAGCGGTGAGGCTCAGGAGGAGGAAGCGGAGGTGCCGCAGGTGTCCGAGGGTGAGCTTGCGGCGGCCATCCACAGGCTCAGGGCCAAAAACAGGGCCCCTGGTCCTGACGGGATCCCCGGACGGGCCTGGGTGCTAGCGTTGGAGGCTCTGGGCCAGCGCTTCCGAAACCTCCTCACGGAGTGTTTCCGGAGTGGGCGATTTCCACGGCAGTGGAAAACCGGGCGCCTGGTGCTGCTGCGCAAGGAGGGAAGGCCCGCGGACTCACCCGGCGGGTACCGCCCGATCGTATTATTGGACGAATCGGGCAAGCTGCTGGAGCGGGTCATCGCGGCGCGCCTCAGCCAGCACCTGGAACGTGTCGGGCCGGATCTGGCTGACTGCCAGTTCGGCTTCCGCAGGGGCAGGTCCACCATCGATGCCATATCGATGGTGAGGGCCCTAGCGGAAGATGCGGTGTCCCAGGGGGAGGTCGTCTTGGCGGTGTCTTTAGACATCGCCAACGCCTTCAATACCCTCCCCTGGAGCTGCATCAAGGAGGCGCTGCGGTACCATGGGGTTCCCGCCTACCTGCGCCGGATCCTCGCGGACTACCTCTCGGATAGATTTATTGTCTATCCGATGAGGGGCGAGTGGGGCAGGTGGCAAATGTCTTGCGGTGTTCCGCAGGGTTCTGTACTCGGGCCCCTGCTCTGGAACATCGGCTACGACTGGGTTCTCCGTGGTGGCAGCCTGAGGGGGGTCAGCTTGGTGTGTTACGCCGACGACACCCTAGTGTTGGCGCGAGGCCGAGACCACCGGAGGACCGCGCAATTAGCAACGGCGGGTGTTGGGAATGTGGTGGCGCGCATCAGGCGCCTTGGCCTGCGGGTGGCCCTCGAAAAGTCCGAGGCGTTGTGTTTTCACGGCCCTCGGAACGGACCTCCTGCGGGGGCGGAGTTGGTGGTGGGAGGTGCTACCATCGGCGTCGGAGGTACGATGAAGTACCTGGGACTTGTCCTCGACAGCCGATGGAATTTCCGGGAGCATTTCCGCCGCCTGGCCCCGAGGCTGACAAAGGCAGCTGCTGCCCTCGGCAGCCTCCTGCCGAACTTGGGTGGGCCTAGCGTCGCGTGCCGCCGCCTCTATACAGGGGTGGTACGCTCGATGGCGCTGTACGGGTCACCCATATGGGCAGAGGCCCTGAACAACGAAAATATTCGGCTTCTTCGGCGGCCACAGCGGCTCATGGCCATCAGGGCGGCAAGAGCCTACAGGACCGTCTCCTACGAGGCGGCCTGCGCGTTGGCAGGCTCTGTCCCATGGGACATAGACGCCGAAATGATGGCCCGGATATACCGGGTGCTAGCGGCAGCCAAGCAGCGAGGTGAGTACCCCCTGCCCGTGGAGGTGCGGCGCTTACGGCAGCAAGCCCGGGACGATGCCATCGAAAGGTGGCAGCGGCGGCTCGAAGAGCCTACCGCGGGTGTGCGGACGGTGGAGGCAATTCGCCCTGTCCTCGTGCAGTGGTTGACGAGGCAGCACGGGTCTCTCTCCTTCCGTGTCACGCAGCTCCTGACAGGCCATGGCTGTTTTGGCCGATTCCTGTTCGGGGTTGTGCAGAGGGAGGAGACACCAGCCTGTCACCATTGCGGGGACCCGGAGGACACGGCGGAGCACACCCTCGCGGAGTGCTCGGCGTGGGAGGAACAGAGGGCGCGGCTTGTGGCTGCCATAGACCGGAGGCTGTCGCTCCCGGCCGTTGCGAAAGCGATGGCCGAGAGCGACGTTGGTTGGGACGCGGTGCGAGACTTCTGCGAAGAAGTTCTCGCACTGAAGGAGGAGGCGGAGCGCGCGCGGGAGAGGTTTGCGGAGCCAAACTCCCTGCGCAGGAGGCGCGTTGGAGGGCGGCGCTTGGCGCACGACCGCCGACCTCCGTAAAGGGGACTCCGGGCGGCAGGTCGGGGAACCTGTTGCCCTTAGGACTGTGTCCCCACAGGATGCACGACGTGTCCCGTGTTCCGACACGTCGTCCATTAGATGGTCGTGCAAAAGCTCCCCGAGACGGGGCCTGATTCCGGGCCAGCATCGCCAGGGCTGCGGACGCATGCATCGCACTCTCGGGGCCCTGATCGCGATGCAGAGGTGGAACACCCCAGGTTTTTAGTGGGTATGCCGGCCTTCTGGCGGAGACTCCCACATAACCACTCGCCCTCCCCGGGGTCGAGTGGTACTTTTAAAAGGTTTTCCTGGGTCAAAAAAAAAAAAAAAAAAAAAAAAAATGGGCTATCATTATCATGCAAATTTTAAGGAGAGAAAGATAACTGTCTCGTGGCTGTCGGAGGTCGGTTCTGGATGGTGAAGTAGGGGTGCGATGATCGGACTACCTTCACGTTGGGTAAGCCCAACTAATTTCATCTCTCCATATGGGGATTTGGGGTTAGTTGGGGAAACCTGGTGCACCCCGTCCACAGGTTAGTAACTTCCACCTTCCGGTGGATCTTGCTAGCCTGTGTCCAAACGTTCGATCGAGTGGGGGCCCTCGCCTATACCTCCCCTTCGAGAGGGCTGGTTGTAGGGCCCGAGGCGAAGAGCTCGCCGCACCTCGCGGTGTAGGTGGAGCTGGGTGCTCTTTAAGAGCACCCGAGGTGGTCGCCGAGAGGCGAGAGGAGTTCGGTGTACCGGCCGAGTAGCGGCGACACGGGAACCGAACTCCGTGCGCAGAGGGCGCATTGGAGAAGGGCGGTCGCTTTGGCGTGCGACTGCCTGACTCCTGGGGGCTCTGGGTGGCAGGTCGGGGAACCTGTTGCCCTGGAATGAGTCCCCACAGGATGCATGACGTGTCCCGTGTTCTGACACGTCGTCCATTGAGGGTTGAGCTGAAGCTCCCCGAGGCGGGGCCCGTTACCGGGCCAGCATCACCAGGGCTGCGGATGTATGCATCGCGCTCTCGTGGCCCTGGACCAACGATGCGGAGATGGAACACCCCAGGTTTTTAGTGGGTATGCCGCCCTTATAGAGTGGGGCGGAGACTCCCACATAACCACCCGCCCTCCCCGGGGTTTTTTGGGTGGTACCTCTAATAGGTTTTCCTGGGCAACAAAAAAAAAAAAAAAAAAAAATGGATGGTGAAGTACGTTAAGTTTAATGTCCTAGAATACAAAGAGTCGTTCGTTAATTGATACTTTTAGATTATGGATGAAGCCTAACTAGCACACCTATTGTAAACTCACCTGGGGGTGCGGTTCTCCTGAGACACAAGCATTCTTGCTTAGTTCAGAAGAACCGGTCCAAATTCATTGCACAAATAAAATGTACTTTACACATATTTTATAAGATTATATTACAGGCTACAAATATTGTATATTTTAAAATGTTATTTGTGTCAATAAATGATTTTATTATTATTATTATTAATAATGAGTTTAATAGATAATGAAGTGTGTATAGTTATTCGTACATAATAAGCAATAGAAAGTAATTAACTTCGTCAAAATAACAGTACAATGCTTTCCATTATAATCATAAACTTACATCAACATTTTTATCTATGAAGTCATTTGGCACAATCAATTTTCTTTTGCATTAAAATCAAATGAAAAATATCATTATTAGTATTTCGTTTTATGAAATCAATTTCAATGATTTGAAAGTTATATTGTACGATGGCAAAACGGCCATTCCAGTCACATACCAGACTCTCGCCTTCATATTTCATGCTCGCTAGAAGTATGCTCGGCACGCAACGCTCGCTCGTACACTATTGGTCATCGGCCTGCTGCAGGTATTCCTCACTAGCTTCATTATTATTTTATCAAAATATGTCCGGAATATCCAACTCCAAGGAGTATAAAACTCCAGGCACGAAGATATTTCGCGTTCGAGCTCTCCCCGCTAGATATTCACTATCGGAAGCGGAGCCTTGCTTCACTACCTGCAAAATTTTAATACTAAACTTCACAAAATAGTTTCCTGCAAAACATGCATGCACTAAACGCGAGTAACTTTATACCATTAACAAGTCAACGTGTATGAAGTGGTATTTCATAAAGTGTGAAAAAGCGAGGCCTGTTGTTCAGAGGTGCGAACCCACACTCATATTACCGATAGACAAAACGATCCGACATCGAAATACGTGGAGTGAAAAAACTCAACCTACGCGTCACCGTCAAGCCATTTCCGAGTTAATTCAAAGGATTTACGGTTTTGTTTGGAGGTTAGCTCGAGTAACTTGAGCCATATCATTCACAACGCAAATTATGCTTTATCCTCGAAGACCCAGAATAGACAAAAGTCACCTCGCTCGAGCTGCGTCCGTTGTTCAATACTCGTCTCTATTTCAATAGCGGTAGTATTAATTTCGAAATGGAATTATTTTTTCAGTTTGCCATTGGAAATGTCATCGCTATGGGACACGGCGTAAGTGAACGCGTCAAAGTGTAAAATGAGGGGTTTCGCGCCGTGTCAGTGGAAGTCATTAGGAGTGGAATGGATGGAAATTGCGTTCATATTTAGGCACCTCCCGGAGTTAATATCAACGAACGTGATGAAATGAAATTTCACAGATTTTTTGGACGATTCTTGTGATGGCTTGGACAGCTGGCCTGCATAATTTATGAACGAATGGACGTTTACACAATATAATTAGGTCAAATCTGAAGCTAAATAAACATAAGCTTTAATAAATCTCAAAAGATTACACATTTAAAACACCTAGCTCTAAAATTTTCAGGATTTTTCAATCGGGATATCAAAAACAGAACATGAGTGGAGAAAAAAATAAAAAAATATACTGGTATGCAAAATCTATATGCACTAGACACGTAGAGGCGTAGGATTACAGAAACGAACGGTGAAAATAAGCAGCGAATTTTCACACCCCCGCTTTTAATGGTCTGCTTAGCAAATACTGGCAGCAAAAAATTGGTTCAAAAATGTTTTTGCAAAGGAATTTTCCTGTGTTTGTAACTTTAGATATTAATTAATCCAGGACCAGTTGGTCGTGCCAAGTGGGACGCAGCGCCACATAAGTAAGTAAGTATATTTTTTTTAATGAATTATTGTGGTATTTTTCTTATGTTTGTTTTTATTTAGTACTAGTGGATGCTCGCGGCTTCGCTCGCATTATTTCAGTATTAAAAGAAGCCTATAGCACTCCTAAGACATCATACTACCAAAATAACAAAAATCGTGATGATCCGCTAAACCGTATTTGCATGATGAGCGTTTAAATAAGCAGACAGACAGATAAACAGAGACACACATCATATGAACGTTTTCTTCTATCGATTCAAAGTATATCCACATAGTTTTTTAAAATTATCTTAGCATAATTATAATATGTATATATATATTGTGACAATGTGTAATATTTTATTTTATTCAATTATAAATTAAAAAAACTGGAATAAACTGGTTCGAATTGAACAAACATTACATAACTTAAAAAAAACTTTAAGCCGACAAATCCTTAACTAGGCTTCTTTATTCAATAAATTTTCCAATTTAAACCTGCTTATTTTCCCAGCAGTACGATCTAATTTCGCGAGTCGACTCCACGGCTCCACAATCCACAAAGTAGCGAAAGTGGCGCGAAGTGCTCACCGCATGCACGCAGACAATCCGACCTAGCTTTTGTTGTCTCTGATTCACCCGGCGCTGCACTGAAGTTGCATATGTAGATTTATTTCTGATATAAATATGATAGAAACATTGGGGCCGTGGGGACCGGGAGCCCATAAAAATATATTTTTTAGTAGAACTTAAAGTACAGACAACCCGGGACCAGCATGCTGGCGCATTCTTAGGGCGATTAATAAGCATTGCCATTCAACGTGGCAATGCCGCCAGCTTGCTGGGAACGTTGCTTACAGATATATTTTGTTTAAAGGTGTTTTAAGTTTATCATAAGTTTTAGTTTATAATTTGTTACGTTTATAATTATTATTTACTACGAAGAATGAGAAATGCAACATTTCTTCCTTCATGTTCAACTTGTTTCCGGCGTTGTTCCATTATCACGTCAAGCATTCGGTTTGATGAGTTCTTTTTAATTGAAAACGGAAAACAAAAAGCAATTGAGGATCGTCGCTTGAAAACGAGAGACTGGAGCAAATTAAAATGCAAAAATATTAGAAGTGCAACGCAGAGTACGGTAGGAAACAGTACATTAACTACTATGATTCTTTAGTGCTTTAATCATAAGAATATAAATTTGTACATCAAATCATTTTTGAAGCGTTTACTTAATTTATGATGGACAGAAATTGAGTAAGTATAAATAAACAAAAAATTATGTACGTACATAATTTTTTAACAACAAAACTTTATCAGTTTTTAAACAATTAAAACTCATACATACGTTGATTAAAATTTTGCTTGTAAATGTGATCTGAACCGACTTCTAAAAAAGAGGTTATCAAGTCCTCTGAAAGTTTTTTAAGTAGCCAAACCTCTAATACTGTAAACTTGGTGCATAATTTCTTGTGAATGGTCCCATGTTTCATGTCGTTTCGCCATTCTATCTGACAGTTCCGGCTGGCAGACCACTATCTCCTGTTTTCAAGTTGGCAGTATTGCTGGGTGGAGTGCCAACATGCTAAAAAGTAGGAAATAAGTGTCTTCGATGGTTTTACAACGAATATTCTGTTTACCAATATATTTGAACCACGGGTGGGAATCGAGAGAATCTTGTTGTTTTTATAATACAGTTTATGTATACAACCCATACATTTCTAATACTTTAATAATGTCTATGAAATTTTACTGTCGCAGCTTGCTTGTGGTTGAATCATAATTAGAATTAGTAGAAATAATAATATATATTTTGTGATAGAGGTTCTGCCTAATTTATATCTAGATTTTTATTTTTGTAATCTAATTGTATAAAACTCAATGGTGATAACGCACAGCCTTAACCACTAGACGGATCCGGCTAAAGTTTAGCGTGCAGATGTTATAACGTAGGCTGATTCGCATTCGCTAAGAAATGATTTTTGAAATGCCACTTTACTTACACTAATATTTAAAAACTAATGAGATTTTTTAAATGTATTATTGCCATTCATTACAATGGTTACATTTTAAAAGAAAACAAAAGAAGAGACTCCTGTAATATTTAAGTTACTAAGCAGAAAATTGCAAATTGCGTGGTTTTGTTGATTGAGAGTACCAGGCATAAAAACAGACGTGCCAAACACAGACTAAATTTACTCCCAGTTTATTTGATTAGCCGAAAATCCAGGCGCCAAAAGTTGTTCTTATTTATGTTAAAACGTGTGGTAGTATACGCGTTTAATGCTCGAAAAACATTTTTGCTACGCTCCTGAGAAATCAGGAAAGATATACAGTCATGTGCACACACTGTGAAATAAGGTTTTTGTTCAGTAAAATGGCTTGATATAGGTACGCGCAAGTCATTTCTAAAATACTATTTATTCAACACGCGTACGTTTGTTTATTTTTTTGTTTAGTGGCCTGACCTGTCGTTGGAGTTCTTTTATAATCTGACGTAATTTTATTTTTAACATATATCTATATATTACATAGCTTTTAAATGGCATATCATGCTCTTTTATTCATATTTTGAGGTTAATATTGGTACAATCAAACCACTCTGCTGGTTCAAATGTAGATCATTTAATCATTTAAGATAGTTATATAAATTAAATATATTTTTTGTGCAAATAAAATATTTATTAAAACGAAATATTATTTATTACATTACCAAAAGAGTTACCTTAACCACAAGGTTACTTTATCATCCATTAACTAAACCAAACCCGCCCAATAATTCACAAGCCAAGCTTACAATGCGCATATCGAATATATCAGATACTTGGATAGGCTTCAAAACAACGAATCGAATAGCATTCTGTCCGAGAATTCAAGTAATGCTATTAATCATCTTTGAAATTCAATACATTGACACGCGGCTCGCGCGGGCCCGCTCGTTATACACATTCCGTGGATTTTACAGTTTGAAGTATGCCAGTAGATGGAGCTAGTAGTAGGCTTATTTTTGATAATAAATATTGTAAATATTATGGCGTCTGCATAGTGGCCCGTTGTAGCCATATTTTGACGTATCAACTAGTTTTTTACTTAGATAGATGACCAATCCTAAATCGCATTAATGACTTATGTCAATTTTCAGTTTGTCATACTGAATTGGATGAAAATGTGGATATTTTCAAATTAAGTAAAATATCAATGATGGAATTTATTGAAAGCTATTCCAGACTTACGCAGGTATGATTTTGAAATGAATATCACATATTTCGTTCGTATTTTAGCCTCAGTGTTTAGAAGTATTTTTTTATTTCAAAATAATAATGGATTTGTTTTTTCTAAATAAATACTCGTTGTTTTTGTCTACATTTAATTAGCATAGAAACTCGACTAATACTACCCGAAAACTTTTCACTAATTTAACAATATTTCAGTACCAACCCGAGGGTAGATTGGACATGCCTAGAATAGCCAGTTCCAGATATTTGTATGCATATCGTGTGTCGCCCTTCTTGGCTACTCTCCCCTTTGTTAGCATACCTCTGTTTATATTGTTTGATTGACGAATAAATTATTGCAGTGTATTTAGATTTATTCAGGACGGTATGACTTGACATTAACATCACCTACAGAGTTCAGATTTCAACTCAATGAATGAATGGAAGTTGAATCTTTATCAAATGTCTTGTTGCAAGATGTGTTGTTTTGAGTATGGATGAGGTTAGTATTAATTTATTTAGCAAAGCCATATCATATTGTTTTTTGAAGTCACTTAGTTTTAATTAGTTGAGTACTTTATGTTCTGTATTTTTTTAATGAATTTTATATAATTATCAAATACATAACAGAATGCGCAATTATCCAGCACCAAGTTAAGTCGCGGTTTTATTTACAGCTTAGTTCTATTTCTTTTTAAATTGAATATATATAAAAATGTCTTATTAATGTTTATTTCTAATTGATGTAGATATAATTAGAAATAAATATCACAAACTTAAATAGCACCAATCATTTTCAATTAATCTAAAACTTATTCATAGTTACAATAAAACATATTAAAAAAATACAATCTTTCATATTTTTGTATAAGGAAGTATTAAGTCAAAATTTTTGACTTAATACTTCCTTTGATATTCACATTTTTAAGGCGACAGTACGTGAGAAGCATTCCTTTAGATTCATTGTTCCAATACCAAAGACTTTCTTGATAACTTCTTTTCGTTACTTAAAGGGCAAATTTTATTTGAGCAAGGGACGGCAATAAAAAGAGAAAACAAAAAGCTGAAACTTCCCGATCGCTGATTGAAAGATGGGAAAAACTTTGCCATGAAATGAATGGAAATAGTTTAATAACAAAAACCTAAAGCTTGTACCTATTTCTATTTGTATGTAGCTGATTTCAAGACTGAAACTAAAATAGTTAATTTCAATTTCATACAACAATTTTAATATTTATTTTATCCAGTTAAAGTAATCATTACGTGATTTTTTGTGGCAGTAATTACGTATATACCTACATGAAACAATACACATATCATCGCCTAGATCAGATATTGTAATTTAATCTTTAAAAACATACGTTATTGCTTAGATTATGATTAGATTTATTCAAGAATATAATACATTGTCTGCTAAAAAAATGATGTTATAAATACAAAACATTTTATTTGAAACACAATAGTAGCAATTTAGTCCGTTCTACTCTATAGTAAAACGAACCAATGTCTTTTCTGTGCCATAATATGAAAAAACTTCACTATTGCACACAAAAGCTCGAATACACATTTGACAATTCTAGCCTGCTTTATTGGCAGGTGTTAAACATAATTCAAACATATCTTTTAATATGCATGAACAAAAATACACTTAAATATATTTCATCACAATCTCCGTAAAACTTCACTAACTTAGAAGATACATATAGTAAAAAATGCATAATGCATATAGTCGTACCAAGCGGCTCAGCCAATACATGGCCTTATTTTCATTGGGAGCGAACTAAAAAGACCAACCGGACTGCAGCGGAGCCGCGTTAATTGAAATCAAACAAAGATTAGCCGGCGATTGCGAACGGATCACGGTCGTCGCAAGAACCGACGTTTTAAATATTCCACGGGATTCTAGACAGGAATGAGTTTTCGACGGAAACGTAACAGTTGGGCGGCTGGGATTGTGTGGACGTGATACTTATGTTAAGGGTTTAACGAGTTTTAATTTTATTTAACTACGAGGTAAATATTTATTTACTACTAAATTCAGCAGGAAACTTTATGCCGAATCTTGCCAAACCGAACCGAGCTTCTCTAAGACGTATTATGTAAGTGAAGACCGTAAACAGATAATTTAATAAATATATCTTACGTTAATTTATAGAATAAAATAGAAACTTTTAGATAGATAGATAGATAGATTAACTCTTTATTGTTGACACATATTAAAAAAACAGTACATAGAACAAATTGCACCTTAACTAGTGCCACAAGCGGCGGCCTTATCGCTGAAAGCGATCTCTTCCAGGCAACCTTCAGCTGGAGAGAAATAAGCAAAAGAAAAAAAAGAAGAATGTGGTGTACAACAAAAAACCATTAATAAACATACAATTACTTACGTTGACTATAATTTTTATTAACACACCGACTGATGAAACCCAGATAGTATTTTTCGTTATTTAGACACAATTTTTTTGTATAGTATGGTAATATTTTATGAGTTAATTTATTAAGTGCTAACCTGCACTATGGTTGTTTTAAAATTAAACTTTTATTGGAAAATGAGCGAAAATAATCACGACCGGCAGGATTCGAACCTGCGTATTTCTGCTATCCTGCCGGTCGTGATTATTTTCGCTCATTTTCCAATAAAAGTTTAATTTGGTAATATTTTGTTGTGATTTCTCTAAATATATTTTTTTTTCACAGTTATCCTTACAGCTCTCTAATTAGCGAAACATATTAAAGATTATAAGTACGACACCAGAATATACACCAACCAAAACCCAAGATAAACCAGCTCGAAATTCTGGTGCTTTTAAAACAACAGCTCAAGAGCAATCGCGTCGACTCATCACAATAATCCAAGTAATGAAAACAACTGAAACTCAATGCAAGAGTCAGACTGTATCAAACAAACGAATCTCGAAAGTGCTGCCACGAGCGGCAATCGTAAACAAAACGTAGACTTAATTGAGATAATGTAAACAATGAACCTCCATCCAGTACAGACTGCATTGTTCCTGCTGTAGATAATATTGAAATCTGGCGGAATATTGATTACAAGCGTGTAATGGCGACGGTACATGGACTGAGACTGTGTTGTGGAATAGAGTGAAACTTACATGTAGTATATAGGTGTATGATGTAGGGAAGTTTTAGCAGTTGATTATTGTTACCAGTTTTGTATAACAAAAGCATACTTTTAAGTAAATTAGCGTGTAACGTTTATTATTGATAGTATCATTTTACTTATTCTTCAAAAACGGGCAATACCTATTTAATCTGTAATATGTCAAAATATCAGTGGCTTATAAAACATGAAAAATATTTTCATAATATTAAATAAAAGCGAAAATAATGATGTTTGTGATTTTTTGACGCCGCCGTATAGCATCCCAATGATCACCAATTTTTTTGGAATGCAAGTTTGACTGGGTCTCAAGAGAGATACTGACTATAACGTGTCCAAAAACAGGGACTAGTAGCGAATAAATCAATTTACTCAAGACAATCTTGCTTAAAATATATAAGTTGCAGCTAGCACAAGCCCAACCAAAATGACTATCAAACAAAAAGAAACACCCGTCCCAAACCTAATGTCTACCTTCGAACTACAGAACAACTTTGTCAGTACCATAAATTGTGAAGGTGTAAAAACGACCGCCGAATGAGACCCAGACTGCACGCAATCATAGCCACCTCGGGGTCCGTTTTAGCTCATTTACCCGATATCCTGTAGTCGGACCAAGAAACGGTCTATTAGAAGTTTTCTTATTAGAACTTCCCCTATTACAACTTGTCTAGATGTAGAAAATCCACATCGATAAAAATCACGGCGAAAATCCGACTCGGATTTTGAGGAAACCCGCGTATAAGCCACGTCTTAATTAAGGTGGCGTAATTATTAAGGGGTGGCATGGTGAAGGGAAACCAGGTTAGTGAGAAGAAAATATAAAGAAAATATAATTACTCCTATTTTCAACTGTAAATTAATCAAAATGCCACTTTAAAAGATTTCCACCCGTTATACTTATCTCTTACTAATATCATAGACTAAGTATTATACTCAGGTATACTTAGTCAAGTATAAGTCTAAGTATACTCAAGTATACTTGAGTATACTTAGTCTATGCTAATATCATCCGAACTCAAAATTACCAATAACCTAATAGCATTTTTTAAAAACTGATCAGAAAAGCTTGATTTTGATTAAAATTAAAATTGAAAGGTAAATTCAAGCGATTCATTCATGCATTTTGTTTTAACGGTCGCTTAAATTTTGTGAACCATGAAATAGAGAGGCGTCGAATGATCGTTGATTAACGAAAATGACACGTCGGATTTAAATGAAATCGAAAGTTGAGCTGGCAGATTTTTAGTTACTGACACAATGCTTTTTAACGGGTATTTGCTGAAAAATACGATCATCAATAATTTTTATCTGCAACTGCTATCATTTATTTTACTTAATCTACTCTTTTTTGAGCTAAAAAAGTATATAGATTAAGTAAAAACACAAAAATGAATAAAGGCTTAAAGCGATATAAAATTTTAAGAAGTTACAGATCACGGGAATACAACACGAAGACAAATAAAGTTGCATCGCATACACAAAATCAATACCGCTATAAACAGCTACCAAAACACATAACCACAGCTCCGCATACATTGATCGATCCCTTTACCTCCGATTGTGTATTAATACACCGTATTTGCTGATACCGATTCATCTCCAGTTCATCAAAATATTAATAACAATAATCTACGTGTACATCGGCACATGTACCGCTAATGTACCGGTGGGGGAGTTGAGTTCAGCGAACATATTAAATCGTTAAGTGTTTTGATAAACACAGACAGGGGCTTAGCGATGATGCGATTCGCTGCCGGCATTCGGTAAATCACCGGCGATGGGTGAGCACGTTCGAGTTCAAGTAGATACATAAAATGAGATGGACCTCTATATCAACAGTCCGCTTCACTACAAAAGGTCCCAGTAATTTCAATTCCTAGCAATAATGATAAGAGCGCTGCGTACGCACCTGTTACCGGCTATTTGTACCGCTATGAGCATAAAAAACAACAATTACTAAGGAAAAAAACTACAGAATTTCAATCGCAATATTCATGATCGTATCCGTGTTTCAAATGCAAATAAGAATCTTTAATATAAGTTGTTTCAACAGAAGGTTATCAAATTAAATATGTCGTAAAGGGAGATGGGTTTAAGAGATCCGAAGCGATAATGACGGATTTGGAGTGCCGGGAAGACTGGCGGGACGGTTGGATACGAAGCGCGAGCTGCCAAATTAGCTATCAGAGCAGGCGTCGACAAAGAGCTGGCAGCTTATCTGGCGGATTTAGATGAACTGAACCCTTGGCGACTATACAAAATAATAGCCGGCTCGATAGCGTCATTGTTTGAGCATGAAATTAAAATTGAGCGGGGTTCACACGTGCGCAACGTTCAGATAAGGGGTTGTCCCGAGTCTGCTATTGATTCCCGACTCGCGGTGTTTGCTCGCAACATGAAATAATAATGAAGACAGTACTCTAACTCGAGACTCGGGCCTGGATGCTACGTTCGATTTAGATGATATTTGGAGTATTTTGAACAGAGTTGCATGCTGTAAGGACGAATAATTCAAAAGGTGATTATATGTATTGAATGTGTTAAACATTAACTATATATGTATTGACATCTGGAGAAAAAGTACACCTATTTCTCTAGTGCACGGTACACATAGATTAGTATAATGTATTTCTATATTTTTTTTATATTATTTCACAACCAGAAACATACAGGTTATTTTACACAATTTATAGATGCTAACAAATAATAACTCCTATATTTCCTATACAGTGAACCTACCTTTTTTATTCTATGTTTAAAAATACCTTTCGATAGTTTAGAGACAATATTTATTGCAAAAAAATAAAAATAACTACATACACTTTACAAATTTTAACAGTTGTGATATATATAATACATAAATCAGTTTCAGAGAGATAAGAAAATAAATAGAAGATAAACTAAGTGTTTAGTAATAGTGTTGCATTTTCCAAACTTAAGCCACTGCCTGCATCTTGCACCAGAGCACAGATTCACTTAAGGGGCTGCTCTTTTCTTTATTTGATCGCTAACAAGTGCTTGCTATTGTGCTACTGGTTTATTAAAGTAGGTAACTTTGTTTGTGCAGGGTCTGTCGGATAAACCGGTTTGTTAGGGTTAGGCTTGTAAACTATCTGCGATTCTGCACCCTTTGGACAACGAATGTTTAAATTAGGATGCTTGGGATGCATGTTTGGAAATATAAAAATGTTGCTGGATAGATGTTAAATATATTGTACTTCTCTTAGATACTCGTACTTTAGGACCGACGTGACGTTCGAGGTGTCAACACGTCCTGAGGATGCCTAGTGGAGAGCGAAACACGTGTCGAACATCTTGCCGAAGGAGAACAACAAAGCTTCAAGACATAAGGTGCGGTGTTGGTAAGATCTTGAGATCCACGGACGCCACGTTGGTTAGGAAGAGTGGTGTATGGAGGAACACACCTAAAAACCATCAGTCATATGTCGGTAAGGAGCAGTCGCAGCGGAAAAACACTACATATTTCTCCAGAGTTTCAGTTATTGTACTACATTATTTTAAAATTTTAGGTTGTATTCCTCATAAGCTAAGAAATATTTTATGTTATGTTTCACACATTACTATCGAAAGTTAAGTGCAGTTAATTAGATATATGTACATCAAGAGAGTTTTAACATAAAGAAAATATTGTTGTATATGAATATTGATTTTTAACTTGTAAGAGTTGGTAACTGATCTTGGCAAAAATTTATGAGCTAATTGCAATAATTTTATGATAAACTTATTCAAGCCAAGTAACGTACCAAGTGGTAGGTATAGTCTTATTTTTAGCATACACACCGACACTTGACGGTAAGTTTTACAAACCTTCACAAAAATTTATTCATTTTCATCATTCATACATCATTATCTCATACAAAAAACATTGCAAAACGCCGTAGTTACTAAAAAAACTCTCCAAATCACAAAAGAAGAGGCGTTCAAACACTACAAAGATCTCGCTAAAGCTTTCATAGTGAATGTTTGCTTCGAACAAGGTCGAGGTCGGGTCCCGGTCTCGTTTACACTATAAATAGGTCACATTTATTTACAGACTCTTAATGCCTTTGGAAACCGTTGATTTATTACTTTGCTGGAAACTGTGGAGATCTGTTGTGGATAGGACAGTATCATTACATGAAGGGGTATTAAAACAAACATTTTAATAATGTATTCCTTTGTATTATTACAATTTTGAAAATTAACAAATTAAAAATATAATCATCTCTAAATGTTTTATACTGTTTAAGCTATTGTTGTTTCTCTTAGCCAAGTTCGCAAAGTTATTGAAAAGGCTGTCGATTAACCTAATTTAGTAGAATATTATGTATATCTAAATCAACAATTTGGATGAGGTCTGCACAAGATCGACGCAGATGGCACATTCAAAGGGGGCCTATACCCAGCAGTGGGATCCCAAGGGCTGTGGATGATAATGATGAAATCAAATTTACATCACATTTTTGCTTACAACTTTTTCAGCATTAGCTACGTCACGTGTTAAAACTACCTACAAAACTAGCATTATCTCCCTTAGCAATACATCGTGGCTTCAACTCATTACTCACACGCTATTTAGCAGTTAAAGCGCCGATTTATCAACGCGACATTTATATTCTGTTAATCGTGTTTGGTTATTGAGCCGATAGCGCTGGAGGGTGGAATGCAACCGTGGTGATAGGTATGCCGTAATTATTGGCCAGGAATGGCTTTTAATGCACAATAGGAAAACAAACAGGTATGCGGCAATTGTTGTATATATATTGACGCTAATGATAGGTTGTAGAATAGAAAGTGTAGTAGGCAAGCGTTTTGGTAGGATAGGCGTCGTTGAAAAAGGTTGAGTTATTATTAGTTATTTCACAGAGAGTATAAGCTACCGAAATGAGCGCGTATAACATTCAATTTATTTCTTTGTTTTGGCTCAAAACGCTGATCGAGATGATATTGTTCAAATCAGTCCTACGACAATGCGTAGCTGCCTCCGCCGTAGACAGTTCTTAGCTACGGATTGTCTACGTAATCGTAGACAAATTTACTAAGTCTCAGTAAGTGTAGTTATACTCAAAACTTACGCCAGTTCATAAAGCGTTTTATTTCCCTACAAAGTAAAACAGTTTGTTACATAATGCAAGTTTCAATGTCGGTAAAGCTGCATTTTTCCGACGGTCCATCCAATTTACATATCGTACATTATCGTAGGTCTCCCCTTCGTAATTTATATGTTTTTGTTTTATTAAATCCCGCAAATAGGCAAGTTTTCATAGTATTACGGCGCTCGTCTGATATTATGGGCCGTTTACATGCAACCCGGTAGACGCTATCTAGTTTTATTCGTTTTTTGGATGCTTCCACCAAATTGTGATGATAATATGGGCAGAACAAACATGCGATGTGCTTAAAATCGAAGGTTGTTTTATGAAAAAGTTCAATAATTCTGGAATAAAGGATTTCATCTATCTATATATATAAAACTCAAAGGTGACTGACTGATATAGTGATCTATCAACGCACAGCCCACACCAATGGACGGATCGGGATGACGTAGGCATCCGCTGAGAAAGGATTTTTGGAAATGTCACTTTAAAAGGGGTGAAATAGGGGATGTAAGTTTCAATTTCTAATGCGAGCGAAGCCGCGAGCACCCACTAGTTGATAATAAGACTACTGTAAGAAGCTTCGCAAATCAAAAAATTAGATTATTTTTCAGCAGGCTCTCTATTTATGTCAAAACTATTCACGTTCGAAAATATTGTATTAAAATATATTATATTTTTGTCAAGTAATAATTACTAACCCGTTAACCCTACCAATTTAAAATTACTGTAACAACCATACATTTGACGTATTGGTTGAATCCATCCATGTCATGCATCTATTAATGCTCTACATCACTTCACTTTCATTACATTGATGCATTTCCAATACAAATCCCAGTTTACCTTCACTTCATGCTTATACCTACTTTAAACAGGGATGAGGTAGGTCACGGAAGCTTTTTTTGTGTTACGTTAACATATTAGTTTTATATGCGTTTTATTTCGGGTAGTTTCAATGCTAGAGGGGTAAGTCAGCTTATAAGTAAAAATGTTACCCAGAAAAATAAAAAAAATTATTGTCAAAGTTACACGATTCGATTGAAATAATTTCCAAGCAATAATTTTGCGATGTTTTTTCAGAACAGTTTCATTGTTAATTATTGACCATAACCAGATTTTTTTTTGAAGCTGAGACTTTGTCGAGCAATAGCAAATAATTTTAAAAAATAATTAACCATTTGAATCCTGAAAATAATCAAACAAAATTTTATTAAATTTTGGTACTTAAATATCTTTTTATTAAGGATAAGTGCGCTATTGATAGCGCACAAACTAAAATTTTAAAATATACAGATCCCATATGGTTATTATAACAACCGTCCCTAAATAACCATCGTAGTCACAAAAAGCACTAAAATTTAAAAAAAAAATGATTCTAGATATTTTTATTACGGATAAGTAACATCTATTGATAGCGCACAATCTAAAACCTACCAATATACAGATCCACACATTATATTATATTCCTTTATGGCCACTGTAACAGCCGTCCCCATGTACACATTCTGTTTCGTGTGCCATTATACAATAAATATAATATAAGCATCGTTGTCACAAAAAACACTATAAATTAAAAACAAATGACAGTCCCACACAATAGCTAACAACGCAATAGCCTATATAGCGTAAACATATTAATGTATACAGCAGTTTACATGCACAAGTGAATGCAGGCGTAAAACAATTCCAGGCGGCCGCGTGATCCTTTTAAGCACATATTCACCTGACACTGGAGGTACAATCCGGTGCTTGGTGTCGCTAATCTCATTAGGGAATGTATGCACAGATGCTCGCTTGTAACGACTTCGGAGTGTAGACGAGTACTTGTGTGTAAAAATTAGCGCACTTTTATTTACGTGTATTTTACACACATGAACGCTTGCTTTAAAAAGTTATTAATCTAAAAAACATCGCTTGGTCCATGGTTTTAGTATAACGACGCTATTGTTAAGGAGGAAGTATGTCTGTGTGTGTATTTTTTTCACGGTTACAAATAACAGATTTAATTTTGATTAAATTTAATAATGACTATTCTTTATGACTTACTTTCTGAGTTATCAAAAAAGCAATTAATATCAATGATAGGTATGTACGTACACTGCCATATGACTTAACGGGCAATCATCATGACGTGTCATATATTCACGTGACATACAATTGTAAAAAAATGGTTTGTGTAAAATATAGATCAGTTAGTAGTCTCTGAATAGCATTTTCATTGCCCTCATGTAATCCTGTTGGCCCGACTGCGGATTTGCATAAAGAGTTCATGATTTGTGTACGAGCCCTTATGCCTTTTCCGCTTTTGATGGCGGTCTCATATTGATTTTAACTATGTGGGATTAAAACTGACGCTCGAGAGCTACTCGTATGTTAATGATTTTTGCGGCGCATCTGATGAGTAATGCTTCACGGTTAATGAAGCTGTGTTTTTAACAGATATAAAAAATAAGAATTTTCTGAAATCGACTGAATGATTTGTATGTTTTGTTATTTGCTGCCTTTATAGACCTAGACTTATTCAAGAAAAACACAGCTTTTTGACTAATCAATAGTGATTTTTAACTACTATTTTTTTTTCTCGTTTTTTAAATACTAAATTATATTTCTAATAGAATGAAATAGAAAAATCAATATTTATAATTTAGTTGTATTAACCGGCTAGCACTTACGTCAAAAATTACGTCGAAAAATTAGCTCGACAAGTTTCGGAAATCTGAGGTTTCCATCATCAGGAGGACGAGTCAGCACGCGCGTCCCGGTTGGCCGCCTCGTCCAGACCCAATCATCGTCAATATTTATAATTAGTAAAAGGTAATAAAATTTGGCAACTGTTGTTCATTTAAACAAACATTTATGTAAAGACATATATGATTGTTTAAATGAACAACATTCGCCGCCAACAATATTTTAACGGGTTTAAACACAATGACAATCTCATCTACAAATGATTATGTTTTAGTTTAGTTATAATATTTAGTTTTATTGTTCACTTGGAGTGCGTGACGTAACCGCCAACCGCAATCACGCGCAACAGAATATCAGCGCTGGTGGCCCTGTGCCAGCATTATGCTGAGTTGCGGATGTATTGGGGCATCACATTCTTAACATGTAAGTTTAGTAAGTAAACAAGGTTTAAGTTTGTGTGTGTCTCAATAAATATATTTATTTCTTTCTCCAAATTTCTGTCTTTCTTTCTTTCTAAATAGAGTAGATACAAAAATAATACTGCATACCTAGATACCAAAATGCATCAAAAATCCACACACTCCACGTAACGTAGACCGATAAATTAAATTGCATCGACCACATACACCATGTTAATAGGCAAATAATCTCAACGGCGCATCTAGCTCGCTACCACTCCCCTAATAGATCTAATTTCGACGAACACGTTAGGCAGGGACCAAGTACCTAAATGTGATTGATTTGTGATGTACGTAGGTATTGTATAATATTGTTTGCTTAGTGTGGGACTAGATGGCGCTTGTGCAATATCCCAGAATAATTATTTATTTATTTATTATTTTATAGGTTCATAGTTTTAGTTGTAGAAAGTGGGCTTTAGTGCTCAATGTATTGAACAAATGCAATATTCCTTTACAAGTTTCTGTTATAAAAGAAAATGTAAATTACGTGTTTAATTTATGTACATTATGTCAAATTTAATTTTCGTTAATACACTGGAATTGTTTTACTATGCCTACAGCTTCTGTATGATTACTTGATTATGCTTTTTAAATCAGTGACTGCTTAGTTATCTTATGTAGCAAAAATTGTTTTCTGTTATGTATTAACATAAAGAATACCCAATACTTTATGTAAATACATAACAGAAAACGTTTTACCTATTTTTTGTTTTTTGTCTGTCTGTTCTGTTTTATTAAACGCTCATAGCGCAAAAACGGCTGAATGGATCATCATAACTTATAGTATGTAGGTAGTATGAGGTTTTAGAAGTGTCAAAAGCTACCTTTTATATCAAAATAATGCGAGCGAAGCCGCGGGCGACTACTAGTAATTCATAAAATTTCTCCATAAATTAATTAATAACGTAATTAAATTGATAACTAAAATATTTGCACCTAACTAACTACAAATTATTCATCAAAGCTAAGACCACAAACGCACGTACCAATACAGAAAGTAAGCACCGCACACGTTACGATCAGTGTCCGCCATATTTAACAGCTATCTGTGAACTCGCTGACTATTCATCGCCCGTGATTTACTAGCCGCTTATCCACCTTCATAACTGACTTATGGACTGAGACTGTGTGTTACTAGCCTTATGTTGGAAGTTCGCAATAAAAATGAAAAGGGTTTGAATTTTTTTTAGAAATGTTTTTTTTTATGCAGAGTTATCAAGACAAAATTTGGTTATAATTTCAAAACATGTCGCTCGCAGTCAGTTTTGTGTTCACTTTAATAAATTTAGCAAACTAAAATTATTTTCAAAGTAATATTACGACCGTTGTTGTCTACATTATTATAAATTATGTGTTTTACGTCATTTTTGCTAACAATACCTTTAGTTAATTTCGATCAAATAACACAAAACCAGACTTCCTTAAGTTTTCTATTACCACTATAACACGTCTAACTAATGTCACTCACTCATTCGCTCTCAAATCACCACTAATTCAATATATACATTCCGAATCCTTCCACCAGCTCCAACCAGTGAAACTCTGAAACCAATAACGTCGGGGCGCTGACAGCGCCGCACTCGCCGGAATTATCTTTGATAAGTCGACTGTCAAAATTTAATCTACACACAATATAACGTGCCCCGTAGTGGCATAGTGTGGCTGGAGCAGTGGGTGAAAATAATTCAAATAAATATTTAGTCAATGTTTTTTGTCAACGCAATCTAGCCCTACACTAAGCAAACGTTTATTTTATAGGTACTAGATAACGGTCTAAAAATAGAGTACATTAAATGCAGTAGCTAATTCTTTTAATTATTTTCTTTCCAAGGATTTATTGTATTTTATTGTAAGTGAATTTACTTTAACATTTGTTATTTGTAATATTTTTATTGTTAAATTGCTACAAACAATATTTAACTAGAGTGGCGTTATGGCAGATTATCATTAATTTTTCTGTATTTTGCGTGTAATATGTCAGTAAAACTTTATATGGTTTTTGTCACTAGCTTGTCTGCATTGTATTTGCACTATAATCGATGCCATGAGTAGGTCCAACCACAGACAGAGAACAACTAACTGCATAGTATGTATGTATGTATGTGCTGAATGATTTTGCGCATACCATTTGTTTTATTTTCGACAAAAGTGGGGTTACCATAATTTGCTAACATCTAAAAAGTTGTAAAATATGTACTTGTATTGCTGTGATTGTGCATCTTTGATCTATCAGCATGCTCAGAAAAAAGTTTTAGGCTGAAATAATATTAAATCCATGTATTATTGTATCCCCCAAAGGATGCGCCCAGTCACGTAGCTGATAATGGGAATGCAATTCAAAACGATTAAGTGCAGTATTTTTGATGCAGCATGAAGATAAGAGAGACACAAATTAAGAGACTCACAGTAATTTTGGTTAATGCTAAATGCTTTTGAAATATAGGTAAGAAGAGTTCTTTCATTTTATTTTTTATTATTTATGGCAGAGTATGCATTAAAACTAAAGCGCTGCAGTATATGAAAAATTATATGTTATAACAGCGTAATAAAAGCCACATAATATAATAATTGATGATATTATCGTTTCTACTTAATAAAAATACTTTATTATTATTATTATTGAGTAGAAACGTAAGCCATATTTAAAATAGTTAATGATTAAATAACTAACTATGCAAACATTTATAAAGTTAAAGTAATGTTAACATTTTCTAAAAAAACAGTTATATTTTTTATACCCAATCAAAACACGTCTCTAGTCCAAGTAAAGTATACTAAAATTGAACAAACAACGACTGCCTTCAATTCAAACAAGCACTATCTCAATCAATTCTCTGCATTCCCAGACACACCCGCAACGAGCTCACGGACAGATAGCCTAGGTAGCCTACAGGCTAGGTAGTCTATAGCCTAGGTAGCCTAGACTAGATAACAGTGGGTTCTAGGTACACTTTAGGTGATTCACTCTAGAGGTATAAGGGTACGTAAAGAGTTTTGAAGTAGTAAAACCATTCATAAACATTTAGAGGTAATTAAAATCAAAATACCAAGTAAAAAGGCAAAATATATTTAAAAGCCATTGTACAAGTGGGCTTAAGTAACAATCATTTTTAAAATTTATAAACAATTAAGTTCTAAATCGAGCACTTCTATAAAATTACTATATTATTCACACGAAAAATGCTTTTAACAATTAACGTAAAAATTAATTATAAGTAAACCAGTGCAGAACACCGAATGTCATTTTTTTTAAATGTTTAGTAATGGTTCTGTCTGTAGTATGGTCTACAATGGAGCATCTTATTGATGCTCCATATCATCTATAAATGATATTCAAAATTCAATTTCATTCAAAAACCCCTTTACCTCATGAACCATGCTCCATGATTCTCACTAAGCAAACTCAGCTCTCATCATGCATTGGCACGGCAACTATGCAAAAACTAACCACAGCCGGCTGCATTGATTCCAATGATGTTGTCCAGTGACATAGAATACAGTCATAGACTAAAATAAGTACTTTGATTTAATTTTTTTTATCATTGTAACTTAAAGCAATATGATGACTTTGTAACTTTAAGTATCTACGTTAGGTTCATTAAAATAGTCAATAAATTATAAGATATGTTATGTTTTTACAATTTCATAGTTTAAAAAATAACTGTGATACAACATATTATTAACAACAATGCTTCATAATATACCCGTATATCGACAGTGTTTATCTAAATGAGTTGACTTTTGCATTACCATTCAACGTGGCAGTACGACTAATTCAACGCTGCCTTATGGATCTTGGGCATTCATTATTTGTTCTTATTTGTTTATACAGACCCGGTTATTTTTTTTATTTACTGATACATATTCGCAAGGCCTATCTTCTACTGCACTATGTCAATAATACCGTCCACAGACAAGTCATTATCGTTATCGCGGCGGATCCATTAATCACGTTGCTATCCCCCTCTCGCCGATGCTACCCCAAGGTGGAATGAAACCTGAAAGGCTTTGTTTAAGTGGAGCAACTGTCTCATTGACTGTGGCTGATAGTGGCCATAGTAAATTAGAATTTTGATGAGTGAATTTCTTTTTATTTACTTGATTTAAAATATATAATCAAACAACAAAATCTAATTACATAAAACTCAAAGGTGACTGACTGACATAGTGATCTATCAACGCACAGCCCAAACCACTGGACGGATCAGGCTGAAATTTGACATGCAGGTAGTTGTTAATAAATATTTATATTTATTTTATTTTTATTTATTTTATGTTATGACGTAGGTATCCTATAAGAAAGAATTTTGGGCAATTCCAAAGAGGTGAAATAGGGGATGCAAGTTTTACTCCTTTATACGAGCGAAGCCACGAGGACCCACTAGTAGTGAATAAAATTAAATTCATAATTAGATATGATTAAGTTATAGCGAACTTCAGCGTTACCCAGTCGCGCACAATTTCCATGCGGTATAACATGAAGTGACGTCATAACGCCTATATGTCCTAGTCTAGCTCACACGCACACAGAAGACGCATGCAATAAATTTAATAATATTTCATTTATTTACCGACAAATAGGTACATTTTAAGAAACAAACAAAAAACATCATTCACAAATAGATATCATCATCAGTCATTATCCAACCAATCAGCTGCTCAACTTTTGTAAAGACAAACGCACTCCTGCATTCCCCCTTCCCTTATCAGCGGCGATGCGACTCGCGCGCAAGGATAGCCCGCGGGAGGGAGACAGGAAATGACGCGGTGACAGTAGACCACGGACATGAGCGGAAGACGTATATTTTCCGGGCGTTTTTCCTGTTAAGAAAAGTGGTAGATGATTTCGTTTGTTTAATAGGCGAATAACTTTGTACATGATTTTTTATTGATTGGTTTACGTTTATGACTTCTGATTACTCTTTAAAGGCTACTTGCGTATATTTAAATAAGTGAGTCGAATTGGAAAGTCATAACTAAAAGTATCATAACTGTTTTTTGCAATTTAGGCTTGTTATACCAACACATTTTAATGTTGTGATTGTATTATATTCTAAACCTACAAATAACATTAATTATGGTACATACATTTCTGTACAATATATTTCTAATTATTTTTACATTAAATAGGCTCACGCTTGACTAAAACTTGCCTGATGTTAAGCAACGTTAGAATCTCAAACTTCAACCTCATATGTATTTTATACAAACTATTACTAGACAATACTAGATAGACCTTAGGAACGTATTCATTTCAACCTACGTAGTTTATACGAGAAACTACGTAGGTAGTACCCCTAACCCACAATCCACTATTCTATACCCACTACGCACTACACCTACCCTAACGCCTAGCATTAATCTAAACCACGTAAAGGATCCGTCAGATTGAGTAATTCAAACCTCATTCAGCCGAACTGTTTGCGTATACGTGTATTCCACTAATGCGTTGTAACACAGCATTGATATTCCTAGCACAATCCCGTTCATTCGATTCGGTATGAGCCCAGTTATTAAATCAGTTGGATAAACAGACACCTACATGAATTTGCATGTGTGTATGTGTGTGTGTGGCGTCATTTGCATGATTATTGGAAAAAACGCATTGACTGTGATTTGATTTGTTAATGTGATGTGATGCTCGTAATGAGAGTCTGCAGATATCGTCTTGTGTAGTTTGTTAGTGTAATTGTGTTGTTGTTTACTGAATATGCACTGTTATTTTTTTTGTTTGGCTAATACTTTTGGGTGCGTGGTAAAATTGGTGAACATATATTTCTTACTTACTTTCTAGTAACATAATGTTTTCAGCGATTAAAAACAAAACATCTTCATGTGTAATTGTTTTCGTAATTACAAATAATCATCACTTACAACTTAATTAACGTTAATACTATGTTCATGACGATTGAATCAATATTATCTTACTTTCCAAATACTTGCAATTGTAATTTAGTATTGAATGCTTATGACATAATATTTCAATAATAGCTACAATTGAGTCTTTAAGATTTTATCTGCACAAAAACTAACTAATAATAAAATTTACTTATACCTAGACATTTAAGACCGTTGGTTCAAAATATTAATATTCACCGCAACTGCATCTGACTGCACAAAGAGCATCAAATCATTAATGTTATCGGGTTGACTTATCGCTATAAGGGCTTGTAATCAACCCGTATATCAACGTTGTAGTTGGAGACGCCATTGAGTTAAACGATCTGATAGCATACATTATGTTGGCTGGTAGAGGTATGATGTATTGAAATTTTAATTAAAATAGTTTTTTATATCATTTTATGATTACAAGAACATATCTAAGCATAATTTCACAATTTTAAGGTAAGTTTAACTTATCATTTGTTTGCTTCTAAGTGCCAAATACTGTTAATGTTATTGTTTATTACCATAACTTTGGGCAAAATATTTTTTTTTAGCGAGATGTTTTTAGCTTTGTGTCGAATTTTCAAACTACGTTTTATGCGCCAATATTATATATAGTAGATTTAAAGAAAACATGAGTTTTTGATTTTAATATAAGAATGTTAAAATACAGACACATACAAATATGTATATTTACTTGGGCACTAACAAAATCCTCAAATACTTTTTCTTCTTTCCTTTAATACTTTCTTTTTACTTCCTCAATTACTTCTTGCGTCATGAAGAAAAACAATGTTAACCGATAACTACTTGTCCTCCTATCCTTTCTATCTTTAGACAGAGCGTATTGTATAGTATCAACTAATAGGTATAGGTAGGTATACGTTAATGATGGCCATATGATGGTAAGTAGCTGATTGCACCTTGTTACAGGTAATGAACTGGCTATTGTTGCCATCACCTGCATAATCTAGCCAGTGAGCCAATTAGCTCAATAAATACATATTAATGAGATAATTTAATTACATTGTAAATTTACTTATGTAGGATATATCATATAAAGGCTTTATTCAGATAAAACTAAATTCTTTAAATTTGATATTTTTAAGTGTGGACAATTTTCATGTCTGTGTATAAAATATTTACCATAGTCTTTGAAATTTGCAATAAGTAATAAATGTCACCATAAATATGTGTGTAAGTGTTGTATATTGCATTTTATTATACTAGCTGACCACAGAACTATAAGGCTATAACAAATTCAAAGTTAAAAGGTCAGCAGAAAAATACTTAAATTTTAATCATACACTAAATAAAACTGTTAAATCGTATTTTATTGGTAAACTTTAGTTCTAGTTTGAGCTTACATTTATTTAATTAACACCTCTTCATTTATTCACAGAGTGAAGAAAACTTGTTTGTTAGGCACCTTGCATAAATTGTCTGGCGGCGTTTGCACTGGATTCGAGTTTACGGATGTCCCGGGGGCACCGTTTATGGAACCAATTAATTCGAAATACAAATTGAAAAGTGCAAATGAAGTATGATTAAACATGGGTGTATAACGCATACATTTTTATTTAAGAATAGCAACAATTAATCTTTAAAATAATTTATTTTATATTATTAGTAGTGGACGCTCGCGGCTTCGCTTGCGTTGGTACAAGATATACTAACCTAACATCCCTTGAAATATATACCAGAAATTATGAAAATACGTCACCGCGTTCGAGCGTGACCAAATGCCTACAAAATAACATTAATTTTATTCATCTCTTCTTCTTCTTATAGAATAAAAGTGGCTAACTAAGGTTTCGAGAGTTAATCAAACCGCCTTAAAGGCCTCTGACATGGCCTAACGACTGCCGTTCTTTGACAAACAGCCGGAATCTACAACTTTTTTATAGTTACTCATTTACTTTTTTATGGTATGATAAATCTAGATAACGCTGACGCTAAAATTTGTAACTTCTTACATTTTTATTTCAGAAATGTTTAATCAAAATGATGACAGCAAAACTACACAATCGAAAATAAATAAATTACAATTCCACTCCACACATCCAAATTAGGGCGGGCGACGGGCGTGTATAAAACGCTCAGTAGACAACGCACCAAAAAGAAAACCCTTGTATAAAACAACTGATCTGCCAATTAACCTTTTAATTTTTTATATTGATGTTTCAAATATCTCACTACTCGGGATTAGATTAGATGTCCCAAGAATGGAATTATTTCATTCAATGATTGAACAATTAGTACAGGCCAGGGTGTATCACACCTTAAATGGATTGGAACTGCCTCTCAAGACTGCAGGAACGTACCTGTAGACGCTAGTCAATAGATATAGAGCACTGCTTATTTTATGCCTACTAGATAGATCTGGCTCTAAAATGAGGCTTTTGGAACACACCTTCAGACGCTTATCTACAGACCCGTACACATATACTACCTATGGCCCATGGTGTATCACGGACATTACCCACATTATTTTCACCAGGGCGGCCGCGGGCGCGGTTGGCTGATAGCATCTTTCATAGGGGTGTATTTATGACGGACGACCCTACCGTATGCAATCGATACCCTAGCCTATGAATATTTGAACGATTTCTGCGCTGGCTAGTCGTAGGTGATCGTTGAGTACAAGACTTGTGGATTGTATTACAAGAACTACAAGAAAAAAAACTCAAGGCTCATACACATATAGTGGAAAACTACTCATATAGAAATAATGCATATTGTAGCGAAACAAACAAAACTTGTGACAAAATTATCATATAGAAATAATACATGAGAATAGACTAAAGGTTTGGGGTTTCAAGGAATAAATTATTGTATTATTTTGGACAATTTGCATCACTAGATTTGTTTTTTAAACAATAATTGTATTCGAAGCATAGCTACTAAAATATAATAATCTACTTAATAGATATACTCGTATAACATCTTATTGATGTATTTATTTATTGATACATCTGAATTTAAAAAAAAACAGTATCTTGTAAACTTGTGATTTTGTGACGTTGGACCTTTAATAATAATTTTGTCCCCAGAGTCTAGCTAATTGAAATAGTTTCTATCTATCGATTTCATATCGAAATAATAACCGTAATTTAGATTTTTAATGACACAGTTTACGAAACTTATGGCGAGGGACAATTCAATTCAATCAAAGTATAATTTATTAATAGATAGTATTAGCATGTACCGAAAATGATAGAAAATTATGGAAAGAGCATTAAATTAATTTGTAGTTCACAATTAATTTATGTTACTCAAAAGCATGTTAATTGAACTTAAAAATATCGTTAAATTGTTTACTTTAGTTGTAATAACCGGCTAGCACTTACGTCGAAAATTACGTCCTGGTTGGCCGCCTCGTCCAGACGCCAACCGGGACGCGCGTGCTGACTCGTCCGCCTGATGATGGAAACCTCAGTTTTCCGAAACTTGTCGAGCTAATTTTTCGACGTAATTTTCGATGTAAGTGCTAACCGGTTATTACAACTAAATTAAATCATGCATTACGGGAACTATAACAAATTGTTTACTATTCAGTACTCTAGCAGAAAGTTAGCAGAATATAAATCTCAACGTTTCACGGTGTCTGTTGTTAGCTAAACAAAATTGGTTTATAAAAACCCGCGCAATTTTTCAGCATTTTCGCAAACAAAAGGAGTCTCGCGTCGTTTACGCATGCGGTAGTAAATTACGCATCAGTTCAAACGGAAAATGAAATGCTTGCTTCCGAACCATTACACAATTTGAATTTAACACTCGTCCCTTCATTTTCCTATTACCGCAGAAATTGTTCGTTTTATTTGAGCTTTCACGACCATCAAGAAAATTGGTGAACGAACTCTAAATACTTTTTACAAGTCACCACTCCGATATTGCTTTCGAAACTTATATCTGAGTCATGAAATTACGTCGAGCAAAATATACTTAAAGGCGATCGTAAGAAATCGTAGGGCACGCGAGTTCACGGCGAAATCCTCTTCTACAAATAAGAAAACTCTCAAATCGTCTGCATCAAAGTGGAATGAAGTAATCGAACTGGAATAAATCAACACAGAACAAATTAAATACGTGTGTAGAGCAATTGAGCCGGCAGTAGGATGTGAGCCAATCCGACGTTTTATCGGCGCTCCTTCGAGGAAATGAAAGAAAAAATCGGAAAAGAAAATCAACGGCATAATGCGAGGATTGCTACCCGGGCTGCGAGCACTCGCGGCGCAGATGTTATAATTTTACTCAGTATTTTCAAGAATATTGAGTCCGTATCGAGTGTGATTTTTAGTTAACTGAACTGCTATTATCAATTTGAATGCAATTTAAAAATTCGATTTACAAAGATTTGTATTCGAGCGGAGTTGTCGAATGATCCGTCAGTTACGTGTCGCTAAGCGACTACAATTTATAAGCGTATCTAAATGGTAGTGATAAAACGTTACCTAGAGGGGAGTGCTTTATTGAACTCTCCGCGCTGAGTATGGCCGGATTAGTATTCTGCACTCGAACCAAAAGGGGTGGCAAAGATCAAGTTGCGTTTTTTAATCAAACACATCGCTATCCGTCAATGGGACGCACCACCGACTAAAACAAAGCGATAAATTAAGGCAGGAAACGGGAAGCGAACATTCGCCGCTCGTATTGAAAGATTTACTTCCTCTGTTTAATTGCAATAACGGCTAGGCACGTTGGTATCGTATTTTTCTTTTTACACTCCGCCTCTTATTGCCTTCGGGCCGTTAAATAAATTTATGACGCCCGACAAAGTTCAGCCCACCTCGGCAGCCTCAGCGGCTGAAATTAGGTGGAAATGTGAAACAGAAATAAAAAGGCCGGCCTCAGGTGCGTTGTTGAGAGCGCCGGCTGGGATTAGCTCTTGACTCGCGGTTAAATGGCGCGCCCGCACATAAAAGTTTCTTAACGCTCATAGTTTTGGGCCACCTTACCGACTAAAATGCCCCTCTGCAAAAAGTTTCGCGCTGGTCAGTTTGCGTTTGCCATTACGGCTGCCTATCTGCTTTGGGATTTTATTATTACCGCCTGAGTCGGACTCGCTGGACAAGTAACTTTGCTATTTACATTTACGTCGGTACCTTAGCACTCGTTACTCGGTCTCCATATACAATTTGGTAAGAAAACTGGAATAAAATTCAATTACGCTCTCGTATAATAAACAAAGTGGAATTCGGAAACTCACATTAGCGCCCGGCTCCTTTAAAACCTCCGATGTAATCTGAAACAAGGAACAAACACGCCTAAATAACAATAAAATTGTAATAAAAACTTTGTGCACGCAACCAAAATTGTGGAAAATTGACCAAATTATTATTTACGGTTCGAAATTAAAACAAGGCATTATGGAAGATTACTTTTCCCCTCTTTAAAACAAGTTTTGTTGAAGAAGGGACGTGTCTAACGCGTTGTGTTTAAAACTGCTTGCCCCCTCTTGTTATTAGCTACAAACTATCAAACTTTCTCCATTCCCTTCAAATTATGTAATTATTTTAAGTTTGTTTCATAAACACGACTATCATTATTCGATGATACTGTTTCAACAAACGCATACGTACGTACCTAGTTGTTATTTCAGAAAATATTTTCGAAGGCAACACATTTCGCGGTGTCCACGTTTTGACCTCGAGATATTTACAGCTTAAACACGGTCGGCCCAACGTTTTATTTCTGCTGGCCAGTATATTGAATTATGCCTGATTAGGACCACACTCCCCTACCAACAGTTTTTGAATACTTTCTGTCAAATTTTACCCATTCGTCGCAGAAAGGGTTGAATTAACATTTTGTTGTGGCGTTTTATACTCGTAAATCCCCGCGTCGGAAAGTTTCCGAGTGCGGATGTCCGAAACTTCGTTAATGTCGAAATAATGTACAAGAGTATACGTACATATAGTTATAGTATGTGAGTTACAAATGTATTCAGAATTGGTTTGATGGAATTCGTTGGAGAAAGGCCGTTTTTGTGATAGTTGTATTTTTTTGTTTTGCAGAGTTGGATTACCAAATGACATCAAGAAATGGACGAAGTTAAGCTACCCGCATCTAAAAGAAGCAGCATGGGATCGCAAGAAGTTTTGCCAACTGACCTCCGAACTTCATTATGAAGATGGCAACTGTTGATGATGATAACTAAAACTTTTTTTTTATCTTTTTACAAATATGTAGCCTTAAAAAAGATTTATTCTTTTTAAACTAATACAAATTTACAAGCAAGTAAATAAATAATGAAAAGTAATTCCAACAAATTGTATCTACTTATTTCAAGTTTATCTCCAAGCACATTTTAAATTACAAAAATATTTAATGTTTATGTGACTACAAGAAAGCACTCACAGTCAAGTAAATACGCCTCTAAAGAAGTATACAATTACAAATATACTTCTTTCTATAAACTTAAAAAAAAAAATTAAACACGTATATATTTTTTGAAATGGCTTATCTAACCCTAAATATTATTTCTAGAGTTTCAAACATGAATATCTAGCAAGCTAATAGCTTTAGCTTAGTATTTACATTTACATTTTTCTTACGTATTTTTGTTCTTAGATTTACGAGGGTATTTATCAAGCTCGTATATCTATAAAGAGATTGTCGAGATATGAAAGAATCCTGAACACTCGTTAACTGAGTTGTCCCGTGTCGCCTCGGACGTGGCCAAACAAAATGTAATTTTCCCCCGAAGCGACCTCTTACGTGACCCAAGAAAGATATAACGCTTTTATTAAATTATATCAGCTTTTATAAGGACTTTTTATTATAAAAATGCCTGCAATAAAAGCGCCCGCAGGTTAGCTTGCTCACATACTCTTACATGGTTATAAAAGTGACGAATCTGCTCTACTTTTGAAATATTGTCTGCTTATTTAAAACGACGCAAACGGTACATGTCGTCAGAATAAAAACAAAACTGGTGTTAGTTAAATTAAAAGCACATAATTGTTCGATTCTGCACCTTTCGGCTAGGATAAATGCAATGCTGTAGTTTTAGGCTGTTTGTTTACAGCACGGCAGTTGTAACATAAGTAACTTTTATACGAACTTACTAATTGTAAAAAATTGAGACAACCAAGGCTAAAGAGATTAGGAGTTTAGGCGCTAAATGTGTCGCATTTATTCGTCCACACCTGCGTCCCATAAAAGAAGCTTAGGCATTTGGCAATGGGCCAAATGAGTGGAAAAACCATCGGGTGCTGTAAATAAAGGACTTGTATTTACTCAAAGCGACTACTTTAAATAAGCTCATAAAATGTGTTTGCAGTATCACTTAGATTTATTTACTAATTGTTGTCTAATTTGAGGATTCACCGATTATTCAAATTCTGCGAATAGTAAAATTAATAATAGTAATTTAAAAATGTATATGATTAAGTCAATGTAACATAATAAAGGCAACTAGAACACGTTCTTAGTCTGAGTGCATAGTCTTAAAAGCAAAAGCATGTAATATTTGATAAAAAGACATCAAATTATAATATACATTTCCAAATTCACATTAGAGCGCTAAAATTAGTAATCTCAGTAGTTAACCTATATTTTGGTACCTATTCTATCCCAAATTTGAATTGTGTGTGTAAATTACTTACTAGAACTTCCAGTAGTTAAGAGTAAGTTGTGACATATATACTATTTAATTCTACAATTACCTTAAACTATAACAAAACTGTATTGTACATATTAGCAATATATAAAATAACTAAATGAATTTGAATTTTATCTTCTTTAAATGTTCTTTTTATAGAATGAGAGTGGGCAAATCTGGCGTCGAGAGTTTATCAAGCCGCCTTAAGGCCTCTGACATGGCTTATGTATAATTAATTATGTTCTTTTAATTATGTAGATTAAACGTACCTAAGTCCCAGTTGCCTTTCAGCAGAACACCTAACTCGCTTACTGCTAGGAAGTTCACGAACCTGTCTTATCAGAGTTCCGTCGTTATGAAATAAACGTCTGATTTTATTTATGTTCGAGAGAGGGCGCTAGATTGTATCCGATTGTCACACCCCAATGGAACTGGGAACTTAGATTTGGTGCAAAATTACATATTTTGGCAAAGCAGTTGCTTAGATTTTGCTGTGAAACTGTTGTTCTGTATAAAAATATAATAAGTAGTATGCTCTTTAGCATTATTTGTTTAATATTTATTGACACAAAAGTTTGGTATCTTTAATGGTTAGGTTAGGTTGAGGTGAAAGAATCACATAATACTTCTGATTTTGCTAACAAAATGTCACCATATAACAAAAATATAATACCATTATAATAACCATAGAACAACAGAAAGAACCAAAGTTATCTTGTTCATTACATACAATTGGTAGAAATGACATATAAAGTCTATCGGGCGCTCAAAATAAAGGCAATATAAAAATATTGAATGTTCACAATTTGTTTCAACGTATATGTTCATGCAGGTGTTTAAAACAATACGTAGATCTTCGTTGTAGTAGTTTATGCAACTGTCATACAACTCGTTACTCACACTCGTGTTTTAATACCCGTGTTATATGCAGTTGCATACACTACTTTATCTTCACTAATGCAATTAATCAAACAACAAGAGTAAAAGCTGACAATACTTAATTTTCATATAATTGTCTAGATTTTTCTGGCAAAAGATTGTGAGTTACTTTTGTTGCCAATTCTAGAATATCCGGTGGCGTACAAATATCATCGTCGCTATCCATTTTTAACTTTTAAATTGTATTTAAAAAACAAAACACATTGCGATACATTAAATTCACGCGTACGTGTATTGTCACAGTGATTTTGCCGCCATTAAAATCTAACCATCTATAAAGCGCGACCAACGACCAAGGTTGGTCGCGCTTTATTGATGTTATAATGAGATATTACGATATCGATGTGGATATTATACCATCATGTGAAATTGCTTAAATTGAGTGTTTTGTTGTCTGTGCAGTAGTAATTATAAGTCAAGTATTGGAAACATAAGTAGAATGTTACAACATTAGTGTAGATAAAAATTATTATGATACTCTATTGCTGTAAATCAATGTCCGCTCTTTGCTAATGGTTCCGCAAACACATCTTGCATACTGGTTCTCAAGTGTATGGTGTACTAAAGTCCCGTAGAATTATCATTTCGCGGCGATTTGTTTCACTCACACCCCATTGAGTGCACTTTGGCTCATTCAATTAAAGACTGTGCAATCGTGTTAGGGTAATATGTTTATTTATGGTGATGAATGGCATTATTTAATTTACCTTTCTAGAAATTCAGGTAATTTGAGGTTATTTTTCAAATAGGAGGTGCCTGTTACTATGCTTTACATTATATTGGAATTAACTAGTTTTATAGTAAATTTTACTAAGATATCATATATCATACCAAAAATCACAATTATCTGTCGCATTAAACCGTAATTTCGGTCCTTTTTATGAGATCTCTTAAAAACCATTTTCATAGTTGCTATTTTATTACTCGGTATTTTTTTTCTTCGAAATTTGGCGTGACTATCACCTTGTAGTTTAATAATATCTCTAAAGACTATCGCACTGTCTCGTTAATTTCTTAAAGAAGGTAGAGTACTAAGAACTTTCTGTCTTTATACTTCACAAAGAAAGATAAAGCTTAAGCAAGCAAAAGAACTTTTAAGTTTTACTAAGACCCGTTGTTAGCAAGTTGATAAATAAGTTAATTGTTTGTACTGAGTAGTAATTAGTGGACTTTCCTTTTGTGACTTCTTTAGCTTTTATATTTTACTGTTAATATTTTCTCTTCTTTTGCGTGATGCGCGTAATAGTAAACCGTCAAACAGAGACACAGATAAACAGTCAAAATTATAAAATCTGCCGAAACATGTTTTACCATCGATTTCAAGTAAAGATAAAGATAAATTTATTGTAAAACAAAACAATATGTTACACTGTACAAATAGCTCTGCCTCTTACATTAGTAAAAAACTGTGTCGTAGAGAGGCAGGTTCTTCCGCGGGTTTTTGTTTACAACTTAGTTTTATATTAACAACTTATAGTAATTTAGTAGGTATGTTTTTAAGTGATTACAAAATAATCTAAGCCTAGTTATTGTTCATACAGAATATGATATTACTTAATCTATTTGTATCCTAAATTTTATATAATATAATATGAACAGCTATATAGAAGTATATCTAAACACCTTTTTTCAAATATCTTCTATGTTCAAATTTTTGATCCTCTTTAACTTAATTATTTGTAAAGATTAATAGATAAGCAGCAACATAATAATGACTTTCGTTCTGTCCCATACAAAGATTACCTGAGCACAGTTTCATATATATAAGACTATAGATGAATAATATACAATACATATATTCCTGGGCCTATATATCGAACAATACCGTCTGCCTTCAAATTATGCCGTCAGCGACGTCAAAGGAAATGTACTTCTTCATTTACATTAAGCACTGCTTATTATTGAGTCAATGGAAATGTGAATTTTGCTATTTTATGTCTTTTCAGTCAATCTTATTAGCTTCTCCGTCATTATCAAATTGATGTGGAAGAAATGTTATGTTTTCATTTCGTATAGATGAGCAAAGATAGAGTGTTAATAAATATTGTTAGGAGGGCTTAGTTTTTATGTGCACTAGGAGTGCGTGACGTCACCGCCAGCCGCAACAGAATATCAGCGCTAGTGGCCCCGTGCCATCAGCCTTAGACGAATGATATCACATCACTGCCATCAGCATTGTTGCGGATGTATTGGAGCATCACAATCTTAACATGTAAGTTTAGTAAGTTTGTGTGTCTCAAAAATATATTTGTTTCTTTCTTGATAATGGCCGGTCTGTATGATTGAAACAAATTAGAAAGAAAGAAAGAAAGAAAGAAAACATTTATTGTGACAGATTTTAAAAACACAAAGGAGTAAAAACATAAAAAAACAAACATAAAATCTGCCACAACACAGCCCCAACTCAGCATAATGCTGGTTGTATGGATTAAAAGTTTTAACATTCTATTCTTGTTTAGGTTTCTCAGAAATATACAAGTATTGATTGAGAAGCGTTCCACTTTTCGTTAAATTTGAAGCGACCACGTCAACCGAACGGATTAACTGTGAATTAATTAAATGGGTTCCATTTTAATCCTTGACGTAATTATCATCAAATTTGCCAACAATCTCGCCGGGGGAATGTAAAAGGCTGGATTTTCATATCTTGGACTAAATCATCTTTCACAATCAGAGCTTATGCATAAATTTGAATTTACAATGAGGAAACACTTTGAAGAAAATTTTATTAGACGTAAAGTGAAACCTTTGGTCTTGAGGCAAATGACATAGTTGAGGACAAAGGAAGACAGATATAAAATTTGTTAAAAAAATATTCTTATGATGTGTATAATGTGTTATACCTATTTTTAAATTTGTATTTTTAATTTACATATAAATAATTTAGTGCCATAATTTACTTACTGTCACTGCTACTACCAAACAGTACTGTGCTGTTATCACCAAAAATAAAAACAAATTGGCCGACCAATTAAAGACTTTGTAATAATGGAACTCCTTGCCCGAATCTCTATAATTCCCCTTGAACTATAATTTGTCGGTCTTCAAGTCGAGAGTAAACCGGTTTCTTCTAGGCAAGCGCGCTAGATCGTAGATTACAACGTTGCTTAACATCAGGCAAGTTGTAGTCAAGCGTGAGTCTATCTAATATAAAAAAAATGGCCACATAAATGAATCAATTACATGAGTAAACCTCATTTTTTAAAATAGAATATCAAATACTCTTAAAGTTACTATAGCGATTATATTCTGCGCTATAAGTAATTTAAAAAAATGCAACTACTCTACCCTACTCTGTACCTTCCGAATTGGACCCCGAAATTTCCTTGGCGGTCTTTTGCAAGGTATCTTAAATGAGTTTCGTTATCTTGCAGCAAAAGAAAATAGAATTAATAGTTAACAGACATCTTGCCGACGCTGAACCTCCGCTTTAACTCTAAGTACTTGTTTTGAAAAGGCAACTTTACACTGACCGACCAACGACATGATTGCACGAAATTGTATTTGAAAGTAACTTCAGAACAGATACATATTATACACCTAGGCCTTCATAAGTAGAAATATAATTATCATAAAGATTCTACAAAACGGTAAAGCTCAAAAAATCAGCAATCACGAAATTTGTGGATGTAATGCATAGCAAATGAAAAAAGAGACTTAGATACATAATTTTAGCCATAGAAGATTTTTATCATAATACATATTATATCTTAACTAAATTCCTAACTTTTGATCTAAGCGGCAATGGCGCCACATGTATTATAAGCACTTGTTTAATTAATTAAATCGTCAGTTATAAAAGCTCTGTATCCGTTTATCAAATGGACGTTTATCTAGTTCCTAATAAATCGGCTCGTTACTCTCGTTGTAAAGTGCCGTTAATGGGCCATCGGGGGACAGAAAGATTGGGAAGCTGTGGAAGTATCGGAAGTAAAAGACAATATTATTTTTAATTCATGAGAGCATTCATGAAAAAAAGAACATCGATGCAGATGGTATATTAAGAAAGAGGCCTAACCAGTGGGGGTCGCGACCCGCTGAAGATAATAATGATGATCAATGTTAATGGCACCCCAAGTACCGTAAGCCATTGCTTATAAGTTAATTTAGATTGCATATCAGATGATACAAGTGAAACATATTGTTAAAAATATCTAGTCCATGACATTTTAAGTTTCATAGCTTTCAGGAATGTTCAAGTGAAACCAGCTCAAAGTCATTTATTACTCTCATCATTTGTACTGTATATTATTAATAATAAGTCACAACTAAAATAAAACTACATCTTGTAATTTTAATCTTACAACTACTATTAAAGTTGTTTGAGCTCTTATGCCTTTAAAGTATAGCTTTTTTTTTCTTAACAGCCAGAAAACTACATTTTGTATACAGAAAAATGTATAAATAAAACAGGACATTACTAATCATAGCTGGAACCGCAGTTAAGCCGTTGGTTCTGACCGCAGGCTAGTTTACTATCAACGCAACCGTAGTCATCTAATATTCAGGGCTGAGGAAGTCCGGTCGGATTTGCCGCAAAAAGCTGGTTGGTTCTTTTATTTTATACAGATTATTTTGTACTCGTAGTCTTTCGCAAGGAATACTTTAAAGCCTGAAGAAAAAAAAAATCAGTTTATTATATAGTAATGGAATTATGGAGTAAAATGAAGAGAAAGAAACATTTGGTCAAATTGAAAACCTCCTCTTTTTTATTTTTGCAGAGTTTCTGTTCTATTAACCAACTCCGTCATGATCGATAGACCTCAAGACCTGCGTCAGACCCCGATCCCAGTAAACTAACTCCGCGAATACCGAAAGCTCTACAAAGGACCTAAGTCCATAAAAGGGGTCTATAAAAACCTCCCGCACAAAGAATGCAAAGTGAGATACGTCGTAAAGTCGGCTAACCACTCCTCGGTGTCCTTTACGATAGATTTATATTCATGACACTATCTCCTAAGCGTAAAAATTCGACCATTGGCGAGTCACAGACAGGCATATGTAATTTTGTTTGAATAAGTAAACAGGGGAAGGACAAAAGCTATTTGATCTCGAAAGAAAGAATAAATAAACCCGTCGACTGTTTTATGTGATATTTCATAAATGGATTTGAAAGGGCTTAGATTAGGAGCCAGGCAGCTTTGTCTAGTTTAGTCTGAAATATTTTAATACAAAAGATTTTTCTAAAAGAGAAAAAAATAGTTTTGGATTTCAGGCATAGAAAATAATATGGACACTTATAATATTGTAAATGATTTTAATGTTAACAAAAGTTAATTTAAATTTAAATAATACAGTTGTGTATGTGAAGTTTATACAGGTCAAACTGACCTTACAAAAGATAGAGTAGTAGTAGATTCATTATTTTTTTTTACTAAACCAACCATATTATCAGTATATACTAATTGTACATGAATCAATCAATCAGTCAATCAATATAGCTTTATTGTACACCAGAAAAGAAAATACAAAACAATTTACAGTAAAATTACTTTTAACCTAGGTACATTGGGCGGCCTTATCGTGTAGAGTATGAATGAATGAGTATGTATGAATTTGATTTATAATCCTTTATTTCTCTTTGCATTCCACAACTCCCAGCCTATCACCATGGATTATAGATTCCCCTAGACGGTGTCTAAAGTAGGTACGTACATTACCTCGGTCTCCTGAGATAACCTAATATGGCTCACATCCGGCTAAGTTACCGCCCCACCTCAGTATTAAAATGTTTTAAGACAAAGGGAACTTGAGTGCCTAGTTTTATGATCTTAAATTTAGATCGTGTAAAATATAAAATATACCTTCTTAAAATTATATTGTTGACAATAAAATATCCAGTGAATGATTCGAAATTTGTCTGACTTGAAAGTTAGTTTGAATTATATCAGCCAGTTATTTATATTTGCAGCTGGTTTTTATTTTATAGCCGTCCGAACATAATGTATGATGTACCTATGCTAAAAAAATGTATAACATGTATAGTCAGTAAAAAACGAACGAGTTTTATGAATTTTAGATCTTGGTTTGATAAACAACAGGTTAAGTACATGATTATAAACTACTTCATCCGAATCTTACCTTTAAGGTTTAAAATTCAATATAAAACTAATAACTATTGTACTTAAAATATTATTTCATGATCCTTGATCTCAAAACGCGCTGAGTAATTATTATTACACTGCAAAGAGCTTTCATCTATATCTATGTAAATGTACTTTGTGAAAGCTCTAAAACTCGTATCAGGTTATTTCATCAACATTAGTTATTCTGCTCCACCGACTGAGCTCGGTTTTATCACCCAAACGAACAATACGACATCGTAAAATACTGGATTTAATTCTGAGATTTCATAAATATTAAGTTCTTTCAAAATTTTGATGAAATGTTCAACTCTTCCATTATGTATTAGAAATATTGTCTACTTCAAAAACTTAATTTGTAAAAGTTACATAGGATTAAGATAATCAAAATTTGTTCAATTTACTAGTAAATATTTAATAAAATAACAGTTAAAGTTTAGAGATTAAACTATGCCATTGCCATTTATTAAAAAATTGTACATCCAACTAATAAAACAATTTATTATAAACTAACAAACAAGAAACAAAACTAATTTAATAAACTGAAACACTAATTAAATACAACATTGGGAAATCTTTCGTATTCCTGCGAATTATAAATCACAAAACGGTTGAATTTAAGCAACTTCACTTCCAAACCCCGTTTCTTTTCACTTGCTAAAAAACATCATATGAACAAAGTAAGCTGCATTTTATCTTGCCAACATTATTTTCTCTCGGCGCTTCAGTGACGGTTGTTGAAGACACGCTTTGTGCGGAACATGCATAAGGATTAAATGCTCTTGGTGGCTTATGTTTGTATCAAGCTAGGCATTTAGTTGCTTTATTTTTATGTCTGTCTGATAAAAAGGTTTGGTTGTGAATCACTTAGCTGTTGGTTTAAACACGCAATGTCTGTCAAAATAACAACAAAGCCAAGTTTACTATCTATACTAATATATAACATTATAAAGCTGAAGAGTTTGTATGTTTGTTTGAATGCGCTAATCTCAGGAAATACTGGTGCGAATTGAAAAAATATTTTTGTGTTGAATAGACCGTTTATCGAAGAAGGCTTTAGGATATATAACATCACTCTGCTACTACTAGGAGCGAAAAAATAACGGAAAATGTGAAAAAAACGGAGAAAATTATTCATCTCTGAGGGTTTCCGTTGCGTGCACTTCGAAAATGGTTTAAGATACCAAAAAATATGTATGAAAGAATTATTCCTCTTGAAATTATCTAACAAAATGTTTGCAACAGTATATATTATATCTATTTTTTAGAACCGTTTTTATGATAATAATTATAAAACGCAGACGAAGTCGCGCGCACAGCTAGTTCTAGATATAAAGTGACTTCCTTCACACAACACCGATTCGCAGTAAGCTGCAAGAGTTATTGTTTATAGTTCAATGGAAATGAAATTTAAATACACTTTAGTTTACAGAAGCTTTCAGTTACACGTGTGGAAGCCCTTTTGTCTTTCCTAAACCTTTTTGTGCGGCACGTGTAGGCGGTTTCCTTGTAATATCTGAATGTGCGGCAAAAACAGATAGGTATTATTAGTAGGTTCTAAAATTGGTCCATTAGTCAGTATAAAAGAAATTAAATATTCTTACAGCTGACACTTTATTTACAACTAGCGGGTGCTCGCGGCTTCGCTCGCATTAAGAAGTAAAACTTGCATCCCCTATTTCACCCCTTTCAAAGTGGCATTTCCAAAAATCCTTTCTTAGCGGATGCCTACATCTTAAAATCTACCTTCATTTCAAATTTCAGCCCAATCCGTCCAGTGGTTTGGGCTGTGCGTTGATAGATCACTATATCAGTCAGTCAATCAGCCAGTCACCTTTGAGTTTTATATACATATATAGATAATAAAACATAAAAACAAAGGAAGTAAAACTAAACATACTACTTTGAACTACAACACAAAAAGGGCACTTAGAAAATCTTTAGAAAAGCTTAAAGATGGTCTAAGTGCTCCAGCCCACTGCCAGAGGCCAGCGTGCCCTGTATACTGGCCGCATTGCCACGCTGGATGGCAATAATTAAAATCTTGTAGCTTAATTTCTTCCTCCTCCTTGAATATTATCCCTCATGTCTGAGGATCGTGACCACCACCTCCCAGCACCTTCTCCTTGATGACATCTTTCCACTTCCTTCTGACCTCGGCAACATGCAATGCATTATAGACTGTAGAAAGTGGTGCGAATTTGGTCCGACCAACGTGTTGGGCTGCGGCCTCGGGATCGATTGCCTTCTACTTTTCCTGTGATCATCAGTTTTTCCAGGTTGTCGCCATCTTTCCGGGCAATATGACCAAAATATTCGAGGATCCGTTTCAGACATAAAGTGGATAGTCTGGTTTTGTTTTCATTTCTTACTGTGACCTAATAAGCATATGATAATGATATCAGGCGCCCTACAATATACTTATTAGGATTATTTTTATATCTCTCCTTTAACCTGGTATCTGAAGCCTGATTAGAGACATAACAGAAAAGTCGCGATAACACAAAGGGTAGTTAAAAATAAAACGCCCAAAGCCGTAAACCGGATTTTAATTAAAGATGCAACGCTAATCTCTCTTCACATCTCGACGGAACGTTTTATGGCGACAAAAATATACATGTAGCTCTAACTTCACGACAAAGAGATACGTTGATATTTCATTAAAATGTAATGGCATCTTATGCTGATATTATCTGAGAAGACATTGTCTTTACGTCACTATTATAGCAATGTGGATATAGGTAGAAAGTTGTTTGTATATGTGATAGAATGATATTTTGAACCACTTCTGGTATTACTTTTTCTTCTTATCGAATGAGAGTGGCCAACTCTGGAGTTGAGAGTTTTCAAACCGCCCTAAGGGCCTCTGACATGGCTTAAACACTGCTGAACTAGACAAACAGCCGGGACCTACAACCTACCTACCTGGTATTACTTACTATGAAGTACTATCTGGTTTTATAACAAAAACAATTATTGTATTATTTGTTTTTTGACTGATTTAACTCATACTCGAATTTAATCTAGAACCGATTAGAGAAATCCTAATATTATTAATTGATAACCAACTTAAAAAAAGGTAATAATAAATCTATAGGCAGACTTCCGTTAGTTTGTTCTCGCTAGGTCTAAAATTGGCTAAACTATTATACGGATACTAGAAAACTAATATTTACTAACTAATTAATAGCGATATTAAACAACCGCGCTTAGTATTAATTCTCTTTACCACAAAATTATAATTCTGCTTGCCGCTGCAACGAAAATGTGTAGACCGCATTTTGCGCACTGCAAATGAAAATCTTCCGCAAATTGGTTAACCATTAATTTGGAAACATTTTTGCGGGTAGCGTTTTAATTGTGTCCCCTTATCTTAATTTGGTTCTTTTAAATAGTAGTAAAATAATGTAGTATTATATTGAAAGAGGAGTAAAATTAGCCTTATACACTAACAAAAGTCAATAAAATTAGGCTAAGTTCATAACTTACGTATTTCTACCGGGCGCTACAAAAATTATCCGATTATATTTTATAGTTTGAAAAAATGAGATTTTATGACTATTTATATGCCAAATAGACGTGTGTTTGATCGCATTTTGCTTGATTTTTCACACGAAGAGAACTTAAATAGTAATATCTACCTACATAAACAAAAAAAAATTAATAAGTAAAAGGGAGTAAATGAATTGGTAGCTACACTGATATTATTAAAGTGTAAGGTACATAATTAGAGAGAGAGCTCATAGTACGTTCACCGGCCGCAGTCGAGTGAAGACGCTTCAAAGTGCTACAATAGGTAATGTACTTAACGCTCGTCATTACTAAAACGAGGCTAGGGGATGTGTGGAGTTGGTTGTGTGTTTTGATACGTACTCGTACGTACATACGTAATATAATGCAAACATGGATAAAAAAATAACATATTTTTTTATCTTTGTAAGGAAAACCTTAATCTTATTTGTTTTAATTTATAATTGATAGTTTTTTTTTCAAAACCACCAGTTTGACTGACCCACTTGATGCGACCTATGACATGTTATCGCGTAAAAAAAACGTCACAGGTGGATGTAATAGTAAACATTATAAATATAACCATTCGCTTATTTACTATATGATATTATTGAGTAAAGCCTGTAGTGTAGTGACTGTATGATATTATTGAGTAAGGACAAAATAATAATATCAAATGTCATCATTTTACATGTTACAAGTGAAATAATAAATTCAATTTACTTGATGAGCCCAATCCACTGTCTGTAGATCTTTTAATCGCAAAATCAGACCAAACAACACCTGCAAAATTTTACAAACCAAATCCACTTCAAAGTAGTTCCCAAATAGATTCAGTTTGTAGCATCTCCACTCGTCCGGAACATTGCCCTTGCAAGACAAAGTACATTTAGATAAATGGAGGAGAACCTTTGCCGGGCACTCTTCTCCCTAGGGGAAAACGACAGTCTTAATTCCCCCAAAGTAATAATTAAGAGTGAAGGCTCGCGGGGCAACTTCACGGGTAAAACTGGCGCTAAATTTTTAAACAAGCTCTAAGTACAAAGTCTGATACGTTCAGAGTTAATTATATTAATAAATAAAAACGTCTACAGCGCAGCTGGAGGCTTTAGGGCGCTTTTCATTACGGACTATGAACGCTAATTTTGCGCGGAATTTATTGAAGTAGATTAGCGATGTTAAGTTCTTGACAGGCTTGTTTTGCAAGGCAAATAAGTTACTTATTTCATCCTCATTCAGTATAGTAAACAATAAGCGAATATAGTCTTACCATTGGATTTGGTTACCTGGTAGAGTTCGCTCTTAGCGATAAGGTCGCTAGTTAAGACACTAGGCTTAAATTTTCATATTTTATGTTAAATTTCTGTATAGTGCTGGTGTATTTAAAAAAGTGTACATCTATCTATCTTTATATTGCCTTTTTTACAAACCAAAACCAAGCCATGCTAAGTTCATCATTTTATCTGTTTATTTTTTCTAAAAATCAACAAAACTTTATTTATATAAGTAAAGTAGTTAGATGGTCAAATTAAAACAGTTTCGTCTGTGTTTTGTTTAACTTACAAAATAAGTTACATTTATGTTTAAAATTATTGTGTTAACCTTCAAAATAAGCCGCGGCCTAGTAATTTAACGTAATATACCAATTTTAGTCGGCAACTAGCTCAAATTATGTTTGAAGTTTGAAGGACGTTAGGTTTCGCATTTTACGAAGAAAATAAGAACAGTAAATGATATTAATATGTTATCTGCTAAGCTCAATTTTAACAATCTTTTATACTTAATAAATATTCGAATGCGTATAAAAATGGCATTGGTTTTTAGTCAGATATTTATTAATAAAAAGTTAATTGCATAATATTTATTTGAGACTTTTTACAGATGAAATCAATGCTTTTAGCAATCCGTGATAATATCTAATCTCTGAGATTATGTTATTAAGTACCTGTTTAATAATTTTAATCATCTTTATAGATGAAAACTATCAAATCTAAATATATAAGACTCAATGGTGACTGACTGACTGATTGACTGACTGATATAGTGATCTATCAACGCACAGCCCAAACCACTGGACGGATCGAGCTGAAATTTGGCATTCAGGTAGATGTTATGACGTAGGCATCCGCTAAGAAAGGACTTTTGGAAAAGCCGCTTTTAAAGGGGTAAAATAGGGGATGCAAGTTTTACTTCTTAATGCGAGCGAAGCCGCGAGCATCCACTAGTTATGAATAAAAATATGTATAACAAACCATATATGCTGAGCAACTTTGTCTCAACAATACTTGTATGATTCTCTTACTGAAAATAAGTTACGAGTAATCGTAAAACAAATTGCCGCGTCGGCACTGTCAGTGTCCTTTTATAAGTAATTCATTACAGTCGTAAAAGTTTCCCCAAACAACTGTCCACATTAAAACTTGTCTACTTTACTGTTAAACTCTGTCGTTCATCGTAAAGTTTGATTGACAAGACCTAAAATATTTAAACCGAAACAAGCTTAGAATTTCAAAAGAATCTTTCTTCTTTCCGAACGTAACCTACAAATTGAAATACCGTAGGACCCAAATAGACAAACCTCGAGTAATAATCTTAAATATAATACGAAGAGCATAGCTTGTAGTGTTACTAATTAATCTAGAAGCATTGAGGCGTAGGTTTCACTACATTAATTCGTAGAAACAATCTTAACTTGCTTAGATTTGCCTAAACGTAGTAATTTTCGCTCAAATCTCGGGCTTCAGTTATTAATCACATTACCCAGTATCATTAGCCGAATTAACTGGCTAATTTCTTTGAATACTTTCTTTGCTGGTTCTTTGAAATTAAGTTAAAGATCGCGAGAGATAGGAGGGGTCTGTTATAAAATAAAACAGTAGACCATCTTGCTACAACGTTTTGTGTCTTAGAAAACTTTCAGTGAACTACTTCAGATATATTCTTTGGGTCTGATTAGTTATTAATGTATATAATAGGAAAATTTATTAACGTACAGAACCGATTAATTCATTCTGTTTTAGCATTGCTTACGTTAGTTATAAAATTAAATAATGATAGATAACTTTATGATACTGCAAATAACAAATATATTTTATTACAATATATTATAAAGGTCAGTGTTATTAAAAATATTGCATCTCTCTTACTGCTAGTCACAGTAAATAGAACGGCAAAAACGAGGATCAGTGCCCTTCGCGAGAGAAAACTCCGAGATTCTGATCATAATCGCATTGCTTTTTATTTGAATTAACCAGCTGAGTGATCCTAGTTTAATCTGAGATAAGAGTGCCTCGTAATAATACTAATAAACTGTAATATTAAAATTAATTTTATCTGGGATTATAGTTCTCAAAGAAATTTAATAACTAAGTGACTTGCACTTGAACTAAGTTAATCTATAGTGATTTTCCGAGAATGACTGGGTCAGTATCAAAAAGTCCTTTATTTTAACTATGTCGATAATAAGCTGTAGACTCAATACTGCTGTATATCATATAAGCCTTATTTTACGATCAGCATACACAATACCCAGTCATCATTGATTTGGGTAGTTCAATGCTTATATAAACCTTTGCACATTGCACAAAGCAAACACAAAGTGCCTAATCGTTATTAAATTAGTTACAATCGTACATACAACTACAAGCACACAATTTGAACAACACAATATTATATTCGCAATAGGTTTGTTCATACGACATATTTGCAATAGATTTATCAACATGCAAACAATAATTCTGGCAACATTACATTACCCGCGGGACACCTACAAATAAACCAACTCAAATCAATTCTCTAATTTGCGTAGATAATGCTCATAATAATTTTCTGTGAAACAATTGAAATAATAATTCACGGAACGGATTTAATCAAGCATTGAGTGGAGCTAAATGAACCATTTCCAGCGCGTGTATTAAATTTAAGTTTACTTTGAAACTGTGCAATTGAATTATTGAAAATGCAACGCAATTGAAATGAATAAGCTTGTTTATTTTTAACGCCCACCTGTCTCCCTTTTATTGATGTTTTTGATGATACAAAGCTGCGATTTGCGTCGAGGGTCGCTTGCCAAATAAAATTTTATTTAGTTTAATCATAGGTACTTGTGAAATTTTTGAACGAAATTGAAAAGTAAACTGGAGTTGCACAATTTTTGTACAAAATGACAATCAATTTAAATCTCATTACGCTAAAACAAATTTATAAGGATTGAAGTTGGAAATCACAAATTGGATTTGAGATTGTCGCATTTCGATTCTAAGCTTCATACGACGCAAATCTTGATTAGTCCAAATTCATTTTCACTCAAGCCGGGGTGTATTCCGCTCGATCGAGTGATATTATGACTTTTCGATCGAAAATCGAACCAATCACAAAACCTGCGAGTTAGTGATCCGAGTCAAATGAACATTGCGTGTATCGAAAGACTTCCAATAAGAGAGGGTACGGCAATAGAGCGGAACTAAATTAATGCGACCAACCAGTACAGGAACTCTCTATTTCGATTGATTTTCTGAGTAATTGGACGACGGCATTACGTTATTTTAGCCTTGAAAAATAAACATACATTATTATGCGCTATAATTATATTTGCACAGGATTGACGCAGATGGCACATACAGAGGGAGGCCTATACCCAGCAGCGGGATCCCAAGGGCTGAGGATGATGATGATACCTATATTACAAACCATAAAGAAGCGATGGTCACTCTTCATTATGTTTACATTTTTACAAATTTATCAATGACATATTTTACTATGGTGTTTTATATATCTACTTCCGGCACCATATCGCAGAGTTTATTTTACACATACTTTAATTTAACAGACCACGTTTACTTTTTCAACAAAAACAAACTTACATTGTTTATTTTGTTGTTAGTTAACGTACTGTACTCCAGAGTCCAATACTATCGAATAAGTATATTAATCTGCTACTAATGTTTTGTTCCCTAACATTCGGAGGCCAGTGTATTGATGGCAGTGCTTTGTCTCAGTCCATTGGTAGTTCCCTTTATGTAAGTTTAACGTGTTGTTTCTAAATACGACCTTTCAGAGGGTCTTGGACATTGTTGGGATCTAAATGTGGTTTCTAAAGGTCGAATAAATCAATGCTAATTAAATAGATTACTATACATACATCATTAACTATATTATATCTATATATATAAAAATGAATTGCTGTTCGTTAGTCTCACTAAAACTCGAGAACGGCTGAACGGATTTATCTCATCTGAGTCTTGATTATGTTCGTGGAGGTCTAGGGACGGTTTAAAAGTGAAAAAAAATTAAATTAATTTATACAAAAGTTTAGATCTTTTATTTATCGACTGAGGCAGTACGAAGTCTGCCGGGACAGCTAGTATACATTACATGTATGGAACTTATTAGTGATGTGGTTATAAACTATACATTGATTGAGATTTTACAAAGTGTTAATATATGCTACAATAATCAAAAGATGCAAAAGGAATATTTTATTAATAAATTGGTATTATGTTAAAATTTTATCTTTATACCTTAAACGTTCATTAAAAATAATGCGATTAGAAATATATACCTCTTTATTGACCATTCTTATTGCTTAGTTTTGACAGATTGTTTTCGGTATTTTAATACTCATACATACAGTAAGCATCTACCATCAGGAAAACTATTTTTTTTTTTTTTTTTTTTTTTTTTTAACTTGAACGGGTTTGCACTTGACCATAGTTTACCTGATAGCAAGTAAGGCTATGGCCTAAGATGGAGCGTGCTTACCAATTAATAATTAATTACTTTATTAATTACTTTTAATTACTCCAAAATTTCAATTAAAGGCGCCTATTTGTCAAATACTCGAAACAGTTTCATCAAGACGAAATTCAAATGACTGATACACTTGCTGGTTACTATACCAACCCCTGTTTGTGCATGTGTGCGTGTCTAATTCTTATTCTGTTGGACTTTATTAGCACAAGATACATACACCGTTATTGCTAGAGCAGTTAGATTGAAATTAGCTTGAATAGTGAGTAAGTAATGAAGTAGAGGTGTAGCCAAAATATGTCGCATTCTAGTGATCCCTCGCTGGCACGTGCGTCACGGTTTGTTGACAGTTTATAATGTTGTTACAGCGGTGGAAAAAACATCCGGCAGCCATTTTATTGCGAGCTGATTAACTGATGTGGAAACTATACAAAGTGTTTTTTTTGTTTTTTTCGCTACCCTGAAGATTACCACGCAAAATACAGTCTGAATTCTCATGTACTCATTTTTTGATTTGTTTAAAAGTGATGTTTATTACATAAATTGTATGTAAGTGTAGGTACTTTTTGACTGGTAAGAAATAATACCTCAAAATTTTAAGCGAGTACTCTAAATATCTTGAAATTGACTCAAAATAACAATATATAATTTGGTCCCACTATAAAATTGTTATAAATAAGTGCAAATACGTTATTGATCGTTCTATGTTCCTAATCTTGGTTAACTTAGCTCTGGCAAGCTATAAATATTTTTCAGTGAAACGTGATTTTGAAAAGCAATACTGTGCAAAGTTTTGCAAACAAAACTCTATTTAACTTGGGGCAGAAACACGAAACAGATGTCAACAGAGAATTTAAAGCTCGTATTAAAAAGATATTCCTTTCCTGCAAAGAGGACTAGGTCACCCAGCAAATGAAAAACAAATCCGAGTTTCAACTGCAGATTAAAATAAAACTGCTGTCTGTCGTAGCTTTATTCAAATTATTCCACTTCGCCTGGTTTAACCCCAAAGCGGCATACGTTTTCATAACGTTTCAAAAAGCTTTTTATCTGAGTGCAAAGCCGTCGATAATGATGCTCGTACTGCAAGCTGCCGCCACACTTTCATTAAGTTTTCTAGTCCACAAACGCCCTTAACCCTATAGTGTGAAGAGGATGCAAGATTAATTTAAGCCTCCAGAGAGCGAGACAAAAGAGCCGTACGTCCCCACACTTGATCCTATTTATCATGCGCGGGACTTATTAAAGCGACCAGCACGCGTGTTACTTTGCAGTGAAACTTTAAACTTCGCCGAGAAACTTGAAGTCGACTTCAAACATGTTCGATAAATTCTTGAGAATTTTCAGAAATTTTAATTCTATCGCGTTGAAAACTTAACCTGTTACACTTCAATCTTGCCAAATAAATGACGGTTATGAAATGAAAATTTATTGTAATCAAGAGATTAATTTGAACAAACATGCGAGTTAATTGAATAACAGCATCGCATCGATCAAACTTTTATCAAAATAGACAATAAATTAAGCAAACAAGGTGCCGGCGACTCAATGGAGTTCAGCGTTCAACAGATTGCTGTTTCTATTCATATGTAGATTGCAACAAAAAATCCAATAAACAAGACATAGGGCATTTCCCCTTCATCATTGAAAAGAATGTTAACAGCAGTGCGGCTTATCTAGGGGTCGCTTTACCAAAAGAGTTGGCTAACGAATGGAGCCCCACAGGCGGGTCTCGTTACGGCTGACACTTCAATTCGGCTTAGTTGCCAGTTTCAAATCTACATCTGCAATATCGGATTGACTAACTCTTTCAACTAGTGCAAATCGCACTAGTTGAAAAGAGTTAGTTTAGTTCTTTTGAAATACAGAAATATAGAGCCAAAAATGATGTTTTAAATTGTTTAGTTCCGAGTTCCAGGAAAATCAACGTAAATCCGTTAGCCAAAACAAAATAAATCTTCTATTTTCAAAATTTAATATTCTCAGCATACCGGACATGTATGATTTTTAGGAATTTCACTCAGGTAAGGGGAAAAAATAAAAGGAAAAACTAGCAAACGGCCAGAGCCAATAATGCGTCCCCAAATCTTTTCCGGGCGAAAGCTTCAATCCTCAAGTGCAGAGCATATTTTCACATTTCCACAATCGAGTATTGCAAAACCCACTACCGGGAGTAGAATGCTAGGTATCCGCTATAGACAATGAAAACATGACACCTAATTACCCATACTTACTATTGCTTTAGGTATAACTTGCACCTACCGTTGGTATTTGCAGATGATGTATATTTGTAACTGATTTCACTTTGTAACGATAAAATACATGTACATGAAAATAAATGCTCCAATACAGCTGCAACTCACCAGCGCTGATATTCTATTGCGGCTGACTGAGACGTCAGACGCCGCCAGTAATTGTCATACCATATACATTAACAAAAAGAGATTTTTCAGTTTTTGATCATAACGAAAGAGAAAGAGAGGAGGATGAGGAGTATACCGGCTGTGAGGTCACTGTTATCCGCATATTAGCCCACCGTTTTTCCGCTTCCATTCCGCTTAGCACAACTTCACAGAGGATTCATATTGGCGCACCGGATGCGTTTGTTTTGTTCAAATTTATTTTATCAAGTAAACGTTGGCCTTCCAGCCACTGGGCCGAGTCTAATGTGCAGTAATGCGGGATCCGAACACCCCACAGTTACTCTGTGTACACAGTACCTTAGATAAGAACTGGGTCTATACCTACATGGTATCGTAGCCATGGCTTGTCGTAGACGACTAGGAGTGTTTAAGAAGTCTCAACACTTCCAACTTACTTATAACTCTCAGAATCGTTAAAGCTAAATTTTGCCTCACTACTGGTACCCAATTGTAAAAGAAGACAAAAGAACACGTTTAGGAATCCAGACACGACAGAGAGCCGGAATATTTTTTTTTATTGTTTGTAATAGCGGGAACGGAAATGATAATTGATAATATTTTTTTTAGAATAAGGAAACGAAATAATTAATTTGTGAAAATTTTAGCTTTGTAGGAATTATGGTTTATGAGATACAATCCTGGTAACCGACACACAGACAGCGGAGGCTTAGTAATAGGGTCCCGTTTAACAAAAACTTTTTTTTATTAATATTTCAGGATATATCACACTGCAGCAATTATTCCCATACTAAGCTTACGCTTGTATGATGGGTACTAGGTAACGGATATAATACATATATACTTTTTCGTAAATACATACTTATTATACATAGACACGACCAGACTCAACACAAGTAATTACAAATTTTAATTATAGAACCCACACCTCTAGATTAGAAGGCAGAGACACTACCAACTAAGCTAACAGGGCCGCAGTCTAAACTAAAACAATATCATCGTGATATAAGCTTAGCAACTGTTAGTCCGTACCACCTAAAACATAGAATAAGTATTTGATGCCCAGTAATGAGGGAAGTTATTTGCCTAATTATAACGTTCGGAACGCTTAGTAAACATTTAATTCTGTATCGTCCTTATTTCGTTATGAACAGCTCTGTTGGCAAATTAGTATCCAGCTTGAAAACTGTTTGCATGCTGTTTAAATGTTAATTTTCAAGCATAGTAATATTTCCTAGAAACATTCAAGCTAGAAGTAAATGAGGCCAAGATAATAATTACTAGTGTTTTTGTGCAGGTGGTTAAATGATTATAAAATTTGGTGAAGTAAATATTTTCGCCTTATGAATTTACATGTTTATAAAAATAAATTAATATACTTAAATAATATCCAAATTGATTGACATTGATATACATTACAATATTGACAATCTTTTTTAAATAAAAAAACAGATAACAAAATTACTATGAATTAAAACAGATGCCAAACTTTTAAAAACTTATAGCTGGTAAAAAATCGTAAAGAAGGTGAAAATGAAATAGAATCCCTTCAGTTAAAAAATCTGTTTAAAATTATTTCATATGATTAAACTTGATGCATTTTAGTAAACAATGCAAAAACATCGAATGCAATTTCCGCGAGAAATCCCATCGCGGCGCGACTGTGCCGTGATTAATCGCATTTTCATTACCATCGCATCCAAAATGACATAGTTATGAATCACCAGTTCAATCAACTCGGTTTCAATAACAATTTTTCATCCTCGACACACTAATTAAGTGCTTTCATAAATATTCACAAAATCACGCATTCAAATGTAGACTTTATAATCTCGTGAGTAAGATCGAGATTGTAATGAGATTAGGGCGTAATAGCAGACTTGAAAGCGACATCCTTAGTAACAAGTGTAAAATATTTTCCCCAATCGTAGTACCTGGCGCCCCCTAGGGATATTTCAAGGGTGAATAAGCTCGCATAATGGCAAAGGGTACAATATTTTAAATTTCAATCGCTGCAAGCGGTCCAGATCGCGCCGGGGTGCCAAGAACAAAGATTTCACTCGCTGACTTTTGCTAAGTGTTAAAATAAGTTATTGTATCGGAAAAATTACAACGTATATGCCAGACGGTAATGGGTTTCCTTTTCATGTGTACTTTTATCGTTTGTTACAGCAGATTAGAATTTATTTACAGAAAACATTTTAATATAATGTAATGTAGATACACAGACATGTAGAAATAAACTTGTGTAAAATTCAAAGCTCAAAGCCAAGTTGAAATCACTGGTTGTTAAAATCACAGTCCTATTGTACTGTCACGCGCACAAAAGACTGTCAAATGAAAATCAGGAAAGAACGAACAATAGCCATTAATTATTCCATATCTAAATGGTTCCCAAAACGTTACTAATAAATATTAACATTGACAAACGGGTGGCAATCCATCGACGTTTCGTCTCATTTCAGTGCTCCCCTTCAGAAGCTCTCTTTTTTCGCACGAGATTAATTCTCAGAATCGTTATCAACGCCTCACGATTACGATAAATTTGTTACACTAGAGTTCACCTTTTCAGTGAAATTGCAAAATTTTATGCGGGGCGTGGATAAAGTACCTATAATCATTATTATAACTCATAAATTTGATTGAAATTCGGTCACATTTCGAGAGTTCTCTTATCGCGTGGCTGCAGTCGGCTTGAAAAATACCTCTCGCGTATTCTGCCTCGTCTCGGCTCTTCCGATCGATTTGCGTTTAGTGCTACAATAAAGGTGTTTAATGTTCACATTTGCATACCAAATTTCCAATGTTAAACGTTGAATAATTTTCGTAGCGAAAACATTTTTGCAGTTGCTGTTGCATGATATTGATTGATGATAGATTCTTGAACGTAGGGAAGGATTTTTCTTATTTGTTTTATATGACCTGTTGCTACCAAAATACTATCATAATATATAAGAATTATGGGTCTAAAAGTAGATTAAAATGTAGTTAATATATGTATAAACATTCAATAAAAATCTAGATTTAGAAATAACAAATGGATTAACCTAATAATATTCTATTGTACCTATTGCCAAAAGGGGTTTGATTACGCAAAGCTATTTAGACGAAGTTTCAAGGTTCCTACTATTTGTTGAGAGATAAATCCAACCCGTATTTATTAACGTCTCCCCTAGCAAATCAATTAACAAAGTTTCCTAATTCACTCTCGAAATGACGAGAGTATATCAAAGGAACACATTTATCACATAAATTTGGCCCAAAACTCGATGGGTCTTTCAATTTGGCGCCCTAAACGTGTGTAGTTAAATATGCCAAAAGCGGCGAAACCTGCCTAATTATCAAAGCTGTCTGTAGTACAAGTTATGAAGGGTGAATTTTTAATCCTATATTCATTTCTGTTGCACGTCAAAATTCATCAAACCGTGTTTGTATGCAAATGTCGTATTGATTTTTGGGTAGGCAATTGCGAAAATGTTTTGAGTTTTCGTTGAGAAATATTGGGACAAATCTTATTAAAGGAAACAAAGCGGTCTTGATTCTCCGTAGATCTCGTTAGAGTCTTAATGAATCTATTGAGGGTAGGTGGAGCGAGGCTGGACGAGAAAGAAAGGTGGAGGGTGGGGGGAGGTGCGCTAATAATTTGCGTTAGACCTGACACGGTGCACTCGGAGCCGTAGAGAAGGGACAGGCTCGCCTCAATATTTGTTTTACTTTATTAGAATTGACCCTTTAAATCTACGAGCAAGAGATAAATATTAAGAGTTACATGTTAATAGGCAGTCCTCTGTCCCAATTTTAGACATTTTTAGATTAGATACACGACATAATTATTATCATACCCTGGTTTATAATCTTCATGATGTTTAAAACATTAGCGAGTGTGACCAACTTACACATAAACTAAGTACGTTAGTAATATGTAATATAAATAAAAACGACTGGTTTATGGGAATGATTCAAAAGTATTCTTACAAACGCATAATTTAAGTGCGTACTAAACAATATACTAGGTAGGTAGTTGAAGTTTGCAATCCGTGATATTTTAATATATTACTAGTAAGTGCTCGCGGTGCTCGCTCGCACTAAGAAGTAAAACTTGCATAGCCATTAAAAGTGACATTTTCAAAAATCCTTTCTTAGTAGATGCCCACGTCATAACATCTACCATCATTCTTAATTTCAGCCCATTCCGTCCAGTGGTTTGGTCTGTGCGTTGATAGATCACTATATCAGTCAGTCAGTCACCTTTGAGTTTTATATGTATAGATTTACTTTAGTGTTGCATTTCCCAGCACTAATCTCAGTGCCCCGAGCGCGAACCATTGATCCGGAGAGAAGCCTAATGTCATTTACTCTGAACTTTGGTGCGACATCGCGCGCTGCAATTGTTCAAACATTAAATTAAAGCCAACACAACTGTTTATGTTTATTTTACGTTTATACAAGTTTCTTGCTAGTCGCTTTTAGTCGTGACTTTGGTACAAAAACTTAAACAATTTTTGTCAATTTAATTTTATGTAAGTTATTGTAAAATAAAGACCATTTCGTTTCATTACATGTCATGTTTTAGAACTTTTTGAAATCCTGATTTAAAGACTACACACAAAACTGTAATATGTATCATTTCTGGAAAGACTTCTTTGTCCAACACTATATAATTATATTCCCGATTAAATATCCTAATATTTCAGCAATGATTAGCCTATGTCCTTATTTAAGTCAATAAACTTTTATTTATTTTCAGCAAATGAGTCTCAACAATCAATTAAATTACTAAAAAGTTGGCCATAAAATTTGATCATAGTCAATAACCCTGTTAAACAATAAATTTAGACCAATCTCTGTTGCTTAAACAAGTTTAGAAGGAAGCTGAGATACAATTTGTTGTCGCTGTAGCATTTGTTACCAAGACTTTGGAATAGGAAATGATAACTTCAAAATAGCAACTGTTGCCAATATAATTTCAAGAAACATGAAAACTAAGTATTGAACGAAAGCCAAGCGAAGCAAATCAGTTTGTCTAAAATAATTATACTGATGTTTCATTCACTCCTTATTAATTACCACTAGACTTTGCTCATCATGATTAATTCATACAAAAAATATTAAACTTATACCATTACATTATATTTTTTGTAGTAGTATTTATTAACCTTTGACTTTCATCATCCAAATTTTCTTGCCTCTATTTATTCCAAGAAATGGTACTAGATTTGAATTCATATGTGAAAGTTACATTTCCCCAAATATTTACATGGAAAACTACGTGTAGATATAAAAACAAACTTCACAAAAAACATATGTATGTCTGAAAAGTTTTAAATATTTAACATGGAAGTCCAAAAAATTAATAAATAAACTAATAGTTTTTATCACTGTTTCGTCCCTTCAATATCGTGTTAGTAATAAGCAATTACAGCACTATGCAATATACAAAACAGGGGTTAAAACTTCGTCGCATATTTCATTAGGAACTACAATATTTTCTTATGAACACTCAGCGGCGTAAACTTATTAGAAAGGGAATTATATTTAGGTTGAGAGCGAGTGGCAGGGCCGAGGAGCTGGTAAATTGTGGAGGTGAATTAAAAAGGTTTAAACCTATTTTTTGTAAGCTACATTAAAAGAAAGTTAATTAATACGTAACGCAAAATTAGAACAAGCTATGTGCCTTGACGAAGATATCCAGTAGAAATTTTATAATATTTTTCGTTGACAGTTTGTTACAATATGTTTCAAAAACATTTTTTTTAATTCACTATATTAGACTCTTGTTTTTACCTGTACGTGTTCTTAACAAAGACAACTGCTAGCTAGAAGTGTCGATTGTTTACGTTAAATCTTAGTTAACTTTACAAAAAAAAACAAAATCATGTATAGTACTATTTTTTTTTTTTTCAAAAATCTCTACTAACATTTAACAATCCTCTTTCTTTTATTCATATCTTAGAATATATTTTACTATAAATATAGCATTACATTATAGTCTCTTCTTCGTATTACTTTCTCAGCGAGCGAGTGTAGGAGATGTCGCGCGGTGTCGACTCTACGTAAACTAATTACGTTTAGAGCGAAAGAGCACTCTTAGACACACAAATGTTTTTTTGACTACAAAACAAATATTGGCCGCTTCAAAACAATGAATAGTAATTTTTTTTTTAAGGTATGTAACTCTTTTGTTATTTTTTAGAATATTTAATAGAGTAATGTGATAGTTTAAATAGTTTTACTTACAGTGATCTCAAGAATTAAAATGCAGTTTATAGCCTACACTGAAAAATTGCAAATCCTCTTCCTTAAATTACTTTCTCCGAGGCAATGATATTTAGGCAGCGAGCGAGTGTCAGCGATGTCGCGCGGTGTCGGGTCTTCGTAAACTAATTGCGTTTAGAGCGATAGAGCACTCTCAGAGAAGCAAGCGATGCTAATGGACGATATTAATTAATACGGGCGTCTCGTCAAATTTCTACCCACCTCGTGTTGTACAGAGATACTTATTTCGTGGAAAGACCTGGGCGCCCCCGACGATGTATCTGCCCAAAAAACTCTACTAACGGATTAATTCTGCGGGGGAGTCACGACCCTCGGTCATGAGAAATTCGACTCAAGAGAGAAATTTATTGTAGAAATTTAATTATTTTACCCAAATAATAAGCCTGAATTGCGTTTATTATTTGGGAATACCATCATCTTTATCATTTTGGATTAGAATGTCACACCCGTGGAAGAGGTGTACACCACATCGTACCTACCTATGAGAACTACTGTCAGTTATAAAATTTTATAGTTATGATGAATGAAACTCAAGGAGATGAAAACGCTTTACTCATGAGACAAAAGTCAGCCAGCTTATCATGGAAAATCAAGTAGGTTTATATACCACGTAATTATTTTGTAACTATAAACCCGTAAATTTTATAGATTTAAAACAGCACATTATTATCAATTAACTCTGTGTAACATCTCAGCGAATCGAGGTTATTCAGTGAGATATATGTTACACAATGTTGTTTAGTTGATGAACACCTATTCATAATATACCACCGTGTTACTCTCTCATGGAGTAATTCTGTACATGACAACAGTCTTCCTTTAGGCGGTATTATGGGTGAGGCCTATGTTTTGCGGTGTGACGAGCTGATGGAATAATTATGAGTATGTTTTTTTTTTACTTTATAATCAAATAATAATATCGTAGTCATATTTAATTGTAAAATCGTAAAGTTACTCAACTCAATAACCTTGTAATTGAAAGACATTTTCAAAACTTCTGTTTTCAAAATTATTCATGCAACCAAAATGTTGTAACATTTTTTTTTTAAATTACCTTTATTTTATTCATTAAAATAAAAACAAAAGAAACAGCAATCAAAATCACTGACAACCATTATTTTGTTTTTCTCATTACTTCAAAGACATGAGGGTTTAATAAATCTAGACGGCTCATTTGTTTCTCAAACCTCCATAATTATACCGAAGGATTGCCTATAAACCCTATAAACGTCTAAACGTCAGAAGTTTCTCAACTGACAACGTTCGTGCTAAGTGCGGCGCCACATTGTCTTGATGGCGGTTAAAAAGAAATGTTTTTCCGTTAAGGAACTAAAGACCTAGAAATGTAAAGGAATTAAATTTTTACATGAGAACTTTTTACAGTTGTTGTAATTTTTGCGTGGGATTCGTTACAGGTTTTTAATGGAGCGTTTGTAGTTAGATATCTACTTAACTTGTTAATTTAACAAATTTTGTTTCTTTGTATAGTATTAATTTATTTCTAAAGGTTTTTTTTATATTGACCAATAATACCAGAAAACCTATATTCATAACTAGAAATGTTTTTTTAAAGATATGTTCTTTGAAAGTGCCTATAATCTTAATCCTGATACCAAATCATAATTATGCATAAAAAATGTGCAAGAGCGGTATCTCCAAAAATAAACAAACACCTTCCTCTCTACATAACTTCCATTTCAATGCCTCATTTCTACTTGGCAAGAGCAACAGCTGACGTTTCCACCGCCACTTTGATAATTGTTCCTTGTAATTATTTCAAATACTTAATTGCGTGTTCAACGCTGAATTCAACCAAATTACAGTTCTCAACTTGCAATTATGATAATATTTCGTTGCTTTTTTATTCGAAAATGTTTTTGTGGCGTACAATTTTGAAAGTGTCAATGTCTCTATTGAGTAAACGCCCCGTGTTTTTGAACTAGGGCAACTAACTGGTTAGAAGAGATAGCTTGGAAATTATGGAAGTTAATGAATTGGAACGTTATTCTATAAAAGGCTAAAAACGTAATAATAAAAATGTAAGGTTAAAATAATTCAAACGCGATTCTCAGATATTAAGAATAAACACAGTTTGAAAAACTTTGAACTTTATTTAAATTTGTATTAATAAAGTTCAAAGTTTTTCACACACCACATAATTTAATAGTTTTTTTTTCAATCTTATTCTCATATACATAAGTTCAAAAGCACTTCCATAACTTCGCCAATAATTCAACGGCACTTTGATTTAACGACGGATCACACGAAATACTGAAAAATCGGTCGAAAAGAGTTCGCACAAAGATGTCCTCAGATCAAAAGAGCGCTCGAGTCGGATCTGCACTTAGTGAAAATATTTGAATTCGGTCATCGGTGAAGTTTGCCGAGAGTCGAGAACTGCTTCGATCGATGCACCTGGGCTTAAAGAGTTCGCAGCACAGAGAAAAAATAAAGGACTCATATCTACCGTAAACAAACTATTTCCGTTAATTTTGCGAGTATATCGTAAGTGGGCAAATTCGAGGCCAGACATAGATATAAATATATACAAATTTTATCTCTCTTTTAAAAAAACTGTTGCAATCAAACAGCTACTGGAGTTGAAAAGTGCTGTCATTTTTACTCGTTAACAATTCCTGTCAATGTGAGAGGAAAAAAACATTTATCAACTAAGGTAAGTTAAAAGTGACTCACCACATCATACGGATAAATCAAGTGGTTGCTCAATATATTTACAGGTTTTTTAACCATAGACAATGCCAAAAAGAATTGTTTCTGTCATTACAACATAAGTGTCTGAAGCGTGCCTTTATTTTTTAGAAATTTTCAATCCCTTCTAAATATAATCGATTATTGAGTCGTCTATACCGGTTTTACTAGTTATCGTCGGTTCCCAGTGAATTTCGTCATAATTTCTCTGCAAAGTCGTACAAAGTTTGACGTTTGCAACACCAGCGCCATTATTGGAACCGAGTTCAACGCGAGTTCGTGGAATAGAAAACTTGGCTAAGTGAATAAGATAACAAAGTCGCGACTTGCAGGGATTTGTGTATGAGTTAGACATACGAGTTGGATTCGACTTCTTTGGCGTACTTCGGATACATTAGCGGAGTTTTCAACAATTTTAAGTATAATATTAAATACTTTGTGCTTAAATTCTTGGAGCATGTTATTTATATTTGAAAATAGCCAACCTGGTTTAAAAAAACGTTTTACAATAGCGCAACATAATCAAATCGTCCTATTCAGCTGTGACAAAATATTAATCAATTTATTTTCTTAATCTACCCAGGTACACGATTTCTTATTGGGAACACAGTTTATGGCTCAAATATGCCAGGAACAAAATTGCGTTCTAGTTTACACTAGGTCAAGGCATCAATATTCTAGCAAGCACTGTGATGGAAAAAGGAAATATTATGAAACTGATAGTTGTATGGAGTAATATTCGAGCAATTGTTATACAATTATCTTATAATACTAACCCTAAAATTTGTAATGGACTATTGCTTTGATGCTGCAAAATGAAAATACTATTTCTTATCGTATGTGGAACGGTTTTTTTCTACTAATAGAAAAACATGAAATCACAGTCAAATGGAATTAAAAGAAAATACAACACTCAGGCAAAAATAATAATAATCTTTTCACTCAGATTATACGTTTAGATGTTGCTACAATTATTTCAAACGTGACTAACTCAAGCCCCAGTTCCACTTTCAAGAATTTAATATCGTTTCAAATTGGCAAAATAATAAACCGGTGCGTCAGTTGCAGGAAATGCAATCACGCCAGTTATGGGAGGCGTAATTAAATGTTAAGCTCGTGCTATGACGTCACACCTCATAAACTCCTCAGTATTATAAAAAAATACTACATTTTCTACCCTTGACAGTCAGATATAAGGAGGTCAAGGAATGAGTGCTACCGTTTTTTGACATTTGACATTTCAAACCTTACAATCCAGTAGCAATCATAGAGGCAAATTGGTGAGGTTTGCTTAGTTTGAGAACATTTGAACCTCACGGTAAATTAGCGTCTCTAGCGATGATCTTACACGCGGTAGCCTTCATTGGCAGAAGATCGGGAAGGATCGCGCAAGCTCCACAGACAAGGGCCTTGACATTAAATTTGTGATGATGATGAGTCAGCCATTTGACACTCACACAAGCGATCGCTGTCCAGGGTTAAACTTTAACTGGAATTGAAATGTTGGCTAGCCGGCCATCTTTGAATTGCGATGTATTTATTTACCGGGGTAATATTTTTTGTGCAGTTTACAGACAGATATTCGACCACTAGTTCACCAGAAACGACAACAATACGAAGCTACATAGGGGAAAACCGTGAAGTATGTATGTACTACAATGAAATTGAGTCTCTAATGAGACTACCGAAACACACTATTTATAATGTGTGGCAGGCACAACATTTCACTGGTTGTTGCTAGCCAGGCGGGTACCAGAAAGTCATTGCAAGTGAATCTAGATACTTATTGGTTTGCATGAGACCTACTCGTATATGGAGATGAAACAATTTAGTAGTATATAATAAGTACTTGTAACACAGTCTCACGACAAACACAAAGCCAGAGGTTTAACGAAATTTATTATCACACGTTTTTATTTTTTAATTTATGTCAATAAACATTTTTTGTATTTCTATTTGTATTGAATAAATAGGTAGTGAGACGTCCCTAAGTTACATAGCCTATGATCTCGTGCGACGGCTTATGGAGTATTGTACACTTCGCGATCGCGTCAACTGTTATAAAATTGATTTAAAGACTTTATTGATGCTATGGAGAGAGTTTATTTATTATTGAAATTGAGGAATAAAATGTACATGCAATAACATCATAAACATCTACAAAATTTCCTATCACATGTAGTATCTTGGACATCTGACACAACACAATGTACCTACTCGCTTTTTTTTAATTTTAACTAATTTAATAGTTATAAATCACAAAACATATAAATTCTCTCATTGATTAAAAATGTGTTAATATTTTAAAACTATGAATAAGTTGTTTTATTGCACGCAAACATTATAAAATTAACTAGGTAACCCAATTATTTTTGTAGTTTACCCCAACTTTACTGGACTAGTTTCAAATTAAACGTCTAAAAGATTCGCTCGAAAAGCAGACATCCAGAACATCGCCTTTAAAGTAAAAACTTTGAAGCGATGGAATGAAATTATTTCACTTCTCTCGGAGCCCACTTGAGGTCTCTCAACCTGCCCTTTAGCCATTTCTTGTAAAAAAAACTAAAAACTACGGGAATTTATTTAAAAAATGACGACTCTCTCTAGAGCATCAAGCTTGCTTAAACTTTGAGGGACATCGGTTAAAAACTTTGTAATTTTCCGTCATAAAACACATGATTGTTCCTTTTTGCAGAGCTCTGTGCCGAATAGATTGAAGAGCAAGCTGGAAATTGTTTTTAAACATTTCCAACTATTTCGCCTAATAATTCTATTCGGGTACAGTGACAAGTACTTTTTTTAACAAAATGTTGGAAACTAATGGAGAAATTGTTTATCTGAACGTAAATGTTACGTATAGACTAGTAACGTTTTGCAACACTTTACTTGTATTTATCGTATCACAATAATTAATTAAAAAGAGTTTGACACACACAAACAAAAAGAAAGTACTTTCATAATTTTTAGACCTTAAATTTTAACTTAACTTTGTATTACTGCCAAATAATTCAGTTTATACTGTGGATCACTACTACATATTATGTTCTCGTTACCTAAAATTATTAGATAAAAATTACAAAATCAGAAATTCAAATAATTCTTAGAAAAGCATAATCAGACTGAGTGCCTAAATTCGCTTGAGTGATTTCTTTCGTTTTCAAACAATTTCTTCAGAGCCCACATCGAAATCTTGTCTGAAAAATCTACCCAGTGGAAACGTAGACTTCACAGGCATAAAGGTTCCAACGGAGCTTTGAAAAGCCAATAACAATATAAGTTTAACAAACTGCAGCATAAAGGTAGTTTAAAATCGATAGAGCTTTTCCACGCCATTGATTCGTATGTAGGAGTACCGTGGAAAACAGTTGATAATGTTACGCGCAATATATTATGTTAGCACTTGATATATTCTAAGCTTTTGTTGAAATAAGTTAACTGAGGTAGTTTTCAAAGTGAGGCTTACTACTTATTTAGTAAATGACATCGACGTGGAAATTTAAAAACAATTAAAAAAACATCTTGGAGTACGTAAGAGAAGAGAGTAAAACAATTAATTTGCATGTATGCACATTTTCTTTTTATTACGTTAATTATCTTCTTCTCTTGATGGTAAGCACCCTTGCCTCTAAGGCGTAGCACACATACCTATAAATGTATTCATTCAGGACTTGGAGACTCCTAGATTAATACTCAAATTAAACAGGGACTCTGGCCAAGTAAACAAAGTCATTGTCCAAGTATTCAAAATAAGTATACAAATAAAAAAGCTTTTATTGGGCTAAAACAATATTACCTACATCTAGGTACTTAGCTAACCAACCAACTTACACATCCTCCCGCTTAGTGCTACTCACCATTTTCCCAATGCAACTCCTTCTCTTCTTGATTTAATGTTAGTTAGTTCCCCTGACCATGTTGTTAAGCATGGCCAGTATAGCACAAGCGATTTTTCCTATCACGATTTAGTTTACCTTTCCTATAAAATTCGTCCTCCTAAACTTAAGCCCCAAATCATTCTGCAGCGCAACTTTGGTGGCATGGATCATCAAGCTTTAATTAATGATGCCCTTAAGACTGATTGGTCACCTGTCATAAATGCCGTTTCCGTTGATGATCAAGTTAGTATTTTTAATGACATCATCACGAAACTGTATGACATACATGCTCCTCTTCGTGCCATCAAGCTCAAGCAATTACCGGCTCCGTGGCTTACTGATGACATCAGAGCATTGATGCACAAGAAAGCTGTGGCCAAGACACGTTTTAAGGTAAAGCCCACTGAGTCCAACCATGAGAAGTATGTCAAGGTCAGGAATCGTTGCAATATGGTGTGTAGGGATGCTCTGCGCCGTCATATTCACTCATCTGTTGAAAATAAAGATCCAGCAAAAGTCTGGAAATTTCTTAACTCATTGGGAATCGGCAAAGCTAAACATACTACTGTCTCTCATAATTTAGATATTAATTCATTAAATACTCACTTTTCTTCTTCTTCTGCTATGTCAGATGAAGATAAATCTGATACAATTAATAAACTTTCAGCCATTCCTACTCCTTCAAATTTTTCGTCTTTTGTTTTCAAATCTTTCACTGCATGTGATATTGAAAAGAGCGTGCTTGCAATCTCATCTAGAGCGGTTGGTAGTGACTCTATTAGCCGGAACATGTTATTGCCCATCCTGGATATAATCCTTCCTGTCCTGTGCGTTATCCTTAACAATTCCATTTCCAGTGGGGATTTCCCTACAATCTGGAAAGATGCGCAAATTATTCCTCTACCTAAAAAATCCAACCCTAAATCCTACTCTGAATATCGTCCTATTTCTATCCTTCCATTCCTTTCTAAAGTCCTTGAGCGGCTTGTCCATCGTCAACTTAGTCTTTTCCTTAACCGACATGATTTGCTCAATCCTTACCAATCCGGTTTCCGTCCTGGGCATAGCACTGTGTCTGCGCTCTTAAAGATCACAGACGACATACGCGAGGGTATGGACGACGGTAAGCTTACTGTTCTAACACTGTTAGACTTCAGTAATGCATTCAATACCGTTGATTTGGATATCCTGCTTGCAATGCTGCGCTCTATCAATATATCTCCATCAGTGATAGAATGGTTTCATAGTTATCTGCTGGGGCGTCGGCAGCGGGTTCGCCTTGGAGATTCCTTTTCTTCTTGGTGCAACACAATTGCTGGTGTCCCGCAGGGCGGCGTGTTATCACCACTTCTTTTCGCTATCTTTATTAACTCCATTTCGCAACATCTTTCATGTCCCTACCACCTGTATGCTGATGATTTACAGATATACTCGCAGGCTCATATTAGTCATCTTGACTCGGCTATTAGGAACACTAATGATAACCTCTCCCGTATCTCTGAATGGAGTAAATCCTTTGGTTTAAAAGTGAATCCTTCAAAAACGCAGGTCATTATCATTGGAAGCCCTCATCTGATCTCAAGGATTGACTGGGAGGGTATTCCGCCAGTTATTTTTGAAGGCATCATCGTTCCATATAGTGATACAGTCAAGAACCTTGGTCTGATAATGGATCAGTCGCTCAGTTGGGATGCTCATGTGGATTCATTAAGCTCAAGAATTTTCTCGTCTGGTGGGTCACTAAGACGTCTTCGAAACTTCTTGCCAACTGCCACTAAAGTTGAGCTTGCGCAATCCCTTCTTCTTCCTATCCTGGACTATGCGGACGCCTGCTATCTCGATCTTCGGGAAGATCAGCTAGATAAGCTTGAGCGGTTACAAAATTACTGTATAAGGTTTATATTTGGTCTATGTAAGTACGATCATATATCTCAATTTCGTGTTAAGCTCAAGTGGCTGCCTATTCGACTTCGCCGGAATGCTCACATCCTCTCTCTCGTATATAACATTTTATTTAACCCTGCTACCCCGCGTTACTTAGTTTCTCGTTTTGCGTATGTCCATACTACACACTCTCTTTCTCTTCGATCTACAAATAAATTAACACTCGCACATCCAACATTCAAAAAGAAATCTTTTTATGGCTCATCATTTACTGTACAAGCTGTTACTTTATGGAATTCTCTGCCTATCAACATTCAAAAGGCTCAGACAATTGATTCCTTTAAAAAACAAGTAAAGGAATTTTATCTCGCTTCCCTTCAGTGAAAATTGCTGTTATTATTTCTACTACTATCACCTCTAAATATTTTGTTGTGTATTATATGTATTTGTATATAAACATTAATTTTATTATATTAAGTATGTGTATTGCGTATTTATATGTATATATATATATGTGTATATATATTAGTAAAATTTCTTTTTTCCTTTTTGTTGTACACCACATTCTTCTTTTTTTTCTTTTGCTTATTTCTCTCCAGCTGAAGGTTGCCTGGAAGAGATCGCTTTCAGCGATAAGGCCGCCGCTTGTGGCACTAGTTAAGGTGCAATTTGTTCTATGTACTGTTTTTTTAATATGTGTCAACAATAAAGAGTTAATCTATCTATCTATCTATCTACAATAAATATGTCTTAAAGATACAAGAAGTTTAATTATACGTACCTGTGTTGTGTTTGCACCTTGCAGTAGGTCTCATATAAACTTAAAGTACTGTTTTCATCACCTACCAAAGTTAACGTTGCCGTAAACCTCCAGTCCCACTCCAAAGGCCGAGACCCCCCGCAGGTACCTTTGTGCCTTAAATGCAGTCACAAAGAACCCTCAAGAACAACTGACACGATATTAGTACTGCATCTGTAATTATTGTTTTAATTACAGTGTTAAGGGTATCTGTCCTTAGCGTAGACTATATAGCTTTAAGAATTCTTATAAGATAATATTTTCAATAGACAATAGATCTTTAAAACAAGTACGCGTCATTTCAGATTTACATTTCATACGAGTAGGTATGTTTTTCAGATAACAGAAAAACATATGATTTAAGTTTTCTATTTTTATCACTAGTTTTTATGCGAAAGCAATGTCAAACAGCCAATATTTCACACAATTTTTACTTTTTCATTCAATCTAATTACCAATCATACACAACGGGTAATCTCATCTTGTGACAGATCAATCTGCGCACTCAACATATCTAATATTCGTATCATCATAAGTTGTCTATCAGATTTGATATCGTTGTTCCCAACACACGAGATAGCAATACTAGAAGGTTTAACGAAAGGGATTATTTGAACAAGTATTGAGAGTGGGGGAGCTTAACACTGTTATGCTTGAGTTTCGATTTAGGGACTTGAGCGGCCTGATTTAGAATGTAACTGGTCCAGAATATGTACTTCTCAGCATATAATAATAAGTGGGGTTAAATTAAAAAAAAACGAGTTACGAACTCTAGTTTTCAAATTGTATGTTGACATGACTAAACAATTATTAAAATTAAAAAAAAAACAATTTTATCACTAAATATTACGCATGTTCCTTAATCTATGAGTACCTACCAACATCATATAGATTTTTTTGGTTACCATTTAAAGAACGGACCGTGTGAAAATAATTGTTTTTATCTAAAAGTTTTCCTTAAGTTAAAAAAGTAAATATTAATAAAATGTACACAGTCTAGTCTCGCAATGTGTGAATTTAATAGTCAAGAAATGAATAAAATTAAAATAACACCTGATAACATTACAATGCATTTCATTCCATAAATTGATAAAATAAATGTGTATTTGCACTAAATCAGCTTCGAATACTTGTTGTTTGTATTATTATATGTAATTGCATTTAAAATACCAGCTGTAAGTCGGTAATCGATCGAAATAACAGGTCCATTCTAACTGCAGCGGTAAAACGCTGTCGTTTTCGCCGTCCATAAGTTATAAGCAATTTGATTTAAACCTTTCACGTAGTTTTACGTATAAACAAGAGTGGAGCAGTTATTTTAAGAAAGATAAATGTTTATGTAGTACCTTGTATTTTAAAAATAAAATATGGGGATTAATTATTACAGTGGTCTTACCTAATCAGACCGATTCTTGTATTTGGAGTTGTCATCTGAAACAAAGGACATTATTAATTTCATGGTATTTATCATTTTAACGTTAAAAATATATAGAAATCAATACAATATTATGCTAATTATTACAAGTATATTACATTACATATCTATCATTACAACTATCAACTATATAAACCAGACTACTTATCTCCTGGATTCAATCTGTGCAGGACTGGGTTGATTGGCGTACAAGAAGAGAGGCCTATGCTCAGCAGTGGGCGATAACGAGATGATAATGATGACGATGAAGACCCATCTTACAATGTACTCCTATGAACTTAATCGTAGGAACTAATATGGTAACACATTGTGACTATCTTGTCTAATGGTTTAAATATTGTTTTACCCCAGCATAAACAAAATAACGCAAATTAAGCAATTTCAGACAATATCATTCCCACCAAAATTCCACTCCAGTATCGCGGCACATTAAAATAATTAGTTCCAAACAGTCTCTAACCCTATCCACGACACCAACTTATATTTTGACAAATGGAAGTATAAATGGCACGTCAAACGTAACCATTTTCGTGTCAGATAGCTATCAGAAAATTTCCCAGTTTTTGTGGCGACGAGCCGACGGAAGCGACCTCTGTCGTGACTTTATGGAATGAGCTCATTACCTGGACAAGTTAACTTTGAAAGTTATGTGACACCTTTTGTCTTTTCATTGTTAAATAAGTTAATGTCAACACTAGTTAGCTTTAATATTAAGATGTCACTTTTTGATAATTGTTTTTCTTACAAAATAAACTAGTAGACAAAATTGTAGCAAAGTAGCCTCAAAGGTATCAACATCAGATCATTGTCACATATCTACTACAGAAAAGAAAAACTCGTAATTTTGCAACCTGTAATTGATTTGAATCAACTCAAAAACAACGAATTTAAAAAAAACATTTCCAGCGCCTACAAAGCAGTTGAAACTACAATCAATATTAAAGTAATCCAATACCTGACGTTTAATTTGTAAACCGATAAGATTGGCCGTGTTGTTTACTGTAAATGAAACTTATTGTTAACAGGCTGACCTACAATGTAGGATTGTTCAACGAAATATTTACTTTGTTACTTGAACGTATAGAGTGAACTTTTATGTTTATTGCTAAAGGTTTTATCAAGTTTCGGTGGAGTGTTTCTTGTTCTATTGTTGTGTTATTATTGACTGAGTTGGTACAAAAATACTGTTAAAGTTATAAAGAGGATTTGAAAATGTTAGTAAGTAATTTTTTGTTTTGGTATTGTTATGAAAAAAAAAGATTAATAAAGAAACATACTTAAGATCAATACTTTGTTTCCTGTACAGCATCTAGGTACCAGCTGTCCCGGTCTTTAATTTGTTATTACAACGTTTTTAACTTATATTCACGATTTCGTAGTTATTTAATGTCGCTGCGTAGAGCTTTCGTAGCATTGGTAGACAACACGTAGCATCTTCATTGAGTTGTCAGTTTGATTGTATTTCCATGGAAATGTTAAAAGATCATATCCAAAATCATTAGTTTTTATTACACTAGGAAAAATAACTCAAAAACTTATAACTTAACCCAGCCATATTCAATAAAAAATCCATAAAAATAATCACGGAAAATATCCCGCAGTCTGTTTGGCTAACCGCCAAAATAAACAACTTGAGTGCCGTTTACGTTGCTCGCTTATCGTTTGCATTAAATTAACACAAAATAACCGTTACACTATTACAATTTTGACCAGATATTAATACGGCTTTAAATCACGCTAGTGAGTGTTCCTGCAATTAATAGCGTCACGTTATCAGCCTACGCAGTATACTGTGAAATGTTTGTAAGCATGTACCACATAAATAACGTACACTAAGCTGATTAGCATAAAACGGCCGACATCCACCGAATTACCCTGAAATCTGTTAACAAATGGTGGCTTTGCATAATTGAATGAGTCCAACGCAAACCCCAACATATGGAGTGCGAAAAAAATATTCTGGCCATTTTTTTTCGGTTTGAGGTAGGACTGTGTGATGTATAGTGTCAGTGCTTTGTTCTGAATATTGATTACAAAATTTGCAGCTTGTATCATCACTACACTATTTTATACACAACACTATATTCTTAGAGGTTAAAGGGATTTAATAGAGATCCCAGAGAGATCACATAACAAATTTCAATGAGCTTTTTTAAATGTAACGTTTTCTTAGTGTAATCTAAATTGCATTAAATATTTATCCGATGCTGCTATAATGTACTAATTTTGAAGAAGAGTTTTACTGTAATAAACAAAGAACGTAACTGTGTTAATGTACAGTACTGTCAATAACGAAATTGTAAATCTTACTGCTAGGTTTTAATAGATAATTTAAAATATTAGTAAGTAAAGGTTTTGAAGTTCCTCCTAGGTAAACTCGTAGATTTATACATTATAATAAAGCTGAATAGGGTCGAAAATCTGAGCATATGTCACTATATAATGATACATTAAATCGATAATTTAACACGTTCCAGCTGTTTATATAGGTATAATGTTTGTCTGTTTAATTAACCGCTCATCACGCCAAAAAGTCGGAACGGATCGTCATGATTTTTGGTGTGTAGATAGTATGAGGTCTTAGAATAGGCCACATTTTATCTTGAAACTAGCTGGTTCCCGCGACTTCGTCCGCGTGGAATAGTTATTACCATAAAAACGGGTCTATTGAGTTAACCTTAAAAGATACACATATACTGTTGCAGACATTTTGTTAGATCATTTCAAGAGAAATAATTCTTTAGTACATATTTTTTTTGATATCTTGAACCGTTTTCGCAGCGCACGCACGGAAGCCCTCAAAGATGAATATATTTTCCCGTTTTTTCCACATTTTCCATTGTTTCTTCGCTTCTATTAGTTGCGGCGTGATGTTATATAGCCTTAAGACTTCCTCGATAAATGATCTACTAAACACAAAAAGATTTTTTCAATTCGCACCAGTAGTTCCCGAGATTAGCGCGTTCAAACAAACAAACAAACTCTTCAGCTTTATAATATTAGTATAGATAATGCAAGCAAAACTACGGACGTCTACTAGTTTTATAATAATAGTAGACAGTTTCATACATATTAAAGAGTAGTGAGCCGAATCTGCCTAACGTTATTTTCAAAATTTCTATTTGTGTTTGCGTCCGTCAAATGCTACATTTGATTGCATCCGGTGTTTGTGTAACGCTAAGTAAATTTACGGTGTATTTTTTTATATACAAGGTTTTTTTTTACAGAAAAAAGGGGGGATGAAACATTATATGTTACAATTTGTTTGTAGAAGTCAAACAAACTCGTTACTAGAAGAATCAATTTTATTTATAAGCGTTGAATAATAGGTATTACAAATAATTGTTATCTTTTAAAATAATCATAGAAAAAAGCAATGATTCTTAGCAAGTAATGATTTTTATTTATTTATTTTTATTTTAGATTCACTACTTTTGTTCTAGAATTAAAAAGTTAAACAAAGAATACCTAAGCTAGTTTTAGTACCAAATAGAATCATAATTTGATAAATCCACGTAAAAAACTATGTGTTGTTAAAAGTACGTTGCATTATTGGTGTTAATGTGGCTTGTGTGTGATTTTGTTTAGTTTGAGATGAAGGTAGTCAGCTCCACAATACATTGTTACGAGGGGGTGTGACCGGATAGGATTACCCAAAAAAGCTTCTATTTAATTCCTAACCGGTCACAGTGTTACAAAGGGTGTGTGACCGGATAGGAAATACCTAACTTTTTTCGCTTATCATTAGACATTCACGTTTCACGCAAACCATTTCCAATCGCACGCGTGTCCATAAACGAAGTGATTACAGTCCAACACGTCTATAGTATGTCTATTCAAAGGTACCTTGAATGGGAGGAATTGGTAGCAGAAAGGGAAACAACGGTCGCGATCTAATTGCGGAGCACCGCACGGACAGACCTACGTCGGCACGCAAGGTATAGGGATGGACCTAGCTCAAGCCACAAATGATTAAGAGAAAAAGAATAGTTAAACTCGGTTCATAAATAAAGGAGTAATCGCGTAACGTACCCACAAAAAACAACTTTCAAAAAAAAAACCTCCGTTTTTGACGTCGGTTAAAAATATAGAAATTCTGCTATCTATATGTAGCTATACACATGCTACTAAGTTGGTTAAAATGATAGAAAAAAAATATAAATTCTACTATTTATATATAGCTGTATAGATATATGCTACTAGATACCTACCCACCGTTAATGACAATGCTAGTTAGTTTTGTGCTAAGCTCTTTTTGTGCAGCAACTATCACAATAAAAAAATATTGATTGACATGAATATTAATAGTTATATTATGAATAATAAATTAACGCCAGTAGATGCAGGAGATACAATGTTTGTACCTAGAAAGAAACCTAACAAAGGTCCCCTACAACATAGAGGGATTAATATGTGTGGAGGAGTAAAAAATTTTTTTCTACCTTTCAGGTGCAGGTGGTAGTGTCGAGTATTAAATCTGTGAATTGCCTAAAATTTGCATATTTTTTTATTAACTGCATCAGTAATTCTTTAATCATCTTTAGTGGGATTAAAAAACAATTGAATAGAAAAAAAACAAACATAATTGGGCTTTCCCATCCCTATCATAGTGGATGCACCGCAATGCCGCAGATGCCTCGAACAGAATGCAGTGGCATCGGCAGCCAGCTTGTTGATGCATCTTGTTCATAAACGCACATAGCACGAGACTGTGTATTTGTGAATTGGAGAGGTTTAGAGATTTGGGCAAGTGGAGTAATTAATGAAGGCGTGTTGATAGATTGAAATCATCATGAAGTTGATGATTTTTCGCCAATATTTTTGTCCACTGATAAAGTTACACTACTAAAGCTATTTCTATTTTAATCGGGTTTTGAGATGTGTTGTCATTATTTGTTCAATGTTGAGATTGGTTATCCTACCAAACTATTTCAATATTTTTCACTAATTATCAAATAAAATGATCATGAAAAAAATGCTAGTTTAGCTAAAATATATTTAACAAAGAAAAATAAGATTTAAAATATTTGATTCAAGACTAGGCACCAAGCAAAGTACTGAACGACCATAAATAGCATAACGTTACGTGACAAGGAAGCGCAGTAATAATAATACCTAACAATAAAAGTTGTCAAGACAGGAATAAATCCTGAGTCTACTCCAAAACAAAGCTAGTAAACTGCGAAATTTCAAAAGCAATTATGCCGACGGCATGACGTCCCAAAGTCATTTAAAGTAGCCAGACCAATTGAATTGCAAATTCAAGAAATAAAACTATGTTTGGCGTTTCGCTGTTTTCCCTCATTTTCCTGGAAAGTTTCAGGACTTGCATGTAATTGCTTAATTCTACTGCGATAAAGTTCAGAACAACAACCGGCCTACGGTACTTCTAGTTTAGGAACTGAAAAATACTGTTATCGAAAACTCAAGCTTTATTAATACCGAGTTTGATTTGTGCTTCTCTTGTATTATTTAAAGTCTGGGTGAAGATAGTTTCCGACTAAAGCTGCAGAAAGCTAAATAAAGAAAACAAAAATGATGTCCAAACTAAGTGGAACTGTGTTTCTTACTAGGCTACGATAACTTTCAATGAGTATAAGAGCTATACGTCAAAGCTTTCTTAAATTAAACTTATTTTGTTATAATAAAGTGATAAAAAAGCAGTCATTGCGCCTGATGGTAAGCAGTCACAGTTGCATACAGATATTAGCAACGCCAGGGGTATGCAGCGCTTTTCCAGCTCAGAGTGCGGTTTGAGAATACCTGTTTTAAATCTAAATTAATTTAGTTTGTATTAATTTTATCATTTTTATTTCTATTAACCTGTGTATACTGTCCCACTCCTGACCAAAGGTCTCCCCAACTCTCTCCATGCGTCTCGGTCGAAGGCTTCTCACGCCAGGCACCCTAAAACTGGTACTAATTTTATCATATCAAACAAAAATAGTTACGGGGGGTCAATTTACAAAGGAAAACTCTAATAGCAAACTCTCTACCCTTTTGATGTATCTTTTATAGGTAATCCTAGTTTGTATTGTTTTGTATGGCTTAGGTTTGTATGGTTTAATCCTAGGTTCTGTAGGTCGTATGTTTGTAAATTGTTAGTTAGAATAACCTTCCTAGAACTAAGGTCGTATAACATTGGAAAGCTGTATTTGTGTAATTATTTAGTTCCATAATACCCAGGGCAGGTTTGAATCGTGCTCACTTACGTAGAAGTAAAGGCAGTATAAATTGACAAATCCATGTTTTGTTCATGTGTAGGTATATCAACAAAAATAAATGGCTTACGTTCAACTATATAGTCTGCTAAGGTTGAAAACAATACCAAGATGTTAAACATTTACCTTTTTTTGTATTTTTTTAGTAATTTTATCACTAAATGCATCCAAGAAAAATAACAATCGTTGTAGATGCAAACCCCAGTGATTTTAATTTTGCCACACAATATAAACATTTATTTAATCAGCCCATAGCTATTGCATACATCAGGCAATTGTGTTCAAGTCAAATATGTATGTTTTAGTAAAAAAAAACATTGTCCATACTGCAGCTAAAGCCTTGCATATAATCCACGTGGCAGCTTCCTATACATATTATATAGTAGGTATATGAATGTAAAGGCTTGCTAGGTATTTAATTTTCAAATGAGTTAGTCCACCTAATAATGCGGTTACGCCTGTATTTTTCCGATTGCTATCGCTTATCGTGTGTGTGTGGAATCACCAGAATGAGGGTACTTTTATACGCCAATGGAATTACACTGCAATGCTCTAACTACTTATTAGAGTGAGTAAAAATTCTAGTAACTGAATATTACTACTGAAATATCTTTTGTTTGCCTCTATACATACATAATATACGATGGCTATGGGTAGGTATTGTGTTTATTACACGATGCACATTGCACAATTAAATATTCAACTTGATTTGAGCTCTAAGGGTTGAAGCCACTTGTTTATAGAATATCTACAGAGCCAATAATAAAATATTTACCAGAAAATAGAAGGAAGAACATGAATTTAAGCACTAGGAATATTATATAACCATAATTATAATTATTGTTTAGCCATATAAGTTGAAACGGACACTGGAGCATACTACACCACACCGTTTAGGTACCTAATATAGTAATAAAACTACATACGATTAGTATAAAAATTGAGGACTGAAACTTTGAAATACGTATTCAATTAATTACAATATTATACAAACGATTTTCATTGCTATTATTATTATTAGCGCCATCTGTCGAAATACGCTAAAACCTCGATACGGTAACCATAGGCGCGCCAGAATGTACGCAGTTTCAAAGCGCCATCTGTGTAAACTCTGTAGAACTTGTTAGTATGAAACGTAGCTGTCAAAAGATGGCGCTGTTTTGCAATATTTTTTAAAATGCGCTTTTCCTCGCGTTATTGATTACGTCTTCCGTGTTTGCTTTCGTATTTATGGCAAATGATAAATCCGAAGAAGTTGAATCACAAATTTCCAAAAGTATACAATTAATATGCATGTAAACATGTCTAAGTACTTATTTCATATATGAAACTTGAAAAATAAGGTTCTAATAATAAGCACTAAGTGAAAAAAAAAATAATCCAATAAAGCAAGAATAATTCTTCTTGTTAGTGATGTAGGTACTTATCTCTGTTTTTGTATCTGTTGACAGTAATATTGTAAAGAGAAATTTAATAGAAAGTAGTTAGTAGTTGCCTTAGGCTTAGCAAATTTTAAGAAATGTGTAAAAGTAGGTACGTTATAATCATAAAAAATACATACTTACCTATATAATTAATAGAATAAGTACACAAGAGAGGGTGAAATATAAAATCCTTGTACTGTAATCCTTGTATTTAATTGACCTTTTCTTCTCTTTATATTAATTACAGCATAGCTTATATAGGTAGGTAAGTATTGCTAAATGCATAATATAAAATTAAATCGTAATCACATCGAAATTAGAGTTCATCTTTTTTTATAATGAAAAATAAAATGACGATGGTAAAAAAATCAGCACCATCCACTCAACGTTTTGGAGACATTTTTAATCTGTAAGCGGAAATAGCAAGAATGGAAAATGTATTGCTGACCCACATTTGATTTCAGTGCGAACAAAATATTAGAAATCAGAAAATAGTAAAGTGGGTCACGAATGTCATCGTCTTTAGTGATATATTAAATTTTTGTTTGCTAGACTGTGACTTCCAGTACTAGAATATTAGAAATATTTTTGTTTTAATAAATGTTGTATGTTTTGTATTAAGTACATAAATAGATAAATTAAATTTGTACCCTTCCGATTATAATTTATTTATGAAAGATTAACCAAAATGTTTTTTTGTAAAACAAAGCTATGTTTTATTATTTATATTTATTTACCAAGAAAATAGTTATAGTCATGAAAGGTATGAAAGTTATAAGGTAAAGGTATAATACAATCATCAAGCAAGTGCTACGACACCCTACGAAGTTTGCTACGCTATGCTACGCCTAGAGATGCTACGAATTTCACGTCATAAATAAATAAAATTAGAAAACAATAATAGTTAATAAGATCGGTAATAATATAATACGTACATATGTATGTCGTAATAAAAAAATTATCTCTTTATGTACTGGAATAAAAATACAGCTACATTGTTTTATGTTTTTCTTGTTTAAATAAATAGGCAACCTAAACTTGCCTCTGTAATAAAGGAAATATTTACCCATTAAATAAAAATATGAAATAAGTACTAAAATCTATTCCATAATGAATTAAACCTTACTTTTCCTAGTAAATTGGCCACCGCCACTTGTATTAAGATGCGATGAACCATCTAATCCCTAAGAGTGGGGCGTGCTGCCAATGTAGACAGTTTAACCCAAGGACGTTTAACTGACTTTACTTTTATTAAAAAAAACATACTATGCAAGTTTATTTTAAACTTAAAAAATGATATTGGTAAAAAATATACAAAGGGAACTTTTAAACTTAAAAACATATAGATTTTTCGTACCAAAAGGTAATAAGCAAATTTAAGATAAGCAGTTTTTTTTTAAATTTTGCAATCACTCCCTTTATATTTGTACGTGCTGTAAGATTTAGAAAACATGGTCCTATTTTTTTTTAAAAAGACTGATTAGGGTTGACCGTAACTAACGTACCACCTTTTAAGGCTGGGTTTTGTAAGTTTATTCTACGACTATTGGAGATTCAATTGATCCAATTCTCTCATGTCTATGACAAGAGCCTAACAGAACTATGGAGCGTTCAACATATTGTGTAAGATGGATTTACATCAAACGAACAATGAGCTAGAGCTAGAACAAGAGCAGTCTACATTCCTTCTTCATTGTATACATTCTTTAGAAAACAAGGACACTTAGTACAGACCACTTAAGAGCGCGAGCACGTCCGGACGAGCAAGTAACCGCTCGCGCGCCGTTTACATCGAGCGAGCGAGCATTCTTAGAGCTATATACTCGTAGAATCTTTGCGAACGCACTAAGAACAACAATGGAATGATGTACGCCTGTTTACACTAAAATAATTTGACGTGGTAAGTATAGAAAGAGCGAATGCTCGTTTGATGCAAATCCACTCTAACATTGGTATCAGTTCTGAAATTGCTTAGCATATGTGTTACGAAATTGTCCCACTTAGGAGAACTCTATAAAAATTATGTCGTTGTGAGGTAACGAAGACAAATTAAGCTCACCTACTCTGGAACACCTGGATTAGTTCCGAGACATTAGTACAGATTATTAATATGTGCAGTTAATTACTGCTGGATAATAATATACTACGCGGTGATGAGCTGCAAAATGTAGTTTATTTTTAATAAAAGGCTTGGTTTTATTTATTTATAAAACAAACATACATAGTTAGTTAGTTAATAGGAAAATATACGTTGAGAACTATTCTAGCAAACCTTAAGCTATATAAAGCTGACTTTACAAACATCGCATAAGATTCATGGCATATCTATTATCTTATTAATTTTCATCTACAAAACGAATAAGTCTTATTTTTTAGTATTTGCATTATGTTTCTATATACTGGCTACCATTTACATAACATAATATGTCATACATTTAAGTTAAGTGTTCATATCTCTATTTTTAAAAGTCTAGGCTAGTAATACATCAAGCCCCATGCAATAGGCCATGCAAGGATGCATAGTTCATGCAGCGACAGGATGCGGGCAGACATTTGACGTGAGTTATGTGGCCCGACTCACGACTGACGGCCGGTATTGAGAGCAAGGGATTTCCGACGTAGACGTATTGGCAGTAGGTCGACAATAATGGTTATAATTGCTTGAATTAGGATCTTGATGGTTTATGAGTGAAGAACTGACGGCTTAGTATTGTATGCAAGGGATTTTGGACGTTGACTTATTGGCAGTAGATCAGCAATAATGGTTATAATTGCTCGAATTAGGTAAGGTGGAATAAGATAATGGTGATATTGGTAATGCTTTGTGACAAGTAGGCCTAACTGCGATTACATCAAGATTCTTTGAAGATTTAGCCGGAATAGATTGATCTTGGTTTGGTATATATAGTATAAAGTCGCAAAAGCAACAACGGTTTATTGCAACTTCTTTTCCCTGCGCAGGTGCAGTCACGGGTGGCCACTAGTAGATCATTAAGGCTTTTGTAATCTTAGATAAAAATAAATAAAATAGCTTGATTATTACACACACATTTATTATATGGCTTTTATCTCCCGCACACATGTCAAAATATTTCATATCAAAACGTAATTACCGTGTGATAATAAATCGCTCGACTAGTTGCGATACCCAAATTATTTTCCCGTTACTTTGATTAATAATTGAACAGTCAGCCTAATTTGTTCGGTGACAAATATTAATTGAAATATATGACGGTGGCTGGTGGCAGATTTAATTAAGGAGCTAAGTGTACTACGGCGCCGTACATAGTGATGGATGCCCTTCGGAAACGGCTTGGAAATTGGCAGATATTTGTCCGACTGAATAGGACTAGTTTATTTTAATAGTGCTGAAGGGGGCTGTGGAACATTTGTTTTAGCGCTGATTAAGTTCACGAAATTCGTTTCAGAATAGATACTTGTTTATAGTTTTTTTAACGTAAAACAATATCTCATATAATCTCTTTATATTTTCAATTAATGAGATGTTGTACAGTATGGTTTAAAAAGCATTAAAACTTCAGTTATCGTTTTCTAACCTTAAATTAAACACCTCATGGTAAGTATACAAATATTTAGCTAGTTTCTAGAAAACAATCCACTTAGATTATGCCTGTTAGTTACTTAAACTTAACAACCTTAAAATAATACATAATTTTGACTTACAAATCATCACAATATCTTTTCTAGTTCTTTGGTCTTACTAGACAAAATTTTGTTTAAAAATACGTGCAGGTTAAGTTAGTTATGTATAAGTCATATAGCAATACTGAAACAATTACTGCTTTTCAGACAATGAGGTTTATTTCTAAGGATTGGTCAAGTTTCTTTGTAACTAAAGAAGTTAGTTTCACTTAAGCATTAGCTACTAGTATTAGAACGCTTTCAAACTAAGCAAGTATTAATTACTTCGAATTGCAATCACGTTGCATTGACACGAGCATTGCATGGTTGCATAAGATTCTTTTAATAAAGGCACGAATTTCTGTTACATATTATTTTCAGGATTTCGTAATATCATTGATTGCATTCCAAGCTTCAAATGGCAATAATACATCGTGTTATCTATCTTTATTATATTCAACCATCCATTCAACTGTCAATCTCTATGCAATCTCTATTAACATTTTAACAAAATTTCATTACAAATACTCTATATACCTCTTTGTCTCCCTATCTCCTGCACCGTGTGATAAATCTAGATCTCATTAACACGCTAACTCAAAACAATTAGCCCTAAATGCATCTAAATCACTGCAACAAACTTTGATTGGCCAAAGTGTCCGTAACCAACATACCTATAAGCAACTATTAGCTACCATGTTTATTAACTCCTTACTCCCCATCTAATAAATCTAGATTTTAGGATCTTGATTAGGTGCTCAAAACATATTATTATATTTCCTAAATGTATCTCAATCGCGAGTCAAAGCAGCAAACTTCCATTGGCCACCAAAGTGTCCGTTACCAAGCTATAAGCTACTAATCGGCTTGTCAACCGCAGCCGCTTCCATTGACTTTCCGAACACGTATTTGCAATCTGCATACCCCACTAGGGGACCTAAAGACACATTTTTTAAGGAACCTCACTTGGTTTAAATAATGCAGGGATCGATAAATAGAATAAGGATCGGTTAGTGGATTAAGTTTGTGTCGTTGTGTTGAGGTAGTCTCTATTTAAAGCCGGGTTTTTAATAAGTTACCAACAGGTGAACTAAGGTAAAATAGGCTAAGTATTTTGAATGAGCAGGTATCACCTTAGACAACTTAGATTGTGCAAAGCGATACTATACAATATTTATTTCTTACCATAAAGATAACTTAACAGAGATTAAATTGTAATGTTTGGGATTAACATGAAGGGTACATAAAAAAACACGCAACCAGAGAACGGTGATTGTGCATGCATTGGATTTCAAATATATCACAGTCGTGCAGTAAATAAAAAAGGCTTTAAACAATAATAGTAGTTTATGCAACTGTCATATAATACCCGTGTTATATGCAGTTGCATACACTACTTTATCTTCACTAATCGAATTAATCAAACAACAAGAGTAAAAGCTGACAATACTTAATTTTTCATATAATTTTCTAGATTTTTCTGGCAAAAGATTGTGAGTTACTTTTGTTGCCAATTCTAGAATATCCGGAGGCGTACAAATATCATCGTCGCTATCCATTTTTAACTTTTAATTTGTATTTAAAAAACAAAACACATTGCGAAACATTAAATTCACGCGTACGTGTATTGTCACAGTGATTTTGCCGCCATTAAAATCTAACCAACGAGACCGCAGCGCGACCTACCTGATTGGCCCTGCAATCAGGTTGGTCACGCTTTTTCGATGTTATAATGAGCTATTACCATATCGATGTGGATATTATAACATCATGTGAGAATGCTTAAATTGAGTGTTTTGTTGTCTGTGCTATAACAGTAGTAATTATAAGTCAAGTATTGGAAACATAAGTAGAATGTTACAACATTAGTGTAGATAAAAATACATAAAAGCAGGAGTAGGTACAGATCGATTATAATAAAACCTTATATTATGATTAAATTGGTTATAGAACGTAGGAACATACATATGTACGTAACCTCTGACGTCACCAGTTAACAGACCGGTAATTACGACGACACATATCAGGGGGTATCAAAGCTCACATGGCGCACATAAATTTGACACGACTCAAATTAATCTGCAAGACGTGTGGTTTACATACCTAATGCTTTTACAGTACATCATGTTCATTGCCTAAGATAATTATTCATCTAATTTCATGTACAATGTCTGTATAATAGAAAGGTAAAGTTATTGCGAGAGTTTTTTCACAAGTTTAATATCAAATACAGAAAATTTTAAATTATTTAATATTGTGTTAAGTACGCCAGCTTTACGGATTTCCTCTAGTGTTGTCCAAACAAGGTTACCTGGAAGAGATCACTTTAGTGATAAGGTCGCCCAATGTCCCTGGTTACCTTCCACCTTTATGTTAAATATGTTCTTTTTTATTTGGTGTACAATAAAGTATATTTGATTGATTGATACAGAAATCAATACTATAAAAAAAAATCATGTAAAAATCAATTAAATGAATTGTTCGAAAATGATTTTTCGTTTTATGTTGCAACTCCCAAACATGATATTAAGTACACATATTATTTAGATCGTACTTTATATTTTCGTTTACAAGCATATTCATTTCATCGATATGGTGCCGTACTACGATACTTTTAGGTCTAGGAGAGGTTCTCCTATTATTTTCACGCAAGTTTGTGTACTGTTTCCTGCTAGACGTCACGGCACCGCTGTCCCGATACATGACGGCTTGCGCTTCGGAAATTTAATAAAGCCACCGCAGCCTACCCGTGCTTTCAAGATTGATGTGCCAAAAAATATCCCAAGTGAAAAGGAAATTAAAAGACACGCCAACTCCGAAATATTAAAACTTGCACGCTTATATCCTGACAACAACCTGTTTATGACACGATAAAATAATAATATTATGCTCGAGAATAAAATCTGGAAAGAACTGTAATTTTATACGTGAGTATAAAAGTCTGGAGATGTCGCGAAATAAAAAGTACGGTCTTGTTTTGGTTCTGATATTTCCCGAGAGGATTTTACTCTGTTGCCAAGAGACAACGCGAATTTATGTATTATCCTATTATTCCATTTTCATAGTATAATGTGATGCTGAATTTTCTGATTTTTATACTAGAATGTAAGTGTATTATCGGTATACGTTCTCATGTTTTAGATATGCAGGGACGATATGTGAGTACAAAGTTATATACGTACGAATAGATGAAATGGAGTTTTTAAATATTGCACCAGTTGTATAATGGTACATTTTGTCTCTGAATCAGAATTAAACAACTTTTTAACTTTGCTTAGAGTATGCAACACCGCAAAATGTCACAATCAAAAATTTATATACAACTAGCTGACCCGGCGAGCTCTGTTACGCCTTAAAGGCAATAAATAAGCTAATTTTGGATTTTATTCAATTAAAAAAAAACAACTGGTTAAAATGTCCTATGTCCGTCTCCTGGTCCTAAGCTACCTCCCCGCCCATTTTCAGCTAAATCCGTTCAGTCCATAAAGAAAGTGGTGTTATAAATGGTGTAATGGTATTACACCATTTATAACACCACTTTCTTTTATACCTATATATATATTATATAGATTTACGTAGCATTTGTCCCAAAAGAAATATACATATTTTTTTATCAAATTTAGTTTTGACTTTTATAAACGATTAGCCATATTACCCTTGTTAATCCAGGATTTAGAGTAAAAAGTAGCCTGCGTTTCAATCCAGGGTCTATTCTTCTCCAATTTCATCGTTCCCAATTTCGTCTAAAACACTTCTGCTTAATTTATACTATAAACCAGTAGGATGAGAAGTAATATTATACGTTTTTAATATCAACCTGAAATATTTTCAACAATACTGGTCAGTTCAGCCAGCACCAGCATAAGACCCATCACAGACTGAAAGAGATGGAAAAATAAAAGGAGTGTCGGCGGCCAAACTAACACATGCCTACGGCGCGACAGAGACAAATGACGTCACACGCTAGCCACGTGTACGCGACACTCAACTTACAGTATTCTAGATCTTTCTTTTTGAAAGCTGAATTAAGCTGCCTTTCTTTCTATTTCTCAAAAATGACACTCTGGATAAAGTGGTCGTGATCAACACTGTAGCTGTCTTTGGACTCGCTTAAAATCGCAAGCAAGATGCGTTGGAAAAAGAAAAAAAATATGACTGTGAAACATACAAGAGAATTGCAGGATAAAAAGAAGCCTATGACATTCATAAGACCTCATACTATCAACATAATATGTATATCAAAAATCATGATGATCGTTCAGCCGGTTTTAGGTGATGAGCGTTTAAATAAAAAGACAAACAAATACACAGATAACCAGGTAAACAGACAAAATTTCTAGATATTGACCCTCTTCAGCTTTATTATATGTATAGATTATGTGAGAGAGTGAGATGTTCCAAACACATATTTATCTTGTTGCATATGTGTATAAACTTGCTATTCTGATTCCACATGGTCTGTGAGCGAAAGGCGTCAGACATATCTTGGCTTGTTTATAGCAGTACGTAAGTTTGAGTTATGGCGGTGTATGAGATTCGTCTCATGCGTGACGTCATGGGAGACGAATTTATGGGGAGGGGAGTGATGAACAGATTACTGGGGATAGATATCACATATTTGGTTTATTTGTTTTTTGTTTTGAAGGTCACACAGCGCTGCAAGCAACGATTCTCAATGTTATTTCATCATTTTAGTTTTAGCTACACTATTAACATGCAAGTGAAAAAGATTGGCTTGAAACGGCGCAAATAAAGCCGCAGATGACTTTGTATACATATTATCTTGTAAAAGTATATGCCCGTATTTATTTACTTACAAAAACTACACATAAAACATCCTACAGCAAGTTACATGATCTACTAATTATGGATAAAGTAAACTTTTCAGCGCATTGCTTAACATTAGGCGGGTTACAGTCAAACGCAAACCACGTAAAAAAGTGATGTATTCCTGATGATCTTTATCTAAATTTATATATGAACTGTGAAATTGTTAATCAAAATAGGGTTCTCTAACCTTAGACTAATCTTGATTATATCGTGGTAATCTATGCCTCAAGAGATATGAACGGGGTAGGGTTTCAGAAGAGAATTTGGAGTTCATGATAACAAAATTATGTACTTGACTCTGTATATTAGTGTTATAAATGGTGCGAAGGAAACACCCTCTTGATAAAGTCTTGGAATATATCATGAGCGAATCAAATGCAAGATATATGAGTATATATTTTCATATAATTTGCTTACAGCAGTTTGTTTACAACTGAGCATATTTTATACTCGTTATGATTACATTTTTATATCTTGTGCATGAGTTTTTTTTAAAACAGGTCACTTGAAGAGACAACCACATAAGCAAATATAGCCCTAGGCAAATAATACCGTACCTTTACTAAAATTGCACTAGAAACTCAAATAAAGTTAATAAGCTGAAAAATTCTTTAAAAAAATTACAACATCTATGAATAAAAGTATTATGTGTATTATATCCGTCATATAGTACCCATGATACAAGCGTAAACTTAGTATGGGGCTAGATGTCACTATATGTCCTGAAATATTAATTTATTTGTTTCAAAAAACTATGAAAAACAATACATTAAACTGATAACCGGAACGGTTGCTCGAAAGTTTCATAAGTGCAGTTTCACTAATGAAACTGAAATAAAGGACATTATGTGGCGACACAAATATATGAGCTACGTACTTAGTACCAACTTGTTACTTGAAATGGAAATGTGTCTTCGCTTCCTTAACTATGACGAACGGGCAAAAGTTCGCGAAACAGCCTATTCCAGAGACACTTTACCAAACTTTGATATTTAGTTCTATTTAGTGGAAACTACGAGATGTTCTTATCCCGTCTCGAATTACTTCCATATCCTGTCTTATACGTGTTCCATTAACCAACGGGAAATATGGAAGGAATAGGATATATTAATATTAAGAAATTACGATTACGTCTTTGCCAACGCTAATGTAATCGACTGAAATATTACGAAATGTGTTTTTTCTTCTCTTTTATTTCGACGGCGCGGCTTGTTTCTTTTATTATTCGTGTCTCGAGAAATCTTCGTGAGGACGCTCGCGCTGATTACACAAATGTTACGCTCAATTTATTGCGAGAAGAGATTGAAGGTAGGGTAATTTAGCTTTGTTGTATTCATCTAGCTCTTAAAATAGCAATAAATTTCCTAAATTAACCTTGACTTGATTAAAGTTTTAAATAAAATATTTATTAAAAAAAAACTCCTTAGAAATAAATATACTGCTGAAACATAAATAACACAGACATTAAATATGTATGCGCATACTCTCTCTTCCTCTCTCTCTCTCTCATGAATCGTATTTCCTCATTAATGAAGGTCGTGCCTCCCCCGCAGAAGACCCGAAGACACAATATTTCCTGGGATATTGTGGTCCTCAAACATGTCGGTTTCCTCACGATATTTTCCTTTACCGTTGAGCAAGTGCAAATCCACACTTAACTTGAAAATACAAGTCGTTGGTGTAGGGCCGGATTCAAACCAGAGTGCGTCTGGATGAAATGCAAGACACTGGAACCGCTTAGCCGCACTCGTTTCAGCACATACCCGCGTTCGTAATTTTTAACTAAATAAAATGTTACATCTCTAATTTCACATACATTTTTATACTTGAGACAATAAAATCATCTTCTAATTGTCCTTCTCTACCACAGTAAGTCCAAGTTAAGGCAAGTGAGGGCTACATGACATATGCATGTCGCTTGTAATGAGCACGCGTCGTAATAACAGCTGCCGTCAATAACACCTGTCAACTCAACTAGTTATATTATTGTATGGAGATTGTTGTTGATGAGACTTGAAGTGCTAAGAGATTCTCATAGTAGATTTTTTACTCGGAAGCGAAACTATGGCTTTTAATCTTATGTATCAATATAATACATTTACAAACCTAATGACACGTTGTTTTTAATAATATTTCATAAGTTTGAGTTGGTTAGCATTGTAAATAAATTGTTGTTTTAAACTTAACATCAAGTTTAAAATAAGAAATGTTCATTCGACTAGCTGCAAAATTTTAAAAGTAGATTATAAACCACAACAAAATAATCAGAAAAACCTGGCTTAAGAAAACAGCTTAAATTTAACAATGAAATATGAATGAATGAAATGGTGATAAGGTCGCCCAATGTCCCTGGTTACCTTCCGTCTTTATGTTAAATATGTTCTTTTTTATTTGGTGTACAATAAAGTATATTTGATTTGATTTGATTTGAAATCAAATCTTACATATTGTAGCATTGATACCTCTTCAATATATAAACAAAATGTACTCGTTATTTTCATATCGCATCCGTTCAACAAACACAAACAAGATTTTACAAATTCAAATTCGTATGCAGTGAATTTGTGAGAGCTCCATTTAATTTCAAACGGGCCTAGAACGGACGGCCAGTTTTATTCTAATAAGCCTTAATTACTTTGGAGGCTTAAATCCAAGTCGCTGTCACCAGACAGCTCAGTGTCCTTGACCTTTTGGACTTATTTAAAGGTTATTTTGTAACATTTCCTAGTTTTTTTTAATGTAAAAGTATGTATGGCACAATCAGTCGAAACTAGACAATTGGTTAAATAAAACAAGATAATTTACTTTAAACTAACTCTGTGTGTAAAATATTAAATAAAATTTTGTTGATATTTTTTTGTAACAAATACTACCATACTTAAATCACATAAATATGATATTTTTAGGCATCCAGGTACCTGTGTCAATTTGATAATAGTCAAAAGAGCTTTATTAAATGCACTTTTAATACTGCGTTCATCTAGGTTTATAGGTTCCAACTAACGAAAGTAACATAATATACAATACATTTTTATTCTTCGTAGCCTAATTAACTAAAAATATACAAATAAAAAACAGAGCTCTCTCAAACACTCAATCTTATAAAAACTCAAAGGTGACTGACTGATTGACTGACTGATATAGTGATCTATCAAAGCACAGCCCAAACCAATGGACGGATTGGGCTGAAATTTGGCATGCAGGTAGATGTTATGACGTAGGCATCCGCTAAGAAAGGATTTTTGGAAATGTCACTTTTAAAGGGTTGAAATAAGGGATGCATTTTACTTCTTAATGCGAGCGACGCCGCGAGCACCCACTAGTCAAATATAAAATAATAAAGATATGTTTGAAATCTCGAACAATCACAGAAATTATTACAGAGTATGTCGTAGGCGTCTATGTCCGTAGCTGGCCTACGCGGTAGCCTCGTAGCTACCGTGTAGCGATAGAATTAGAATGTTTAGATTTCATTATAACAAAGTGATTTCTAATTGAAGCCTTAATTAACAAACAAAAGTAAAAGGCCAATCAACTCTATTGTTGTCCTCAATCATTTAAAAGTGTGTTCTCGCAATACAGAGAGTTATAACAAGAACCTAGCGTAGAAATAGGATTCTGAAGAAAATTTGTTTTTATTGACACTAATATTAAGCTTTAATAAAAAATATATTTTGTCCTAATCACATCGCTTGAGAACCAGATTCAGCACATGTATGCTCCACCCTAGACCCTATTGTGTTTTTGAAATGCCTGATCGACGTGTGTTTTAAAAATAAATGTTTTATATAATTGTATTTATATGTAATATCTTTATTTATACCAAAAAACCATTCTGTTCTAATAATAGTCTGCAATATAACACAATATTTAATATTCCACTCCAAGCAAATTAACCTGAATATATGATCAACATCCCATCGCAGGTTAATAGCTTCCTCGTAACAAGGGACTGATAGAATATTCTAAGAGAGAAAATTAACCTTGAAACTAAGGCTTAAGGTACATTTGTATCTACAGACATGGAACGTGTCAGCACCGTACTGTAGTCTAATCATATTTCTACGTTGTAATGTTTTAACTTTTTTTCTTGGTATAGGCCCACGTTTGACAACAGCCTGCCTGATGTTAAGCACCACTGTAGTCTAAGATGTTGCACGTTCGCCTAGGAGAAACCTATTTACTCGATATTTGAAGACCCCTGGGATACCTATTTGAATTTACCAATTGCCATCCATATCCAGCGGCAAAATTTAAAACCAGTTAATGTTTGATATAGTAGTATGACAACTGGATTGCCATTCCCAATTACCTAAAAAATCATTGATTTCACTAATAATAGGGCATTATCAACAACAAAAATTGGTTTAATATATGGGTTTAATATATTTGTAGCATTATAATATGGACCTAGCGAGATGGCAACACGACGAGGAGGCCTACAACCCAATAACGGTTTACAAGATATATCTAACCTTGTTGTGCTCAATGTCTGAGTGAGTCCGAGTCGTGACTGTCACGTTCTGTATCTGTAGATATAAATGCACCTTTATAACCAGGTGGCCTACATTTGGTATATCCGGGGTCGACCGATATTGTTGCTTAGCTTGTTTACTGTCGTTTTGATAGCTTTAACATTGATCGATTGTAACTTTCAAGGGCTGCAATCAATCTGAAGGTAGATTAGATCGTTAAGTTGAGGCTTTGTCTGTTTAGTGTAATGGATCAAAATGTGTTGTTTTAAGGGGCATCATTCAATTGTATATGAATGCATAAAAGTTGACGTATAAATATTTTTTAATGAATAAATTGTGTAATGGTTACGTGTACAAGAGCATTACAATTTATATTTGAGCAATATAAAATATTCAAAAATGGAAAAGTGAAATTTAAATGCTCTACTCACTTGCGAAAAAACTAATAAAATAAAGTCATAACAACCAACATTTGTTTACATGTTAAAATAAATTAGCAACAAAATCTTCATTCTTAGATATCACTCAGAGTAAAATAGCTACTCGCAGCTGTTTCCGGTTTTTTTCAAAATACACATATTTATAGATATCGTGTTGTCAAGTAATCTACTAATAGCTAACATATACTACTGGCGTTCATAACCAGCATCCTTATTTCATTTCTTCCTAATCTTCCAATCCTAGAAATTCCAGTCTTAGTATTATAGGTAAAGGAACACAGCTAGAGGCAAAGCGCATACTAGTCATACTAGCTTGGCTCTTGAAGCTCCTTTCAGGCACTCGTGCCTCTATAGGCTTGTTTGTTTATACGTTTCACACGTAGAAAGTAGCGGTACCGACGTGTCGACGAGCACTGTTCCAGCTTTCAAGCACTAAAGGCGAGCTTTTTAGACCGGTCGAGCGGTGGAGCGGCGCGGTTTGCGGAGGCGTGGTCGAAGTTAGTAGCTTTGTTGGGCTTAGGAAAAGAATTTTGTAAATAGATTTTTAGGTACGTTGAGTAAAATTGATTTTATTCAGAATTCGCTTTGACTACATATTATTAATTTTAAAATATGTGCATTTACGCAAGATTATAAATATTTGTAGCACAAAAATATCTAGCAGAAAAAATAAAGTTCATTACAAACACTGTAAAAATTGTAATTGCTTCAAATAAACCGTTTTTAATTATTTTAATGATTAATTTTCAACGTAAATTAATGTGCAGACAATCGTCTCATACAACATCGTTGCTCTTAATACCATGTTAAAATACTAGCCAAAAGAAGCTCCATAAAAATCAATGAACCAGTCTGTAGCCAATCGAAAAGCTTGATTTATTCACGCGAAAGTTAAAGCTTGTTCTCTGTACCACTCCGGAATCGACCGCGAACTGCCAACGGTCTGCCGAATGAAAATTGATACGCAATTTTATCACCCTCTCGTAACGTGCAGTTACACAAAAATGCTACAGAAAAAAGCAGCCGCGTTTTCATTCCGACGAGAGATACGAATATCGAGAGAAGTGACCGTAAAATTCGATAACCCTTGAAACGTGAACCTGTGCACAGCACATACGCAAGTGATACTAGCATATGCTTGCGCGATAACAAAAGCAGCTGCTACTTTTCTATCAAAACTTACTAACGGTGCTATTTCGTTAATTCAAAGCTAATATTTTTTCCCAATTTTTCCGTGTAGTCAAAAGTTTTGTTCGGCGGTTTATTTACCAATTTCGTTACAAGCAATCAGAAGTTTTCGTATTTGTTTTTATTTGGAATTTCACTTGGTGTTTGATTTGCTAGCGCGGCGTAATGGTACTGTAACTATGATTCAGTTAACGCTTGTGTGTACTAGTACTCGGAAATATCGACAGGACCAAGGAAATAAATTGAAAAACGGTTAGACATGGTCCAAAAACATGAACAAAAAAATACAAATTGAAACAAAATTATCCAAAGCGTTTTTCGAGGAAATGCTGGAATTAATTCGACCCTTACATAGTAAAAAACTTTAGAAAATTATAAAAATGTAGCATTTATACATACGGCAAACTAAGAGTTATTTAGTTTTGTACATGTAAAGAGTATTTTTCGTGTAGTGTTTAAGAATCTTTGTTTACCTATCATTTATCAAAATAATTTCAATGAAAATAACAATTTTGAAAACTAATGAGCAAGAATTAGGTAAGCCCTGTTGGTTATACATATATATTTAGATACGTGCTCTAGATCCGTACAACATCACTCACACTAGCAAATAAGTACCACACCTTATCTCATAACTAGTATACGCCCGCGGTTTCGCTCGCATTGTATTCAGATAAAAAGTAGCCTATGACACTCTTAAGACCTCAACAAACAGGAAAAAATCGGAAAAAAACTGCTGGAACATGTCCTATTATGACTTTAAAGTATACCCAAACATTATTTTTCTAATATCTTCTTTGTTCAGATTGTTGACCCTCTTTAGCTTTATTATATTAAAAAATAGATAGATATCAAGGTCCAATAGGTCGTGTCCAACAATAGTCACGTAACAAGTGCCGCGTGTTAGAGCGTCCACTAATTACTCTCGCATTTTTCAGTCAGATCACGGAACGGGCGATCGATCGAGCTCACTTGGAAGAAACCAACCCTCTTTGAAATACTATGGTCTTAACTTTTAATAGCACTATTTCTACCAAATCAAATATAGGAGCAGATTTATAAATCTCTTAACCTCATACTAAGTAAGATAGTTTTGTTTATTGTTAATATTATAAAGATATAAGTTTATGTTGTATGTTTGTCTTTTCTTCACACTTAAAACGCTTAAATGATTTGGATGAAATTTGGTTTTCAGACAGGTTAGATCTTGAATTGACACATTACGATATTTACTAAATTTTTATTCTGGATTAATAGGAATAAAACCACTCGAATCGTAATTAAAAACAATCTTCCAGTGGAAAAAGCCTCTTGCGACCCTCATTTCTATCTCACTAATTACTGTCTTCACATTCTTCAAGCAGCTCACGGAGCGTCTACCGCACGTGGTCTGATGCAGGAACCTCCTTGGGAATGCAGGGCAGATGGCCTTTGTGGCAGCAATCACGCGCGGACTAGGTATTGACTGAGCGTGACACTTCCAACTAATGGAGAACTTTTTTTAAGACGAAACTGTTTTTTTTTTCGGGCAAAAAAAGCGCATGTCCGGGAGTATTGGCGTAAGAGGGAGGAGGCTTATACTCTGCAGTGGGTCTCATAAGGCCGATGATGATGTTGATGAAATTGAGTCATAATTGGAACCAAAATTTCACAACAGCTAGAATTTCTCACACACAATTCTAATACTTCATAAAGCAAATTCACGTGTTATTTTTCGTAAATATGCTATAAAAAGCAAAGAAAAAGAGCAAACATCGAACAAACAAGCTGTGACTAACATCGTATTCAAGTTTTTGCGTCACAAACTGCAAAATCAGTCAAGTGCGGGCTCACTCTCCCCACTGGCTTATAATGTTATAGAAAAAGCACTACACAGAGACAGCTAGTAAGTTGCTAAGCTTCAGCACTCGGCATACATGGATACTGCATACTTTGGAAACAGTGATCGAGTTATTAACAATATGAAATAGACTAAAATATTACCATCATCTACATATTTAAAAATAAAACTTGTGAACGCCCGCGGCTTTGCTCATTTTATACTAACCATAAGACCAATAAGACCTCATAGTAACTACAGACCAAAAATCATGATGATCTTTTTGCAGTTTATGCATTATGATTGATCAAATAAACAGACAAACTTCTATAAAATGTAGGAAAGTGTCCTGTTATCAATTCTAAGTATCTTCAAACATTTTTTAAAACTTTCAATGTTTAGACTTTCGATTCCTTTGAGCTTTTTTATACTATGTATAGATAAAGAAATAAGAAAGGCTGATCGCGGAGCGTAAAAAATTGCTGTCACTCTTGCGATATCTGACTCTTCTTCTTTTGAGTCGTATTTCCTCATGACTGAGGGTCGTGACTCCCCCGCAGAATTAATTCGTTAGGGGAGTTTTCTTGGGCAGATACATCGTGGTGGGCGCCCAGATCCTTCCACGGAAGACGCATGTCCTCGGATATTGTGGTCCTCAAACATGTCGGTTTCCTCACGATGTTTTCCTTCACCGCTAAGCGAGTGCAAATCTACACATAACTTGAAAAATACAAGTCATTGGTGTAGGGCGGATTCGAACCAGGGTACGTCTGGATGAAAAGCAGACACTGGAACCGCTGAGCCACACTCGCTTATATTATATCTTATATCTGACTCTATTATGACTCTATTATTTCTAATGGACACAGAAAATACTCATGTTACGCTCAGTTTTACTCACGCTTATTGATTAGTTACAAAACCAGATAGTTAGCACATAAGAAGTGTTTGCTACAAGAAGATTTAGTAGAAAGCAAATAGTATGAATTAGTTTGATCATATAATTTTAATATAATTGTTTACAAATTCATTAAAACAGATATGGTATGGTTGAAAATGCTTTATTAAAACAAAACAGCATCACTACGATGACAATAAATAAACATACAATTTACACATCTGTGTATCTTGATCTCATGTACTGCGTATCGCCAGTACCGCCGCCTCTCATACTTGTTGTTTTCTTTTTCGCACTTCAACTACTCGGTGCGTATCCCGGCCGGAGTGGCGGCGGGTGTAAATTGAAACACTTGCAAATTTACCCCATACATTATGCATGTGCCAAACGCCCTCGCAACGAGAGCGCTGGCAGTTACAGTTGATGCAAACTTTACGAGAAATAAACCTAGATTGAGCTCACGCAACCTTGAATTTAAAAACCCGATAAAGTATTCAGATCGTATCTCGATTGAGTCCATTGTATACGAGATGGAACACAACTGTCTCTGCTATCTACTCGAGCGCAAATCACACCGGCTCGCGGCGTCGCACACAAATAAAGTGGGTCAACCATTATACGTGTAACAAATGGGCGCCCGCCTTAAGTCGGGCTGCAATAAGGAGTTCTGAAACCCACCAACCTGCATTATTCTGACCCTCATAAATTTCCCACCGAGTCAAACAGGCACTGTCAGACAAATGAGTTCGTAGACGCCAGCTGAAGGTTGTTTCTAGGACAATGGCCGAATGGCAAAGGCCAATACGAACTATTCTTATCACAAAATATTAAGGTTTTGCATTGTTCAACATTTGAATACGTAATACCTACCAGTAAACATCCTACACAGGTAATACCTCGTATGTGTTGAACTTTGACTTGTGACCTAACAACACATTATGTTACAAAGCGACTAATTGGTTTTTTTCTGACGAACAAAGCTACTTTCTACCTACACAACACAAATAGCGTGAGCGGCCAAGAATACCAAAAATAATTTGAGCAAAAGTTGCCAGGTATTCATTTAAATCTGCTTGTCACAATAACGTTCAGCCTCAGCGTCAATACAATCGAAATGTTAATTTAGAAAAACACATTTTTCTCTGAGAGTTAACTGTAATTTCTTTCTCACCAAGGCGATTCCTGAAATAAATTACAAGTGTAAAATTCACAACAACAAAAGCGTAACAACAAAAGGCTCGCGGCCCGCAACTTCCGGACGACCCTTCCAAACTTAGCAGCCTGATTACGGATTTCCGAGCAAGAAAAATAAAGAGAAAATAATACCCGACAATATAAAAAAACCGAGCATTTTCAAAAACAGATTGCTCCGTGATTCTGACATCAAAATCAAACAGAAGATTCAATCAATGGACAGAGTATTTCGTATAAATGTCGACTATGCGCTATCTATATTTTCAACTGAGTTTTTTCGTTTCAACAACACGTTTATATGGAAATCTACGTAGTCGAATAGGGCTGGCTGAGGCGTGTAGTGTTTTACATAGAGGTGGAATCGAGGGTCTTTCGGAGGGCCATCTCCACTGGGGAGGCATGCTTGCGAGGAAGTGATAGTAGGTGCCGGGGGCTTCGGTGGCACCGGCCTGGGAGTCCGCGGAGGAGTGAATGGACCTCTCAAATCTTTGATGCTTATTCGCGGCTTCCTCCATATGAACGGCTCCTTGTGCTGAGGCCCATGATGCGTATCCATCCATCTCGTATTCTTCACCTTCATCTGTTCTGGGTTAGTAAGTTCGTACATATCCGCTAGCGAAAGGTACCAGTAATCCGCCCCGTCTCCTATTATTGGAAATAATCTCTTATTGGAGAACATTGGGCGGTGCTTTCTCACAAACTCGTTATATTTACATTTCAATCTCTTCATGTAGTCCGTGTATTGAATTGATTTGAGTAGCGTTTCAAACTCGGTCAATTCGTGTGAACCTGGGTCGGAGTAGATACCAACGCAAGAATAAGTGCGCAGTAAGTGGTGAAGTTTAAACACAACAAATGCGAGCCAAGTCCGAGCTTCGTCTTCTAAAATCCTCAAGTCATCAGCTCTACTTCTGATGCCAAATTCAGCTGCCTCAGCTGCTTTTCTCTCTCCTCGTTCAGTAACAGTCGCCAACCAACGGCGATACCGACGGTAGCAGAATTTGGTCCGTCTCGAAAAATGACCGCGCCATAATGCCTAAAATCACATAATTTTATTATTAGGAGTAAGTTATGTCTTCTTGCTATTGGATAAAGGCCTATTTTTGCACGTCAATCGTGCGCAGACTTCATTTAGGCTAAAATTAAGTAAAGACACCACCAAGTCAACAAAAACAGATCCAGAGATAGTAAACAGAGGCTAATTAACAGTAGCTTCGCAAGCAACTTACGATTGCGCCTAGTCTAGATATACCTAGTCATAAAGCTCAAACTAGAATTCCAACTGTGCTTAGGACCAAATGTTTGCGAACTCTAGTTACTGCTCCACGGATGCTTAAATTAGATTAAGTAATTGAATAGTTTGGTTACCTGGATCCTCCTAGCTGCGATAGCGTAATGTCTGGCATGTTTGTTCCGAACTGCTTTCCTCAGGGCTGCTCTGAATGCTTTGCGGGCTTGGTGTTTCCTGAAGGCGCATTGTATGATGGTAGCGTTCTTTGCGAGCCAGGCCACGTGCTTTCTAATCAAGTACCCTCGAGCCATACGTTGTAGGAGCAAGACTGCGTGGTAGCGAATGAAGCGCTGAACCTCCGCATTGTCGGTTCGATCTTGGAGCTCCGCGTAGAACTCATGAGATGTTGGGAGTAAGTAATTGACCGTAGCCATCAATTAATATTTTAAAGTTTTCTCCATAACAAATTAGAACAGATAAATATTTACCCAAAGAATACTATTACCTACTATTACCCTTTTTAAAAATGTATTTACCTACTTTTTGACATTGTCAATGTCAACACTCTGACGTCGGAAAAAAAATTAAAAGCAGCGACGCAGGTTTTGAGTACTTTTAAATGAGGCTCTTTCCATTGTGCTTATTTTTGACGAGAATTTGGGGTGTATGTTGAAGTCTTCCATTTCCTGGTACAACATGCGGTAGGTACATGCCCCCTCATTTTGCTTCCATGCCCACTTAATCATAATGACACTCCGCCAAGGCAGGGTAATAAGAACGTGTATTTTTTTTTTATTTTGACCCTCAAATGAGGCTGTGTCTCGGTTGCCCATTTCGTTTCCCCCTCGAGCCGCGATACACGTTGCATGTGCAATTGTGACAGTATGGGCGATTAACTTGGTTCCAAACGAAGAAAGTATTAAAAATAAAAATATGCTCTTCTTTAAAAGATACTTACAATGAATATCGATGTACTTAAAGTTTTATTTTTATCTATCTAACAAAAAAATATAAGCTTATCATAATAATATATTTTAGAGTACACATTTTGTATTGATATCTCTTTCAATGAAATATTAAAGCTTGTCTATAATTAACAGTAACCATAACCACATAAATACTATCACATGTTCTAAACTTCATCGTAATTTGTGAATGCATTTCGTGGCAGTCTTATTGATATTGTTGTATTTTATATTGTTTTATTGATTTTTTTTAAATCCGTTGATAAACCCATACTGCTTCACCCAAGTACACTGTTGTTGAGTACCTCCCTCGCCCAGGTGGGCTCATGTGAGACATCATGAATAATTCAACAATCAAATTGGCAAGGTGTGTATGCCTGTTTATTTATTTTCAGCGAAAAGTGGTTATCTTCATACGAACGCGCTGACGACTCGCATTACCAAATGAACCCAAAATTAATTTGCGTATAATTTGCACTTTTGATTTTGCACCTTTATTCTCCGCAGAGAGGTTGGCTTTTGTGAATATTTTACTAGGCTCGGTTTATTTTTTGAGGTCTTTAAACTGCTCTTAAAATCAAGGCTCGAGAGGCGGCCGTTAATAATTAATGTTGTGTCCGCAGCGAGACTTCTCAGAACGGAAATAATGACGGCGGTGAATGTTTAAACGGCTTGTGTTTAGCCAGCCATTGTAATCTGCCGGGAAAGTTTGTGAGAGACAAATTATGTGGAGCAAAAATACAACTTGGACTAACTTTATTATTAACTAGCTAAGCTCTAAGGCGAACGAACGAACTGTGCTATTCGGAGAACTAGCATGAAAAACAAATTAATTTTATTTCAAGCTTGGTATTGACTAGAACAGAGGTACAATATATATATATCGTAAATTCTTCTGTATTTAAGGTATTCCACGTGTTTCATGGGTTCGAAAACTTTTCACGAGACTGAAAGTCAATCATCTTCGTATAATTTGACATATCTTATCAATATCAGTTAAACACCAATCATAAAATATCAAATGATGATATGCATTATATCTTTGAAAAAGAATTTGCATTTGCAAAACACCCGTGAGTGTTCTTATTTCGCATAAAACCTAATCGACTTCACAGATCGCCAACATTTTCCTTGAAAAAACAAATTGGGTGAGTAAGTGAATTTACCATCAATTATGTTGAAGTCAAAGGCAGGGTTCACACACAATTGGCTCGAATAATCATCGATTCCCTTTGATTAAATTCCCTTTCCGTACGTCGATTACAACGAATTACATTCGCTTTGCAATTTGTTATTTGCGAACACAAAGCCTCCGTCCACTGAATTACAATTAAACAAAATCAACTTTTGGCAACAAACTGTTAACAACATTGTCTTTGATTGTTAGTTAACATTTAACTTTAAAGCTTTAGGCCCGTTTAGTTGGTTTTGAAATAGAGTAAAATAGTCTGATTTTATTTTTGAAGTCGTCAGGCTTTAAGTTTGCAAACACGGTTTTTTGAGAAGGTTTTTCTTTCTAGTTGAATAGGCGGCACTGATTGTTTGAAAGTGGAGGGTTCATAATGTGCCTGACGCCTAAATTAAGTTGATTTTAAGTATCCCAATAGTGTTTTTGTAAGTAATTCAATTATTCATGTTCTTATCGCACGAAAGCGGGATACTCGGATGTCGATACTCTAATATCTTTTAGGGCCACTAAACGAGTGCCTAACTATAACTTAAAAAAAAGCGAGTGTGGCTCAGCGGTTCCAGTGTCTGCTTTTCATCCAGACGCACCCTGGTTCGAATCCGCCCTACACCAATTTTCAAGTTATGTGTGAATTTGCACTCGCTTAACGGTGAAGGAAAACATCGTGAGGAAACCGACATGTTTGAGGACTACAATATCCGAGGACATGTGTCTTCCGTGGAAGGACCTGGGCGCCCACCACGATGTATCTGCCCAAGAAAACTGCCCTAACGAATTAATTCTGCGGGGGAGTCACGACCCTAAGTCATGAGGAAATACGAGTCAAAGAGAGAGAACTATAACTCAGAGCCGGAACCTACAGTTTATCATATCATCCAACCCACGGATGTGTCTGATTGGATTGCCACATTTTGGCCACCCATCTAAGAACTGACTAGTGCTTTGTGGATACATCCTCTAACTGAGCTACTTACTGCTGCTTACTTTAATTTAATCTAAACAAAAAAAAAACAAACTTTCTTAAAATCTGATAAAGAGAGCTACCGTGGAAGCGTTAAATATTTTCTTTCTAGGAAATTATCCAGTTACCTTCGTCTTTACTACAGCTTAATTAACTTTAAATAGGGTTTAAACGTTGGATAATTAAAGGAAGAGTAGTACTCGCTGTAACAATGACATCACAAATCATAGACGCTTCATTATGACGAAAAAAACACATAAATTTAATCCGATCGGCCCGTAGTAGATATAGTATGATTTGATTTATAAAAATAATCAAATAAAAATGTAATGAAATGTAAATTAGATTTTATATCATGAAAAAAAAACTAAAACTTATCAGTAACAGAAACCGATCCGCAAATATTTGGCTGAGGGAAAGTTTCCGATTTTCTGCCGAATAGATTTGTTAAAGGAATCGTATGGAAGCATTGTTATTAGGAAAAATCCTTTCCGTACCGATTGATTTCCATCTCGAATCGAATCGAGTCATTGTGAAACACTCCTCAGACCTGACCACACAAACTGTTAAAAGTGTAAATCCAGTTCGGGTAAATCAGAAATGTATTGTGCTGGAACTCGCTGACTCTTATACGATTTACAAAACATACTAAAAGTAACTTACTAATTACAATGGTTGGCTTCCCAGATCTTGCTTTAGTTACTTGTCTCCGCAGTCTAATATCTCCGCTCGTGGAGTACTAAATCTAACTAGTATCCTTAGGATCCGCTTTAGTTTCTACAATCTTGAAGTCTTGAAAGTTGTTTCTGCTGGCGGTGTATGGGGAATTAGACAAGCAAGTATTTAGTACATACTAAGTACTGGTATCATAACTGGACAAGTATTTAGCGGGGACTGTGTAAGTTTGTTCTATCGGAGTGTAGCGGTTTATAGAATTAAACTGCTGCATACACCAGTATTAGTAAGACAAGAATTTGTGTAATTTATAGGAGTTAGTCTGTCATGTTTAAAAGATCTATCATTGAATAGTTTGTTTTGCCCTTTTTTGAACTAAAACGAGTTTGCATTTGACCAGCTTGCTTGATAGCAAGCAAAGGCTATGGCCTAAGATAGAGCGTGTTTACCCGATAAGAACCGATTCACTCTCGCTTTGCTTTTTAACTTTTAAGAATACCATTACTGTCGGCGATGCATGCACTGACATGTGGACAATGTATGAAAAGAACTGATATGAACAGTGAGGGCAGCGACGCATGCCTTGTTCGAGTTCAATTAGTGAAAGTGAGTGCGCGTAACAAACTAAGAGAATGTATCATTTTCGTACACGTTTCGCGAGTATCATTAGTGAAACAGATGCTGCGTGAAGAGATCTAATTAGAATGGTATGATACTCGCGGATCACGACCGTAGTTAGTTTGTAATTAACGAAAATGTATGATGAAAGTTGCGTTTTGTGTAAATATTCACCATTTTTTGCTGATTGTGTCTAAAGTCCTTGGTTGATCTGTGTAAATTTTATATGTATAAATAGAGTTTTGTAAGGGCTTTCTAATGGTGTAAATATTATGTGTGTAACTTTAAGATCAATAAAGATATGGACGGGAAATGGTGCCACTCATAATGAAATTGCTTCAAAATATAGAGAATTTTAATGGGGCTCTCTTTGCGGTAACGATAAATTCCAGTGCCGCGGTTGAAGATCGGTCGAATGTATGTAGTAGTTCCAGCCGACGTCTAAATCAAGAAAGAAGAAGTGCCCTCAAGACCCCAGCCAAGAAGGATTCCAGCCTGCAGATTGCTCGAAGAAGTGAGCACCGCGGCGACATCGAGGGGCTGACAAGAAGCCGCACCGCGGGCAGCTGCTGTGAACCTGGACTGGGGTCGCGAGCGTAGGGGGTGTTAGATAGTGGTACCGTTCCTCGTTTCATAGTTTCCTTCATTCAACACCATTGGTTTCGCTTTCAACCCACAATAGACTTAGTACCCTATCTAGGCATCTCTCACGACTAGGCCTCCTCAAGGCATCTCGCACACAAGTTTAAGTTTCGCGACGTAGGGACGGTTCGCACCGGCGCAGACGTCTTTTTCAAGACGAGAACCGCGAGCCGTCCACCCACCCAGGGGCACAGCGCCACACCGTGCGCGCTTGTGTCCGCCACAGCTGGTCCTTCGAGCCGGATTTGAAGACGTCGCGAAGCTACGTCGAGATGCCAGTCACCAGGAGCAACGAGGGACAACGCCGGGCACGAGGGCAAAGTCCGCCCCCGTCGCCGCCCGGCCCGGGTGACGCCGCGCAGCCGCCGCACACACGTGGCGACGTGCTGCCGGCCGCCACCACACCGGCCACTACTACATCGAGCACCGTCGCACCGACCGAGGCCGCGCCCGCAGGCGCGACTACCGGTACATCGAGCGACGCGACAACGGGAAGTTCGACAGCGACCCGCATCACAGAGGAGGACCGGACCCGAGGGCGCTGCCCGTCCGGCACTGCGGGGCCCGCCGTCGAGCAACCAACGAAGACTCTGCGTGCTGCGTCGAAGACTTTGGACGCGGCCAAGCTGCGCCGCCTGCTGGAGGCGCGTGCAGAGCACTCACGAAGGGTGGTCGAGGAAGCAAAAGCGGCCACACATCTCGCCAAGGTGCAGCTGGAGCTGCTGCAGCTTGAGGCGAGCGAAGAAGAGGATGGAGACTCCATCATCGAGGACCCGGCCAACAACGAGGAAGATGTCCAGAGTTGGGTGCAGTCGACCCGGGAACAAGGCGCTGCACTAAAGGAGCAGACGACTCCAGCGGACGTCAAAGGAGAGCCGGTGGACCTCGCGGGCGCAATACTGCGCGCAATCGAACATTCTGCAAGGCCGGCGGCACCGCCGCCCGCCTACCTGCACGAGCTGCCTGCCTTCGACGGAAATAGTGGTGAGTGGCTGGCATTTAAAACAGTGTATGAAGACAGTGCTCCTTTGTTTAACAGTGTACAGAACTTGGCGCGACTGCGACGCGCAGTGAGAGGCTCGGCAAGAGAAGCGATCAAAAGCCTGTTGTACTCCGACGTGAAAGCGAGTGAAGTGATTGAAGCGTTACGCAGACGTTTCGGGCGCCCGGAGGCGCTTGTCCTCGCCGAGCTCGACAAGCTGCGCCAGCTGCCCAGGATCACAGAAGGTGCCAAGGAAGTCTGTATATTTGCCAGCCACGTGAGTAACACTGTCGCTACTATTAAAGGCCTGAAGAGGCCTCAGTACTTGCATTCGCCTGAAATGATAAAGATTATCGTAGATAAAATGCCTGCTGTTTTGCGTTACCGATGGTTTGATTACGCGGCGGACCGGGAAGACGCGGACCTTGTGTTACTAAGCAGGTTCCTGGAACGGGAGGCGGACCGCTGCGGGCCGTACGCACTGCAAGAAGCGGGACCAGCCGCCGCGAGGAGAATTCCGCGGCAAGCCGCGCACAGCGCGGCCGATCAACCTGCTGAGCACCCGCAACAGAAGCAAACTCAACAGCCAGTAAAGTGCCCGCACTGCGAGGAGGCACACTACTTGCGCGAATGTAAGAAATTCCTTCAAGCGTCGATCGAACAGCGGTGGGAAATGGCGCGTAAGTACCGCATGTGTTTTAAGTGCCTACAAAGTCGACATCGTAATGATACTTGTAAACGCCCACCGTGCAGGAGCTGCAGACGCAAGCACCACATTCTGTTGCACTCAGAAAAGCAACGGAAACCCGAGGCCGAGACAGAAGCGGCCACCAACAACGCGGTCCCGGTGAACGCAGCCCAGACAGCGCGCGCCTACCTGAAGATGGTGCCGGTGGAGCTCTACGGCCCTGGCGGGAAAGCCAGGGTGCTGGCACTGCTGGACGAGGGTTCGACCATAACCCTTCTAGACGCTTCGGTGGCAAGACAGATCGGGCTCAGCGGACCGAACGAGACACTCCGTATCGAGACTGTCGGCGGAGGGAACATCGTCGAGAGGGACTCCATGAAGATCGCCATGAAGATCAAAGGAGTCTACCAAGCTGCGAAGCGGACCATCGAGGGCGTCCGCACAATCCAGGGACTAAAGTTAACTCCGCAAGGTATTGACTATAAATTTATTATTGAATATCCGCACTTGAGACGGCTTGCCGATCAGCTTCACTACGAGGACGAACCCCCGAAGCTGCTCATTGGTCAAGACAACTGGGAGCTCATCGTCTCGAGAGCCACAAGGAGAGGCAGGAAACATCAACCTGTCGCGTCCCTCACGCAGCTTGGATGGGTGCTACACGGCACCAACGGAGGAGCAGCTACAAGGCGAGTAAATTTTGCTACTTGTACGCACGCTCAAATGCATGGTACGTCGAGCGAGGAAGATATCGAGCGGCTCATCAAGGAACATTTCGCCATCGAATCTTTGGGTGTGCAACCTCGCCTGCCGAGTACCGACGCTGACGGAAAAGCGTTGGAAATCCTGAAGAAAACGTCCAGGAGAATTGAAGGTGGTCGCTATGAGTCCGGGCTTTTGTGGAAAAGCGACCAAGAAACGATGCCCGATAACTTTGAGTCTACAGAGAGGCGTCTCAAGACTATAGAGCGAAAGTTGGACAAGAACGAGCAGCTGAAGGATGAATACAAGGCACAGATCCAGAACCTGCTGGATAAGGGTTACGCCGAGGAGGTACAGCATCACAGCTCTTCGAACCGTAAGTGGTACTTACCTCATTTTGCTGTTGTTCATCCAACTAAGAAGAAGCTGCGCCTCGTGTTCGACGCTGCGGCTAAGTACGAGGGGAAGAGTCTCAACGACGCGCTGCTACCGGGTCCGGACCTACTTCAATCGCTGTTTGGAGTACTGATGAGATTCCGCCAACATCCGATTGCTGTGGTGGCGGATATTAAGGAGATGTTCTTACAGATAAAGATCCGGGAAGAGGATCGCGATAGCCTGCGGTTTCTGTGGAGAGGAGACAGACGCACCGGAGCGCCGAAGGAGTATCGGATGACATCAGTCATCTTCGGCGCCGCGTGTTCACCCAGCACCGCAATCTACGTCAAGAACATGAACGCAACAGAGTTTGCACATGAATATCCGGACGCGGTAAGAGCTATTGAACGCAATCATTATATGGATGATTATCTCCACAGTTTCGAGACTACGGAACGAGCCATCCAAGTCGCACGCGAGGTCGACACGGTGCACAAGAGAGCGTGCTTTGAGCTGCGAGGCTGGGCGTCCAACCAGCCAGAGGTTACCGCAGCGCTCACCCAGGAAGAGACCAAGGAAGAGGTCGACCTGGGGAGCAACGAAGAGAAAACTTTGGGTTTGCGCTGGTTCACTCAAAGCGATGAAATTGGTTTCAGAACTTGCCTTCGGAACGTGCAGAATGTTGTCACTAGACAAAGCGTCCCGACCAAGAGAGAAGTGACCAGCGCCGTGATGTCTACCTTCGACCCGTTGGGCTTGGCGTGCCCGGTGCTGATCCAGGGCAAAAAGCTGTTACAAGATATCTGGAGGAGCGGCGTCGGCTGGGACGAAGTCATCGTCCCAGAGAACGAGGCGGCGTGGAGAGACTACCTCGAGAGCCTGCAGATCCTGCGAGAGCTGCGCGTGCCGCGGTGCGCTACACACTCCGGTACCGAGGGGGAGCTACACGTCTTCACCGACGCCAGCGAGACTGCGTACGCTTGCGCTGTCTACTGGCGACAGCGGGATCAACAAGGAAGGTACAAAGTTTCACTATTAGCGGGCAAAGCACGGGTGGCGCCGTTGAAGCCGGTATCTATTCCACGCCTGGAGCTACAAGCTGCGCTGCTCGGGACACGGATGGCGCATACAGTCGAGACGGAGTTGGACATCAAGCCGACGCGTAAGTTTTATTGGAGCGATTCAAGCACTGTACTGTCTTGGATCAAAGCCGACCCGAGGAGTTTTAAAACTTTCGTCGCACACCGTCTCGCCGAGATTGAGGACACGACCAAACCGCAACAGTGGCGTTGGGTTCCGACAGCGCAGAACCCTGCAAATGATGCGACACGCGGCATCCCGAAGGACTTCAACGGAGACCACAGGTGGTTCACCGGGCCTGAGTTCCTGACAGAAGACGAAGAGCGATGGCCTAAGCCGGCCAGACGAGATGCGAACGACCCCGAGCACCGAGACCGTACGGAACAGGAGCGCAAGCCGTGTCGTCAGAACTCAAGCGCCGACCGAGACGAGGAGCGGGTGAGTACAAATACTCTCGCTTCTCTGCGTTTGAACGAGCAAGTTTCGACACCAGACTGGACGAGATTCTCCAGTTGGAACCGGCTGCTGCGAGCGACAGCTCGAGTCCTTCAATTCATCGACTTGATCAGGCCCAAGAAAGCATCGGTACACCTCACTAAGAAGGAACTAAAGAAAGATCCCACTTGGAAGGTAATAAACAAGAAGGCGTCATCAAAGCAGGCTCCGACCCCGCAAGCGGCGCCAGAGAGAAAACTGTCACCGCTCGATCCCGCTCATCTGACACGAGCAGAGGAGCTGCTACTACAAGGCAGCCAACGCGAGAGCTTTCGAGAGGAGCTGAACGCTATTGGAAAAGGCAAGGCGCTGGACCGATCGAGTAAGTTGAAGAATTTAGACATTGTCCTAGAGGACGACCTACTGCGACTTCGAGGAAGAATCGATGCGGCTGCAGATGTCCAGCAGAGCTTCAAACGACCGGTACTATTGGATAGCAAGCACCCGGTCGCGAGGTTGATAGTCAAACACTATCACGAGATGTTTAACCACGGTAACCACGCTACGGTGATGAATGAGGTGAGGCAGCGTTTATGGATCCTGGGACTGCGGGCAGCAGTCAGAGCAACGGCGCATGAATGTCAGTGGTGTCGCGTTCACAAGAGCACGCCACAGACACCGCCTACGGGCAATCTACCGAGAGAGCGCCTACGGAAAAACGAGCCACCATTCACTTGTACGGCGGTCGACTACTTCGGCCCGATGAGCGTCACCGTGGGACGACGACACGAGAAAAGGTGGGGCGCACTGTTCACATGCCTCACTACAAGGGCAGTGCATGTTGAGTTGGCAGCATCCCTGTCGGCCGACTCAATGATCCTGGCACTACGACGGATGGCAGCGAGACGAGGATCGCCCAAAGTCATCTTCAGCGACAACGGAACCAACTTCGTGAAAGCCAACAAGGATCTACAAGACGCCCTTACAGAATTGAAGCAAGATGACGCCGTAAGAGAAGCTGAGAAAATAGGCGTGCGTTGGAAGTTTATACCACCAGGCGCGCCGAACATGGGAGGTGCCTGGGAGCGACTAGTTAGGTCGATCAAGACAGCGTTGGCCGTAACGCTCAAGGAAAGGCACCCGAAAGAAGAGGTACTCCACACGCTATTATTGGAAGCCGAGCACATCGTCAACTCCAGACCACTCGTCGAAGCCGTCATGGACGAAGAAGAGGCGCTCACTCCGAACCACTTCCTCATCGGGAGGTCCTGCGGTACGCCTCGTATAGGCGTCTTCAACGACGACGAGATCAAGGGGCGGCGGGAGTGGAGAGCGGCGCAACGACTCGCCGACCACTTCTGGAGTAGGTGGGTAAGAGAGTACTTACCAACTCTAATCCCCAGGAAATTGAACCAGAGCGACGCGTCTCAAGACCTGCGATGTGGGGATGTCGTCCTCATAGTAGACTCCACTCTACCGAGAAATACATGGCCGAGAGGAGAGGTCGTGGTGACCTATCCAGGTCCTGATGGGCGCACACGCATTGTAGAAGTGCGTACCAACGGTGGAGTCCTGAAGCGACCGAGCTCCAAGACGGTGCTGCTAGTACCAAGGCAAGACGACAAGGCGCTTGCAGACGCGCTCAGTAGCGCCGAGGCGCTCAACAACGACTGTCGCAACGAAGAGGGGCAGCCAACTACAGACGAGCCACGCAACTCCGGAGCGCCGAGAGGCGCTAAGGCGCCGGACGTCGGGTCGCACGAGAGCGACCACTGCAGCGGCGGCGCATCTCCCCACGAGACGCGAAGCTCCGAGTCATCGCACAGCGTGGGGCCGCCAGGCGGCGGTCCTCACCACTACGAGGGAGCGTCTGTCGGCCACCTCACGGTCGACAGGGCGCTCCGCAGCGCATCATCGCGCTGCGTGGGGCCGCCAGGCGGCGGCCCTCACCACTACGAGGGAGCGTCTGTCGGCCACCTCACGGTCGACAGGGCGCTCCGCACCGCATCGTCGCGCTGCGTGGGGCCGCCAGGCGGCGGTCCTCACCACTACGAGGGAGCGTCTGTCGGCCACCTCACGGTCGACAGGGCGCTCCGCACCGAGACATCGCGCTGCGCAGGGCTGCCGAGCGGTAGCCCTCACCACTTCGAGAGCACGCCCGTTTGCGAGACGCCTTGCAACGGGACGGCGGGACAGGCGCCGGGTGACAGCGGACCGATGAGGACGGTCACAAACAACAGAGGCAGCCGTCGCCCGCTCTTGTAGACTGCACATCGCCGAGCCAGGAGATGTGCTTTCGCACGAGGGGGAGGATGTCGGCGATGCATGCACTGACATGTGGACAATGTATGAAAAGAACTGATATGAACAGTGAAGGCAGCGACGCATGCCTTGTTCGAGTTCAATTAGTGAAAGTGAGTGCGCGTAACAAACTAAGAGAATGTATCATTTTCGTACACGTTTCGCGAGTATCATTAGTGAAACAGATGCTGCGTGAAGAGATCTAATTAGAATGGTATGATACTCGCGGATCACGACCGTAGTTAGTTTGTAATTAACGAAAATGTATGATGAAAGTTGCGTTTTGTGTAAATATTCACCATTTTTTGCTGATTGTGTCTAAAGTCCTTGGTTGATCTGTGTAAATTTTATATGTATAAATAGAGTTTTGTAAGGGCTTTCTAATGGTGTAAATATTATGTGTGTAACTTTAAGATCAATAAAGATATGGACGGGAAATGGTGCCACTCATAATGAAATTGCTTCAAAATATAGAGAATTTTAATGGGGCTCTCTTTGCGGTAACGATAAATTCCAGTGCCGCGGTTGAAGATCGGTCGAATGTATGTAGTAGTTCCAGCCGACGTCTAAATCAAGAAAGAAGAAGTGCCCTCAAGACCCCAGCCAAGAAGGATTCCAGCCTGCAGATTGCTCGAAGAAGTGAGCACCGCGGCGACATCGAGGGGCTGACAAGAAGCCGCACCGCGGGCAGCTGCTGTGAACCTGGACTGGGGTCGCGAGCGTAGGGGGTGTTAGATAGTGGTACCGTTCCTCGTTTCATAGTTTCCTTCATTCAACACCATTGGTTTCGCTTTCAACCCACAATAGACTTAGTACCCTATCTAGGCATCTCTCACGACTAGGCCTCCTCAAGGCATCTCGCACACAAGTTTAAGTTTCGCGACGTAGGGACGGTTCGCACCGGCGCAGACGTCTTTTTCAAGACGAGAACCGCGAGCCGTCCACCCACCCAGGGGCACAGCGCCACACCGTGCGCGCTTGTGTCCGCCACAATTACCACATTTGTAAAATATTTTAGATATGTAAGCATTTTGGTTTATAAAAAAGCGAGTGTGGCTCAGCGGTTCCAGTGTCTGCTTTTCATCCAGACGCACCCTGGTTCGAATCCGCCCTACACCAATGACTTGTATTTTCAAGTTATGTGTGAATTTGCATTCGCTTAACGGTGAAGGAAAACATCGTGAGGAAACCGACATGTTTGAGGACCACAATATCCGAGGACATGTGTCTTCCGTGGAAGGACCTGGGCGCCCACCACGATGTATCTGCCCAAGAAAACTCCCCTAACGAATTAATTCTGCGGGGGAGTCACGACCCTCAGTCATGAGGAAATACGACTCAAAGAGAGAGAAGCATTTTGGTAAATACTTAGGTTTATCTAAATATGTTTTATACGAGTAAAGCTAAGCGTTTCATTTCACTAGTAGTAATCAGAAAATATTGTTTTAATGGTTCTTATTATTTAGCTTCATAAATATGATAATAGTTTAACTACAGCCCGTTTGATTGTAGATTGAAATTTTGGTAACAATCAGACACGTTGCCATTTAGTATATATACATTTAATATTTAACCAATGTTTATTACAAACCTATGGTAACTCTATCGTGTGAAACAGCTACGCAGTAGGTACAAAGCTCAGATCTAGAATTTATTGAAACGGAAACCGAACTACACAAGAACATAGTCTGTAATCGGTTTAACGGTGTTCGAGAGAACCGCATGGTATTAGCAATATGGTGTAAATAGAATGTAAGGTATGGTTGAAATGGTCGTAGGTACATAGTACTACATTGATAATATAATTTCATGTTTAGTTTTCGGAATTCAAAAATATTACTGTCGTAACGTCGTAACTCATGGTTTGGAGTTTTATGACTTATGTCTCGAAATTCTATTTTTAGTTCTTAATTTTGTTTAATTTACTATACTATCATCATGCAACTTGAGAAAAGGTTGTAAAATATCTTCGTTTACACAAATTGCATCAGATAATAAAATAATTTATTGTACCAAGTCAGCTTGTACAAATTTGTACAAGTATTTTTTGTATAAATAGATGTAAAGATAAAATAATTCAAATTCCACAAAATGCAAAACAAGCAGTGTCGGAAGCCAAGACCGTCATGTACAAATTATGTTACTGTCTTCTGTAAGTCAGCAAAATACCTTGGCCATCATTAACGTGTTCTATTTCTATTGCAATAAGGTTTAATATGGCTTGTTTGTGATTGTTCGACGAAGCAGTAACTCATATCGTGGATACGGGGTCTGAATAGCAAAGTTCTACATTCTTCCTGTTCCTTTGACCGCGTGACCCCTGAACTTTACTGTGGACCATATTGCGCTATGTTTCCATAAAAAATGTTTTAGAACCATGTCAAATAAAGTTACTCGTATAAAGTATATGTGAAATTTTTTGGACGTGCTAAATGCTTCTTTCTTCCTTGTTCTCTGTTTTCCACTACTCTTTTAGGCAAAAAGCTACAGTCATTTGTTAATTGTTAAAAGTGACAAATTGTCACTATCAAGTATATAATCATCATCATCATCATCAGCCAAATGAGACCCACTGCAGGGTATAGGCCTCCTCCCTCTTACGCCAATACACCATGCCTTGCGCTGTTCTTGCCCAGATGTTTCCATCTAACTTTCTAATATCATCCAGCCACCGTTGCACAGGTCTTCCTACACTTCGCTTACCAAGACACGGGTACCATTAAGTTATTGCTTTGCTCCATCTTCTATCAGTAAGTATATAATAGTTAATAAAAATAACACAAAATAACACTAGGAAGGTAACCTTACAATTTGTAATGCAAAATGAAATTCACAAAGTCGGGATAACTGGGGCGTCTGTAGTAAAAGTTTTGGTTGAGATTTAAGATTTACTTTTACTCATAGGTGAAAGTTTTGTCGTACTTTTGATAAGTTTTTTTTTTAAATCTTACAACTTTTGTGTATATTTTAATAAAAGTTAAGTAAGAAATTTATAGACAATTCACAATTAAATGTTTCCTAATCATTCTGTAATATTTTTTAAATAATTGTCAAATACACAATTTAAGCCAATATATCATGTTTTTCCCGGCATTACGTATTTATAAAAAAAACCTTTCAGAAGACTTGATTACGTCCTTTTTTGAAGTTGGTTAAAAAGCTTGTACATATTGTCACTCCATAAACCTACAAAACAGACTCGCATCGAGAGCGCATCTACCACGGTGTCCTCCGGAAGCAGATCCATTTATGCAAAGTGATGCTATAAACCAGTATCTAATATTGAATTGAATTTGCCAGCGGGTTTATGAGGTGCCCGCCGTATCCCACGAGATGCCTTCGCATAAAAATGCCATCATTCCGTATGCAACAGATATGAACCCGCTTTATGACTTGACGCGGTATACTGTTACTCTTGACATAAACCCTCATGCAGATGCTACCGTGCATTAGTTGTATTATTACAGCCAACAATAAAAACTCGAGCGCAAGATGCACTGGCATTTTACGACTCGGCTACTCATTCTGAAGAAGCTCCAAACGTAAAACCTGGACCACTCAAACAGAAATGTTTTAAAGACAATTATTTTGAGAAGGGACGCCAAAACTTCTAAGACTCATAACCACTTAAAACTTTAATAACGTCTCCCATTGTGGAAGGAAATAATAATATCGAAATTTTCTTTGGGAAATTTGGTCGAATTTTTTTATTAACGCTCTAATAAAAACAGTCCTCGCATAAATCGGCAGAAGTTGTGAGGTGATAATAAAATTCCTCGAGGTAGGAAACTGGTAGAGGAGCCAGCTTCTTAACTGGGTTAGAGAAAAATGAAAACTTTTGCAATATGCCCTCCAAGTTGGCATGCAAGAGAGCTGACTTATAACACTTCCCAGATAATATATTTGCAAATTTCTCAATTCACCTCCCACCTAGCTACATTCGAGCCTCAAAGTTGAATTAGATTGGAAAATTATGGATAATACTTTACACAATAAAGAATTAAGGCACTTTGGCTGAAACTTTATGAATAAGTCATTTTGCTGGCCAACTTTTTCGCGCTAACGAAAGCAATTGGATGAGTTTTACCAAAATGTATACTTGAATTAAGGATAATGAAAAAATGTAACAGCTTTTGCTAATTTTATTCAAATAATTTGTTTTGTTTTATAAACTTCACAAAAAAGTATATAAAACAAAACAAATTATTTGAATACTTAAATAGCGTTTACTCGTACAAAACAAGTTGATTTTATCAATGCAAACGCAATCTGAATAAAAAATTTAGCTATCCAAGCTTTTATAAATTGCGTGCATATATTTCATTCAAATCAATAAATTATGCTCATCTATGGTATTAATTTAAATTTATAAAATCGTGTTGTCTAACACGTAAAGTTCAAAATGTCACATTAAAGGTCATAATGTCAAACATGAAGTAACTCACGTCGCTTTGACACTGCATGAATAATGAGCGCAGTTTAATTCCAGTCATTATCATGATGAGTTTGATGACGAACAAAATTAATCATAATCAACTCTTTAGCCTTACTTACCGTTACCGTCGATCTTACTCAAATCAATTAAAAACTTCAAACGATCGTTTAATTTTTTCCACAAAATATTTAGGAAAAACGTTAGATTAACCCCTTTTAAACTTTATATTTTTGACGCATCCTACTAACCTTTTGATCCGTTTTAAAATTTGCAAGATTCTTGGAGTATTTTATCAAGGCAAATAACTGAATCAAAGGAATTTTAAGGCATTTTTAATTAATTGAAAGGTTTTCTTTAAGAAGAAGTGATGGTACTTAATCGTTAGAGAGTCGGAAGTTCAATATAATTTACTACAGCGAAAAAAGAAATATTAAGTAAATATTCAAGATTACCTTCTTTCAAACACCGTGAGGTAATTATTTTAAAGCAAGGATTTAATATTTTTTAAACAGAGTAGTATATGTTGCTCCAGTTATTACTAAACCTTATAAAGCATTTCCGGTATACATATATGCTTACCAGCATATTTCAGTTACTTTTTAAAAACAACATATTTCTTTATTGCACACCAACACAAGTGTATATTACAAAGTAAAAAAAAAAAACACTTTTTTAAAACATACTTTTTTAAAAACAATGAAGTACCTGAACATATTTCAGTGCATACTTGCTGCTGCAAATGAATTCAATCAATAAAAATGTCTTTTTATTTTATTTATTACTACTTGCACAACATATCATTTTCCCAAAAAAATATTACATGTGCCCGGTGGTATTGCGTCGTAGCAAGTGTCTTCACTTCTTCGAACTGCGGCGTTGCAAAATTTGTACAGCACAATATTAGATACATGACTATTTCAACTGATTGAATTCCATTGAATACCAGTATTCGCAACACTCCCTAATATTTCTCTCACACTATAACGCCAATCGAATGGCGTTTCAAAATAAACGAAATGCTTATTTCACTCACGCCTGACTTTGAAGCATGCTCGAATTGAAAACTGAAAAATATTTCCGATATTTTCCCTTCTGAGGAATTTCGTTCTATTCAAAAGTTTGTGAGAAAGTCAAGGAAATGAGTTTTATTTAACATGTTCACCTAAGCATGAACGGGTGATACATTTTAAAATCTACACCACTTTGTTTGTTTTCTATTTAGTTTTGAAAAATCGGTATAAAGTTTACAGTAAGTACTAAAAAGAATATCTATAGTTCTAGTATCTATAATTCTACCTTATTTTTTTTTTTAATTTTTTTTTTCGTTACCATTTTTAGCAGCTTGACATTTATTTTAGCATAGTTGACTCTTGCGAAACATCAGTTATAACGCCACCATTAGTATTAAACTTCTGCATGTTGTACAATTATTTAGTGTCAAAAAGTATCTATCAAGTAAAGGCAAGGCACGCGCGATCGGTGACAGGTGAGTTGTAGTCAGGCATGAGCCGATCAAGTATACAAAATACAATCATGTCATCATCATTTACCGTCTGCCTACACATAAAAGTACTGACAATATTTTCATACAGTTGTAGACAACACAAAGACGTAAGAGTGTGGAGAGCGTCGAGCCATGAATGGCCGTTTTTGATGCAAATTTAATGAGGCAGGGGCAAGCCTTTAGACTGACCATTACTCCAGACAAGGGGCGTCTGAACGCACTGTCCACTCTATGTCTGAGCTATACAATTTTAAAACTCTTTTAGTTAACTGAACGATATGTTATGTTTAGTGACTTTGTTTTGTGGGGATTATTTGAAGTGAGTTTGATTGTAAGATATAGTTGGCTTTGTTTTAAATTATGTTGTAGCTAGACATAAGTAATGTTAGATATATACTTTATAAAATGATCACACTATGGTAAATATTGAAGATCTTTTTGTCTGTATTGTTTCAGTATCAAGAACAGTATTTACCTACCTCGAAGTTTGTATTGTTTTCAAAGCCCTTTTCGGCGTTAATAGATTTCAGAATAGGCCAGAATTATTTGTGTTTGTATAAACTCACACTTTGATTCACAATAACACAGATTTTTTTTAACGAAGACACCTCTACAAGACTAATAATTAAACAACGTTCATTATCCCAAAATCCACAGGTCACGTGAAATAATTTTTACTAAGTCACTATGTCAAATTAATTAAACACGCGCATATCAAATATAAGACCACGTTTACAAACTGGGTATTTAAGACATCTGAAGCGGCCCTAACAAGGTGCTTTCCATTCAAAGATGAATGCTAAAGCCCTTTCATACTTAAAAACTTGTTCGTTAAATATACGCTAGAATCTTTCCGCGGCGCGAGCTGAAATGAATAAGAGCTATTTTTTCAAAAGCGCGCAGTAATAAGGTTGTTACTGTACTAAATATAGTAAATTATATTAGTGAAACGAATAAATTAAAGCTTAATTGGTGGCGGCAAATAAAGAAATGTGGGCTAGGCTGACCGTTTAATGAATAGGTGAATAGTTTCTATAGATCTACGACCATTAAACGGTGTTCAAAAGTTTCTTTGGAAGCTTTTTGTGTGATAACATTTATAAAACATTTTTGACGCCTTCTATTAAGAACAATTAAGTTTTCATTAAAATAAACATAACTTAGCCATAATTATTTAACTTTAATAGAATTCAGTTCTCAAATAAATTAGACAAAAAAATGCGTCGCTGCATTTCACGAGCTCCTCAAATCAAATGCTTTTCTTATCCTTCTTCAAGGGTTCCTACATCGTTTGCTTCTCAGTTTCCAAAACAGCTGTATTTTTCCTATTCCGCTGACGAGTTCCTACGACGGTTCGTTTCAAAAGAAACCAAGTGCGTCGCAGTCTCCGGTGCGTAAACTCGAGAGGTGACTGCATACGAAGACGCCGAGCCCACGCCTCGGCGACCACACTACTGAATCACCAACAAAACCGAGCAGGAAACTAGGAACTTCTATTTCACCTAACGACTAGAATGTTCTTTGGCAAATAAAGTCTTTTCATAAAATTGTAATACATGTCATGACCTTTAGCGACATTTTCCTTTCATGTATGCTGATTGGTCTTTATCTCGAAATTCCAGCTCCAAATTTCATATTCGATATTTCACAGCGATACGAATAAACACAAAAACGACGAGAACGAGCAAAAAACAGAATTAGGCACTCATTAAAAACGTTTACTTTTCACGAAAGTATATTTTCATTTCGTACCAATTATGAGACGCTGAAAAAGATGAAACGCTACAAAACAGATGCGATCGTTCCTAAAAACGAATTCATCGCCAATTTGAGTGTTGCAAAAGTCTGCAAAAATCACTTTTCGCTATCATTTATTTCAGACAGGCTATTAAAGGCAGATACCGTGAAAAGCGCGCCGCTAAAGGCAGGACAGACTGTCCTTCACGTTTTTCATGATATAGGTATAGTGTACACTATACATATTCATTGTGTCGGCTCGGGAGCCGAGACGCCGCGTCGGCTCGCTGTAAAACAACGGCTCAGAATACACTTTTAATTACGACCCGACGGACTTCCATGCTTAGAATAACCCTTTTGATAACCACTACACCCTCCGGTTTACCAATTATGAGATATATCAGCTAATAAATAGAGTTCAAATTGTAAACAGCAAGATAAACAAACAGTTTTTGCAGTAGCGCAGAATTTTTAACTTACTTTTTAAGTCCGAAATGTAGACTGGCGGTTTGTGTGAGCAAATCAAGACTTAGTGTAGTTTGAGGAGGCTGATTATTATTTGTAGTAGATATTGTAGCTTTACCTGAAACAAACAGTCCCATGTTCAGCTAATTAGATACACAAATTTGATGTTAGCGTACACGTGTCTGATATACTAGCTTAATCCAAGAATCTTGTTTCAATGTGAAATTAGGACGGAATTAGTCTAAGCAAATAATTGTTATATATTGTTACTACGAGAAAACACAGTACTTACTCGTATGTCGTAAGTAGTAGAAATCTAATTAAACTAATAGAGAAAATGAAATATCTTGAAATAATGAATATTTGAACGATGGAACGTTTTAGTCGTCAAGTAGGTGTGCTCAGACAGTAATAATATTAACAATATTTAGTAGGTAGTGAATCAAATGAATTTAAGTGTTTTGGTAGTCGAAACTGCCGTTTACTACAACTACCAAATATTCACACTTTTGCAATGAATATTACTTTGTGGCAAAATCATGATCTGCACACTAGTAATATAAAGTTGAAAACTTTGGTCCTCCTTACGCTAGTACATATTTTTAAATTATGTAGTGATAGCTATTTACTTCACTGTACCGCTTTGAATATTTTACCGAGTTGTCACCAACAAAAATTTCAGATAACGATTTTGTTTACTGAACCAAACTAGCCGGAATTTTTCGTCTCAGTTGACATCAAACCATGGATTTAGATATGGTTTAGATTAAGTTGAACTTGTTAAACTTGCATTCCCTATTTCACCCAATTCAAAAGTAACATTTCCAAAAATCTTTATTCTTAGCAGATGCCTACGTCATAACATCTACCTGCATGCCAAATTTCAACCCGATCCGTCCAGTGGTTTGGGCTGTGCGCTGATAGATTACTATATCAGTCGGTCAATGAGTCACCATTGAGTTTTAAACAATTTGATAAACCTGTTAAAACTTAATTCTCATAAAAAGGTACAAAGTTTCACTCACAAAAAACCTCACTGATTGCATTTAGTTCACGGATACAGTTTCATACCAATCAATTATAATGAGGGTTAATAAAAAGCCCGATTGGATTCCGTCGCGCTTGACAATCGGATTAAGCAGGAGCGTGACCAACCGATGTTAATTTATATTTTGTTTCCAACGTTTTGGAGGGTTTCAAGAGCTCTTTATTGTGATGAAGAAGATTATGGAGTTTGCTAAAAATTAGCGTCTTATAATTTATCTGTGAGTGATTCTGCTTTTGTTCCGATTATGATTAATTTTATGTTACTTGTAAAATTAAATGTACTTGACCAAGACCAAGTATTAAAATTAATAACTACAATAATAACTTCAAACTTCTCTCAGGCATAAATTTCAAACACGTGAATTGTTTCAACTATGAAACTTTGTACGATTTTCTCATCGAACACTTTTTAGGGTTCCGTACCTCAAAAGGAAAAAACGGAACCCTTATAGGATCACTTTGTTGTCCGTCTGTCCGTCCGTCCGTCCGTCTGTCAAGACCCTTTTTCTCAGGAACGCGTAAAGGTATGAAGCTGAAATTTATATCAATTACTCAGGTCTACTGTCCCTTGAAGCTGTGAAAAAATCAAACTTCTAAGCCAACGCAATCAAAAGATACAGCCATTTATGCCGCAAATTTTCGACACTTGCAAGGGAATCAAAACCTACAGGGTGCTTCCCGTGAACTCAGAATCTTGAAATTTGGTACGAAGCAACGTCTTATAGCATAGATAAAGGAAAAATTACGAAAACCATAAATTTTTAGTTACATCACAAAATACTTTGTAAACCTTGCAGGTTTGTACGGGACCCTCGGTGCGCGAGTCCGACTCGCACTTGGCCGGTTTTTTTTTTACTTAAGAAAGCCAAAATTAAAAGCATGTTTCCGTTGTATACTACCTGAGACTAATTAAATACATAGAACCATGTAGATCAATCAATTATTTATCGACCTCAAGCCCCCAACACGGGATAGATTCCCAGCGATCGCTCGCCGCATTTTTCTTGTAAAATTCTCTTGTTTAAAACCGCTCACGTAGGGTTGGAGCGAGCAAAAAAGGCTATTGCTATTAGAACCGCATTGGTCGTTCATCAGCGCAATTCCTGCGGTTCAACGGAGGAGGTATTGGCTGTTCTTTTTATTTCTCCAAGTGTACAATACATTCGTTACAAGGGGACTACGAATAATTGAGGATATAGATAAGTAACTGAACAAAAATAAATCATTTCCTGATATGGTCAACTGTCGCCGGTGTGATTGAGTTGGTGGTAACCGAGCTAAATAAATAATTTCCTGGGATGTTCAACCACCACCAACGCGGTTGAGTTGTTGGTTAAGCAACCAACTACGACGTTGCCTAGAAGAAATCGCTATTAGCGATAAGGCCGCCAGTTGTGGCACTATTTTTTAAGTATTTTGTGTTTCTGTTTGTCTTTTTTTGTCAATATGTGTTACAATAAAGAGTTTATTTATCTATCTACGACCAAGCGGCTATTTCCAGCTTCGTACCCAATCACAAGCAAACTTTGTGTGGGTGGTCTATGGGAAAGGATATAATAATGTTGAACCATTTTACACACAAACAGCGTGCTACATCTTAGACTACAATGTTGCTTAACATCAGGCTGGCTGTAGTCAAACATAAGCCGCATTAAAAAAATTGCATTTTCAACTTGATACTTGTTAGCAGTTATAATTCTATACTAACAATTGTTCGTAGCAAGGGAACGTATTCGAAGCACTACGATCCAATGCAGTTGATTGAGCGCCGCACTAGACTGAAGACTGAGCCAAGCTGCGCTTGCGAATAATAATTGACGCTTATTGCATTGCTAGTATGGTATAAGGAGGTGAAATTAGGCTTTAGATGGAATTATATGTAAATGGTAACAGCGAAAAGTTGCCATGGTTTAGTTCTAAAATGTCGTAAGTGTATTATTTTGACACAGTAACTTAATTTGTAAAATAATGTTTGTACTATTCATAAGAACAGCATTTCAGGCTCGTTCTTAAAATAGAAATCAGTACGTGGTTAATAAATACGAAAGAGATTTAGTAGAGCAAAATATCGAACTTAAAAGATGAATAGAAACTTGAATATCATGGAAATTGAGTTAAACTTTAACATTTTGCGCATTCTGTCGAATTTTGCCAAAATGCTTTAAATAAAGTTTACAACCAATCTCTTTGTATTTACAGAAGTAAGTACGCTTTTAAAACTCGACGAACAAAATGGCAAACAACTCGAATTTAATGTAAAGCTTGATAAACTTTTTCACCACAAATGGTAATGGAATTGGTCGAGATGGAAATACAAAATTTTTAATTAATTATAAAATTACATGTGACAGATTTTTATACGTTTCCTCTTTATTATTATTTATCTATAGTCGATTCAGTGGTTCAGTCTACTATTAATGACATATCCACCAAAATCTGATTTTCTAGATGTAAGTTTATAAATTTCTAATGTGGCGTAATCTCTTTAGAACTAATTATAGTGCTTTTGTAATTTTCATGAAAAAAGAAACAATAAAATACTGTCGAAACGATAAAAAAGCTATTATTTGCTTTGGACGCTCCAACATGTACAATATTTAAAACGGCTTTGTTCTCGTAAAATTCGATATTATTCACGCCTGAGGCGAAACGTAAGCGTATCTCACAAACGATAAGAGCTTAACAAACCTCTTTCTCGTTCGATTTTTAAAAAGAAAGCCGATACAACGTCGGAAGATTGATGGAGCTATCTGAAACGAGATCGGGGACTACATGGTGGTGCCCGGGTCCGCTCGCACCCGGTGCTGCACGCCACTCCACACAGATGCTATTTAAAATCAAATACGTGTTCGGTGCACTTGCTCGGCCATTTCGAGAATTAAATATAAATTTCGAGACCCTCCGTCCATTCCGTGGCCTTGCTATGGCCGCCCGTAAAGTGAAATGTGAAAATGGGTATTTGAAACCCGTTAATGCGAGACTGGTGTAATGTTTTGCACGTATTAGTCCCGTTCTAGCGCTGAGCAAGCGTAATGTGATTATTAAATAAAACAAAGGGATAGATAAACTTTTCGGATAATCTTAAGAAATTTAATCAGGAAAAATAAACTAGATACTCCTTGCCAAGTGTCCCATAATAAACGTTGCCAAAAAAAGCGGGATATAAGCCAAAAGTGAATAAATCTCGGTGTTATCCGAGTATCCGGCTCAAATGTACCGGGCGTGTATGGCTGACAAGGAGTTATAAATGAACTCGTTAGAGCTTGGCTTACGTGTGATGTACTGCAGCATTGCTCGAGCCAGCTCCTCTGAGTAGCGGAAGAATAACGTCTTATTGAACTCAACAGGTTCAATTGTTGCGGTCGCGGCAGTGTTTTGTTTAAAATTAACTCGCTGGAATAACTTACGCCTATTTTATATTATTTGCAAAGATTCAGATACATAAATTACTGAGAATTTCATCTCCTTTGATTGGTTGACTGGGGCGTCAAATATTTTGGCCGGTAAGACAGTCTGATAAAAATATAAATTACGAAATAGCTGAGCAACTTTGTTCATTATTATCATTGTTAAATATTTGTTAAATTCTTAACCTATTTACTCTTACCAGAATAACCAACATTTCAACACACAAATTGCCTACAAAAATCGAACATACCCTACAAGCCTACATACTAAGCGAACGTTGATATTTCACTTAGCTACCGGATTCAATATTACAATATAGGCCCCATTACGCCGTTTGAGCCCATTGTCCCTTATACACGTAATTGGTCGCGCCAATCGAAGCATGTACATTTGGAAATGGGCACCTGAGCCCGGTGTTTGTGTACTGGCTAATTAAAGGGCAGGACTTGGATCAGGCAAATGCCTTTTGTTGTCAGGTCAATTGGACGAATATTGATGTTCTCCTATTTTATGTGTGCCTGGTACTGTTTGGCTCATATAATATAATATAATAATTATAAATTACTTCAACTTCATTCATTCCGTTCCTCATCCGTTCATGTTTTTATCTTTTCGTTCTTGTTTTGTTTTGATTTTGTTTTGTTTTGATTGTATTTGTCTAGTTTGTTTAAAGTTTTTTTCCTGTCTTTTAAGTGCTAAGAAACCCCTATTGGTTGTGTTCTGTGGGCAAACTGTTTTTGCTAGCCATTAGTGACATATGTGGCGGCACGGAATACAAATCCATACATAGGTACCTCAAGTAAGTGCTATGTTGCATCTAAAATAAGAAAAACTGGATATCACAACACAGGAATAGACCTAGTGTGATATCCAGGGTTTGCCTATCAGTATACAGTAGATAATACACAAAAATCTAGTTTATACAATATCATGTTAAACCTACATATCTTACTGTAAACACCCTGTAAATGAAGAAATAAATGCTTTTTATGTTTTATGTTATGTTTAAATATACATATGTAAATTAACTGTTGATACAAAAACTTATCATAAGAATATATGATTCATAATTATGTACATTTGAAATTGGCATCTGAACCCAGGTGTTTGTTTACTGCCTAATTAAAGGGCAGGATTTGCATCAGCAAATGCTTTTGGTTGTTTGGCCAATTGTATTTTTTTTAAGAACTTATTATACGATAAACTTACACTTGGTTTGTCTTGTAGCTTTATTATACAGACTGGCGGACAAGAAAATACGCCAATTTTAGTATTTCAATTCCAAAAGTTTTCTAACTACTAACGCTTACAGAAAAATGAGAGCAAACTGACAGAAATGACATAGCAAGGTTATTTCTCATTCTTTGTATTAATTCTTACATGCATATTTCGGTCGAAACTATGAGACTTATTATTTAAATAATTATCTTGTGAATGCTTGAAGACAGACTGATCCTACCAAGCATTAGCGTTATGTCAGACAAACCAGCTCTAACTTACCCCGACATATCACACGAGTATTCCCATTTGAGCGCATTATAATGCGCGTCACATTGCGACCTATATCGCTGCCATTTACAGACAATGTAAACCAGAGACTCCCAGATACCTATCCAAATATAAATATTTAGTAAAAAAATATTTTGATTCATTTATTTATCTGGTCTGTATAAAAATTCCTGTCAACTATGTGTTTTGCGTGTACAAGCCACTCATGTGTCCACATCTAGGCTGGTGGTTAATGAAACATTTAGGTTTCATTTTCATCTTCCTAAATTATATAAAAGCTATATTTTTCACGGGGTTTATTTTGCACTAGTAGATACTTGCAGTTTTACAGGCATTTTTTTGGGAAGAAAAAACGTTTATCACATTGGTAGTTTTATTACCTACTAAGTAATATCAAAAAGAAAAGCTATTGAGGCACAAACAAATTAAGAATGTTGTTTTCTTTAAAATAGGTGAGTATAAGAATAAATTATTGTAATATGTCTTTTTATTTAACACTAATGGGTGGCATTAAGAAGTAACCTTGCATAAAGAAAAACTTGCATCCACTATTTTACCCCTTTAAAAGCACCATTTCCAAAAATCCTTTCTTAACAGATGCCTACGTCATAACATCTACCTACATGCCAAATTTCAGCCCGATCTGTCTAGTGGTTTGGGCTGTGCGTTGATAGATCACTATGGCAGTCAGTTAGTCACCTTTGCATTTTTTTTATATTTAGAAAATAAACAACAATTAAACGCCAATAACTCAAAAAAAAACAATAGACAATAAAAAAAAACTATAACTATAATCTCATAAACAGTTGTCTATGTTGCATCGTCGTGGCCGCGTATGACAGACACGGTATGATCTGTTTGCGACACGCGCCAGTTTGCCGACCGTGCATTGCGGTCTACTGTCACTGCATGACTGATCGCTGTGTGCTCACTAAATAATGACATTTAAAATTGAGAATTAATTTAGGGTTGAATTACATTCTCTCTGGATTTGCGGTGTAAACTCTCGTGGGTTTTTGCTGGAGAAAAGCTGCTAAAAAAACAAGTACATAATTTATAACATAGAAGTCCTCGTTTTTTTTGTTGTAAAAGATTCATAGTAAAAGTGGTACATCTAGACTGGTAGTAAAGTTTAAAATCAGTATATGTAGTCAAACGCATACGAAGGTATTTTGCGGTCTACAGCTGTCACTGCATGACTGATCGCTGTGTGCTCACGAGAGAAAGAGAGGGATGAAATGAAAATCCTTAGTGCTCACTAAATAATGACATTTAAAATTGAGAATTAATTTGCGGTAAATTTCTAGGGGTCTGTTTGAGTATCTGGATTCCCTTGGGTATGCTTGTTGATAAAAAACTGACAAAAACAATTAATTTGGATGATACAAAGTATTAATAGTTTGAAATCGAATGAACAAAAAACAAGCCCAATTCAATTCAATTTTTTATTAACATTTTATTGTGTTGCTATCACTAGGATACCTTTCATCTCATTCGTGACGTCACCTGCCGGTTCCAAAGCATCCAGCACATGCTGACTTGGGGCCAGATTCTGACACGAAACATATACTACTGTTCTATCTTTCTATTTTATTGTGTACTCTTTCTCGTGTTGTTTCGTGTCTCAATAAATGTATTTAATTCTTATGCATTATTCAATTTTAAATTTTATTTCGCAAGCTGAATTACATAGATATAATAATACGCCACATACATTGCTTCTAATGTCTCTTATTATATTCTACCTAACAAGTTTAAAAGGCGTTTAAGATCCTTAGTTCTTTCCTCTATTTCACGCATTAACAAACAAGAAATCTGGCAAACGCCAAACAAGTGTTGCATTCGCGCGTAAAATGGTTAATTCCCACCGCCCTTGAAACTCAGTCATTTACCATCAAAGTTAATTACCTTGAACGCTTCAGTCCATCCGACTAATTAGTCCCCTCCAAAAAATCGGGGATAATTGCCGAGACTGATTGCCAGGATTTTGTTCCAAAAGGACACAGTTTGATAAATTGACCAAGAGGTTTGGCACACTTTTCTTAGTTCCTTCGTAATCTAATTCAATGGACGAGTCTTCTAAGTAAATGGAAGTGTGTAATTTATAAATTACATTCTTTATCTTCAACTGAGGCTTTGATAAAATACTGGTAGTACGAAGGCAGTTGTTAATTAATATTTTGTAGAGTAATTACTTTTAGCTTAATGTAGTCTGAGATTAAGGTATCAATTTAATGAAGTGGGTGTATATTATATTATATTATATTATATTATATTATATTATATTATATTATATTATATTATATTATATTATATTATATTATATTATATTATATTATATTATATTATATTATATTATATTATATTATATTATATTATATTATATTATATTATATTATATTATATTATATTATATTATATTATATTATATTATATTATATTATATTATATTATATTATATTATATTATATTATATTATATTATATTATATTATATTATATTATATTATATTATATTATATTATATTATATTATATTATATATGTAGGTTTAAATAAATTAAACATGTAGTAAAGCCATCGAGTTCATTATTTTTACTATTATTACAGTTGGTTAAAGACACATAAAAAATAAGATGTAAATATGTATCTACAGTTAAGCGTAACACATTACAAAAAATCATATGTCTAATAATAAGTACGTGCTGTTGGTCTGTGAAATAAACATAAAAATAGATAGATAGATAAATACTTTATTAAAACACCACAAATGAAACAATACAAAAAAAACATACATATTCTTGTGTTTTTTGCTACCAAATTGTTATATTCTTATGTTTCTATTTTAGGATATTTAGGTGTAACTTTCAGCAGGAGAAAGCCTGCCGCGGCAAGGATACTATAGCCCTGTAACACAGGATCCTTTGTGATACCTAGTACAGAGCTTAGTACACCTACCAACGTAGTGCATAAACTTTGTTATTGTCATTATACAATCATGTATGTACGTAACACGTAAGTTGAAACAATACCTTTATTGTTTAAACTTACGTGTTATTATATTATTTATTATATTATATTAGATAGATTAGATAGAATCAGCGTCTTAATTGGCGGCCTTATCGCTAAGAGCGATCTCTTCCAGGCAACCAATCGCGTAAATATAATAAAACATGTATTTTATTCGAAGAAATTTTCTTTTATTTTGTGTAAACCACGAAGATTGGCTTATTTTGAGTGAACATTAAACATTTGGGTCACATTCATTAGCAAAACTCAATTTTCACCTTATTAAAATTGCTATTTTTATCTTACTGGAGTTCGCCTTACGTAGGTACCTTCCGATTAAAATATATGTTCGTGGTTTTTATCTGATAGGTATACACATGGTATACACTTTTAATATTTAACCCGTCATTCATCACCAAAGCACACAAGGCTAAAACTACCTACAGCCTGTTTGCACGTCCTAGTCAGAGCTAATGTAATCGAATTCGTCCCGGAGCTTTGAAAGTTCGATGAACAAGCTTCACGCCCGGCTCTGCCTCTCCTTACACCTGTCCGAAAGCCTATTACCAACACAAGGCAGTTCGTTTGCGAATACAAACATTGTAGTTTGGGAGCAGAGGAGTAAGTTAATTACTGGTGCGAATTACTCACCTTTGGAGGTTGTCTTTTGGAATTATTGAGCTAGTTATGTACGTTGTTAGAGATTATAGTATGGGAAATTGAAAAAACTTTGATTTGCCATTTTTTACGAATATAAGGCAAAAGTTTTAGCGAATTTTGGTTTCATTTTCACGCGACTGAAGTGGTTTGGACGAATTTTAATATCGAAGATTGAATAGTCAATTCGGTTAATTTGTAATTAAGTTTCATTAACTGTCTATTTTGGTTTTTACCAATAAAATTTTAATGCGTAGGTATTTTAGGTAACTCAGCTTTGAATAATTTTATATGCTAAGTTAAGTTAAGCAAAAATACCAAAATAAATAAATATTCCGGGACTTTGCACAAAGCGCCATCTAGCCAACACTAAGCAAACGCTTGTGTCGTGGGTACTAGATAACTATAATACTATATTTGATTAAAACAAATAAATAATCCCTATCTATACCTATCTACAACATATCAAACAAGGAAAAAGCAACCACTTACCTCCTCCTAAAGCGCAAAGGACATCCTTTGACACAAACTAGCCCAAGTGGTTGCGGATGGGACATGGTTGTACGATTTGAGTCTCATCTCGCTAATGATCCCACCACCTCCCAGACTAGCAAATTTTCGGCAGCCCCGTGACATAGTTTGTGTTCCATCAAGCCTTGAATAGAGGCGACGCTGAAGAGTGGCGCAAACAACGCTTCAGATCACGTGTGTTTACGATGCTCTAATTCCATCCAATCACACTCGAGATAAGGCGAGAGGATTACAGGAACGTGCCGCGAAGCCTTGCGAAGAAAATTTGATGAGCGTTTTTTTAGGTTGTAGGTAAATCTTGACGACGTAACGTTTACTTGTATGCTGGAAATATAATGTTGTGTTTTAAGTTATTTATTTTGTTTTTGTGAGGAGTTCATTCTGTAGATGCAACGGTTATATAATATTCTACCCCGGAATAAAGACTTCAAGTTTTATGATAATTATTTAAAAATCAAAAAGGAACAATTTTTTTACTAATACTAATTATTAAAACTTGATAAATATGACATAGTTCACCCACCGATACACACTAGATTTTTTAACGCTTTATTAATGAAGGCAATATCGCCGCTCTAATCTAGGATGTAGGACGCTTTACTAGAAAAAATAATAATAATTGCATTTAGCGATATATCATTTACTTTTGAAAAAAAAATTGAACAAGAAAGTTCACTTTGTTTAACACAGCAACATTAAAATTATGGGTAGAGTAGTAGACCGCTGTAGAGCAAACATTAATAACTTCCTAGTACAAGTTAGTGATAAGTTAGCAACACGTATTTAATTAAAATAGAAAGTACACAATTGTACCCAGAATACTAATACCTACCTACAATATACAGAAACACAAAGCGAACATGTAAATTTCATTAAACTTTTCAACTAAAATTAATCTAAGTAGTAAACAGGTCCGTATCGCTGTTTCATTTGTACTGAAATAAGCTCTCAGTAAGCGAATTGTTCGTGGAGTACATTTTTACGACTACGACACTTCAGTTTACGTAACTTTTATGAAAACAAAATCATATGCGTTTTTATAACAGCATTATTTCTGCGCGGTAAAACAAAAGCAAAAAGAAAAATCTTAACATCTAATATGGGCTGTTATTAAGAATTATGATTAGCAAGAAATAAAATAGCAAACGTTCCTATCCGAGTTCTGTTACCAACCATTCCTTGGTTAGAAATACGAATTGTTCCAACGAAAATAGTTATCCAAAAAGAAAAAAGTTCATTTGTACGCGTTCATTATCTATCTGACAGATTCGTGCGACCCGCTTCATCAATCCAATTACTGAAGAAATAAGGTGGAACAGAACCCCGACCGAGAAAGATGCCTGACGAAGTTTATTATTAAACGGAAAATACAAATCGGGTCAGCCTCGCCGTAAGCGCAAATAAGCTCGCACGTCTTATAAGGTTTTCGGTTTCAAAGGTTTTGTGGTTGCATAAATCCAACGAACATTTTGATATACGACCGACGTATCACGTAAAACGTAAACATTGTTGCTAAATCAACTTTCCTTTCATCTACATTCTGCACATAACGTTTTTACAACCCAATGTACATAATAAATGAGGGTGTTTGGAGAAAGAAGTAATAGTGTCTACTCCAACCTACACGAAAAAATACTTCCAACCACCATTAATTTTCATTTCACTCCATGGGCAAGGTCTGTCTTAAGAAAAGTGCGAGATTTTGAAACCACCTCATTTGTATGGGGAGAGAGGAAGGTTGCTTTTCCCGTGGCCGAAACTCTCTTAAATCTGATGAATAATAATAATTTGTCCTTGGGGCTTTGGTGAAAAACGGGCTTTAGAGTATACGGTTACATTTGTATTTAAGTCATATATTTTTGAAATAAATGTATAAAAATATATATTCTAAATCTATCGTATGTCTTTAAAGTGTATACAAACTCAATGATACAGGATATGAATATGTCGCTTATTGTTTAAAACTTACACTATTTATATATTTTAAATAATTATTTATGATACTTATAAATTAATTATCTATGATCAAAGAAATTGCATCACAGGATCCCAGGATTCCTAGCGCAAGGCCCAGTAAAACGGTAGGTTTTACTGGGCCTTGCTAGTGTAGCACCAATACAAAGGAAACAAAAAACCTCTGTAATTATGTAGGTATGTAGGCACGTAGACATAAAGTTTACATAGATAAACGATTATTTATTCATCTGTTTTTATGACATTGACATTTGATTGACATCAATCCAAATTACACACTCGGACAACATCATTAAAAAATATTAATAGCATCATTGTTGTCTCAACACAAATTAGTATTGTATTTGAGATTCCAGTAATAATTATACATCTGTATCTAGACAATGGAATAATTAAGCACTATTTGTAACACAAACACTGATTGTGTGTTACTTGATACTAGGGTTGTAAGTTGTCGATAGTTCTTTGTTAAGTAGGATTACAAAATAAATAATTGTATTATGTACAGAAGTTATAGAATTGGTTTTTAGATATAAGCTGTTTGCTTATATGAAGGTACTAAATATATTATTATATGATAAAAAGTATAGAAAACAATTTATATGTAATTTGTTTTAAAATTTAGTTTTGCATAAAATAATAAAAACCTTTATATGAACTTTCATAAGGCTATAATTATGTGGCAGTAGGAAACTAGACTTCATAGTCCACGGCAAAAAAAAGAATTAGAAATCGATCCTGTGATTCCAGTCATGTCAAATTAAATCAACTGAGACATCTATTTTTCCGATCCAAAACATACATATGTACCTTATCCATACATAAAAATATATTTAAACTAAAATTATATGTAGCCGTCAGCGGGTCAGTTGTTAATTTTTTTACTTATTTTTCCTTTTAATATTTACTCTATTTTTTCGTCATTTGTCGATATCGATTGTTATTAAAATATAATCTACAGTTAAATCTAGCAGCCTGCTGCGCTGTCCCCGTATAATACTGTTGCAATACAATATATCGATTATAACTGAGTTGTATTTATTTAGGCTGTATCATGAATAAGGCCTAAGGGTTAAATCACTCATTTAGTGATATTTGTTTTTGAGATCGAAGGAAATGTTTGAATGTTATATTGTTTCATTTGGTCTCATGTCCAATATAAATTTTATTCGTTTTCAAGTTTCTTTAAGTCATAATTAATTGTCTTCGGACTATTAATGACAAAATCTACCAAGTTCTTTTTTGTTTAACTAAAATTGAGTTTGTGTAATTTCTATAAGTGAAATGAAATGTATTATATTTTTAATATTTTGTGTGTTTGTGTTAAACCTAAATCTGAAACTAACCAATCTCTGATCATTTACGAGTTGTAGATAAACTATGTTTTTTTTTACAAAAAAAAGCAATCTCTGCACAAAAATAACTGTGTCATTGCCCCAAATATATGAGTATAGCTAGCGATACAGCAAGGGGGGAGATTTCACAGACATAATACTTTCCTTGCCCAATCCGGATCCGAAAGGGTTGATGTAAAACGTCAAATCCCTCTCCACCCAACTTGCAGGATCAACTGTTTGAATATTGCAGAATTTCATTTATCATAATTTGCCTCTCAAGTAAAGGGAAGTAGGTAACGTGGTGGCACTTCCGCACATGATTTGCATAATAACCGAACTAAGTATTCGCAGCCCCGGATTGGTCGAATTCAGACCTTAACTTGGGTGATATAGGGGCCATTCTGCATAAACTGCTCTGACCGAATTCTCGGTGCGTCCGATCAATTCTCACATATGCACGTACACACAGATTCAAAGACATTTGAATACGTTAGGAAATGTTTACTTGCCAGAGTTAGACTACGAGCTACGGCTCTATAATACATCTGTCGCTGGAATCTAGTTAGTCAACTACGCAATACGCATTGCTAACAATTGTCTGCATTAATGTAGTTATTAACTTAGTCTTTCCACTGTTGTTGAGTGAATTACGTTAACATTTAGGATTTTGTGAAGCATAATCCATCTAAGGATACCTTTATCCTTAGAACTTCAAAGCTTAACTACAACTACATACCTCTATTTTATTGTAATCCAGTTCTTAGTAAAACCAGCCCACATAGTTTTCTAATAATACGAGTTGCCTCGTTCTCAGAGCGTCCGTAATCAAAAGTTACGTCCAAACCGGTTTTCCACACACACGATCAAAGCCCCTAGCCCTGTTTCCAGGTAGAAGCAGGCAACCTTCAAACGGGACAGGATATTTCAGGATAAATAACACCGCGAATTCCTCCCGAGTAATCTCTCACAAAGCTAATTCCGCATTCACCTTACGGCCGTAGACAAAAAATGCAAGGGCGATATCGGTTCCGATAGGCAAATACCGAGCGAAATCATGACCTAATATCGAGCAATTCATCACCGCCAGCCCTCTGCGCCGCCGCCATCAATCTTGGCCTTCCTCCGCGCTCAACACTCCAACTAATTATTGTCGATCGAGTCTTGACAGTTTGCTTGCGGAATCCCCGCGTTTTTTAACGCCGGATTGATGTTTGCCAGATGATCGGAGCTCGCGGTTGACCTAATTGTTCGCGCTTTTTACCAGATTTACGCGAATTATTGCGATAAAAGCGCTATTAAGATATAGGTGTCATAAAATCAAAATCAAAAAATTCAACGTATTAGCTGGCTATTCAAATTCTGGCTCAACGTATCAGCATTGCCATCCAGCGTGGTAATGCGGCCAGCATGCTGGGTACGCTGCCCTCTGGTAGTGGGCTGGAGCACTTAGATTATCTTTAAGCTTTTCTAAAGATTTTCTAAGTTCTCCCCTTTTTGTAGTAGTTAGAAGTAGTATGTTTAGTTTTCCTTCACTTGTTTTTATATTTTATTATTGTAAATAAAATTCATATTCGTTTAAAAAAAAAATTCAAATATTTCTAAGTTCATTATACTCAATTGCCATGCTGAGGGAATCAAACATACATATTAAAATAAATCAAACTTTAACATATTTATCAAAAAACTACATAACTTTTCACATGATTATCATAACGAGTACCTTCAACCCATCCCACAATATTTTTTATAAATTACTCGCATTACAAAGTTAATAAAGCATGAAAATATTTTACAGCGGAGGCGGAAGGCCGCATGCGAGTGGAAGAAGAGCCATTTGCTTTATTACATTTACATCGTTTCACCGTTAAAGCACTCCGACGAACAAAATGATCTGTAAAATTTTCTTCGCGAGACAACGTTTGTATATTTTTTTAACTTTATTTCGTAGTAAAAAATGAAGAGGCTTTGTTTGCGAAACAATGGACATGGACAGCTTTTATCTGGGCTTAGAAATTGTTAATGTGTTTGTTTCTATTCGTAAAAATAAAAAGATTCTATCTCTATAAACATAGGAGTTTAGTGGAAATGATACAGTTTTTTATTCTTATTTAACTGTTCCAAAAAGCTTTTATATACGAACGTGACAACATTTCACACGAGTGAACAAGGAGTATCTTTCTACATTTGTTATCATAGTCCCAATTTCGGTACGATCGAAAAGCGTTTTGAAAAGTAAGGATTAGAAACATATTTACCAGAAACATAATATATAACAATGTATGTACCTATATAAAGTTGAAAGTATAGGTTTTGTACTTTCCAACGAAATATTTCCTAAAATGTTGTATAAAGTTAATCATCCCCCGCGGCCAACGTGGTGCCGAAAAGAGCTCCGACACGACGCGTCGATGGCTTTACGAATAAATTCGAAAAATAGTGAATGTGCATTCAACACCCAATACTCTGATCGGATTCAAATGTCAGTATGGACCGTTTATGTCTATAAATAGTTTTCGAGATAGAATACTCATTTAATGTGAGAATGATTTAAAGTTTAATTTTTAAATAGACTTGATTACTGTTTAAGGAAATGCCCGTAGCTTGCACGGTACAATTATGTTATCCATGTACTAGAATAACGCTGGCATTAAAATGACTTTATGAGCGTGTATAGAACTGCAGTGACCTGTGGTGTAAAAGTCACTTATTTGTTTATCCAGAGTTAAATGTAATAAATTATTAATCTTAACTTTATTTTTTTAAATCAAGCTGTGTAGGTAGGTACACATAACTTGGAATTTGTTCTGGATCGAAACCAGCTTAAAATGTTTATTAAGTTAATTTAAGAACATATTCTGTTTTGTGTGCCATAATAAATAAATAAATCATTCTTTACTAAATCTCATCCAAATCAATACAACTGTCTCAGCATAACGAAGGAATAGTCATAGTCATATGACGATTCGTTCGTTATATGTTACATTTATCACGTGATAAATGTAACATATAACGAACGAATCCTCATAACATTTATCACGTCAACTGGTGTAACTAACGCGAGCCCATACTGCTCATTTCATTTGTTACTTTGTCGCCAGCACTTACAGGCGCAAATAAAAATTGAAAAATCTGCTCAAATCCCCCGAGGGTCCCAATGTGCACGTTCCTCACGCACCATGTCTCTCCGCGGGACAAAGAGATTGTGATGCAGACATTGTTCTGTTTATTCTGGATGGTTTAGTGGAGGTGTGAAGTAGGTACTTTATTCATCTAAATGTATAAAATTTTTATTTATGTATATTCTATCTACTTATCTATAAATAGGTAAACTAAAGCTGAAGAGGGTCAAAAATTAGTACATAGAATATATAAGAAAAAAGTAGTTGTGTTATACTTAAAATCAATAGAACACCTTACAGCAGTTTTATCTTTACTGTCTAGTAGTATGAGGTCTTAGGAGTGTCATAGATCCTGGAATATTGCGAGCGAAGCCGCGGGCGTCCACTAGTACCTATACAGTAAGCGTGTCACTATGTACATTATAACATGATACTTTTAACAGATTTCATGTCCATACATTTTACGTCAAACCCATTCCTTGTAAATAATAATAAGCTTATCAAAATCTGAATAATTTATAGCATACGTGTTAATACTATTATATTGGCTTAATGTACATATATTCTATATTCTCTGTAAACCACACTAGTAACATCGGTCGATCATCCATACTTAGCATAATACCTAATAGTGTTCAGATCGACAACGCTTGCTGCATAAATTTAGAACCTGCATTATACCTATCTTACATAACAACCTATAACAATGTACATATATTGCCTAGTACCTAAACTTGTCAAACAAAGCGTAAATTTTAATATTACCTTTTACCAAGTTATTTTCGTATTACGAGCATAAACAAGGATTATATTATAGATGTGACCCATTAAAGCTGCTCATCTAAAATGGAACTGGGCAGGACACATGTATAGAATGCCACTAGATCGCTGGGAAAAAATCTCCACGACACCGCAAAATATAACCAGGCTCAGAGAAAGACATAGAAAAAGGTGGAAAGAAGACTTCGACAAGTTCTACAAGAACTGAACCACCAAAGTCAATCGGGCTCTCTGGAAATAGAAAAGGGAGGCCCAGCAGTGGGATCAAACATGCTAGTAATATTAATAATAAGTAGTAATTACCAAGTTATGAAACAATTGAAGTGTATTGTATGCAGTGATACTAGTGATAATGCAAAACTCAGGTTCAAACTGAATTAACAAAGACACATGAAGTCTCAGAGGGCTTTTTCCACATTATCTCGTTCATCTGTCGTTTATTTACAGACCGACTAATACCGCTAACATATTAACCAAGAATTTACCAATTTACTTCAAATTTGAAGATCTCTACAAACACGGTCCTTTGAATTGAAACATAAAGCTTGCTGTGTTTAAACTGCATACCTGATTATATGATTTAATGCATAAATTCTATATTGCTCTCTAGAGTCGTTTTTCCTCATGACTGAGGGTCGTGATTCCCCCGCAGAATTAATTCGTTAGGGAAGTTCTCTTGGGCAGATACATCGTGGTGGGCGCCCAGGAAATATAAATGAAACTAATAAGACTAGTTTCATGAATAATTTATCCAATTATTTACACTCAATAACTTCACTACATAATCAAAAGCTCATTACAACAACCCGTATCAGACTAAAGTTAACTTTCACGTACATATTTCAATTTGCTACTCATTTGCTCGCACTATAACTTTTGCTTACATTGTACACGATAAAAAGCATGCAAAATTGTGACTAACTGCTTTGTAAATAGGATGTATTTTAGCTCAGCGTCTTATAGTTGACCTGTTTATATTACCCCTATATTCTGGCCGTGCTATTCCATTCTTGTTATCAAGGTAGTGTGTCCTACTTCCCCGCAGCTTATTAGATTTGCTGAGGATTTGCGATGCCCAGGTGTGATATAGTGTCCTGGCTGACTAACATACATATGGTTTGGTTTCAGTTACATAGATTATGGCGCATGTTTGTAATTGATATCACTCATGATCTTCTTTAGACATAAACTTAATTGTTTAATTATTTAAGACCATCCAGCTGAATTGACAATGCCAACTACATATATATTTTTACGACATATCTATTATTTACTGGGCAATGACTTTAATGGTAAAAAACAGAAAAAAAGCCTAAACATGCTAATGCGAACTACATATAATACATATGAATAAAAAAATACTTGGAAAATATTTTGAATAACACATTTCATACACAGCTTACCTATTTAAAACATTGTTTTTTAATAGATCCGTGATTCATGCCTTACTTATAACCTTATAGACGAGTAACGAATAAAAACTTGAGTATTCAATGAACAGTTTTTATAACATCTAGTAATTACTTCACGGTTAGGTATCGATTTTATTGCTTCATCATTTGACTGATCATAAGACTGGAATCCAGATTGTTATGGATTTTATTAAATAAAATCTAGATATGATAAAGTTATCTTATTGCATCGTTTATTTTTGATTTATTTTAATTTGCAAATCTATTAATCACATAACATTTGTTTGCATATTCTAAAACACGATAAACATAATCCGATGCAATAATGAGATTATTATACAAAAGAGATGGAAAAACAGAAATATTATTCATCGCCATTTATTTTAACATTACATAACTACTTTGTCTATCACATTAAAGCACTTAAAACAGATATATAACGATAATAGCAGCAACAATCTTTTGCTGAATAAAACAATAATAATAGTATTTGTATGATAAGATTAAAGAGTATCTACAATTCTACAGCTCGCAGCGTGTAGCTCCAAAAATTAACTTGGTAAACATAAACAATAGAACACAAACCATACATTTAAGTAACGAGAAAAAGATAATGTATAGCTACTCCCATTATCCCGACTACACCAACATTTCACCGTTATCTATAACATGAGTGGTGCCCGTGATACTCCGGGCGCGATCGCTGGATAGATAAAGAATTAGGTCGGCCACGTCCTCGCTCTCTGCTATTTTACCCAGTGGATAAGCTTTTGCACGACTCTGGTACAATTCATCTGTTTGCTCCTTAGAAAAGCCGGCCGCTTCACAAAACGCTGTTCTGGTGCATCCAGGGTTGACGGAGTTCACGCGAACTCTAGACGGCCCCAAGTTTAAAGCCAAGCATCTTGTGAACTGATCCATAGCGGCTTTGGAAATGCAGTACGGCATCAAAGCGGGAGAGTCCGAAATGGGTCCGAATCCAGCGACGCTCGATACGTTGATGATATTCCCTTTCGATTCAATTAAATGCGGAGTCGCAAGGCTGGTCAAAAGATACGCTGAGCGCACGTTCGTAGATATAGCCAAATCAAAAGGCTCGATGCCGTCAGTAATGTTGCCAAGGACGCCCGCTCCTGCGTTGTTTACTAACACATCAATGCGGCCAAAACATTCGATAGTTTTTTCGATAACGATCTTCACTTGTTCGTCTTGAGTTAGGTCAGCTTTGACGACGAGCGGTTCGATCCCTTTGGCCGCTTCGCACTGTTTCGCGACCTCGTTCAATGATTGTTCGTTCCTGCCGACTAGCACAAGTTTGGCGGATTGTTTGGCGTACATAACAGCTGCCACGGCCCCGATGCCGGAACTGGCGCCGGTAATAACGACAACTTTGTTCAGGAAGTCCATCTTCGGTCGCAGCTGGACTCGCACTGCTAGTCAATCAACGAGTAAAGCCGATAGTGATTCGATATGCGGCCTTCAAATAAAACATTCACCGCGTCAAGAAAGATTAGTATCGAACGCCGTGTTGATGTAGGTACCTTCGTCAAGGTAGCAATTAAAGATTGCCAGCCGAATCGTACAAAAAAATATTATTTGTAGTATGTTATTGTTATTTTATGATTTTATTTTATTTGTTATTTTTTTGCCTTGGTGTTGACTTTAGTAGTCCATATGATTGCAATTATTAATAACTTCTCAAGATATTTTTGATCCACAATAATTGTTTTCAATGAAATCTCATGTTAGAGATTTTATTAAAATATCTCTATAGGCACAAACTCCAAATTGCGAGTAAAATCACTAAAAGTAACTTTCGAAAGTTTACCTCAACAAAGCTCCCAGACCCCATTTCCATAACAAACAAGAACAACGATTGTGTTATTAGTAATTAATTTGGAGTATGGCATCAGAGGCATGTCGCTTCTGTACAAATATTTTTGAGGACGCACGTACGAGTATACACGAAATAAAATAATGCGGTTACGCGGGTTCAAAGTGAATACTTTTTAACGAAATATGCGAGCTATGGCTGACTCGTCCTTTATACTCCGCCCCTGCGTCCTGAGTACGTTCCCAGCCTCTGTTTGCTTACCTGATATTTCATTGCTGTCAACCCTCGAACTTGCGGTTTGCAGATATTTAGACAATCTTTATTTGACAATTTGATAGAAGTATCCGAACAAGGGTTAACAAAATATTTACATTATCAAATAAATGTTGACATTACAACACTTTAGTTACACTTTGTACATGTTTACTGCATGCTAACCAAACATACGTATTATTATATAGTACCTACTAACCTATATTAGATGTTATTTTTTCTCGGTGGATATTAATATCTTCAGGTTATGTCAATAAATCCAGCTAAAAAATCTGATAAACCATGTCATCGGAACCTATCACAACCACATATTTTTAAACGCATTAATAATACTAAATTTAGTTAATCCATCCATTCTGACTTGCCTGTCGTATCGAGGGCAAACTACGTAATGTCGGTTCCGAGGCATGCCATTTACATGAATGATTATTCAGCCATGTATAATAACGCGAGCGATTCCCGCCTCTATATCTGTGTATGTGAGTTTGTTTTTGTTTGATAGGTTGGTTTGGAGCGCTCGGAAGTTGGGAAGTTTATCCGGACTGGCCGTATGGAAAGCATTGTCCGGGCCCGTTAGCCTGTGTTAACACGTCGCCGTCGCATCCCCAGTCGAGCGGCCGAAGCAAACATAAATCGAAAAGGTACTTTAAAATACAATATTTTGGTAGAGCTCCCAGATGGGATAGTCGAGTTAACTAGACTTCACTGTGAGGCATGTCTATGGCGCTATAAGTCTGTGTATAGCAGTATATGTTGATTGGAAGTTTTGTGTTAAATTGAGTTGATAAATTAAACGAATGTGAGTATTACATATGACTTGGATGTATGGACGAAAATAATAATAGATAAGACGGTATATCAAACATATTGTGTAACAATAATGATAAACGGGAATTTGACCGATAGTGTTGTCCAAGGTTAAATACAACAAATATACAACTATAAGTGTATAATAACTTTGATTGTTTAGTTTTCTATGATTATGATTAAAAAGTACGTACATATAGAATGCTCTTTGGTATATTGGTCAGTGAGAGTTTTAAGGGTAATAAATTATCTTCTTCACATATAAATTCTATAAATATTGCAACATTTTAGACTAGAATGTAACTCTTAAATTAAATAAAGTCGATGACAACCAGAAGTTATAAATTGTCAATATTAATTGAATAATGCAAGTCTATCTATCTGTCTATCTGTTTCATCTCAGCAGGCTCCGCCAACCTCACCGCGGGTGGTAAGATCCGTAAGTTAGCCTCTTATCATAAATCTACAGGGAACTGCAATGGATCACTAGACAGGACCTCCCTTAGTTTCCTTCATCGCTTCTTCTTTGCGAAAATCATTATTTTTATAGTGTCATTGAAAACAATCGTTTTGCGATTCGCATTACGATTTTTTTATTGTAGGTTATGGAATTTTTGATATCAGTATATATATGGCAAGATGGGAAGCAACAAATTAAGGCTGTAAGTACCTGAATTTATGAAAAGAGGTTCAAAATAAATCAAGTAATGGTATACAACGTTAGAGATATCTAACGCATAACCTTTTAAGGTCGGTTTCAGTGCTTCAAAATCAATCATTTTTATTCAGCTAGTATTTCTATATTCGGGAAAACTCTCTTGTCAAAAACTAGAACGAAATAAGCCAACATAAAGGTGCCTTTTAACATTGCTAACGTTGTTTTTAATATTCCCTAAATATAGAGATACGTGGTTTTTATGTCAAAATAGAACCTGCCAATAAATCCATCAATGCTCACGGATTCACCCGCGTCGTTTCATAAGTTTAATTAGTAAAAGTCCATTTAAAACTGACAGCGCAAAGTTTTGATATTAAAATTGGTAACCACAGGCTCACGCGGCGGCTTCATGAGCCCATAAATATTTAATTAAGCGTCAATCTACGTCGCGATGAAACCAGAGCGTCAAACATGTTACCAATATTATGTATTTTATATAACCAGATTATGTTGTAAAAGTATCTGGTTTTTAATGTTTGATGGCTTTAAGATAACTTTACTAAAATATAATAAAACAAAAGTATAAAATGCTTACTCTATCATTATTGCTCATTGGCTTAATAAGAGGGATTAAAACGATTTCTTTCAAGCATGATCAAAGACAAAATATTTCATTACAAATTATTTTTAAAAAGTACAGAATATATACCAGTTGATAATCAAAAAGTAGATATATTGTACGCAAGCGAAAGCCCAATACAACAGTGGCTTTTATATCTATACCTCCCTAATTTACATTATCCAATTGCCTAATATCACAAAGCATGAAAACTTAAGCTCTAATAAATCTTCCGTCGAATTGTAGACAGTAAACACACCGTCCTAGAGTAAAGACGAGGCATTTTTTCATTCAATTTGTTTAATACCAAGGCTATTTTTTGCCAGCCTTTCGGCAAACAGTAGGTTTTTTGACGCGGAAATTGTTAACATTTACAATGGAGTGAGGAAATCTATCAAGCTCCTGGCATGAACTCAAAATGGAAACGCATGATGTTAACCGTTTAACTACCGCTATTTTGGCTAGGGGACGCCAAGTCGCAAGATAAATGTGCCAAAAATGCCCCAACACATCTCCACGCTACGCCATAGTTTTTCACAACGTCACTGTATAGTTTTTTTTTATGAACTTAGTTGGAGGGAAGTGGTTCATGATTTTGTATGATGCTGAATAATATGGTAAGATCAGACACCAATGTGCTTGGTAACTGTGCAGTACACTTTCTACAAACGAAATGTAATTATTAGTTTACTTTGTTATGATTTCTTGACAACGTTTTTTAATTTTAAAAGATCAGAGATTTTTGCTATCCCAAACAATGTTTGTTCTAGTCAGAAGCAAAGTATAAACGAAAAGAAAATTCTGAAGCTATTTTCCTTTTGATCAAAAGATGAGTCAAACCGATGCGATTAACGTAAATACGTTATAGCTTTATCTAGGGATAGGAGTAAAGAGATGAATGTGCCAAAAATGCGCAAGTATTGTCCCACGAATATATTTCCCTGAGAGAAATTCCTGGGTATAAGATAGGTGTTTCTGCGACGCCTTGAGACACGTATAGGAGCCCATATTGTGCGGAATGCAGGAAATTTTCTCGGAAATCTTCACGTTACGCTTATATTAAGGATTATTTTTCTGTTTCCCATGGTATTCGATTATTTCATACGCCCGCTCATTGGCTGTGAAACAAGATTATCTCTAGCAAATATAGGTGGCTATTATAATTATCAGAACAAATGGAAACTAGAAGCGCAAAATCAAGCTGTGTGCCATGCCTTAGGCTTTATATTCGAAAGTAGATCTAATTAGGCTGATGATAATGCTAATTCAAATAATAAATCATTAAAATGTTCAATAATTTAAAAAAAAACTTCAAAGTTGTACCGTTTTGTCATATATTTAGTAGTGTGAATTTCCCGCCAGCCGACGATAAGGTCAAAGGTCACGTAGTTTTTCCAGCCGACCTCATTTGAGACAATCGCCCCGCATATAAAAACGTTCGCGGCCGGCGCAGCACCAGGCGTCATCCATCAGGCTCCTGGGCCCATGACAAGAAGGCTTACTTCGTTCATGAATATTTATCGCCCTGTTTATTCTCCAAACCGGAGGCTTCAAATAAAAATATTACATCATACTCCATGCCAACTTAACCTGTATGCGAATAGCATTCTTTGATGATACGCCCTAAATTGCTTGCACGTGTCGTTTCAAAGAGTTCCAAAGAAAGGCACGATCAAAGGTAATTACAAGTATTTTATTGGAACAAACTCACGTTTATATTACGTTTCGGCGATATTGAGGCCTGCTTTTATGTGAGGAATGAGCCAAACATTCGGGAAAGGTAAACGTCAGTTTGAATTAAATAAATAATCGACTTTCGTATTCTCCTGTCGACTTACGGGTCGAGTTCTCTTAGTTTAGAGATCCGTAGTGAATAAAACTCTAGTAAGATCGGCTTATTTGTTGTTGAATTTATTTGTCTATTAATCCAAAAAATAGGGAGACCTTTGCTGAATTAACCGTAACTAACTTATATTTTAACTGTTTTAAATCATTGCTTATAATTCTCTACGATAAGTGTATCATACCTTCTTTCGTAGTTTTATCTAGTTAATTTATGTTTACACCAATAAAATCAATATATTTACTATTAATTTATCTGTAAATGTGACTATATCAAAGTGAAACACACATGAGAAGCACTAGGTACTCACTCGTACATACAAAAGGACGGCTCTAAAACTTATTCCTAACATTGAGACCTCTATCTTTAGATCTTCGACCGCAAATAAGTCCGACCCAGATAGTGTTGAAAGTTTCGGATAAACTCGTAATCTGAAAATAAAAGTAACCAGGAAAACATGAAAGCCAAACTAATACAACAAAGCTTTGAAAAAGTTCACTCCAAACCTGACCACGGACTTTCGAGGCCGTCAATACAGTTTCCCAAAAAATTCTTTGACAAAAGACGTCCCTTTGTTACTTCTCCTGTCTTTGTTTTGCTCAACTTCTTTGATCAATCATGACAAATTGTATTTTGTTGTAAGAGCGGCCCCTGACGAAGTTTGACAGTTCTTCGGTGAAAGTTTTCTTTTGTGGTAGCAAACGAGTAAGTTAGAATTAGTTCATAATGTTAAATCCATCATCTTTATGAAAAGACTCCGGGTTGGAATAATTAGCAATGGACAGGTAAAACAAAGCGAAATTATGCCTGAGGCTAGTAAGGGAACCGATATATGGAGATTGAAACAATAGATACAGTCTTTAACGCTAGGTTAATAACATTTTTAGTACGTAAACCACATGTTAGCAAACATATACTTAGATGTCTAGAACTTTATATAATAAAAGGATAGTCAAAGGGAAGAACTCCTGTGTCTATTTTATTTCTAGAAGTTTCCTAGAGCAAATGTTACTTAATAATATATTGGGCCGTAGTACAAAGACGTTCCCCTGTTATCTTAAGATCGAACATATTGTTACTAAGTTGCGAGCATGATTTAAGACATAAGTTCGACATAAAAGATAAAACAAGAGCTATAAAAAACGGAGCGGCCAACCGGCAGTGGAGCGTCCCATTGATGTCGAAACTTCTTCAATATATCGCGTCAGTAATATCATAATATCAGGACTATCCTCTTTCGAGTTTCACAATATTTTACACCGAGTCCCATAAGCGAATGCCTCCGAGGCCGCGGGAAATATGGTGTGCAATAAAAATGTCAAGTCAGGTCATCAGAATGGAAAGCCCGGGGCGTTTCTTCGCCAGATGTGGCACTGAATCAATGAAAAACTGTTTTGTTCCGTGTCTCAGATCGTCGATATATCTCGCGCGTGCCGCGAGACGGCGGGTCGGGATCTGCCACGCGCTCTACACACCTCTAATAATGGGCCCGTTATATTTGCTGACGGGACAAACACCCATCGCACCTGTTTGTGCTGACACGCCAAACGCTACGTATTTTATTGCGAATTTATTTACGATATGTTTAATAAAAATGCCGTTTTCGTGACTAGGAATAAAGTGAGCGCTGAATATGAATAGGGAATAATAAAATGGCGGTTTGTTTTCGGTTTGCAGCACAAACTGCTGTGGTGTTTATTATTTTTAGACATGAAACGGCGTGGCAATGGTTTGTTTGATGGGTTTCACTTTTACCTACTTATGTATTTGCTGTGTATGTTTTGCGACAACCTTTCAAGAACTGAAGTAAAAGTTGTGTCACTTCTAATAAAAATGTTCTCTAAATATAGACGAGTCTAAATGCGTGAATGAATCTAGGTATATTTACTTAGACATAGCTAGCTACGCAAATAAAGAAAAAAAGCCAAAATTATTTGTTAATTATTTTATGAATAATATTACTTTACTCTGGATACTATTTTATATCTTACTAGTGGGTGCTGTCGGCTTCGCTCGCATTAAGAAGTAAAACTTACATCCCCATTTTATACCCTTAAAAGTGGCATTTCCAAAAATCCATCCTTAACGGATGTCTACGTCATAACATCTACCTTCATTTCAAATTTCAGCCCAATCCGTCCAGTGGTTGGTCCAGTGGGCTGTGCGTTGATAGATCACTATATCAGTCAGTCAGTCAGACACCTTTGAGCTTTATATATTTAGATTTGCGTATAATCGGCTTACTCCTGCGTTGAACCTACATTTATTTTATTTGTTTGTTGTCAACATTTAGTCATGTGTCAAGTTGTTTACACATGTGGTTAAATACCTTCAAATGTAGGGTAGTCGTACAAAGTTTCATGTCGGAAGTTGCATTACACTGAACATTAGCTTTGGCGATAAGGCGCCGACGCAAATTGGACTGATCACGCGAACTTAACGATCGTTTTAGGACTGGACTTAACTAAGTCAGTTAGATGTAATAGATGCTATTGACTGCCACTTTAACCAGGTGCTAAGCTAGCTAGTTTTTACAACGTTTAAGTGGCGGTAATTAAGCCATGCCAGAAGCCCTAAGGGCGGTTTGAACATAGTTCGTAAATAAACTTATTTTTTATGGAATGTCATGTTATGTACGTAGATTTATTTAGGTTTAGGTTTAAAGAACTTTATTTCACACTAAGATAGGTACATTTATCACTTACGCGTGAAACATAATTTAAATTATACAAATATATTACGATCGTCGTCAAGTAAAAAAAAATTTTTTTTGTTACTACCCTACAGACAAGTATGGCGCTGTCCGTCCACCGCATTCATAGCAGTGAGGTGTCCGTTAAAACGTGTTGATAAAGCCTATTTTTGAATGCGGTGCGTTTTATTTTCGAAACTTATTTTGCTGTCTATATACACTGTAGAAAAACTCGTCAACCCGGAAATTTGTTTTCATATTTAGTTTATTTTAAAACATATACGAAGAAAATTTCTACCTAGCATAAATTAAAATTCAAACCCTAACATAACTATAGCACCAAAACATTTAACAAAAAAATAACCAATTAATCCAAATATTTTAATGGATATTGCGTTTCAGAAGAGCAGCCCAAACCAAACCAGTAAACAGCGTAGTTTTTAATCTAAACATCACTCACTCACTGCCTCTACAATCCGTTACCCTACAACGGACGGATTAGAATTATTTTCTCTTTCTCTGCAAAAAAAAAGGGAAATTGAGACATTTTCAGACATCCTCGGAGCGAAGTCGCAATTGAACGAGTTTTTGCGCCGTCAAGGCTTATGGTAAAGGGGCGCAGTTTTATCGAAAGCTTTGCAGTTTATATTCTATACATTTCAACAAGTATCTAAGAGGGTATTTTAACGGGTCATTCAATCAATAACAATAAAATCAGATGGGGCTCGTATTTTGGCGATTATTGCTGGTTACTACCGAGACGTGGGCCGGTCTCGTTTTATTTCTGAACGTTAAGCACTTGCTTATATTTCTTTTATTCAATTTTGGGACAGAAATAGTAAAGCCCACCTGACGACACGATGCAACTGCCGATTTTTTTTCTAATATGGCCATATCCTTGGCTGAATAGAAAGGGTTGGAATTGGTGATAATACACATTTGACGCGGTGATTCGGAATAAATATTAAACGCACAACATACGGAAATAACGTGCACCGTGTACCTATTGGTATATGATTACATATTAGGCCATAGCCTTTGCTTGCTATCAGGTAAACTATGGTCAAGTGCATACCCGTTCAGGTTAAAATATATATATATATATATATATATATGATAAACAATTTATCATTACTCCTTACACCAATTACTTCCTGTTTTGCCCTAATTTTAGCCCAGTAAAGTTGTTGTTTTTAAATCCAAAACTTTCAAAAGTCTTTAACATTTCAAATACATAAATCTCACGTCTTCAGTACTTTCAAAGCTACACGTATCAATTCAATTGCCCCAAACGCAATCTCCGTCAAGACGTTAATTCACATTTCGTTAATCGAAGACGGGAAGAGGCCGTAAATTTATAGCTCTTCAGATAAATTATCTCTTACATTCAAATGCAGGCTTGCGATGCAGTCGCGATCGTATATCGAACTCCTCAATGGATTTATCCACCCTGTTGTTAATTTATAGCCGGCAAGGGGCGTTGTGTACACTTCTCGTGCAAGTGAAGGACACACCGGAGATTGTATGTTTGTACTTTGGTTGTATTGAAAGATTACTTTTCGTGCACATTTTATTTTTAACTACCCTTAAATTTATAGTAAATATGTTGTCAATATCCAAATATCATGTTCTGGTCAGCCTCATTTGTGCAAAACACAGTTTGGTTACAGAATTACTTAATACTTCACCTTGACTACAGTGTCACTTATGTGACTTTCCTTTTATGCCGCTGAGCGAAAAAAATTGCTAAGTAGTCGATAATGTTTAAGGCATCTCAAATTTTTTTATTTGAGATGCCTTATACATTATCGAATCGAATGATGAAGGTCAAGGTACAACGGTCTTTTGAAATATTTTTTCATTTAAATATTTTTGAACAGTTACTGTGTGGTGGCCAAAAACAGGCAGACGAGGAGTGGGTCGTCGACATTATTCGAGTCGTGGGTTCTTTATGGATGAGGTCTTCGCAAGATCGACGCAGCTGGTACATTCAAAAAGAGGCCTATGGCCAGCAGTGGGATAGAGAAGACTGTGGATGATGATGATGATGATGATGATGAATATATTTACTACTAAAAACTAAAAAAGACGTGTTTATAATCTTGTCATGTCGTGTATCAGTATAGGTACAATAGAAGCAAATTCTATGCCGCTGTTACCTAAGCATCGTGTTTTGAGGTAGTATTGTGGTGATAGCATTGTTCTTTACAATTAAACATCATTCTGCTACGGAGATCGATACCAGACATTACCAGGCTAGCGATAGAATGTTTTATTGTATGGCATAGAATATACCTATATATGTCGCAGGCATCTGGTTGGATCTGCTAATCGATTGAATGACTAGCGCGTTCATATAATGACGACATTTAATTGAATGACTACGCCGAAAGTCGATTGAACAATCGTCCCTAACGTCCAACTAGTAAGCGTATTATAACAAAGCTCTTTGCACAGAGCGGACATAAATTGTAGATTTGATTTGATTATGTGTTTGTAGAATAAGTATTGTTTTTATCAATTAATGTAATTGGCTTCGGCCGTTTTGATTGTTATTAAATAAATAAAATCATTGCAGTGATTGAAATTTACTTCATTTTTTAATAAAAAAATAATCTAACTTACTGTAGTTACGGGTGGTTATAAAAAAATAATTAACCTACTGTGGTTTTGGTGATTATAAAAAAAATATCTAACCTACTGTAGTTTTGGTGGTTATAAAACATTACAAAGTCAGCTATATCATATTCAACGACTTCACTAAATGACGTTCAGGCAAGACGTTGGACGTTACATTCAATGACTTCACGAGTTGTCCTTTAGTCATTCAATTAAGTGTCATCTTTATATTATGTATGAACGTGCTAGTCATTCAATCGAATAACATATTCAACCAGATCACTGCGACATATACATTGTTTTAAGGAAACATACCTAAATACGACGTTACGATTTTGCTAGCCATCCTTCACTAAATCCTCCATAATTATTTTGTAAAGGCAAAAATTTGCCTTTATTACTTATTTATTTATTAAAAAATCTAAGTTCTGTTTTTTTTTGTGATAGCGACACTATTTGAGTTCAACATATTGCACAAATATTACGCAAATTCGGTTTTTATCTAAAATAATTATTTCTCAAAAACATAAATCAAATATTTACTTTACTGAGTAATCACCACCGCAGAGTTAAAAGTAAGAGTAATTTAAAGTAAAGTTCCGATATCAATCTCAGTTACCCAAAGATTAGGCTGGCTTTTCCCGAGCCGGGATAATCTTCGATTGGCTAAAGATATCTCTACTCCAGGGAGATAGTATATAAATGTTAACGGGCTGCCGACGTCGCGACACTATGTCATTTGCTAAAGGTTTCCTCTATTTGTGTCGGTTATTATCGTGAATTGCTGTGAATTTCCTTGTTTTTGTGATGGGGTGAAAGTTTTGTTACTTGTGGTGTGTAATTGGAATCTAAATCAACACTGATAGGGACTGTAATGATGCAATAATAAGATAACTTATGACTGTACCTGCTCAAGAGAACTCCCTTAATGAATTAATTCTGCGGGGGAGTCACGACCCTCAGTCATGAGGAAATATGACTCAAGAGAGATGATTAAGGTTTCGAGTGTAGTATAAAAATGTTGTGTCACTCATTTGAAAATACGTCTTATATCATAATAGTACTCGTACAAAATCTGTGGATGACTTTGAGGGTTAGATGACACGTTAAATTGTAGGTGGCAGCTGTTTGCCATGTACCACAGTCGTACCATGTCAGAGGCCCTTAGAGCGGTTTGAAAACTCTAACACCAGTGCTGGCCACTTTCATACACACTTAATTTTGCGTAGTAACAAACAAAATAAGCTTAGCAACAAATACGAAATGCGCAAATAACGCCGTCAGAATCCATTCGCTTCCAGCTGCTGACATCAATATCGCGCACAATGAAGATAAGGCTTCGAGGAAAACAATTACCATTATTATTATATTTGTATTCGTAAGAAATGGGGCAAGGGTTGCTTGTTTATGTGTATGAGTGAGGCTTTATCGTATTTATAGCAATAGTTACGGTTAGAAATTATGCGTTGGTAAATAAATGTCTAAATAGCAACTACTTCAATTAATTAAGTTGGTAAAGGAATGATACAAGGACGTTGAAATCATTATTTTCCAAAATAAGTTATGATACTTAAGACTTTACACCACCATAATAACCGATCTTTTTTAACCAACCCCAGAAATCTTAAGAACCGTAAAGTTAATGAAACAAGAATCTTCTTAAGAACATAAATCACGCAGAAAAATGATTAGTTGAAAAGGTTAAGCCCAAACACATAAGAATAAATAAATGAAAAAAAATTATATGATGTTGACTATCGCTAGTACATTTATTATTGGGCCCATAAAACAATATTTTTGTTATTTTACAACTAATTACACTAGGATGTAGCATGACATTTTATCAGAGAATGATATTTAAAAACATTTCTTTACTTCTTCACTAAAAAAAATATTAACCAGTTTGTAACTTAAGCCCAAAATCTTCCACTGTAATGAAAAATGAGCCTTTTTAAGCAGATAAAGCACGCATAAAAGTGGTGGGTTGGAAAGGTTAAACGTAAACACGAGTGTCACGATATGAAAGGGTGTCTTTACGACTAGTTACACCGGCCACCGGCCACCGGCCGCGTGGATCGTATATTTCATGTTTAGGGTACCGTGGATGGTGGGAAAACGATTCCTAGTGTTTTTTAGATTTTCGGGAAAAATTAATGTGTTTCCAAATTTTGAGGTGTTATAAGTTTGCATCTTCTTTAATTGCTATTTTAGTAAGAAATACTATCAATGTTCTATCAATATGTTAACTAAACGGTTTTCACTCACGTGTAATTCGTGTATGTTCTCACGAAAGTTTGAATATTAAAAAAGTGTTACAAATAATCATCAAAAGTAACTGAAACCATTAAAAATTCCCAATTTATTACATAAAATGACTAAAAGACGTATCCAATAATGTTGCATTGTGCATCAGGTTCGATGTGATCATAATCTATTTCGTGTTTAAGAAAACTGTTTTAATACATTTGATAAGCAGATTATAAAACCTTTCGGTTCTATTTCTGAGTATGTATGTAACACACAAAAGACAACTTATGAAACCAAATGTAAAAAACGCTTAATATGTTTCTACAGAACCCTACGAACAAAGCGTGTCTCACCCTGTTCTATCTTTTTAACGTGTTATCGCTACTCCACAGTCGAGGAACCACGGACAATCAAGTAAATTCTTCCGAATGTGCAAATAAAAATGTTAAAAAGGGTTGAGTAAGAGTGATGTGCTATGACAAGAGGGGGCTATGTTTTGGTGTGAAGAAGGAATAGTATACTTTCATCTATAGGTAAAAACGTTCAAGTGAATTAGTGCTGTATTTAGTTCTTAAAGATATAAATTATCATTTGACACTGGTATTCCAACGTCAAGTGATTAAGATTTATTACTGATTTTCGATAACTACTCACAATAATCAATTATTTTTTATTACAAATACATCATGCTTCAAACACGTCGTAGGCGTTTGTAATGATATGGTCTGCGGACCCTTTCGTAGCAGTACTGCTACGACTTTTTGTAGAATGTCTACGTCGTCCGGTCCGTCCGAGTATATTACATGCATTCCTTATAATCCTAATAAGCAACTCCCTTGTTCAACTTGAGTAGTGTAGCTTTCAAATGCAGCACTAATGTATTCATTTCGGTGTTAGGTATGATTGTTTATATTATTTTTAGAGAAACAAATTTCAGCACGAAATAACCAGTATAAGCTGACCCTAACAACATGTAAAACTAAACAAAACACTATACAAAATACATTCCGTTTCTCCAGTGACGTAAGAGGACATTTTCTGCACAGTCGCTCGCTCAATGTTATACATGAATGGAGCGTCCCGTGTCCAGACGAGTCTTTCATAGCGCACAGTCGACGGATGAATGGAGGTAAGCGAAGCCGTGTAGCTAAATGTAGTTACATTTACATGACGTGGACTAAATTTTCTAAATTTTCTTAGACTAATATTGATGGTGACGTTTACTGGAAGTTTCTTGGAGGATATATATTTTTTTGTGTGAAGATAAACCTTAAATTATGTTTTTTTTTCGTATTTTACATAAGGTGATTATAAAAATATTGTTCTGAAGGCCCTGTTAAAACATATTTAAATGGGCATTGACATTTTCCGGCAAAAAAAACATTCGTTCATGCTTGAACCAGTATATTCACTGAATTACTACACATAATTTTAATCACCTACTGCAGTCCAAAAGTACAAACTTTTATCTTTGTTTTAAATTCAATGAGAATAGTACTAAATGAAGTCTATAAGAACCTCACTTAGTCTAATCATAATGAAATGGTGATAGCCTCAGTTCCAAGTCTGAAATCTCGCTACTGAAAAGCTTGTTCGTAGTATCTTGATGAAACATCTAAGCAATCTAACTTGATGGGCTGAAGTTTAGTAATACGCCTGGAAATACAAGTAGATACTACTTCGGAACAGCCCTTAGGCTGTTTAGTATGATTTTTTGATTTACATTCCAAAAAACATAAAAAAAACTTTATCGGAGACATCGTACGTATTGCCTGCAAAAGTGGAGAAATATGATTTTTAACAATGTACTCGTATGTCTTTTCTCTGTTGAGTCGTATTTCCTCATGACTGAGGGTCGTGACTTCCTTGCAGAATTAATTTGTTAGGGGAGTTTCTTGGGAGTTTTTTTTGGCAGGATGCAAATCCACATATAACTTAAAAATACAAGTCATTGGTGTAGGGCAAGATTCGAACCAGGGTGCGTCTGGATGAAAAGCAGACCCAGAAACAGCCGAGCCACACTCGCTTTTTTATATATGTATTTAAATTATTCATCTCTTATTGACAACCACACTGATATCAGTTGCTGTAAAAAATATAAAAGCAAATTAATGTCAACGAGATTTACTAACCTCATTTTATTAGGCTTCAATTTTCTTTGATTTATATCAAATATCTAGTTCAAACATATTTTTATCAAACGCAGAAACCTAAAAAGCACAAACTGGGTTATGAGGATATCTCTGATAACTGACATCGTTTCTCGTTATACCTATCTATCAACATTCAAGTAACTTCCATTGAGTTTGTGAGCACGAAGATAATAACATCTCTACTTTATCTAAATAACTCTTGAAGCGAATAAGAACGCGCGGAACGGGACAACGTAAGATCGGAGTCACTAGATGGGCAACTGGGTTAAATTAAATGATAAATAAATAAATATTCCGGGACATTGCACACAGCGCCATCTAGCCCCACACTAAGCAAACGCTTGTGTCGTGAGTACTAGATAACCACTACAGGGTTAAGTTTAATTGTTATTTAAAGCTGTACATAGTGTACATACGAATACGATATTGATTTTGTTTTATTTCAAAAACAGAAAATTACTAAAGAAATCGTATACTTATAAAATAGTCTAAGCTTTTAAAAACGTTGAAATGTGCTATCATTGTCTGATTGTTATTTCCCACAGCTGAGGATAAAAGAATTTGTGAACATCTTTTTGCTGACTGTACAACAATTGAGCTCTGTTCAGAATGGAATAGCATAATTTATTAATGATAGTAAACTGATACCAAATGGTATCTCTTTTTCGGTTCAGACAGGAGTCACCCAGAATAAATATTTTTCAAGTGGAGTTCTAGAAGATAGCCCTAATATTATATTTCACCTCTTTACTATATGATTGAATTTCGATCCTAGGTATTGCATAAAAATATGTTTTTTAACGACAACATTTTTTTTAGTAAATAATTAAGTCGGGGCGTAAGAGAACATCCTTATTGTTTTTAGTTTTAAAGCCATATTTCATATATAAAGCATAATATTTAACCTCAATATAGGACTTATATATTCCTTCCTTTTATGCAGTAGGTTAACAAAACGGTAGCAGCGTTCACATTGCGGCCTGGATCCCTAGATAGGAAAACAGTTCAGCTGGATAAAGTCATGTAAATTGAACTTTGTTCGCCGCCGCTGGATATCATCTTGTGCGGGATTGTGGAAAACTAGCGCGTTTTAAATATATTATGTGTATATGTGTACTGAGTGTGTGAATATGTCAGTAAAATATATATTGCAATAATCAAACTCTAGTATAAATCAGATATCCACGAAAAATAAAAGGTTAAGGTTACTAACGCACAACATGTTAAGGATGGCTTAAGTACGTTAGAAGCATTATTTACTAAGATTTTGGAAAAAATCGCTGTAAAAATTTGCTGTTTCTTCGCCCACTGGTACAATTTACGGAGAAAGTTCCTTTTTTGGAAAAAAATGATTGCTTGTTGGTACTACTACTTGTTCCTATCTAAATATTTGCATAACATGGATATGTAACATCAAACCGTTCAGTCAAAACATAATAATACTACTTTTCACGCTGCAAATTCACGCAATTTAAAATTTGGAAAAGGCACAAAACAGTGTACTTTTAAAAGCACGTTGTCATAACAGTGGAGCCAATAGGCATGTTAAATTGTATTACGGCGGCATTTCGCTTGCAAATTGGTGGTGGTACCACCGCGGTGAAATTACCATACTGGGAGTGCACTCGCAATAATGTTACAATAAGTTAGGCTTTATTTTTGTATATTTTTTTTTGGATTTGGTATAATTTGGTGAAGGGTTTTTCAAGGTTAGCACAAACATACTACTCAGTAATATAAAGAATGTATGGTTTTTAAAAAATCGTTTTATGATATATTTTTTTTACTATTTGGTGAGTCAGTGCTTAATAAAATTTTAAGTTTACTATTGTATGTTACTGGTACTTAAAATTTTACAAATCAAGTTATGTAAATCTCGTGTCTGTTTAAATGTATGTTTATATCAATTATTAGTATTGACTATTGATACACCATGATTTTTAAAGAAGTAAATCTCAAGCACCTTTCATTTTCATTCAACACACAATAAGCAACTTACACAACCACGCAAGCACATACACAAAAATCTAATAACACACACGTTCGTACGCTCGCGTTTAAATTATTCTCTCCGTATAAAAATGCGGCAAACTTGTAATGTTGTGCGATGACGCGACACATTTTTATCGCACCTTACTTGCTGCGAGGTGTTGTGCAATCATGTGCTTAACGGCGTAGAGGGTAAGAAGAGGATGAATTTTCAATAATGTTACGGAAGCTCACTAAATCTTAGTGTCGTTTGTAGAATGTATGCACCGCGCTGTAGAGAAAATTGAGCACGGTTCTATAGTTTTGTAGCAGTGAATCGTCTTTTTTTCTATTTTTTGAGAAGAAATTATTATGTTCTTTTTTTACTTACATATTTGTGAAACTTGCTCAATGACTAATATAGCCTTTGGGGTCCTTTTTTGACGTCGCTTTGCCTAAGATTATTCGTACCTGAAACAAATAACAAAGCAGTTCTAATCTCCGTAAATCCCGGCTTTAACCAATAATTAATTGCATGTTTATTTCAGAAAAAACAACATCGCATCGTTACAACATCTGTTGGCAGAGGAAATGAAGGCGCCATTCTTAATGCGGTCCGCCACCGAAATGGAAATAAGCAAATGAAAATAAAATTAAACGGCACATTTTATTCACTGAGCAAAAACTGGCACACTGTTAAGCGACGCAGATGCTAACTGTAGTACATCAGGCGCGCTAAAAACAATTGCCATTCGTTAGTTGGCGCCAGATAGCCTTTCAGCGCGACACTATCGAATTTGTCAAGGTATGTTGAACAGGCTGGAGTAGAAAATAAAATGAAACGCACGCGACTACAAAAACTAGTGGGATCCGTGAAATCAGTAATGAGGCACGAAGAGACGGCAAGACTGCGCCGCGTATGCCCCAGTGACCCAGCCTCGTCTCTGCGTTTATTCAAAGACACGTAGCGTGGACGCCGACACCCGACCTCCATCAGTATTTCCTTACCAAATTTCCTCCGAGACTCGCAAACTGAGGCATTACTTTCGAAGATGCAACTTGAGACTTTGAAAATGGATAAAGATGTCAACTTTGGAGGAAAGCTGCAGATAAAAGGCATTCGAGATGCTTGTTATCTATACGCTAAGACTCGACTGAATTATAAGGAAAATGGGGAAGGAAAGGCTTACCGCAGTTGTTAAGGGAGTTAAAGAATGATGGGAATGGATTTGAAGGAAAGTACATTATCTGGTTTCATGTGACATTTTAACAGTGATGTTTCTGAAGTCAAAATAAAACATACATATGTATACACGAAAGTAGTCTACTACATTGTTTACTTTTTATTATAGGGATCCGATGTCTTTCTATCCATGTTTTATTCAGATCAATCGTCATTTCTTTATCTCAACGGCTAGAGATAAATCGATACGCAAATACAAAGCGCGTCTACAATCCATTCAAACAAAAACCGGCGCAAAATATAGGGGAACAAAATCTGAAACTACCCTCGCATAAAGATATTACGAAACTTCAGCATATATTGACCCGGTGTGTTGCTCGGCCGACCCGCCAGTAGTAAATCATTTTAATAATTGATCCCCGTTTGAAATATTCATGAAGTTCAGAAGGTATCCCAGAGAAAAACGGATGAAAAATGTTTCGACCCACGCTAATATTTTACTAGGTTTGACCGTTCCGTGATGGGTATGGCCTTGTTTAACGATGTACCAGTTACATTACAGTACCCGTTACTTCGGATTATACTAGTTCAGGGTTTAGGATCATTAAAAATAGATGACACTTTGATATGGAATAAGTTTTATACCAGGCGGATTCAGCACAAGATTATTTTTATAAGAAAACTCGTGTAGTATGCCGAATCTGGTTACGCTGGAAATCCAGCGTAACCATTGGCCTTGAAGTGATAGTGATAAACTATTGCATATACATACCTATAGTAAACATTTATAACAACTAAGCTCTCCACATTAACTCAGTAAACCGGTTTCTTCTAGGTAAGCGCGCAAGATCGTAGATTACAACATTGCTTAACATCAGGCAAGTTATAGTCAAGCGTATGCCTATCTCATGTAAAAAAAATATGACCGTGCACAAGTCTTTAAATAAATAAAACTTTATCTCCTCAACCTATAAAGTAGGATACGTATGTATATAACTGGAATGGTTTATGTCTAAAGAAATAGGTTTAGATTTACAAAAGGCTAGAATAGAAAGAAATAGGTATTCTAGTAAGCAGTAATTCCTGAGCTGAACAAATGCGACAAATAGAAGTGGTACAGTAGAGTGTAATGTTATTGCTAGAAGAGAATAATATTACAGAATTAGTAACACGTGCTGCTAGAATTATTACTATTGCGGCTTTTATGAGATAACACTGCTCTTTATCTGCTTTTGTTACAAAATATATTCTGTCCTGTTTGTATGATATATTTTTTTTGTTAAAGTAAATCTTCTGAGTATGTTACGAAGCAGAATGTTAAGTCACGTCCTTTGACTTAGTTTTCGTGAAAGTATTTGGTAAAGTGATGTATTATTAGAATGTAAGGTATAGGTCAAAGTATTTGTTAGTTGCTAAAATATCTTACTTGGATACGTTGTATGTTAATTTTGTTGATAAAACACAAATAAAAGTAAGGTTTTATGAGTTAGCCACCTTATAACGAGGCTAACCGTCACTAACCCAACTCACTCATTAAAAAAATAAAGTGCTTAAATCAAAAGACCTTACATTATACTAATCACTTATTGATTCCTATTCAAAGCTATTTACACAGAGTATAGTCAGGTTTAATAAATAACGTTACAATTATTATTTTTACAGCATTTGGAAGTTTTTAAACAAGATGGTATGCCGAAAGTTTTACAGAACTCTCTCACCATCATAAGTAAGGCATAATTCAAATAATTCGCATCTGTGAATGACGTGAATGAATAATTAATCTGCGATTTGAATAACAATGGTTCGCAAATTGCTTACCGAGAAGAGTCCGATCAATGGACCAGGCTGGGCAGAAATCGATGGAATTCATTAACAGCTCACTTCATAACTAATTTAGAATTATTCACCGACTAGTTTGGCGTACACATGATCTTATAGGCAATAAGGTAAAATATGTTATTTACGTTTTGGTCCATAAAGTCACATTTAAGTTGATATTAGGCTGTCATGGCGGCTTGAATAACTCTCGAGACTAAAGTTAGCCACTATCATTTGATAAGAAGAAGCAAATACTTGCGAAATTATCCGTCGCTTGTGTGTGATAATTCCCTAAAAATGTTAAATCATAATAGAAATCGCTACCGTATATTATTTTTGTCTTATTATTAGTTTCATTATTCAAAATAAACTTTTCAAACAATATTTTTTTGTATACATAACAACGTTGCAGTTTAATAAGTTGCACATTGCATTTCTATGTGTGGATATACAAATAAATAGACAAGCTTCATTTATTTTCCACTCATATCACCAGTCCTGATTCCACATGTGCAGGAAATTTATCAAATCAATGGTTTAAAGCTCATTTCATTACATTCGCATGCAAGTCACGAAGTACTTTACTCCAACCCTTCAAGTTGAACATTAGGCTATGGACGCACAACAATAACTTCAAACCTGATAGACTCCTTGTTATGGCGATAAATGTCATACGAGTGATATATATTTTTTTACCTTATAATAAGCTTGATTGCCGTAGGATAAGCAACACCATTGAACATATAATAATACTACACAACACTGTGTTCTATAGGATATAACACTTGTCTAAAAAAATGTACTCACTCTAGATTAGGAGACCTCTAGAATGCACTCATAGTTAATAGTGATTTGGTGTGCTCCATTCACAAGAGACGCTTGAGTGGATATCTTTCCAGGGGAGTTTAGTTGAATCAAGTTTAGTGTGATTATTCGTGACATCTTGCGGGAAAAAAATAGCAAATAAAGCATTATAAAATCTGAAAGTCCATACTAAAAAGGTTTGTTTTGAGTAACAAAATATTTAATCTTCGACACACAAACACAACTGGAAACAGTCATAAGCAGGCCTCATAATCTTGGGCACAGATACGTGACATCCCGGAAAGGGTGGGCACAGGTGTGACAGACCTTGTTTGTGGAACTAATGGTACCGACCGGAGGAAATGAGCTGAGCTAATGTAGAATCGTAAACGTAGATTGGGGCAGACTTTTTTTCGTTTGTTTTTTTTCTTATTTTTCGGTTCGCTTTTGACAACATCCCGCCTGATGCTTAGCATAGCTGCAGCCTAGAATAACAGGTTAACAAGCTAAAGCGAGTCATTGTCACACACTTTAAGCTTTAAAGTTTAAATAATTATATAATCCTTTAATTTTTTATTAAAAACTAGCTGTGCTCGCGACTTCGTCCGCGTGTATTACCATAAAAACGGTTCTAGTGAGTTAATCTTAAAACATAGACATATACTGTTGCGGACATTTTGTTAGATTATTTTATGAGAAATAATTCTTTCATGCACATTTTATTGATATCTTGAACCGTTTTCGCAGCGCATGCAACGGAAGCCCTCAAAGATGAATAATTTTCCCCGTTTTTTCCACATTTTCCATTGTTTCTTCGCTCCTATTAGTTGCAGCGTGATTTATATGGCCTAAAGCCTTCCTCGACAAATGGTCTATTCAACGCAAAAAGAATTTTAAATTCGGCCTAGTAGTTCTTGAGATTAGCGCGTTCAAACAAACAAGCAAACAAACAAACTCTTCAGCTTTGTAATATTATTAGTAAATATAGATTTTAATTAATAATTTTTTTCATTAATTAATTATCTTTTCCTTTTTTATTTGAATTTAAATTCAAATGAAAAAGGAAATAAAATCTAATTAGCATCGATGATCACAAAATTTGACAAAAACAAACAAATAGTTAGTCGTTAAAACAAAAAAAAATCTAGGAAATTTAATGAAAAAGCTATTTTCTGTTTGTGCTCACTTACTGACTGGCAGTAAAAGGCCCTCAACAATGGCCCCTCGGTTTCGTTGACAAAGTTTACCTCCATTTTAGATGTTTTGCGATAAAATATGTATAAGCACAGGCTGTATTTAACATGTCAGCGTTAATGGAACAAAATATTGGCTTTAACATTCTTGACACGGTAACCTAAATCGCTTTTTGATAACAAAATAAAATCGCTCCGAGGTGCGTATGGGTGATTATTTTTGGGGTTTCCATGTCACTGCATTTATTTGTATGAGGTTGTAGAATTAGAATTCAAATCAGTGTTACAATTTGAATAGGAAGATAAATTATGTGTAGACTCTAGTCGTTATGACAGGTACATTAATTTTATTGTATCTGTAATCCCGAAACTAAACAATAAAGCGTCACGTCTGTATATTTGTTGTTACCCAAAATAAAAATAACCTAGTTTTTTCCCTTTCCGTGGGAATTTTATATTAGAGGGTAAAATCATAATAATCAAGTCAAAATACTTTTATTTGTGTCAACAAATCACAGACTTACAAATGAATGAAAGAAACAAAAAATAATAACCACGATTAAAGTTTTATTTCGCCAAATCGAAACACTTAAAATATAGTGCAGATCAATTTAACGTTCCACCAAACCCATTCACGGGGCGGACATAAAAAGTTTAACAGCTCCTAAAATTGTACCGCAAAAAGTGGCAAAACTCTATAAACTTGAATGATGGCGTACCCAAGGATTTACGTCAAGAAGATTGACTTCATTCGTTAGCCCATTTCCTGTAAAGGCCGCTATTAAATATATGTTTCACACAAACGACGTTATTACGATACCCAGATAGTGGCGTGAGAAATATGTTTCTCTGCTTATCGTGGGTGCTATTAGGTCTAAATTCTCTCGATTATGGCCTAACAATAGAAGTTAGGTTGGTGTTAGACGGTGGTAAATTGCGCCTCGTGGACTATTTGGGCATATAATGCTGTACATTTAAACTTCCATCTGTTCTGGCTGGCATCTCTGGTATCTGACCCGAACTAGTGTGACATAACACATAAATAACGCGTCCTTTGCTAACCGTAACATGACCAACGGAAATGTCATTCTACAAATGAACATTGTAAATGTACAGTGTACATGTGTATGAATATATCATAAGATTGTTATTTTTTATTGTATTGCTAGTAAGATACCTTTTGTACTTGCACTTAGGCTCCTTAATACATTTAAAATGCACAGACTGTAATGATTTTCTAAAAAAAATGGCCTAAAAATATTTTTATTCCAAAACTTACTAGCGCATTTCTTCCAAACCGAGCATCCTATTCCTATAAGCAAATTCCATAAAAAGTGATTCGCTACCGCAAACTGCGCGTAAGGCATTGCAATCGAAAAGGCCCTCAAACACTAAATCATGCAATAAATTATCGCGCATAAAATATTCAAAACGCCTGAACATACGGCGGGGCGTGAAAAACAATGGTATATATATCGTACGAATTAGTGACACGATAGAATTGTAACTCCTTACACAATATCGTAATAATAATGCTTCCACATCTCTCTCAAACATACCACTCGCACATAAAGCTAGTGATTGCGTGATTGGTTACGATATCTGAAATAGACGAATTCTTTATCGCAGTTGGTTGCTAAGTGGTTAACCCCATTTACCAACTCAACCGTTGCGGCTGCAGTTGACCATCTCGTGTTTTTTTTAACTTGTACGGGTTTGCACTTGGCCATAGTTTACCTGATAGCAAGCAAAGGCTATGACCTAAGATGGAGCGTGCTTACTCGATAAGAACCGATTCACTCTCGCTTTGAAGTTCGCTGGATTATAGTGTAGTGTAGTAATTATATGTTTTGGCTCAGTAACGTTTCTATGGTATTGTTTATTGATAGTTCATATCGCACGATTTCCCGTAGGGCTGTAATAGTTCCCGTTTCTCATAAAAATCTACTCCGATTTCAACGGGAAGGTGTTTCGCTATTTGTGAGCTTCCTTGTCGAAAGCCAAACAATATGAACGGTGCTTGAGGAAGTTTGGAAGATCCTTTTTATGTCCAAAACAGTTTGTTCCATTTTGTTAGAGTAGGTTCCAATTGATAAAGTTGTTGTGTATCTTTTTTCTTTCAAGCATTAATAACGGATTTGGATAATTTGCTAAATGTTTTTTTCGTGGGATAAATTTGCGTTTGACTACAGCCTGCTTGACGTTAAGCATTGCTGCAGCCTGTAGCCTAAGTTGTAACACGCTTAGATGGATGATACCCATTAACTCTAGATTTTAAGAGCCCTGGATTGTAGATTATTATAAATTCGTTGCCAACAACCACTCACAAACTTGTTTAGTATTATATTAACCATAACATTAATATGTAAAGTTTTATTTGTGTGTTCATTCATTTATTTAATTTAAATTAGTGTTCACTTTCGTATTTGACATACTTATGTATCAAACGCGATCATATTATTGGAATCTAATATTGAAAAAAAACACAATATTAACATCAATCAAGCCTTCAAAACAGGATCCAGCAGGATCTAATAGTGTGGGTCTGCAAACTCTAAAACTGTAGATGGATATAAGTGTTTAATGAATAAAATATATTTTTTCTTTTTAGGGTTCCGTACCTCAAAAGGAAAAAATGGAACCCTTATAGGATCACTTTGTTGTCCGTCTGTCCGTCCGTCCGTTCGTCTGTCAAGACCCTTTTTCTCAGGAACGCGTAGAGGTATGAAGCTGAAATTTATATCAATTACTCAGGTCTACTGTCCCTTGAAGCTGTGAAAAAATCAAACTTCTAAGCCAACGCAATCAAAAGATACAGCCATTTATGCCTCAAATTTTCGACACTTGCAAGGGAATCAAAACCTACAGGGTGCTTCCCGTGAACTCAGAATCTTGAAATTTGGTACGAAGCAACGTCTTATAGCATAGATAAAGGAAAAATTACGAAAACCATAAATTTTTAGTTACATCACAAAATACTTTGTAAACCTTGCAGGTTTGTACGGAACCCTCGGTGCGCGAGTCCGACTCGCACTTGGCCGGTTTTTATTTTAATACCTCATCCCTATTTCAGTCACACCTCGCACTGAGGTGCTTTAATTCTCGGTTATTCGTTAACTGCAAGCCGAGCTTACTGATCGCCAATTTACTGTTCCGTGGAATTTTACACATTTTGTTGTTCGAATATTTTCCGTCCAATTTCAATTTTGGCAGAAAGAATACAATGTTTTGTATGTAACTGGCAATCTGATTAATTTAGGTATTGTATACTATTGTATACAATACCTAAATTAATCAGATTATAGCTATACCTATATCATATCATACCTAGGCAAAGTATTATAGAATGCCTCGTCTAGTCAATCTGTGAAATTTAAATGTTTATAAAGTACTTTAGCTATGGTTTTAGGTATTCTATATATATCCTAGGAATACCGGGTTTACCTGTAACATAGGCATTATATTCACATTGAAAACGTACAAGTATATTAAATATCTAGTATGTGAGTAATTTCATGTGAAACATGGCGTAGAAGTCGTCTCTGGTGTACTGTTTTTCAAATCACGTGCATGAGTTTTAAATTTTCTTTTGTGGATATCTCATTGTTTTGATCTCTTCCAGGCATCCTTAGTAAAACAAAAATTGTGAAGAGATAAATAAATTATAGATACACATAACTAGACTAATGTGTGAAATGCCATGAAACTAATATTTGTACGCAAATCGGCAAAATATTTGATACAGCAAGTTTTTTTTTTCACGGAATAGGCCAACGTTTGTCTACAGCCTGCCTGATGTTAAACACCACTGTGATGTTGCACGTTTGCCTAGGAGATACCTTTTTACTCTGGATTTGAAGACCCCTGGTTATAATTTTCTGGAAAAAGGGCTCCAGGTAGAGAGTTCCATAATCTAGCTGTCCTTACTACGAGCAAGCAAAGCGCTATATTATAAAAGTAAATACAATATTGATTGAGAGAAATGTAAGCACATAATACGACTTACAATATTAAAAGAGTTAAGCTTTACAGGACAAACAAAAAGCGTATCTGAACCAACGCAGAATCTATATCCGTCTGGATTTCAGTTTTTATTTTTTGTTTCTCGATATGTAAAATAGATTCAGTGAAAATATTCATCCGAGGCTCTCGTAATGACTGAGCATGGATCGATCATTCCTTCCGACGAGAATAAATTGAATTCTAATTTCCAATTTCAATAACAATGGATTTCTGGTTGGAGTGTTAGCACAAACACGATCTTTGTGGAGATTTCAGACACGAATATCTACGCAGTTAGCTGAGAGTTTATTTGAGTACCTAGGGGCGCATGACCCTTCAATATTTGATATTTCTTCAGAATAAAGTAGCTGTGGCTATAACTTTTAATCTGCGAAATTCTATACGATGTTAACCTATATTGTACTGGGTGATCAAACACTGTTATAAGAAATAACAAACATAGTAAAAAGTAAAAGTAAAAAAGCCTTTACTCAATTACACATTTGATATTATATAAATTGCACACATTAATTTCACCACTTTAAATATCTCATGTCAACCACTTATGTATAATATGTCGAGAATGTTAATGTCAGTAGAAAAATTATGTCAAATTATTTATAGTCCATGATATGTCGTATTGATATCCACTTGAGTGTTGTTTAGCGTCATGATATAATTTATTCGTCGTGTGTAATTGTCGCCTCATTGGCGTAGGCCTCCCCCAGCTTAGTCCATAGTTTCCTATCGCGGGTTACCCTTGTCCATGTCTGTCCGTGTCTTTTTGTAAAAGTATCTGCCCATCTTCGGTGCGGTCGTCCTCTGCTTCGCTTGTTGGCTCTTGGTGTCCACTCTATTACTTTCTTTGTCCGCCTGTTGTCTGTCATTCGTGCAATGTGTCCGGCCCAATTCCATTTTAGCATGCGTATACTTTGTATAATGTCCCTAACTCTAGTTTTACGTCTTATTATGCGATTATTAATCTTGTCCTTCAACTTAATTCCTAGCATACTTCGTTCCATTTTCCTCTGACACACACTTAACTTGTTCTCATCTTCGGCTCTCAATGCCCAAGTTTGGCAGCCATATATGAGTCCTGGCAGAATAGCGACGTCATATACCTTTTTCTTGATTTTAATATTTATTTCTTTATTTTTCATAATTTCCTTCAGCCCCCAATACTTTTTCCATGCTAAGGTTATCCGTCTATAGATTTCTCTCCCTGTCAAATCATGGAATGCAATGGACTGTCCTAGATATATAAACTCTTCTACATATTCGATTTCCTCCTCGTCTACAGTCACTTTGGTCAGTATGCCATTTGTCAAAATTTTTGTTTTCGACGCATTTAGCGAAAGTCCAACTTTATTACTTTCTGTCGAAATATCTTGCAGCATGGTCTCTAATTTTTCTTCTGACTCAGCAAAAACCACAATATCGTCGGCGAACCTCAGGTGGCTTAAATATTCACCATCTATGAGTATTCCCCTATTTTCCCATTTCAGATTTCTAAATACCATTTCTAAAACTGAGCAGAAGATTTTTGGGGAAATGGGGTCACCTTGTCGAACTCCTTTTTTAATATGAAACTCGACGCCATCTCTTTCCATTCTTATCTTGGCAGTGCTTGTTCTATATATGCTTTGCATCACTTTAATATATTCTTCCTCAACTCCCTGCTGCTGAAGAGCAGCCCAAATTGCTTTGTGTTCCAAAGAATCAAAAGCTTTTTTGAAGTCAATAAAGCCCATATACAGGGTTATATTATACTCGTTGCATTTGTTGATGAGAGTTGCTACTACCTGTATATGATCTACTTTCGAAAATTTCTTCCGAAACCCTGCTTGTTCGATTGGTTGGTTGCTGTCCAGAGTTGGTGTTATTCGATTCAGGAATAACAAACATATTTTGTATATATTTATACATATAATTAACCTAGATGTAAGTTTTTGAACCCAATAAACGTTTTTTTTAATTGAATTGTATACATACAAAACCTATACCATACTCCAAATATCCATACCGTGCGTATGTATATGTCGATTTAGCTTGTGGAAACACTAAGTACTTTTAGAAAAAGAGACTTATAAAAATGCAAAATAAAGACCTTAATCCCCTCAATATCTTAACGTAGGAAGCATACGTGGGGGCGATGGCAGTTTTGTTTGATTGTAACAAATCCAACTGTTAAAGGTCAAATATTAAAAAATAATTTTATGTTTTGTGATTCCGATCGTGTGGAATATTCATCGATTTACTTACACATCTGTTTTGAGTCATATTTCCTCATGACGGAGGGTCATGACTCCTCTGCAGAGTTAAATCGTTAGGGGAGTTCTTCTGTGCAGATACATCGTCGTAGGAGCCCAGGACCTTCCACGGTAGACGTATATCCTTGGAAATTGTGGTCCTCAAACATGTCGGTTTCCTCACAATGTTAAAATCCACACATAACTTGAAGATATATGTTATTGGTTTAGGGACGGATTCGAACTAGGGTGTTTCAGGGTGAGAAGCAGACGCAAAAATCGCCGAGCCACACTCGCATACTATACTCGTACTTATTCACAATAACTCACTTAGTAAATGGACGTAGGAGTTATAATAAGGCTTTGTTTACCAACTTTTTTCTTACACCCTTTCTTCCACAAGGGGAATAGTTCCAAAACTTGTGTCCGCAATTCACACTTATTTCTTAACTCCCTCACGCAGGTCTTGGCTAAGAAGCTCGGGGGTTCGAACTCTTTGTCATAGCACTGAAAAAGGCAGGCTTTGCTAATACATTTTATATAGTTATAAAAAAACAACACGATTAGATCAGCATTATTGGAAGCTTGCAGCATAATGCAGCCTGAATGTAATATGCTTAAATTTGATTGAATCTGAAAGTGCTTTTTACGCCTATATACATGAGTGTGTATTAAAATTTCAATTAGTTCACGTGTCAAACATAAAGTGCTTACAAAATGAAACTTGGATAACAACCTAATTTGGTAACCGTACCAGTCTGCTTACCTAAGGAACACGCTAGTTCTGTCTTTTAAAAATAACGCTTGTTTTAACAATATTAAACCAGAAACACTGGCTTGCCAGCTTACTAGCACGAGTTATCCTAGTATGTATTTGCCACGTATATTATAAACATTAGGTCAACCCAAATACTATCTTATGAAATGAAATATTTTATTATTAATCATGTCTCGTTACATTTTCTTAACTCTAATTAATATATTACAAAGAAAGCACATTTCAATATTTACTTCGTCAACGTTTTTATAACCATAGAAAAAAATACAATTGTAGGTATTAACCAATTTTAAAAGTTAATTAATTGATATTCTTAATCAACATTATATATTTGTTTTACTGTCAGCTGTAAAGAGGCATCGTCAAGTGTCCATGTCGATGTTCGAACCAAACCTTCCCCCCTTCGCCTTCCAAAGGGGGAGTTATTTGGGGAGGCAATAAGTGCCCCCTTCTATTTCACCGGCACTTTAACTCGGGTGCAGTGATTTGATAACGCCGTTTGTTTCAAGGGCCACTCGCGAGACATCATTCCGAGAACATTTTTCCTTATAAATATAATTTGCAGCTGAATTGAGAACATTTGAATTGAAAGTATCGACGGTGCGTACAACTTTCATATATTTTTAGTCGTTCCGAAATCGCTACGAACAGAAAAGCTTGCAAAATGCGAGGACTGCAAATAACCATTCTTCCTTGTTTATTAATATTGTTCATTTTTATGAGTTTATATTTTATTTGCAATTTAATAGAATCATTCGAAACAAGCTTGAAAAAGCAATCTTGTCGCTTTCGACGAAGTTGTAATTAATTCCTAATTTACTCATCAAACTTTGGCGCTGTTAAATTAACAACGTTTTGGTTGGTAACGGATTTTATGATTCGTATTTTTGTCATCATAAGATTTTCGCCGTATAAATAGATACATACAGTGTACATAAAACAAGTTAAAGACACTTGTACCGTTTCTTTTTGTTCCTCATTTATCAAGAATTGCTTTTTTAACAAATTTCCTTTTAACAACATATTTACGGAAATTTCTTACTCAAGTAGGCTCTCAAAGCGAGTGTACAAAAAGAAATAGGTACATTTATTTGCTTGGGACTCATGCTCAATGAAGTGAAATGGTTGGTAGTAACCCACTTTTAAGGTTTAATATTTTATACACAGTGAAGGTAAATGCTTGAATAAACTCATAATTAGGTCTAGGAAATAGATTGAGAAATTCTGTACATTCTGTACAAAGCGCTTAACAAACTCTTCAGTTTTTATGGTCAATTAATACTTATAACACATTTTGATGTATTTTCAACTAAATAAATAGCATAACAATAACACACAAACCAGAGTTATTAGTTAAGAAAATGATGTCCATATATAAAAAACTTTTAGAAATATAGTCTGCCATAAGTGATTTAGTAAATCTAACGAGATTCGCAATTGCCGCTGTTAACGCAGCAATCGGTTTGAAATCCATTCGGTAGTAATTTACCATTGTGTAACTGTAATTCAGCTCTTGTTGAAATACAAAGACTTTTACTATCACAGAGCGTTCAAAATGAACGCAGTAAATATGCAACGAAATCAAAATGGACTGTAAATAAATCTGACCGACTCATCAATTATTTTACGCGTTTATTAATAGCATTACAGGTCATAAACGGATTTATTCAGAACGTGTTTGGAAGATTTTAAAGTCGTTTAATTTAAATTAAGTAGTGTTCAGTATAATCTACGGTCACTAAGTTACCTTAAACGTAAATGCTTTCTGAGTGGGTCGGCTGAGAAGAGGGAACCCCGACCGACCTCGACTCACCTTATCTACCTTTGAACTCTATCTCCAAGTAATAAAGGTGAAATTTCCCCAGCACGACCTTCTTGCAGCCAGCCATGAAGTATTAATAAGGATTTGAATACAAAAATACGCAAAATACTTCGTGAGATACGCTCTGGAGTATATGAGACCACGCAGCCTACGTTGTCATGTAAATATGCGCAATTAAAAGGGATAAACCCCGTTTACCGGAAAGTTTTAAAGCTTTCACCCCCAGAATGAAGTTTTAATCCTTATTGAGTTGGTAATGTGTGAGTGAGGGAATCCTTTTTGAATTTATCTTGCGGCGAAGACAGGATGGCCTACATCCGGAGTGTGTTTTCATTTCGGATTTGCTGGAAAGTTGCCGCGAAATCCGAGCATCTGCGCTGTTCCAACGGGATATTTTCTTTCCTCCCTTCGACACGCGATCTTGACGACTGGCTTTTGCGATTTAAAAAGATTTGCAGCGCCAAAACTGCTTAGAGTTACGTTACGTAGCGCCGCCGGCTTCCGATAAACGATTGCTTGCGGAGCTCCAAGTTTGTAAGCACGCCCTTATTGTGCAGGATCATAACGTGCACTCCAGCAGGATTTGTTCACTTTAATGCGGTATGTTCAGCAATATTATCGCTCTAGCATATTACATTAAATAAAATTGGTTGGTTGTATTTTACTAGAAACACGTTAATTGGTTGGACGTTGCAGGGAAGTAACAATGTAATTTTATTTTAGAAAAATAAGTGTCCCAAATGTTTTGAAGGTAATCTGCCACTAACTTCTTCTTATCGTTTTAGTAGTGACTAACACTAGTTTCTAGAGGTTTTTAACCACCTCGTGAACATTTTTTAGAAAAATCATTTCAAGAAACCGTATTAAAATTACTACGAATGATTTTTATTAAAGTTGACTAAATAAAAAAAACAAACAAAAGAAACATTACTAACACTGATCTCCAAAAGCAATAAGAAAAATTACGCTGTAACCGTTACGTATAACATATTCATTTCTAAAATTTAATCTGCAGCCCAACTCCAACAATTATTCCATATACTCGAACCCTCCCACATAAGCCAGCATTTAGGCAGTAAAGCAAAATGAAAACTCAAGACATCGTTAAGGGGTAACTGAACCTCCCAAATATACTCCCTAGCGACCCCTGAATTCAAGTGCCTAGTCAGAAAACTGAAGTCAAACGGAAAGGGAACAACAAATTTATAATACAAGCTGCTGGTAGGTTTAGCCTGAAATCATATATCATATATAATGCAAATACAATATATATTTAGTGACGTAATCAAATTTACAACAATATGTTGAGGTATGGGATAATATGAGGGAATAAAATATAGCCTGAAGATAGTTACAGCGTTACGAGTATTTTATTCATAAAAAGTATAATGTTTGGTGAAATATTATGACATTATTTCATACTGCTCCTGTCTCTTACAAAGTGGATTTGTAGGAAACATTTTTTTATTTTGATTTATGTAACAAATCTGCTCATTAACTTCCCTCTATTAAATAAATACCATGTAACTAAATGATGGAAATGAAACAAATCTATTCAACATAAGCATCTTATCTGGTCTGTTAATATATGGTATGTTGTTTTGAAATAAGATCACCAGACTTTATTTCAAAACAACATATGTATATACGCATCAAGAACAGAATTGTACAAAATACAAACAAAATATCTAACATCAAATACCAATATATACCTAGCAGTTACAGAAAATTCCACATTTTCTCAAACCTATCCATACAAAAACATTGTTGTTTACAAACCTTCTTATCTACAGTGAAATTCTAAGAAAACAATTATTCGCAAAAAGCTCGAGAGAGCTTTAAGAAAAGCTCTTTGTTAGATCCTATTAAGTTTACACTATCTAGATATACGCAGGAACCTAACTTCGTAAATGTACTTAGTCTATTCCGATTTAAGAACTTGTGGAACAAGATAAAATAGATGAACTTTGGAAAATAGCGTTATCAAATACTACCGTTTCTTTTACCATAAATCACAATATTTGATTATTTAATTTCAGTACCATCTTTAGCTTCAATAACAATACACGTGACAATATACTGTCATGTCTGAAACTTGTGATTTTATAGAAAACATTGTTCGAAGCAATTCATCGTCAGATAGTCTGTTTGCATACGTGAGCCTATTAAATGGTAAAAAGATAAGTGTTTTCCTCTATATGGCTTACAAATTTATTTACTAATAAAGATTCATTGCGTTATGTTATCATAATGTAATTATAGATAAATTTAAAGTTTTTCCACAGTGCTATGCCTTAGGCTGCTTCCGCAATGTCTTTGTTGGTTTGCCTGCTTGCTCTATAATATGCTAAAACAACTAAATACCTAGTAGTTATAATAGGTACTCTAATTGTTTTTTTTCTAATATCATCATCATCATCATCAACCACATCCTTTGGGATCCCACTGCTGAGTATAGGCCTCCCTTTGTATGTGCCATCTGCGTCGAACTTGTGCAGACTTCATCCAGCTTGGACACCTTGACTTTGACGAAAAAAGTAAATTAAAGTAAGTTATTAAATATATTACTAATATCAAGTAAATTAAATAATAAAATAGCCTTTGTATGACGTCATAATAAGGCTGGTTTTAAATTGAATAATCTAAATTACGTTAATGACGAGTAGAATTATATACCTACATATAACATACAATTGTATGTTTATTTATGTGCATAATTATGCACATAAATAAATCACAATAAAAATGAAAATGATGAATCCAGTTTTATGTTACGAAAGGTAAAAAAAACATAAAAAATACGTATAACGTTTGTCGCACTATTAGATGTCGTAAACAAAGACTTATTTTAGATATGAATGAACTTACAGCCTGTGCTTAGTTATTGCTTTGAATGACCTAACGAAATTATTGTTACTATATTATAAAGTACGTACTGATTCTAAGGTAAGATAACATTAAAAAAACATACTTAATCAATATAAACACACAAGTACGGATTGAAAGCTCTATGTACCTATATTGAATCACATTACACACACAAAAAATTAACAGAAGTAATATCAAAATAACATGAGCAACGAAAAGGCATGATGTAATTAAATTACCTGGCAGAAGCGTGCAAAGCTTACTTCCCGGTAACTAAATTATGCATTCTCGTATAAACACGAACTTACCTTTGTAAATAGCATTCATATCTCACGGACGGCTCCCGGGAACATCCACAATATTAGAATCCACTTGACAATCGAATATCTAAAATTACACTAAGACATCACATCGTGGGTTGAGAACTAATACGGTCTAGTCAATTACGGCATGAGTAGCTAGCATTCACTGGGATATGACACGTGATATGGGGGATGAAGCAGTGTTGTGGTCGAGTCGAGCTCGACTGGACGGCGCGGGGTGGCGCAGCGCGGACGTGGCGCTGGGGCGGCTTCGCGGGCGGCACTGAGGGCGGGGGCGGACAGACTGCGCGCCGCCGCCACTACCGGCATCTCGATACAAAATTAATACTTGTTTTGCTAAAAGCGATTTCGATTTGTCGACCCCCGAATCGGTAAAGTTAGACGGATCTTGTTAGCGATAAAGGGTTCGCTAATCAACATCGAGTTTCGAGCGTTAGCAACGCCTTTAATGTACTCGTTAACCGATTTTCCTATATTTTCGCCTGTCTGTTTCGCTCTTTTACGATATTGAATCAATTTGAATTCGAACAAAGGCTTTGCCTTCGTTGAATAGAATGCGGAGAATGTTTAATTACCGGTCGCTCGTTTGGAGCCTAGGAAATACTTTAATTAGTTTCTAAGGCGCCTAAAATTTCAAAGCTTTACGTAACAAAAACCAGTGTAACAGAATACATCATCTAATGCGTAAAACCTCAATTAACATTCTAAATTAAAATCTACTCGTACTTAACTGCATGTAAAACCTCAAATTTAAATATTTAGTGAGCTGAAAAGAGGATTATTGGGAGCGTAGGGGCGGCGCAGGATCGAGCGTGTAGAGGCGAGGTACTTCCGAGCGTGTTCAGGAACTCAAATATTGTGTCTACAGCCTAACAGACACGAAGACTTCTGAGAATAAACATGGACCCACCTTTATCGGTGGCAGAACAAACAAACTACTGCGGACATACAGGCGGGACGAAACTTTGCCCTTCATTTTGGTGTTTTTCCAATGATAGAGCTATACTGCTGTATTACTATTAAATGAACACGTCATGAAATAGTTATTTTTTAAAAACTAAGAGTTCTGTTATGTCATTTCTTATTAATATATTATTGCTTTACTACACATATTATCGCTAATACTAAGCTAACTTGTTAAAAAATAAATTATTAGTAAACCATTTACTTAAAATAATAAAATCGAACTTTCCAAGTCGCAAAGTTATATGCCTCTTTTACAACGTTATTATGGATCTAAACAATTTGTACCATATTTTTCCATTCATACTTTATGAGTATAATATAAAGCCAAAAAAACGATAACTTCACATTCGTGTAGCGTTCACATTAAGTCATTGTAATCATACGTAATTTGTATGTTAATTATAATAAGTGGTGAAACGGTCGAGTTTGTCACAACAACCTGTATAGTTCATGTTATTGAGCAATCTAGATTGTGATTTACAATTATGACTGTTAACACGAGCGGTTGCAAGACAGACATGTACAAATTAAATAGTTAAAAAGTAATTTACGTAGTAAATACGCATATATGTACAACACGAAGCGTTGGAAAACTTTACCAGAAGCTGTGTTTCCTGCGAACTACAAACCAGGGGTATTCAAATCTAGAGTTAAGGGGAATCTTCTAGGTCACACCCTAGGCTGCAGCAATGATTAACATCAGGCAAACGTAAACCTAGCCCATGAAAAAAAACTTTAAGTGGGTTTGTAGATCCAGTCCTCACGCTCAAGTGATTTAACTGATAGATGATATGATTTACTAGATGAAATTTGGCATGGAAATATTAGACCAAGTTTTCACTCATAGGCTCGTTTTACACTAGATCATCTTCGTAGATAATACCGCTGGGCACAGCTAGTTACAGAATAAGAGTCAAGTTTTAAGAATTGTGTAACAAAGTAATTTTCATGAACATTGTTTTATATCAAATTAATCTTGCATATACTGATGCGTGCTAGATTTAGTTAAAGTTGCTAGATTATACAAATAATCTATTAAAATTATGAAGTAAATTATTGTATTCTAGATTCCTGATGAAAAAACGACACACAAAACAAACATTTGAATGCATAACCATCAACTTTTTTTAACACATTTTTATGCTACAACTATTTGCACCCCAAAAACGTTCGTTATGTTTTCATAAAACTGCTTCCGGGAAACGTCGCACAATAAATCCATCAAATATTAGTCCTTGGCCATGTTGTGGTGAGAATGAGCGGCATTTCATCAACCAACCTGACCTGGATTCAGAGACCGATATAGGACTGGAGTCTTGGTAGGATTCAATTACTAGCCATTTCTGAACAGATTTCATAGAAATATTATATGAGAGACAGAGTCAAATCAAATCAGTATAACTTTGTTGCACACAAGAAAAAAAACAAATATACAAAACAATTTACAGAAATATTGGTACATTGTGCTGCCTTACCGCGTAGAGCGATCACTTCCAGGCAGATAGATAGAAATTAATAGCGTAGCATATTTTCTTTTTATGATTTTTCCGCGCATGTCACATTACATTTTATTGTACGTCAATCGTATAGTTAAACCATGTCAGTTTAATTGAAATGTTTTCCTGTTTAAAAATTCTCTACACTTGAATTTACCACTTTCATAATCATTAAATGAAGTATGCGCGATCATATTTTAATAAAGTATTTGTAGAAGCTCGTGACTTCGCTCGCGTTGTTTCGGTTTAAAAAGTAGTCTATATTGATTTCAGTATCCTCTTGGGCTCTTGTAATACCAGACCAATATGCGATTAGATAAATAAATAAATATTCCGGAACATTGCACACAGCGCCATCTAGCCCCACACTAAGTAAACGTTTGTGTCGTGAGTACTAATATGCTTATAACTTCCTCGATTGCGTTAAAACGGAACTTACCTATATAATAGCAAGCTGAAAAACATAGCTTTTAAAATATGATTTCTAACTAAAGGTTCCATCAACCGAGCACCACCCGCCCCGCCCGAGCACAGCCCCGAGCCCAGCTCGACAGCGATATAATGCGGTCGCAGCTGCCACACGGACGGTCCGCATACAATTGGATTTTTAACCGTAGAGTTCATTGGACACTGTATTGTCTTTATTGGGTCACCCGGTATTAGGTTTTACGTAACGGGCTTAGGCCAATATTGGGACCAATACTGGCAAATGGGATATGAGAGCAATATTTATCTTGGACGATATACGATTGACAGCGCGTCGTAATGTCTCGCCGTGTATGCGTTAACGGTGATGGAGGATGTGGTTCTGTGCGGGTTTGGTCCGCTTGTTATGCTGTAATGGGTTATGGGTATTGACGGAAGCTTATCTTTTATATCTATACTAATAAATAAAGCAGAAGAGTTTATTTGTTTGTTTGAACGCGCTTATCTCAGGAACTACTGGTCCGATTTGAAAAATCTTTTTGTGTTTGATAGACTATTCATCGAGGAAGGCTTTAGGCTATACAACATCACGCTGCAACTAATAGGAGCGAAGAAACAATAGAAAATGTGGAAAAAACGAGGATAATTATTCATCTTTGAGGTCTTCCGTTGCATGCGCTGCGAAAACGGTTCAAGATATCAAAAAATGTGTATAAAAGAATTATTTCTTTTGAAATAATCTAACAAAATGTCCCCAACAGTATATGTCTATGTTTTAAGGTTAACTCACTAGAACCGTTTTTATGGTAATAACTATTCCACGCGGACGAAGTCGCGCGCATCAGCTAGTTGATGATAAATTTAGAGTTCAAAAAGACTTATGACTCATGTTTAACCGAAGTGAATAAAAGAGGCTTTCAAATGAACTGTTTTTTGTATGCATGAAAAAATAATGAAATAACTATTTGATGTTTTCTTTCAAACCAAAAATAGTATATTATGCAACTAGTGAATAAAGGACGGAATTAAAGCGAGGGCCGCAGATGAGTCACGAGCAAGTGAAGGATTCAAATGATTGAATCACGAGCGCAGCGAGTGATTCAACTGTTAGAATCCTGAACGACGCGAGTGATTCATGGCCCTCGATATAAATTCGTACTTTATTCAGGAGTTGCATACTATACTTTATCTACACTAATGTTGTAACATTCTACTTATGTTTCCAATACTTGACTTATAATTACTACTGTTATAGCACAGACAACAAAACACTCAATTTAAGCAATTTCACATGATGTTATAATATCCACATCGATATCGTAATAGCTCATTATAACATCGAAAAAGCGTGACCAACCTGATTGCAGGGCCAATCAGGTTGGTCGCGCTGCACTCTCGTAGGTTAGATTTTAATGGCGGCAAAATCACTGTGACAATACACGTACGCGTGAATTTAATTTAATAAATTATCAATGCATTAGTGAAGATAAAGTAGTGTATGCAACTGCATATAACACGGGTATTAAAACACGAGTGTGAGTTTATGAAACGAGCGCAGCGAGTTTCATAATAGTAACGAGTGACCTTAACCTAAAGTGAACCTTAATTATATGACAGTTGCATAAACTACTATTATACCATGACTACGAGAAATGACATAATTTAAGCAAAAATAGAAATTTAATCAAGAAATAAGAATTGTTACATTAATTGAAATGGACATAAAAATTAGAGCAATGACTGAAATTAAGCGTATTTTCCTTATTATTATCATTAGGGTGGTCAACTTGTGAAACAATATATATTTTTATAAAGGCAGCAATGAACACAAAACAGTTTTTAATCTAATGACAAACTCCTTGTCGCAAATATCGACCAATCAAATCTCGAGTATTTATTTCTGCCCTCATAACTCAAAATGCAGTAATCGACATTTTTGGGATTTTTACTTTTTTGCAAAAATGGCATCCTATAAGGCTTATCAATACCTAAAAAAATTAATATCATATATTTTTTACTTGTAAACATGTTTTTTACTCTGTACAAACCGCAGTACTTGCACAAAAACATTGCTTATGCTAACGCAATCTGCAGTAATCGACGTGTGCTAGAACAAATTGCAGTACTTGCGTCGATTACTGCATTTTTCTCTAGCATAACATTGTATGGCAACGAACGTATACCAAAACCAAACGCAGTATTCTACTGTATAATATGAGAAATACATAATGTATTTCCTGAAAATTGCATAACCCAAAAAAAAATTAGGTATAATAAGAATAGGTTATAGGTATTCCGTAACAGAATCCGATCTAGAAAAAAATCCTGTAAATAAATTATCATTTGATCAGCTAGAGCATGAAGAGATTGAAAGAAAACTAATATATATAATATGTTTGGTTCTTATATAATATAACTTTTTTATAAAATAACTAGGTTTTTATAGAACTATAATATTGTGTTTTAGCAAAAATGCTGTTTGTTTGTTTTATATTTTTTAGATTACGTAGCAGTTTTAAGAACTTTACTACATATAAGAATTTTAAATAGATACAAAGAGAAAATAAGAAGAAGTATATATAAAACACACAGCACGGCACAGACGAATATATATACTTAATATTATAAAATTAATAAATATATATTAAGTATCAAAACTTTATTTTGGTTTTGAAAGGAGACTTTTGTTGGTATTAGCAGAATTGCTGTTTTAGTTGGATTGAACGTTTCAAAACCTACCTTCATTTAGTGTGATTATTATGACACAGTATTTTTTTGTCTGAAACATTGGTTGTAATAGCGTAGATTTCCAATTTACCAAAGCCTAGTTAAACAAAAAGCTTAAAAGGAAATTTAAAAAATATATTACTTCCAGAAAAATCAATCTCTGCCTTAGTTGCGCCTTGTGTGGTTAAAATAGCAATTACATTTTAATTTATGAACTGATTGAAATTAAATAAAGATTTAATGTCTAGTAAAAAATATTACTAACTATTAGTAAAAACCCCAACAAAATCGGTTGAGCCATTTCTGAAATAAGCACAAACACAGATAAACGGACAAACATTTTTTTTAATTAGTATGTATGAGGTCGGCTGCATTGATGCACTTTACTTGTAATTTCTTTATAAAATTATCTGTCATGTACAAAAACCGATGAGTTACAGTTTTATTAAATGTAGGTATAGATTTGGATATTAAGAGTTATTTTAAAATTTCAAAATAAAATCGTCAAAAAAAATATTTCGTCTTCTCAGCCACCCAACAACCGCCTAAGATCAGCTTATTACTTATTTATTGCATCCAAAATATAGGTAACAATACTAACAAAAAACGCAGTACTAAACATTTGCTAGGCAATAACGCAGTAATCGACACATATACTGCACCTTGTCTTAGCAATCTTGTAATGCTCGCTAGGCCAGACGCTAGATGAAAATGCAGTACTAAGCATTTTATCCTAATGATACAGAAAAATTAATAAATTTTGCACACCAATAGAAAGCTTGATTTTTTTCTTGATTTTTAGGTACAATTTAATAGTTATATAACATGTATTTGATGTTTAGATCACTCAAAATGTTTTAACCGCGTTTTTCTCGAAACCGCCATTTGTCGATTACTGCATTTTGAGTTATCAGGGCAGATTTGCACCAAAGAGTTTTGAATTTCGAATCGTAGCGCAAGGAGTTTGTGTAAACATTTAAATAGAGACCAGATATATTTTGGTGTTCCAAATTCAAACACCAAAATAGTGAATAAAAACAAAACTGTGAGTAAAAGGCCTTTTTATTCACTGTTTTGCGTGAATAAAATAAGCTTTTCAGAGTAGGTATGGTATAAACCAAATATTCACAGATTTCAAAATTAAAATTCTTACGTCAGAGCTTATCTATTTATTTCTAAGACAATAAGTAGGTATACTAACATTAATTTGTTCTTGAATAACTTCGCAATTAAATTCCTGGCATTTTTCCACGGACAGATGTAATGGACCAGAAGGTGATCAGAGTTTAGTATTCAGAGGAAATAGCCCTTGGAATTATACAGCGACCTATCTTTCAAATAGGATTTCCGCATTTCTTGAATACCTCTCACAGGTTCTTCGTTGTAATTTTTTTATCGGATTTTCGTTACGTAATTTTTCTTACTCACAAAATATATTTTATCTGATTAATCTTAGGTTTTTTTAAATCAAAAATTGTATCCCAGACACGATTTTACAGTCATAAATCTTTAGATATCTATATTCTGGTTACCATCCGCCTATATTCACAAGAAAGTATATTGTAAGTGAATGCCCTTTCTTTTTGTTTCAAACCAAAAAGAAACTGTTAAACCTAAATTTATTATAATAGCCAGCCGGGTTATTCCAATTATAAACTTTTAGTAGGTACTTTAATAATGAAAATCTATCAAAACACAACAAACCTTCCAAAATACCCTCTTTAATTTCTCAGTATCTCCAGGTCGGCAATCCTTGCAGATGAGCGCGGCGCTAATCCACTATTGTTTCAATTGCAAGGCCATTCATTAGAACGGCCTCGTTATGCTAATGTCCCGCCAATTGTGCCCGGCAGCTGTCTTACCGTGTAGCCAAGATTCTAGGTTAGGATCGTTCAAAGTTTTATTTAATACTTTTATGTTAAAATAATTAATAAGTTAGAAACTCTCGATCATTGGTAGAGAGTTCGGTGAGAACACTTCGATGAAAATTATCGTTTTACCAAAAATAATCAGATGGATTCATTCCGGCAAAACATACGCAATCTGTACATTAGGGTTGATTTGTCTTACATGTGTACAAGAGTTTCCTTACCTAAAAAAGGATAACTGATATTAGTATATATTATGTGTTAGGAATACCAGATCCAAGTTTAAAAAGCCGATACATTCAGTACGAAAATAACTGCCAACAACTACTGGCCATTACAAATTTATTCCCTTTGTTTGAGAGCCGAACTAGAGCGAAAAGGAACAATTCATTCCATTTTCTGTAACGCAAAATTATCGGTAACAACTCAACCATTTCCGAGCCGTTCCAATCTCTATTTAATAAAAAAGTTTCAACGGTTCGACCCATTTCCGAAGCTATCCACATATCACCAACTCCGCAGCGTTTACACATAAAGGCGTAGCTTTTGTTGCCAAAGCTGATACAATTGAAACAAATGCATGATTCCATTGACTCTGCTATTTGTATAAATTCACACATTCAGGCTTGAATAGAGCGTGGAATATCTGTCTTTTGTCTTTGCCTCAGTTATTCCGCTCTGACGAGTTTCACGGTAACTAGAGTAACGCCCTTAGATATATTTGTGCGGTATCTCTATATAATTGGTTTGATTGGAAAAGTTTTATGAGTTATCCTTTTCGGGCCGCTTCCGATAACAGATAGGTTTTGTAATCAACACCCTTTGATTGGATCGGTTTTCAAGCGTTCAAACACAATCCATAAAACTCTTTGATACACAGAGGTTTATTTTATAAGTTGGTTATTTTCTCACGTTATCTTTTTTTTTAAGAATCCTTTATAAAGTAAATGCAATCGATGGACTACAATTAGTTTCTGCAAACGTTATCCCGCCGGCCGTGTTGTAGTTGGGTCCGTAATTGCAGACCACTTCCCGAACTCATTGTTTTGAAAATGGACGGCGCACATTCGGAAACAAGTGAACTTTCATTACGTTCCGTGCACCAACATCAACTACGGCGTCGTTAATTTATCGCCGAAACTCCGAAACAGCTTCTGTGCGCTTTAAAACGGTGTCATTAAAACATAGGAGCGTCTTTCTCGTTTGTTTATGGTAATCGGGTGGGCAAGTTGCGACGCTTTGATTCCCGTCGAAGCCGGCCCGGGCCCGCCCCGGCCCGGTTTACTTTAGGACATTAACGTGCGACCTTTCCAAATTCAACGGCTCCTTAATTTTAACGAACTTCAGTTTTGCCTTTCAAAGCGAGTCTCCACACACTGCACTCTAATTTAACGGCAGCAGAGACTCAAAGCTGCACTTGTTTTGATATCGGGTGCCTTGATCTAGTTATCGCTGCCGGTGCGCCTTTTCAGAGTTTAAACGCCGGCTTAGTGGCGTTCACGTTGCTTAGCTTTAAATAACGCCGTTTAATTAGGAAATGCTTGTAGCTCTCTCATTGAATGCTCGCCTAACCTTATTGGAGTAGGTAATGGTTCGAAGGAAAACGTCGAGTGCTTACTTTCGTGCAAATTGAAGACGTAACACAAAATTAACGTCTCTTCTGCAGTAAAGCTAACAATGATTAAGACTTCGCTAGCAGAACCTCCTTCGAAGTTGAACACTCTCCAAGTTTTAAGCGAGTTTTATTGTGCGAAATAAAAGCAGAGGGCTGGTCGCAGCGGGTGTGCTATATTTCTGACGTCACGACATCCGATAATGTCTCTCCTATATCACGCGGCGCATTTTTCTGTTTGCGCTGCTCTCGTTGGAATGACAGCTTGCAAATTCACTCAAGTACTGACTCGTAATACATTAACATTTCTCTTTCCGAGTTTGAAGTACGAAGCTTTGCAATCCGCCCAATCGATGGGTGCGTAAAGTATGAAGTTTTCCAATTTATCGCGCCAAACTTCGCATGAGGTCAATCCCAGATGAATACTTACAGGAAACGTTACTGCGTAATATACATGTTATCAAACGCTCACCCGATGGTGCCCGTAGGCGTAAATCTGGCTTTTACGGCCTCACCTGTCGAACGAATAATTTACTGCCGGCTTTGCCGGCTTAAAACTTCCCCCGAAAGGAAATCCCAAACACTTCTTAAGAAATAACTGAATAAGGAATTCTCGATTGTACGGAGAGGTGAACTGCACCGTTCTTAACTTGACAGCGGGAACCGCGGCCTGTGAGAGCACCTTTCTAACAGAATAAATACAGATTCTATTTGAGATTTTTAGTAAAGATTTATTGGAAACCCCACTCAAGGAGTCGAGGAGAACTCTGCAGATTAGATTAAAAAGTTGTAGATTTAAAGCCACGGTGGGGTAGGAAGTAGGTAAGTATAGAGAGCAGTCGCTGCATAATGGGCGCGCCAACATGTAAACCGTTTACAAGTAAATTAGTTTGAATATTGAACATTATGCAGAGCTATTTACCGCCGGTGGCAGCGAGGTGGACGCCGATATCGATGGATATAAGCTATTTGCAAGTAAAATGCGAATGTCGGATGCACGCCGTCCACGACACGCCTCTATTTTTTATTATTTTCATAGAATTTCATACGCGAATATTGTACTACGATGCTATTGGAATATTGTGACGATATATTGTAATACGCCGACTATTTTGAAAAAAATAATTTGCAGCTGGCCGTATTGTACTTGGCTGGCATTTATGTCTACTTATTTACTTTAATATAATATACGCCTACAGTTTTTCCGGTCTCGAAACAAATTCATATTGAAGACCATAAAGACAAAGGTTACGTGTAATTTCTTTTATTTGTCTTAATAGTTTAACGAATATGAAACTGGATTTCGCTAAAAATGAACTCATTTAATATTACGAGGAATCTTTGATCTACTTTTCAAGAAATTATAACTTCTGTAGTTCACGGTGCTTACCTAACCTTACAAGATTTAAGTATAGCCTAGAGCTATAACTCTCGGCCAACAACTATACAATGTGTTCAAGAAGTGTTTGGCCACATCAGCTTAGTACGTGTCTTAGATTCAGTCTGGTTAGTGCATCTACTCGGTAGTAAGTTTATGTGTTAGTACTATAGCGTTCAAATGAAGGACTAACAGGCTGAATTCAAAAATACCTAACTTTATTATATTTTATTGAATTCTGTATGGACGTTAGAAAAAAAAGTTGTTTGAAACAATATAATATGTAGGCACTTATAAGGATTAATATGTAAATTTATTTATTTATAATGGTACACAAAACAGAATGTGTTCCCAAATAAACTAAATATACATTCAAAACTGGTTTTGATCCAATCAAATTTTTTATTAACAAGTTCGAAATTTAATAAGCTTTATGGGCCAGTTAAGTACGTTCTTCAACCGTGTAGACAATAACCGTGAGTTTAGTTGTAAGTAGTCCGATTAACCGCAGTGAAATATCTCTACCGCCTAAATTAACTATCGCCCCATTTCTGCCAAGATCCATAAACAATATCCTAAGCAAGGTTGGCAAGCACTGCGCAGATAATTCAATCCTCAGCCTTAGGCACTACGCTCTCAAGAATGAGCGTGCTAAGCTCACTAGACGTTTTGGCTACAGCCTAAGACGTTTAAGAAGCGAGGTAGGTTTGGTAAAAGAATGACCCTTAAGTATGATCTGACGGTCCTTGGTTCGAAACTATCCCTATCAATGATTACTTAAATCTTATATGCTTACACCGCACCACACAAGACGAAATACAATATGTTTTTATACACCTGATCGTAACTACGTAGTATAGCTTATTAATACTACTTGTTAGATGGACTATATTTTGTATAAGGATTTCAGGATTTCAAAAAAAACACCTATACTAAGTTAAGAAATCACTATATTTTAGATAGAATCGAGAGCTCCAGCCAGGAGTTCCACGGCTTGACCGTATGTATGATGATTATGCATCTTCAAAAAACGATTACATAGAGAAAGATACAGAGAGACTTATAAAAAAATGTAGTCTTTTGAAAGTTTTTTTTGTGGATATGTTACGCGATTAATCCGTTATTTATGACCCGATTTCAATCTTTTTTTTTTCTACGCTATCTACCATTCCTGCGTTTCCTTCCACATCTATGGCAGGTGTACCCAAGTGTGTTCAGTTGGCTAGTATACAGCCAGCCAACTGGCACGCGCCTTGCCCGAACAATCCATTAGTATGTCGGATTTGCAGCCGCAGAGATTTATATCCTTAGTTACCTAGTGTAGTAAGGAAGTGGAAAAAATGCTGGTTTGTTAACTGTTGTTTCGGTGTCAGGCTTAAACTTTACGGGTGCTTTGAAGACAGTTTATATAATTTTGTGGGTTTTTCTCTTGTTTGAGTTCGATATAAAATAATAATTAATCTATAAGTGAAAGTTGGCTTGACTGTTTATTCTTATTTCATACCGCAATGGAAATTTTGTTATGGTATACTTACTATGGTAATGAATACTGGTAAATTAGGATACCTAGAGTGAAGTAGGCTAATTCATACTAGAAAACAATGAAGTGAACATATGAAGTCCCTTTAGTTAAATTCACATTTGAAATGTGATTAATAAAGCAGAAAATAATTGATAAATTAGATAAAATAATGATTATAAATTAAAGTATCCTCCAAGCATTTAATTTATTCTCTAAGTTCAGATACTTCTTCAAATTTTATTTGATATTTTCGTCATCATGTAGTCGGCGACTGTAATATACTTAAGATTTTAATTATTAGGGAAATTACCTTAAGTAGGACCATATTTCTTGAATAAGTACTTTATACACGTGCGAAGAATTATCTCTATACGGGAACGCCTACAGAGATTTTATGTATTTCTAAAATGGTTTTGTAGCAATTATTGTATGTATACGTAACTTAAATTAATCTAACTACTTAAATAATCGTACCAGGAAGGGGTTAATCTCTTAAGAATGGACAGAAAAAATATATTAGTTTTCATTGATATAGTTTTACCGATGATCAAGTGGGATAGGCCGGACTCAGAGCTTATATAAGGCCCTTTACGGTAAATAATTTGGATGAATATTTTCGAAGATATTAAAATAAAATAAAACAAAAGAAGATATTACAGAAAAATACAGAGTAGTAGGCATTTAGCATCGGTACCGACGGCCAAATAGGTGTATAGGCGGCCCTTACATGATTAGATCTCCAAACTACGCAACGGGTTTTCATGAGCTTTTTTATGAGGGCGGTTTTTAAGAATATAGGTATTGTGCTTATGTGACTGTGCGAAGCTGGGCAGGGTAGCTAATTGGTAATTTTTTGATCAAGCTATCGTGTCATTGATTAGTGCATTATATTAAGAGTGTATTGCTTAAAAAACAAGGAAAAATAAGAAATTAAATATTAATTTCAAACTTACAACTTTCTTTTATACTTCGTCTCAACCGAAGACGATTACAAATTTTACTATTATATTAAGTTCTACTTTCCATGACAACCTATCAAAGTCAGTCATTAAAGCAATAAAAACGAACAACATACATAGGTAAGTTTAACTCTTAGGTACTCAAATAAGAGTAATTAGCTTATTATTTTTGTGTCACGAAATTTTTCAAATCGGTCAACACATAAAACAAAAAACAAACGAAACAGAAACATGGTAATCGCCACGCCCGCGCCGCATGCGATCACAAAGTACACATGCAAAATAAGAGACGTTGTGTTTTCTATCATGCGTACATATAACATAATAACCTAATTAACTCGTAAAGGCGAACGTACGTACGTACAGTTTTGATGGTAAATTAATGTGAGCGCTGATATAAATTGCGTGTTAAATGTACTATCGTGACATTAATGTTGGCTTGGTAAAGCATGGTTTACGCACCGGTTGAGATTGCTTTGATGCATGGACAGGCATTTTAACTCTAGTTTATTAATAGTAAATAATTAGAGATAAGAAGTACATTCAGAAACACACAGTTCGATTCATAAATATCATTGGTTTTTTTAATCAATGTCTGCTCGTGGTGTTCTTTTTCAGTAATAACTATCTATATAATATGTAACTTATAAAAGCAGTTAAAAGTTCACACGCACAAAGTAACACAAGTAAAATGTTTAATACCGAGTACTTATCATATTTGTACACTCTCAAATAACAACGAGGTATCGAAAACTCATGAAAATCCCACCCACAATGGGGAACATAAAATGACATCAATTAAAATAAATCAACTATTTATATTAATGGAAATAAGCAGAGGAATCTGCGGAAGACATCTGGCACTTTAATTTGTTTGGTGCCATTGTTATGCGAAATTAATATTCGAATTTATTCCATTTCTGTATCGAGGGCGGTAAATCAATATTTGACGTCGTTTAGAGATGCGTTTTCGGACTCGATTATTTGGAAATCGAGCTTTTTATTTGAGTACATTCGGTTAATTGATTCTGCGTAACAAAATTTGTTACTGAAAGGTTTTATTTACATTTTAGGATTTTATTTACCACTGCGACAATCATTAATAAGAAGGGTCCTGTCCTGAAATAGATTTTAATGGTTACCTACAAACATCAAAATAATCGATAAAATCTTATTTAACGTTCGTAGATCGACACAAAATTATTATTTTTATCCAAATTTCTTTTAAGTCAACATCGATTTTAATCGAGTCCAACTCGATTGCCTCTCTCGGTCCATCTCTAGTCCATCTTCTCGTCAGGAAGAGATTGTTGAGCGCCCAGCTGCCGATCTGGCACGTAATTGGAAGATACGCCCCAATAATTAGATGTACGCTGCGACGATTTATTTACTCTTCTTAATAACGTGAAATGATGTTTACAACATTATTTTTGAGGAATATTAATGTAGGCTGAGAATTCAGGTGAGCTTTAGTGGCCGTTTATTTACTTGATTTTATACAGAAAGATCAGAACGCTTGGCTTTTTTAACGCCCTCATGTAGGTGCAAGTATAGTATTTTTGTCTTTCTTTTTAATTAATCGATACATTTTGTGTAGCGCATTTTGTATTTGAGAAATCAATTTTTTTTTAAAACGGCTTTCTTAAAGAAACCTATCTTTTTAAAGCAACACTGGTTGTTAGTCCATATTTGAACCTATTTGTCTAGAAATTTGTTTCAAATAGTACTGATTTATGATGTAACCTATACCTTCGCAAAGTGTTGCGGGTATAATTTGGAGTACGCCAGTATCGCGTAACACTGTATTTTAACTAGAACAAATTACAACAAGCCCTAGTGAAGTCGAGTTCGCGTGATATTCTCGATTTAGGCAAATATTATCATGGCACGAAGTTTCGAGTTTGTGCAAAAATATTAGAGGTGCTATAATATAGAAAATACAAGTAAGTACAAACTATATTTTGTTGATCGTTAGTAACTTGATGGTGAATATTTCTTTTTAATACTAGGTTAAGCCTAAACACCACATTAAACTAACGTCACCGATCATATTATATGCCTACGTAAAAAATATTTAAAACGAAAGTTTCAGATCTAATCAGTTTTCTTATACAACTATTAAATACAGCTAAAGTGACAGTACCAAGATTTATTTAAGTTGACATATTGTATGATTACATACCTATTATTATGTTTGACATGATTTTAATAACAAAAATTTTCATTGTTTTATTAATAAAACTAGACATATGTAACTTCTAAAATTTTATAAAAGCCTAATGTTATAAATTCAATTTGACGAGATATTGTAATTTGTGTAGCATATTCTGTGATATTAGTACTTATACCTATGTATGTTACAATTTTACATTATCAATAAAGATTCTTTATCTTTATCTTTAAATAAAAACATGCTAACCTAAGAAACCTGTTCAATACTTCCAACCCTTATAAGGCACACATATTTTGTGCGTTTTAAGCAGAACACGTTTTAACGCTCAATTTAAGAGACAGGCCTTTTAGGCTATTGTTACACTAGACGTTTATAGCTCTTATCTTAAATAACCTCCACCTGGAGGTATAGAAATGGACATAAAAATGTCAGTTTTATCTGTAACCACTAAAGACTACCCTTCATTTTGTGGCTAAAATATTCAGGCCTCTGACAAAGGTTATCATTTTCAACGGCTTCTGCATAACGTAGGATTGCCAATATGTTGGACTTGATAACGCCTTGGGCTAATAAATGGCAAGGAACAGAGAGGCTACCTTTGCTATTAATTCAAAAAGCCTTATGTAATATTTTCTTTTATTATATTGCAAAAGATGTAGGTACAAAATTATCAGTATACTTACAAAGATGTTTTGTTATTACAATTATCTTATAATACATTACATATCTACCTTATCTAAGCTCTTCTCATAGAGTAATGCAATTCTTCTGCTTTCGTTTTCTTCTAAAGAAACTTATACTACAATTATTATTTTTTACAAAGAACCTAAAAACAGTAACACTGTCTCAAATGTGACGAAAAAAGTAGCCGGTTGTGATCAAATGACTAAGTGACATCAAACATTGAAAGTACGGAAACATTAGGTCTAATTGAAAGGAAAAAACATCTCATTCCTTATTAATTTCTCTTCTACTTATCGCTCACGCATTTTTCGTTCCGAATTTATTTGCCTCATCAAAGCTACAGATAAAAGATGTTAGTAAGACTTGAAGCGTCGCCTGTGAGATAGTTAATTAAATAAATGGTCCTGGAAGATGCCTCCATCCATTTTCTCCACGCCCTACATACGGTGACATTATGTTGCTATCCAGTTTTTATCTTAATGTGTTCCGCAGATTGAAAAGGGAAATGTATGGGGAAGTTAAGGTTCTGTTTGTTTATGCTATGGGAATAGTATGTTAGTCATATTATGAAGCTGTAATGAAAATGATACCGCGTTAACCTTAGATATTTAACAAAGTTTAGTATGAACTGCTATCATTATTAGTATATATTTTTTTCTTTATTGTTACTAGTAATGTCTGGAACGAGAAGGCAATCACACCGCGACACAGGTTCGCCTAGTGCGGTGTTTATAGTGCATTTATGTATAGTTTATGTTTTTGGAGCAATAAACGAAATTTATTTATATTTAAAAATAGCTGCAAGTGGAATCAATCGTCAATGTATATATTATACCTACTTGAGTATATAATTTTTGATACTTAGATACCGAAAAATTATGATATGTTTAACTACTAAAGAAGTTGAAAATATGTAATATTGTATTTGAGTATTTTATTTAATATTAGATCAAATATTTGTATTTTTTTTATAAAAAAACAATTATTTTGTATGACTAGTGGGTGCTCGCGGCTTCGCTCGCATTAAGAAGTAAAACTTGCATCCTCTATTTCACCACTTTAATAGTGGCATTTCCAAAAATCGTTTGTTAGCGGATGGCTACGTCATAACATCTACCTTCATTCCAAATTTCAGCCCAATCCATCCAGTGGTTTGGGCTGTGCGTTGATAGATCACTATGTCAGTCAGTCAGTCACCTTTGAGTTTTATATATTTAGATGTATTGATAATGTGTAATGATATTGTACTAATTCCCATAGTTGGTAGGTAATGGATGGGATCGTTCTCGACTTGTATAAATTGCTGCAAGTTCCATTGTGCGCTCATTTGCCGAGAGTAATGGTCCGCCAATAAAGCACGACGAATGGCCCACTATTTTCTTCGATTCTTTTTACTATAATTACATTAATTGCTGTACTCATTTACGTTTAAATGTGTTAAGCTCATGATAAATAAAATTCGATTTTACTAAATATGGTTATTAATTATGGTTTCATAATATAATTCGTCATACCATAACAAAAGTTATTACTTTTGTACAGAAGCAATTTTTCGGGACTATACAATTTGTGTAACAAAAGTATACTAGCAACTATCTTATTAATTAACAAACGTTTTACTTCTTAGAATGCACTAATCGAGTAGTGATAAAATACATACCATTTAATGCCTTCTCAATTTGTAAGTATACTTTAATTGTAACAAAACGCTGCTGTTTTTTATAAATAAAAAGTACCTTCGACATGAATTCCTCGCGACCACTCATCAGAGCACTTCAAACTCGTCCACTTTATTCTCAAAGAACAGCATTTTAAGAAGAAATTCCTCGATGAATTTAATTAAGGTGAAATTGAGCGAAAAATTCTTAATAGATATTAATTGAGCTCTTAAAGCAGGGACCACACTGAATAGATAGGCAATTAGGTGGCATTAATCTTCAGCCTGTAGTCGGAGAAAGAAATTATTATAAGAAATGACGATGACGTTTCACGGATGAGAGAAATATGGGATTTGGATTACGTGTGGCGATGACGATCTGTCGCTATTGCGCAATTACTGTATTACTGCGAGGAAGGAGGTATATTACGATTGATATCAATTTGATAAACTATAGACTATATAAGAAACAATATTTACACATATTAACACTCTCTCTTTGAGTCGTATTTCCTCATGACTGAGGGTCGTGACTCCCCCGCAGAATTAATTCGTTAATAGAACTAAAAAAGAGTATTTACATCTAAACTAAATTTAAACAATCTACATGTGGTATGGAGCCAAGAACGCTGGCTGCATTCCCACGCTGGATTGCTATAGAAATCCTTTGCGCAAGGAACCAGCCAGCGTTCTTGTCTCTAGTGATGTCAATCAACATTTTATTTAAATTGATTGATTTCAACAATTTGTCGAAATAAGTACAGTTAAAACGTAAAACCATTGAGTTTTCAGGCGAGTTATAGTCAAACGTGAACCTATCTAGTTTAAAAAATAGATCCCATCAAATAATACCTATCTGTTCACAACAGTTATTATCATCAACGCACATAATCTGCTTGTCATTTTAAAAATAAACAAAAATGTTATCCAATGATCCAACAGGCAACCTATAAATATTTTCAAATACCCTCGTTCATAAGTCCTAATTTAGACAACTTACTTCTAGGCTATAACTTAGTTCCCTTCAGCACACGCAATAAAGGCGGGCGTCCGGCGTTAAAAGAAATCATAATTAATCGTCCTCGTGGCCGGTCGTCTTAATAGAGAGCTTTCCACCGCTTTCCATGTTTCTCCGAGACGTTATAAATTAATCTCTATTCGCTCTTTCCTGGACAAACAAAACAATGAAGCAACTTTCTAGCTAAGAACGCTTTTGTGATCTGAGTGCTTTATGTAGTGTGTATGGCACCTCATATCTTTTGTTGAATTGAAACTGTACGGAAAGAATTTTATTTTGTCTACTTGAATTTTAAACACGGTTATGACTAAGTTCCATGATTCTTCTCAATCTACTTATACTATTTAAAATTGAAATGAATTTATTGTGGTCACACCGTTTTCAATAAACTAGACCAAATTGCAATCTACTACTACTTACATATAAAACATAGCTATAACAACCAATTACTTTTCAAAATACTTTTCTGAAGAAACTAGTTGTTTAATCGCGTCTTATAACTTTAAATATGGGACAGATAATAATAAAATAATACTAATAACTAAATTTCTTAGCCTTTTTAATTCGGCCAACATAAATTGTTGATATTGATATAGTAAGGCATAACTTACTAGTAAACCTGTATATTATATAACAGCACTATATTCCTGTCCGTAACATGTATATAAGACACCTGAGGAAATTCAAGACCACGTGATAAGAGCTCTATTTCCGGTACAAAAGTAAATGGACTCGGCCGCTGAAAGACGATTGAAATACGGCTTTGTAGCTTGTGTGAAGGAAAATAAAATATGTTTAGTTTACCTGTTTATATACTTATGATAAATGTTTTGGATTGTTTAATAAAAATAGTAATTGAAGGCAGGTAAAATGCTAAATTAAATTTAGCATACTAAATTTCAAAATCTCGATTTTTGAATCTATACTAATATTATAAAGCTGAAGAGTTTGTTTGTTTAAATGCGCTAATCTCAGGAACTACTGGTGCGAATTGAAAAAATATTATTGTGTTGAATAGACCATTTATCGAAGAGGACTTTAGGCTATACGAAAACTTTCTTGCATTTTAAAAATGTTACTTCTCATTTGGTTGCCTGCGACTAGATCTTAGCCATACAAAATTAAAGGCAGGGTTAGGATTCTTGTTATATAACATCACGCTGCAACTAATAGGAGCGAAGAAACAATGGAAAATGTGAAAAACGGGGAAATTATTCATCTTACAGGGCTTCCGTTGCGAGCGTTGCGAGAACGGTTCGAGTTGTGGGTAACAGCTATAATTGATAAAGCTGAAGAGGTTGTTTGCAATAATAAATTAGATGCCAAAAATAACTATTCCACGTGGACGAAGTCGCTGGCACAGCTAGTAAGATATAAGATTACTATTGTATCATACACTTAAATTGTATGCGATGCATTGTGTGGCGATATGAATAGTAAATAAAACATGATACTTTTGGCACACAATTGCAAGTTTCCTAATAGTGGCTTATAAGGGAGATCTTAGGGGTGTTAAAAATACACAGTTTTTGTGTATTTTCTTAGGTTGCTCAGAGTTAAGTTTTTTTTGGACTCTTTAGAAGTACTTACTACATATTCTTTTGATATCATAATCACCATCCGCAGCCTTTTCTATCTCACTGCTGGGCATAGGCCTCTCTTTGAATATGCCTCTCTTGATAAACATAAACTAATACTGTAATCCCTCCTACACAAAAAAATATATGTATTGCTATACATATATTTTTTTGTGTAGGAGGGATTACATAAAAGATTATATAAAATGGAAAAGCCACTTGGAGAAAAAGCGGACTTCCTCCTTTGATTCCACTTCCTACATCCATCTTTCTTGTTGCCATTGACATACTACAAGTGATATAAATATACAGAGTAAGTGCTAGCTAACACATAACCTTTTAATAATGGCTTTGAAACTTCAAAAGCAAAAACTCTTGTTTCACGACTATTTTTACATTCAAAAGATTAACTAAAACGGTTTTCACTCACGTGTAAATCGCGTAAGTCGTTTACTGAGAGTGGTTTATTGTGATAGGACTAGATCGTTCTGAAGATGGATGTCATAACATCCGAAACGCGTAAACGACTTACGCGATTTACACGTGAGTGAAAACCGTTTTAGTTAATCTTTTGATAAAATGTCTCACGAAAGTTTTAATATTAAAATATTTTTACATTATACGGTCTTACTTACTATGTAAAAACGTCAAGTATTTAAATGATTTACTACAGTTTTCAAAGTGTTCTGTGACTTTGAGATATTCGTAAAAAAAAATGATTTGCCACACATTTTGCCAAACGGCGATTAAGTTTTTGTATGGAACAGCTTTTAGAGTTAAAACACTATGCGTTCAATAACCCTGTATATCAGTACTATAAGTATATGTATATCACTTACACATCGAAAATACTCCTTACTATGCTATTGAGGAGGCCATTTGTAAGAATGCACCTGCACTTTTTATACAGACCTGTCCATTTATTTAGGCAATCGGTTTTTATTCTTGCTTTAGCTTTTATTATCTAAATGGATATCAAACATATGTAGTTAAAATTAATTATAATCTTGTTTAGATACTTATCACAAATAAATTAGTCCTCATAATCTTTCTACCTATATATTACTAAAATCATTTTCAGACATGTTCGGACAAGAAAACAAATTAGAGATAAAAGATAAAAATTATTTATTTCCACTAAAACATGTTATCATTTTTACATTATATAAAAGTATCTAAATTATTCAAGTTCAAATTCAAATTGGGGTCCTGTCTACTGCTTTAGGATTCCCTGTGTTGCAGTATCCAGGGTTCTTCCAGTATGTCAATTATTGAAATTAAAAATAAAAAATTAATTACAGATTAAAATTTGCATTTGACTTTGAATACATATGTTAGGCAATTATAGAAGCATTTTACGCGATTACTAGAACGTGTATACATCTTATAATTTTACCTACAATACAAATTGTGAGTAAAATGAAACGCAACTAATAACAAAAACCCGCAGATTTCTATATAAAGGAAGTGATTAAAGTAAACTAGTCTAATTGATACGAATTCCTGACTAAAAGCCGGCGTGTCGCAAAGGTCGCTTGTTGCCCGCCCACAAGGTCACCGGATTCGGTATAAGTGTGGTATAAGTAAGTAAGCGCAATGACTTGTACTCAAGAGTAGCAAGATAAATCTGCGAGCGGATAAAATTGGAACTAACTATATCTGTATTATATTCAAAACAAGCAATCACTTCCCTACATAAAGTCGCTTCGCGTGTTTATCCCTATGTATGTATACTTAGATCTTTTAAACTACACAACGGATTTTGATGCAGTTTTTTTAATAGATAGAGGGATTTAAGAGGAAGATGTATACGTATAGTAACGCGTGCAAAGCCGCGGGCAAAAGCTAGTCTGTTATATAAATGCGAAAGTGTGTTTCTATCTATTTGCCACTCGCGCCATAACGGAGCAACGTAGGTATCATAGTGATTTTCAGTATAATGATAGTATACGGTTCTGGGCATAACATAGGGTTCATTTTATGCCGTAACAACGCGAGCGAAGACGCGGAAATCTACTAGTAGATGAATAAAAAAGTAAATATTCCAGAACAATACTAGTTAGTACTAGCCCCATACTTTGCAACCGCTTGGAATGTATGTAAGTGGCAGAAGTGGTAGTGGCCACCAATTGAAAGTAAGTAATACCTCTTTGCGTTGATTCAACATTTACATTTACGGATTGAATCAACTATGAATAACTCGATCGATTTTAAAATGGACCGATAATGTTGTCTGGTGAAGTTTGAATGGAACTAGCTCGGGTTGGTGAATACAATGCAGTCCGTAAATAAATGCAAGAAAGCATAGATACAGAATGAAATTACATAGCCACTTGATCGGGTAATTTTATAACCATTAGCAACAGCTATTTTTGGATCCAAAAACACATCTACCAAATTGTCTTTTATTATGTTTTCAAATCTTTATGGACGACGAACATTAATTCCGTGTTATGTTCATGCTATTATTGCCACATATCCAAATTATATTTCTTAAAGAAACCTATCAACACACACAATCCACATTTCTCACCCACCCAATAAGTAAGCAAGTAATCGATTAGCAAACCTCATAACGGTTCCGACATGCAAACTATCGAAGGCCGACCAATATCTATGACACACACATTGTTCTCTGAAACGTTATCTGCGAGTTTACGTCGCCCGCTCACAAAGGATTGTCCAATTTGGCTGACTCTTGAAAAACGCACAAAGGGATCGTACGCTGCTGAATGTGAGCTTTGTAATGAAAACGTGCGTTACTTTCGCACATCTACCCAAATAGGGCTGCTAGTTATTAGCAAGAGTGGAGGCGTAGGTTAGGGTTTTTTGCTTGGAAAAGGTGAGAAAGATTTGCTGAAGATGTTTTTGTAGTAAAATCTGTAAGGTGAATTTATCAAGTAGAATTTGCAAGGATTCAAGTTGATTTATATAAGTATTTGCTTTCTAAATGTTCTTATATTTTGTCAGCTACCTAATCATTATTAAACCTTATTGTATAGGTACGTTTAGAGATTGTTTCTAATAACACAAGAAGCCAGCCCTTATAACGTTTAGATATTTTAATTCAGATCATCAAAGACTTTTTACAAAATAAAACACACTCAGTTCAAAACATTGCTTTTAAAACATCTTTATTTACCTTTCATTTGCTCTGAAATAGAATTATTGGTCTACAATAAATCACTGACGAAACAAATAATGATCTTCCTATTAAGCTCTATCTAATACCTAGGTAGGTACATTATTGCTACTGCAATCTAAACGTGATTGCAAACATATTCAAGGATAGATCGTATTATTTTATAAACTAATCGCGTTATTTCGACTTAGTCTCATTACCATTTAGAAATGTATTACTTCGAACAGTTCCTATTTTTTTATTTTGTATATTTTATACAGATAATACTGTTTCCTTTTTTTCGAAAGGCTCAAACTACGAGTAACTATAGTATAATTACAAAACTGATGACGCATGAATAAAAAGCGTACCTAATTGCATATGTGAACTATAGTTATCGGTTAAATGAGGAAATTGTCAATTTTAATGATCAGCTTCTTAAAACAGTTCACATTTTACCAGTCATTGCTATATTTATTATTACATACAAAAGCCTACGATCTGCATCAAAATCTAAGCATAACTTTGTTCCTATAAACTCTGTTTATTTATATGTTACGTAAGGAATACGAGCCTCAGTAGACAAGAACTCGATATCAGTGCTCGTTACATAAAGGCGTCATACTATAAGCACAGGAATTTAGATCAAGGCTGCTTGCCACGTGCCTAACGAAATGGTTAATTTTTAATTGATTATAAAATACTGATACACTAGTCAGTTTAAAATATGTTTTACTTAAGCGAATAAAGTTGATAAGGCAGTTATAAAACCATTTTTTGGATGTAAGATAAATTACTATTATAATACTACCAAATGCCCGCAACTTCGCATGCGTTGGTGAAGGTAGAACCCTATGCTACTACCATACCAAAAATACAACGGTCCGTTGCTACATTGCGATGTAAAAAAAACAGTCTAACAAACAAACATACACTTCTGCTTATATGTAATTATACAATATTTTGAAGTATGGGAAATTGGCAATGTATTTACTAAATGCATGTAACAAAAAATATTTAAAAGTATTTTTATTTAAAGTATAGGTACCCATATATTTACGAGTAATTCATTATACTTTTTTAACTTACACAATGTTGGTGGTGGTTTACTTGAATTATCTAACTGTTATACGCATATAGAGTAATCGCTCTAGTAAGTAGAGAAAATTTTGGATAGCTGAGTCCACAACCATCATAAAAATGTACATTTCGACATAATTATTTTACAAGATTAGATAAAAGTTACATTACCATGTTGAGAATTATGTGAATAAGTAAGTATGAGCAAATTTGCGGAATCAAAGTAACACATCAAAACACAATGTGACTTAAAAATAATGTGCTTAAAGAATTTGCAATAGCCACTAAAGTGACGGAGACAATGTTGCCTTGCATAAGCTGTGAGAACTCTAAGCTATTACTTAGATCCAACTTTAGATTATATTTATTATGAGATGTGTGTAATTTCACCTTCAGCAAAGCTGTCACACAATTTAAATGACCTTTTGGTGTTGTTTTGATATTTTATGTGAAATCTTGGAATGCTAATTAAGTTCTTATGATTACTGAGAGAGATCCAATTACTGGAAAATAAATATGCGCCAAAAAGCCTTGGTTTGCAATCAATGTAATTGCAGTAGATATCGTTGAATCAAAGCTTGTGAATCGAACCATCAGAGTTCGACAAAACATAAATAATCAATTAATGTATGCAAATATACGCCTCATACACGAAACTGAATTCGCTAGGAGAGCAAAACACAAAGCACACTTAAAATCAAATGCAAATATTGGAGCCATTTATAGCGCAGAAATAAATTGTTACCATTTCCCGGGCGTAATTCACTAACCCATAAATTTGTTAGTTCGCCTAAAAGCTACATAGTACCTGTATCAACTGTTTAAATATTCGTTAGGCTTCGTTTAAAATTGATTGAAAACTAGTTGACATTTTCTTGGGGCCGTCGACACTTGCACGTGGTGTCTACTTCCCTGATGCGTGCCGCATCCGATGGGGGCGATCTTGTTGGAGCAAGATTTCGCGGTCGCACCCGCGGGCCCTTCCAATACACCTCAAGGTCTGCTCGGCCCGTATATAATAAGTTCACCCGCCCGCAACGACACACTTTGTTACTTTCACGCGAGCAGTGCACGTTTTGATCCGTCAAAATGTTCAGGCTCTTTGTTTTTGCCTTTGTGATCGCGGCGGTGACGTGCCAGCAGCAGGAGGGCGCGAGACGTGTGCCCAAATACGCAGGAGATCCCAAGACAGCCGCCATCGTGCAGGAGGCGCGCTATCTCAGCGGAGACGGAGCGTTCGGTGCGGCGTACCAGCAGGAGGATGGAATCGACTTCAAGGAGGAAACTGACGCTGAAGGAAACAGGAAAGGAAGCTACTCCTACATCGACCCCAGCGGTCAGAGGAAGACTGTGAACTACATCGCAGGAAAAAACGGATTCCAAGCCGTCGGTGACCACATTCCCACCGCCCCACAGGCCGCCGCGCCCACTCCCGGCTATACGCCTGACCCCAGGTACAACTCCCCGGACTACAAGGCACCCCAGCAGTACAGCGCGCCTCAGCAGTACACCGCACCAGTGGCGCCCCGCAACTACGGAGGCAAGCCCAACGAGGACGACGGACAATACTACCCCGAGCTGTATGAGAAGGAGAACTACGTAGCTCCCCAGCAGCAATACCAGGCACAGCCTCAGCCCCAGTACCAGCCCCAGCCCCAGTACCAGGCGCAGCCTCAGTACCAGCCCCAGCAGTCGTACCAGCAGCCGCAGCAGTCGTACCAGACCAACAACATCTACCCCGGCACCCAGCAGGCGGAGTACAGCGGCCTCCAGAGCCAGCAGTACAGCGCCCCGCAGCCCCAGGCCCGCCAGCAGTATTACGAGCAAACCACGCAACAACCCACGCGTTTCTTCCCTCCCGGCAAGTTCAGTCTGAACAGAGCGCCCGACGGTTACACCTACTCGTTCCACAAAGTATAAATCTAATTTATGGAAGGGCCTCGGCGTTTTCAAAAGCCCGCAACACGTAAAAAGCACGCATCGATTAGCAACTCGCCGAGTCATCGAGGGGGCCGCGGTCACCCGCTCCGCCGCCTCGGAGCATTTCTTAATTGTTGTTTGCTGTGATATTGTGAGTTAATGGACATGTATAACTATGTTGTTGTTGTTACTAGTGGAAGACGGAGCGGAGAGGAAGAGCGTCAGACTACTGAAGCTGAACTTGTAAATATAGAATTACATATTCATAAGCAAACTTGTCTGTCTATTCATTTCCATTTGTCCATGACATTATAGGAATCTTTGATATTAATTAAGTAATGTGAGATAAATAATTACCTGTACGAGTCGACCCAATAAAAGAAAATAAAATACTTCCTGATTGGCGAGCAGTTGTAAAGGGAGTGGGCCGCGTCCGCATTCTGTGGCTCTAGGAACTAGATCACCTTACTGCAGCCACAAGGATACTTCGCTAAGGAACCGGTCCGGCCCTGCCTCGAGCGCCACGCCTTGCTTTCCATTTACCTGCGTTATTTTTAGGCTCATTGCAGCAATACTTACAATGCTCAATTATCAGCGCCGCAATCAAAACTTTAGTTAGAGCGGCCACAAATATACAATGCGCCATAATGAGATATGCGCCGATTTTGTGTCCAAATTTATCAAATGAATTGCCACCTGAATTAAACCTAATGGTGAATATATTTGTTGGTAGGTATTGGGGTAATTTGTTTCGGATTTAGCTAACGAAGCTACACTTTCTAGTCACGTCCCAAGTTCATTTCTATTTTCATTAATAAACAACAATCGGAATGTAAACTTGGAGCATTGTTTGTATTGTTCTATTTCGATCACGTAATTCCTTTAGCGTTCCTATCGGGCGTTTACTCATAGTCGAAATGTCAAAAGGCCGCCGCGTACATTATCGGTAATTGCATCTCTATAGGTAAAGTTCTAGCCTAATAGTTTGTATTGGCGTAACTCTGTTTCAATAATTGGATTGTGTATTCCACACTGTTTTAATAGAACAAATGATGCAATGGCGGTGTTGTTCGGAACAAATCTATCGTGTTATTGCCGAAAACTCAATTGTCTATCAATTTGTAAAATTGACCGCGACTCACTCGCACGTTCACTGCACCTGGTAGGTACGAGCACGGAATAATTGATAGTATTACAAAGTAGTTAGAGGTTACAATGCCTCGTAACTTGCTCTATTTCAAGACTGGATTATAAACTCGTTAAACTTACATTGTTGGATGATGCCGCATTCAACGTAGTTTTGAATACATTACAATATGAAGGTACATATTGGTTGTAACTTTACTTGGCGCATACAAGTTCTAACAATTCCATATACGACTTCATATTATGTACCTACATATAATGTAATGAGGCAAAATTTAGAAAACTGAGTTAACCTTTAACTGCCGACCTATAAAAGACCTTTAAATTTGAAGTTTAATTTATATATTTATGCACGATTCATTAGCTAAGGCTTTCATCTAATAACTGTAAAAATTAAGATTCGTTAGCACGCTTAGAGATTTTTTTATAATAATTTTAATTTTGGGCGTCTGTGGGACGTAACCTCGGCGTTAGTGTTTTTTTTAGACCAGGTCGTCAGCCAAAGGTTAAATTTGCAGGCAAATTTTATCGAAAAGCTTAAAAAAAACAGCGATTCTGGTAAATTAGGTATAGTAAGCAAAGTTCTTATTTTACTACTTATATCGTAAAAGAGATACCGACTCTAGTGTCGCTAGTTTTCAAACCACTGACTAAACTGTGGTTTACTGACTTCGTGCAATTAAATATATTTACTGTTAAAAGTATAAACAACAGTGTAGTGTATCTTACCCAATATTGTAGTTACGGTCTCAGTTAAAAATTAAAACGCTAATTTAAACCTGTCGACATGAACTCTACAAAAATGAGTAACGTTCCCACAACTACGCCAAACTATTTCTCAACCAGCGCTTTATTGCTTTCATATTTCATTCATTCTTTTCCCTCTTGGGAACTGCTTGTAAAAACCTGTGTTTATTCCAACCTATAAGTGATAACGTTTTGTTGTGACAGTTCTCATAACCGACTGTTATTAGGGATCATTACAAAAGAGCGTGATTTTTCCGTAAGATGTTAATTTTATTACTTTAATAATACAAGAGCGAAGTATTTGTTTATAATTATAAAGTAATGACTTTAAGTCTGGAAGATGCCTCGAAGCTCGACCGCGGCCGTAACAAACTTCCTCTATTTAATTACAATAGGAAATGGAAATCTAAATGCACCAGCTCAGCAATAAAAAGCAGAAATCAATCGGAACCAGCTGCCAGTAGAAGGAAACTCCTCCTCCTCTAGGCGATAGCTCAATGCTGAGCATCGTGATGCCCCCGACCAAAATTATGGACCATTAGACGCCATTTGTCACGATCGGTAGCTTCGTGTATGGCAGCACTTGCTTTGGCGCCAATGTGTTCAGCCACCTGATCGGACCATCTTGTAGGGCTTCGACCTCTGGATCTAAGATCTGGAGAAGGAAACTAGGGCAATCTATAAAATAATTTACTTGGCGTTTTTGCCTTAAACGAAACAACAAATGCACTACAATATTTTATAGATGAAAAACTGTGAACTGCGTTATTTATTGGCACCGGACTGGGTCACTGTATTTGTAACTCGATATGGCTTGGCTTGGATTTTTTCAAATAAAATGTCGGATATGTATTTGTTGAGCTGTCAGAATTTTAATCAAATAGTTTTTTTTTGCTTCTAGGAAGTTAATCACATCTGAAACTACATTCTAGTTTATTCAACTACTAGCTCTAATATATCCTGCTAATTATAAAATGACCTGTATCGTGGCAGCTAAAAGTGCTGCCTTTAAATTCAGCCCACCTTTTTGCTAAAGCACCGGTGAACATTTTAAATAAACTTTACCTTTTATCCGTTCTAAGTGGTCCGTCGAAGGTTTAATCTAAGCTACACAAACGAGTTGCTCTGCGTTTGATCGGGGCGGAATTATTTTCTAGAAAAACTAATAGATTTTTTATATACTAAGCTCGGAAAATGCAGTTAAAGTTTTTTCACATAAACGTGGCACGTGCTCTCTGCGCGGGCATGTTTCTCGCTGGAAAGTAGCTAACTAATAAAAGTTCGCTAACGGGAATCGAATCACGTGCGACATTCAGATCAGAGAATCAGTCTTTGTCGCATCCTGCTACAATCCAGAGGCAGGATATAGCCGGGAAGTAGGAAAAATCAGGATTGGCAGGCCTCCTTCGATCTGTGTCCGTACTTCACTCTGTATGCATTGTGCACTGCCGCTAGAGATGTAGCTAGGAGAAACATTCCGGAAAGACGTAAAGACTAAACATACAAAATCTTGAATACTAAAAGGTGAAACTACTTTGTGAAACAGGTTAGCAAGCGTTTGGTCCTTGCCACAGGAGTTCTCAGGGCTGGCAGCTATTTTTCTCAACGATTGAGTCTTTGCATTCAAAGAGGAAATTCTGCCAGCATCCTGGGATCCCTGCCGCACAGCGACAACATGGACGGTGTGCTGAACTTTTTGTAAATACCTGTTTTTTATAAGTTTTTCTGTATTTTTAAGTCATCTTTGTAAATACTTGTGGTATATGTGTAAATATTAGTTGTTTTTGTAAATAAATAATAGCAAACATTTCAAATCAATTATAATCTGTACTTGCCCACAAATAGATATCTGCCGTACTCAATAAAACCTAGCTGAGCTAAATGAAAGTCTCCTAGTATTTCCTAATGTTTTTTAATTATTTGTAGTCGATTAAAACTTCGCCACCAAATTACCCGGCCTATTTCCGGCAGGCTCTCTATTTCCTATCTCTACGAGTGCATTTGTGTGCCGCTCACGGCAGCGAGCACACTCGCGCCAATACGACAAACACCAGCCAATTGCCGACTGCAACCACCTGATTTTATTTTTCGGTATTGAATTTAAAAATGGAAAACTTTCGGGCTCATTTCGCCTTATGCGGACGTCCTAACTTTTCCCATTGTGTCTCTATTCCGTGATAATAGTATCCTAAGGATAAGGTCGATTCAATTACTGACTATTCATACTGAAATTGTGTATAATTTAGCTACACTTAAAAAAATTCAAGATTATATTAAATTAATTTCTTATATTACTGGAGTGTTTATAATATTGATTTTTTTATATTCGAAGTATATTTATTACGTAAGTTTGTAGTATAATAAAGAATTATTTCATCAAATTCAATAAAACACTCACAAAAACCGACTACAACCACCTATTTTGTTTTCGGTATTGATTTAGCTTTCGGCCTCATTTCGGCTTGTGCAGTTGTTTTACTTTTTCTTTTGTGCTTTAATCGTGATAGTATTAAAATGGGATTAGGTCAATTCAATTTAATTTCTATCTATTGATTATTATTATTATTATTCACAGACTCTCGGGCCTTACGCCCGGTATTTTTAAGGCATCAGTGGGGCCGGAACCAACACTGAGAGGCCTTTTACAATATTATACTTAAAATTAAGTAAAAATTACAGATAGAGGATGTTAGGTATATAAAGTAACTATTGCAGAAATGGTATTAATGTTACAGGCTATTGTGTTGAGTTGTTCATTGACTTAATTAAACTGGTCTATTGTACGAGGAACGGCACCCGCCAGTTATGCCTCATTCATAATAAAATATAGCGGGTGATGACTTGCCACTCACTAAATGGGCCCTCCACAAAAGGCAGCCTGAGATGACGCCGGAAGGGCAACATTGGTGTGAGTGGCTTAGGGTGTCGAGAGGTGTGCTGCGCGTTCTCTGAGCGGTACTAGCGGCGTTATGCCCTTTAACACTTCCACCCTGGAGCTTAGGTACTGAGCTCTTGCGTCTGCCACTCCCGGACGGCCAATCAAGGCAAGCCGGGAGGCAGGGGGTCTCATTTAGCCCCCAGGGAATCGGGGTCCGCGGTGACGCCACTCACCGACGACTCGCCATGAAGTCGCCCCTGCGGTTTTATGTTTTATTATTACTATTCATTCACAGACTCTCGGGCCTTACGCCCGGTATTTTTAAGGCATCAGTGGGGACGTAGCCAACACTGAGAGGCCTTTTACAATGCTATACTTAAAATTAAGTACAAAATTACAGAAAGAGGATGTTAGGTATATAAATAACTATTGCAGAAATGGTATTAATGTTACAGGCTATTGTGTTGAGTTGTTCATTGACTTAATTAAACTGGTCTATTGTACGAGGAACGGCACCCGCCAGTTATGCCTCATTCATAAAAATTATAGCGGGTGATGACTTGCCACTCACTTAATGGGCCCTCCACAGAAGGCAGCCTAAGATGACGCCGGAAGGGCAACATTGGTGTGAGTGGCTTAGGGTGTCGAGAGGTGTGCTGCGCGTTCTCTGAGCGGTACTAGCGGCGTTATGCCCTTTAACACTTCCACCCTGGAGCTTAGGTACTTAGCTCTTGCGTCTTCCACTCCCGGACGGCCAATCAAGGCAAGCCGGGAGGCAGGGGGTCTCATTTAGCCCCCAGGGAATCGGGGTCCGCGGTGACGCCACTCACCGACGACTCGCCATAAAGTCGCCCCTGCGGTTTATTATTATTATTTTATTATTATTATTATTATTATTGATACTGAAGCTGCATTTAATTTAGCTTTGTTTAGAATTTTGTAAGGTAAATGGAAAGTAATGTACTCATAGTACTTTTTTAAGTTAAAAGTGGCAATTGTTTTAATGGCAATGCCCTATCCTATCCTAGGCGTAATTAGGGCTATATTCAGAAGTAAGTTTATTCCGTGATAAAATAAACCCTCAATTTCTGTTTATCCATGGCACAATAACTTGACTCCAATATTACGATGTGTTTTGTATTCCTTGAAATATTTAAGGTGTCGTTTTGGTTTGGCATGAAATGGGTTATAAAAATTATAAATGAAACTAATTACTGAATTTTAAAAATTTTAAAGTAGGAATATAATATAATATTGTATAACCGATTGCAAGAATATTTTGCCTTGATATTATTGTGCTGCTTTTAAGTGGTTTTTAGTTATATTCTTCGTATAAACTCTAGTTTAAAGTAGCATCATTGCACCACGCCACTAGTCTAAGTTAGATATTTGCCACGAAAAATTCGGGACCAAACTGAGAATACTACTCAAATTAACAGGGTTACCGCTTCACCCACTCTCATAATTCTTCACCGAAAGATGTTTTATATCATGGTGCTAACAACCTTTGTTATCTTTCTACATAATAGCATGACCACTTTGACAGCCGCCATCTTCCTACACGTTACGTTCACAGATGAATGAATGAACGAAGATGAGAGATGTCAAAATTATCATTCTATAATTTATAAAGCATAGCCATGCGATGTTATATATGATGTTTTTAGTGTATTTCATGTAACCCTGGATATTAAGACCCGTATTTTCTACGTGGAGTGGTCGCTGCAGCCCGACACTCCCCAGGGACCAAGCGAGCTTCTCCACGAGAATAATAATGTATCTGGCCCTGGGGAGATCGATATGCACCAATTTCTTAGCTTGCTGAAGTGACCGGACCAAGAAACTTTAAAAAAATCTAGTTAGTACCTGGAGTTTAGAACTACAACGAATGCCAAGATTTTATATATATGTTTGCTTATGCCTTTTTTTCAATCGTGTAGTGATATTTCAAGGCAGTCGCCAAACCATGTCAGAAACTCGCGTTAACAGCTTGCGTTATTCTGATGTCTATCTTTGAACCAAATGTTATATTTTGAAATGTTTTTAGTATAGTTGACAATGCAATTATAATGTTATTGTGACATCCTTACATAATATCTATATTTTTAATTTAATTTCCATTCTGTTGTTTGTAAGTTGCACGCCCTGTGGGTAGGAGTATAGCGTTCTATTATATAATTATGTTACCAACTGTTTTGACCTATATTCCGCAATAAATATATTTTGATTTTGATTTTGACTCTTAGGACGGCTTGAAAATTCTCGACATCAGAATTGGTCACTCTCAAACTACTCATACTTACTTACTTTTACAGATACATAATATAAACTAAAGAGACATCTTATGTGATTTAATGACTGCCAAGTATAGTAAACTAAACAAAGAGAATACTTGGAACCTACAGTTTAGTAACACACGACCTACGAGAGCAGTCTTACTTTAGGTATAGGTTTTATCTCGAGCAATGGTCACCGGATGCAGCGCTCTATACCGACACCTCCCTAGGGAACGAGAGCTTTTCCACGGGAATAATAATGTATCCCGACCTTCTACGATCGATTTCGACATATTGCAGAGCAAAGTTTACTTTATGAGTGTTTTTCTATAAAACAATTCAATAATAGGCAAAAGAAAAAATAAGATGCAATGCATACAATTTACAATTATTCACATTAAAATAAGTATTGCAGCACAGCTTACAGTTTAGATTATCACCATTTAGTTTATCTTTTTACCTTTTTTTCTTGCTCAATATCGCGGACAGTGGCGCTATTTAGTATCGGAGGCCAGCTGATCCAGTTGGGTCGCAGCGTCAGCTAAAGTAAGTAAGTATTTAGTTTAGATGTTACTCTTGACACTCTGACAATTAGACGTAATTTAGATTTAAATGTGCACACACATTTGCATATTAATATAACGAGAATAAATAATAATCATGCAATCAAATAGATCAGAAGCCGATTGTATAAATTGGCCTACCAATATATGGAGAAGAGTAAAGATTGTCATACATAAAATTCGCTTTAATATTATTTTCGTAATGTAAATTACTACAGCCTCTCGCCAAAAGTCAGTTTATTACAAAACTTTGTACATAAAACACTGTTGAGTGCACATCATCAACACAATGTACTTGGCATCCAGTACATAAACTTTTATAATATGGTTCGCAGGATTTAAAGCTGCGGTAAAACTGTGCGTGTTACAAAATTCGAAAGTAATTTTTAATGTAACAAACAGACACAGTTAACTAAAAGTTATAAACATTTAAATTGTTACTGCACTTCAAAATATGATGGACTGTAAAATGTACTATTTCACTCCTGGGCAAAGGTCTGCTCCAACTCCATCCGCGTGTCCCGGTCGAAGGCCTCCTCACGCCAGGCACCCCGAAACCAGTCGAGATCCTGACAATTTATGATTAAATAAATCAATTCATAAATCACAGATTAAACACTTGTTGCAAACAAGGAATACACTTATTCAACCAACTTAATAACAGCTGGTTAAAACATAGTATTAACGTCATCCCTGCTGAAACTACTGGTGGGGCGAACGGTAATCTCAATTCCCGTTCGTCCCACGCACAAGAAATAAATGCAACTTCTAGTTAAAACAGAACTAACCTAATTTAGCAACTGTTACAAGTGTAGTACAGCGTTGAATCGTTTAGGCGTAGTTAAGTTTAGTGGTCGTAAACGCGTAGGCAGTAAAACAGACTCCTGAGGGCACACTGTCTGTCTAACTTCATTACAGGAGGGTAGTTTTCAGCACCTTAGCTACTTGTACATTTATCGAATTTTATATAAAACAAACAAATATGTTGGACGTCTGAGACGATCCTGTGTGTAATTCAAACTAATGAAGAAGCTTCAAAACGCATCACCTGATTCTGACGTAAAACAAAAATCAGGAAAGTGATGGACGCAAACATCCATAACTTTCCTAATTTCTCAATATCGACCATGTTAATCTAGAGTTTATCTTTTATCTTCTAGGTAAGCGTGTTACACCCTAGGCTGCAGCAATACTTAACATCAGGCAGGCTGTAGTCAAACGTAAACCTATTATTCCACGTAAATAAAAATAATATTAGTGAAAATGTAATAAATTGATCTATCTCATCCACCAACCAACGTCACACCTGCACAATATTAGCACATGATCAAATCACTGACAAGAAAATCAACAGCCACTTGTGGTGCATGTCACATGCCACCATGATTAATTAGAAATAATTTTCCTGCTGAATATGATACAAAAACAATAATATTAAATCAAAATTCAGTGCTGAGTTCTAGTACTTAATTTTTTTAATAGAAAATTATTGAACATAGTTTACATACTAATTTGTTATTTTTCTTTTAATGACAAATGTCGAATTTGTTGACTTTCATCGTTACTTCATTCATTGATTAATCAATCAATCAATCAATCAATATAAGTTTATTGTACACCAGAAAACAAAATACAAAAACAATTTATAGTAAAATTACTTAACCTAGGTACATTGGGCGGCCTTATCGCGTATAGCGATCTCTTCCAGGCAACCTTAGTAAAGATCGCTAGGAAAGAAACATGTACCTTAAGAAACAAACATACTAAACACTAAATTATTGCTAGGAATCCACATAAAAAAAAACTAACAAATAATATTCATAAAAAATAAATAATGTTCATATATTAATATTCATTGACAAGTCATCGTTAACTAATTGCGGCTCTAAAACTAAATTCTAAGAGCAAAGCTGTCCAATTTCATTACATGGCAATTGAGTTGGGTTATTCTACACATTTCTATCTTGACCGAAAGCTAACGATTTGTGAAAACGCCACCTCGTGGTGGCAAGTATCAATACTTGACCATCACTAAAATGACATTATAGGTCATAGGGGTAAATATGTCATCACTCGGATACACTCTACTGGATTTTTGTTTTATTATCTTATCCCCATGTTTGCATATTTTGTGCGCGTTGTATAACGCCCTAATAAATGAATGAGAAGTTCATACTGTAAATCTGAAGTGTTAGTAAAATTAAACTTACGCCCAATTTAAACCAAAACTACGACAATAGCAATTTCCCCTCTATTTTATTTTTATTACCACAATGAAATATACGGGTCATTCCAAAATGGCCACACTTAACTCAAAGCTTAGGTCGGAACATAGATATTATAACTGATAGGCTTCCATAAATCTCTTACTCTTTACTGCCTTTGTAAAAAATGTTCCGTCATTAATAATTTATTGATAATAAGGAGCGGATCCCGCAAGTTTCACTTTCGTTATTTTGGGATACAAAGTAACCGATGTAGTCTCAGAATCCCATAATCAAACCACAAATTGCAATTATCCGTCGCTCATTTGCAGCGTGAAAACAAAACAAACATACCAACACTTTTGTATCATTGGTATAATTTACAAAGTGAACTTATCACTAGTCTGTTAATGGTAAATTTTAATATCAGCATTCAGATGTAGGCATTTCTTTATACTTAAAACTGACATGTGTTTCGGGAATTACTAGCCAAAATGGTATGTTTACTGGTTTTAATGTCACTGAGTTGGAGGGACGTTTTTATAGGCCGTGTACACACGCGTAGGCACGACTAGGAAATAAATCCGAGGAGGCACGTGCTTTCTTACCGCACGAAAAATTAACTCCCGCCGATGTGTCCCGGTTTTTATAGCGAGGCAATAATGCAGTTCGGCGTTTATACTGTTTATAGTTTAGGTGGGCGCTTGCATAGAACAATGAAGTAAGGAGATCTGGCATCTGCCTAAATTTGTCTTGAAATTAGTATTTAGCTGAAAACCTGACACTTAATCATTTTCAAATTCAAATTCAAATTCATTTATTGCACTCATGGGTTGCTATGCAGATGGTAAAAACATAAAAATACAGAAACATTCGCCACAAGTTTACCTTTCGGTGTGCAACTACAGTAGGCATACTCACATTATAATTTTGAAATATTTACCTTATTTACTTATGAATAAAGTTGTTAATTCGAAACCTCACAGTACCTAGGTAATTGTAACCTTTTATAAATTATTTATTTCGTCCAATCACTTATGTACTTACAGCTAAGACAACTAAGAAAATAATGCTAAAGCATTTGGGCAGAACATATTATACACAATTTTACTTCAAAATCAAGTAAGTTCTATACAAAATTAGGTCCAACTGACAGATCTTTGCCAGTTTGGTTACGCCCACTTGCCTCTTCCTCTCTAGTCTGGCTCTCTTTTTTCCATGACGCGTGCGATCCAGCCCGGTCCGAGAGATGGCGTTTTTATCGCTCACGTAGAACCAGTTCAGTTTTATGAAGTCTGCAAGAATGTAGATATTTTGAAACGAACTTTACACGCCCTAACCAAACGGGGACAAATAGTGTTGCATTTATACTTCGCTATCACTACAAAGTAAAAACTTGCGAAACTAACTTGTGATAAGTGCCTTAAATCTCACAGCAAACTGGTTTAAAGCAATGAAGACTTATCAACCTCTTTTAGCTTAGAATAGTTAATTTAGAAAAACCTACAAATTAAAGCTTAAGTTTTAAGCTTTTAAGTTTGGCTTGTCGTAATCAGAAAGGATTCATCAAAGCATAAAATTTGTTACAAAACAAAAACAGCATAGAAGCCTCTCTAATACCATACTACCAAAATACTGCTATTTTATGTTTGTCCATGCTAATACTTTCAGAGTAAAACTAAAAGACACCTTCATTTCTATTTTCCATCTCATCATTCTGATATTAGCAGAGAAAAGTAAAACATAAGTCCCGTAGCGCATTACCTTTGGCCCAGTTCTGTTTTTACGATTAGGGGTTTATCTCACATTTTCCTCCTTTCAGCTTCACACTTACCTAATGATGCACTTCAGAGAGGTACCACCTAATTACACTAATTGAGTACATTTCGCTATTCAAGTCAAAGAAGATTTTTCACACCATACTCTATCTAACCGTTTCAAAGAGTTTGAAAAAGGAAAGTTGGAAAATCTTTCAGTCACAGACAGGTTCTTTGCGCGGCGTTTGTGAATTAAATTTAGCACCTCGTCGGTACCTGCCTGATCAAGATTAAGTTTTATCAGATCTGCATAAATAGATAAAAGCATAGATTACAAATATCTTAGTGCAAAACAAAAATACATACAAATATGTATGTCAAATACAAAAATCAATTATTATTATATTACTTTCTTTTGTTTGGGAGTTCATAATAATGTATTCTTCGAGTGTATGTATAGTATGCTATATGTATAGTGTGATTGCACGTGCGGAACACTGGTTCAAATAAAGTGCATTGTTTATATTTGCTCTAAAGCAGAAAAACTCAAAGTTAGATACCTCGATTAATGTTGGAAAAAATATTGAAATTTCATATTATCCACTGCTAGCAAATAAGAGCCGTTAAGAACATCCTAAACCAATGAAGTGATATATACCAGTGCGATACATAAATACATATCTTTGGGGAAAAATGTTCATTTTGGTAGTCAATTTAACGCCATCTTCCCTTACTTGGTAGTATTTTTTTTATTCTTTTCTTTCGGTTAAAGATATGCCCAATAAATACTTAATTAATACACATTTTATTGACATTTTAAATCTATTCTGGACCATAAGTTTGAGCACCTCTGCTCTAAAAGATTATTTCCTTGGGCAAACAGTATCGCGTTGCAAAGCGCACATAGTTCGAAACCCAGCGGAATTACCCCTCTAGTTCTGTATACATTTACTTTCTTACGGTTTACACACACAGCTTAATAAATGGGACTACTAATTAATTCGTATGACTATTTTACTAACACTTAGCATAAATTGTGAGTACCTATTATATAGTATGATAGAATAAATGTATACCTTATGTATCTCTATATATATTATAAGCTTTTTTTATTAACATGGTATATGACAATTATGTACATGGTATTTTTCAGTTCAGTAAATAATGAACACAGATCTTCTCTGTATGAGAGTGATCAACTATTATGTCGAGTTTAATTTTACGACAGCGTTGTTAACTCTTTTCTATGAAACCTTAAAAGATAAACTGTTGTAGTTTACTAATAATAGGCCTTGATATAACCTTGTCAATCATCGACAAAACACAAACAGGAGCCCAAATCAATTAGGTACCTACCTACAGTAAGTTTGCGTACCATTTCTCCCCTATGTGCTATCGTCTACCAGCGGCCGGTTTCCCACACTATTTTGTTTGCCGCCGTCTCTCTGCACCTGCTGCTTACTACTTTAATTGCTTTACTCATTAATCCCTGTCTAGGGGCAACCCAGACACGGAATATGTAACTCATATGAGATTTCATGTAAAATGTCAACGTGAAAAATAGACGCATTTATTGTGGCGGGAAAATTCAATCGATCAGGCTGTGACGTCACGTACCGGCTGTTTCATTTTAACTTGCGCGGAATTAAACGGTGGTGGGGAAATTTATACCTAAATTTAAGCCTAGGTAATGTGTATTGCAACGAGTTTTGCAATATTGTGTTCGAAACATGTACTTAGAATTTGAAAGAGATAAAAACAAATATAAGAAATTGATAATATGTGTATTCACTTACGGGCTTTTATGTTCTAAAACAAATAATGTTTTTATGTCTTGACGATACTTGATGTAATATACTGACTAATACATTAGATATTGAAACTTTACACACACGTTATTTTAAATATTAACTTATTTATTAATTAATTTCAAAACCCGGTTATGACGTGTGTAACAACTGTATTACACTTATTTATAGCAAATGTATATTTTTTTTTATTAATTTCAATGACACAGATCTTTAAAACTTACTAAATAATCTTAAAACTAAGTATTTTTAATTTTATGAAGCTCACAACATTATAGTTTCAAACATTTCGCAATTCCACAGAAAAATGTTTTTTTTTTATAAAACTAAGTATCATTACCATAACTAACCATAATCAATACCACCAGTCGACAGGTTCTTATCTAAGTCCGCCCCTGGCAGCCCAGGGTCAGCTGTCGCATTCACAGACAGTTTTTGCTCCGCGGCCGGACCAACGGACCAACCCTCCAAAGGCTAAATTGTTTTCTTGTGGCTCAGTGACTTGGAGTAGAATATGAACAGAGACATTTATCAAGTTAGCAGCGTTCTCTTGGGCAGATACATCGTAGTGGACGCCCAGGTCCTACCATAGAATAAATAGTTATAGTAAAAACAGCGGAAACAAATTTGTGATTTTTTATGAAAAGACTGTGTAAGCGTCCAATACTTTGTTGTAAAAAAAAGAAATAAATATGGCCAGTATTTATTTTGGCTAAATAAGCATCTTGGTATAAGTGTAGCGCACTTTGGTATTGAGAGTTTTCAAACCGCGGTGCCAGTTGCCGATCGGGTACCACAGTACACTGAGCCACTTGAATTTTAAAAAACGTGACAATAATCATCAGTTTTTCAGTAAAAACAGACTATACAATTAAGTATATATGTTTATATACATACAACTTGATCACTAATTAAATAAATGATAAAACCTTGCGCATTCTTTTCAACTTACTTAAAACAAATGTGTCTCTGTGCATTCTCTACTCTGTTACATAAAAGTGTACCTCCCCTGGTTGCTAACGAGCAATGGTGCCGAAGACCTAGACACGTCTGGTGATGCCGCGAGTTTAATTACACCGCAAGAAATGCCGGGAAATTGATTGCGAGTCTTGTCGAACATTCTAGAAGTTAATTATTTGTTTGGACGTTTATTTTATGTGTTTAAAACTGTATCACAAATCAAATTCTAAGAGAGAATATCTGGTGAAAACCGATTGTGACTAAATATATTTATTTGTGAATTAATATATTTCTCCAGAGTTTCATTTACAATTGTGACTCATAAATCGTAGCATACATCTGTCAAATAAATAAACATGCATATTAATGTACCTTCCTGAAGTAATGTAGTAAATTCATCTTGTATCTTACAAACGAAAAAACTATTCTCTTGGATCGAATTTTCTTTTAAAAGAAGACAAGACATCACAAAAATGCAAACCTTATTACTCCCGAGAATATCCTGACACGGTCTACTAAACGGAGAAAATAATATGGATCATAGATTAACATACAAACAAAATAAACAAACAAGCGTTTGCTTAGTATGAGCCTGTATGATATATATCCTGATATATTAACTATCTATAATATTATATGTATCATAAATAAGGTACTGCGTAATATGAAAGCAATCTTCGCACATCAATCCGGTGCGATGTGGTTTGCCACAACTTCCTGTGGATCTAAGGCATCGTGACGTCACGCACAGGCCTTACCACAGATAACTACCCAGTTAGAGACTGAGTTAATTCTGCGGGCGGAGAAAATTGGAACTAGAAAGTAGGTACGATAACCGAGCTATCTCAGCGCTCGTGTTTTGTCTGTGCTGTAGCTCATATCTCAAAACGACTGTAACGATTTGGATAAAACCTGTACTATTCCGTTAGTTATAACCTACTCTTATACAAAGACAGTAAAATCTGTCACTTATTAGTTTCCTATAAATCTGTGAAATAACAAAGGTACAATTTATTCACTCACAATATCACATTACTGGTAGAATTCAAACTTTATTTTACAATAAATTGGCTAGAAAGCTCTAAACGGGTGATAATCTAAAAGATCAATATGTAAAAGAAAATGCTGCCACCAATCGCTCGCACTGTAATCTTGCCCGAACTCAACCAACACTTCCACCACAGATTACTTAACAGTGTGTATGAGTTATGCCCCGATCGTGATCCCTCAGTTTAGTTCCTGGAAACTCCATGCTCTTACATTGTAAAATTTTGCTCAAGTTTGGAAACTATGCTGCTTGAGTAACATCTGAAGTTTCGTCACGTTGCAGGCGAAGCATTTCATAGAGGTTGCTACCAGCAATAATGGCTTGACCGCATCCGAGCGTCTTCAACTTCGGTGAGAACACTCGTGCTTGATTAAGGAGAAACAATATTTATTTATTTATTTATTAGGCACACAACACAATACACAGAAAATACATGATTAACAACAAAACACATAAAAGGTAATGATCTATTCTGTGCATCAAACACATGTGTGCACAACATGGTTATAAACAGAGACGTTCAGTAAGTTAACTAAACTAAACTAAAACAATTAAGATAATTCATATGTAACGATACTTATGGAAGTTACAGTTAATTGTAAATATTAAACAAAATTATAAAAAAAAAATATAAAAACACGGCTAAGGTACAACAGGAATTTGTGCAGCAATCAATACAAAACAATGTGAAATACAACATTATTATTATTATTATATTAAAACACCTTATATAAATTATTTCTAAAAGAACTAATTCCGAATATGTCTAGATCTTCATCATTGTTATCCGAGGCGTTACAACTCTCAAGTTCGTTATAGGACCGACACATACGCCGTAATAGAAGTCAGTTTGTTCCCATTGAATAGAATTTTTGATTGAATCGTTTTTTTTAAGAGCCCTACCCTGGCATTTGCAATTTTATAAAACATTTTCAGCATCATATTTAAACATTTTATCGGATTTTATTAATACTGTTTGAAAGTATGAATAAGGTGTAAAGCAAATAAACAACCTTTTACTAATAATACTCTTAATTAAACGTTACTTCTCCTAATTTGTACTTATAGTTCTACCTACTATTTAACTAGACCAATGCTGATGATACTGGTTATGAATGTTGTTGACCATTACATTAAATATAATGCTACAATTATCATTTCAAGGGTACTGCAGGTCTATGCCAATCAAGTTGTTATGGTAATCCTGTTACCTCAATCTATCTACATATATATGCTATATATCTATATAATATGATTTTATCTAAATCGAGTTTAGCCGTATTTGATGTGTTCACTTTTACAGCAAAGGTATTTTTACACACTAGGTATATGCACAGTTTCTACTCGTACAAACAAATTATAATTTTAAAGTGCCATCCATAGTTTACATAAATTTCCAAATACTATTATAATATTTCAGTTCTTTGTTTTTCATATAAAGAACTGAAAAAAGACACAAAAAATATGTTTTGTATCACAATGACATTTAAAGAAGAAACAAGAAGTCTAGTTAACATTGCTCATTAGTAGACTTAACCAAAAGTTCAAAACCTGAAAATTCGTGAAAGAAAAGTTGCTGAACAGAAATAACTTTACTTGTTTTTACCGATCGTTGAATACATAAACTACACATACAATTAAAATAAATAAAATAAATAAATATTCCAGGACATTGCACACAGCGCCATCTAGCCCCACACTAAGCAAACGCTTGTGTCGTGGGTACTAGATAACGGATATATTACTTATATAATTTTCTTTTGTAAATACATACTTTTTATACATACATACGACCAGACACAACACAAGTAATTATATACATATATATATTTTTAAAGCGTATTTGTTAGTTTATTTATTTGTTAAAGTTTGTTCCTTTCACAACGCATCTAAGGCCTGATCGTCGTAATTTGAAGTATTTATTTAGTTATAAAAGGATCTAGAAAAAATATATTTTTTATCCCGAAACAACGCTTAGCAAACTACTATAAATTTTTCTTCGTGGTAGCAGTATGGTACCGAGATTGAAAAAAGTTTATAATTAAGGCTTACAACACTACAAGATTATAGTTAAGATATGTACACTGTACTTGAGTGATAGGCTAAGCTTATTCTTTAAAAACGAGAGCAATCCCGCGCGCCTCCACTAGTTATTATCCATAAGTGACTAGCTAATTATGGTTGGCACAAATCTTTAAACTTGAAACTTTTAATGACGCCAAATGAAAGTTTACACGTCGCTTAAGTTCCACTCCTCCACTCGCGCACAAATTTTCTTGGCCTCATTAAGAAGTTCCGTTGAGTCTTCGAGCAAACTTGCAACAATTACTGATAACGATATGTAAAGAGGGTATTATTTTTACCTGTATCTATCTATGTATATAATGAGGGACATATAGATTTATCAATCGATGATGACAAGCTGTGGTATTCTCTTATATAACGTAGGAACTGTTGCATGTTAGCGATGCTCTGCGGTGTGACTCGCACTAAGAAGCCTATATATTAATCCAGGGTGATGCTCTATTTCAAGAACTAAGTAGTCGTTCTTTTTACGTTATTAAAATTCGTTGCAATACTGCTACACCAAAGAAAATAATACTGTCATGTCTTAAAATATTTACTCTTGTAGTGAGAGAATATTTGGGCAGGAGAAGTGAACAAAGTATACAATATCGTATGGAAAGGTTAGCCTACCTTCTGCCGTCTTGTTACCGATAACAATCTTCTGGTGTATGATTTTTCTACCACTTTGTCCTATTAGGTAGATATAGGATTGTACGTCAAAAATGTGTTTAGCTATAAAATATTTTTTGTAAGTCTTAAAATATACGATTTATGACGGTATAAATCAGATATATAAAAAAATTAAAAGCAATTTACATTGTTTCAGTCTATTCAAAATTTGCTTAATTAATGTATTTCAATATCCGCTTTTCCTCTTTAACGATAGAATTGAATTGAATTGAATTATATGAATTGAATTTGTTGTGTATGGTGACAATATACATAAACCACAGAATAAATAATACAACCTAAACAGTGTACCATGTAATGACTTACTAGATTTCTTAGCCTTCTTATTAAATATTCACTTGACTTAATTAATCTTTAAAGATATTCACAAAGTATTTGAAAAAAGCAATACTTTTCGAGTCATCATTAACCTGGATTTATGATTAACAGTTTCGAAATGAGCGTGATTTCTGTAAAATATCCTCAGGTTGAAATTTATCAATACATTAAGCTTAATTGGGGACTGGCCGTTGGCGTGATTACAAATAAATTGATAATATCATTGCGCCGCGGTGTCAGTAAAACGTACATGCTTCCATAATTAAAATTTTAATGAGCTGGCCAAACCACTTGCAAATTTTAACTCATGTATAAAACTTTAACTTCGTTTCTGCCACTCAGTGTCATTGGTTACTAGGTTAGTTTCTGTGTTTGTGTTTAAGAATTATATATTGTGTTTTGTGCATGTTAATAAATCAGGAAGGGCAAAAATTCTGCGCGTACCTGTACTGGCAAATCGCTCATAATAGTGATTGTGCTGCGCTCTTCCCAAGAAAGCACTACCGGATGTTATTTTTGGATCATTACCAGCACAAATAAATAAAACCTACTGGATCATTCCGGCAAGATCGATCATATTTGTGTAGTGTACCTATATACTCGTATTAACCAATATCGATCCTTATACTTATCACAGCTGCATACCAGTATTGGCTCGAGTAAGCACAAACTTCTCTCCATATAAACGATGGCGGTTGTTAAGCTTCTTGTAAACTGATTTACATCGCATTATTATTTTGTTGGCTCGCTACGCTCACATTATGTTATGATTAACAGCCATATTTCCTTACTCCGCGAGTTTTATGTTGCGTTGTTTTCTTTAATGCTTGTTTTTTTAAATATCTTTCGAAAGTTAAGTAAATTACATAACCGAAACACCGACTAATAAGTTCCTACCCGTAGTAAAAAAATGAAACTGGTGATACCTACTTAGCACGTACTTTAGTACTAAAATTAATTTACTTCATCTTTATCAAATTTGTCGCACTGTCTCTACGATACAAAATCAAGATTTTAATCATTTTACTGAAGTGATTTTATTAAATTACTTTATTTGGAGTGACAAGTCTTACTACCAAGAATTTCCAGCTAAATGAAAACAGGAAGCAATAAATGAAAATATTGAAGAGCAATCTTCGTAGTTAGTGTACATCGGAGGTAAGTAACAATCTATTAGCGGCGAGCAGGACGAGATTGGCCCAGATCTATGCGGCCACTCATCTTGCAATCGCTGTAGCATTTTATTACTTTCCCATTTCCACTGGGGTTTCAATTTCCTTCCCCATTATTAATAGCCTTTCTGCGCTGCGATTCGCTTGACATTTTCTATCGAGGCGCTGAAACTTTAACGTTATTTTTGCATGCTGCAGTTGTAAAGGCTTTATTTAAAGGGCGTTTTACTTTGCTGATACATAAAGCTTCTAGTGGGTGTTGTTTTGATTTAAAAAATTGTTTAGATTCAACTTTTCTTAAATGGCTTTCGGACATTATTGTCGCAGAAGCCATTTAATCTATAAAGATTCAATACATTCAGGCACTTTTCTACGTATAGAAATAATTTCTAATGCTCTATATGGTTTATTGTTTTTAATAATTTGTGTAAATATGTATTGTGTATGTTGAATTCTACTGTTAACACTATCTGTTCAATATTTTTTGGTAAAATTGAAATTATTTTCTTTTTGTTTGTGCTGAAAAAATTAGATGGTAATATTCGTATTTTCTGTGTAACAAGTTTGTGTATTTGTAGATCACACAAATGCAGTCAGTCAATCTATATTATTGGTGCTTACATATATATTATTTTGACTAACCCGTGTAAAATAAAGCTGAATAAAACCAAACAAGCGTGAAATATTATTTCGCGTAGCAGGTGCGAATAGTCGAATGGAAAAATAAAACAGGATTTATTGTCCTGCGCAGCTAACGGTAATTCATTTTAGAGTTTCCAAACAATAGGACTGTCTGAAAATCAATGCACCGCGTACACAATCGAGTTAAATGAAAACAGAGTGTAAAAAAATACTCGAGAAATACTTTACCTTTTATCTATCAGATTTAAAATAAATAGTTATTATGTTTGACATGATTTTAAGAACAAAAATTTTAATTATTTTATCAATAATACTTACAGATTGTAACTTCTAAAATTTTATTAAAACTAAATGTTGTAAATTCAATTTGACGAGATATTGTAATATGTGCAGCATATTCTATGATATTAGTACTTATACCTATACCTATGTATGTTACAACTTTACAGTATCAATAAAGATTCTTTATCTTTATACTTTTCACAATAACAATAATTTCACCAATTATTACAAGTTCATATTGTCTCAATTTCTTTCAATCAAAACATAGTTACGACTTACTAGTACCTCGAGATTTCCTACTACCCTAATTAGTTATGCGTTATTTCAGAAGTTTTTTATTACTTAATCTGACTATACAGATTTTAATAATTTATAAAAAATCATTGGTAATATTTTCATTAATTAACAGGAGCCATAAATGAGTAATGTTTGACAAGTACGAAGTACGAGTTACTGGGAGTACTTTGCGAAGGATTTGTTGTAGGTTATCATTACCCATTCAATGTTTTTATGATCCATAACTTTCGGTTAGAGGTGGCATTCGTATTCTAACCTAGATTCACATAACGGCCACACAGCTGTGCGGAAACACTAACTTTTTCATTTCGCGACCCGAATGTCACATATTTTCATTAGATCGCAAAAAATGGTAGCGGTAAGCTTGTAAAAGTATTTTATGTGAAGTCATACGTGACGATTTTACGACTTACCTTTTTGTGTTCGCGGTAAATGATATGGATGGTCATTATGGGGAACGAATAAAAGGTTATTGAGCTATATTGTAACGTTGATGGCTGATGACGATTGCTCAATATTGGTGCCCTTAACTTATTTTTGAAAGCTCGCTCTTTTCTTTTATTCGTTCTTATGTAAAGTAAACGTGGTGAAGCCTGATAGGAATTGAAAACTCTTGTGAGTTTGCAATTACGAGTACATAAACAACACTTTTTTTAACGATGCATATAAACTTGAAGCTTTGATGCTGTTGTAGCTTATACCATCTTAGGCTATATAAAGCGCAAACATGGTCTATGCCTAGGCATTATAATGGTAGATGGCCTGGGTTTAGTTTACTAATAGTACATAGCGTCGATCAAGATTTTGTAAGAACAATAAATTTACAGGTAACTGCGACATGTTATTACAAGGAAATCGCATTAGTACTGACATCACGTTCATTCTTAAATAACGAGAAACATGAAAATGTAACAAAACCAACTAGCTCGATCCCAAAGGGTTGGCAGGGAATTTTCTGGGTCAACATTGCATTTTATTATACTTTGCTTATTTTCATAAAACTCTTTTGTCGGTCTCGCGATGCTTTTACTGCGACGATTCGGAGAACGATGTTTGGGAAATGAGTTCGTGTTGTTTTTTGGAAGAAAACATGTTTGTCCGGAAGATTATTGTGGAATTAATCAAGAATAAAAAAGCATCGTATCCTTTTATGGTAGAATAGTTTCATGTAGTCACATCATACATCAACAAATGTCTTATAAAATTAGTGTAATCATTTTATTCTACTGGAAAAGCGCGAATTTCAAGTATGGAATTAAATTCAAATTTGGATCACCGAGATACAGGTCTCGGCCTAGTTCGGGGTCCGTTGTTATGCACATAATTAGTTATTGATCAATTCTATGCGAGTTACAAAATTTTATATTAATTTATTTACGATAAATATCAAATTTGAGTTTATATACTATGTACCAGTTATCACGTCATTAATAATTTAAGATAATTAATCATTAAGTTTTATCAAACAAAAATGTAATGAATTATTTAATTATTATGTATCAATTTGTGCAAACCATGAATTAATGTTTTTGGAAATAAATTATTTTTATCTTTTTTTATCTTTATCTTTGTGTTTGACTTATTGGGTCAAACATCTAAGATACGATACTTTGTATTTTTACTTCTGCTATATTAATTTTCTCTGAGCTGAAGATTACTTAGTTTTTTATTTAGTTTGTCTCTACTACAATGTTTTTGCCTACACAAAAAACGTACTTGAAAAGCACTATGGTACTAAGTATAAATACTACTACGAAAACCAATGGTCAGATTATTCTTCCTACCAAACGAATTCACGAAAACTCACTATCTCCCAATCAATGGTATTCCTATACCCTCTCCATCGTAAACCCAGGCATCACACTAGTCCCGGACAGACATAAGTATCCGGGTATATCCGGACACACGACGGTTCAATCAGCGCTCCAGTGTTAATCCGGATTTGCTTACCAACCAAAAGGACACTGTCAACATTTTTTCAGGGATTTTCGGCTCATGATTGTTGCTTTTTATTTGAGGCTGTAAAATATTTAAGCTAGGCTGTTGCGGATGTAATTTCTGTACCTACGTTTGTACAAAAACATTCAGGTAAATAATTTTCAGCATTAAGAATGCGTTAATACTTCTCCAAGAAAATATCCACATTTTACAATAATAGATTATATATAAAGGAGTAGTTAATACTCTATTACCTAAACTATTATGGATCAGAAACTGTTTTATAAATTCCTTTCATATAATACTATATGTACCTACTGTTGTCCCATAAATCCCAGATAAAAATCAGCGTACAAATTTTAGTTTCGTAATTTAATGTAATCGAACTCAATGTCAACATAAAAAGTACGAAAAATACTAATCAAATTTCGTGTAAGAATATCGTTACTTTGTATTATAATCGTAATGTACTCATAACAATATAAAACAAGCATCTTCGATGTTTATCATTTATTCCACACAAAGTTAATCGAGAAAGTAGCGGCATATTACGTTGATTTACAGCTCCTTTAAAATAAGTTTTCACCCTAGAGAGGCTCTTGCCGCAGCCCAATTTAAATCTTAACTTTAAGTTGAACTTTGCCATATCTTCCGAGGCCGGAGATTTAGATTATGGAATTATTAAGTACGTTCTTAGGGGATGCAAAGTCGCCAACATTGTTTCCAAGATAATTTTGTTGTGGCTTAATATTCGCTGCAATATGGCTTCAAAACTAATACAAAGGATTCACGTTATAGTAGCTTACGGTACCTCAATAAAATCATGTAATTTAATAAAAAATTCATGCAGCTTTTTTCCTTAAAAGAAAAGCTTTTTTTAAGAAACAACTTATTATAGGAATTATACAGCGGGTAACATAAGTAAAAGTAAAATTTATATTTTAAAAAAATTACGCAGTATCTATAAAAGTAAGCGTTTTCATTATTCTTCATAGCCAATATTTTCCAAATCAATTCCATATTTATATTTAACTCTGAAATCTTTGAATTGTATTATTTTCCATTAAATCGAAGAGAAAATCCATGCCACTAGTAAACTATTGCTCTGAACGGGCCTTTTTTCAAATCCGCACCGCTCAGGCACTACTAGGTAAGGTCGCTGCAGACAGGGTGAGCACTAAATTCTTTACTGTGCCAACAAATCCAGGCAGATAGCGAGGTGTTTTATTTGGGTCAGGCGGAGTAAGTGCACACTCATCTGATAAGTGCGCTCGGCGTGCTTGGTGTGAGTGTAGTGCTGTGGGGTAAGTTGCACTGTTCGACTATTGGCTGTTAATTATTACATGCTATATCGCTCATATCTTTGAAAAAGTATGTTATGTAAATGTAGAAAACATAGCAATTACATTGTCTGTATTATGGCGGTTACAATGTTTTATTGGGTTCAGGCGGAGTAAGTGTACACTCATCTGATAAGTGCGCTCAGCGTGCTTGAATGAATGAATGAATGAATGAATGATTTATTGGTCTGTGAAACTAGGTGCTAAGGTGTTACAGTATATAATATGTTGCTTAACTAGACAAACATTTATAGCGTATTGTGTCACTAGTTTCCACCTGAAAGGCTTACAGACTTTACAACTAATAATATAAAGTTACATAATTTGATTTAGAATACATTCTTATTTAAACTTATCTTTGAAAAACAAATCAACACTGTAGTAAGCTTTTTTACATAATAGTTCATTTAGCATACATTTAAAAACATTAAGGTCATCTTTACATCTAATACTCTTGGGAATGTGGTTGTATATCCTCGGAGCCATCCCAAATACACTTTTATTGAGGTATGCGGTATTGGTAGGTATGTTTCGTATTTTCCCTGCATGCCTACTGTCAGCTGGCCACATTGTAAAATGTTCAGGATTCATTTTAATAAAAGTTGAAATTTCATATATTTGAATACATGGTAAAGTTAATATCTTTAGCCGCTTAAAATGTTTCTTACACGAGGCCCTTCGGCTTAGTCCGCAGATAGCTCTTACACATCGTTTTTGCGCTCGGAATGCTTGTATACTATTGGTGGCATCACCCCAAAATATTACTCCATATCTTAATATTGAAGCTGCATGACCATGATAAGCTGTTAACAATGTGTTCTCACTGGCAACCTTCCGTAGTTGATACAGTGCATAAGCAAATTGATGCAGTCTTTTACATAAAGTATTTATATGGGATTCCCATGTCAACTTGTTATCTACTGTCAGTCCTAGAAAACGTGTGGTGTCTACCTCATTTACTTTTTTACTGTTATGTAGAATATCGAAATTTAATTTGTCATTATGTCTATTTCTAAAATACATTAAGTTAGTCTTTTCAATATTAATTTTTAAATTATTATTATTCAACCAATTGATAAGAGATGTCAAAGTATAGCTAATGTCAGATTCTAAATTAAATAATGTGTCATGAATGAATAATATTGTGCTGTCATCTGCAAATAATGTCATAGGATGTCTGGTAGCTTTTACAAAGTCATTGATATATAGTAGAAATAGCAATGGCCCCAGCACACTACCTTGTGGGACTCCATATCGCATATCTTTTTTATCTGATTCATATGCCTTTAAGGTAATTGTTGTTGGACATAATCTACTGACAGACGTGAGTTGAGTTCTTCCGCTTAAATATGATTTTATAAGTTCATGTGCATTACCTCTGATACCATATTTATATAACTTATTTAGCAATATATCATGCCGAACATTGTCAAATGCTTTTGACATATCCATATATATTGCTATCACTTTTTTTCTTTTGTCAACATTAGTCATTACTTTATGTAGAAAGTCATATATGGCCATATTTATGCTCTTATTCTTCCTGAAACCATACTGGTCATTGGTAAATATCTGTTTTTTTTCCAGGTAACGATATATCCTATTATAAATAAGTTTCTCAAAAATTTTTGAAAATACAGAAAGGATTGCAACTGGTCGGTAATTACCTAATTGATCTTTGTCACCCTTCTTAAATAGTGGTTTAACTAGGGATACTTTTAATGCTGTAGGAAACACACCTTGAGATATACACAAATTAATTATGTGGGTCAAAATTGGCGATATACTAACTGATACCTCTTTTACTACAGCGGTAGATATACCGTCTAATCCAACACTATTGGTGTTTTTTAGATCACATATTACTTTCAATACATCCAATGGTATAGCTGGTTGTAAGAAAAGTGATTTAGTTTGTTGTTCATTAAGAGTGTCTGTGAAGTTTTTCTTTGAATTAGTATTGGAATGAGCTACATTTACAAAATAATCATTAAAGCAGTTTGCTATTTCAACTGGATCTACTATAGCTTTCCCGTCTTCATTTTTTATAACCGCCACTGTTTCATTTGGATAATATGATTTTTGTTTGTTAATAATGTCCCATGTGGTCTTTGATTTATTATTTGACTTCGTTATTTGATAATTGTTTTGTGATCTCTGTGTTAGTCTTATAATTTTTTTTAAATTTTTTTGCGTATGTCTTATACAAATCTTTGGCCTGTGATGTTTTTGCGGTTCTACATTTCCAGAGAAGGTTGATTTTTTTCCGAGCACAGGTTTTTATGCCTCGTGATACCCACTTTGGAGTTCTAATGTGTGTTCGTTTAACCTTTATCATTGGGAAGCACATGTTATAAATTAGAGTAAAGGTCTCGTAAAATATATTAAATGCCTCATTGGCATCATTGCAGCTGTATACATCACCAAAGCTTATATTACAGATATAATCTCTAAGTTTACGCCTGTTATCACTATTCAAGTCTCGTTTAGTTATGTACCAAGTCTTAATTCGTGAACTTTTTTTAACTGGGCATTTGAAATATTGTGCCGTATGATCAGATAGCGCTAGTTCTAAAATTTCACCAGATGCACCACGAACGTTATGAATTACATTGTCTAAACAGGTTTGACTTTGTGGTCTCGTTGGTTCATTGAATTGAAATTTTAAATTACGCTTTGTGATAATTTGAGCAAACTCTTTTTTGTTAGTATCGTTTTGTAGGATATTGATGTTGAAATCCCCGTGGCTTGGTGTGGTGCTGTGGGGTAAGTAGCACTGTTCGACTGTTTTATTGGCTTGTAGGTGTCTTAGATATTAGTTCACATTGCAGTATCTTTGTATAATGTATTTTTTTACTGTGCCAACAAATCCAGGCAGATAGCGAGGTGTTTTATTTGGATCAGGCGGAGTAAGTGCACACTCATCTGATAAGTGCGCTCGGCGTGCTTGGTGTGAGTGCGGTGCTGTGGGGTAAGTTGCACTGTTCGACTATTATTGGCTGTTAATTATTACATGCTATATCGCTCATATCTTTGAAAAAGTATGTTATGTAAATGTAGAAAACATAGCAATTACATTGTCTGTATTATGGCGGTTACAATGTTTTATTGGGTTCAGGCGGAGTAAGTGTACACTCATCTGATAAGTGCGCTCAGCGTGCTTGGTGTGGTGCTGTGGGGTAAGTAGCACTGTTCGACTGTTTTATTGGCTTGTAGGTGTCTTAGATATTAGTTCACATTGCAGTATCTTTGTATAATGTATTTTTTTACTGTGCCAACAAATCCAGGCAGATAGCGAGGTGTTTTATTTGGGTCAGGCGGAGTAAGTGCACACTCATCTGATAAGTGCGCTCAGCATGCTTGGTGTGGTGCTGTGGGGTAAGTAGCACTGTTCGACTGTTTTATTGGCTTGTAGGTGTCTTAGATATTAGTTCACATTGCAGTATCTTTGTATAATGTATTTTTTTACTGTGCCAACAAATCCAGGCAGATAGCGAGGTGTTTTATTTGGATCAGGCGGAGTAAGTGCACACTCATCTGATAAGTGCGCTCGGCGTGCTTGGTGTGAGTGCGGTGCTGTGGGGTAAGTTGCACTGTTCGACTATTATTGGCTGTTAATTATTACATGCTATATCGCTCATATCTTTGAAAAAGTATGTTATGTAAATGTAGAAAACATAGCAATTACATTGTCTGTATTATGGCGGTTACAATGTTTTATTGGGTTCAGGCGGAGTAAGTGTACACTCATCTGATAAGTGCGCTCAGCGTGCTTGGTGTGGTGCTGTGGGGTAAGTAGCACTGTTCGACTGTTTTATTGGCTTGTAGGTGTCTTAGATATTAGTTCACATTGCAGTATCTTTGTATAATGTATTTTTTTACTGTGCCAACAAATCCAGGCAGATAGCGAGGTGTTTTATTTGGGTCAGGCGGAGTAAGTGCACACTCATCTGATAAGTGCGCTCAGCATGCTTGGTGTGGTGCTGTGGGGTAAGTAGCACTGTTCGACTGTTTTATTGGCTTGTAGGTGTCTTAGATATTAGTTCACATTGCAGTATCTTTGTATAATGTATTTTTTTACTGTGCCAACAAATCCAGGCAGATAGCGAGGTGTTTTATTTGGATCAGGCGGAGTAAGTGCACACTCATCTGATAAGTGCGCTCGGCGTGCTTGGTGTGAGTGCGGTGCTGTGGGGTAAGTTGCACTGTTCGACTATTATTGGCTGTTAATTATTACATGCTATATCGCTCATATCTTTGAAAAAGTATGTTATGTAAATGTAGAAAACATAGCAATTACATTGTCTGTATTATGGCGGTTACAATGTTTTATTGGGTTCAGGCGGAGTAAGTGTACACTCATCTGATAAGTGCGCTCAGCGTGCTTGGTGTGGTGCTGTGGGGTAAGTAGCACTGTTCGACTGTTTTATTGGCTTGTAGGTGTCTTAGATATTAGTTCACATTGCAGTATCTTTGTATAATGTATTTTTTTACTGTGCCAACAAATCCAGGCAGATAGCGAGGTGTTTTATTTGGGTCAGGCGGAGTAAGTGCACACTCATCTGATAAGTGCGCTCGGCGTGCTTGGTGTGAGTGTGGTGCTGTGGAGTAAGTTGCACTGTTCGACTATTGGCTGTTATTATCGCTCATTATCTTCGCTCAGTATTTTAAACAAAGAAAAATCAGTAATTACGTTATCAGTATTTTTGGCGGTAATAAAGTTTATTTTAGATCGGGCGTAGTAGGTGCACACTCGTCTGATAAGTGCGCTTGGTACCGTGCTGTGAGGTTAGTTTAGTAGGACTGTTCGACTGCTATTGGCTTATATAGGTCTTGAGTAACTATTATTAATATTTTGGTAGATAAGTACGTATATTTTTTTACTTTTATTTAAACATTTCTTGAAAATTTCTAGCGCATAGTGAGTGCTCCCTCGTCTTATATAAGTGCGCTCGGGCTGATTGTAATTGATGAAATGGTAATTTTTATGATTATCTTGTTACACATATTTTAAGCTAACTAATCATGACAGCACTCCTACACTACTCCTAAAGTAACTTCCTATCACCGATATAGTGCAGCAAACATGATAAGTTTACTTTACGAGCTCCAATATGAAGAGCTGAATATTAATGACGCTACGTAACAAGTCGCCAAGTTCCCGACTATGATGAAACTCGCGGTTGAATATTTCGCGTACATTTTCGCCGGAACAAAATACGGCGGGATTCCTGTAGGTTGCTCTATTCCAAACATGTCAGGGTGTGTTTACAACATCCGAGTGCTAACATTTAACAGCGCTTGCCCGTGCGATGCGACATGACTTTTTGTTCACTTTTGTTGGTATACCTGAAAAAAGAGGGAATAACTGCGGTGGCCAGTAATTCACTGCCGTCATGACATGCAAGCCCGAGCTGAGTAATCACATTTCGTGTTGTCCCTTTGTTGCGTTTTCGGTTAGGCAGGAGTCGGGACAAAAACATAGTGATTTAGGAGGCATTACGTGCCGCGGCCAGAATGGACCGGCCAGCCACTCGCTTTGTCCGATACAGAAATACCGGCGCGAATTTTTCTAACTTACCTATAAAATCACAAATAGAGCACCGCATCTAGGCGTTCTATTTGTGATTTTATAGGATTTTTTGATTTGAATATTGTTCTTATATAAGTATTTTATCTGTGAATGATAAATTAAAATTTGAATATTGTTGTTTTTAACTTTTAATGGTTTTATATGAATAAAGTATGTATCACCGTATCCACTAAAAGTCCTAAACAAATCAAAGAAGGAAAAAATGGTGTTTGATTAATAAATTTCATGATGAAATATTTTCGTTTTTTTATGGAATGTTGTATACATTAGCTGAAGGCTTAAAAGCTTTTCTTCCGAGTTGTTTTATCTCAGTGTTCAATGTTTGCGAGGTAAAAGCTAGTTTTATCCCCTCATATCCATCTACAGTAAAGTAGGCTATCGTTTGACCGCTATCTTACCTGAAAGGTTCTATGCGGGCGAAGATCTTACACGCACACTATCTGTAGCTATCTTCATACGTATATTTTGAGCCCCCAGTGCAAAATAAATGTACTAAAATTTATTAAAAAATTATATGGATAAATTTATTTACATTTATGTTAACCTGTGTGCAAACACTTGTTGACAAAACCCTTTCTCCTCAAATCTTATTCCTCATAACAAAGTGTCCTGACTCGCTAAATTAATTAATTGATCAATTACATCGCGATGGTCACGAAAACATAAGAACAAAAATACTAGAACACTATTGTTTACTCAAAACAACAAAGCCTTACTAAGTATACTACTACTTATTACATATACAGTACAATAAGGTAAAAAAATGTACTCGTACTTGTTTTTCCCGTGTCTTTTTCAGGCGGGCCTTTTAAAAATTAAGCAACATCACGTGCTTTTTGTCGTGGCTGGTTCCTGCACGTACTTCCGGCATTACCTTTGTATCAGGCATGCTGGCTCACTATTTAATGAGCGGCTAAGCCTCTTTGCAGGAAGCTTTTTGGAAACTGAAACGAAATTAAGCTCGGCCTATTACTGTCTACTGGGAAGTGGTTTGCTTTGTTTACACAGTGCTGTTATGCTTTTGACCACCAAGTCACTTAGAATCAACTTTAACTTAAGTATAAGTACTTGTACATATATCTATGAATATTATTGTTAGTATAGACGCTACACAAATCATTTCTTATAGATGCAATCAATAAATATTTCGTGACATCGCACACAGCAACATTTAGCCTTACACTAAGCAAACGCTTGTGTCGTGTATATTACATAACAGATATAATACTTGTTTACTTTTTTTGTAAATACATTCTTATTTTACATAGAAACGACCAGACTCAACACAAGTAATTACAAATTTTAAAAACAGTATAGGCGACGATAAAATTTAAAGGTAAAGTATTATAAAGTACTTTAGTTCTTTCAGTTAAAAGTGAACCGAGCTAAGCATTTTCATTGGCAAGCTAAAAGCTATTTTCTACGGAGTTAGTATCGCTTGTTCCGAGATAAAATTTCGCCGAGCGACTTTATGGAAATAAAATTGTACATCAGCTTATTTCCTGTAAAAGCACGCGCGCCTTTGTTCTTAGGAAACGTTTACGAAACACGTCAAAATGTTTTAAGATAATTAAAAATTATTAGATATTTTTTTCATAAACTCAAAGGCACTTTTCTGCTCGGCGTGAGTGTAAAGGAACATAATTTCCGCTGTAAAGGGGTAAAAAGACTTTATAGAACATGAAAAGGTCATTACGCGCCTGTTGAGTTCACAGCACATGTGTAAAAAAAATGTCTAAATATCAGGCGCAAAATGTCCTCTACTCAGTACAAGCTGTTACATTTCATATTTTAGACCTTTTTCGAAGCTGTGTAAAGTCTAGAATATTGTTTGAGGAATAGTAATTCACGCCTATACTATTATGAAGATTAAACTAGGGTCGTAAGTGCGTCTGATACAATTTGCTATCTTTGTTCGGTGTCACCCCAAAGAATATGCTATTACTGCATATTCTTTGTTAGTTTCCTACTAACAGTGAGGTTCGGTTGAAGTGTAGTGAAAGTTGACATTACCCAGTCATCTTATCGAGTGATGGTCGATTTGCTAGACATCTTTAGGTTTGTTTATTGTTCTGTGCTAGATAATAATATTTAACACATATACCTTAGCTTCAATTTATACTAATATTATAAAGCTGAAGAGTTTGTTTGTTTGTTTGAACGCGCTAATCTCAGGAACTACTGGTTTTTTTTTTTAATAATAAATGTTTATTGGACACACAAGTTCTTATAATATTTACACTTATTTATAATCTAATTTAAAATAGGACATTTTAGAATACAAAAAATATGTCGAGCAGCTGCTACGCTGAGAGAAAGTAGTCTCTCGTGGTGCGAATTGAATTTTTTTTTTTGTATTGGATAGACCATTTATCAAGGAAGGCTTTAGGTTATATAACATCACGCTGCAACTAATAGGAGCGAACAAACAATAGAAAATGTGAAAAAAACGGGGAAAATTATTCATCCTTGCGGGTCTTCACTTGCGTGCGCTGCGAAAACGGTTCAAGATATCAAATAAATGTGTATGAAAGAATTATTTCTCTTAAAATGATGTAACAAAATGTCCGCAATAGTATGTCTATATTTTAAGGTTAACTCACTAGAACCGTTTTTATGGTAATAACTACATATTCCACGCGGACGAAGTCGCGCGCACCAGCTAGTCATATATGTGAAATGTTGTTTAAAAAATGGTCTGCAGTCTACACTAAAGTAATATTTAGTTTGCATTAAATATTATCATTTTTTTTTAAATAATGTTAAATATCCAAAAAACCACATCTCCAAATACAACAAGCAACCAAGCGCTTAACCTTTCTAGAAAGAGGTAGGAAGTAGCTACGTCTTGTATCCGTGTTTTTCCGGCGTTTCGGAGCCAAGTTTTGTAGGGAAGTAAATAAATTAGTCGAGAGACCTGTAATAAATTCATCTGGTCCAAATGCGACAGCCGTATTACTCGCCCTCCTTGGCCGTACCTATTTAGAGAAATACTTACCTTACCTTACCCTCGCAACTACTTATTGTACTTGGACAAACTTATTTACTTATTTCACTGGTCAATTTGAGATATATACTATTGAGACATGGTGGTAAATAATACAGTAATTGGGCGGGTAAATAGTTTATTTTTATTTTTATTTATACACATTTATTATCTTCTCACTCATAATTTAATTATCAATGGTTTTTTAAGTACGAGTAGATGAAATTTAAGAGTTTCAAACGTAAATATCATACAATTTCAACATTAGGTACCTAGTACAAAGATCGTATAGCTCAAGTTTCTTTGGAGTCCGTTAAGACATTATAGCAATATTATCAAAGTCTCTTTAATTTCCTAATATGAAAGCGTAAATCAAATTCGTGAAGTTTCGAGGCCAAGTCCTGTCTCCGAGATTCATTCTGATTATGCTGAGGATTAGTCACTAAGCTCCGTGGGAGGAGCGCGTGGTGACGCGACCTTAGATTACACGCACGACCCTAGCTAATGAGCTGTTGGATCTAAACTAATATTGGGAAGCGTACTTATGAATTTCTTACATACATCGGGTAGGTAAAGGATCTTTAAAAAAACTAAAAGAACGAAAATAAGGTTTGTGCAAAGTTAAAAAAAAAACTTTAAATAAACGAATTCGTAATAAATAATTGAGACGAATAAAACCATTACTAATTAAAGTTGTGGAGAGCTTTTCGGCAACACACCTCGTTTCCTTTTATTAGAAACCTTTTGAAAGTGGTTAGAAAGGTTCACCACCGCATAATTAACACAAATTCAAACGATGATTTGAAATAGAATTCATTTGCTATTTAGTTTTGTCTTCAACCAGCAAGGCAATTTCCACTCGAACAATTCTTTTTACATTAAAATTCGGCACTCTATTGTATTGCAACACATTTGACTTTCATCGAGGGTGAGGCAGGTAAGGTAGTTTACGAGTACTCTAACAGGTATGGACTCAAGGATGGCAAGTTGTGGGCTTTAGCACCTAATCGCCTCTGAAGCATAGAATCTACTTCATATCATACTATTTCATCATCATAAGACTGTTATCGCCTACTACTGGGCATAGGCCTTTCTTCTCGTACGCCACTCATCCCGGTCCTGCGCAGATAGAATCCTATTCTTTGCCATTATTATAAAGACGACAGTTTGTGAAAATGTACTGTGTGTGATTTATTACTCTCTCTCTATTGCTCAAGCGGTTAAAACGATTGATCTTTGAATGGAAAACTATTTTATTACTGTATTACAAAGGCTACTTTTTATCCCGAATGAATGCCAATAACGTTACCACGCGCTGCTAATAATCAATAGAAGTACTAGATTTGAACTGTACGAATTACATTAATCCTATGCCTAAACAAAGCATTAATCGATCCATAGACATATATGTACTTATTTTGAGTTTACCCCATGTTTAAAAAGCCTCAAATCTGACCCTGCTTTTATGTGTTGAAAATAGTGAATTTGCTGCAATAAAATATTCGAGTACAAGAGACGCACGACTGCGACTTGTCCCAGAGGACGAATTTACGTGTTGGTAACTACAACGTAACCACACTAGGACAAAACCTGTACCATGGAGCTGGGGACTGAATTAGCAGGCAAATGAACAATATTTTGTAATGGAAATGTATGTTTAATTTACTTAATTATCTGTCTGATATTATGAAAGACAAAGTTTGTGATTTTGTGTGCGTTTATATTTGTTTGTTACCAAACTGTAGTAATAGTTTCGATGTTTTTTTGTCAGGATATGCATAGATTATACTCTAGATCAATTTACCCAAGCGGATAATGGATATAACTTATATGAAACTCAAATTCGATGTATTCATTACTTAACTAGACATATAGGTATATTAAAACCAGCATTTAAAGGAAAATTCAGCTCTTTATAAAGTAGGTAATAATATTATGATTTGAATGGCATTTCCGTTTATAAAATGATCTTAAAACCGCCACTGCACTATCAAGTAATTACTATTTATCATTTAAAATTCATAAAATTGAGTATGGTTACAAAGGAATAATTTAATTTAAAAGTATTTAATCCAAATGCAATCAATTACTATTACATTTAAACCCACTTGAAAGCGAACATAAACACATTTAGACGTTTTTTTTTGCTTGGTGATCTAATCCCAAAATACGTTTAAGTAACCGGAAGTAACGGAAATGATTCTGGTATCATTTGTATTTATATATGACCCCACATGGTCTTATATGAATACTGTTGTATATATAGGGCGGCTTGATAAACTTTTGTCACCAGAATTGGCCACTCTCATTCTCATTCGATTAGAAGAAGAAGAATACAACTGATACTAGAATATAACGCACACAATAGTAACAAGCTTACGGAACGGAAATAATTTTCAAAGAATTTGTTCTGAAGCGTTATTTCGCCGGGTCTCAAGTGATATAATGTAGAATCTTTGTCGCGTTCTCGCCAGCGCTTTTATAACAATACTAACAATAGAGCTCTAGTACTTCGCACTGGATTTGTCGGTGGACTTGAAAATTTAGTGCAACCTCTTTTAAACTTGACCTGTTACCGGAAAGAATGAAAGCTGTGGAGTCGATAATGTACTAAAACTATATCGTTTTAATATGTATATTAGTTAGTTCAATTTCGATTTTTATTTTATTCAAATTATCTATAATATGTATAAAGAGTTGTTTCTTTAAGAATATCTCTACTTAGATAGACTTGACTTATGTTCCTAGGTCCCCTTTGTGTGGGGCAGAGGGCGTCCGCAGTGATTCTCCATCTCACCCTGTCTTGGGCTTCATGCTTCACCTCGGACCAGGTCATGCGAATGTTCTTTATTTCGTCCAAGACAGAGCGACGCCAAGTTTGTTTCGGACCACGTTTCCTCTTGCCTTGCGGGTTTCAGTCCAAATCCTGTTTAAGATTGTGGTCCGGAGCGCATGGCAGTGTATGGCCGATCCCGTTCTAGTTGCATCGCTTTAAAATGCAAACGTGTGAAATACCAAAAATTTACTTTCTTGATTCATCGACCATTATCGATTAAAGCGAACAGTTTACACTTGCTTTTGAACCATACTAAAAACAAAGTTGTACTAAAATAACATCACAAAACGAAGTCTCCATATATTTTTCTGTCCCGCCCTCGCAGCAGTGTCCCCACGTTTGTGCTAGGGCGGAGGATTACGTCCCGCCCGCCCTGGGGCGTTTTGTACTATCTCCTTCTAGAGTTTCCTTTAAAAACTCTATTATCCCTTTTTATATGTTATCGTGGTGTCTTTTTGGACATCATAATTAGCTGTAGTTTGGATACAATGAGGTGTGATTTGTTCTAGGAGGCCAAAGGTAAGTATTTTATTCATGTTATATAGTTTTTTGTAGTCTAAATGTTATTTTTATTTAGAGGTAAAGTAATGTATAAACATACTCTCGTCTCAACTTAGACAATCACTATCAGAAGAATGAGAGGCCATTTAAAATTAAAAACAATTGAATATGTTTTTCAGTAAAATACTCAAGTTCATTTCTTAGAAAGGAACGCCATTTTTACTAACTCAAATATACATAATGAAACTTTTGTAAAGTGAGTGTCTGTAAATGCAAACAAAATTACTAGCAAACGGAATATTTTTAAGAAGCTATAGCGGCAAAATATAAGTGTTTTATTTGTGTTGTGTGTTAGGCAATTCATTTAATTTTATGCACCTCATCACATGTTTACAAGAAAGTCTAACCTACTTCAGCTTTCTAAGCACATTGTTCTTTCCAAGACACTTAAACTTCTTTCTCAATTCATTAGTAACTCAACCCCTTCTTTGTTTACATGTATAAAGGAGTAACTCCCGTCTAGTGCCATCTATCGAGAACTATGTGGCTTACCCCACACAATATGAGTTCTCAAGTCATTCGCACCCTTCCACGCGGTAACTAAATAATAGAAAGACTCCTACATAATTCCCAACTCTTATATAAGGGTACCACTCTCTCTTTCAAGAACATTCAATTGAGTCTTCAACTGAAAACAACACAATTGTATAATTTAATTTTTGTTCAACGGAAGAACCCTGTCACCGCGACACAGGGAATCCTACAGCGGTTGCCAGGGACACCTACAATGTTAACAAATGTATTAAAGCAAATAAACATTCTTTTATCTTATCTTTGAGTCTTATTTCCTAGACTTGACTTGACTAACTGCGCAGGATTAATTCGTTTCATATGATGGCAATTAGGGGTATACCTAAACCAAAAATATGAAGAAAATAAGGCAGCGCCCTTTATAGCACCTGCCTTGGACTTATTCCGTCTTACAGAGCGTGGTATAAATATTAGTGTAGTCTTTCGAACAACAAGAACCGACTTTATAGTTTTTAAAGTTCTAAACTAATATTTAAGCTACGTTTTGTTACAAGACGGACTTAGTTTATACGTCTTGTTCCTGACGAAACACTGTTGTGTTTACAAAAATAAAAGTAGTACATTGAAACAATGGATTGTGACGTCGTGTAAAGACGAGCAAGCTCTGGTCTGATGGTTTTAGTTATTTTTTGCTGTTAAGCTCATTTTTGTATGGTGACGTCTTTGCATTATGACGTCTCTGCTACCACCCTTCACTGAGGGTGCCTTAGATGCCTTCGTGACCCATTTTCTACTTCACACTTCTCATTCACATTCATACGAGAGAAAAAAGATGCAAGTTTCACCAGTCCTATGGAAATTGGGTAACCTTTATCTCGCTTTGTTATTGCCTTCGCAAATGGCAAAAAATAAACTTGTAAATTGATCATGGATCGAACTTCTGTATTTACTTGTATAGGTTTTTTCATATCAGAATAAGTATTTTAGTATTTCACAATTTGGTAACAAATGTTTTTTTTTTACTCACATAAGTAAATATTTTTGATAAAACATTTGAATTGGATACAAGGTTTCAGATACATTGTATTGTTTAATTTACTTAACTATACTATACAAATTAAGTAAATAAGACAATTACAACCAACACCTTAAGTCACACTTAAAAACACACCAGTATACGCTATCTCAACACACACACCCACACGCACACGCGAACACACATATATGCAAATACACATACACACACACACACACACAAACATCCAGAACCAATCGCCAATACTCCAAGCATAACATCATTGTAAATATATAAATAGCTGTTCATATCACATTATATAAAATTTAGGATACTTACAAATAGATTAAGTAATATCATATTCTGTATAAACAATAACTAGGCATAGATTATTTTGTAATCACTTAAAAACATATGTACCTACTACATTATTATAAGATGTTAATATAAATTAAGTTGTAAACAAGAACCCACGGAAGAACCTGCCTCTCTACGACACAGTTTTTTACTAATGTAAGAGGCAGAGCTATTTGTACAGTGTAACATATTGTTTTGTTTTACAATAAATTTATCTTATCTTATCTTATCTTATACTCGAAATATGTGGTTTGTATAATTAAACGCAGTTTGAAGGAAATAATTTACTCATTTAATTAAAGATTACATCCAGCTAATTTACGTAGAATGCCAAAAACAAAAGTAACATTTCTTGTAGCCAAGTTAACTGCGACTTGAAAATACTACTTAAACATTACGAGCGCACTCCAGAAAATAAGATTTCTCACTTAGATAATACTGTTCTTAATGGAGGCTATTTTTATAATAATACTGCGGAGTATAATCAGGTGGATTTCCTCCGGTGGGGTTAAAGTTTAATCCTATTTGTATTCGCGGGATAACAGGTCGGCTACTCGACTGACCGCAGTGCCGTAATGAACTTCCTTTGATTTCAATCTCTTTGTTACCACGAGTTACTCTGTTTTATCTTGCATCGCTTTGGATTAACTGTGTACTGTATGATTCTAGTTAGACGATTTAGTGATGATTTTTACATGGTTTAAAAATGTTTTTCTCTTCAGTGGTGGATTTTATTTGTGCATGGTTGGACAAATGATTAATAAAACATAGTTATAATATAGATATCGTCCTTAGCGTCTGAATAGTAATAACTATAAAAACGTCATCTCTAATAGAGAAACCCCCTAATAAAATTTATAGAGCGACGATTGTGTTTAATGTCTCCAACTTCAGCTTATCCGCGCTTCATTGGCAAAAACATACCCACCACTGACAGCACCATATCAGTTTATTTAATAGGATAATTCAAATTATAGAAACCGGCTATAATAAAAAATATATACAATTTACAGCATTTTTTTTCACAAATTCTAATAATAAAGCTGACGTATTAATTGATTTTGATAACTGAAATCATAATGACGATAATGATGAGATAATTCGTCTATATATAATTAAGGCTCCGCCAATTAACGATTACTCTACCAAAATGAAGGGTGTGATTGTTACTGTCGTTTTGGCTTTGGCCGTGGCGGCTGCCACCGAATCTCCTGTATATAACTACCACAGGAAAGTCGGTATTCCTCAGGCCACAAAGATCAGGGAGTTCGAAGAGCAACTCGCCAACCAGAGGATCGTTGGAGGATCTGTCTCTGACATCAGCCAAACTCCCTACCAGGTACGCTTTCACTAATCAATGTAATAGATTAGCATCGGTTTCTACAATAAGTTCTAGCAAACCAATAAAGTTCAGCATACAAATATACATTTTACTATGCTTTGTCAATTATAGGAAGATAACTTCCAATAGATTTGATAGCAATCTTCTCCGTATGTCTACGTATAAGTTCCGTAAACTTGACGTAAAATAAATTAAGATGACAGATGTCAAAACTGGCATCCTATAATTGTGGTACAGCATCAACTTCAACATTTCTTAAATGCTTTCCGGGCATTGCAGCAATTTGGCCAGTGTCACGTAATTATTGGTTTGGTTCGGCATAGAACGATGAATTGAAATATGTTTGACTGCACCTAAACATTTAGTTGTTCTACAGCTCGGTCTCGTCATCCGTATTCTATGGATCTACACGTCAGTGTGCGGAGCTTGCCTGATCTCTCCCAACCGTGCCGTGACAGCCGCTCACTGCAACAATGATGGTTCCTTTACCGCCCAGTCCTTCACCGTCGTCGGTGGCTCCAACACTATATTCGCCGGAGGCCAGCGTATCGTCACAACTGACGTCACCATGCACCCGAGGTGGAACCCCCAGACCATTGAAAATGACATCGCCGTCCTACGTCTGCCTTCCTCGTTCTCTGTAAACAGTAAGTATAAATCTATGCATATAATTAAGCTGAAGAGGATTAAAATCTGAACATATAAGTAAGATATTAGAAAAAAATTGTTTGGACATACCTACTTTAAATCCATAACAGAACACGTTTCAGTAGTTTTAGATTTTTTGTCTGTTTATCTGTTTATTTAAACGTTTATAATGCAAAAACGGCTGAACGGATCATCATGATTTTAGTACATAGGTAAGTAGGTAGTAATGAGGCCTTAGAAAAGTCAAAGGCTACTTTTAATCTCAAAATAATGCGAGCAAAGCCGCGGGCATCCACTAGTACACTATAAAATTTTATACATTAATCATCATGTTATCAACACGTTCGCTACCGATATTATCGATGAATAGATTAATTGGAATTATTATTTGATTTTAGATGTTGTGCAGCCAATTGCTCTGCCGACTGGCGCTGAGTTGTCTCAAAACTTTGTTGGCTGGAATGCTGTCGCTTCCGGTTGGGGACAAAAAGCTGAGGGTAAGATTGACACTTCATATATTTAAGCAAATACTAATAATAATGTTAGTAGTAAGTTAGTTATAATAATGTTACTTCCAAGGTGATTTCATGAAAAAGTCAAAGTTACATTGTTAGGGTTTACCGATTGGAATAATATTTTGTATGTTAGTATTCTTGGATATCTACAAAAATATTGTATCGCTTTCAAAAAAAGTTGAACTAAAACTACATATGTATATGTGACATTATACGTGTACCACCGTGATCTTTGACATGATGGTAGTATTAGGCTTATACTACCTTCCTTACTTTTATTTGTTGCCATGTGAAAGAGAAGCAAGCTATCCTTATATTTTTATCACCTACATGAAAACCTTATCTCTCCCATACTCACCCGGGAAACAGAAACATCTCGTCCGGGTGACAACACACTATTATAAGAAATTACTCTTGTTTTTGTATGTATTAATATAGTGAACCTAGATGTAAGTATTTTTGAACCCAAAAAACGTTTTTGTATTGTATTGTATAGGTGCTTCCATCGGCACCAACCAGGTCCTGAGCTCAGTGACCCTCCCTATCATCAGCAACGCGCAGTGCTCCGCCGTGTACTGGCCGTGGGTGAGAAATAGCAACATCTGCACCAGTGGAGCTGGCGGCCGGGGAACTTGCCACGGAGACTCCGGCGGACCTCTGGCTGTCAACAGCAATGGCAGGAGGGTTCTGGTAAGATTCTTTAATCATACTATACGTATATAGTATATTTATTTGCCAAACGACTTACAGAACTTTGGTAAACGTGTTATATATACCCTAGGCTGCAGAAATGCTTAATATTGGGTAGGCTGTAGTCAAACGTAAAAAAACAGAACCTTACATAACTTATACCTATATTAAATACTTTTCATGCTTTCATGCACTGGGTTTATATGATTCACAGGACATAAATCCGGTTTATACATATTTTTCAACCCTAATCTATCGATTGTGTTTTTTTTTTTAAATGGCGTGTAACTTTACTATAATTTGCTTTATAATATTGATTGTTGATAAATTGAAGTTTACTGTTATTTATGCTTATTCACTATTGCCCAGTAGAAACTAGGTCACTTTGGGTTTTCAAAACGAGAGACCTAATTCCTATATTCCACTTTCGGTTTTGAAGATTGCCACATTGTAATTCTTTATTATTTCCATGGAAATCTATAAATATATATCTTTTAATAAATTTTCATCGAGTCATTTACAGTACCATTTTTAAATGCAGAAGATTTGTTTGACTAATAACTTTTTTGATCACATATCGTTTCTTACAGGTCGGTATCACTTCATTTGGATCTTACCATGGTTGCGAATTTGGCGACCCCGCTGCCTTCGCTCGCGTCACATCCTTCGCCAGCTGGATCAACTCTATCTGAACTCTATCTAATTGATTGGTTGCTAAGTGATGATAATTAAAGTGCGTTTAAAACAGCATTTTGCATTCGATATGTTCTTTATTTCCTTAAAAGCTTAGGTGCTTTCAGGGTTTTTCTTTCCTTTTTAGGGTTCCGTACCTAAAAGGTAAAATGGGACCCTATTACTAAGCCTCCGCTGTCTGTCTGTCTGTCTGTACAATAAAAGTGTCATTTTCGTATTTTTTTGCTCAATATTAAAAACGGTAACAGGTAGACGCTTCAAATTTTCACAGAATATTTACTTGTTTATTACCTTTCAAATTAAATAATTATTATAACAATAAAGTATAGTAAATATTAAAGGGGGGCTCCCATACAACAAACCTAATATTTAAGCAATTTTTACTCGATCTTAACAAACAGATAGAAACTTGAATAGTTGTAAGTAAATATTTAGAAATATAATAACTATAAAAATAAATACCTAAACTAATACTGTTACATCTACGTCGTAACGTAACAAATACATAAAATAGATGATAGTACGGAACCCTTCGTACGCGAGTCCGACTCGCACTTGGTCGGTATTTTAATACTGATTGAAATTGCCTTATACTATGGCAGAAAATACATCATATCATAGTTCTGTAACGAAATAACTGCACGAAAAGAGAGTAAGTAAGTGGCATACCTCAGTGTACCGAACTTCTATTGTTTACCTAAAGACAAATCATATAGAATAGGAAAAATCCTAACAATTTTGCATTATTTTAGCCTGGATTGCTCTGGATTCGAAATTATCTATTCCAACATAATCGCTACTCATATTGGCCAAACAAAATAATATCATAGATCTATCCAAAGACCTTAGACTAGTGCAATCTATAGTCTTTAATTTTTTTACCAAGCCCTAAAAGACACTATAAAAATAATTCATACAGAATTATTTTTTTAATAGTGAATACCCGTGGCTCCGATTAGCCTGTGTAACTCTTAGTATATAGGTACTACTATTTAACCCGACAGGCGCCATAAGCTATACCGGGTTGCGTAAGAACATGTACTTACCGGGAAGCGCTCTGCGCTATATAAAACACATTTACTAAGTTCTACAGCGCTTCCCGGTACATGTTCTTACGCAACCCGGTATAGCTTATGGCATTATTTTAAATAATGGTAGGATTAGCCAATTATTAACACTTAGGTACCATTTACAAAAACAAATATACAAAATCTTTATTTTCTTAGTTTACAAAAACAATGTGTACATATCTTCCACAGCATATCGATTTCATATTATTAAGCGAGTAATATGATGAATCCCTAACCAATACTGCCAATAACCATTACGACAAACACAGTATCTAGTCTTAAAATTATTCCGGTCAGCTATCAGTGCAATCAGTGGATTATACATGTTCCCAGATTGATACTCGGTAAAAACCCAGGCTGGGTTTTTACCCTATCTTGTAGACTTGTTCATTAAATACAGCAGCTTAAATAAGTTTTTATTTAATCTCATCACGTGATAAGAATAATGTATTGATTACGATTAGGTTGATAATGATTAGTATAAAAATGATAGTGTCATTTTAATTGTTTAGTGTTCAGAAATGAAGGCCGTATACGCAGCTGTTATCTTGGCCCTGGCCGTCGCGGCCACCGCCGAAAAATCCCCTGTGTACGACTACCACAGGAGAATCGGTATTCCTGAGGCCACCAGGATAAAGAATCTGGAAGAAAAGGATGCGTACTCTAGGATTGTTGGTGGTACTGTTACTGACATCAGCCAAACTCCCTACCAGGTATGCCTACTTCAATGTGTTCAACACTTCACAGTGTTACTTGGAGTATAATTGTATTTTTTGTTTGTTTTATAGCTCGGTCTAGTCATCCAAATCATGTGGATCTTCACCTCAGCCTGCGGAGCGTCTCTCATCACCCCCAACCGCGTGCTAACAGCTGCCCACTGCAACCACGATGGAATTATCACCGCTCAGGGTTTTACCGTTGTTGGTGGCTCCAATCAGCTGTTCTTTGGAGGACAGCGTATCAGCACCACTGACGTCACCATGCATCCTGGCTGGAACTTCAACAATGCTGAGAATGACGTAGCTATGCTCCGCCTGAGCACCTCTTTTGTTCTTTCTAGTGAGCAACTTTGATGTTTGTCATTTTTATTCCAGAAGAGATGAGAATCATTTTTCTGATTAAAAATTCCTATTTTTACAGACACTGTGCAGACTATTGCCCTCCCCACTGGCAACGAGCTGTCACAGAACTTCGTCGGCTGGAACGCTCTCGCCTCTGGATGGGGTCTTACAGTCGACGGTGAGTACATTACTATCTCCAGTTGAATATGAAGAACAAGTACTTTGAAGTAAGATTGCCGTTATATAGCTTCTTACAATCATGTACTATCAACATCTTACCTGATTATAAGAATTAACATGATTATCTATAACAGTGGATTGCAGAATAACAATTACACAAGCAGTCTAACAAATACACTTACTTGCGTATTGTAATCGTATGTTTTTTTTCAGGTGGTAGCATCGGTACCGGCCAAGTCCTGAGTTCCGTAACTCTGCCCGTCATCACCAACGAAGAATGTTTAAGCGTCTACGGTAGTTGGGTTCACAGCACCAACATTTGCACCAGCGGCGCCGGCGGCCGCGGCACTTGTAGCGGAGACTCTGGCGGCCCCCTGGTCGTTGACAGCAACGGCAGGCCTATTCTTGTAGGTTTAATAATAATTGTTCTGTATTAACCAATTGTTTCCTTAGTTTTGGACTAGAGGCGGTGTGTGCAATGCCCGGGAATATATTTAATTTATTTACTTTTGCTTTTAGATCGGTGTGACCTCCTTCGGATCTGCCGAAGGCTGCCAGATCGGTCTCCCAGCAGCCTTCGCCCGTGTCACAGCCTACGTGGACTGGATCAACTCTTTCTAAATTAATAACAAAAATAAAACTGTTTAATACCTCATACATATATAAAATAGTCGCTATTATAAATTATTGAAAAGTTTATTAAACGCATCTGAAATACATGCCTCATCTTTAATTGTATAAAAGAGAAAAACCTTATGTCTTTCCCATACATTTAATCTTTACACACCTCTTGTCTAACTAAGTCTCTTGTCTTGGGAGATTATATATGATACATTATGGTAATAAGCCGGTGCAAACCATTGCAATTACAACATTGTGATGTATGACTCACGTAATTGGATCAACGTGTTAGATTTGATACGTGTAGTGTACATTGGACATTCAGTGGAACTAGGCCTGCTTACAAATGAAGCAGCGATAGTTCTGCTTTCCAAATACATTATAATTATTACATGCCAATAGGTTGCCTCGCATTCTTTCGGGATAATTAATGCGTTATTTTATCAACACCTTAACACAATAATGTTTTTGTCAAAAAAAGTATTTACAACACTTAATAATATCGAAATAGATAGTTTGTGCGAAACTTCATTGCCAGATATTTAATTATATTTATACATATTACTTATAAAGCTACTTAAATCTGTACATAGATAAGATATTTGAATATACTTGTTTGCGTCACATCAATCGATAATAGTATTTAGATTTTTGTCAGTTCATTTGTGCGCGCATCATAATTATCGGTATGTAGCTAAGTCCTGAGGCCCTGGGAGTACATAGGCTACATTTTATTCCGTAATAATGCGAGCAAAGTCGCGGATACTAGTAGTTATCTAGGTAATAAATATGCAGACGCTTGCCACGCAGACGCTATGTCTTTATCTAATCGTTGTTGAATTTTGTTCGTGACTACTTTTAAGGATACGAAAATTTGTAATTAATTGGTTTCTGTTATCTAGATATAGATTGTAATGGATTATACGAAAGCAAATTACAATAATTATGAGATAACTAGCAATAAAGCACAAATAACATAACATATATTTTTCAACAAAGTTTTCGTGTGCATGTTATCAAAACCACAATTTCCTTAACGATAATTAATTTCACCAGGTAGTATCATTCTTTTGTTGATTGTGTGAGGATACAGGCACCTGTCATGAAGTTCAACATCGAATTCTTCTTGTTATTGTTAACAGTTGCTCATGCAATTGGTACTCCGATAGTCGATAATGGTGTTTATGACTATCATCTTAAGTATGGGATTCCTCGAGCGCTGAAAATCCAAAAGGAAGAGAGTGAGATTCTTAGTGGAAAAAGAGTGGCTGGAGGATCAGGCACTACGGTGCTCTCTGTACCATACCAGGTAAAGAACTGATTCTTTTCCTAAGCCTTTGTTGGTAATGTATATGTATATCCTTTTTGTCTAGTTTGATTTTGTTCAATACCTAGATACGTACGTATATTTCATGATCATGTCTTACAGAATTTTTCCAATTTCAGGCTGGCCTTATTATGTCAGTTCTAATCTGGTCTTCAGTATGTGGCGGTACCATCATCTCCGAAAACAAAATCCTGACAGCTGCCCATTGCTACAACGATGGCAACAACCTCGCCACTTCTGTGACGGTCGTGGTAGGGTCCAGTTTCCTCTTCACTGGTGGTACAAGAATCACTGATACCACGGTCATAACGTACTTTGGATACAACCCTTTGATTGCGGCCAATGATATTGCGGTGGTCAGAGTACCTACCATCTCCTTTTCAAGTAAGTGACGTCTAATACGATAAGATTGAAAAAAAATCTTTTGAGGATTATGTTGTTTTTGAAAAACTAGCTTTTGCCCGCGGTTTCGCACGCATTATAATATATGTAAGCCTTCACCTTGAATCACTTTATCTACTTAAAAAAAACTGCATAAAAATTCGTTGGGTAGTTTTAAGGATCTAAGCATATGTATGTACATACAGACATAGAGACACACGCGGGAAGTGACTTTGCTTTATATTCTATGTAGTGTTGATGAAAGTATTTGAAAGTCATAAAAATCTCAGAAAAAATAGTGAATTAAGAGTTTAGAAAATTATATTTATTTCAAAACAACAAAAATTAATAGTAACACTTCCAAATAATAATAAAAAAATAAACATTATATATACATATTAAAAAAAAAAAAAACTAATCTACATTTTCAAAAGGTAGCGTACCCAAAATGCTGGCTGCATTTCCCCGTTGAATAGCTAGACTAATCTTTTGGGCAAAGTACAAGCCAGCATTTTGGTCACGCGAAGCCTGTTTCAAACGCCCCGACAGATCTTGGTAGAGGTCAAGTGCGCTCTGACCCCACGGCCCAAGAGTTTCTACCCCAAACGGTACAAATAAATAGCCCTTGTCTAACTTAGAATATTTGCGCTGTTTGAGAAGCTCTGCAGATGAAGCAGCACCGCCAGCCTGTTTGGAAGATTTTTCAAGATGGGAGGGCGCCAATGTGTCGACACAAGTTGCATCCCACACCAGCGAACGACCCAACTTCCAGGGAATAAGCGTCATCCCATCTGGTCTTTTGCCGTCGTCGCGAAACAAACCATTCGGCTCTAAAATTGCTGCGACGTTTGCAGTGACAAATGCCTTAAGTGAATTAAGTATATTGACAGAATTATCAAAATATTCCAACGTTTTATTCTATCATTTCAGCTTTGATCCAGCCTGTAAACTTGCCAACTAGTTCTAGTGAAGTGAACAATAACTACGTTGGTAACAATGCCGTTGCTTCTGGTTTTGGTGTTACAAACGATGGTGAGTTTTGTAGAAATTAATCACAAATTACGTTAGTGTCTAATGACCGATTAAACTAGTGTTAAACGGACACCATACGGTTAACGTAGTTAGATCCACAGGGCCCGATAATATTGTAACTTACTTTTTAACCGACTTCAAAAAAGGAGGTTATCCAGTCTTCTGAAGGTTTTTTTTTTTAATTCAGGTGTACACTAGTTGAGCATCTGTATTCTGTGTTACTAAATAAAGAACCCGTGACATCCAAACCTTTACCACTTTTATGAAGCCCTTAACTATGTCACTACATATTCCCATATAGTGTTCACAATAATTTTAATTTCCTGCTTTACCTCCAGATGAAACCATCGGCCTTCTCCAAGGTCTGAGCTCCGTGAGCCTGCGAGTGATCAGCAACGAGGAGTGTGCCAGGAGTTATCCCACTGTCGTGCAGGACCACCACCTCTGCACCAGCGGGGCTGGCGGCGTGGGTCTCTGCGGGGGAGACTCCGGGGGACCCTTGGTCACTGTGGTGGGATGGAGACGGGTCTTGGTAAGTTTATGTTACTGGAAACATCAACTTCAGGGCTTTATCTACGTGCCATATCACTTATGAGATACATGGTATTAAAATGGTATAAATAGTCCAGCTGTGATTAATGCTGAATATTTGTAGTCTTGTATGTCAATTTCAAGTAGGAAGTGACTTTAAAACGCGCTATGATAGGTTGTCTACTACTTATAAAAATTACCTACATACATCACATGTGTCACCATCGTTTTGACGTGAAATACGACAAAAGCAAAATACCAACCAAGAAAATTGTTGGTATTCATTTCATAACAAAAAATCTAGTGTTATTTTCAATCTTATCAGGATTAATTTGTAGCTGTGATAAATTGTTTGCGCTATAATTGTGCGCATTGCATGCGCTATAACGCCTGTTAAAAAAATGATATTATTTTCTGTTGCTTGAGTTTACTTATATGCCCACAACCGTCACGCGCCATTTATCCCATTGCAGCTGCTTATATTATATGTATTGGCCGCGGAATAGAATCATTGTAGGTGATAAAGGAAAATCTAAAATTATAAGTAGCAATAAATACTTTTTTTTTCATTTCAGATTGGAGTGAGTTCCTTCCACTCCATCGAAGGATGCTTATCTGGCAATCCATCCGGATTCTCGAGAGTAACCTCTTTCTTGTACTGGATTAACAATGTATAAATTAATACCAAACGTAAGAGGCTAAATTAACAATAACTCTGATCTAACTAAAATGACCAATAATACAGCACAAGTACATACCATTATTTTGATTTAAAGTTTATTCAAAGCGCTAAAATAAAGTACCTGAAGTTAAAACAGGAACATAATGTACTTGCAGTAGTAAATATGACCTAGACTACACCTATATTGATATCCATTGTTAATAAAAAAAATACATACCTAATGGAGAAGCACCATGTAACTTTTTTTTAACTTAAACGGGTTTTCGCTTGGCCATAGTTTGCCTGATAGCAAGCAAAGGCTATGGCCCAAGATGGAGCTTAATTACACCCTGAATGTTCTTAATTCTGGTTATTTTTTTCGTAGTTTTTTTCTTATAATTAATACATTGATCTTTGATTCTAGCATATAATTAATATAAAAGGCCTTATTTTATATATTACCTCTGCAGCGACTTATTATCTACAAAGTTTCTTCTACCACAATTTCTCAACTCGACGCTATTACTCTCAAGACAATATTATAAAAATAGTTTATATGTACGTACATACTCGTAGGTAAGTATTTACTATGTCTTCCATCCCATCCAACAAAAAGGTCGTCGGGTAAAAAGTTGGAACCAGCTGGACCTCTAATGTCCTTTAGAAACGGGAATATAATGGCGGCTGCGATTACAGACATCTCTCTCAACCAATCATAGAGCTGAGCACAACTGATACAACTATTATACGACAATGATATTTTAGCGCAAAGTTCTGAATCTTGGACAATTGATACTACGCCTAACAAAATTGTTATGACTGATATAAATAAATGATAATTCTTGCAATAATTTATAGTAAGAGTCTATTCTTATTTAAATTATCATATTTCATTGTATAGCTACCTACTTTATAGAGTTCTTATTTTAGTAATATTTTTATGTATAACCAATTCATCTAATCAATCAATCAATCAATCCAAAATTTAAAATCAGTTTTCATATTTGTATAAGTATTAATTTTGCATGTGACGTTTCTAATAGACCGATCATAAAAGTCATAACGCCTAAGCAAATGTTCAGCCAGAAAATGTCCTTGACTTATGTTGAGGGAAATAATGGTGGAACGACAACAAAAAAACAATAAATAAATATTACAGGACATTGCACACAGCGCCATCTAGCCAAATCAAGAAAAAGCTTGTGTCATATAAAATAAATTTTAAGTACCAGCTGTTTGTCATAATACGGCAGTCGATAAGCCATGTCAGAAGCCTTTAGGGCGGTTTAATTAACTCTCGACACCAGAGCTGACCACTTTCATTCAGTAAGAAGAATATAATGACACATTGTAGTCGGTGTATGAGAGATTTCTACTACCACAATATTCAGTTTAAACTAGTTTTAATTCGGCTGTGACCGCAAGAGACATTTGCCACAAAACAGTTTAAATCCAGTTCAACTTTTGAGAGGATTTTAAACTACTTACATCTATTTTAGTGAAAACGTGCTAAATTTTATATTTACCTAATATGTACAACGTACAACACAAAGTTTGTAAAAATATAGGTAAATTAGAATAAGTGTAAATTAGATATATAGTTTACATATCAACTTTTGAATTAACAGACTGGTAGCTAGCCAAATTTCTCGGCAAAAGTCTACAGATGTTTATATTGAAAATGTCTCCAAAATCATAATATCTGTTTATAACAAAAAGATAATCGTATACATTAAATTAAGCTGTTGAAATCATAAATTACATACGATCTGCTTACTCTTTAACACATTTTGACAATTTTCTATATAATTTTGAAACGCGTTTCAAAATAGTTATGCAAGTTGGCCTTACACTTACTAAAAGGGTGATCTATTCCCATTCTATTGCGTGGTAGAATAAAATTAAGTAGATATTAAAATGGAAGCGTAGGTATATCTAATTTAGGCAGGAAAAAAGTATAAAGCAGCCAAGTTATGGCTAACCTCTATTCAGGGTGGACGCAAAGAGTTTAACACAGCGTAATGGGTGGGCTATTTATTTATTTATTTATATATGCTGTACACAATACAAAATTACATTTTAGAACTTATTCTAAAAAAATTGGATTGTGTGACCCTGTTGCTTGTTTAGTTTAGGGCATTGCACTTTACAATATTAACTTAAACACTATTTTTCTTAATACTAATGTAGTTACATGCCTAAGTACTTAATAATATCCTTTAAAATTTTTAAACCTTATGTACATAGTTCTATGATAAATATAAATAATTAAATATGTATGAGATCTGTGACATATATTGCGATATTCTTACATGCGATATTACATTCTTACATTATAGGTACCTATATAATTTTATTGCATAGTAGGTACTTACATTGTAATTATTCTCTTTGAGATCAGTTACTTACATTATTAGGATCTTTAAATGGAATCGTCTTGTAGGAATTCATCTATTGAGTAGTAACTTTTTTTTATAAGGAGCTTTTTTAATTTGGCTTTGAATGCTCTTTCTGAGGGTTCATTACGGATTTCATGTGGGAGTTTATTGTGTATTATAATAGTCATGTATTCTGGGCCTTTTCTGAATAATTCTAACCTGGGTACGGGTAGCAGTAATTTGTTTGGTCTTCGGGGGTTGCTATCGGAAGTAAAAAGATTTCTATGTTTTCGGGTGAATAGCGCGGCTTCTAAAATGTAAATGGATGGAAGTGTGAGTATTTTCAGGCGGATGAAGTGAGGTCTGCAAGTTTCTCTGGGTCTGATGTTAACTATTATTCTTATAAGTTTTTTTTGAATGATTAGTAGTGATTCTGCATCTGTGCTGTTTCCCCATAGTAGTATACCATATTTTAACCATGAATAGGCATAGGCGTAGTAAGCGGTTATTGCAGTTTCTGTGTTAGTGTTGATTTTTAAATTTGCCAGGGCGTAAACAAATTGGGATAGTTTAGATTTGATTTTTTTAACGTGCTCCTTCCAGTTTAAATTTGAATCGACTGTTAGGCCTAGGAGGCTATGGTTATTGACTTCTTCTAGGCTGAGATTTTTTCGGATAACAGTTAAATCTAGGGGTTGTTTCTGATATGGGTGGAATTGGATGATTTTTGTTTTCTTGTTGTTTATTTCCAGATTATGTTCGTATAACCACGATTTTAAACTATTAAAAGTTTGAGTAATTTCTATTTGCTGTGTGATTTCGTTACTTTTGCTTTTGAATATAAGGGACACATCGTCCGCAAATAGAATACTTGGAGAGTGTAGCTGCTGGGGGAGATCATTAATATAAATTAAGAATAGAATGCAACCTAGGACACTTCCTTGCGGTATCGAGGCGTTTATTGTTTGTGATGTTGACTTTATAGACTCTACTGCATGTTGGTCATGGAAGTGATGTTCTAATTGCACATGCTGACTCCTATTGGTTAAATATGAGCGTAGCCAGTTTAGTGGTTTTTCTCGTATTCCAATTTGCGATAGTTTTTTTAACAGTATTTTGTGAACGACTTTGTCATACGCTTTGGTCATGTCTAGGAGGATGGCAATGGTGTAATATTTATTTTTAATGTTTTCTAATATGTTACAAGTGAATTTATATACTGCTAGACTTGTGGATGAGTTTTTGCGGAAGCCGTGTTGGTTTTTGTGTAAAAGCTGATATTTTTCAAGAAAATTGTAGAGGCGATCGGACATAGCGCGTTCAAAGATTTTTGAAATAGCTGGTAGTAGAGCTATTGGTCTATAACTACTTGGGTCTGTGGTGTTTCCGCCTTTTTTTAGGATAGGTATAATTTTTGCTTTTTTCAGATGATCCGGGAAGCGTTCTTCTATAAATGATTGATTAATGAGGTAGGTTATGGGTGGGGTCAAGGCATCTGCACATATTTTAATGAGGCAAGAAGGGATTTCGTCAATACCATAGCTATATTTACTCGGAAGGTTTTTTATTATTTTGTTTATTTCTTTTTCTGTGACCGGAGACAGATACATTGAGTTTGATGAATTTGAGTTATAGGCAGTATTAATGATTGGAGTCGTATTTGGAATTTGACCTATTGATGCAAAGTATTCATTGAAGATGTTAGCAATCATATCAGGCGAATCTATTAATTTGTCATCTTGTTTTAGTTTTATATTTTTAACTACCGTTTTTTTGTTTTTATTTGTAGCATCTTTTATGATGGTCCACATAGTTTTTATTTTATTGTTTGATTTTTTCATTTTTTTTGCATTGTTTATCTTTTTATAGTATTTTACGCACTTCTTAAGTATTTTTTGGTATTTCTTTGTAAAGGCTTTTAATATTATACTTTTGCTTTCATTTGTCAGTATTTGCAACATTCGTTTGTGCCTGCACGAGATTTTAAGACCCTTCGTCATCCATTGTTTGGCTTTATCTGTGATTTTAAATGTTTGTAGGGGTATATGATGGTCAAGGACATGTTTGAGTTTGTTTTCAAATTTATTGTAGTTTTCGTTAACATCCAAGTTTATGTTGATTATTTCATTCCAATTAATTTTTGCAATAGCGTCTTTAAAGTTGCTCATATTTTTCTCGTTGAAACATCTTTTTGTTACATGTGTAGTGGTTTTAGTTTTTTCTTTATTTTTTGATTCGATGCTATAATAGATAGCCTTATGGTCCGATATGCCATAGTCTTTAACTTGTATAATTTGATTTGTATCATGAAAATTTGTGAATAGAAGGTCTAGTTTAGTAGCTGTTTTGTGAGTAACTCTTGTTGATTTGGTGACCATTAAATGTAAGTTGTGTTTGAGCATTATGTTTATAAATTTTTCATAATGTGTAGGATATTTTTCTTTATCCAAATTAAAATCACCACCAATGATGATGTGTTTTTTTGATTTAAGTGAATTAATTTTTGTTAGAAGTGTATTAATGAATGTAAAAAAGGTTTTTATGTGGTGGTCTAATCTGTAGATATTAATCAGTAATATATTTTCCTTTGGTATATCTACTGCACAACATTCTACAATACTCTCTGTAGAAAGTTCTTCTATGTCTGGTCTTTCTTGGTAGTCTATGTCGTTATGAAGTAGTATAGCTGCGCCGCCTCCTGTGGTTAATTTTCTATAGAAGCCGGCAGCAAACTTGTAGTCAGGAACTTGGATGAGGCCTTTTTGTTCATGTGTTATCCACGTTTCAGAAAGGCATATTGCTTTTACATAATTATTTTCTTTGTTTTTGTTTTCTCCTATTGCGTCCAGTAGTAGGTGTACTTTATTCTTGATACTTCGAGTGTTTTGGTATATGGCTATGAAGTCAGAATCGAAATGTCCGGGGTTTACGGCCAAGAGTCTTACTTCTGGTGGTTATCGGGGTATGGCTTCGGATTTGTTGTTCTGGTTTATTTCGTAGGTTAATCGGTTCATGTAGAGTTTGTTTTTCGTTATTGCTGTCTTGTTGGGATGTAGGTGGCTTTTGTTGCTGGTTATATTGAGGTTGCGAGGCCAGATTTGGGTCTTGTTCTTTTTCGTGGGTGTTAAGATTATTGTTGAGGGGGATAGGTTCTTGGAGCGTTTGTTGTTCGATGTGGTTGTCCTGCCGGGGTATCGATGATTTTTGTTGCTGTTGGTGTTTGGTCTGTGATGCCAGTTTTGTTTGCTGGTATATGCCTTGCTCTTCGTTGTAGGTATTATACTCTTTTCCATCAATATAAAGCTTATTGTCGCGTATAATAGCGTATCTTCCTTTCTCTCTTTCAGCTATAAGAACTTCCCGTAATGTGTTTCTGATTTGAAGACCTTCCTGGTCCAGGTATTCTGTTACCGCCAACCCTGTATTTTTAAAGTCTTGCTTGTTATGGAGCAGATATTTAGCCATTCGTTTGCTAATTAACTCAACTAGCAAGGGTCTTTTGTGACCTCGTTTACCAATTCGAGTGATATCTTCGATATAGCCAGTAATATCAATATTTTGGATGTCCCGAAATACACGCAGAACTCTCGTGTGTAAATCTAGTTCATGTTCTTCGGGATCATATTGTTCTAGTCCATACAGAACAATTTTTTTAGCATTTTCTCCGCATGAAATGTAAGATTTTGGGGTATGTGTGAGAGAATGGTTCTGGTTCTGATTGTTTATTTGTTGTTTTAGTTTTGTATTTTCCTGTTCGAGTATCGTAACTCTTTTTTTTATTTGGTTAATTTCAGATTGAAGAGTCGCTTGCGTGTAATCTGTTTTTTCTTTTTGTTGATCCAATTCCTGTTTGAGGTCAAAAATAGCGTTATAGAGTCTATCTTGGAGTGAGGCCTGAGACTCGGTTATTTTGTTCAGCATAAACATTGTATTATCCTCAAGTTTTTTATCCAGGAGATCACTGAGTTTTTCAAGTGAGATAGGGGTATTGTTATTGCAAGGCGTGTGCATTATTTCGTTTGTTCTCATAAAAAGGCTGGTTGTAAGGCAATCCTGTAGATTTTGACCAACAATGTTAGTTTGAGTTTCATTAGGAGTCGAAGAACTGTTTCCATTTAGGATATATTCAGCTACGGACGAGCTACTGATATCTTGTTCAATTTGTTTAGATTGGGATTGAAGAACTATAGTAGTGTCTTGTATAGGTTGCTTTGCAAGGAGTGTCAATGGGCGGGAGTGCACAGGTGTATCTTCATTTCGGGTTCGTCGTGTTCGTATGTTGCACTCTGGGCAGGTCCAAGTTAGATGCAGGTCATGCCGTTGGGCTTTAAACGAAGCCATGTTTATACCCACGCATACGCAGTGATATTTTCCTGAACAAGTACTGCATTGGAGATACTCCATGATTGGAATGTGCTCAGAACAGGCTAGACAATTTCTCATATTGTGATAGTGTATTATTCGTGCTTAAAATTAGGCGTCGGTATGTGTAACCGTAGTTTTATTAGCGATCCCGAGAGATGGCGCTAATGGTAGGTGCGTATTCCTATATATGGAGTCGTTACGCTTTCCTTGTCTATGGGCCACGGGTGAGCCCAAGTTTGTTTACTTTTTATGTTTGTTTGATAAATCAGTTCAGTATTGGTAGAAAATTGTTAAGATAATATATAGTTGTAGAACTCCGTTGATGTTGATTTGGTGTAATGAATTGTGTTCACTTTCACTGTTCTCGCGTAAAATTAGTTAAACTTTTGGTTTCGCAAAGTTTGGGTGAGTCAATTTTTTGCGTATGTTAATTGCAGAGCACTTGACTTCTTGACACATGAAGCACACATCTTGATTTTGATACAGAGCGTTGTTTGCACGTTTCTTGTAATTTGTTGGATACGTGTCTTGCAGTTAAATGTAAATAAACATTGTTGTAGTACCGACGAGGCTGTTTTCTATTTAATATTATTTTTTCATGATGAGCTTGTTTAGTGTAAAGCCATTTTTTTTTTTTTTTTTTTTTTTTTTTTTTTTTTTTTTTTTTTTTTTTTTTTTTTTTTTTTTTTTTTTTTTTTTTTTTTTTTTTTTTTGTGTTTTTTTATGTTCATTTAAAACAACTAGAAATAGTTTACAAGCGCTAAGTACACCCTAACATTCATAATAAGAGTAAATTAAGGCAATAAATAAGTCAATTTATACAATAATATGTAAATGATGTAGGTAAGTAGTAAGAATCGATTCGAAATATAAGAATCCATTCGAAAAGAACAAATTTCGCTCAACCATTTTAATAACTCACTAACACCAACTGGCTATGGAAAGCTGAAAACAGAGTACCAAGAATCCCATTTAGCACATTCTAATGCATCCAACACGTTTTCAAAATGAAAAATCTCACCCGAAACAAAGGATTAGAGGCAGCCCTATTGTGAAGCCCTATGACAGTGTCTCGCCGCCGCGGCAACAAATCGAAACTACTGCCACTGCCGCCTAATCTATGATGCACGGATTACTCAGGTGGCACATTATACTTATTGAATATGGGGGCGAATGGCGATACTTCCTGCAGGGACATCCCGTTAAGAACGTTTTTGTACATCTATCTAAATATGTATATAAAACTCAAAGGTGACTGACTGACTGATATAGTGATCTATCAACACACAGCCCAATCCACTAGACGGATTGGGCTGAAATTTGGAATGAAGGTAGATGTTATGACGTAGGCATCCGCTAAGAAAGATTTTTTGGAAATGCCACATTTAAAAGGGTAAAATAGGGGATGCAAGTATTACTTCTTAATGCGAGCGAAGCCGCGAGCACCCACTAGTACGTCATACGTATCTTCCGTTCCAGCTTCCTTCGAGTTGGTGCTGGTAAGGTACTTGTACAAAAAAGAAATAATTCATATACTTGCATGAGTTTGGTTTCGCATTTGACCGTTTATTGAAATTTTGTAAGCAAACTTTTTACCATGTACCGACATATGTACTTACTAAGTTTAGAAAACGCTCAGAAGAGCATTAGTTTGGCCCATTCAACTTCAAAATTTGGGAACTTTCATTATGTTGACCTAATGAAAGTTGTGATCAGTATTTTCTGTAATTCAATTTCAGGATATTCCTACAGCTGGAACATGCAGGCATAATAAGTAATACACACAATTTTCTAGTCTTACCACAAAAATATTGTCATATGCAATAAACGACGATTTATAAAAATTCGGCCTTATTCCAAAACATGGTTTAATTACTACTCAAGGACTTCGAAAAAAAGTCGGATTTTGTTATTAAAAATTTTGTATTAAAGATATTTAATTTCACAAAAACACTAGTAGGTACATGACATAAATAGCACAATAACAATAACATATGCCTATATTCATGTATTACAATAGAGAGAAGTAGTCTAGTGTTTAACACAATAATAAAAATATATTTTTATGATGTTCAAACAACAAGAACCGACTTTATATTTTCAAAGTTCTAACTAGGCTAATATTTGAACCATGTTTTGGAATACGATGAAATATGTCGATTCTAAAGGAGGTAATCCTTGTTTTACATTCAAACTACCGCCGTACTAACTAAGGTATATTCTGTCGATCTGTGTAAAGCAACACCTACTACGTTATTGGATGTGCTTTTATTCCTGTTGGCGATTTTATCACAAGAGATTTTCCTATTCATTTATATTCCTTGCTAATTCCCAATTTAGAACATTGAACATGTGCTCAATAAGTTTTATAGGAAAATTCCAAAGTACGACAGTATTGATTGCGAATAAATTTGTGTACTCAATTTAGTTACCGAATTTTAACCGATGTCGGACGTATCTATTTAATGACGATCGAACTTACATTATTTTCAAGTCAACATTTAAAGAACATATGACTTATTGCAAAGCGAAGAAAAAATATCTGATCAAATGGCTTATAAATCTTTTTCTTTCTAAAAAAAGTTACGTTAAATTACTTATGTTTTTTCTTACTTTGCAAGTACGTATGTACGGCAGTCGTTAAGCTTTGTCGGATGTCCCTAGAATGTTTTGAAAACATTGACACCAGATCTGACCACTCTCATATGCTCACATGCTTACTTTATGGCAAGTAAAACTGACATTACAATTATAAACTAATTACTTACTTGATTGTGTCGAAAGTTAAGATGACATTAAATAACCACTCTAATATTATAAATAAACTACTGGAATGCATTCTTCTTAGAAATGTAAACAGCACGGAATAAGCAATGATTTGTTAATGTTTACCAATTTACATAACCCAAAACAAAGGCCACATACAAGTACATACATGACCCTGGTTATGTGACCACACACGTTCTAGTTTCTTGAAATACATACCTATACATACCTTTTGAGAAGATGAGTTTTGTAAAAGGAAAATTAATTAATTATCCTATTAATTATTCCTCATCAGTGTAGGTTAATAAGTTTTACTTACGCCCAGAGCTATTTGGTTTGCAATTTTCATAATTAAACAACCGTCGTTGCAGTTAAATTTTAGATGGGTGACCAGACAATGCAAAAAGAAAAAGTGATATTATATTGCTTTGCAATACAAATGCTTTTAGTGTTAGCAAATTTACAGCTCAATATCAGAGTTTACGCCTCTTATTCGAACTTTAGTAAATTTATTTTTTATCGTATACGAACACATAAAATAAAAAGATTATAGTCAAACACAACATGTACAACTTAACAATACAATTTGCATACATACATCAATTAGGACTCAAGCTTTGATGTTCTTACAATCGATACCTAGATTTATTCGACTAAAAACCAAGCTAACCAATATAATTTTACCGCTCAAGTATCTCCCAGCTAATTTGTTTCCATCTCTGTGCACGAGATGGTGAACCTAACTAGACTAGAATAGTGTCCAGTCTGTTGACTTCCCGCGCTAGAACAATGAACAGAATACATAACACTGTACATAGCTAGACACACAGCGAATTAACACCATTGTACCCTAATGTGCTCTATTTACATCGATCAGGTACCTATGTACCTAGTATAACGCATTGTATGATAATTTGAACCCTCATTAGGTATTAGTTCATCTGCAATTGAATTAACCAAAGGAATAGATAAAAGCAAAATACATAACTACCTACCTCAAACGAAAGTAACACATCAATATGCACCACCAGGAAGATAATAATGCATTCCCAGGAGCAAGCTTGCAATGATAGTATTATCAGAAGTACCTAATAATATAAATCACAAAGTACAAAAACAATGCAGTCGCATTGTTGTTTTGTGTTAGTATGGAGTGAAGTGAAGTGACTTTAGTCGGTCCCGCTCCGCCGGGCTCGCAGCACGCTAGTCGCTATGCACAAGGTCACGGCTCACCACGACTTGTGTAGTCACCAAAATATTTCTGATTCTTACGAAAGCAGTGCCGTCACCGCAACGATTACCTCATAGCATCTTCTACACCTATTATTAGAAAACCACGCAAGCCGGCTTCCATTTACGCCCTAGTAAGCATCACAACGTGCTGCAATACGAACGCGTCCGCCACGGAAATGGCGAGAATAACACTGTTTGTGGTCTACTTCGTAGTGACGATATTCGCCACGGACAGCTACAAAATACTCGGCATTTTCCCCTCCCTGGACCGCAACAACTACCTCACGTACCGCTCCTTGTTCCGGGAGCTCGCCAACAGAGACCATGAGGTGACCCTCATCAGCCACTTCCAAATGACCGATGCGCCGGCGACGTACAAAGACATTCTGCTCAGTGACAAACAAGTGTACAAAGGTCTATCATTCGATTCCGTGATAGTGAACGAAGTGTCGCGAGTGCCGTTCGAGACTCTGGTCGCGACTAAAGCCGGCAATAACGACTGCAAGACGCTAATGGACAATCATCAAGTTCTACACATGATAAGGACACAACCTCGATATGACGTGATACTGGTTGAGTCATACAACAGTGACTGTGGCCTGGCATTGGCGGCAAATTTGAGTGCACCTTACATCGCCTTCAATCCCCAACCCATTCAACCGTGGCAGTACAATAGACTGGGTATCACTTTCAACTCAGCGTATGTAACGCAATCGGGACTGGAATATGGCAAGGATCCTTGGTTCTTTGAACGGTTGAAGAGTTACGTGTTGTATCACATAACTAACTGGGTGTATTATGTAGGCTCGCAGGTCACTGACCACGTTTACTTATACAAGTACCTCGGTGATGAGTTACCGTCTTTAGAAAGTATTGCGTCGAACGCGAGCTTGTCGTTTGTAAACACGCATCGGTCGGTGTTCGGCGGTGTTGCTAGGCCGGATAATGTTATTGATGTCGGCGGAATTCACATTAGGCCACCTAAAATTATACCGACGGTGAGTAAACAATAATAATAGCCTCAAGGATAAATTCAATCGAGATCTAAGATATTATACCACAGATTTTGAACGCCTGATTTTCTTGTCTCTAACTATCAGCGATGCAGAATATTAGTAATCACTCAGGAACTTATGTGCAAAATAACACAGAATATATTTTTGCAGGAAATCGAGAGGTTCATAAACGAAGCTGAGCATGGCGTGATATACGTGAACCTTGGATCCACTGTGAAAGATTCTACACTTCCAAATGACAGGGTGCTGGAGCTGGTGGAAACATTCCGAAAATTACCTCTGAGGGTTCTATGGAAATGGGACGGTGGAGAAGTAGACCTGCCAAGGAACGTGATGACAATGCGCTGGTTTCCACAGTACGATGTTCTGAGTAAGTAAACATACTGGACATTGGACCTTAAACAGATGTAAATTATAATATTTGCAGCAGGAATAAAATGTAGGTAGGTAGGTACCTTCTACCTACACAGACGTTGTGGAATGATTTTATTTCTAGAGGTATATGATAATTCAAGCTAATGTTGAGTTTTAGCTTTTTTAGTTACAGTTTACTTTTTCAAATTACTAAATATTTAAAAATAGTGCATGACTATTTATGCAACGTATCCAATGATTTTACAAAATACGAAATCGTGTCCAATCATATAGATAGCGATATGTATGTATTTATCGCATAACATGGAGTCGACATATTATATATTAAGTTTGATAACAACACCAAACCTGTCATCACAAACGTAACATACATTCATGACTGCTTGGACTTTTTTGTACCAACGCGCAACGTTCATCGTCACTCACGTTCATACTACCAAAACCTTTGAAAAATATTTCATAACTAGGTACTATTTTCAAAGAATTTAAATTGGTTAAATGTCGATTTGTATTTGTATTGTATCTGTAAACATCTTCTCCTCCTTACGTCGTAGTCCTCTTTACTGAGGGTCGTGAATCTCTCTACAGGATATTAGTTCCATAATCCATACATCGCATGTATTATAAATTAGCTAGTGGACGCCCACGGCTACGCTCGCATTATTTTAAGATAAAAAGTAGCGCATGACACTACTAAGATCTCATACTACCTTTATACCTACCTACTAAAAATCATGACGCTCCGTTTTTGATAAACAGACAAATTTTTTAAAAACTTTACATGTAGGTACAGATTTTTGACCCTCTTCAGCTTTATTATATGTATACAAATACAAATACAAATTATTTATTTATAACTCCATAGTTACAAGTCAGAATACATGTAGAAATTTAAAAGTATTGTATATAAAGAAAAATTAATTATGAAATACAATGCAATAAAGATTATGTCAAAAATTATAAATGTCAATAATATCAAATATATACCAAGAGAATCTTTAGCTTATTCATATGTCCGTGCTGTAAGAATTAGGTATGTTTAGTTACTAATGTAATGTCAAGTTTGAGGTAATCGTCTAAGTCATAAAATAATTTCTCGAACAGCCACTTTTTTATCCTGGTTTTGAAGCATGCGGTGGAGGGTGCATCTTTCACGGTGGCTGGCAGCCGGTTATACACCGCGGGCCCGAGTACATATACCATCCTCTCTGATTTCACTAGTCGATGTGACGGCGTTACAAGTAGGCCAGCTTTTACGTCGCTACGCAACCCCCATGTTCGCTGGACACCCCTGCGTTGGTAAATCTCCAGATGCTCGTGTGTGAACAGTGCAATCCGATAGATTAATAGTATAGATTGCACAATTACAATAAATCCTTTATCCTTTCTTTCAGAACATTTCAATGTTAAGGCATTCATATCTCACGCTGGGATCCTGAGCACTATAGAAGCTATCGAGGCTGGCATCCCCATGGTGGCTGTACCGCTGTTCGGAGATCAATATGGCAATGCTGCGGCTTTAGAAGATGCTGGACTAGCGACAGTAGTTCCGTACTATGACCTGGATAAAGACCACCTGCTTAATGCTATTAACGTCGTTTTGGATCCAAAGTAAGTTTTTTTTTAATAATAAGTACCTAATAAGTACTGAGCATTGAACCTCTGTTAACCGTGATTAAACCACGATCACTAGATTTTTTATTCCTAATGTACCTATATGTTTAATAACATTCCTTGATACTACTACAGGAGCGATGAATCGTTTTGCACGTTTTTGGTACAGATTCTTTAGTACAATCCCACAAGGTTCCACAAGGAAAAAAGGATATTCTTTATCTAGACAAAATGCGAGCGTATTCGCAGGCGTCCACTACTAGAACCCAATTATTTATGACTGTTGACATAGTTGCGAGGTTACTTCTGTTAACAACAGTTAATATTATGTTCACGGTGACATTCAGAATTTTTTAAAAACCTATTTACTAAATATACTTACGTAAGTATAACAATGTTTGTAATACCTCGTTTTAGTTCTTTTGTGCTAATTTTGTCTTTAGAATTTGTCCTTTAACTTTGTCTAGGTAAACAAAAACATACGTCTAAGCTAATAGTAACTGTTCAGTTGCTAAGTAGAATATACCTATATATAAAGATAATACAGTATCTTAATCACTGACCTTCATGAATGAGCTATTGCTACGAAACGATAATGTTTGTGCACAGATTTCTTATGCACACCCAAAATAGAATGCAAATTTTGATCCACATCCTAAACACGTTACCTAAGACGCTAGTCTAGACTTCATATATTTAAATGGTCATTTGAATCAATAAGCAAACTTGTGGCTTTTAGTAAATTGACATTAAAGTTTTAGTTTAAGACATTACTTTCAGAACAAAAAAAATTGTAAAAGGAAATAAGTTAAGTTAATCTAGACTACAATCGTTAAGTTATCGTTTTTAATTCCGTTTCAACTAAGTGAGATTTTTATTTCAGTTGGCAGCAACGCGCTCAACAGATCTCTCGACTGTGGCACGACCGTCCAATGTCTGCCATGGAGACCGCCATCTACTGGACAGAATACGTAGCTCGCCACAGAGGAGCACCCAACCTGCAGTCAGCGCTACCAACCTTGCCGTACTATCAACAGCTCCAGTTAGACGTCCTAGCCTTCATAGGAATAGTCGCCTACATTCTAGCATACGTCTTCTCCAAAATAATGTCAGTACTCTGTTGTGGATGCTGCAAAACTGAAACAGCACAAGAAGAAGCCACAGAGGAACGACGATCGAAAAGAGTGAAATTCGAATAATCATTAATTCTCGTAGTGAACATGAACAAAGGTGGAGCATTTAATACGTACTTATTTGTACGGAACAGACTACAGTGTAGTTATACGTTTATTAGGTAAAGTTATTGATTAAAACTTGTTGATAAAAAGACTTACATTTGCGACTTGTTTCTCTTTTTATTTCTGGTGTTAGGTAATGATAGTAACATAACATAAATAGGTACCAATATGTTAGCACAAAATTCGAGTCATTTTCACGCAGATACGTAAAAAAAGCATACAAGCATTGGGTAAGCATACATTAAATCGATGATAAATTACGTTTCTGCAGTTTTAATAATTTTTGTCTGTTAATCTGTGTCTTAGTTTATTAAGACGCTCATCACGCAAAAACATCGCTAAACAAGATCATCATGATTTTTGGTATGTAGGTAGTATGAGGTCTTAGATGAGTTATATATAGGCTACATTTTATCCTGAAATAATGCGCACGAAGCCGCGGGCGTCCACTAGTTAGATAAGTTAGATAATACAATGATACGATCACTGAATTCAACAAGTCACTGTGTATCTCGAAGATAAGCCAAAATTTAAACTATATGGGTTATCTCTTGTTAGGTATTTATAAAAGCCGCACTAGACCTATCATCCAGTTGCTCCGCTGTAGCGCGCGCGACACACCACATACCGATACAATGAGACTATCAGTGATACAAATAATACTTCTATTCGGTGTCGGTTTACATCAAGCCGAATCACTGAATATTTTAGCAGTGTTACCGTATGAAGGAAAAAGTCATTTCTTTGTTTTCCAACCGTTATTGCGCGAGTTAGCAAGAAGAGGACACAATTTAACAGTCATTTCCCATTTTCCTCAAGAAAAACCGATCCCAAATTATCATGACATCAGTGTGGCGGGAAAATCAGACATTTTAGAGGGAGTGTTCCCGATTGAACGCTCGTATTGGAACTTATTGCAAATAGGATTGTTTCTAGTTCATTTTGGAACCGCAAATTGTAGATTGGTGCTTGGTGATGAAAACGTTCAGCAATTATGGAAGACTAATGCAAAGTTTGACGTGGTTCTAGTAGAAGAATTCCAGAGTGACTGTCCTCTGGCCTTGGCTTACAAACTTGGTGCTCCTGTTGTGGCCCTCACGTCGCACGTCCTAATGCCGTGGCACTACCAAAGATTCGGAATAGAATATAACCCAGCCCACATGTCATTCATGTTTCTAGAAGGAGGAACCAGACCCACTCTTTACCAAAGATTAGAGAGAATAATCGTAAATTCATGTGCGGACTTTCTGTACAAATACTTCGATCAGAGAGTGGACGAGACGACAATAGCACAATACTTCGACAATGTCCCGCCTCTAGAAAAACTAGCACAGGAAATCAAAATGATTTTATTGTACCAACATCATACGCTGGTTGGGTCGAACATGCATCCAGCGAATGTCAAAGAAGTAGGAGGTTATCACGTCGCTAAACCTAAAGAACTTCCCGAGGTAAGTTTACATAAAATAATACCTACACTCACTGAAGATGAGATTAGATTAATTGCAGGTATAAGTAAATATGCAAAATCATGTAACTTCTATTGAATAGATAATACAACAAACAGACAAGTTATCGCATTGCAACGTAACTTTGTTTTTAAATTAAACTGTATTGACTTATACATGATACACGGATGTTAAATAAGCGAATATAATATATGTATCTATGCAATGTACGTACATAATATCTTTAATATCACTGTGCTATTTAATTCTGATCGGTAGAATCACATTATCATAAATTAAACAAAGCAATTACACAATGTCATCTCAAAAATGATTTATCACGCATAGATTTCATACAATTTAATTTATTATAGGACCTGAAAAAATACATCGAAGAATCTGAGCATGGAGTCATCTACATCAGTTTCGGATCTATGTTGAGAGCAAACACCACGCCAAGAGAAAAATTGGAAGCCATCATTGCAGCTTTATCAGAATTACCACAGAGAGTTATATGGAAATGGGAGGAAAAACAACTACCCGGAAACCCGAAAAACATCTACATATCTAACTGGTTACCGCAAAATGATATTTTAGGTAAGCAACATTCAAAATAAAACTAAATTACCGAGTAAATAGCGTCTAAATCATCTGAATTTTAGTCTCGTCATCTAGTACGATAAGAATAAGATAAGAATACGATAAATGACTAATCATAATAACAATATAACAAGGACGCTCTTAAAAAATGACATAATAAAAGAACTTCACATTTATCAGTACCACTTTAGGTATAATAAGGAATCCGAACCGATTCCAAACAATAAATAACCAAAACCTCGTTTTGTGATTCCAGCTCATCCAAAGGTCCTGGCATTCTACTCTCACTGTGGCATGTTGGGGACCACAGAGGCCATTCATCATGGAGTGCCCGTGGTTGGCATGCCGGTATTTGGAGACCAGCCTAACAATGCAGCCATGATCGAAGAGAGCGCACTAGGGGTTCAGATACAAGTCAAGGAACTGACGAAGGAACTGCTGCTTCAAAAGTTCAAAACTGTTTTGGATCCGAAGTAAGATCTCTCTCTCTCTTGATGAGTCGTATTTCCTCATGACTAAGGGTTGTGACTCCCCCGCAGAATTAATTCGATACGGTTATGTGCATTTAAACTAGGTAAATAAGAGCACAGTGAATACTACTAAATACTGGTCAAAATACCCTGCCGAAACCCTGCCCTGCTTGTATTGTACCTATTATGTTTATTTTGAATCTTTTTTATAAGAGTGGTCAAATCTAGTGTCGAGGGTTACAGACTTCACTTTGATTAACATCTCGAAATCGTTAGAAAGTTGTGAAAATCAATTTCATATTTTAGAAAACTCCAATATCAATTTATTTTTCATAAACGTGGTAATACCTAGGTACTAATGCAAATTTATGCACTGTCATTGCTATTTCAATGTACCCAAACAATATTGTCATGTATTTTCCTCAATTTGTCTGAAAACAAAGGTCGCATAGTGAATTAGTGATGCATAATGATCCGACTTTTGTCTTTTTCTTATTGCTGCACAAACTTTGACTAATAAACTTCTAACAAACAAAAATATGAAAGGTGATCTAGATTCTAGATGACGTTTTGCAACATTTTTGTGAAACTGTGTAAAAGATGCGATCTATATGATACCTTTTTCTCAGGTTCCGTGCTCAAGTGAAGAAGTTATCCAAAGCTTGGCACGACAGACCTCAGACTGCAATGGACAGCGCCATCTACTGGATCGAGTACGTTGCGAGGAATAAGGACATATCTCTCAAGTCTTCCTCAGTTGGTGTTCCTTATTACATTTCAGCTGGTTGGGATACATCAGCGATCTTACTAGGAACTTTAGTAGCATTCTTAGCTGTTCTTAAATACACGTGTTGTAAAAGCAGTAAAAAGTATGAGGGAACGAAGAAGAAAAGATCATAGATTTTTGTCAGAAGAGTAAAAAACTATTTAAAATAATCTTGTATCATGTAAAAGTGCAAAAAGAAAATGAATGTACTTGTATCGAGATATGGTCTAGATTTATTTAAAATAATAACAATTAAAAATATTTGTCCCTAATTTGCTCATTTTACCTATTAATGTAGTTAGTATTTACATAAATTACAATAAATGGTACGCAAATAAAAAAAAGAAAATATAAACGAATATAAAAACACTCATTCACGACGCTATGCATACCTTCGGGAACATGTAATTTTTATTGTAAAATTTTATATGTAAGTATTGTCAATATACTTAAATAAGGAAATAAATAATTAGTAAATGAAAATAATAAGTTTTATGAAAGTGTGTGAAAGCCTACTTATGTTATGACAGCAATTGCATATAATATATTCATTGCGACACTTTGCATTGTTGTAAATTTCAGGCATTTATATTACTTATATAGCTGATACCTCTTTAGTACATATTTATAACATTCGCATCACCCTAAACTACAAAGACTCAGTACAAGATTGAGTTACACCTATATTTTGGAAGTTTGTTAAATGTAACTAACTATTGTGCTGTGGGCAATAAGATACTAATAGTAACAAATGAGTACAAAATGGAAAGCTAATTTCCTACAGATTAGTAGGTAGATGCAAAATTAATCCATCACTGACCGTGTGATGTCTGATAAACTAACGAGATTATACTTACATAACACTACGTATCTTCCGGTAAAGGATTTTTGTTAAAATAAGTATTCTATGCCCTATAAATTACAAACACCAATAACAAACACAGAGATAAGCAGTGCAGATATCTCTTTGAGTTTGCACTTACTTATAATGATTATGCGTTTCACGACTGTCGAGAAATGACCCACAAACACATTAGTAAAGTAGTTTGGACAGGCTGGTATGGCAGTGCGAGCTCGTGACTGGCTAGATTCGGACGTTACATCAGACCACCGGCACCGAGCACACATTCCGCGTCCCGACCTTGATCCGCCATCATGAAACTATACATAAAAAACGTGATATCACTGCTTCTGTTTATCAACTACGCGGCCGGACTCAACATTCTAGGAATATTCCCCTACCAGGGCAGAAGCCACTTCCTACAATTTAAAATATACCTCCGAGAATTAGTCAACCGCGGACACAATGTTACAGTTATATCGTACTTCCCCGAAAAGGATCCACCGCCGAATTATACAGACATCTACATCGGCGACACGAAGATATTGCAAGATGAGCTGCCGGTACATAAATCCTACTTGACTATAATATTTACGGCGTGGTTTCTGACATCGTTTGGAATGGACAATTGCAAAGCTTTGGTAGCGAGTCCGCGAGTGCAAGATTTAGTGAATAATAAACCTAAATTCGACGTTGTTGTAGTGGAACAGTTCAACAGTGATTGTGCTTTAGGGATCGCGTATAAATTAGAGGTCCCAGTAGTGGGTATCACGTCGCATGTTCTAATGCCATATCACTACGATAGGCTAGGGATTCCGAGCAACCCAGCATTTGTGCCCTTCCACTTTCTAGAAGGAGGAACCAATCCATCTTTGTATCAACGAGTGGAGCGAGTGGTATTCGATGCTTACTTCAGAATAATGTACAAGTTCGTGCAATGGCACGACAGGAATGCAATTATTGAACAGTTTGGAGACATCCCACCATTGGAAGATTTAGCTCGAGAAATTAAGATGCTGTTGATTTATCAGAACTTTGTTTTGACCGGTTCACGGTTATGGCCCTCGAACGTAATTGAGATCGGTGGCTATCATGTTGCGGAAGCAAAACCGTTAACTGGAGTGAGTACCTTTTAAGTATCTAGTGACTGCATTGCACTGGCTAGCCCGTGCGTGCTATAATGCTAACCCTGTACATAACTATACATTTCTTATATTACATAGTAGGACTTACTATTTGTGGAATGAGTGATAACGAGAGTTTTCAATCTCTAAGGTGAATAATAATGACATACCTGTCGTACCTACCATAATAAATAGTCAAGTTTTACAAACTGTCTGTTAAGTAAGCTTTCTAGCCCAAAGCGGCATTCAACCATCCAACGAATGGACGCATCAACAATTTCTTAACTTTGGTAATTATCATCGGATCATAAATATTGGTTATTATCCTCTTTCAGAATCTCAAAAAGTTTGTCGACGAAGCACAGAATGGAGTTATATTAATCAGTTTTGGAAGTATGATCAAAAGCTCAACGATGCCCAAAGCTAAAGTTCAGGCAATATTCGACGTCATCAACGAGTTACCACAAAGGTTCATCTGGAGATGGGATGACCCTTCCCTAAACTTTGATAAGAATAAACTTTACGTTTCGGACTGGTTGCCACAAATCGATATTTTAGGTGAGTAATTGAGTATCCATTGTGAAGTAGCTGAGAACGTATTAAACCACTTCACATGATTACAAAACCTTTAACCTTTGAGCTACCTAACTACCCACACCAGCAATCAGCTTGATTGCATGTATTTTATACCTACTACAGGTCGGTATAGATAAGTATGTTTGTCCCTATAATGATACAAAATACTTAATTATTTGGTGCAATTTTATGAATGAATGAATGAATGAATGAATGAATGAATGAATGATTTATTGGTCTGTGAAACTAGGTGCTAAGGTGTTACAGTATATAATATGTTGCTTAACTAGACAAACATTTATAGCGTATTGTGTCACTAGTTTCCACCTGAAAGGCTTACAGACTTTACAACTAATAATATAAAGTTACATAATTTGATTTAGAATACATTCTTATTTAAACTTATCTTTGAAAAACAAATCAACACTGTAGTAAGCTTTTTTAAATAATAGTTCATTTAGCATACATTTAAAAACATTAAGGTCATCTTTACATCTAATACTCTTGGGAATGTGGTTGTATATCCTCGGAGCCATCCCAAATACACTTTTATTGAGGTATGCAGTATTGGTAGGTATGTTTCGTATTTTCCCTGCATGCCTACTGTCAGCTGGCCACATTGTGAAATGTTCAGGATTCATTTTAATAAAAGTTGAAATTTCATATATTTGAATACATGGTAAAGTTAATATCTTTAGCCGCTTAAAATGTTTCTTACACGAGGCCCTTCGGCTTAGTCCGCAGATAGCTCTTACACATCGTTTTTGCGCTCGGAATGCTTGTATACTATTGGTGGCATCACCCCAAAATATTACTCCATATCTTAATATTGAAGCTGCATGACCATGATAAGCTGTTAACAATGTGTTCTCACTGGCAACCTTCCGTAGTTGATACAGTGCATAAGCAAATTGATGCAGTCTTTTACATAAAGTATTTATATGGGATTCCCATGTCAACTTGTTATCTACTGTCAGTCCTAGAAAACGTGTGGTGTCTACCTCATTTACTTTTTTACTGTTATGTAGAATATCGAAATTTAATTTGTCATTATGTCTATTTCTAAAATACATTAAGTTAGTCTTTTCAATATTAATTTTTAAATTATTATTATTCAACCAATTGATAAGAGATGTCAAAGTATAGCTAATGTCAGATTCTAAATTAAATAATGTGTCATGAATGAATAATATTGTGCTGTCATCTGCAAATAATGTCATAGGATGTCTGGTAGCTTTTACAAAGTCATTGATATATAGTAGAAATAGCAATGGCCCCAGCACACTACCTTGTGGGACTCCATATCGCATATCTTTTTTATCTGATTCATATGCCTTTAAGGTAATTGTTGTTGGACATAATCTACTGACAGACGTGAGTTGAGTTCTTCCGCTTAAATATGATTTTATAAGTTCATGTGCATACCTCTGATACCATATTTATATAACTTATTTAGCAATATATCATGCCGAACATTGTCAAATGCTTTTGACATATCCATATATATTGCTATCACTTTTTTTCTTTTGTCAACATTAGTCATTACTTTATGTAGAAAGTCATATATTGCCATATTTATGCTCTTATTCTTCCTGAAACCATACTGGTCATTGGTAAATATCAGATTTTTTTCCAGGTAACGATATATCCTATTATAAATAAGTTTCTCAAAAATTTTTGAAAATACAGAAAGGATTGCAACTGGTCGGTAATTACCTAATTGATCTTTGTCACCCTTCTTAAATAGTGGTTTAACTAGGGATACTTTTAATGCTGTAGGAAACACACCTTGAGATATACACAAATTAATTATGTGGGTCAAAATTGGCGATATACTAACTGATACCTCTTTTACTACAGCGGTAGATATACCGTCTAATCCAACACTGTTGGTGTTTTTTAGATCACATATTACTTTCAATACATCAAATGGTATAGCTGGTTGTAAGAAAAGTGATTTAGTTTGTTGTTCATTAAGAGTGTCTGTGAAGTTTTTCTTTGAATTAGTATTGGAATGAGCTACATTTACAAAATAATCATTAAAGCAGTTTGCTATTTCAACTGGATCTACTATAGCTTTCCCGTCTTCATTTTTTATAACCGCCACTGTTTCATTTGGATAATATGATTTTTGTTTGTTAATAATGTCCCATGTGGTCTTTGATTTATTATTTGACTTCGTTATTTGATAATTGTTTTGTGATCTCTGTGTTAGTCTTATAATTTTTTTAAATTTTTTTGCGTATGTCTTATACAAATCTTTGGCCTGAGATGTTTTTGCGGTTCTACATTTCCAGAGAAGGTTGATTTTTTTCCGAGCACATGTTTTTATGCCTCGTGATACCCACTTTGGAGTTCTAATGTGTGTTCGTTTAACCTTTATCATTGGGAAGCACATGTTATAAATTAGAGTAAAGGTCTCGTAAAATATATTAAATGCCTCATTGGCATCATTGCAGCTGTATACATCACCAAAGCTTATATTACAGATATAATCTCTAAATTTACGCCTGTTATCACTATTCAAGTCTCGTTTAGTTATGTACCAAGTCTTAATTCGTGAACTTTTTTTAACTGGGCATTTGAAATATTGTGCCGTATGATCAGATAGCGCTAGTTCTAAAATTTCACCAGATGCACCACGAACGTTATGAATTACATTGTCTAAACAGGTTTGACTTTGTGGTCTCGTTGGTTCATTGAATTGAAATTTTAAATTACGCTTTGTGATAATTTGAGCAAACTCTTTTTTGTTAGTATCGTTTTGTAGGATATTGATGTTGAAATCCCCGTATATAATAAACTTGTAATCGTGAGAAATAGAATATTTATCAATTATAATTTTTAGTTGATTGAAGAATGCTGTAATGAATGCTTTCTTTTTCCCAGGAGGTCTATAAATACACAAAACATATAACCTGCTATTCTTTAGCTCAATCCCTGAACATTCAAGAATTCCTGGTAACGATAGATCAGTGCTTAAATCATCAAGATTTTGGAATTCCAAATCATTTTTAATTAGAATGCAGGATCCGCCAGACCTATTCTCTCTACAATAATATGATGCTAAAGTATATCCTGGGATTGTTAGAATAGATGTATCAGATTGCTTCATATTATGTTCAGTGAAACATAAAATATCTATAAATTTACCATCTGCCTCTAAATTTGATATATTCACTGTGACATCATTTGATTTATTAATAAGTCCATCGATATTTTGGTGCAATGTTTGAATACTTTTATACACGAAATAAATTTATGTTGTTGTTAACTTTTGGAATGTCATTGGTGAGATCTTCATTGTCATTAACTTCAATAGCGTCAGTTTTACCGTCTTTGTGTTCACTTGTAATAAATTTATCATTGCATGTCAAAGGATTGGAAAAGTAGCCTAAGTCATTATCTGTTTGTGTGTCCTTATTTACCATTAGTCTTGTCATTTGAGCTGTCTTGTCTATATTATTAATGTGTTGTTGATACTGTACTGCATATTTGTGACGTAACAATTCTCTTAAAACTAATTGACATATATGACGGGAGGCATTTCGACTATTTGGTCTTTGATGACCATAGTACATATCTAAATAAGTTGCGTTGTTGTATTTATGGCATATGAATTTCAACTCATAGTTAATTTTTTTCTCATTAAGGTAATTATTGTACGGTATTTCAGTTAGTAAAACATTTGTGTTTGACGTGTATTTAAGCCATTGATTCAAGTTTAGTTGAAATTCATATGGATTTTTCTCATTACATCCTCCTATCACAACTACATAGTCAGTTTTTGTAAAATTACGTACTTCATTTGCCGTAGATTCAAATATATCACCTAGTGTTGCACCCGTACTCCATAGCGATTTTACGTTGTACTCCTCGCCTAATAATCTCTGTAAAATACTTCTTATGTGTCGTCCCTGTTGATCAGCTATGATCAGTACATGTTTTGTTGTCGTCTTCTTTTTCGCCTTGGCTTTGTTTTCCTCCTGCTGTTTTTTGATCTGAGTATCAGTGAGATTCTTAATATCTGCCGTTGTTTCATTATCCACTGCAATAGCTTTTTCCGAGTTTAGTTTTTCTGGGATTTCTTTCTGTGTTTGGGTCTGTATTTCTAGCAAGTCTATTTCATTGTCTATATTTATGTTTAATACTTCATCTGATGTCGCTTCTAATTCGCTGTGATTTTTATGGGTCGTAGTACCTTTATTGTCTAAATTCTCTACTAAATGAACTATTTCAGACGTACATGATATTTCATATTGGCTCTGGTTTTGGTCGTTCAGTACAGACTTATTGATTTTTTTCTTGTTCTTTTTGATCGATGAAGGTGGGGTGTTACAAAATCCAACAAAAATTATGTCATCTACCACCTAACCTACCTACCAAATTCGTGTTGAGTTGTATGTAGATATTGTCAAGCGTTTATCATTGACTAAAAACGGCTAACAAAAATGCATTCATGTTTAATTAAATAATTTTAACTTTATGGTGGGTGGGATTCTGTCTGGTTCTTGACTGATTAAGGTTCTCGTATTAGTTTGTGGCTGGTTACGAATATGTATTTGTACCTACTAAAAGTCAGGGCAATAGTTTGTACTTTGTACAACAATAACAGAAACTCTTGTTACAAGATTTTATCATCATTAACTGAACAAAAGTACGTAAACTCCCGATTAGATGTAATGGGGACATGTTTTTACACATTGCATGAAGTAAAAAAAACTTTACGCGATTGTATTTTAGCCGTATTTATTTAATTGCGTAATTGACCTTACTTTAAAAAAACGGGTTATTGCACACAGCGCCATCTAGCCCCACACTAAGCAAACGCTTGTGTCTTGGGTACTAGATAACAGATACATATAATAATGATGTACTTTGTTTTTTACTTTCAGCTCACCCAAAAACGCTGGCATTTATGTCCCATGCCGGAATGGGAGGCACTACAGAAGCCATTCATTTTGGAGTCCCAACTATAGCAATTCCCATCTTCGGAGATCAGCCGTCTAACGCTTTCGCCATTGAAGAAAGCGGCCTGGGCATACATTTGGCCTTCAATGATATTGATAAAGACGCTCTATTGGCTGCGTTCAAAAAAGTTTTGGAGGAAGGGTGAGTATTTTTTAATTTAGCATTGTTCGAGTAGGTATAGACAGGTATGCTTCGCTTTAAGCCATGGTGTCGATGTTCGGGTAATTCTTCCGGAATTCTGGTGTTTATTCTACCTAAAGCCGTGATTCGTTTAACTAGGTGTAGGTACAAACAGTAATTAGTTTAATAAAGAGATGAAGAATGAAAGAAAGAAATAATACGTGAGAGTGCGAAATACATTAAAACTAGATCTAAAATGAATGGAGAATTAAAGATAAGGAATAAAATGTTACTTGAATGTCAACGTTTGCTAGTTTACGGCCCTAAAACCATTTCAATGTTACAGGTTCCGTGATCGCGCCAAGCAAGTGTCGCGCGCCTGGCACGACCGACCCATGTCTCCGATGGACTCTGCAATCTACTGGACAGAGTTTACAGCAAGAAATGCAAATCTCACTCTGAGAGCAGCCGCAGCGGACAAACCTCTCTACCAGATTTGGAACTTAGACATAGCAGCTGTGTTCGCAACACTAACTATAGTAATAATCTACGCTTTAAAACAGCTAACAAGAATCTGCGGCGCCAAAAAGAAGGTTACAAAACAGGATTCCAAGAAAGACAAAAAGGCAAAACGGTCGTAGATATAATCTGATGGTGTAAAGTCTAGTCTTTATGTCTAGGTAAGACATTCGTACTTACTTAGGTACTAAAACGTGTGTTGGTTATATTCTAGAAACATGTGCATATTCTAAAATAAAATATTTTATATATTTTTATCTCCCATTTATTGTTCAATTTATGTCCAAGTGGTTTTATGTAATGTCAATCAATCATTTTTATTTTATAACAAGCACTGTGACCATTATTACGTCTTTAGTTTACATCTACACCTTTTTAAATGAATTACTAGAATTCATCGTCCAAGATCAATCAAATTTTTTAGACTTAACTCTGTTCTTGTTCGTTTTATTTTTATTTGTAAACATTAGTTTGTTTAAGATCCAAATTATTATCACAGCAAATATAACAAAAATACCTATAACATCTAGCATAAAATATTCAATAACTGTCATTCCTACTGTAGGTGGTCTTAAATTTACTTTTCCTTGATGTTTTGCAACATACTCAATCCAGTAGACTGCAGTATCCATAGCACATAGTGGTCTATCTCTCCAAATCTGTGATAGTTCTTTGGCTTTCTTTTGGTACCTGAAATAAAATATCAATTGTTTATATACTAGGTATACAGAATATTTAGATAATAAATTTACAATACCCATGCAAAAAAGTTTTCACGGAATAAGAACACAAAGATGTGAAAAATTGCGAGGCGAATAGGTAATGTTAATAAAAATACAATACGAATAAAAGAAGAGATAAAAATACGTTAAGTAATAGATAGTTTATTTTCGGCCCTCGTACCTAAGATTTAATGTGCGAGTATGGAACCTTAGATACAAAAAAACTACTCACCTATTTTGTAGAACAGTTCGTAACGCTTCTCCAAGAACATTTCTGTCCAGGGTATAAATATCTACCGCAACTCCTAATCCGACTTCCTCTGCCGCGGCTGCATTAGAGAACTGGTCTCCGAACAGCGGCACTGCTATGACTGGCACTCCGCAGTGAATAGCCTCTGTTGTGCTCAGCATTCCTGAATGTGTGACGAATGCTACGACTTTTGGATGACCTGTGATAGAAGAGAAATTGAGTAAGTAGATAATCACAGATTTACTTCCTATTAAATGAAAGTGGCCAACTGGTGTAGAGAATTTTTGTAAGGATCTCGACTAGAATAATAAATTAGGGGATCTCTTGGACAAATACATACATTCTTATGCACGGTCAGATTTTGCCGCGAATCAGTTAGGAACGTTTTCGTATATTGATGGTCCCGGCTACTTGACATTGTACATTCTACAAGCCATGTTATAGACCTTAATTCGGTTTGATTCTTACACAACTAGCAGCGATGTACTCGTAGTGCTTTCCCAGATATGCCCTTTATAGGAGGTAGGAGGCCTACCATTAGAAAGTAGATGTACCTATAACTACATACCTACATACATATTAAGTACTTGTCATACCATACGTTCGCCAGTCGGTTTAAAAATGCTTACTATACGTGTACTGTACATACATAGTCGTGTATATTTTAATTGTGTTGTGTGTAGTTGAGTAGATGTATTATATTAGTTGGATACTCACACAATATAGCCGGCTGAGGTAACCATTTTTTCATGAGTAAATTCTTAGGGGCATCTTCTCCAGTAACATTATCGACTTTCCACACGAATTTCATGTCAACATTGTTGATAAATGCTTTGATCTCCTGCAGTATTTTGGGAGGAAAACTATGTGCGACGCTGCCAAAACTAATATAGACGACACCGGTTTCAGCACTGTCCAAGAAATTAGCAAGTTCCTGAAATATAGTTATTACTTACACAGGTCCAGTAAATACGCAAGCTAGCATCACACAATAAATATAATAGAACTACGGTAAGAGAAAAACAGCTACAAATAATAACGAGGCCACCACTGGTTATATCATTTTAGTTTATTTTTTGCACATTTCCAGATAATCACGTACCTAATGTTTCTGATAAACCATGTTACTCGAGTAATTGGAAGATGAAAAATATAACCTTGTAAACTTCGGTTTTTCACATCCTAAGCGACAAGTATGTAGTCAAATCTTGTAACAGATTTTTTTGTAGTACTGAAAAAAGTTAATTCCATTTTTTACGTGGGATAGGTTTGCGACGCGTATGACCCACGCAGCCTGCCCGATATTAACCATTTTTGCAGGCATTTCTAGACAACCTGTACCTACTTGCGAATAAAGTATTGAATTAATAGTTGCAATATAAGCATATAGGCAAGTACAGTTATGTATAGGTAAATAGGTACCTATACCTCCACCTTAGATAAACAAACTGTGGGTGCTTTATGCAATTTATATGCCTGTGCAGGTGTTTAATCATTAAGGTAGCATTGTTATGCTAAACAAGGCGTCGTCGTTAGATGCATAATGAAACTAAAGATAGGTATATTCTTACCTTATCATTTATCGTATTATTATCTTTAACATGCATACCGCCGATTTCCACAATATTTGCTCCGTGCAGCCGAGACCCAGTTAGAGGAAAATACTGGTTCAACATTATCAACGACATATTGCGACCGAGGCTCTCTAGATCTGGGACTTCGGGATAAAATGTGTTAACGATCTTTTGGTCGTTGCTTTGGATCATGTATCCGTAGTAGGCATTCACGCTCAAGTTTATAATGGTACTTTGGAGTTTTTGCCACAGAGTGGGTCGAGATCCGGTTGCGAACATGTGATTAGGTACAAACGCTGGGTTGTTGGATGCTCCTAGTTTTAAGTAGGTCCAAGGCATCAAGACGTGAGCGGTGATGCCGACCACCGGTGCATTCACCTTGAAGGCCACCGCCAAGCCGCAGTCTGTAACGAACTGTTCCACGATCGCTACATCGTATTTTTCATCCGAAGCCATTATCTGTCTGATGTCCGCATAGGTCATCAACCTCATGCAATTGTCCGCTGCCATCTCTCTGAATGCCACGGCCATGTCGTAAGCTCGATAGAAATTCACGAACATTGAATCGGGCACGCTCTTTAAATTCTCGTCCATATTGATGTTGCAATGCTGGTTACTTTTATCTTGTATAGATATTTGGCGTAGATTTGGCATTTTCTTGACAGGAAAGTAGTTGACGACGGTTACCTCGTGATTTCTAGCTGCTAGTTCTTCGACCAATGATGAGAACAGGATATGATGACTCCGACCATTGTAGGGGAATATGGCGAGTATTTTATAACTATCACAGAAATGAAGTGCAAAGAGGAGTAACAGTGGGAAATACGGTGTCATTTCGTAAAAGGTACAGTGATTTCGCGTAATAATTACTTATTCTCTTCGCTTCTCGATATGTACGCGATCGTCAACAAACTCTGTTACTGGATCTAATTCAGTGCGCACTGAGTGAAGGTTAAATAGACACTGACTGCAATAGCTTAGTATAACCACTATAACTTCGACTTACAAACGTTTTTGGTACAATATTTCTTAGACAAGTATCGAACTATTTGTGAACGTCACGTGTGAATTACGTGTGAACCGTGAAAGTGTAGATTTGCCTCGGTGAAGGAAAACATCGTGAGGAAACCGACATGTTTGAGGACCAATCCGAGGACATGTGTCTTCCGTGGAAGGATCTGGGCGCCCACCACGATACGTAGGTACCTGCCCAAGAAAACTAACGAATTAATTCTGCGGGGGAGTCACGAACCTCAGTCATGAGGAAATAAGTACGACTCAAGAGACAGATAAAAATCTTAATTCTTAACTATTATTTATACCTACGGGCTTATCTGAAACCACCAACAACGACGTACGTGTAATACTCCTCCAATAATAAGAACTACTTATATAAACAGTAAATACTTCTCGATAAAAACATCAAGAAAAAGAAGTAAAACTGACAGATGTGTCAGATTAATGACACCGAATATTCCTCGTTTAGATTTCTGTTTACTTTTCTTCCAAAAATGATAATATTATAAAATCAAATTGTCATTATCTCCATCTGAGTATGCGGTTTCCTTCCTAAATAAAATATGTTTTAATACCATCTCCCATGAAGCAACAGGACTTTCAACGATGTATGTAACAAAGACTCCATAAAGGGTAAGTTAGGAGTAGGTACCTACCTCATTTCCATTTTTTTACCAAGTATAGAGTCCTCCTCTTACTCGCGTTGCTCTCATCGCTGAGGGTCGTACTTGACCCCCGCCACGGGTCATCTTCTACCGCACGTTCTTGTGACAAAGAATAAAATAGAGGAATATAGCAGTGCTCAGAAAATCAAGTACTACAAAGTGAGGGAGGGAAGTGATTTAGTCTGAATGTTGAGATAGGTATTATAAAGAGAACTAAAACTTTGTTTTCAAAAGCTTCTTTAAATAGCACTATCAATTTGACCCGTACGCATGTACCTATTAGGTGTGTATTTTAATTAAAATCAGTTCAGTACCTACCTAGTTTTAAAAATTGAATGATTAAATGAATGCCTCCAAAGCAATTACTTTTTTTTACATTAGATAGGCTCACGCTTGACTACAACTTGCCTGATGCTAAGCAACGTTGTAATCTACGATCTAGCGCGCTTGCCTAGAAGAACCGGACCGGAACCGGACCGGACCGAACCGGTTTACTCTCGACTTGAAGACCGACAAATTATAGTTCAAGGGGAATAGAGATTCGGGCAAGGAGTTCCACAGTTTGGCACAGTTTATAAATTAAACTTTAACAAGTTGATATAAAACAAAATTCAGCATGTTATATTTTTGTTTTAGGACACCGGACACAAAATGGCTTGTTGCTGCAGGACCAAACGTAAGCATTACCTAATTGCATACAAATACTTATATTATTATCTACTTGATATTTTTATTGTCACTTTAAAAGTGCGTTATTTTACATCTAGACAAGTAATTTATCAAAGATACTAACAGGTAAATAAAAATGGCGTAAAAACTATTAGTCCCTATGCCGTGCTAGCCTTGTAAATGTCAGCACTGACATATACTTCCTTCCAGCGAACAAATCGACAGCAAGTTGCTTGGGTCGCTGCGACCTGCCCAAGCACCGATGCCTGGACAAGGAGGAGGTGAAGCCCGGCCCCGTGCCCAAGCACATGGGCTGGCTCTACACCGCAAGGGATGCTCCAGAACATCAGGTACGATGTTTGCAACAATACGTGACAAAACATAATAATCGTATGACGAGTATATTTTGATAAGCTAACATATTATATTGGAATCTGCCTTTTCATGCCTGATATAACATGCAGTCACCAAATATTATAATATGCCTGGAAGAGATCGCTCTACGCGATATGGCCGCTCAATGTACCTAGGTTAAGTAATATTTTGTGTAAATTATTGTAATTTTGTATATTTGTTTTCTGGTGTACAATAGATGAATAATAACAAAAATGACAAATAATAGTAGTGCAGTATTAAACTCTGTAATAGATATTATGTCACTTAGGGTGTCTGTTAGTGCTGTAGGCAGATAAAATGAAATAGTAAATAAATAAATTAACATTTTCCAGCTGCGCTGCGGCTGGCGGCCCGGCCACATCTCCTGTCCAGTGCTCCGAAGAATCGAAGCTCACAACTGCATGAGAAAAGGCGAATGCGGTTCCTGCCGACCTTTTTGCAACCAGCCTCCTTGCTCCACGCCCTGTTGCTCGCCCCCGCCGCGGTGTCTCGCAGTCTGTCCCTTTACACCATCTTGCTGCAAAACTTCATGCTCCCCGCAACCTTTGATAAGAATCATCCGCCACGCCGGACAATATAGCATATGCACTAAACCCTCTACCATGTTAAACTCCCCAGCCGGACCGTTTCCTCTCAAATACGTTCTAAACACAGACCCAAATGATTCAGACCCAATAGGCGCTAAATACAGCGTTGAAGCTAAGTTCAATGACTACCATTTTGATTATACAAGCTCGCAGTCATCTTTTGTTCTGGACTTTTCGCCTCCGGAGCCGAGGTGCTACAGACCATGTACCAAGAAATGCTAGTTAGCATGTCTCTTTGCAAATAAATATAGCAATAAGAAATCACTTTGTCTATTGATTTATTTTGTTATTGTTTCCATACTGAGTAAAATTACTAGTCCACCGCACAAAACTGCTCTGCAAACAACTATTGGCAGATCATAAATCATATCAGCCTTTTTGTACTTTTTTTGTCATTTATAGAAAAACAATCAGCCTAGGTCATGAATTTGATCTAGGAAATCACACTGATATTTATTTAGGATTATGAAATCTATCTTAATCGTAAAATACTCTAAATTAAGATATAGGTTGCTTTTTATCCCAAATTAATGGGTGTAAAACAGCAGGGAGCCGCTAGGGGTTATTTTATTGGCCACAGTCCACTTTTTGAGACCACCTGGATTAACAATGGAATTCGTTTTCTAGTATAGGTATATCATTGGCTTTCCTAGCAATGGGTTGACAAGGGCTATAGATGATGATGATGTACATTATAATATATTATAGTTTTATTTACAGTTTCTACAGTCACTTGTTTTTGCAAACTGTTTTACTAAGATTACAGACTACTTAAAACTATAAAATAAAAGTTTAAAAAATCAATTAAACAACATTTAATTTGCCTTTAAGGCAGAACAACTAACAAATTAACATAAATAGATTTGTACTACTACTACTTAACTGGGGTTGCCAGCTTTTTGTGTGAGAGCCATCATGTTTTCATTGGCTAGCATCTGGAACTCATGGAACCTCTGTGACACTCTCTGGTTCATCCGAAGATACTTCTCCATGCAATTTGATGTGCACTTCTCCTGGAATTTGAGAATATATTTTTGTTAGATTTTCACAAGATGGTCTTAGTGAGAATCAATAAAGCTAAAGAGGGTCAAAAATCTGAACATAGAAGATATTAGAAAAAATAAGTTTGGGCATTCTTATCCAAAACAAAACATGTATCAGCAGTTTTAAGTATTTTTGTCTGTTAATTTAAACACTCATAACGCAAAAATAGCTGAACAGATCATCATGACTTATTGATGTAACTGATTTTTTTATTTCAAAATAATATGAAGCGAAGTTGCAGGCGTCCGCTACTTCGCTCTTATATGTATGCTCGAAAGATCTTATCCTATCAATGAAGATGGGTAATTGAGTTTATTTTTATCACTCCTTTTTCTCTGTCAAAAATAATAAATATTATATAGTGAAAGAATTACTCCGATACGTCAATTAGTTTCCGACTTATAAGTAAAACAAGTTGTAACCGCACGACGCGGGCTGCCGGTGACTCTGTGACGTCATCATACAGCACGCTCAGTCTGGCTCACTCGTCGCGCGCTCGTGGCGTCTAATTTTTAGCTAAATACTTTTAAAATGTCCAATTCGAATACTAGGAAATCATGTGTTGTGCGTAAATGTAAAAATATAACTACCAATTCACCGGAAAAGTTGTTTTTTTTATAGTTTTAAAGGACGTTAAAATGGGGAAAAAATGGATAAAAGCTATGAAGAGGTTAGATCCATTTGGAGATAAAAGAATAGTTAATTGTTGTGAAGACCATTTAATCATATTTCATGTCGGTACCTAAGTAATAATAATAATTTCTAACAGGATTAATCGTGTGTTTATTGATTTTACATTGGCAGGAAAAAATATTGAATCAATAAGTTTGCGATTATTCCGGTTAAAATAGTTTAATTATAATTTACAGAGATCGTGAATACCTGAAACTATTATGATATTTTTGTAGTTTATATATATAGGTATACAGAACTTTCCGTTATGTTTTTACATTGTATTACAGTTATAATATCTTGAGAAACATGTAGCTGTTTTGTGTGATCCTTTATTTTCTATACAAGTTTAAATCGCTGTGCCTACTCACGTAGACTAGGTGTAGATGGCTTGTAAGAATTTTCTTTTTTCAGATTTTAGATAAGTGTCCACCTGTTACCGTTTTTAGTATTGAGCAAAAAATACCAAAAATTACACGTTTTTTGTATGGTAGTCCCCCTTTAATATTTAATTTATTGTTATTTAATTATTTATTTTGGTAATTATTATATATATATATATATATATATATATATTATACAGTGAATAAGGTAGATAACCTAAAATCATTTTGTGTCTAAGCTTTGGATTTCAAGACGATACCAGTCGCAATACTGCAAGTTCCAGTTCTACTTTCTTTATTCGCGAATGTTCCCAACCAAACGGGTCTTTAGGATGCTCGAGTAAATCCCTATTTAAAATCGTAGGCTCCGCTACTATACAACGATATAGAACGTCAGATGTCAAAAATCAATAAATTTCCAGAGTTGCCGTATCTCAATTCAAATTGGGTATACTACCGTATCTAAAATTATACACTTGAACAGATAAACTGACATTAGTAAAGTCACACATTTTGTAAGAGTACATTTTAGATGCTACTATAAAAATCGGACTCTTATGCGGAGATTTTACTTTTAATCTTCTTGTTTTACATAATTCAGTACACACGAAATGCTTTGAAAAAAATCATTCGTAAGTAACAGTAACAACTCATTAGTCACTGTTTCCTGAACATACGTTTGCCTCATATTATAATATAATATTTTTTCTCAATACATAGTTTACATGTAGATAAAAACGTACTTGTACATAAAATATGTACACGGTTTCATCCTGGCAACACAAGGCCAAAATGTATGATTTTACTAGTGGACGCCCGCTGCTTCGCTCGCATTATTTTGAGATAAAAAGTAAATACAGCGCCATTCAGTTCATATCCAGCAGATATCGATGACCACTTGGTTTAAAATGAACATAACTTTTTTATTTACGAACCGATTGAAATGAAATATATACATGAATACATTTATATGATATGATATATACAGTTTAAAATGCACCAGCATGTTAGTAAAAACAGTAAACAAATCGATTAACGAACAAACAGTAAAACAGTTTTTTAAACATGTTTTTTGTGTTCTATTGCATCAATAAAAACCCCTCGACTATTTCTTTTCAATTATCTTCAATGTACAGACACCGACCGGTTACAGCTTTATTATACCTATATGTTTAGATAATATTTGTTGAAAATTCTGTAAATTCAAATAAAGTCGCACGAAGTGGCAACGTCACGCGTCTTGATATAGTGCTGTCCCGTTTTGGCATGTATGTACTGTTCTTGCACGCACGGTTTGGCAACGTAGCTGGAAACCTAATCAAAAGTGACGTATTTGTATAAAATTGCACCACTACTGACGTAAAAAAGACTATATTTTTGGGCTTATTGCGTTTATTTGCAGGCTACTTTATTACTTTTTTTTTAAAAGCAAAAATACGAACTAAATTTAGGGCTATGTTCAGTCACAATTAGTTTGAAATTCAATGCACGTGCTCAAATTTGTCCATTTTAATTTGTATGAAAAATGTATCTCCTTAACCTTGCATTTTTATTCCTCGCATTTCGGCGGCATATAAATATTTGTTGGTAAATAATGCGTATTAATAATTAATCCATCTATTTTAGGTAAATTATCCGATTCCTCTGTTTAAATCCTTCATAAATTTAATTAATCGAATAATATTTGCTATTAATATATTATTAACGTAATACGCGAAAGAATACACATCAAAATACTAGCTATTACACCTACTATCACCACTGGTGACTTGACACTAAGCGCGCCGCGCCACGCGGCGCGTTGTGGCATGACGTCACAAGCGGTTATGGGGCTCTTCAACGGATTGAATTTTTTTTGAAACTTTGAATGCCTTTAAAATCAAAACTACTAGGTATTTTTGATTACAACAAAAACTAGCGTATTTGTATACATACAGGCCTTACTGAGACAAAATTGCAAGTGATTTGGCATACCTAATACCGACATCCATTCTGAGTAGGAGCCATGACCTTTTGTAAGAAGGAACAAAACTCAAGGAAGAACAAGCAATATAACAGGATATTTTATAAGAAAAGTTCAATGACTTGAGAAGTTCCCTAAAATAAGCCTTGAAAGGTCAATTTCATAGTTTTACTCAAAGTACAATAATAATTAAAGAGTAGTTAGGTAATAAACTTACCTCTGCAGATCGCAGTGTCCTAGATGTGAAGTCATGTACACAGTCATTAAAGCAGAGCTCAGACAGCTTGTTGTATTGGACAAGGAAGTCTTTGAACTGAAATAGAATGAAAATCTTGGTAACAAAGTGTCTTTATCTCGTAAGGTGAAAGTTGTCAAGCTAGCTGCTAAGATAACTAGATTGATAATTGCAGTATGAGAAACAGCCAAGGCTACAATTTTACATATTATTCAATCCATAGCTGTAGCACCCAGTAGGTAGTAAATACCTCTGTTTATTTTCTAGGAAGTCACCGAGTATGTAACTCATGAATGAGAAAAGAAAGGAAATTAAATAAAACATAAGATTATAATTAGTTGCTGCTGCCGTAGTTGCACTTTTAAGAATGATTGTTATGAGGACCACTTTCTATCATTCTGAGACTTTGTGGTGCAAAAACATTAGATAGTTGCAAGAATTCAGTTACCTGACTTAAATGTAGGTTATATCAAAGTTACTATATATTTTAGATTTTTTTTATATTGTTAAGTCCTAAGCTGAATAATAAAATGGAAAATAGGACAAAAAGCACTTAGAACTTACTGTCTTGATCTGATCAGCTTCGCTCATCATTTCAGGCGTTGCCATTTTTCTATTGTTGAGTGAGTTAAGTCTACACGTAAAATCCCTTGAGAAAAAACGGAAGATACTCTCTCGGTTTACTCACAAAAATAATTTAATTTACAATTACTATCTTAAAATAGAATTAATATATTTTTTGAGGTTAGTAGTACATAGAATAGGAATAGGAATATTATGAATGACAGGATGACATGACAGCTCGTTAATTCATTCAGCAGGGGATATATTCTCTTTGCATCCGTATATAAAAAAGTACTCTGTGCTTTGCATTCAGCAACATTGCCAATATGTTGCCAATGTAATATTATTATTTTTTTCACTTCTAAACAATCTTTTGATTTTCTTGAATGTTGTTAGTATTGAAATTAATATGAAGATATTATTTAGTTCAAAATTCAGTTGAATGTCATCAGAAAAACCTAAAAACTCTCTGACGGGAATCTTGTTTATGAAATGTACTAAGTGCGTGATTCGAAACGTTTCGTGACAATGCGTTTTGAAGTTTTGAAACATCAAAACAAATTTAGGAACACTGAAAGCATATAAAGTTTAACTACTCTATCTCTTTTTGTCATTAGTGTAATTCATCAATTTGTCCTTTTCGTATGTTAAGATAATATTTATTGCCGTATCTTAACTATATTTTTCGTTCATTTCATTTATGATCATTCATTCAATTATTCGAAAAGAAAGTATCATTGTGTTTGTGAGGTTTTAAAAACAGGAATATCTGATTTTAGTGAAAATGGAAGAAATCGGTATCGTTTTGACCGAGAAGGTAAACATTCGTGCTTCCAAAATCTCAGTACTTTAATGTTAACATCTATCTAACAATGATTTCATTTTAGGATGATCAAGTGGCGGATCCCAAAGGCCTAGCTTTTTCCGGTCCTCAGTCTTTTGAAGAGCTGGAATCAGAAGATTTATACACCAAATACAAGGTATAGAAACATAATACGTATACTTACATAATTCAAATACGGCTCAAATATAACTTAGCTCCACAAGTGCTCCACATGATAACAAAGTAACAATCGTATTCGTCGCATTTTCAGAAACTTCAACGTATGCTCGAGTTTTTAGAAGTCCAAGAAGAATACATCAAAGATGAACAAAGGAACCTCAAAAAAGAATATCTCCATGCACAAGAAGAAGTTAAAAGAATACAGTCTGTCCCACTGGTTATTGGACAGTTTTTGGAAGCTGTTGATCAAAACACAGGAATAGGTGTGTATTCTGGCTCAAAGTGAGTAAGCAGATATGAGACAATAGAGGAGACTGAAGTATAGCTATAATCAATTGACTGTTTATATGTATAAAATCACATTATGTTTCTTTTTGTTGGAAAGGAAAAATAATATTGACAGCACTATTCTGTTCCAGTTGGCAGCACAACAGGTTCCAACTACTATGTCCGTATCCTGTCCACCATTGACAGGGAGCTACTGAAGCCCTCTGCCTCGGTGGCGCTTCACAAGCACTCCAATGCCCTGGTGGATGTGCTCCCACCGGAAGCTGATAGCTCCATCTCCATGTTGCAAGCTGGTAAGTGATAGTTACATCATTTTATTTATTTATTCAAATTATTATTATTATGGAATAACCAGTTACAATAATTACTTATGCATCAAAGAAGGTTTACCATTTTGGCAGTGGTTGCTGTTCCTTTTTTGGTTTATGAGTAATAGCATTTATGTTTGTATGAAATATATTTGCTACACTTTTTTTTATTTGGTTATGAAGGTTAGTTTTATAAGATATGGTATTTACTTAGTTAGTGTTTGAATATATGTCATCATTGCAATATTTTTATCACATACAAAATTATGACTCACTTGGATCTTGGATCAAAATAAAAAAATGCTCTTTATAGTAAAATCTTGTGGTCATATTATTTAATGTGGATGAGTAGTTAGAAAAGTCCAGCTATGATAAACATTCAAACCTGCGTAAGTGAGAACTGGATAAGTGGGAAAACTCTATAAGTGAGAGTAATAGCCAGGACCCGTCATTTTAAGCTCCCAAAACCTCTATTAGCGAGAAACAGAAACCTCTAGAGAGTCGGTTTTCCCTCATGGACCTCCATAAGTGAGACTGCTACTTATCTGTACCTCTATAAGTGAGTCTAGCTTTATTTAGATCAAAAAAATGAGTACAAAAAAATTACAAATTCAACATCTGCTATTTAGTGACTCATTCTTAACTTTCGTGGAACTTCCTACCATTGTTTTTGTATTGTTTTCTCGTTTATATTGTACCAATTCTATTTCGTTGTTATTTTATCTCAATGTTTTAGAATGGACATGTGTGCTGTGTACCATCCTGTTTGTCGGACTTACTCAGTTTGTTGTTAATCAATTGCCAAGGAAAGTCCTGTTCTGCATCATTTCGAAATGGAAAATTAATGTAATGATATTAAGTGATAAACCTAAAATGGTTAATGTACGTAATAATAATAAATGTAATTCCACCAAATTTATGAGTTAGAGAAAAACATTCAAAATACAAAAAAAGAAATCCTAACAAAATTGACGGATTGATTTTTTGTTTTGTTTTCGTACATCTATAAGAGAGAAACGCAACCATGTACCTGCATTAGTGAGAAACTTGGGTTAGTGAGAAACCTCTTTAAGCGAGAATGAGATAGTGCTCCCTTGAACTCTCACTTATCCAGGTTTGACTGTACTTATAGTATTGACTATATTACTCTTAGTACTATGAATGTGTAAGCATTGTTCTAATTCTTTATCTTGAATTCTTCCAGATGAGAAGCCCGATGTCCAGTACTCTGACATTGGAGGCATGGACACACAGAAGCAGGAGATCAGAGAGGCTGTGGAGCTCCCCCTGACCCATGTGGAGTTGTACCGGCAGATTGGCATAGAGCCCCCTCGGGGGGTGCTCATGTACGGACCACCCGGCTGTGGCAAGACTATGCTGGCTAAAGCGGTGGCACATCATACTACAGGTATGATGAAATTTTCCACTCATTATTGGTTGAGATTTTTTATGTTGACAGTCTTCTACTATTTATAAGTCCAAGTAACAATATTATGCTTAGAATACCACCTACTTCTCTAGCCCTCAAAATTCAAATTTTAAAAATTAAAAAATATCATAGTATATTACTGTACCTAATTTAGTATATTAGTGTAGTAGCACAAGTTGGCTGTCAGACTATGCCTTTGATGAGTAACGAACTTAAAATCTATCTAATAATTAATTAATCGACATTTGTATGTTTAACATTTTAATTAAATAAAAATAAATAATAATAAAAATAATAAATAAATATTCCGGGACATTGGACTCTGTCTGAAATAAACAAATTCTTATAAATTTTATAAAATGGTAATCCTTGTCTGTCCAGCGGCGTTCATCCGCGTGGTGGGCTCGGAGTTCGTGCAGAAGTACCTGGGCGAGGGCCCGCGCATGGTGCGCGACGTGTTCCGGCTGGCCAAGGAGAACAGCCCTGCCATCATCTTCATTGATGAGATCGACGCCATTGCTACTAAGAGGTAGCATAATAGTTCTTAGAAAAGTTAATATCATCATCATCACAGATTTAAGGGCGAGGCCCTTGTCTGTGGAGCATACGCCATCCTTTCTGATCTTCTGCAAATTCCTTGACCTCCTTGTACGACATGACACCCGCCATTTCTTTTTCTTGGTCCATGTATGACCTTCTTGGCCTTCCTCTTCCTCTTGGGGCTTCCAATTTTCCATTTTTTTTAATTAATATTATTTTTTCATGGCGACTATTGAAAATAGAATAGGAAAGATGGTTGGCCACCTTATACGACACGACGAATTTATGAAAAAGTTAATAAAGAATGAAAAAACAGCACCAAATTAAAGATTAATATAGTAAGATTTGACTTGATAAGCTGCCAAATAAATGTTAATAATTAAATGGCTTAATAATTTCATAATCCCACGCACGCACGTACGCATACACACACACACATATACACACACGCATACATTATTATACATACATACAGACATACATAATACACAACAACTGTATTTCACAAACATAGGCAATATACAAACCATGAAAAATACGAACTTTTGAATGTTTTAACTGTTTTTTTAAGGTTAATTATAATATATTAATAGCAAAGTACATATATATTGTAAAACATCTAAGTAATGTTCCACTGGAAGACCTTGCCTGCTGCAACACAGTTGTTAACTAAAGCAGAAGGCAGAGCCTTAATTTCTAAGTACAATGTAAAGTTTTTGCAATAAATATGTTTATGTTTAATTTCCTATTGTTTCATACAACTACAAAACTGATTCCGTTGAAACTTGTACACCTACGTTTGTTACTTCCGGCTCAAATGAATGAACCAATTTTAATCAAATGTGATTCTAGACAGATCAAATTCTCAGAATCAGAAGTCAGAAGTTTTTGCATCACCCCGGGAGCAACTGCCCTTACCAACCCAAAGAATCTCGGAAATGATCATTATTAGCAGTGTTAACTCACAACAAAACAAAACTTGATTCATTTAAAAAAACTCAAACGGTTCGTGTTCTAAAATTTCAGATTCGACGCTCAAACCGGCGCCGACAGGGAAGTACAGAGAATTCTACTCGAGCTTCTCAACCAGATGGATGGATTTGATCAGACTACAAATGTCAAGGTAAGCAACCAATAATGCAAACCAATTAAAAAAAAAATATGCCACTAAAGTTGGGTGTTCTGTGCATGCCATGCATGCATACCTTCCCATTTTTGCGACGGTAGGTCTAGATCTGTGTTCTCGTAAAATTCAAGATAAAGTAAATTACCCCAAATAAGCTATTACCAATAGTAAGATACACTTCCAACCAAACTAAAGATATGATTATATTTGTTTACCCAGGTAATCATGGCTACGAACCGTGCCGACACGCTCGACCCCGCACTGCTCAGACCCGGCCGTCTCGACAGGAAGATTGAGTTCCCTCTGCCAGACAGGTAAACATAAGAACCTTCTAGTTTGAAGATTAACAGGTGAATTGGCTAACAAAGTGAACAAAAAGTAGGCCCTGACTCTATTGGGACAAAGTTTTACTGTTTAAAAAACACTAAATTACCTTCTTTGGAGGTCTTCTTAATGGTTTTTTTTTTTAATTAAATTTAAACAATCTTTTATCGTCACACTATACAGCCAGCCAACAAAAAAAATTAAATTACAACATCTGAAGAACATCTGTCACCGCTGGGCCCTCGTCCGATGTGAACGAATTCGAATTCAAGTCATTTTATTTCATAGACACGTCCATTACAAACTTTCTAAATACTAGCATCAATCAATCAAACTGAAATTATTAATTTGTCATCTCCCATTTTGCAGGCGTCAGAAGCGTCTGATCTTCTCCACGATCACCGCCAAGATGAACCTGTCGGAGGAGGTGGATCTGGAGGAGTTCGTGGCGCGCCCCGACCGCGTGTCCGGGGCCGATATCAACGCCATCTGCCAGGAGGCCGGCATGCACGCCGTCAGGGAGAACAGGTGACATCTATTTTGCTACGTCCTAAACCTGTACAAAATCTTAAATCGAGTGTGGCTCAGCGGTTCTAGTGTCTGGTTTTCATCCAGACGCACCCTGATTCCAGTCCGGCCCCTAATCAAAGACTTGTATTTTTTAGTTAAGTGTGGATTCGCACTCGCTTAACGGTGAAGGAAAACATCGTGAGTAAAACCGACATGTTTGAGGACCACAAAAACCGAGGACACGTGGAATGACCTGGGCGCCCACCACGATGTATCTGCACAAGAGAACTCCTCTAACGAATCAATTCTGCGGGGGAGTCACCACCCTCAGTCATGAAAATATACGACTCGAAAGAAAGAAATCTGAACAAGCGTGGTGGAAGTGTGTGGTTTACATTCTGACGGAACCTAATTCGTATCCATCCCTACAGCAATGATTTGTTCTCAAGTGATGTGTTATTTCCAAATAAGTTTTGGTGCCCAACTTATTTCTCGCCCACTATCTCACAACTAGATTTCAAAAATGTATCACACAGTAGATTTTGAAGATAAGCTCATTTCAAGAAACTCATTATTTTGTTATCTAGCCATTTCTTGTCTGTTTTAGGGTTCCGTACCCAAAAGGTAAAATGGGACCCTATATATATCTAATAAAAAGTGCTAGAAAGCTGAAATTCCCATTCACAAATGATGTATGATAATTGATTTCCGTTGCCGCTATAACAACAAATACTAAAAATAATGGTCCCCATACAATAAACGTGTTTTTTCGTATTTATTTGCTCAATATTAAAAACAGTAACATGTAGTAGACGCTTCAAATTTTCACAGAATATTTACTTGTATACTATTTACTTTACCTTTCAAAATAAATAATTAAATAACAATAAAGTTAATATTAAAGGGGGCTCCCATACGTTATTTTTAAGCATGTTTTACTCGATCTTAATAAACAAGTAGAAACTTTAATATTTGTAATTAAATATTTAGAAATATACTAACTATAAAATAAATACGTAATCTAATACATAAAAACTCACAAAATGAAAATAATCCGAGCGCCGCACCGCGGTGTGGTCACGGTAATAGAATCATAATATTACCGTGGTGTGGTGGTGGCGCGAGCGCGAGGCGGTTGCTTGTTGATTTCTCGATATTTTATAAACAGAACCAAACTTTGTAGTATCTAGAAACGTGATTTTCTATTATAGATATATAATAGATAGTTCGTGCGCGAGTCCGACTCGCACTTGGCCGGTTTTTATTATTTAATAGTTTCTCGCCAATTCGGAAATCTATAAAATGGACCGATTTATATCAAAATCTGACTAATGTTCATTATATTACAGATACATCGTGCTGCCGAAAGATTTCGAGAAGGGATACAAGAACAACATCAAGAAGGACGAGTGTGAATATGAATTCTACAAATAAGTCGTATATTTATGTATTTTCTGCTCTACAGCTGATTATATCTGTAACATTTGAAATAAAATTAATTACTACTTATATTGTGGTTTCTGTTCTAAATTCAGTATATTTATTACAAGTTATCTGACCTAATTTGTTAATTAAATAAGAAGCATATGTTGTTTCTAAATGTATATTTCATAACAGCTCTTATTAACAATGTGATTTCATAATATTACAATACAATATATTTGGCATAAACCTTAAAAAATGGGTGCTGATGGATCAATAAATTAGAATAATTATTGCTGTCACTTCATTAGAATACAAAATACCTTTTGTGATGCGAAAACAACAAACATACAAAACATGCTACACTAATAATATCGAGTGCATTTATAAAATGGAGTTTACATCTAACTAGGCTACATATAAGGCACTAAGTCTAAGGCTTCAAACAAATGGTCCACTAAACTAGCTTTGTACCCTAACATTCTAGACTTCTAGAGCATAGTATTCAGTTCCTTGTATTCAATTTCCGTCTTATTACAAAACGCAGTTTAAAGATTAATCCAGGATTTTGAAAATAAAAAGTGGGTTCTTGTTGGTCAGACAACAGACAATTTTCGAAGAACTAAAACGGACTTGGTCTAGACTTATATTTAAACCATGTTTTGTAATAAGGCCCTTTGAATCTAACTGATTTTCGCCATACTATGGCAAGAAAATGCTTGACAAAGTGGCGCCATCGTATATCAGTAAATCTCGCAGTAAATATTCGAATCTCTGCATCATTCTGAAGGATATGTGAGTGTTGTTTGGGCATTCAAACATTTATTCAGATAAAGTATCTGTGGTGTTGAGTTTTCAAACAGCTATCGAAATACTATTTTTGTCCGCTTTTTTAACCAACTTCAAAAAAAGGAGGTTATCAAGGTTTCTGTAAGTTTTTTTTTACAATTGCTGTCTTTTACAGTCATAGAAAATAACTCTACTATAGTCAGTACATTGTATTTAAAGGATATATTTTCTTTGCCGCTTTATATTATGTAACACTATTGATGAAATGGAGAGAATATTTTTCTATGTAAGTATATTTTACTTCTTACAAAATAGGCTCTGGCTGCCAACAGTACAAAACAGAAATGGCTTTCTTCTTTAAGGAATAAATATCATGATACAGATATTGTGTAGATAATAATATTCGAAATACATAATTACTAAATTTATCTATCAGTTGCATAGAATCACAGCTTGAATAAGGCCAAATAACTACCTATTGTTTTAAGTAGGAATGCTAAGCAGTAATAGATAAAGTTCGATCGCTGGCTAGGAAGAATTTATCGTCACGTTTGAATACAATAGGGTATATGCATGGAACTTAAATTTGATTTTTGTAAATAAACTATAAAAATATACTAAACGAGCTGTGCAAACCCCATATATATCCACTGAATAATAAAGAAGTTATGACCAATTGAAGATTTCATTCCATCTCTTTCTTTCAAAACAGAATTTTCTATGTACTTTGTATGGCGTTAGTGCCATGTGACGTCACATGACATGTCGGTTCTCTCTGTCTAATCGTAAACTAAAAACGTGTATAACTGCGGTATTGTTAAAGCTAATTGAAAAATTATTTCACTATGCTGATTGTCTATTAAAAAGCTTTCATTGAAGAAATAAAAATAAAAATTGTGCATATTCCCTATTGTACCGGAGCGAGCGAGACAGCAACATATCGACGTCATACAAAAAACTTGACTTTAATGAGTCATATTGATAACACAAAAACAAATTTTGTGACTGTCTACCTTACTAATAAATAATACATAAAATTACATTTCGTTACAGAAGGAATGTTCAAAGGGAAGTAAGAAGATTTCCAGTCGAAAACTAACTTAAATATAACATAAGTACGTAAGGCAATCGTTAATACTGATTTTGAGACAATTCTTACGATTTCTGGCACATTTTTCTAACCAAATTTATTAAAATAGTAAAAGACCGACAATAATCGTAGTTTAATACGATTTTTAAATTTCATTTTCTCGTCATGTAAAGTCAAAAGACAACGATTTGATTGGACGGGCAATAATTTCGAGATTTAACTACATATTACATACATCTTAACAAACATACGAATTTTTAAACTAAATATGAAACGTTATAAAAGTTAAAATGTAAATATATCATTTTAACAACGTCTTTATATTAAGTAAATCAGGCTCATGAGATTATTCTCTAAAGATAAAATAGAAAAGTCGAGGAATGTGACTTATCACATACAAGATAAGTAGGGAAATATTATAGAATGGAATCAATTCAATTCAATTTCAATATATATAGAATGGAATGATAGAGATTAACTTCGATATATTATATTAAATGTATAATACATTTGATTTTATTACATATGTAAATAGATTCTGAAAAGTTATCAAAAATCTAAAATGCTTCTTTTAATTTATTGATTTCATTCATATAAATTGTTAAATTTCGCTGCACTATGAACTTTGTGCCAAAAAAATTCGTTGTTATCAATAATGTCAACTTATAAGATTGTCTACACTTTGGATTACATTAAGTTCCTTCTCAAATTACAATTTAATTGTATAATCAGGCAACTCTAACCAAGTGCAAACCCGTTATAGTAAAAAAAGTATACCGATTATACTCTGGTAGCTAAAGTATAATATATCGAAGTAAAACAGAGTAGGTACATACATGTTATCTTACAAACTAGGTCGTTATGTTAAGTGGAGTTGTGTTACAACTTGGGTAAGTTTCGCACAATCGTAGGTTCGAGTTAAATTATTAGAGATACAGGTGCGGTGGTTAGAAGTGTAGGCTCGTATAGAACATTACCTGGAAATAAAGAAAAATCAGTTATAACGATTGTACGCACAGATATAAACAGTAAACCATATGTTATAATAAATGATAGGTACTAGTAAATTACTGTTGGAGCATCACAATAATTCACTTTTGTACACCTGTTGTAGCATAAGATATTTTGAAATTGTAATAATAGTAAGTCCTAAATTGTAATAATAAGTCCGACGCGATGGTTTGATCAGATAAAAGTTGCCCTCAACACAAGTGTAGCAGATGCAGTTCACGTCGCTGGGAATCGGAGGATGTGGCGAACCATCGTAAAAGGAAAGATGATGACATGAACGGTCACGACCCCCAGCATTGTGGTGTCGACGCATAAAGAGAAAGAATAACAGGGCACTCACTGTTGGTGGTTGTTGGGCGGCATGAGCGAGACGAGCAGCGCGGGCGAGCCGGCGCGGCGCAGGAAGGGGTGCTGCAGCAGGCGCTGCGCGGAGTGGCGCTGCGCCGGGTCGCGCACCAGCGCGCACTCCACGAACGACACCAGGTCGGGCGGGCAGCGCGCCGCGCCGCGCGCACGCGGCGGCGGCATGTCGCGGATACGACGCATCGCCTGCAGTACGGGATATAGTGGTATAATCGGTTGTATAAGAAATGGCAGCCAAATCGTTCTATCCTTTTCAAACAATATGTCTCTTTTTACAACGTTCCAAACATATTTTAATACTATTGAAACTTGCGTCACGTCACTTTATCAATATGTTAACTACATACGCAAATTACACGTGAGTGAAACCCGTTTAGTTAACATATTATTGTTATACACATATACAACAATGATAATGTTTATGGGACGAGTTCATATCTATAGATATAGTTCACAGAGAACAGAGACATCAGTGAGAAGCAACAAAGTTCAGGTTACATCGTTCGTGGCTACTGGAAGGGCCTAAGCAGCCATCACAAAGCATTTGCCCAAGAGAACTTCTCTAACCAATGTATTATACGGGAGAGTCACAACCCCCTTATGAGGATATACGTCCCAAAAAAGGAAGTCGATGAAAAAGAAGTAGTTTGACAAGTAGGTACCCAAGTCTTGCTTTAAAGTAAGTTGGTAAGTTTTGGAGTTGGAATTGCGTTATGGCAGATTTTATGTTTCTTTGTTTAATTGTTGGTGTGTGTGACAGTTTAAAAAAAACTTTTTAATCTGTCTCAATAAATGTTTTTCTATTTGTACGTTACCTGCAGCGGCGGCTCGTTGAAGAAGGGCGGCTCCCCGTCCACCATCTCCACCAGCATGATGCCGAGCGACCACACGTCCACCTCGGGCCCGTACGGCAGCCGCGAGATCACCTCCGGGGACATCCAGTACGGCGTGCCCACCAGCGACTTGCGCTTCGGCAGCTCCTGGAATTACCAACATTATATTACTAATATTTTCATACCTATATTTACTAGCATCACTATCACTAGATCACTACATAATATAAAGCAAAAACGCTTCCCGTGTCTGAACCTCTAATCTTTAAAACTACACAACGGATTTTGACACAGTTTTTATTAATAGATATACTGATTCAAGTTGGAAGTTGGAAAGACTAGTTTATATGTATGTAACGCGTACGAAGCCGCGGGCAAAAACTAGTTATATGATAAAAGCTAGGTTGATTTCTTTATATGTTTATTTCCTTTTTCACGAAGCATCAGACCTCGCGGCCATTCCACGAAAGATTATTTTGTAATATTGATTGATTGATACTTTATTGGACACAAAAAATACACAAACAGAAAAGAAAATTAATTAAAACTAATGCCACAAATGGCGGCCTTATCGCTAAAAGCGATCTCTTCCATGCAACCGTAGGATGGAGAGGAAAATATATAAAAAACAGACTAGACGGGGTAATATTATGGTCCCGCAAGCGACGTTTCTACATGCTTATTTTTAAAGTGATAAAATCTTACACAATATACAACTCCATCAACATACTCGTAGAAATAACGAATATAGGTATGTACTTAATCGGTAAGAGACAATATAAATTGAATCAATTTTACTAACGTACCTGTGAAACTTGAGCACAGAAGCCGAAGTCAGACAACTTGACTCGTCCGTCCGCCGTCATCAGGATGGAGTCCGACTTGATGTCGCGGTGGATCACGCCCTGGCTGTGCAGGAACGCTAGCGCCTAGAAAAAAATATATTTAAAAATAATAGGTATACATTAGATTGATATAATATGTGTTTGTAACAGGAGAAACCACAGCGTGTTATAAAAGACACGTAAAATTCCTGACACACGCTGGTTTTAACTCAATTCGTAATGACTGCAAGAAAACAATGGTTGTGATAAGGCTTATTTGTTTTTTCACCTTTGGTTTCCAAATAAAAGTTATTTTTTACCTATTTATTTAAATAACATTAAAGTAAAAGTAAAACCGAAATGTTGCTAAACAGAATTAACTGGTAACTTCCGTAAAAAAGGAGACAGCAATGTATTAAAATCTGTCTTGAGTCGTATTCCTCATGACTGAGGGTTGTGACTCCCCCGCAGAATTAATTCGTTAGGGGAGATTTTTTTGGGCAGATACATCGTGGTGGGCGCCCAGGTCCTTCCACGGAATTAAAATCAAGGGAAACTAAATAAGCTACAGGAGAATCCATGATTGGTTAGCTTTAATCATCTTCCCCAGTGTCGATGGTTCTACGAAGGTTTCTTACACTTTCCAAAAGGGCGCCTTGTGCGTAACAGTTCTAATCAACAAACCGTTTACACTAATTAACCATGAACCTATTGGCAACAGTAGAACAAGAAGTGTACACTGAGTCAAGGTTGGTCGGCGGCAATTGCACCACGACGGAAATATACTTTCCCTAGACACTGCTCATGTCTGATAGATACTACATTAAAGATGGTATAAGAACTATAAGCAACAGTATTGAAATATACGAAAAAATAAGAATACCTATACTTAATAGAAATAATTCATTTCGGAATTACATTCATATAAAATTAAGGATTACAGAAATACAAGTTGCAAATGTTGCAATGCAAATAAGATGTTGTTATATTCTTTAAAAATTAAAGATCAATTTATTTAGAAGCAAATAAAATGAAACCCATTATAAACTGGAGTTACTTTCACGTAAAGTCTCTATTTCTAAAGTTTCGATCTCAATATCGATGTGACATAATATCCGTTACAACAATATCTTCAAATAGCACAAACTTACCTCAACAACTTAATAAGTTAGCACGATTATTGTAATAGATTTCGTATATTAAAATATTGTGACGTCAGAGGTGCGTAGCCACGTTCTTAAAAAAATTAACTGTCAGTGTCCCGCCTGGTCCCCGTGGTTCGGTACGTCAATGTCAATGTCAAGTGAATCACACGCGCGCCGCTTTTCGGCAAGATTCTCAACCTAACAAAGTCTACAGGTTTTCTCTCGTTTGTTTCGGAATATATATCAAGATTGACTGCATCTTTCGGACTTTTCATTGCTTGACAGCACCAACAACCCTTCATCGGCCTGCAGAGGCCCTACATAGTGTTACAATATCTATTATATGAAACGTGCAATTTATTTTGGAATCTACCGCAGGTAATCTGTATGAAAACACCATGAAAGACGCCATTGAGGTATGATGTTTGCTTTGAAAGCGAAGTGTTGAAAGAAAGTTGTCTAACTAGCGGCAAAGGAAATGAAATGGTCTTTCTTTGACGACTGTTGTATTTCACTACAGCAAGTTGCTTCTGAAAATACTAAGCACTAGATTTATATCAATGCTTGAGTGAAGATTTAGGCTATTCTGATGTAAAAAAGGTAGGCTCCTAGCTGTGTCACACGCGAAATTATACTATGTGAAATAAGGAATAACATTCCAGAAAGAAGTGACTCGTAAGATACATACACATACATAAGTCGTTCGGTGGTAAAGTTGCTGGTAAAATAACAAACTTGTAGGCACCTTCCTTTATGGAAGCATATCGGCGTCCACCACGAAGAGATATCCAAGAGAACTTCCCCAACGATTCTGTGGAGCAGTCAAGATCTCCAGTCACGAGAAATACGACTCAAAGAAGAGTCGACCACGATATTTAATAGATAGTAAATTAAATACACCTATGCGTACATACATTGCTTTCCGGAAAATCGTAAAAATTAAATTATGTAATGAAGAGTTACCTTCAGGCACTGCTTGCACACGGTGGCAATCTGCTCCGGGTCCATCCTGGCGCGGGTGACGATGTCAGTGAGCGCGCCGCCCGCCATGTACTCCATTACCACCCACAGCTCGTCGCCCACCAGGTAGGAGGCGTGCATCTCCACAATGTTCGGGTGCGGGTAGTCGCGCATTATAACCTGATGACCAAAAAAGTTGTTCAGTTTAGGCGAGTCAACAATTTAAAAAAAAATATTTACAGATGTGATAACTCTGCCAATCTATAGATTACCAAAAAAATACAAAGATAAATCGTCATCTCTCATTTAATATTCTAGAAGCAGTGGCAACACAAATTTATACACGTAGCAACCTGAAAAACTTAACCAGATTTTCACAGCGATTGGAAATTGGAAATTCAAATAGACCACAAAGCAACAAATCAATAACAACCCGACTATTATATAATTATGTTGATCCAGTAATGTCGTACATGTATAACATAACATAATGATGGTGATGCTTTTCAAGACAATTTCGGCTGAGGAGAACGTATTTTCTTTATATTTCTCTTTATTTTGAATGTTACTGATAACAGCTGATACATACATGGTGTGTATATATTGTACATACATGATAAATATTAATTACAACACATATAAAACAATATATGAACAAGCAAAAACTAATTATTTAGGTCCACTTATAATTAGGAAGTTGATTTAAACTCGTTGCGAAATACGTTGGTTGTCCAAACCGCAATTTATTGGCCAGAAACGGAAGTAGGTGTAGCTTTAAGTATACACGTCTAAAGTAATAATTTCCGTTACCGCTTGGTTCTAGCTAATGCATTTTATAATCGCTGAGAGCTGTATAAATAAAGACATATTTGGATGCATGGGATTTGATATAATATCTAGACCAGCAAATATGGAAAAATACTTAAAATTTACCATAAAAAATAAAAATATTATTTCTTTTATTTAAAAACAATCAGCATTTCCATATTCACTTTTTTCCAGCTCATCAAGAAATTCAACATTGAAATGCATAATACTTCAATTTCACACGCGAAAGTGGAATCTATGTGAGCACGCATAAATTGTGTAAATTACAACTGACCAATGAAAATGAAACTCTGGAAATAATATATGTAGTGTTTTTCCAGAGTTTAATTTACAATAGATTTCCGTAAAGTAATGCCTGATTCAGTATCTTAAGTAACCAACGAAACAACTCACCACTTCATTGAACAGCAGTTCTCGACGTTGCTGCTTCCTCAAGTTCATCATCTTGACGGCGACGCGGCGCCGCGTGGAGGTGTCGGTCGCCGCGCATACCACGCCCGTGCTCCCCTCGCCGATCTTGCTGAACCCGGTCAGGGTGGCGCGGGGGTCGCCCTCGCTCACTACCAGGCGGAGGGCTGAGCGGAACTGGGAAAATTATATATGGATTAGTTAAAGATAAAGATTCATTGATTTGCAAGATGTATGTAGTTGTGTGACATGATGGTAGGTGATATAAAATAAAATATTAGTATCATACATCTCAACCATTACTGGTGTGCAAATTAGATACCTAATATAAAAACTAAACTTTTTTCTTTTTTTTTTCAAACTTAAATGATTAGTTGTAAAAAGAAAATCTAAGAAATGTCAGTTAAATTCAAATTAGTTATATAATGATTATGGCTCTACACATAAAAATAAATATTAGTTGCAGTTTTGAAAGCTAAGAGTGGCTCTGATTACTATAACGAACTGCCAGAATCTTCAATTTAATATAATTTGACCAATGGGTACATTAGGATTTGCCATTCTTTGGTTACTCATACAAAAAGTAACCGCGACGATCGTAGTTAAATTTTTTGATCGCGAGCGAATACCTCTGCTAACTGAACTACGAGAGAAATACAAACAACCAAAACTAAAAGTAGTATCATTAGTAAGGTATATCGGATTTCCGCATGACCACTTCACTTTCTGGGAACGTAATTGCATTACCTAACAGTTATTGGCAGTACCATCCAAATAGCGATTATGAGCCGTAATTACCGTACAGGTGTTCAACCATTTCAACTTATGCAATCAAAAATTGAGCTGAACTTTGAAACTGGAAACTGTGTCGAAAATTGTTATTATTAAATTAGGACGCGCCTTGTTTACATGGAAGCTGTTAATTTACACCGTTAGTTGTAACTATATACGAGGAACACTTGATGGGCGCGTTATGAAATGCGATATGATAGGCATTGTGGCAGTGCTCTGCTAGTTAGGCTTGAAACTACTCCTAGTATAATAAGACTCTCAAAATGTGCGTATATATTCTGCGAGTTAAAACAGTAAAGATATGATTTTCTTTTTAATTTAGATCATCGTTTTGACCTTCATATATGTGACATCGTTAAAATTGATATCTAATTCGGCAGTATATAATTTGGCATAGAAGAGGTCTACAACTTTTTTTTCACAAATATAGACCAGACAACTGAATCAAACATTTAACTAGTTGTGTATAATAATACAAGTACCACCTCGAATTTTGATTATCTTAGTTTGTGCTAATAGACATCTGCAGGGCAATCGCGCTAATATAAGACAACATCGAACGTTAGTGGTCCAGTTATGGTTACGCTACGGTTACGCTTCAACTCTGTAACAACTTTGCTTAAATCGGTATCGCGCTAAGGTTCAAACTCCAGCCGCAGTTAAACCGAAGCATAAACACTCCCATGTCTCGACCGTTACTAGTGATGTAATCTTTTGTAGCAAACATGAAGCTATATCATGCAAATAGCAGGTTATTTTTAGTATTATCTGTGCAAAACAGACGAAAAGTATATCAATGTCAAAACTACGCCGGAAGTAAATAAACAAATATAACCTTTCTGAAGTTTGTTATAAAATACTCTCAAGTGTTTTAGTGACAAAACTGTTATGCAATTAAACCAAATGCGTTACAGCTGTGGCCCACATCACTTGAAATACTTACCACTTCAAATACCTTGAAATTTGAGTCTATTAAAGTGGTTTAATTTTGAATCAGTGGACTCGTTCATACGGTGCTCTGTGTTGGTCGGTTGTATTGTAGCTGACTTGCTCCAGATTTTATTGTGTATAGTGAAAAAGTTTAAGCGCTGATAATGAAAGAATATCGTACATACATAATCGTTTGTGGAAGGCCACGATAACCTCGCTCTAAAAGAATCAAGTCCAAGGAAACTCGAGCAGTCTCAGCTAGGTTGTGGCGATAGTTCACCGAAACTCATATCTGAAGGACCTGCGAGCACAGGAAAGAAATAAGCCAGGTATTTACAACTTCTAAGATGTGAAAAAATCTGAGTACTAACTCATAGTTTTATTTAAACTTTGGAATTCGAAAAATTTATTATCATATTTATTTCAGGTGTGGAATAACTTGGTAGTACAAAAATTTGTTGGAAGAAAGATTCAGATTATAACTGGCGGTGGAAGCAGTGGACTGGGTTGGCAAAATTAAAGACATGGACATTGGGCCCCCTACATAATGTGAGGCAAGATCATGTTGCTTGGAATGATATAGGTAAGTATCACAAGTTTATAAATATGTAAGATTAATATTTCCAAAGTATTGATGTATTAATATTTGTACGATATTTTATTTATAATGTTATAGATTAGTAATGTAATAGTAAATGTGGTAGGCGAACAGCAACATTGAGTATAACATTATGAAAAAGCTCATTCAGAAACAATGTAATTCAGCCTTTATCCAGCGTGGGGAAGAAACTGATTACAATTAGTGAAATGCATAACATTACATTAATGTACGGTCTGAAAGTAATGTATAAATGTCCTTTTATATCATACATTTCACTCGGATTACTGTCATATTTTTGGTGTACCTATTCAACATAATTAATACAAAATTTTAACTTATTATTTCAGTTTGATGCTCCCGCTCTATACTGATGTCCCTGAGCAACACAGCATCATCCCCACCACCAACCATCAGTTCACACTTAGAACTAGCACCGCCTGCATCCTCCATGCCATGCAGGTAGTGGCATCAGATGTGCGAGAGGAAGTCAGAGAACAAACCAAACTCACTATTCACCAAGTGTATGCATGTATTACATCCATGTGTACCCATCACAGGACCTGCATGAACACAATGTAAGATATGAACCTATTGTTAGTTAAGTTTTGCCTGTTTAATTTTGAAGTAAATCCTTCAAGTTGTTATAATCCTGTTGGCTGATGATATTATCAATATGCTGGATATATCACATAACATTGCAAATCCCAGCAAGCAAGCAATGGGAAGGTGAAACTAATTATCTTCCTATTCTTTTGCATTACCCAAGTCATTACAGAAACAAGCTGTCATACTTCCACAATGTTTGTCTGCTTACTACCAAAAGACTTCATTATGTGTTAACTTACCATGCATGGCCAATGAAATGATATTTACTTTTGTTTCAGTATTTCCAGACACCAACCCCACAAAATGGCGCCACCGTGAAGCAGGAATAATTAAATTAAAATATATTAACATTATTGTAAGCTTTTTGTTTTACTTACTAATGTTATTGCTATCTTTCTAGTAAACTATGTTTGTATTTCTAAGCTAACAATAATATGTTATCTACATGAATTCCACAAAGATATAAACTTGTTCTTTAATTCGTATGATGCTTGCTATCTTTGTAAAGTACATATTTATGTCAAAATTTGTTACAAATTCAATGATGTTTATGTATCTACAATCTATTTAAAATTTGATTGTATTTAGTTTTAATAAGACTTAAAGTTAAGTGTTAATTTTACTAAAATTGTGTAATGGGCTTATTGTATAGGAGGCAGCATCTACATTTATTTATAAAAAGGTCAATTAATAAAATTGTTTATAACTAATGATGAGACACTGTGTTATGGGTTTTTATTCACATATTGCATCAAGTTCCTATTCATACACTTACCTATATAAAGTTGGCAAACCTAATTGAGAGCCTATGTAAACTAAAAACTAGGTACCTAAGTAAGTACATATAAATAAAAATATATTTAAATATTTTTAATATTTAATTTATTGAATAAGATTACTTGTATGTTGCTTTAGTTTAGAGATATATCATCTTGTTGACAAGTCAAATAAATATTCCATCAAATAAGTAGGCTATGGTAAATGAAAGCTGTAATGACTGGCTCCGTGCGACTTCACCCCAGCTCCAGCTGGGTGAGGGTAGTGGCCGGCCCGGCTGCTCCCGCCCGGTGCCAGCCACGCCGCTGCTCCGGCGCCGCGCCTCCAGTGCGGTGTAAGGGAAGTGTTCTCTGTGAGCTACATACTCGTATGTCATGTATCATGCTATTCTTGCTGTAGCTTGAGGAGTGTAATGCAACTTTCTCTCTACTAAAATACAAATATAACAAGTAAATATGAGGTTATGAATACACAAGACATACAATCTTTTTCATTGCACACAACGCCTAGATATTACCTTGGTTTCAACATCCAAACCATCAGCTAGGTATTAGTTGGTAAGATTCCTTCGTCAGCCTATATCGATTGATAAAGCTTGCGTCGGTCATATCAAAAGCTCCAGACACTTGCACTTCTATTTTATTGTTTGCTTGGGCTCGTGCAACACATAATATAGGTAGGTAGGTATTCACTTCATGATATAGGTCCAATAAATCCACTTAAGCGTTTATATTTACGAGATTTTTCAGTAAAATTATTATAAGAATGACTAACGTTTCAGCAACGTTCCATTATCGATCCAAAAAAGTCGTGTTGTAGTAACTGAAGCAGACACGTTAGTTTGACAGCGTGAACGTTTCAGTTACGATCCATAAACGGTTGAACTTTGGTCCGAACTGTTAGCGCGATACGAAATTTGACTAACGTATCAGGTTCAGTTACGATCCAATTGCGCTTCGTTTGTGTTTTATTAGCGCGATTGCCCTGCTGGGGGCACGGCAGTGCCCCCGCCAAGTCGAGCGCGAAGCAAACACTGCCGTACCATCCTTTTCTCGAACCGTTTCGCCGCATTTTCAGCCCCCTATTTGAGAACCTCTGGATAGGATTAAAACGCTAAAATTTTCGTCATCTAGAAATTCGTAATAACACACTTGAAATCCAGAATTTCAAGTTGGTAGATCAATTAGTTCCGAAGTTATGCTAATGCAAAGTTTCGCATTTTCGACACTGACTCACTCACTCACTGATCATCAAAATAGAACTAATACTTCCCATAGACCTAGAGAGCTGAAATTTGGTACAGAGGTAGATTTTAGCGCCCACATAAAGGAAAAACTATCAAAACAAGATTTATGGAAGATCTGGACTACCTGGTGACCCTGATGAGAAAACGTAAGAGTACAGCCAAACTATTAGCGTTTTTACGAGAAATATGATAACGCAGTACATGCAACGTCAAAGTGAGCGGGATGCGAGGCCGAAGGCCGAGTATCCCAACACTTTGGCCATCAGACCTTAGAGTACCATAAGGGATCTCGAAAACTATAAGAGATAGCGGGTTGGTGCTTGAACTAAATATGATGAGAACTGGTGGTATGTATTGGATCTTACAAAATCATCATCATCCTCAGCCAACTTTCTACTGCATTCAATTTTCTATATATTAGTCCATGTCCTGTCAAAAAGGAGTGAAATCCCACCAAAAACATTCTGTAAAATAATTGCCAAGTCTCGATAGAGCTGCATGTTTATCTCTAAAAAGTAATGAAATCTCTAGAATTAGTTAAGCCAAGTCTAAGGTTCCTTACTGCGATTTATTTATTATTATAGTTCATTTTATGTGACTTGGCCGTTGACTTGTAAGTAGTAGATTATGATTAATTAAAGTTTAAGGGAAACAGAAACAATAAGCAGAGTTCTAACGAAAAAATAAGATAGATTAGAATCAGAAAAAATAGTTAAGTGGACTCTACATAATAGGCAAAAATTATAGAAGATTTTAATAAATCTGCAAATAAATTAGTTAATAAACTTGTATCCACTAAACGTGTAAAGAATGTTCAACGGCAAAGTCACGTAAAATTAACTATAATAATAAATAAATCGCAGTAAGGAACCTTAGACTTGGCTTAACTAATTCTAGAGATTTCATTACTTTTTAGAGATAAACAAGCAGCTCTATCGAGACTTGGCAATTTTTTTACAGAATGTTTTTGGTGGGATTACTCTTACATTCATTAATACACCTAATCTATGTATATTCAATTAAATAATTTAAAAAAATATATATCGTAAAATCTAGTCCATTCCGTCGCAAACAACTAGTTTTTTTTACAACTGCAAGGTGTATCACATTTCAAAGAAAGCAGCATAACCTGTCCCACATTCAAGCTCGTCAAATTGGGGACAACCTATGAGAGTCAACTAGGTACAGTGCAGTGGCCTGAATAGGTACTGAATATGCAGCCTGAGGCTAACCTGCCCGTGGAATAGGGACATGACTCATGAGAAACATACTTTCTGGAAAGCCGAGTTTTGGAGAAAAACTTGGCACGATTTTGGAAATAGGTTTGTAGATCATGTATGTAGAGATATGGATATAAGCTAAACTCATACTTACTCCTACCTGTGAAACTATTTTTAAATATACTTAGCAAGAAAATTATGTGATAAAAATATGACTAAATGTGTTTAGTTGTTGTGCAAGTGGGCTTTAGATATGTACTTTGATGACTTAATAAAAAAGATACAGAGCTACTGAAATAGCTGTAAATTCTTTTAATGACTTATTTGTTGTTTAGAAACTTGATTATAGCCTAAAGTTACAATCTTGTTTGGCAGAATCTATTTTCTTATGGTTAAGTATGTATGTATGTACATATATTTCTATAAAAAAATATTTAGTATAATGACAATTTATGTAATTTATAAGAAACATACAGAAGTAATAATCATACCTGTTCATGTGTAAGACGTAGTTCATGCTTAGAGGCGGCGAGGGGCAGGTGGGGCGGAGCGCCCGGCACCGGCGCGCCGTGCTGGTGCCGCGGGTAGGGCTCACCTGGACAGAATAAATTTCACTGACAACTTGCGGTATTGCATAGCTATTTGTAAGTTACATATATAATAATGTTATTTAAGCAGCGCTTTTTGGTGTTATGCACATTACCATGAACTATAATATATTCTTTAAATGCCATACTTTTTTCTGCATCAAGGAAGAATAGATAAACAATTATTTTACTAAAAATATCTAATAAGCCAATTGTCACATAACATAATACTTCTGTATTATGTGTTCAAAGTTAAGATAATAACAAGAAAATTGAGGTTACTGGTTTAATAGATCAGCTATATTTTTTGGGTCTGATAGCAGTGTGATTTGTTTATACTGCATAAACAAATCACATCTGAGATAAGTAGGTAAATATTGAGTAAAAATATAGTAGGTAAAGAATTTCCTGTAACAAAGGAAAAACTGTGAATACAAAATGAAAACTAGTCATTCTCATCTAATCTCATATCATGTGAGTCACAGTGAGTAATGATTGATTTAATTACTAAGTCAGATGAAACCTCACATTCAAGATGTAGCTTACCACAACAAACAGTATGGTAAGACATTAATCAATAAGTAACTATAACACTTACCCATATTAACATTATTCCCGTTGAGTCCGTGATGTGTCCCGTGAGGCATAGGTTGTGGTGGATGATTGTGTTGGTACGGCACATTAGCATTCTGTATATTCTGATATGTAAGTGTCCCTTGTTGATTGTCTGCTATTTCCATTGAAGGTCGGACAGGCTCGTGATTGTGTTGATGATTCCAATCCACTGGAGATTCAGGTATCGTCTTATTCAATCCGTAATTACTCTGATTACGTCGTAAGCTTGGGAATTGTTGTGGAGCTGGGGGTACAGGCGGTGATTCTTCAGGTACAGCTGGAGGTACTTTTGCTTGACTTCGGAGATCACCTCTTCTTATATTTGGTGGGCTGGTGCTCCGTAGTGAGTTTGATCTAGCCACATTTGATGTTTTAGGCAGAACAACACCATTTTGTACAGGCTGTGGTGTTGGCACGTGAGAAGGGAGTGGGCGAGGGACTAAAGAAGATACTGGCATCAACCTGTGCTCTCCACGAACTACTGTTTTCAAGTCAAGGATCTCGGTGGGAGTGATTTCTGAGGGATCTACCAGAGGAAGAGGTCTGTTTGTTGATTTCAATATCTGAAACAAGCCATAACATCACCTTCATGTGGACACAACACATTAATTGGAAGTTTCATGTGTATCTAGTATACCAGTTTTAGAGTATAACTAGTAGGTTAGAAAATTACGCCATAATTACCTGGTTATTGCCAACCAGAGAGGCCCATTGTGGAGGAAGACCGACAAACTTTCCCTCTCGTTTATCAAAGTCTGTGTGTAGCCTGTGTTGAAAGTTGATGGGGCCAGAAATCTCAGGCTTTTTCTTCTTCTTCGAAAACATCGTTATTCACTCGCTGAAACCGTAAATTACACGTAACACTACAATTAGGCACAATATAGAGTTGGTAAAAAAGTGGAGATACGAAAAACAAGTACTGGAAAAGAAAGCACATACCAACAAATTTCTATGATCGACAATATCAACATTGATAGTTTGTTACTTGATTTTAGCCGTTTTCTTGTCTAAGTAGAACAATAACATTGCACGTAGGTATATTTGAACACTGGTTTGTACAACTTGTAAGTATCAAAGTACCGTGTACTCGAACACAAACTGAATACTAAATCGTAAGCGACTCCGACATTCCTCAGCGATCATTCGCGCACTGTACTATCAACAAATTGAATTAACATAATGTTATTATACCACGCACTTTACTAGTATATATCATACGCATGAAGATAAGGCGATCGATATCACAAGAAAATAGTGTAGGAAAATGCGTTTTTTATTTATTTTTGAAGAAAATAACGAGGACAAACGTATAATTATACGTGCTTGCAATAACATACTACAGATACAGATAAAAAAAAATATTAACGAAAACTTGTCCTTTCTCCGAGACGAAAACAGTCTGAGTACTGAGTACACTCAAAAAATCGTATCGTTTAATATGAATAGCTTATTGTTTTCCGTCAAAAATAATGTTGAACATGCTGTCAATGTCAAATATGACGGATGGGATGGCGAAGCGTGCTTGTTTATTTATTCGATTTCCACTTAAAATTTCCCAGTTTGATTTGATGGCCTATCTTCCCACTTGACATTGGCAGAATTGCGAATGCGAAGACATATCTTCGCAAAAAGCCAAAAAAAAAACCTTTCGATTGCAAACATACTATTTTCATCTTAATTAACTTTATAGTTTTAGTTTGATAACATGGAAGAAAAACGCCATAAAGAAAAGCAACGCAAGTCTCATAAAAAAGACAAAAAACATGAGAAGAAAAAAAGAGCCGTAAGTATAATTTCTTGGGATAATGTTTACAGTTTACTCATGTCCTGAAACTCTATTGACTATGTTTTACAAAATGCTTTTTTTTATGATTTCAGTCACCGAGCTCTAGCAGCAGCGAGTCGGATGAATGGGTGGAGAAGGAAAGTTCAACTGTTAAACAAACAGATCGAGAAGATTGGATGGCTATGACTGGCTTGATGAAAACATACACCAAGGAAGATATCCGGCCTAAGAGAGAAGAAAAGGATAAAAAACATATAGACTCGTATAATCCCTCTACTAGCAGCAGAGAGCTCAACCCTTACTGGAAAGATGGAGGTGCAGGACTGCCCCAAACTGCTGAAAGTTTCCGGCAATCAGCTAAATTTCTGAAACCCAATGATGATGAAGATTATTACACAAAATCAAGTGATAGAAAACGAAAAGAAGAAAGATCAAGGCATTTTCTTAAACCTGGTGATGATGATGATGATGATGATGATTATACAAAATCAAGTGATAAAAAAGGGCAAGAGGACAGCTCTAAGCAGTATCTAAAATCAAAAGAAGATGATGATGACTATTATAGTAAATCAAGAAGAGATAAAAACAGTCATAGTGATGAAAAACAGAAATATAAAAAACCTGCAGATGATGATGATTATTATTATAGAACATCCAGCAGCTCAGACAGAAGTAGAAAACATGACAGAGATGATTATAGAAGATACAGTGATGGCAGGTCCAATTGGAGAAAAAGTGAAAAGAAATCAGAACCACCTCCAGTGGAAAGCTATAGTAAACAGAAACAAGAAATGGAAGTAGACAAAGAAATTATAGAAGACCCAGCACCGAAGAAACCAGAACAAAGCAGTAAATATTTGAGTGACGAAAAAATGAACAAACTAGCTGCAAAGATTGTTAAAGCAGAAATAATGGGAGATACTAAACTTGTCAATGAACTAAAAGAGAAATTAGAAGCAGCTAGAGAATATAGGAAGCAAAATCCTGATGCTAAACCAGATAAACATGATGAAGATGAGGGCATAATGTTGATAACTACTAGCAGTTCTGGTAACAGTAGACCTCTGACCAGTTCTAAAGGTGATGCAAGAAGCAAAGGAGGGAAGAGGAAGGCTGACACTCACATGTCAGGAGAGAGAGCTAAATACTTTGGTAATGATGACAGATATAACTTGGCTGAAATGGTAAGCAATAATGGCTATCTATCTATCTATCTCATTTAAAATTGTAATCATGTTTTGTGATCTGTTTGTTCGGATTTCTGATTATTGATATGTTTGGTTTGCAAGTAGTAGTAGTAACATTTTGAAAAGGCCAGCTTTGACTGATACACAATTAAACAGAAAAAAAAATAAGTTGGACACATGTTTTTTTTTACTCTCAATAACAAAGATAGTCAGTCATAAACAAGGTTTGGAAAAAGTATACAGTACAGTCATAATTAATTTTGTTTCATTTTAAATTTGTTTTGTTCCATTCCAGTTCCAAAATGAGAAATATGGCAATAACTACAATGATGAAGCAGAATTGGCAAGGATTGCAAGCAAGAGCAAAAGTCCAAATGATGATCTTGAAGACATTTTCTTGGATGAGATTTCCAAGAACCTAAGTGATGCTAAAGATGCTGAATCAGAGAGAAGTAGAGCTATTCAACAGCATGAAAGGATTGAGAAGTCATTAGAAGGCTGTGAATATTGTGTGGAGTCTAAGGAAATGCTGAAACACCTTATAGTCAGCTGTGGCACTAAGGTGTATGTAGCTGTTCCCTCTAGGAAGTCATTGGTCCAAGACCACTGTATAATTTCAACAATTCAACACTCAACTTGTGTCACAGCTCTTGATGAAGATGTTTGGGAAGAAATTATGGTAAGATTATGAAAAATATTCTGTGTCTAATGTTTTCCTGGTAGTACCTAGATACAAAGCTTTAAAAGATAAGTAGAGTTAAAGAATAACTTACTAAGCATATTATTTAAGCACTCTAATGTTATTTAATACTGGCCTCAAAACTGTGGGTCTACATGTATGTAAATCATAATTCCTTTTTGTGTGAAAAAATAAGTAGTGTCTACTTTACACAAGCTCTTTTAGCACTGAACCCTAAAATTGTGTTTAAAAATATCATTACATTTTGTTTCTCCTTGTTTCAGAACTACAGAAAAGCTCTCACCCAGTTCTTCAACTCACAAGACCAAGATGTGGTGTTCTTTGAAACAGCAACCAGACTCCACAGGTTCCCACATTTGGTCATAAACTGTGTCCCATTACCTCGAGATGTGGGAGACATGGCTGCCATTTATTTCAAGAAAGCCTTGCTTGAATGTGAATCAGAATGGTCCATGAACAAAAAAGTAGTGGACCTAAAAGGAAAGAATATAAGAAAGGGTATACCTAAAGGACTACCATACTTTTGGATTGATTTTGCCATGGACCCAGGCTTTGCCCATGTTATTGAAGATCAGCAGCTTTTCCCGAAGACTTTTGCAGAGGTAAATTAATTGTTACCTATTTCCTAAACAAGTAACTATTACACACAGCTATTATAAGGATGTGTGCATTCTAATATGTGATGTGTCCATGTAGCTCAGCTATTGTAGACAATTGCATGTGATTATTTTATGTTGAGCAAAGGTAGGCTAGGTCAGCCCTTAGATGGGTGACCCAGGCAATCCATTTTGGTCGCAGCCGAGGGTTGGATGACATTATGTATGTCAGTTGTTTAGCCATGTCCGAGGCCTTTAAGGTGGTTTGAAAACTCTGGCACCAGAGTGAATGAACTTACTTATTCTTATATTTCCGATTTATTATCTAACCATTTACCCATATTTATAATGATGTAGATGTATACTAAGCCATTGTAAATTGCACAGTAAAGAAATTCTTTTATTTTGCAGGAAGTCATAGCTGGTATTTTGGATCTTGATCACAGTCATTGGAAGAATCCAAGAAAAGAATATGGTGAGTTGCAAAGAAAGAAAGTTCTAGATTTTGTCAATAAATGGAAACCTTTTGACCCTGTGAAAAAAACTCTTTGAAAACCAATTTTAATTTTATACTGCTGAACTATTTAAAAGAACAAATCTGTACAAAATTAATTATAAGTAATAAATTATTTTTAAGCATTATTTTCTTTAATTTTTACATGCTCCTAAATTCTTTTGATACATTAATAATTACCTATGGGAACTAGTATCTACAGTAGCTACCTATAACTACACAATTTTTATGTAGGTACCTAAAAGTCATAGTAGGATAATTTTTTACTATAGGTAAGAATAACTAAATGAAGATAGTTTCATACCTTTTGCGGTGACCTGAACAGGCCACATGTTTAAACATATTTGGTCCCTAAATAAAGATCTTATTATGTAAATTAGTTTTTAAGTTTCTTTAAGGGCCGATTTTTCAATCGTCTAATAAACAGTCTAATAGTGTTTATTCGACTGATAGCAAATAATTCGGTTTTTCAATAGTCAGATAAGTATCCTATTAATCGACCAATAACTCACTATCGGAGCAATAACATTATTCGTCGTTGAAACGGCCAGATAGCAGTCTATTTGTAGAATATCCTAACATTTTGACAATGTCTGTGCCAGGGGGTATCGTTTTTAATTAAGTGTGATAGGATTTGCATAAAATGTGACCTCTACCGTTTGGATTTAACAATTTTTATTGTTTAAGGCTAAACGCAGGCTTCAGCTAAGCACCGCGAGCCGAGAGATGGTGCTATTTTTCTGAGATCGGCGTATTTATTTAATTTAAAGAAACTGGAGCCAAAAAGACTGGTTTAAGTTAAACCGCGAGTTTGACCCCTTGTTTTTTACATGTGACAAATATCATTTAAACCATATATTACTAAAACTTAGAGAAATCGACTTTTTTCATAAAATTTTTGCTGCGCCACAGAATACACAATAGTAGACAAATTTCTGACACGTACATGCAAACATAGAGAATTTGAAGTAACTGTATATCAATTTCGACCATATTACATTATTATGTTTAAATAGCGTCGCTCTGCAGAAGCTTGGGTAAAGAATCGGGAGGTCGTTGGTTCAAATCTCGTACTAAACAGTATTTTTGCTATTTTATTTCCTTTATTCTTCTCCAATAATCCGTTGTACCTGTGCTACCATTATTTATTTTAATGTTACCGGCGTGGCACAGTTTTCTTTTTTGTTATTTTAACTGTGACTGGGACTAAAGTAATCTTAGTCTAATCCAGGGTCTAATCTATCTCCAAATCAAATACATATCTATTATCTATACGGGATGTTTGAGATTTTATTTTTCTCAGTTATCCCTGCGATCACAGATCCATATATCTTGACAATTCACAACATACAAAGAAGGGGAGCCCAAGATGGGATTTTGGGATTCATTACATTATTCGGAAAAGGATTACAAAAAATATATAATCGGACGATTTCCACAAGCTGAAGTATCAAACTTTCGACGATTTAGATTAAGGGAAGGAAAAATAATAATATAGGTAGTAAGTTTATCTATTTTGAAGAAGTGTATTATGATTCCGAAGGTAAGAACGATGCTTTGGAAAAGGATAATTTAAAAATATTTTCCCATAAATACATGTATGAGTATGTAGGTATACAACGATATGCGGTTTTCTATGCTTTCTCTGCAATTAAATTTACAATGGCTTATTCTATTTTTTGACATCACGTCAAGGATGTAAAGGTATAAGTACTACATATGTATTGAGTATTTCAAAATAACGATTTATGGTTTTATTTAATATAGATCACTTGGCATAAGAAGAACCACATGTTTCAAAAATATGAAGACGTGGTTCAAGCTGAGCACGATAGGTATATGGAAGCTAATAAATCACACAGTTGATCCAAAATATAAATGATAATTAATTATGGATCTTTTATGATAGCAGGCAAGAAGGCAAGTGCTGTCTAGACGTAGATCCCTATTCATACAACGCAGCTGTGTCAAGAGTAAAATTTGTTTCAATGATGTCTGACCTCCGGTAGGAGATGGCAAAATGGAGAATAGCTGCGAGTTTACGTCATATCCAAACCGTCCGATTGTTGAATAAGAGGTTTCTTTTAATTTTATTTATTTATTTATTTTAAATTCAGTTACATACCATGCTAACAGCTTTTACCAAAACGCACAGTATGTTATAACTTATATAGGTACTTATAATTTACAATACCGAGCTTTATAGAAGCTTGGATCACTAATAAATTTTATACAAAAATGTAACATAGAATTAAATCTAGTATTGAATAAATCAATCTCAGGTATTTGAGCAATCATATCGTTGAGTAGATCTATGGCGTGTACCGTGGATGAATACCTGGCAGTGTCGGTGCGCACGCGCGCCGGCCCCGCGAGCAGGCGGCGCGCGCAGCACGCGCGGGGCTCGCGCGCCCGCGCAGCCACGCTTTAAAGTTATTACCTAACAGTAATTTTAAAAATTTGATGCACACAATAATAGTTGGCTTTCCTCTTTTCCAACCCTTACGTACAGCCTTTCCCACTACGCTTACAATCAGATTAACATAAATATGTAGGTATTTTAAGAATACGGGGTACCTACATGGATGATATGTGTTGCGTTCGAGTATCTCCACGCAACAGTTTTTTCCTCTTTTGAACCTATAGAGGACTCCTCCACCTATAAAAAGGTTTATAGTATGTATATTATTAAACAAAACGTTATTTTGGCTTGTTATTTTAGCTTGTTTTTACCTATTAAGCTTCGCAACAAGGAAAAAAAACCTAAACTAGAGAGGAAATGGCAAGTGGGCATGAACGTAATGTCATTAAGTAACTAACCATATAAATAATTATTACAATCACTATCAGATTCTGAAATATATATATATTATACAGTGAATAAGGTAGATAACCTAAAATCATTTTGTGTCTAAGCTTTGGACTTCAAGACTATACCAGTCGCAATACTGCAAGTTCCAGTTCTACTTTCTTTATTCGCGAATGTTTCCAACCAAACGGGTCTTTAGGACGCTCGAGTAAATCCCTATTTAAAATCGTAGGCTCCGCTACTATACAACGATATAGAACGTCAGATGTAAAAAATCAATAAATTTCCAGAGTTGCCGTATCTCAATTCAAATTGGGTATACTACCGTATCTAAAATTATTCACTTGAACAGATAAACTGACATTAGTAAAGTGACACATTTTGTAAGAGTACATGTTAGATGCTACTATAAAAATCGGACTCTTATGGGGAGATTTTACTTTTAATCTTCTTGTTTTACATAATTCAGTACCTACACACGAAATGCTTTGAAAAAAATCATTCGTAAGTAACAGTAACAACTCATTAGTCACTGTTTCCTGAACATACGTTTGCCTCATATTATAATATAATAATTTTTCTCAATACATAGTTTATATATGTAGATAAAAACGTACTAGTACATAAAATATGTACACGGTTTCATCCTGGCAACACAAAGCCAAAATGTATGATATTACTAGTGGACGCCCGCGGCTTCGCTCGCATTATTTTGAGATAAAAAGTAAATACAGCGCCATCCAGTTGATATCCAGCGGATATCGATGACCACTTGGTTTAAAATGAACATATTTTTTTTATTTACGAACCGATTGAAATGAAATATATATATGAATACATTTAATATGATATATAGGTACAGTTTAAAATGCACCAGCATGTTAGAAAAAACTGTTCACAAATCGATTCAGCCGCTTTAGATTCTATAACGAACAAACATACCGACAAACAAACAGTAAATCAGTTTTTTTAAAACATGATTTTTGTGTTCTATAGCATCAATGAAAACCCCTCAACTATTTATTTTTTCAATTATCTTCAATGTACAGACACCGACCGGTTACAGCTTTATTATATTATGTTTAGATACCTAATATCTGTTGAAAATTCTGTAAATTCAAATAAAGTCGCACGAAGTGGCAACGTCACGCGTCTTGATATAGTGCTGTCCCGTTTTGGCATGTACCTATGTACTGTTCTTGCACGCACGGTTTGGCAACGTAGCTGGAAACCTAATCAAAAGTGACGTATTTGTATAAAATTGCACCACTACTAACGTAAAAAAGACGATATTTTTCTGCTTATTTCGTTTATTTACAGGCTACTTTATTACTATTTTTTTGAAAAAGCTAAAATACTATCAAAATTTAGGACTATGTTCAGTCACAAGTAGTTTGAAATTCAATGCACGTAGTAGGTAATCAAGTCCTGTGGTAAGGTCTCATCATAACTAACAAAACGAGCCCAAACTCGGTACACTTAGCTCTATTCGTCCCGGAGTTCCAGTAGCAGACGCCGAGGGTATATCTTCAGGTCACTCCATCAAGTCCAGTTGTAAGGTCTCATCATGACTAACAAAACGAGCCCAAACTCAGTACACTTAGCTCTATCCGTCCCGGAGTTCCAGTAGCAGACACCGAGGGTATAGGTACCTTCATCAGGTCACTCTGTCAAAATCAGAGGTAAAGTCTCCTATAAAGATTTCATATTGTATTTTATTAAAAATGCTCGAAAAATAAGTTGATCATGTTTTATTTTTTGTTTTACTGTACATCGGAGTCAGTAGTTCTATTTGGAATAAAATCCATGATTCCAAATAGTTCGATCCGTCAGTATAACAAATTGGAATAAAAAAATCCAACTAGTTCGACCATCGAACTACTTGGAATAAAAATTTCCAACTAGTTCGACCATCGAACTACTTGGAATAAAAATTTCCTACTAGTTCGACTGTCGAACTACTTGGAATAAAACTTTCCAACTAGTTCGACAGTCGAACTACTTGGAACAAAACCTTCCAAACAGTTCGACTATCGAACTACTGGTAGGACTAGTTGGAATAAACCCATCATATTAAAAAGAAACTTAATTTTGTATTATTATTTACATACTTGTAATTACTAAGTTTATGTAAATGATGTACCTAGTAGTAATACTTAGAAAACCTAAAAAACATGTTTCTCTTTCTCTGTATCTGAATTAAAAACGATTTGTTTAATTCTTATGTAAGTTGTAGTTATACGAAAAATACTTTTCATTCTATCATATTTGATTAACATTTTTTCCGTTCTCTATCTAGACTATTCTATGGTCAAATGTAATATTTGCATATTTTGAATTTAGAACGCCTATATAGACACGGTAATATAATATAGATGCGTTTCGCATGAAGCTATTATCGATTAGTAGCGAGCTGGCAACGTTGCATTTGTTTATTACAGGAAGATAAGTATTGAGACTACTGAAGAGAAAATGGGGCGTTGCCAGCTCGTGTCAGGTAGTGTGAGAGAGAGACATACTTCCATCTCGTATTGTTGCATGGTGGCGAATTGAAGTTTGTATTTGGATTTGTGGTTCGGTATATCAGAATAATTTCCAGGCAACGATATTATGAGGTACATATATATATGAGGACGTTTATTATGAAATTTAGTAGGTACCTAGGTACTGAGAGTTTTGCGTAAAATTATGTATATGGTTGCGGAAATGAAATTAAACGAGATGATATGAAATTAAATGAAGTAAATTATAAATAAGTAAATACATTTATTTGAATTGATTTTTTAAAATCATTACTTATGGGCAAGTAATATTTTTTTAAAAAATACCGTCCACGATGCAAAAAATACATAAATGATATTTCATCATCATCATTATCATCACACATCTAAGGGAGAGGGCCCTGGTCTGTGCAACATGCGCTATTTTCCCCGATCTTCTGCCAATTCCTTGATCTCCTTGTACGATATAACGCCCGCATTCTCCTTTACTTGGTCCATAGATGACCTCCTCGGCCTTCCTCTTTCTCTTCATGCTTCCAGTTTCCCTTCAATGATGTTTTCAGAAAGTCGTCATGTCGTATAAGGTGGCCAAGCATCTTTCCTCTTCCGTTTTTAATTGTGGCTGCCAGCTCAGCCCCGGAGTAGTGATAGATATTGACGTAAAGTATTTACTATTTCTAAGTTATGAAGTACTTATCCTTAGAAAAGCCTAGAAAACAAATAATCTCTCTTTCTCTGTATCTGTATACATTTACATTTTTTTTTCATGCGCATAGTATTACGCGAGCTGTAAATTCTTTTTTTCTTAAGACACCATTTTTTTTATAAAATTATGTGATTCGCTGACTACTCACTTTAGGACGTAGTATTAATTCTTAAAATATAAAAAGTCATAAACACTTTCGCATTGCAGGCATATACTTATTACTCTATGATTGCAGGCTTCAAATTGCAAAAAGCGAATTCAAACGCGAGCAACGCTACGGGTACAGCTAGCTTGCAATAATTTTGTTTCCATTTTCTATCTAGAGAATTCTATGTTCATTAAGTATAATTTAAATTTCGAATTTAGAATGCTTCGAACGCACGAGCTGACAACGTTGCATTCGAATGTAAAACTAAGATTAGGGATGACCGAAATGCAATAAACTAACGATAAAATATTATCGTTTCGATGTTTATTGAAAATTTTGATATTGATATTTTATTCAAATAGGTATATAGATTTATCGGATTCATGTGCTAAGCTGTAAGCTGACTTCTGGTTGTTCGGTATGTAGGCACATAATTTATAATACATGTTAAACATATAATTGGTTTGAAAATGTCGGTATAAAAAATATTCCGTTTTAGTATTTTATTTTTCTTTAAAGTTATAATAATTGTTTATTGGTCTGAAAAAAATATCGAGTTTTATCCCGTTTTAATATATTAAATATAGTGTATTTAAAATATTATTTAAAACGGTATACGGTATAATATAGTATATCGAAGTACTCCATATCTTTAAAAATATCGAGAAATCGTTTTTTTCTACAAACCTAAAATCAGATTAATTGTCGAAGCCTAAAAAAGATGTAAAAGAATAATGCGACGTTGCCAGATTTCACATTTCGAATTTGTTTCGAATAAAAATAATAATGTGACGTAGAACCTCTTTGCATGTAGGTGTGCGAACTCTTTTGTTTTATGTTTTTGTATGGTTAGTTAGTTTTATGACATGTTATTTTGGCGGGAATGAGCAGCGGTGAAAAATAAAAATTTGAGCGACGTTGTTGTGCAAATCTTTCCTATCCGCGGGTTCAGCCGCTTCCATGACAATAAAATATATAAAAGTTCAATGTTTAGAGGTAGAATAAACATAAAATAGTTGTCATCATTTATTTTGTAAAAAAATTACTTATTTTGTGCGTTTCCCTTAGTTTTTTTTCTATGCACTGATATAAATAAGTTAATTACTCAATGTAAAATAATGCCTCCGAAACGAGAATACAAGAAAAAAACTTTATAGTGGAACAGTGAATCATCAACGTTCAGTAGCTGGACTACGCAGATGTTATACGGACCGGAGTGCACGAGGTAATCTAAACTTTGAATAAGTACTTATATTTTTAATAGAACGCTGTTATTCAACATTGAAAAAGCCCGTCACACATGCAGCTCTAATATATATTAATATAAATTATATATATAATATATTTTCTATACAAATATTTAGGCGAACACACACACAGCTATAATATATATTTCTATGACGTCACCAACGAATATATTATCGCATATAAATACATATTAGTGACGGCTGGTCATTTCGGCAAGGTAGGATATTATATACCTAAACATCAATTTAATTATACATAGGTAAAATTAATATATTAAACAAAGATGTGAAGCTATACTGTTATATGGCATTGATTTGCTATTGTATAATTATGTTTTTATATGTATTGTCTATTTCATTTTTTCGTAAGTTCCATTTTACCCAATTGAAAACAAAGGAACTAATATCTTTTTAATGACCTTTGAAACTGTCATACACCACGTAATTTTTATATCATAGAGTTTGTACTCGTGTTTGATTTATTGGAATTGATGCTAATGTTGCTTTTATTCAGATATGCAAACGAAGACCTACTAGGGTAAGGTGGGGAAATGGCGGTCACTTAAATGAAAAACGACATAATTATTTAATTAATGAGCTTTGCGCAAAAGTAATTAAACTGTCATATAGCTAATTTAGTACACTTTATGATTACTATGTTATAAATAACCCAGCTATAAGTAGTTTAATTATTTTTATACATTTTTAAATCCTTACATTGACTGGTATTACCCGCACTTTGCGGGCAATGGCAATCACCATGCGGGGTAATAACAGTCGCTCAAAATCAGTAGAGCTTTGCATTTTTTTTAAATGATAATGACTTTAAATCAGTAAAACAATATTTTAAATGTACCTAACAATGTTTTTATTACAAAAATGAACCAAAGATTATCCAAATAAAAAAATTGACAAATAAAAAATCTTATTTAAAAAGCTACAAATCAAGGCGTTTTGTAACTTTATTCATACGCACACAAGAATCGCATTCGTATTTCTCAGGAGAATCAGCTCCGGAGCATTCTTTGTGTGCCCACTTTCCACAACCTCGACATCTGAACCAAATTTCATTTTTCCCAAATTCATTACAAATGCAACATATTTCTTGATCACTGTCATCTATACTTTCAAGGTTTTCTTCATCTGACGAGTCTGGGATTGACCTGATAGATTTCAGATTTTTCTTTTTCTTCTTAAAAGCCAGAACTTCTTCATCCGAAGAACAATATTCTGAATCGATCCTTGATTTCTTACTGGTCTTAAGTTGTCTTCGTTTGGTGGTGGTGTTCGTCTTTTTCTTGTCAGTTTTCTTGTTAATTTTCTTTTCAGTTGTCTTGTCAATCTTCTTGCTGTCTTTTGAAAACTTCTCTTGTCTTTTTCTTTCCTTGTTTTCTAATTCTGCTTTCAGGGGTGTTGCTGTTAGGATAGCTGAGTGTTGTTTGGTATTTGCACGTTTTCTAGCTTGAGTTGTCAAAAGTGGCAACGGAGACAATACGGTCTGTATTTGGGCGCTCGTTTCTGGCAAATTATTGACCTCATGAGTATCCAGTAATTGGTCGCTTGTTTCTGGCAAGTTATTTGCCTCAGGAGCAATCGCTACTAGTGCGCTGGGTCCTGGCAAATTATTGGCCTCAAGTGGAAAGGTAGATGTTGCTTGATCATGGTCCATAGGGTTAGCTGTGGAATCATTCATCACAGTAACAGTGTCGTTTCGGTGCATGTCTTCCTAGAGAAGGTGCAGTAATAGGAAGATTCTTCTTGATTCTTTCTTGTAAAGTAGGTACTGAAGGGTATCATGAATATCTTGGAAGCTTTCCGTACCTATAGGAACTCCATCACGCACAGCTCGTACAGCTTTTTCCAAGTCCTCTTTATTCCATTTTGCTTTAGTTGTTGTTCTAGGTCTGTTCCGCGGCATCTACGTAACAAAAATAACCAATCATTAGCCACTATTTTCAAATAAATGGTTAATAAAATCGTTCTAAACTTGTGGTAAATTAGCCTTATATTTTCATATGAGGTAATGCCGGTCGGTGACTGCCATTACCCACTTCGAGTAACTGGCATACCTAACCCCAAAACAAAAGAAATGTTTTCTTTGACATTCACAAAAAATCTAAATAAGCTATCAAAAATCAAACCGGCCCATCAAAAGTGATAACAAATTTGTTGTAATTGGTGATAAAAGCTAATCAAGCTGTAAATAATATACTTAAGCTTACCTTTGATTGAAAATTCCAATTTTTATCAACAAAACACTCCGAAACCTTCCTCCGAGCTCCGAAACATGAACGACGCACTGCCATACTGACGTGCAATGCAAGATGGCTGCGGCCATGTAAATTAGTTGTCCTCAGTGAAGACTAGATGGCAGCATAAGTATCATTTTTTAAATAATTCAGGAACTTAGTATTCCACAGTGACCGGCATTTCCCGCTGACCGGCATTCCCCCACCTAACCCTACTCCAGGGCACAATCAAGTAAAGCAAATATTATATCCGAAAAAGTTTTCTACAGCAGACACAGAATTCGGTACACGTAACGAGTCTGTCGCTATACCCATTTTTCAAAACGTATATAACAAAAATGTTCGTCCAGCCGGCTTACACATCGATCGAGAATTCGGATTTTTAGGAGCAAGTCCAGATGGTTAGTATAGGTATAATTCATTTATGTATATGGAAGTTTTAAGTCTTTTCTCTGCAATATTAGATACCTACAGTAATGGTAAATAATATATATTTGTTGACGATCTCTTAAAGAAATACAACTTTGTTAGATAGTAAAGCCATACAATATCATTTCAGGGGTCATTCAGATGAAAACGCAATCATTGAAATAAAATGCTTTCCATCATTACTGCGAACTGAAACTGACATAGAAAGCGCTGCAAGAAGTAAAATAGGTTTTCCTCTAAAATATGCTGATAAAAACTTGGAAATGAATAAGAAACACGATTATTGCTTCCAGGTACTATAATCATATTTATTAACTGACTATTTTTCAGTTACTTGATTACAAAATATGTAGATATGAGTTTAAAATAAATAAAATATTATGTGCAGATTTGTGATGTCCGATGTTACCTGTGATCGTATGTCTCGCTTGTACCACATACATACGTCCAATTCTCTCATGAGGCATTGTTTGCAGGTTCAGCTGAGAGTGACGGGAAAACAGAAATGTTATTTCATCTGCTTTCTCTCCATTACTCACCCGCTTACAGTTGTTGAAGTCCAGAGAGACGAGGATTTTATCGAATCAATGACCCAAAAATTGGTTTGTTTCTTCCGAAAATATGTAGGTATTGCCTGAAATCATTCTTCGAAGAATCCCAAATGGCTTAAAATCAATAGATCCAGTACCTACCCGAATCTAAACGTATACTAAATTTAATAGTTAGGATAAGATAACTGTCAACACCCTCGTGAGCTCCTAATTTCTATACCCAGAAGTGAGATTGGGAAGACTAATGATGATGAGCTAATTAGAATGCTTTTAGTATTTTGTTTATTGTATCTACTATTTATCGTGTTATCTGATCCACGAAAGACTCATATTCTCGGTAAGTGTGGTCCTCAAACATGTAAGTTTCCTCACGGTCTTTTACTTCACCGTAAAGTGAGTGCAAATCCACACAAAACTTGAAAAAACAAGCATTGGTGTAGGACCGGATTCGAACCAGGGTGCGTCAGGGCGAAAACCAGACGTTTTACCAAAATTTAAGATTTTATTGAATTTTTGATGAACTGTTGAGTAAGATGACTAATATACCTATGTATAGTTCGACGCAGTCTGTTGCTGGCCGAGAGACTCAATGCGGGTGTCATTATCATCCAACCTATGTACGAGTATGTATATATTTTCGCACCCAGCCAAGCTGTAAATATACCATCGCTTACCAAAGTCGGTGTACTAGATATAACTGTAAACGTTATATCTGTCTGCTATAACTGAAGCTTTTATTTAACATAATTAAAAATAAATATTATTTTATACACATAAATTGTTTTAATTCTGCCTAAAAATGAAAATTTCACTGGACGTGTAAAATACAATTCAATTAATAAATATTTTTTTTTCTAGTCTCAGATGCTGTTCTTTCATTCTCCATTATAATACCAAATCTGAACTTACGTTCAGCGTTCAACAACAGTTTGGTATAAAAAAATTAAGCAACGGTTGATCCAGACAGTATTTAGATGGGTGACCGAATTTTAAATTCATACATCGGACGCCAAACAGTTGTTTTTGCATTTGATATCGCAATTACCATGGTAACAATTTTGAACCATACGAAAGTACGAAATACACACACTAAAATTAGCCAATTTTTTTTAACATGAAATAGGCTTACGCTTGACTACAACTTGCCTGATGTTAAGTAACGTTATAGTCTACGATGTAGCGCGCTTGCCTAGAAGAAACCGGTTTACTCTCGACTTGAAGACCGACAAATTATAGTTCAAGGGGAATAGAGATTCGGGCAAGGAGTTCAACAGTTTGGCTGTTCGCACGATGAAAGTCGAAGCAAAACGCTTGGTGCGAGTCTTTGGAACCTCAACTGTATATCGGTGCCTCCTTGCCGTGCCTCTACTCGTGCGATGGTGAAATGGGGCTGCAGAAATTAAATTATGCAATTCCTCCGCACACTCTCCGAAATGCAACCTGTAAAAAACCGAAAGACTGGCCACCTAACGGCGGCCAAATACAAAAAACAAATACAAACTTACAATACGCTTTACAAATATTTGAAATTTTAAAGCAAATATTACATTCATAATCCACGGAAATCATATTTGGAAGAATTCAAAGAGGTTAGATATATGTAGGTATAATGTATTTTATTAATTCCAGTTGTCAACCCAAGGAAGTCTTGTTACTCAGATTCATAATGTACTAGCAAAAATCCAAAGAGGTTAGGTGATACATATTAAATATATTTCAGATTACAACCCAAGGAGGTTTTGTTTCTCATTTTCCAAATTGCACCCTATGTAGCTGGAAGGCTTCTTTGTACATAATGTATTGTATTTTGAGCCAACGACATTAATAATTACCATGGAAGTAATATATAGGGAAATATTACTGCTGATCCAATATGAGCAGAGCGAGGCGAAGTATGAAAGGCAGTTGTCTTTTTCTAACTAGGGCGACAATAAATTATATCCTCCTGAGGCCCACAATATAAAAGGGCTTTCTAAACTAAGACCCAATGTACTAAAATCAGAACTAATATAAATATGGTGTAAAGACCCAGACCATCTTTTTAGTCAATCTTTGTCAGGAGGTGAGACTTGTGAATAATATTTTATGGGTGGTATTATATTGATCTAAGGATAATTAAACGATTAAAAAAGTGGATTTTATTTTGTTATTTTTTCATGACATTGGGTCCACATTATATAAATAGGGCGATTTTTTAAAATCTATTTTTATAAGGAAAATAGGGTTTATTCCAACTAGTCCTACCAGTAGTTCGATAGTCGAACTGTTTGGAAGGTTTTGTTCCAAGAAGTTCGACTGTCGAACTAGTTGGAAATTTTTATTCCAAGTAGTTCGATGGTCGAACTAATTGGAAATTTTTATTCCAAGTAGTTCGATGGTCGAACTAGTTGGAATTTTTTATTCCAAGTAGTTCGATGGTCGAACTAATTGGAAATATTTATTCCAAGTAGTTCGATGGTCGAACTAGTTGGAATTTTTTATTCCAATTTGTTATACTGACGGATCGAACTATTTGGAATCATGGATTTTATTCCAAATAAGTAGAACTTGACTCCGATGTACAGTAAAACAAAAAATAAAACATGTACACTTATTTTTCGAGCATTTTTAATAAAATACAATATGAAAAAAAATCCAACTAGTTCGACCATCGAACTACTTGGAATAAATATTTCCAATTAGTTCGACCATCGAACTACTTGGAATAAAAAATTCCAACTAGTTCGACAGTCGAACTACTTGGAATAAAAATTTCCAACTAGTTCGACAATCGAACTACTTGGAACAAAACTTTCCAAACAGTTCGACTATCGAACTACTGGTAGGACTAGTTGGAATAAACCGAAAATAGCATATTTTTATTTTCAAAATTTTATTATTTGATGTTATAAACCTTAAAAAGATCAGACTGTAACATATTTATTTTCTATCTAAACTTTAGTTAAGTTCACTCCTACAGAGATCAAAGTAATGTCAGTCTTATGAGTTAAAGCCACTCTCATCTTAATTGTCTTGAGACAGTCCTATACACAATATTATAATAATACAGAAAAAAGCTATGCATATCAAAACAAAAATCTCACTTTCTTAGCAAAAAATAAAAACAATCCAAATTCCTTAAAAAATTAACACAATAAGCAAAACGGTAATCAAAACCACAAAACTGCTTACATTTCAAATGTTTTTTAACTATTTTATTAAAATACACCATATCAAAAAAATTCATCCTCGTCGCTTGCAGGGAATGCTTCTTCATTTTCGGAATCATCAAATGATGAATCATCAAGCAGTTCCAATACTTGTCCTTCATTCAAAGCTGTAAGAATAACATGCACAATTAAACGTAGGTACCTAATAAGTAAACATACTTCATGAAAACCCAAAGTACTAGAACTAGTTCAAAATAAAATAGGTGCAAGAAAATGAGATAAAAATATAGTTAAATCACAAAATTGGAAGAGATTGCTTTTAGCAATAAGGCCGCCACTTGTGGCACTAGATTAATTTATGAAAGTATTTTTAGTTAATTTTGTTTTATAAGTGTGTGACAATAAAGTATTATCTATCTATCTATCTATCTAAAATATTTTGATTTTCTGTAGTCTGTGACATTTATTTATAAGATAAGAATAATTTACTTGCAATCTACATAGAGATTTCAAAAATATTAATTGATTTAACTAACCTTTTCGGTGCGAGCTTGTCATCGCGGCGACGTTTCGTGACAAAAAGAGAAAAATATATCTCTACTCTTCCTTACCATAGTGTTACCATGTGTTAAAATATGTCAAAACATTACTCGGAACTAACCACGTGATGTAGCGCCAAATTTAAACAACCAAAACTTGTTTGAATATTTCGGTTTAGTACTAGAACATTGGGTCATAGTCCAGAAACGGCCCTAAAATTATTGGGTCTATACGATTTGATGAATTTATTCTAGTACTAGTACGCGGGGTCTCAGGAGGATATAAATAGGATATACCAATTCATCTTCTTACCAAATCGGGAGCAGTCTCTTTTGCGGTCCTATTCTACCTGCATCTAGCCAGTCATGATGATCCTCTATTGACGCGTTAAGTAACAAACACCAACAAACTTACTTACAAATTAAAATGCACTTCAGTTTGTAACTTATAATAGTATCGATTTGGTTAATTGACAGGAAGGCAATGTGACAAAATCATAAACATTTTGCTGCAATTACAATATTTATTTACAAGTTCACATTTGAATTGCATGTAGGTAGTTGCACTTGCCTATATCCTATATTTTTTACACTATCGTTTTCCTTGTGTTTCAAATTCAAACTGAAACGAGTGATGGTTTAAACTATGTACACCAATATAAAGCAAACTGTATACGATACTAAGGAATCGTATGTGAAACGATGGTATAAGAATATATGACTTGGCTACTTTTTATCAGCACTACTACTAATAGCTACAAATCAATTACTAAATTTTTCTCACCACGGCAGGAATTGGGATAGCGTCTTTTTTTAACAAACGGAGGGAATTTGGAATATTAAAAGATTTTGGATCAAAGTGTAGACTGCAAACTTTGGAGAATTTAGTAATAGGTCGTGTAATATTTAAGTTCTTTTGCCAATTTATTTTGATGTTTTCATTTTTAGGTTAACTGAAAAAATATCATATTGCACAAATTATTTCAAGCACGAGAAAATATGGTCACCTTAGTCCCAATAATGTCTTACTTAAACTTTAGCATACCTGTAGAAAGATATATTGCTACCACTATAAGATTCATTTCTGCATCCCGGAACACTACAAGTTCTTACTATTTTGTTATTTTTACAGTAGAATACATTTAAATTATTTTTACAACTTACATATGAAATTATTTTTTTCCCGCCATCTTTTGTCATATAATGTCATCATAATTTAATGTTGCTTGTGTGAAAAATAATATAATATGTCGTAAATCATCATACTATCCCACCTAGGGCCTCTCGCGGTCCCTTCCTTCGGCGTTACTTAGAGTAATCGCAGTTACACTATCTCGCTCTCGCACTTGCAGCCCGCGTCTCGCCCCGCAAGGCGGGCCGTTTCTATTATAAGCGCCGGCACATGGCGTGATCCGAGAGTCCGGAGAGAGATTGTCGCGCGAGCGCAGCACCGTCGCTGTTCATTTGTACCCACTGAACTGTAATTGTAGAATGTAATTTGTGTGTGTGTGTAATAAACTCTTAACCCGTAAACCAGGGTCTCATTTTTGTGTGTAGGAAGTCCCTTTCCTCATAAATATTAATTGGTTACTTATTTTATTTTGTGTTAATTTCACAAATTAATTCAGATTTCTATGTGTCAAGTAAGATTTATAATAAATAAAATTAAATAATATTATATATTGCTAAATATTTCAAAACTTAAGTTGACAGTGACATTTATCACACATTATTTTTTAAACTGGCAAGCTGTTGAAGCAAGACAACAGCCTTCTCTATATGCCTTTCATTTTTGACCGATTTCACCCCCCGATTTACCATTTATAGAAAATGAACTTTAAGCGTAAGAGCATAAGGTTTCTATTCATATAAAATTTATTTCACAAAGCCAAAGAGAGAACAATCCAGAGGAAAAGAGAGGGATGATATAAAAAATCCTTGGTTATCACTTATCAGGGCAGTACAGACTTGTCGTTTTTCGTTCCTAAACCCGTTTTTTTGTAGTGCAATGGATATTAGACTCTATGTCTTGGGCATAGAACCGCTTTACCTGTCTAAGCCAAACCAGTTTCAAATAACTACATTTGTAAACATGCAAAAATAAACTTAAATCCTTTGACAATAGAGCACATATTTGACACAGATTTCGTATCGTTCGTGTTTTCGTTCTCCGTACTGCCGTAAGATGCCGTTTTTTGTTTTTTTTTTTTTTTTTTTTTTTTTTTTATAAAAAAAAGTGGCAAAAAGGCAGACGATCTGCCTGATGGTAAGCAATCATCGTCGCCTATGGACACTTGCAACTCCAGAGGTGCTGCAGGACTTTGCCAGCTTAGAGAGGTGTTTGTGAATACCCTTTTTAAATCTCCCCATATTGTAGCTCCGTGGAAAGACCTCAGGGGGTAGATCGTTCCACATCTTGCAAGTTCGCGGAAGAAACGAGCGCATGAAACGGACTGTGTGGGAGCTCCAATTTTGCAAGATGTGAGGATGAGCTCTTTCACGGTGCCGAGCAGTCCGGTGATGAAAATGATTTGCCGGAATTAAATTAAAAAGCTCTTTAGAACACTCCCCAAAAAAGAGCCTATAAAAGATACAGAGGGATCCCACATCCCTACGGAGACTCAACGGCTCCAACTTTTTTGTCAGCTTGGGATCATGGACAATTCGGACGGCTCTCCGCTGCATAGAATCTAGGGGATCTAGTTGATATTTCGGTGCACCATTCCACAAGTGCGAACAGTACTCCACGTGAGGGCGCACTTGTGCTTTATAAAGTAGAAGCCGTTGACCCGACGTGAAGTAACGTTTCGCCTTGTTAAGTACACCGAGTTTTTTAGAGGCTAATTTTGCCTTAGCCTCGATGTGTCCCCTAAATTGGACCTCGCTCGATATATCCATCCCAAGGATTTCCAAGTTCTTGGATACCGTGAGGGAAACACCTTGAAAACGTGGCGCTACAACAAAAGGTGTTTTCTTAGCGGTGAATGCACACACTTGTGTCTTAGATGGGTTAAAATTGACTAAGTTTATATCACCCCAGTGAGAGACTTTCTCCAGGGATGACTCAATGTCAGACACAAGCTTGCATCTGCTCTCTTCAACCTCTGAGCGCTTGTGGTTTACACGTCCACGGTAACATGCGTCACCCGTACTATCATCTGCATAACAATGAATATTACTAATCTGCAACATGTCATTGATATGCAGAATGAATAGCGTAGGAGACAGCACGGAACCCTGCGGGACCCCAGCATTGATCGGCTTAGCTTCGGAACGTGATCCGTCGACTACAACACTAATAGTACGACCAGATAGGAAGCTTGACACCCACGTGCACAGGCCGTTAGGTAGTCCGTACGAGGGAAGTTTGGCTAGAAGTGCTTTGTGCCACACCCTATCAAAAGCTTTCGCGATGTCTAAACTAATGGCCAGTGCTTCACCCCTACTCTCAATTGCCTCTGCCCATCGATGCGTTAGGTAAACTAGAAGATCACCAGCTGAGCGTCCATGACGGAAGCCGTATTGATGGTCACTAATCAGCTGGTGCTCCTCTAGATATCCAAGCAACTGCGAATTGACAATCCTTTCCATTACTTTGGAGAGAAGGGATGTAATAGCTATAGGGCGATAGTTAGACGGATTCGTACGATCACCTTTTTTAGGGATAGGGTGGACAAGTGCAACTTTCCAGGCCGATGGAACAAGGCCCGTGGCGTAAGAGAGACGAAATAGACGCGTTAAGACTGGAGCTAACTCTGGACAGCACTTCTTGAGGACGATAGCCGGAATTCCATCTGGCCCACTCGATTTACGCACATCGAGGGAAAACAGCTCCTTGCGTACCGCACATTGAGTTATGCGTACATCAGGCATGGAACTTTCACAACGCGGCAGTACGGGTGGCGTTGAGTTTCCATCTTCAAGTGTCGAGTTGGAGGCGAACAAGGAACCAAGGAGATCTGCCTTCTCCTTCGCACTGTGGGCCAAACTATCATCCGGCTTACGAAGCGCTGGTAAGGATGATCTGCAGAAATTTCCCTCAGCTGCTTTTGCAAGGGACCAGAACGCTCTACTGCCAGATGGGTATCCGGCTAGCTGATCACCAATTTTACTAATGTGTACATACCTCGCACTAGCAAATACCCTCTTGCTGGATCGGGAAGCAGCATTATATTTCTTCTTGAGTGCACTACACTCTGGACTTTTCGACGTCTGTGCATCCGACCAGGCTTCGAAGGCTTTTTGTTTTGCCTTAACAGCATGTTTGTTCTAAACCCGTTTTTTTGTAGTGCAATAGATATTAGACTCTATGTCATCGGCATAGAACCGCTTTACCTGTCTAAGCCAAATTAATTTCAAATAACTATATTTTTAAACAAGCAAAAACAGACTTAATGTGTATGGATATAAAGCACACATTTGACATTTTTGTTCGTAATTGTAGTTCGTTTTTTTGTAACTGAATGAATCTCGGAGGAAATATGAATGGTTTGCGTAAAAGCGTTCGTTCGTTTTCCACAGAGTAACTAGTTTTCAAATTTTCAAAACCTCAGATAAAGGAACCAATAGATATAACCGTAGCGTGGCCGCCTATGAAACAGCACTATATTGTTTCGGTGTGACCATGTTGGGAAAATTACCAGTTTTCGGTGGCAAAATTTAATATTATTATCTTTGAGACAATTCAACTTTAAATATGATCTATTAGTACAATAAATACAACTTTGCATTTACTGAAGGCAAACGAGCGATAATTAGAAGTGGAAATATTGTTCTCATCATTATATATAATATTTAAAATGGCCACTTTATGCATACCTACAGCAGCCGTATCAACTACCAGCATATTGCTGCCCTGACTGCTTGGAAGAGCCTAAAACAAGGTGCTGCTTCACCTCCCTGAAGTCTTTTCAAACAAATTTCAAGGCGGCATTTAAATAAAACTTCACACATAATTTTTATAATTTTTTATTGTCCTTTAAATAAAACTAATTTTGTATGAAAATTCCTAATTCTCTCATCTCTTCTAGATGTTTTCTTTAGTAAGAAATGGATTCTTACTTCTAAAAATCTAAGCGTAAACTGAACATGTCTGAGATATATTATACAGATTACACTTACCAAATGCTGCCTCTTATTTTGAATATTTTGGACTTCTTGCAAAACATTAGTTCGTTTGGTTCCAGACATTTGTACATGGTCATGACTAGTGCTGGTACATGGCTGTAAATGGAAAAAAAATAAGGCATTAAATGTAATTTTATGACAAAAATAATGCAAACTTCTATCACTGACTTAAATAAAACCAATCAAAATTAAATATTATTAAATATTATATGCAATAGTCTGACAGATATGTCATATAATTATTACTGTTAAATATTTTATTTAAAAATCATCTATAAAATATTTAACAGCAATAAATTGTATGTAGATGATTTATAAAGTATGGGTATGTAGGTACATACCATAACACTGACTGCATCATGAAAACTTTTAGCCCCTTCATCTCTGCCACACTGCGTTGGATTCTTAGACTGAAAACATTTGAACACAATTAATAAAATGTACATAATATATTTGCTTACAGCATTTAAAAGGATGTCTTTAACACCATTCAGGTTAAAATTTTGTGCTTATTCAGGGATATTGGCCTACTAAACTCGTATGCCCAATAATTTCACTGACTACATTGCCCTTTAATCCAGCTATATTTGCTGCTCACATTACTGATTGGGATTGCAGAATACAGAAACAGTCCTTAAACAGAAGTTTATTAGTCTCTCCGGCAAAGTATTAGATCACAACATGTTGCAATAAACTGCTAAAATAATTAAAAAAGGATAATGAATTTTACTTACAAATATATGTTTCACTGGAGCTGAATTTGGTTTTAATATGACGTTCTTCTTTTTATATTCAAAGGAATTCACATCAAAGTGAATTGAACAAATTTTTGAATATTTAGTAGGCTGCCAATTTTGACGTCCAGTAACATCCACCCATAAAGTTTTCAGTGTGTCATCACTAGCAGGAAACCTAAAATGTAAAATAAATATGTTATTTTTTCTGATGTGAATCTGGGTAGGTAAATAAGATTCTTAACAGTGCAACACTGAACTTCTAAGAATTTAAGGTTATGTTTTGTTTATTTGTAAATATTCCGTATTTAATCGATATTTCTGATTAAGAAATGGTTTGAATATACATTATAATACGAAATTATTCACAAATAAACATCAATATCATCATATTTTTACTTAAACAATGAACTTACGAGTGAAATGTAATTCCTTCAATTTTCCGCTCACTACGGCTTTTGCAGCCTAAAATACTACAACCCACCATTGCACATAAACACCACAACACTATATTAATTATCACATCACCTACAAAACTCCAAAATACAGTAAAATCTCAAAATCACCACTAAGACGTTGGTATGTTTGGCAAACTTGCTTTTTGACAAACAAACTAAAACGGCCACGGTGACAAGGACAAAAAAATAATATCGTGCATTTCATTACGCTTGTGAAAACTGTAGCGTGCTATCTCATTCTTACCATTACGTTACGTCATCAGGGTTATATCTATTGGTTCCTTTATCTGAGTTCAAAACGGTTGCCATCAAAAACGTCGCCCAGTCAGTACAGTAGTCAGTCAGTCCAGTACTAATGCGCGTCGCCGAAACCATCCTTAGTAGTCTGTGGCCGAAACGAAAACTCGTAGAGGGAGTATAGCGTAAACTGAATAAAATTTCACAGTTATTACTAATAGTTCATATAAATACCGCATTTATATTACACAACAATGGAAGGCTTTGACGATCCAGGAGTTTTCTTCTCTGATAACTTTGGTGTTGAAGAAAACGAATCCCAAGTTAAAGCTAACCTCCAAGCGGTAAAGAAAAAGTTTAAAGAGTTTATGAGGCAGTTTCACACTGGAAATTTCAATTATAAATACAGGTAATATCAAGATTTATTGTCATCTATTAGACACGCTCACTAGAAAACATAAATATCACAAAGAATAATAAAATATTTCAACATGTTACAGAGACGCTCTGAAGCGAAATTACAACTTGGGACAGTACTGGGTGGAAATAAATATTGAAGATCTGTCCAGTTTTGATGAAGTGCTAGCTGAAAAACTGTATAAGAAACCTACCGAGCACCTACCAATATTAGAAGAGGCTGCCAAGGAGGTAAGTTATCACTATATGACCTCCTTTATGGGTATGTTCCGCCTTGAACAACAGTTTTAGTCCAGATAAATTTGTGGGTTAAATGCCTGACTGTCCAAAAGTACACGCAAGTGATTCTTTATAACATTGTATCAGCATTATAACATAGCCAAGTGAATTGGTAAAAAACTAAGCATGCAAATACAGCTGCTTATATTTTACATACCAATGTATGTATGTTACAGTTAGCAGATGAACTGACAGCTCCTCGTCCCGAAGGTGAAGATAAAGTGGAAGATATACAAGTGTTGCTCTCATCTGATGCTCATTCGGCCAATTTACGAGAACTGAAAGTAAGTATTTTTACATAACATATTTTATGGGCTTGTGTTTGATTGCACCTTGCCAAGTGAATGGATAGGTATGTAGGACAACCACCCAGAAGAAATCTTATATAAGACTTATAAGTATTCTTTTTTATTTTAAAGCATCTAGATTGTATGACTTAAGAACCACTGAGCTGGGATTGAGTTTCCTCTAAGTTGCTGCACTTTTCAAAATGGTAAATTTTTATGAATACAATGAAAAATGTTGCTAAACTGTGTATTTGAGTACATGTTCAACTTATGTCCATAAATTTTCAGTACCTATATTATATTTAGTTAATTTATCACTTAACATGCATATTCAAAAGGCTTAATTTTTTTACTGATTGTTTTCAGTCAGACATAGTATCCCGTCTGGTGAAAATACCGGGCATAGTAATATCTGCCTCGGGAATCAAAGCAAAGGCTACAAAAATCTCCATCCAATGCCGATCATGCCGGAATATTATTCCAAACCTACACGTCAAGCCAGGGCTAGAGGGCTATGTCATGCCACGAAAATGTAACACGTATGTTAATAAAATAATTTATTTATTTGATGATTGGGTGTTGAGCGGGTCACTTGGCTAGACAAGTAGATGCCAGGTGGAGTAAAGCAGTGAACGAGAGGTGGGCAAGGACTGGTTACCGTAACATCGGGCGTCCAGCTGCAAGATGCGTCAAACCGGGATGAGGCTGGCTAAAGATCAAAGCCAATGGCAATATAAGAGAGGTTATACTCAACAGTTGGACAAAACTGGCTGTGGATGATGATGATGATGATGAATGGGCAAACAGCAATTAGCTGTGTCCGTGTCACACTATGTCAAAATAGTTTTATACATATAGTCAAAACACAAAAAAGTACACAATTATACCGTCCAGTGGTGCAATGCTTACAAGATTTTTTGGAAAATTAACTAAAATCAAGAACTTAGATCATCATAATTTGATTTTAAAGCATTTGTTAGTAACTTCTCTAGCAGAATTAATGTGTTTGTAATAAATAGTAATTCTTTCCCACTGTAAAAACGAATTTATATTTTTCAGAGAGCAAGCTGGTCGGCCAAAATGTCCTCTAGACCCGTACTTCATCATTCCAGACAAATGCAAATGTATTGATTACCAGGTAACACTAATTATATATCTAACTAGCTGTCCCGGCAGACTTCGTACTGCCTCAATTGATAAATAAAAGACTTAAACTTTTGTATGAATTAATTTCAATTTTTTTTCCTTTTAAACCTTTCCTAGACCTCTACGAACATTTCAAGACAAAGATAAGATAAATCCGTTCAGCTGTTCGCGAGTTTTAGTGAGACTAACGAACAGCAATTCATTTTTATATATACATATATATATATATATATATATATATATATGAATTTGAATGATTCATGACATGAAAATGAGAAGAAAATGAGAAAATCAATTATTCTGTAAGTTATTTTTTAAACGTGCAGGTGCTGAAGCTGCAGGAGGCGCCGGAGAGCATCCCGCAGGGCGAGATGCCGCGCCACCTGACGGTGTACTGCGAGCGCGTGCTGTGCGAGCGCGCGGCGCCCGGCTCGCGCGTCACCGTGCTCGGTATCTACTCCATCAAGAAGATTGCTAAGATCGGGGTACGTACTGGCTACTAATCTATACATTGAGTTGTAATAACCGGCTAGCACTTACGTCAATAATAATGTCGAAAGTTAGCTCGACATGTGTCGGAACACTGGGTTCCTTCATCAGGAGGAGGTTGTCCGCCTCGTCCAGACTGAATCGCCGACCCGCTACCGAACTAAATTTAATCGTGCCTTACGGGAACTATAATACAGTAATCTATACATATCAGGCAAACTATGCCTACCTAGTCAAATGTAAACCTACCCGACGCAAAAGAAAAAGAACATATAATAAAGCTAAAGAGGGTCATAAAGTGAATATAAAAGATATTAGAAAAAAAAAGTTTGGGTATACTTTAAATCCATAACAGAACTTGTTTCAGTAGTACTTAAAACTTTTGTCTGTATATCTGTTTATTTAATCGCTCATAGAGCAAAAATGGTTGAACGGATTATAACGGTTCTTGGTATGTAGGTAGTATGAGTTTTTAGGAGTGTCAAAGGCCACTTTTTATCCTGAAATAATGCGAGCGAAGCCGCGAGCGTCCACTAGTTAATGTTATATATCTTTTATAAAATTGCAGCGCGAAAACCGCGACAAAGGCTCAGTAGGTGTCCGCTCCTCGTACCTACGGGCTGTGGGGCTCACAGCGGAGGAGGGGGTGACCGGCGGGCTGAGCCCCTTCACCGCCGAGGAGGAGGAGCAGTTCCGCCGGCTGGCCGCCGCACCAGACATCTACGAGAGGATCGGCAAGTCCATAGCGCCCAGTGTGTTCGGAGCCGCTGATATGAAGAAGGCTATCGCTTGCTTGCTGTTTGGAGGTACATGTTATTTTAAATTTGATTATGCTTCCAACTCTTATAGTAATGTAGAGTCTAATAGTGAAGGCCAATACTGATGAGAAAATGTAATACCATTACTGGTATTACATTTTCTATAAGGTTATGACTTTTGCGGTTTTCAATTTAAGTCAAAACATACTTTATTTATACTATTATATTACTCAAGAAATTACTTAGTTTACTTTATTAATGTAGTTTTTGGATACTACTACCATACCAAAGTAAAATCAGTCTGCTTTAGAGTATCAAAAAGAATTACAATAAGACATCACAGGCGTTACTAATAATGAAACGAATCATTCAAAAACTCGTTAGTTTAAAGATAGCATTGTCTATATGACAATGAATACAAACTTATGTTAGGCTTCCTTTTAACCGTCTTCAAAAGGAGGTTCTCAAGTATTCTAAATTCTATGTTTTTTAGCCGACTTCAAAAAAAGAAGGTTATCAAGTCTTCTGAAAGTTTTATTTGTATGTAAGTATGTATCTGTTACCACCGTCAGGGTCCCGCAAGCGTCTCCCGGACGGTCTCACGCGGCGCGGCGACATCAACATCCTGCTGCTGGGCGACCCCGGCACCGCCAAGTCACAGCTGCTCAAGTTCGTGGAGAAGGTGGCTCCCATCGGAGTGTACACCTCGGGCAAGGGCTCCAGCGCCGCCGGACTCACCGCCTCCGTTATACGCGACCCGGCGAGCGTGAGTGATCATCATCTTAGCACTTAGATTTGAAATTAAGTAGATTATGTATAAAAAAAGACATAGGAGGGTCCAACCTGGATGAGGTCTGCACAAGATCGACACAGATGGCACATGCAAACGGAGGCCTATACCCAGCAGTGGGATCCCAAGGGCTGTGGATCATGATGATGTATTATTAGATTTCAGCACAGAGTAAATAGGTTTCTTCTAGGTGAGCATGCTTCATCTTAGACTACAGTAGTGCTTATCATCAAGCAAGCTGTAGTTAAACGTAGACCTAATCTGTGTAAAAAAAATGACTACTGATCTTTGGGTAGTAGATAGCCCCACCTCAGTCATTTTTGAGACAGCTTTCAACGGACTTTAAAATAGTAATTACTCTAATTTGCTAAATAATAACATTGTCACATCAATATTGAAATTTTTTAATCTGAAATATGATATAATTCGATGATAATTATGATTACTATATTTGAATCAAGTGACCGACAAATAGATAGAATTTACACTTGGACACTTACGTGGTTCCGATAACACGTTTAATAGTAGGTTCCGGCAGTTCATTGCCGTATAGTTTTTGAGCCATCCTTTAGGCCTTACAGGTGGCTAGAAAACTTTTGACACCAGACTCATACTTTTTATTTATTTGCAGCGCAACTTCGTGATGGAGGGCGGGGCCATGGTGCTGGCGGACGGCGGCGTGGTGTGCATCGACGAGTTTGACAAGATGCGGGAGGACGACCGCGTCGCCATACACGAGGCCATGGAGCAGCAGACCATCTCCATCGCTAAGGTATTACAGAGGCCCCTAGGGCGGTGTGATACCAGAATAGCATCGACGAGTTCGACAAGATGCGGGAGGACGACCGCGTCGCCATACACGCGGCCATGGAGCAGCAGACCATCTCCATCGCTAAGGTATTACAGAGGCCCCTAGGGCTGTTTGAAAAGTCTCTACAACTTACTTGTAGTTGTTCACACGAGGCCGTAAATGCTCTACTATCACCATACTTGTAAAAAACCGGCCAAGTGCGAGTCGGACTCGCGCACGAAGGGTTCATCTATAATAGAAAATTACGTTTGTAGATACAAACGTAATTAAACGTAACGTAACCAGATGGTATACTAAATTTCTGTGAGTTTTTATGTGTTATATAGTTATTTTTTTATAGTTTGCATATATCTAAATATTTACTTACAAATATTCATAGTTTCTTCCTGTTTATTAAGATCAAATAAATTTGCTTAAAAATTACGTTTGTTGTAAGCCCCCTTTAATATTTACTTTATCGCTATTTAATTATTTATTTTGAAAGGTAATATACTAGTAAATATTATATGAAAATTTGAAGCGTCTACCTGTTACCGTTTTTAACATTGAGCTGAGGACCCCCTTATTATTTTTTTCTTGAATTTTTAGTATTTGTTGTTATAGCACCAACGGATATACCTACATCATTTGTGAAAACTTCAGCTTTCTAGCTATCACGGTTTATGAGATGGCCTGGAGACAGACAGACAGACAGCGGAGGCTTAGTAATAGGGTCCCGTTTTACCCTTTTGGTACAGAACCCTAAAAACACTATACGTTTTATATAATACCTCTATATTCTCTCCCAGGCGGGTATAACCACCACGCTGAACTCGCGCTGCTCGGTGCTGGCGGCCGCCAACTCCGTGTTCGGGCGCTGGGACGACACAAAGGCGGACGACAACATCGATTTCATGCCCACCATCCTGTCGCGCTTCGACATGATCTTCATCGTCAAGGACCACCACGACCAGGCCAGGGACATTGTGAGTTAATAAGGTGTTGTTATGCTTAGTCTGAAGTGTTTGGAAATGAGTGTGGATTTTCGCGTCTGGCAGTTAGTAGACCGTAGCCTAGTTGGTTAAGGCGTTCTGACGGTAGCAGAAATACGCAGGTTCGAATCCTACCGGTCGTGATCATTTTCGCTCATTTTCCAATAGAAGTTTAAGTTATGGATATCTCTGTTGCATCGAGTAAAAGTTATGACCTTCACGCTCACGTTGCACGTGACTGCAATATATTTCCACCATTGGGGGAAATATATGTCCACCAGTCGGACAGTATAAGGGATGAGCACGACCATAATAGTGATATTGTAAGTATTTTAGGAATGACTTGTGTATGTATATGTATCTTTGTTGCATCAAGTAAAAGTTTTGCCGTCTCGCTTGCACTGCAAGTGTATATAGTTTCACTATTAGAGAGACCTTTGCCCAACTGTGGGTAAGTACAATTAATGGATGAGTAGATGCAGAACAGGTATATTGTAAATATTTAAGGAATGGTTTGTTAAAATTAAAATGACACTCCTTGATTTGTGTGTAAATATACATAAATATCCCTCTCTGTAAGTACTGATTGGATACGAGCGTGAACTCAAGTGGGAATGAGATATGATAATTCAAATATTGAAATTTTGCTGATATTAATTTGTGACTTTGATAATTCAGATACATTTTCAACATTGTATAAAATTGATACTAATCCCTGTTGACAACACGTTAATTTCGTGTTGTTAGAACTAGAACTAAACCAATTTATATGGGTTAAGTTGAAGAAATATATAAATTACAATGTACCTATTTGAAAGACATATTTTGTGATTCATATGCATCTTTCAGGAGTTTTGTGGGTGGTGTCGCGTGATTGTTTCATTAATTAAGCGACTACTTGATTGATGGAGCAGTTACTTGGCGCTGCTTGCAGGGCATTCAGGGATGTATATGAATGAAATCTTAAATCTTATTTTATTCCGATTTATGTAGTAGTATATATACTAACATTGTTTATAACAAATATTATGTAGTGTTTATTATCATTTAACAAAGCTGTGTATAGTCGTAATTGGACTCTTGGTTAAATATTATTCTTAAAAGTGTTTAGTATATATTTTTATAACTGATTGTCTGTGACTATACCAAAATAAATAAAATTAAATTAAAACATAAATTTACCCATTAACATTTTCCAGACGCTAGCCAAGCACATAATCTCCGTGCACATGGGCGGTGACACCACCGAGCGAGAGAAGGAGGCGGGCGAGCTACCTCTGACACTTCTCAAGCGGTACTCTGCGTACTGCCGAGCTCGCTGCGGACCTAGACTGTCCGAGACAGCGGCGGAGAGGTTGAAGGCAAGATACGTGCTGATGAGGACTGGGGCCAGCCAGCATGAGCGAGCTGCTGATAAACGACTGTCTATTCCCATCACTGTCAGGTATGAATAAATAAATATTTTTGTAGTGTTATTCTGCTCACTTAGTTCTGCCATAAACTCATTTTAAACAGGACTGTCACAGTCTTCGTTTATGAGAAATACGACTAAGAAGGATGTGTCAATTAATAGGACAGACTCAATTATATCTAGATATAAATGGAACCTAGAATAACTTGTTTGACGAAAACTTACTAACATACAAGTAGTTATTCCATCCACTTTGAACTTCAAACGTTTACCTTGCTTTAAAAATACATAAACATTTCTTTGATGTCATAGCTCACAATTACAATTTTCATATGTATATCACAATTACAATTTCAATAATTTTCCAGACAACTAGAGGCCATAGTCCGCATCTCGGAGTCCCTGGCCAAGATGTCTCTGGCGGCGTTCGCGTCGGAGGCGCACGTCACGGAGGCGCTGAGGCTCTTCCAGGTGTCCACGCTCGATGCTGCCATGACTGGGACACTCGCTGGTGAGGACTATAATAATAATAAATAAATATTCCGGGACATAGCACACAGCGCTATCTAGCCCCACACTAAGCAAACGCTTGTGTCGTGGGTACTTGATAACGGATATAATACTTATATACTTTGTTTTTGTAAATACATACTTATTATACATACAAACGACCAGACTCAACACAAGTAATTATAATTTTTTTAAGTTCATAAATACTTGTGTCTTGCGGGAATTGAACCCGCAGGCTCTAAATCAGAAGGCAGAGCCACTACCAACTAAGCTAACAGGCTAGCAAGTATTACTACTACTATTTATATCTTTACAAAAAAATACATAGTGGTTGGTGGTACTATTTATTTTTTAGCTTCCATTGATTGGTTGGTTTCTACCCAGCCACACCTCACCTGTTGCCGGTTAGAAGAGACTTTTGCAGAATATTTAAATGAAAAAAAAAAATAGATATTTAATGCTTAGAAATTGTAAATCAGTCAAGTCACTACCTGTGGTGTTATTCATTTATTGAGAATCAAATTCACATGTCGCTAATTTTAAGCTAAGGCAAAAAAAATAAAAAGTAAAATTATTATTTTATTGTAATGTAATTTTAAACGCTGCACTGCCAGTGCATTGGTATTACCACTATTAACCAATCAACAAGATGCCCACCCTTTGTTGAACAAAAAAATCTTAAATTCTGTTTTCAATCTCTGAAATTATGCTGAGTAGACTTATTTATTAACTTATTGCATGTATGCGTGTGTGTATATTTGGTAAATCTATCTCAATAAATGTTTTTATATTTCTATAAATTACGTACCTATACATTTGTCATCCAGGTGCGGAAGGTTTCACCACAGAAGAAGACCACGAGATGCTGTCCCGCGTCGAGAAGCAGTTGAAGCGTCGGTTCGCCGTCGGCTCTCAAGTGTCGGAGCAGACCATCATCCAGGACTTCCTCAAACAGAAGTATCCGGAGCGAGCCATATTGAAGGTCATTCACACCATGATACGAAGAGGCGAGCTGCAGCACAGGCTGCAGAGGAAAATGCTCTACAGACTCTCTTAATAATTGCCCGATTTCCCTGAACTTAGACGTCTAAAAAAGACAAAATTTTAATATTTACCCGATTTTCATCACTTTAGAAGTCTAAATAATGTGTTTTTGGCCACTATTATCTCGGTTACAAGTACAACAATGGCAAATCTTTATAAGCACTTTATTCGAACAGCATTGTTAAAGAGCTATTCTGAAAATCATCCACAATCCGTCTTATTACAAATCGCGGTTTAAATGTTAGACTTTGAAAATATAAAGTGGGTTCTTGTTGTTCAGACATCACATACAAGGAATCAAAATGTCAACAAAAAATTGGAACTTTGATTTAACATTGGTACATTTTGACAGTTTGATAATTATGACAGTAGACAAACCATTATCGAACAACTAAAACGGACTTGGTCTAGACTTATATTTAAACCCCGTTTTGTAATAAGGCCCTATATGTCTAGAAAAGAAGATCATTCACATAATGAACTTAAGACTTTCCTAATATTCAACTGACTTTAGGCCACTATACCGCCTGTTCATATTACAATAAAAAGTGCCTTTTAGAAATAATGGTAGGATTGAAGCTATCATCAATATCTGAAGTGTGTCAGCTTGTTTTCGTAAATATCTGAAGTGTTACTAAGTTTTGCGAATCACCTAAATCAAATAATAATCAGTTGATTAATGTTTTGTGTCGTCTTAACTATCTCTGCGAACACCAAAAATATCTAATAAATTACATGTTAATTTAAGTTTATAAGTAAGTCAGTCTTGTGTTGTTCTCTTTGTACCTTTGATCAATAATGTTGCTATTTTTGATGACATAGATAGTTTTATGTTATTACTAGCTGTCCCGGCAGACTTCGTACTGCCTCAATCGATAAATAAAAGACCTAAACTTTTGTATAAATTAATTTCAATTTTTTTCCCTTTTAAACCTTCCCTAGACTTCCACGAACATTTCATGACTAAGATAAGATAAATCCGTTCAGCCGTTCTTGAGTTTTAGTGAGACTAACGAACTGCAATTCATTTTTATATATATATATATATAGATTACTTAATTTATATGCGTCTATTTATTAAGTACTCATATATAACTTGATTAATATGCCTCTTTAATTTTACGTGAGAACTCTCGGAATAAAACAAATAATAATAATAAGTATTTGTTTAAGTGTCGAGTTCTATCAACAGTGCTCTTACTGTTTTATGATTATCTTTGAATAGATTTTAATTATTATTTTCTGTTTGGTTGAGCCAATCAAGCCAAAGGATCTTTTGCGGTAACACGTGGCTCAAAAAAGAGAGCAACGCCTGATTACAAAATACTAAAAAACGAGGAATAATTATTAAAAAAATAACGCATGAAGTATTTTTTATAAAGAAATTAAAAATGTTTTAGAATCTACAAAAATAAAATTATTAACACTTTGTTTGTGGACTTCCTGTTAATAGTTTTAAAGAATCATAGCGTTGTAAGTCAATAACTTGAGCGTCTGATTTGAGCATGCGCCATCAAACCGCCACTTGTAGCTTACATTATATCAAGTTTTAAATAAACTTTTTAACACACTCGGTAGTTTACTTTTCTATTTATTGCCATAATAGTTCTGTTTTACCTTCGTATTATATTAAATCAGATTGGATTTGAATTTACCTGCAAGATTATTTCCGGTCTTATACCGTAACCGGAAATTTCTTCATAAATTCAAATCAAATTCAATTATTGTTTTTGGTGTTTAATATGACACATAAAAACATTAAAGATAAGAGAAACAAATTTGATTAATCTTTTATATATTATTAACATATTTGTTATGTTTTAAATAACTTTAAAAGGGTATCTGACTAAATTCTGTAGTGGCACAAGGTGAGCGGCAAGTGGGCGAAGCGTATTCTAGCTCAGTGATTGGTCCGCCGCCACATTTTCTGCGACTAAGGCGATGGCTTACTGCTTCACGGCGCGCGATCGATACTCAGCTCAGTCGTTCGAGAGCCGCCGCGCCGACGCGAATACATTTCGGCAGGGAACTCTGCCCAATTTTCCTTCGACAGTTTGAAACTTCCGAAAGTTTTTGCGGCATCGATGCCCCTACTACATCTTGTGAGTATTTAATTTAATTTTTAAAAATATGGTAGGTCTAAATGTAGAGAATACCAATATTGCTTGGAAATATTTATAAATTTTTGAATTTTACGGTTTTCACAACTTTTAAGATTACGGTGCAAGTTACCGCTCTCTAGGAAACCGCGCCATTACGTTTACATAGACAACGTTCATTCACTGCTGTATTACGGCCGCTATAATATGTCGGAACCGCTTTCCTAGGAAATCCAAGCTTTACAAGTTGATTGCAAATTTGCTAACGTTTATTTTTAATATTCATAGGATAATAGTCGCGGGGGCGGAGGCCCCAGCGACGTGCCTCAGCGGCCCTACCAGAAATGTGAGTACCTACAATTTTACAAGATTTTAGTTTTATTCAATTTGATCGTTAATTCGTTTCTATTTCAAGCCATTTTATATCCTAATAATTACGTAGTTTCCGCGAGTTATTAGTTTAGTTTTATCGAAGATAGTAGTTTTCTACCCTCGTTAAATTCTTATTTGTAATAAAAAATTTTTAACTGATTTTTAATGACTTGCGTAGGTAGTTTTAAAATGTTGGTAAAGCCTGTATCCATGAAGTTAGAGGTAGAATGGAGTGAGCGGCGCTAATACGGTCTACTTGATTCAAATACCTACGCATTGCTATCCCACTCTTAATATGTGGTGGTAATCTAATAAGTGGTGGGAAGTCTCTTTCTAATAGGGTGACCCAACATGTATGCATAAAAGCAGGACACATCATAAATTAATCTTAATGACAATGAAACCAAATAGCTAACTGTATTATTTTTTGTACATATATCTTTTCTAGATTGATCTGATTTATGATAAAAACAAATGACCCTGCGAACTTCGTTCTGCCTAACAATAGTACCTATAGTACTATAGCAAAACCATTAGAACTAAAGCAAACTGCAAGAAAATTAGTAGAGCAAAAAAAATTCATTTGCTTTATCTGGGTACTATGATTATTATTTTTGAATATTCGTGGTCCAATCTATGACATTATCTGGATTTATATCAGTTTACACCATAATAAATGTACAAGGAGAAATGTCAAAATAATATAGAATTAAAAATATTATTCTGTATTATTGTTATAGAAACTACAGAATGGAAGCTTATTTTTTTTTGTTCGCCTTACATTAGCTAGTTAACTTCTAAAATGTTTAAGAGAAAGAATAAAATAAATAAATAACACAGTTGAGGGACATGTTCCGTTTTTCTATTCGAAGTACGAGGAAGCCAGCATCTAACAATACATAATCTACAAATTATTTACAGAAAATAACTAATACATAAATTCACACGATACATTATATTCGTCGGTCCCATTTTCTCTGTAGTATGGCACAGCCATTGCCTTCAATCTCTTACATGGTAAGTCATAATCAGATGCTTTAAAGTGTAGGCTACATATACAAGCACTTTCAAAAAACTTTAATTTCAATGGTATAACTGCAATCCACAAAGTTCTTTGTAAGTATATTGTTCTTGGGAAATCTGAAAGCAGAGCACAGTTTGTTATCAAGTCTTCTAATTTTTTTAAGATTAGTTTAGTATGCACATGCATACTAAATAGGATAGGTTCTATAGCTAACTCTTATACCAAAAGTTATGTGTTAATAAAAGTTACATACTGGATGTTAATGTACTATATCTGATGTAAAATAATTTGTAAGGTAAGACAATAGAATTATTAACTGTTAAATTTTAGTTCAAGTTGGGGATTTGCATTGAAAAATGTTTATCAATCAATCAATCAAAAATTCTTTATTGTACACCAATATATCAAGAGAACACAAGTATAAAGAAAAAAAAGTAAACCATAATATTGGGACAGAGGGCGGCCTTATCACTTAGAATGATCTCTTCCAGGCAACCTAGTTTGGAAAACAACGATAGGAAAACATTCAAGCTGGCGTACCTACTAAAACTAATACAAACTTAATAATAATTTAACAAATAGAACAACTAAAAAACCTAAAAACATGTATAATGCCTACATTCATATCTATACCTACAAACAGAGAAAGGAAAACAACACATAATAATGTTTATCTTATCATATAAATGATTATCTTATCCTTTCATACTACAGGTTGCCGGTGGCCAAACTGAGGTTGGAGGGGTTGTTGCGAGACATCCAGGACACGTACTGCCACCACCAGCACACCGCCATGCTGGCTCACTGCCAGGTACCTACTGCCTACCAATAATAGTATTTTATACACTTGATACACATCTAGCATGCTTGGCTAGAAGAAACTAGCTTACTCTTGACTTGAAGACCAACTAATTATAGTTAAAGGTTCAAGATTAATGGTACCTACTTAATTGTATGTAGGTACATAGAATATTAGCAAGACATTGTCATAACTTATAATGATCAATAACAAGGGCATAGATCTATGTAAGCAACCCCAAACCCATCTATGTATTATTACTAAGTATTTTACCATGTGACTAATTAGTATAAGAAAAATAGTGTTTAAGTACCTAGATATTGTAAGAAATGTGCTATGCCCTAAAATACCCAATACCTCGGGGCACATGTAATTTTTTGTTTTGGAAAATTGTATTGTATGTGTAAAAATAAACTTCTAACAAGCAACAGGGACACACAAATTCATTCTTTTTTAAATTAGTTCTAAAATGTACTATTGTATTGAGACCAGCATGAATAAATCAATCTGTCTTAGGTCTAATTTAAAGAAATAGGCTCACACTTGACTACCACTTGCCTTTTTTACATTAAATAGGTTTACGTTTGACTATAGCCTGCCTGATGTTAAGCAACGTTATAATCTACGATCTAGCGCGCTTGCCTAGAAGAAACCGGTAATTAATTTATGCTATAATCTATTCATTATATTGCAGTGGTAAACCTTCGCCTCGCCAGCCACCAACCATCTCTTTATGAAGAAAGTATTTATATTTACTACAGACCGAAGACGAGGGACGAAGTAGAGTTAGCAAATTTGAATCGTAGTGATAAAGTGATTAACATGGTAAACAGAAACGATATCGTCTTTTATTAATCCTTATCTTAATTTCAACATTTGAAAATAAATACCTACTTAATAATCTGAATGTAAAAGTTTTCATATTTTATTTCATTTCTACGAAATACTCGTGGACGTCCACGTTTTCCTTCGAATTATTTCGGAATAAAAAGTAGGACCTCATACTACCAACGTAGGTACCAAAAACTATGATGTTTGTCGAATATCTTCTTTGTACAGATTTTGACCCTCTCTAGTTTTGTTAAATGTATAAAGATAACTACCCCACTTCACTAATATTATAATAGGTAAAGTAAGTGTGCTCCTTTGTTAAAACTAATACTAACCTAAGCTTAGTATGGGTAGGGCTAAATGACGCTGAAGTATTTTATTTTACACTTAAATTTGTTATTGTTTTTCAGAAAATACGGGGAAATTCAAAATGATGGGTGCCCGCTTTTCTTATAAATAACTTCTTGTGCGTTCGTAAGATGGCGCTATTTTTGATCGCATTATATTTCCATAGACACGTACTTCTTCCTTTTTTTAAAAAAAGGGTAATAGTATTCTTTGGTCTGTGCTGTCAAAAATTATTGATATTTCAATTTTATCGCTATATTATTTTTTCAGAGTAATTCTTAACACAGATTTTGGGGAAAATAAAATAATTATTGATATTTTCGACTCATAGATGATTCAGCAACTAAAGAAGAAATTGCATTATACGATTACGTCAATTCGTCTCAAAGAAAAACAAGTGCTTGAACAAACTTTATTTACAACATCATTCAGTCAACGACACTTATCTTTCTGTGTATATATTGTCTGTGTAGATATCGGTAAGGCTAGGGTTGTATGGCAGTAGGTGGTTAGGAGTGTTAAAGTAGAGAGTAGGTAGGAGTTAGGGTAGGTGGTGAGTATTCCAGACTGTGTTAGAAGACAGGAGTAGCGTGTAGTAGGTAGGTTATAGGGATGGGTTGGTTGTAAGTAGGAGTACAGCTGGCAGGTCCCTATTATTTCTCTGAACGGGCTTAGCTCCGCACAACAAGAATAGTACGATCAAGACTGACTGCTGATCACATGGCTATGTGGAATTCAAAAGAATTCCATCGGCGATTCATTTCTTTGCTTTCGGCTCATTTCTCAAGCAAAATTATATTACAGAAGTAGGAAACAAAATATGATATTTTTTATTATTATATTATTACCACGGAACCTCTTTGGTTTCGTGTGGAATATAACCGCTTTCGCTAAGACGCGGAACAATTACCTACATTGACATTTAGATTAAAACTGTCATAAGGGAAGATTTGTCGTCCTTTTCTAACGCATGAGTATTTTATAGCTTTGTTTCAGCTGTCTGAAGTTCGCTTTTGTACCGAGGGGCTTATCGGCCCGATAGTTATTTGCATAATATATTTGTATTGAAAAACCGAAAACCCCTTATGAGTCCAATAAACAAAAAAGCATAGGTATTGGACCGATAGCTATCAAGCCAATAAAGTGACGATTGAAAAATCGGCTAAGTCTTATTATTGTGTATATTAAGGACATGACTATTTAATCAATCAGACTTTTTTCCTAGCATAGGTAATTTATTTGGATAGCATTATGTATGTGTAAAACAACATACTTTTCAGGGTCCAAATGATATAAATCAATAAAGTGAAAAGAAAGCCAAAATAACTTATTAACATTATTGATTTTGTTCTTCGTCCTTCATCATTTCTTCTATTAACCTCTGCCTCTCTGCTGCTTGCCTCATCTTGGTTAGAACTAGGGATTCATAATCTCTGTCAGATATCAATGAAGGTCCTTCAGCAACTTTTTTTGTAGTTAAAATTGGTCTGTCATTCAACCATTTCAGTTCTAATGGATTGTCTGGGAGTCCTGGAAAATAATAAGTAAAAGTCATGATGATAAGCAAGCAGTATTATCCTAAGTTTGAATCAATGCTTAAATATTAATGTTATTGCTAATAAATGTTCTGTAACTATCTTATTGAATCACAGAAAAGCTGCATAATCTATTTTGATCATCTTGGTGTATGAAATTTAACATAGAATATAAGTACAAATTTTCTCAGCATTTAGATAGTAGAAGTTACTTACAACTAGATTTATAAAAATAAATAAGTTAAAATGCAAGATACCTTTTTCTAGTTCAACTGCCATTTCCGAAGCTTCCTTAGTAGAGAACTCAACTAATGCACTCCCTTTCTTTTTAGGTGATATAATTAGGGCTGTAATATTTCCATACTTTTTTAGACATCTTCTTAGAGTGGCTTCATCATATCCACCATTACTCGGGTCATCTTTATTACATTTCCATTTAATTTTTATTCTATTTAGACTGGAATCCCAAAAGGGTTCACTAATTTTGCCCATCATTTGTTGAATTTCCTCTTTCATGTGTTTCTGTTCTTCTTGTAGTAATCTGCTGCCTTCTTTTTGCAATCTTTGTATTTCTGCTGCTAGTTTTTGTTCATCTGTGAGGTTGGATGCACTGCTGGACCCCGCTTCTTTTTCCCGCCTTTCTAAATCTTCTTTTAACTTTTGTCGCTTACTGTCTAGTTGTTGATGTCGTATTTTAGCCGCTTCTTTAGCTCTTAGTACTTTATCGTATGCTGATCGTGCGGAAGCATCAGTAAGAATTTCTAACGCTAATGAAAGTTGATGAAACGCTTCTGCAGCTTTTGGATCGTCTGGATTTTTGTCAGGATGGCATTGCAGCGCTTTTTTGCGGTATGCTTTCTTGATCTGAAAACAGGAAACATTTATAATTAGATATTTACAACTAAATATGTAATGAAATAAATGTAAGACTAAAACTTAATAACCTCAGATTCTGTTGCAGTTATTTGTAAATCAAGGATGGCATATAAATCTAGGTCTTCAATGTTTTTAGTTTTTGCCATCGTTATTAATTCTTATGATATTTGCGTAGTAATGAAGCAATAATTGTTTTTATTTTAATTTTACATTACAAAACAAACTTCCGGACCAGTTATTCATACACAGTATCGTACATTCGCGAATGAACATGTTCATAATAACGTTCATTCTGTTCATTCTATACAGATAACAAATATACGGTTTAGTTCATTCATTCACAGAAACAATTAAAATATTTGTTATCTGTACTACTATTTCCGTAGAAGTCGAAAAACTCGAATACCTACTTATCTTTTTATTTGCTATAGGTAAATACTGAATGCTAAGTATGGATAAGCTAGGTAAGTACCTACATATTGTACTTAGGTTAAGCCTAGTAATAGGTACCTAATAACTCCGAGCTTAAGTTATTAAATTATCATATATAGGGCTTTGTGATTTCTTAGTAGGTAGGTAGTGCCTATCTATACCTACCTATGAGGTCAAATCTCTGAATAAAAGTTCACACTTAATACCTAATTATCTGAGTTTTAAGACATTGAGAGGATATATAAATTCTTAAAACATTCATTTTACCAAGAAAGTATTAGGTACCTATCTATTGAGTATTATTCATTAATGTAGGTAGGTATTTAAGATGTGCCTGTAACAATGATCTTCTATATAAACTGAGGTATAATATAATTATAGATGCGTTATACCCCGTTCTGTGTGGCGAAACTCAAACAAGGCTAAGTAACCTGTTTCGGCTCAGTCACCTCGACTCGAAGCAACGCGCGAAGCACGTTGTCGGCGCGACTTTTTATCATATCATACATCACTGGTAAATTATATTATGGCGGATAAAAAAATTCTATTTCTAAAGCCGAAACAGGTTTTACTTATGCTGCCCTGATAAATCAAAATGCAGTAATCGACAAATGGCGGTTTTGAGAAAAATGCTGTTAACACATTTTGAGTGATCTAGACATCAAATACCTAAATGTTTTATAATTTATAACTATGAAATTGTACCTACCTTAAAATCAAGCTTTCTATTGGTACCTATGCAAATTTATTAACTTTTCTGTGTCATTAGGATAAAATGTTTTTCATTTCCGTCTAACGTTTGGTCTAGCGAGCATAACAAGATTGCTAAGACCAAGTTCAGTATATGTGTCGATTATACTGAGTTATAGCCTAGCACGTGTTTGATACTGCGTTTTTAGTAAGTATCGTTACCTATATTGTTATCAACCCCAAATGAAACAAGGGTTGATAATACAAATTATATATTATCCAAAAGTAGTTATACAGTCACAAGGGTAAAATGAGGCTCTATTGAAGGCTTTAGCGGAAGGCTTTATGGTCGCGTGTGTCGTCACTCAGGCGCTCTCAGGGACTGCCGCCTGGAGGTGCCGGCCGGCGGGCCGCGCCCTGCTCCTAGCGACGCCAGGTACTTCCCCTCGTAGCCGCTAACAATATTTTGGATGCAATAAATAAGTAATAAGCCGATCTTAGGCTGTTTGTTGGGTGGCTAAGAAGAAAAAATATATTTTTAGACGAATTTGTTTTGAAATTTTAATAATACTCTTAATAAACAAATCTGTAGGTACTTACCTACATTTAAAAAACAGTAACTCATCTGTTTTTGTACATGACAAATAATTTATATAAAGATAAAATAAATAAATAAAAATGTTTATTGGACACACAAATTCTTATAAAATAAAATACCTAAATCTAGTAGAAAACAAAATGGCCGAGGGTGTTATTCGAGGTTCAGCCAGACTTTTATTTTCTAGCGACACAATAGCTCCTGACAACAAGGACACCTTATTGGCGCTTCAAGACAAACATCCGCATTCACCAACACCTCACTAATCAGGGGAACCAGAGGAGGAGTCCTTAGTGGTGACACCTGATGACGTTGCCACCGCTCTCAGCACGTTCCCTACTTAGTGGGTCGGCAGGTGGGCTCGACGTTCTCACACCACACGATCTCTCAGTAGCACGCTGAAACACTGAAACTAGCACACGTCGTTTATTGCAGATTGCGTTAGCATAAGTGATGTTTTTGTGCAAGTACTGCGTTTTATACAGAGTAAAAACTATTTGTGCTATTGTAACTATTTCTATCATTAATTAAAACACACAAAATTAAACTATACAATTAAAACTTAAACTACTTCTAAAACTAAAATACTACTAATATTTTAGTATAGATTAGCCTCATAGGATGCCATTTTTGCAAAAAAGTAAAAACCCCTAAAATGACGATTACTGCATTTTGAGTTATGAGGGCAGTATGTTGTAGTAGCTACCTACTGGAATCGGACCTACTAATAGTATACCTACTTACATCCGAAAGTTTGTGAGAATGTAAGTATGTATGTTTGTTACCTACTCTTTCATGCTACGTTCTAGTATTACCTATTGAGAAAAAGTAGTTAAGATTTTTTACTTTACCTACCTGTAAAGTTTGGACTCGTTTATTTGTCTCTTTCCAAACTCTCAAACTCAGTTTTGCAATCAAACTTTATTATATACAATACAATACATTTATTCATAATTCCATTATTACATAAATACTTTGGGGCTGACCACCTAACGAATAGCTAAGTCTAGGAAATCCCTTTTGTTTGTGACCATGTGACAGTTATATGGTAGGTACTGCTTAGGGAGATAACTAGACCTAGAATTCATCATTACTATTCGTTAGGTGGTCCCGTAAGTAATTACTGGACCGGCGCGCCGATTCAGGAATGACAACGGAGAGACTTAGAGGTACATACCATTTATAGTAGGTATGTGTACAATTCTGTCAATATAACATAATAACACAAACCAATTATCTAGAAAATATTTTCACGAACTTTGTGCCTTCCTCCTTTATCCGGGCTTAGGACCGGCATCATTAATGTTACAAATCACAAAAAGATTTTTTTAATCAATATTATACATAATTAATACCAGATGATTTTATACATAGATTATCTATCATCTAGAATTAATTTTGGCATTTTTATAATCAATAAAAAAAATAAGAATAAAAATATTAGTAAAAAAACTTTTGTGTATTAACATAAATTGAGGCGGAGTTACACAAATATTCATCCTTTCAGCTACCTATATAGGTACAACCACACATTTGTCTGTTAGAAAATCATCATGCCATGCCATCACATACTTGAATCAAACTGAATAATATTCACATTCATAAATTACACAATGCAATACACACTAAGAAAGGAAGAGTAGCAGTAAAGCAATAACCCGAGAAGCAGACACGAGCAACCCAACTTACATGTTTCGCCATTTATGACCGATACCTAAAGATAATGCTGAACGGCATGCTTGACCAATTACTTTCTCACACTGTCATGCAACTTCAATTTTCATAGGTACAATATAAACAAGCGCAAATTGTTTACAAGTAAAACCTTCAAAAGCAGACCACAAGCAACCTAATAAATATCGTATTTAAATTACTGGAATATGAGTGTACACACACCAACACAATGGGGAACCATCAGGTAGGTATGTTTATTAATTACACATACATACCTGGTTCCTCTCAACAATTCTTATGTATAACTATGATAAGTAGTGTTGTAACATATTATTTATTGAGATTTAATCATATAAATAGATATTAAAAATATAACTATTGGTGTATACAGGAATAAGGTTGTGTGGGGGTCACTTCAAGCAGATGTGAATTGAGCTTTCACTAGGATTCCAGCCATCTCAAAGATTTTAATATTTACCTATACTTTCCAATTACTCAACATGAAATGCGACAAATGCTTACTGTTTGGAAAAATTTTGTCTTTAGATATTAGGATGATGAATAATATGATTAGGTTAGAACTAATTTTCCTTGTGAGCAGCAGAGGCCATAGTGTCATGTTTAGTTGATGAACCAGTGAAACAACTATATTTTTTTTAAAAACTATTCTGATGTTGAGTAGTAATATAAAAAGATACTTACCTATTTATTTTCAACCTAATTTGATAGATAGATAGATAATCATTTATTGATAAATTGATATTCCAAACTAAATGTCACAATAATTGGTAATAACATGTATCTCGTCACTTTAGGTACAATTATTCATTTATAATTTCATCTATACAATTACATAATGTATTACAATAGCTGTATAAGGGCTATTTTATAAAAAAATAAAAATATCTAATTAAATATATCTAAGTTGTCACATCATACTGACTGTAGTCATTTTCAAAAAAATCCTTAAAGCTATAGATTGTTTTGTCAAGTATCCCCCATCGGGCACACGGCTGCGGCCACGGCTGATACCATGGCTGCAACCACGCGTCACCCCTTGCGGCGACTCCCGGCGCAGTCTCCGTCGACGACTCCGCTCCTGCTCCCTCTTCAGCGCCTCCTCGCGCTCCTGCAGCCGACGGTAGTAGCTGCAGCTGCAGCTGCGTGGACTGGAGTCACGATGACGCCCGCGAGTGGGGCCGCGACACTCCGTAATCGCGTTAAACTCGTAGACAGAAATTGTGTGCATTAGATACAGAATCGAGCAATATAATCACGTTATCCGTTTCGTATATCTCGAAAACTATGCGTCGTACGCAAAAAATAACCAAATTTTCCCCCAGACCCCAGTCAGGCTTTGCAATATTGTTTTTTTTTTTTACTACACTCAATTTAATTATCGATCAATAAAATTATTCAAAATTACCTAAGAAATACAACATCAGCTTGAACTCACAATTGGTTGTCAGTATTTCGTGACGTAACCGATTTAATCCAGTTTAATCCACCAGTTCTTCTGAGCTGTTACGATCGCTCAGAAGGGGTACAATTATAAATTATAACATTCAGTGATACAGTATATAATTATTCATTTATTATCGCTTTATCAATTATTCACGACACTGACCTTGTATATCTGTCGTGGCCAAATCGCTGAATTGATCATTTCATGAAATGGTTGAGCATTTCGTGAAGTGCTCACGTTTCATGAAGTGGCCAACTAATGGTAGCCAAATCATTAAACGACAAACGTTTAGCGATTTGGTCACCCACGTTTGACCATATCGTGAAAATGGGGTAACCATAAAATATTTAATGAAAACCCAGAACAATTTGTGTTACGTACTTGTTTATTTTTAGTTGTTTAAATAGAATTAAAATATTTTTAAAATAAGTATAACAAACTGACATCTAAATAGGCATATGGACGTACGCGCACACATGCGTTGAACCACACGTGACGCGCGACGCGCGACACGATCTTTGGCGCGCACTAGAGTTTTATAGGTATCACAAGTTTTTAATTCTAATTAAGTAATTCTCTGCCTGGGGGGGTGATGTGGCGATATCCATTTTGAATTTGGCGCGCCTTGAGCATGCGCCCCCAGCCACGCCACGGCCACAGCGTGAACTAGGAGAGCTGTCATGGCAATGAATTAAATAGGCTGTTTGACAATGCGAAAAATAAAGTGTCAATTGCTGACATCCGTATATAATATGAGTGTAAAAGTGGTTATTTATTACCGTTAGTTGAAAATAATAATTAATATATTAAAAAATCCATAAATTAAAATGCATATTTTTAAACGCTTGTCACGTGACACAAAACGCTCCTGATTGGTCGAGTTTATAATGACGTCACTAGCTGGTCAACATTGTTTGCCTACATGTGTATTATTATATTTCGAAACATATTTGATAAGATTTCATTATTTTGTGTGATTTGTTAGCGAAATTTTACAAATTCCATCAAGAACTTTTACCATGAACCACGATTTTGTAAAAACAGACAGTGGAAACCTGCCCCAAGTAGACGCAATCATGGTCGGATTATATTTCAAAAATAATTACGATTATTATGCTGATAGCTAAAAAATTTATAAACAGCAAAGTAATAACACCTAAATGGTAACTTAAATTCTATCATAAGGAAGTGAAATGATGATAAACTTCTTGCTAAAACGCTTTTTGTACTGATAGTAATTAACCATGTCATTTTCCATCTGTAAAAAACAAACAAGTTAGTCTGGAACCTTTAGTGCAATGCTTATTGAAATCATAAGACTGTATGTAGCTACAATTTTTAAATAATATTATGCAAAACAGCGGAATAGAAATGAATAGAAATGTTCGAAGTGATTTAAGTGAGACATTTTGCAAACAACATATAAGTACATATTATAACCTCAAATCCATAAAAAAGATTAACATTCTAAGTGTAATAAAGCATTTCAAAAGTACCTATCAATATTACGTTTACTTATGTACATCGAAATAGTCTTCATAGAAGAAAATATTTGTACTATTCCCTATGTCATCCCTCCGAGAAAGTTGCAGCCACTTTCGGTGCACTTGGACATTCTTTTGAACACTTAGAAATAGTTTGTTCGGAGTTTTTATTAACGTATTTGTACATTTTGGAACTGCACACAATTTGTAACTAATTTTGTAGCACATTAATCACTAAATTTAATCTCACTTTCGTCATTTGTTTGCGTATTGTATGTGGATGATATGTGCCACAGATCTCAATACAGGTTAGTGACGTCACCGATTCGATTGCAGCGCCATATTGACAAAGTAGCGTTTTGGCGAACTATTTAAATATAGTATTTTTAATTTGATATTTTTCCGAAAATATGTAACCAGAATTTAAAAATACACTTTAGACTAGGTTTCTTAACCCCTAAATAAAAATATGAAATGGATTTTAAAACCAGTCAAGGAGCGTCATTCATGTTCTTCATGTGACTCTTGTACATAATGAGTGTTTTAATTAAACTGCACACCCAGTAATTTAATAATGGACACGACAACGTGACATTACAAGGTTCATACTACTTCGTGCATATTTACTTACCTATGGTTACGCATTGCAAGTAAGTCATGTCCATGTTTACAGACGCACTGTGTCACAGTAAAATAAGTACCAACTATTTCGGCTAATTTCACCGAAGTGTCCACAGTGAGATGTTAATAATAATAATAATAAAAATAATAATGACGACTCGCCATAACCGCAGGGGCGACTTTATGGCGAGTCGTCGGTGAGTGGCGTCACCGCGGACCCCGATTCCCTGGGGGCTAAATGAGACCCCCTGCCTCCCGGCTTGCCTTGATTGGCCGTCCGGGAGTGGAAGACGCAAGAGCTAAGTACCTAAGCTCCAGGGTGGAAGTGTTAAAGGGCATAACGCCGCTAGTACCGCTCAGAGAACGCGCAGCACACCTCTCGACACCCTAAGCCACTCACACCAATGTTGCCCTTCCGGCGTCATCTTAGGCTGCCTTTTGTGGAGGGCCCATTTAGTGAGTGGCAAGTCATCACCCGCTATAATTTTTATGAATGAGGCATAACTGGCGGGTGCCGTTCCTCGTACAATAGACCAGTTTAATTAAGTCAATGAAAAACTCAACACAATAGCCTGTAACATTAATACCATGTCTGCAATAGTTACTTTATATACCTAACATCCTCTATCTGTATTTTTTACTTAATTTTAAGTATCTATAATTTTGTAAAAGGCCTCTCAGTGTTGGCTACGGCCCCACTGATGCCTTAAAAATTACCGGGCGTAAGGCCCGAGAATCTGTGAAGTATAATAATAATAATAAGAGGGGCGACTTCATGGCGAGTCGTCGGTGAGTAGCGTCACCGCGGACCCCGATTCCCTGGGGGCTAAATGAGACCCCCTGCCTCCCGGCTTGCCTTGATTGGCCGTCCGGGAGTGGAAGACGCAAGAGCTAAGTACCTAAGCTCCAGGGTGGAAGTGTTAAAGGGCATAACGCCGCTAGTACCGCTCAGAGAACGCGCAGCACACCTCTCGACACCCTAAGCCACTCACACCAATGTTGCCCTTCCGGCGTCATCTTAGGCTGCCTTTTGTGGAGGGCCCATTTAGTGAGTGGCAAGTCATCACCCGCTATAATTTTTATGAATGAGGCATAACTGGCGGGTGCCGTTCCTCGTACAATAGACCAGTTTAATTAAGTCAATGAAAAACTCAACACAATAGCCTGTAATATTAATACCATGTCTGCAATAGTTACTTTATATACCCAACATCCTCTATCTGTAATTTTTACTTAATTTTAAGTACCTATAGATAATATTGTGAAAGGCCTCTCAGTGTTGGCTACGGCCCTACTGATGCCTTAAAAATACCGGGCGTAAGGCCCGAGAATCTGTGAAGAGAAATAAAGACAATAATAATAATTAGTGTAAGTAACTAACTACATATGTTTAACAAATGTTTAATTTATTTATTCTTTTTAAATTATCTTATATTATTATCAATTATAATAGGTACCTTATGAGCTAATGAATTACAATAACTTATCAAATCATTCAAAATGTAAATAGGTTAGAAATGTAAGACTTATCTCATAGTGAAACACTTTATTATTAAATCACATATTATAATAACGCTGTAACACTATAGATGAATAAATGAATTATTATTATTATTATTATGTAGTAAGAAAAGATAATATAAGAGATCAGAAGTAGATTTAAGTGCGGGCAGCAGCGCACCAGGAGTGCGCGCAGCAGCGCACCAGGAGTGCGCGCAGTAGCGCACCAGGAGTGCGCGCAGTAGCGCACCAGGAGTGCGCGGAGTACGAGTACGAGTCCTGGATGTCTCGCAGCAACCCCTCAAACCTCAGTTTGGCCACCGGCAACCTGTAGTAAGAAAAGATAATATTAGAGATCAGAAGTAGATTTAAGTGCGGGCATCAGCGCACCAGGAGTGCGCGCAGTAGCGCACCAGGAGTGCGCGCAGTAGCGCACCAGGAGTGCGCGCAGCAGCGCACCAGGAGTGCGCGCAGTAGCGCACCAGAAAAGCGCGGAGTACGAGTACGAGTCCTGGATGTCTCGCAGCAACCCCTCCAACCTCAGTTTGGCCACCGGCAACCTGTAGTAAGAAAAGATAATATAAGAGATCAGAAGTAGATTTAAGTGCGGGCAGCAGCGCATCAGAAGTGCGGGCAGCAGCGCATCAGGAGTGCGCGCAGCAGCGCACCAGGAGTGCGCGCAGCAGCGCATCAGGAGTGCGCGCAGTAGCGCACCAGGAGTGCGCGCAGTAGCGCACCAGGAGTGCGCGGAGTACGAGTACGAGTCCTGGATGTCTCGCAGCAACCCCTCCAACCTCAGTTTGGCCACCGGCAACCTGTAGTAAGAAAAGATAATATAAGAGATCAGAAGTAGATTTAAGTGCGGGCAGCAGCGCATCAGGAGTGCGCGCAGCAGCGCATCAGGAGTGCGCGCAGTAGCGCACCAGGAGTGCGCGCAGTAGCGCACCAGGAGTGCGCGGAGTACGAGTACGAGTCCTGGATGTCTCGCAGCAACCCCTCCAACCTCAGTTTGGCCACCGGCTACCTGTAGTAAGAAAAGATAATATTAGAGGTCAGAAGTGGATTTAAGTGCGCGCAGCAGCGCACCAGGAGTGCGCGCAGTAGCGCACCAGGAGTCCGCGCAGTAGCGCACCAGGAGTCCGCGCAGTAGCGCACCAGGAGTGCGCGGAGTACGAGTACGAGTCCTGGATGTCTCGCAGCAACCCCTCCAACCTCAGTTTGGCCACCGGCAACCTGTAGTAAGAAAAGATAATATTAGAGATCAGAAGTAGATTTAAGTGCGCGCAGTAGCGCACCAGGAGTGCGCGGAGTACGAGTACGAGTCCTGGATGTCTCGCAGCAACCCCTCAAACCTCAGTTTGGCCTCCGGCAACCTGTAGTAAGAAAAGATAATATTAGAGATCAGAAGAAGATTTAAGTGCTGCACCGTTAATTTGTTAGTTTTTGTTAAACAAACAAGACTACTCGTCCTTCTCAAACATCCAATCCGCTTGCTGGCCAATGCTCACGGATTAAAAGTTCATAATGGAATGTGTTACAAACATGTATATCAAAAAGATAATCAGTTTCACATCTACCCTATCAATCTTTAAGTAGAGGTGATTCTTACCAATATCAGCTTCCACAGGACCAGGGTCCGTTTCTGCAACCAAGAATTTCAAACAACAAACCCGCTTCCGCCATTCCTCTTTCTACCTCCACTGTGTCCATCAGCAGCTCCTTTGCTGCACCAGGAGGGCGCGCAGCAGCGCACCAGGAGTGCGCGCTGTAGCGCACCAGGAGTGCGCGCAGCCACGAGTGGCCACCGGCAACCTGTAGTAAGAAAAGATTATATGAGAGATCAGAAGTAGATTTAGGTGCGGGCAGCAGCGCACCAGAAGTGCGGGCAGCAGCGCACCAGAAGTGCGGGCAGCAGCGCACCAGAAGTGCGCGCAGCAGCGCACCAGGAGTGCGCGCAGCAGCGCACCAGGTGTGCGCGCAGTAGTGCACCAGGTGTGCGCGCAGTAGCGCACCAGGTGTGCGCGCAGTAGCGCACCAGGTGTGCGCGCAGTAGCGCACCAGGAGTGCGCGCAGTAGCGCACCAGGAGTGCGCGCAGTAGCGCACCAGGAGTGCGCGCAGCAGCGCACCAGGAGTGCGCGCAGTAGCGCACCAGGAGTGCGCGGAGTACGAGTACGAGTCCAGGATGTCTCGCAGCACCCCCTCCAACCTCAGTTTGGCCACCGGCAACCTGTAGTAAGAAAAGATAATATTAGAGATCAGAAGTATATTTAAGTGCTGCACCGTTAATTTGTTAGTTTTTGTTAAACAAACAAGACTACTCGTCCTTCTCAAACATCCAATCCGCTTGCTGGCCAATGCTCACGGATTAAAAGTTCAAAATGGAATATGTTACAAACATGTATATCAAGAAGATAATCAGTTTCACATCTACCCTATCAATCTTTAAGTAGAGGTGATTCTTACCAATAGCAGCTTCCACAGGACCAGGGTCCGTTTCTGCAACCAAGAATTTCAAACAAAAAACCCGCTTCGGCCATTCTTCTTTCTACCTCCACTGTGTCCATCAGCAGCTCCTTTGCTGCACAAGGAGTACGCGTAGCAGCTCACCAGGAGGGCGCGCAGCAGCGCACCAGGAGTGCGCGCAGTAGCGCACCAGGAGTGCGCGCAGCAGCGCACCAGGAGTGCGCGCAGTAGCGCACCGGCAACCTGTAGTAAGAAAAGATAATATTAGAGATCAGAAGTAGATTTAAAAGCGGGCAGCAGCGCAACAGGAGTGCGCGCAGCAGCGCACCAGGTGTGCGCGAAGTAGCGCACCAGGAGTGCGCGCAGTAGCGCACCAGGAGTGCGCGCAGTAGCGCACCAGGAGTGCGCGCAGTAGCGCACCAGGGGTGCGCGCAGCAGCGCACCAGGAGTGCGCGGAGTACGAGTACGAGTCCTGGATGTCTCGCAGCAACCCCTCCAACCTCAGTTTGGCCACCGGCAACCTGTAGTAAGAAAAGATTATATTAGAGATCAGAAGTAGATTTAAGTGCGGGCAGCAGCAGCGCACCAGGAGTGCGCGCAGCAGCGCACCAGGAGTGCGCGCAGTAGCGCACCAGGAGTCCGCGCAGTAGCGCACAAGGAGTGCGCGGAGTACGAGTACGAGTCCTGGATGTCTCGCAGCACCCCCTCCAACCTCAGTTTGGCCACCGGCAACCTGTAGTAAGAAAAGATAATATTAGAGTTTAGAAGTAGATTTAAGTGCGCGCAGTAGCGCACCAGGAGTGCGCGCAGTAGCGCACCAGGAGTGCGCGGAGTACGAGTACGAGTCCTGGATGTCTCGCAGCAACCCCTCAATCCTCAGTTTGGCCACCGGCAACCTGTAGTAAGAAAAGATAATATTAGAGATCAGAAGTAGATTTAAGTGCTGCATCGTTAATTTGTTAGTTTTTGTTAAACAAACAAGACTACTCGTCCTTCTCAAACATCCAATCCGCTTGCTGGCCAATGCTCACGGATTAAAAGTTCAAAATGGAATATGTTACAAACATGTATATCAAGAAGATAATCAGTTTCACATCTACCCTATCAATCTGTAAGTAAAGGTGATTCTTACCAATAGCAGCTTCCACAGGACCAGGGTCCGTTTCTGCAACCAAGAATTTCAAACAACAAACCCGCTTCAGCCATTCCTCTTTCTACCTCCACTGTGTCCATCAGCAGCTCCTTTGCTGCACCAGGAGGGCGCGCAGCAGCGCACCAGGAGTGCGCGGAGTACGAGTACGAGTCCTGGATGTCTCGCAGCAACCCCTCCAACCTCAGTTTGGCCACCGGCAACCTGTAGTAAGAAAAGATAATATTAGAGATCAGAAGTAGATTTAAGTGCGGGCAGCAGCGCACCAGGAGTGCGCGCAGCAGCGCACCAGGAGTGCGCGCAGTAGCGCACCAGGAGTCCGCGCAGTAGCGCACCAGGAGTGCGCGGAGTACGAGTACGAGTCCTGGATGTCTCGCAGCAACCCCTCCAACCTCAGTTTGGCCACCGGCAACCTGTAGTAAGAAAAGATAATATTAGAGATCAGAAGTAGATTTAAGTGCGCGCAGTAGCGCACCAGGAGTGCGCGGAGTACGAGTACGAGTACTGGATGTCTCGCAGCAACCCCTCAAACCTCAGTTTGGCCTCCGGCAACCTGTAGTAAGAAAAGATGAAGAAGATTTAAGTGCTGCACCGTTAATTTGTTAGTTTTTGTTAAACAAACAAGACTACTCGTCCTTCTCAAACATCCAATCCGCTTGCTGGCCAATGCTCACGGATTAAAAGTTCAAAATGGAATATGTTACAAACATGTATATCAAGAAGATAATCAGTTTCACATCTACCCTATCAATCTGTAAGTAAAGGTGATTCTTACCAATAGCAGCTTCCACAGGACCAGGGTCCGTTTCTGCAACCAAGAATTTCAAACAACAAACCCGCTTCAGCCATTCCTCTTTCTACCTCCACTGTGTCCATCAGCAGCTCCTTTGCTGCACCAGGAGGGCGCGCAGCAGCGCACCAGGAGTGCGCGGAGTACGAGTACGAGTCCTGGATGTCTCGCAGCAACCCCTCCAACCTCAGTTTGGCCACCGGCAACCTGTAGTAAGAAAAAATAATATTAGAGATCAGAAGTAGGTTTAAGTGCTGCACCGTTAATTTGTTAGTTTTTGTTAAACAAACAAGACTACTCGTCCTTCTCAAACATCCAATCCGCTTGCTGGCCAATGCTCACGGATTAAAAGTTCAAAATGGAATATGTTACAAACATGTATATCAAGAAGATAATCAGTTTCACATCTACCCTATCAATCTTTAAGTAAAGGTGATTCTTACCAATAGCAGCTTCCACAGGACCAGGGTCCGTTTCTGCAACCAAGAATTTCAAACAACAAACCCGCTTCAGCCATTCCTCTTTCTACCTCCACTGTGTCCATCAGCAGCTCCTTTGCTGCACCAGGAGTACGCGCAGCAGCGCACCAGGAGTGCGCGCAGTAGCGCACCAGGAGTGCGCGCAGAAGTGCACCAGGAGTGCGCGGAATAAGAGTACGAGTCCTGGATGTCTCGCAGCAACCTCTCCAACCTCAGTTTGGCCACCGGCAACCTGTAGTAAGAAAAGATAATATTAGAGATCAGAAGTAGATTTAAGTGCGGGCAGCAGCGCACCAGGAGTGCGCGCAGTAGCGCACCGGCAACCTGTAGTAAGAAAAGATAATATTAGAGATCAGAAGTAGATTTAAGTGCGGGCAGCAGCGCACCAGGAGTGCGCGCAGCAGCGCACCAGGTGTGCGCGAAGTAGCGCACCAGGAGTGCGCGCAGTAGCGCACCAGGAGTGCGCGGAGTACGAGTACGAGTCCTGAATGTCTCGCAGCAACCCCTCAAACCTCAGTTTGGCCACCGGCAACCTGTAGTAAGAAAAGATAATATTAGAGATCAGAAGTAGATTTAAGTGCTGCACCGTTAATTTGTTAGTTTTTGTTAAACAAACAAGACTACTCGTCCTTCTCAAACATCCAATCCGCTTGCTGGCCAATGCTCACGGATTAAAAGTTCAAAATGGAATATGTTACAAACATGTATATCAAGAAGATAATCAGTTTCACATCTACCCTATCAATCTTTAAGTAAAGGTGATTCTTACCAATAGCAGCTTCCACAGGACCAGGGTCCGTTTCTGCAACCAAGAATTTCAAACAACTAACCCGCTTCAGCCATTCCTCTTTCTACCTCCACTGTGTCCATCAGCAGCTCCTTTGCTGCACCAGGAGTACGCGCAGCAGCGCACCAGGAGTGCGCGCAGAAGCGCACCAGGAGTGCGCGCAGAAGTGCACCAGGAGTGCGCGGAGTAAGAGTACGAGTCCTGGATGTCTCGCAGCAACCTCTCCAACCTCAGTTTGGCCACCGGCAACCTGTAGTAAGAAAAGATAATATTAGAGATCAGAAGTAGATTTAAGTGCGGGCATCAGCGCACCAAGAGTGCGCGCAGTAGCGCACCAGGAGTGCGCGCAGTAGCGCACCAGGAGTGCGCGCAGCAGCGCACCAGGAGTGCGCGCAGCAGCGCACCAGGAGTGCGCGCAGTAGCGCACCAGGTGTGCGCGCAGCAGTGCACCAGGTGTGCGCACAGTAGCGCACCAGGAGTGCGCGCAGTAGCGCACCAGGAGTGCGCGCAGTAGCGCACCAGGAGTGCGCGCAGCAGCGCACCAGGAGTGCGCGCAGTAGCGCACCAGGAGTGCGCGGAGTACGAGTACGAGTCCAGGATGTCTCGCAGCACCCCCTCCAACCTCAGTTTGGCCACCGTTAACCTGTAGTAAGAAAAGATAATATTAGAGATCAGAAGTAGATTTAAGTGCTGCACCGTTAATTTGTTAGTTTTTGTTAAACAAACAAGACTACTCGTCCTTCTCAAACATCCAATCCGCTTGCTGGCCAATGCTCACGGATTAAAAGTTCAAAATGGAATATGTTACAAACATGTATATCAAGAAGATAATCAGTTTCACATCTACCCTATCAATCTTTAAGTAGAGGTGATTCTTACCAATAGCAGCTTCCACAGGACCAGGGTCCGTTTCTGCAACCAAGAATTTCAAACAAAAAACCCGCTTCGGCCATTCCTCTTTCTACCTCCACTGTGTCCATCAGCAGCTCCTTTGCTGCACAAGGAGTACGCGTAGCAGCTCACCAGGAGGGCGCGCAGCAGCGCACCAGGAGTGCGCGCAGTAGCGCACCAGGAGTGCGCGCAGCAGCGCACCAGGAGTGCGCGCAGTAGCGCACCGGCAACCTGTAGTAAGAAAAGATAATATTAGAGATCAGAAGTAGATTTAAGTGCGGGCAGCAGCGCACCAGGAGTGCGCGCAGCAGCGCACCAGGAGTGCGCGCAGTAGCGCACCAGGAGTGCGCGGAGTACGAGTACGAGTCCTGGATGTCTCGCAGCAACCCCTCTCACCTCAGTTTGGCCACCGGCAACCTGTAGTAAGAAAAGATAATATTAGAGATCAGAAGTAGATTTAAGTGCGCGCAGTAGCGCACCAGGAGTGCGCGGAGTACGAGTACGAGTCCTGGATGTCTCGCAGCAACCCCTCAAACCTCAGTTTGGCCTCCGGCAACCTGTAGTAAGAAAAGATAATATTAGAGATCAGAAGAAGATTTAAGTGCTGCACCGTTAATTTGTTAGTTTTTGTTAAACAAACAAGACTACTCGTCCTTCTCAAACATCCAATCCGCTTGCTGGCCAATGCTCACGGATTAAAAGTTCATAATGGAATGTGTTACAAACATGTATATCAAAAAGATAATCAGTTTCACATCTACCCTATCAATCTTTAAGTAGAGGTGATTCTTACCAATATCAGCTTCCACAGGACCAGGGTCCGTTTCTGCAACCAAGAATTTCAAACAACAAACCCGCTTCCGCCATTCCTCTTTCTACCTCCACTGTGTCCATCAGCAGCTCCTTTGCTGCACCAGGAGGGCGCGCAGCAGCGCACCAGGAGTGCGCGGAGTAAGAGTACGAGTCCTGGATGTCTCGCAGCAACCCCTCCAACCTCAGTTTGGCCACCGGCAACCTGTAGTAAGAAAAGATAATATTAGAGATCAGAAGTAGATTTAAGTGCGGGCAGCAGCGCACCAGGAGTGCGCGCAGTAACGCACCAGGAGTGCGCGCAGCAGCGCACCAGGAGTGCGCGCAGCAGCGCACCAGGATTGCGCGCAGCAGCGCACCAAGAGTGCGCGCAGTAGCGAACCGGCAACCTGTAGTAAGAAAAGATAATATTAGATATCAGAAGTAGATTTAAGTGCGGGCAGCAGCGCACCAGGAGTGCGCGCAGCAGCGCACCAGGTGTGCGCGAAGTAGCGCACCAGGAGTGCGCGCAGTAGCGCACCGGCAACCTGTAGTAAGAAAAGATAATATTAGAGATCAGAAGTAGATTTAAGTGCGGGCAGCAGCGCACCAGGAGTGCGCGCAGCAGCGCACCAGGTGTGCGCGAAGTAGCGCACCAGGAGTGCGCGCAGTAGCGCACCAGGAGTGCGCGGAGTACGAGTACGAGTCCTGGATGTCTCGCAGCAACCCCTCAAACCTCAGTTTGGCCACCGGCAACCTGTAGTAAGAAAAGATAATATTAGAGATCAGAAGTAGATTTAAGTGCTGCACCGTTAATTTGTTAGTTTTTGTTAAACAAACAAGACTACTCGTCCTTCTCAAACATCCAATCCGCTTGCTGGCCAATGCTCACGGATTAAAAGTTCAAAATGGAATATGTTACAAACATGTATATCAAGAAGATAATCAGTTTCACATCTACCCTATCAATCTTTAAGTAAAGGTGATTCTTACCAATAGCAGCTTCCACAGGACCAGGGTCCGTTTCTGCAACCAAGAATTTCAAACAACAAACCCGCTTCAGCCATTCCTCTTTCTACCTCCACTGTGTCCATCAGCAGCTCCTTTGCTGCACCAGGAGTACGCGCAGCAGCGCACCAGGAGTGCGCGCAGTAGCGCACCAGGAGTGCGCGCAGCAGCGCACCAGGAGTGCGCGCAGTAGCGCACCAGGAGTGCGCGGAGTACGAGTACGAGTCCAGGATGTCTCGCAGCACCCCCTCCAACCTCAGTTTGGCCACCGTTAACCTGTAGTAAGAAAAGATAATATTAGAGATCAGAAGTATATTTAAGTGCTGCACCGTTAATTTGTTAGTTTTTGTTAAACAAACAAGACTACTCGTCCTTCTCAAACATCCAATCCGCTTGCTGGCCAATGCTCACGGATTAAAAGTTCAAAATGGAATATGTTACAAACATGTATATCAAGAAGATAATCAGTTTCACATCTACCCTATCAATCTTTAAGTAGAGGTGATTCTTACCAATAGCAGCTTCCACAGGACCAGGGTCCGTTTCTGCAACCAAGAATTTCAAACAAAAAACCCGCTTCGGCCATTCCTCTTTCTACCTCCACTGTGTCCATCAGCAGCTCCTTTGCTGCACAAGGAGTACGCGTAGCAGCTCACCAGGAGGGCGCGCAGCAGCGCACCAGGAGTGCGCGCAGTAGCGCACCAGGAGTGCGCGCAGCAGCGCACCAGGAGTGCGCGCAGTAGCGCACCGGCAACCTGTAGTAAGAAAAGATAATATTAGAGATCAGAAGTAGATTTAAGTGCGGGCAGCAGCGCACCAGGAGTGCGCGCAGCAGCGCACCAGGAGTGCGCGCAGTAGCGCACCAGGAGTCCGCGCAGTAGCGCACCAGGAGTGCGCGGAGTACGAGTACGAGTCCTGGATGTCTCGCAGCAACCCCTCCAACCTCAGTTTGGCCACCGGCAACCTGTAGTAAGAAAAGATAATATTAGAGATCAGAAGTAGATTTAAGTGCGCGCAGTAGCGCACCAGGAGTGCGCGGAGTACGAGTACGAGTCCTGGATGTCTCGCAGCAACCCCTCAAACCTCAGTTTGGCCTCCGGCAACCTGTAGTAAGAAAAGATAATATTAGAGATCAGAAGAAGATTTAAGTGCTGCACCGTTAATTTGTTAGTTTTTGTTAAACAAACAAGACTACTCGTCCTTCTCAAACATCCAATCCGCTTGCTGGCCAATGCTCACGGATTAAAAGTTCATAATGGAATGTGTTACAAACATGTATATCAAAAAGATAATCAGTTTCACATCTACCCTATCAATCTTTAAGTAGAGGTGATTCTTACCAATATCAGCTTCCACAGGACCAGGGTCCGTTTCTGCAACCAAGAATTTCAAACAACAAACCCGCTTCCGCCATTCCTCTTTCTACCTCCACTGTGTCCATCAGCAGCTCCTTTGCTGCACCAGGAGGGCGCGCAGCAGCGCACCAGGAGTGCGCGGAGTAAGAGTACGAGTCCTGGATGTCTCGCAGCAACCCCTCCAACCTCAGTTTGGCCACCGGCAACCTGTAGTAAGAAAAGATAATATTAGAGATCAGAAGTAGATTTAAGTGCGGGCAGCAGCGCACCAGGAGTGCGCGCAGTAACGCACCAGGAGTGCGCGCAGCAGCGCACCAGGAGTGCGCGCAGCAGCGCACCAGGATTGCGCGCAGCAGCGCACCAAGAGTGCGCGCAGTAGCGCACCGGCAACCTGTAGTAAGAAAAGATAATATTAGATATCAGAAGTAGATTTAAGTGCGGGCAGCAGCGCACCAGGAGTGCGCGCAGCAGCGCACCAGGTGTGCGCGAAGTAGCGCACCAGGAGTGCGCGCAGTAGCGCACAAGGAGTGCGCGGAGTACGAGTACGAGTCCTGGATGTCTCGCAGCACCCCCTCCAACCTCAGTTTGGCCACCGGCAACCTGTAGTAAGAAAAGATAATATTAGAGATCAGAAGTAGATTTAAGTGCGCGCAGTAGCGCACCAGGAGTGCGCACAGTAGCGCACCAGGAGTGCGCGGAGTACGAGTACGAGTCCTGGATGTCTCGCAGCAACCCCTCAAACCTCAGTTTTGCCACCGGCAACCTGTAGTAAGAAAAAATAATATTAGAGATCAGAAGTAGATTTAAGTGCTGCACCGTTAATTTGTTAGTTTTTGTTAAACAAACAAGACTACTCGTCCTTCTCAAACATCCAATCCGCTTGCTGGCCAATGCTCACGGATTAAAAGTTCAAAATGGAATATGTTACAAACATGTATATCAAGAAGATAATCAGTTTCACATCTACCCTATCAATCTTTAAGTAAAGGTGATTCTTACCAATAGCAGCTTCCACAGGACCAGGGTCCGTTTCTGCAACCAAGAATTTCAAACAACAAACCCGCTTCAGCCATTCCTCTTTCTACCTCCACTGTGTCCATCAGCAGCTCCTTTGCTGCACCAGGAGTACGCGCAGCAGCGCACCAGGAGTGCGCGCAGTAGCGCACCAGGAGTGCGCGCAGAAGTGCACCAGGAGTGCGCGGAATAAGAGTACGAGTCCTGGATGTCTCGCAACAACCTCTCCAACCTCAGTTTGGCCACCGGCAACCTGTAGTAAGAAATGATAATATTAGAGATCAGAAGTAGATTTAAGTGCGGGCAGCAGCGCACCAGGAGTGCGCGCAGTAGCGCACCAGGAGTGCGCGCAGCAGCGCACCAGGAGTGCACGCAGTAGCGCACCAGGAGTGCGCGCAGCAGCGCACCAAGAGTGCGCGCAGTAGCGCACCGGCAACCTGTAGTAAGAAAAGATAATATTAGAGATCAGAAGTAGATTTAAGTGCGGGCAGCAGCGCACCAGGAGTGCGCGCAGCAGCGCACCAGGTGTGCGCGAAGTAGCGCACCAGGAGTGCGCGCAGTAGCGCACCAGGAGTGCGCGGAGTACGAGTACGAGTCCTGGATGTCTCGCAGCAACCCCTCAAACCTCAGTTTGGCCACCGGCAACCTGTAGTAAGAAAAGATAATATTAGAGATCAGAAGTAGATTTAAGTGCTGCACCGTTAATTTGTTAGTTTTTGTTAAACAAACAAGACTACTCGTCCTTCTCAAACATCCAATCCGCTTGCTGGCCAATGCTCACGGATTAAAAGTTCAAAATGGAATATGTTACAAACATGTATATCAAGAAGATAATCAGTTTCACATCTACCCTATCAATCTTTAAGTAAAGGTGATTCTTACCAATAGCAGCTTCCACAAGACCAGGGTCCGTTTCTGCAACCAAGAATTTCAAACAACAAACCCGCTTCAGCCATTCCTCTTTCTACCTCCACTGTGTCCATCAGCAGCTCCTTTGCTGCGCCAGGAGTACGCGCAGCAGCGCACCAGGAGTGCGCGCAGTAGCGCACCAGGAGTGCGCGCAGAAGTGCACCAGGAGTGCGCGGAGTAAGAGTACGAGTCCTGGATGTCTCGCAGCACCCCCTCCAACCTCAGTTTGGCCACCGGCAACCTGTAGTAAGAAAAGATAATATTAGAGATCAGAAGTATATTTAAGTGCTGCACCGTTAATTTGTTAGTTTTTGTTAAACAAACAAGACTACTCGTCCTTCTCAAACATCCAATCCGCTTGCTGGCCAATGCTCACGGATTAAAAGTTCAAAATGGAATATGTTACAAACATGTATATCAAGAAGATAATCAGTTTCACATCTACCCTATCAATCTTTAAGTAAAGGTGATTCTTACCAATAGCAGCTTCCACAGGACCAGGGTCCGTTTCTGCAACCAAGAATTTCAAACAACAAACCCGCTTCAGCCATTCCTCTTTCTACCTCCACTGTGTCCATCAGCAGCTCCTTTTCTGCACCAGGAGTACGCGCAGCAGCGCACCAGGAGTGCGCGCAGAAGTGCACCAGGAGTGCGCGGAGTAAGAGTACGAGTCCTGGATGTCTCGCAGCAACCTCTCCATTCTCAGTTTGGCCACCGGCAACCTGTAGTAAGAAAAGATAATATTAGAGATCAGAAGTTGATTTAAGTGCGGGCAGCAGCGCACCAGGAGTGCGCGCAGTAGCGCACCAGTAGTGCGCGCAGCAGCGCACCAGGAGTGCACGCAGTAGCGCACCAGGAGTGCGCGCAGCAGCGCACCATGAGTGCGCGCAGTAGCGCACCGGCAACCTGTAGTAAGAAAAGATAATATTAGAGATCAGAAGTAGATTTAAGTGCGGGCAGCAGCGCACCAGGAGTGCGCGCAGCAGCGCACCAGGTGTGCGCGAAGTAGCGCACCAGGAGTGCGCGCAGTAGCGCACAAGGAGTGCGCGGAGTACGAGTACGAGTCCTGGATGTCTCACAGCACCCCCTCCAACCTCAGTTTGGCCACCGGCAACCTGTAGTAAGAAAAGATAATATTAGAGATCAGAAGTAGATTTAAGTGCTGCACCGTTAATTTGTTAGTTTTTGTTAAACAAACAAGACTACTCGTCCTTCTCAAACATCCAATCCGCTTGCTGGCCAATGCTCACTGATTAAAAGTTCAAAATGGAATATGTTACAAACATGTATATGAAGAAGATAATCGGTTTCACATCTACCCTATCAATCTTTAAGTAAAGGTGATTCTTACCAATAGCAGCTTCCACAGGACCAGGGTCCGTTTCTGCAACCAAGAATTTCAAACAACAAACCCGCTTCGGCCATTCCTCTTTCTACCTCCACTGTGTCCATCAGCAGCTCCTTTGCTGCACCAGGAGTACGCGCAGCAGCGCACCAGGAGTGCGCGCAGTAGCGCACCAGGAGTGCGCGCAGAAGCGCACCAGGAGTGCGCGGAGTAAGAGTACGAGTCCTGGATGTCTCGCAGCAACCTCTCCAACCTCAGTTTGGCCACCGGCAACCTGTAGTAAGAAAAGATAATATTAGAGATCAGAAGTAGATTTAAGTGCGGGCAGCAGCGCACCAGGAGTGCGCGCAGCAGCGCACCAGGTGTGCGCGAAGTAGCGCACCAGGAGTGCGCGCAGTAGCGCACAAGGAGTGCGCGGAGTACGAGTACGAGTCCTGGATGTCTCACAGCACCCCCTCCAACCTCAGTTTGGCCACCGGCAACCTGTAGTAAGAAAAGATAATATTAGAGATCAGAAGTAGATTTAAGTGCTGCACCGTTAATTTGTTAGTTTTTGTTAAACAAACAAGACTACTCGTCCTTCTCAAACATCCAATCCGCTTGCTGGCCAATGCTCACTGATTAAAAGTTCAAAATGGAATATGTTACAAACATGTATATGAAGAAGATAATCAGTTTCACATCTACCCTATCAATCTTTAAGTAAAGGTGATTCTTACCAATAGCAGCTTCCACAGGACCAGGGTCCGTTTCTGCAACCAAGAATTTCAAACAACAAACCCGCTTCGGCCATTCCTCTTTCTACCTCCACTGTGTCCATCAGCAGCTCCTTTGCTGCACCAGGAGTACGCGCAGCAGCGCACCAGGAGTGCGCGCAGTAGCGCACCAGGAGTGCGCGCAGAAGCGCACCAGGAGTGCGCGGAGTAAGAGTACGAGTCCTGGATGTCTCGCAGCAACCTCTCCAACCTCAGTTTGGCCACCGGCAACCTGTAGTAAGTAAAGATAATATTAGAGATCAGAAGTAGATTTAAGTGCGGGCAGCAGCGCACCAGGAGTGCGCGCAGCAGCGCACCAGGAGTGCGCGCAGCAGCGCACCAGGAGTGCGCGCAGCAGCGCACCAGGAGTGCGCGCAGCAGCGCACCAGGAGTGCGCGCAGCAGCGCACCAGGAGTGCGCGCAGCAGCGCACCAGGAGTGCGCGCAGCAGCGCACCAGGAGTGCGCGCAGCAGCGCACCAGGAGTGCGCGCAGCAGCGCACCAGGAGTGCGCGCAGCAGCGCACCAGGAGTGCGCGCAGTAGCGCACCAGGAGTGCGCGCAGTAGCGCACCGGCAACCTGTAGTAAGAAAAGATAATATTAGAGATCAGAAGTAGATTTAAGTGCGGGCAGCAGCGCACCAGGAGTGCGCGCAGCAGCGCACCAGGTGTGCGCGAAGTAGCGCACCAGGAGTGCGCGCAGTAGCGCACCAGGAGTGCACGCAGTAGCGCACCAGGAGTTCGCGCAGCAGCGCACCGGCAAACTGTAGTAAGAAAAGATAATATTAGAGATCAGAAGTAGATTTAAATGCGGGCAGCAGCGCACCAGGAGTGCAAGCAGTAGCGCACCAGGAGTGCGCGCAGTAGCGCACCAGGAGTGCGCGGAGTACGAGTACGAGTCCTGGATGTCTCGCAGCAACCCCTTCAACCTCAGTTTGTTCACTGGCAACCTGTAGTAAGAAAAGATAATATTAGAGATCAGAAGTAGATTTAAGTGCGGGCAGCAGCGCACCAGGAGTGCGCGCAGCAGCGCACCAGGTGTGCGCGAAGTAGCGCACCAGGAGTGCGCGCAGTAGCGCACCAGGAGTGCACGCAGTAGCGCACCAGGAGTGCGCGCAGCAGCGCACCGGCAAACTGTAGTAAGAAAAGATAATATTAGAGATCAGAAGTAGATTTAAATGCGGGCAGCAGCGCACCAGGAGTGCAAGCAGTAGCGCACCAGGAGTGCGCGCAGTAGCGCACCAGGAGTGCGCGGAGTACGAGTACGAGTCCTGGATGTCTCGCAGCAACCCCTCCAACCTCAGTTTGTTCACTGGCAACCTGTAGTAAGAAAAGATAATATTAGAGATCAGAAGTAGATTAAAGTGCGGGCAGCAGCAGCGCACCAGGAGTGCGAGCAGCAGCGCACCAGGAGTGCGCGCAGCAGCGCACCAGGAGTGCGCGCAGTAGCGCACCAGGAGTCCGCGCAGTAGCGCACAAGGAGTGCGCTGATGTACGAGTACGAGTCCTGGATGTCTCGCAGCACCCCCTCAAACCTCAGTTTGGCCACCGGCAACCTGTAGTAAGAAAAGATAATATTAGAGATCAGAAGTAGATTTAAGTGCGCGCAGTAGTGCACCAGGAGTGCGCGCAGTAGCGCACCAGGAGTGCGCGGAGTACGAGTACGAGTCCTGGATGTCTCGCAGCAACCCCTCAAACCTCAGTTTGTTCACCGGCAACCTGTAGTAAGAAAAGATAATATTAGAGATCAGAAGTACAAAAGTTAATAGCAATAAAAATGCATCCGTTGATATTACCAATTATATGGCACCTATAGATAATATTTATGATGAGGATGACATACTATCTGATGAAACCAATATTTCCGGTGATAAAATGATACCAATTGAAAAAACTACTAGTAGAGTTTTAGCTGATGATACCGAAGTTAGCATTGACAATAATAAATTGAAAACGTTACAACCAGAAATTATCGAGCCATCAATAATCACTGAAGAAAAAGTTCCATGTGCCGACCACTTTTCACAGATACTGCGATCTTACATTGATTCGTTTGTAGGTGAATTATATGACAAGCTCAATTTGTCTCGACTACACACACAGGAAATTATAATCTCGGTTAAAACGCTATTAGAAGACATTACCACCCAGTTGCTACATATGTTCCATAGTAATGAGTTAAATGAATATTAGAAGTAAGCATTCAAATTATATTAAATAATTTGAATGCTTACTTTTAGTTTTAAGTAACATAAATAAGGGGCTTTTTGTTTATTTTTTTTAATGTGCGAGTGATTATAGTGTGTTATTTAATTTTCTGTAATTACTTTAGTATTAATATTGTGTGTTTCAGAATTAAATTTCAAAGATTAAAAAATTGGTTTTATTGAATAAATTATATTAAACCCTCAATTGTACAATATTCAATATTAAATTAAGTAATATAAAACATTAAACCGAGATCGTTATAATGTTGCTCCGAATCACCATCGTTTTGAACAAAATATTCTATTTACTTGACTTAATTTACTTTTCTTTACACCAAGAATAGGGAATTTTATTATAATAATATATGCTTGATTCAGACAAAAATTACTTACCTTTTTATTTTGAGGGGATTACAGAGTATTAAATAAAGCAAAATAAACTATTAATATGAAACCATTATGGCTTATTTTAGAAAGCCTAATGCATTGTAACAACAATGTGTCGTGTTTTATTAAGAAATCAGGCATTTTGGATAATGGTCTGGCTATTTAGTTCAAAGTCTTAATTTTTCAACGTAACATGATGATTTACTTTAAACTAAAATATTAATATTCAATTAAGATACCTAATTATCGTTTAAAGAAAAACAAGTTATTAATGTTAAGAAATTATTTTTCTTTTGGAACATGTAAGTTTTGTTTTGAAATAGATTTTATCTTAAAAAAAGCAAACAAGTGCCTTAACTTAATAACGTCATAGTTCAATCTGATGGAAGCAGGTTGTATTAAATTAAATAAATGCTTATTTTATAACAAGAATTAATGGTAGTCTTAAATTAAGAAAACGTTATCTCTTCAAAGCAAGATGACCATAATTGGTTCAGGTGAGTAAACTATGTTTCTTGAATGAAAACATTAGATTTTTAAATTAATGGATTGGTTAAGTATTGGTTTGATGAAATATTATTTTAATGCAAAGTAATCTGAATTTAAGAGCATTGAAGTGTTTGAATATATAGGAAACTTTATTATCTTAGCCGGACACATTTTAGTTTAAATGGAGAAAACCTTTTTATCCGTGTATATAGGTACCTTCTGTAGGTAATTATGCTTTCATAGTAATACGGAAATAATTATAGCCTATCTATGGAGCTTTTGGCCTCTAACGCTGTGGCCGTAATTCCACCAATATCACAACACCAAGACAAATACTCACTAGGTCAGTTCAGTATTATAAAAAACAACTGAGCCTATAACCGAAAAAAATATTTACGGACTAACACTTAAAAAAAAATAGAATCGTTTCGCCCCTACGCGTTTATGAATCGTTGTGAAAGTGGGCGTAAGACAGAATTCCGTTTTTACTATGGTTCAAAAGCAGATTCTCCTATGATATAAAATTAGTGTGGAACATTAACCCGTACGCTACATTAAAAAAAATAAAATAAAAGATGTAAGGAAAACTGGCACTTACCAAGGAAGTGATAAGGTCGTGAACGCCGTGCTCGCTGCCATTGTGGTGGGCGTGCGCGGTGCCATTCCACGCGGCGGACCCGCCCGGCTGCGCGCTCTCGCTGGAACAACCAGCTTTATTAGCAAACGTTGGTAAATACTAACAAAATGCATATTTAAAAGCGCTCAAGGAAGACTTTTTACTATACAAACATATTCTGCAGTTTCCTCCTTCAATGACCTTCAGTCGTTATTGGTCCCAACCATAACGTTGCATTAACATTTTAAAAGATACTTCTGAACAACAACACCGATCGATTTTAGTTTATTCGTAAACAGACGATTAGTTTAAGACTTAATAGGACGATGTTATATTAGAACAGCTATTGTTGACAAATTGTGGTCAAGGGCAAAATCGTTCTAGTTACTCACAAAATTAGGAACACGCTGTAGAGCGTATAAAGGTTATCGTCCAAGTATTATGCACTTATGGTTATTAAGAGTCTCTCTGTCACAAACAAACTTTACCTATATTAAAAAATAATTGATCAAGTTACCTGTAGCTAGCGAAGGCTCGCGGGTGCTGCGTGGGGAAGCAGGCCGCCGGCACCAGCGCGCCCGGGGACTGCGCCGCCTCCGGGCTGCCCGGGGTCTCCCACCACCTGCCGCACTCCTGGAACAACCACATCCATATCATTTCCACTGACAAATTTATCGGTCACTGTCTGGACGAGGCGGCCAACCGGGACGCGCCTGACTAGTCCTCCTGATGATGGAAACTTCAGTATTCCGAAACTTGTCGAGCTAATTATCGACATATTTACTGACGTAAGTGCTAGCCGGTTATTACAACTAAATTTATCGGTCTTCAAGCTGAAAGATTTATGCCTGGAATACAAGGCAACAGTTTTTTAAGCTGTTGCCTTAAAAAACTAGCCTCGCTTATTCCGCGCCTTACCCAGATTCTTCAAGGCAAGCTAGTTAGGTACTGCAACGATGCTTAACATCAGGCGAGTTGTAGTCAAGCGTGAGCCTAATGTTAATACCTAAAGGTAGTCGGTAAATATGTTAATAACTAAATAGTTAGGACTGCTAGACGAGAAGGTTTGTAAAGAATAGGGAAATAAAACATTTTTTTGAAGTTGTAAGTAGCAAATACTAACCACAGTACGAGTTAACAGTTTTTGTGTCAAACTAAATAGACAAATCTAGAATTGGTTTTTCTTAGCATAATTTAATTAACTATACACTTTTCATTTAGGTACACACGGAAATGTATGCGGAGAAATATTTCTTTGTAGAAATGCAATATGCGCCACCATTTATCCATAAGCTGTCGTCGATTATTTTTAAATAGTTTATTTAATCGCACTCATTAAAATATATGTAGCTAAGCGGCCTAAACCCTGAAGATCGCAATTAAATTTATTAGTAAAATCTCGCGATAATATAAATATTTCAGGACATATCACACAGCGCCATCTAGCCCCATACTAAGCTTACGCTTGTATCATGGGTACTAGATAGCGGATATAATACATATATACTTTTTTTTGTAAATACATACTTATTATACATAGAAACGACCAGACTCAACACAAGTAATTACAAATTTTAATATGCATAATTACTTGTGTTATGCGGGAATCGAACCCGTACGCTACATTATGAACAGACAATAAAACCTACAGCATTGTGCTTAAAATTTGATTTAAGTGCAGCGTTGGCACCGGATCGCAATACAAATATAAAACTTATGGATGGACCACGTCTGCAAACAAATATCTACTATCCACGTATCATATCTAGATCTAAAAAGCACGTATCCTAAATGCAAGCCGAACAGCGCGCATCCGAACTAATACAAAGTCAAGAGAGCATGAAAAAGCTTGTCTGTATCCAAGAAGTTATCCGGGCCGATTAAGCGGGGCCTTGGCATGGCCTACACAAATAATATTAAATCGTAGCTGCATGCCAATAGCACGCGCTCGCTGCCAACTACACGATTGCGCCCCCATCTGTACAGGGCTACTCCCACACTGGGACCTCTAGTACAGCTGCGTCGAGACCACGACCGATAAAACTACAATCACGATCGAATTACAGTAATCAAAGACACTAAATAAAGAGAGATGACCAGAAGGTAGCAAAATAAAATTTATCGTAAAAAAATGTTAGGTCACATGTAACTCTGTACACAATAATATCTCCAGACGCGACGCTACTCGACTTCTGTACGGATTAAATTAACAACAGCAGTTGAATAGTACTTAAATTGATGGATAGCGGTACTTTGTTAGCGAGAATATTGGAGGGTGCAGCGATTCAAGAATGATCGCAATCTATATAGAGAGTCAGTTTGATACAGGCTTTACCAACATTTTAAAACTACCTACGCAAGTCATTAAAAATCAGTTAAGAAAATTTTATTACAAATAAAAATTTAACGAGGGTAGAAAACTACTTACAATGTAACGAACGCTTAGTTATTTCATGTGAAAAACAACAGCCGAGCTACGAAGTAAAATATGTAATAACTCTCGCGGAAACTACGTACCTAATTAGGATTAGGAAATAAAATGGCTTGAAATCGAAACGAATTAACGATGAAATTGAATAAAACTAAAATCTTGTAAAATTGTAGGTACTCACATGTGAAAACCGTAAAATTCAAAAATTTATAAATATTTCCAAGTAATATTGGTATTCTCTACATTTAGACATACCATATTTTTAAAAATGAAATTAAATACTCACAGGATGTAGTAGCGGCATCGATGCCGCAAAAACTTTCGGAAGTTTCAAACTGTCGAAGGAAAATTGGGCAGAGTTCCCTGCCGAAATGTATTCGCGTCGGCGCGGGCGGCTCTCGAACGACTGAGCTGAGTATCGAAGCCATCGCATGCCTTCCTTCATCCAGTCGCAGAAAATGTGGCGGCGGACCAATCACTGAGCTAGAATACGCTTGTGCCACTACAGAATTTAGTCAGATACCCTTTTAAAGTTATTTAAAACATAACAAATATGTTAATAATATATAAAAGATTAATCAAATTTGTTTCTCTTACCTTTAATTTTTTTAGGTATCATATTAAACACCAAAAACAATAATTGAATTTGATTTGAATTTATGAGAAGATTTCCGGTTACGGTAAAAGACCGGAAATAATCTTGCAGGTAAATTCAAATCCAATCTGATTTAATATAATACGAAGGTGAAACAGAACTATTATGGCAATAAATAGAAAAGTAAACTACTGAGTGTGATAAAAAGTTTCTTTAAAACTAGGTAATGTAAGTTTTTAAGAAAGCTACAAGTGGCGGTTTGGTGGCGCATGCTCAAATCAGACGCTCAATTCATTGACTTACAACGCTATGATTCTTTAAAACTATTCACAGGAAGTCCACAAACAAAGTGTTGATAATTTTATTTCTGTAGATTCTAAAACATATATAATTTCTGTATAAAAAAATACTTCATGCGTTATTTTTTTAATAATTATTCCTCGTTTTTTAGTATTTTGTAATCAGGCGTTGCTCTCTAAGGGGATAAAATAGGGCGCCATCTAGTTATGATGGGCCAAACTAATCTGACTTACAATTTAAACACAGTCATAAAATTAAAACTGCTAAAACGTGTTTTAGTATCGATTTAAAGTTTATCCAAACGCTTATTTTTTTCTAATATCTTCTATGTTCAGATTTTTAACTTCCTTTAGCTTTATTATATGTATAGATAGATTAAATAAGGTGAATAGTCCATAATTTTGGCACTGTACTCACGGCTACAAAATGCGATTTTTAGGTGTGTTCCTCCATGAACCACCGCCACACCTCACCTCCTAACCAACGTGGCCTTCGTGGATCTCAAGATCACGTTAAGGACAAACACTACATATTTCTCCAGTTTCAGTTACAATGGATTTCCGCAAAGTAACGCCTGATTCAATATCAAATATCATATATTTTTATTTATATATTCTAGGCTTAGGAATGTTATTTATTTTTGTTAGCTCAATTAGCTCCCCACCCACAATATCAGTAAAACTGATATAAAAATAGCTTTATTTAGTGCTTTGAACCAATTGTGATAATTGATTTCCAAATGTAGAACAAATGAATAAAATTCATAGTGATATTACGAGTTTTATCGGAAAAAATAACCACACAGATTTATCAATTATTAGTATTATTAGAATAATAAACTTATTAATAACATGTAAAGGTCATCAAAAATAGCAACATTATTGATCAAAGGTACAAAGAGAACAACACAAGACTGACTTGCTTATAAACTTAAATTAACAAGTAATTTATTATATATTTTTTGGTGTTCGCAGAGATAGTTAAGACGACACAAAACATTAATCAACTGATTATTATTTGATTTAGGTGATTCGCAAAACTTAGTAACACTTCAGATATTTACGAAAACAAACTCTTACTTTGATGATAGCTTCAATCCTACCATTATTTCTAAAAGGCACTTTTTATTGTAATATGAACAGGCGGTATAGTGACATAAAGTCAGGTAAATATTAGTCTGAAGGTCATTATGTGAATAATCTTCTTTTCTAGACTTATTGTAAATGATTTTCAGAATAGCTCTTTAACAATGCTGTTCAAATAAAGTGCTTATAAAGATTTGCCATTGTTGTACTTGTAACCGAGAGTATAATGGCCAAAAGTCTAAATCATTTTGTTTTTTAAACTTCTAAGGGGATGGAAATCAAATATTAGGAAAGTCTGTTGAGCATTTTCCTCTGCAGCCTGTGCTGCAGCTCGCCCCGCCGTATCATGGTGTGAATGACCTTCAATATGGCTCGCTCTGGATACTTCTGTTTGAGGAAGTCCTGGATGATGGTCTGCTCCGACACTTGAGAGCCGACGGCGAAACGACGCTTTAACTGCTTCTCCACGCGGGACAGCATCTCGTGATCTTCTTCTGTGGTGAAACCTTCCGCACCTGGATGACAAATGTATACATAGTTTTAGAGATTGTTGCGAGAATTTAAGATTCTTTCAATCAGCAAGGGGTAGGTAGGCTTCTTGTTGATTGATTATAATATCTTTGCACTAGAAGTTATAATAATAATAATTTGTTAATTTGTTTGTTATTTGTTTTTTTACACCTTAAGAGGTTCTCCTTGGAAGGTTGGTTTAAGGGCCAGATACAGAAGGCAGTGATCCTTGATACGGCGCGTATTGTCCGGAGGTTCCTTTCTTTGTAGCCTCTACCATCGGTTGCTTGGGTCCTGCCCCGTTGCCGGCGGCATCACTAGTTTTAAGTTTATTATGATATTTGTTTTTTTTACATACATATATTGTAAAAAAATTAAACATAGTTGTAAATAAATGAATACGGAATAATTTGTTTACTATAGTAAATAAATAAAAATAATAATGTTTATTGGACACACAAATTCTTATAATACTAACACTTATTAATAATGTAATTTAAAATAGGGCATTTTAGATAACAAAAGATATGTCGAGTAGCTGCTACGCTGAGAGAAAGTGGTATCTCGTGTTGTAGCAGCTGATTCCTTCAGGGAAACATTTTTTCAATAGGTTGTAAAACTCATCTTACAGAAACAAAGCTAATCAAAATTGAAATTAAAAAGAGAAATATTTAAAAAGAAAAATCTTAGCCTAATTTTGTGTATTGTGTGAGTGTGTGTGTGTATGTATTTTAATTTATTTTTTTGTTCAAGTATTACACCATTAAGAGTCAAATGTAAGGTATACAATTTTGGTGGAGGTGTACACTAGGCTTGCCTATGTCGTAAGTGCAACGTGTAAAATGGAATTAAATTAAAAATAATACTGCTATTTTTTGCTTTAGCTTAAAATGAGCGACATGTTTAACTCAATAAATGAATAACACCACAATGACTTGCGTGTTTTACAATTTCTAAGCATTAAATATCTATTTTTTTTATCTGATTGTTCTGCAAGTCTCTTCTAACCGGTAACAGGTGGGGTGTGGCTGGGTAGAAACCAACCAAGCAATGGAAGCAAAAAATAAATAGTACCACCAACCACTATGTATTTTTTTGGTCTTCTGATTTAGAGGCTGCGGATTCGATTCCCGCTTGACACAAGTATTTATGAATTTTAAAAAATTATAATTACTTGTGTGGAGTCTGGTCGCTTCTATGTAGATTTAGTATGTATTTACAAAAAAAAGTATATAAGTATTATATCCGTTATCAAGTAACCGCGACACAAGCGTTTGCTTAGTGTGGGGCTAGATGGCGCTGTGTGCTATGTCCCGGAATATTTATTTATTATTATTATAGTCCTCACCAGCGAGTGTACCAGTCATGGCAGCATCGAGTGTGGACACCTGGAAGAGCCTCAGCGCCTCCGTCACGTGCGCCTCCGACGCGAACGCCGCCAGAGACATCTTGGCCAGGGACTCCGAGATGCGGACTATGGCCTCTAGTTGTCTGTGAAATAATAGAGATAGGTTCCATGAAAATTGTAATTGTGAGCTATGACATCAAAGAAATGTTTATGTATTGTTAAAGCAAGGTAAACGTTTGAAGTTCAAAGTGGATGGAAGAACTACTTGTATGTTAGTAAGTTTTCGTCAAACAAGTTATTCTAGGTTCCATTTATATCTATCTAGATATAATTGAGTCTGTCCTATTAATGGACACATCCTTCTTAGTCGTATTTCTCATAAACGAAGACTGTGACAGTCCTGTTTAAAATGCGTTTATGGCAGAACTAAGTGAGCAGAATAACGCTACAAAAATATTTATTTATTCATACGTATCTTGCCTTCAACCTCTCTGCTGCTGTCTCGGACAGTCTAGGTCCGCAGCGAGCTCGGCAGTACGCAGAGTACCGCTTGACAAGTGTCAGAGGTAGCTCGCCCGCCTCCTTCTCTCGCTCGGTGGTGTCACCGCCCATGTGCACGGAGATTATGTGCTTGGCTAGCGTCTGGAAAATGTTGATGGGTAAATTTTATTTTATTTTATTTATTAATCAGTTATAAAAATATATACTAAACACTTTTAAGAATAATATTTAACCAAGAGTCCAATTACGACTATACCCAGCTTTGTTAAATGATAATAAACACTACATAATATTTGTTATAAACAATTTTAGTATATAAACTACTACATAAATCGGAATAAAATAAGATTTCATTCATATACATCCCCGAGTGCCCTGCAAGCAGCGCCAAGTAACTGCTCCATCAATCAAGTAGTCGCTTAATTAATGAAACAATCACGCGACACCACCCACAAAACTCCTGAAAGATGCATATGAATCACAAAATATGTCTTTCAAATAGGTACATTGTAATTTATATATTGCTTCAACTTAACCCATATAAATTGGTTTAGTTCTAGTTCTAACAACACGACATTAACGTGTTGTCAACAGGGATTAGTATCCATTTTATACAATGTTGAAAATGTATCTGAATTATCAGTCACAAATTAATATCAGCAAAATTTTCCTCATTTCCACTTGAGTTCACGCTCGTATCCAATCAGCACTTACAGAGAGGGATATTTATTTATATTTACACACAAATCAAGGAGTGTCTTTTGTAATTTTAATTTTAACAAACCATTCCTTAAATATTTACAATATACCTGTTCTGCATCTACTCATCCATTAATTGTACTTACCCACAGTTGGGCAAAGGTCTCTCTAATAGTGAAACTATATACACTTCCAGTGCAAGCGAGACGGCAAACCTTTTACTTGATGCAACAAAGATACATATACATACACAAGTCATTCCTAAAATACTTACAATATCACTATCATGGTCGTGCTCATCCCTTATACTGTCCGACTGGTGGACATATATTTCCCCCAATGGTGGAAATATATTGCAGTCACGTGCAACGTGAGCGTGAAGGTCATAACTTTTACTCGATGCAACAGAGATATCTATAACTTAAACTTCTATTGAAAAATGAGCGAAAATAATCACGACCGGTAGGATTCGAACCTGCGTATTTCTGCTACCGTCAGAACGCTTTAACCAACTAGGCTACGATCTACTAACTGCCAGACGCGAAAATCCACACTCATTTCCAAACACTTCAGACTAAGCACAACAACACCTTATTAACTCACAATGTCCCTGGCCTGGTCGTAGCGGTCCTTGACGATGAAGATCATGTCGAAGCGCGACAGGATGGTGGGCATGAAGTCGATGTTGTCGTCCGCCTTCGTGTCGTCCCAGCGCCCGAACACGGAGTTGGCGGCCGCCAGCACCGAGCAGCGCGAGTTCAGCGTGGTGGTTATACCCGCCTGGGAGAGAATATAGAGATATTATATAAAACGTATAGTGTTTTTAGGGTTCTGTACCAAAAGGGTAAAACGGGACCCTATTACTAAGCCTCCGCTGTCTGTCTCCAGGCCATCTCATAAACCGTGGTAGCTAGAAAGCTGAAGTGTTCACAAATGATGTATATCCGTTGCCGCTATAACAACAAATACTAAAAATGAAAGAAAAAAATAATAAGGGGGTCCTCAGCTCAATGTTAAAAACGGTAACAGGTGACGCTTCAAATTTTCATATAATATTTACTAGTATATTACCTTTCAAAATAAATAATTAAATAGCAATAAAGTAAATATTAAAGGGGGCTCACAACAAACATAATTTTTAAGCAAATTTACTCGATCTTAATAAACAGGTAGAAACTATGAATATTTGTAAGTAAATATTTAGATATATGCAAACTATAAAAATAATTACCTATACAACACATAAAAACTCACAGAAATGTAGTATACCTACCAGCTACCAGATACAAACGTAATTTTCTATTATAGATGAACCCTTCGTGCGCGAGTCCGACTCGCACTTGGCCGGTTTTTTACAAGAATGGTGATAGTAGAGCATTTACGGCCTCGTGTGAACAACTACAAGTAAGTTGTAGAGACTTTTCAAACAGCCCTAGGGGCCTCTGTAATACCTTAGCGATGGAGATGGGCTGCTGCTCTATGGCCGCGTGTATGGCGACGCGGTCGTCCTCCCGCATCTTGTCGAACTCGTCGATGCTATTCTGGTATCACACCGCCCTAGGGGCCTCTGTAATATAATACCTTAGCGATGGAGATGGTCTGCTGCTCCATGGCCTCGTGTATGGCGACGCGGTCGTCCTCCCGCATCTTGTCGAACTCGTCGATGCACACCACGCCGCCGTCCGCCAGCACCATGGCCCCGCCCTCCATAACGAAGTTGCGCTGGAAATAAATAAAAAGTATGAGTGTGGTCAACTCTGGTGTCAAAAGTTTTCTAGCCACCTGTAAGGCCTAAAGGATGGCTCAAAAACTAAACGGCAATGAACTGCCGGAACCTACTATTAAACGTGTTATCGGAACCACGTAAGTGTCCAAGTGTAAATTCTATCTATTTGTCGGTCACTTGATTCAAATATAGTAATCATAATTATCATCGAAATATTTCATATTTCAGATTTAAAATTTTCAATATTGATGTGCCAATGTTATTATTTAGCAAATTAGAGTAATTACTATTTTAAAGTCCGTTGAAAGCTGTCTCAAAAATGACTGAGGTGGGGCTATCTACTACCCAAAGATCAGTGGTCATTTTTTTTACAGGGATAGGTCTACGTTTAACTACAGCTTGCTTGTTGATAAGCACCACTGTAGTCTAAGATGAAGCATGCTCACCTAGAAGAAACCTATTTACTCTGTGCTGAAATCTAATAATACATCATCATCATCCACAGCCCTTGGGATCCCACTGCTGGGTATAGGCCTCCGTTTGCATGTGCCATCTGCGTCGATCTTGTGCAGACCTCATCCAGGTTGGACCCTCCAATGTCTTTTTTTATACATAATCTACTTAATTTCAAATCTAAGTGCTAAGATGATGATCACTCTCGCTCGCCGGGTCGCGTATAACGGAGGCGGTGAGTCCGGCGGCGCTGGAGCCCTTGCCTGAGGTGTACACTCAGATGGGAGCCACCTTCTCCACGAACTTGAGCAGCTGCGACTTGGCGGTGCCGGGGTCGCCCAGCAGCAGGATGTTGAAGTCGCCGCGCCGCGTGAGACCGACCGGGAGACGCTTGCGGGACCCTGGCGGTGGTAACAGATACATACTTACATACAAATAAAACTTTCAGAATACTTGATAACCTTCTTTTTTTGAAGTCGGCTAAAAAACATTTAGAATTTAGAATACTTGAGAACCTCCTTTTGAAGACGGTTAAAAGGAAGCCTAACATAAGTTTGTATTCATTGTCATATAGACAATGCTATCTTTAAACTAACGAGTTTTTGAATGATTCGTTTCATTATTAGTAACGCCTGTGATGTCTTATTGTAATTCTTTTTGATATCAAAACTCTAAAGCAGACTGATTTTACTTTGGTATGGTAGTAGTATCCAAAAACTACATTAATAAAGTAAACTAAGTAATTTCTTGAGTAATATATTAGTATAAATAAAGTATGTTTTGATTTAAATTGAAAACCGCAAAAGTCATAACCTTATAAAAAATGTAATACCAGTAATGGTAATAGTATTGGCCTTCACTATTAGACTCTACATTACTATAAGAGTTGGAAGCATAATCAAATTTAAAATAACATGTACCTCCAAACAGCAAGCAAGCGATAGCCTTCTTCATATCAGCGGCTCCGAACACACTGGGCGCTATGGACTTGCCGATCCTCTCGTAGATGTCTGGTGCGGCGGCCAGCCGGCGGAACTGCTCCTCCTCCTCGGCGGTGAAGGGGCTCAGCCCGCCGGTCACCCCCTCCTCCGCTGTGAGCCCCACAGCCCGTAGGTACGAGGAGCGGACACCTACTGAGCCTTTGTCGCGGTTTTCGCGCTGCAATTTTATAAAAGATATATAATTTTAACTAGTGGTCGCTCGCGGCTTCGCTCGCATTATTTCAGGATAAAAAGTGGCCTTTGACACTCCTAAAAACTCATACTACCTACATACCAAGAACCGTAATAATCCGTTCAACCATTTTTGCTCTATGAGCGATTAAATAAACAGATATACAGACAAACGTTTTAAGTACTACTGAAACGTGTTCTGTTATGGATTTAAAGTATACCCAAACTTTCTTTTTCTAATATCTTTTATATTCACTTTATGACCCTCTTTAGCTTTATTATATGTTCTTTTTCTTTTGCGTCGGATAGGTTTACATTCGACTAGGTAGGCATAGTTTGCCTGATATGTATAGATTACTGTATTATAGTTCCCGTAAGGCACGATTAAATTTAGTTCGGTAGCGGGTCGACGATTCAGTCTGGACGAGGCGGACAACCTCCTCCTGATGAAGGAACCCAGTGTTCCGAAACATGTCGAGCTAACTTTCGACATTATTATTGACCTAAGTGCTAGCCGGTTATTACAACTCAATGTATAGATTAGTAGCCAGTACGTACCCCGATCTTAGCAATCTTCTTGATGGAGTAGATACCGAGCACGGTGACGCGCGAGCCGGGCGCCGCGCGCTCGCACAGCACGCGCTCGCAGTACACCGTCAGGTGGCGCGGCATCTCGCCCTGCGGGATGCTCTCCGGCGCCTCCTGCAGCTTCAGCACCTGCACGTTTAAAAAAAACTTTCAGAATAATTGATAACCTCATTTTCTTGAAGTCGGTCTTGAATCATTCAAATTCAAAATTGTTTTCAATAGAAATTCAAATAAAGGAAATTGAAAATTTATTGATCCAACAAGGATATAAATAAAATTTCAGTATTACAAACTCTGTCGCGTAACGTAATGCCTAACATGGACCGTTCCATTGCTCTTTGTACTGACGGCAGATGGAGCAAAGCAATAACTGAATGGTACGCACGGCTAGGTAAGCGAAGTGTTGGAAGACCTGTGCAACGGTGGCTGGATGATATTAGAAAGTTAGAAGGAAACATCTGGGCAAGAACAGCACAAGACAGGGATTGGCGTAAGAGGGAGGAGGCCTATACCCTGCAGTGAGTCTCTTAAACTGATAATAATGACGATGACTGTAATATGTGTAGCCTATATACTAGGTGAGGGTAAATCAAACATTTTATTAGATTTGTCTATTTAGAAACATGACATTATAAAAAGGGGTAAATGAATGCTTGTTCTAAATAATTGCACATCCCACATATTGGAGTTAAAGTTCTATTCTTCCTCTATGTTCAATGCAGTAATAAGAATAATTGATATTAATCATATCATATACAACTAGATATCTATCTATATATATATATATATGTATATATAAAAATGAATTGCTGTTCATTAGTCTAACTAAAATTTGAGAACAGCTGAACGGATTTATCTTATCTTAGTCTTGAAATGTTCGTGGAGGTATAGGAAAGGTTTAAAAGGAAAAAAAAATTGAAATTAATTTATACAAAATTTTAGGTCTTTTATTTATCAATTGAGGCAGTACAAAGTCTGCCAGGACAGCTAGTTAGATATATAATTAGTGTTACCTGGTAATCAATACATTTGCATTTGTCTGGAATGATGAAGTACGGGTCTAGAGGACCTTTTGGCCGACCAGCTTGCTCTCTGAAAAATATAAATTCATTTTTACAGTGGGAAAGAATTACTATTTATTACAAACACATTAATTCTGCTAGAGAAGTTACTAACAAATGCTTTAAAATCAAATTATGATGATCTAAGTTCTTCTTGTAAGCATTGCACCAATGGACGGTATAATTGTGTACTTTTTTTGTGTTTTGACTATATGTATAAAACTATTTTGACATAGTGTGACACGGACACAGCTAATTGCTGTTCGCCCATTCATCATCATCATCATCATCCACAGCCAGTTTTGTCCCACTGTTGGGTATAACCTCTCTTATATTGCCATTGGCTTTGATCTTTAGCCAGCCTCATCCCGGTTTGACTCGCGACAGATGTTATGTCGTCGTCGCATCTTGCAGCTGGACGCCCGATGTTACGGTAACCAGTCCTTGGCCACCTCTCGTTCACTGCTTTACTCCACCTGGCATCTACTTGTCTAGCCAAGTGACCCGCTCAACACCCAATAATCAATAAATAAATTATTTTATTTAAGTACGTGTTACATTTTCGTGGCATGACATAGCCCTCTAGCCCAGGCTTGACGTGTAGGTTTGGAATAATATTCCGGCATGATCGGCGTTGGATGGAGATTTTTGTAGCCTTTGCTTTGATTCCCGAGGCAGATATTACTATGCCCAGTATTTTCACCAGATGGGATACTATGTCTGACTGAAAACAATCAGTAAAAAAAATTAAGCCTTTTAAATATATAAACTAAATATAAAATAGGTACTGAAAATTTATTGACATAAGTTGAACATGTACTCAAATACACAGTTTAGCAACATTTTTCATAGTATTCATAAAAATTTACCATTTAAAAATTGCAGCAACTTAGAGGAAACTCAATCCCAGCTCAGTGGTTCTTAAGTCATACAATCTAGATGCTTTAAAATAAAAAAGAATACTTATAAGTCTTATATAAGATTTCTTCTGGGTGGTTGTCCTACATACCTATCCATTCACTTGGCAAGGTACAATCAAACACAAGCCCATAAAATATGTTATGTAAAAATACTTACTTTCAGTTCTCTTAAATTGGCCGCATGAGTATCACATGAGAGCAACACTTGTATATCTTCCACTTTATCTTCACCTTCGGGACGAGGAGCTGTCAGTTCATCTGCTAACTGTAACATACATACATTGGTAAGTAAAATATAAGCAACTGTATTTGCATGCTTAGTTTTTTACCAATTCACTTGGCTATGTTATAATGCTGATACAATGTTATAAAGAATCACTTGAGTGTACTTTTGGACAGTCAGGCATTTAACCAACAAATTTATCTGGACTAAAACTGTTGTTCAAGGCGGAACATACCCATAAAGGAGGTCATATAGTGATAACTTACCTCCTTGGCAGCCTCTTCTAATATTGGTAGGTGCTCTGTAGGTTTCTTATACAGTTTTTCAGCTACCACTTCATCAAAACTGGACAGATCTTCAATATTTATTTCCACCCAGTACTGTCCCAAGTTGTAATTTCGCTTCAGAGTGTCTCTGTAACATGTTGAAATATTTTATTATTCTTTGTGATATTTATGTTTTCTAGTGAGCGTGTCTAATAGATGACAAAGAATCTTGATATTACCTAAAATAATCGATATTTATTTACAATAATAAAATATATAATAAAATATATATAAATAAATAACAAATTTGCGCAAATATCACATTTTACAGAGCGAGCCAACTTTCTAGATATGAAACCGGCAATATAAGTAACTACGCTTTCGGAGTAGTTGGGTAAGTTATTGTACATGCAGTGTATAAATTCTTCGAACAACTCACTATCATCCTCTGGCAATTCAACAAATGAATTCCTTTCTGTTAGTTCGTTTATGGCCGTGACTGGGTTTGTCTTACTAGAGCAGGTTAATATGTTAATTTGCTCTAGAGGAACGCAGTTGCCAATGCCCGCATCCCTAATTTCAGCTCTTATTAACAATCTTTTAAAAGCGGCCCTAAATTGAACCGCATTAGGGTTATTATTAAAGCCACCTCGAGCTCGGATGGCAGAAAAAAACAACTCGAGGTGGTCCTGGCTGACCTTGTACAGTGGCAGGTACTGTAAAAGTTTGGTACCGGCAATCAAATATTTATACAGTTGAATTGCACTGATCATGTCCACAATAAGTCCTACAAAGCCTGTTCTTCTTCTGGAATCGACGAGTTTCTGCCCAGATGGCAGTATCAGATTCTGAAGGTAGGTTGTGGCACCTTCGAATAAAGCTTCTACCAGACCAACATTTCCCGAAAATATAGCCTTTTTCCACCCCGGTGGTCTAATTGATCGGCTGTTTAAGACATCAAAAACGCTGTTTATTAACCTAATGAAGTTAATTGTGCCTTCACCTCCTTGAAATTCCGGGATTTTTAAATCAGCACAATGCTCCAAGGCATCTGCCACCGAGTCGCTAAGAAGCTGCGTGGCAAGTCGTACCTTCATTTTTTGTTTTTGATATTGTATGTGGGCCTTTGTTAATTTTGTGGCCATGTGCAGTCCTGCGGCTTCCTGCAAATTTAGTAGATGTTCCAGGTAGATGTAATCTATTTTCCTGCCATGCATATCGTAAAACACCCTCAATTCACCGAAAGCATTTCGGACTAGTTTGATAGCATGACAGGGATCAATAAAAGCGTGTATGATGCTGTTACTGTAAGTAAATGTTACCTGGCCTGAATTGAAATCACAGCCTAATGCTGAAAACATGCTTAAATTTGCAGCTGGACCATCGCAGGTCAAGCTCACAACTTTGACGCCGACTTCTTCACATTTATGGATGCATGTTTTAACTAGTACTGCTTTTTGTTCCCCAGACAAAGCCGTTATGAAAAAGTATCCCACAGGTAACTTCCAACTACCGTTTATACAGGTCAGCAGTAACACAAGACACTCATTGGCTACTTCTAATGAGTCCATATCGCAATCAATCCCAACGTTAACTCGTCCATAATAGGTTTTAGTTTGAGGATCCCAGCAAAGAGACTTTCTAATAGCCATTTCATCCAAAACCATAGCACATATCACTGGCATTTCACTTGTTTGAACTTTGTGTTTCAAAGCATTAAAAGCCTCTGTACAAAACCCAGGTTCAGCGTTTACATTCTGATACCACCTACTTAAAGTTCTTGGATGTGGCAAACAGGAACTGTACGTACGACGAACAAAGTTATAGGCCTTTGGAGATAAAAAGTGGAGTGTCAGTGCAAATTTTCGAATTTCTTCGCTGTATTGTCTTTCCAAAGGCATTCCTACCGATTTCGCAATTTGCCTTTTTAGAAAATCTTTGGGGCCTGCGCACTGCTCCACATGATTATTGTCTTTTAAATCTTTCATTACAGTTTTAAAATCTGCTATTTTCTTACTCTGTCTTCTCACTTTTTCATTTAATCTTTTTATTATTTTTTTCTGATTTTCACATTTTAATTTTAATTTTTGAATAATTTCAAGCGCTTTTTCCTGAAACAAAAAAAAAAACACATTGACTTCTAGTTTTTTGCAACTTCGTACAAGTTTTTTGGCCTAAATTATTTTAAATTACCAGTTATGCTGCCCGCAGTACCTATAGTAACATAAAATAGAAGACTTACATCTGAATAGCTAGAAGTGCTGCAGATAGGCTCCTCTTCCAGTGCTTTGTGAGAAACAAACTGATGTTCCTGGCATTTATTCAATTGCGCTGGTAACTGTAAAGCAATATAACAATAATTTTTAATATTGAGTGTGTTTGTTTTCAAAAATCAAGATTGTATAATATGAAGTACGATACTTAACATTGTAAAAAGGATACTTACATCTGAATAGCTAGAAGTGCTGCAGATAGGCTCCCCTTCCAGTGCTTTGTGAGAAACAAATTGATGTTCCTGGCATTCATTAAATTGGGCTGGTAACTGTAAAGCAAAATAACAATAATTTTTAATATTGAGTGTGTTTGTTATTATTTGCGCTGGTATCTACACAAAAAAAACCTTATATGTTTAATAATATTTACATTGCCAATTTAATCACTAACACATGCACACATTTGTATAACTTGCATTTTAACACAGGTACATTTATCTATTTTGTTCTATGTACATTTAAATCTGAAACTTTTTATCAGTATTTCAACAATATAGAATTACTGCTGCTGACATGATTCTCGTCCCTTGTCATCAACTGGTTTAGTTCGATTACTTTGTCAGTAAGTAGGTAAACACTATAAACTTATCTGGTCTATTTTCAAAACTTACCAACAACTCACTTGAAGGTAAAGCATCATCGCGCAGTCTTGTTACATTTAAAGTTCGGTTCAAACATTTGTCTTCAAAATGCAGGGAACAAATAAAAATATGTTTGGTTGTAGTATTCAAATTTTCAATACCAAGTATATCCAGCCACTGTTCTTTTCTTTCTTTACATGTTGGCAATCCAAAATCAAATAAAAGAAATCGAGTTTAGATAATATTCACCTGTCGCTAAGTTATCGATACATTGAAAATGCCGTACCGCAACTCTATTTACTATGACGAATGATTTTCTTAAATAATCGCCTAATATTATTAGTAAAACAGTAAATGAATAGAGAAAAGCACGTTTATCTTTATAAACTTTCCCACAAACAGCAAAATATTTTAAAATAATAGAAAAGACAAGATATTTTTAATGAATTCGTTTACTTACCTGTGCAACGTTATTTTGGGATGTTTTGTGTTGCTTTTCATGCGGCAGCCTAACACACTGCACCTACCCATAATAAATGCAGTATTTTGCAAGTTCACAAACTATAAACAAGCACAATTTTCGCTTAATATCACTAAATTTTCTTCAAAACACTGTAATAAACAAGTTACGATGACAACTGATGTACTTGTTGTTGGCTGTGATAAAACATGGCGACCGGCCGCAGTGATACATTTTGTGACGTCATCAGCCATTGATAAAACTACTGTTGTGCTCTTTTACATTATGATTGCCCTCATAAGATAAAAAGAGATGCCGATATGTCAGTAACTACTGTTTGTTATGCCGAGTCCTTTCTTTCTTCTTTAGTCTGAGACAAACTTCGACGATTCAGAAACGATTGACATTGACAAAATGACCACAGAGAAATTATTCAAATTAACCATTACGTACATAGGTACGTTATAAAAATAATTACAATACAGTATTTTTTTTATTGCCCTATTAAAAAAAATGTTTTTCATAGTGATGTGGTGCATGTTGATCATGATTTATCTTCATGATCATGATTGATTACAGCTTCCGCTTTCATTATCTGTTAGAAGTCAAATATTTGTCTATGGTTTCTCAAAGAAATGTCAAATTTTGACTGAATAATATAACCTAAAAATAATATTTATTTTCTAAATTTATATCTTAGAACATCAATTAAAATGTTTTTTGCTTGCCCCAGTAAGTTTGATTATAACACACTTATATAAAAAGTTATCTATTTATGTTAATACAATGTTTTATTTTATAGCCTACTGGAAATATGTTGAATACCATGTATCTGTAAAGTACTCACCTGAAATAATATTATAATTTATAATGCTATTATTTTCATCAACAGAGCACCAATATTTACGTTATGGGATACGGCTCTTACGAAATCAATCTACTGCGGCCCAAGCTGCTCCTCAAGCGGTATCTGAAGGTAAACTTCCAAGTATATATTGTTAAAACTTTTACCTAGATTTTACATAAATACTCTACTCCTAACTGTTCTCAATATCCAGTTTCAGATGTAGCACCGAAAAAGTATCCTCTAGACCACCCAGACTACTTCAAAGTACACAACCTCTTCACTGTAAAGGATTTGTTTGATGCGCGAGTACACTATGGACATAAAGAGGGTTCTCTCAATGACTTCATGAGGCCATACCTCTACGGGGCACGCCTCGGCCACTTGATCTTTGACTTAGACATAACTGCAGAACATTTACGCAAAGCCCTGAATTTCACAGCACATATCGCCTACAGAGGTGGTATTATCTGCTTCTTCAACAGAAATGCTTTGAATGCTCATATTGTAGAAAAAACAGCACTAGAGAGTGGAGAATATGCCCACACGAGGTTCTGGAGAGGAGGTATATTCACAAATGCTAATCACCAATTTGGAGCTGTCACAAGATTGCCAGATTTGTGTATTTTCATCAACACACAGAACAATATTTTGAACCAACATACAGCTGTTAGAGATTGTGCTAAGATGCTCATCCCTTCAATAGGTATTGTAGATTCAAATTGTAATCCCAACCTGATAACTTACCCAGTTCCCGCAAATGATGATTCTCCAGCGGCTGTAGAATTGTATTGCAAGTTGTTTAAAGCAGCCATCCTCAGAGGCAAAGAAGAAAGGAAAAAGTTCTTACAAGAAAACATTGAATGAAGTTAGTCATTAAAATAAGGTAAGATGTAATTTTGTTGTTTTATTGTACACAAACAATAACAATTATTATAACAATGTAAGTTACTAGACATGATTATATAGCATTATTATTTAGTTTACTTGTAAATATTGGTCCCATTTAACAATAAAATGTGTTCATAACATTCACAGTAGAGTTATTTTAATTACTACATAACTTATTCTATAATTTAGGTTTAACAACAATATGATATATGAATATCATATCACCATTTGAATTATAATTCAATTACTTGAATTTTCTATGATTTAGTTTAGTAATAAGTATACATTTATATATATTTGTCACTGTTTAAATTCCCTGATTTTATTAGACTTTCATGTTTATATTTTTAAATGTATAAAATATCATAAGATATGAAATCTTTTAAATGAGTACATAAACACAGCCCTTATTTTGATTAGCTGGCATACATATTTGTTCAAAAACTTTTCATCTATTTTGTTAATAGGTTGGACCACTAACGTTCGATGTTGTCTTATATTAGCGTGATTGCCCTGCAGTTTATCTTAGTCACTCTTGAAATAAACTAATCATTTGTTCTTGTTGATTCAGGATAAGCAAAAAAGTTGATCTTAAACTTTGCCATTTAAAACTTTACAAATTGTCAATAATCAACATATATATGGCATAGAACTAGAGAGGCACCTTAAACATGGTATTCCTGATCATATTTTTCTTCTAATCGTTGTATAGTAAGACTCAAAGACTAATAAAGATAGAATAATCATTTATATCTCAAATTGTATGTATTCAAAATTCAAACATTAAGCTAATATCCAGAAAACGAATGATACTAATTTGGTAAAAGTAACAATACTAATTTTATGGTTTATAGTATGTTGTTTGAGAATACTTATATTTTTATAAAATTATAAATAGCAATGGTTTTATAAAGGCAAGTTCTTTGGGGTTACAATATGAGCTTTGATTTATCACTCAACATCTCTTAGATTTTGAGTCTTAATACACAACAGCTTGTACAAAATTACGCTTGTAACACTGCTAAGGTATATCTTAACCAAGTAGAACCTTCCTCATCATATGGGGATGAGGGTTGGAGTCCACCTCACTGCGGCTCTCCCAGCTGCCTGTGATACACTTAGAGCTGCACAAGAACTGCAGCAGTGGAATGCGGTACTTGCCACAGAAGTCTACAAACTTAATGTGCTCCACACGGTTGTCAAAGAAGACACCTGGAAAAATAGGATAGGTAATTTAAATGTCAAGTTGAACCTTGTAAGTTACTCTTGAAATGAGTGATATCCAGATCTCCAATTTTAAAAAAAGTAGTACAAAAAATCTCACTGTGTCGTTAGCAGTAAATAAATGCGTGAGAGAGGCTAGGTAAACAGCTGCCGTGCCAATAAAAACGTCGTTTCTGTCACTCAGTGTTAGTTAGTTAGTTTTTAAGTGTGTCAGGAATTAAATATATTGTAATTTGTACATGGTAATATCAAAAGGGGCCAAAATACGGCGCGCTTGGAGGCGCCATCTCTTACTAACATTGATTACTAAAATTAACTTCGTACTAGAAAATCGCTCATTATAAGTTTCGAATTGACTTTCAATGACAGTATTATTAGTTTGCTTAGTATGGGGCTAGACGGCGCTGTGAGAAGTATCACAAAATGTCGAATTCACTATTTTTCAGAGGTAATTATGGAAAAACAAAATCCCAAATGTGTAGTATATCAAAGTTGACATCACAACAATAGCAGAACAGGGAAAGCAAGGATACTATTTACTATGTTTATCTCTAAAATATCAACAAGACCATTTATAATGTGAGTCATATCATAAAACTCATAATGCTACTTCCAATATTGGCAGGTTTTTTTATAATATTATCTTGTTTTCTAAGAAACTGAACTACATATCTACTTTTTAATGTAAATAAATGTGTATTTACTCAGATTTATATTTATTAAGCGAAAGAAAACTTAATTACAGTGTTTATATTTTATATCTTAGAAACAAGTGGTTTGTTGATAAAATCCTGCGAATTGCTGACTTGTCATTTGATTTAATATTATCGGACGTAGCTACATAACATAATACATATCGTACTTTGATAACAGGGTGAAAGGTCGTACTGGATACATAAATTGTAATTGGTAAAACCATACTTATTGTCCTGTTTATATTTAAGTTTCGTTTTTTAAACTGGCCAAGTTTAGTATTCCCAAATGCCGGTGAATAAAAACATCATAAGAAAACCGACATATTTGAGGTCCACATAATTCCAGGGAGTACCTATCTATGTTTCTGCAAAAGAGAACTCTTTTAACAAATCATTTCCGCGGGGAAGTTATGACCCTAAGTAGAGGATATACGAATCATAGAAAGAGAGACCTAAATAGGTTTTTAAAATTGGCATAACTTATGAGTTATTTGTTGTACCTAAGTGCTAAGCCCGGAATATGGTTGTTTAACTTTTATTGGAAAATAATCACAGACCGTGGACGGTGATCAGAAATACGCAGGTTCAAATCCTGCCGGTCGTGAATTTTTCGCTAATTTTCCAATAAAAGTTTAAGTTTGACATAACTTGTTGAGAACCCTACCTTTACACTTGGGATTGACACAGCACTGTGCCGCCCCGAGGTACTTGAGCAGAGTGTGGGGCACGTCCCCCGCCTGCACGGGGATCTCGTGCAGCTTGAGGGTGCGGCCAGCCAGCTCCAGCAGGGAGGGGGGCTGCAGCGTCATGTCGCGCACGAAGCGCACCACCAGCGGGTTGTCGCGGAGACTTAGCTGGAACCATTGGAAATTTGTGTTAGATTACATTGAACCGTAGGGAATTGGTTAGTTGGAGATTTTTGTATTCTATTTTTATTCAATTCGTAATGGCCCTTTGTTAGACAAGAGAAGATAAGTGATTGCCGTTCTGTCTTGGGACAGCTCTAAAAATAATTAGTTTTTGAGGTCAACTCCGAGGCCTTTTACCATCAGGTTCCCAATAATGTGGATACCTTTGCTCGCGATCTGGGTGCTTTAGACATTTTATAATAACGTGGTAGTATGAAATTGTATTATCTAATGGGAAAAGTACGGCGAGAAAACTTCTTTAATAAGTAAATTCTGCACTGGAGTCACTAATGAGGTTCGCGACGCCAAGAGGAGGATGACATTGTAATGGTTAACTAAATTGCTCTAAAAAATTGCTCATCGAACTAACCAGTAACAGAAACATGTTTGTTGTTTCTATTCTATCGATTTCTTTTCTATATCAGCGCTAGACAAGTATGGATGACACTTCCATCCACGCTGCGCGTTATACGCGATTAATGCAAATTTATTGTCGACTGATATAGTACTATAGATAGACAGGTGGTATCTACATAATCTATTCTTTGTAGTCCACAGCCTACACGTTCTAGTTCTGACAAGAATCTATATCTGCTATACATATAATAAAGCTGATGAGGGTCGAAAGTCTGAAGACTGAAGATAAAAAAAAAAATGTTTGGAAATACTAAGAATTGATAGCAGAACACGTTCCAACAATTTCGAGATTTTTTCTGTTTATGTGTGTCTGTTTATTTAAACGCAAGAACGGCTCAACGGATCACCGTGATTTTTGGTATGTTGGTATTGGAAGTGACATAGCCTACTTTTTATCTCTAAATAATGCGAGCAAATCCGCGGGCGCCCACTAGTATACCTACATATGTACATGTAAGTATAAGTATGTTAATGTGGTGTGGGTTAATCGATGTCTTCTAGACAAGCGTGCAGGTGCGTTGTAGTTAAGCTAGACCTTAACTTGCATAAAAAATATATTAATTGAAGTTCGCTTATCATTTATGGTGATTCTAGCAGGCAGTTGTTCGATCCCGAGGAGTCGATGCCTGGATGTCCCTGGGCATCGCTCGCGCAGTAAGAGGGAGGTTGTCCTCCTGAGGCGGGTCCACCTGGACAGTGGACTGCGGTTGTGACGGGAATTGCGGAGGAGTTCAAGGACGGGTTTCGCGGGCAAGCGAGCAATAGCTCGCTTGCCCGCGAAACCCGTCCTTGCCGAGGTGAAGGGACATCGTGGTAGGTTTTAGTCGGTAGTGGAGTCCCATTAGCTCTGAGCCCGACATACCCCGCCCCCCCCCCCCGCGGGGAGAGTGCGGGGATGCGTAAATGCACTTACTCCACGAAAAAAAAAAGGCAGTTGTTCGATGTAGGTAGGTAATAAAAATTTACGCATGATCCTAGTCTATTATCTAGATGGTCGCGATCTTTATGAAACTATTCACCATGAAGACTAAAAATGCTGGAAAAAAATCTCATCAAGCATCAGAGAGCGGAGTTGGTTGAGGCAGGTGATTCAGGCTGGCAATTGTTTGTGTAGTTATCACTTTTTTTTAAATAGTAAGATTTGCGCTAGACCGAGGTATGGTAGAATATCTAGTTTATAATCTAGAATCTAAATGGCTGTGATCTATAAGAAACTGTTCGTCGTGAGATGAGTCTTAAAAAGGCGGTATAACATCCTTACCTCTGTCAAACATCTCAGCTTAATAATCTGTGTAGGTAGTGTCTTCAGCCTGTTCTTGTGAAGCAGCAGAGAGCGCAGCTGGTTGAGACAGGCGATGCTGGCTGGCAGTTGTTCGATGTAGTTGTCACTGAGAACCAACGCTTGCAGGGAAGTGAGGTGGCCCACTGTCTCTGGGACTTCGCTTATCTGATTGCCGCCCACGGAGAGGATTTGGAGGCTGGAATATAATATTCATGTTTTTTTAATTATGAGAAATTAAAAATCCTTCTGCTATGGGTAAAGAATAATAGGTATGAACTTTAGTTGTGTGGTCACAGAATACAGAGTACCAACAAGTGTGGTGTAGGTCTTCTCTGAAGACTGACATAGATAGGTAGGTACATATTTATAACGAAGAACCTATTCACCACAAAGAACTAACAGAACCTACAATTTAGCTTATGAGTGTGATCTGACACAACTCTTGGCGGAAAATTATGTAAGTACCTACGTTTAATTAGGATACATATTTGAATCACAAAAACAATTGTTTACTACTTTAAGTTACTAATCAATCAATAATATGTATATTATTTTATATTTTCTTTATAGCAATTTATTTCCTTTATATTTCATTTAGGCTTCATAGTAACATAGATCTCTCTGCCAAATCTATAATATAGAAGGATAAATGCGCTGTCAGACCAAATAGTAGGTAAATAAATTGGTCATCTGCCATGACGCTCCGAAATATAAAAAAAACAACAATTCCCATGACAAAATATTTCGCAAAGTGCGCCAGACTACGTGCGACGGTCAAAGTTACGTAAAATTAAGCAATCACAAATCAACCTCAACCATTGCTTTGTTTCTTTGTGTGATTAAACTGTCTATTGTAGAACTTGTACATCATGTTACTTAATAGAAGTTTATAGGTAACTCTTGTTGCTATTAAAAAGAAAGACGAAATACACACATAGGTACTTAAATTAAGATATCTTCCACAACAATCTAAGAATCATTATGAACTCACATTACAGGCATGTAGGTACTTAGTACAAGTAATACTTACATAGGTAGAAATGGTAGCTATAATGAAAATGAATCCCGAATTTTAATTAAACCAAAGTAAAGGTTAAGTAAGTTTAATTAAAATTCGGGATTACGACAAAAAAGTTATTCCCGCCTTTTAAATCCGAACGGAAGAGTGTCACCAAGTACTTAACGAAAGCAGAGGTTAAAAATGTGTTTTGTTTCACACTACTCGATAATAGATGGCACTAAACGCCTATACCTACTTAGTTTCTTTCACATTGGTGTAAACTTTATTGTTTTTTTTTAATATAATTTCATGAATAAATTTAACTTTCCTTTTATAAAATAAATTGTTAGGTTTTATTTGCTAAAAAAATTGTATGCCACTTATGCTAATCAACGCAACATAAACCAACTTACCAACCATTTCATGAATAAATTAAATAAATTTTTCATTATTATCCGACACAATATGGTTCATAGAATTCAGACAATTTAACACACAACATACACACCAGTACAATACAGAGATGATGAAATTTTATGATAGTATAGGTACCTAAGTAAGTACTATCTGATATTTAAGATGCTACGCATTAAATGTAGGTAACTAATTTATATTCAACTAAGGTATTATTATATTAGGTATACCTAATAACACCTTCTGTGTATGTAAATTATAGTATTATATAGCGTCCAGAACAATGATGTTATTGGATAAATCACAATGAAATAGTTGTGACACAGATAAAATGGAAGTATAAATAGCTATTATGATCAGCATGAGAGTAGGTATATAGGTACCTACTTCAATTTAGTAAGTATGTATGAGATGAATTCATTATTATTACCTAAGTATGTGGTGTGAGTTTAAGTTTAATTACCTACGAGTTAGTGGATAAGTACTCATGGTTTCACTCGTATTGGATCGCAATAACAACAGTAGCCTAATATCGGGAACTTATACTAACATATAGTACCAAGAACCACGATGATTCGTTGTTTATAGCATGAAAGAAAAGCAAACAGACCATCAAGCGTAGAGATACGTTCAGTTTAATAAAATAATGGTGTGATTTTTGGAATAGACTTGATTACCCACCTGCTTAGTTTCCAGATATCCTTGGGTATGTTGGTTATTCTATTGCCTCCCAAATAAAGATATCTTAACGATGTTAACTCCAGTATCTGCTCCGGAAAGAGATTTAGCTGGTTCCCACTTAGGTTTAGTTCCTTCAAAGAGTTCTTAGTGGCAAAGAATGACTTGGGCAACGATTCGTTGTTCAGCTGATTGTGTTTTGCTATCAACGAAGTAAGCGGGCAATTTTTGAAGACATCAGGCAAGAACGTCAATCTATTATTGCTAACATCCAATATCTTCAAATTGCAAAACTTGTTCAGGGTGTCCGGCAGTGACCTTATTCGGTTGTTGTAGAGCAGTATTATCTCGTAATTTTGTGCGCAGTCCTTTTCGTCAACAATACCTCTCAGTTCGGATGCCAGGCTGTTTGACTCCAATAACTGGCTCGATAAGTCCAGTGTTTTTTGTTCTCGGCTGTCGCTATCGCAGCTGTCTGACGAGTAGCACTCCATCATTGTAAATGCCGCGGAGATTAGCTTGATGTTGCAGGTTTGATGCGAATAATCTTACATTATCAATAATGTCGAGTAACAGCGAGCGTGATGCCCGCCTTGCCACTCACGCGGCGCGCGCGCAACTGGTTAGTCTGCTGATTGCGGCTAGCATGTACCAGACCAGCCAACCGGCCACCTACCCAACCCATTGATTGACTTGACACTTGCCTTGTCTATATTCGAGCTAGATCGTGTTTGTTTGCTGCGAACTAGTGATAGTACCTATGTTATGGGTAATTAATAGATTAAACAATTACTCGCTATACCTAACGTCGCTTATTATTTGCTTGGTTATGTATTGTAAATAAGTAGTTAATTGGCCCGTTATGGACCATATGTTGGTACCACATGTACCTATACAATGTGTTTATATACGCACTTACATATACATACTTACTGTTTTTTATTACCTGATGGCATGTATAGATTACTATAGATACATACATACATAGGTAGGTACTTGTTATCAGCAGCAGACTGCGATAAGTTTGATAACAGAGTTGTGATGCTCAAAATCTATACGAGTTCAATAACTATTCAACATTAGTTAAGAACTCGTATAAACATCATTTATTTAGCCTACCAATAGTTATGTATGAGATAAAGTGCCAAAAGTGTGTACCTAAGTAATTATCATCTAATGACGTAATAGTTTACAATTGAGGCACTAGTTAAGATAATAATTTGTTTTATGTACTGTTCATTTTTAATATTGTGTCAACAATAAAGAGTTTATCTATCTATATCTATCTTTAAGCACTAATAGCCCAACCCGAGGAGCGTCGAGACGAGTGCAGTTAATCATTACTTACACAGCAGTTTTACTAGGTACTTACTTGGTGACGAGAACTTTATCAATTGTAAACATTACAAGCATAATTATGCTGGAAAATAAATATCCTAATACCTAGTTATAAAATATTATTTTCGATTTTTTTTTCACATTGTGTTCGTATTTTCACTAAGATGTTCTGTTCCTCCTAACCATGTCATTTGCAGGCTTCCGCAACCCTGAAGAACGAGTTATTTTTATTGATAAACCTTCATATCTCTTTTTTTTCCATGGGGATAGCTAATATTCGATTGGTAAGTGTCAAAAGTGGTCATCATTTTATTAAGCCTTCCTCAAGTCTAAATCCTTGGCGTTGTATTAATAGCTGGTGGAGAAGCATGAAACAATAGAATAAGATCATGGGAGAATGACCATATTAGTATCATCTGCTACACAAAACGATCTGCTACATAAAGTGATACAGTAGAAATGTTGATACACCATACCACCAGCATTGAGAGCGATATAAATTAAGTAGGTTAGGATTAACGATGATGACGATGATTATGATGACACTGAGGCTTAATTAAATTTATTCTAAAGCTAGACATTAAAACAGAAACATAATTGTCTATAGCACTACTCAGCTACTTGTACCGACACTGCTCTATCAATTACTTGGTAGTTTATTACTAAGTAACCAGATGGCGCTACTACTTTCCTGACGTCATCTTCGTTCGTTCAATGATCGAATAACAGAGCAAGAGCGAACAAATACCGAATCTTACCGAAAAGACCCGAATCAAATGAGCATACAAGTCAAGTCTGACTGAAGAAACTAAAATCTGTCGTACTCTTTTTAGTGATGTAAATTTTGAAAATTTAACAAAATGATATTGTAAAACCTTACTAGGATAATCGTTTTTTGATTTTCATTGGATATGGTGATATAGTTTGACTATCTCGTCCTATTAGTAATTTGACAACGAGTGAGTTCAGTGCGAGTGCAAGGGTGGTAACGAGAAATGTGAAGTATCTATGAAGTTCAGGATTCTAAGGCCGTTTATTTTATACCTATAATAATGAGCGGACGCCCTAGGACCACGTCATTCGCCGAGGGCAGCAAATCCGTTCGAAAGACATTCGATAATCAACCACCGAAACCACCTCTGGGAGGCTTAAAAATCAGCAGTGAGTACCACACCATTCTTTTGTCGGCCATCGTGATTTCTTGTGCCTGTGACGTATCTTGATACTGACAATTTAAAAAATGGCTACGAACTGCCACAATCCATTTAGCAGAGCGATAATTTTAATAATTCTGTAAATTAAATCAATATCGGCGGCATACGAAGTCCGCAGCATATCGAAAATGGCTACAGGCGGCGGCGCTGCTCCTGCCACATAGGCCTAGCGTGTGACAGATAAATCATGTCAAAGCCCATTTCTAGGGGAAATGCGTCGTATTCATTGCTATCGCTTTATGAAATTGTGGCGCATACAATTAGCCTCTGCTGATCGGTGGCTCAGCAGTTAGGACTAACGTATGTCCTGCCTTTATATGGAACACAACTAGAGCACTAGATCAACCATTTCTCGAGATATTTTGATTAGCGACATAGGTATTTGAGGTTACTATCTATTGTAAATGACGTAATTATTGATGGGATACCTAAACCTAATCATATGTTTTATGCCAAATTCATCCTCACATTATAGAGCCCATCTATGAAGTGCCATTATCCTTTGTGCTAGGTACTCAAATAGAACTGATTATTATCAGCTGAGTGCATGTTCAAGGCATGCTTCAGTGGTAGTGTTCAGTATAATAGGCATAGGAAAAGATTAGCATTAAAATAGAATATTGATCTGAAACACCTATGTGAGAAGGATGTAGATATAAAACATTACAAGAAAATTAAACTACTCGGGTAGAGAAGGTTTTCTAAATTATGATTGTACAATAACTAGGAACAAACTTCACAATTTTTAGTTGCTATGATGACTGTTAGCTTACAGAAATAGAAACCAAAGGTTACCTTAGTTTAGGCATAGATAATAACATGAAATATCTTTAATATAACCTAAAAAATGTATTCACTTCTTTTATACAATAACTAATATTATTTATGATTATAGACATGGTGGTAGTGTAGGGTAGGTACTCTAAGTGACATCCGCTATTTTTAATTGCCAATCATTAGCAAATACAAATACAAATACAAATTATTTATTTATAACTCCATAGTTACAAGTCAGAATACGTCATGTACATGTATTGTTTACAATAGTAAACTTAATAATTTAAATTTAAAAGTATTGTACTTATATAAAGAAAAATTCATTATGCAATACAATGCAATAAAGATTATGTCAAAATTATAAATGTCAATAATATCAAATATATGTCAAAAGAATCTTTAGCTTATTCATATGTCCGTGCTGTAAGAATTAGGTATGTTTAGTTACTAATGTAATGTCAAGTTTGAGGTAGTCGTCTAAGTCATAAAATAATTTCTTGAACAGCCATTTTTTATCCTGGTTTTGAAGCATGCGGTGGAGGGTGCATCTCTCACGGTGGCGGGCAGCCGGTTATACACCGCGGGCCCGAGTATGTATACCATCCTCTCTGATTTCACTAGTCGATGTGACGGCGTTACAAGTAGGTCGGCTTTTACGTCGCTACGCAATCCCCATGTTCCCTGGACACCCCTGCGTTGGTAAATCTCCAGATGCTCGTGTGTGAACAGTGCAATCCGGTAGATTAATTCACAAGGTAGAGGCAATATCTGACTCTCTCGGAACATATCGACGCACGACACGATATCTGATTTCCCAAAAATGGCTCTGACGGCTCGTTTTTGCAGGACAAAGACTCTATCACGATCACCAGCTCGGCCCCACAGCTCTAGTCCGTATGTGATCACACTGTGTACAGTGGCAAAATAACAGGAGCGCACCACGCTGCGAGTAGCGGTGCTCGCTAGCCTCCGAAGGGCGTAACACGCGCTAGATAGCTTGCTGCACAGCCCTTCTATATGCGTCTCCCATGTCAATGCACTGTCAATGTGGAAACCTAATAATTTCGTACAAGGGACCTGCTGGAGCGCGGTCTGGCCGATTACTACTGAATGCTTTTTTGTCGCATGGCCATTTAGAGAGAACGCCATGAAGTTTGTTTTGTCCTTGTTCAGCGCCAACCCGTTCGACCTAAACCATCCGTCCAGCTTGTTAGCTATCGATTTGAGCTTTATCTCGAGTAGAGCATGAGTCGGGGCGCTCACTACGCTCGCGACGTCATCAGCATAGTCTCTTGTTACTACCAACTTTCTACCTATATTATTGTGGTGTGGAAATCTTAAATAATGCAACGAGAATATGTCATTTGTTGCTTCACACTGAGGGTTTTATCATTGGCCATGTCAGAGACGTACATACATGTTTTGTTGCATAGTACATAATATCATATCGATTTATGTACAATTTAAATAAACCATAGTACATAACATTTATATCCAATGATATTACTCCCCCATCACAAACAAAATAAGTATGGTCCCAAAACAGAGAGAATTTTACATTAAACTTACACAGGTGCAACACATTTGAGCACAAGCGACAACAACATATGGCCATGTTAAAAATCAAAGAAATAATGGAACTTGGATTAATATTTTTTATATAAGATCTTATGCCCAGCCTATTTAATATTTCTCCGCTCTTACCTATTCTCTAAAATTGATATTTTATATTTATTCTTACCATTTTAGAGACATCTGCAAAATGTGAAATTTTTGACAGCAATACTGGATCTCCTACTCAACAAATTATACAGATTCAAAGTTATGGGATAGATAAATTATTTTTCTCTGTATTCATCAAGTTGGGAATGTTTTAATGTTCTCATATTGTATACCTACTGAGATAAGTTTGGCTTATAAATGATTACCTAATCAGTATATTTACTATGTGAACAAAGTAAGTAGGTAGTTATGATCACAAGATTCTTATTGCGTAGCTACTTTATTGAGAATGTGTTGGCTTTTTGGTAGCAATCTGTCATATTGATTGTTAGTATGAAAAAGACATAGAATGGAAGAATATTGTCATTTAAGCTTCCAAACCAGAAATAATAGGTACAGTGAGGCAACTTAATAGTCACATAACTATAAGACATTGATTAAATTTAACAAATTACAACCTGTTTATTACTTACTTTTTGTTATTTTATATAAGTAATGGCAAAATTATGTGATGTTATATTTTATAGTGTACAGGCACACAGTAAATGATACTTATATTGCCCATTACAAAATTATTCAACCTGCTAAGTACTTAAGTGTAGAGTATTCTGTTTGATAACCACCATCTTACAATGATTTTTGCTATTATTTATGATCTGGCTCCCTATTAGCATATTGTGTGGTAACATCAGTTAGGCAGAAGTTGGCTATGAAGCAACCCCTTTGTGTGTAGAAAGTATAGGTGTATGTAGAATTTCATAAAAGCACTACAGATTTACTTAATTTAATCCAATTGTCATGTCTTCTGGTTGTACTCTGACTATGACATAATATATTCAGACCTTTAGTATCTTAGTAAATATACATATCTACTGGAACTTATATTCATGAGCATCATTAAAAGCCTTCTCTGTTCGTCTGTGACACTGAGCACAGGTCTACTCCACTGCTGAGTACATATAGTTAAGTCTCTTTACATGTGCCAGCTGGTTTAATATTGTGCAGACCTCACCTATATTAGACTTTACTTAGACCATAACTTTGGCTACATTGTTAACTTATCCTACTCCTGTACAACACCTTCCTCATCTGGCCTTTCTTGGCCTGCACTGGAACTTTTATTCTATCTATTGTCACCATGTGTAATGCATAAAACTTACAAAACCATGTACCCTTCCAATGTGTCTTACAAACTGCATTTAAGATTTCTGATTTCTACGAAAAATCAGATACTTACCATTTATTACTTAACACAAAAATGCAATGGGGAATCATTAGGCTATTTTTATTATGGCTATGTTTTTTGACTTACAATTGACAAAGAAATTGCATTTACTTTAGTCGCAATAGCCAAATTTTGGTAATTTTAGTGATAGTAAAAGTACTTATTTTATTTGTTAGTGCAATGACCTCTTATATATGTCGATTTTGGTTTGACTTAAGTTCTTACATAGTATGTTTTTGCATAAACAAATGCATATTAATTTAATGTATTTGTTAGTATTTGTGCTAAGTACTCACTTTTTGCAATACCACAATATTTGTAACCTTTACATAGTACTTGTGTCTAAGATCTTACACATTACTACAGCTACAGTTTAGTTTTCATTAAGTAAAGTATTCATTTCATGATATGGTATAGTGGGGCTCTGAATCTTTCCCTGACAGCCCATTTGGGGTGTTACAGAATATTTTAAATAAGATGCTTGAATTTGTCTCACTAAGGTGGTACTCATACATAAACCAGAACATAAATGGGATGGAAGAAATACATGCTCAAATTACCTACTTTAGAAAAAAAGACTGAATAAATGATTTCATAACTGTAACCATATTAAAAATTTTTTTTACACATGTGAAGACTTTCTAAGGATATCATTATCTGTAAAAAAGTGTGAGATATTTCATTGTATTTTTTTTAACATGGAAAACGCCAATATTTTACTACAGCCTGCCTGATGTTAAGCACCACTGTAGAAAGATGTTACATATACTCTAAGAATCCTGTATCTACTATATACTTACTTATTGCTTAAAACTAAACAACTGGTTCTCAATAATGCACAGAGCAATCGTGTGCCGCCGCACATAATTAACTCTGCCGGCACATGACCATTTAGAACTCATGTCGAAACTAGTTGGGGAGTAAAAAATTTAACTAGCCCTCAATGGCACCTAATGCCGCGGCTCTGCATATTTAATAGCGTGTTCGTGCTTTAAGCCTGTTACAACTTCCGTCAATCGGATGAGCAACGAAGCAGTACGAGACTACTTAGTACACCTTCGATTATGTTAATTCTTCTCAAATCACTAGGTAACAATACCGAGCTTGTGCTCAAGTGAGCAAACGTAAATGAAAGTTCAATCAGCCGTTACATTTTGTTGCCAGAGCTCGGTATTCCTCACCTCGTTAGGTATACGGGCGAGAATAATTTATTCAATAAACAGGTCAAGTGCATGTTAAGAATAACTCGAGTAAGGAATACGTAAAGACGACATTTCGCACTTCAAAACACTTGGTACTCATTCATGATGTTAGCCCGCTAGTAGTTATACCGTTTGTGGCGAGGTTTTCCGAGTGTCGAGAATTTTGTTTAGAGTTTCATTTTCCTATTCATTTTGTGTGTTGTCTATAGCCACTGAAATCCTTGGACATTGCGACAAAATTTTTGTCATAATTAATAACATCAAGCGAGCTAATATAATCTTATTTGATGACAATTAATCTAAATAGGTTCCATTGACGACAATTTTCATAGATTATTTGCTAAATATGTGAACAAGTATAATGATAACAGTCGATAAAGTCTGCATGATTGCACTTGTGTTGCCGCTTGTGCCACCAAGCTGCGCGAGCGAGCAAGTCATACATTTAGTGTTTTGTATTTGTCAATTGTCCATGTTATCGGGGCCGTTATCAGCGGCTGTCGGCGATCTCGCTATCTCGCGGGCGGCGCGGTGTGGTCGCACCATCCTGCCATTCGCGGAAGAACCGTGCCAACGCACTCTCGGTTTTCGAGCTGCCTTTCGCTCGGGCCCTGCCGCAGCTTCGCGCTCGTACTCACCTAAGTCGGTGCACGTTGCAAAATTGTCGATTGGTTCGTTAACCCACTTCCTCGCTTCTACGCTGCGCCTCAGAGCGCCTCCCGACCGGTACGCGAAACATTCGAAAACAATTTGTCATTCCGCGACGTTTTCAGTTTTTTGCTCCAAAATACAGTGAGTCGTGTTGTGAATTTTTGCGGCGATGTTGTTTGTGTAACAGTGTGTACTAGCGATGAGGATGATACTCTGTTTGAGAGAGATAGTGCATGTGATTATCGGAGGAGTGGAGCAAAGTTGGAACCATGTTGCGAAGACGAGGCACATACACAGTGAATGCTGACACCGACAGCAGATTCAGCAGGTCTAGCACAGCCGATCCTGCCTCATTCGTCGTCAAAAGTACCGGTAGGCCCCAAATTAATGTTATTAAACCTTGACTCGATAAAATATCTCTTGACATTTTAAATACACTTTATTGTTCTTAAACCCAGTGAAATAAGGAAAACGATACGATTGTGATTATGACGTTGTTCAAGATCATACGATCGCTAGTCCGATAGCAAATCTCAGATATTTTCTATTTCATAGAACAGATAGAGACATTCTTCAAAGGTTCTCGCACAAGCATCTGTCCATGAAGCATACTGGACTGTAATACATGATTGTTGGCTGGTTCTGTGTTTTAAGATTAGAAGACATACGGTCCTTTGCCAAAGTAGGTAGCTAGTCCGCAGCCACACGCAATTTTCATGAAATTTGTGCTCTGCCAACATATCCTACTTCCGGGTTTCCCGGTCACTGAGCATGATTTATTCCCACTTCCATTTCGTACAAATGTCCACTTTACACCACTTTGTGCTTATGTACAGAAACAAAAGAAATTACCTAGTAAAGTACATAATTCACGACGATAATGACGTTTTATGGTCGCATATTTTACGTAACTTTAACCACATAGGTACCTACATATAAAAGTGATCGATAAAAGCTATCGGAGGTGAACATTTATGACTGCAATATTAAAATACGACACAGAATCTCAAATGTCATGATAAGATATACACGATTCAAAGCACTTGGAATTCAGGTGATTTTTTGCTTTGGAAACGCATCACAGACATGAGAATCTACATTCTTTTGGAATTGCAAATTCGCTACAGCGAGGAGCTCGCTTCGCCTAGTTACAGAAGGCTTAGAGAGAGGCGGTGGAGATCGAGTGTCCTCATTAGCATAATGAATGCTTGAGGCGCCATCCTCCGGGTACACGTGACACGCGGACGTCCGGTCGTCCCTTTGTGGTAGATGTGTCACATCACATACGTCACCCCCGCGGCCTGCCTTGGAAATACGCCCAGAATTATCCAAGTAATAATTTAACGCACTATAAATAGAACCAATGTCATGTTTAAGATGAAAGACCCTAATTGACTGATTTGAAACATTGCAAGCGCTTTTCTTTGTCCAGTTTTCGTTGACCTTCTTTGTTTAATTGACGAAATTGATTTACCGGTAAAATGAGTAAGTTTTCGCCGTTCTGTACGACCATGTGTGCTCGCTCGCTCAAAATTTATTATTAGAACTGCATTTCATTGTTGAGCAAGAGTAATTTAACACACCGCTATTCATTTCGCCTTCCTTTCACTTTCTAAAAACAGTATTCAGTTGAATTGTTTTTCTATTGTTATCGCGAATTTTATTTTCTTTTACCAATTAAGTAGGTAGTTACTTCGCTATGAATTCTTGACTGAATTTCATTATTGGCGATAGTTTTATTCAAGTTTTTATTGTAAGAGTGTTTATTCCAAGGTGCCGTCTGATTGTGTATAGAAAAAATCTGGGACAATTTTGTTTTAATATTTTCTGTGCAAATTCGGTGATCACTATTCAATATCCCAAGAGATTTGTCTGAGAATAAAATATCCCAATCATTCGCATAGCATTTAGCGCACGTATGGCAAAGTTCAATCCGCTACTGAAGTAAACACGTGAGTGCAATACACTATCAGCTACAGTATCTTCGCAGTTCCTCGCGCGGCGGGCGTAGCAACACGAGGAGCATTTTCTAAGGTGAGCGATGCGTCATAGAGGCTGGCGCGACCGGTTCCCCCTATTATCCGCGGTTAGTCTTGCGACAATAGGCCTTGGTCGAATTCAAAGGCGTGGAGCGTGCGCAGCCAGTGTGCGCTAGCCCGGTGTCACTTTCCTGGAACAATACACCTCTGCACTAGAAAGCTGCTGTGGATTTCTGGAAACAATGTAAAGTTGGACCTAGCCTTCTTTTCTAGCTTGTTCGACTAAATTTACGACTGTTACTTAGGTGTATTGCCAGTAGATAGTGTTTCAACTGAACCGAGTGCTTCAATGTAATGAATTGGGTTCAGATATGTACCATTATTTTATTGCTAGATATTTAATCTCGACAGACATGAATAACTATAACCACCAATATTTTCGTGTACCTACATTTAATTCTAATTCTTATCACATTATGCTAATTAATGTTTCAAAAGGCGTTGCAAATAATAGGCCACACAAAATGATCGCGAACGGATATTATGCAACACCGGTCGCTACGCCTGTCAAATAGAGCATGACCATAACAAATAGGTTTGGTTTTGGATTCGATCATACAATATAATAAGGCAAGGTTACTTCCTAAAGAAGAATCAAAACTGGTCTAAGAATCATGTTCACTTTAACAGCCCAACTATAATAACTTTAATAACTGATTAATATAAATAGTTGCTTACATAAACAATGTTGTTTATTTAAACAAAACATCAAAGAGTGCACATTAAAGTGTACTCGTAACTACTTAAGTAAATGCAAGTTTCGTTTTGTTGATCAGGATTTTATAGGAAGATTCGTACAAGAAGCTTTTGTCTGCAAGAAACATTATAATTGATTTGATTTTAAATTATGTTAATTACTATTAGAAATGGTTAGATGCTACTACTCGTCTCGTGACTAATTGTAATGCGATATATTGGACAAGTAGTTGGTCGGTATTGCAAGTGAGTCGAGTAACTGCGGCCGTGTATGTCAGTGCTAGCAAGTGAAAGCGTATCGAATGCCGCGCGTGGCGGCGGCGGGCGGCGGGCCTCCTAGATCGCGTGACGAGAACCCACCCAACTCTGCCAAAACTTTAAATCCAATTGTCTCCAAACTGGCAGCGATGAAACCCCGCTACCGGTAGTACCTAATTCGATTAAACATTTTTCGTACCACTTCAACTGTGACATGACGTCACATATTTTTTGCGGCCGTCGCTTTTGATTCTTACCTAGCATCTAACAACTACGCAGCGTTCAGATTGGATCACGTAAACTGGTTCCATTCCATTATTATTTCATTTGAATAGTATAATAAGAACTGTTTTTTCGCACGCACACAATCAATATTGTACTATTCCACCGCGATGTTGTCAAAATAGAAAAGGGTAGTGAACGAGTCATTAAAATTGGTCATGAGAGTTTGCATATCGTTTAGCGTCTAAGTATGTTCAAACAGTATGTGCTCTTGTTGTTTACGCAGTATTTTCGTATCCGATAACTGGCGTCCTGCGGCGGAGGAGCGTCATAAACATTGTATCTGTGAGGATTACAGCCCGAGGCTAGTACAGATTGCACCAGTTCGCTTTTGTTGTGTTGTGTACGAAAACATTTAAAGATGCGAATTATTGGCCACCGGTGACGTCACGAAATTATCACCGGTTGTATAAAGAGACAGACACGCGCGCATGCGATGTGATACTGATCAAACACCTACACGACAAGACGCGGCAGGACAGTACTTCAGTCAGACAGATTCATGGGGAGCGCTCGGCACCATGAATCCGAACTATAACTTGATTGATAGCTCCGTCTATGATCTATACCTAACTTTGAAAAGGTATTGTACGGAAATGCTAGCTGCCTGCCTAGTACTTTTGTATTATAATGGTTTCGTTATCTACCATCACCTAAGGCTAATGGACTATCACTCAGTTAGGTATAGTTAAAGCATTAGGTATGAAAATGCATAATAATTGATACATATTAGTAACACACTTTGTATTTATTCATTTAGTTGCTTATGTCTGTTATCTGTCATGACTCGAAAACCGCTTGTAACGTATCATCCCATTTCGGTTAGAATTAGAATGCATGATTGTTGATGGCAACAATATTATGGCAAACTTAATGGAAACCTTGAATGCAACATATTGCAGAAAATTCGGACTTGCACGGCATACAAATGTTGGGCGGGCTCGTGTTATTCTAGTTAGCTCACACCTAGCAATAAACGATGCCGCTACCGCCGAGGAACGGAACCCAACATTATGAACATTACATTGTTCATTGTTTTTGTTATGGCTAGCGTAATAGTTGCGGGCCCGTAAAGTATCGACGAGAAATTGGCGTGATGTAGTCGTCGCGAAGTTTGAATTAGCACTCGTGGTCGGTAGCGAGGTGCCGTGCGGGGCGGTGGTGGCGCGACCACGCCGGCAGTCTACCACGACGCGCGCTCGCGAGCGATCCTCTGCCAAGCTGGAGTGCTCCGCGGGCCCGGTATGCTCGGACTCCCTCGGCGCGTCCGCCGGCCCCGCGTCCGCGCTGCGGCCCGTGGGCCCCGCCGTGGCGCGCTCCGAGCCTTCCCTGCTCCGTTTACTTGACCACGATAAAAGCGGCCAACTGAGCCGCGCCCGCGATCGACTCTCTTCATTCTGTAAAAAGCTCCGGCGTACCATCAGTGAGTGTCCACCGCCATGTTCACTACCGGATGAGATCTTCCGATCCTCTCGATCGGTTTTATTACGATTTGTATCATACATGTATTGTTCAGTTCACCATAAATGTTCTAATGCTGCTTTTGTGTTTTGCTGCGACACGCAGGCGAAGTGGATACTCCTAAAAAGAGCGAGCCGCCGTCGGATAAGAAAGCTGCATCATCACATCGTAAGTGCTAGAAGTGCCGCACGACCTTTAGTTTCTGCTACGTTTGAGCTTAGTTTCACAACGCACATATATTTTCTTGTCTGTGACAATCCTCCGATCGGCGAGCTCCATAAAATGTGGAGACCGAGCCCTTCCAGCTAAATGGATCACAATGGAGGCTTATCATAGCAATTACTATCACTGTCATTCTGTTATCACTTCATCGTTTTCATCATATGTGTTGTCAGTGATTTGTTTCTGATCTTTGGTGTTGTAGTTTAGACCTAGTAGCAAACGTGGTTTACTTGAATAATTTTAGTTTGAGTTATTTACTTACTTTTTAACGAGTTTTTTAACAAAATTTTACAAAATAATTTGTTTTTATGTAAGGGCTTCCGGGTTTGGAAATTGGTTAATGTTTGGGACAAAGTACTTTGATGATGTCGCTCACATAATATACTTAACTTTCCATTACTTTAATGACACAGGAACACAATAAGGAAATGAGATGCACGCTTCAACTTATACGGAACTTCAATTATGTCCACCAAAGAAATCGTTATTAACCTAAGTATGTAGTGCTAATAAAATGTAATAAAAGGTGATTATTTAATTTGATTATCCAGAACTAATTAATATAAAATTACTTAGTTACACTTTCACTTTTTCAACTAAGTATTGTAGTTGAAAAAATTTATTAAAATATCTCAACGATTTCAAACTGTGGACATCCTTGTCAGAATCTCTCTTACCCTGAATTATAATTTATCGGTCTTCAAGTTGAGAATTAACCGGTTTCTTCTAGGCAAGTGCGCTAGATCTATCTTCGATCTTAACTATCGTAGTCAGTCTATTTTTTTATTCATCTGGAAAAATGCAGGATATAAACAGCTAAGTAGTTCTTTATTATTATCTGATCTAAAGAACATTGTAGACATAAACATAAACATAAAAAGCATTTATTTCTTCATAGACACAAATTAGATACTATTTTCATTTTAGAAAAGAAGTGATATTCACTAGCTACGTATTTTTTTTTACTTTTCATGCAGGAAAATAAATCTAAATTTAATATACAACACATTTGTATTATTATGTAAATGCTAACATTAAATTTAGTTACATACTTATAGCCTGTATATTAATGGTAAATAATGTTTTTATATGTAAGTCATGGATCATGCATCTGAAATAGTGGTTTATTTGTGTATCATTTAGGCACTATTTGTGTCTATAAACGATACTTATAAACTTGATGCAGTGATATTTTTCTTCTTCTTATCGAATGAGAGTGGCCAAGTCTGTTGTCGAAAGTTTATCAAGCCGCCCTAAGGGCTTACATGGCTTAGCGACTGCTGTAAGTACTAGACAAACAGCCGGGGCCTACAATTTAACGTGTAATCCGACCCACGGAATCGCCCAAAATGGAATGACACTTTTCGGTCACCCATCCATGAATTGCCCGCGTCGACCTTTACTTAACATTGGTAATCGCATGCGATTTCCTCAGCTAGCTGAGTTACAGACGCTACAGTGATATAACAATACAAAATACCTGAAGAAATAGAAATTGTTTATCAGGTTACGTTTAAGTTATTTTTGCAGTGTGAATCATGGTTCATGAATACACAAGCATGAAAGCATTAAGTAATTGATATTAAACAAATACAATAAATAAAATAAAATAAAATAAAAATAGCCTTTATTTCCCTTTTAAACGTATAGTTGTTCACACTACAATATTTTGATTTGATTCATGAAATTATTATATAAATGTCTAGTATTATTGTAGGTAATGTCAAAATGGATATATGTACTTAAATGTAATGTCAATGTCTGGTTATTGAATTAAAATGTTATTTATTTATTTAAGGGATCGTCCAACTTTGGACGTAGGCCTCCTCCAACTCATGCCATGTATGTCTCGTCTTTGCTGTTCTTGTCCAGAGTTTTCCTGCCACCGCCTCTATATCGTCTCTCCATCGTCTGATTGGTCTTCCACGCTCTCTCCGTCCATCTCTTGGCTCCCAGTGAAGTATTCTCTCTGTCCACCTGTTATCTCTCTGTTTCGCTGTGTGCCCCGCCCATTTCCACTTAAACTTGCCAGCCGTCTGAACAACATCGGTCATTTTCGTTTTTTTTCTGATATCCTTACTATCGATGCGGTCTCTCAGTTTTATTCCTAGCATACTTCGTTCGGTTGCTCTTTGAAATGATCTCAGTTTCTTTATCGTAACTTTTGTTGGGGCCCACGTCTGACATCCATATAAGAGAGTTGGCATTATATTGGATTCAAATACCTTTTTCTTGACTCGGAGTGGTATGTCGCCTTTGAAAATTTCCTTATTGCTCCAGTATTTTTTCCAGCTTAACGATATTCGTCGGTCAACTTCTTTTTCAGTTCGGTTTGTCATTTCGATATTTTGTCCAAGGTAAATGTAGCTTATTACGTAGTCAATGTTTGTGTCGTCAATTGTAATCGGGATTTTCTCTCCATTCGTCATAATTTTGGTCTTCTCTTTATTCATGTGCAATCCATATACTCTACTTCGTCTGTCAAGGCTTGTCATCATATATTGTAATTCTACGTGGCTCTCTGACATGAGTATAATGTCGTCGGCGAAACAGAGATGGCTCAAGTACTCTCCGTGTATGTTAAGCCCTAGATTGTTCCACTCTTTTTTTTTTTTTTTTTTTTTTGTGCCAGGGGGAAATCTTCTTAGATCCCCGACCATGGGAATATGGTCAGGGTATGTGAGATTCTTACTCACTAAAACCCCCTCTAACCCATCCCTTGTGCTTTGTTCTAGAGGCTCTGGGACTTCTGCAGGGAATACAACCAGAAAACCACCAGCACATCGTAATTGAAAACACTTCTCTGGGTTTCTCTTCCAGGCTTACAGTGTCTGGCACTGCTTTCACCTCTGGGCTCGCTTGTATCTTGGTGACCATATCCCTTAGGACCTAAGGACTTTGGCTTATCAGTCTACCAGCGAAGCCCTGGCTCCTCCTTTTAGTCGGCTCTTACGACAGGCAGGGGCTACCGGAACAGTATTCTATTCTACCCCGGTTCCAGGGTCAAGGGGGCAATCTCCTTCACCACCCTCTTGTCGTCTCATTGAAGCATTGTTAGCTCTATCTCTTTCTAGATTGTTCCACTCTAGATCACGGAATATTTGGTTTAGTAGAGCTATAAATAGCTGGGGAGATATTGTATCACCCTGTCTCACACCTTTTTGTATAAGAAATGGCTCTCCTATTGCCTCCAGTTTAATCTTAGCATTACAATTGTGGTATATATTTTTCAGTAACGATATATACTTGCTTTCGATTCCTTGTTTATGTAAAATTGACCATAGCTCTCTGTGTTTAATAGAATCAAATGCTTTGCTGTAGTCTATGTATGCTAAATATAGAGTTTTGCCAAATTCCTGGTATTTTTCGATTATCTGGGTCAGTGTGAAGATGTGGTCTATTGTTGAAAAGTTTTTTCTTAAACCAGCTTGATCTCTTGTCTGGCTTTCGTCTAATTGTCTGGAAACTCGAGCTAACAACACTGAGGTGAATATTTTGTAGAGCGTTGAAAGTAAACTTATTGGTCTGTAGTTGCTGATGTCTCTGGGATCACCTTTTTTATATAGTAGAGATACTGTGCAACTTTTCCAGCTTAAAGGTATATGATCTTGTTCCATTATTTTATTGAATAAGTCAGTCAGTACTGGGTGGATAGATTGATCTAGAGTTTTAATAACGTCGTTTGTAATTCCGTCATCTCCCGGACTTTTATTATTTTTCAGTTTTCCGATTGCGCTTCTTATTTCAGATTGTAGAAAAGGAGGGCAAGTGGGATGGTTACAATCAAAGCTATTATTTGTAAGCTCATCACAGTAATTTATGTCGTCGTCATTTCGGTAGAGTTCCATATAAAATTCTGTTGCAATTTTGAGTAGGTCTTTTCGTGACGTAATCTGGGTATTATTTCTATTGTTATGTTTTAAATCTGTTATCCATTGTTTAGAGCTGTTAAGTTTTTTATAAGCTCTTTTTGACGAGCCTGAATTTTCTAGTTCCTGTAGTATTGTATGTATTCTATATTTCTTGTAATTATGTTTTAGTTTTTTATTAATTTGTCTGTACAGTATACGTAATCTTTTCCTCTGCTCAAATGTTCTGTTGCTGATACTTTTAATACTCTCTCTTTCTTTTATTAGACTTTTTATTTCATCTGTGGTAATTTCATCATATAATTGACATTGTTTATTCCTCGGTGGTAGCTGTGATACACATTTTTGTATTTTACTTAATATTTGTTCATAAGACTGTTCAATATTGTCACTGCATTTTATTTCCTCTAATGAGAATAGATTTTTTAATGTTTCTTGTTTTCAATGGGTGTTAGAAGTCTTGTCGGATGTTGTCCTATGTTTTTCCTGCTACGTTTCGAAACGCCTTGTATCAGTACTTCACATCTCACGGGACGGTGATCTGAAAGTGAAGCTTTAAGTACATTGACATCTTTGATAATACGTCTATTATTAGTCAGTATAAAGTCTATTTCATTATGCGTTTTCCCATCGGGCGATACCCATGTCCATTTGTTTTTATTTTTCTTTGGAAATAGTGTGTTCGTAATAATAAGTTTATATTCGTGACAAAAATCTACAAGTGTTTCTCCTCTAGTGCTTCTTTTGCCATTGTATCCAAATTTTCCCATCACCGTGTTTTCTTCTATTTGTGGTTGACCTATTTGAGCATTAAAATCTCCTATGATTAATATATTTTTTCTCGAGTCTGTTAATGCTTGCGTTACTTCTTGATAAAATTTGTCAGATTCTTGTTCGGGTTTTTTCTCTGTTGGTGCGTATACTTGTATTATAGTTAGATAATGTTTTTGAAATTTCATGTCTAGTCTTGCGACTCTATCTGAGTAGGCTTTAAACTGCTCTATATTCGACTTGAGATATTTTTTTACAAGAAACCCAACACCATTTTTTCCTTTAATGTTTCCATTGTTAAAAAATATATATTGCTGGTTTTCAATAATGGTTTGTTCGGCTCTCTTTGTTTCAGCAAGTCCAATAATATCCCAATTTATTTGGTTCAAATATTCATCTAGTCGGATCATCCTTGTTTTATCTACTAAGGATCTTACATTGTAGGTAAGGATATGTAACGGTTTTTCTTTACTTATTTTATTTTTCTTCGGAGTTGGAAGGTTTTGATCTAGCTCTCCCTCGATGATCAGTCGGCTTGGGAGATTAATAGTATGTGTTATGTTATTGCATGTGTGTGTATCGTTTATTGTTAAGATCTGTTTTAAGGGTTTGTAGTTATCGGAGGCCTTGTATAGTTGCTATGCTTGATTGGGAGATTGTGCTGTTTTTTCCAGCTGCGTATTCTTGTTAATGTAGGAAGTAATCAATGGGCTAGAGCCCTGCGTCTTTGAATTTTTGTTTTTTTTGTTGATTGTATGAGCTTGTAGAAGCAATCGTGTTAAAAGTTTTTGTTTTCTTTGCCTCCGGTCTTGTTTTAGCTTGTATTTTGTTGCTGTCCGCTTTTCCAGGTGGGCTAACTGATCGAGGTCTCTTATTGGATCGTTCTTTCACAATTAGGCGGTCATATTTCAGTACTGCATGCTCTCCTTTTTGCCTAAGCTCTATAAGTTTAGGGATTAAGTTTTTCCTTATTTCTATAACTTTAGGAGGAAAATCCTCTTTAATATATGACCCACTGCCTTCCAGTAACGATTTCTGTTGTAGAATAGCCAATTTTTTTCCAAATGTGGTCATAGTTACCCGTATGGGCCTAGGTTTTGTGCTCTTCTTGCCCATTCTACCTACGAACTGTATGTCACCTTTTGAGCAGTCAATGTCCATTTTTAAATTTATTATTTGGATAATTAAGTCTTGCAATTCCAAATAATTTTTATCCTCCTCTGATATACCAAAAATATTAAATTTCGTTGCCGTAATTGTTTATCAAACTCATCCAGTCTTTGTTCCTGTTTTTCTTGAATTTGTTGAATATTTTGTACATCCGCCTCTATTTTACAAAACTTTTCTTCAATTTTTAAAGATAATTTATTTTTAAGATGTTTCAGGCTTTGATCTGTATCATTTTTAATTTGTATACGTAACTCATTCGAATCTTCCTTCAATTGTGTGCGCAAAATATGTAACATTTCTGCCAGGTTTTCCGACATTTTGGTACTGCTAGCGCCTCCTATCGACAAGTAGAATTATTACAGTGATATAATAATTCGTGGATCTTAGATTTTTATCCAGCGCCCTCTATCGTTGAGTAGCGAAGTTATGTCGTAAGTTGTCGTGATTCACTCGAATCATAAATGATGGCGCTTTAATCGAGTCACTTATCACTTGTCTATGCTTTGACTGAAAGGCAGCACTTTGACTTACTTGAAAAATTTGAACGTAACGTCGGCGTCGGAACTTCACAATTAATTTTTGATATTTTGTTCTGTTTTGTTGTTTCCTGTGATTATTCTGGTTTGTAATGAACTGCACATCAAATTATCGTAACAAAAAGTGCGTGCTCAATGTTACAGTGGAATGACAACAGTGTTTTCTTTGGATATTATTTACTACAGGTTCGTTCGTATCATTCCATAATAATTGCACTTATTCGCCACTATATCCTTTTTCTTGTTACTTGGCTGAAATAGAAATACCTGAAACACTGAATTTACAACTTTTTACTGCTCTTAAAGACACTTTACTATTTATTTCAATTATTTTAACGCGGAGTAGTATGTAAACAGTCTAGAGCGGACAGCGACCCATACACTATTCAACAAATACAATACGAACTACTTAATGAATAGAATATAACGTTGATTGCGATTAAAAAGTTAAACGTGTGATGTGTTACACAAAAATAGCAATGTCGGATAAATTTTATTAAGTACTTACATACATAATTTACTAAGTACCTACTTAAGTATGTGTTATTTTGATTTTTACCGATGATGTGACTCAAAGAGAGCTGTGTCCGAACACGATACATTAAATTTTACTATCCAAAGGAAAATTGAATAGGTAATATATCTTTAGTTATTCTTAGTAGACATGTAAACTATATTTTGCGGAACACGCTGCCGCAGTCTTGACATTTCTCCGTACCCATTATATCCGATTTGACACGTGAACTTTTGACACTCAAATGTTCAGACTTTTCATAAAATATCGGTTAAACTTTCCAAAGCCGCCATTCAAGGGGGGGTTGGGGGGAGGGGGTAAGCCCTCCCCTAAAAGGGGGGGGGGTGCGGAGATCAATAGTTTTCGAGATATGACCATTTTTGTATTTTGAGGTTAAGTACTACGATTTCACTATGGGGTACTTAACTACCTAACCCAACACTTGCACTACAACAGGACTTGGCTCCTCCTCGCTTCGCTCGTCGTCGCATGTGCGTGGTAGAAAGCAACCTAACGAACCTAATCTACCTTCTGACACAGACAAGTGACTTCGAGTCCAACACTAGCACTACAACAGGACTTGGCTCCTCCTCGCTTCGCTCGTCGTCGCATGTGCGTGGTAGAAAGCAACCTAACGAACCTAATCTACCTTCTGACACAGACAAGTGACTTCGAGTCCAACACTAGCACTACAACAGGACTTGGCTCCTCCTCGCTTCGCTCGTCGTCGCATGTGCGTGGTAGAAAGCAACCTAACGAACCTAATCTACCTTCTGACACAGACAAGTGACTTCGAGTCCAACACTTGCACTACAACAGGTTAGGTTAGGTTTAGCGTCCCGTAAAGTACACCCCAACCCGCTACGCTCGCTCACTCGACCCCGCAATCCCTTCTATTCTAACCTAACCTCAAGCATGCATCGAAGAAGAAAGAAAATTACTTGACACTGGCAAATACGCGAAGAGTGTAACGCCAATACTAAAAAAAAAACAATGGCGTCACGTTTCGTTCATCAAGTTACAAGTTACACACAAAATATTATAACTACGTAAAAATTTGCGATCAAATAATAAATAAAATTACGTATTATATGTATTTTTCATCAATATATACGTAATTGTGACAAAAACTAAACATTACATACACATTAGCAAATAAATATAATAGTTTGATAAGTCGCACGCTTGTATATAATAGCAGTCCGTAAAACGAAACGCTAATGGCCGCCATAGTGTCAAGAAACTGTCAAAACGAAGGATTATTTTTCGATTTTAAAAAATTAATATCTCGTAAACTAAGCGTCTCCGCACTTAAATATTTAACGTGAAGCCTTTTCTAAATATTATCTACTTCTTAAAAAATTGTGGACCTCCAACGCGAGTGGCGGCTTTGGAAAGTTGAGCCAAAATATCTGTTGAGGCCATATTAATGTTCATATTAAATGATTACTTATTTGGACTTAAAAATATTGATTGAGGTCAATGCGCCCCTTCCGATTATAAACTCAAATCGCGGGCATTTAATAAATACCAATAAAAGCGATTCATTACTGTAAAGTTCTTGAAAGTTAAACGTTTTACTGCTTGAAGAACGATCCCCTAGGGTTGTTATAGTTTTATGAATTTCTTCGTCACAGTTGCTACAATTTGTTATCGATAAATAATTCTGTTTCAGTTGCTTCGTAAGTGTTTATGTTTTTATTTTATTTGCTTACCATCAGGCGAGTTCTGGTCGAGGGCGTAGATAAAAAATTACTGAAATTTCCCTTCTCTTGTTATTTAATTACGTTTGGAATATTGAGATTGTATCATAGTTTTACCGGATTACACGAGTTAGGATTGTTTCTATGGCAATCGAGTATTATTAGATTGTCGTCTCGTACATCAATGTTAGTTACTTGATACAACTTGTTACAAGTAGTTAGATAGAAAGCTGATAAACAAAGGTGGAGTGAGCCAAGGTGTTGCGTCAATAAAGGCTCATTCTATACCTATGTACTTTACTTATGGGTGCGGCTGTTTCTAACCCCAAGCTGACTGGTAATGGTAGGACATGATTGACCAACACGGGCCCACTATTGTTTGCGGTGCATTAGTTGCAATGTCATGCATTGGCCTTGTGCACTGTCTTTTCATTAGTGCAATTAATAGAAATGCTAATGTAAGTAAATGGCATTTCCCTAGACTCTTGGCTTACCTGTATGGATGATCGTTGAAAAAGCGAATAGTTAATGACTCAATTTTATAACTTTTGAAGTTTGTATACTGTAACTTCAATTTTCCGAATCAATTTATTAAATCTAGCCAGTTTTCGATAGAGATAAAAATGCATCACAATCGGCCAATTCGTTTGATAACTTAACTACGATACCACTACTACATACAGACTACACATCAAACTTATAACACCCTCTCTTTCGTATACGTTAAAAGTAATATCACTCAAATAAATGAACACACGCCTACATTTTATATTGCCAGCTAGTCGCCACGCAAATCTTATCAATGCTGAGCACTGCTCAGAAGACTTATGTTGGAATATCGATCAGGGCCGCTAATTGGCCGACGCTGCCGTCGTAACTTATTTAAGCCACTCTGTGTTTGCTAACGTTCGGCCAAACTGGCCGCTGTATCTCTAGATGCCTATGTTAAAACTCGGTCACACTCGCATTTTTATACCGCAGCGCCTTAGTTTGATTTACTTGTGTATTTGTATATATGCGTACTCTATTTCCTCTTGTACTGACTAATTTAATGGACGGTCATATTTTACAGACGGTTGCCTAGTTCACGGCGTTGGTACAAACGTAGCGGACAGGATTGAAATTATTGATGTAAAGTCCTTTCAATCTGAAGTCTATCCGTTCACACCAGCATACAGAAGTGTTTAACTTCTAATCTTGATAGGATGCTACATAATTTTACGGATTTAAGTAAAATCTTTATCTTGAATATATTGTAAATGTAACATTTTATGTAAGACTAAGTACTTTCAAGGGATATACTAATATAAGTTTGTTTTATGTACATATCTATGATCTTATCCGATGATAAAAAATGAGACAATTCTGACGAATTTTATACAAACTGTATTAAGTAACTACTTTACTATTACGTCCTAATTTCTCATATTAAAACATACCACGAATATCACGAAATTGTGATAACATTTGAAACAAAACCCTTTCATTCGTCCATTTCATTTGAAATGTAACCCTTTCGTAAATGACAATGATATGTAGATCCCTAGGGAGTTTCGGAACATTCCCATTCTAAATTTAGCTCATCATTATGCCCTTTTTTATAACATTGCTCAAATTCTGTAGCCCCTACATCGTCTACGTACGTAGGTATATTATGAGCGGGTCTACAGGACACGCATTGTAAGAGAAGAAAAGCTGAATGCATCTAGCACAAACTGCTCTAGCTAGCACCTTCCCATCCAACTTGCAAGCTAACTAGTCTTTCTTTGTTTGCCAGCTGGGTAATTAAAAAGTTGGACATGGCTAATGACAGACGTTTTAACATTGTGTCTCGCCACCCTCACTCGCACCGTCGTCGTGAGAACATCCCCTGGGGCCACGAGAATGTCACGATGTCACGTTATTTTATTTACGCTAAGGTTCTCGTGCATACGTGTAATGTTACGTCACAAAGCGATGCACACAGCGAGTACCAGAGTACCTTCAGTACGTGTCACCTTATTAGAATACCTTAAATTGCTTAATGCGTCAGGCGTCCTATATGACTTCAATATGTGTCCGACAATTGTTTGTTTAGCACACTGCCACAGTCGGTGACGTCACTGCCCTTTGACCTCCTAAGATAACTGGCCACGGTAGTTATGATAACTTTATCATTTGCGCATCAATTTTAATCTACTTACGTAGATATTTAGTGCACAGTATTTTCCATGCTATTAACGATTGCCACGCTACCTTTCTGTTGCCAAGTACTACAATATTGTGTATAGCTATGATCATAAAATTAATTCTGCGTCCACTATACGTTTATCGCATTAATTTGGCCTGCTCGTGGAGCCACAGTACACATACAGTTACATAGTTAAAGTTACGAAATACATGGCGACTCGAATGTAATGGAGATTAAGTTGCCCTATTTCCACGTTTGACAATCTTTATCACGACCTAATTCTATAGAATATAGAACTCTGTATGTAGTCTCATTTGCGTCGTACATATATACGCAAAGCTGACTCCCAAGCCAAGTTCGTGCCTACAACGGCTAGGTAATATACCCGAGCAATGTGTTTCACTCTCTTTTCTCTTTGCTACTTTACCTGCACCAGTTATTGCCCCTGTGAAGTGTTCCGCCCAACCGTAAAGTTGCGGAGCGTAACCCCCGCCCTGCCCCGACGCGGAATAAAAATACCGCTCACTGCCTCTACTAAACAACTCCACTGATGGACTCAACTTTCATACGAACACACCTAAGCTGTTTACTTAATAAATATCTAGGTATATGTATTGTGTAGTGTATACTAACTACTGAGCTATTGGTCATTAGGTATTCGATAGTAGGCTTAAAGCAAATTGATTGAGCAACTCTGGAGGCCGATGTATGTAGCAATAATTGACCTAACAATTTGTTTGTCTCGCATTAAATTCCTATTTTCCCTATCATTCTGTCTGTATTGCTCTGATTGGTTCTCTTGTAACTCGCTTGGATCTTTTATTTGCTTACGTAAAATGAAAATATTCAAACAATTTTTTACTCAATGCAATTTTTCACTCTCCCGTTTTGGATTACGCAGAAATAAGATTAGATTACATTGCTCCGAAACCATAAACAACGCTTTCTCGATGGCTCAGACACGTCGACAAAATGTTATATTTTACATTATTTTAGAGAACTTTTAATTTCTAATATATGCAGGATACTACCGACGGTAATGTTTTATACTGTACTTGTTATTTACGTTGGAAGAGCTTGCACACTGTGAAAGTTACAGTCCAAACATAAACTTTGTAGCTTTAGTAACGCCTTAGCATTGGAAGCTGTGAAATACACCGCTGCAGCTCAATTTGTTACTCGCTTAAAATAGTAAAACACGACAGGTAGAATTTATTTCGCAGCAATAAACAACTTGACCAGTGTTAATACGATCATACGACCACGCCGTGTACCCTACGCTACGTAGGCAGCAACCGCGAAATGGATTCATTTACTTACGTCACTACTCAATTGCATTAGAGAGGCCATTCAAATTGTTGTTAGCCGTTTTTCTATTAATTTCTGGTCTGCTGCGGTTGTTACTTAGCTGTTCAATTCGTTCTGCGTTGCGGAGTCACATGGTCCCAGATAACCCACTTATCAGGCTCGTATATTGCCTATATAAGTACTGAACATAACTATATGTAATCTTATACGTCTTCTAATCTCATTAGAGTGTCCTGTAATGCAACAACTAGGAACTAAATAAACTGTTTTCTGGTTGTTAGGCTTTTGTAACAATAACTCATTGTTAATTCGTGTGGCCGTGTATGCCTAATTGACTGCAACAATTATAGAGCAGCGTATTTATTGTGACTCATTAAAATCGCGGAAATGTTGTGTGATGGAAGCGTTCCTTGTGAATCGTGACATTGCACACCGCTACCGGAGAATAATGTAGCGTCAGTACGATAACATTGTTCCAAATCATGAATCCAGCTAAACAAGCAGTCACGAAGACAGGTTCTTTATTGTCTACACGTAGGTGCCATTGACATTGCATATTCAAATAATCGCCATAACTTTCAACCATCTAAATAATATTAAATGGAAATTACCTCTTCTTACATTTTGTCAAGCACTAGCTGAAGTTTGGCCAATTCTATTGTCTTATATTATCTACACTTATATGCTTTCACAAAACAAAAAATCCCAGCCAATAATCCCCAACTTTTACATAACCTTAAAGCAACTCTGAAAGGTCGAGTGGATTAAACATTCAGTCATATGATTGCAGGTAAGGACGGCTCAAAGGTGACGACCGTGGTAGCGACGCCGGGGCAGGGCCCCGACAGGCCGCAGGAGGTGAGCTATGCGGACATGAAGCTCATCGGTAACGGCAGCTTCGGCGTCGTGTACCAGGCCAAGCTATGCGACACCGGCGAGCTCATTGCCATCAAGAAGGTGCTTCAGGACAAGAGGTTTAAGGTACGTGCCACTCGCCTGTTAGCTTAGTTGGTAGTGGCTCCGCCTTCTAATCTATGGGTTGCGGGTTCGATTCCCGCTTTACACAAGTATTAATGAATTTTAAAAAATTATAATTACTTGTGTTGGGTCTGGTCGTTTGTACGTATAATAAGTATGTATTTACAAAATAAAAGTATATAAGTATTATATCCGTTATCTAGTAGATACCCACGACACAAGCGTTTGCTTAGTGTGGGGCTAGATGGCACTGTGTGCAACGTCCCGGAATATTAATTATTATTATATATTTACTTCTACATACAAAACCGCAACTAAATCAATATTTCTGGACATCACACAGCGCATATAGACCCATACTTTTTTAAACTAGATAGGCTCACGCTTCACTACAACTCGCCTGATGTTAAGCAACGTTATAATCTACGATCTAGCGCACATACTAAGCAAATGCTTGTATAATGGGTAGATAACGGATATACCTAATAAAAAAAGGCATCTGAAAGTTATTTTATGGTTTCGTGATTTTAAAAAAAATTGTAAATTCTTTGCTATTACATCTGGCGTCACTCTCATTTTTTCCTGAAATAAACAGAGGGAAAAAGTAACCCATACGTTGATCAATACTCTTAACTATTTTCTGCAAAAGTTCGTCAAAGCAGGTCAATCGCATTGTATAAAGAACGTACTAAAAACACACAAAATCGCCTTTATTCAATTTGTTTTGACGTGTCCGTGCGGGTGACTCACTAATTGTTTTTATTGTTAATCTCCATATTTGTTTATTAATCAAATAAACTGCAGATGAGATTTCTATAGTTTTTATTTTGTAAAATACTACGTACAATAGTAGGTATATTTTAAAGTTTCAATTGATTTTGTTCAAGATTAGATAAATCGAAGTGGAATAACGTCTTTCGAGGCTCCCTCGAGCATTATGCAATATTTTCAATTGAGTATATTTTTTCAAAGAGACGGAAAAGCGGATTATTTATTCTGTCCAAGTATCAATAAAAGCACGAGTTTTCAATTGGATACCAAAGAGTATAAATGATACATTTTAGTATCCTCTCAAGTCCGGGATAGTGTCTAATATAGTGTATTGATCGCGCCATTCCGATGCGAATGCGATGAAACCGCGCTTTGCTCCTGCCAGTTCTAACCTTTACAATATTCAAAGCATATTGTGTGAGCGTACCTACTCGCATGTAACGGGGCTGCCGAGATGACCGCCAAATGTCCTACAATTGATAACTATTTCCATGTTTCAGAACCGAGAGCTTCAAATTATGCGACGGCTGGAGCACTGTAACATTGTCAAATTGAAATACTTCTTTTACTCTAGTGGAGAAAAGGTGAGCATCCCATCTTATTTATTACCGCTTCATTAGCCACTCTTTAGTTGCCCGTTTGAATAATATTTGGTTGATATTGTATAACTTATTTGTATGTATCGATGTTTTACTTTACTGAATTGAGAAGGTATCTAGATCCTTACTACCCCTATATATGCCTATATATATTCTGTACTAGTCAGTATTGACAGTTGAATCTCTGAATGCCGCATTCCGTTCCTATTGAAGGACGTTGTCCGACGGCGCTGTGTATAATGTTAGTGTGTACGATTTATTAAGGGTGTGTTATTTGTGTGTTTTATTTGGGGGAAGGCGGCAGTGCCCGCAGCAGTGAGCTCAATGCTAAACGCAATGCAGTCTCTTGATGTCGCAGTATGTTTATGAACCAATCCGATTGTTGCGCTAGTGTGCTAACGCACAATTAGGTTTCCGAACCAGGCAGAGATTAACAAACAATATTGACGTATAGATGACATGTCAGGATATTGGTTGGTAATCTCGAGGTCAAGTTGTGTGCATAATGAGAGCGAGTCCGATCACGTCATGAGCAAGTAATCCTCCAGCGCGCTTGTCCATCCATGCGTACGCCGCGCTCCCACTGTCACCCATACAGTCAGACCATCACTTGATACTCTCTAACGTCTGCTCGCTTCATTTTTGTTGTTTTCCGTTTTATTCACAACAGCTTAGCGTGTGATCGTCATGAATTTGGTTTATGTGGTATACCTACACTGTAAATTCATTAGCACGCGCACATTAAAAATGTATATGTAACACTAATACAGTAGCATTCCGATCCGACGTCCGCCACGCGCTCTGAATTATTACGCCTCAGTTTCACTCCAACCGCCAAATAACGTAAACTACAAAAAACTTAGAAGTACCTTATTTATTTTAGTTCAAATCAAAGTATGTAATGTGTCGTTAGTCGCATTTCCCATAATAGCTACATTAGAAAAAGTTGGCTAGTATTTGTATATTCAAAATTATACAATAGTTCGTTCTTTGTGCGAACAGTGTAGCATTCAAATTAATACTAAAATGTCTTATAGGTTGACCTTGCTTATTCAACTAGCTGGCGATACACATGGAGCATTGATCACAAGAGTCAAGGCCGTTCTAAATGTGGTTTAGCTTAAACTTGCGACTCTCGCCGTGTAAAATAGCTAAAATATCGATATTTTCCTTTGATTTGTAATTTCGTGCTCGCTGTAGGACACGTGGAATGAAATCGAGAATGCATTTTTAATGTGCGCAGTTGAAGGCCTTAACGCCAAACAAACAAGTTCTTGATAGCGTTGTTCTATCAACACTCGGCCAAAGAGCCTTTGGACGCCATCCAACTTTGAAAATCCAACCGAATAAAATATTTGCGTACAAAACTATGACTGGAGTTTAGATACCCTCCATGGATAAAACATCTAGATTTTTTTGCACAATGGGTTTATTTTTCATGCGTTTTTCCTTTGCATTTGTATTGGTTCCAATGGAACGTGTAAGGTTTTTGTTTGAGTTTACATTCTTTAACATCTACGTAGTTTTCTATACGATCTACTTATGTATCTATGTATGTTATTATATTTTTATTCATGTGTTATTATCCTTAACGTTATTAGATTTTTTCGGTTCACATTTCATGACAGTGAAAATATTTTCCTCTCAAAGCATCGCTCAGGGGCTCGACCGTGTCAGAAGCTGGTAATTAGAATGGTTTTCGTACTGAAACTTTCACATAATATTTCTCATTATATCTGGAATTGCTTCGGCTGGAGTTGGCGATACAACAAAACTCGATAAGTAATGTTGCTCCGTCGGAGATTCGGGATTATTGCTGTCACAAATCTTAATTAGTGAGCTGAGACCGGATAGAAATTGACAGCAACAGATATCTGAGTGCCAATATTGATAAGCCCGTGTAGAAACACATCTAATATAGCTTTGTACGTAAAATACGTATATTATATAAAATGTTAGAAAATTATATGAATTGATGTAATGTTTGCACGAAGCGATTGAATATTGCATTATTGTACATATTATAATACTTAACGATACTTTTGAAATCTATTCGACATTCTATGTAACACATTATGTCACTATACCTATATCAATTCAAGACTAACAAAGTAAAAGGCAGGTCAATGCCCCTTTTCTATATATTTATTCCTTCGAATAGAAGTATGTTTCTCGTATTCTGCTTATTATTGTAATTGGTCTTTTGAGCAGTCAATACACTAATTATGTATTAAATATTGGTGGTGTCAATCTTCTATCTGTTATCTCCGTCTTCCAGTTACGATAACCTCCTAATGCAATGAAATCTATTCTATTACCACTCTTGTACGATCAAGCTTAAGGATAACTAATACTACCTAGCGCACACAAGGTTTAACCACTAGCGTGCTCGAAAAGATATATTAATATTTCTGTTTGGTGATTACAGAAAGACGAAGTGTACCTAAATCTGGTGCTGGAGTATATACCCGAGACCGTGTATAAAGTGGCACGTCACTACTCCAAAGATGAACAAACCATACCAATTAGTTTTATAAAGGTAAGCATATTGAGTTAGACTAATCTAGAGTCTAGATAGAAAATGTATTTGCTGTACTCTAAGATCTGTCTGTAAGGTTTATATTAAATACATGTCTAGATAAAGTTGAATTAGGACATAGTTAAGTGTTTCTTTAAACGTAATAGTAAACTTTAGTTAATAGTAGTAGTCTAGCCTAGATCTTTGCATATCAAAAAGCTCTTTGTTAAATGACAATACTCACAAAATGTAATATAATAGTATTTTTTTGAAAGCGATACTGGTATCACTAAATATTTATTGTTATCTGTCATTGTCAAATCAGAATTCTTGTGTTTTGATACCAAGTTGTTATGTTTTCATTTAAATTATATTTTAGGATATTTAGGTGTAACTTTCAGCAGGAGAAAGCCTGCCGCGGCAAGGATACTATAGCCCTGTAACACAGGATCCTTTGTGATACCTAGTACAGGGCTTAGTACACCTACCAACGTAGTGCAGAAACATTGTTGTCTTATACCTATGCAATCATGTACGTAACACGTAAGTTTAAACGAAAAAAAAAAAAAAAAAATGTATGTAAAAAATGGTATAAACCGCAGACGCGGATAATCGAGTCTGCGGTCGGTGTGGTATTATAAAAGATAAACCATAGTCAACGAAAATACCGAAAAAAATAAATTACCTTGTCAAGCCTGCCTTGTCATTCAATTCAAAAACAAAATTAGCGCTAGGCTTGCGTATAAGAAATTAAACACTCCAACAAATATACATTCACATCTGTCTTCATTGGCCATAATTTAGCTTTTAACTTCTAATTTACCTACACTGGACCAGCCGGTAAGAGCCCTGTGCGCCAACGACGTCAATACTATAGTTGAAAAAAAAGTAGTAAAACTAAGGACCGTTGTGTACCGGTAGTGCATTTGAGACGCAGCAGCGTTCAAAATATTAATGTTTACTGTAAGCACTGTTAGCTGCACCCTGTGTACAGGCCATGTTATGGTTCTTATGATCCGTTTGATCAAGAGGGATATCTTGACTGTAAATTAGTTTAATATATATATATATTTAAAATTAATAAATGAATACTGTTAACAAAGTGTACTATCTGTCCACAGCTGTACATGTACCAGTTGTTCCGAAGCCTGGCATACATCCACTCGCTGGGTATCTGCCACCGGGACATCAAGCCGCAGAACTTGCTGCTCGACCCCAAGACAGGGGTGCTCAAGCTGTGCGACTTCGGCTCGGCCAAGCACCTCGTGCGCGGCGAGCCGAATGTGTCCTACATCTGCTCGCGGTACTACCGCGCTCCCGAACTCATTTTTGGCGCCATCGATTATACTACGAAAATTGGTGAGCTTTGTTTTTTTATGACTATGTGATTTTATGTGTTGCATGTCTAATGTTCGTGTGTGGCTGGCAATCGATAGCTCAGATAATAGCCTTAAATTTTACAATGCTTCCAACATTCAGACTATATTCTGATATACCGATTTTATTGACAAAATGTTATATTCTAATCGGTTCTCATAATTATTTGTAATGTGGTGTAATTTTGTGTGTGATCTCAAGATCACTAACAACAATAATCTATTTTAAGTTTTTTATGATATTTGTTTTTATATACCTACCTACTAGAATAAAATTGTTGTAAATAAATGAAAAGGTAAACAATATTAATCTAACTTTACAACTAACACCAAATTTCATATAATACATTATTTACATTTGACAAAAAAACATTTGTCTACTGTGTGGAGTGAAGCAACACCGACATATGCGAAACTGACGGAAAATGGAGCATATCTTGTCTGTTCTGTTATAAGCTGAATGTGTCTGGATCTCAAAAGAGGATGCCGTTACACACCATATTGTATACATTTTGAACAAATCGTTTAGTCCAACACCACACACACCAAATAGAACCTGATTCACAAAATGTATTGTAATTCTTTTGGAAGTGGTTCTTGCTAAGAAGTACTTCTATCACCATGACATTAATACGGCGTACACCATCAAATGTAATCTGCTATTTATATATTCCTGCAAACTAGACGTGTGTATAACAGGATGTGTTGTTCCGTTGCAGACGTTTGGAGCGCGGGCTGCGTAGTTGCCGAACTACTGTTGGGTCAACCTATATTCCCCGGCGACTCGGGGGTTGACCAGCTGGTTGAGATCATCAAGGTATGTTACAAATATGGGCAGATTTAAAAAGGATTACTTACTTACAATTTCTTACCTCTGTTGTCAAAGTGCTGCAACGCTGGAGTTGCAAGTGTCCATAGGCGACAGTGTCTGCTTACCATTAAACGGGTCATATTTTTGCTATTTATTAAAAAAAGAGAAAGTTCATTACTTAGATCAAACACAGCTTCAAGACGAAACGAAGGTAGAATGAGTCCTGAGAATCTCTTAGAGTATATTTCATTCTGAATCAGTGGGTGGCGCCTCTGGCTACAATAATATAAAGTCAAGATAAATAATCGTCTTTTTTGTCTAATGATAGTAGTCAACTCAAAATATACTGTTTAGACTTCCAAACTCTCATTTCTATATTATAAAAACTTATTTATTACTAAAAAAAAAATTTAAAAACTTATCCATTCCCACGTTATATTAATTTAATACTACAATAAAAAAAACTAATTCACGTGTTACTCCAGTTAAACTTTGTGTAATCGCCGGCATATTTCAACTATCACCAAAGAGCGTAACTGCCGTAAACCAGATAAAAGTTATTGATCTTTTCACATTTAACCTTGCGTTAACAACAACTGAAATAATGAACGAAATTATGTTGCAACATTTGCACTACACATCAAGGCTACGTATCTGATATCTGCGTTAGAATCTCGATTTGTAATAAATCCTGATGTTTTCCTGTAAACTATACCATAAACATTCATTTTGCAAATGATAAATATTTACCAAATCACCTATTTCCCGAACAGAAAAATAATGTTCATCGTGAAGTTTCAAATTGTTTACAACCTTTTCAATGTCCACACAAATAATAAGTATGATAAAAATGTGCACCCTGTGCTCATAAATAGTGAGGGCCTAAGACTAATCTATATTTAATCGTGAGTATATTGTGGATGTCGCCTAAAATGGGTTAAGAACTTCTAATCTTACCAAGTTCATAGGTTATGTTTCTTAGTCATATCCTGAATTAAACATAAAGATAAAGATAAAGAATCTTTATTGATAATGTAAAATTGTAACATACATAGGTATAAGTACTAATATCACAGAATATGCCACACAAATTACAATATCTCGTCAAATTGAATTTATAACATTAGGCTTTTATAAAATTTTAGAAGTTACATATGTCTAGTTTTATTAATAAAACAATGAAAATTTTTGTTATTAAAATCATGTCAAACCCATACATTAAGTTATATGTTATAGTATAAATGACAATGATGTTATTGTTTCTATATGAAATAGGGAATTTTCCCGTGCTGTGATGGCGTGAACTGAACAAACAAAACATGCTAAAGTAATTTCCAAATGTGTAGAATCAGACCGTTATTACAAAGAAAAAAAAATCGTACGGAACTTCTAACATTTGTTTTGCGCAGATTTGTTAGTGTTTTTAATTTTAGTAAGCCTAAGCTCCTTTTCGTAATAAAGTTTGGTGAAAGGGGAAAAAAACAAAAGCAAACTGTACTTATCTCTAAAACAGTGGGAATACAAACCCAATAATCCTTAACTTTTCATTGTCAACATGATTTGTGTGTCTTCTATCTATTATTAATACTTAAATATGTATGTTCCAGGTATTAGGCACACCGACACGAGAACAAATTCGAGAGATGAATCCAAACTACACAGAATTCAAATTTCCCCAAATCAAGAGTCATCCATGGGCAAAGGTAAATGACATTTCTTTATATATCTGTCATCGTTTCCTTGATAAAACATCAATGTTAAATCTCAACGGACCAGAACGCATTTCAACTAGGTGATTCTTCATGATAAAACATGTCATAAACGGTTTTATCTTCTTTGCATCCCATCCAAATGTATTATAAAACTTACATAAAATTGGCAAATGGCTATAAACTCTTATGAACCGAGTGAATTTCGACACAGCTCTATAGATTGATTCATGTTCATGACTTCCTTCAACATTCGGTAGTCTTCCTTTTATTTTTAATTCAAAAGATATGTGATTATTTTTATACGGTCTAGACTTACATGGTTTTACATTGATTAATCTGCGGGGCTTATCTTAAAAAGTTCTGAATACATTCAAACTTGCTTCATGGCTACCAATGCAAAATCATGTAATTTTTGACCATGCTATTATCATAATATGAACATGTTACATTAATTGGCAAACAAAGGACTAAAACTTTTAATAAAATAATATATTAAAGTATCGTTAAACAAAACTGAATCAAGATATCTCTGAGACATGGTTCTAATATAAAAACATGTCAAATAGATGGTTTCACACATCACTGCCACTCCGTCGCGAAGATTGGCACTTAGCTTAATTACAGCGTTTATTTCCCAGAACCTGTTTGTTGTTATTTGCCAACGTAATATTAGCTACCTCTCAGTATTATAAATAGTAAACATGGGTAAAATATCGCCCATTGTAAACGAAATCTTTAATGCTAATTTTCTCACAATTTATTTACGCGTTTTGTTCTTATAGTTGAGGTTGGATTTGAGTTAGGATGGCCGAAACTAGTTACATAGTATAAGAACGTATCATCACTATAAAAAGTGTAAATTGAATCAGTTACCATTGTGTGCTAGCACTGATTTCATCTTTACACATATAGAAGGGGTTTATAGGAAAGAGTGCGACCGTATCTTTTGTAACTGTGAGTTTGACTTGGTTGCCTACCAAAAATATTTCATCTTCCTGATTGAGATGTTACATTTACAAAAGCGCTCATGGATATACAATTGTAACAGACTGAAAAGATGGATTTTTCTAAAGTCTTTACATTTGTACATAGAGAGCCTTACTGTTAAATGGTTAATGCAAACCATATAAATGAGTTTCTGATCTCTTCGTTATGAATGATTATGTCATATATGTTTTCGTAAACACATATTTCTGAAAGGCCCTTTCTATGTAAAGATGAGGCTATCACAGTTATGTTGACGGCACGCATCGTTGCAGTCCATGTTGGAGCGAATGTCGATGCCCAAGTCCGCCACTGACCACCAGCGCATTCGAGTAAGATACCGCTAAACTACCACAAATGCCTTCATTGTTACTCTACAGTGTCTCAGTATTTTGCTTAAACTCCTTTTTAATGGAAACCAGCTTATAAATATATTATCTAAATTAATTTAAGGACATATTCTGTTGTGTGTGCTATAGATAAATACTGTTTTCAAAAATATGTTTCACTAAAGTGTTATAAAATTATGCTGACTTTTTTGTTAGATTTGAAAGTTCTAGAAACTTTATTTACAATAGAAGTATCGTTATAAGAAAATGCTAAAATATTAGCTTCTTGTGTATGAAACGATTGTTGACTTGAATTATTTATTTTAAACCCAAAAAGTTCTTTGAGCATGAAGAAATGTAAAAGTTTTCAATTTAAGTAATGAACCTAGAATATCTTCTAATAGAATCTATTCTATCTTCTATAAGAAGGAATCATATGAATTTCAGCCCACCGTAAAAGATCTTACTGTTGTCCAGTTTCATAGTATAATTTTGTATACAAAAATGAAGGCATTTGAAGTTAACAGTTAACTGCAAAGTTTCCGAGGTAGCCTTTGGCATGATGTTGACAAGAACACGACTAATAAGTTGACGCCGTCTCTTACTGTTTGTTGGTGTTCAGTGTGCCATGCGACTGTGTGTTTCTCACCATCTGTAGACCACGAGTTGACCAATCAGAGATGAGGGCGATCGAGAATGAACCAATAAGCATTAAGAAAATGATTCTGTTGTAAAGAACGTAATGGTACGTTGAGATCTCTCTTCGATTGAGAGTCAGTTCTTATAAGCATGCATCAATTACTTTGTTACTTGTGTTGGTAACACTTGATATAAAATGCCTTACTGTTACAGTAAAAAAAACGGATAAAATAAAGTATTTTTTCTATAAGAAAAATGTATTGTCGATTCTCTTTCTCTGTACTTATGTATTTTATTCATTGGTCAAACTGTGGTCCATCACGTCACTAGTATTCGTAAGTTTTCGTAACGAATGTTCCGTAACCAATAACATGTACATATTGATCGTTTACCTTGGCTTCCTTTCATAATTTGGCACTTTTCATTCGTTAACATTTTGTTCATAAATACCAAATTCATTCAGTAAACAGTTCCTGAGTATTACTTACTTATCAATGTGTTTTCATAGCGTGGCTAACCGCTATTCAACTTTTAAATAAGCTGATTTTTTGCATCTTAGTTAAAATACTGTAATACGAAGCCGATACCGATCTTAAAGTGGATGCACCGAGAATTTAATTATTATATCATCCAACGATTTCAATAATTTACTATAAAAATAATTATGTAATCATAAATGCGTTAAGAGTTACAACAACTGCTTACGGAACAGCCAACTCTTTATCTACTAAATGTTTCTTATAGACAGATTTGGATGGTCAGGAATTTGAACCATAAAAGTAGTAAAAGTAAAGTAAAGTAAAAATATGTTTATTTACTAATTGAAAAACTTAACCTATATAATATTACAATTCATGTTTTGTAAATATTATGGTCCAAGTCTAATACTATCCAAAGGTCCTAAACTTTGTCGGGAAAAAAACAAAAAACAATCCAACCACGCTCTATCCATCACGACAATGTCGACGTACACACACTTCTATTCCTCACTATACATGACTGTATGTCGTGCAGGTGTTCCGCGCGTGCACGCCCCCGGACGCCATCTCGCTGGTGTCGCGGCTGCTGGAGTACACGCCGGGCGCGCGCCTGTCCCCGCTGCAGGCGTGCGCGCACTCGTTGTTCGACGAGCTGCGCGAGCCGGCCGCGCGCCTGCCCAACGGGCGGCCGCTGCCCCCGCTCTTCAACTTCACGGAGTACGAGCTGGCCATCCAGCCCTCGCTCAACGACTTCCTGAAGCCGCGCGCGCCCGCCCAGCCCGCCGCCGACGCGCCCCAGCCTCCGCCAGAACACGACGCCACTGGTTAGTTAAAGCACATGCTCTCAAATAGAGATTGCGTCAAATAGTTATTTGACGCTAGTTAGCTAGTTAGTTATAGTTATTTGATTGCTAGGTAGTAATACAAGTTCTGTTTGTTTATTTTTTTTAAGTGTTTGCTTAGTTTGGGGCTAGATGGCGATGTGTGCATTGTCCCGGAATATTTATTATATATTCATTTATTTGTTATAGACACAAAGAAAAACTTGAACATTTATTTCCTCCTTTATGTTTCTGGTTATTTGATGTGACGATGATGGTAGCATGGATCTCGGAAAACAAAAAATATTTGAACGAGACAATATCTTAGGCTGCTCTTTATTCTTTTGTAGGCTGAATATGATAGATTTTTAGGAACTTTTACTATTATATAAATACAGCAGTGATAATCAAAATGCCCCTTACTTAAAATGTTGCTAACTTGCTTACGCTAATCAGATATTTGATCTCAGCTTCATGACTAGGGTTCAAAAACATTGAGAGATATATGAGATTTGTAGCTTGTTAGTTCCCAATAAAGCGGCAAGTATTTGTCCCCAGTGCAAGTGCATAGCCGAAAAAAGACAAATCCAAAGGCGCATGCGAGCAACAAAAACATAAGATAGAAATCTGAAAGGGACATTCAATAATCGATAGGGGTGAGCGAACTAAATTAATTCAAACAGAGCATTAGAGCATTAAAATGATACTAGGTTAGTCAAAATTAGGGTGTAGTCCCGATAGGATAGTGGGTAGTTATTGGTTAACAGGTATAAGATATTTCACTTAGAAGCTAGTGCATAGTTTCCCTGAATCTCTGTCATAAGTGATGATAAACTTGTAATGTATATCCCTTGTAAAAATATTACCGTGCCCCTAATATATTATTTCCAGCATATCAATTTTTTTCAGCACCATTATACTTCTTTTATGACTGTTAATAAGTTATGTGACAATGTGTTTGTTTGCCAGCAGGCGAGGGCGGCGCGAGCGCGGGGGCGGCCGCGGCCGCGGCGGGCGGCGTCGCGTCGTAGGCGGCGCGCACTCCGTGTGATACCGTAGTGTAATTCTAGCTTGAGCTATCGTCGTCGGTCACAAGGCTAAATCCGCCGTAGATTCCGAACCGTCGCGATGTGATCACTTTGTACTTTTGTAAGCTCAAATTGTCTCTTTATGTACATACTTTGAATGCTGGATTTTAATAACGTTTCATTCGGTAAACGACAGATTATCGTCTGGATAAATCGACTCGTTTTTATTTTCGTTTGTATATCGTATCTGTGTCCTACCTTGTCCTCTCGGTGATCGTTCGTTGTGGTAGCGTTTCGTATTCGTGAGTGTCCGCATAGAGAGATGATGCGTGTGTGTGGGGCGGGTAGTGGGTCGATGCAGGCCCGGCGGTGGGTCGATGCAGGCCCGGCGGTGGGTCGCTGCAGACCCCCACCGCCACCACCGCACGCTGAGCGCGATGTATTGCTTGGGCCGTGTTATCGTTAGGGGAGACGTATTCGGTAGTGCATTAGCGTATTTATTGTTGGAGCGTATCACTAACTAATGAAACGTATGCCTAGTGTTATTTCAACGATAAACTTAGCAAACGAAACATTGCGTTGCAGAAATAGAAAGCAGTCTTGTAAATTTTTATATCTAGCGTAAACTGATCTCTCAGGTAATTTATATTTACGATATCTCAGAATGTTATTATGTATTTGTATAAACAATTGAGAGAATATAAAAGTTAGATGAAGTACACAGGTATGGTAGGTTTGGTTCGTGCTCTCGTACGTTGGTTATGTTGCTGTCCCTCTGCCCCGCTGTAGCGCATGTACTCACTAGCACTCGGTGTCCTAATGTAACGACATAGTTTTTCGATAATATTGTATTTCTATATTCAATAAATGATATTTCTATAATATAAAATTTGTCATTGAGAACACTATGATTATTGTAGTCATTTATGAGGAACGATGTTAAAATAATGCTATAAATTTCATTGTCATAGTTTTAAGTACTATTCGAGTTATTTCATTTTGCACTTTCGGCATAGTTTACAAATTAGGCGAAGGTATTAAACCTTGTTAAGCGTAGACTAACTAAATTGTTTATTCGTGGTGTAGCATTAGCCTAAGCCCGTGTGGCGTGGAGCGGCCACGGCGCGGGAACGTAGGATCACTATGTGTATTATTATATTGTACCGATGTTCTAATTATTTTAAATTATTGTATGTAAGCAGCGAGCGCTCGGCGCGTTTCAAATCACACATAGTGGAGCTTAGTTGTCGTCGTTATAGCTATCGGTTTGCTAAACACTTTTATGATTCGTGTAAATATATTATAATTGTCTTTACTGTACGACTCGAGTAGGCGTGCCGGCCGGACGCCGCTCCGCCGGTTCTTTAGATATGCATATTTTTTATTAAGTCTATCTAATGTGAATTTGTAATTGACGTTGCTTCTAAAGACCCTCTGTGTAAAAAGTTAAGACATACTAGTGACCTGATGTTGAAGCGATGTTCATACAACGTCTATGCACTGAATTGTCACTTACACGATTTGCGTGCACTTTTCAAACAGAATTTTCAATAAACTTTCAGTATATAACGCGTAGTTCGAAGTGGAGTTATTATGACTTTTTATGAAATTGTTTAAAGTAAAGAATTTTCTTATTATTTTTACTGTAATATTAAAATTTAATAGTGAGTGAAATTTGTATTTTGTTTTAATATTTGTTTTACTGAATTTGAGTACGTCGTAACACCCATATCGTTGTTAGTTATGAATGAAAATAACATAATTATAAAAGTAAATATTAAATGAATAGTAACATGGCTTTTTATTTAAACCCTATCCTCAAAAAGTAAGTTCCTATATAATGACTCGACACATTATGATAGTAGTATTCTAGCATAATAAAAAAATATTGTATTATTTTTATGATAGCAAATGTGCACTTACTGCTCCTATAATAGGAACGCTTCGGCGCAAAGTGATGTAGATCATTAGGTACCTATATTGCCGAAATCTGTGAGCTCTAAACATGGTTGCAAATTTCATCCAACAGCATTACTCCTGCCAATATTAAGGCCGCAATATTATGTGTGCTTCTTGTATAGCCTGGTTAGGAGAAAAGCTAAAAATATGTATAGGTACTAAATAAATTTTCATTTTTAGATGTAATATGGCTAATGATGAAGAAACAATTATTTTTAGGTCGTAATTTTGCTACCATCATTACACTTTACAGAACCAATAATGTTGGTGTTTTATTTAGTTTTGACTACTCCGTAATAGATGTCGCTTCATCAGAAAAAGGTTATGCTTGTCTATGGTAAAGATAAGAGTCAAATTCTTGAAAATGTCAACGCCAAATATATTCAATTCATTCAATGTGTTGTGTGTGGAAAAAGCGCGGGAAACTTTCAACAAGGCGGGCGCGTATTTTTCTGGGAAAATATTATTTATCATTATTTGTATAAAAAGTGATCAGATCAGCTAAGTATTATTACTTTGTGTTTAAAATTAGTGTAATATTAGTTTTTAAGTGTATATAAGTAATCTAGGTAAGTTCTTTTTACATTTCTTTTCATGGAGGAGCCTCCCGACCCAGGGGACCCTGTTCCTCCGGCAGCTTGTTTTGTAACAATTAAAACAAATAATTGCGAGATGGATACGGAAATTCCAATAGTAAAAAATAAAAAGAAAAGGAAAATTAATGAAATCTCTGATGGTAGTAGTGATTCGATAAAGGCTCCGGCTTCATCACCCAAGCCAGCTCCTGCCCCTGTTGTAAGAAGTTTATACGTTAGCACGGACAACGGCCCCTATACAGTACATGTAATACGAGAAAACAATAATCAGAATGATGGCACAACTCTACACCCAATAACATTTGGCAGGTTCCTCCATAAACACAAAATTACCAATGTTGTAAATGGAAGTTTAAAACGTATCGGTCGAAATAAAATAACTCTTTCTTTTTTGACTTTCAAAGATGCCAACATTTTTATAACGAATCAATTCCTGGCCACCGAAAAATTAAAGGCATTCATCCCGACATTTACAATTACCCGCATGGGCTTAGTGCGAGGAATCCCATCTGAGTGGAGCGAAGAAGAGGTGCTTGAAAGCATAAACGTTTCAATTGGATGTGGGAAAATTTTAAAAGTCAGACGCTTGAATTATAAGGTTGTTATTAATGGTGCACCAGTATGGAAGCCATCGCAGTCAGTTGTCCTGACTTTCGACGGAAAGTTTCTTCCAAATCATGTCTATGTCTGCTATAACTCAGTTCAAGTTGAGCTCTACACTTTTCCAACAATAATGTGTTATAACTGTTGCCACTTTGGACATACCAAAAACCAGTGTAGGTCGAAACCCCGCTGTTATAAGTGTGGTCAGGATCACTCTGGCGATTCATGCAAAACAGAAGAAGATGCTGCTACCTGTTGTCATTGCTCTGGATCTCATTTTGCATCGAACAAAGTCTGCCCGGAATTTGTTAGACAGAAAAAAATTAAGCTTTCTATGGCCGAACAATGCATTTCATATGCAGAAGCGGCGAAACTTCATGCGCCCATAGGCAAGTCCTATTCTGAAGTACTGTCTTCAAGTCCTCCTATATCTAAAATTGAAAGACCAATCATGTTTACAACTCCTGGCCCACGACCGTCTGCAGCTGGCCCCTCGCGTGGTGGGTATGTTGTTCGCACGTCCAAGTCGGGTTCACCTGTAAGAACGAATACACAAGCTAAGGGCTACGATCGCCGAGCACATCGCGAATTAGTTAAAGATTATGATATGCTGTCTGGTATTGGTAATGGTTGCGGCCTTAATAAAGCGAATAGTAATGATCAACTTAGTATTGAAACCCTCAAACAGATAATGTCAACCCTGATAGACACTTTAAGGAAAAATAATATCATGTTACCGAACAACGTTGCCCCTCTAATTGAACAACTTAATAACAATATGAACGTCGACAATAAAACATTTCGATACAGTCCCGCTGGGCAATCTACTCACGATTGTTCAGTGGAACTGCCGAAGTGCAGAACATAAAAAAACTGAATTGTTGTATATAATTTCAAAAATCAATCCTTCTATTATTGCTCTGTCAGAGTCATGGTTAAAACCTGGCTCTATATTAAACATTAAAAACTATTTTTGTCTCAATGACAATAGAATCGACAACCATGGCGGTGTCGTACTACTCATTCATTCCACACTTTTGTTTACTGCTTTGTCTTTTCCCCCTCATGGCGATGGTTTTTCCATTGTTGGTGCTAAGATTTTAAATATAAGTTTTGTATCTATCTACATCCCTCATCCTTCTACTTCTATAATAAATGAAATTCATGAAATTCTTCAGCATATTCCGAAACCATTCTTAGTTTTAGGTGATTTCAATTGTCACCATCAAGCGTGGGGCAGTTCGATCTCTAATGCATATGGCAACCAACTTATAAATATTTTTGATGACCTAAATTTATGTGTCCTAAACGATGGAACTCCTACTCGTAGGACTAAACCAGGAGAAAATTTGAGTGCCGTAGATTTATCCATATCCACACCAGATGTCGCTCTGGATTTTACATGGTGCATTCGTCCTTACACTCATGGCAGCGACCACTATCCCATCGTCATTAGTTTAGCCAATAAAAATGTTCCACCACCTCCTCACCCATTTTCACCTCGTATGAAATACAGACTTGCCGATGCTGATTGGCATTCTTATAAATCAAAGCTAGAGAATATTATACCAACTCTTAAACAACCCAATACATTCACTGAAGAAATTTGTATCGAAAGCTTGTTAAATGCAATGTCAAACATTGCTGAAGAGCTATTCCCTAAAAAGAATAGCGCACTAAATAGAAGACCTTCTCCGGCTTGGTGGGATAAAGAATGTTCAGAAGCTGTCAAAAAAAGAAAGTTGGCAGAAAAAGAGTAGGTATAATTTAAACATGACATCAGAAAACTACGACATTTTAGTCAGTACAATAGAAGAAACTAAAGAAATTCTTGTAGAAAAGCGTAAGACTGGATGGAAAAGATATTGTACCTCAATATCTCCCCAGACTCCATCATCGATAGTTTGGCAAAATATCAGGAAATTCAAATCAACTTTGTCAAATCCAACATTTTCTCTTCCACAACAATTATCTTCTCAATATCTTGATCATTTAGCACCTTCATACGCTCCCCAGAAGGAATTAGTTACTGACTTAAATAGTAATACTCTTACAAGTCTTACCGGACTAAACTCACCTTTCACTTTCCAAGAGCTGAAAAGCGTTTTAATGAACACCAAAGACTCTGCTCCAGGCGAGGATGGTCTTCCTTACTCTTTTTATAAACACTTTGGAGATTCAGCTTTGTTCTATTTGTTAGACGTGATAAACACCATCATGATATCAGGCCATATTCCAAAATCGTGGAAAGCTCAAATAGTGTTACCCATTTTAAAACCAAACAAACAGCCTTCCGATGTATCCTCATATCGACCTATTGCATTGTCTAATGTTGTAGTCAAAATTGCTGAACATCTGGTTAAAAATAGGCTTGAATGGTACGTTGAATCAAATAATCTTTTGGCAAAATCACAGTACGGTTTTAGGAGAGGAAAGAGTTGCATGGATAGCATCAGTATATTTGTGACTGATATTCGTGTTTCTCTCACACTCAACAAACCCACGGTTGGTATATTTTTGGATATTAAATCAGCATACGACAATGTTCTCCTTACAGTTCTGAAAACTAAACTAGAAAAATTGAAAGTGCCACTGATACTTTCCAATTTTATCATCAACATTCTTAGTGGCAGAACAATCCGACTCGACTCATCAGACGAATGCAGAACTCTTTGGAAAGGCCTTCCACAAGGGTCTGTATTAAGCCCTCTGCTTTATAGCATATACACATATGATTTAGAATTTTGTTTACTAGATTCAGTTAAAGTTCTTGGAGTAGCGTCCTGGACGCCGTGCCGAGCGGTCGCTTTCGGGAAATATCAGTAGAGCCTCGTAAATACAATTGATCCGTTAAACAATGGGCGCAACATCTGCCAGCGGCTGGCACAATCGCTGCGAACAAAGCTTGACGGTCCCTAGCGTAGGTAAATTCTCTGGCCCGCGAAAAGTGCCTAACAACCAGGTGCCGTGCAACGCGTGTGTGTAATCTTTACATGTATCGTATCAGTGTGGGACAACCAGTGTAAGTGACCCGCGCCATTGGCATCAGAGGCCACCGATAACAGCGGTGACAGCGCCCGGCGCGGGGTAGCGCACTCCAGCAAAAGTAAAACTCGGTGAGCTTGTTCCATATTAGTCGCACGCGGTCTAAACCCCTTTTCTCCTGTCTCTCCTACCTCAACATCCTAGGATGTTGACTGGACGTCTGCCACGAGGGACAGGTCTGTACTCAAGCAGCCCACATCAGCAACCAACACCGTATATAGGGCGCCATATACTAAGTACTAAACCGATTGCATTAGCTAGACCTTACTATACCATTCCTAGCACCACAAACAGTGCGGTTACTACTACCAATTACGCTAAACTAACTTAGAATACGACATATCACTTAGATAACTAGAGCAAATAATGCCAGGTAGAATAAATTAGATTGTACCATAGCAAGTCCACCTACTCTCAACTACGTTAGATCACGCAAACCTCCAGTAATACTTCGTTGCTGCTATTCCCCCTAAATAAAATCTTTCGATCTGGCAAAGCTCAGACAATCTGGCCAAAACATATTGACTTCAATTGGTCCTAAAAGCAATTTCTACCATCTCTAATTACTCTTTTAGGACTTAGGATCCCGACCTAGGGCATGCTAAATCCACCAGGATAGACTAGATTACGCGATCCCATACCACGGCTGTAATTACTCGTAACGAATGCGTAAACACTGGCTGTTGTAAGTAGATATAATATACATCGGGATTCCCTAAAATTTCCACGATAAATATATAGATAACTACTTACCCTACACTATCTAAAAAGCGGATAGGTTTTAAAGAAAGAAGAAAGAAAGAAAGAAAACATCTATTGTTTATTTATTTTACAGTTGTAGACTTTTGTAACAACAAAAGAACCCCCAGAAATAACCCACATACAAAAAAAGCAGGTAAACCCCGCCATAAGACAATCTACTTTCCCAAAGCAAACAAAAAAGCCTAAATACGAATTATACTTAAATACAAAAACTACGCACATCTGCAGGTCCGTTTGGACAATAACCTAAGACATAACCAAATAGAAATATTACTTAAACAACAGCTATTCATTCCCAAAACAAACACGAAACGTAAAACTAAACAATAAATCAGAACATTAACAATAGGTTCAGCTAAAAACCACCCGCAAATTTCCGACACAGCTGCGAGGCAATATGGTCGGGTCATGATCCCTTTTTTTTTATCTCAGTTTTGCTACGTAAAATAAAGCCCAGACGTTTATTTTATACACATAAAACACTTAGTACAAAAAGCGTAGGTTTTTCGTTGACTATAATCGTTGTAAAACCTGATAAATAGCTTGATATTTGATAAATAGTTGTAGTTCACCAGTACCGCTATAACTTACATGTATTTTTTTAGTACCAAAATAATGGTAGGTAGGTACGATTCCAAATAATTAGCCCTAACTCACCTGGACACCACGCTAGAACTAAAGTAACGAACTTCGCCTGCCGCCGGACGAAAGGGTTCGTTAAGATCCCATAGATAGCCTAGGGAAAAACAGCAGATACTAAGTGCAAGTATCCTAACATTCACCTAACAAATGCCCCGTACCTAGAGTTGATAGACGAGACCCAAGTACCCACTCGAGTACTACTTACTCCCCTTCTACGTTAAAGGCAAAGGGGAACTAGTATAGCGCATGATACACCAGTTTTATAATACAAATACGTACATAGTATATAAGCTTCCTTCACAGCCTCGCAACAAACCTCAACAAAAAGGATCACGCGCATACCAGAAAGATATCACGAGCTAGCCACGGCACCCCGTCGTTTGCGATACCATCACGGTAAGGCACAAAACAGATATGGAAATAGGGAACTCTATCGTAAAAATACCAGGAGACGGCAACTGCTTGTATCGCGCTATAGCCCACCAAATTAACGATTTGTATGGCCTTCGACCACCAACACATTCGACGAGACCTCGCACGCCACGTAGAAGAAAACCAAAACGATCCACAAATGTACCTAGCGATCAGAAGTAATCTAGATAGCTCAGCACAAAGCGAACAAATCAGGAACTACATTCTATCACAATACCAAGATGGTACATGGGGCGGCACAGACATACTTATAGCGGCAGCGGAATATTATAGTATTAACGTGAAAATCTTTCAAAAAACCCCGCTACAAGAAACAGTATGCTTCTCTCCTAAGGAACCAAACGATGCCGCAGGTAGCATAGGTCTAATATTTACGGGGAACCACTTTGATTGCTTTGAAAATCACCTAGGAGTAATAAGTACAAACACCACGCAAAATGACCTTAGTCTAACCCTTGGAACTAGCACCCCAGAGGAGATACCAGATGAGTCCGGATACCGACTTGCCCGCCCCAGGCCACACCAAAAAAACAGGTAGTAAATGAAAACATAAACATTGCCACATGGAATATTAGAGGCGCCGCAACGTTGACTAAAAAACGAGAGATCGACGAGTTTCTAGACGGAAAATCTATCCATATTGCCTGCCTACAGGAAACTCACTTAAAATCCGGGACCTACGAATCTAGTCACTATACGTGGCACCTAAGCGGAAACAACAACAAAAGAGGCCTAGCTATTCTCATAAGAAAAAACAGCGGCCTAAGGCTGAACTGGACTAAAGCAAACACAAACAATATGGTTGCTTCAATACATACAAGCAGTGGAGCCTCTCTATTCATTACTACAACGCACTGGTTCAATGCAACGTCATCAGCAGCAAACGACGCGACTCGGCTACTACAACTGACCAAGAACAAACCAGGGAACTCAATAACAATCATACTAGGTGACTTCAACGCCCACATAGGACTCACAGATACACACGAACTTCGCGATAAAAATCAAATAGGCAAAAATCTCTTACACCAAACAAGTAACGACAACGGAGACATCTTATTAGATCTAATTGCACGGGAAAATCTCCGATTGGACACATCATTCGGCCGGCGCAGCTGTAAAACGACTTGGACGTCGGGGAACAAAACGTCGCAAATAGACCACATAATGACAGATGCCAAAAACAACCAGATTTTTAATTACATCAAAGGCCAAAAAACTATCCTATCTGACCACAGAATCATATGGGGAAACGTAAAGCCCCTCACATTAAATTCCAATAGGGACTCTACGAGACCTCCAATAAGACTAGCCAGGGCCAACGTTGCGAACGAGTTTGACTACAAAACCCTAAACTACGAGATGCTTCAAAGTACCACCACTCGAGAAAAATACCAAGAAACTTTATCAGAGGAAACCAAAAAGAGCAGGAACTGCGAAAACCGAAAAGAGCCGCTATCGTGGGAAGTGATAACAAACGTCATGAAGATGGCGGCCAATAAGACTATCAAATATGAAAGAAGGTACTCTAAGGCTAGAGAAGAAGCAATTACAAACCTACAGAAGGCGAAGTTCCATTATAAGCATCATCCTCAAGATATAGAGGCTAGAAATACACTTAAAGAGTGCCGGCGCCGTTTGCAAGAGACCGAAGCAACGGAAGACCAACAAGAATGCCGCAGTTTTTTCAGCGGTCTAGCAAAAACACACCCATCAAAAAGGATGAGGATCACCTATGACTTCTATAGAAGGCACAAACAGAAGGAAAGAAGACGGGTCAAAAACACATTCATTCCGATTTCCAAGTGGGAAAAAGAACTTGACCTTACAGAGGGGTCGTTTACTGACGTACTGAGCGATGAAGACCCGACAGATCTAGGGCAAGAGTCAGAGGACACAAGAACAATCCCTTAGCGACATAGGATCTATTCGACCCACATTAAAGATCCACCTACTACACCCGACGCGGTTATGATTACTCACAATAGAACCAACATTACACAGCGAACGTATTAAGATAGTGCTTGCAAAGCCAAACACTAACAAACCCCAAGATGGGTCAACTCAATAATCAACGAACACCACTTTTTACTAACGCTTATCCCTATCCTTAATAACAACCTTTTCCAAATCGGCGTCTGGCTGCATAGCCGGTCGACTACCATCCCGGAGCGTTAGCACAAAACCACGCTCCAAAACCTTGTGCCCCCTGGTATGCCGGTTTGACCGGAGCAGGCTTGTCCTGGCTGGGTGTGGTACCTATGTTCATGTTCATGTTCTAGATTCAGTTAAAGTTCTTCAATATGCAGACGATCTACTGTTCTATTGCTCTGACAATTCAATTGAATATATGTGTACCCAACTTTCTCTATCTTTATTTAGTCTTAAATCATGGCTAGATAGGCATGGTTTAGAGTTATCTGTAGGAAAGAGCATTGCCGTTCTTTTTTCTAGATTACGTAATCCCCCGTTTTTAATCATCAATATGATGGCAAGTTAATTCCCCAAAAAGAGGAAGCTAAATTCCTAGGTCTAGTTCTAGACTCCAAACTCTCTGGCATTCCTCATTCTGAACTAGTTTCATATAAGTGTGAACAGCGTCTTAACATGCTAAGATGTCTAGCAGGAGTATGGTGGGGTGCCCATCCGTTTTCCCTTAAATTGGCATATAATGCTCTTATCAGAAGCGTTCTTGATTATGGAAGTTTCCTCCTGGAACCTTGTAGAGTTTCAGTTATCAATAAATTTAATAATATTCAAAATAAATCTCTCAGGATAATAGCTGGTGCTATGAAATCAAGCCCTATTAATGCTCTTCAAGTTGAGTGCGCAGAACCCCCTTTGAATATCCGACGCCAATTCTTGGCGGATCGATTCTTTTGCCGAGCCTTTCAATTTTGCAATCATCCACTAATTCATAAATTATCCCAGTTGATTTATCTTTGTTCTACTTCACCTTATTGGGTACATAAAACAGTGCCATGTCTTGTCAATAGTGCTAATAGGTTTACATCATTATCAGCTCCTACTTATCGCTCTACGAAACTCCCACTGTTTGACAATGTCCCCTACGAAGCATTGATTTTAAGCCCGGAAATACATATAGATCTAGATATAGAAAAAGGTGACATTAACTCTAATAATAATTTTAATTATTAGAGTTTTAATTATTAGTTATAAGGTTTTTGCTGTCCAATAAATAAACATTATTATTATTATTATTATTATTATTAATTCTATTATACATGATAACTGGGATGGTTGGCATCATATTTATTGTGACGCATCGAAACATGGTGCTAATAACACGGTAGGAGTTGGAGTGTTTCACCGGGAATTCAACATTATCCAAAAAATCAAACTACCACAAGAAACGTCTGTTTTTACTGGTGAATGCTTCGCTATATATAAAGCATTAGAATATATTTTGCTGGCAAAATTACCAAAAACATTGATTATTTCAGACTCCAAAAGCGCCTTGCAATCATTAGAAAGATTTCCTTTCAAATCAAAAGCAACTATGCCTGTAATTGTGAATATCAGAGATATTTTGTACAAATGTCATCAAAAGAGTTATTCTGTTACGTTCCTGTGGGTACCGAGCCACAGTGGTATAAAAGGAAATGAGAGAGCTGATCAAATTGCTAATGACGCTACAGGGTGTGGAGATATGTATCCATACATCAATTATTGCCATGATATAGCAACTTTACCTAAATTATATCTCCAGAATGCCTGGAGAGATATATGGGAGAAGTCTGCAATATTAACTGGAAAACATTATTATTCTATACAAAGTCACTTGCAAATTAAACCATGGTTTTCTAAAATATTATTAGGAAAAAGGGCCACTTCATCCTTAGTAAGATTACGTGTTGGACATGTTTGTAGTCCTGCACACCTTCATAAATTTAGAATCGTAGACAATCCTTCATGCTCGTGTGGTGAACCGGTTGCTGATGTCAATCATCTACTACTCGAATGCCCTCTAACTGATGTAACCAATTTTTACGAAAGCTTAATAGAAGTAAGTACATTATAGCTCAATGAATAGAACTGGAGATTCCGTTTCCAATAAATGTATCCTCCCTTTTAACATACAAAACAAAAGCAGTATATGGCGCACTGTCAAAGTTAATCATAGATAACGACCTCAAATTGTAAATTTGTAATTCCTTCCTTTTAATGTAAATATAGTAGTTACGTGTTAAGTTAATTTGTTAGGTTGTATATATGTAAAGCTTGCTGATCACTTAATACTACTTATAGTTAATTTCGCGTGCTTTTTTGGGGGTTATGAAGTTTCCCCGTTTTTACTTGAGAACTGGCACAATACAAAGTTATGGCCAATTAAAAAAAAAAAAAAAAAAAAAATGTGTTGTGTATTTCCAAGTTTTGTTTTGTTGATTTGATTTGTAAAAACCACAGAGTACTTTTTTATGGTAAAAACTAAAGAGAAACCAAGAAAGAACGAAATTGTTTCTTTGTATTTTTAGTAACGTAATGCTAAAATTGCGTACATGAAACTCTACGAAAGAAAAGAAGAAGTTTAGTCGTATTAGTAGAGAATAACATTTGTATACAAATAGATAGTTCTAAGTATTGATTCCCTCAAGGCAGGAAGAGTGATGATAACGCTGTTTTTCAATAAATAAGTAGCTACCAGAATTAGTCTGCATACTAAGTAAACATGCACGAAGCATACGATATATCTCATCTCCTCACAGCAGCAGTACAAATTGAAGCCATTGCTGCTTATGGTAAGTTCAAATGAATGAATCATCACCTCCCCTTTTCTTCGAAGAATTATTCTATACATAGCATAATTCCGTCTTTTCTTATGAACAAAAATCCTGATATATCTTCTTTCTACAGTGTAAATGTGATTATCTTTTTACAGATAATAATCTGCTACTTGGTACTCGACAAGGGTGTTTGATGGTGTACTCACTGTCTTCTGGCAATGGCAATCAAAAATATGACCATCAAATATTGCACTATTGCAAAAACTTTAGTAAAAAACCAATTCAGCAAATAGATGTTATACCTGGTAAGTTTTGTAGCATTCATTGCATACAAGTAGCCATCAAAGATATCGTAAACAAATAATGAACATGCAAGGAATGTATAAAGAACAAAGTACTATGAAACACATTTTCAGAAATGTGTGTTACATAAATTCATTGACGGTAAGTATGTACATAAAAATAGTTTGTAAACTGAGAAAAAATATATGTATAAGCATGATTTTAACATTAAAATAACTTTGTAATTTCTGGCTATTATATATGTATTCTGGCAGCTCTATTTGCAGTTTTTTGATGAGTCACTTGTCTGACATGTTGTGGTGAAATTTAAAATAATCTAAACTACTTCAGTAACAGTAACCCCTCTAATGTTTCCACAACATACAGATTATTACTCTGTCTTCTTAACAAATGAGAGTGATGAATTCTGGTGACAAGCCATCTTTAAGACCCCTTTTTTACCCAGGAAAACCTTTTAAAGGTACTACCCAACCCCAGGGAGGGTGGGTGGTTATGTGTGTCAACGCCAGTAGTGTGGTATACCCACTAAAAACCTGGGGTGTTCCACCTCCATATCGCAGGTCCAGAGCCGTAGGGGCGCGATGTATTCATCCACAGCCATATTTAAGACCCCTATCTAATAAGTGTCATACTTGACAGCTGGGACATACTAATAACTACTAACATTTCTCATTTCAGAGGACAATCTGCTGCTATGCCTAACAGATAATGTGTTGTCTACTCACAGAATGACGGGGGCAAATTTCCCAGTAGTCAATACATTTGAACAAACTAAGGGAGCTTCTTTGTTTGCATTGGACCATAAGGTTTGTTTGTATAGTTGTGATTAACTAAGATTCTTAGTCTAGGACTGCACTTTACAAATACAATAACTAGTTTGTAATACTAAATTAAACACAATAAATATTCCTATGGAATAGCAAAACAGTGCTAACTATAAAAGGATATGAAATCTGCAATTAACCTGACGAAAAGTACACAATGTGGGATTATGATGTACCATTTAAATTTAACTTGATACTTTGTGAAACCAGTTTGCCCGCCCTATGTGTGAGAATGTAGCAGTCAATATCTCATTTTTGAACAACTCTGTAAAACCTATATTCTGCAAATAAATGATTATGATTAATTTTTATAATAAGTTAACTGCTAACATTCCCAGCCCGCCACGTCAATGACAGGCCAGTCCAGCGCAGTAGTCCGTCTCTGTGTGGCCGTGAGAAGGAAGCTCCAGCTGTACTACGGCAAGGATGGCAAGTTCAAGCAGCACCTGTTTGACTTCAGCACTCCCGATGTGCCGAGACAGCTGGCCTGGGGGCAGCAGTACCTGTGGGTGGGGTTCAAGAATGAATATACTGTTTATGATGTGAGTAAACTCCATAGATATCATCTCTCATGGAATCCAGCCAGTGATGATGATGAAAAAAATCTAATCTAAATACTCTTTTCACTAGTCTAAATAATGTGATCTTACGTTAGATTAAGGTGTGTATATGGATATAGACTGGCACTTAACTACAATGTAACAAAACTTGAGGGAACTTTTATTTGTTAGAAAAAATATATCAAAAATATGTAATTTGGTGGATAACGATTTTGAATTTTAGTCTAGAATAAAAAAAAATGATAACTAGTTATAATAATGTCATGCTGTAGTTACGATTTCTATTCTGAATCGAAAAAACTTCTTCTAATCTTCATTTACTTATGCCATATATAACTTGAGTTGTGTAATCTTTCACTCTGCATGTTTTCTCCATATATTGTGTCATGTATTTTCATGATAAATATAGCGGGGTGTCGATGATAAAAAAAGAAAAGACACCGGGTCCCACTACAAACATTTTTTTGAAAGCGTCTCAATAAACAATAAACAGTACAGTCCGTGCGTTTCATAGGCACAAAGATTTAGGTACAAAAATATAATATTACTGCGAGCCGCGGAGAGCGCAGGCGGCGCGCTAACTAGTCCCCGTGCGACTGTTTTTTTTTTATTCTCGCGGAGCGTCTCATGCGCTCTCTAGCGGGGGGACGGGGCGCGGGGCTAACGTTTGGGATGCGCGCTATATAAATCAATTACTTATATAGTTTAATGAATGTTTGGAATCTTTAATGTAATTAAATTATTAATATTTACCCTGATAAATCAAATAAATCATTTTAACTTGCCTTTCCAGCTCTCGTCAGGCAATCCTAAACAGTTATTCCCGACCAGCAGCTCAAAGTCCCTAGAACCAAGTATAGCTCGGTATTCAGAGACATCATTCCTTCTCGGCCGAGATCAAACATCAGTGCTCGTGGAAGAGGTCAGGGAAGACAAGAATGATGGGAAGGATGATGGGAAAGATGATGGCAAAGACAACAAAATCGTCATCAAGATACAGAAGACAATCAAGTGGAAAGAAGCGCCTATTTGTGTTGGTAGGTCTTAGATTGATACCTTGAAAAAAATCTATTGGTTTTTTTAATGATAATAATTAATCTCTAAAACATTGATTTTCTGATCCGCCAAAAATGTCATGAAATGAATAAAAAGTGAAACTTTAATTTTTTTAATTACGTATTAAATACCTCAAAATCTTCGCAACTTGAAGGAATAGCCTAGATTTTAGAAGCCTTGTAAGCAGGGCTACACAATATATTTTTGTACTAGCACAGAATACAGAATGTACTAGGCATGCATACATTTGTACACTAGGTCTAAAAGCAGCATCCACACAAGTGACACTATGGCCTAAGTTGAACCTCTAATGTAATGAAATGATACTGTATCTATCCCAATCAAGCATGCCAGAACACAAAAAAATAGGACATTGATATCCATTCTATTTTATTTCAGCATGGGATGAGCCCTACATTCTGGGCTTGCTGGACAGTGAGGTGATAGTGCAAAGCATGGAACCTCCTCTCTTCATACAGAGCTTGCAGAACTTGAACAAAGCTAGGATTATGTACAGGTGTGTTGGAAAAAAATGAGACTATTAGCATTATGTTTTAAAAAGTGAGCGTAAGAAAAGAACAAATATTTTAGACATTTTTAACAATAAGCGATTCATATTTGCCATTAGAAGGGAGTATTGGCGTAAGAGAGGGACCCTGCAGTGGGTCCCATTAGGCTGATGATGATTATGATGATGATTTGCCATTGAGCCTGGCGTTCCACAATGGTGTTGATCAAGAAGGACTAGTCTAATATTGTTCTGACCACTCCATACCAACTTTCTGTTTTAGGGACCAGTAGTTTTTGGGATATGGAAATCAAAAGACGCCAAATGTATGGTCACTAAGAGAAATTGGTTTATTTTTTCTAATTCCTACTTTTTATGTTCCAGGAGCAAGCGCGGCCTCATCTACATAGCGTCAGTGGGGCAGGTGTGGTGCCTCAGCCTGGCTGACTACACCAAGCAGTGCCACCAGCTCGTTAAGGACAAGCAGTTCCAGCTGGCCATCGATCTGACGGTGAGGATTATTTATATAACTTATTAAGTATTACATCCGATATCTAGTACTTATGACACATAATTGCTTAGTATGGGGCTAGATGGCACTGTATCAGATATTTATGTTTATATATTTATTTTTATTAAAAATAATATATGTATTGATTAATAAAAATTCTAAAATTTTAAATATTTGTCTGGGTCTATACTACCTCTCATTATGTAACTAAAACGGTTTTCAGTCAGGTGTAATTGGCGTATATTATTTACGCGTTTCGGGTGTAATGACACCCATCGTCAGAACACACGTTCTGGAAATGTCTCACGAAAGTTTTAATAGTAAAATACATGTAATACTTCTGTCTAGACCAAATTTCAACCGATCAATAGTGTGAGCGTAAAATATCTACACACACACTCACATATCATCACATGACCAATTAAAAAGTTCAGGGCTCCTGAAAAAATACATTGACAAGCACATATTGTTGGTGATTTTCAGATAACCCTGTAAGTATATAACACAAATGTAACTCACAATAATCTTGTGTGTGTTTTGAAACATTGGTTTGTCAAGAATTGACTAAGTTTCATATTTTATACGAGCATATGGTGTATATTGTATGTGTTCATTGAATATATAGGTATGTTTATTATCTATGTTCAAGCAAACATTTTCCTTAACCTGAACTGGGCGTAACTGAGTGTTATTGAAGACATTTTCTATTCATATAAATACACAAATATATTAATCTGTTTGATTTGCGTGTTAAATTAATGAAGAAGGGTGAAATTGATAGTTTTTCTGTCTTTGGTTCGAAAATATTTGTTTATCTTACTCATATTTTCCATGTATGTTGAGTCAAATATTGCAATAATATCTATATGTGTTTAATTGTAGTGTAGGTAATTTGGCAGGGTAAGACATATTGACTAAAATGACAATTTATTTTCAAATATACTGCATAATAGTTTTATAATTTCGCTTGTAATTGAGATAAATGTATGATATACATTACATCTATGTATAGGTGATACGTCCTGAAAATATTTATTTATTTAGATACTGTAATATGATAAATTACGTTATTTATATGAAAGGTAATCAAAGTGAGTTTAGTACCAACCAATACGTAGTTATACAATGAATTTGTATGAATGATTATAAAACAGAGAGTTATAGTTAATAATTAATCTTTACTGATAATATCTAATTAACAAGCAGCGCTGTAATCTGAATGAGGAAACAACTACGGTTTTATAAAAAAAATTTATTAATCAATGAATGTTATGCACACAAGTCACAGTTGTGTATATGTTTTGAAGCGGAGTAATCCACAATTTAATTTGATGCAATCTACAAGTTATTTATAAAGTTATGTTCAAAACGAAACCGAAAAAGAATGTTGCGAAAATTATCAGCCTTATTCAAGTAAGTAAATAGATATCTTCGAACCAAATACTCATCCAATATTTCTGAATATTACAGTAAAAGTATAAAATAAATGAATGAAAAAGGTCATAATCTCAACTTTTTACAAAAAATACAGCTTAACACTCAGATCACACAACATAAGTAAACAAGCATAATATATTAAAGATGTCGTGCAAATTTAAAATCAAAGATCTTCAGGGCACCATGGCCCTTCTTGTAAGAGTAAGTTAATTGCTATAGATTGTGTACTAAACTTTGTATATACATACATCATATATTTTAGCTTTATGTTGTAGCGCAAATTACAAATAGTATCTAAATAATATTGACTACAATATGTAATTTTTCATTTGTAAATACCTAAGTACATTGTATTTATCAAACATTATTACACACTTTTCTAAAGCGAAAGTGAGCGCATGAATTCGCCTGTTTCGCTCTAAACCAAATAATAATTAATTAGTTATTCGCCTGTTTTATATTCGTCCTCAGAATCTCTCAGAATGCACCGACGACAAGGAAAAGAAACAGAAGATCCAATCCATCCAATACTTGTACGCCATCGAGTTATTCGACAACAAAGAGTACGCGAAATCAATGAAAGAGTTTATCAAACTCAACACAGATCCGGCTGAAGTGATTGGTCTGTTAAACCTAGATGGTATTAATAAGCCTGAGGGAGACAATATCAAGAGTTTGAAGGGGAAGGATTTGGAGAATGCTCTGAATGCTTTGATAGATTACTTGGTGGATCTCAGAGCTATGATTGGTAAGGGGAATGTGGCGAGTGGCAGTCAGGAGGGACAAGCCAGTCAGAGGAATGTGACGCAGCAATTGGAGCTGATTGATACTACGCTGCTGAAGTGTTATTTGCAGGTAAGATAGCATATATTTTTTTGAGACAGCTAGGCTACCATTTCACCAGGATTCGCCTGATGACAAGCGATCGTTTTGGTCAAGTGCAAATTTTATTATCGTACAATTAGAGTGGATTGGGTATGTGTGATTTGAATGACGTAAGTACTTTCTGTTATGGTATAATCGTACTTTCTGTTATGGTATATTTTTAAACACCTCTTTCAAGGTTGCCGGAGGCATCAAGCCGTAAAAAATATAAAAAAAAGTTATAGGGTAGAGAGAACTACAAAGGGGATGTGCAACCTTCTATTAGTATTTACTAATTTAAGTCTAACAATATAATATACTTCCTATTTCCCAGACCAACGACGCATTCGTGGCCCCTCTACTCCGCCTCAACAACTGTCGCCTAGAAGAAGCTGAGAAGACATTACTGCAACACGGGAAGCACAGCGAACTCATCATATTGTATCAAACTAAGGGACAGCACACAAAAGCGCTGCAGCTGTTGAGGGAGCAAGCCAAGCAACCTGATTCCAGTCTAGAGGGATATAGAGGGACCAAGAACTATTTGCAAAATTTAGGTAAGTGTACATACTTGTTAAAAAAGTGTATGAAAATAGATATAGGTAAAAATAGTTCAATCAAATGTCTAAATGTAATACATATTAGGGGGTAGCACTTAATTAAGAGTTTCGTGAATCAGTCTCATAAAAGAATCTACTAAAAAATTCAGCGAACTTATCATATTATATCAAACTAAAGGACAGCATACTAAAGCGCTGCAGCTGCTGAACCGGATTCTAGTTTAGAGGGATATAAAGGGAACCAAAAATTTTAACAAATCTAGGTAAGATTCTTAGTTTACAAGAGATAAGGTACAGATTAATCAATAGATTGAAGTCTAAGAAGTGTGCTGAAAATGAAAAATAGCTTTAATTATGTATATTATAGTATTGCAGATGGAATGCGACTAATACTGATTATAAAAAAACTTTATTTACAATTATAGTTAAAGAAAAGCTTCTATAAAACAATAAATGTTTAGATTTCAAGATGATGTATGCCTGCAATATATGGTCCTATCATAGTCGGTCATCATTAGATTACACACATTTTTTTGTCCCACTTTAATTAAAAAAAAATAAGTCTACTTGTATCACATGCTAAAGATTTTATTTCTTTATTTGCAGGTTCCGAGCACATAAACCTGATCTTCAAATTCTCCGACTGGATACTAAAAGAGCACCCCGAGGAAGGGTTAAAAATATTTACCGAAGACATTGTTGAGGTCGAAAACCTGCCACGACCTAAAGTCCTAGATTTTTTGCTCCGAGAACACGAACCTCTAGTCATTCCGTACTTGGAACACGTCATACATACTTGGAACGATCAGAACCCTCTATTCCATGACGCGTTAATAAACATGTACAGAGAGAAGATTGTGAACAAGAATGCTGATAATCAAATGACGGAGGAAGAGTTGCAACATACGAAGTGTAAACTGGTCAGTTTTCTGGAGAAATCTACGCACTACACGCCCGAGCGAGTGATGCTGCATTTCCCGGCTGATAGCCTGTTTGAAGAGCGGGCCGTCGTGCTCGGCAAGTTGGGAAGACATGAACAGGCGTTGGCGATATATGTGCTCATTTTAGGTGAGTTTAATTGTCTGTATTTTCACACATTTTTTTAAACAAGATAGGCGCACGCTTGACTACAGCTTGCCTGATGTTAAGCAACGTTGTAATCTTCGATCTAGCGCGCTTGCCTAGAAGAAACCAATTAAATAATGTTTCTTAATATATGCGCTTATCTTATTATTTAATCCTTACAAAATATTACATTTATCTCATACTTAATTACTCATAATTAATTTGACATAAATGTAAATAATGCTTGACAATCTAGATGTTTTAAAGTGTACTGTATTTATCTACAATATAATATATAAATATAAATAAAAATCTTTCCCCTATCGTATATGAATTTGCAAGTTCTCTGTCGCAACGTGGTTAAAAACCCTAACATATGATGACACCGAGACATTACTAAAAACTGATAGGTAGGCTCAATAAACCTGTGTAACTTCTATATCTCTCCTCCCTTCATTCTACACACACACACACACTCACACTCGCACACACACACACACACACACACATTCAAACCTATATTTTAATAGATAATAAAATGAATGTATTGACTACAAACTGTTCCTAAAAAAAAAAACTTGCCTTCTTATTAACTATTAATCTACTATGTAACTGAATGAATGATTTATTTTTATTGTTCGTTAATTAAATAGTGATAATTTTTGCTAAATATTATTGTAAATACTAGATAACTATATAATATTATTAAAACTTTTTAAGGACATTTTTAAGACATAATCATGTTTAAAATTTTTTGACAAATATCTTTTGACATTCAAAAATTAATTTTTTACTTTTTCCTACCTGTATTAATGTAATTAAGATCATTGGAAGGGACTAGCTAACATAGCACGGGTGTGCCCTCACCCAGTATGTTAGGTAGTAATTAAGAATTATTGTTACACTTATTCTGAATAAATTAATTTTGAATTTGAATTTGAATATATTTTAATATATTTTTTTATATCATACGAACTACTTACTTAACTAACACATAGGCAATACATTTTTAACCAACGTGAAAAATAATATATGTAGATTAGTGTTGATGACCGTATCAAACAAAAAAAAATTTTTTAACATTTATACTTATCTCTTCTTCCAGGAGACGTAGAGCGAGCGATCCGCTACTGCGAGACAGTGTGCGACACATCCAACGAGAAGAACCAAGATGTGTATGTGATGTTGATGAAGATACTCATGAATCCAGACAAAACGGGTGCACTGAGCGGCCCGCTGGCCAATGTTAGTAGACACCCCAAGACGCAGGCGCCGGACCTGGAGACGGCTCTCGCTATACTGGAGAAACATGCTGATAAAATATCGCCGATGAAAGTAAGTTTACAATCATACCATATCATTACAAAATTGAGTATTTTTTAAATTGTTTTGGTGTATTTCCGACCGATCATTGTAACTTTTATTTTTTGTAGTATACTTAGGCTACCTTTTGTCCCTTAAATATTTTATTGATATCACGCAGACGAAACCTCAGACATATATTGACATTCTTTGATGTTTCACAATCTATCAGAACAAAGGATCGTCGTAATGTTTGGCATGTATGTAGATTGTATAGGTTCTCGAAAGAGGGTTAGGGAATATTAAGACTTTATTAGCTTGCAAACCAGTGGGCAATGCGGATATCTACTGTTACACTAAACTCTTGAGCTTCATTTTGAGCGCACAAGAAGCAACTAGACGAATTTACAATTAAAAACATTGTCATTGAGAATTTGTCCTCTTTTTTGAAGTCGGTTGAAAATAGAACTATACATGTATATGTATAAATATATTGTTAACGTTGCAGGCCCTGTCAGTGCTCCCCGACTCAGTCCCGCTGGGTCGGCTGCAGCGCTTCCTGGCGAGCTCGCTGGACTCGCAGCTCTCTCTCAAGCGACACGTGCAGGTGCTGAAGGGGCTGCACTACGCTGAACATATGCAGGTAACTATATCTATACTATATCTAAATACATATATAAAACTCAAAGGTGACTGACTGATTGATATAGTGATCTATCAACGCACAGCCCAAACCAATGGACGCATCGGCCTGAAATTTGGCATCAAGGTAGATGTTATGACGTAGGCATCCGCTAAGAAAGTATTTTTGGAAATGGGTGAAATGGGCTTTTAAAGGGGTGAGATAGGGGAATGCAAGTTTTACTTCTTAATGCGAGCGAAGCCGCGAGCACCCACTAGTAATTTTATAAAACGCAAAGGTAAGAAAGGGTATTCGGAAATTACACTTTTTAAGGGGGTGAAACGGGTGGCGACGGTTTTAAAGTAGTGTGTACATAAAGCGTAATAGAAATAGGCAGGGCATCTTAATGAACGAACTCAGTGAAATGTCTATTATAAAGCCTCTAATTTTTTTATGAAATTGTTGATTCTTTACAAATTTATTAATTTACTAATTATAACATCATTCCGCAGGTACAAGAGCTGAAACAGTTCCACGAGTCGACCCACGTGGTGATATATGACTACAACCTGTGTCCGGTGTGCAAGAAACGCTTCGGCAACCAGAGCGCATTCGTGCGCTACCCTAACGGAGAGATAGTGCATTACAGCTGCAGACAAGATAAATAGAACTACGTATATTCAAATAAATAAAAAAGTTGTAACATAAATAAGTTGACACTCTCCAGACTCTATTCCATCTCTATAGCAAATCAAATAACACGGGGAATTTATTTTTTTAAATAAATTCCCCACGTTATTCTTGGGACTCTATAACTTCTATACGCCAAAAATCTAGATGATACGTCGCTCCTTTTGCACTGTAATAGATTTATATGTTATGTGGTGATATATGACTACAATCCTAAACAACGTGCTTGTTAAAAAACATGATGATTCGTCGGTCTGTTGCACAGGTATAGCTGCTGAAAAGACAAATAAAAACATGTATCATCAAAAACCAGTGAAAAATTGCATATGTGCTATACTCGGAACTCTATACCACCTTCATATAAAAAAATATGATGATCCGTTGCTCTGTTGCACTGTGGAAGATAGTCAAACATCACATATGATTTATTTCGATTAAAAAGTTATGTACATAATCAATTATTTTACTATGTGATGTGATGAAATGCGAATCCCAATGTGTGTTTTAAAACTGTATTCTCTTGATAAAAGACAAAAAACAACTGTTAAACTATACCGGGTTACTGGTAACTCTCAAACTAGTACCATTAATATTTTGTGAGTTATGAAATAATATGCTTTCCGCCATTTTGGTCGTGACGGCCATCTTGAATGTACCTACATATTGTACATTACTTCAGAAGACATGACATGTTATTTTAGCATCATTAAAACTGAAGGAGTGTACCAAATATATGGGCAAATCTGATTTTACTCTCGTCGCCATAGTAAATATAAAAAACACAAAAATAAACAAATTTGACTATTTAAGATTTAGTTTTAATGACGATAAAATAATAAGTCTACAGAAGTAATGCACATTTAAAATGGCGGCCACAAAATAACGGCGGGAAGCATATTTTTTCTAAGAGTGGTTTCATTCGATTCAGCGTGCAAAACGATATCAAAACTTAAGCCCATGAAAGACATGAGTATTTAAAAAAAATGCCACTCTATTTGCACCCCCTAGGGCTTCAAAATATTGCCAGGACTCGTCGGATTTTCGTAAATCAAATAAAGAGGTTTCATGACCGTAGAAAAATTGCCGCGATGTTACATACTTTTTCTGCTCTATAAAATAAAATGGGCGAGTTACCAATAAATCTGTATGGTTAAACATATTTATAAATATAATTTTGTTGACTATTACATACTAAAATTTACAGAGTTAATCAGAGATCTTACACTCGCCGTTAACTTATAAATCTAAATCAAAGAGTACTTAGGTATTTGAACAGTTTTTTATTGCTATTTTAGGCAAGCGTGCTACATCTTAGACTTACGGTCTTATTTATAAAAAGTTATAGAAGAGTTAAAGTGTTCTATAACATCACTATAAGAAAAATGACCATAATCGGTATTTATAAACGCACTATAGCGCTAAACAGTTCTATAAGTCTATTGTAAAGTTATAGTAGCGAGGACCCTACTATAACCTTACTATAGCGGTGCTATAAGATCTAAGATGGCCGACTATCCTGTCATCTGTCAGCTGATTTGCTGTCTTTGAAGTAAAAACAAACAATCAAATTTAAATATAAATTAATTTTTTGATGATTTGGGGGTTTTAAAACAGCGTTTTCAGTGCCTTTTGTTTGGAATGACTTGCAAATTGGAGAATGTAAAGCCTACAATAATAGCACTTGCAGTATTACATAATATTGCCATTGACCAGGGGGATGCTGTGCTTGCAAGTAACTCAGATGCTCACCAGGCAAATCCAGTAGTCCAAGAGGAGCCAGGAGAAGTTGCAAGTGGACGCTCAAACGCCATCTTGCTATCATTTATTTTTCCTCTCAGAAGAGGCTGCAAGAACATACTGCTAGGTGCTTGGTGACACATTTACATATATGTACATAGAAGTGATAATCTTTATGAACATAACATGAAAGAAAGTTATACTTTGGAGCATGTACCTACTATGATTTTACTGTTAAGCCAAAACTAAAACAAGGAAAAATGTGGAATTGTAAAACCAGATCCGGTGACATTATGTGTCTCCACTCAGAATTATATATAAAGATTAGCCCTTATTGTACACAGTGACACTGCTGCTCTTGTAATAATTAATTAATAGTAGGTACAGACATGTGATAATGCTAAATGAAGGTATCTTAGTATGTGTGATTAGTGATAAACATGTTAATAAAAGTCTTTCTATGTATTTCATTCTGTTTTACTTTTATAATAAATTATTTTTAATTTCAAAAGCTCTTTTAATTTTTCAATTTTTGTTGCTCGTTGGCCATTTGGGCCTCATGTAGCTCTCGTCGGCAGGCTATTCCAGCATCGCAAATCCTCTGGGCAGCAGGAGTGTATAATAAATTATTTTTAATTTCAAAAGCTCTTCTTTTAATTTTTCAATTTGTGTTGCTCGTTGGCCATTTGGGCCTCATGTAGCTCCCGTCGGCAGGCTATTTCAGCATCGCAAATCCTCTGGGCAGCAGGAGTGATGCTATTTACTTATTTTTATTTAAATTTTTGATATTTGCGCGTCTGAATATCAACAACTTTGACGTTTCTTTGTGTCTGAGTATAGACAAAATTTTGTGTTTTATGACAAAGTTAGCATATATTTGGCACTAAGATACGTATTATCTGTGGTTAATTTCGTTCTTCTTTGATTTTTTCTTAATAATGGCAATGATTTGGCTTATTGTCGGTACCACGTGGGTACTATAGTTATAGAAGGCTTATAGAACGTTTATAAATAGTAAACTTTATAGAACACTTTAAATGCTTATTGAACACTTTAACTATAGTATGCTTATAGCGTACTATAGGCATTTTTATAAATAAGACCGTTATAGACTATAGCGGTGCTTAACATCAGGCAGGCTATAGTCAAACGTAAGCCTATTACGAGTAAAAAAAAAAAGAATTTCACCAGCAGTTTGAAAATAGGTAAAAATGAACACAGATCGCAATTTGATTCACTTTTATAAGTTACGCGAGTTCTCTTAATTTTTTACATGGCTCTGTATAGACTCGGTTATTTATTCCGCTGTATTTAAAAAAAATGAATATTTACTTCTAGATTATGTGATATAAAAAAACTGTACTGTACCCTATTTAAGCATATTGTATATTTTAAGTTTATTTATCGCTATTATAGAAAAACTAAATTTATTAAGTTTGTATAATTTTAACCACCTTACACATCTAACTTTGTGTAAAGTAACACATAATATTCATAATCGTAATAACTTTTCCTAAATAAATAAATTAAATAGATGACTGCTCAAGTACAAGTCGAACTCGAGATAATTCCGTCCAATGCGTTAAAAATTCTAAAATATCCTTGCATATCACGTAATAAATTAGTCATCATCATCAGCCCACGATCGTCCACTTCTGGACATAGGCCTCTCCCAAGGCACGCCACTCAGCCCGACTTTGTGCTTCTCGTCTCCACCTGTTCCCTGCTATCTTCATGATGTCCTCGCTCCACCTTGTGGCAGGGCGCCCTACACTACGCTTGCCGAGCCGCGGTCTCCACTCCAGAACTCGCCTACCCCATCGGTTGTCGGTTCTGCGACAAATATGACCGGCCCATTGCCACTTCAGCGTGCTTATGCGTTGAGCTATGTCGGTGACTTTTGTTCTCTGCCGAATTACTTCGTTTCGGATACGATCCCTAAGAGAAACTCCAAGCATAGCCCTTTCCATAGCACGCTGAGCAACTTTGAAACGGTGAACCAATCCTGCTGTTAGTGTCCACGTCTCAGCAGCGTAAGTCATTACTGGTAGGACGCACTGATTGAAGACTTTCGTCTTTAGGCTTTGCGGTATGGAGGACGAGAAAACCTGACGAAGTTTTCCAAATGCCGCCCAACCCAGCTGTATTCTTCTACTGGCTTCACCCTCGAAGTTGTTCCTACCTAGTTGGAGCGTTTGCCCTAGGTAGACATACTTTTGGACAATCTCCAGAGGGGAGCCATTTACAGCTATCGGTTCCGGAGCAACGTACTCGTTACACATGACCTTGGTTTTATCCAAATTCATCCGAAGACCGATCCGTTGCGATGAATCAGCTAGGTCGTTCAGCATTTGTTGCAGCTCCTCCAGCGTTTCCGCCATTATAACGATATCATCAGCAAATCGCAGGTGAGAGATGTACTCGCCATTCACGTTGATGCCCCGTTTCTTCCACTCCAGTGTCTTAAACATATCCTCCAATGCGTTTGAGAACAATTTCGGTGATATGACATCTCCCTGTCTCACACCTCGGCGAAGGTGGATATGTCTAGTCTGGTGGTTTTGGATTTGAACGATCATGGTCGCGGCGTCATACAAACATCTAATCACCTGGATGTATCGCCAGTCTACTTGGCACCGCTGCAAGGATTCCAGAACAGCCCAGATTTCAACGGAATCGAACGCTTTTTCATAGTCCACAAACGCTAGACAAAGCGGCAAATTATACTCTTCAGTTTTCTGTATAATTTGCCGCACCGTGAATATGTGGTCTATGGTGCTGTATCCGCTCCGAAATCCGGCCTGCTCCGGAGGCTGGAAATCGTCAAGTCTTCGCGCAAGACGATTCGTGATAACCCTTGAGAATAGCTTATAGACATGGCTCAAAAGTGAGATCGGCCGATAGTTCTTCAATAATGTCTTGTCGCCTTTTTTGAAGAACATTACGACTAGACTTTTGTGCCAAGCCTCTGGAGTTCTCCCAGTGAAGAGTACAATATTGAACAGATTCTGTAGCTCCTTGATGATAGGAGCGCCTCCGGCTTTGAGGAGTTCTGTTGTTATGCCATCTTCACCTGGGGCTTTTCCATTTTTAAGCTGTCCAAGGGCCATCACGATCTCGTCTGCGCTGACTTCAGGCAGGTCTTCCGTAAAGTGGCGAGTGAGTGTGGCTCTCGTGTCGTCTGATTCTGGCGGTTGATGAGGGGCGTGCGACGTGTACAATTGACCGTAAAAGTTTTCCACTTCTGCAAGGATTTCCGGCATGGAAGTGACAGCCCTCCCCTCCGATGTGGTCAACTTAGTCAGATGGCCTCTACCAAGCGGCTGGTGAAATACTTTAGACCCCCGATTTTGCTCAATCGCTTTCTCAATTCTCAGCGTGTTTGCACTTCGGAGGTCACGCCGTACCAGCTTGGAGATTCTCTTATTGAGATTAGGTTCTTCTGATAAAGTTAACAAGGGAGTAATCCGCCGTTTCTCCATGAGCTCCAGAGTCTCCTGCGAAAGTTTAGACTTTTTACTGTTGCCACGTTTTTCGCAAAATTTTGTGCCCTCATCTCGCAAGACGTCCACTACTCTGTTGAGTTTCTGGTCTACGTCATCAGTAGTTTCCAAGGCGGCAAATCGGTTCTCCAGTTTTATCTGGAACGTTTCAGATCCTATAACGGTCTGGAGTATGTTTGGTCGGAGCGTAGATTTCATCAATCGAACACGTTCAAGCTTGAAGTCAATATTCAGAGAGCCTCGCACTAGTCTGTGGTCACTGCCGGTTTTGAACCTAGTTACCACTGAGACATCTCTGAATATGCGCTTTTTGTCTGCTATGATGAAATCAATCTCATTTTTTGTGGAACCTCCGGGGCTTCGCCACGTCCATCTCCTGTGGGGCTGTTTCTTATAGAATGAGTTCATTAAGAAAAGCCCCTCTTTTTCGAGGAAGTCGACAAGCATTTGCCCCCTTTGGTTCCTAACTCCAATACCGTAAGGTCCTACTACCGATTCACTGCCAGTCCGTATTCCGACTTTGGCGTTGAAATCCCCTATGACAACGTTGAAGTGGGCCCTAGTAGTTCTATGCAGGGCTTTCGAGAGATCTTCGTACATGGTTTCCACTTCTGAGTCTGGGCGCATCGACCAGGGGGCGTATACCATGACAACCTTCAGGCTGTATCTATCGGTAAGTTTTACAATAATATACGCAACCCTTGACGACACACTGGCGACTTCTAGAACGTTGCCAGCAAGGGATTTATGGACCAGAAACCCAACTCCGCCTCGGGAGAGCAGGTGTCCTTCTCTGTAGTACATAAGGTGACCCGATTCCAAGGTTATGGTGTCCTCCCCCTGTCTTCGGACTTCGCACAGCCCCAAAATGTGCCACCTTATATGCTCCAGCTCCTGTTCCACCTGAGCTAGATGTTCATCAGCCCGAATCGTTTGTCCGTTGTACGTAGCTATGGTCAGTGGGTTGTGGCGGCCAGCCGTAACCCGGGGATTCTTCGCACCCCCTGCCTTGCCGTTACCATGCCCGCCGCCTTGGGCAGGAATAGCAAGGCGACCGGGAACAAGGGGCCGTTGATTAATTGTGCCGTTCATTGGGAGGTAATGCCCTAATCGCCACGCTGGGCATGCGGGTTGGCGATCGCAGAACGTAGCTCATCGCACGGATATCGCTGCTGCCCGACATCTGTCTGAGTTATTTAGTAATATATTAGTAATAAATTAGTAATGCAACTATATCATATCTTTTAACAATGTATTTTTATACACAGTTTAGTTACAGGTTTTTTTTGTTCTATCGTCCATACTTATAATTTTCCCTTGGGTATTTCAAATGTCACAGTATTTTGAGGGAAAAGAGGTATCAATTTTGCCACAAAAGCACATATTGCTTAAAGAAACAGGCTTCTCCAATGGCAACCTCCGACTGACGGCAATGCTCTTTCGAATAATTTTTTCATCTCACATACGAGTATACTACATAGAAGCGATCACAAAATATAGTTTTAAAATTTAAATCATACAGTACCCATAGTTTGAAAAAACTGAGAACAGACTAACTTGACAAAATTAAAAATATTACACAGTCCATCTTAAAAATATTACGCGTCATAACTTAAAAACTGATCAAAGATTAAACAGCTGTGTAGTTAAACAGTAAATTGATTGAATTATGCACTGTTTAATTAAGAAGTTGTTTGATTCAGATTTTTATAAGTAAGACGATACGTACAACAGAACATAGAGAGAGAGAGAATCAGAAGACCGGGCACGTCAGAGTGTCGGCGTATAATTCTTAAATGACAAATGATTTATTTCTATTTATTTCTATTACATTCAATCTCACATCTGTAAATGGCTCCCCTCTGGAGATTGTCCAAAAGTATGTCTACCTAGGGCAAACGCTCCAACTAGGTAGGAACAACTTCGAGGGCGAAGCCAGTAGAAGAATACAGCTGGGTTGGGCGGCATTTGGAAAACTTCGTCAGGTTTTCTCGTCCTCCATACCGCAAAGCCTAAAGACGAAAGTCTTCAATCAGTGCGTCCTACCAGTAATGACTTACGCTGCTGAGACGTGGACACTAACAGCAGGATTGGTTCACCGATTCAAAGTTGCTCAGCGTGCTATGGAAAGGGCTATGTTTGGAGTTTCTCTTAGGGATCGTATCCGAAACGAAGTAATTCGGCAGAGAACAAAAGTCACCGACATAGCTCAACGCATAAGCACGCTGAAGTGGCAATGGGCCGGTCATATTTGTCGCAGAACCGACAACCGATGGGGTAGGCGAGTTCTGGAGTGGAGACCGCGGCTCGGCAAGCGTAGTGTAGGGCGCCCTGCCACAAGGTGGAGCGAGGACATCATGAAGATAGCAGGGAACAGGTGGAGACGAGAAGCACAAAGTCGGGCTGAGTGGCGTGCCTTGGGAGAGGCCTATGTCCAGAAGTGGACGACCGTGGGCTGATGATGATGATGATGATGAATCTCACATCTATCTGGAGTAGCTATTAGAATAAATGAATAATAACAAAGTTTGGAATCGAATTACCAATATATTAGCATAGAGCATGCGTGTCGCCATGCGCACGCGCAAGTTCTCAGTATCGAGTGTCACCGCCGGCTCCTGTTTACGTTTACATAATTACCGACAAACTCCCACCGATAAAAAAAGTCTCAGATAAAATTAACCAAACACGTTTGCCATAACCACGAAAATTTTCATTAAGGCTCCTAAAACGAAACATGCTTCTGAATTCTGTCGCTGTTATTGTTTTACCAATGATAAGCGCGGTGCTAAGGAAACATTTGAGCATCTAATTTAATTATAGCCCCGCGAAGTGTGAGCGTTTGATCAAAATAACATACAAATGAGTTTTGAGGCCGCGGTATCAGCGCGTGTCGTCACGTCATGACGCAACGATAGCGCTATGCGTACCGCCGCTCGGACGCCACTCACCACGCCTCTGTGGCCCAATGGATAAGGCATCGGCCTCCTAAGCCGAGGATTGTGGGTTCGAGTCCCACCAGAGGTACAACCGACTTTTTTTGTGAGGAAAATGTTAGACATAATTTGATAAGAAATAGAGCAAGGCAAACTTGTTCCGCCTATGCGTGGTAGAGAGAATTATAGGTCGAGATTGAAATGTTTTTACATATGATTTTTTTACATTTTTTTGTGAATTTGTATTATTATATACTGTTGTATTATTATTATGAAGAATTTTAAAGTGTTTTTCATGAAGTGAGTCACATAATTTTATGGCAGTAGAATTATTTGAATCTTTCGAATCATTCTTTGCATCTTTAATCTATTGAAGACAGTTTTGTAATTTATTTTTAAATTGTTTAATATTTACTTATGATGGATTCAGTGAAATTAATCACAACCAGCTGCGTAAATTTTCATCACAATTTAAAAAATACCTCATTGCGAATTTGGCACCTAAAAATGCAAACTGCATTCACAAAATATTTTATGCAGTTTGCAACTAATATTTTCTGAAAATATGTACAACTAGTGGATGCCCGCGGCTTCGTTCTCGATGTGCCGGGATTAAAAGTAGTCTTGCTCTTATGACCCTATAAATACTAAACTTCCATACCAAATATCATGACGATCCTGTTGCAGTCTAAAAGAAGAACAAATACACTTTTGTTTTGTATATGATATGATGAGTGCACATATTCCAGAATTTACAGCTCATGACAAATCTTCCGCAAGGTGACATATCCCACCTTCCTTACCTTTATTACTCACATTTGAGGTGACATTGTGTCCTAGGTACTAAGGGACAAGGCGTTTGGCACTGAAACTAACAATTACAATATGTCTGCCTGTCATCTGTTCCCAAAGAAAACGCCGCCTAATGAGCTGTTTGTAATTGAGAAAATGAAAGTCGAGTTGAAATAGAAAATATATCTAGTTATATCCAGTTTTCAAATGATTTTACAAAGCTTTTATTTAACATATACAACACACCTACGTGTTGCTCAAACTGATTCGCGGAGCAAGCAAAATAAAGGCAAGTTGGTGATGTTGAAAGTTAATGAATTGCCTAGCATGAAAGCCCTTGAAACGTCTATTCATAATTGACGAATTATTGACTAATGTTTGATTTTATTGACTATTTAGATGTATTTAGATGTCTTTGGGTGCCTTTTTATTTTGAGTGTATAACATCCAAATTTGTAAAACCCGACTGAAGTCTATAGATCATAGAGACCGCTTACCATCTGAAAATTGAAAACTGTGTTGTGGTGGTTTTTTCTGAAACATTGCTTTACAGGACCTTTTCGGTACGTCCATTTTTTCAGGGTTACCTGACGTACAGGATAATTCACTGCACCTGGTTGATTGATTGTTGATTTGATTATGATATAACAGATCGACTAAAGGTAGTTTTACTTTGTAATGAGACGAATTAGTTGGGAGTTTGTTTGAAAATCCCTATTCAAGCTGTCGTAACATATTGAGAAAAGAGCGTGTCAATGCAATTTGCTCATAATTGCTAGAAGTAGATAGGTACTAAAAGTGGCGTATTTTTGACAATAATTTTTTTTTTAAAAATAACGTGATAGTAGTGTACTGATACTCCTCAAGTCTCTTTGTATCTCTCCAGAGAACTTAAATGGTAAATTGGTACGTTCTAGGTTACCGTGAAGCACTCTAGGCTGCAGCAATGCGTCAGACGACTTATGAACAGAGTCTATTTGTACAGTGAACATACGAGTAGTTGCTTAATAAAGGGAATTGAAATTAAAAAATGTCGTCAAACGTGAATCTATGGTTATTTTAAAAAAACTTGCCGGTAAAATATACGCTTGCTACAGGGCATCGTTATAGGTATTATGACTAGCAGATATCATATGAGTTGGAATTGACGTCAAACACAGCATAACAATGTTTTTATTCTACAAGTTTTGACAGGTACAAGTCATTATAAATAGGAAGATATTAAATATGAGGGTTTTTGTATAACTCTGTATTTATTGTATGTAGGTACATTGTACAACACCTTATGTGCGTATGAGTATTAGATTCCATAATAAAGTACAATTGTGTGGGTAGGGGCTCTTAAATATTAGTTTGGTCGATATATCTATGTACCTATATCTACTTATTTAAACAGCCCAATAGTGTACTATCTCAGATGGCGGTCTCAGCTGTGAGTTTATCTTAGTTCCCATTCCATCACCTGTCAGTCCCTGTTTCCATCGCTGACAATGGCACGTTTCTGCCTACATCTGACACAGTTATACCTTATATCTATGATATTGGCATCGGTTCGCAGCGCGCCTATTATAAAAGTCTCGTATCGGGGAAAGCTGTTAGATATGATAACGATACAATTTTATTGATAAGGCCCGGTGAGGCATCGATCAGTCGATAGTATCGGCCGTCGGGACGCGCTCCACTCTGTCCAATAATCGATTAATTTGGCTATTTAAGTGTTATCTTCGGAGATTAAGAAGCAATACAAATAAATTGATGAGACAATTTTGATAGGCTCTAAAACTAATAATATATAGTAGTGGTTCGTGTGATGAGAATGATGGGTGAAGGAGAGATGGGATATGACTACTATGGTTATGAAAATAACTGGGCCATGGTCCCCCCGGAGTACCCGCCGGACCCCTACCAGCGGCAGCCGCAACCAGAGGAGGACTATCGATACAACTCCTATAATTCGTATGCGTGAGTATCACAATTATTTTTTTTTTAATTCCAGTATGTGGGGTCTGGACTGGACTATAGTAGCTTTAGTATTGTGTACTTCAACTTCATTTTTTGAAGTAGTTTCTTAAGTTTCTTTTTTTACTATAATAAGGCAGACAGGTAGGTATATTAAACTGGTATGGAATGAAGAGATTTTTTATTAGCAAAGAAACACGAAAAATGTATCTCTACGCTCTAGGATTATCTAGATAAATCTCAGAAATGCCAACGCATTTATCATTGCGCTTAACCCAAACAATAAATTTGTTAATGTAAAAAATGAACAATGCTATGTTCATCATTAATAAAACAAGCAAGGCAAGACAAGTACTAATCACATCTCATGTAATGTAGGTAAGTACTAATATCTCTCCCAAATCCTGAAAACTATTTTTCAGATAAACCTGATGTAAGTATAGATTACAAATGATGCCGTAGTTACATTTAGTCTCTCTCGTATATCACTTTTATTCTCAACCACACACAATATAAGTCCAATCCAATTAAAACAAAGCCAAAAAGGCTATTTAATCCTTCCTAAGCAGAGCTGAAGGCAGTGCCGTGCTGCGGCTGCATTAAGCACGACCTGACATGACGCTTGAAGTCGGGACTTTACCCGAGTACGCAGTAATTTGCATAGATTGAAACATGCAGTACCTACGCTTGTACTATCTCTCTATTTTTCCTATAATAAAGCTGAAGGGGGTCAAAAGTCTGAACATTGAACATATTTAAAAAAAAATTGGAAATACTTCGCATTTATGTATAGCAGAACATGTTCCAACAATTTCTAGATGTTTGTTTATCTGTGTCTCTGTTAGTCTGTCGCAAAAAACAGCTGAACGGAGTTTCATGATTTTTTTATATGTAGATAGTCCCGGAACTGTCATAGGCTACTTTTTATACTAATATAATGCGAGGGAAGCCGCGGGCGTCTACTAGTTGATACATAAATGTATGGGAGTGTTATGTACCTAGATCTGCATAATATATAGAAGTGTAACTTGGTACCAATAAACTGTCCTATTACTTTTCAAGCACAAGTGATAAGGTGTAAGTCAAAATCAAGTTTTCATCGTTCGTATTCAAAATTTTAAAGTGATAATAGTATAATAGTATAATCCCCTATTTATTTAGACTGTTCATGCTTATTCTTATTTTATTCAAAAATAGTGTATAAATAGTGGATAAATTTCACATAATATTGGGTTTACCTACAATGGATTTAGGAAAGGAAAATACATACATATGTAGTACTTTTGCTTTTTTTAATGTAGGAAGTTTGCGTTACGCATAGGTTAACCCTTGCATTGAATCAACCGACTACTGATTTCATGTAACTTTATCTAGGAGTACATACAAACGTCGTTTTCCGGAAACTATCACTGACTCATCCTTGCAATTTCACAATAATAGTTTTATATCATACAATAAACAAGTGCAATACGCGTTCTTTCTATTACTTTTTTATTTTCGTATCCCGGTTAACCCCCAATTTATATAACAAAAATCAGTTCAAATCTCCTTTCAAGTCAATTCTTAGCTCTGTTATTTGGATTTAAAGTTTTCAGGCAATTAGAGCGCGGGAAGTTGTATATGACGGAAGAATTAATTTGAGTGTAGTTTTATAATCCAAGGGGTAGGTAATAAATTTAATGTTAATATATTTGGTCGATGTACGTAGATCGACCAAATGTATTAACATTAAATTTATTATATATACCTGCCAATATCAAAATACAGTTATCTTCCTAGGCTCGCGTCCCTGTTCGATAAATATCCAAAGCACGTTATCGGTTGCCAGATTTATAGCAGTTAAAAGTATGCATTATAAAGTTCCGGTCGACTGGTGTAAGTCGCGTGCACACTCCAGTGCCGTCGCGAGGCCACACTGAGTACCATCGAGGTAATCCACCAGCTGGCTCCTCTCCCAGGCCTTCGTGGAGCCCTTAATTGGTTCGGAAACCCTCTTCGCCGGCTAGCGTGCTGTTACCCATTTAGACCGTGCGCCTAACCAGATTGCCATAACGAAAATATTCGTGAAGTTAAGCTCGCCTCTTGCCGCTCGTAAGGCGCAAGACTTCTATAAAGTAGGACTGTCAGTAATAAATACTGCGTAAAGTGCTGACTGACGTCGCTTTCATTGCCGCTTCCCCTAAACTAATGTAGGTCACGTTATGATGTTTTATAATTTATTTGTCAGTTGCCGCGCGGTGCCGTCGGAGCCCATTCGCCTTGAAGTTCAGATTCTAATTTCAGTTGTATTTTCTCAGATCATAAATCTAGACATTATGCAAAAAGTTGGTATATAATTTGACAGGCGGCAGTACCGTCGGCGTAATGGCCAAGTTGTGTGATGGGGTTGTTTTTTGTTGCGCTGCCGGCGGCGAGTGGTACGGGCCTCGCCGGTCCCTCAATACAATATTCTACTTTTATACAAATTACATTCCTATCGTGTCTACTATCAGCCCCTATTATTTTTCCATTAGACGATGCAAATACGGAACTTTCGGCGGTTTTAAGTTCCGTGCTTAATTGTGGCCTCAGTTTTGGATTAAACGGATTTGATTAATGGTAATGATTAGTTTGATTCCGATGAAATGTGCGCTTCGAATGTTAACAATAATTCATTACGGTAAGCCACCCTCGCTGACTCATCCGTAAGTCAAAACATCTGTTAAACTGGTTCCTTCCAATTTTAAATTACGGTCTACCACCTCGAGGCGCGCTACGGGTTATGGGGTTAATGAAAGAGATCCGAAATCTACCTTACAATAAGGTAGCAAACTCTCTATCAATAAACACGAAGATTGATAATGCATTTATCTTTGTTTTATAAATAATATAATAATAACTTCCAACATTATTCAAAAACACGTCAGTTATCTGTTTAATAAATTTGCCTTCTGGCTCAATCAATAATAAAACTCGACAACACTATGATAGGAAGGAACATTATTGTTTGGAATTGATAATTTTACGTAGATGTTACGTTACGTGTTTGAATGCTTGTTTTTTATCTTGTTCTTATTTTAGTGGGGGCGATTCATACATTTTATCTCCAACTTTTTTCTATTTCATAAGTAGATATAGTGTACCAAACTAAGTAAACCTCATCTATAGCTACACTAGGGGTCGCCAGCCCCGTCTCCATCTATCTATCAGCCCATCAATGATGTGAGTTTATCGGCCGTGGGCAGTGGCCCGTGTAGAGGGCGCCACCACCTGCCTGGCTAAATCTGGCCCTTGGCGTAGTATAGGGTAAAAATGTTAAACACATTAGGTATTTTTTATTGTTAAGATTTTAAAAAAGAGCAAATATAGATATTTGAAATTATAATAAACAATTGGGAATGATCGCAGTGTTTTAGTTTGTTTAGATATAATACTTAGTTGTTTTTCTTGTAACTCTCGTAAAAATATAGATATTTATTGTGCAAAAATACTGTATCTGTAATTTATTACATACTAGTTCCTAGTTTTAAGAACAAACTAATTCTCGACGGTGGTCGCGCCTCGGGACTACTATCACAGATGTTCAAATATACCGTGTACGGAAGGTAGAATGTGCTAACATTTATAAATTAACAGATAATAGTTTTAATTAATTAATAGATTTAAGTATGTTGTGACATAAAACCTAAACTATGTGTTTTGTTTGCCAGCAAACTTGCGAGTTCCTATAACTTACACACATATACAAAATAAGCCTTATTAGCTAAATTTACCATATACTACCACCAGTAAAACACATCGATGCGCTTGCATCGATAGTAACGATGGATATTTTAAAAACTCATTCTCAATAAGTCAATTAAACGTTCCGTGCACGCCACTTAGGGGGAGCTCCAATATAAATAATTGGCCTTTGTTACTGCCCTTTATTGTGAATGTATGCATACGGTGGATGAGTAAGCCCAGATAACAAACAAAATAGTGTTAGGTACCACTTTAAAGAACCCACAAGCTGTCGAGAAAGATTTGATAGGAAACTAGGACTAAAATCCTGACAAACAACGCATTAGGTGATCAAAGAAAGAAGAGCATTTAAACTTAAATGAAACACTATTTAAATCCAAACACTCCTAATTTAATTCAGTTTTTTTTCTCTTCTAGTCTTATATTCATTCATACTCTATTTATGTGTATTTGCATCTAAAAGTTGACATTGAATGTTCAGCTTATATCAAAATATTGCATCTATGGTTATCTAAAAGTTTTATAATGTTTTTTCTTACCCTTACTGACATTATCATCATACCATATCAACATAATGAATGCGATATTTCCTGATATTTCACTTAAAATTTCTCTGTTTGATGGCCTATCTTCCCTTGACTTGACTTGACACTGGCAGAATTGCAAAGTCAAATCTTCGCAAAAGCTATAACACAAAAAAAAACATAATGAATGGCGGAGTCAAAAAATATGTATGTAAGTGATAACTAAGCTTGCACTTAATTATACCTAGTTAGAAATGGAAGTGTGTTATCAAGTACGAGTTTATTTATTAATGTAGTAGACATCGATAAATAAATTCGTATTTGATAATACACTTCCATTACAATAAGTTAAACCAAATGATCTACAAAAAGCAGTCGACATTTTAGTTAATCTTATAATCCTCATTACCATTGTTATATTCTTCATTGTTTGTCTCAAGTTGCACACCTGCATGTCATAAAACAAACTTCCATTATAATGAGAACAATTAGCAGACTAGTGGTGATTAGGGAACTTTTCTAGGGAAATGTGACCACTTGACGGGAATTAATTCCCGTCAAACTCAAAATCAATGTCAATGATCTATAAATGAGAAATCTTTCGAATTCATACCTAAATTTCAATAACAAATCAACATAAATACCTACATAAAAAAAGTTATTTTCGCGTTTCGCTGGTCGTTCTTCTTATACCGTGCAACCCGGTACAACCCCAGTTTCATATTCATATATTCATTTATTTTCGTAAATCCTATTTACACCTCCATTTTTTTTTCATATCCACAAGTGACATGGCATGTACTTTTTAAATCGAATAATTGCAAACAAAACCAGCAATCACCCACTAAAGCTATTTATCAAACCTACAAAAATCATATCTATATACCAAAGCAAACTTTAAGTAATATTCATGCATAGAAAATTAGAAATGTCAAACGAATCAATATCTTTAATTTGTTCTCAATACACTATTAAAATGCAAGCTCATATTGAGATTTAGTTACCTTTGGACAATGCAAATACCTACTCGCCCTAAAATATTCCAAAGCAACTGTAACGCACCGCTTGCAAAAGCTTTCAAAATGTCCTTCAATTGAAAAGGCGCCCTTACATTAACAATACGCTTCGAATGACTCAGAAAACAATAGCACTGCACACGTGCAAGTCATAAACTAATTTCTGTGGGATTTTTGTATCCGTTCTTAGAACATTTACAATTACAACTTATTGTCTTACACCGGACAGACTGGCCACTTCAACATGTGCAAGGGATTTAACGAATGATGCTAACTATGGACTTAAAGTTTGAGAATCTGGTGCTAAGCGTATTGAAAAGGTGTTGTTTGCTAGATAGGAATCGTTGAGAAAGTTGTCGGAAATTTGGACCTCTAGTGCCTTAATTCATAACCAATATAACAAATAAAAATAATGCAAACAATGATTCCAAGTAAGCCGCGCACTTATTAAGATTACAAATACTCATATCTTCAAATGTTTTACAAGGGTTGGTCAACATATGAAATATGCATTGTTAAACGTGAAGAGCTGTTTCCATGTGCGACCGTCCCTTCCACAAAGCTTAAGTAACGCAAAAAATAATATTTCTAACGTAACACAAACATGCGGCTTACAGGGGTTTATTAAAACACTCTAAATGAAAATCGTTATCCGAGCGTTTGGAGCGGCGTCCATAACGAACCGGCCTCAACAATGGGCTTAATGCTCGCACTCATTACAAAAAGCGACATAACATAACGCGCTACGTCGAAAAGCTCCTCTATTCAAAGTGTATACTCCAGTTTTTTCGGCCGGGAAGGCTGCGGGCGGGGCGCCATTGGTCGGCGCGGGGCCCGCCCAGCGCGCGGTGGCGCCTCATTGGCGGGCTGGAGCACCCTCGACGCTAGTCCGGCGCTGAGTAGGCTGTCGAGGCACGAGGGCGGGCGCCTGTTCACCCCGAGCACCACTCGAGGGTTGTTTAGTGCGGACGCAGCGTCGCAGGGCGCAGCACGTGTCGCGACAGGGTGTCTACAGCCGTCACCATTATTCCGAAGGCGAGCTCTCCCGGCCGGGAGATGAAGTGCGAAGAGGGCGCGAGCGCGCGGAGTCCGCCGCCGCTGCTGCCGCCGGCCTCCCTGCTGGCCTGGAGCCCCATCCTGCTGCCGCCCTGGGGCCCGGCCTTCCTGCCGGCGCTCTACCCCGCCGCCTTCCGATCTGCCTTCCCGGGGTAAGATGTGATCCGTGAAAGTGTACAAATCAAGTTTTAAGTGCAATATAGAAATAATTGAATTAGTCAAACATACAACTTGCATGGGAATAAATAGAGGTATCGTGTCTAAAAACAGCTTACGCTTTTTGATTTGTTTGCTATTTTTTATCATAAGTAAAATGTGACTTAAAAAGGAAAAAAGAAGAAAAGATGTATCGACTATCGGAACTATTATAGTCGCCGACGGAATTTATTACGGATAATTCAATTTGTAAACTAGATTTGGTTATGTTTGTCTGATTGTCTTTTTGAATTTTGAGTGTTGGTTGCTAATTAAAATTTTTTGTACTACATATTTATATTACACTAGTTCCAACGTTTCAACCTCTGGGTTTCTGCATCTATTGACTAAACCGATTCCTCTATCTCTACAAGCCTAATCCGCTGCCCAAACCGTTTTCCGTTCCGAGTGACAGTTTTTGCACCTCTCCTTGAGAGAGGTTGTTAATAGGTATGTTTACAACCTGCACCTTAAAGCCGCCGCTCTTCGGCCGACTATTCACCAAGTCACGTTCGGGATCGCGGGAACCTCTCGTGGGCTAGTAATAACATTGATATATTAATAAACAGCCGATAGATCTGTGTTGGATCTGTACGGTTCCTTTATACGGGTCACGTTTTCGAGAGGTCCTCTTTAACAAGAATGGAAGACGGGATTTCGAATGTTTTCTTTCAATTATACACCGAGACGTGCTTGTGACTTGTTAAGTTGTTGGACTTGTGAATTGGTTCGAGTGTAAATGTGTTTTTTTTCTACTGACTACTAAAAAAAAAGAGACGATGTGCTTGAGAAAAATAAAAATAATAAACAAAAATTGATTCTTTGCACTTGTAATATATTACTTGATTGGGTCTCGTTGAAGTCTTTTGTTCTATCACGCGTAGAGCTATGAAATCCGCTTTGTGTAGCACGTATTGCGTAGGCTGAGTTAATGTTACGCCTTCCGTTGACCTTTGGATATATCAATGACCTTTCCACATTCAATAAAGTATCGTAGAGAATTATTTTTTTCTGTTTTTATTTGGTCTTCATTAGGTTAATATCGATTAGCAAAGGTTTATTCATGTGGTAATATTAAAATTAAAATAATGACTTATTAACAACATACACAAATGTTTCTTTTTTTCAAAAGTGACATGAATTTTTTTTTCTCTCATGTGCCAAATAACGATGGTTAATAAATACCTAATATTATTACTGTTTTATGAAATGTTTTTTTATTGATTTATATATATGTACGAGAAAATAAATAGCAATATGCATTTAATGATCACGTTATATCCACTTTCCGATATTCATATACCTGATACATTTTATACTAACAAACATTATCTGTTGCCCCCAGTTTGCTGGACAGCATGAAGATGCCCGGCCAGCGGCCCGGCTTCCAGATCTCGGACATCCTCGGCCTCAACGAGGGCAAAGGCCTGGAATCTACGCCCTCGCAGTCAGCGCTCGGCGGGTGCTCTCTGGACCTGCCTCCGTATGCTCCTCCTCACCACCCCTACCCTCACGACCTGCTGCGGCACCACCAGCCCTGGTTGAACTTGGACCATCATGACACTAATGGTAAGAATATTTATTTCTTTCTTTCTTTACAGTTTAGGATAGATCACGACTCACCATGACATCAGTAGCGGTAGCTTTATTTTAAACAGGGCAAAACTGTTGGGAATATTACTTCTTATATGCTTACTTCTTACAAAGTTTACTTGCCTAAATGCAATCAAGATTTAGTTTTGATATTTAAAAACACATAATATTAAATATATTCGTATATTAATTAGATTGTAATTCGATTTTGAAGACAATTACTGACTATGACTCATTCATGAATGTTAGAGTGATCAATATCAAAAATGTTCATAGCTGATTTTTTTATTAATGCTATTATGGATTGCCAACACTTCCGGTCATATGAAACATACCTATATGAAACATTGAAACATATCATCTATAATTAAATATTTTTATGCATTTAATTCTTCCATTGGTTTTGATGCTAGCATAATATTTTGGTACATATTAGTGTGAAATTGGAATTTTGGATACATACCTAAGTTTTTCAATGTTTTGAAGATTATTCTACATTTTGTTGCCAAACCCATATAGTAACACGAAGATAAGTCCCTATATAATCATTCCACAGTCGCTATCATCTAAAACTTGCATAATCATACCGTCTAGATACTGTTATCATTCAAACAAACAGTTTGTGCCGCGGTGACATTTTTATCCCCGATCAGATAATGTTGACCGGTTCAACCATGATTCCATCACGATCAATATCGTGTTTTACAGTCACATATGATGACTTTATATTCCATTTTTTTTCTAGAAACTTAGCCTTTGACGTACGTATTGCATAATTTAATTCCTGCAGACCCATTTCACCATCGTACGAGTACGAGTAGGGGTTCGGCAAGAAGGCACCGTTATACAGTTGAGGTTCCAAAGACTCGCACCAAGCGCTTTGCTTCGACTTTCATTTTGCGAACAGCCCAACTGTGGAACTCCTTGCCCGAATCTCTATTCCCCTTGAACTATAATTTGTCGGTCTTCAAGTCGAGAGTAAACCGGTTTCTTCTAGGCAAGCGCGCTACATCGTAGACTATAACGTTGCTTACCATCAGGCAAGTTGTAGTCAAGCGTAAACCTAAATCATGTAAAAAAACATATATTAATTATGGAAAATGCTTTTAATAGAGCGCCTAGTTATGTAAATACTTAACAAAAGTAAATCTCTGGAACGAGCTCACAACAAATCCAGTTTTCTGTTCATTTGCACGAGAAACCCGTCGGGCGAGTCACAAAACTGAATACGTTTTTTATCATTGACAAAGTTGTTGAATTATCATACACAAATAAGTTGACCCACTCGAATGTAATGTGTATTCGGTAGTCTAGTTGAAGAGGCCGAGATTATTTTTTGAAATGCTCCTCCAGTGGAGTGCCTTCATGGCTAATCTGTTGTTGTCATTAATTATTTTTATCGCTTATCTAGCACTTTTGGCGATCATTTCACTTGTGCTGGATTGCTTGTACAGCCGCGGTAATATCTCTAGATGATCGATTTGTTCGCTTTTATGTCGTGTTATAGTTTTACCTCTTATAATCTTTATTATGGACTCTGCTTTATTTAGTTAGGTGCTTCCATAAAATCTTATATAACCCATCAACTTACAAAAACAAAAGAAAGAACACGCTCCGCGAAATGAAGAACATAAAGTTCCAAAATCAAATCTCACGCGTCTTTAGCCGGGGTTGGCGTCGTTCACGCCCCCGGCAGCTATTTAGGGTAACTGGCAAACACTGGGATTGTTTAATGACTATTGAGTAGTAGGGGCAGGGTGCGACGCGGAACGAATTTGTCACCAATAGCATGCCCTCGTGATGGACCGGGGCAGCTGTCTGCTATCAATTACACGCAGTTAGGGATTGTTTGCGGCTGTTAGGGACCCTATTTGTTCATTATTCGATGACAGTTATAGATTCGCATTGTTCGATCAATGTTTGATGCGTTGTTTACGGGAATGGGCTTCACAATGATATTAAATGTAGAAAATGTTGCTTATATTGATGTTAGACCCGGTATATGTTCTATAATATTTTGATAACCTTGGCCTTGATAGAACATTGTTTAATTAAAAAAAATACCTTGATGTGACCAACATTTATCTGTAACATACGAACTCTTACCATAAAATTTAAATCAGACAATATCTATTTGATAAAATGATGCCGTTACACAATACCCCTAGTCAGAGTAAGCTTTTAAAATAACATCCCACCTTTAATAAAGGAGGCACTAAGCAGCCATCGATTGTTTCGTTACAATGGCTCCGAGCATTAGAGTTAAGCAACGATGTCGTGACGCGATACTTTTATTAAATTTCCTGGATCCGCTCGCAAAGAGCGGGATGGTTGTTGAAGGCAGCTGTAGTTGTGAGAGAGAGGAGGATATTCCCCCTTCACCCCCTGGGTTGTTTCACCCCCTCTCTCCACCACGCCCAGGCTCGCTCCCGCCCAATGCATTATCATATCCGTGTGAAACACTACCCCGAGGGGTGAATAACGAACAATGTAGCATTTGCCGTGATTTTTTCTCTTTCGCCTTCCATTATTTATCGTACGACATGTTTAGTTGAAGTTAAATAGAGCTACCCTCAGAGATTAAGTGGAGATTTAGACGCGAGTGTTGGTATCACAGTTTTGTTTAGAGGGCTCTTGTTAGTAAATTTAGAGGAGATTGTAGTTTCATTTTTTCTCACAGACTTATTATAATAAAGTGGGTATGTATGAGGTCATGAGTACAGAAACTTATCTTTCAAATTTAAGGTTGTTTTTTTCACAAATTAATAATTCTCATAGGACGTTTAAAACTAAGAAATGATTTTCCTTTGTCGTAGGTGTGGTGGGTCAGCAAGCGAGCCCTGACAGTACATCCCGTGCATCCGAGCTTTCGTACGTGGGTCCGTCAGCCGGCTCTCCTCCCATCGACCCTCGAGACCACGACCCCGAGGACGAGCACGAGCACGACATCGAGCACGATGACGACCCAGAGCACGACCAGCCCACAAACATCTCCGACCCCAGCATGGCTCACAAGAAGCGCAAACGACGCGTCCTCTTCTCCAAAGCTCAAACTTACGAGCTGGAGAGACGGTTCCGACAACAAAGGTACTTGTCAGCACCAGAGAGGGAACACCTAGCTAGCTTGATCAGACTAACGCCAACACAGGTCAAGATCTGGTTCCAGAACCACAGGTATAAGACGAAACGAGCTGTCCAAGAGAAGGGGGCACATGATTTGAATGTCGGGGGTTTGAACTCTCCGCGGCGAGTCGCTGTACCAGTTTTGGTGAAAGATGGAAGACCTTGCGTGGGGAAGCCGGATGGACTTCCTTCACTAGGCATGGCGCTGCCTCCGTACCACCAGGCGATGCACCATCAACCACCAGTCACAGGCCACGGCCCGCAGCCCGGCGGGTGCTGGTGGTGAAACCCCACATTCGATTTTATAAAGAGTTTTCTGTGGTTTACTAGTCCTGTGCCAGAGATGAATGCAAAACTGACTTACTTTGACAATTGTAGTCGAACCGTTCGGAGATGTATAATTCGATCTTTGGTTTTGAATCATCTCTTAGGCACCTAAGTTATTATAAGAATATGTACAGAGCGTTTACGTTATAATAATTGTTGAAAGTATTAATATCGAATCAAAAGTTATTATCTCGAATACTTAAATCAGAGTACTTTATGTACTCGCAAGGAAAAAGGTATCTGCAGTTCCTATGTACTATTTGTATTTAATTGTATATCTAATTATTGTAAAATTGGTCGAATTCGAGAGATTTTGGTAGATAATTGGAAATCGTTTGATTAAAACCACTTTTAGTTTTAGAGTTTAGATGATTCAGTGATCAAATGCATTCCATTTATTGGTATTTGTATATTTGTGTAAAAAGTTCCAGAGATTAGCTACTAGTGTAATTTTATGAGAAATGACCAGATTTTATCAGAATGCAATATCTAGCTGTAAGATTCTGTATTATCATAGTCGAATATGATTAGTGAACATTATTTATGTATATTCCAGATAAAGATTTTATATTAATTATACTTATAAATTTTAGAGAATTGATTAAACGTGAATATATAATTGTGTATAGACATTTTTGAGGCGTATTACCCGTATAACTAAACTGAACGATAACTTCATTCCATAAAGTTCACAACTACATTCCTTGGTCTGTGTTAATATAACCACCTAATAGAATAACTAAAATTGTAAAAATGTGTTACCTACTTAACTTTAAATTATTAATAAAATACCTATATGTCTAAATATAATCCGTTTCTTTCATTTGTTTCAACAATATTTATTTTCAGTAACTTAGAAAAAGAGTGTGGGATTTATAAAAAATATTTACCTAGTCCAATTGAGAGCCTCCTGCATTTTTGGAAGCCGTTTAATAAATATAAGTGAAGAAAAAGTTACAAATCTTTGAACTTCGATGAATAAGCTAACAGTAGACATAGGTGTTATTACGAGATAAACAATTGACGTCATTGTTATAAACAGGAAAATCAATATCTTATAAAGACACCAGCACATGACAAGATAGTAGTGACATCACTTACTAATAGCGTGACTCAAGCATTACAAATAGGTTTATGTAATTTAGAAATACACATATTTTATGTATCTATAGGAACTAGCGTAGAGCACAGGCAAATTAATATTCGCGATAAGAAAGGATTTTTGTTATTAGTTGGTAGGTATTGGTTTTGCTCATAGCATCGATTCGGTTTAGGGTATTCTACACTTACCTATATTATCTTGATTTGTAGACCGTTGTAATGTGGTTTCAACATATTTTAGTAGGTAGAGTTTTCCAGAATTTGGATTTTTCTTCACTGTGAGTAAGTAATAAAGTAAATATTTTATTGTTATAAATAAGTATAGCAGGATTCAGCATTATTTCATAACGTCATTTTTCTTTCTTTATATTGTTTCTTTCATTCATGTCTTTTTTACATGGGACAGATATGCAATGTTAATATATATACCTACAATATTTACCTACAGTCAATGTTAAGTGTGTAGACTGTAACACGCTTACCAAGACGATAACGATCTAGACCTATTAACTCTAGATTGGATGACACCTGGATTGGTTCGCAGAAAAAACCGCTTCCAGTATAATGTTCCTACGTGGATATTTCAAGTTTTTTTACCAATGAAATACAAACATAGGCATCTAATTACTTTATATTTTACCAAATGTTTAGTACTATGTATGTATTCGTAAAATTCCATGTTTGTTCCCCGAGTCATTGATTCGTGCGTGAACGATCTGCCGGCGATTGTTTGCCGTTAAATATTTACCAGCAGTAATCTTATCTGCTGCCAACTCCGATACTGCGACCCGATTACTGAAATACCTGTGGCAATAACGTTTTCTCTTCACCTGTTCTATTTATTGCATAGATACACGCTATGGGAAATCTATGAATTACGCACGCTTCTGAGAAAGTTATTTGACGTTAATGTTATTTGAATTCGATTGAAATTACTTATTCGGTTACAAATAATTGAACGATTCTCAGGAACAATGTAGATAGAGTTAAGACCGTAAAGTTCTTTTCTTATAATCACAATAATAGAAAATGATAGTTTTGCTACACTGCAACCATCCTCAGTTATGATATTAGTCTCTAGGTTAGGTGCTCTATATAAGCAAGTCCAAATGTATTATGTACAAAGCAGACGTTTTTGAATTCAACAAAGTCTAAAATATTGACAATAACTCTTGAAGAATTTTTTTTTGCAGCGAATAAAGTATCTTTCTATGTAAAAAGCATTTCACAAGTAGTAAGTACGTATGTGTCGTATTTAGGTACATAATGCAACAAAATATTTACTGGCTTACTGTAACTAAGTAAAAAGCTACTCACACGTAAAGATCGCACACACTTTATAATACTGGAATTATCACGACAATCGTTATATAGCTGAGCATTGATTGAAAACATCCCAACAAAGACATGTCGCCGTTTATTAAATAAATAATAACAGTCTACAAAGGTGCGCGGGAGTCCTCAGTAGTCGACAATGGCCGAACAAAATGGGAATTAATTTCAATATATTCCCGAAACGCCTTCGATTCTGTAAAGGGTCGTAGGCGATAGAAAAGGGCGGTTAAGCCGATTAGTTTGATACACAACAAATACACGTGGGATTGACAGTTTGTTATTCTTCACCTTTCTCAAATTGTTGAACGTTTTGTCAATTGGCAAGCTAAGCGGTGGCGTGATTACTTGAAAAGCGTTGGGAGAAGGATAGATATACTATAATTCATGTAGAATAAAAAGTATGTAATGGTAAAAATAAGAGATTTACATAGCGCATTTACCTAATTATACTTAACAGCCTTTTTTAAGCAATATAATTATGTCTAACATATATCAATATGTTTTTTGTTATCGGTAAGCCAAGCTAAAGTTTTGTTTTGCAACATGCATCTATCGATTGCACCCCACGTTCGCTCCAAACCATTTCAAACTCTCTGTAACGTACAACAAAGTTCAAATCAGAAAGGTTGAAGGTTAGGGAGGTGGAAATATGAAACACAATATTGTCGATGTAATGTTATGATGGACGAGGCGGTCAGTGAGCAGTGGAGTCGAAACTGATAAGGCACACCACTAGTCACTGCACCTTCTGCAAGAATACTGCTTCTAAGAATGTACAATGAGTAATTGAATGCTTTATTTATAGTAAAATAGAATAGTATAGAAAAGTAAGTAAAATTATTTTGATAGAAGTTAGATGGTGTAATTATTTGTCTATGAGTTGTCTTCAAACTGTAGAAATTGATAAAAAAGTAAGTAAGTAAGTTCAGTACACATTTTTAATGTTGGTTGGTCTGAATTAGAGTTGCATTCATTATCTATATGCTTTTTTTCTGTCAAGCAGGAGAGGCTTTGTTTTTGGTGTTAAAACCTTAACAAAACCTAAAGCGAAAATTGATGTTCATATCCAACTCAAAAATGGCTAACATGGCTTAATTAAATCGGGAAACACCCAATAAATTACTATTTACGGGAGTCAGATATTAAAATTCCTAACATTGTTTGTTAGCTTTACTATAAACGTGTTTACTAATTTCAAAAACCATAAAGGGAAATTTAATAGACTCCCATCGTATATTAGCCCCAACTAATCTAATAAGTAAATCAAAGTCAGCTAATATTGTCGTCGGATCTGAAGAACATCGTCACAGCTTACCGACACGCGCTTGCCATTTGTGGCCTCCTCTTGCGACTAGACTAATTAGCCTAGAGACTCCTTACCACCATCTTATCAAAGTTAACTCCCGCTGCCTGTCGTTATATGCTTAGATCTTTAAAACTACGCAACAGAATTTGATGTGTTTCTTTTTTAAGTAGATATATAGTTTTATAATGACAGTTTTTGTGAGTATATCTTGCATATGTGACTACGCTTTGCAGGAGCGGGTCGTTAGAAAAGTTCAATCAATCAATCAATCAATATTTTTTTTGTACTGAACTCATAACTTGTTATGAAAGCAAGTAGATTTAATTAATATATTTAAATTAAAAATTGTTTTTGCCTGATATGGTGATGTCTATCGGGTCTAAGCACATTGACCCGCGGCCCTAGCTCCGGATTTATAGCAGAACCACCCGCAGCCGCTCTAATAAACACGTTACAACATAACGAATATTAATAACCATCGCCCGCTGATGGCTTTCATTCCATCCATTGGTTGTCATCACGTCATTATGGCTTACCGAGATTAGGTGCCACACTTCTGCATTCATAACACCGTTGTTATTATTTTATAGCATTTAAGCCTGTAAGTTCATATGAGAATAGCCAAATCTGATGTTGAGAGTTGTCTGTCTTAAAAGTTTATCACAATGTTGCTTAACAATTGACGAACTATGCCAAACATATAGCATAGTTTTGTTTTCCACGTGACAAAATTTATAGTAGATCAAAACAAAAGACAAACTACATTCTGTAAAACATAGATCAACCTTTACTAGCCGCATGGTTTATGATCCAAGAGTTATTTCATCACAAAACTGTGCAAAAATGTTTTAGTTTTCCATGTATCGCGGGGCCATTTTTCACGTGGCAGCTACAACGCACAGACATAAAGGTTTACGACGGCCGTCATATTTATGGCGTGGGTATTGTGATATATTTTTTGTTGTGCGCATTAGGTTTTATCTGAGTTTCCGCTAAATCAAGTAGCTACTGGCCGGTGTCGGGATGTGCCCTCGAATATATCATCGCGCGGAAGCGGCCGGCGTTCGGAGCGGGTCGCGGTTAGGGGACCACAGTAGCTTGCTAGCACTCGTTTGTCTTATCGATTGTGATAACTGGCGCACTTCCTGGTCGCGACTTGTATCAATTAGTTGGTAGATTTTATATCAATACTTCATCAAGAGCGTACTGCTGTTATTTAATTTCGTTTTCAAATTGTGTTTAATTTGAGGTACTTGGCTTAAATTAACCATTCATTAATTTAAGTAAATATTTTTTAAAAACCCTTGACTTAAAATTCCTTACAATCAATTTCATTCTAAAAATGAGTTCGTAATCTGTTTTTTAAACATTCATATCAATGGCAGATTTTCTTCCAATTTGAGATTAATATTTTTAACACATTAAAGCGTTTGATATATTCACTCATTCTTTTTTATCAAAGCAAGAACGAGTCCAGTCCTGCAAGTAAAGTAGATCGGCTTCAATGGCGCAGACACTTCGATTAAGACATATCGCGCCCTTTTTTCGGTAAAAAAAGGGAAAATGAATAGTTTCGGGCGGAAATATTACGGAGTAACGGCATTTCCGCACAATAAATCGGCGTCCAATCAAAGGAAACTCTGTTCGGTGCCGTCGTATATCTTTATTAATGCTACACTTTATTTTATTGGAGCTTTTTTATCGGTTGTATTGTTGTCTCCCATTTAGCTTAATTGATAGGCGCCGTAAGTTGTGCCTTTGTGAGATGACAGCTTCTTGGATGTCTTTAAAACTTGGAGCCAAGTTTTGACCAACTGCTTTTAAATTATGAGTCATAACTTACAGAGATATTCTCATTGATATAAAAGTGTTGTATTTAGTTCCGAGTTCCGACGCTGTAGGCGCCTGATGTAGGTACTATTTGTCAAATATAACGTTGGAGTCTATTCATATATAATATTATAATCCACTTACTTTTAATTTACGCGCTACTGATATTAGTTTATCATCTACTATTTTTGCGTTGAATCAACATTATACAAATATACAGAGGTGAGCTTACCTGTCCTTATCAGCTAGGGGAGGCTAAATCAGAAAATCGATAGAAGCGCATTTATTACTACAACGGTCGAACATGTCATCGTGTCGAATGACCGTACTTTACTTTGTTAGGAAACTGCGCAAACGTATTTAGGAACTTAGATTGTATTTTAGAGAAAGTTGGTATAGAGAGTTACCTTAGGAAAAAAGTTGAACGTGTTTTTGCAGGTTGGTGGGTATAACTACAAAGTTTCTTGTTTAGTAATAGCCTGTGTCACTTTCTGGGTCCTAATATACTACTCTAAACACTAACTCACGATAGTTAAGGCATGAACTATGAACTTACAGACCAACAAAACATTCGCACAGTTGTAAAATGATATGATTTTATATATTTTTTGTTACTATTTCCAATCCATTGCAACTTGAAAACTTCATGTAGATCACGTGCCTATTCAATCTTGCATCCTTTACTAACAGCTGCATTTTATCTAAGCCAGAGTAATATCACTAGCAATTAATGTACCCCACACAAATGACATCATCCCCCACGCAAAACTAGACCGGATGTGCAGAATTGAGACGTCAATATGGCTGTATGACTTCTTCCGGGACACAACAGCGCCCTGCTGACAGTTGTGAAAGAGCTGTCAAAGTATTCGATTAATGAGTGACATTATTGGCCACAGATTGGTATTTTTTGGTCACTGTGGACTATAAGTGACCACCTACATGCAGCAATTTATGACCAAATGAGCTCGCGGGTGGTAACAACTTGACCACGTGCCAGTGAAAAAAATGACAGCTGGAAGTGTAAATGAATGTCTCAATTTGCTTTCATACATGAGGTAAAAGTAGTGAATCCCAGTCAGAGACCATGCTAGTTTTGCTTTTGATTGAAGCATGCTAAACGCTAAGGCTAGATTAATCTAACTTGGGTAAACGAGTATCTACTCGTACCTATTGAAAACGGGGTCGATGCAATCCAAAACAACCGCTCACAAAGTAGTATATATAGCTACTCGTCTAGCACGCCCTATAACATAAACGTGGAATATGTATGTAGTTTACAAAATAATTACCTAGTTACGTAGGTAGGTGCTCTAAACTTTTCTATAAGTCTGTCACCGTGCTCTCGCCTAAGCATCTATGAATGGCCACGATGTTCCGGGCAAGTGCGGGCGAGATTAGCCGAGTTTATCTCTCGACCACCGAGTCGCATGATGAGTCAGCACTGCCTAATGGTCACTCCGACCACAGACTGTATAATAGATGTGTGGAGATGAGTCGTGATTAATTATCGTTATCAGCACCCGACACTGCTGATCGCTCTATGATGAGAGCTGGTTATGAAAGGTGGGAACGTATGGATATGACAACATTTCCAAAGAATGTTATATTGTAAACCCAATCCAGCTGAAAGTTAGTACATCGAATTAAAGGTATAATTGTTATGAAACTTTTTTATGATAATTCTGTACCGTTAATTTTTCTTACCATAATTACAATAAATACTTGTCTCCCACAGATTTAGAATACAAAACGGATGATATACTCGTAAGTATGTCTATTAAAAATTAACCTAAAAACCTTCGATTCAAATTCAAGTTGCCATGGACATCGTAACAGAGCAATTCTATTATTAAAGAAAGTATACTTCCCGTAAAGTTTTACACAAATACGAATAGACAAAATATGTAGATACCTATGTATAGAAAAATAATAAAACTGCGTCAATTAAATCGGTACCGGGATGTGAGTAGTTTACCAAGGTTGTTTTTAACATGGAAATAATCTTATCATTTTTCCTGATAAGTAGCTATTATGAACACATGAGTGGTAAGTGCATGTGCAAATCACGTAGAAAGATATCCATGGTATATGGAAGCATATACTATTACAGGGTTATTTATTAAATCAATGTAGAGGGTTGTTAAGTGAATGAATAAAATAAATAGAGATAGTGAAATAAAAACGGAAAATTGACAGCAGATAGACTTCAGAATTCAGAACAGGCAAAATGTTATAAAAAAATACACTTACGCCTGTAGCTACGAAATAATAAGAGACATTTCTAGATCCCTGATTATCACATTAAAAAAATCAATATTCGTTGACTTTGAAACTGAAGCATCCTTCTTCGATAAACATTTGAATACGTAGTTTCGACACCTATCTCTCTCTAATGACTTCCTTTAGAATCGTATCAAAAGGGCAGCAAAGCAGATCGTTAGCTTGATGGGCTACCGTGCTGACACATAATGAAATGAAAAGGGTAAAAAACAGAATGACGTATTAGCCACTACATCGATCACAGTTTTCGACTGACCATTTGTTGGGAAATTGGATTGCAGCGCCCCGGGGAGCCCCGCCTGTCTATTTCTACTGACAATAGCAGTCGCTGGACCTTAGTGAAACAAAACTTTTCTATTAAGAACATTGTTTATCGAGATAAGAGTGAAATAAAAAGCATTTGACCAGCTATAGCATAATTCTAACAACAATACTCCCTAACTATACGCAATTCCGCATTTTTCTTCACTTTTTGTCACGATAAAACACATCAAAAGCTCGCAAGCTGACTGCCGATTCAAATGTGACTTTTATATGAGTGAATCAACTAAATTACTCTAATCCCTTATCCTTTAACTGGCCGTTTCTTTGAAATTCGGAAGCTGGACTGGAGGACCTTTTGAGAGGCGGCGCGTTCTTAATTCTTATAATTGGTTGGTTCTTTCACATGCGACCGGAAAGGAGACCCACGTCAGGCTATCTCGCCTATAAAAGGATTTGTTATGCCAAAAATGAAGTGAGAATATTTATGTGGAGAAATAATGGAGCATTCTCCTCGCCAGACAGTCTGTCGCCGTAGGAAGAGAAAAAAACGAGGAGAATCCGTTTTTTGCAACCGTAGGAGGTCTTTGAGGATTAATAAGTTTTGTGATTAAAAAAGTTGGAATGCGTAAATCTTTTTGTCGACTGCGGACAAAGTAAACTCAGTATATAAAAACTTACACGTACTTACTTTATAATTAACCTACGTGGCCACAATCAATATTATATGTATTGTTCGTGAAATAATCTAGGTATTGTTTCGATAAGAAATAGACACTGATTTTATCTTTATTGTTGAAGTGCCTGCTTAATAACATTTAAAGATATAATACAATATTGATAGCAATCATTTTATGTCTATCTATTTGTATTGTTTGATAATGTTTTATCGCAATTATTAGTAACATTTATAATACTCTGATTACAAAGAAAATGCTACCTATAAACATTACATACATAGATTACCTACAGAGGTACGTACCTACAAAAATGTTGTACATGAAAATATTGTACCTAGTCATAATTCCCATATTACATATAGTCAGAGCTCAATCAATTGATCATAAATGGTCACATTACACGTTGGGGCTGTAACAACAACACATGTATTGGTAGGTACGTAATCTCGATTGACAGTAAATTCGGATAAATAGAGTGAGCGATCGAAACCAAATTTCGATTCAGTTTATTCTCCAGAGGCGTTCAGTCATACAAACCACGATCGCACAGAAATAGCGAATACTATTGATGCGTTTTCACGGTGCAATGTTTGTGTTTGCATTTAGTTTTATGCAACGGTGCAGAAGCGTAAAATTGATTCGCAGTTTTGGTATTGGCAAGGCGGAAGGCCGGGCTCGATCTCTGATTACCTCTATTCATGGATGCTTCATTCATAAAATTTTACAACTTTACGCACGGTACAAGCAGGTACCTGCGATTTGTGAATGGAAGTGGTCTTAGTTTATGGACCTAGTTATTTGATGGGACTTTTACAAGTGTAATTGTAAATTAAGCATTGGCAATTGTTATATTTGTACTGTTAATTAAGTATGGTCTATATATCATCTTACGAATACATATATACGTAGGTAATGGCTAGAGAAGTAAGTACCTATGTATCTGATTGTACAATAAATTATACGCATAGAAGCTGGATAAGCTAAATAAAGAATTAGGAAATTGGTAGGTATTTAGCAACAGTAGTAAGAAATTAAAAGTAGAATTTACGATGCCACTTCTAACAAGCACCAAACCGGTCAGAACATAGTTTACCAACTTGACTCAATGAAAGCTGTTCAGATCATTTGTTTTAACTCCAGTACAAGTGTCATCTACTCAGGAAGAGTGGACAATATCCACAGCTTTCGAGTCCGAAAGCGGGCACTCCAAAGGCTAGTGTCTTGAATGGGCCTTTCAGTGCCGCAAGTGTTTTATTGTTTAGCAAAAAAAGCCTATCCGGATGCGAATGACCATCGGACCACGTTCCCACGGCTGGACAGTTACTAAATACAATAGTTTATGAAGTGACAATTCGGCACTTGTTTGTTTCCTTTCCCTTTTGTCTAGAAAGACAAAGCGCCACATGTGCTAGATCTTGGGATATTTTATCTCATTTTGTTTTGTTAAATAACTCATTGAATGGGCTGCAGATGTTTCGCACTTTTATTTGAGTTAAGCACGTTCATTATCAGCATGTGGTGATTCTTTTGTCATAGATAGGTTTTAAAACATCCTATGCAAATACGACAAGATAAGTCAAAAGAGTAATACATACTTCATATTTTTGCGGACACACTACGACTTACGACCTCAAATGGCATCGTATGATTTTCTTCATAACTGATTGAAATAATTCAGCAGTTTCAATACTTACTATTTATTTATTCTAAAAAGAAATATTGTTGTGAACCTCGTATTATATATTTTGTTTTAATGTCGATTTGTACAAAATTTTTATAAATAATAAAAGTACGCTGGCTGGTTCCTTGCGCAAAGGATTTCTATAGCAATCCAGCGTGGGAATGCAGCCAGCGTTCTTGGCTCCATACCACATGTAGATGGTTTAAATTTAGTTTAGATGTAAATACTCTTTTTTAGTTCTATTAGTGTTAATATGTGTAAATATTGTTTCTTATTATTGAATAAATATAAGACAATTGGAATGAAGAAACACTGATCTTTCATATCGAAAAGCTCAAATTATATGTACGGGAAAAATCATAAAAGCATGCATACGCGTAATGCTTTTCTTTCATACGCTCTCATTGCGGTTCTATGTACATATGCAAAATAAAGTGTAGGTTCTACAGATGAGTAATAATTGTAAGTACCCACAACCGTCCGGAAGTGTGTGTGTGGTGTATTATATTACTCTACGGTCCAGTGTGTGTTGATTTGTTTTTTATATAACATTTTTCTGTGACACTTGTACATATTATACATGAAAGAAACGATAATGCATAATTTAAATTTTTAAATCGAATAGCTACTAAAAATCTGATTTATATTTCCTTCAATTCGTACATCTTGGATCCAATCACTTCTCACTGCATTTGTATGTATGGTAAAATAGAGTGTTCTATAGACGAGTAATATAAACTGTTCTATAGATTAATAATTGAGTATAATAAGTATAATAGTACATAATAGTAGAGTACATCCGTCCGGAAGTGTCCGGTGGTCTGTTTACTCAGTCTGTGGTCAGATGTGACCACCCATAGAGTATGCGGTGAGTAGCCAGGTACGGCGGACATAAACTTATCAAGTAGGGTTTTTGTATATATATATATATAAAGAAGTCTAGTTCCCTCGGCGTGGCGGAGGCCTTTGGTTAGGTTTTTGGTTTTATATTGCAAAGTATATGTATATATTATACATATACTTATATATATTTTGTAGGGGTTGTCGTAAGTTGAGTAACGAGAGATTAAGTAAAATCCGCAACATATTACAAATTAACCGTGAGTGTAATGGTGTACAAATGATTTGATTTAATTTAATAGGCAAAAAAATAAAAGAGAAACCCAAAGCTAGTAGGCAAGCATATTGTTTTTTTTTAAAAGTTGTATCATTTAAATAAATACATATCTACATATACACGGATGCAGTCTATTTAAGAAAACAAATGCTAATAATACGAATTATCACTGTATGAACCATATTACGATGACTTCATCGCTAGAAGGAGACGCAAACTATTCATTATTCACCGTCAACTAAAGCACTAATGTATGTTTGACATATTGGCACATGGCGCGCGGAAACACGCTATTTTATTATAATTGAGTCCATATTATATAACTACATGTCTTTTTATCTTTCAACGATGAAGGCAAAACGCCAACATTTCTCCAACCTTTACTTTACAACATTGTTCCAGATAGCCACGGTCAAATTAATTTTAATTTGTTAGCTTCTGCTCAAAGGCATCGGCATTCATAAAACGTTGTAGTTAATTTGATTCCTACCTCATTACATTTCGCGTAACAAATAAGTTGTAATGTTGCCAATTTTCACGGTTACCTACGGATTTTATAAAACTAGTGGCGCTTCGTGATAAGTTTTATCCTAGTTAATCCAAGGTCCTATGTATCTGATATTTAATCTATCAACATACCATTAACCAGCTCCTAAACTACTAGAAGCCTGGACTTCCGAGGGGAGTCTCGAGCTCGCCCTATTGACATATTTGAGCATAACCCCAAAGTACGGCCTGCTGGCTTTGAGGAGCCTCGCCGCGTGTGGTGCATGCTGAACCGAATAAGAACTGGAGTAGGGAACTGCGCCTACCTCTGGAATAAATGGAATTGGTGCGAATCTCAGACCGTCCAACACGTAGTATTTGACTGTCCTCTAACCAAGTATGACGGACAAATGGAGGATTTTGAAACCTTAGCTGCAGATGCAATTGCGTGTTTAAAAACAATAAGTTTATGAAGTAGAGATTAAAAAAATAAAAGCCATACGATAAATAAACACCATTTTTTTATAGAAACTACTTCATCAAAAAAATCTATATAGACAATGACATATCGAAAATTGAATATCGTCATCATCTATTCTAACCCAACTTACTGCCAGCCGCACCTCAAAAGCAACCACCAGTCCATTTATCCCGAATGCTTTGATTCGCCTACATTGAGTATTGTACACAGGCGTTGTTCTGTAAACGGTTCTCATTATAAAACCACACTTTGTATAAAAATATGTGCTCGAGTATAAAGGTAAACATTGATTTTTTCTACCGTTTGAAAGAATGCATGTTTGGGCCTTCACTGACAGAGACACAAAGGGACAATGAGAGATGATCTTGAATGGACGACCGCACACTGGGTGCGTACGCGCATAGTACCCGAGATTCAAGTAAGGACCAAGTTTTTAGGTATGAGTAATATTTCTCAACATTACTAGGTAGAAAATGTGTCATTAATAATATATGTATTCACAAATAATTTATCCACCGGTAGGAAATAAGTTGTATGTAGGTATATGTAAGTAGGTACACAGTCGAATAAATTTAATCATTGTCACTTAGAAGCCTACCAAAACTCCCATGCTCTACTCTAATTTCTGAAAGTGATCCATGTTCAAAACCAGTTTAATGTCATTGTCTTTACGGTACTCGGTTACATATTTTTCTGAAAAATAGCTAAACATCATTTGCTACTAAGTAATGTAATATAAAAAAATATCTATGATATCCCACGTGTCATTATGCCAGCTGCAGTAAACCGCTACAAAACATCAAGATCTACAACCACAGATCACGCGGTACCTCACAGGAGATCACACCCACTCCGCGAGATGTCTTCTCCGCCCAGAAACAGTGAATGAAACCTTTGACAACAAGAAGGCCTTTTTACAAAACCAACAAATAAAACCGCACCTATTGTGTTCTGATTAATTGCGGGCGTGAATTGAAGTTAGAAGAAATAGATGCATGTATCCGTTGCGTTAAGGTATCTTCTACTAAACTTTTAACTAACTGTTCTAATTTTTATGAATTTAATTTGCTTGGATTTTTAATGATCTATATCTATTTAAATTGGTTCATTTAAAAAAAAAGCAATAATCGATTTTCGTACTTGTTTATTGTTTGTAGAATAATGTACATAACTACGAGTATTACCGATATAAATGTAGGTGCTTACGTTAAGTGTTAGGTATCAAGCCATTTTATCAAAAAACTCAATATCATAGAAGTTAAACTATGTGTTGAATATAAAAAACCCAGCACCCTGTTTTCTTCTACAAGTAGCAACCAGTACGCACCATAGCTTGTTTAGTTTATTTGAGAAGTCTCCGCAGTTTCATAAAGTAGCCGCCATTGCTCGCTGAAGCGGGACGGCTATATCCATATAGGCACTTACCCCCTAACAAGAACAAAAGATTGTCGTCTCTATTAGCTACCTAACGAATCACGCAATGTTATAGTATAAGCTAAAATTTCGTAAAAAATACAAATAGAAAAGTATTGTTTTCTTTTGTGATGCTTTAGACCTGTCAAAAATAACACAAATTAGGTAATGTCAATGGAGTCTAATGTAAGAAACTGTAACCCTACAGTGTCTTTTGAGGATGGCTGAAAAAAACACTTCTCATCTCTAGTATTATTTTGTCTGTGAAACACTTTGCCTGTTAGGTATTGATTTTATGATGTACCTAAAAGCCAGATGTTCATATAAAAAACCTGCCATACACATAAATTGCATACATATAAATTGCATACATATACATATAAATTGCATTGAATAGTGAAATTATATATTCTTTGATGATTAGAATTTATTCAATAATAAGAAACAATATTTACACATATTAACACTAATAGAAATAAAAAAGAGTATTTACATCTAAACTAAATTTAAACAATCTACATGTGGTATGGAGCCAAGAACGCTGGCTGCATTCCCACGCTGGATTGCTATAGAAATCCTTTGCGCAAGGAACCAGCCAGCGTTCTTGTCTCTAGTGATGTCAATCAACATTTTATTTAATTATTTTATTAGAATATTACAATTAGATATTTTTTACACAGATTATTTTTAATAGTACCTAATTATTATTTTGCATGTACAAGTTTGTTCGACAATTCTCCCATATTCTACACAAAACGATCTTGCAAAGCTCTGAAAATCCGTCTCGAGTAAATTGAAATTGGAGCGAGACAGCAATCCTTTTCCTTACCGGGCTATTGTCTAAATTAGAAGGAGAAAGACGACTGGTGAGAGAGCTCAATAACGAGGTAGCCAAGGGTTGGCTGTTTCTCTTCAGGTCTTGTACTTCGCCAGAAGCAATATGTGAAGATTTATACCTCCCGCCGTCCTGGGAATACTTAGAGGCCTTATGACGCAACTTGTTTTCATTGCTTTTCGGTATGGAGGCAGATGGAAAATGTTTAGCAGAAATTGAAACTATTAATTTGGCATTATTAACATGAGTGAAAAGCTAAGAGACGGTTAAGTTATGGGAGTTATGTTAGTAAAATATGCGTAAAATATATAGAATGCGGATATAAAACTGCTACTTGTAAAAACACTCGTGAGTACATATACAACAGAACGTACAAATCCAACGTCTAAAACATTTGCTGGGGTATTTTGAATTAAAAGATGTTTTAACTTGTTTCTTTAACAATTTTTAGTAAACACAATAAGGATGTTAACATTAGCTAAAGTATTTTCTTTTATACTCTACAGTGATTAACACTTATGAATGATTCCGCTAAAAATATGTTGATAAATAAGTACATCTATAAATAATAAAATAAAAGAATATTACATAACATAACACCAATTGATTCATGTACCTAATATTAACAAGCATCTAAAACACATTAGTTCTACCAACTATCCCTCTAGGATTACTTCGCCCCTCCTCACAAATCTCGGAGTATTGCTAACAAATTTAATATTTACTCTCGTTGCCTTATCTTTATAAATCGACAACAATATTAAAACCGCTAGTACATTTGATTGTTGGACTTGCCACCCCTACTGTATTTGGCGTGTGGTACAAGTTTGTAGACATTAGCGGGAAATAAAATCATCTGTATAGGAGATCGACCACTATATAGGTAGTTTAATAAGATAGGTTAGTGATTTTATAGCTGTTATCTCGTTTATTCGTTATAAAGTACTTTGTTTTTATCTTTTAGATCGCCTACGGGGGCTAAATACAAAACACTGTTTACATAATTAATCCAATAAGTAAGTAAACGGGTATTAAAGTACAACGGAACGGATATCAGACGAAATCAAAATTTGGTCCGTGTCTGATGCAATACGAGTCTATGCCATTAACCAAAAAATAATAATAATATACCTTTCATTATGTATGTACATACTTAAGGACCAAGATAAGTAGTCGAGGTTCACCGTTGGACGACACACGCCAAGGAGGACTATAGTATACATACGAGACAATATACTTTAGGAGAGAAAAAAATATGATGTATAATGAACAATTAGTTCTCCATAAGTTTACTTTTCAGCGTGCAACTTAACAGGCAAATAAAAATGATGATCAATGTACACCAGATACGAAAGAACCTTGGCATATTCAGAGACGCTGGTGGATTCAATAAAAAAAAATTACAGATATACTTCATCGTGACAATATTGCTGGAATATTCATAATCATAATCATTTTTATAGTTCTCAACAACCCCTACATTTCCCTTCAGACAGTTCTCTCCGCATGCGCGGCCATTTTTATTTTTATTTTATTTATTTTGGCTCAACATTGATAATGACATTGTTACATTTATGTTACACTAGTATTTTTTATATACTAAATGTATTACCTATTTAAGTAAAGCACAACATGCACAAATTATTATTAACCTACTTATATCTATAGAATTAATAAATACATATAAAGAAAGTATTTTTACAAACTGAATCTATTTGTTAACAGTAGCATTATTATTAAGGTACTAACAAGTTTTGTATTTAAAGTTTGTACAATATACAAGTATATGTAGTATGATAGGAAGGATACTTACTAATTCAAAAAGGTTAATTTTGAAAATTTGGCTACAGTACAGCATTTAGCAAATATATACATAGGGTTTAAATAGAATTGTTTTTATGTACAAAATAGTCTATTTTATAGTTGTGGGACACCGTCGAGTACCGCCAAGCAGCTAGCTGGGGTGACAAGGTTGCCCACACCCAGGTTCTGAGACTGGTTATACCGTTATGTTATACATTTGAGCCACGAAGTGGGATTCCACTGCAGGGCTGGGCCTCACTGGCCCTCAGCGCAGAAGTCACATGTATTTTGAATTTGGATACAGAGCCACAAAATATATCTAGGTCACTTACATTACTGTGGTATCTATTGGCTAAATTAACTATTCTAGGCACTGGTGAATTGGTACCTAAGACAGTTCTACGAAGGACTGGTATGCCATGCTCCAATCATGTAATCCCAGCCTCCCGGGCAATACTCTACATACTAACTTTATTACTAAACCTTACATTATGCATGTACATAGCTTAGAAATGAACATAAAAAAATAAAAAATGCTCAATTAATTCTTCAAAAATCTTACCTTTCCTACAGCTAGAACAGATCGCTAGAATGTTCTCACTTGGCCTACATTTCCCTCTGCATGCGAGCCAGGCTCGGATCTCCATGTAATCCCAGCCAGGGCTATACTCGACATGCTAACTTTATTAAACCGTTGCCAGTTCATCAATCACGATTTACATCTATTGAAACGTTGTTTTAAGCTATGCAAAGCCTTTATTGGATACAAGTTGTTATGGGTGAGGGATGCATACTCGGTCTTAAATACATACATATAATATTGTTTGAGTAAAACGGTACTTAGATTCCTATGTATACATTGATACATATTGTAATCATAATTAGTAATTTCTACAGGACAGAAATAATCTGTGCTATTTATTTTATTTTTGAAAGTTGACAGATAATTATATCAGGGATTTTCAGAATTGCCTTCTCAGTTTCGTATCCATTTCTATGACTTCTGTGAAGGAAATCAGTTTATTAATTATAGTTCCAATGAAACAAGGCGCTTTCCACGAGCGGTACTTTTCCCTCGCATTCAATTATGAACCTTACACCTACAATAATACGATCAGTTTTGAAAAAGCACCAAAGGCGGAGATTTAATCAAGTCAGTACGATCCAATCAAACTGACATTATGAGGTGTACGATGTCGTCAGATGCCTTTGAACACAACGTTAACGGCTTAATAGCTTCAAAGAATTTATTTCAGGGAACAATGAAAGCTGAGAAACGAGAGACCGTTGAAATAGCACTGAAATGGCTGAAAAACAGAATTGTGACGAACTTATGAATCACTAGATTATACTTTAGCTTTATTTATAGGCAAGGGCTGGCCAAAGGTATATTCACGTATTAATAAACGTGTGAAACGTGCTTCCCAAAATGTTTTATGTAATGTTTTGTAATGTTTACGTTTTTAGAGTGGACCGAATGGAGTACGTATTAGTCACAGCATTGAGTGTTCACTGTTTATTTCTATATACATTAGTACTTATCTTGTTATGGTAAACCAAAACAAAATCGGTCTAGTCAAACAAAACAGTAATCTTTTGTGTGTTTTTGCGTAGGAAAAAAATCAGATAATGATAAGTAACCAAATATCTCAGAGAAATCATATATCAAAGAAAATCTGTAGATTCCCCACCTAAACGCAAAAAACATACTCACAAAACACTGTCCCAAATTTAGCTATTTCAATAAATGTATCGATTCCAAAAACGGGATTAAAGCAACGATCAAACACTATCTTTTCAACAACAATCACAAGCCCAGTCGGTCCGCTACGCTGGTGACAATGACTGTCTAATTAACCAAGCAAAGGGTGCCGCCTGACACCGCAAAGCTGCTGTGATGGATCCCTTTAATATCATCTGATACCTATTTACTCAGATTGCCGCCTACGAGGCTTGATTTAAATTTTATTAATGGCTGTAGAACCCTTGCACTGGTTTTGGCACGTTTGGCCATATGTTGCAGCTAGTTGGTCAAATCGATCTTATTGGTAACTTATGTACATATAGGTACGATTTGTAGCTATACATATACTCATATAAGTTGGACTGTTATATATGGAAGTACAAAATTACGAATTGGTTTTATGACAATATTCCATAAAGTTAAAACAACCCACAAAACATACCACCTTCTGTTTATTCATACAACTACTTTCCAAAACATATTGCTTAGATTAACACAACATCGAAGGTTAATATCGGATAGTGTTCCGAAATCTGGAGCCCGATCGGGAGGGCATTAAGTAAGATGTCGGCAGGGGTCGGAGGGACCGAGGGAGCAGGATATTGCCTAATCATGCCTTCACACCCTACTAACTGCCAGTTGTTTTAGCATTCATCGCGTTTTATCGCCGCTCGCCCGAACACCGCACCCCAGCTATTCACCGATGTCATAAATGTTTTGCTGCAACAGATTTAAGCCGTCGTCGGTTTACTGTTTAATTCAATGTTTGTGCGTCAAATTGGATTATCTAAACACTATTTTTTGTTGTTTATGATACTTTTATTAATTCTACCTACTATTTTCTTTGTGTAACCGCAATTAAGCTGTCATAATTTGTAACTCAGATTCTGAGATATTTTTTTCAAAATACCGTTACGGAAAACATGCAAAGCAACGATAATTGACTCAGATATTATTTACGTAATTGAATTGCCAAGTTAATAATGCGGAAAACAATCCCGAAATCAGAAAAGTAGGTAGCGGCGTGCTGTGGCGGGCCCGCGGAGCCCGCCCGAGCATTCATGGGTTATTAAATCTGATAAAGTGCTGTCGAAAGGGTTACTACGATGCGGACCGCTAAAATATTGTGACATTTTGTTACAATCTGTATTTTTCCCTGACTAAAACAAATTGCCGTCCATTCAGATTAATGTTCTACAAACATTCCTCGAATAAACTTTATATCGCAAACAGCAATTAAAGTTTTAATACGGCCGAGACAGATAGTTAATGTGCACAAACACCGTCGTATTGTGCAAAAGCTTTGCCGTGCCGATGAGATCGGAAGGAATCGGATGTGAATGAACGTCATACATCACTCGTTCAATGAGGTTACAACAATCGAACAACAAGCCATTGAGCGTCCTCCTCTTTGTGTGACGTAATTTTATCAAAAATATCGGACATACAATGGTCGCCGACAAAAGTCGGAAGAACGGATGCGATTCGCGTCGTCTCGCCGCCGATGAATGCTCGCGTGGATTTTTTACGCAATCTTGTACGTCTCGTGACACAAAGAGAGCTCGTTTGTCGCGAGGGGATGTTTCCACCCACAAGTCAGCAGGACCGGCTCATCGCTCATTACGGACAATCGGAAATGACTTCACGACTTCGGAACTTTTGAACCACTTGTACTTACAAAAAATGCTATTGATTTGGACAATTCAGGTCGTGTACACACAGGTGTAGCATTTGTGAATTTTGTGTAATAGCTGACTGAAATTCCGTCTATTTCTTTTTAAGATCCAAATATATATTTAAAGCATGTATTTTTATGGTTTTTATATTGATATACCTATATGTACAATGTACATATGTAGAGATATCAATGTTTATGTATCATTTCCATACTCTTATTACAAGACTAAAATTTATAGAGCAATCGATGTCAGCGGCCATTAAACAAAATGAACTAAACTTGTAATGTGTGTGACCGGTGCAATTAGAGGACTTTTACTGTTATCGTCGTATCGTAACAACGATCGTATCGCACCGTGTAATTAGCTGACAATAGGAAGGTTCTCCCCTACTTATACACTGAAATGTCCAACATTATTTATAGTCACGTAACCATTACTGTTTTGTCACAGTACTCAACTTATGGTAGAAGTCTAATACTGCAGTGGATTGCAAACTGATAGTAAAATTTATTAGAAAATGGTGTGCAATCATTCTGGTGTATGTAGACAATAGCATCACTTTGGTAATGTTGATATTTCCGACAGCCCTGGGTGATGGGTGCGTTCTGATAGAAATCCACTTTAAAGTGATTCACTTTTCTGCAAAGTAAATTGAGCATTTAGAAAATAACCGAAGGACTCATAATATAAACATTCACGATAAAATTTATAGCTGAAATTTGCAGACCTGAATGATCCATTTTTTTCACACAACTACATTTTCCAAGTTTACATAAAAAAATCATATGACTTCTCAAACATCTACAACCAAATAGCCGACTCGATTTGTCTCCAAAAGCTTGCACAAGACAATTCTTTTGTCGGCAAAGGTTACAAGAGCTACGCCCTTACATCAAGGAGTCCACAAAAGAATACATTCTCTTTCTCATGGCTGGAGGAAGGAAGTGAATAATATATATTCGATTAGCAGAGGTAGAAAGGAACCGACACAATGCTCCCGTTGCGTAGATAGTACAAACTACTGACTCGGCAGTTCTATCTAATGTTATATCCATGTTTGAATAGGACGTTGCATCATTTATATTTATTGTATTGTGTGAGATATTGGCTTAAGTGCTTATTGGATTAATTATGAGTGAGTCTGTGCCGGATATGATGAAGATGGATTCGTTGTGCTAAAAGCTACTTATTAGAAATATTTTATTGATTATGTGAAATAATCGCCCTGAATTTCTTTGTGTACATTAATTATAATTTTAAATTAGGTATCTTTGCAGATTTTGCTTTCTGCAGTCTAGACTATAGATATATATATTTTATCTACAGTAGCAACAATAACGATATTCTTTTACTTTAAGTACGTACAATGGAACTTACCTTCGTAGGAACCTGTAGATACAATAACTTTTTGCATAACAAATTTAATAATTCCTTTAAATATACTGGAAATGTCCATATCATTTTTATCATTGCTTATTTTATGAATATTTCTGTAATTACTGGCTTATTTGGATGTCAACTAGCTTTGGATTTATTAAATTTTATTTATCAATGAAGTTGCCTCTTCTATCTGTATGAATAAGTACTTAGGTAAAGGTTGAAATATTTCACTACTTGAGTAAGTGTAAGTACTTTACTAAGCAGATATTCAAAAAGGGGTTATAAATTAAGCCAAAAGCAATTTAGTCTATTTACGCCTCTACACATAAGTCAACTTAGGGGTTACAATAAAAAGTGTCATTATTTTATAGCCATTGTCATAAAATCGGAATTCTTTGGGTAACACAATGATAATTTGTCATCGAAGAATGACTTTGGCCTAGCACCTGGCTACCACGCGACCCCAAAGCGGTGGATCTATACAATAATTCGCAACGCACCCACTTTTGTCAATATGATTGTTTAATTTATATTACGTGATCTTCAGGATGTTATTTAAGTAGTTCTTTAAACATTTGCAGATGTACCGGAGGCGGGTCGAACGAATGGCAGATGTTAGCTCCCCTCTTTGCGGTTTATATGTTTTGATGTTACCAAGCGTAATAATAGCGGTGTTCAGTGCATTCCGTGATGTAATAGCACTACCTACGTAAAGGAGAATGCAGAGCTGAAATTGTAAACAAGCTATCTAGACATCCGCTTTTCTTTAAATAGCTGCTTGCAAGATAGATAGATAGATAGATTGATGCTTTATTGGACACACATAAAAACATAATACACAATGGAAAAACAAATAACTAAAACTAATGCCACAAATGGCGGCCTTATCGCTAAAAGCGATCTCTTCCAGGCAACCGTAGGATGGAGAGGAAAATATATAAAAAAGACTAGACGGGGTGTACAATAACGAGCACATGAAATTTGACTATAAAAACTTAAACAATAAACATTAAAATAATAATATACTACTCAAACCCATACTTACATATGTATATTATACTACGTAATATTGTAAATGAATGCAATATTGCAAGATGAGTGCTCTCTGTTATGGTCTAGTAGATGCTTGCGGATTCATTTGCCTGGTTTAGGTTTAAAAACCTACGTCACTTGCAGGTCTTTTTACTATGCACATATTACCATACCAAAATTCACAAACACTGTCATTCTGTGAAAGCAAAATAAACAGTCAAACAGACTTTCCATTTTATTTAAAAGTATAAGTAATTGAGTGTTTTTATTATTAGATGATAGCTATATGGAATATTTTTTTTACATGAAATGGGTTTGCACTTGACCGTAATTCGCCGTAATAATAATTAAACACACTTTGTTCTTTATGTACCTACATAACAAAATATTGTCACGTTTTGTAAAATTTATGAATTGAAGTAAAATCCACATTAAACGTTTTAAGAAACTATACCAAACTAGTGTCTAGTAAATTTACCTACTAAAACTAAACCAGCAATGATAAATGTAATTGTACTTTGAGTAACGACCGATTCTTCATTATATTTTCGTCGTTAAAATCATGAATGAATGAAGCTGGGGAGAATATTTGTTTAAAAATGGCAACCCTGCGTTGGCGCCGACAACATTCGCGGTCTGTGGATCGACTTCCGGCGAACCGTTTCCCGCTAAAATGGATCGCTTCCGACTTGTATTTGTCATCTACTAATCACAAAGTGCAGTGGAGTTGCTTAATATTTTCTAGTAAGTGGTATTCGTATTTGCTACAATGTAGGTATTTTAATATATTTTCTGAATCTTTTACAATGAGGTAGTATTCATAATTATTATTACTCGGTATTAAAATATATAGTTCTACAACCAAAATAAATTATTGTTAGTAAGTACCTACATTTTATTTGATCAGTTTAACATTAGAGGACGTACATATATATTTATATTATTTAATATTCGGCCTTTGCCGATAGAATTTACAAAACGCACTTTTATTTTATCGGGCTACAAAACATTCGTCTTGAAGTCGTTTCTTCTAGGCAAGCGCGCAAGATCGTTTACTACAATGATCATCATGATCATCAGGAAATTTGTAGTCAAGCCTAAGCCTGGCATACAAAAACCTAGCATAAAAATTCTATACACTTACTGAATTTGTCCATACAGCTACTCTACATCTTCCCTGTTCTAGACCTCGTATCACATCTAATCCCTTTGCCTGAAACACGTCGTTACTTCGTTCCGACTGAGCATAGCTCCCCTCCCGAGAGCACTTTCAGGTCGCGGCTAATGAACCGAGCTAATTAATTTATGGTTTTTAATGTAAACATGATGATACTTCTTGATTATTATTTTGTTCTTTTTTCTCTTACTTGTTGAGATTAAAGTTACCTCGTAGTGCTGGTTTAACACAGTATATGTCTGGTTCCCATTACACTTTAAAAAACTATAGTAAATCATTTTAATACTTTTTAATCATAATATAATGGTTTCACTTACTTGGCAGAAATCGCACAATTTATGAGTGAACAGTTCACAATAAGGCAAAAATCCTTTTTATTTTTTAATCTTTTCTAGTCCTAATCTTACATATATCATATAAGTTTATGTACAAGTGACAAACTCTAGTGTCTAAACTATTTAAAACCTTAAGGCCCCAACTCTCACATGGCTCTACGCTTGCCTTACAAACCCAACACAAGCTTTTAACATTCCCTCTATCTAAACAATCGCTGACTCCCGACACCACTAGGTACCTACATTAAATAATTGTGTCAACTGATTGCATAATTAGCGCGACAAGTCACAGAGGGCGCGGGAAACAGCCACCCTCTAATGTCTCTTGTTTTTTAACACCCGTGGGATTTTAATTACTGATGATTGCTGTTTGCGCTTTTTGGCGGTTGAATTACAGGGTTTGGTGTTTGAAGAGTTTTGTTTGGTTTGTGGAGGTGGTATTTGGATTGGATAGGTGTGGCGAGATAATTGTGTGTGTATGTGTAATTATAAAAAGATTGTTCAATGCAGCGCTCGCGTTTTTTGGGAATAGAAAGTTGCCTGTGTTACACATAGGAGCTTACACTACTACTATACCAAAAATCGCATTATAATTTACTTGTAGCTCCTTTAAAACTAATACAACCGACCAACAAACACACTTTTGTGATGTCGTAACCTTATGGATACGACCAAAATTACCAACATTTTTTTTACCGAATATCAGGTAATATCTATATAATATGTAACATAAGTCAGTTATTAAGAATAGGCTTTACTACATTTTTGTTATCAAAAACAAACCACCAAATATTCAAAAGCTCTAAAACTTCAACCATGACCTGTAAATATGATTGTGTACCAAACAATATGAGTGCGTCAATTTATTTCAATTTACGCTACGTTATTGTTTCGTCGGGCGCACGTTGCTTTCCTCACTTCCGCTTTGGCGCTTCCGCCACGAGCGCGACGCGTGCCGCCATCTATGAATTACACCCTACAAACTCTGCACTGCTATGAAAACACACAACATATTTTCGAAAATCCAACCCAAAATAAACCTTACAGTTTACACTTTAAAGTTTATATTCTTATGCTCGTTTTGAAGTCACTTAAGCCTATTAAGTGTTGTGAAGTGTGTTTTGATTGTTTTATCTGTTGCGTTAATGTTGTTTAATAATTATCTGGAGCGTGGTTTCGTGCAGCTATTGTATTAGTGAGCGACTGCCGTTTTCGGGATGACTATCATTACGGAATAAGTCAGGTCAATATTGAATTGCTCGTCATGGCATGTCATCGGTTTCAAGGGAACAGTTTTATGTTTTTTCACGTAAGTTTATAAAATAACAACATCTCTATGATAACTGACACCTATATATGTTATAGCAGCAAAATTTTTACGTATGTTCGCAAAAGAGAGAAAGATAAACAATTTATCATTGATAAATTTAATTAAATTATTAAATTAAGTAGCTGAAAAGACTCATTTTGATAAAATGCTCTATTGCTGTTGTTCTTTGGACATGATTCAATTTTTTTAGGTGACCTCTTGACTTAATGGATTTGAAAGAATACTGGATTTTACAGAGGATAAACTACTATCGGACCGCCGTGACTATAAGGAGTACCTATAGAATACACTGAGTAAAATTAAGTATGATCATAGTAGTATTATAAATACTTACAACAGTAATACACTTTCATCAACCTTGATACTTTCTAGAATCGATATGACAAACGGTAAAACAATCGCATGTCGAAATCAAACATCGTCCGACCTCGGGGAAGCAATTAAATCGTCCATTACAGTAACAAATAACACAAACAACGACAACGGTCGCATCGGGTACTAACACCAGGTACACAATGTTGAATGCGAGGTACGAGGTAGGGAATACGAACATGTATTAACATATATTTTACACGTTCGTATTAAGGTTGTTCCTAACAGGAACTCGATTGTATGATATTTGTTGTGCTGTTGTGTTACCTATGCAATGTTTCTAAATTAAAGGAAATAAAATGGAAATAATTACCTAGTACTTTATAAAGATACTCGTATAACTATAATATCTATTGATACCTATTTCGTAGAAGCAAAAAAATGCTATAATTTGAAAACCAAAAACTTAAGTCGCCTCTGTAGCTGTAAAAGAAATAGGTATGTCGGGTTCTGACTGGTAATTATTTCTTATTCTCGCTAAATGCTCTTAAGAAATGTTGTGCTACCGGCCTTTAAAGTGTTCTATGTTCACTAAAGTTCACACTTAATAGTTTTGTGCACTCATGTGTACCGTCCCTTACTACGTGTGTGCAAACATTTGTAGGCACTCCCTGCGCTGTGTGCTCGATCAGTCAGTTTGTACCTTACACTGTCTGCCGGGACACTGTGGACACTGTTACTTATTGTGGGAACTGCTAATAAAGTGAAAAAATATTGGATGTATTTATTAACACTTTTCAGTACAATTTTCAGTCTTTAAGACTTAGTTCGAAAAAATACTAATAGCTACATAAAAACATTATCTTTGATAACAGTACACTCCTATGGATGTGGTATTTCTTTATACTAAATGGGGATGCTATTACGATTAAAGTAATCCATTACACTGGCTCGAGTATTGCATAATCTGCCGAACATCACACGGAACCCACTTGGCGCTTATTTATGCTATTAAATCTAAATCCAGAACGTTCAAACACATCCGTGAGTGAAATTGCATTAAACTGCTGCATAGTTCTGATTATTTTTTATCGATTTTGTCACCGTGCCAAGTGGACTGTAGCACACTATAGTCACTAAACAGGACACAATAGTTTATTTTATATTTAAGAGCCTACGTCAGTCGAAATAGGTAGTTAAAATGCCAGGTATGTTACAGCATCTCTTCTAGAATTCTATTCCTGTAAAGAAGGGGGCGACCATGACCGTGACCTCTCCGTGTTCTCGTCCAGAGCCGAGTAGGTGTTCCTGAGTCACACCAACATACGTGCATGAAAATTGTTGATCATAAAACCCATAATTACCATACAGTATGTAGAAAGTCAAACAGAATCGGTTTTGGAAGGCAGTTACGAGACTCAGATAGTTTGTAATTCAAGCGCGGAAAATAAACACGCCACGTTTCTGTAGAAACAAGTTCGTCGAGAGGAAGCGCTTCGAGAATTACTGCGTGAAGTACGCCCGTAGAGGGCATTACGCTAGAAAAGTTTTGTGTAACAATGTGTAATGTTGCCATTTCTATGCGCGGATCTCCCGTCGGAAGCGGGAGAGCGGCCGCGACTCCACGGCGATGTACAAGTTTGCTATTGTGGCGCCATCTACAACTGTCCGAGCCACTGACGCGCTTCCGGCTTCTCTTCAAAAAGTCTCCAGCTGTCAACCGTGAGGGGATGTCTTGGAGTTTCCTTGAGGGTCGCTTTATTCATTCCATTCTGTTGGAGATTTATTTGCTTTTCAAAAACATGTCGGTCTGCGGTTCGATGAGTTCCAAATGAGATCACAAAGAAGAAGGAATGTTATGACGTGGTGATTGAAAGTAAATAATAACGTTTAATTGAGGTTAACAATCTTTATCCTATAGATATCGTCGGTAGTGACTACCACTCGAGAGGCAGGCCACGGCCGCTTGAGTAAATCTGACCTACTTCTACTCACATACGATATAATGTGTAATTTTCATAATTAACACTTGCATTAATGATATTCACACGGCAATTAATTTTGGATGCAATTCGTTTTGTGACAAGGCCAATAGCGCTGTTAGTTACTGTCTGGCAGATCGCATAATCAAGGGATTTCTGTCTACGAATAAAATATTACAGTATTTAAAACTCTATTAATACTTACAGTACATTAAAACAATTGATTGAGCATTGAAAGAATTCAAATCTAGACTAAGTAGGTGTCTTCTAGGCAAGCGTGCTACATCTTAGACTACAGTGGTGCTTAACATCAGGCAGGCTATAGTCAAACGTGAACGTAACTATTTCGTCTTAAAATGAAATTATATATGGTTGCAAACAAAAATATACTCCGCACTCATTAATAGTGTATATCAGAAGTAGGTAATTGCTACTTATTATTCTGTAATATTTACACCGGCTCATAAATAGTAATTTTTCGGAACCTAAAATAAGATCAACGTGTTTTAATATAGCTGTCAAATATCTCATGTTGGCGTCCCATGATAATCTTAATTTACTATTAGTGTGCCATGAATCATAGGTTATTTTGGAATATTAAGTACCTACCTATTTATGCTCAGGTGAGTAGTAAAAATAAACTTGTACTACGTATCGGTGTATGGCAAAATTTTAGAAGTTTTGAGAAGAGATTTCTGCTACGTTACGGCGCGGTATATAATAGTCTCGTATAGTTGAATTTTATAAGATCAAGCGTAGATCGCCTACGGTGTTTCTGTAGACGGCCTACGAGAGTCTACGATTTTTTGTTTGTTGGTTTCAAATCAAGTAATAAAGCTTTTCTACAAGATATTTCTTTTTCAATCGTGAGATACTTTTTTTTGTATTTTCATAGCAAATAAAATTTTACATTTTTTATTGCGGACCTGTCAATAAATATGTCAAACAACGGAAGCATTTTTGCGACGAACCGATGAAGACAGACGTTTCGGAAAAAGTGTACACTGAAATACCAATCAGTAGAGCGTAGAGCCGAGTAGACGTCTTCGAGCCGTGGGCGGCCACTATTCGTAGCAAGGTCAGGCGATATTATATTACAACGTAGCACTACCAGAATAACCAGACCTCTCTTATCTCTTACAGCATTTTCCCTGTCATCTACTATTCAAGGTTCTGAGAGAGGTGAGGGAGCTCTATCAATGTTGGTGGCAGGTTGTGATCGCCATCGGTGTAGGCTGCCCACGCATATCGACACCCGCGTCATTCGCTACCAGATAAACAGACGCGCTCCGGCTGGGTGTACTTTTATTGGACACATCAATCACAATTGCATTTTGCACATACAGATTACAGGAACTTCCGAAAGCACTTAGCTGGTAATGAAGATTTAGAAGTAGAGGTTATTAAGTCGAAACAGTTAGGTGACGCTAATTAGACTGTAATTTATTATCTCGGACGTTTGTCATCTTTTGTTTAAAATTGTATAGTTTTTTAGAGATAATAGAAAAAAATAAAGAGTGTTGGCTGGTTTATTATTTTTTAAACGTCTGTTTATAAAAGTAAGATCATGATCTGATTCACTTTAACGCTCTAACGGTACAATAGATATTCATATTTTTTTGGTACGGAGGTAGTATATGGTTTTGAGAGTGACATATCTGGGTTATTTTTCATCCCGAAACAACTCAAGAATCAGAAAAAATATAAAATCAAAGCAAACATAATACCAATAAACCAATTTAGTGTTCACAATCGTATGTAAAATTTTACAACTTCGCCAACTTCATGCAAAGCTCGCGTTTGGCCCTCGACGAAAGTGTCACTCAAATTACAGAGCTTCAGTAAATAGTTGGAATTGAGTTGGCTCTCAAGCTAACTATCGTAAATCGCTAGCAGCGTGGTTAGCACGATAGCTGCCTTCCGTCGCTATTTGAACAACAACTAAAAACCACAACTTATGGCCGTGTGAAGCGACACGAAGACAACTTTTGAATTTATTGCAACGTTTTGTTGAGATATACTCATTTTATTACCTTGGTGGAAAAGTTAAGAGGATATATTTGGTGAACAAAACACATTAAAGTTTTCGTTGTCATGCTATGTTGTAAAAAGGATGTCAGATAGAAAAGTCTGGATTGAGACGAGGCACAATAGCAAACTATGAACTAGGTAAACAATAGTAAATTAAGAAAATATAATTCATAAAAGGAGGAAGCTTATGCCCTGCAGTAACATGCGTCTTACAAGCTTTTGCAGGATTATAAACACACATAAATATTTTTCTTTCTTTAAAAAAAATATTCCCGGATATTTTTTACATTTCAATGCCAATTTCTACCACAAAGTAGGATGTTTTCAAGTGTCTTGACCACAGACAGGTCTTCAAGGTTACTTCACTGATGTGGTTTGGAACAACAAAACGTCATATATTTTGTCAGGAAACGGTGCTCAGCTATAAATTTAAAACTACTATACGTCTATTGTGGTTTTCTTTTGTAGTTCATACGCACGTAGACTTTTCTATCATTATAAGTGGTTAGTCTCATAAAAGTTCGTCGCTTATTTTTAACCGACTTCATTAAGAAGGTTATCAATTCCTCTGCAAGTTTGTTCCCGTTTTATTATTAAATAGTCTCATATCTGCGTCACGGTACAGTAAACGTAGTCATTTTTAAATAACACCTCAAAACATCTAAGGATTTGTAGCTGAGAGTCATATTAGCAGAGAGACCTATAGATTCAAGCCAGCTGTAGATAATTATTGTAATGTCTATGCTAAATAATGTAGCACTCATCAATTTCTAAATTCAACACGTGGCTAATACATTTCCGTAATTAATTGAGTAAATGTTCAATAACAAACAGCTTAAAGGCATTGAAGATGCGCGGGCGCAGATGTTAGTGTAAATGTGTTGGTAAACAAACTAGCTGGAATTGCTAAATATATCCGCAGATCGGCGTCAGAGATTAGTGACGGCGGCAGATGAATGGGAAGTGGCTTTGATGTTATTAATGTTATCGTAATTTGGAATAGGACAATAACATGTTGTGTGATTTAGCCGGAATAGTCTGTAGAAACATTCTTATAATAACGGAGACTCTAAATGGTTAGACATACATATTTCAAAGCAATGTCAAAAATTCTAATGGCATTTGCACAAAAAACCAAAGTGAAAGTATAAAACTTGATCAAGTTTAATTGTTGGACACTGTGGATTAAACAAGACCAACCTCAATTTCTCGTTTTCTTTACTTGCAAAATTATAAAACTAGTAAATACAAGACACAACGATGAAAATTGTTAAAATAAACAGTGTGTTGGGTTCCGCAGACTCTGCGCTGTAGTCTAGTTCCGCATTATAGAGAAGATTTATGATTCCGTACATACGTTTTATCGGCACTAAAACAACAGTTGTTCCTTGTCCATCACTAATAAGTTTAGCACTTCCGCAAAATGGCACAAAATAGACACAAAAAACGTCTAAATTACACATAAAATTATTACAGTTGCTTCATCAGCATCCTCATCTTGGCGTCTTATTCCTTATTAGCTATTCCCGCAGCTTTGCACGGATTGTTATACATTACAATTGGCAAACTTTCATCTTGAATTACTCTATCAATTTAAAAAAAACGGTTTCAAAATCCGTTGTGTAGTTTTGAATAACAAAGAATAAATACATACGCGATTTTGCTTTAAACTATGTAGTGATAGTGATTACTCTGGACTCACGAGCTTCAAGGGTATGGATTCATTTGAAATGTTTGCTTGAAGACATCCATTAACATCCACTTATATTATTTATTGAAATTAGATAGACACCTAAGAGTTAGTAACATGTTTTACCGTTACTATTTCATTTATAAAACCGGATGAAACTGAAAAACTCTCTTGGAATACCAACAACAGATCTACACGACATTCCTTACCTACGGTACTCGTACATATACGAATAGAATGTATATTAACATAAAGACAAAGATGTCATTTATTATTTCTAGATAGGTGAGGTAATGAATATTATTATGTCTTAGAAGGTAGACTTGGTTTTAGTCCAAATCTACTCTCACATGTCACCAGATTGGTTGGCTGACTACACATATCATATCTTGTGAATTCGAATATAGTGATGATCGGAGCACCTGTTTTATATCATAAACTTTGTATAAGTTTGTATTTTCAGTGTGTATTACAAATTTAACGATGGCATCAACAAGTTTTCAGAACATTTTCATAATAACAAGGTTTACAGCGCTTTAATCGGGCGCTAACTAAAGTTTCTGTACTTTTTTTGTGTATAGTAAAGTGAAATAAGATTAAAACTAGATACCTACATGTTTGACGAGCGCTCATTTGGTCACGAATGGGTGTTTTTTTAGAGATCAGGTTTTTTCTTTTTGCCATTGTACCTATGCTACTGATGTCATAAATTTTGCTTTCTTTCGATGGGAATAGCTATTGATTGCATGAACAAACAGTTTTTATATTTATTTTAAAAAATGTCTCGTAATAAGCGACATAAAACACAAAATTAAATGACAAAACATTTTTGTAAAGACCTGAGTGCTGAAGACTACCCCAATGATTGTGGGGAAGTTACGACCCTCAGCATAAAAAATGCAACTATTTCTTGACCGACATAAATCCACTTATTTATTTGATTAACTGCATGATTTCAATTCTATTTTGACTGCACCCACCTCCCAACTAATTTATCAGATAGCATAGCTTACTGTGACACATCGTATAGATAATCAAGATTGATTCAATTAAACTCTCGCTTTAATTATGACTGAGTTGTTAGAACTAATTGTTGCTGTGGTAACCGATAGATGAATTAATTGTAATGACGAATGAGTAATGATATCTGTGGCATTGACTAAAAACAACCTGTTTTGGCTCAAGCAACACTGTAATGGTTACATTAACACGCTCGATTACTGCTGGCCTGGTGGCTGTTTGCAAACACGTGCCGTTGCTAATCTTCAAATCAACAAATGCCAAATACATTAGGTTATGTGTTTAAGATGTACATAATTCACTATCCACTGAGAAATAACGTTTGGTGATGATTTTTCAGAGTACATATTTAGTGCTATGAGTTTTCAAAGTGAGTATTGGGCTATAGATACTTGTTACAAATTTATATTTTATGGCATGATAAATAATAGATTGAAATATAAATATGTATTATTACCTCCTATTTGTTTGTGCCATGACGTTAGTCGTCAATTTAAATTGGCACAAACAATACACAAAATGTGCTGTACATCATTATTGATACAAAAGTAGACATTCCTAGTCGCTTTCATTGGCACAATATATTTAATTTTATCATCAAAGAGGCCAAGGCCAACATATTCTGTGCATTCTACATATTTACGTTTAAATCCGTAAATTAGTGCCTTGTGAACAATATTGGCTTTGTAAATTAAAACTGTGATATTTAAAATACTACATATTTTCTTATTACAGTTTAGAGTAGGTAAATAAAAGTAATATGCAACACACTATTACGACAACATCACAGACTGTTGCATATCGTTAAACAAAAGTGCTAATCAAATTATCCATACAACAATCAAAGGGAAACATCACCCGAGTGTATATAAAATGCTCACAAAGTCCAAGAAGGAACTGGGAGTCATATCATCGGAAGTCGCTTCCAAGTCTGTTCTTCGACTGTTTATAGTTGAGATATTTATAAAACAGTTGAATGCGCGCCAAAAAATTGATAAAACGTGAATTTTTTTCAGGGTGAAGCACGTGGGAGCTCTGACGGCATGCGAGACAACACAAATACCTATTTAAGTAGGGGTGACCAGCAACGTAAACGTAAGGACGAGCCACACATTAGTTTCATTCAAGTGCACACGATACTCAATGAATGACGTAGCTTTGGAGACATTCTGGAATTAATTGTGTGTAAATTATGTATGTTTGTGTATGGAAATTATAGGACGATAGAAATGTTGTAAAATTAAGTCTTAGTCTCTTAGTTCGTAGAGGCACTACGTAGTGGTTACAAAGCTACGCTGCTTATAATGCGCTACTTATGCCAAGGACATACATAAACACAGAAAAACAAACACATAGTCAGAACATGAGACCGTTAAAATACATGTTTTTATAGACTGCACTACAACTAGGTTTTACTCTAGCTAAAAATACAACATTCTCAATATTGCAGAAAGATTTCTATAAAACTGGTCACCAACGATTTATTTCTGCTCAAAAAAACGTATTTAAATGTGTATGTATCGGTGTATAATAAGTGACAGAGGTCACCCGTCATTAAAGACAAAGTGACCTTGTTATGCATTTAAATATATCTCTTAAAAAACGTGAAGTGCATCAAAGGGTTTTATGAATTTTCTTATAAACAAATGTTACAATTTAAACATCCTGTTACAATAAATGATATGGCAATGATTTAACGACTGGTGAATGTTGCCAGAATCACAATTTTGTAAACTGGAATCGCAATAAATTACAAAATGCTACATTGATTTAGAAAGGGTCATAATTTACTATTACAGATGTCAACGCCTTTTTTTTATAAACAGCGTTTATAACTAATTGTGGAATGCATACTAATGTGACAAGAGAAATAATAAGCAAAGATTTTGTAAAAAAAATAGTTAATATGTAGGGGAAAAATATGTTTTAAGTAAGAACCTCTTAAAAGCCAACCTAAAAGTATATATTATACATTTGTAGTATTAAAGAGTAGGTAAATACTAACTCACAAAAAATATAGTCGTATTTTTTATGATTTAGCAGAGGTTATAAATAATATCTCTGTTATATATTTGAAATACTGTTTTTTCATCAAACTAGATTAAACCGTAATTCAATTGAAAACATTCAAACAATTTTGTAAAATCCACTCTGATTGATGTTAACATTGTGATTATAATATCTTGTTCATCTGTATTGTATATCTAATTAGTCGTTTTTCAAATTATTATTGTGGAATTATTGTTGAACTAATATTAATCATTTACTTATAATTATGGAATTATGAATCAATGTATTGTATTAGAAAATTCAATACACTATATCAATTATATTTTTAAGATATTTCAATTGGCCAGAAACATTTGCTCACATAGACCATGCACCTTGTACCAGGTATTCAGCCAATTTAGGAACATAGGATCCAACCTCATTAATTATTGACCAAGGGACAGCAATATATAGGTACCTACCATGCATGAAATCGCATACCTCGCAAACATTTCGTAACGGAAAAATAAACAAATGTTATTCACAGCATCGGAATCTGCACTTGAGTCAGATGAACTTGAAAACTTCAGGTAGAAGAAGCTTGAGTTGGCAGGTTATTTCAGTCTTACATTGAACAGAAACCTATACAGATCTGTGATTGATACAAATTAAATTCGAGAAATATATCGGAGAGAACTCCGTAACGCAGGTAAGTAGGTAACTATTATAATATTTAATATTACTTGTAAAGTGTTATTCTTAAGTTATTTAAGTTATATCACATCATCATAGTTCTTGAATCGATAAAAATATTGAAAAAGTGTCTGAGTAACAAAGGTAAGTATCTACAACAAAAATAAAGCAGCAATAGTGTAGAGTTTCGGTAAAAATATTGTCATAATAGAAAAAAATATTGTGTACAAAGATATTATTAGTGAAAGTGAAATTGTTATAAAGCGTAAAATCAATCAATGAAACAAAACTACTTGATCATTTGCTGCACAAGTATATAATGATAATATATTCATCCTCAAATAATATTATCTTAAAAACAAAAAACTTAAAAGCGTAGCGTCATCATAATATGAGAACAACAAAACATGTATGCCGAACACATATTATCATAATACAAAGAGCAAATATTCTAGTCGAATCCGGTCTCGTGAATATCCAGTAAAGTAGTAAAACATGGGCAAAATACGTCGGTATGAATGCTAGGTTTGGGCGGGCGGCGGCGGGGCGGGCGGCCAGCGCGCCGCTCCGCCGCCCGACGCCAGTGCGCGCCCGCCCCGGTCCGACACTCGACGTCGGCTCGTCAACGAAACCACACACACAATATATACGACCATTATTTAATCGGTAAGATATCGGCCAGTGCTAATACCCCTAAGGCCAAAGTGTGCAAGCTTCTACCTTATCAAGTTCCTCCCTTGAGTGTCGCCGTCCCGCTCTAAAGTTGCGCAATTGTCTCGGCGTCTCGCTCGCGCTGCTCGAGTTTTCGTCTTGCACTCTCGCGGGTGATCACCATCAGATAAACGGAGATCGTAATCGGGTAATATTGCCTCACTACACGTAAGTTTATTGCAATGGTTTTATAAACATGCCACATCGAGTTTGTTCCTAGTTTTTGTGTCTCAAAATATTTAGTTAGAGCTAGTTATAAAAATATTACAGAAGTGAAGACAGCAAGTATATAAAATATAATTTAAGAAAGAAAATTATACTTTTAGTAAGTGTGCTGTATGTACCCTGCGACAATAATCTGTGTTGTTTATTCAGGAACTTGGGGTAACGTAGAAACGTTCTCAGTTCTTGTCTGTGAGTGAACCTTGTAACTTACGCTCTAATCAATTTTACTTTCAACTAACATCAAATTGTTAACAGTATAGGTATATTATTATTCCTAGTACGTAAAATTACTCGGGAATACAAACAACTTACGTGAAAAATACGTTAACATTTTTTTCAAAATTATGTTCTATCTAAGCACCAATTTTTATAACCAAATTTTTAAGAATAGTTGTTGTATATTTCTGTGTGTATCCTTCAAGTGGTAGTCATACATAGGTACCTCTACCAGGCCGCACCTGTGTACGACAATGCTCGAGATCCGGTATGTCGTGAATCCGATCCGGCCGCGCCGCTATTTTGAGCCGCTCCCATCCCGCGCCAAATTTGCAATCCCGCCAAATCGACGCGCCTTCAAGTATTTTTAAAACCGTTTCACAATCAACTAGCATTTTTTTAAACTGCCCACTTTCGCGGATAGCGTAACCTTCGAATTTTAAATAGACGCAGCAATGCCCAAAATGGAACCCATTGATTGATGGAAATGCCTTCGCGAGAATGATGGCCAAAACATTTTTGACATTGGCCTTTATCTTGGCCTCATTTATAAATTGGCGAATTGATAAATTAATATTATAAAGCCGATTAGGTAGTAAATAGGTTACGTTTGAAATGAAAACAACAACAACCCAAATCAACAGTTAATAAAATCAGAAATTGAAAGAATTGAACAAAGAGTAAAATAACATCGATAGCATCAGTTTGGTCTGTTTGGTTTTCACTTTCCAATTGTAGATACATAATATTGAATAAATAATTAATATATCTAAACTAAATTTAAACAATCTACATGTGGTATGGAGCCAAGAACGCTGGCTGCATTCCCACGCTGGATTGCTATAGAAATCCTTTGCGCAAGGAACCAGCTAGTTAGTTTTAGTTTAGTTTTAGTTTAAGTTTTTTTTTTAACTCTTTTTTAGTTCTATTAGTGTTAATACGTGTAAATATTTTTTCTTATTATTGAATAAAAATTGTGAAGAATAATTAAAAAATCAAACAAACTACATACATCAAAATTAACTCAGACATATCGTTAAACGTTGTAACGTTTGAAAGTTTCAGCGATACCGTGAATTTAGACTCTACCTGGTTCGTCCAAGCAAGTTATCTAATCTTCAGTAACTAATGAAAGGTGTTCTGGTTTTGAATACGTGAGCTACTGACTCACGCAACAATGAAAACATTTACATAGTTGATGCTTTGTGTATAAAAACAGAAATATAGAATCCTAACTTTGGTTTTAGATGTAGCAAGCTTAGTAATAAACTGTTTCAAAGCTATTTACTTCCCAAATATATATGTGGCATTGAATATTATCGGAAAGGACATCTAAAACGGACGGCGGAAAGAAAAACATTGTAATAAACTTACAGAAAACTATAAAATATATCTCTGTAAATAGCTGTGGAGGCTGAAGCACCCCCGCAAGTATTATTGCTCGCATTCTCGAGGCTTACGTAATTAGGATTGCGGCAGGCCGCTGACTTATCCACGGCGCTCGCAAGGTCGACGAAAACTCGAAAATAGCTGAGCGATGAACAGACATTTGTAAAAACGGGCGTTTTCAAGTTTTGCTAGTGGAGCTGGCAGCTGGCGGGCGGCCAAGTCGCCGCCACCCGACACTGCCCAGCCCGAATGGCTATTTGCAGCCTGCTGCTAACTCTCCACACGTCATTGCTCTATTTACGAGGAACGAGCACGCTATTGTAGTCAATTATGTCACCTGAATATGTGTCTCAAACATTTAAGCCGCCATGCCCAAGGTTAATGTTAGACAATCGAAGGCACATCACTACACCTGATGAGTACAACACTATAGCGTCCAATCGTTTGTTTCAGACCACGAGCACGACATAAACTGCCAAAATGTTTAAAAATCATTTAGAAATGATCGGCAGAAATGAGACGCCATCGAAGAAAGCCAGATTTTGGCAATCCTTCGTGCGTTCTCTAAAAGGTAAGCATCATACAGCCAAAGAACCTTACTGATTTGTCTACTTACTGGATTCGATTGTAAAACGTATGCTTAAAACCCAGGATCGGAAGACATCAGAGCCGAGGAGAGGTACAGGCCCTCCCGCCGCAGCGTGTTCCCCGAACTGCTGTCCACGTACCCTTACAGCAAGTCCATCTACGACGACCCCATCGGCGCCGCGGAGAGGATTACCGTGCCTGGCTACCGCTACCTGCCCGTGCACCGCGAGACCTACGGATACTCCCCCCGTCCCATCTACGCGCACAACTACCCCAGCTCACTCGACCGGTACAGGCCAGGTCAGTACACACATGTGTTTGTACATACATAACACACACACACACATGCACACTACACGCTTAAAGACGCTATGGAACTGAAAGACTGTTACAATTCCAAAACAATTGGTAATGTTTTCAAATGAAATCGATAAAGATGAAAGCAATGAATGACTGCTAAAGATTTCTTCAATAACGAGAAATTATAGCAGAAAACTGATGAAACGTAAATTAAAAAAAAGAACAAAATCTTTTGATTCGCATGCAGTCATTTAGTTTTGTTGTCTGCTACACGCTATGTTAACTACTTGCCAACCAACTAATGTTTTGTAGACATAAATAAAACAGAAATAGACCAATCGGCTGACAGATTGGAAGAGCAAATCTATAATTGATTGGCAAGAGCGACTCTCGCAATGACAGAATGTACTTTGGCAATCAACGCGATAACCTTTGACCACCTGTCTCGGTTGATTCACCGAGGAAACCTGTACAAACATATAGAGCTACAGTATCTTTATCAACCACTTTCCTGTATATCAACTGTAAATATCCAGTCATAGATTCAAATCCTAACATTAGAATTAGATATATCCTAACCATACATCTGTGAATATGCCGATCTTTAGCTTGAAGCTTTTACTGTTGTTACACTAAATTATTTAACACTACAAAGTATACACATTTAGTTTCAGCAGTTTAGGTTATTTAGTTTATATTTTAGGTACATATCCACAAGGTTTAGGGTGGCAGGAATTTTATATTATGGTTTCAATTGTTTCAGCATCAAAGTCTTCCGGTGGAGTTTAAACTTATAATAACGACAACTTTTGCTATGATTTAATGAACAGTCAGTCAAAGCAAACGCTTCATTTCGGTATATTTTAGTACAAGTTTTAACAAAATTAATGTGTATGAAAGTCATCTTTATGCACAAAAGGAGAAGCACTAGAAGTCATTTAGAAAAATGCATATCAACTTGCAGTTAACTTTTTTATTTACATATTTGTAATAAAGAATTTATAAATAAAAAATAATTTGAAAATCAGACTGAACTTAGAGCCTGTCAAAAGCTCGGAGATTAAATTGGTTGATTCGATTTAACATACATGGAGTCGCACACACTCACGAACGACAGTTGATTTAAGTGTCGTGATCAAATCACAGAAAATATTCGTCAAACATTGTGAATGTTGATATTTGTACCACACCAATATATGTATTTATTATATGTGTCGTACATGTACATGATGTCTGATATGAAATGATGTTAACACGCTTTCTTACACTATACGTATGTGACAGTCCAGCTTAGATGTTTGCTTGTGCAAGTCTCGACTACTAATGCGCATGTATTCACCTCGCGCGGCGGTGCGATATAGAAATCACCTCTTACCCACATAACATCACTTCACACTTGTATATCCATGAATGTTACATCGACATCACTGTTTATATCTCTCGATCTTCTAGCATTTGTCAGGTGATATATTTTATTTAGTATCCCCATTATTTTAATACTTATCAATTAAGCCCCGTATCATTTGTTACAAGTCTACCAAGGAATGTTTTGAAGAGGTGAGTTCTATGAACCTTTAGGTAATATTTATGTAATTATACCTTTAGTGAACCCCAATATTTATATACCTAGCTATTGTTTATATTCTATTTAATATCATGCATAATACTAAGAGCATCTGATATATTTCCTCGCGATGCAATTATCTTTTAATGCTTATACAGCGTGCTTTCATTGTGCTTATTTTAACAACTCAATAATGTCTGCAAACGAAATTTATAATTTAACTTGGTTTTAATTTCAATATCACTCCTCTATAACAGAAAATCCTATTGAAAGGATCATATCTTCTTTTATTTAATTTAATTATATTTAATATAATGTTTTTATCAGGATTTACAGACAAGTCCTTAGCGTGAGTTGAGATATTACTTATACCTTGTTTGGACTTGCAATTACCTCTCCAAAACAAATGAGTATTCACATTTATACTACCTAGCATAGATATAGAACGTCTGTTCAAGAAGATGTAATTTTCCGTCGACAGTGTACCACGTACCGAGGCGCATCCGACGAGGCGTCGACCCCTTCGACGCCCACAAGGCGTGGCAGGACCATCTCGACAGGCTGGCCGCCATCGACCGCCTGTACCCCTCTCGCTACGGCCTCTACCTCAAGGACAGGGCCTACCCCATCACCGACCTGAGCGCTCCCGTCTCCTCCTTCTCCAAGCCCAGCTTCTACAACAAGCCCCTCAACAGCCTCAAGGGCATCGAATATGAGCCTGACAACAAACCTCACTGGGGAACAGGTAAATACTAACTTTCTACTAGACTAAGCTAGGGTAAGCTTCACCGGGGTATGCCCGCGCGTCTTTTACTAAAGCAAGCGCTATGGTCTTCTTTGGTGTCTCGAGTAGACTTAAACGTAAGATATGCGCGGACGTGCCACGGTGCTTCTGTGTCCATGTCAAGAAACAGCGAAGTGCGACCATTCAAAGCAATGTCTCATTGTCAATGGTTCGTTCTGAGTTGGATTCAGACCTGGACTCAGGCCATTGTAAAAACACACATGGACATCATTCACCTGTTAGATTCGAACCAATTTTGAATCAAATTTGTGTGAACAGAAAGTCCGAGCTAGGTATTAAGTATAACACAATGCAATGCCTTATTAAACATCGATATCACATTCTACGAATGGCTTAAATATAGTTGATAAATCTATTATACCTACCTTTGTTACCTTTTTGTGTTGTTATAAAATATTTGTCAGTTTTCAATAGATTTAGACCCCAATTCAAAATTTTGTACATAAATGTAACTAATTTATCATTTTGAACTTTGGCATCTTTACCTGTTTATTTATTTTAATTAGTTACCTATAAGCTTTTAATTATTTAAATAAAATGTTACATAAGTCAGATTCCGTTATACCCTTTAGTGGTAGATCCAACTACCTATTTAGATTCTGTACTATTAATAATATTAAACATTATATCAGTAAATAAATTATTATGACCTTTGTCAATAGTACAAAGCTAAACAAACTAACACCATGCAAATATATTTTATATTAAATTATAAAAGACCAATTCGTGTTTTGATTTAGTAGTTTAGAACCTGTCTGGTATTTTAAGAAATCGGCAACAAATTAGTTAATTACTGTTGACATCAATTAAATTGTTCTAACCTCGAATAAACGGAGTTAGCATACTTACGTGCTATCCTGAATTCTGTAAAAAAAGTAGCAAGAATAGTATGCATGAGCTGCATTGTAAATAATGCGCGCGGCATTCGCACCCGACTGTGTCACGTACCACTGCATATGCGATATCACTGCGCTCCAGAGAACACTACACTCTACACTGCCTCCAACTCTACTCGTTTAATATCCAGTCGTTTCTGAGAGGGGATTCAGTTCCCAGTCCCGTTGTTTTTCTATGAGCTTGGTATTGATCGTGACTTGGGTGAAGGATCGTTGCCGGCGAGGATATCCGACGTGTTCGCAAAGGACCCATTTTTCGCTGAGGCGGACAAATGGGCCGGCATTGACCGCTCGCTGCGAGGGAAGTCCCCGACACCCGTGAAGCCCCGGATAAGCCAGCCCAGAGACTGTGAGGTCGCATTCGATGCCGATGGTAAGGGCACCAGAACCCCGCTCCTGTTCTTCGTCACGACCCTTCTATCGGGACCAGGCTCTGATCTGATCAACCTTGCCCAGTACAGCACCAACTCTGTGTGACAGTAGACCCTGTAGTATCTCCAACTGTAAACTATCCCTTGATTCACATTTCTCAGTGATATACCTGTACATATAATACGCAGATGGTATTTCACGATATCTTTTAATTGTTAATAACGTAGTGACATCGTCCGAGTGTATGTGTTCTTCGACATTTTAAATACAGCATGAAAGCTTTTTAAACTTAATCGTAATTATGAGTCATGGCTTATATTCAAGCTTACAAAAGGACATTCCTAATGAGCTATAACAATTCATACCGATATTACAATGTGTACATGCTAAATTAATAATTTGTAACAGTCTTAAAGTTTAAGAGCCCTGCGGTGAAATATACCTAGTTGTACCTAATAATTTTTGTTTAGAGCTACTTGTCCAGGAAAAATAATGAGTAAGCACCGTGGGGCCCTGTAAACAAACATGTCGGCTAACGCTGAACACATGTGTTGCGACAATCATGTACTTGGATGGCTGTACTGAACGCTTGCAGCTTACTGTACGGGCGCTGACGAAGTACGGAGTGTTTCTGTGGGCTGACTGTGTTGTGGCGTGTAGGTGCGCCGTTGTACACCGCGGGCGGACTCCGGCGCAGGCCGTGGGCTGACATTTTCAACCCGTCGCCGTCGCTGCCGATCTCGGCCATCACTCGGGACCCCTTCTGGTACGACTGGCCGGAGCTGAAGCCGCTGGCGCGGTGGGACCGCAGCCCCTCCTACATCCGCGACTCCTACCTGTCGCCCGTCAAACGCACCTTCCTCTGGGACAAACACCCGATCAGGCCCTTAGGTTAGTGGGTCGCTGTACATACGCCCCTCCGACCGAACTCAGCTGTAATATTGGCCTCTCATCATGAAATATCAAAGCTTTATTCGACTCTAACAATATATCTTCGTCCGATTTCAAGGTGTTAATAGTATCTCTGGTCACGACAGATTTAATGATGGCAGACTCCTTCACGGTGGATGATATCAGCAGGACGTTACCGTTCATGCGTAGCCTATAAAGTACAAATATGAAGCAGGTATCTGGTTCTACTATGAAGTGTTCGTTAGATTGTGGTTTCTGTCGTGTAGTACTTTATTTATTGTTAATGCATTAGTAGAATGTATCCAACTTCTACCGGTCATTAGTAACAACACCTGAAATGTGTCCAGATAGTGACTTTTATACCTCAGTGCCAATTTCATCATTTGTGTCCTCTGTTCTGTTCATCGTCATACATTTTCTTGTCTTGCGTCGTATTCATCATTCCTGTTTGTTGATTCTTCGTCATCAAACGTGTCATCGTTCATTACTCCACTTCCTTACGATCATTGTGTTTGTCTTGATCATACCAACCTGTGGAACGAGAATAATTCTATCGACTATCACAGGAAACTAAATTTCCAGTATTTACTTTTCATTTAAAACTATCTTTTTACTATAACATTGCAATTATAAATACAATCTCATTATCCTATTAGCACAATTTTAAATAAGTCATACACCTACTTAATAACATACACGATTTAAAACTATCTTTAAGTCATAAGTGATCAAATGTGATTTAATTTTAATCTTGTACAAAATGTATATTATTTTCAGTGATTCTTACGAGGACTTGTATTTTTACGTGTATTTCATACAAATCATTCGTATATAAACTAATCTTACAAAAAAAGAAAACATATTAGGTACTTCTCTTATAAGGTCAAAATTGCACCGTATCCTGAATAAAATTATCCAGGTTTTTATTTCAAGAAGCTCATGCCTAACTCTAAGTATCTGAGTCACATAGGTACTTATGAACTTATTTAAAAACAGTAATTAACGGTATTAATTTGGTAACGGTAATCTATCGATGTCGATCGCTACGAGATTTTTATATAAAACATATACTTTATTTGATTAACTATTTAAAACATCTATCAGCGGCTGGTACGTTTTTTAGCTTAGGTATCTATCTACTAAATATTAAACAGTCAAGTTCATAATATGCAAATATGTATAATATACTATAAGATTGCCATATCAAAAATATTGGTATTGCAAAATTTACAATTGCAATACTCAATGATGAAGGTCATCATTGGTTGCATATTTTCTATAGATTAATATCTAGTACCATTTAGATTATATTATATTATATATATATATATATCTTTATCTACATACTGCATGGTAAGTACAGTATTTAGACACACAGGTTAGGTTGCAGGAATATTTCTAGAAAACTAGTAAGACAAAGGTTATATATGTGTTTATTTTTTCAGCTGCTGCTTTCTAAGGGAGCAAGATCGAACCCAAGTTATTATTTAAGTTACAAATACAAACATCGTATAAACAATTTATTCTATAAAATATTTTCCTGTTATAACTTTGACTATGTTTAAACATAAACAATAAATTATTTTATTTTCTAAACATGTACGCTAATTCGATATGTTAAATTATATTCAAATAAATTTCACAAGATCTCAAAGACTGCAATAACATAGTCACTGCCACAGAAATAAAATTGTTACGGAAATTTCGTTTTTATTACCTGAATATTTTTATTAATTTAAAAGAAAAATTACAAAAAAATCAATAAAACTTTAAAAACGAAGATGCGAATTTTACTTTCACCCTATTTTATATTCCCCTTTGTTAAGCATACTTCAGATTTCTATCATATATCAGGGCTTTTCATATCTACATAGAAAATGTATGAGTACGAAATAATTAACGCAGGCTGATAATTACTTAGTACCTACATAACAAAACCGATGAAATATTATGTCCATTTTTAAGGATATTGAACCAGGAAAATGAGTTGGATTTCTGTACTTCTTTCTTTTTCAACAATGTCAGGCTGGCTGGCTAAATATCTAGCCAGAAATACATCTCAAATTAAACTATTTTATCTACACTAATGTTGTAACATTCTACTTATGTTTCCAATACTTGACTTATAATTACTACTGTTATAGCGCAGACAACAAAACACTCAATTTAAGCAATTTCACATGATGGTATAATATCCACATCGATATCGTAATATCTCATTATAACATCAATAAAACGCGACCAACCTGATTGCAGGGCCAATCAGGTTGGTCGCGTTTTATTGATGCGCGCAGCTGCGCTCTCATTGGTTAGATTTTAATGGCAGCAAAATCACTGTGACAATACACGTACGCGTGAATTTAATTTAATAAATTAAAAGTTAAAAATGGCTTGTTGTTTGATTAATTGCATTAGTGTAGATAAAGTAAGTGGTGTATGCAACTGCATATAACACGGGTATTAAAACACTCGTTACTATTATGAAACTCGCTGCGCCCGTATCATAAACTCATTATATGACAGTTGCATAAACTACTATTAACACATTTTAGCCAAACTGTATTTATCGACTTATAGGATTTCATGGTATGGCCAAATACATGTCATGTGATGATGGCCGAATCTTTATTATCTATATATTCAATATCTAGTTAGTTATGTTTGTGTTTATATTATATAAGTTAGTTGTAAGTTTCCCTAAATAAAATGTTAAGTAAATAGGTATTAGGTACGTACATACACTACTTACATTCTATAAATTCCACATGACTTTCTAGTCACCTAGCTGTGAAGTCACTGGATCTACCATCTGCTTACCTCGTGTCATAGAAACACGGTAGTTCCATAATATTCCAAGTAAGTATTAATTCAGAGAACTACAGACATCATGTTAATGCCTCTATCAATGATAAAATGTTGGCAGTAATTATTACCTACCTATGTAATTTTATTAAAAACTAGCTGACCTGGCGAACTCTGTTCCGCCAATAAATAGAGGCAATAAATAAGCAGATTTTGGATTTTATTCAATTCCATTAAAAACGGGATAAAAAGTATCCAATGTACATATCCTAGTTCTAAGCTACCTCCCCACCAATTTTCAGCTAAATCCGTTCAGCCGTTCTTGAGTTATACCTACGAGTAAATGTAATAATTCTCGTAAATGGTGTAACTAACACCACTTTCTTTTATACAGGGTAACTGGTAACTAACGCATAACCTTTTAAGGGTGGCTTTAGTACATCTATACCAACAACTTTTGTTTTACAACTTTTGGAAATTCGAAAAAATACAGCTGTTCCATACATTTTGTCGAATATCTTCCATACTTTTAGTATGGAACAGATAGATTAAGTAAGAAAATCCAATATAACCTGTATATTATAATTATTATAGGCAGGCTAGGTATAAATCTGGACGTTCGCCACGATAAACCTGTCCAAGAGAGCTTCTATAACGGATTGATAGGAATCATAGGATAGGATCATGAGGAAATAGAGAGAGAGGGGAGCAAGCACATATAACTATTATGTCATGTAGCTTACGTATTATTTGTATAAGTTGTATTGAGTATGTATATTATTATGAACGATTTTCAGATAAATAATTTAAAATAAGTAATCCAAAATCATACTAGCGCCATCTCTTAGCAACATTTGTTACTACAATTAATTTGGTACTGGAAATTCGCTCAATGAGTATTTGTGTATGGATAGAGTGTGTATTAGTAATTAATTTAACAATATATATTTTTATTGTTAAATATATATTTAGTACATCGCCTATTTACAATTCTAAGTAGTATCCATCCAAAGGTTGGCTGGAAGAATTCGCCTTAGCAAGGTTTTTCGTTTTTGTTATTTATGTTTTATGATGTCCGTTAGAGAAATTTTCTCTAACTGAACAATACCAAAACCTTTATTATCAACCCAGTGTTTAACTAAGAAGTATTTGTCTCTCCCGCTTAATTAACAGGAAGTACAGTAACCAGTAACGGACAGGAAAAGGATATTCCAGCATCAGAAAAATATAAGATTGTCTATGATTGCTACTCGGTTTGATTTGCTTGCTTGGCGTCCACAGCATCATTGACCTATATCCCAACCCCAACTCACTGCACAGCATTATAGGTACATGTAAAATGATGTCAACGTCAATATTATAGAACTGTCAACGTCAGAATAGTGTTTTTGTAAGTTGTTTACCAATACAAACGCGTCTCGGTCGTCGTTATTTTTCGAAATATAATTGTGTTGAAATCGAGCTATGTAATAAGTTTTCATTATAAATCATGTCTGAAAATATAGAAGCTGTTGCGAGCGGAGACGTCGAAATGAATAACTCGGCGTTATCTTTTGATAATTTGGTAATACTCAAAGAATTTGGCAATATAGTGGACAATGTTCGGTAAGGGTGCACTTCTGATTTTCTATTCTATATTGGCAATTTACTAATGTACATTTAGTGTAGAATGCAAGACAAAATTTTAGAAATTTAAATGTTTCTTTTACCTCATGGAAATTTAAACAGCAAACTTTTTTGACCCAATTCACATAAGGCAGGTTGATATCAAGAGTAGACTATAATAATTATTAAATTTATTTAAATCACGCATTTCCTCGTTTGTAACTATGTTTAAAATCTATCATGACTGTTACATATTTCAGAAATGAAGATTTACTTGAAACTGTGCCTAAAGCAAAGCTTAAAAGAATAAAATGGGTGCCAATGTTCAATTATCTGAAACAGCAAGTTCTAGACGAAATGATACAATCAATGACAGTGTTGTGGCAAGAAGAAAACATGGTTGAAAAGATTGCAGTACTTGAGAAACAGAAAGACAAATTTGCACATGTCAATTCAGATGAAACTTTATGGTGAGTAATTACAAAATACTTTGGCCAAACTTCCTAATATAGCAGTTTATAAACAACATCAAAGAGACTTTCTAGGGGATTTCATACAGTATAAACTCTTGTTTATTACTCTATTTTGATATTAGTTTGTTGCAGTATAATAAAAAAATAAGTATTGAATGCTATGTGAAGCTAGTGATCTATTGTATATTTTTAGGAGACCTCAACTTGGTGATGTGAAGGCTCAACTAAGAGCCTGCGACATTGAAAAGATGCAGAAACAAAAAGCATTACTTGAAACTCTCGCCAAAGAGTATGAAACTAGAGTCAACAAGCAAAAGCAAACTATTTCTGCCAAAAGGGGCTACCTGAAAGCATTACAAATGGACATCCAGAAGTACTTGAAGAAGAATGAAGAATTCATGGAACAAATGAAGGAGAAATTGGATAATCACAACAATATAATGGAGATTGTGTTACCAGGGAAAGTGAATGTAGAAGAAATGAATTGGACAACAAAGGATTTAGATCTATCAAATTAAGTTTATAATACAACATGTAAAACATTTTATTTATATCGCACCTCCGTTCAAATAGTGTCATAAGTCTAAAAAGTAAATTATTGAGAAAATGGAGTTTGAAATTTATATCGTCTTTTTTTATCACATATCTAACCATAATTTAAAAACTATTAATAATATCACTACATGTTCTTTAGTAAGTTGTATTGGTTTTTAAAACTCTACAAAATGTGATATAAAATAATACTGATGCATGAAATAAAAAAACTTAAATTTTGAGTTGTGACACTATATTGATAAATAAAAACCGAAATGTTTCCGTTATGTCTTTATTAAAGTAACTAAAATTATTATAGATACATTAGTAATAGGAGCATACACAAAAAATCTTCAAATGTATTAAGTAATAATCATTATTAACAAACATAAATGAACCTTTTGTCCAAAATAAAAAATATGAATATTATTACTTAAGTATTACTAAAGTATTTTAATAATAACACAAAACTTTACCATAAATCGTATTAAAGAAATTATAAAAAAAAATTAGTCTTCACATCATCACTTTTCTCTTATTTTTATGTAAATCAATAGATAATTTCTGTCTACAAATTCCTGAAAAAATCCGAATAGAATCCTGGGATGTGGTTATGGAGTAACAATGTCATCAAATCAGTCTTTTTGTTTTCTTTAATCTTCAACTTAGTACTATACGCTGGCTTAGTTTCGGGGATAGTTAATTTTTTATTTCGGGAAAGCAAATTGGCTTCCATCCACTCACCATCTTTGTACGAAGTTTTATATTTCAGAATGTTTGGTCGATCTTTAGAAATACTCATAACCTTCACATCTGATATTTTAATCTTATTAATTGTTGCAATTCCCATGTCGCAACATAAATTTTTGAGTGATATAAAATCTATGTGTGACAGTGCATTGACTCTCAGCGGCTCACCGGTTTTTTTTGCTTCTTTTATGTGTATATTTTTATAATAATTTTTACTTTTATTTTTAAAGAACTGCATTTCAACCTACAATGTTCTCCACAACTTTGCTTTATACCTTTATTTGGAATAGTACATCCAGATTTTGTTTTGTACGATAATCCTGAGTTTCGTAGAGCCTTGGTAACGTTTTGTTTCCACTGACCTTCTACACGTTGTCTTTTACGAGTTCTGTTTGTTTCTTTCGGGTTCTCGTCTTGCTTTTCCTGCTCAAGTATATTTGAGTTGGGTTCCTTTAGAATCGATACACTAGCTGGACGTGTTGGCGATGAGCTAGATGAAGTCAAGCTCGATCTAGCCGTGGATGAGCTAGATGAAGTCGAGCTCGAGCTGGAAGTTGATGAACTCGATGAGCTCGATGACGATGACCGCCGACAACGAACCACTGGAATAGTCTTTCGTTTTTTAATGGGGGTGTCATAGTTCGGATCTTTTTGAGAATCATCTGACGCTTCAAATTCACTTAAGCATTCTTCTTCACATGAAATTTTGCTCGTGTGTTGTGTAGATTGTGTGACCGCATTTGACAGCTTTGTAGGAGTTTCAAGCAAAGAAACATTTTCTTTGTTGGTGTCATCCGATGATGTGTCTGTAACTATTTGTTGAAAACTCGCTGATATTAAATTTGGGCCCTTTGCTTCAACATCAACTTCTAGATTCTTCTCCAAACACATAGCCAACAATTTTGTAGCCCTGGACATGTTAGATATTTTTCTCTAGTAGCTTCACCTATAACAATAACACAAATAAATAATAAAATTACACAAATAATAAAATTCAAACTGTTCAGTAAAATGATACGTAGCATGTGACTAGATAAAAATAAGACAAACAAGTCCCTTTTAAGTTACTACCACTAACCTTGTATAAACTTAACGTGAAAATTGATAAATTAACCTAAAGAAGCAAACAAGTCTTTCAAATGTTCGTGTAATGATTTACATGTATAACTACTCTACGAATGAACCAAGCCAATGTTATCCCAATAATAGAATAATAAATTTTTGTAAAACTTGAGCTACGCGCACTTTGTTATGTATTGAAAAAGAACACAAATCATGTTTTAAAAGAGTCCTAAATAATGGTATGTTTAGATATACAACAGTTTAATAGCGAAATAAACTATTTTGTTGTTAAACATTCCCTACTTAAAGAGCCATATTTAGACATACAACAATATATTTGAAATAAAATAAGATTAATTTACTGAACTTAATCACGTATACTGTCATAACTCAACTCAACACTGTTTTTTAGAAAATAAGTTTGATTTTTTACTCACCTCATTCACATAGAGCTCGGAGGAAGAACAAGCCTGGAGTCATAGTAATAAGTTGAAGTGTGGCGCACTATCGGAACCTCTCTTTTTAATTAATGTTTTTAGTGTGCTAAAAAGAGACAACTATATACAATCTGTTCGGCCCTTTACGTTAGTGAAGCCGGTTTTTCTAGCTCGAGTAACCAATTTGGATACTAGCTGTGGATTTGGATTTTTGGCGAATATACCGTGAATCTTTGGAATATTTGGTTAAATGAGTTTGTTTGAGAAGTGTTTTCTACTGAAGAACAAATGGCGTGCGTTGCCTATGGCTGTAAGAGCCATGCTTCGAAGAAAAGTGACGAAATCCAGAGCTTGTCATTTCACAGGTTAGAGTTTTTTATCATTTTCCACAAAACAATACAAAACTGAATCAAAATATTAAAATATAACAAATTTCTACTCTTTTAGAACCTCATTTTGGAGGAAAACAATTAAATTTTGCCATTATATGTTAAAAATACGCAAAAGTTTGGTTTATAGTGTTGTGCACAATTGTTCTGAATTCGGTTAAAATCAGGTCTCGGTTTTGCCAATAGTAGTAATTTATTCAAACAATTATTTCAACATAGTATTGATCAGTGGAATATTGATAATCATAGAAATCTACTCATAAAAGCCATAGCCGAGACATACTTAAAAACGAAAATTCATTATATGACTAAGCAACTTATACAACCACAAGATAAAGTACGTAATTTTTTAAATAAAACTGTATTGTTTAAGGGCCAGTAAATAAAAACCTACAAAAGTTATCTGAGTTATTTTATTTATTTCGAACTACACAATCCTTTTCCAGGTTTTCTCACCTAGTTCTAACTATGCCTAAAAGATCGATTTTGAAAACATGTTACAATTACGTCACTTTAATATGGTTTAGTTAGCGAAACTACTAGAATAATCGTTAACGTGACAGAACAGAATGTATGTTTCGGTTCGGTTTCGGATTTTTATTTCGTACGTCGTAGGCACATCACTAAATTGAGGTATTAAAAAACGGCTACACTGTCATTTGAAGGTGATCTATATAGTAACTAGTTATCTCTTTCTTCCGCGTTGGTGCGCACATAAGTCGAAAGAGTGCAGACATACAGAACACGTTCAATTTATTACTATGACTCCAGGCTTGTTCTTCCTCCGAGACATAGAGAGTCACAACTCGACAAACATCACTTTATACAACAATCACACGATACGTCCGCCTAGCGCAAGCTGTGGCGCAAGCCGTCAGGTGACACTATTGTTGTCACAGAAGCGACTACTTTCATCTATTGCTATAGTGACATTAATGCCATCTAGCGAAAAATTATAGAACTACACATGCGTCTCTTTTTGAGATAAAGATTCGTTATCTCGCGAATGTTATGGTACAATAAAAGCGTAAAATCTTTTTTTTGAATTGTGACACTATTTGAGCGGAAGTGCGATATGCTGGTTGCTTTTTCTGGCACATAAAATCAGCAGTCAGGTCATGATATGGTTTCAAATATTATTTCTCATCATTAAAAGATGAACTTTGTACACATATCTTTCTATTACATTTAAACTTTATGTTCACATAGGTTACACAAAAATTATACTTTGGTTACCTAGCATTAAAATATAATGAATTTTCAGAAACTAGGAAAGTGCTATGAAAGATTTAGCTTAGTGTTAATAGTAGTGAGGTAAAAGACAAGACAGAAATAAAGTGCACACAATTTTATTTGAATAAAATTTATATTTCAGAAAATTGTACACACCTGAGAAAAGTACAACAAAATTTTAAGTTTAATAATAACTTGAAACTAAATAACTCCAGTAACTTATTATTCACTAGTGTAGATGAAAATAGAGAAAATTTAGTTAAGATTAAAGTGTATTAGTAAATAATGTATCTAAATTTATATATTGCTGCTATTCAATACCAGCTAATCTATACAGTAGAATACAATAAAAATGAGGATAAAGATATTCAATACATAAAACATACCAAAACTAACATACAGTTACCTAAAAAGTCAAGTAAATATATCCAGTAAGCATGGCGACAAGATATTTTATTGAAAATACATGAATTAATCGAAATGTAAGGAGTTTATCCACTTTTACGATGATACACAATTGCAAGAAGAAGATAACATAAATGCACCTAAAATGAAATAAAATAAACTTCTTAGCTCAAATAGCAATATTAATTATTGAAATACATCTGACATGTTAACATAGCTAAAAATAAAATTGTACAATGCAAAACTTGCATATAATTTCCATACAATAATATAGCGATTGCACTATTGTTGCGAGGACTACACTGCTTCCAGCACATCTCTGAGCCCCGGCAGGAGCCTCTCCACTCTCCAAGCCAATCAAATACAATTTGGACTATACTTAATTCAATTAAAAATACTGAACGCAAATAAAACTAATTCCACCGAGTTGCTCTCTAGCTTACAGACAGCAATGAAGTCCCAGAACAGAGGAAACACTTAAACTATGACAAGGGAACGGTTAATATTATGGTCTTAGGCCAACTCCACAGAAGGATAATCGTTTTATGATCCAAATAAATAACTAACAAATAAAATGTAACCTATGATGTCGAACCAATCAAGATGATACTGTAATTTGAAACGAAGCCAATAATCAATCACTTATACGAGACCTATCCGATAATTTACAATTATAGGCACATCAGTTACAGAATAAACCAAGCGAATGTGCTCTCGATCCACTACAACTTAATATAATGTTAGATCGAGTCCACCTCTCGCGTCCGACGCCCGCGTCTTGGAGACGGCCACTTCAATATATCTTCAAACTCAACAAAACAAATCGACTACAACAACACATCGTCGAGGCGGAGGCGCGGGATCGAGCGGCGGCCGACCGTTACATAAATTAATATCACTCACATTAAAATTAAAACATAAGAAGGCACAAGCAAATCGATAAATAATTTGAAACGTTACGCGAGGGCGACATTATTCGGCTACGTCCGACGACAGGCTAACGTTGTAATTATAATACGTGATATAATTAATTATTTGTAGGCGTCACTGTGCGCGACACTGGAGCCGGGGCGCCAGTTATTTCTTCTTAGGAGGCGAGCGCTGCGGCGTGGCGGGCCGCCCGCTGTTGATGCCGTTGTACTGGTACTTCGCCTTCTTCTCGGACGGCTTCAGGATCTGCAACGGGCCGGGTGTTAGCGGGCTGGGAGAGTGGGGCGGAGAACAACACTAACCAGCGCGCATGTACTGATGGGAGTCGAAGCTATGAGATACTACTAATCTGCTCACAACAAACAATTTTGTATGGCGCAGGTTTATTGCTATTACACCCGCTCAGATTTGCAGTAATTGCACTGAGTGTAAGAGACTATAACAACTATTGAATGATTCTAAATTCGAAGGAACCTAGCCTTAGGTTTAATGCATCTACAAGGGTTGAATACCTGACTATCTATTTACCTAGCCATTGTAAAATGGTCTCTCGCTTTCAACATCATAATGTCTCCAACTCATAAATTAGACTACACATCTCTACGACTACATACAAAAACAAAATGAAAGAAAGTCGTAAAGCTCATTCAAAATTATATATAATTTACCTATTATAAAATAAGATTGAATTGCTGACATAATTATTTCCCAAGCAAAAGTGAAGAAGCGCACATATCCCGTGACTTTGCATAGTCCTTTATTGGGATTATTTTTTAAGTTTAATCTTGTTCTCAGATGGTTTCAGTATCTGAAACAAGGAACTCTGTTAACTTATTTCTATCTCGTGTCAAACTACTCTCAGCTCGGGAGTAGAAATAAGTTGGGGAACACTTTTGCGTGAGATAAAGAACTTATTCTAAGTTACTACCTATCCCTAGATATTATAATAGTTTGTAATATTAAGACTAAAAAGGTATATTTGTGAAGTAAGTATTTTGGCGTAGGATTCCCAGATAAAATATGAAATATTTGATTTTGTTAGTGCAGAACACATAAATGAAAACACTGTGTGTAATTTAGTATGTGCATGGTGTATATTTGCAACGATGAAATTTGTTTGTGATTCATCAGGGCCATTACAAAAGCAATACCTAATTAACGGCGTGTAATATGTATGTACGTACATGTGCAGTGAACATGCTATTTCTCTAAAACCCAAATTTTATCACACTTATGAATATTAAAGCCACAATTTAGGGCACAAAATGTAATGTAATATTTTGGTTTTGCCCAATATAATATAAGTAAACATAATCATAGAGAAACCACGAATAAATATAAAAAATAATTGCTGATTATATTAGTTCCCTAAATTGTTAGTCCTACAAAAACCAGAGCTATAATAAATAACATATTATAGATAACCTAGAGAAGGTATCTCTCTCTCTTTGAGTCGTATTTCCTCATGACTGAGGGTCGTGACTCCCCCGCAGAATTAAATTGTTAGGGGAGTTTTCTTGGGCAGATACATCGTGGTGGGCGCCCAGGTCTTTCCACGGAAGACGCATGTCCTCGGATATTGTGGTCCTCAAACATGTCGGTTTCCTCACGATGTTTTCCTTCACCGCTAAGCGAGTGCAAATCTACACATAACTTGAAAATACAAGTCATTGGTGTAGGGCGGATTCGAACCAGGGTGCGTCTGGATGAAAAGCAGACACTGGAACCGCTGAGCCACACTCGCTTATAATATGAGAGAAGGTATAAAGGTAAGTAAATAAAAAAACTAGCTATGTAAAAAAAACAAAAGGTAAAAAATTCGCCAGGTTACCTAATAAAAACAAAAAAGTAGAAGTATTATTATAACCAGAATGGTTAAATACATAAAAATACTTACATATTTATTTATAAATACTTTTTTCTTTCCTGGTTTTATATTTTATTATTGTAAATAAAGAGATGCAGAAAATCGAAAAAAAAAATGTTTTGATATTGATAGTAAGTAAAAAAAAAATATTCTTAAGTCTTTACATAAGTCATCTAACTACTAAAAAATCAAAGTAGTACATATGTAGTATTATCGTATACCTGGAAGGAGCACATGAGAGTCTCGTCGACGGACATCATGCCGCCTGCGTTGTCGAACTCGCCGCAGTAGTTGGGCGCCGAGAACAGCGTCACCAGCTGGCGCTTCGCGAAGAACTCGTACCCGTCCTCCACCACCTGGAAATACGATGGAGGAATGTTGGTAAGACAAATATTTAGAGAAGTTTAATTTAATACAAATGTCGATAGAGGTCGCCTAATGTTTCAATCCACCTTATCTAATTAAGAAAAGTAAATAAAATGACTTTTATTTGCTCTTGAATACAGGTAGGTAGTTGATGCTGTAATATAGAAGTCCCGTGTATTCTACCATTCTAGGTGTGCAAATATAATAACTATGCTTAATTTAGGTGTTAATTGTATTAGTCAATTTTACCCAAATACGTATCAACACTGTAGTAACACTTCTCAATTAGCCAGTTATGCAATTTGTATTTGAGTCTAGTGCAAATCTACACATAACTTGAAAATACAAGTCATTGGTGTAGGACTGGATTCGAACCAGGGTAAAACTAGCTTATTAAAAAAAAACAGTTTGTATAGTACCCCCTATTAAATAGGTCTCTAAAGAGACCGTAAAGCTTATATTTACGGAGGAGTCACGACCCTCAGAAATGAAGAACACGAGGTGAAGAGGAGTATACAACAGAGTTTATATAAAAACGTTACGCGTACCTGATGAGCCCGACAGATGAGGTCCAGGTCGTGTCTGTTGAGGAACTTGCTGACGACGTCCGGCCCGAAGGTGAAGGACACGCCGCGGTCGTTCTCGCCCCAGCCCTGCACGTCCTTGTCCGGGTCCGACCACAGCAGGTCGCACAGCAGCCCTGGAACATTAAATAAATAAATATTCAGGGCATATCACACAGCGCCATCTAGCCCCACACTAAGCAAACACTTGTGTCATGGGTACCAGATGACGGATATACCTAATACAATGTGGATAATATAAATAAAATATTAAAAAAAAAAACCAACTTCCATTAATAAGATTCTCATCTCTTCTTCTGTATATGTTATTATTTGCTATTTAAGCCTAAGTAAAAATAAAATAAAGGTAGATAAATGTGTATTTAAAAAAAGTCTAAGTAATGATAATACAACCCGGTTCATAAAACGTGAATTTTATAACGAGTGGTGAGAATAATTCCACATTTTTCTTACAATATAGCCTCTTCATTATTGGGAAAGAGATAATATGATATTCGTACCCAAAATAATATAAAATCGTATGTTAATAAAATAAGTCCTAGTCCTCGCTTATAATAAATAAAAATAAAATAAGTCATATCATATTATATTTTTATAAGCGAGGTATACCACATTTTTACAGATTAGGTACACAAAATTTGGTATAGGCTGAACCAAAATTGTTTCAAATTTACTCAGGTCCTGTGTATTCCAGGCTGAATAGAGCGCCAATTACATACTAGCCTGTGTCTAACTTCAACCACATGTTTATAAGTGTTGCTTCAAGCGACCTAGTCTAGTATTCAAATGCTTGCCTGTATGGTTATCATTATTATCAGTAATTTAGTAAAACGGAAGAAATAGTGTTACAAGTGGTTACAAACCAAAATTCTAATACATCTAAAATAGCAACAACATTAACGATTAATAAACGGATTAACATATCTAATCTTGATTAACAACAGTTCAAAACGGTCAGTTTTGACCTTCTATCGTGATAATAAGTTAATCAGTTGAGGTTTTGTAGTTACCATGCGTTACTGACAATCTCTTTTACTTCTCCTACTAAGAATTGCTACCTAATTGTGTAGTTTACGTTTTTTTATTATATACAAGGTATAACAGAAGGGTGTGACAATACTTATACTATACATACCTATGTATACAGCCCACTAGGTTTCAGAATTCTAAGTATCATAGATTTCAAGTAATCATAAGTTGAACTTTCATTAAAACTTTAAGACTTGCAACCCTACATCTCATCATTTTGAGCGTTCATTGACTTTTCTTTCATTGGCAAATGACACGGCGCGGCGGTGTCTCTCTGAGAGCGCGAGAGAGAGAGAATACGTTGCGTTAAAACTAATGCTAGAACGGGATGAAAGAATGTGTGCTTATTTCGGTTTCGTCACTCGCTAGGGCTGCCACGAAATCATGTGAAATATATTATCTAATTTTTGTATGGTAAAAAATTATGCGATTTAATTTTTCATATTTTGGTATATGACTCCTTACATGATATATATGTATACTCTTTAATATTGTCACACCCTTCTGTTACACCTTGTATATCGTAATCAAAGCAAACACGTGATAGTTTCAAAAATCCGCTCCAGAAAATAACCCAAAGTAAAGTACTTATACCTAGTCAGGTCATAAGTATTGTCACACAGTAAAAACTTTTCTTTTAGAATGCTGGCCACTAAAAAGTTTATGGAATTCGAATTTCGAATTGTTCATGAAAATAAAAATGTATACTTTTTAGAATTTTACTCATTTTTAAATATGGAGTGGACGCTTAAAGAAGACCGTGTTGCAGTTATTGCATTGCATCGTTGCGGTTACGCGCCAATTCAAATTTTTGACATACTGAAAAATTTGAATATAACCAAAAGATTCGTTTATCGTACCATCAAACGATACAATGAAGACTCTAGTGTAGATGACAGGTCAAGAAGTGGTCGCCCTCGGTCTGTTAGGACTCCAGCAGTGATAAAAGCTGTGAAGGCGCGAATTCAAAGAAATCCCAAACGTAAGCAGAAACTGTCGGCCCTTCAGATGGGGTTAAGCAGAACCACGGTGAAAAGGGTGTTAAATGAAGACTTAGGGCTTCGGGCATATCGAAGAAAAACAGGACATCGTTTGAATGCTCGTCTAATGGACCTGAGACTGAAGAGATGCCGCGCTTTGTTGAAGCGGTACGCAGGAAAAAAATATCGGGATATTCTTTTTACGGATAAAAAAAATTTTACCGTAGAAGAGAGCTACAACAAACAAAATGATAAGGTGTACGCACACAGTAGTGAAGAAGCGAGCAAACGTATTCCGCGTGTCCAACGAGGTCATTTTCCATCCTCGCTCATGGTATGGTTCGGAGTTTCTTATTGGGGCTTAACAGAGGTACATTTTTGTGAGAAAGGTGTAAAAACGAATGCAGTTGTGTATCAAAATACAGTCCTGACGAACCCTGTGGAACCCGTTTCTCATATCATGTTCAATAACAAGCACTGGGTATTCCAACAAGATTCGGCGCCAGCTCATAGAGCGAAGAGCACACAAGACTGGCTGGCGGCGCGTGAAATCGACTTCATCCGGCACGAAGACTGGCCCTCCTCCAGTCCAGATTTGAATCCGTTAGATTACAAGATATGGCATCCCAATTTGGAGTCACTCAAGACATCCTTGATTAAGGCAGCCGCCGATATTGACATGGACCTCGTTCGTGCAGCGATAGACGACTGGCCGCGCAGATTGAAGGCCTGAATTCAAAATCACGGAGGTCATTTTGAATAAACTTTATTGTCATAAGAATCTATGTTTTGTTAAGTTCATTTTGGTATATAAATGGTTACATAAAGAATTAAGTTGTTTCAATTATTTTATATTAAACATGTGACAGAATGTATGACCTGACTATGTATATATATGTATATCTAATATATATATAGCCCTCTAAAGAGAGTCGTCTCAAAGAGGTACCTAATCCAGAAAATAACCCAAAGTAAAGTACACATATGTATATCTAACCAATATTTTATTAATTGGCTACGTAAGCCACACCAGAGCATGCCAGCTACGCTCTAATAACCGATTTTTCAGACAACAAACGTTGTCGTATTAAATGTACAGAAAACGGTCGCCGCAGCCGAAAACAGCTAGGAGGATTAATATTATTCAAGCTTATTCGAACAACATAGATAAGTGTACAAACATCCCACTCATTCATGATTCTTGTCCATATCTATGTAAAAGATAACTATCTCGATAATTCGGCTTATGGACACTTCAAACAGAAATATCGCCAATATTGCCGACATTCGAGATGTTTGTCCAAAATATCACCTCAACCAATCTAAATCACTTCCACGCGCTACTTTAATTAGCATTCCGAGAATTTGCGTTCATTCATAGAAATTTACATAACAGAGGTAAGATTAGTTTTACATAAAAACAAAGGGAACTGAATTTATCGGGTATGTATTCAAGAATATACTTATACTTGTTTTTATACAAATAGACTAACAGAATATTTTTGGGAGAGGATTTAATACTTCGAGCTGCTCTTTGACATGTGACATTAGCTACATTTTATCTTGAAAAAAAAATGCTATCAAATGCAGCGGGCATTCACATACCTACGCCAAACTGAACACCTACCGTTCTGTTTTAAAAGATAAGTGACGAATAAGACCTGTAACTGGCTATAACGTGACTATGTCGTTAGTTCGTTGTATGACAGTATTAGTCATAAGCATTCATACTCTGATGTCATGATAACTAGACGGACTGTAATATACTTATCACTTATGATGTAAAGTTGAATGTGTGCAGTGCCTTTTATTAGATTAGACTGTTTTAATTTTAAGCACTCTGCCATATTTTTTTTCTCTATATATGTATTTATGTAGGTACTATACTATGTAGTGACCCGGCCCAACTTCGCGCGGGCAAGTACATATACATAGCATACATATAGGTCCATAAAAAACCAAAAAAATTAATAAAGATAAGACGTTTATAAGGGGACAGCGGCATCGACTTTATTTTATACTATGTAAGTATTTATAGTGATGATATTTCATTTTATCTGGTTAATATGTATATTAGCCGAAAATAACAGTTACCTGTATCAGGCACATCAGTGGGTCTCATTATCCGCCTGATTTGCTCCATGCCCTGCAGGTCGGGAGAGAGGCCCCCGTGGCAGCAAAATATCTTCTCGTCGATGATGGCGGCGATGGGCAGGCAGTTGAAGCAGTCCGTGAACGTCTTCCACAGCTTTATGTTGTACCGGCGCTTGCACTCGTCGTAGAAACCTGCAAACATTACATGTACATGTTAAATATGCGTTTTTTTTACTTGCTCATCTTGTACCTACATTACTTGGTATGCAAATGATCTACCTATTAATAGTGGATGCCTTCGGCTTCATCCGTATGTTTCGAGATATACCTAAAGCAGATGAAAAATATCGCCATAAAGTTTACAGATTTTAAGACAGGCACCAAGAGTGTAAAAATGTCATATTTGTTTGCTCCCTTAAATAACAAATTAGCCAGGACTCCCCGTTTCATGTTCATCACGAAACAGTGTCAGGATTTAGTTGGCATAACATTTTTTTAATAAAGTGTTGTAAATATGTATGTGTATGTATTACCATTTCACAACATTTCACCTTTTTACTTGAGAACTGGCACAATACAAAGTTATGGCTAAAGAAAAAAAAACCATTTCATCTCATAATAAACACTTACGATACTTTCGATATCAAAGTGAAAAACCTGTACAAGCAAACACCTGTGGCTAACACAATAAAGATTCGCTTGACCCGACATCCAAATATAGACTAATTAACCAACCTTGACAGGCTTATGGTCTGATTAAAGCAGGTCAAGCCGCACAGAGGGGGCGTTATTAGCTATATTTAGACCACTGGAGCAGATTTACTATCCAATAAAACAGTGCAGCTAATTTATTAAAGGGCCTTTGGACAACTGGCAAATATCCAGAAGTGGTCATCAGATTGGTGACAGTGATTTACGGCAGCGGGCTGGTTAGTGGTCGGTGAAAATGGATACCTACCCAATTAGCGTGTATCGAACTATTGGCCATATGGATAAATTTACGAGTTTCCATAATAACTAATAATAATTTACTTAGGTTTTAATTGAAGTAAAACAGATTTGCATTTAGCCATAGTTTACTAGATGTTAAGAAATAGGTCTAAGATGGATCGTGTAGGCTACTTTTTAACGCGAAAAAAGGCGAGTTCATCCGCGGGTATACATTAGTTTAAATAAGAATAAACTTACCATATATGCGGTTTATGCTGGCGCACTCGTGGTTGCCTCTGAGCAGGAAGAAGTTTTCAGGGTACTTGATTTTATAAGCGAGCAGGAGGCATATAGTTTCGAGGGACTGCTTGCCGCGGTCCACGTAGTCGCCTAGGAACAGGTAGTTGGCTTCGGGCGGGAACCCGCCGTATTCGAACAGACGCAACAAATCCGTGTACTGGCCGTGTATGTCGCCTGGGAACAAAATATATGTGGAATTAAATTAAAAAGTTAATAGTTATGTAGGCAAAACCGGGGAGACACCCGCACTCAACGGAGTTGGAGGTATAGATTCGTGTTATACTAAGATATAAATTGCCTAATGTTAAGTATTGTTGCAGCCTAGGTAATATACACATATGTACTTAGAAGGTATATATTTATTCTAGAAAAATCACAGCTTTGGATACAGTCATTACGAATGTTAAGTAAATGTCAACGCTGTCAATGAATAAATAATTAGTGGCGTTTCTTTTGGGCGCTCTCTGGAGACGGAACACGTTAAGTGTAGGGCCTGACTATTTGTCGTGGTTAAACCACGTCAGAGACCCCAAGGGCAGTTTGATAAATCTCGACACTGGAGTTGACTACAAACAGTACGTACTGAGAGTTAATTATTAGGAATACATTGAGTAGATTTTTAAATCATTACGAACATTTTATGCACTGACGGGTAAAACTTCAGTATTCTAATTCTAAACCTATAATAAATCTATCCAAATGTTAGTTTCAGTAAGACAGCTTGCAAATCGAAGCATTCTGGCGTAGATAATAATAGCTGATGTAAATAAATTTACAGCCACTAAAATTATAATGAGTGTTCTGTTTGAATCAAACACTTTCAAGGCAAGCTTATTGTAAATAACCTGCATACTTGCAACTAATCTTTCGACTGGAATTTTTGTTTTTGTTAACTCCCGAAAAATAAGATTTAGATCGTGTCTGTATATCAGTGTTTGTGTCTTTGCTATTGTAGGTACCTAGCTCCCAAAAAGATGGATTGATATTCATTTTCTTTTTTTGCTATGAGTGTACCCTAGCTATCAAAATTAATTGACAAAGACGTTGAATTATTTTAACGCTACATTTTATAAAAATATTTTATGCGCTCATTTTATGCATAAGTTTTGTTTATTCGTGTTAGTGTACCTAACTAACATTCTTTGTAAAACATTACTTGCAAAAATTTTATCTAAATCAATAAGCATTATTACATTCAACTTCAAAATTATCGGCATTAGCGAAACAATAGTCAATCACTGTTTACGGCGCCTATTAAGGTTTTAATGCTACCTACATGGTTATCTTGTTAAATCTCTCAGATAAAACCTTATTCATGTTACCATAATAATTCCAAACATATTTTTTGTTAATTATTTAATTATTTTATGTGGCCTGTTAGCTTAGTTGGTAGTGGCTCTGCATTCTAATCTAGAGGTCGCGGGTTCGATTCCCGCATGACACAAGTATTTATGTACTTTCAAAATGTATAATTACTTGTGTTGAGTCTGGTCGTTTGTATGTATAATAAGTATGTATTTACAAAAGAAAAGTTTATACGTATTATATCCGTTATCTAGTACCCACGACACAAGCGTTTGCTTAGTGTGGGGCTAGATGGCGATGTGTGCAAAGCCCCGAAAAAAAAAATTAGGTAATTATTATGATGAATTACATCATAATAATTATTTTTATTTGGAGCGGATTTGAAAAGATTTAGATATATCTTTCTACAAAGGGACCAGTTTCTTACTCATAGACCTCAAAACATTTTAAGTTTCTTTTTCTTTATATTTTTTTCTTTTATCGTCACACACAAGTTTGAATAACAAGTCATTAGATGTAGGGCTGGAATCTAACAGAGTTTGTTATAAGGTTATACCTACTATTTTTCAACTGAGTTACTCACTTTGATTCTAAATATAATATAAAATCAATATGTGCTGTGTAATAAACCAACATCATTATTGCATTACATCATGGAATTCATGTTCCAGCTGTGTTTGTATTGAAATGAGCAGACATAAAAATTATGTCAGCAATGCAGGGCTCAAGGGCAAATGTGTAAACCACTTGAAGGAAATTTGACAGTTTGTAGTTTGGTATGCTGTGAATATTTCTTTGAGAGAAATTTTAGATTATGTCTGAGAATATGATATTGAATCAAAGGTATGCTTTGACATTGAAATAAAACTATCAGAGTGTTAAGGCCAACACCTTTAGAATTCAATTTAAAATATGTTTTTGTATAGTGTCCAATAAAGCGGTAATCTATTTATATTGATTTTAGGGAAAATAATAATTGAATACTAAAACTTTCACTCCATTTCTGTAGGTCATTTGATCAATAGTTCAAACAATACCTTCTATGTGAGTCTTATACTAAGAACTCTTATTTATCAATTCTGATGCAATATCATTTGTATGAGTCATAACAGTAAATAGTTAGTAGATGGAATTTTGTATCTGTTGGTCTATAAGGTCTTGGATGAATTTCAAAGATATTTTTAAAGTATACTCAGTTATTCTGGCACTGTACATACATAATACTGCTGCCTATTATCAAAGATAAAAAGTCTTGTGATCCTTTAGCACATACCTTACTATAAATTAACTTTATAAAAATCAAGTATTAGTTACTTCTACCCACCCAATTAATTTATGTGAAGTAGGTAGGCTTTCTAACTGTCTGTTTTTATGTTATGCAAATAATATACTTAGTAAAAATAAGACTAAATTAAAATAAGAATCAATAGTACTATACTACTGAATAAAAAAAAGTAGTAGTAAAAGTTAATCTAAACACAATACCACAAATTTTGAGTGGCGCCTCAAGCTCCAGTAGGATGGGCTGCTGCAGGAATATCTCCCGGGACTTGGTGCAGAGCCCCCTGACCTCCGACTCTGACATCTGCACTGTCTTCCCGGGGCGGCATCCTCGAACTGCACATACACACATTACTCACATCTTCAAACAAAACTGGCATTGAATATGGAAGGAAATTTATCTATGAACTGTCTTGGCAAGAAGAAGCTGACATATAATTTTGAAGGAATTTTTGGCAAGAACAAAGCTGCTGTTAGCCGTTAAACTTTTCAGAGAGAAGTAAAAAGTAGAGCAACTCAATTCATATAATCAATGCCATGGCGCATTGATTTAATTAACAATTAATGAGTTTTGATTAACCACATATCATTTTAAAGTTAGCAAAAAGCTACAGTTAGTTTAAAAACAGAGCTAATATTGTCAAATTATTCTACAAATGACTCTAAACCTACACAAATAATATCAACATATACATTCCTCAAATTATGCATATTAAATACTAGTAAGTATATTTATCAGCCTTGTAAGAAACAATATGGTTTGTTAGTTCCAAAACTTTATACTTGCAGGTGTTCAAATAAACTATTTATATCTAAAAGCCAATCCTCAGAGAATCCACGCCTCTAAGATGCCTACTGTGAATAAATCACATACTTTGAAGCACTAATGCTTAAATATTTGCCATTTTTTGCAATGAATACTGTGGTAATGATTATAATTTAAATAGCACACAATTCAGCATACCAGACTATAAATTACATAATTGAATTGAATCTATACATATAGATACTGTGCATGCTACAATAGATATAGAAACAATCAACAATGGCAATGGATGGCAACAGCACAAACAGACATCGCTTCATTAGGTACATGCTAACCAACATTTATACTTCAAAGTTACAACACTTGGCAAGGCAATTTTTAACAAAATAAATTATCGATGCCCTGTTGTATTTGATTAGTTAAATCATGGATAAGACAATCACAGAAATGTGGCATGTCACAAGGTACTCATATTAAAGCACACAACCACAGGTTTGATTGGTTCAGTTGCTATTTTTAGGAATAAGAGATAATTAAACCACACAACATTATTGACCAACTGGAGTTTAACAGGAGCATCTGACCGGACAATTCACTAAAATATGAAGAAATAAAAAGGTCTAGCTGAATACTTTGGCAAGAATTTTGGATATTTTCATACATTCTCCTGAAAAGATGTCTTTGAATTTCCCTTTTCTCCTTGCCGTTTCCTGTTGCAGCCTGTATACTGTGGTTACCCATCAAAAAGCAGCGTAATAAAAGTGAAACAAACAGATTTAAATCAAGTAAAGAAACATCTAATGCGACTAAAGCGTAATAAAATAGGCCCATGGAAGTACTCCATGCTATGGTTGACACCATTGTACATCATCTATATTTTAGTGATGCCGCTAACATTTCCTAGGTAATAGTGCATATCTACAATAAAAGTAGACGCCTGTGATATGTTTAAATAACCAACATCGCAAGAAAAATCCGATAAGAATTGAGAATAATCGATTTATTTATGAGTTTGACGTTTCTAAACCTACATAGTAAGTGATAATTACGCAACAAGAGCATACTGAGCAAAGTTTTGAAATATCCAGATTGAAGAATATTAACGGTAGAATTAAAATAAGTACAGATATAATGAAAAAATGGGTATTTACCTTCTAAAAGCCTGTGAATTAGACTGTCAACATTCAGTTCGTCAGCCATATTTACTACACGAATAATTTACGTCAAAAAAAGTCAAAATCTTCACAACCTCTGCCATAGACAATGATAGACATTGTAACAGACTATATAATCTATTGTACCAGCAGCAGCGGTGCTAGCACAGACGGTGCTAGCAGCTACAGCGGGAAGCACTAAGCAGTACTAACTAACATTAAATCGTATACGAAAGTGCCCTCGTCAAAATAATCTAACGTAAGATACGTTCCTTAAATTATTTTCAGGTATTTATAAATCATCACATTGAACGATAGTTTATCGTATTTATTACTCAACAAAAAATAAAAAAAACACTTAGAAAAAAATAAATTATAATCATATACAATGGTAGCAATTCCGTGACATCGGAATAAACCAAAATTACGACTAAATGGTTTTAGTCCCTGTCAAACTGGTTTTGTTATTCCGCTGCATACACGAATAAACTATTTTTAGATCGAGACGGCTCAATTGTTTATGGTCATTCAATTTAGTTGAAAACGTGAAAAAGCTATTCGACGGCGCATAATTTAACGAAATTTCTGTCTAAAATTTGATCGCTAAGCGTCAAATTAGATAAGACCTAAACGTAAAACGTGACGAATAAAATTTAGTTCTGTATATTTGTATTGGCCGTGATGCGAGAACATCGGACGAAACTAAAATTAGCCGGACTACATTTTTTTATTTGGTGCAAAACTAACTATAACTTATTCGGCGTTTTTTCAGAACCAAATTAAAAAAGGTTATGGTCATAGACAAACCTGAACTAAATTGAGTTGCGTCAATCACGCCATCTAGTGGCAAGTAGTAATATTAGTTTGAAACCTGGACAATAGAGGGAGTAAATAACTAATTACTGCCCAATATTTTATTAGTTCTGAAAAAACGCCGAATAGGTTATAGTTAGTTTTGCACCAAAATAAAAAAAATAGTCCGGCTAATTTTGGTCTAGTCCAAAGTTCTCGAATCGCTACCAATATCCTACTTAATCTTTTCAGTCAATAGGTACTTAGAGTTCCTACCCAAAATGCTGGCTACAGGGGCTACATAGCCCCGGTGAATCGTAGAATTAATTTTTTGGTGAAAGTACAAGCTAGTCTTTTAGTTTTACTAATGTAAAAGCATCTTTATTCATAGACAAATCCAAACAAGAACACCGTAGACAATAAATTTTGTTTTTAAATTCTATTTTGCGGACCAAAATGTCGCTGATCTTGATTGTCAAGTTATTTTCTCATCGTAATGTCCCGTTCTGGCGCAGAGTATGTATGAAACGCTGTGGTTCGGTGTGCGCGTTCTATTTTATTTTAGACAAGACTTGACGGCTATTTAAAAAAACTTGATGGATCCGCGTTCGACTTGGATTAATCATTGCCCGGGTTTTTCGTAAACAACACGAACAAACTCCGTGGAAATTCAATGTAGTGAGTGAAAATCTTCAACGGGGCGTCGGTAAAAGCTAGTCGTTGCATCACGGCAGCCAGAGAGTTGCATAGCGACCAGTGCCAAATGAATGACAAGATGGAAAGCGATCGCAGTTTTAGCGGGGACACCAGCAGCAGCTCCGGCAGTTCGAGCGAGAGTTCAGACGGAGACGAGGACTCCATGGAGCCGCTGCACGTCCTGGGCACCTCCCTGGAGCTGCCGCAAGAGCTCTGCGAGAACTATGCACTGTTCAAGGAGTTCTTTTCCATGAACACTTGGGACTCTTTGGATGACAAACACAAGGAGCATCTCAAGCAATTCTTGCCAAAGTTTAATGAAAACCAAGAGGAAGAAACAGATAAAACAATAAACATGTTGTTTGACTATGAACCATTTCATTTTACATCACCTCTGAATGATTTCTTCAGTAATTTAAGACAGGGTAACTACAGACCAGATATAGCTAAAATGAGAAAATATCTGTCTAAAGCTAGAGTGAAGCAGCAGAGGCACAAGGTAGCTAATCTCATATTCTTTACTCATACTAATATAATGAGCCTATGTGCATTTAACTTTCAAATAAGTGGTAGAACAGAATGTCAACAAACAATATGATAAGAATGTGTAAACATTTTCAGGTTAAGTCTTACTATGCCAAGATATTGCCGGAAGTGTTGATATCTCGTGAGAGGTTGTTGGCTGCAGCCCGGCACGCACCACCAGGTCCTATCCCCAGTGTTCCGGGGTTACCTCCTAAACCATCTGCAAAGAACAATTTCAAGCCAGCTCAGTTGAGAGCCAAAGAGAGGTACTTTGAAGTCCTAGCTGCTATAAGAGGTGAAGTGGGAGGAGCGGAGACTGACGATGAGAACTACCCCGAGGGGCCTCCTGAACCTTCCAATAAGAGAAGGAAACAAATGGTGCCTGTAAGTATTGATATAATTAGAGACATAAGAATGTATGTAGGCACATAGATTTCATTTTCACCATCAAATTGTAATGTAATATTTAAAGTGCATATTAGGATAACCACATAGGTAAACCATGGGTTAGTAAGAAAGACTAGGTTGTAATGCAAATTTTATAGTTATGAGTTCCCTTACTACCCTGTATTATAATCTAAGTACATGATAAAAGATATATTATTCTTGAGTATAAATCTATCCATAGATAATATAACTTGCAACTGTTATTAGATGTTTTAGAAGATATTGATGAGTTGAAAGAATGATCACATTATTGCAACCTTTACTTTTACTAAGTAATTCATATGATATATGTGGTACCTCACAGTATTAACATTAACCTGATCAAAAGTACCTATGTATGTTGTAATTGAGTGAAGCAGGAACAAATATACATACATTAACAAACTCGCCTATATAACAAAGATATTTCTCTTATGGTCCTACCTGTTAGTCATAGTAAGGCAGTCATTAAGCCATGTTGAGACCCTTAGGTTGGCTTGCTCTCAACATCAGAATGCCCACTCTCTTTCAAAAAGAAGAAGACCTCTATAATGTTAATGTATATATAGTTTTTAGTATTAGAAGCAAAGTGAAGTGAGTGACTTAGTGCAGGTCTCACAAAAACACAAACAAACCATTATAAATAAGATAATTGTAACTCCATATCTATATATTATATTAGTGTAAAGTATTATGCAATACTTACAGTAAATATAAATTACATAATTTCAGAGTGACAGCAACATAACAGGTACATTAGGAGTGTTGAACCAGCCTAACTCCACTGCCATGCAGTGCTTGAGGAATGTGCTCGCTGCTCATAGAGCTAGGAGGCAATACAGAGAGGTAAGCTTTACTTGCTACTTGTATATTATTATGTACTCTAAAACACATCATGCTGTGTACTATATGTTACTTTAAAAGTATTACAAAAATCTTTGAGGGTTAACATTAATATAGTTTTACATAAAAACAACATTTATGATAGTTTGTGGAGGAAAGTCCAATTGTTATATTTAAACTAATCAATTCTACAGGGGAGTCACATTGCCTCAGTTATGAGGAAATACGACATAAAGATGGAGATATATATTTTAATGGGATTACTCTAATATTATGTAGGTCCAATGTCCATTCAGAAATCATATTCTAAAGTTCTACATTGGAACATATTTTTATTTTACAGAATCATCCAGAGCTAAACACAACAGGCATAACATTAGAAGAGATAAAGCAAAGAGTTGCTGTTGTAAATGGTACCAAAAAGCTTATGTTTGGGGGACAAAAACTATCATCACCGTTGCCAAAGCTCAAGAGGGGACCAAAGAAAGACCCAAGCAAGCAAAAAGCTGGTGGTAAAGATATGAAGAAAATCAAAGAAGAAACGGAGAATGTAGAAAATAGGCCTCTACTACCAAATTTGAAGATTAAATGTGAACAGGAAGGCAGTGATTCAGAGAGTTCGTCGTTTGTAGACCCCGTGGCTAGTCCAAGGCAGTCTAAGAAGTCTGTGGACTCAGTGGAAATCAAGCAGGAGGTGGTGGATAGTAAATATCATAATATGAATAAGTAAGTACATTTTTTAAATCTTAATACTGTAAGTAATCTTGTTCTACATTATGATAAATTCTGATAGGATTGGAATTTTTTTTTGAGTGTAATATAAGAAATTTACAAATACCTATATTACCTGTTCAGTGCATCGGCCAAAAAGCAGGTAGACAGTAAAAAGTCTTATCTTTTTACCATATGAAAGAAGTGAAGATAATTATTTATATGTTCCAGCTCTAGCTACGACCCCACGCTAGAAATAAAGCAAGAGCCGCCTGACACCATCCTGGCGCCTCCGAACTCCAAGATGCCGATGCCGGTGCCGGTGCACCAGCCAGTTCCCATCAAGTTGGAAGACTTGGATGGAATTGGTAACTTAAGTTAGAATATTCTGTTTCTATTACAGCCATATGCAAGCTTCAATGTTCATCTACATACGAAATTGGATGGAGTTCATATTCATATTATATTCATATTCATTTATTTATACTCAACTTTATTTGCATGGTGTCACAGCTTTATTTCAAGTTTCATTCAAGTTAGCATGTTGTTACAAAATATTTCTTTCACAATTTGCATGACATGTTGTTTTTATATTTTGTTCCTTTAAACGTAATATATATTTACACGTAATATGCACTGTTTCACATATACCTACATATAAACCTGAATTAACAAGTTATTAGTTGATCAGTGTTAGCATTTTCGGTCGTTTTCAAAATAACATTAATATCATGCTAATTCAGTTAAATAAAATTATTGTTTTATCCTACAATTCACAAAACACAATCTAATGCTAATTTTTCACTCACAAATAAATACATACAACAGCTAAAACCACATACGTACACCTTTCTTTTAATACCAACATAACAGTACACTACAACCTTATATTAACATTCTTTTCACTCGTCTTCAGACATGATGGCCTTACCGGTTGAAATAGCAGATGACTCGGGGGAAGTGGTCCCAGTGGATGAAGAGGACAGGTCTCAGGTGGAAGTGGACGAGTCCCTCACGGAGACCACTCACGCGAGCTTCCTGTCGCTGGTGCGCGCGCTGTTCCTGGCGAAGGACGCGCACCGCGCCTCCAAGCAGCAGCTGCGCGCGCGCTGCGCCGCCGTCATGAGGTCGCCCATAGCGCCGCTCAACACGTGGTACAATTGTGAGTAGATAATAAATAAATAATAATGAATAAATAGGTTAAACTTTCCAAAGTACCCAATCACGGGGGGGGGTTAGCCCCCCCCCCCCTAAAAGGGGGGGGGGCACGGAGATCAATAGTTTTCGAGATATGACCATTTTTGTATTTTGAGGTTAAGTACTACGATTTCACTATAGGGGTACTTAACTACCTATTATATAATTTTTTAGGATTAAGACTAGATGGAGTCGGGGTGCTCTGTGTCGGATCTGTCACCCATAATAACCTAATCTTTCTCGCTACGCTGGTTAGAGTGTACTTTACGGGACGCTAAACCTAACCTAACCCAACACTTGCACTACAACAGGACTTGGCTCCTCCTCGCTTCGCTCGTCGTCGCATGTGCGTGGTAGAAAGCAACCTAACGAACCTAATCTACCTTTTGTCATAGACAAGTGACTTCGAGTCCAACACTTGCACTACAACAGGACTTGGCTCCTCCTCGCTTCGCTCGTCGTCGCATTTGCGTGGTAGAAAGCAACCTAACGAACCTAATCTACCTTCTGTCACAGACAAGTGACTTCGAGTCCAACACTTGCACTACAACAGGACTTGGCTCCTCCTCGCTTCGCTCGTCGTCGCATGTGCGTGGTAGAAAGCAACCTAACGAACCTAATCTACCTTCTGTCACAGACAAGTGACTTCGAGTCCAACACTTGCACTTCAACAGGTTAGGTTAGGTTTAGCGTCCCGTAAAGTACCCCCCAACCCGCTACGCTCGCTCACTCGACCCCGCCATCCCCTTCTATTCTAACCTAACCTCAAGCTTGCATCGAAGAAGAAAGAAAATTACTTGAAACTGGCAAATACGCGAAGAGTGTGACGCCAATACTAAAAAAAAAACAATGGCGTCACGTTTCGTTCATCAAGTTACAAGTTACACACAAAACATTATAACTACGTAAAAATTTGCGATCAAATAATAAATAAAATTACGTATTATATGTATTTTTCATCAATATATACTTACGTAATTGTGACAAAAACTAAACATTACATACACATTAGCAAATAAATATAATAGTTTGATAAGTCGCACGCTTGTATGTAATAGCAGTCCGTAAAACGAAACGCTAATGGCCGTCATAGTGTCAAGAAACTGACAAATTAAAGGATTAATTTTCGATTTTAAAAAATTATATCTCGAAAACTAAGCATCTCCGTGCTAAAATATTTAACGTGTAGCCTTGTGTAAATGTAAGCTACATGTAAAAAAAAATTTGACCTCCTACGCGATTGGGTACTTTGGAAAGTTGAGCCAATAAATATATCAGGACATATCACAAAGCGCCATCTAGCCCCATACTAAGCTTACGCTTGTATCATGGGTGCTTGCGGCTTCACTCGCATTAAGAAGTAAAACTTGCATCCCCTATTTCGCCCCTTTAAAAGTGGCATTTCCAAAAATCCTTTCTTAGCGGATGCCTACGTTGTAACATCTACCTGTGTCCATTGGTTTGGGCTGTGCGTTGATAGATCACTATATCAGTCAGTCAGTCAGCTTTAAGTTTTATATATTTAGATTGATGTTATTTTTATCCAGTGTCGGAGGAGTGGTGCGGCGAGCTGGAGTCTGCGCTGGAGTTCCTGGCGGGCGAGCGCGGCGCGCACCCGGACGACTTCGTGCCGTACCTGCAGTACCTGCCCGACTCACAGGTAGGCCCGCGCCCACACTAACTGGGTGGACACAACATTATTGTATTAGTTGGAAGTCTTTTATAGCAAAATAATTTTGTAAATAAATAACTTATAATAATTACATATTAATTCAATATGTTAACTAAACGGTTTTCACTCACGTGTAATTCGCGTATGTTGTATACGCGTTTCGGATATTACAATATTAAATTTACGAATTTTAAGACATATGCGCGATGGAGACCGATATGGGTGTGGCACAAGGATCATCGGTGTCTAATATTCTCTTTTCCCTATTACTGAATGATTTGCCGGACTGCATCGCATCCGGGGGCGCATATATGTATGCAGATGATGTAGCCTGTATAGTGACCGGGAAGTCTTCCTCTGAATTGCAAGATTGCCTGGGATACTCCGGCCCGCTCACATTTCCAAGAGCTTGGTGTGATGACACTGCCGGCCATATTGATCTACCAGGTGGCCGTGTACACGCGCGTGCACCTGGCCGAGTACACCGAGCTTGCCTCGAGGCACGACTACTGCACCCGCCACGGCCTCAAGCTCGCCAACGTGGCACGTAGCCTGCAGAAGTCGGCCAAGTTAACGCACGTCATGGGACCGACAGTATATAACAAGCTACCCAGCGAGATTACTGAGGCTATAAGCTTACAGAGTTTCAAGTTTAAATTGAAAAGGTGGCTTGTTGACCAAGCTTTCTATAATTTTGAAGAATTCATTCCCGTTTTTCGGTGATCTTAATCCTGACAATGTTATTGACGTGATATTGATGTTATTGCTATAGTATTGTTATTGCAGAATTATTATAGAAATAATAATTATTGTTTTAAGTACATACCTATTAATTGTATTATTGATTGTTTTATTAATCTAATTATTGACATTATATTTTGTTCAATTTTATAAGATGAAATTATACGTATGATACTTTTAAGTAAGTACTCGTAGTTTAAGATGTGACCTGTAATACGTATTATTATTAATAAATTGAACTTGAACTTGAACTTGCCTAAATAAGACAGCGAGTGAACTGGCGAAGTGGTTTAACCATAACGGCTTTGTGCTTTACTTTTCTGTATCAGGGCGATCTCAGGATAATCTGAAGGTGGTCATAGAAGGAAACAAGATAGACGAAGTAGACTCTACAACCTTTTTAGGTTTTGAATTAGATCGCGGGCTTACGTGGTCGTCGCACATTGATAAGCTCTGTACTAAGCTAGGCAGCGCCTGTTTCGCGTTGGGAAGACTTTCTAAAGTGGTTTCTGCCGATGTGGTTCGTACTTGCTATTTTGCTACAGTGCATTCTGTCTTGCAATACGGGACAGAACTCTGGGGGCACGCGGCCGACAGACTGCGTGCTTTCAGAATGCAGAAGCGGGCGATACGCGCAATATCGCAAGTGTCGCGTCGCACTTCGGCGAGACCACTTTTCAAGTCATTAGGTATTATGACTTTACCATCGATGGTAGTATATCAATGGGCCCTATATGTTAGGCTTAATTTAAACTTGTTTAAGACGCGTGGAGACCAGTACTCAGGTACCATGGATCTCCGCTGCGCAGACAAGCTGGCCACGCCGCATGTGCGCCTCGCTCGCGCCGGGAATCTAACACACGTGAGAGGGCCGGAAGTGTATAATTGCCTTCCGGCTGAGATCACTAACACCAGCAGTGACAGCATATTTAAAAATAAGTTAAAGAACTGGCTCGTTTTACAATCTTTTTACACGATTGACGAATTTTTAACACCAATAAAAGAAGCTACCTAAACTTTAATGGTAGAATATGTGTGAAAAAAGTGATATTATTATATTTTAAATCACAATAATTATTATTTTAAATTGACATGTAATTGTACAAATTATTAATAAATTGTTTATCTTGTTTATGTATATATGGATGTACACCTTAATATATTTGTGTAGCATAAAACTCGTAAAGGCGCGCTTCTAGGAGTATTTAATGGCTATAAATACCACAGTAACACCATGACATTAAATTTGACTAAAACTACTGCTTTTACTCTGATAAAAAAAACATAACAAAGATCTGTCACATTTGAAAGCAATGGGCAGGACACCAGCTTTTTGGTTCAAGTAACTTGTACTTAATACTAGCATTTGTATTTAATTGTCAGCACTGTACTATTATCTCTTTACCTACCTTTACCTTACTCCCCAGATATACCAGTGGATAGGCGCAGGTCGTGACTGCGACGCGATACTGGGCCGCCTGTGTGAGCGATGGATGCGCGCCACTTCACCGCAACCACCTAGTAAAGAACCACCGCCGCCTAAGTGAGTGTTACATACAAGTTTTTTAAAATATTTGTGTCAAAGTGTTAATGAGACAGAAGGAAGAGTTACCGAGATATCAACTTAAAATATTAAACCTTGTTAAACATTATTTTTACACTAAATTGTTTATACTTTCACGTCGTTCTCCATATATGGATGATGTTGTCCAGTTTCCTATAAAAAGACAAAAGCAATTTTTGAGAAAAAAACATGTTTATAAGAAAGTTGCAAATCTGTGAAGTCATTGTCATAGCTATTTAATTTCAAAGCTATGGGATATACCAATTTTTCGCTGAAAATGTGTTCAACTCTATGGAAAAGATAATTATTATCTTTTCCATAGAGTTATATTATTATCTTTTTCATAGAGTTATATTATCTGTACCACTAAAAGGTCAATACTTTTACCTTTTTTTAACACTATTAACAGTATCTTTAAATATACTTCAAGGTACCCAACTACGTGGACAGTCCGTCCGCCGACCAGCGCAGATATCTACGAGTTCAGATCGCAGGAGAGGCGGAGATTCACGTCGGCTGCCAAACCTTTCACCTACGTACAACATGGGTAGGTTTAATAAACTACAATAAGCTAATTCTACCCCATATTTTTTTAATGGAATATTACATCAAAAGCAAATTACCTTTATTCTACGACTGTTCAAGATTCCCAAAGAAAGATAAAGTAGAAAAATAAAGCAGATACCAGCATAACTTCAACTCTTAAATAAATATGTAATGAATGCGATTGAAATCTTCTTTACCAAATGTAAGACCATTGATAATAATGAAATATTTATAGGAATCAAAATGCAAATGTCCTATCCACAGATACCGCGCGGTGGTGGGTCCGTGCGCGCGCGCGTGGGGCTCGTGCGGCGGCGCGGGCGCGGCGCTGCTGGCGGCGGAGCGGCCGCGCCACGCCTCCTTCGCCTCGCTGGTGCGCGACGCGCTCGCGCGCCTTCCCAACGGAGAGGGCACCCGGCACGACGTGCTCACGCTGCTCAAGTAGGAACAAAAATAATAAATGCAAAGTAGGAGATAGGAGCACATAAAGAATATTTTTTTAAGTTCTTTTCGGTCTTCATAATCGAAAGGTTGATAAGACCATGGTATGGAGGTGGGTCATGCTCAAGTAAGCTCATTTATGTTCTATCGCTGCTTAACATCACTCAAATTGGTCTCAAAAGGGACATAAAAAAAATAATAGAATAAGTAAGTCAGACTTTGGCTTTCGAATTTCGAATATTTATTGGTGAGCAAGAGCAACTTCAGAGTAATTTGAATGTTAGCGGTACTAATTATGAGAAAAATAAATTAATTAAATCAAGACATAAAATACGATTACGGTTGTACAAAATTCTTTGTGTTGTTCTACTTAATGTTCAGAATTATTCCACAACAATCTTATATGACACAGCCAAAATAATAAGATGTGTGTGCCGTGACCATGGCGTCCAGACTATTCCCCTAGTATCCATTCACGTCATGCCTCACCTTCGACCACAGTATCACTCCAAGCACACTGGTTTTCAAATCTTTAACACTAGAGTCAAAATGCATATTCATATCTGATCTATGTCTAACTTTGTTCCCAGGATGTCTCAATTCATAGCGCAGTGCAGCGAGCAGGCGCTCCTGAACGCGCTGACCACAGTGTTGGAGAGATTCAGTACGGCCAAACGGGACCCGGTCGTCAAGTACGATCAGAGGGCTGCTATCTGGACTTATCTGCATAGGAACAAGTAAGTATCGCACTATTTATACGTTAAATTATTGGTCCCGGTTGTTTGTCTAGTACGGCAGTCGTTAAGCCTTGTCAGAGACCCTTCGGGTGGCTTGATACACTCTTGACACCTGAATTGACCACTCTCATTCGATATATTTTTTGTTTGTATACATTGTGTACATTGTAGTTCAGAAGGTGTAGATTTGACTCTAATTTTATTTAATTTGATCACTATATACTTTCAACCCTTTTAAATTGGAGGCCAGATCCATAGTTATGCTTAGAGAAAATTAACTAACTTGGATATAAGAGGATTTGTGTTAGTAAGTTTGTATGAGACTGTAACTCTTTATCTAGAGTTTCAAACCACTTTAGGAGCTAAAGATATGTGTGACTTCAACTTACAATAAGAATATATCGTTGGCTTCATCACATAACTGGCTCAACAACCTAGAGACTGATCAATACTAACTTAATTTAATAAAGCCACTTATAAAATATTAATAATGAAATCTGTATGCTTAGAACGGAAGAAGACTGGCTAAACAAGAGTGCGTCAGGTCGAGCTCGCAGTACCAAGGCTGTGGCCGGGCAGGCAGTGCAGCCCCCGCCGCTGGCGACTTCGCCCCCGCCTCTCGCGCCTACGTCTGGTGGCAAGGTGGCAGCGCCCTCTGTTGGACAGGAAATAAGACTCTCGCCACCACATGCGGTAAGAATTACTCTAGTACAGTTGCCGGCAAACTTCTTGAGCCATGACTTTGAGTGCGCAGTAGACGATTTTAAGGTATCGTTGGTGGAAAGAGAGGTGCGCGGGGGCATTCTGTCGGCACGCGTCCCCGTGATTGGCCGATCAGTTGGCCCCTGTTCCCCGCGTTGCGCGCATGTTCCGCTAGCATCTGACTACACTTGCGTGCAATATCAATAGGCTATTTCGAGCTTAGAAGATTGTTGTTAAAGTTTGTTTGTTATTGTATTATTGTTACTTTGTTTTTTTGTTATATTGTGTTGATCTTTTTACCTACCAAAAACTTTTTGGACAATGCCTCCAAAACGTAACACAGTTCTGAAGAGACAAGCTAGAAAAATGGTATATGATGTGTATTGCTTCATGAAGCAAGGATCTACAAAACAAAAAACAGAAACCATAAAAAAGACAATTAAAACGTTTGTCGGTGCCATAGACTAAGTATACTCAAGTAGACCAGCAATTCCAATACATTAGGTGATTAGAGCGTACGCCGATTGTTAGTTCCAATATAGATCACTAGCTGTCACTACTAGTATGCAATGGAGACATATATAAAATTAATTTGGTAAGTGTTGGTTAAAGAGAGAATCTTGCCTCGTTGCAGTACAGTGCAAGATTGTTAGATGGCGCTATTAAACAATATTCGGGACTTAGCTGTTTATAATGACATAATGACACGTTGCCAGCTCGTGCACCTATATTCTTTGTGAGACGTTGCCGTTCTTACCTATTCGTTTTTCGTTCGTGTCGTGGACTAAAATATATGGCGATGTCTTGGCGATGTGCGTTTTATTTGATTGAAATATACAGTGCTGCCATTTTAGCGCTTTCCGCTAAATCTGGTTCTTTTTGGGATAGTTTAGAGCGCAAAACAAATTCCGAACTTTTTTTTTCATAGTAGTTATTTATGCTAATTACGACATGCTAAAACGAAAATTTGTAGTTGGTTGAAAATTATGTTATCGGCTCAAACGGCCACCTTGCTTTGATGGTGTTGTTCGAACATGTGGAGCAGTTTTACAACTTTTTGAGGAAGAGTCATCGGGTTCATCCAGTTGCTATTTGATAACACAAAAACTAAATCAAGATGTAATTGAAAACTTATTTGCTCGGTTTAGGCAGAAGGGTGGTAAAAACAAAAATCCAACAGCAAAATTACTAAGAACAATATCTAGAAGTAATTTAGTAAATTCGCTGATAAAACTTCCTACCACTAAAAACTGTGAAGATGATAATTTCATTCAATAAGGAGTTGTAGAATCTAATGACTCTCCGGCACTGCAAATACCAGAGCGTGAAGTCCACTTGCAGTAAAATTTAAGTTCACTTGCATTACGATTCTTAAACGCATTTAGCGTCGAATTTAACTAGTAAAAATGGCTAAATATTTGTTGTGGAAGTGTGAATAGCTATTGGTGTGAAGTTACCATTTGTTAGTTCTGTAATAACCAACCAGTTTTGTCCACAGATGGACCTAGATGTATCTACCGTAGAAGAAGTAATAGAAGCGTCGGACAGTGACGTCGACGTAGACGACAGCAGTGTACCGAGCACGGCACCGCAGCTCCCCGCCGCACAGCTACTCATGCAAGTCACACAGACCCAAGTCAAACAACCCACACCAACTAAACCGAAAAAACAGGCAACACCACCACAAAAGAGATCCTACACACCCAAACAAAACGCTCAAGCGAAACAAGCGAAGGCAGCTCTCATGACGCAGTCGGTAAAACAGGCCAACTTGCTCGCACAGTCGGTTAAACAGGCAAACTTAACGCAGAACAAGGCTCTGTTACAAGCCGTGAAAAACAACGTTGCCAAACAAACTGTGGTGATACCAGCACTGAATATAGCGACCAGTCAAGCGAAGACGCAAGTTAAACAAACGCCGGCGAAAGCTAAAGTGGCAGCTAAAGTAGTGAAACAACCGGCACAATCGCCAAAGCCGGTTCAGTCACCTAAACATCCGTCGCAGTCACCTAAACAATCGCCGGCGTCACCTATGCAACCTCCGGCGTCACCTAAACCACCGCCGGCGTCACCTAAACCGTCACTATCATCACCTAAACCGGTGACAGTGAAACCACCGACTCCGTCACCGAAGACTTTGGCCTCGAATACAGTGAAGACAGTGATAAGTCCAGTGTTGCCCCTACCCGTGTTGACTCAGACCAATGTGACGAAATCTCTGCCCTCTGTGATAGCTACAGCGACTGTGAACAAGTCTCCGCTGCTCAAGCAGAGGCCGCTACTTAACAAGAGTGACCCCAACTTGGTAGCTGTGAGTAAGGTAAAGGGATATATTTGTAATTTTCTGGATTTTTGAAATTCTCAATCTTCTTTACCAGTGATCATTACCCGCTTGAATACATTATATACCTCGAAAAAGAGAAGCACCATACCTAAGCCATTAAGGTTCCGCTAGTCTCTGTCTCGAACTCGTTAGTGGTCGTAGGTGATTCACATGATATCTCTACATTACGATATTACGCTCATCCTGAAACGGACGTTATCAAACAACAGAGTCATCACTTGACAACAGTTGTATGGCTAAAAAGTTAACTAGCGCACCCTTAATTATAGAGTCTAGTTGTGAGCCATGAAGATTCATTTGTACATATAGCACTATATATTACTGTCTCACTCGCTCATTTGCAATTACACTGGTGTGAGAGCTATAACAATTTCTCCTTGCTCTACTACTTTAAACTTTAGCATCATAGACATTAAAATAAACTCAATCGTTCATTCTTCTAGGTATCTCCGAGTGTGATAAGCCAAATCCCTACAACACTAACAACTGTGATGCAATCTATCTCTTCTGCTTCTATTCTTCAAACACAAACACAGAATAAGGTGAGCTTTCTTCACGTCACTATGTTATATATTTTTAACGAGTTACAATTTAAATATTAAACTGATTTCAATGTCCATATGAGACTTCACCTGATTGCGTGGGTCCATTCAAAAACTTGCCTACCTATTTCAATGAAATATGTCGATCTCGACTCATCAGTGTTCATAATTAAGAAATCTGGGATCTTATATGTTACATGCGTGTATAGAAGTTGCCATACTTATTTGTGAAATACCTAATAATAAAAAATATCCAACGCGGATCAGTCGAAAAGATATCGCTTGTTTAAAGACGATTACAAAAGCGAATCTTGGCTATAATTTACTTTGTACCTTCCAGCTCCCGACCCAAGGCACGCGCTCGCTCCTCATCCGGCCGCCCGCAGTGCAGACCACGGTGACGGCTGTGGCCACACACACTGCTGCGGCCAGTAGGAGAGGAGTGGTCAAAGTACTCAGCCCGGCCAACACACCCAGTGGCAAGTCGCTGATATCGCCCAGGGCTTTGTTGCAAGGTAAAGTTTATCAGCTAAATCATTCCAATCCCAGTACTATTATAAAGGCGAAAGTGTGTTCGTGTATCTTAGCTACTTCGCGCTCAAACGGTAGGACTTTTTATCTAGGAATTACGTGGATAATATCGCTCGTCGGAGCTAGTATAATATACGAGTTACTTGTTCTGAACTACAGGCATTAAAATTTATATCACTTACATAGATAGATAGAATGTTCTTTATAATATATACACACGAAATAATAATAAAATACAAAGAAAGATATTAAAAATAACTTATACTAGTGCCACAAGTGATGATATATGATGATGATTTTTTCTTTGATTGTCGTTGGTTGAGTAACTTTATGCTTTTTAAACAGATACACCGGCAACAAAGAAACGCGCAACAGTATCAAATGCGATATCGACAGTTACGATGCCGCAGGTAAGCATCCATTTTAAGTTCCTAAACACTTTCTACAGGTTCATTATGTAACTTATTCAATTGTATTATAGTTACAGAGCCTAGCGTCTGGGACGTCAGTTGTAAACAGTGTCCCGGCGGCAGTGACGTCAGCAGTACAAACCAGGACCGTACAGCTGGCGGGAGGAAGAACTGTCCAACTTGCTGCGAACCAAACCGTACATTTACCTGGAGGACAATCTGTACAACTAAGCTCTGGACACACACTACAACTATCATCTCTACAACTACCAACACATAGCGTCAGACTACCAAGCGGACAAACAGTACAACTGGCAACGCCCCAAGCAATGCAAGCTCTCAAAGCGTCCACCGCAGCTAAAACACAAAACCCAAGAGCACAAACCGCGCCCATCAAAAGCCAATCCATACAAGTTCCTATCTCAACTGTCCAACTAGCAGGACAGACTGTCCAAATCGGCGGACAAACTGTACAACTAACGGGACATACAGTGAAACTACCGAGTGGACAGAGTGTACAAGTAGCCAGCCAAAGTGTGCTCCCCTCTAGTGTACAACTACCGAGTGGACAAACAGTGCAGTTACCGAGTGGACAAACTGTTCAGTTGCCGAGCGGTCAGACCGTTCAGTTAGCGACAGGAAACGTTCAAACTGTACAAATAGCGGGATCAAACATGCAGTTAGCGGGACAAAGTGTGCAATTACAGACTAGTGGACAGAATGTACTACCTCAAACAGTTCAACTAAGTAGTGGACAAAATGTGCAACTAGGGACTCAAACCGTTCAGATAGGCGGTCAGACAGTTCAAATAGCCAGTGGACAGTCTGTTCAGATACCGAGTGGACAAACTATACAGTTACCGAGTGGACAAACAGTGCAGCTCTCTAGCGGACAAACTCTGCAACTAGCGAGTGGACAGACGGTGCAGTTAGCTAATCAAATACCAAAGTCGTTGCCGCAAGTTGTGAGAAGTCAAACGCAGATCGACAAGACGGTGGCGCACCCGATAGTCGCCAAGTTGCTCACTAATGCTCAGGTAACTTTTTATTGATTTTTTTTAAATACATATTTGTTTAAATTATTTTTACTCTTATAAACATAAAGTCTTTCAAGATTAAAATCACATTTAGACTTAAAACCACTTTCAGAGTTTGTAGATAAGTTGTACTTTTGTAATTGTTTCAAGGCACGCTCTCTCCTATCCTCATTACTGGTTGAGTTTTAAGCCCACAGAGCTGATTATTTCATCTTTAATGTAACACTAGCTTTAACAAATGTTTCAACAATTCCAGGGCCAGATGGTATCCCTGGAAGGGCTGTCAGGCGGCAGCGGAGCCCTAGTGTCAGGTGTGAAGCCCCGGCCGGCGGTGCGCGTGCTGTCCCCGGCCGCGCGCCTCACGCGCCCGCTGCTGCTCACCTCCACCAAGCCGGGACATAATATTATATTACAGGTAGGATGTGCTGTTTAAATGTGTTCTTACTGTTACGTGATAAGAGGACTGTTTTTAAGAAAAAACACAATGTCTTAATTTATTGCGTTTAATTTGACGATATTCACACACACACACGTATGTAAAGATTACGTAAACCCTAAACACACACGTTTACTATACTGTACTTCACTGTGCACTCGCACACACGTAATATCGCTTGATAATTTCGCCTCGATCGCTTGATTGAAACTGACTCCGGCCCGAGTTGCGCCTGCTCGTATACCGACACAAGCATTCCAGAAATATCGTTTGTTTGCATCTCTTAAATCAAAACGAAAGTCATAAATGTTTTATTATACAAATATATTAATTAAAGAGAGGGGTGACTGTTCTGGAATGCAATTAAAATATGGTAAACAACTTGTTTGTGTGTAAGTGCAGGTAGCTGCGGGCTTCTAAAATCATCACTATTTTGTACAGTACAATTTTGGACAGTATTGAACGTGTGTGGTCAAATTTACAACTAGAGATATGGGAGAGTCATCAAACAAACTCCTACTAGTACGTGTGCCGTCTCATGTAGTAAACGATGAAGAAATAAATCAATTTAGGAGTTATGACCACTAAAGTATAATCTTACATTGCTAGATCCAATGTGATGTCCTTAAGTCATGTTGTTTGTTATCTATATTTATCCATGTTCACAATGAACAAGCAAAGAAACAAATTATTGAATTAATATTATTCTTAATTATATGTATTAATTTTATCTCAATTTCAGCAAAGTGACGGAACAGTGAAAATACCTTCGAGTGTGGGTGCTAACACGTCGCAAACTATTGTCATCAGCAATATTGGTGAGTTTATTGTAGTAGTCCATCTAACTTTATCGCCAGTGGCTTGCTTATTGAGTCATCAATATAATAGTGTAAACGCAATCTTATTTATCTATAAATTTCCTCGACATTCGCTCAGCAATGATCTAATTTGCTTTGCCAAGCGGTTTGCTTCGACTTATATTGTGCGAACAGCCAAACTGTGGAACTCCTTGCCCGAATCTCTATTCCCCTTGAACTATAATTTGTCGGTCTTCAAGTCGAGAGTAAACCGGTTTCTTCTAGGCAAGCGCGCTAGATCGTAGATTATAACGTTGCTTAACATCAGGCAAGTTGTAGTCAAGCGTGAGCCTATCTAATGTAAAAAAAATAAAAATAATAATGAATCTTTTCTACCAAAAAGCCCTCAAATAGAAATGCCCGCATCAAAGAAATGCCCTCAAATAACAGAAAACAAGGAAATGCCATTCTGTACGTATAGATTGAGTTCAGATTTGAGAATATTGCTAGCGTTTTCACCGATTCTCGCAATGAAATAAACCTATTTGTTGTTACCAGCGTCTCCAACAGTCAGTACTCCAGCCGCCACCACGCCAGTTCTCAAACTGCAACAGGTAAATATACCTTATTAAGAAAACAATACACTTTATTACTTGGTCTTAGTATGATTATAAACATACATTCTAAATTTCCTAAGAACACAGCAAAGACTAAACAGATATTTCGTGAATGCGTTTCACGAAAGAAGTTTCAAGGAGGTATAAACCTGGGTTCTTAAACTTGACTTATAAAGGGCGTAGAAAATCATGTCATCTCTTTCCCACCAAATTATAACTATGTTGATCGTAAAGGATAAAATTATTTTTACCGCTTTTTTAAGTCACTTTTAATGAACCGAGTTCTAGTTACTATCACTATTTTGTTTGTCTTGATTATGTGTTTGTAATCTGTGGAACCTCTTTCGTAAACTGCACTGTACACATATTTATGTTGCCAATTTGTTTTGTTTTGACACGTATCTTGTTTTTAGGTGAACCCATTACAGCAGGTTAAGATCGCTCAGGGATTTAAACTGCAGGTGATTTGCATGTCTGAGGATTTATTGGTTGAGGATGGAATGCTTAGATAATAGAGCCCAATACACTACATATATACATTATTATACCTAGTCATATGGCTTAACACTTACACGTAGAAAGCAAGGCATAGTTTAAATAGAGATACCATACACGATTTCTTGATATGGAGCTGTAACTTGGCAGAATCTCATCCAGTACAGACGACATGTTATCTTAAGCCACAGTCTCGTTTGTTGCCTAACGTTTAGTCTAACAATGTCTCTGATATCCACTGTCGGAGGAAGTATAAACGGAACAACAAAAAAAAACTCGTTTGTAAGAGTGTGGGTTGTGGCCACTAGCTGCTCAAATGTCCTAGTATACAAACTTACTTGCAAAATTTACAGATATCCTCTAGCACTCATGTTAACTATTTATCAGACCTAACTTTCACATCGAAGGATTTTTTGAATAATCATTGTAACATTATTCCCACACACAATAATATTATACCTATGCTTGATTTCCCCTTCACTACTCTGCTAGATTTTCTCAAGAAGAATTAACAGATATCCTATATTTCATTGCTAATCCAACGTAGCTATGCAATCATGTACGTAACACGTAAGTTTAAACAATAAAGGTTTTTTATTATTTGCTATAAAATCTATTAGAAGAACTAATCCACAAACATATATTTGTACTGAACCCCTCACCACTGTAAATGTTGACACCATACACAAATTTTCGTACCTTTGTATGAATATTTTTCTGTTAACTATCTATTATATCTATTAATTTGAATAATACTTGGTTAAAAATAGTGAAAAAAGAAAATTAATACAATGTGCATTGTACATACTTGAAATATTAGTAGTTGGATAAAAGGCTTTGTACTTTATATATGTATTTATTTGTATATACAATACATTAGCCTCTCCAAGATAGTCCATGCTCATAGGGCCGACATTTGCATGTAAGTGTGCCGTGAAAGGTAAGGAGTGGATTACACCGCCTTGAATTATGGATCGCGGACACATTGTGACATGTTGCATAACGTATAATATGAATACAATATTGTTATGTATGAAAATATAAACACCAAATAACATATGGATAACAAAGTTTATTCAATATCCACAAAACTTACTAATAATGTTGTGGTACCTACATTAGGGTGGAGCGTTTTTTGATTTTTCATTATATGACAATCTAATAGTAACAATATGGCGCGTTATTGGCCCAAATTAAACCATACAAAATATTATTGGATTTAATTTATTTTAACTGTTTTTCCCCCATTTCATTGAAATTTGTTATGTTTATATTTATTTATGGCTTCATAAATTGAAGATGTTATTATACCAGCATAAAGATTCTTATGACTTTTCTGAGAAAACTTTCTAAATCCTAACCAATTAACCATTAATAACTGAAAGTAACAAAGTTCGATTAAAACTAAGTAAATATTTTTCGCATACAAACTTACGTTACATTTTCCCTTGCACAGCCGGCGGCGAGTCCCGGCGCGGCGACATCTAGCGGAGTGCGCAGCGTACTAATGGACGGACAACAACTCAAGTTGGTCGGCGGCAGGCACGTGCTAGCCAGGATACTGAGACCCGCGCATCCACCCAATCAGTGAACTAAATATAAGGATAAGATGTGTCTCGATATAATGGCTGGTGTGAACCAAACACAAGGACAAGAATATCTCAATATAATGGTGGATAAAGGTCGGTGAGTGCAAATGTGTAAATAGTTAGGTAGCTATGTATGTAAAATTATCTCGAAAGGTTGTAAAAAAATTAAAAACTTCCGAACTACGAACTAGAGTTTATGTGACAGCAATAAGAATTGGTTACGATTGGTCATATTATGAACAACATATGTATTTATTGTTTTCATCAACAAGTTGAAGATCTAAGTTTGGTTTGCGATGTAGAACTACACTCGATGACTGATGCAGAAATACACATTGTTTTAAACTTAATCAGACCTATCTATGTACACACAGTTATTAGCTGATTTATCTGAATTAATTAATATTAAATCTAAAATCTTGTAGAGAGAATAGCCAAAACATGCTACGATTGGGAAAATATAGTTTGATATCCACTAAGAAATATATATATGTATTTGAATTCAAGCTCAGTGTACATACAATCAATTAATTGGTAGTCACAAGTGGTTAGCCAAATTATTTATTTATGATCGCTAAGGGTATGAAATTCCATACGTCCAATTCTTCAGGAAAGCAAAACCGCCAAATGCCTGTTACTTATCAATTCTGTTTTTTTGTCGATGAGCCGGTATTGTACGTAATGTGTATAGAAAATCGAGTAAGCGATAAAGTACTGCCATGCAATTAGCGTGATTGCTTTATAAATATGGTTATGAAATATGTGTTACCTGACATTAAATTACTTTTGATCGGCGTGCGGATGTTGGCAAAACTCAGATTGGTTTGATTCGAGAATGATGACTAAAACAGAGCTTAGTAATCTAACTGTGTATTTAATACGTTTGTATTAACTGTCAAAAAAAAGGATGTAATATGGTGAAACTTTTTTGTGTTCTTGCTGTTTCAAGATTAATAACTTATGTGATTATTATTATATTTTGTTACACTAAATCACTTACAAATTTATTTTACTTAGCACAAAATTTGTTATAAACGTTTTTGTTATTAGTAAAAACAAATTAATTTATTAATAAGATCTAAAATCGAACTGATCGTGATATCTCTATGAAATATGGTCTATTATGTGTCGTTTTGTAAATTGTTGAGTTCAAAAGTATTATCATTTGTAAATACCTATATGAGTTGTACAAATACATTTTTTTTTATTAATAATACCACAAATTATATAATACAATTGTAGCTCTTTTTCGGTGATATTTTCTTAATTTAAACGGTAAATTAATTTAAAAACTGCAGAGCTTGGTTTATATCGAATATGACAATTAAAGCTACAAAACTACTACATAGTACGGAAATTGTATAGTTTTTCTTATAAACTGCGCAACAAATCATTTTTGCATGCATTCGCGGTGATTGAGATGAATAAATTGCCACAAATACATATTACGTGTAGTTTATATTATACACCCTAAGCAATATTGTACATTGCGATTTATTTGCACTCTAATCAGATAAGAAGTTAAGTTTTGTAGATTTTAGTTAGACATTAATATTGTATTTCTTTCTCATTGTATTGTACATATTTTATTGTAAATATATCTGATTTCTTTTATTCATTTAAAGAATATAAAGTCAATTTTATTGCTAAAATAAGCACTGTATTTTATTTGATATATTATATTTATCAAAAAGCCTATTAATGTGTATTTAGCATAAGTTTCTGTGACTCGGTAAAAAAAATTCCGTCAATAATCTGTGCTTTGAAGCCGGCAATCTATTAGCAATGACTATTGGCCCAAGTTATTTGTATATGTTTTTTTTTCAACGTTAAACAAGTACAAACATATTTGTACTTGTTATATGTTGAGAGAAAACATCGTTAAGTGTTCTATTTAAGATTTCCTTCCACTAATAAGCAGATTATATTACCTACGCCTAGTTTTGACACAAATAGTACATTAAGTACTCAGGCGTTTATCATAAACATATTTTTTTTGTAGATATTACTAACATAATGGAAGTATAATATTAAAGTCTGTCTGTACATACCTATATTATAGCCGAAGTGGATAAATATGTGAACATATAGAATTTTTTTTTTTGGATATACCTTAAATCCATAATATAACACGGTTCACCTATTTTTAGAATTTTGGTCTGTTTGTCTGTTAATATTAAAACTCATATCGTTAAAATGACTGAACGGATCATCCTGGTTTTTGGTGTGCAGGTAATATGAGATCGTAGAAGTGTCACTTGACTTTTTATCTTAAAATAATGCGAGCGAAGCCGCAAGCGTCCACTAGTTTCGAATAAAAATCACACGTTGGATGGGAAAACATAATTTATTCAATTATTTATGTACTTACATAGTGTGTCAGCAGAAAGTAACACATCGATTGATGGAAACTAGTCTAACACAAAGCTTAACTGAACTTAGCCTATTGTAGATACGCTGCGAACTGCATGATATACAATATTACATGATATAATACTCACGATATTATCATTAGATAAACTGTAAAGACTAACAACTGTTCTCCTTTTGTCTTATTTACTTATATGGCTTTGAATTTGTTGACATTGGGGTTCTCCACTCTCATACAATGATCTCAAATCTCAGTCATGGTCCAAATGTAGTTTTAACTAACACTTTTACTCGAAAAATATTTTAATTAAAGTCTGGTTACTGAAGACGAAAACTTTTGAACGCTTCGACTGTTTATTACTGTCGGCCCACACAGGAGTAGCTACACCAGTGCTGCGGATTTTACTAGTTCCGCAACCAGACTTACGAATAAAAATTTTGTTACTATGTTCATGAAAATAAGACATAAGTGGTTTTAGTTGCAGCCTTTTAAAAGTATAAACTTATACACGATGCGGAAGAAAAGTAGTATAAAACGCGTCGTGCACAAGTCTCCTTATAATGTCCCCTACATACAACAATACTCAAAGATACTACGGAGGTATCACAATTTCAACTATACCATCTCTTCCCAAAATCTATACAGTCATAGTCACCGCTAACACAAATAAATGCGCATTTTATCCAATATCATAGCACACAAAGATAAAATTTCAAAGCAAATAGTGCCGTTTAAAAAAAAGCGTAAACACCGATAAAAAGCTACCAATAAAAACCACACTAACCCTATAAAATCAATCCTATATCAGTCTTATAACTATGTTTTAAAATATAAACATTCAATTGAAATGTCAAAATAGATAAATTGAAGGTACATGAATGGAGCGTAATATAATGTTACACCGAGAATGATATTTCATCTTATTCTAATCGACTACACAAAAATATGTATGCTTATGCTGTATATTTATACCACAGGGTTTTTCATTAATACTGACGAGTCGTACAGAAGTTTCAGAGATATGATATACTTAGTCAGTGGATATACGGGTCTAGCGCCAATCATTGGGATAGGGGTTTGAATTTGTAAAATACCTACTTGGAACGGGTGAATTAGGTACCTACTATAATTATATCGCCCCATGATTGTCTATAGCTAAATGTGCGTCGATTTTTATGGTGGCGCCAGCAACGTGTCTAAATACATCCCATAATAAAATCTCTAGCAAGCTCATGGCGTCCATTAACCAGACATGCCCCACTACGAATGTCATCTAAACCTTGTAGATAAATCGTAACAAAAATATCTTCTAGCAATTTTGGCGTTACGTAATTTACATCCGAATATCTAGTGCGTTTACAAAATATAGGTACTTATTTATATCGTATCTCTGAAGTGGCGGTCCGGCACGCGCGCGCGGGCCTAGCGAACTTTATATACAAACAATAGGCACTGAAATATTGAAATATGTGTAGAACCTACAGGTCTCCTAGTGGAGCCTCGACTCTATGGCAGCTAAATCATTACAAAGTGCGTGGAATGCCTAATGTACAATCGAGGGAACAAGGACACACGCGTGATGTTTATTGCATCGTTTCCTATCTTCATTCCGACTGGCCGCTTCAATCATACAATTCATTAAAATACTTGCTCGACGATTAACATTGCTATGTTCGATATTCCAACTATGGCATAAAATATGTAGTCAACATGGAATTGTCTTCACTATGGCTTTTAAATGCACGTGATTCTGGTATTAACTTCTATACCTACTATGATTAGTGTTTAACTTACAACTCTAAGGTTGCTGCTTTTTAGCTTATTTAGCTTACGGCGCTTTGGAGTTCTCGAAATTAGTCTTTATTCATTAGTCTTAATTCAAAGTAAACTATCTACCGACTATAGACAGTGGTTTTGTATTAGATTGGCTTTCTTGCCCTTATCATCGTGATGTACCTAACCAAACAAAGTAATATGTAGTCGGATTCCCAATGACTACAATTTCTCGCATCAAATATAAATATTATGCACGTAAAAACAAACATGTGTTAAAACAATCGCAAATAGAAATAATTAGAGTTGATCGTGACTTCGATTGTCTCCACTTCGCCTGATGAAAAACGACAGTGAAGTCGAATAATAAACAAGCTTGCTTTGAAGATTCTACCCTCTGTGAACTCTTTTACCGAACCTGCCCAAATTAGGTATACCTACGTCTAACTGAGGAAATACTCTTACCTACCGATAGTTAGGGCTACTTTTCCATGTCTTTTTCAATAGACCATATGTCTTTCAACAGAGCATGTCCCTCGATTGTACACAAGTCACCGTTGAGTGGAAGAAGCTTGAAGCGGGTAGTGCCTACTCCTCGGCATCGTCCCCGTTCTCAGCAGTCAGCAGGTTGGTGTTGTCATCTGCTGCAAGCTCCGTGGTCAACAGCTGGAACGAAACAACTAGTTTTAACTGTACTTACTATAATGTACTTTAATAATTTTGAGGCATCTCCGTCATATATTCGTCAAAAATATGTTTGCATAATGGCAAAGTATAAATCACTCTATCACACTGCTACGAATATTAAAAAGGTGAACGCTTCTGAGAATGTTTTAGCAGTTTCCTTATTGCTACAAGCGCCTACTAGGTTTTCTTTCAAATATCATAATTTACTCGTGCATTGCCAAAACAATTATGATAGGCGTATGCATTAAAAAAAACATAAATTATTTAGTATATATTATGTTGTATGATTGAACATCTACTATAACTTTTTAACTGACTTTAAAAAAGGAGGTTATCAAGTCCTATGAAGGTTTTTTTTCCTTTTGTTTCGGGCAAGTTACGCGATTACTCCGGTATGTAGGTATCTGCGATACCTTTTATTTATACATAATACCGTTTAATGTCTTGATTTTTTGCAGAATAATTATATAACAATAAACATGTACCTATAGTCCTATATCTCAATGAGACCTTATAATAAGCAATATATGTCAATTTATGTAATGTCATGTTTCATGTATGTAAAATTTCACCTACCAGCGTAATGAAATGAAGAACCGTTTATAGCAGTGTGTGGTTTAATAGTAGTCAGGTAGGTATGAGAGACAGTAGGGTAGAGCATTCTCTTTAATCTTCTGTTACGTAAACAATACCTACGGTACGAATCCGACTACCAAACATAGGAGTTCATATTTAGTATTTGAAGGTGGCAAGCTCCTGAGATAATATAATGTAGAGACATCTAACTGCCTAAACCATTACATCGACCGCTAACATCCCTATCACATATCACGAATCGTCGATCCTACAGCATGCATCCCTATTGCGATATATAAATATTCTTTGATCTTTTACCAGGTAATATTATTATATCAGTTTAAAAAATACATCGGGTTTGAAAGTCTTAATTGGTCGTGATAAGTTAGTAGTTAGACTGAGGCCGGTTATCTTTCATTTTTTTTATTAATAACGCAATATTAGCAACGTTTGAGTGAAGTATTTTGGTTGCAATGTAGTTGGCAACCGTTACTGAAAGATTATATTATTTGTTACTAAAATAAGCTTTTTTAATTACGTCCTAACTAAATCTATGTACACATTAGTATCTGAATTATCATGGTTGGTTATTATAGTCGGTTTTTTCCGTCTTGTCTATGGGTATGATTGTCGGTAACCCCGCATCTTTGCTTGATGAAAGCGTCGTTTGATGATTGAAACGTACCCGCCAACTTTGAAAGATCCACAAAAAGACCGAAAACTTTTAACCTTCTGTTTAATTAACCCGTTCTACCTGGATTTCGTGTTTGTACAGAAATGTTTGAGTAATGTAGAGGAGTGAACTACTTTGCGGGATGTGGCCTAAATAAAATGTAGTACGTGTGTAAGTACCTCTGTACACACGTTATGTAAGTATGTAACACGATACTTAATATACTTATGTACTGTCGTGAAGTTTGGTTTTTAAATTGTTTAATCAGAGAAATCATATGAAACATGGTTTGGTTTTTGGTTATACCACCGAACATATTATAATGATTAGATTTATTGATATGTTTATGGTTTTTTTTGTGGTTTTCCGGTGTTATTTTATTCCCAGTTTTCTGGCACAAAGTGGTAAACAAAATGTCTCACATCAGGTGCATGGACCTTTAAAGAAACATTGTACTCTATACGAAAAACGTTGACCTTTCTACTTACTAATATCTACGAATGACGTTTTTCTGTATAATTATGTACCGAGAATCTTGCAATTTCTTCGTTGGAGCCTAATATACTAAATATGTGTTACATTTATTTCTGTATTAATCGGGATTAATTTAAACCATTTCAATTGACCACTGCTACTCTACTACCCGCGCTCCATTCTTCCTATTTCTCATTACTGAGGGTCGTGACATCCTCTTCGGGCAGTTCTTCCACACTTCTTAGCAGCATGCAGAGTATCGTATTATACTTCTTGGATTCAAGAGTAGAGCGAATATGCTCTGACCATTCTTTTTACTACAGCTCGAGATTTTTTTATATCTCTTGCTACCACCAGAATGAAATACAAGGAGAGCTTACCCCGCTGTGCTGTGTGTGCGAGTGAGAGCGCTTACGGCGGCGCACGGCCAGCGCCAGCAGCAGCACTAGCGCCACTGACGACAGTGCTGCCACCAGCAGCGGGAGCAGCAGGTTGTCGCCAGGGGAGTAACCCTGGGGAGAGATATATACTTAGTATAGTTTAAGTTAGTTGTAAGACATTTCTTATGAATAAATAACTTAAACTTTCATAAAATACTATAGTGGGTGCACGTGCTCGCATTAAGAACTAAAACTTGCATCACCTATTCCACCCCTTTAAAAGTAGCATTTCCAAAAATCCTTTCTTAGCGGATGCCTACGTCATAACATCTACCTTCATTCCAAATTTCAGCCCAATCCGTCCAGTGGTTTGGGCTGTGCGTTGATAAATCTTTATATCAGTCAGTAAGTCAGTCAACTTTGAGATTTAATGTATTTTGGTTATTACAGAAACTTCAAAATTTTAAATTTTCATATATCCTGTTCCCTGTTACTACAATCTAGCAATCTTCGAAACGAGTGTTCTTGTGTTATATTATACCATCATTAATAATCGTTAGTATCATAAGCAGACGAATTGTAGTCAATTGCACTTCTATCTATTATAAAAAAATACATGTAATGTAACTAAGTTTCTTAAAAAGGTGGCGAAATCGGCAGAAATATATTTATTTGTATAAGTTTTTTCAGGCCAATAATATGATAATTAATTAAACAATTGAAATGGTATTAAATCGATAAATGAATACGGTTTGTAGATACAAAGCGGACATAATGTTGGTAGTTGGTACCTACGTGCTGCTGCTGTAAGTAACATGGCTTATAGAACGACTTAGTTACGAATGTAATACTATTAAAAAAATACATATTTGAAGACCATTTTTGCTATAATATCAATTGAATATATTTTTAAAGTATGTACCACTTAAAGTGAAGTTATATTTAAATAATTTAGAGCATAATAAACAACAAACTTTGTCACCAACTTGTTGTACCCGCCATTTCTTTTCTTTACGACAATAATGGAAAAACTTGGAAACAGGCGCCGTGAAGTGTGCGACATATTTTATTACTTTAAGTTCTTTTTTGAGAAATTTTGTTCCGTAAAGATTTAAGACATGAAACTTTTGCCTTCCTTCTTTGAAAAGTTCTATGTAACTTATATTTACCTAGCGCCTGTTTGTATATAAAAGTTCAATTACTCCGTAGTTTTCTGAACATATTTGAGAAAAAAGGGCATGTTAAGCCAAATAAAATCTAAGCACATACGTCTAATACAATTAATATGTATACAACTTTCTATACCGATTAAGGTAATATGAAATAGCTCTCCTAATAAAAATAAGTAAAAAGAGGCTAAAATTAGGTGCATTGCTTAGTATATCAATAATTAATTTAATTACATACGTACATAGATAATAAAATATGCATTAACTCAACCTGAATACATGTCGTTACTGCCAACTTACAGGGTTTTGGCACAACGCGAAGGAAAATAGTAAGGAAAGGTCTATCTACATAACCTTAATAAGTTATCTGTATCTAGCCTAGGTCACATAATATGTATATCATGGCCTACATTTTTATTACTCATTTGCCCAGAAATTGTCGTTTTGCCGATAGGAGCTTTAGGTACCTATACAGAAGAGTTTAAAGTATAGATATACAGTCTATATATTTTGTTTTTAAGAATAGGTTTTAAAATACTAACGTTTGGTTACATATGCATATTTTATGTCGGCGGCTTTGGTCTACCACTTTAGGAAATTCGCGAAAAAACAGCTGTTCCGAATAGGAAAAGAGTAAACCAAAGTAATAAATACACACAAGCTATAAGTATCAATTTTCAATTATAAGTCTGAATCAACTAGTAATTAGTCGGATTCTCTGTTTGCTTGTTCACATTGATAATTAAGAAAATCGGTGAGATAGAGAAATATCACTCATCTACATATATTGGCTTAAAATAAAGATAGTAAATTCGTAGTTACCTTACTTGCTTACCTAACTATTGTTCGTAAGTTCGTATAACTGGTTCCCTTCCATTTTACTATCACTTTCTTGTCTAATCTATACATTTGCCGCATCTAGGAACTAAGCATTACGTCAGAACGGAAAACTTGCAAACTGTTATCAAATTACATAAGAATAGGCTTCGCAATAGGTTTCATAAGTAAAATACTATGTTCATATCCGCTATCATAATGTCAGATAACTCATTCGTAACTAAAATACAATTATGCATAGATTTTATGGCGATTGTTCGGATACGTATCACAGTAAAATATTACGTAAATGCACGCATAATGCTCGCAACGTTTACATACCGTCCATTGGAAGTAAGACGATGTATCGACGAAGGGCCACCGAGCCCCGTACCAGCCTGCATCTGCCTTGGACACTGTGACCTCGTCCGAGTCCAGCACCCCTGACTCCGGCTTCAAAGGCGGCAGAGAGAACACCTCGTCCACTTCCAACGACTCCTTGAACTCTTCATCATCGTCCACTGACAACATCGCATCCTTCAAATCCTTCAACTTGTTTTGCTCCGTCGTACTCTCCAGAACCACTCTGGCAGTAGTTCCCTTGGTAGTGATCAATACGTCGTCAAATAACTTCGCGGTGGTCACGCTTGGCCTTTCCGAGGGTCTGAACGACCGCGAGTAGTATTTGATTACGTTGCGTAGCGTGATCGATTCCGGTGTCACGGTGGGCCGGATAATAATGTCTTTTTCCCAAGGTTTTATCGACATATTGTCGACGTCCGTCTTCTCCTTAACGTTTTGTTTGCCGTCCGGCTTTACGACAATAGGTATTTCGTTTCCCTCTGTAGGTATTGTTTGAATTGTGGATGAGCTCTTCCAAGATCTCAAAGCTGGCATTATCCAGGGTGGCGTTGTGGATTTTTCCCCTATCGTAGTGGAAGGGACGGTGGGGGCGGTGACCGTGGCGGTTGCATAAGTGGTGGTGGTCGTCGAGCTCGCTTCGAATCTAGAATCTAACGTTGAAATTATTTCCGGCAAAATTTTCAGTTCTTTTTTGCGAGATTTGGCTTCACGCGTCGGTGACGCCACCACAGACGGGATGGTGACGGTCTCCCGACCGCTCTTGCTGAGCCATCGATCAAAGTACGACGGGTTAAGGGAATATATCGCGACACATAACATCGCGAGCGCTATGATCATGGAGACGATCATCACTACGAACGTGAGCTGCCATTTGTACTTCCTCCTGGATCTCCGCACGTGAATCGAGGGGCTGTAGTCCCGTCCCTTGCCCTTCAGTCCACTGTTACTTAGCACCTCTTCCGTTTGCGGAAGGATCGTGTACTGCAGGCTGTTCTCGCCGTGCCTTACTGTCTTGTACATATTTGAGTCCGCTATTTACCACGAAAAGAAACACTACGTTTACGTATCGGATCACGTGTAAATATATCACATAGTCTCGTTAGAGGATATTGGCTCGGTCCTCAGTGGCGCGCGCTGGGTGTGCGACACATCGCGGAGGGTGGCTTTGTGCTGCGTCGCGGTGGCTCGGGCCGGCGGCGGCGCGCGCAGGCGCCACAACATCGAGCGGTCGCCCCGCGCGCGCCGCCTGTTGGCCCCTTTGAGGTTATATGAGTAAGAAGCCGGCACCATCCCGCATCACGCTGCTCTACAATAACAATAACATTACAGACTCATCAACTACCTTACCTCGTTACGGAGCCTAGCCGACCCACTCTCATTTCATTTCATTTTTCTCGCCGCGGGGAGATTGCTCGCGAATTTGATGAGAAAAATAACTCACTGAAATGTAACCATCTTAATGTATGGAATGAATGTTTATTTTTAGTCCTAATACAATTTCATATCTACCTTCACCTGCCTATAATCATATAGATATACATATGTACGGCTAAGTCGTAATATTTCTTATTTATAAAAAAATCTGTGACGTTCCGTCAGGTGGGTTTCACAAAAGTCCTAACACATGAAATAAAGTACAAAATAAGAGTGACTCATACTCGAGAATACTAAATCCCCCAATTGAAAAAAGTGTGATTGCTATTTCCCCATTACGGGCACTAAAAAGTTTTCATGTTTTTTATTTTAAAGTCGCGGAAACGTTGTGTGAAGCATGAGAAACCCACCCATCAAATTATGCTTGATTGTACCTATACCGTCTCAAAGTGACCGCTGAGCAGTCGTTGAGTGGCATCAAATATCTCTGCAGCTCCATTTGTAACAGATTCGTATTATTTTGCTAAAGTTATGCAACTCTAAATTCGATTAATGTTCATCGGCATTTGAAGCCAATTCTAATGAAGCTCCGAAAAAAGTGGCCATAGAGCATAATATTAACATGTTTTTGCGAGCGGTCAAGCCGGGACTCACTGCAAGAATACTAATTCTGTTGTTGACCTTGGAGAGAATCACGTTTCCTTTCGAAATTGGTTCGTGAATGCTATATTTTTAGAATAAAAGTAAAAAGAGAACGCCAAGCCAAGAAAATAAAAGGGTTGGAACGCCCGAACGTCTTGGTTTCTTTCGTGAGTCGACCATCCTTTCTACTCCAATTTTGTGAGCGTCGAAACGAGCTGAAATGTTTAGGATGTCGTGTGAGTTCCGCGTCTTTGTTAAGTTAAATCTAGGTTGTTTTGCAGAGCATTTACAAAGCTCCATTTATTATTCTCTGCTTCAATCGAGCGTGTCTGCTTAGTTAAGTCACTGGCGCCACAATGATTTACTTAACAAATCTACCAATCGCATTCGTAGCGTACCTATCTTATCGTAACAATCATGATGGGTACCAAGTGGAACTAAATGTAAATTTTAAGTTTTTTTATAAAGTTTAATTTTCGTAGGCATAATAACAATATATACCCAACAATAGAGTTGTGAAATTAAAATCATAAGCTCGGTATTCCGTGATATTCGTGGTTTAAAATTCTCAAGTAAAGCTGATTAAATCCTTATCTTATGCAAAATTTAGCGAGTCTTGAGTTGCTATTTGTTAATTTATAATCGACTTAACGCCTTGTCTCGGCAGTAAAGTATTTAAACTTGAGATTGGAGATAATGTGAATTTATTGTTCAAGTTGAACAAGCTATCTGAAAGATTAGGGGCTGTTTGGGGAGTGGTACAATACAATCTGGCAACAACTAGAATTTAGAGCTGTCGCAGGTAAAATGTAGCTTTACTGGGAGCTCTAGAGAACACAAACTTTTGTGAAATAGAAGTAGGATATTTCAGGTTTTCGTCATATTTTTTTAAAATCCTAAATACTTATAATTCGACCATAAAAGAAAAGAAGGAAGCCAAACATATCTGAGGCATCTTTATCAGGATATTTACTTTCGTCTACGTGATGATTTGAACTAATCGTATTATTAAACATGATTTTATAACAATTGATATTAAACAAAGCGTTATTTGTGATAATAGCAGATAAAGATCTACCTGTAAGCACCGCTCTATTCGAGTTGAATGATTAACTAACAATATAATCCATTGAGCCAACCTCGTCCGATTGATTAATAGAGTCATAGCTTGTAGTAATGTCGGCATTAGTATTCGATAGCCCTTGCTAGGGCCTAGTACAATGACTCCAGTTATTTCGGTGAGGCTGGAGCCTGGCCAGCGAGCTGCGTAAATAAACGACCGTCACAGCGTGGATGCGGTGCGATTTTGAATCATTTACTTTCCATTATCTTTATATTATTTTAGTAGGTATCTTTTGTTTGAGTTATTTCTGTGTATCTGTCTATCTCTCTTTGAATCGTATTCCTCATTGATGAGGGTCTAACTCCCCTGCAGATTTTATTCATTAGTACATTGTGGTGAACGTCAAGATCCTTCCACGGTTGACACATAGGTAATTTTTTTATGTAGCCTGGGCACCCACCATTGTGTAAATGTACCATCGACTCTTGTAGTGCTTGCTTTCCGCTTTAATTTGGAATAAAAAAGCCGGTTAATATTGAGCCTGTTTTTATTTTCCAATTGATAAAACTCTTCCAATGGTTTAGTCATTTCCTACATAAATATCTATTGTAAAGTAAAACTACGCTGCAGGCTATGTCCTGAAATATTTATTTATTTTACTTAGTCTATCTGCTAAATACCTACCATTTATTACTCAATATCTCGGAAGCTTCGTATTATCCAAAACGAAACATTTTCGTAATAATAAAAAGTTGAAGAAACACAAGGGAAAGAAGGCGGAAAATGCTTTATTTCAATTCAATTTGCACAAACCGAATTTCCAGTTTTTCTAAGGAACCTCAGATGTTTAGATTGTAGTCAGTGAACTTGGGAGTTGGAGATAAACGAGTTTGAAAGTTGGGGCCGAGGTAAAACTAAGTTAATCAGTCAAAATTTAATTTACCTTGGGACATTATTAATTTTACAGGCCAACGAGACTAAAATTTATTTGCAGATTAATTCTAGTGGTTCTTTTTATTTCAAAGTAAAATATTGTTCTTTTGAAACACATTGTTCTTCTATAAAGCTTTAGTATTCTATCAACATGCTTATGTGAAATAAATTAGATTAATATTTGCATGTAATTGTAAGTTAATCAACTTACGCACAAGTTATTTGAAGTAACCCAAACAACCTTGAGGGTTCAAAGCACATCCTGCCAGTTTACGAGTATTGCCTAAATAAACACAGAACACGTGTTTGGTCGCCAATGTTAGCAATGTGTCGACCAACAGTGCACCGCACTAGCCCCGCGCACATAAAAAACTATATTTATTGCCCAGAATATTATTCTTTCATCCACTTACGGAACAATTTGAGAGAAACTCTTAAGTCGCTTTACTACCTGCTGAGTTGTAAAGGCAAAGGTTTTTATTACAGTTTTTTAGCCAGGGCTTTCTAAACATTGCTCCGTCTCGACGGTCCTTAGGGACTTAAGATAACCTCACCACTTATCTTATCCTGAGACGGTCTAAGCTCGAGATAATATTTGAATTTTCATAAATTTTAGATTGCCGAGTCTCTTTTTTCGCTTCGTCGCTTAGCTTATTTGTGTGACGTTTGAATGAAATCTGCGCCTCATTTTTAATATTTTATTTTCTTTCTCATCAAGATGTGAATTATCCGCTGAAATCGTGTTCGAAGTTGGCGAGTTGTGAAACAAAGCTGTACTTTTCCATCTGATATTGCGAACTCGTCGGCGACGAGGGAGAAACATTACAAGGCTTTCAGCGAGTTTGTTGTAGCTTTGCGAAGTTGTTGTGTAAGAATAGGTCGTGCTAAGTTAGCTGCTAACATCTGGTATTGTTCGGATGTCAGCGAGCGTGATGGTTGCATGACGCGCGAGAGCATCGGCCGCACCTGACCCTGGCTGGACCAATGCCACCATGTATCTGCGGCTGCGGGCACTCGGCCAAGCTCCACACCCTTCCGCATCGTTAGCAAATCATCCTTCGCGGAAAACACGAAATGCTACTGGATGATATTTCGAGAGAAAATTTATAAGGGATTCCGGGTACAAAAATAAATATAAAACTAAAACTACCTTCGCAATGGGCCTTTATTTATATCGCGGCTATTTCAAGGCGACGCGGAATAATGTGCCATCGAGATAAAAGATGGAAACTCATGGTATATAAACAGGATGGCTCGAACGATGTAGTCATGTTAACAATGATGATCATGACTTGGCTATTAAGATCACGGTGACTGGCGGCGGATGGGGTTGTTTATAACATGTGGATATCATTTCTGAAGTTAGACACCTTCGATGTACTCTTAGGCAGGTCAGATTGTCAGAGATATTTAACACGAGTAGACACATATCTTTAGTCTAAGAGTAAATGTATGTAGATCTGTTCGTTGGTTCAATTCTATGTGTGTGTGTCTAACTGCGTGTTCTTCTTATGTTGGATTTTGATCTTCAAAACCGTCATTTTTGGTTTGCTCACCCTTGGCTGAGCTCAAAACCTTTGCGCAAGAATAACGGTCAATTTGTGAGCTCATCAGTTTTTTACGACTATGGTAAAAAAAAAACACCAAACGAATAACAAATAGTTTCATTTCTCCATTCTGTCATCTAGGACCATTTATTCTGGCATTTATCCACGACTTTCACAAGCGTCCATCAACTTTTATTGTTGTTTGCATAACCGCCCGCCGAGTCTTTGTTGCATTACGTATCTAAACACTCTTTAGTTTTTTGTTACACTTTTTATTGATTTTAGCTTTTGAGATTTTAATTGCCTTAACATTCCCAAATCTAGCTAAAAATAGTCACTTGATGGTCAACGTCCTGTTTGTAATAATAATCATAATTCATCACTCCCTTTTATGGCCTCAAACCAACAAAATTTATTTGCAAAGCGAGATTTAAGTAATATCAAACATGGAGGTCAAGGAGTTAGCAGAAAACTGAGCAACAAAACGCATACACCACGCAAACGCAAAAGATCCCCACTGTTAGATTGGTAGCATAGTTATAAAAGGTAGAAAAAACCAGCCATATATCGTACTTCTATATTGATTATGCTCTCGCTAGCATTCGCGTCAACTCTAGTCGATTCTGGCTATCAACGCTGCGTTATCCCTATCTTATCTCCGTTTATCTATTTCCATAGAGTAGTGTCGATGCACTTGCAGTTTCGTTCGGTGCAGTCCACGTGCGAGGTCATCGACCCACTCTATGCCAATGCCAGCTCCCGGTGCCAATAGCGGCTAATTGTGGGATAGAAATAGGATTAGATAATAGCATTAGATGCACAACGCATATACTTAGGTACGGCTCAATGGCAGTATTACGGAACTATCGATGTTAGTTTAGATGTGTTTGGTCTAGTTGTTTGGTTACTTGCTTGAATTGCTGAATCACTTACAGTATACTTATTACAAATGCCTAGTCCTAAATCCCCAACTCTTTGAATCATATTCCTTTTTAGCAAGGGTCGCGTGATTCTTTTCTTGGGTGATTTCTGTCGAGCAAATAAGTCGTTATGGTACTCAGAAATTTCACAGGCACGGTTTTAAGTCTATTATTATTTTTTACCTACAAGTATCAGTGTTAATTATTCAACCGGAAATTACATCCGTTTACGAAGCAATAGCGATCTTAAAGCAAAACAAATTAATTAATCGTTCTATATTAGTTGATATTGGCAGCCATTACACAATAAATTGCTTCATAAATTGAATCATTGGCAATGAAAACCTCATCTCCACGTTAAATTTTATTAGAAACCGCCTAGGTCGCGCGTGAATAGTAAAATTCCGCCATTGTTTTTGGATATCAGCCAGTTCTGGTAATCAATCAAAATAAATCGCCTTGGACTTGACTTTGTTCAAAGACGCTGGGCCTGCCCTCGTTGCCAGGTCCTTTCAACCTGCCACTTCCATTACACGAGAACACACCAACTGACACAAAAATCCACTTATTTGACGTTAACTAATTCCTGACGAGAGATTCTTACGTAAATCTCGTACAAAATCGTCTTGTATCTCGATGTTCACCGCAAGTATCTAACATTGTATTATACCAGACATACACCTAGGTACCTATTTCTTTGTCGTTCTAGTCTAGACTACAGACGTTTGTTCAGCTAAATAGAGAAGGGTCAGAATGACTCACTCAAGATCAGATACCAAGAATTCTATTCGGAATCAACTTTAACCTATAATTTTTGTATCATTACATCTAATGTAGCCATTCAAGGCGAGCCTAACTGGTCGAATGAACATGACTGCTAACGACCGCCTTATAAACATAATAACATAAATGTGCTGTTATTACGGGGTCATTGGAGATTGTGTTAACTAAACGTTTTTAATAGTTTTGGTATTTATTATCCGAGTGTGATAAAGCTGCGGTCCACATGTGCGAGTGTTCCCACGGCTCCCCCGCCTCCCCTCTGTGCCATGTGTTATCGCCCAGTGTTACATGGTCTATCTTGTGTGGAGCTCTAGGATGATGTAAGTCTGGTGATAAGGGTCTCGATAAGTTGGTGCAGTTTTTACCTCCCGCGTTTGGTGTCGCATGTTCACGCCTATGGTTTCAGGAGACGGAGACGGCCCGACGATAATTGATCGAGCGGAGGATAATTGACTAATGAAATAGTAACGGAGTGCCGGCCTAATGCGCATTGTCGCCTTATTGTCAGTGATGACACCACTTGTCTTATACAACCTCGCGTTTACAAAAAGTAGGTCGCAGGAGCCTAATGGGACCTGCTGAAGGATCAAATCTGTTTGTAGATAAATTTTATGTAAGAAGCGAGTGACGAAAGTACTAAATTGAAATTTGATGGAGAATTTCGTGTACCACTTGCTTGGTTTCAGTGGATTTCTAAATCCAGTATGTATCAAGTAAATATTATTCCTATAAAGGACGAGATGAAATGTCTTATAGCTACCTTTCGAGATGTAGGTATATTAAGTATAGAAAAAGAAATTCAGGTTTCTTCGGCTTCATCTAATTTTTCAGCTATGTTCCACGCAGGATACAACAAAAAACTTAAGAAAGGACATTTACCTAAATTAACGGCATTTGCAAAAAATCTGCAACATGAGACAATAGCAAGCCATGCGTGCATCCCCCAAAGCTCTAGATTTGCAGATGGCAGCGGGAGGCTTCATAATCAATCTTTACTTTCATGGCTTCCTGGTCAGATTCATGCACCTGCTCTTGCTGCAATTACCTACCAGTACTTACTTATAACTTATTTATCACTTTGTGAGTACCTACATACTATATAGTAATTACTCGGGTAGAAAAATATAGTCATGTATTGACTGTAGTATTGTTGAATGTAGTATACATTAAAATTTTACACTGTTTAAAAAAAAGATGTCTAGTACTTAAATCTTTTTTTTTGTAAAAATGAGGTAATTGATTCTCCATAACCTACAAAATTTATAAATACCTAGACTTCATAAAAAAGTCTGCGTCCGACAAACCATCGTAGCAGATATTGCGAATGAGTAATTCCACATCGTGCCGAGCCTCTATACAAATTCACATTTCACACTTCCGTTTTACTCTGTCCATCTGTGTACCGTATGGGGAACTTTTTTCATTTTTAGCCACTACCCGTGCATTGTACTAAATGCACCTGACTGAAAGAACCTCCCATTACATAACTCACGTTATTCAATCCAGCGCCAGTTCTATTCAAACACAGGCGATGGCAAAAAACCCGTCAAACGTAGCTTCGGCCATTGTTTGTGGCTTAGAAGATGTAGAGCTCTGGAAGTGTTACGTTGTTTCACTCCTAAACCTCATGGTATCACTGCCCATAGAACACGATCGTATTATGTAATTGCAATATATTTATTGCACACAGTAATAAGCTCGTATGAGTGCGGTGTCGAGATGAGAGTGGCCAACTCTAGTGTCGAGAGTTTATCAAGCCTCCCTAAGGGGCTTCTGACATGCCTTAACGACTGCCGTACTAGTCAAACAGGCGCGACCTTAATTTAACGTAGCACTTTTCGGTCACCCATCCAAGGACTGACCGCGTCTACCTTTTAAACCAACAGAAGGCCTCAGATGGTTAGGTTGTCGTTATGATAGTTAATGGTGGCATATTTTAACGACTATAACGGACGGCCAGGATCATGTATTCTTGCTAAACCATTAGGTTCCCAAAAACTATGTAGAACAACACCTCATAAAAATATGAAAGAAAAATCTCAAAACCCAATATAATTTTTTATTTTTTTGGCAGCTGTAACTTTTTCAATTTTACTTATACCTCACTTCTTCATTTTACCTAACCAAAGTAACAGGGTAAAAACCTCTCTTCCCTGTCACATCTAGTTCTATAGGCAGGTATGTGGTTCCATGCCGTACACATGTGCAGTGGAGTGTGACACCTGACCTAACCCAACACTGCACTTGTCTCCCGGGGAGACAACTAGAGGTGGGACTGACGACGGATTTGGGATTTTTGTGTTTTTTGTAAGTTACTTAAAGTCGGATGAAAATTAAATAAATAAATACAATTATATAATTGACTGATAGAGGAAACTAAATAAATGAATACACGATTATTAAATACACTTTCAGTTTAAATCAGATTAGAGAAGTTCAAAATAAGTTATAGCAATGTATAAAAGCAATGCTCATCTCAAAAATTGTTTCGTTTCCAATATAACATCGTTTCACTTATTTACTTTGAAATTAGTAAAATGTGGTTATACTGAGAACGAAACAATTACCTATCATCGTCAATACGCCGATCCATATCTACCATACGAGGAAGATTATTGTCAAATTTAATAACAGCTACAATTATGTCGATAGGAAAAACCCAACAGCCCAAAACCATTACAGCAACAAGATATATCGATAACTTACAACTCATCTCTAAAAATCTCTCATTTTAAAGTAACTGGGGTTGAGGGTGCTACAAAAAATACGGGTTCGTACGGATCGTGACAGCGGAATAATTTTTAAAAACCCATTTCAAAATGGCTTTGTGGAGTTCTGTATTGAATTTCACACTTTTAACGTTACTTAACGACTTACAGATTCCAAAAATATGTTGGCGATGAATTATTTTTTGTGTTATGTACGAAAACAAGCGACTAGATGTAGTATTATTTATTGTTTTCGAAACACATGGCGTGCAGTTTATTATGCGTAATTTGATTCACATGTTTCGCAAAACGACCTATAAGTTTAAAAAAGTTTCCTAGTCCGTGTGTTGATAGTGTTTTTTTTTAATTGCCCTCAGTTTCGTGTTTTGGTACTATGAATAGTCGAGACTCAAAAGTCTTTTTATGACGCAAACAAAACACTCCAAAAAAGAAATACATATATCAGTAAAGTAGTTAACTCTTATCCGAAGGTCTCACTTGTACAGCATGCTAAAAAAAATCGGTTTCTAAGTACCTAAGTAAAAGTATATTTATTTTTTCAAAGCTACAGTCAGATAAAGTGGTTCACTCGACCCTCGATCTCGAGTACTTTCCTTACCTCCGTCAAAATGGCTAATTCGCGATGATTTATGATTGAGAGCGGTAACCGAAAGATTTTCGACCTCACAAAAGCAGGCTTTGTGGAAAACTGGAGTAAATCCGACGGATTTCTTTGATTGCCCCCGTACATGGTCGGTTTACTCGCGAAATTTAACGAGCCATGTAAATTGGCTGTATTCGCTCGTATTTTTTGCCAAGAAAAACATTTTATTGCACGGCAACTCACTGCGAACAAAGAAAAGTATTTCCAATGACTGTTTTCCCTCGACCGCTCTTATTTTAGCCGATTGCATTTGGAGCATTTTGGAGCTGAACTCGAAAATGTTTATTTAAATGATTCTATTTTAAAAGTTGATTTAATTTTCAATCTCTTTTGGCATTAAGCATCGCCATTCAAATATGTATTTTACCTTAATGTGTTAAGTTTAATTGGATCTGTTATCTGAGAAAAAAAGAAAAGTTTGATACAATGCTTATCTGTGATTTAATGCGATTAATAGGTCTGGGAACCAATTAAATATATTCTTTATGTATAAAACAAGTTATTTAAAATTTATTGACGCAAGTATTTGTTTTATTTGGATTTGAATTTGTTTTTTTGTGTATTTTCACAAAAATATTGAATTTGTCGATATAGTTATAAAACTCTGAAAGTTGATTTTCAATACCCATTCATCCATTATATAATATTTGCTTTTACAAATAATTCAATGAAACTTGAAGTTGCAACATAGGAAGCTTAGACCAAACATAAAAGTTGCTATATCACCACCGCAAATCTATTTCGGTATATTTACTTTGCAAACATCGCTTGTAATGTAAATCGTTTTACGTGCAGTATCTATATTAAACAAACTACATTATGTCAACTGTATTTTGTACATATGTACCTACATACTATATAATATGTATCTTATGAATATTTTTTGTCGTAATGTTGAAAGATTCTCGTAAGTATACATAAAAAAATCATTGTTTTATCACAACTTAAGATTCAAGATAAGAACTTTGAAAAATGTTATGATTTACGTATGAACATCTACATCTGCTAACAACATAGGTGTGTATATTATAGGTATAGATATAAAGATAACAAAGCCTTTGTTTCGGTTCCAAGAAGCGACGTCGTAGACAACTTAGAATTTGAAATGAGCATTTTCGTTATTTTATGGTAAAGCATTCAATACCATAAAATAACAAATATGCTTGCGGAAATTAAACCACATCCTTCTGCCATTCATAACCATATAACTAGCATAACCTGTACCATGACACATCTTAAAATTAACATATTGCTAACAACATAGTGCTAACATTGATATAATATGTATGTACCTATGTACATTCTGCCTACATTAAAGCTCATAGCTATTTTATTTTAATTTTTAGCGGTTTTTTGCGTTATCGCTGGAGACATGAGCCTCTGCAGAACAATTTTGCTAACTGATTGATCAATATTCAATCTTCAATTTTGAATTTTCATCTTTCACTTTAGTATGTGAATTGGAATTACCTTAAATCAGTCACGATCCTTAGTAATAAAGAATAGTTACCACTCAAGGAAATTTCAAAAATGTAGTAGAATTTCTCTCTTTATTCTGAGAAAACGATTAATTCCAACCAATTCAGTTCAGACCAACTACAAATTTCCGAAATGTTTCTTAAGAGCAGCAACATGCAGGGACGTAAACATGTACAGATGACGTAGTACGATTTCCAAGAGGTGTACAATGCACTTTTATAGTATGCCAGCCGCGTGAGCTTACTGCAATAGGGATGTTACACTATACTTACTGTTTATCGATATCGATATACATTGTCTAAGCCTTTAGATTAGTTAATAGTGAGTCAGCAGTCTAGTAGAGGTTGCGAATTTGATTCCCGAATAAGACATGTAATTATGAATGTTTAATTCGTAATTATTTATGTGAAGTCTGGTCGTTTCCGTGTATATAGATTTCATAACACGCAAACGCAGTCTAAACATTTTAACATGTATTACATACTGTACAATTAAATGATTTGTCTAATTATCTACTTCATCTTTTATATTAATCAGACAAGATAAGTGCAATAACACCACATTTCTGTAAAACCTTGCCTGTAATTTTGCAATAATCATTAGACGTTTATAATTGTGGCATTTTAATTGCAAAGTGGCAGTAACTATTGCGTCAAATATATTCCGTAAAATTGTAATTAATTAATAAAGTGTACATGTTTCTAAGATAAGCAAGGAATCCTAATTTATGATACAGACATCGAGTAACCTATCTCATACTTTAAACCGTTACTTATTAATAAGAAATCATAGTTCTTGGAATAGCTTTTAAATTAATATAGGAATGCCATTGGAATATTTATGAAGACGAACAGAATATTTAATAGTTAGCAAAAAGGTAGTATATTTTAATATACCCTATTTTATATATAGGTACATCAAATATTCTATTATTGTATGTCCTAAATCCATCTGCTTTATTCCGAGTTCAGAGTACTGCTTTTATCGAGGAGTCTGGACAAAAAAATGTACTCCCATAAAATCTAACTAATTCTAACATATCTAATTCTAAACTATTAGTAAGTGATTTCGCCTTTAGAGATAATGTGTAGTTGATACCTACAAGTATGCACTTGTAGTAACCTAAGTGCTCAAAGATTGAAATTCACAAAAAATACAAAATAACTTAGAAAACAGCACATTAATCAACAGGCGTCCATTGCAAGTAAATTACCCACTTGGCAGAGCAAAGCGACGAATATTAACGATCGCATAAAAATCTATCGATAAAAACGTCTCATAAAGCAGGCTGTAAGCACCACTCTGTCGGCCGCAGCTCACGAGTCTGGTCACGCGCTTCCCCAAAGGCGTCCCGTCGCATTGTCCTCGCCAGACGTTACAGAATATCCAACAAACAACTTTCAAAGCTTTTAAAATAAACGTTTTAAATATTAACGACATAGCGTAATTAAAATGCGGCGGTATGTCGGCTACCCAAGGAGCTATTGTGTCTGGCCACGGTCCCTGCCGTGAAGAAACTAAAGAATTAAAAACCTAACATTCGGCATTTGACCACGTGTGAAGGATTGAAATTAAGTCTTGGTGGCATTTTTTTGGTAGCGCATCGAAAGTAATTTAAGGCTTACTGACTTATAGATAGACGTACTGAATAATTTATGTGATGGAGTCGCCTACTCGTTCACAAACACATATCCTATCAGTTGAATATGTATACTTATGTAGAATAGAAGTTCTGTCTATTGCATTCTTCCCGGAAAGGAGTTTAGCCGATCATAGCTAAAGAACATAAATTTAATGATGGTATAGGAACGTGTACTACATGTAATTATGTATGTTATGACAAGAGAGAGGCCTATACCACGGTAATAATATCATACAGTATTCCAACTTCATATAAACGGACGACGCGCGAGCTATACCTACGCGCTCGGATCGAGGCATGCGCGCGGCACGTTAGGGCTGCCAGACCACGGTAATAATATCCATACAGTATTGTAACTCGTCCGTGACCTTGAATTAAGTGCCTACAGCCGCGCGGTAACTATGTAAGCATGAGATAGGGCTACTAGGCTACAGCGTTTTAATTGCATCTGGCTACTTGAGTTTCTATCTAGATTTGAGATTGTAAATTTATTACTTTTTATTTATTTATTAGCACAGATACTTAGAAACAATATAAAATATTAATTTTACCTACATTACCTACATAAAATACTTTGTGTATTGAATAGAAAGTGTTCAATAAAAATGCAAGTTATTTTTTTGATTGATAGATTTAATTAAAAAAACCATGATTATGTATGTGAAATAAAAAATATAATATAATAAATATCTATAACAAATCAATCTTATAAATTTTCGACCGAAATATTTTATATTTATACTATGTATCTGTGCTAATAAATAAATAAAAAGTAATAAATTTACAATCTCAAAACTAGATAGAAACTCAAAGTAGCCAGATGCAATCAATACGCTGTAGGTGGGCGACAGCGACAGCCCTATCTCATGTTTACGTACCGCGCGTAGGTACTTATTTCAAGGACACGGCCGAGTTACAATACTGTATGATATTATTACCGTGCCTATACACAGCAGTGGGATAAAACTGGCTGTGGATGATGATGATGTTATTTATGTGGACACTTTTGATAACAATGCATTTTTCATAGCACGAATAAAAACAACAAACCGCCACAACAATATACCACGCAATGCCTTCATTTTTCACTTCGGTAAATTAATTTGAGATCCTATCTGTTCGCTGTGATTCATTTTTCACTGTCTCTGCGGATCCGCCTTAACTTATTTTTTCTTTGTTAGGGATGGAAGTAAATTAATCCCTCCATGATTCACCTAAAGATCCTGCTGGCATTTAAAACCTATTTAAAGAGGTAATAAAATTACGTATCGTATTTGACAATCATCTGCCTCAATTCTAAATTATCATATCAAATGCCAAGGTGATTGTATGAATACAATGGACGTGTTGTGAAGCGCCCGGAGCTCGGCTGACTCAGCTATTCGCGAGCGATTACCAAAGTTAGGCAGTGTCGGCGCGGTCATTCGAAAGATTTATCAAAAAGTGTTTTCGTTAAAGCTATCTAGACGCTTATGTGGGTCGGATGGTACGTTTAACTATAAGTTAATCAATAGTGCTATACATTTTAAAGATTTCTTTACACTACATACAACAACACATTCATTATGACGTCACGAAGCAGCGAAAAGTGAGGTGGTAATGAGTAGGAAATAATAAGATATTCAGGAAGATTAGATCGGCCTCGCTGCCGGCCGGATGAGGAAGAGACCTATACTTGTACTTGTATCAATGGCTACTGACATGTCTAGTCTAGTATAGATTGCATGTCTGGTCTAGATTCTGTTAAAACCTATGTCAGGAAGCGATATTTTATTCGTTATGTAGGTGTTGGTATCTACGTAGAATCAGATAAGAAAGTGTTTAATAAATAAAATATACATACATAATTTGAAATGAGTATGTACATAATTTGAGGTTCGAGTTTCAGCAAAGTAAAGTAAGTGAACTGGATATTCTTGATCATTTTCTTTGTAAATTAATTAGTTATAAAACTATTTTTGGTGTTTAAAAATAAAATTGAAACAAAGAAATCTAGTCTTGTCGACATAATAATAACGAGCTGTGTTTCACGATGGCTTCAGACTCAAATTATTGCCGTCATTAAGATTTCAGCGAGTAATATTATTTGTGAAATGTTCCTTGTTTTGATGTAGGACAATGTTGCCAAGATCTTTGTAAGGTGCGAGGGAAATGTGGAAGATGTTTTCTTTGTTGATCATGTATTTGGGGCAATGCCTCTGTTTTTAACAAAGAAAGATACGACTTTAAATTTGTAACGTTTAAGCACAACGAATATTTTTTACGAAGATACCTATTAACTTCCGCAAGAGTCTATATAGTATTGAAGTCACTTAGAAAACTTCTTCATAGATTTAAATTAAATTGTTTTCTAAATTGAGATGATTGTATATTGATTTATATAATAAAAATAACAAAAACTGTGTGTTTGAAATTAGCTATTCATTCATGTACTCAGCTCTCATATCAAATGTTGATTGCTTATTCATATAGAATAATCTAGAAATATTTTTTGTGTACATTTATAGAACTAACAAAAACCTAAAGGTGTTGGCTAGGAACACCTACATTTATGTACCTACATATGTATCTTTGTTTAGCTCAGCCCAAGGCAATGTGGAGTTAGTCTTTTTGCCCCATTTGTGGTTTGCTGAAATTGCTAGTAAGCTTATTTTTGTATAACCTTTGGGGCATCTCCTGTCTGAATCAAGCGAGCTGTATGGTCTGTTGTATGGTGCCCTAAATTTGTTATTTGTTTCAGTTAATGATGTAATATTCAAATTGTTTTAAAAAAAAGTAAAATATTGTCGAAACGAACCAGTACAAGTGCACATAGTATTTTATAGTATAGTAGTATTTTCCCATTGTATCTAATTTTAACTCTTGTATGGATAAGTCTCTAACTCGAAAACTCTTTACAATTTTAACATGTCAAAATGCGTGTGGTATCAAATAAACGAAGAAATATTTCAAGATACGACAGAAAAGGTACCTAGGTAGTGCCTGCGAGTTTTTTTTTTTGCTCGTATTTAGTCATTGTCTCCAAATATTCCTACCGAATAACAATGTGTGAAAAGCGCATATTTTGTTGTAATTCTTTATATCACGGAGTAAACAATATAAAGAGCAAAAAGAAGAATTCTCGCGATGTTATTCAAAGTAGGGGAGGGTACTCTAAAAACTGGTCTCACCACTTGCGGTACTCCTTTGAAGCCTCCGAGCTCGCTCGAAAGCGCGACTTCCATTTGCTTAATCAGTTTGCAGCTTTTTTATTGTGCTTCTACCACACGTATGTACGTAAAAACTGGTAGTTATTTCTACAGATTATCTAGTTATTGCGCCAGGACTTTGAGGAGAAGCATTTTAATTTTCTGTTATTCGAATAGTATTAAGCTTAATAATTAATTGTTTCAGTTTGCTATGCATATTAAGTACGATATTTAACTAAAATTCTCTCGTATCACATAAATTACCGCATGACACAAGTATTTATGTACTTTCAAAATGTATAATTACTTGTGTTGAGTCTGGTCGTTTGTATATATACTAAGTATGTATTTACAAAAGAAAAGTATATAAGTATTATATCCGCTATCTAGTACCCACGACACAAGCGTTTGCTTAGTGTGGGGCTAGATGGCGCTGTGTGCAATGTCCCGGAAAATTTATTTATTTATTACATATTCGCTATCACAAGTAAATCGGGCTTAGTTAGAGTGAAGTAGTATTAGTTCGCGGAATTTAATAATTATCAGCAAAGTTACAGACAACAAATTAAGTGGTCGTTATTTCAAGCAACAGTGGCAACCCACATTATACAGAGACAGTTTGTTCAGTTCTCCTGAAATGAGAACATTATCTGTCTGAATTTGCGAACCAGATAGACCATGTCGTGTGTAAATCAACCAGCCAACCACTAAATCATGCTAATTTATATTGAATCATTTGGGTTTCACACTAACTTGCGCTAGGAAACATTTTAACGCGAACTCAATTTAGACTTTTGGAGCACACGTAAATTACTTCAAGTGTTACCTTGGTAACATTCTTGTCTATTACGACACGCTGAGTGTTACCATACATCTTCCGAAATGAGCACCTACTTACCTGCTTAAGTTGTAGGCAAGTAAACAAGCCAACGTAGCATTTATTATGCAAAGGTTTGCCTCCACTTAAAGCGGAGCTGGTGGAAGGCGGATCAACTCGATCCGGGCATTAGAGCGATCGTAATCGCTCCACCAGAACCACCATTTGCTACGAAGGTGAACGGCTAGCCGACGTCGTCTATTTAAACCATTCCGAGGCATATTTTCAAGCGAAATCCGTGACATTATCAGATCGACACAAATAGCTGAAACGTGCCAAATTTTCGCAAGAAACAAAGCGACGCCTGTCTCGAGATCCTTCGAAGTTAATTGGTGCTGCGACCGAGATATTCCAAACGACGCAATATTGAACAAAGCTTCGCAACAGCGTGCTTCTGATCTTTATTAATATTTAAGATGACAGGGTTGGTGTTGATAAACAGCGCTTATTTCAAAGGCTTTGTAGCCAACCAAAGGCCACCACTTTAATTCAATTTATTTAGAGTAAATAAACCACTTAATGAACTCTTGCCGTTGTAATGTATGTGGCAGGGGTCAGAATCGTTACATATAAATGCAATGTCAAAGATCTCTTCGTTTCTGAGTATTGATTGTATGCTAAAATAATTAGTGATTCACTCTCATTGCCCGGCGCGGTCTTCAACCGATCGATCGGTCAGACCCTCATTGACGTGGCCATTTATTTTATCAATTAGTACGGCTGTATTATTCTCGTTGTAAGAGTGCGTTTGCAGAGAAACAGTCGGCATACAGGCTGGTATCTCGCGTCGGTTGACACAAAGGGGCCTTGTTCGTGAACCGGTGAAGGCCAACGGGCCCGACTCTCCTACAGTCTACAGTACATGTGCATGCGTTAGCAATGCTCTCCGCACTCGCATTTCCAAGTTCATGGCTTCTTTTATTTTTAAATGAGATAAACTCCGAACGGGAAGGTCAAGGACTTTATTTTTGGCGGATGCGGCTCTCTGTTGTTGCCAACGACCCGCTTTCAGTGCGCCGTGTTTATCTTTCTCCGCTCGATGTGCTCCGCGGTGGTATTAATGGATTCAGCGCGTAGTAAACATAGTATCTGTGTTTACAATAACGTCATTCATGCGCGGAGGAAGATAGCTCGACTTGTTGAAATTCATAACAAGCCTTACAGACTTATACACTTCCATGTTATTGAGCCGATAGACTGCTTACTTATCTTGGCCTGAATGCACGCTGTGTGGATCGAATGGATATCGGGTTACTAAGAGATACCTTATACAAAATTGCCTGATCATCGAAACCGGTTCCCGCTAAAGTCCATACGTGTCTAAATGATTAACAACAGTAATTGGACATCCTTGTCTGTACTTGAATCGTGCGCCGTATTTATCTTTGGCATTTTCCAGTATGTAGGTAGGCAATGTAGGCATGGCAGTTTTTTGATCGCATAAGGTATTCACTGTAGCGTACGAATTAGCATTTCGTTCGCGATTCGCCGGCGGCGAGCGCTGTCCTTGGAATAAGGATGTGGCAAATGGGTGTCTTATCTGACCGTTTGAGCTGCCACTATAGCTCCATGTAATAGACTCCAGAAGTACTTCCCAGAAACACGATTTGCATGATTTCGGGCTTGTCAATTGCCGCAATAGGCCTATTGTTGTCAAACGAAATATTCTGCTCATGATTAGGCATTGTTTAGCTGAGGAGCTCCGAGCGCATGCTAACAGTCCATATGGAGTCTGACACACATGTAAATTATCCAAACTTATGTCTCTATGAAGCAAAGTCCAGAGTGATTTCATACGAGCAGCTAGCGACTACATTGCACAAGTTGTAACACATTCGCAGAGCTGTAATCACGGTGTCAGTTTGAAGCAAATCATTGATATTATGATATCCTGCTAAATACACCAGTAATTTCATATGAGTAGGTATAATGTACTGAGTCGGCTGTTAAAATAGCTGGCACGAGGTCTGCCGGTGGCCTGAGAGCTGTAATAGCGAAATTGTTAAACAACAGATTAAGTTTCTTCGTGAATGTGCATACCGACGTTGTTTTCAAAGTCGGTTCTTGGAATTTCTGAAATGTCTTGTGCAAGAAGCGTATTAGGACTTACTTTGTAGGTTCTGGTTTTAAATTTCATTTCAATTCGTCAAGTACGAAATGCCAGTTCTTGGATTTGTATTCGATCATCGAGCGGTGTTTCCTGCTCTGATTTATAACACGTGACATCATCTCTGTTGCACCAGGAACAGGAAACTTCTTCATACCACTACCCACTACCAAACGCTACTCAGAATTTTCAGGGAAATATTTCGAGTGTACTATGGACTCATCAAACAAAAAATCTAACTTCTGAGAGCTAGCTCCATTGCGGTACAGACAAAACTACCATGGACCACAAAGTCAGTTGTATGAGTCGCTCCAGGCGACTTGGCGGTCAGATGCATGACTGGACTGCATGTGTAAAAGAGGTACGAATTATAATTAATTTTATTAAATTACGATCCATTTCTTGAAATCGCGCTGCGTCATCCAGGTACGAGTATTCTCGTCTCCCATTGCTGTGACGTCATCGAATCCTTATAAATAATGCTACGTGTTGCGTTTTTGCACTGTCCTTCATTTATCAACACTCATTCCGATACGAACGCGGATGGCGCATTATAAAGAAAATCGTTCATAAAAAGGTTCGTTGACTCGTAATTTGCGCCACAACTGCGACGCGGCCGACAATTTACGAGAATATCTGATAAATATTTGCAAGACACAGATGCCGTTTGGATGATGCGAAATATGACGTAGTTTTTCGGTCGAGTTTTTTTTCTGTTTTGGATGGATAAAAAGGGTAATTACGACGTACTACTGATGATTCAATGGATGATTAATGAATTCTTTAGTCACTTCAATAAGAATGTTTTTGAACAGATACATGCAATACATTTTGCACCGTTGTTTGTATGAAACAAATAATACTTTCTTAATTGACTCACAGGGCTACAAACATAATTGCGTATTTATTTTTAGTTCGTAGTAATCTACAGCCGGTATGCAAAACTACAAAGCATAATTCAGTAAAAGCTTAAAATCTTACCTGGATACTAATTAATATAATCAAAAGCAAAGCCTTACTATATCAATAATAATTATAAAAGTCATGTGACCTTATTCTTTTGTGTTTCATCTTTTTCTGTCTTTCTCCCATCCGACTGCACTCCGTATACTTCATTTAGTGCATTTTAAATTCTCGTAAACTGCTATCCTTGGAGCTAATAACAACGCAATAAAGTAATTCATGCATTTTAGAGCTATAACATCGCAGGTAGGTGCTAAACTTGGCAAAATCATTATAAACTTTAAAATTTATGTATTTATGACGTTTTAACTACAGGGACTTTGTTATTCTCAGTAGAGCAAATAATATGTACTTGGTTGAGCACAACAATGGCTTTGAAACGATCCTAAACATTAAATAAGCGTTAATTACTTCGCTACGGTGTGGCCTGATCCGGGATACAAGCTTATTTTTAATCCAGGATCTATCTTTGTCCCAAATTTCTTACAAATCGGTTCAGCAGGTTGAGAACTTTGTGATTGAAAAAGAACCCAACTTACACACAACTTACTTACTTTATGATAGATTGGATCATTCTGATACGAAACTCTCGATTTCACAACAAACATGTCTCTTTTGATTTTTATGTTTAACTTGTGAGTGCTCGCGGCTTCGCTCGCATAAAGAAGTAAAGCTTGCATTTCCTATTTAACCCCTTTAAAAGTGGCATTTCCAAAATCTTTTCTTAGCCTACGATGTAACATTTATCGGCATGCCAAATTTCAGCCCGATCCATCCAGTCGTTTGAGCTGTGCGTTGATTGATCACTATATCAGACCGACAGTTCCTTTGAGTTTTATATATTTAGATTATTTTCTTCCCTTTTTTATATTGCTTTAAATAAACTTATGCGAATAACATAACGATAAATACGATAATATTCAATTTAAATACTTATCTCTTATTTCCCGATCATCATTCATTTTGATCACTTCCACCTTCTCCATAACTCGCTCCAGTCCAATCCAAGAAGCGATATATCTCGTGAGTTGTCATGAGCACGGAACGTCATATGACCGTGGTAGTCAGGAAGCTGCTACTTCCGAGCGGAAGGCGAGTCGACGAGACCACTTCCGGCTTCCACATGCCTTGAACTGCTGAGATGACCGAATAAATAGACTATTTGTATTTTATTTTAAACTAGCAGTGTTGTTGTTGTCTGTATTAATCCAATATAAAAAGTAACTTATGTAACTCAATATCAAATTGCATCGAAATCGGTTCAACTATTTTGAGCGAAGTAGTAACAAGAATACACACACAAACTTTTGCATTTATAATATTCAGTAGCTGTTGCGTGTTATTTTGGTTTCGTTCGACTATAAAGTAGACTAAGTATGTCAATCTTGCTTGTAAGCCCTATTCAAATATGTATGTATATCAAAAATCACAATAATCCATCGCTTCATTCAAACACCAACAAACCTTTGCTTTTATTATAATAGTATGATAACTACTTAAGTATTGAGCAAGCCGTAGACATAAATTTGTGTCAGTAAAGCATGCGGATTTTATTTTAGAAGTGGTTTGAGCAGGAAATTGCTTAGCCTTATAAGGTATCATACATTGTCCTAAGTTTTATTGTTTGAGACAGAACTAATTTTACAAAAAACACTACGTATAGAAGTACCAGGACTTATCTGTAAATCTCTACCGGGGACGTAAAACAAGTACTAAACCAAGCCGATATTAATCCTTGGATACTTATCTGAATAGTCAGAATTTGCAATTGCGGCTATTTGAGCAAGAATTTATCGTCAAGTCGCCGTTAACTTTTCTGGTAAGACGAGTGAAATATAAGGCAGGGCTAGTTTCAAGGAAAAATACCGTCCGATGCAAATAGTTTGGTAACTAACTGGCTGTTATTAGGTGTCCACTCAAGAACCTGAGCTTTTACGAAGTGAGCTGGTCTTCTACTCGTTTTGAGAATGTTTGGCTTCTTGTCTAAACCATGCTTGGCTTATATCTACTCAATTCTGTTCTTTCTGCGCCCGACAAGCAATGTAACGAGTCTTTGGTGGTATGGTAGGTCTATAAATATCCTGGGTAGTGGTTTGTAAGTTGCGTGGGCCTGCAGAACGGGTGAGACCGGTCCCCAGATGTTGGCTCCGTACTTAACAGGGCTGGATTCTGCAATAATGTGTTGTGATCAAGTTGATTCGTAGCCATCATTTTGATCGCCGGTCGACGCAGGCGCGTGATGTGGAAAATTGCGATGGTGATGTCTAATTAATAGGAATTCTAATTTTTGCAAATTTGATTAAAATTTGTTAGAAAACATTTGGGAGAAAATTACGAATACTATGATTTTATTACAGTAGGCACTAATCTAGTCACTATCTGGACTATATACATATAGTATACTGTAACACCATGCTAAAAATCACGAGATTCCATGGCTGTGTTGCGGCTTAAAAAGAACAAGCATCTACAAACCAATAAACGTAATTTAGAATTTACATAACATAATGGTGATACCTACTTGTAATTTATCCTAAGGTACTAATAAAACGCATGTATTGGAAACCACTGCTCTAATTTGCCCTTTTCACAAATAAATACAAGAATATACAATCCCATTAAAACCACTTTTCATCAGATTCAGCACAATTAGTGTAGTCACGTTTATTTAACTTTTTATCACATTTATCTTACATAATGTACAAGCCACACCCTTTATCGTGTGGTTTAATCATTAGAGCCTATGTACATATATGTAGAGTTAAGCAACCATGTGGTACGCACTAACTTGTATCTATGGGCATACTTACAATCTCTTCCGGCTTCGATAAAACTAAGTTGATTGACACTATTTTTAACAGGTGTGTTTATTATAATTAGTTTTGGTTAAGAGTTGTATAAGTATATCAAAGAGGAGTCACGACCCCCAGTAATGAGGTATTGTTGAACATGGGGGGTTGGAGTTATTGAGCTTAATTGAAAACCAACTATTTATACACGATCTCTTTTAGTAAGATTAAAGATTTTAGTACAGGTATTTGAATAAATGGCCTTTTTAAAATGAGAGGTTTCGTAAAATGGGAGATATGCTGTTCTGTGTGTAAGTTAAAAGTAGACTGATACATAAAACAAGTTATAAAGTGATAACATATTATAAGGATAATAACGATTAAGATATTCGTATGTAAATTCCTGAGCTAAAATAAGCATAGCTAATTTAATCACCAACTAGAGTGACTCGACAAATGAAGGTGTTAATTTTTTTATTATTGTTTAACATATTCAACTCCAACCAACTTAGTAGGTGTGGCAACTGGTCCGCTATACATCGGTGGGTTTCATAAACTTTATAAGATTTAAGCTATTAAGTTTAAGCAACTTGTATTTTATTAGTCAAGTATAACGTCTAAACATTCTAGCTTCACAGTAGGTAGGTGTTTTAGTATGCATAAGACGTTTAAGGTGCACGGATCGCTTATCATCACATTCTCACAGACAATACGAGTAAATTTCATGTCCAATGCCAGCTGTGATTGTATGAATGTCTTTTGTTTTCTAACATGTGATGCAATGTATTGTAAACGCTAGGTTATGACCGTATTGTCCGAGACGGGAGGTTTAGTCTTCAGAGCACGTTTGTGTCAGGTATATCACAAGTACATACATATTTTTGTAAAGCAACAGGACGTGTTTGACACAGTGTTACAGGCGTGATGTAACATCTACCAACCTGTCCAAATAGGGACAATGTCAAGGTCTTTACATTTTCACTTGATGGCATAGATGGGCCTAGCAGATTATGTTATTAAAAGTGAAGGATTATACTGCTATATAACTATATTAACTATATTAACTATCATTCAAAAAGCGAGTGAGGGTCAGCGGTTCCAGTGTCTGCTTTTCATCCAGACGCACCCTGGTTCGAATCCGGTTCTACACATGTATTTTCAAGTTATGTGTGGATTTGCACTCGCTTAACGGTGAAGAAAAACATCGCGAGGAAACCGCCATGTTTGAGGACCACAATATCCGAGGACATGTGTCTTCCGTATTCCGTGGAATGACCTGGGCGCCCACCACGATATATCTATCTACCCAAGAAAACTCCCCTAACGAATCAATTCTGCAGGGGAGTCACAACCCTCAGTCATAAGGAATACGAGTCAAGAGAGATAACTATCATTCAATAACATGCATGTGGAGTAAAACACAGTAGGTATATACATGATACTTAATCGTAATGTTCTTATTTTAACACGGAATTTAATTTTAAGCGTGATTATTTCAATCAAAATAGCATAGCATAGGACTTAAGTTTAAGACATACACATTTTCACACTTATTTATCCATTAAAGTCCAGTATTAATAACTCCGTTCATTATTAACTTTAATCTGTTCTCAGTTATTGCTGTCTTAGAATAACTGAAGTTTAAAACTAATTTAGCGCTGTCCAATTTTCCTTTAATTTATAGCGTGGCAAGTTGCTAAACAATTAGTTAAGTTTCTCGGAGGTCCTTCATTACTTACAAACGTCGTTTGTTTCCGGGAAATTGCGGAAGAAAAACAAAAGAATTTAATAAATGGTATGTACTTACAATATACCAGGTTGCGACAGTAATTTTGTAACAAGTTAGTTGTCCCAGTTTAGTATACATATATGTTAATTGTACAAAAAAATAAGTACCTACACCAGTGAATCTTCTCATAACATACATTTATATTTTACGATAAAATATGTTACTTTTTCTAAACTAAGTTTGGGATTGTTGTATTCAACGTTGGTTGGTAATTTCTATGTTGGGGTCTGGGTACTAAAACTTTAAACAGCATATTTGAAAGTATTTTCCATTGAAAATATTAAATAAACGATCAGTTTTAATGCGCGATCACTCATGCATTAAAAGTAGAGACATTGCGAGTAGAATTTGTTATTTAGAGTCCGTCGTAAACCTGCGTGGAACTCTAAAAAGTTTACCACCTCCAGAACCGGTTGCGAGGGATGCAGTTGCATACACACTGTGAATGTAACATGAGAGGAAGGCAGGGTAGAACTATGTTTTAGTCATTATCATGTGACTATACATATAACTTAACAATACTAACATCTGGGCAAGAACAGTGCTAGACAGGGAGATATTGGCGTAACAGGGAGGAGGCCTATACTCTGCAGTGGGTCTCATTAAGCTGATGATCTTGATGTTTTTGCCGAGTGAAGCTTTCTTTTTTAATACTATTTGAACACTGCCGGAAACAAAACTCGCACAGAATGATGTGATCCGTGGTGGAACTTCCCTGTAAATTAATTTAGACTAGAAATTATGTCTTTTGATTTAGTTTAGTATACGTCTGAGAGAAAATTAAATGTTTAAAACGACAAAGCAAAGTTGTGTTTTTATAAACACAACTAACTGTATTCTGATATAGTTCTAAAGTGTCTACCACCGCCTAAGATGTGTTTTACTGTTTATAAAACAGAGAGTCTTAATTATCACCATTTATAAACATTAAAGCTGCATTTTCTGCGTTTGTTGCAATCTTTTAATGCTGTTTGCGTAACCGAAGTAAATGTACATTCAACAGGATCTTTCTTACAAAGGTTAGTTGCAACATATTCTTGTTAATAGTTTAATTCATTTATGAAGATACTATAAAGTAAGATGGAATCCTAGTTACTGGCATTTATTCAATTTTATTCAACTCAAAACCTTGCCATAACAAGTAGCCGATTGTCGATTTTTTATACTTACCTACTTGTTTTTGTGCCTGTAATTTTTTTTAACATCCATATCAATCCTTATTACATATATCTACACACAATAATACTTGTATCCTAGTAGTATAATAGACACAAAACACTGACGTTTTTAGTCGTGATTTTAAATTAACATTGCGTAGGTATCTAAATAAATATTCATAGTCCACTTAGTGTATAGAAAAAACACTCAAAAACATTGAAATTATACATTCTACTTTTATAAAACTATAATTCAGTACCTACTCATCTATTTCGATTGTTATTTTGCTTCTATTTTACGTCGAACTAAGAGAATTAGGAGTTCTTGTTGTCTCGATATATTTATGAGTTATTTTGACAAATTCTTAACCCGCACTATGGTTGTTAACTAAAACTTTTTACTGGAAAAATATATTTTTCTGGCTGGTAATCAGAAATAGGTACGCAGGTTCAAATCCGGCCGGTCGTGATTATTTTCGATATATTTAGTCTTCACGTCATTATCAAAATATAATCTGTAGCCCATAAATTAAAATCAAGCCCCTATATATATATAAGCCCCTATACACTATAGCTGTCCGTCCATTTAATTCCATATCCCCTAGGCATGTCATGTTCCTTGTAAGGTTAAACTTGTGTTTTTGCAATGTTTGGGCCAGCCAGCCAGACGCGGCGCGGCGGCCGGGAAACCAGTTACGACTTTGTGATAGTCTGGGACCTATTCTAAGAATATGTGATATAATTTCTCTGATAATTAATTTCGATAATGCTTGCGCGTCCAGTTATAAATAGTAAGCATAAACATGCATCACTAATATTATTAGTTCTGTTTATACCCAAATATGATCATCAATTAGCATTACTTATTAGTATCGATATTAATTTTGTTCTCTGTATTATTTACTAACCAAGTATATTAAATCTTTCTTACATTGTGTATTGGTTAGATTAATGTATTAATAGTAACCATCTTTTACCAAAAAAGCTATACCTAGTAGGTATGTTTGTCAAAAATCAGCTGACAATATATTTTAATTCTGGTATGGTGATAGCTCTGAGATACTTGCATGTATTGTATAGGCTACTTTCGAATCCTGATAAAACGCGAGAGAAAAACTCGTGAAACAGCGAGCATCAAGTATACTATATGAAAAAAATATGTTGATTTTATACGTCTATGCGAATTACTTTCATAGCACGCATTCATTACTCAGTTGCATATGAAATAACGTAAATATATTAAAACAATAAAATACCATGAAAATATCGCGTGTTCCCAGAATAGCTGCCTTAAAGCTACATTGTACGCTATTGTTTGAGACGGTGAGGGATGGGACACTAAACGCGGCTGCTTCGTGACGACCGAGATGGTTACAAGCAACATAGAACAGATATCATCATCTTCAGCTCATAACAAAGGAAATTTAATAATTTTAAATAGGTAAGTACCTCACTTTGTTAATTTACGTTAGTCATGTTTAACTATAAGCTAATTAGTATCTTTCGACTGTAATAAATAGATATATTTTACCACCATCTAACAAACAATCAAATACTGATATATACCTATATCTATAGTTCAACATGTATTTAAAAGGATCTTTTAGGTCTCTTCATATAATCATCGTCACCTAATTTAACAGTCATGTGTACCTTCCAAATTACAAACCTATATGCTGGCCTTTTTCTGGCTCAACGTATAAGCATTGCCATCCAGCGTGGTAATGCGGCCAGTATGCTGGGCACGCTGCCCTCTGGTAGTGGGCTGGAGCACTTATACTTATATATATATACTTTTCTAAGTGCCCCTTTTTGTAGTAGTTAGTAGTAGTATGTTTAGTTTTGTTCCTTTGTTTTTATATTTTATTATTGTAAATAAAGATTATTTTTTATTAATAAAAAAAAAACATCTATATGTAACGTTTATCTACTCATTTTTTGCAAAAAAAAACGCCACTAATGCTTGTTAAGTGTTGTTTCACATAAAAAAATAAAACTACATACGTGAGAAAGTTTAACTCCTTATCAGCCCTAAAAGTGCATACAGTGTGAAAAGTGTTTCCCATGCAGTGTGCGTAATAATACGCGACACACGACACTGTGGTTACTCAACTATTGCAATTAATGAAACACCGCTCACTAAGGTAAGCAGAAACTTAGTAAGGGCTTGGTCAGACAGAATGAAGAGAGTTGCTGGGAAAATATAGCTACATTGAAGTAAATGGTAATTTTATGTAGCTGCCTATCTATATATATATCTTATATACATTTAATAAAGCTGAAGAGGGTCAAAAATCGGTTTTGACCCTCTTCAGCTTTATTATTATTTATTATTTTTTGTCTGTTTATCTGTGTCTCTGTTTATTTAAACGCTCATATCCCAAAAAACGACTGAACGGGCCAACATGATTTTTTAATGAGATCTTAGGAGTGTCATAGGCTACTTTTTATCCTGAAATAATGCGAGCTAAGACGGGGGCGATCACGACTAATTAATAAATTGAATAGAAGGAAAAATCTTAAAAAACCTTCCATTGCCACTTTCATATGAATAAAAACTTTTGTAAATACTCGGTTTTTTCCACTTCTTTTATATCGTTTCTAAAATTTCTGCGTAGAACACAACCTTTATTTAACATCATTCATACTTCTTAGATGATTTGCTCGCAACTTAATCGCTCCTTACTAACCAGAGCTTTACAGCTGGTAATCCACGTGATGCAACCTGACTAGAGTGAATGCACTACACAGGCTGAATAACAAACAAACACTCACACACACAAGTACTGAGCTTTACTAGAGCGACGGATTACACTTTTAATCAACCTGATACTGTATCTTGTAAAATGTTAATTAAAAATGTGTTAAGTGGGGTTTAAGCTAGAGATCTAAATGTTATACTTTAATGCAACATTGTTTCTGTCGTGCTCTTCAGAAAGCGCTTTAAAATGTATCTTGAAAACATTTTTTAAATCGATTAAATTAAAAAGCACTTAAGGAAAGAATGCCTTTTATTTATATGAATAGTTACTTATTGTCAAAAGAAATGAACCATCTAAGTGTAAAAGAATATGGTTATCCTAGTGTACTGTCGTCTGTAATTTGTTCATCATTTTGGTGTACACAAAGTAAGAAAAAAAAATACAAATATTATGACAGACATTTAAACAGACAATATTACGTTCAGGTATTATATGTAAATCATTAAATCTATGTTGTAGTAGTTAATCATAATACACGTCAGTTTAAATCTCATATTTTACAACCTATGTGATCGTTGTTTCATCCTACACTCAAAGATCTGTGACTCGACATGACCGATTTATAGCCCTAGGTCCTAGGTTCATAGGTGATTGATCTAGTGCGCCTACGTGCCTACTTCTATCATTAGACATTATGACTAGGACACTGTAGGTATACGTAAATCATTATAAATTATGAATACAACACTGTTCTGTAAGCATATGTGACTGATCTCTCTTTTTGAGTCGTATCCTCTTTACTGAGGGTCGTGACTTCCCGCATTGATCCGTTGGGGAGTTATCTTGGGCAAGTCCATGTTGGCTGTACCCGAATCATATAATAATTGTAAATATTTTTTATCAGAAATATTTTAGTACTTACCAAATAATGTGTGGCCAATTTGTCAATAACTTTCCATAATCTAATTTCCAGACCAGTTAGAACAGTTTTTAATATATTGAAAGTAAATGATGCCATTTTTGAAAAGCTATTATTATTTGTTATAATTTTATATAAGAAAATTTTAAAATTATGAAAACATTGATAGTCTAGTGGAAAATCCCATAAAACTGCTTCTGTTATACGGTGCAGTAACTACTGCTATTACTTCTGTGGTCAGGTTTATAATTTCATAACGTTTCTACACAAACAACATATTAATTTATGCAAAATATTCATGGTAATCATTAACACAATAGCATTTAATATTTAATCCTCTATCAAGGTGTCAAGTATCTGTAACTATTATGTTTCCTTGGGAAGCAAAAACTCAAAAGCATTATTTTTTTCTCACGACAATCACAGCCAATAATATCCTACTTAAACACCCGGACATAATATTCGATATATAATAATAATGGAACATCTTTGAGCACCATTTATGAATAACATCAGAGGTATGCAAAAAATCAAGGAAGTGTGTAAAGTAGCAAAAATTATGTATATTAGGCAACACGGATTATTTTATTAATAGGGTTTTTATACAAGTAATAAATCAGTAAGTCTGCAAGTTTAATACCTACTACCTACCTACCTAGTACTAGTTAGTGTGTAGGCAAGTATGTAATTAACACATACATTGTAATCCCTACATTAGGTAACTGATTCTCGTACCTAAATGTCTAGTATTTTACTAGTCACTAGAGTGCTTGGGTATCTTGTATGTAAGTAAGTACTGGATGTTATCAACTGGTTGTTATTAGAGCTGTATTTAATTGATCGTGTACTGCAGTATTATACATAGATAGGTACATATATCGCGTGGTGAGTGCTGTGATTGGCAGATATAATCAGATACAATATTGCTTTTGTATTTGCTAAATATGAATAATTTTAGTTTAGAAAAAAAAAATATAATTACTTGTGTTGAGTCTGGTCGTTTGTATGTATAATAAGTATGTATTTACAAAAGAAAAGTATATAAGTATTTTATCCGTTATCTAGTACCCACGATACAAGCGTTTGCTTAGTGTGGGGCTAGATGGCGCTGTGTGCAATGTCCCGGAATATTTATTATTATTTATCTTCACAGACTCTCGGGCCTTACGCCCGGTATTTTTAAGGCATCAGTGGGGCCGTAGCCAACACTGAGAGGCCTTTTACAATATTATACTTAAAATTAAGTAAAAAATACAGATAGAGGATGTTAGGTATATAAAGTAACTATTGCAGACATGGTATTAATGTTACAGGCTATTGTGTTGAGTTGTTCATTGACTTAATTAAACTGGTCTATTGTACGAGGAACGGCACCCGCCAGTTATGCCTCATTCATAAAAAATATAGCGGGTGATGACTTGCCACTCACTAAATGGGCCCTCCACAGAAGGCAGCCTAAGATGACGCCGGAAGGGCAACATTGGTGTGAGTGGCTTAGGGTGTCGAGAGGTGTGCTGCGCGTTCTCTGAGCGGTACTAGCGGCGTTATGCCCTTTAACACTTCCACCCTGGAGCTTAGGTACTTAGCTCTTGCGTCTTCCACTCCCGGACGGCCAATCAAGGCAAGCCGGGAGGCAGGGGGTCTCATTTAGCCCCCAGGGAATCGGGGTCCGCGGTGACGCCACTCACCGACGACTCGCCATAAAGTCGCCCCTGCGGTTTTATGGCGAGTTTTATTATTTATTATTATTAATTTTAACTTTGTAATTAGTAATGTTATTGTTCAGAATATTATAAATAATTGTAGCTAGCCGGGATTGGTTCATCCTATTTCATTGTGCTTACGCAATTTTCTCAAGTTTGTGCCAATTTGTTTGTTCTGAATTGTAACTAAGTTCAAACTAAGCTACAAGTAAGGATGTCGCAATCAAAATACCAACTTATTTAATAACGATTTTTGTTTGTTTTTGTACATATTTATCAAATATTCTTATAAAAGCTTATATCTACATACTATGAAGTACATAATATGTAGGATTGTATTACACATTGTCTACTTATTCAGTACATATCAGCCAGATGCCACATACAAAGAGCGGTTTTTACCCAGCAGTGGAACTCAAAGTGCTGCAGATGATGATGACCACTGTTTTGATTAGAACTAAACTTACTCGAACAAGAGCAACGTAGGCGTAATTAAGGTCTAAACCGCTGACTAGCGGCTAGCGGTCTAGCATTCCTATACCTATATTAGGACCGAACGTAAATAAATCATTCCCAACCGACTATCAAGCTGTCAGCCCGATGTTATCTCGCCATTGTTTTTACGAATAATTGTGGCAGAATCACGTATAAGCCACACTAAATATCCATCAGATACAACCGACATGCCCAACCTTGAATAATAAAATGATTCTTTGTTGTTCGTTCCTACTAAAATTGCGGCCATTTTACTACGCAAAACGCCATGCGTAGGAAGGCACTACATGTTTACAAACTCAACCTGAATGTGAATCGAAGATTTTTTACTCCGTTTTTCAATTGACCATTAAGATTATGGTTAAGTTGTTATAGATTGGTAAGCAAAATATGTATGCAATTTTTAAGTGAAGAAATATGTAGCTAAATGTTTTGAGCAGCTAAAAATCATCCTTTAGTAAAGAGACAGTCTCTTTACTAAAGGATGATTTTTAGCTTACACAAGACTTATTGTGCTTTATGAATGGTTTATTACAATACATATTTTCACAAAAAAATACATATTAAATATTATATTCATAATATGATATTCATTAAACCGGTGCAATAATATTTACATCGAAAATTTTCCTCGCACCTATTTGTCTTACTTTTGCTGCCCAATCTTTGTACTAGCTTATCAACTAATTACCCCCTAAGATACATATAAACGGCATTACCGGTTGTAAGTCACCTGTCACGAGTAAAGATAACTAGTTGTGTCAGTTGTAAGGAATGCAAGTAGAACGTCTGATCGCACAAAGGGCACCTATGTACTCTACACTTCCTGCAGAGAGGTGGTGTGGTTTACTGTCAATTATTGTGGGTTTGTATAATATTGTGTTGCAATCAATGTGGCGAATCATCATATTTTTATAAGTATTTTTTATTTATATTTTTTACAGGAACTTCTGATCGAGAAGTCGAATACTTACTTATTCATTTAGTATAATGACACATAACCGTAAATAATACTAAATTGACTTCCAGGTTTCCGACTAAAATTCAAAAATAGTGCGTGTATCTTCAGATTTATTTATAGATGCAAAATTTCATCCAAAACGGTTGAGTTGTTTAATCGTGAAAAAGAACCAATCACACGCACAAGAACATATTCCAATAATTTACTTTTATAATTCTTTTAAAATATTTGTGTTATGTGAAGTACATACATATATAACTTATATAACGGCCTTACCTAGATCTCAAATCATGAACTCTATCTAGCCTAAAACTAATCCATTTTAAATTTAAAATCCAGATAGGCACCACAAGTTTGAAAGAACGTTAAAGCGCGCAAGATAAAGTCCAAAGATAAAGCCGTGTGAACTAAATAAACGTCATTATTATATTTATAGCGGTGATTGCGACAATGGCTAATCAGCCACCGAAGTGGGTCAAGATAGATAACAGCTCAACTGCCGCGTTGTTGCCACCAGTAGATCAAATAATATACAGATTGCCAACTAAGTACTTAATTTATTGGCAACTAGTGGGTGCTCGCCGCTTCGCTCGCATTAAGAAGTAAAACTTGCATCCCCTATTTCAACCCTTCAAAAGTGGCAAAAATTATTTAGGTTTATTCCAACTAGTCCTACGTTTTTTATATCTCTTTTTTGCTTATAACTTCTTTATATTTTAATTTAAGGCAGAAGGTTATATACACATATTTATAGGCAAAACAATTTGCTACAAATCATGTTTTCACAAATTTTTTGTAAGACGCATAGTTTCCGAGATATCGTGAAAAAAGCGTTTTTACCCCTTTTTCCAAGATAGCGGCCGGGGGACAAGAGTGGTGTTCCCACAAACTTTGACCCCCAAACATGCCCCAAAAATAAAATTGCGTCCTCTAAGAAATGCAAAGCTCATGTAACATTTCAATGGACTATATAGGTACATATGTATTTAGATTTTAACAACACCACACTGTAGTTACCCCATCCTGATATTGGAGACTTTGTCAAGGTTTGATCATGAACTCTGTGTCCGGTTTGGTGGCTTAAAAACATCAATATTAATACTTAAATTAGTTCAAGAAACTAAGGTCTTCACGAATAAACATGTGGTTTTTTATAGTTTCTTAGTTTTTAGGTATTTTGATTATATGTTGCGTACTCTGTTTATATCAAAAAATTAATAAATCACATTAGGACACATCTCACAGTCCCATGCTAAGCAAATACTTGAGTCATGATTACTAGGTTTTTTAAAGAATTGTCGATTTGTATAGAATTTTAAATTTTGGTAAAAATTGTCGATATTTAGTCATTTTATTGATACGAAAATTAAGAGGTTCTTACTTGTACTGAATCTTTGGCAGGAAAATAACTTTATAATTGGGAGTTTATATGGCGTAGCGTCATTGTTGGCACGAAAGCTTGTACCTAGCTAAACACCCGCATTTGAGCACATTCTCCGCTATTTCAGTTTAGGTTTGTTTTGAACAAACATCCGGCCCACTCCGGTTTAGTGCACATTGTGTTCGAGCTTGTTTCAAATAATAAGTAACCACTACAACCTTTTTGGATATTTTGTGTGTTTTAAAGCACGTTTCGTTAAGTAACTTAGCACTGCTTATAAAAATGTTCAACAAAGTTGTTAAGCGTTATTCTTAAGTATTACAGTGGTATTTTTATAACAATTTACAAACGGTGACTTACAAATAAAAATATATTTTACTGTTTGTCTTACAACTTTTATCCGGACGAGACGCCTGAGCAGACAAGTCAAACTCATATCACGCTTTTTTCCTATAAACAAAGTCAATCTCAAAACAATTTAGAACTCTTTTATAATAACACAAGTATTAAGCTTTAAATTCATAGCCTATGTATAAAGCCAAGCCTATTTGTTGTCTGAGGTGCAAAATGTCAGCCTTGTGTAGAATTGCAAGCCGATAACTAAATACGTAAACACAACTACGTTGACTTTATGTAAATTTATTCTATTACAGGATTAACATATTCGCTTGACTCGCTTATTTTGTGTTAATACATTCATTTGAACTGTACAGTCGAGTGCTAAAATGTGTTTATCTTTTCATTTTCTGTTGTTGTTGTCACTACAAAGTAATGCAGTGGGTAGCTATTTTGTCAACTCTTATTTTTATTTGAGCGATTGATTTTTTTATAACTGACAGTCTTGTGATAACGTCAAATCCTTGGCTATTCTATTAAAAAATAACAAATTGAGATAGAAAATAAACAACTTGATTTACAAGCCATCCTTAATTTTTTAATCATTTCAATCCAAATTTTGATGCTTATATATTTTATATACATCCTAAATTTTGCCAACGGACAACTAATTACCTAATCAACAATAATAATATCAAAACCGCGGTAGGTATTTAAATCCCACTCCATGCGCCCAAAACCTAAATAAATGTAATCCTAAGATAGTGTAATACAGGCTCATAGATAAGAATCCTTAGAAAAAATTTTGTCTTCAAATGTACGTGTTCATTTTACGAGTGTTTACACAGCTATCAACAAATCTCGTGCTAAGGACGATCCTGCAATTAAATACGTAGGATATGCCTGCGCCTCAGCAAATGCCTTTTATTTGACTACACGCGTTGCTAACTCTTCCGGGGTAATAAAATTGAACGCTTAGGGTTTTTAAAATCCGTAGTTGGATTAGCTATGTACAATGTAGTAGTAATAAAGCTTCCATTATATAAATGCGTAGATGAGTATGTTGATCTGTCTACGCCTTTTCATGCCGCAACAGAGACATAGATTTTAACAAATTTTGTATTGAGTATTAACATTTATAGCCCAATACCTACTACAGGTATTGGGCTATAAAAGTAACGTAGGTGTTTTTTTCCCGAAACAACGTAAATTAAACATCAAGCATGACCTAATAGTAAATTCTTATCTACATATTTATAGCCAAGCGTTTAATACATACATACTACTTAATATACTATGAATTTATTTATCTGCTTAGAAAGTGTGACTACCCTTTAGTATCATTTCAACGAAATCTGTTCCCTTCTCAAAATGGAAATGGAAAATATGAGTAAAATAGGTACCGTTTTCTTAGGTTAGACAAGACGAAGGCTACTCAAATAAGTACGCAAACGTAAATGCACCATTTACACAAGTCTTTTCCTACTTCAACTGCAAATTAACTTAATTTTAGTCATAAACTGTAAAAATTAATGGTAACCACAATAATAAAATCTTGGAATCAGACAGGCAAGCGTCACGTTTTCCTAGGCTAGGTTATTCACATCTTTTTCTAAGGAGCTTATTATGTTTATGGTGCAATAAGGAAACGGCTCCTTATGTCTATATGGATATTAATAAGCATTACTGACACGAGGAAAACGTTTTTATAATTAACTTTATATCTCACGAGTATTAGATGTAAGTACTTGAGTCGAGAAATAAAGAGACCGCACGACTAATATTTTTTTGTAAGTTTAAAATGTACAGAAAAAAATCCGATTGAAATTATTAAGCTGTGGTACCTAGGTCGATAGTACATTACACAAAATTGTTCGTAAATACTGCATTTTCTGTGATTTTCTATTCTCTCAAGTAGAACGTTTCAGCATCATTTCACTAGTTCCAATTTGTACACTAGCATCGTACTACTAAATTGTTATAATTACTATTAATAAAGAATATTTCAAAACCTCACCAAAGCTATGAAATAAATCTGAACTAGTTCAAATCGCCCATGCAAATCTGAAATGTCTATGATCCACCTATCCAGCTATATTATTTTGTCATAGGTAGGATAGATATGTGTTTGACAAATCAACAATCCATCGGTATCGTCACCGTGTTGTAAGCGGGGCATATAATTCTGGTGAGAGGCATTGCCCAAGTGGTTGCGACTAGGAAGCGGCTGTGGGGCAACTGACCTTGAGCGCTGCTACTTACTAATACAAGTAGCTGTGCTAATACTTGCCGACTGTTACAGTTGCGTTGGAAAATTAGGTTTTTTAATACGAAATAAGTCTGTACTTGACCACAATTTGGTAGATGATAAAACGATTGTGAGTTAGGATGAAGCGTGTGTGAAAAAACGAGAGTAAATTACATGACACAGTAATTTACTATCGTTTTTTCTAAGAATACAGGATCAGCGTTTTACTATATTACACTTAATATAAACTAACAATGTATCCATTATGAAAACCAATTCGTGTGATAGAGAACCTATTAATTATTATTTTTCAATTTTTTGTGAGCTAAATTTTTTACATATTTGGTCTCTTCAGACCAAATATGAAAAAAATTGGCCATATTGAAAGTGTAAGTCTAATTCTCTATAGTTAAATTTTTATGACAAAAAAATCAGCTCAACTGTTGTTTTCATTTACACCAGGAAGAAAAACAGGTAAGACTGTATGTCCGTAATATTCCATATGTATGTAACGGTCTTATTTATAAAAAGTTATAGAAGAGTTAAAGTGTTCTATAACATCACTATAAGAAAAATGACCATAATCGGTATTTATAAACGCACTATAGCGCTAAACAGTTCTATAAGTCTATTGTAAAGTTATAGTAGCGAGGACCCTACTATAACCTTACTATAGCGGTGCTATAAGATCTAAGATGGCCGACTATCCTGTCATCTGTCAGCTGATTTGCTGTCTTTGAAGTAAAAACAAACAATCAAATTTAAATATAAATTAATTTTTTGATGATTTGGGGGTTTTAAAACTGCGTTTTCAGTGCCTTTTGTTTGGAATGACTTGCAAATTGGAGAATGTAAAGCCTACAATAATAGCACTTGCAGTATTACATAATATTGCCATTGACCAGGGGGATGCTGTGCTTGCAAGTAACTCAGATGCTCACCAGGCAAATCCAGTAGTCCAAGAGGAGCCAGGAGAAGTTGCAAGTGGACGCTCAAACGCCATCTTGCTAACATTTATTTTTCCTCTCAGAGGAGGCTGCAAGAACATACTGCTAGGTGCTTGGTGACACATTTACATATATGTACATAGAAGTGATAATCTTTATGAACATAACATGAAAGAAAGTTATACTTTGGAGCATACCTACTATGATTTTACTGTTAAGCCAAAACTAAAACAAGGAAAAATGTGGAATTGTAAAACCAGATCCGGTGACATTATGTGTCTCCACTCAGAATTATATATAAAGATTAGCCCTTATTGTACACAGTGACACTGCTGCTCTTGTAATAATTAATTAATAGTAGGTACAGACATGTGATAATGCTAAATGAAGGTATCTTAGTATGTGTGATTAGTGATAAACATGTTAATAAAAGTCTTTCTATGTATTTCATTCTGTTTTACTTTTATAATAAATTATTTTTAATTTCAAAAGCTCTTTTAATTTTTCAATTTTTGTTGCTCGTTGGCCATTTGGGCCTCATGTAGCTCTCGTCGGCAGGCTATTCCAGCATCGCAAATCCTCTGGGCAGCAGGAGTGTATAATAAATTATTTTTAATTTCAAAAGCTCTTCTTTTAATTTTTCAATTTGTGTTGCTCGTTGGCCATTTGGGCCTCATGTAGCTCCCGTCGGCAGGCTATTTCAGCATCGCAAATCTTCTGGGCAGCAGGATTGATGCTATTTACTTATTTTTATTTAAACTTTTGATATTTGCGCGTCTGAATATCAACAACGTTTGACGTTTCTTTGTGTCTGAGTATAGACAAAATTTTGTGTTTTATGACAAAGTTAGCATATATTTGGCACTAAGATACGTATTATCTGTGGTTAATTTCGTTCTTCTTTGATTTTTTCTTTGTACTGGCAATGATTTGGCTTATTGTCGGTACCACGTGGGTACTATAGTTATAGAAGGCTTATAGAACGTTTATAAATAGTAAACTTTATAGAACACTTTAAATGCTTATTGAACACTTTAACTATAGTACGCTTATAGCATACTATAGGCATTTTTATAAATAAGACCGTAAGTCTATAGTCTAAGAATAAATCAGCATCGAATCTAAACAAAACCTTGTTGCTTGTTCGGACTTCACCGAACAAGTCAGCAACTTGTACCTATTATAGATCATGTTACGATGACGGCTGCAGTGGAACACGTTTCGCAACTGTTAACTTATTTGTTACCCGCTGCTTACAGGTAGGCAATGGTTATGACAGGGTTTAGTTACAAGCAAAATGTTGCCAAGTCTTGTTCGGTTGGCTTGGTATGCTGCACTGCTACAATACCAATGAAATAAGTAGTACATACAGAGTACTTATGTACTATTTAGTTCTAAGCAATGATCTTCTATATAAACTGAGCACAACTTAGTATAACCTCATTGGTTCTTAGAGGTTTCAGTCAATCGCAGTACAGTACAACAATAATGTACATTATGTAATATGTACCAATTTCTTAATTTATAATACGCATATTATAAGCACTTCATGTCTGTCATAGCACGGCAGTCGTTCAACTATGTCTTTAGTGGTTTTTAAACTCTCGACACCAGAGCTGACCAATCTCATGCGAACTTACTTCAGACTTTGTAGAATGATAAAACTATTACATTCAATTCTGTACTTACTGTACGTCTTAGGATTGATTGGTGGTTAAGTTTGAGTGGTGGTTATAAGTTTAAGCTCGACAATGAACACAAATAAAAACATGTCTCTCTTATTAATATAAAAAGCAATACACTCAATATTACCAATTTTGACCAACCGTGTTCATATAATCAATCGTCTTTAAATATCCCAAAATAGATTAAGTTCTAGCGAAAAGGGTTTAGTTGAAAATCTCTAATTAAATAAAAAAACTTTCGGTATGTCACAATCAGCTCATTTGGAAGAACCTCATTAAAATGGTGAGCTCTTTTTAGTGAGGATAAAGGAACTTCACTAATTGGACTCCTTGGTTTTTTTTAAGTCTATTAAACGGGGACGTGTAGAGATAGCAATCCACAAGGTGGATAAAGATTTATCCGCTTGCTGCACTCAACTCATGCGAGATTTTTGGATTCGATGCCCTGTAGCTACAAAACGTACCACAAAAAACGAGACTTTCAGAATCTTTGGTAACAAAAAGTACCACGGGCGGGAGCTGCTTCATTTGCTTCTCCTGCTCTTTCTAACGGTTCAAGAGCAAAAATATTATCGCTATCCTTATCTACTTGAAATCGTTCATTCAATTCAACGTCAACCCACTCAATTTCTTACTTTATCTGTACCGAAAAAAAAATATTACGTCGGCGCGTCAAATTGCCGCGCCGCGATAAAAAATGTTGTTTTGTTTCGTGCTTATAAATAAATATTTTTGTACTATACCACACGTTTTTTATTTTTTGTTAGATGCTAAATATATTTGGAAACATATTAGGAACTTAATAAACATAGGTCATTTCGCAAATATTGTAATTATGGAATATTTCCTACCTATAGGTCTGATTGTCTGATTTTGGTTGTTTTTGTCGGTATGAACCGGACTAGGAACTAAAAGGGACAATGAAATTTAATAAATTTTACATCAAAAGAAGCGTTAATTCAATAGCATTTAAAATAGTTATATAGATGGTGCACAAGTGGCCTGGTCGAGCCACAATTGCCGTTTTTGTGACCGGCGCGCGCGGGCCCTGTTTGTTCTGGGGCATCGAATCCAAAAAACTCGCACGAATCGAGTGTATCGAGCGGCTCGTTTTTAGTGGTACGTTTTGTAGCTACAGTGCAGCAAGCGGTTATAAGTCCAAAGTTCTTCTGACATTTCAGAATAGACGAATTTACCTTGGCCATATATATATATAGGATCTATCGTCTTTTGTAAGCCATTAAGACAAACTTTAACGCTGTTCAATAAATAAATAAATATTTCAGGACATTGCACACAGCGCCTTCTAGCCCCACACTAATTATATACACACACGGGTATAATACTTATATACTTTTCTTTTGTAAATACATACTTATTATACATACAAACGACCAGACTCAATGTTTTCAAATATAAGAAATTAATGACACTATTAATTGAATGCGTAGTGGAATGTTACTAGTTACACAAAAATTATGTAAGTATTCAGATTTTAAAGTATTTTTCTCAGAAAACAAACAAACAAAACGTATTTTGTATGTATAGTTAGCAATCCAAACACAATAAAATAAATGTAACACGGCCGTTACCAATTTAAAATTGAGAGCAGACATACGGTTGCGATATATCTGAATCTGTTACATATGTATATATTCAACTGTCATTTGTTTATGTCCATGTACGATTTTCATTATTCAGATTTCGCCCGAGTTTCATGTTTTGTCTCGGAAAATAACATGAAAATGTTTACCCTCCAAGGGCGTTTGGTTGTTTGTCTGTTTCGATTTATAATATTTATACCTATTTGAAATGCGCATTGAAGTATGAGGGATTCCAGAAAACAAGATTTATTTTCACAACACGCTAACGTTATAGTAGATACATTTTGTGTTTATGTTCTTTAGTCTTTCACTTACTCTCATACGGCTGAAACCATTTTCGTGAAATTTAGACACAAGTTAGCTTTAGACCTTGGATAAACACACTATTATCTATAATTCATAGGTACTAATAATGTTATTATTATTAATCAGCTATATCAGCTATATTTTGTAAATTACTAGCTCCCATATTTATTTCGTTAGCGTGGTATAACTGGGAACCAAAAACTTTATTATAAATAACATACTCTGCATAATTAATATTTATCTGAAGCCATTTAATTGATAAAAAGTTGAAATTGGGTCAACTACGTAGGTGGTTTTGATTACTTCATGAAATAAACAATTTAAATACTACGTTAGGTATTTATTTCGTATATTATTTACCTAGTAATTTGAAAGTCATATGTATGATATGTTAGCCTGTGTACTGTGTCGTCACAGATAAATTTAGATGAACACATTTTACCTAAAAAAAACATAAAGTCAAACTGCAGGACACAACGAATTTGATAAAATTGTCAGTACATAATACAGTGTTTATTTGTCGTAAAGTCTGATAAACAACAAAATATTTTTTGGCGTACTACTCATGTCATCATAACATCCAAAGTCCCAAATAAATTACGAAATAACTACAACACAGATCATTAAAACTAATAGCAGTTTCATCACAAAATGTCATATCGTGAGTGATCTCTAATTTATACTAATAAGCTCAATCTTGACCATATATGGTTGTTGCAGCAGATGTTATTATATATCCCATTAACATCACATTTGACTAATTGCCCAAGGACCCACTAATTCTACGGTCCAATTGCAAAAGGCCCTTAAATCCGTGGTCAATGGCATATGTGAGGCTGTCAAGGCAAACCCATCTTGCATCACAACGGAATATTTAATCAACGATGCAATCGTACACAAATATTTTTATGACCCCATAGTAGCTAAGTTACTAAAAGTTTTTGATAAATTGAAAAGGCTTGTAACTTTAACATTGTGTTATTAACATTAAGTACCTTCGTTCTAACTGTAAGTACCTATGTAATTAAGTACAAACGCTACTTTGCGAATTAACTTTTATGTTTATATCCAAACTGTATTATGTTCCTAGCGTTTCTGTAATTAAATTGTTCATGTTAACTAACACGTCGGTAGTTGCTACGGGTTTAGATTGCAATAAATATTATCTATTAGCTCTTACATGAAGTTTATTAAAATTGAATGTAGCTGGTCGATAAGCAATGACATTTGAGACCACTATCTCTGACCCGAGATGACTAAGCGCTAACTAAACTGGTATCGCTGGATAGCGATTAAGGGAAGTGGAAACGAGACCACAACATACGGATATGATGAGAACAAAAGAGATACATATAGAGCTCATCCCTCCTCTTTCTGAGAGGGTAGTGAGGATTGCGGTTGCACCGAAAGTAAAAGTGAACGCTATTCTGCCTTAGAGTTATACATAACGAAGATACATTGTGAGGTGGGTGTGCATATATCTAACATGATGTATGATTTATCTACTCGTAACATGCGTAATGTTTTGTCGAAAAAATTAATGGATCCGGGTTACATTTCCTCTTTAAAAACTGGTTGTAAAAAGTTTTCGTTTGCTAAAGAAGTACAGCAATTAAATGTATTGTTAGTTTGTTTTTATTAGTAGTTGTCAGAACTGGCTTTATTGATGTATTAACGACTTATTAGATTTAGATACTGGCTATTATCAAATCTACATTTCAATGTAGCCCTCAAAGATGAATAATTTTCTCCGATTTTCGCACATTTTCTACTGTTTCTTCGCTCCTTTTAGTTGCAGCGTGATGTTATGCAGCCTAAAACCTTCCTTGATAAATGGTCTATTCAACACAAAAAGAATTTTTCAATTTGCACCAGTAGTTCCTGAGATTAGCGCGTTCAAACAAACAAACAAACAAACTCTTCAGCTTTATAATATTAGTATAGATATAGATTGTAATAATGTCTACCTAAAAAGTCAAAACCGAAAGGGAAAGTAAGGCACATTATTAGATAATAAAATACATTTACCCCATAAATATATTGTAACACAAATCATATTTTTTTAACAAAAATAAGCTTATTTTGGTTATGCTCCATACATCTAGGTCACAGGCACACTGCAGCAAACAAACAGATTATCTTCATTTACTCCACGTTGCTACTCGGAAAAAGCAGTTTTGCGTAACATTTCATTAGGTAATACGATTATGTAAAATAACTGTAAGTAGAATGCACTTGTATCGACGCACTTGCCGCTTCACCAGGGGGCTACTATCAGTTTTTTTACATCATGATTGTTATACAACATTTTCTATGTCAATTTGATGGTTGTTTTATAAGGTACGCTTCAACTTAAAACGCTCTGTTGAAAACCATATCAAAATCCGTTCCGTAGAAAAGACAGTTGATATTATTATGTACCTAGTGATGACAATCTATACATACCTATATAATAAAGCTGAAGAGGGTCGAAAGTCTTTTTTTTTTTCAATTTCCTTTCTCGCTGCAATCGGCGGAGCCATAAGCAGTGCTGTTGATTGTGTGCAGGCTTTTCAGGTTTGGAGTCCAGTGACCCCCATCCCTTCTTTGTTTAAATCAGCAATCTGGGGCCTCTTAAGCCGTCTTACTGACTCATTTTTTGAAAGATTTATTGCAAGTACGTTTGTGTGCCTCTCTAATCTCATTTTGTATCTCTTGCTCTGTTTCTGAATTTCCTCCTTCACGGTGGGCATTTCCAGGTATTCATGTATTTCCTCTTTTTTTATGAACTATGGGGTCGAAAGTCTGAACATAGAAAATATTAGAAGAAAAATTGTTTGGGTGTGTAATCATTAACAAAACACGATTCTGCAGTTTTTTCAATTTTGGTCTGTTTATCTGTTAGTCTATTTATCTGCTTGTCTGATTATTTAAACGCTCATAACGCAGGAACGGCTGAACGGATCATAATGTTGTCATAGGCTACTTTTTATCTCAAAACAATGCGAGCGAAGCCGCGGGCGTCCACTAGTTTCATATATTTTATATTACAGACACGAGTGTAGTCAATATAAATAAATAATGTTGTTAGTTGATTACAATATAAAATATTTAACACCTATATTAAAATAGTTCAAACTTAAACTGTAATGTATGAATGTTACTTAAAAGTCATAAAACTATACATACACGTATATGTACCTTTTTTACTCGGCCGAGCAACGTAATCAATATTAAACTCATTATGAAAACGTGGTAGCCCCTCTGATATAATCAGTCGGTAACCTGATATCAGTAAGCTCTGAGATTAAACCGCTGGAAGCTCTCGACTCTGACGAGGGTTAACACAACTTTTTGTTTGATCACTTTATAAAGTGATCCATCAAACGTTTTACGTCAGTTAATATTTGTTAATTAAAGCACCAATATTATATAGGGGCAAGCATTTTAATTAGACTCTAGTTTGAGCAGTTATATACTCTGTATAAGTAGTTAGTATGAAATCGAAAAACCTTTGAAGTATGTAGGTACATACATTTTGGCAGTGGTCCAAAATTTCAGCCGCCGCTTTTTCAATTTCCTCAATAATTTTACTCATAACTGCGAGATAACGGTTTCGATACGAATCTGAAGTATCATTACTGTGCAATATTATTTATTCTTCAAACTTGTGAAATAAAACCTAATTACATAATTATTTCATACTTCGTAACATGCAAGTAATTGTCTGTCTTACAATAATATGAACGAGCTTTATAAACATGCTGGATTAATAAATTGAAAACTTGCGATTTCGCTACCTGAAAAAATAACGAAAATAACAAACTAATAGCTTTCATGTGACAATTAGTATTTAGTCTTTGTCCGAACTGTAAAACCTATGACAATCTAGCATGCTAAGCTACGTCTAGTATACTATAGGTATAGGTATGTATGACAGGATCCAGTCACGATCACGACTCGAGTGTATTAATTTATTCGATGACCCGGAACAATGAATGTACTCGTGATCACATTATAATTACTATTTGTGAGTGCTTAGTATGGTTTTTATGCGCGTATGTTCTACTAAGAACATACTTCTATAAAGTGTCAGGCCTATTTTAAAGTAATTGTAATCAGGTTATGGTTGATCGTATGACTGATCCGACGATAACACACTCAAAACTAAACAAAATCAGTAACACACTCAAAAGTGACAATAAAAGCATTGTTATAATGCTTTTGTTGTACATTGTTTTCAAACTCATATTCTGAAATGGGCTCTCTCTATGCTCTAGGAAATTGAGAGCCTGGTTTTCGATTGCTGTTTGTAATAGACCAACATATTTTCTACGATTTACATCCATCTTGATTGACCAATAAAAGTTTTAAGTCAAATTCTCGTATACTACTAGTTCCACCGTATAATCAAACCATAAAATGTCAAACCATTCTATCTATCCAGTCACTATAAATAGAGGTATACAAACTGCAGTGTTCAAATACGAGTTATCTAATAGTTTCGTCATCACCAGCACTAACGCCAGTTTGGACTAAACCTACTAACAGTTCACTTCTTATCAGGAGATAGCCTCGACCTCTTCCCCTGCTTCTCAACACATATCTACCTCGAAAAAGTATACTAATATAACCCTTATGATTGACGTTATAAGGACTGTAATGGTGGAACAAGTATGGAATGTTCACCCCTATCCTGTGTTGGCATACAATGATATCGACTGTGCAATGTGCTTTTGATGGAGTAACGAAGTTTGGATGTGGTATCGGAAATTGTATCGAGAAAAATTGTAAAGTGGATTATCTCTACAAATGGTTGATGTTATATGAACACAAAAATGATCGTTCGAACAAAGTGTTTACATGCATCTGATAAATATTTTGGTGATTTTTAGAGGAAAGGAAGGACCTTCGTGTAATATATGTATTCTTTCTACTTTAGTATTTTTTTTTCTAACAATCAGTACTAACTTACATTACCCTACAAGGGTTATTGTAAGTTTAGTATTATCAAAAGAAATTCAAATAATTATCTCGGGACATTTCACACAGCACCATTTAGTTTAACCTCATACTAATAGGTAAGCACAGAAATAGTTTGTTTTCTATAAGTATTAATTTAAAAATCGAAGCGCCGTTTCCAATAACACAACTTACTTATAATAAACATAGTTCCATGTTAGTAGGTACAAAGCGTTATCATATCAGTCGCCAGCCTACACAAACACACTGATGTATGCTCAAACACAGCAAATATACACGAGCTTTTTGACTAATCAAACCTTGCTTTGGTAAGATTTGAAAACTTTAAATGTACTATAGCAATGATAGTATATATGAAGATCTTCTAGATTTGTAGCAGACTAGGAACTGAGAGAAAAGTAGGAAAGCCATTTTTTTCCTCCTGAAAATGAAAGTCATAAGATCATAAGCACCACATATTTTTTTGCCTATTTTTGTTTGGAATCTGAATGGTTGTATTAAGTTAGTTAGTTTTCACTTAATTGCTATCCAAAAAAAGTAAGCAACATAAATTGATTATTGTGATATTCTAATAAAATTATATAATATTAAGTATGGTATTTTAATTAAAATATGTCCACACTATACAACTATTCACAATTTAGAAGTTTGTTATCTTAACATTTAATTAAATTCATACTTCAGTATAATTTATTTATTTACAAAAATAACTAACTAATTTTTACACATATACCATAAATATATACAAAAATGACTTAAAAATACAGAAAACTTATACAAAACAGATAAAAAGATAAAAGAATTTTTATTTGCCTTAATACATTTGTTAACATTGTAGGTGTCCCTGACAACCGCTGTAGGATTCCCTGTGTCGCGGTGCCAGGGTTCTTCCGTTGAACAAAAATTAAATTATACAATTGTGTTTTTATCAGTTGAAGGCTCAATTGAAAGTTCTTGCAATTTAAATTCACTTCAGCATTGAGTTGTGATAATGATTGTTATATTAGTAGGTTTTTATATTAATTGTTTAATAGGTAAGTTAGGCTATTTAAGTATAGTAAGTAAGTTAGGCCTTAATAATAATAATATCAGTATATCATTATAACATTTCATTAAGAGGGAAGATAATTATGTATTATGATTGATATTATATAAAATTAGAATCGTAATTTTGATAACAGAGTACAGAGTGACTGTGGTACTCAGTGAATATTGGCATAGTATATAATGTATCAAGTAGGTAGGTGATAGTCCCGAATGCCGGGGGTTACCCAGTGTGGGACGTGTAGGTATGTGTGAGTGTGTGTGAGTGTGTGTGACGAATGTGTGGATAAGAGTGAGTGTTTGTATTTGGTTGAAGTTATTCTACTATTCTTATTAATTCTTCTGTCTCCTGGTAAGTTAGACCCATCAGGTGAGTTGTTATTTTGTGTTTTGCTTTGTATTTACTATCTTCTTCTATATTTAATATCTTATTAGTACACAGTAAATATAGCGTCCTCGGAAATTGTAGGATCTCAGCCCTATATTTACAAAAAGTTCAGCACACCGTCCATGTTGTCGCTGTGCGGCAGGGAACCCAAGATGCTGGCAGTATTTCCTCTTTGAATGCAAAGACTCAAACGTTGAGAAAAATTGCTGCCAGCCCTTAATACTTCAGTTACATACCTAGACTTTACTTCGCTGCAATATTGAATCCTGTTTGCTTTGGCTGGTTTACGAGATGAATTAAACGATAACATAAACTCGTAGCAGAAGCTTGTACTGACCAATGCAACAATAAACTCTGATCAATTGCAAACATCGATCAACCCGCCAGTTTTGAGTGCCGGTATTTGAGCGAAAGTTGTGATGGAAATTACGTCAGAAGTTAGGGTACAAGCTGTTGTTGGAATAGAGTAAATTTTATATTACTCGCACGATACCTGGATATATGTACCTTAGCGTAGGACAAAACAAAAGTCAAATCGAATTTTGTCTGAATAACATTTATATCGAAATATAAGGTACCTACAGTTTCGTATCAAGTGATAGAATGCATGCAATACAATATTTGTACGTACAGCATTTATGTCACATTTTAGTATAATGTTTTTGTTCTTGGTTTTCGTTGTAAACTTTTTTACTCTATTAAAGATTGCTTGAAATACTTTGAATAGGGATATTATTATTAAATTAATTTCAATAAGTATTACTCTTGATACCAACCTCACAATTAGCTTCATCTTTCCCAGCTGTTCCTATGATGCAAGCATACAAGCTTCCTGAGATCTAGCTTATTTTAGCTCAAAGTGTAGTCTCGGAGAGTTCCAGAAACTACGGCGGTGGTCGATACTCCTTTGTTTTGGTATACGTGACTTGCGTTTTAGATGCACGCGATTGTACTAAAAATACATCTTCTTTGCTGATATTTTGAGTGGTGTAACAAATGAAGCAAACAAGGAGATTCTTTAAATATTTTTAACCGACTTCCAAAAAAGGAGGTTATTAAGTCTTCTGAAAGTATTTTTTTACGACTTTGAATGTGACTGTGAATTCGTATAATGTTGGTAAAACAGCGAGGTACCACTACTTGATTCAAATTATAACTTATATTTTGGAGGAGTGTATTGTAAACAGTATTTTATTCTTAGACTGACTGGGAGCAATAATGGAACTATTTCCGTGATAATTCCATATTTTCTAACAATAGGTAAGATATTCTAAATTTTTTACAACTGTCGAAGAGTTTTTTGTTTCCGTCCATTAGCATTATTCATGGAGGCTTTTAGTTTGTTGCAATTAAAAACTCATAAAATATCAATTTTGATAAAATTAAACGACCATTAACCAGATACCTTAACTATTATAATAGGTATGTATTTACTAAGTAGTTGAAATTTATTGGCTGGTGATTCGTTTTTTTACGAACAATAGATATATGTATGTATATTTCTTCTTTCTAATATTATCTATTTTGTGTAGTGAATTTACTGAGAAGTAAGCGTGCTGTCGCAGATGTTTCAAAACTCAGAATTCGTTCAATCACAAAGTAACCATCATACTAGGTGTACTATATAACTCAGAACTCTTACTGCACTTAACTGCATTTTCCACTACAAGCTGAGTAAAATTAGGTTAAGTTACTCTGGAGAAGTTATTATAGTTACATTTCAGTATATTTACCTATCTATGTTCCACTTTGGAGCCGTATACTTTTTAGTACCTTAGTGGTCAAATGTCGGACTGTCCATTCCAAAAAAGGTCAATAATAAAATTAAAAAATAATTGAAATTTTGTTAAATTGGGTCGATATGGAATCCACATTCAAAACTGCGAAAAGTGTCAAACATGTTTATTCTCTGACCTAAGTAAATACTTATACCCACCGTTTGTACAGAAACTCAAACCGAAAGCTAAGTTATTTTAACACAATGATACAAACAGTCTAAAATAGTGTTTGTATTTCAGTTGCGCACCCTCTGCTTGTAAATAGCTCGGTGGGGGCGCGCGGCTAAATTGGCGCTCCGCTAATAACCATGCGGGCGAACTAACTTAGCTGCCCAAGTTTATACTTTTTTATATTTTACTAACTGGTGCCCGTGGTTTTGTTTGTGGAATAAGGGCATGGTAAAGTTATAGTACCCCTCTTTTTAGTCAGGGGTTAAAAAGTAGACTATAATCATATCACATTTCGAATAACCAACTATCTTTATAGCTAAATATTAAGATGAACCGTCTAAGCTCTTGCTTGCAGCTGAAATGATGAACAAGCAAAGCTGGAGGTCTGGATTCTGTCTCAAATGTAATTTTATTTGAATAAAATTCTTAAAAAAGGTATTATTTACTGTAAGTTTATACAATAGGGTATTTGACATAGTTATCAAATAAATAAGTTTTCTATTGAATATTATAGAATTAAAGGTCCTAATTAAGAATATTTCACTTAAATTACGAATAAAAATTATTTAATATTTTATTTTCCTAAATAAAAATAAGATTTTTTTAATCTGTACATCATTGAAACGAAACGTCTCAGCGACCAATCAGAGCCCGTTACGTCACAAAGTAACAAACAAAATGTCTTGTCATTCACAAATAGTGATGTGGTTAGGTCGAATGAACGACAATTTGAATTTAGGGAATGAACATATGAATCTAATCTCTTATAATATATTTATTTTATTTACAAGGATAAACAAACTTTTAATAAAATCTTTGCTCGCGGTTCATAAAAAGTGGCGGATTCATTAAGCTTGTACTGAATATTAATATATATTATGATACGAGTGTGCAAGAACAACATTATGGATATTATAATAAAGGTATAATTAATTTTATGCCTTCTATAAGATTATGATGATTTTTACTATTATCCTCAAATATAGCAGCCCCTCCTTCATTAAATTTAATGGGTGAAATTATATTAATTGGGAGTTTATTAAGATTATGTTCTTTATCTATGTTAATATTAATATTAACTTCTTTTTTTAGAGCCGGGTATAGATTGTATTTATATTCGTATACTCAACCTAGAACGTAGAACCTCTTTGAATGTAAGTGTAAGAACTATTTTGTTTAATATAGGTATAAGAACTCTTTTGTTTTTGTAAAAAGGTTAGTAGTTTATTTTGACATATTATAGATTTAATAAATAATAATCTAAATGTGCTAAAATCTAAATGTGTGTGTGTAAAGGTTTCTAAACAATTAAATAAAAAAAGAAACTTTTTATAAAATGTATTACCATAACAGTATTTTGAAAGTATATTGCAAATGAACGCATTCATTCTCCTAGTCTTATTTTACGTTCATTCTTTTAATGCCATTCCCATCACTAAAATGATGTTTGAGTGACGGTAAATTCTGTCATAGAGTGTTTATCAAAAGATTTTTGTTGTTTAGATAACGTCTTCGTATTTTAGTAAAAATACAGCGTAATTATGTTGAATCAAAGTGTTATACGTGTTTAAATAGTAGCATACATGTACCGTTTGTGTATAAGAACTATTAAAATAACGAAGTGGAGTAATTTCATCGAAAATTTTGTGATTTTGTGAGAGCCGGCGGTTTGTTTACTATTTTTTGCAAGTATAGATGAATAGACTATGCTGTGCTATTACTTACATATTCTATAAGGTTTGAATCCATTTTTACATAAATCTTGAACAAAGAACGTAACGAATTAACCAATACCTATTTACGCGTAACCCTATCGTATAATTTTGTTTGTTTGCTTTTTACGTTGTGACGTCACGCCTCTGACTTATCACGTGACCTAGCGTTTTAGCGGGAAATACGAGATGTATTTGTTAAAACTGCATTTTAGTTATTAAAATGGCTCAAAATTTAAGAAAAACAGTCGTAAAGCGTTTTTTTAGTGACTCATAACATTTTGGAGTAGTTTACGAAAATTAGGCAACAACCCTATTGTTTGACCTGTTAATATGATCTGGGTTAAATTTACCAAAACCAGTAAAAGTATTGAGCTAGATAACAGAAAAATTGCTATAGCTACATGGACAAAAACACACATTTCTTTCCATGTGTATAAATATAGGGTGTTTAACCGTTCGTGGAGCAATTATCATATTGATTTTACTTAGATAAGCGAAGAGCACGCGTAACTTAGCCGCTTATTATTGTTACTAAATTATAACCTAAGCTTGTTAGGATTCCTGCTTTCAAGCTTCCATATACAATAAAGTGTCAATAGATATAATTATAAATGTCAATATAATAGTTATAGATATTATTACCATCAGGTATATTATTTTGAATTTAAATTTATTACACTCAATTTAGTAAAATCTTTATTACATATAAACAATACATACACTATTTTTTTAACTACTCATTTTATATCATTACCAAAGTTATTTGAGTTTTGTGATGTGATCTACGGTAAACAATAACGTGTGAATTTGAAAACTTAAAACTATTATAATCACATTCAAACATGATTAAATAGTAAAATGTGCCATAAAAACGACACTTCTAAACCTTTCAAAACCATTCCCATGCATCTGCAATATTAATTACAAATAGTAGTACTCGTTAACAAAATCATATGCTTTTACTAGTACCACTTCATGGGTGATTATTTAGGGTTTGCCACCCTAAACACCATGGCTTTGATGGGGACAACGATGCGGGCTGCCGTGAATCTAACACCAATGAGTTTTTTATACACCCTCTAATATACTATAATATAATAAACCCTATTATCTACTCCATAAGGGTGAGGAGTAAATAAATTTAATAGGAGTATAGTAAATTTTAGCAATCTGTTCCTAATGGAGAAATCAAAACAGGGAAGATTGATGCCATGGGAACTCATCGTGGGATAGTGGCAACGTTTGTTATTACCATGTTAATGCCAGGACCAAATTAAGATTCCAACTTTAATTAAGTTTTGGGCTATTTATAAGCCAAGGTTCGTTTCGTTCAATGACGTCAAATTTTATTTGAATTTCAATAGGAATTAAATTGCAAAGAAGTAAAATATTAACAAAATGAAATCATCGTATTTCCACGTAATGAATACCTTAATTTTTTGTTACATTAATTATATGGTTACTTAAATCAGCTTCTAAACTAAAACAAAGAATGTTCAGTGAACAATAGGTAGCTGATTACTATCTCAGCCGTTCTGTATATAAAATGCATTTAACATCAGATTTCCTCTTTAAAAAACTTGAGACGAGAATCATGTACTTAAACTACTTAAATTCAATACAAGCTCTGACGGACAATTAAAGTCTCCCATGATCATGATAAGCTCGTGATTTGAACTTGAGCTTAGCTAGGAAGAGCTTTTTGTTGGAATCTATTGCAAGTAAAGAGGATTGGATGCGGTTGTTAGGCTGCTACTTCCTGTTTACTGGGATTTTAATAAAAATAACCAGAATTTGTGTTTTCAACTGATGCTTACAACTATGTTAACCAGTAAAACTAAAATTTACGCCAAGTTTTGCTGATTGTTAGAATTTTGATGCTTATCAATTCCTAAAAGGTGTATCGGGTCAAATTGGCTTGCGCGGTGCGGTTGCTTCATTATCACTACACCGGTATGTACCCCGGTTATTTCTTTTCAAATGTATTATGTAAAATGTATAAGCTGTTTCTAAAGCTTGCATAAAATTATTAGATGATGAGTTTCTACCCTCAATATCAAAGTTAATTTGATTTGTTTACATTAAGATTGCTGAAAGTGTTTTACTAGAGTTGAATACTCCAAAACAACACGTAAGTAATACTTATGTGCTCTGTTAGGATTTCTTAGATGTACACTAGCATAGTTACCCAATTGTAAATATTTTATAGTGAAATAAAGATTTTTGAAAACTGAAAACTGAATTCCTAAAAAATATTTCAGTGCCCATTTTAGAAAGACTCAAGTTATCTATTATTCCAAAATAAAAAAACAAAAAGATAAAAAACTGACTAAAAAGCTCTCGGTGTGGTAGAGTGTCTTAATATGGCATAAACTAAATATAAATTAATGAATGCGTTACACGTATTATTGCCATATCGAAGCTCACATGTATAAATACGATTTAGGTTTTTACAAGAATAAATTACAAACACAATGTGGTCAAAGCAATTAAGCTCTACGGAAGCAATCTACTACGAAACTTATTACGTCGCGACATGGACCAGTTAGTTAGAACCAGAGAACAGATAAACTGGTGATAGATCTGTAGATATAAAAATAACTGTAGTTATTAAAAAATACAATATAAAATTTTAAGTTTTTTATTGGTTTTTAATGCTTATATAAACTGATTTCATTACATTTGTTAAAAAGGAAGTGAGTTTGTATAAGAGTGGCGTGCTCTATTGTCGGAGATTTCAACCACCGTATAGGTGTATCTGCTTAACAACTGCTGTACATTAACGAACAGCCGAGACCTACAATTTAACATGTCATACGGCACACGGCAGTTCTTGATTATTGTATCATTTTACTTACATAATAAATTCAATGCTTCAAATAATTAATCAAACAACGCAAAGTTGCGTACTTGGGTCATGTTCTCAGGCACGATAGATACGAACTTTTGCAACTTATAATGATGGGAAAAATTGCTGGGAGAAGACGAGTCGGTCGCAGAAAGAAGTCCTGGTTGCGGAACATTCGAGAATGGACCGGGATCAGAAGTGCCGCAGAATTGTTTCGCTTGGCAATGATAAAAATAAAGTATGCAGAGCTGACTGCCAGCCTTCACTAGTTGGAGAGGCACCATAAGAAGAAGCAATAATTAATGACTTAACACGATCTCTTCACCACCGAGTAAAAGAGGCTGTGCGGAGTATAATTTTAATCTTGTGCAGCAAAACATATAATAAAACATAATTATCATCCATCTACTACGTATTAGATAATTTATTTCCTAATTAAGGGTTATTGGAATAATATTAAAATAAACTAGTCTGGTTTAATTTACAGTAGTCGAGTAGTAGAAGAGTAATGTTTTTTTTTAATCTATGATAACTCAACAAAATATCTACTCTTAGCTTTAACGTTGTGCAAACACATGTTTGTACAACTCTGTTTACGTCATTATAAATCGCTTTATAAGAGTGGCGAGTGGCGTTAATATTTGGGCCACTTTATAATGATATCAATTAACACTGCTCTTTTGGGAAGCTATAGCTCTGCTAGTTGACGCTTTGACACTAGTTAATATAGATTTGTAGCCATCATTGTAAAATTTTAATAATAATATAGCGCCCGCGTAGCTCAGCTAGCGGCGGTAATAGTTTATGCGATTACCAATGTTAAGCAATTGTTGACTTGAATTTTGAGTACCTAAGTAAATTGTGAACAAGAGTGGCCTACGCTGATGGCGAGTTTTGAAACTTCATAAGGGCCTCCGACATGGCTTTATTAACTGCCGTACTATACATAGAGCAAACAGCCGGTCAATTTAGAGTTGTATTCAAATTAAAGTTAATTTTGTCGTTGCAATTACGTAAATAATTAAAAGTCTTTAAATTATTATAATTCTTGTACAATATCACAGGTGATTAATTGATGATAAAATATTTTTGCAGGTTTTTCTCAGGTTTTTACGTTATATTTGCGATATGATATCAGATATTTTTTTGTTGTTGTCCTCAAAATTAATGCTATTGAACCAATGGTATAAATGAGCTAATTTAAATCAATATGATTAATAACAGTTAATTAATATAATTATATGATAAGGGGCCAGACCGATATTATCGTGAGAATCATACTTACATAAAGTCAAATGTTTGTTCACTGTGGTGACGGATAAAGGTCATAGCTCACTTAAACGACTCTGCTCCCACCCGGCAAAAAGAATATTATTCAAATATAGTCTTTAAATATTGCTCTTTAGATATATTTTACATTGGCATCGTGAATTAGCAGACAGCCCGCTGTCAGCGAGCTTACCGCCGTCAGACTGCTCGGTAGTTGATGCCTCGCTGGCCGCACGATGTAGGCGAGCGGTCGGCGCGGTGTCCGCGCGGAGTCAGCGCGGCGTCAGCGCGGAGTCCGCGCGCGACGCGGTGCAAGCTTTCGCCGCGTGGACTGCTGGGTGCCTGCTAGCTGTCGCCGCGTTGACTGCTGGGTGCCCGCTAGCTATCGCCGCGTGGACTGCGAGCAGTTACGGCAGTGTTGGGTGGGAGCGGTGTTGGAGCATAGTCGTTTAAGTGTGCTATGACCTTTATTGTGAATATTTGTGTGGTAGTAGCATAGAGCTTTCAAAGTGATATTAGCTACTTTCATCCAGAAAAATACGTTCTAAGCCGCCGGTAATCATTAAAATTATATCATCAACCCCTTATGGTGATAAGGGATTGATGATTTAGCCCATTGCTGAGCATAGGCTTTTCTCTAGTACTCCGCAGGTCCCAGTCCTGCAGGTCGAATCAAAGAGCAACCTGGATTAAATTTAAATAAAAAGCATAAAGCATATGTAACAAATAGCAGTAAAAGTTGTAATATTTGACGTCAACAGTAGAGTCATGTTGCAGAATGCAGTGACGTAGCGTTATTCGATGCAACTTTGCTTTGTGTGAACCTCACAGATTGATACTTGTAGAGAACGCATTACGTTAGCTTGCTATGGTTGTTTTGATTTTCATATTAGGTACCTATGTCTATCTAGATCTGATCACCACTTCGTCCTGGCTATTTCGGTGGTTTACGATGGCTTGCGCTGATGTCCAGCCTATTCTTTTGAACTACGCCCATAGTTTTAAGTTGAATTTGCAGCAGAAGTCTAGAAATGTAAGTTGCGATGAAAATGTATATGTGTGATATCTATAGGCACGAAATCTAGGCTTCAACCGCTGGGATTGCTAGGCAACTAGACTTTGATTAAACACTAGACTGTCGGCTTTGTTCAAGAGACAATGCGACAAAGCACAAAGGGTACCTAACTAATACTGCCAGTTAATTGAAATATGACTTGTTGCCAATTACCTAGTTTTTATGCTTGCTTTGTGGAAAATTAGGAGGTAATGCAGTATTATTAGACGTATTTAGGTCCATAGAAAAGTAAAGCTAATTAAGTAATGTTGTAAAGTTGTAATATATATGTTGTTCTTTAATGACCATACTCATTTTAGAATTATTCTTTATACTAAGTACTTAAATTTTCGGTCAATAAACACCTTTATTCCGAAGACACAAATACACAGATTTGAACCAAAATAATTTGATGCGAAGAGATAATAACATCATATAACAGCGACCACACAGCCTCTGTGTGGTCGCTGTCATACAAGTATAATTTAATTGTGTATTCTTTTATAGAAGTAAAAACCTGCGTAAAACAGTATTTAATAGTAATTAGACCGTTAATATTTGGAAAAGATTCGTTACAAGTTATCCGAGGGTTTAGTTTAGTAACCGTCACTCACTCCCCCAACGATGAAACAACTACAAAGGTTAATTCATTCACTTATCAACTAACGAATAGGGGTTGATTACAACGCCACGCTAAGATATTTATGTAGGGTGAATGCATGGGGATGGTAACGGAAATTCAAATAAATATTGATAATCATACTGTATTTCCCCATGTCTATCAATGATGAGCTGTGACGCCCTAGGTTTCATCCAATCCAAGCGCCCGTAGCTCAGCTAACGGAGGCAATCGCATGCCCAATGCACCACTGTTAAGCAAAAGTGGCAATGGTCGACGCGGTCAGTCTTTGGATGGGTGACCGAAACGTGGCATTCAAATTTGGTCGTTTCCGTGGGTCAGATGACACGTTAAATTATAGGTCTCGGCTGTTTGTCTAATACGGCAGTCGTTAAGCCATGTCAGAGGCCCTTAGGGTGGCTTGATTGACTCGCTCGACACCAGAGTTAGCCACTCTCATTCGATAAGAAGACGAAGAATCCAATCCAATGCTCTACTGCGGCTGAAATGGTTACGATTGAAGCTATTCATATTGGTCGACTTCGTTTATCATTCGGTGTTGTTAAAAATGTGCCTGTTCTGTATTTTTGTAAAGTTGTCCCAGATTTTTCTGTAACATGCTTAGCCAGGTTAGGTTTTATAATGAAAAATAATGCAACGGTAAAATATGTATGTAGGTATATATTTAGGTTGGATACACAATTATGCACCTACTAATAACCTAAATGATACCTATCATTACTAATTAAAAATCATTAAAATATATATGAATTATCTCCAATATCAAGTAGGTAAAACCGTGAGATCAGAGGTTAATAGCGCTGTGCTGTTTTTAATTTTCCGTTCAATATTATTTTTGCAATAGTTATAAACAGATTTATCATGGTAAACAAGTAATTAGCCGTCAATATATTCTAGAAACGTTCCATTATGCTACGCCATTAGTCCGGTTTGGAAATATCAACCACTGTACTGCGAAGCACCTCACCTGATTATGCAAACAGCTTTATTTGCTTTTATTGTGTTATTGCGAGCCTTGATCTTTCGCACCTTCCCTCGACCGACACCCCTTCAGATATTTAACTATTCAAATGATGTTTTAAGTGTTGAATTGAGCGCTCTCATTATGTTCAAATTTGCGTAGTATGTGGGTCACGCGCGGCGCACGCGACCCGCATTGCTCGCAGCTCGCTCTCCGAAGGGTGCTCCTTACAACAATAATTCGCAAACCGAAGTCCTGTGGGACCGTAAAAAGGGGTGACGAACGCGCCGGACACTAAAACTATATTCGCGCGGTTTGCGATATGTGCATTCTTTATCGCGACGTCTGGGAACATAAAACGAGCTCCGTATTGCATTCTCGAGCCCGAGCCGGCCGTAAACACTTTTATTGTTAGCGCGCTCTCGAATGAATCAATCAATATTAAACTGAAAAGGAAAACTTTTATTTCTTAATTGTATTCACAATTTATAACGGTCTCGACGTCTATATATAGAGTTAGTAAACACTGAAAGGACCTAACATTAATAACGGGTCAACGGCCAGATAACAGCAGTCTCGGACTGTGTTCAGTAATTAGGTACCCGATTATATTGTCTTAGCTTGTTAACAGATATGAGCATAAAGTTGATAAATGTTGAATGGAGTTATCGTGCGTCGACCCCGGAGTCGATTTATTGATCTGATTACATACAGCTATACATATATATGCAAGTTGGTATGTATACATATACATGTATCGTGTATGGCGGAGATCTGATGTAAATGGATTCGTATTTATAAGCTCTTTAATACGCATCGATGCCTTGATTTGCTATTATTGTTGAACCCGAGAACTGATAAATATGAGCTGGCTCTTGTAAACACACCCTCGGCTTGTGTCGACACTCTGTCATCCGAATAAATTAACGATCCTACAATGTAGAAGCGACACCGCAAAATGCATGTCTTGTGTCTGAACTTTTTGATTTTATTTTGTCAGTGAGTTCCTAAACCATGTTAGATGCCTAGTATTTTTGTGTGATCATCATAAAAGCAGCGGAAACATAAACTGCTAAATTATAATAACTAAAATTCAAGGTAAGTAATATCTAGACAGAGCTATGAAATTCCAAATTCCTAGAAATCCAATAAACTAGAGCTAATGACTCACAAATAGTGTTTTGCATAAAGCTCTATTGGGGGCAAAGGCCTCCCCATTTAGTCTGTATTTAGTATAGGTATTATTAAGATCACAAACTCACAAATTATGTATGATATTCGATTCTTCTTATTCTTTGACCGACCCGACTGCTACAGTTTATTCATGCAGGATATTTGCCTACGTATCAGGCCGATCGTTTCGGAAATTTTTTGAATTACAAAACCGAACGAATAATTTCGAAATCAGAACAACAGAGCCACAGTCCTTCTGATTGGTATTCGCATATCGAAGAAGAGAAATCGCCTCCAGAATTCGTATTTCACAAGTTTTTGCTGAAATGGGGCCGCGCTAAATAAATTGATTTGCTTTCTCTCAGCTACCAATTATACCTACACATACTTACCACATACTTAAAGCTGTGAAGCTAATCATTTGTTATTGTGTAGTTTATCAAACCTACGTGGTGATTTGATTCGAAAAATTACAACAAATGAGAACTAGTAGTAGAGTGAATATTTTCTGGAAACCTGGAGTGTTTACTTGAATTTGTTTTCCTCTTATTATTTATTTTGCTAAACAGACTAGTGCATTCAGTCTTTATTACTGCGCGAGCAATTAATTTCATATCTATTTCGTAGTTTTGATAACAATACATTAAAACACTAACACCAAAGCGTGTGTGAATTAGTTAATTAATCAGCACATTGTTATTCCCAAGATTGTTATTAGGTGTTCAACAATAACCACATGGATTCGACACAAAGTTATTAAGCGACTAACAAAAGATCAAGGTTACAAAAACTTATAACTTTTTTGCATACATTCGTGACTGATGTTTGAGCATGAGAAAAAATTGCGTGTAATCTAAAATAACTAGGTTGAGAAAACGCGAAACGACTCAACCGAGTTGGAGTCGGACTTGTTATGTAAATAGCTTAATAAGTAACGCAAAAAGTTCAGTAATGTATTCGTGTTTAATCTATTTATTAATTTGGTTGCTGCTTCCTGCTTTGCGGAACATTTATAACATAATATACTTTTATTTTAAGCCCAATATTTTGCCACGTTTCTGACCCCTCCATTAGTGTAGTTCCTATTAAGGCAAGACACGCGTATTCCGTACTCGTACATCAAGTCGCGGAACACTGGTCTCAGAATAAAATGACTGAACGTACCAACTCACGGTCACACGGATATGCCGAAGCTAATATTAATTTGGCGTGTTTCTAGCCTACGAATGTTACGTTGTACAGAATGAATGATTTGATCGCTCGAGAATAAAGCTCGAACAGGTGTGAAAAAGGTTAATTTGATTCCATTTATATCGTAATATAGGCTTTAATGTAGTAAAAAATTGAAAACGTGGTTTTAACCAATTGGTCTATCTAAGTACATATATTGGAACTTGCATATCTGAAAAACTCATTGACCAATACCCATGTAAATACAGGAAAAAAGGTCCTAGGCATAACTCCTGAGTTTGAACTATCTCGAATCGAAGTTGCATTTGTTTCAGTTGAAGGTAAATTCAGGACAAACTCACAGACTATTCAACTAACGTTTATCTTTAAAATATTGTGTGCTATACATACATACATCGTATGTACGCTTTTTTATTTAAATATCTAATACTATTAAATTACGGACAGGAAAATGACCATTTCCAAGTTATTCCGTTTCGATTATGATTTTTAGTGTCTAAAAGATTCTGAGAATCTCAATATAATACTCTACTCTGTTACAGACACGTAGAAAGAACTTGTTTCTTGCTAATGCCACTTACACAACATTTTGTAAATATATATGTACATATGTCTATGTATAGCATTATGCATATGTATCTTATACCAAAAACTCAACTTATGTAGGTGTTTGTATAGATATATAGTATGTTAGTATGAGTAAGAGGTGCAGTTCCATATCTATGTTTATTAAAAAATTGTAGAATAGAACACGTCATTATATTTCGTAAATTTCATGCTTCAGATATAATAAACATGGTAGTACTTTTATCCTACAGGCAACATTGCACAAATTTCAGAGACTGATTTGACTATAGTCAATACAAGTCAAGTTAAGTCCTTCTAACTTCACCAGAAAGCCATCTTGGTAACCATCTTGGATGTCGTCCTCATTCTTTATAGAAACCATAGATAAGCACACAAAATGTACCTATATAGTTAGGGGTATTTTGGGAGGGCTGGGAGTATATATCTTCGCATGAAACTTACTCATATAATATTGATCGAACTTCACTTTGTAAGTTCGTTTAATCTATATTATAAGGATAAAAACCATGTTTAAAATACTTCCATTCACATAAATTCCGTAACACCTCAAACCTAATATAATTTTGTCAATACATTGATTTACAATTTAGGTGGAAATCGTGTTCCAACATACCTGTGTCCATATTCTGACATAAATCGGACACTATTAATGATGATCATTAATATTTCCAAACCAGTTACTGATTGTACGGACAACCATAATAGTTCCTAAGTCAGTAGGCTATTGATGTTATTACAGTACCAGTATAAAGACCGGTCCTTACAACGATCATATTTCAAATAGACACCTCGTTGTAACAAAAAATCTGATACACGTACCTACGTCAAATTAACCATAGTAGAGTAGGTAGGGTAAGGATGTTTGTTATAGAACGGCAGTCGTTAAGGCATATCAGAGGCGATCAGAGCGATTTGAAAATTTTTGATACCAAAGTTGGCTGCTCTCATACGAATTTGCTTACTAAAGTAATTGTAAACATCGTATTTGATATTAATTTATTTGATAATTGTTCCATCACCTGTGACAACGCGGGATATAACTAGATACTGTAAGTAAGTTCACTCACTACGAGGTATTAAATTAGCGTGAGTTATCGTCTGAAACGTATAATTATTTTTTAATTAATCTTAAATTCCAAGTAAACGCTTGTGTCATGATATACACTTTTAAAACCACTAATGCAAAAAAAACTGTAGATATAGTTTTACGCAGGCAATAATAATAGTTTATGTAAAGCATATAAAGACAATTAGGAGTCTTTAAGTTCCATTACCTACGGGTCCACAGAAGCGGGAAGGATTGCGTAACAACGATAGTTGTTGTGGTAATTTATTCGGCACAATATTGGTAAGTGTTACGTGAATTGAGGCTAATCGCACTATCTTGGGCTTTCGGATTGAAAACGAGAGTAAAGTCGAAAAGGCTTTTGTGGACTAGATTGTTGAAGGCAGTTTTTGCATGGTTTGATGTTTTTGTTAATGTGCGAGTTGTAAGCTTGTGGTAAACTTATTTCATGCTTTAGTTTTTTTGACGGTGGATAGATTTACGTCTGACTACAGCTTGCCTGATGTTAATCATTCCTGCAACCTACCTTACAAAAAAGCATTGTTTACTTATTTAGAAAACTTAGGAGCAGATTAATTAATGTGAATCTTTCAACTATTTTCTACTTTCTTTATCTGTAAATTTTAGAATAAGTTGTTACCATCAGCATCAACCCAACAAGGTATAAATATTTAGTTTTAATTCATAATCCCCTACTTTCTAAACATCAGAAAGCCAACTATTCTCGAAGCATATAAATGTGATCCATCAATATGTTACAAGGCAGCTAATAGCAAAGGAATCTGTACTTTCGTCACATCGAGAGATCACCTCACTCGTTTATAATTGAAACTAAAATTGTTGATTGAAATATGATATTGAAAATGAATTGTGCTGCCATAATTGTGTAGTTTTACAAATTTCTTGCAAACTAGGACGCGGGTCCATTAACGGAGACTTGGTGCAATGTTTGCGATGCAATGTACCACGTCCGCGCATTAAACTGTAAAACAGATTGTACAATACCTCTTACGAGCTTCCGCTGAAATCGAGCGGAGATTTATTGCCTCATGATCGAGATGTGACGTTGCATTATGAATCTCATTTATAAAGCTGTAAACAATGAGAGAGGAAACTTTCTTAAAATGTGTGGAAGGTTGGAATGAGGTGGGAAGAACGCACAACGTACGATGATTTTACCAAGCCCCTTTGATAGGCTTTGCTGAAATTCTATAAAAACGAAATAGGCAGATGTGATAGCTTTTTTAATACAAATCATAATCACAACCATAATCATAATTACAAAAACCAATTAGATACAATAAGCGCAAAAGCTACAAAACCAAGTGTAATCAATCATCTACGCCAATTTTTCTAAAACATCAATCTTGTGTGTATAAAACAGTTGAACCAGCATCAACATTATCTGAACCAGGCGCTAGAACGCCTGCCTATTGTCTGTGTAAGTGTGTAAGTAAGGCACCGTGTCTGTGTGCGGGTATTATCTAACACTCTATCAGTGAAAGTGTATGTGTGTGTGTGCGCTGACGTAACAAGCGAGCAACTCGCCGGTTCCACTCTCACTACCCACCTCACGATTGAAGCTGATATTCAACTAACCACGACAATATTCTACTAGGAAGTCCACTATTATTCGTGTATCTCTTAATGCCATGTTCACTTAAACATTTATGGTCTCTATAAGGAAATGCGTAGCTTCTGAACGCACAAATCTTGAATTTTGGAGGCGCGTTGATGTCTTTTCTACCGACAACTTTGGCTTGAGTAATTACACACGATACATAGTTTTTTTTTATATCAAATCTGCATAATGGCACAGTTAAATGTACACGTGTGGATTATATTAGCCTATTAGTTTACTTCACTGGCACATTACACTACTGTTTTAATATTCAATCTTGAATTAACATTTTTAGTAGGTGTAGATTTTTTCGAATGAAACCTTATTAATGTATGTAGGAATCTTTTTGGTTGAAACTAGTTCTTGGTAGCATTAGTGCTTGCTTGTTTAGGTACATAATTAATTAATTTGTCTAACTAGTTTGTTTTCCTTGATATTATGTAGATTTAGGAATTGCGAGGAAAATTCATTGTTATTCTAGGTAGGCGTACAATCTAGAGTTCGTAGACGTATTAAGTGACGTCACTTATGCAGGGTGGGATGATAACCTACGCATGTATAGGTGATGCGAAAAATGATAATTTAATGTGATTAATATTTAAATACTCTGTCACATATTCTGTCATCAAATGACACATATTAACAAAAAATATATTTACTAATACAGTAATAGTTTAGGTAAAGCGAAAGTAAATGTCACATTAACTAAATAACCCGCCTTTAATCGTTCCTAATTGAGATATACTGATTGAGTAAAATAAATCCTTGCTGCAGCTCGCGGCAACAAATTAGAATAAGAAAGGCACAATTAAACACAAAAAACGTTTTACGCAAATCACGTGATCATCAATGCCATTTTGATCATTACCCACAAAAATAATTGAGAGCATTTGCTATTCAGGAATTACCACAGAGCTTTGAAGTCCATGCTTGTCGCGCTGGGGGGCGCGCGCGGGGGCGATGTGGCCCGATCGTTGTTCTGTGGAATTACCAATACATTATATGATTGCATCTTTACCTGGGTAACTCTTATTGATTTATTTATGAACCCAATACCTAACACTAAGGTACAATCTTCACTATCAAACTATATACGTAAGTATATACGTAATAATTTATAAGTATTAACAACCCAGAAACGTTTTAAAACTAGTCATATTTTCTTACAGCGCTCATGTAATTTGTTTCGGAACTTTTCCGGCATAGGCGAGTGTGGCTCAGCGGTTCCAGTGTCTGCTTTTCATCCAAACGCACCCTAGTTCGAATCCGGCCCTACACCAATGACTTTTATTTTTAAGCTATGTGTGGATTTGCACTCGCTTAACGGTGAAGGAAAACATCGTGAGGAAACCGACATCTTTGAGGACCACAATATCCGAGGACATGCTTCTTCCGTGGAAGGACCCGGGCGCCCACCATGATGTATTTGCCCAAGAAAACTAACGAACTTATTCTGCGTGGGAGTCACGACCCTCAGTCATGAGGATATAAAACTCAAAGAGAGAGAACAAACCAGAAACGTTTAGAAACTAGTCATATTTTCTCACAGCGCTCATGTAATTTGTCTCGAAGCTTTTCCGGCATCGAGTTGGCCTGTAGCCTGTAGTAATCTAGTTTAGTAAGAGTAATGTCAAATAGGAAGGCGAATATACGCGCCAGTGAGGGCAGCACTTGCCTTCCGTATCACTATCACTATATTATATAAAACAAAGTCGCTTCTCACGTCTGTCCATATGTCTCTAAAACACTACACAACGGATTTTGATGCAGTTTTTAAAAAAAATGTTTTATATTATAGTAATGCATGCGAAACCGCAGGCAAAAGCTAAAAGTTTTTGTTCATATGGTTGGAGATATTAGTTCAAAACTTGTTCGTTTGTAAATGTAAAGAGAGGAAGGAAACTGATCTGCATTAGATAGTGCAAGGCAGCTTCCGCGAGGAAGTGGGGATCACGTGCGCAGACGTAGTAATTGGTGTGTTGGTACTTGATTATTAATTTATACGTGTCGGTATGATAAAGATTTGCGGTATTTTTTGTGGACTATATTTAATTGATAACTATCAAACTTTACACTTATTGCGAAAATTTGTTGAACAAAAGTTATTGCTTTTGACATATTACACACGTCCTTAAGATGTTATGTGTTACCTTGTCATGAAATACCTGGAAGAGACCACTTAAGGTGATAAGGCCGCCCTTGTATATATTTTTATACTTTGAGTCCTTTTCTTATGTTTATTTATATTAGGTGCACAATAAAGTTAGATTGAATTGAATTAATTTGTACAAATCAAACAGCGACAGACAAACATTAATAAGTAAAAACATTTTTCAAACAATGTTATATGATATAACAACACAAATTAAAATGCTATTTTATATGCAGCAACATATTCTTAGGATTCAAAAGTAATGGTAAGCATGAGCCTGCAATATAATTACTATCAGGGTCACCTTCCCGACCACTTCCTCAAAATTCAAATAAGCCTAAACAGGTTCCTACAAAAAACTAAATAGCTCACTCCAGCATCTCGAGGGAGCTACAGAGACGCATCCAGGAAACAAAACGGGGCAACTGCTCAAGTTTCTTAGTAAGAGACTGAGAGAGTATATAAGAGACCCCATAGGGACTGTTGGGACAGCATATCATAAAATCAGCCAGATTCGAAAATGTTATGGTTCTTGTATGCTAAGGTGGTGGGTTTCTTTCAGCTAAAGGTTACAATTTAGGTGGCCAGTATATTTTTAAGACCCTAGATGAACCTAATCTTTGTGCTAAAGATCAAAGACGTGACTGTCAAGTGTGAAAAAGTGTCATTAGTTAATGAGACGCTATACGTTTCCTGAAGTTCAAATACTCATCCAATCAAAAACTGAACCGATCCTCCACAATGACTTGTATCTTATACTTGGGACGCTGATCACTTGCCCCAGCCTTAACATCCCTGCTCCGGTCCTGCCGGTCTATAAGCGTCAGTGAAGGAGATGGCGATGACGCTGCACACTCCTGCGCACTGGACTGGCACAGCACGCACCGCCCAATTGGAGCTGCCACGGTACGCTGCACAACCATTTACAGATTGCTGCTTTTTGTCTTATGTAGGTAGGTGAGCTTGGACGCAGTCGTTTGTCAATTTTGTGATAGAGAAATGACGTTTTACATGTTTTTTTGCCTTGTGCAAAGAATACTATATATATATATATATATATATATATACCTTACTTACCTTTTAAAAACGGGGTTATACGCTGCTCAACTTTTTCATGTTGCTTGCTGTTTTTGATTTATGTAGGTAGGTAAGAGAGATTGATAACATTTTATTATAGCACATAACGGCACGGATAATTCACACTCCACAGTGCTAGCCTGCAGTGATTGGGCGCAGTCATTAGTCTTTTTTGTGATAGAGAAATGACGTTTTGTAAGTTTATGTGTAGATACTTCCATAAACGACAGTGTGATTGTTGTTGGAGCATGCATGCAAACTTAACTTATGTAATGTACTATTAGATAGAAGAGCTTTTTATGAATAAATTCGATACAAAAAAATACTATACTTATAAACAAAACCCAAACAAACAGTATATTTACATAATTTACCAAACAATAAGAGGCGTAATCATATTTTATTAATCGGATGTTTACAACAGCAAAAACACGAAATGTCAAAATTATTATAAAGTGATATATTGTGTGTGTCAAAATATGATCGTTTCACGGAAGTTCCTTGCGTCGATCCATCAAACGATGAAGTTGGCTGGCGACGGCGCCGGCGGCGACAGGCGGGGTTGAAGTACTTCTTCTGTGGCTTTATGTAAATAGCTTGGATTGGGCTTACATTGTTTCAGTATTATAGTTATTTATGTTGACCACACTTATTCGATAAAAACAAGAAGTATAATAGTGCTTCCTTTACGGGACAACTTTTTACAAATTCTGCTGAATTGTAGTCTGGTGTACAGAGATAACTATAACATATTGCAGTTTTTTTTACAATTTTAAAAAACAAAGGTCTGTTTGGCCCTGTTTAACTCTCATTTGTATTCACATTTCATGTAAATTTACTTAAAGTATTCTTCCTCAGTATAGGTAATGCACTGTATAAAGCCTTAAATGATAAATACTAAGTACTTGTACGCAGGAAGCTCTGATTACAAAAAAGAAACGAGACTTACTCTGAATTAATTCAGTGAATTATCAGCAAAATGTCGCACGAACTGCATTCCGCTTAAGTATATTTTTCCTCGGCGCTTTCATTATCGACCTATGATCGAAATGTCACCCGCACGTTCGTGATGACCTCACATCCTGGCATTTAAGGTGTTCTACTGTTTGTTTTACCTACAACACTTTAATGTACTATTTACGAAAGATCTTAAGTCGATGTCGGGCAAATGTACAATGACTCGGCGATATTGACGCTCGGTTGGGCCTGTTAGTCATCGTTGGAAATCGAATTTTCAACAAAGGCTCGAGATTTACTTCTGGCCGGAGGCAGGGCGTAAGGCGTAATTCAAGTCAAGGATACTGCCATTGAATGTGCACGTAATTTATGGGTGGAAACTGAAAGTTGTCATGCTTTGAATGCTGCTAATTAATCAGTGCACCTATTCAGCGATACTGTTAGAGCGGTGGAATGAATTGTGACTTTAATTACCAAGATATCCAACTCGAATGATGTATAGTTCATATCTAAGTTCAATGTGGATGAATAGCCCATTTAAATCATAAGCCTTAGTTAAGATGGATATGCTATTGAAAATGGTCGTAAAGTACGAAATTTGCATCTTTGGTTGTTTTCAATAAGGACCTTTTTTATAGTTACAAATATCGCTATTATGTGCTCCATAATGGTCAGTAAATATAAACATCCGAAATATTCGTAGAAGTAACCATCTTGGCATAGATATGTAGACGAGATTTTTTCATTACTAGGAATTCCGTCGCTATTAAAATTCAAATTCAAAGCAATGGTCTATTCTCTTTTGATAATTGTAATTTTACTAAAATACGTGTACAATATACGGTTTTTGTTGCTGCTTATGAACATGTAATGTATGTATGTAACCGTGTAAGTGTTAATTTCATTACAATTCTTTTAATTACATTTGAAGATGCGAATTGATGTACCACTTAAAAACCGAAATCTCCTTATGTAGGGCAGTGAGACGTTCTACATTTATTAAAAAGTTAATGTATCATAAAAAAAATTAAAACTCACGGTCACGTGGTCGGTGGGAAAACCCCCACGATGGATTATGAGTGCCAACAAAATGGACGTTATGTAAGAATACATGACGCGTTGACGCAACGCTTGGTGTCGTGGCCCGTGGTAAGTGTGCCACTAGCATTACTGTAGTGGCTGCTAGGTAAGCTGTGGTAATAAGTGGAGGAGTTCGTAAAAGATACCTTCTAAGATCGTCTGGAGGCAGCACTTGTGCTATGAATCGGTCTTTAAGATCGTCTTCAGCCAGATCTTTGTTTACATAGTAGCGGTACCATGCTGTATTAATCCCATTAATCTGAAATAAAACAAAATATGCGTTATTCCCATTTCTTATCCATCTCTACGTCAAATTTTATCCAAATTGGTTCATTTGAAAGCCGTGTAGAACAGGCTATCTTAAATAGACACAAACTTTCGCTTTCTATATAAGTGGAACTGGATAACATTCTGTGTGTGATATATTTCGCCTATTGTAGACAATTCCATTCTAATAATGCTTATAAGTACCACAGTTTGTTCATGAGTGTGTCGTTCTAGCAACCTAGTAGACCAATCCTTTCCTGTCAAGATACTATTTCAAAGCATCTTTGTTGCAGTGGCTTTACTGACTAATACTAAAGTTTTGATTGTCACCAAAACAAGTAAGTTTTCAGTTCCAATATCATCCACGCGCTGATTTATCCTCAGTCTGTGTTTTACAGTGACTATCAGTAAACTGTGGCGATCAGCTGTCCCAGTAAAGTGACATAACCGAGCTTCCGCCAGTGAAAGGTACTTTATGTCACAAACTTGCATTCAGTCGTAACTGGCTCGTGATGAAATTGAATGTATACTTCATGTGGGTCACCCAATTTTTGGATTTAATAATGCAGTGCTTTGAGACAGGTCGGAGATGTTGATTATCTTGACGGTGTCTTTATTAAGAAAAAATAAGCAGATTTTTTTACATTATTCTATCGAATTACAAAGAATAAGCAGGCTAAAGCTCTTTTGTAAAGATGATTATGGTCAAATGTCTAGGTTATATTTAAATAATACATATTTCCAAACTATATGTACTCTTATATAGCTTTTGGCCTAAATAAGTCTATTTAGGTCAAAATGCTATAATGTATTATGTCCTAATGTATTTAAATGGAATTGAGAAGCGGTTTAGCTGCTCCACAGAGTGCATTTTGACCTTATTTACTTGGAAAAGCTTCTTAATTCATATAACATACAAAGAACACACTAAATTATAATATATTTAGATGCTAAATTCAAAACGTAACTGATGCAAACGATAACAATAGTAGAAACAGCGTACACGCCTGTATATTGAAACTACATATTTGAAACCAGATACAATATTCGCCTACTGACCCCTAAACTATACTAACCTTACAGACCTATTGCAGATATATTTACCACAAAATTTTCAAAATTAAACTTTATCACTACGTTTTAAGGATTATTTTGACAATAAACATTTATCTTAGAAATTTGAACAGTTCAAATATGACAACATGGCCCAAAGGTTACGCAGTCGTATTGTAAGCAAGCATTGATTTACATATTAGGCTAATAGATAAACAAGAAACTTTACAGATGTTCCAATGTTTACACAAAATTCACAGCCTCGAAACTTGACGAAACTCAATGTACTCGTAACTGGAGTTTATTACTTTGATAGAATAAACATTATCTAGGCGTAGCAACTGACTGGAAAATTCTGAAATCTAGAATAGCATAAAAATAGGTTTGATTACATGAGTTATTTGTCTCAAAATGTTTTCATTTTTTTTTTTTTTACGTGTGATAGGTTTACGTTTGACTACAGCCTGCCTGATGTTAAGCATTGCTACAGCCTAGGGTGTAACACGTTTACCTAGAAGATACCTATTAACTCTAGATTTGAAAACCCCTGGATTGTAGTTCGCAGGAAACACAGCTTCTGGTAAAGTGTTCCAGAGCTTTGCCGTCCGTACAATAAACGTAGAAGCAAAGCGCTGTGTTCGACACTTCGGCACTTCCACCATAAAACGATGTCTACCTGCGGACTTTCTGCTTGTTCGGTTATAAAAGGGAGCTGAGGGAATCAGTTTATGTAGCTCCTCTGCACACTCTCCGAAATGTATTCGATAAAAGACCGACAGACTGGCCACCTTGCGGCGATGTTCCAAACTTTGGAGTTTTGCCTTCTTAATGGTGGTTTTACCTACTAACCTCTTAGCTCGCGTTTCAATCGAATCCAACGCCTCTAGCTGGTATTTTGCTGATCCATCCCAAAGATGCGAGCAGTACTCCATGCACGACCGAACTTGTGCTTTATACAAGGTAAGCAACTGTTCCGGATGGAAGTACCGACGCACCTTCGAGAGGATACCAAGCTTTTTGGCAGCCAATTGAGCCTTTGACTCAATATAGGACCCAAAATTTAATGACGAGGTAAGGGAGACTCCAAGTAGGTCCAGCTGGTTTGTGATTGGAATCGAGACATTCCGGAAAGTAGGGGCCAGGTGGAACGGCCTCTTTTTGGCGGAGAAAAGACACGCCTGCGTCTTAGTGGCATTGAATCTGACCAGGTTGGCATCGCCCCAATCGGAGACTGCCTGAAGAGAAAGATTCATGCGTGCATTCTAAGTGTAGTAAGGTTTTAGATTCTTTAATAGTGGATAATATGCTTTGTCTTAAGAACGCTAAAATTTCACAATGATAAGTCGCAAAAGTGGAGTTGTTTGTCTGCTCTAAAGCCTTAAAAGTTAATGCGTTTGTTATCTTACCAATTACCCTAAATAAATTTATAAGTAACTCGAAATACTCCATAAAATTAACTGTATTGACCTATTCCTAATAATATTACTTTTGATAAGGAACACCAAAAACTGAAGTCGAAGTTCGATTGAGAACAATACATACAATGAATTATATTACATTGCACCAACTATTATATTATATGTTAATGTTATCAGCAAGTTAACGAGGAAACACAGCCAGTGTCGCAATTCCGAACTAGATTCGATAGCTATTTAGTCAAAACTGGTCACTAGTTTATACTCACTGGCTCCTTGAAAAGTGGCAGTGCCCGCACAAAACTACACTTCACCCGGATAAAATACAAACTAAAATCACAGTTGAAATGTTATTTATGATTTATTTAATATAAATAAATAGAGTGCTGCCATCAGTTAGGCCATTTGAATAATTTTGTACGGACTATAGTTGTTGCTAATTCACAACCGGAACTATAAATTAAACTTGAATAAATGTGACATGCTCCAAGACAGGTTTAGGTTTGACTTACTAAGCTAGGGATTTAATAACTAATTTGTTACTTCAGTTCCTAGGTAATTAACTATGTCAGGCCGGAATTAATGATTGTTTAATGTTTTGGTGTTTGTAATAAAGCAAGTACTTAACTCATTTCATAGTGGATTGGTGAACCCCAGTGACAAGAGATTTTCAACGACCCCAAGGGCATTTGGCACTATATAATATGTAGTAGGTACCGGCTTAAGATAAGAGCATACAGAAAAAAATCGATAATTTTATCAGTTATGCTGAATGCAGTTTGCATAAACACAAATAACGTAATTATTATCGTAATAGCTTTATTACAACATTACCTACGTGTAATTAAATAGCACCGATGTTAAATGAGGCAAGACTCGCGCATTAGTTGCTTATGAACAACGATATTAGGCAGACAAGACACCTCATTTATGCTAAAATATATTTATTAGGTAGTTCATACAAAATGGCTAACTCTGGTGTCGACAGTTTTCCAAGCGGTCAACGGCTGGCTTATTAATCTCAACACATGAGTCAAATAATATCAAGGATCAATTGTATAAGTATCACAACTTTTCATTGTCGTCTTCTAGATATCCTTTTAACTGCTGGATGGACCTGGATAAGAACTGCGCAAGACCGGGATGAATAAGTATACTGCATAATGTATCTAAAGACAGATCTATCCTTAGCTATCAAATGTAGGATGTGACACTGTATATATGTATACTGTTCTGTATCTAAATATGTATGTTTGCTCTAATTTATGGCCTTAAAATCGTAGTTACATACATAAATACTAGTATTAAACATCGCCAACGCTCGCGCTGGTTGGCCGGTTTTTACGATACTTGGTCAGTGGAACTGTCTATAAAGTTGAGGTTAGTAGTCTATAGAAAATATTGTCTATGTTTAAGAGTTAAAATCATGAGTTAACAGTTACAGAGAATGGCATAACTGTTAGGTCACGAGTTATCGCAGCCGGAATTCCGTTCTTTGAAAAAATAATGCTCGTTACATGTTGTGGTAAAAATTGCACTAATATGATAAACTTTGAACTATAACAGGATGTTTTTTTGTTGTTGCTTGTTTCGGACTTGTTTTAATTTACTGTGAGCTTATTTTGTTACCTTGCACGGAAGTGTTATTAAGTATTTCCTTGAAAATTTTTACCGAAATGCCCTTGATACAATATATATTTTAGAAAATTATAAATTCTGACCATATCAAATAATTAACCTTAAGCAAATATACAAGAATGGATCTTGTATAGTCTAGAATTTTCATAAGTAATGACAAATCGATAACTTAGCGATCGATGTCCTACTTATATAGGATTGGAGTTAAGTAACTTTTCATATAAGTTCTGCATATTGGAGCGTACAGCGTTCCCTTGCGAACCATTAGAAGTTATGTTTCCAAACCATATGTAAAGCTATATTGATAGAGGTAGTCACTTTGTTTAGACATTGATCTTTCAATAGGACCAAATTGAGAGCAATCAAGAGCCAGGCCTAAAATATCAACTCACATTACATACAAACTCTCTTAATAAAGACTGTTTAGTCACCACTTTGAGATCGTTTGACGCAGACTTTTTACTCTATTCTTGTCCGTAAAGTTCTTACTATGTCCTGAGCGTAATACCAAACAAAATACTGTATCGGAAGAATCAAAATGAAACACATGAAGTGATAAAGTGGGCTGACTAGTTTTAGGCTTTCTTAGTTCCAAAGTTTTAGTATCCAAACGTCAATTTCGAAAAACTGCAAAACCTAAAACTTGTTTGGCTGGACTAGTTTGGAGGCAAGCTCCTTGTTTAAATACTGACCATTGAAGTCTTACTAATACAGGGTATTGTATGAAAACAAGAAAGCTCGCCTGCTGCATGTTAGGCCTGTCTTTTTACTCTATTTGGTGTTCTTAAACTTCTTAACTGGAGTTTCCTTGAGCAAACACGCCTCCCCTTTCTATTGTCACTCCGTGTGTTGGGATGTGTGAAAACATCCATACCGCGTTTTTAGCTCTTTAAATTCTGGCCATATTCGTCTCGAATTTTTTAACTGGTCTCTTGAGAACTCGTTTACAACAATGGCTACCGGTTCTGTGGAGATTTGATAAGATGAGACAACACATCGCTTCATTGAGCTTACGAGGAGGTATGTGTTTTAAGATTCTCCTTCTAAAGAGGTTCTTCACGAATTTGTTTTTTAAAGATTGTCCGACAAAGCCATGGACCATGTAGGGGTGTAATATAATACAAGACATACAGACAAACGTATTTATCAAATTAGCTCTTACATGTAAATGATTGAATTATTTCTAAAACTTTTTATCGTGTGCCTGTATTTTAATGTCGGATATTTTTTAATTCTCACTCTCGTTATCCGATGCCCATATCTCTTGTTAGATAAAAACGCCAAACAAAGAACAGTAAAATGTTACGAGACGGCGCAAAAAACTTAGCATCCTGAGACGGTCTGATTTGACCAAGTAAAAAATAGTCCAATAAATAAAGCAATCCAATTGAGGAACGATCACGAACCTACGTGATGGCATATACAAGGACGAGACACGTGATGCATTCATGGAGACTCAAACACGGAGTATTGGAGGCAGAGGGGAAGCCAGGACAGCTCGAATATAATTTGGACTCACAGAGAACATAGAATAAAACACGACACGATGGATGAGAGACTATCCGTCGTCGCCCGAAGCATGTTCTGGTCGATCCGGATGACCCAATCGCCGTCGTGGTCTCGGCAGCGTTGGGCTCCCCTCCTTCCACCACCTCAGCAGGCGGTGTCTCAGCCAGTAGGCTCTCCGTCTTCGGCATTGGTCCAGGTTACCAACGTCCATCTCCCAGTGTAGGTTCCAGTGCACGTCCCCGATTCCGTCCTCGCCGGCGAGGCGGTAGACCCCGACCCCTCAGGTCAACTCGTTTATCTCCAAATAATCACCCAGACACAACCACTGATAGGGCCTTAGCTCACTCCCCTTCAGGGATGAACAGGGCAACCCGGTCTCCCCCTTCTGGCGACGGTCCAAGCCGAGGTTCGTGCCTCAGAGGCGCCCTTGTGCCAGTCGCCCCTAACTAGTACATAGGCCCGGGCACCATCAGTGCCCAGCCATCGTCCGGTGACGCAGCAAAGGTAGCTACTAGCAACCAGCTGCATAGTCCTTTCAAAAAAAAAAAAAAAAAAAAAATGAGAGACTAAATACCGGATTATTAAAAACAAATTAGTGAATACGATTATTTGATACATGGTGTATGCTTAGTACCGATGAAAATTATAAAAAAAAAAATATATACAGAAAAAGAGACAAGAACATTCGTTCTACTATTCAGTAGGAAAGTAAGAATAGTTTTATTTTAGGTGGGTATAATATAATACCTATTTATTTTCTCCTGAATTCGATTGTATTTTTATTGTCTATCACTTGCGTTTATGAAATATTTTTTTATATGTTTTCTTACTGTATATATTCAAGCTGTCGTTCCCTTCTGCTTCCAATATTCCGTGTGTGACAATCCCGACTAGGGTCAATTGTGTCTAATTGTAGCCGGCTGGATGCGGCGCTGTGTCGATGCCCTAGCAATTTGTATTTGTAGTGCAATTCTATTGTTTGATCGTGTTTACTGAACTGTTTGATACGGGGACTGAGTTACTGCTAACTGTACGTGCCTTTTGTCTTGAGTTAATGCTGAAGGCTTGCTAGTTAGTATTTACTTGAGTAAATATAGATAAAGGTTCGACCTTTTCTCTCTCTTACTCCTTTAAAGTCCTTAAGAAAACGTACAAGACCTTTATTAGGACGTTCTCTTTTAGGAAGTCTTATACAACACACTAGGCATAGGCTTGTAGGTACCAAACCGTACCAACTATTAACTCAAATTTATCAATTACTGTTTTAATTTGTATCCTCATAATCTACTTCCGAGAAAAGTTGCTACCCAAAATACAGATAACGTAACCAAAGTCAGAGCTATTAAATCACATTCAAAATGTATCAATGAGTGTGGGACGGCTGGTACATTAGGTCATTGGTCAATACATCTCATGTTGTCCACGCTGGTTGACCTAAAATCCTACTTCCGTACAAAGTTGCCAACCAAAATATAGATTGTCACTTGCCTACTGAAATAAATAATGGTAACATTCTGTTATCTGCTAAGTTTATCGAATAATGGGATGGGTAAATGAGGCTATCAGTAATAGGCATTTTGTAAAGAGTTACCAGAAAAATCATTGAAAGTGTTGGTGATAAATATTTTTTTTATTTTAATATTAACAAGAAAGCTATTAATTAAGAAAATAAATTCATTCTAAAAACAGTCACATACAAGTCACTTCCAAAAAACCGAAGTTCGACATAGTTCTGAGAAATCAACCAATAGATAGACGAGATGAACAAAGAAATGATACTATTGAGATTTATTACTTTTTTGGAAGGCTGCTTGGAAAATAGATGAAATGGAACTTCATTGAAAGTAGGACGAATGACGTCGATATTTTGATGATTGTACCATCTTCTTTCTTGAGTCGTATTTCCTCGTGACGAAGGATCATGACTCCCCGTAGAATTCATGCAATAAGTGAGTGTTCTTGGGTTATTTAACACAGTAGACGTATAGTGTGGTAACACCAGCGCCGGCTGCTATCGGTATCGGGCACAGCTCCAGCGGGGTCGACGCGCTGATAAGGGGCTATCGCGACGGCCCCGACTCCACGTCTAAACTGCCGCCCTCGCTCTCAACATTTCAATACACTTTATCAATGAAATTAACAACAATTGATAAAAAATAATAACGGAAATCAGACCATGTATCGTTAAGAACATTGGTGCTGTTAACTGCTGTTGTGTTGTTTCATTGTCATCCAATGACCATTAATTATCGCATGTATCGAAGCCATATTGAAACTCGCTATGAAATTAAACTTGATTTTAATAAAGATGTCACCAATTTCCTGGACTTGTAAGTTAATGACAAATACGGACACGACAAACATGCAAATGTAATATAAAGTAGTAAGAATAAAGATAAATAACACAGCAAGATATGTATTAGCAAAAATAATTTAAATTTGCATACAAAATGTCATGACTCGCAGCTCATATTGCGTTTATCGGCATTACAGAACCGTTCAACTTGATATTTTATTGATAGAGTAGTTTATGTTGCTTAATTGAGGAAGGTATATACTTACTTTATTAGATTATACTTAATAAACGTGCCGTAACAATACATTATTAATGCTGTAATATGAATAATTAATGCAATAATAGCGTTTATATTAGCAATACGATACTTCGCTTACGTTGTTTCTAAATTGTTGAGGCGAAGACACCGAAAGCCGATCGAATGAAGTCAGTCGGTCGCTACAGAATGGTATCGAAATGCCAAGAGCTTATGTAAGAGCCCGCTAGACCACTATTCAGACGGCAAAAAATTCCAAAACATAATGGTTGCTCTCATTGTTTCCTCTCGGCGTGGCGCGATTTATGTGGCACTTTAAATGGCCAGGCCTACTTTAGGTCCAGCCTAAAAACATAACTTGGCGAATGCGCGCTTTGTTCTCAACCCAACTCTGCGGGCGTCGATTTTTTTCGGGGACCCTTTTGTTTTAAATTATGTAACCTCGAATTTCGAAGCGAGCAAAAAGTTTCGATGATGAATCGTCGTCTATTTTATTTTAACGAGGAGAGGCTGCGGTTGAAGCCAGCTCGCCGTCTGAATAATGTGTCGGTTGATGCATTGCGGGTCCCTCGCAGTATGTTCGAGCTCGATACGCCCGTGCCCAATCCGGGCGATTGGCAAAGGTTTTACTGCTCACGTTTATAGGCCAGGATCCCTTGGTCGTGGCTCGTAAAAAGCAGCGCGGGCGCAGGCGCGGCGTCGCGTGATCGGACCGGTTATAGGGGTAACATTGTTCATTATTCAAATTAGTGCGTGCTGTAATAATTTGAGTCGGGCCTTTCGAGCTGCGATTAGGCGCTCCGGGCTTCGAGCACAGCTCCCACATCTTTTAAAACTGCAATTCCGCAGCATTACGTAGGTACAACTTGATTGCTACACTGTTGCACGGCTTGCATGCTAATCGTGTTTGATATTTGTTTTTATCGAGATCCCTCTGAACATTCCAATTAAGATTTTAATTATTGCAATGTTGAGGATTGAGAATTATGAATATTCGATCCTCGGTACTTGAGCAGCCTTGACTTTTTCTATTCGTTTTTGATAGCCAGTATACGTGCTTATTATCTAGCGTTTGATCCCCAGTTTAATAAGCACCTATCCAACTTCCTAATCGTGTAATAACCAGGTACGGAGTACGAAACTTTCCGTAAGAGAACGGGTTCCGTATAAAGTATGAAACGAGCGTTGCAAAGATCACGTCATGCGACTATACTTCCTACTCATAAGCTGTCATTGTAAGGGGGTATTATAATAAATAGGCTTCATGCAGGGCCCTGTCGAGAACTTGTTTAACAGGGGCATACATGAACTACTATTTTAATATTTAGGTAATGTATTCGACGTCTTGCTAATTTGTTGTAAATTATTAAGATAAGTGACATGAAAATCATGGTTTAAAAAGCCTGCTTCATATGTATCTTCCTACTTCTTTCTACTAACATCATTTTAAATAATATATACCCCTATGGTTTACCTTAAATACGTGTGGTATAATATATTATCATACCTCGGCTGGCGACAAAGCGCCGTGTGGCAGAACCGGTCCTGACTTCCTCGTGAGCGATCTACGAGAACGTTATTGGAACTATTTACAATTAGCAGACATTAGACCACGTCTCCCTTTGATAGATAGTATGTTGACCAGAACCAGAATAATAATGTGCAACAGCACCCTAAGATGTGGCTAGTTCGCTAAGTGATTGCAATGTTTGGATGTTGAGGATGATGCGGACATTAGGTTAGATAAGTTTCCTTTCTCTAATCGCTTAGTAAAATATATCACTTGTCAAAAGTTGCTGTCATGCAGTTGTGCTCATCTCCGAAAAAACCACACATAACACTCAAAGGGCTCTAGGGAAAGATACAATATGTTATTTATCATCCTCTTTGCGGTCTTGGTATAACAGAATTGAGTTTATTTTAATTCAGATTTGGTAATAAAATCAAACCTATTCCATTGTAATTGTTTACCAAACTCTACTCATTCAGCCGTAAGTAAGATCATAAGGACTTACAGATATATATAGTATTTTATGGATAGTATTTTATTTTTTTGTTTACAATCTTTCTTTACATCACAACTAACTAATCGAAAAATAGAACAAAAGCTAACTCTATAAATTGCGCACTGTTTACTAACTAAATATTATTATTTACTGATTATTAAGTCGTTATAGGTACGAGCATAATGAGCCGTCATTAATTTATCGTTAGTACAACATAGACCTTTTATTAATAGCTTGTTATGTGTAGGTCTGATAAAGCGCTAAAAATATTATACGAGAACGGTTTGAAGCACGTAGTACTTCTTATCTAGGGTCAATATCGTAAGTGGGGTCCTGTGGCTAGCACTGGTAATGTGTATCTGATGATTAGTTTTTATTTTTTTTATCATTATAGTAGAATAATATACTGTCATTTTAATATGTAGTCTTCTTCATATTGAATGAGAGTGGCCAACTCTGGATTCGAGAGTTTTCAAACCGCTCTAAGGGCCTCTGACATGGCTTAACGACTGCCGTACCAGCCTTACAGCCGGGACCTACAATTTAACGTGTCATCCAACCCACGGAAGCGCTAAAATGGAATGCCACTTTTCGGTCACCCATCCGCGTACTGACCGCGTCGACCTTTGCTTAACTTTGGTAATCGCATACGATTGCCTCCGGTAGCTGAGCTACGAGCGCTTTTATATGTAGTAAGTTAGTTGGAGAGTAACCAATCCTGGCGTGAAGAGGTACAAAAATATTTATAATAGCGGTGTTTGAACAGAACGTAGTGCAATACTACAGTCTAAAATGTAATATGCTTATTAAAATACCTACCTATTTGAGCATTTTATGTCCATAAATTTATAATAATAATTTAATTCATTTAAAACACAGTCTTTGATAGTATTTCAAGACTTTTACAGTTTAACTTTAGAGACTATGCATAAACTAATTTAACCCCTGTGGTTTAGGGAACAAACATTCCCAAGGACCCAGGAAACTAAATAGATTAACGTGTTAACTCAGTTATTCGTTAGCAGATAATTATAATTAATGAAACGGCAGACTAATTACATCCCTTCGATAAATATAGGTTAGTAACGATATAATCACTTGTTTACAATGTGCAGGAAAATGCCATTGTTAATCTTAGTGGAATACACTTCTAGATTTTATTATAATAACGCGTGTGCAACTACCTACTTTATTGGTTGATTGACAAAGAGACATAGTTTATACAATTTCAAAAATATGTAAGCCTGGAATTATGTCTGTTTGTTAGACTATAGCGCCCGCAGCTCAGCTGGCGGAGGCAATCGCATGCGATTACCAATGTTAAGCAAAGATTGACGCAGTCAGTACTTGGATGGGTGACCGAAAAGTGGCATTCCATTTTAGGCACTTCCGTGGGTCGGATGACACGTAGCATTAATTAGGGCAGCTTGATAAATTCTCGACACCGGAATTGGCCACTCTCATTCGATATGAAGAAGAATACTAATGTGAATATCAGGTAAGAGTATCCCATTTCTCTCTCTTTTTACTTTCACCCACCCACTAAATGATCTAAGACGTACATCAACATGAATATGAATATGCATTTAGTCGGGGAAGAATGTAGTCAGGAAAATAATTCAAAAATGTTTAGCAAAATTTTTGTGCGTCCTTACCTATTTAGGTATGCTGCACGTTTCCCGGCTTAGTACCTAAAACCGAAAAATTTACTTACAATGTTTCTTCGCCGGATGGATACAAAAAACTTCACCTACCTACTAGGTATATAAGATTATGCCTATAGCGTTTAAGTTACTAGAAACAATTGGGATGCAAATGACTCCACACAACACAAGTAAGAATAAAATTTCTACGTAAAAACTGGTCTTGAAGTTGCCGCCGCGCTAGTTCCAAGAAAAAACGAATACATCAGCTTTATCGGTAGTAAAAGGATTAGCAGGAGGTACCGTAATTTTCTTTATGAAGAGATTATTTTGTAATTGGAAAGTGTGTTCCAAGGTCACTTCTAAGCTTAACCCTCTTTTGTTTTAACTCTCTTTTGTTTTAACAAGCATTTGCAAAAGAATAGCAGAGAAGAAGATAGTAGTGCCAAGTCGCATTGATTTTATTATGTAGTAGATATACCTATACAGATTTGCATGCTTTTATTGGATGACATTTTAACTGCTTATGTGAGGAATGAAACACTCGGGTTAGGCTTCGAATCAGACTGGTTTATGAAAATCCCATCGTTGACTTAATGTAATAGAAATATAGAATATTACTGCAATAACACATAGGTACGTCAGACATTGAAATTCATAGTACCTATATTTAAAAATTATCCAGGGTGTTTCACAAATTCGGAACGTTTCCGCTCAGCATGGAGTTTCACGGATGATGAGTCGGATATAATCCGATCCGCTCGTAGTAAAAATGGTAGAAATTAAATACAAAGGTAGAAATTTAAAATATGTATAAGTTTTAATTTTACCATTTTTACTATAGATTTCATATGAATAATTATATATAAAAATAAATCAATATTTAATTAAGTGTAAATCGGTTCTAATATCATGAAAAACAAAATTGAACTTATCATCGACGAAAACGAATCCGCTATTTTTGGCTCAGGGAACGTTTCCGATTTTTCTGTTAAATAATTTTGTCAAAAGAATCGTATGGAATCATTGTGATTTGGAAAAACCCTTTCCATGCCAATTGATTTCTGTCTCAATCGAATCGGATCCGTATCCGACTCATTGTGAGACACACCGCAGATACGGTTTTTCGGAGGTGACAAGACTCCAGTAATGAGTTAATATGTCTATGGAGAGGAGAGCTCATTCAGTATATACCTACGCTTCAGATAATACATGTATGTAATTTTACTCTGTAAAATACTGATCAAGCAGTAAGTATAATTGGCCAGGTGTCCTGCCCAGTCTAGTCGGTCCTGTCTTGCTGGATAAATCGCTTATTTAACTCGATGTAAACATCAATTATAAGTTATATTTAGTGTCACAGGCATGGTCTGAAACATAGTAATATATTCTTATCGATTTATGACAAGTACCTTTCTAGTAAACAACTGTATGTGAGTACTGTATAATTACTGTATATACATATGTTTATATCTAGCTAAATCGATACATTTAAGTAACATTTTTTTATTAAACGATTTTTTATATCTTTATTTACAATAGTAAAAAGTGAGAAGATTATTTTCTAAGTGCCCCTTTTTTGTAGTAGTTAGTAGTAGTATCAAAAGATTAACTAAACGGTGAGTGAAAACTCACGTTTAGATCACGTAAATTGTTTACGCGTTTCGGATGTTATGACATCCATCTTCAGAACGTTCGTTCTGGGCCGCGACAGCACGCAGACTGCGCGCCGCCGCGCGAGCGGCCCGCCGGGACACGGGCGCGGGGGCCTGTGGTGGCGGGGGTGGAGGCGAGACGATGTTACTACTCCCGGCCGCTTCGTCCATGGGTCGATCCACTGCTTCATCAGAGACAGCATCATCGACTGATGTACCGGCGCACACAAAACTGATCGTATCTTGATCCAAAGCTCCAATGATCCTTCTCTTCGTCATCGTATTAAGAGCTGGGACCCACGCCGGAGGAAGCGCCCTTCCACGGTCTCGGTTGAAATAGTAGGTCGGTGGTCGGTAGTAGTAGTATGTTTAGTTTTTTCCCTTGTTTTTATATTTTACTAAATAAATTAAGTTACTTATACAATTTGACTTTTGATCTACTCTATACTAGCAGGTACGATTGGTCACCCTTTAGATTTCACAGATTATAGTATTCAGTGCGAGAGCACAGAATATGAGAATACATAATACAAACCCTCAATGAGGATAAAACTCGAACAGGACTCTATTCTACTTATGTTAACCTGTAAACGATAACGTGTAAACGATTTACGCGATTTACACGTGAGTGAAAACCGTTTAGTTAATCTTATGTTAACTTGGTCTTACGGAAACTAGCGTAGTCCTTAAAAAATACAGAACTATCGCTTTTTTACATAACACATTCCATTTTTTTTATGTTTAGTTTAATGCAATCAAATAACATGAAATCTATCTTAATACCTAACGTAGGAAAGTATACAGATACGATTTTAGTACAGAAAATACTTGTAACTATAATCTTTAATGCAAAATAGATCACTATCGTTTATAGTGGTAATATCCTGCTTTGAGTGGGCAAGTGTCATGAATTGCACTCTTGGGTCCTCGCAAGATTATTTTAAGTATAACTAGTAGCAGCATTTTCTACATAGATTGTCTTCAAATTCATTATCTCGGTCAAAACATATTAGTTTCGATTTTATCCGCAGGTAAACTGATCTTGCATGGGCTCTAATGATAATTAGCACAGAAACCGAGTTATAAAGTACCTACCTATTTACGATTGTGTAATAATTACGGAACACGGCCGACAGGGTTGTCGACTTTTTGAGGAAAATTGGTGATTTGACGAGAAATTGAGGAAAACTACTTAACGCTGACCTAGTATGATATTTTACGAAATATAGGAAACTGAGTTCTTCTTCTGATACTTCCGGTAAGTAAGTTTCAACTGCTTCTTTACTGCGAAAGAAAACTAGATATAGTGTTGGGATTTACTTTTGATACCTTTTTTAATTATCGTCGAATTCATTTGAAAGCTGAAACTCTTTTGATCGCATTTAACATCCAAAAGTAAGTACACAGTTTTTCTTCTCTGACTCAACGTAAATGATAAAGGCAGCTTAAAGTAGTTTCAAAAACGTAGCACAAACATCTAAAGGCCTCAAAGCAACCCTATCATTTGATATTCGTGAACAGCATCACGCGCACGCTACACGCACGGCAAAACACCAAAAAAGAAACAAAACAACCATAGTTTCTTCACCAGTTCTACCAATACTATACCATTGAATAAAACATAGTTACTTCGATAAAAGACCTAGAATGAGACATAGTTAGTAAGTTAAAGTCATAGAGTTAGTAGTAGTCAGTACAGAAACTACGTGTTTTGCAGCAATTAGAGTTGTGCATTGGAGCAATCGTAATCGTTTCGTCATAGAACCTTAGTCAACATTTATTTTGCTATTGGATAAAACTTTTCGAAACCGATGGAATTGTGAATGGTTTCTACGACGAATCAATGTGAAATATTACCTGAGCCGCGTAGGTAAATGGAAATTTCCGGTGTATTTATTTGTTGTTTAGGTGGAAATTATGAAATAGCCATGTGGATACCTAGCGATTGCAATCGATTAAAGTTTTTACTTTTATATTATTTACTTTCTATAGAAATGTCATGGCAGTTTGATCACAATATGTACAATAATGTGACTACATAAGTAATACGAGATGGCTGGTTAGATATTGACAAATCTAGCTAGAGTGAAATATTCACTCTCGGACTCCAATCTCTGCAAATTTCCATCTTATACAAACTTGCAGTTACCTAAGTTGTAAGTCGGACGCAACTAAATCATTATCATGAGGCAAGAACGTCAGAAACCATCGACATAGTCCAATAGAGGAAGTTCCAATACATCTTACTGACTCATCTTTCTAAATTACTGAGGGTCTGTACTCCCCCGAGAACAGTTAGAAGACTCTTTTCTAGGGCAGATACATCGTGGAGGGCGTTTAAGTGCTGCCACATTCTTAAAAATATTAAGGTTTATGAAAGTTGTTAAAGTTTTATCAGATGACGGATGCCGATGATGAGTATCGCGCTCTTTGTTAATGTTTGAGACGGAGAGTACTCCAGTACAGTACTTACATACAAAATGCTCCTCTTACCCAGTCCATAATTTGTCCTATGTCGGTATCAGTAACCCACTTCGGCGGCCGTACGTGATGAAACGTGGCCGAAGCGACCTGGGTCACTACTATCAGGTGAGTCAACAGCAGGTTCCACTGTTATCTATCTACTTATAAGACATTGGAGGCGTTACTTTGCGGAAATCCATTGTAGATGAAACTCTGGAGAAATATACCTACTTATATTTAGTGTTTTTGTTAAGTGTGTTAGTGATTTGTTTTTAGGTGTGTTCAACACTAAAAACAACCAAGTTTGTTGTTTGAAACCTGTTAAAGAGCAGCGGAAAGACATTAGGTACACATTTCTCCAGAGTTTCATCTAAGTATCTACTTCTCATTACAGCTGTGGCGCTGTGTAGATTCCTGAATATAAAGTGAAGACTATAATCATCCCCTTATGTCCAAGCAGTAAAGATACGTACATACATACCTACGTGCTATTTAAAAGTGTCCGAAGTGACAAGGGTCACTTCTATTAGGTAAATCGACAGATTCTACTATTATATCTGTCTTCTTCTCTTTTCAGTTGTGATTGTGACTCTGTATAGTTTCCTGGATATAGCTCGATGTAAAAGGGAACTTTCTGCCAAAAATACTTCTATAATTAAAGTATAATTGTATTTCTGTGACGAAAACAGTATTTACAACAATCGAAATGAAAACAATGAAATATTTAACAAGTGTTATTCTAAATAACTGGATGAAGCTATTTGTATCGCCAAATGAATAAGGGCTATCTCTGTATTTAGGAAGACCTCTGTTTGAATTCAACCCAGGTTAGATTAAAACTCTTGATAGCAAGCAAAGACTAGAGACTATCACCAAATTACTTAAAAATTACTTATGTATTTTTGTTTAACCCAGTTCTAAGAGCCCAAATTGGTATGGTACAATGCATAGACACCGCATTTTATTCTTTTTTCTATCATTAACTCTGAAATGTTGCCTGCTTGTCTTAGATGAAAAATATATTAATGACGTGAACTAATAAGAAATGACGCACGAGAACTTGATAGGAGCCCCCTACGTGTTTAAATATAATTTATCGGCTTCTCGATATCCTTTTGTATTAGTAGACACGAATAATAATAAAGACACGTCATTTTATCAACAATGTAGCTTGTAGTGTGCATTATTTATACATATGTATTACCCGCATCGACTACTCACGACCGGAGCTTACGACAAGATAACTTATATGTAAGTACTTACTTGTATTATGTATATGTATGAATGTTTGTATACTTACTTGCTTTGTTGTTCAGGAAACGCAAGCACTTCCCGATTGGCCAAATACGTAGTCTATTGAAAGTAACTCTGACTGCACTTGGCCTTTCATCTTTTAATATTAACCCATTAAATACGTGACGTCGATCATTCTGATCGCTGCTTAATTCATGCTAATTTGATCCTTATGTTTCATAAAATTGAGGTGTATGTTGCTTGCAGTAGACCCGGCAGATTATGGGAGGTCAGCGTAGTCTCGAGGTAATCAGTGTACTGCCCTTTAGTCTATAGATCTACACAATAAATGTGCCTGAGAAGAAGAAATAGGGTTGATTCCTTTGGCTTAACTATCATCATCATTATCCCTTGTGTCATAAAAGATACAATATTCTATAAAAGCAATACCTATAGCTAGAATCATTTCAAGTGAGAGAATCATCAAAGAATGCTTAGATAAAAACGGATATATCTTGAACCTAAATACTAGGTAGGTACTTAATCTAAGTACATAGACATTATGATTGCAAAAGGACCTACACAGGCGTAAAAAAATCCTATACATACTTGCATAACTTTAAATCCAAATTATGCTACTAAAACTAGATGCTATGCTATGCTAAATATGCATAGAAACAAGATGCGGTTTGGAACAAATTGTAACAGCTAACCTTATCATTAAAATCTAATAGATACTTAAATTGCTACATACATTAGGTAGCGTATTTCAACAAATAGTGTTTCAAATAGTTTTATTATCAGTCGCAACAATAACGAAACAGCTAATTTACAAAATGAGTTTATCAAAGCAGTTTTTACTTATTATACCTGCATGCAATATATGGGCGGACCTTATTGCGATGTAGTGTTGAGAAATGTAGATAGGTAGATATAATTTGAGTTGTTTGTGTATGAGAAGTAATTAAAAGTGAATAATGAATAGCAAGTACGAAGTTATGAATAGCTACTACGTTTATTGATGTACATAGTTCGATGTCATGATACGTTCCTGGCGAAACGCTTGAATTTATGCTCCATCCAGAATTCCAGATTAGTTCCTAAGCAGTTCTTTGCAATGAGTTTTTTGAGGGAATAGTAACGTTACTATCAATACCTAATTTTAAGTCCGGTTGTTTTTTCAAAATCATCGAATTCGCTCTCGTGATCGTAGGATATCTACGTTAATTTAACAGACATGCAAGGCAAGTGTACTTATATTGTATTTTATTAACTAAAGCAGGTTTGCATTTGACCATAGTTTATCGTTATCATCAACCTCGAAATTCTATCTTGTTCTGTCTGTACTTTCCACATTGGACACAATCCTTTCCCGTGGTAGGTAGGTAGAGGTACATAGGTGTGTATTATAAGTTTGGTGTCATTACCATAACTTTATGCTTCTACATTTTGCATTTTTTTCTCGAAAACCTCAAAATATCCAGTTCTTTAATTTTCGCCCACATAGGTTACACCTATACAGCTGCAGCTGGTATTTCCACCTGTCATTCCTATCGCTCAAGGACATACATTTTGGCTGAATGCAGGAACATTGTCTTTATGAGACCTTGAACGCGCATGCTACTTTGCATTCAACGAAACAAACCAATAAATTAATATAAAAGAAAAATGATATACTTATATGTACATATATACTTAACTCATTTTTGTACTTAAGTACCTACTTTTAAAATGGGGTAGCAGCACGTGGTAATAACTAGTAAGTAAATACACAATGATGGTAATTTAATATGATGGTATTTGTATGAAAGCCGATTTATATAAAAGTTATGTACTTACCTAATTAAGTAGCTACATACATAACTACCTACATTTTATAATTCTTCTTCTTAGTCGTTATCTTCATTGCTGAAGGTCGTGTCTAGCTTGAAGCCTTTTATAATATTGTTGTAAAATTTAGGTAGGTACCTGACTACCTGTTATCAACATATAGGTACGTCTATCTAACGCATTAGAATAAGTACTCTACACAAGTTTAGTTGATTGACTTGACTAGGTATGCAGTAGGTATCTACTATACTACGTACCTACCTACTAGTAATAGTTTATTTATCAGATAGGTACAGCATCTAGTACTAACTATAGACACACAGACTTAAGACTAGATAGGTACCTAGGTATTTGTCCAATAAACATACTTAGGTCAAACATCCCTTTCTTTGTCACGAGTGAAAAACAGGAATTAAATGAAGCATTATTTTAACGGCCATTGTGTTCACAATTGTTGTACAAATAGGAAGGTAGGTATACCTACCGTACACCGTATTATATTTCAACTGACATAATTTTAAAAGTAAGCATTACGTGACTGACACTTGACACTGACCCACTCCATGCTTGCGACCGACTATTGGTATGCTTAATGCCAACTATGCATGTTTAATTATGTAGGTACTTACCTAACAAAAACCTAGGTAGTTACTAGGTTTTTACTAGCAGATTTAAAAATAAAAGTAGGTCTTTATTCCTATGTTTCCTATGGCTCATTTCGACCACCTCCTCTGTGGCTCTCAAAAAGTTGTCATTTTCTTGTCATAGTAGGTACCTAGATGGTTCTGCTGACGAAATCGCCTGTCTTTGTCTACAGAATTAAAAAGTTTCAACATAAGTAGGTACTTACTTAATTAAAAAGAGCAGACGTGATTTTGTCGGAAAATAATACAGTACGAAAAAGACTTAGATATAACGGTATACCATCCTTGAGAATACCTACGATAGGTACCTAGGTATTTTCTTCAATATTGAACTACAAAGTCAAATTAATCATAACTGTATTTGCCTCTCTTTTTAACTTAGACTGAGAGAAAAGGATGAGAGACGTAGTTCATTTTGTTTACCATCCCAATTTTTTCTGTCAAATTTAGTAACTAACCTCTTCTGTTTTTATCTCATATGCAATATAAAAATATTTATATCAAAATGCGAATAACCAAGATTACCAAGACATCCAACCATCCGAATCCTGTTCCAAAACGTGATCGTGTTGTTTGATTTGAAAACAAATCCCGCGTCCGTCACCCGCTGTCCGCTCCGCTCGTGCGAGCCGGCCGGGCGAGCGAACAACAAACCAACGACTTCGTTGACTCAGTGCGCGAGCAAGCGTGGTACGGAATGAACGTGTGGTGCATTTTGCGCGGACATTGACTCTGCGAGTTGTTTTTTATTTTGCGATTTATACAACCAGAATTAAAACCATTTGGAGTATAAAGTCGATAAACAAAGTTTTTAAATTTGACTTAGAGACAGTTCGCGCAGAATTTTGGCCAAAACTGTGATTTTCCGTATAGACGCAAAGTTCAAGTGAGCAAGAATTTCGAAACAAAAGACTAGTTTTGTACATTTTCGCAACGTCTGCGAAATTGTGTTCAAAAAACCTAACCGGGCATAATCGTGGAGCGCGTGAACAAGAAAATTCGCCGCTCTCGGCCATCTAGTTGGGACTCGATCTGTGGTCATCGAACGAAAAAAAACAAAACAGCAACGATTTTACCAAATTACAAACAACTTGCATTTGCGGAGGTCTCTTAAAAATTCTCGTTAAAAATAATCCTCAACTTTTCAAAATCATTCAAAAGTGTCATCGACCTCTATAAATCGTGCTGTAGTGGATCAGTTTGCTTATTTTCGAAGCGAAGAGCACAAAATCTGGATTGAGTGCCGTAACTACATGATGTCTACTGCCATCATGCATCAGTCTGCGCTGTACGACTTTGGTGATCTGTTCTTGAAGGTAAGATTTTGATGACATATTTCGTAGGGGGTAACTACCTATTTTCTCGTTGTCAAATTTCTACCTAGTTATTATAGGTAATAATAGAAATAATAGCAACCGACAGCCTTCAACATTTGAAGGTAAATTGCTGTGATTGCAAGGTAAGTTGTTTGAATAAGCTCGTCAATATTACCTGCTTACTGTTGCATTTATTTAGCTAGTATAGTATGTCTTTATTTATCTGGTAGGCAGGAACAGAATAACTTAGCTAGACTAGGTGTCGTATGAGGTGTTACCCGTGTTAATTCGTAATAAAATTTTAAATTTGCCTGTGTTGAGATTCAGGGTCTACCAATCTCCATTGATGTCCAAAACGGCCCAACTGAATGAATAATAATGAAGAAGGCGCTAACACACACACACTTTTGCCTTTATAATATTGCCATTATAGGTACTTAAGTATGTATGACTTAAGTAAATAAATACTTGAGCAATTAATAAATAATCAGCTTCAAGAATATAATACCTAGTTACTCAAATTGTTTTTATCCTATCTAGCTGAGATAATAATCCTAGCTTGATGTTTTATCCCTAGAATTAAAAGTAGGATTATACCTAGGTAACTTTTAAACAAAAATTATACATGTTAAGTTATAGGTAGGTATGTGTGTCAATAGTTACTTTATTTGTCACCTATACCATATCATATTTTAATCTGAAGCCTAACTTCATCTTATCACCACTAAGGCATTTTTATTAATAAGTAACTTAAAACTCAATTTTCCTAGTCTTCTGGTCAGCCAATTAAGGATCTAAGTAGGTAAATAAATAAAATTATTTTTTTGAACCTAGCATTAAAATAATTTTAACAGATTTTATAGTCAGTCACTTTGACACTTTTGCTGCTCATCCCACATTATTGGCAGACCAAACCAAGTTTGGTAATTATTAACATTGATGTTTAAAAAATTTAATATTTTGCTAGCAAATTTATTTATAGTCCCTTTGATTTACACTCTTCACACAAACATGTCTATAGGTACTTATACCATACACCTACTACCAGTCAACGTTCTTTACCGTCGTAATTATCTGATATGGATAATAAGAAAAACCTGTTGAGTGCATGCACCCATACACAGCCAGGACCTGGCTTTAAAGTTGCAAGACCACTAACCAACACTATAAGAATGCATTCTTGAAACCAATCAAATACTGTTTTTCTTTCCATGCAGCTACCTAAAGGGCTTTAGGTAAGTCTTAGTTTTTGATTTCACAAATCTTTGTTATTGAACCATTATATTTTTATACCTTTATGTGTACACTTCTATTGAATTTTACTTGATGAGTTATTAAGTAAGTACTTACCTACCAGTTGTAACAAAATCAGTAGTCCTGTACAAATGTAACTATTTGCAACCTAATAAATAATATGTAGTTAGACAAAGTTTATCTCATAGAAAGTAATTATGAAAATGCTTACATAAATTCAAAATTTGGCAATAAGATCTATCGATGAAGCTACATACTTATAAAGGTAAGGTTCAAATGTACTTAATTACAAATTTACTTTAGCACCACTCCTAGTAACTGAGATAAATGTTATATTGCACCTAGTTATAGGTTTTATAGCTTTGTATCTGTTTTCAATCAGGTTCTTACCTAATAACATTCATGTAGGCTAAGTTACCTGCAACTGCAAGTAACGGGTTAGTTTCCTTGGAAAAGTAAAAGTAACTTCTGAATGTTACATTACCCACAGTTACCTAAGCAAACTGTGAAGTAATATCACAACTATGTGTATAGGTAGGTACATGGATATTCAATCATTCTTAACTTTTAAAATTTAGTCACCATAATGTCTTAATAACCAAACAATGAAGTAGATAATTAATAATATCTATAATTTCCATAACTAGCACATGGGATTCTTCAACAAAATCATTTTAATAAGATCCCATTATCATGTTTATGCACCTAATTAAGTAGGTACTTGAATAAATTTGTTTTCTTCCTAACACCCATATCTATAATTAAATACCTATAGTTATAGAATGAGTTATTAAGTTCTAAAATAATATACATATCTGCAAGTTATGTATTATCATAATACCATGAGGGCCAACCTTTAAAATCTGTGTTGGGGTTGTAAGACAGTGTGTTCTTAGTCTCACTCACCATTATAGACAAGATTTCCTCGTAACACAGCTAAAACTATCTAAATAAGGATCAAAATCGTGTACCAAAGCCGGTTCTTTAGTTTTATTTGTAATGGTGAAGCAAAACCTGTCTTATGAATTTAATTATACAGCTTGAAATGGCTCGAAGATCTTTTAATGCTACCTGCTTTGAGTTTTTGTGGTCTTTTATACCTTGCGTAAAAACACTTGTTGCTTGGGGTTGGTTTATAGTAGGGAGGGATATATGGCTGACATCTGAGAATAAACAGGGGTTGGAGGTAGTGTTTACATGTCATTGTGAACAAATTGAATTAACTATAAAATGTATAACTTTTAAGAATCCAGTATTCAATTAACTAAGTACATAATATTAATAGTATAAGAAATAGAAATACCTACCTTTATAGTATGACAAGAACATAGCTACCTTTCTTTTTACCAGATTTGAATAACAAAGTATGATCCACCAACTTATTTGAGTACTTGTAGTTTTAGCCTTAATTTGTCCAAATAGGTACATGCAATAAATAAAGCATAGTTGATGGTTTAAAACTAACTCAGTTAACTAGTACCTAAGTCAAAATCTGCTGTTCAAGTAAATATACTATAGGGTGGGAATTTTGGAAAGGTGCATCACACCAACTTTTTTAAACACTTACCTACCTACCTGTACAATAGCGCGCTCAAACGGTTTTGATCCTTACTGAATACTCCTACACTACAACCGTCTACCTGCTGTACTCCGTCTATTTACAAAACAACCATTCGCCATGTTTTTTTTCTCAACCCTGATAAAAGATCCTTTGTGCAGGATCTTGCCTTTGTCCCAAAATCAGATTTTCTCTGATTGTGTTGAGTGCAGGGCAATGAGGGACATAGTTAGGTAAGGCAATAAAATATATTTTCGGGTCTAAAGTAATTTATTGTTCAGCCTGGTACTTAAATAATTGAAATTAAGTACCTAGGTATTGTAGTTAGTTACTCCTCATTCAGAATAGTGCTTAGTAACTAGTGAAATGGGTAAAATAATTTGTTCATACCTTTTGTTTTTGTTTTAAGTACCTAGTTATTTGCAACCGCATCTAAAGTAGGTGGTTAACTATTTAGTGAAAATACGGAAATGTGTTATTTTTCCATTACTTATGTCAATACCCATTTGGTAGCATGTCAAAATAATTTCAGAATTCACCACGCAGCACTCAAACACATTTCTAACTCTGTATAGCCAATGTACGTATGTAATGCATTGGTTACCTATTTCGCAGGTGTTTAGTTGGTCAGCAAGGCGTGCAATCACGTGGACTAGGCCATACATTGCGTTACGGTCGCACGCAAGCCACGCTATATCTATCAATACAATAACTATATAAACTAGTATATATTTATGTGAAAATAAATCTATGGTGATGCCAGTACACCTTTTTTACTGAAGTTACCACAAGGAAATTGTCTTCCACCTCATTTAACAATTTCTATGCTAGGCAAGGATGCAGTGGCTAGCAAACTTGATGAGTCTGTTTTCTAAACATGTGCGAATTCAAAAGCAACATGAGTCGTTGGCGATTGTGGAGGCCGACACGCGACGCGATTAAATCTCCTCGTGTGCCGATAAAGGCTTGATTGTTTTACCAAACGCTCAGTTTTAATGCTGTGTTTTTGGATACCCGTTATGCCTATACTTACGTCTAGTTCCCAATTTCACTGAAATACAATAATGTGTCCTATGTTAGTTACAACATTATCTAACTATGACGCTTACGTTATTTGTTTTAGCATAATTGTCCACTCAAATATTCAGTTAAGTGAACAGTGAAGGGTTTATTAACGCGTGGCTTGGCAATTTCTGCGTAATCTTAGGCTGGTAAATACAAGCTTTCCACAGTTTTCGCAATCTAAACTCGAAAGGTTTCACAAACGGCCGGTTCTAGCCCCGGAGCTGACACCTCCGTGGTTTCCCAACAGCCAGACGTTGCAGAAACCTTCGAGTGCAGCGCAAACAATAAGAGTCGATCGTGGGAGTTTGCCACCGCCGCGATACCAACTACACTCCAACACAATAAACGTAACTTTACCCGGAGAATATTTCCTCTCATGCTTCATCGACGAAATGTGATGCGACATGCGATTTGCGGCGCCATTTTGCTATCGCACAGCAACTTGAATCCTGTCTGCCAGCTCTGTTACAGGTTATCTAAGCGGAAACTTTGTAGGCGGTTTGCTCGTTAAACTTTAATTCCATGCTAGCATAATATGACCTGACAAGCAACGTTCGATCAATTAGGTAGTTATCTAGCTTACCTATCGCTTTGTGAGGTAAACCAAACATTCTAATGACTTTTCTGACATCTTAAACGGACGTTTAAATTGATCACAGAACCAGACAATTCAAGTGTATGATCACAGAGATTGGCGCTCCTATATTAACTATGGAACGTGTCATGATTGCGAATAAAGGCATCATATCTCGCATTACTTAGGAAGATGGTCCTATTTGTCTCGCGCCTCAACAGTAGATTGCGTTCATTAGCTGGAGTGTTGCGGCGAGATGATTGGGCACCGTCGTCGGGGCAAGAGGGTAGGCGCGCAGTGCGTAGGCCAGGTCCAACGGCCGCACTCGTAACCGCCACCGGACTATTTTTAGCCCAGCTCCTTTCTCCGGCGACTGGAGTCCGGACGTGAGTCAACCCTTTGTTCCCTCCAAGCGCAACGTTCTCAGCACACGTCGAATGGTCAACAGTCGTCAAGGTATCGTTTCTCAAATACGCGTTGTGTTTAGCTAGTTTTTTATATTATGTGGGTCTCCTTGAACGAGCGGTTGCTCAATGTGAAGATTCCAGCACGCTTGGTTGTCCGCATTTGAACTGGGCACTAGTTTCGGGTATAATAGTTATGTTACCTATACCTATTAATCGTCTATCTTCCCTACAATGTTTTGTAGATTTTATGCCAAGATACTAACTACTTATTTAAAATGTTACTACATAGGTACTTACTTAGTTGTTACGATTTCACTAAAATTATTTTCGAACTAAGTAACTAAGTAGGTACTTTTTTAAGTAGAAATTTCTACTATAAATAAATATCTACGGACGGTTTTATTTCACATAAGCTTTACCATCGAACAATCTAAACACAATAAAGCGCAGCATTTTGTTATCTGATTTTGTCGAACATCGTGGCGTGGGCAAACCAATTCGTCCGTGTAGTGTAGTACCTACAGCGACCAAGATGTTTTGGTGGTTGCTGAGTAAATAGTCTCGTTAGATTCGCGCCGCGTTGCTAATTGTTTCGGCAGAGCTAATGTGAGGGTTCATTGCCGGACAAATGGCATTGTCACCGCCCACGGCCGTCCACAACCAACAACCTTCCGAACAACAGCCGACACGTCTTGATACTTCTCAACTACTGACATACAACGCGCGAGACTGTTATGCCTAGGTTTTGATGGTTTGTTCACGTGTTTCTAATCAATAAAGAACCAACGCACGTTTTTGCATTGAAAAAAATCGTAACAATAATTTTGTCGACACTGCTCGCACGTCGCACATGGGCTTGATAAAAATATAGAAACGACATCCACACAGTAGCAGTAAAAAGTAAAATAAAAACAGTGACGTACCAATCGGCTACTAGCTTTGTCGTTATGGAATTCAAAAGCAGGGCTTATAAATCCCAATCATATTCTCATATCTTGAGAAAGATAACATCTTTGGTACGTGAAATTACCGTGGCTACGTCACATTTCACGATGTGATTTCAAAATATTGAAACAGATGTTAGGTTAGGGTCACGTTTAGTATCGTCAGAACTTATTTGATGAAATGGTTATTGTTAGTAAATTTGTTAGGAAAGTACGTTAAATTGCTTAATATCAACATCTATTTTAAGTAACTACATTCTATTCCCGTCTTTACTTAAATATGTTTTTCATTAACCTCTCTTGGTTAGCTATCTACTCTTCCTAGCGAACTGGTTGGCCTGTACTTCAAACAGACAAAGAATAGACGTGAGGACTTGAGAAGTGAGTAAGCAAATAACTAGTTGCCGCACTTATTTAGATAATGTATTATCTAAGGTCTTGTTAGAGTGCACTTCATAAACAAAGGAGTACTGTACTCTATCTTATCACGTCGCCTGATAACAGCTCGAAACATATTACTGATGTTGTTAATATCAACGTGGGTTCGGCGACATAACCTCTGTAATCTAGTTTCACTTTCGTGTAATAAACTGTCGATTTCGTTACAAAGAAATGACGTACGTTTTATATGTTCACAACATACAAAGACTTGATGCGAATGGGTTTCAATTTAATTTATTTTAATATCTGAGCTTGAACTCGTAAATTCGGCAACTTAATAAGTGGGTCACCGAATTAATAGAAGACTAAAGTTCATAGTGATGGAGTAACAAACAGCAGCGGCGGGGCAGGGCGAGGTTAGATCTAGGAGAGTGTTGGGTGGCGAAGGTTCGACTGCACTTGTGGCACACATCGGGCGCTCGGTTGCGTCACGAGCGGCCGCAGAACGAGCACAGCGTAACACTTTTACCATTACTTGCCATTGCGTCGGAGCCGCGGCCTCCTCTCGCTTGCCTACTTGGAGCCGATTCACTCATTTACATAATTGCTCGTAAAGAACACATCCATTACGCAATGCCAAAACAATGTGTTGTTATTCTTGTTGCGTTTATGCAGGTCAGTTTCGCGACAGTTCTAATGCATAAATGCATATTCATTTTACTTAGTTACTTTTGTAGGTACACAAGCGATGACATTGAAATATTTTGACAATGTTGAATGTAACAGATGTTTTAAAGTCACTTCGTGTGTGCAAATATTCGGTGTATTTTAAGTTATTTCTGCATATATTTTCAAGCATTTTTAGTACTTGTAAGCGAAAATTACTAAATATTTGGCATCGCACGTAAAATTTTATGTACTTATTGACAAACAACAGCAAAAATACTAAGTCTAGTGAATTTGACCATTGTTGTGTTATCAACTTCAACTTCAACTTTTTATTATGGCTTCTGATTGTTGTGTTATATCAACACGCATTTATCTCCATCAGTAATCAATGTCAACACGTCAGTCACATTTGTAAGTCTCAACAAAATATGTGAATGTAGAATATTGTCCAGTAAAAGGTCATTACCATTTCCTATGCAAAACAAAGCGTGTCTACGTAATCATAAAGTTTAAACATAGATGTGGTAATAAGATGCTGAGCTCAATTCGAGGCGAGCGCCGCTCCGGTGAGTGTGCTCAATAGAGTGTAAACAAACAAAAAGTGCAAGTTGAAGTAAAGCCGTGATTATTGGCGAGCACGCACGAGCGCTGGCTGATGAATCTATACTCCTTCATAGCTCTCAGATACGGTGGGCTCCAACAATACGTGCGGTTCCATACATTGCGCTTTTTTGGACTGTATCTTTTTCTTCCACCATTTATTAATCAATATTATCAAAAAGCTGTGTATACATAGCACGTCCAGTTCGTCACAAGTAGAAGGTTGGCTTAGTTACACAAATCACTATGACGAAATACATCGATGAGATGCTTGAAACTCTGAGATTGAGAGATCTAAAAGTGTTACGGCTAGCCAGGCTGGATATTATGAATATTGCATAGGTATATCACAATGCATGTCTCGCTTGATTGCAGTTTGCATAAGTGCAGTGCGGTTGCATAAACGTGAAGTTAGGTATTGCGGCGATTATAATCCGCGCGTGTTTCGATATTTTATGCGCTCGAGACTCGCGTTGCAATGCGAAGAAAGACCACCATCTCAGACTTAAAAATATACATATTATTTTAGACTTTATGTATATATACTACGAAACGTATGATTTCCCTTGCAAGCGTGCTGCTATTTATTTGGCTATAGTGGTGAGTAATGTATGTAGGTAACTAATAGATAATGAAACATGACATAAGACAAACTAACTAGTCATCGTAAATCTATATAGACTCAATTTAAAAAAAAACTAAGTGAGTACTTATAAAATTATAAAAGTATATAAGTATTATATCCGTTATCTAGTACCCACGACACAAGCGTTTGCTTAGTGTGGGGCTAGATGGCGCTGTGTGCAATGTCTCAGGATATTTATTTACTTTCATCAACAAACACTAAAAAAATGATAACAACGAAAACTTAAACTTGACTGAGTTCTATTCTGGGGGTTTCGATTGAGGAAACATGTAGGTCAAAGCAAATGTCTTCGTAAATAAATCTAAGTGATTCATTAAAGTGTGTTGGTAACTCGTTACATATTTATTTATTTGACTTAATTAACTTTACTGAGTGAAACTGATTATGTACTTAGTTCATTATAGATATTTAAAAAATCTAAATGTCACACCCAATTACCCATGTGTAATCTAGTTAGTTATTATATATTTAGTAAGTGAGCTAGATCATATTGAGACTCGATGGCACCGCTTAAATAATCTGGATACAAACTGGTTCATCCACCGATGGGATAAAGAAATTTGCCAGGCCAGCAGGCATTCAATTAGCTAGTAAAATAAAATTTCTTTATATATAAATATATTAATTAGCTGCGCATTTAATGTAGTATCTGGTAAAGTGGCGGCTTCAGTACTTAGTTCTGCGTGTATGCGTCACCTCCCTACATGTTGTACTTCACTAATATATGTGTCCGGGTTCCACTGTCCGACTATTCGTAAGTCATTGCAAATACTGATTTAAATAAGTCAACCACGCATCCCATTAACATGATCAAACGATGTCATTAATTCCTAATTTGCTAGAACGCTTTTTGTAACTTCAAAGTGAACTTCGAAAAAAAACTGACTGCAAACTAATATATCATAAATAAAACACGACCTCCTTTGGACAAAAATGCACGGCTCGAATGTCCCCCCTGAGGTTGTTGGCCTGATGGAGTACTGGTACAACAATCAGACCAACAGCGTCAGATGGGATACGGAAGTTTCAGACAGCTACAGACTGTCTTGTGGTGTGAGGCAAGGTGGGATCACCTCGCCAGACCTCTTTAACTATTATGTGAATAACCTGATTGTGGAACTGAGCAGCACGCCTGTCGGGCTCAGATTGGATGGCAGATATGTCAACAATCTGAGTTACGCTGATGATATGGTGCTGCTGAGTCCCACAATCAAAGGTCTGCGGAATCTTCTCGGTGTCTGTGAGCAGTATGCTCGAGAGCATAATCTCACATACAACGAAAAGAAGACTGAAATGGTAGTCTTCCGGGCGGGTAGTGGTCCTCTAAATATACCACCACTGAAATTAAATGGGCAGCCTGTCAAAATCGTCGAGAGTTTCAAGTACCTTGGCCACATTGTGACGTCTGATATGAAAGATAATGATGACATTGAGAGACAAAGACGAGCTTTATGCGTGGTCGGAAACATGATAGCCAGAAAATTTTATAATGCTGCGCCTGACGTGAAAGTTACCCTATTTAAGTCATTTTGCCAAACGTTTTACACATGTCAACTCTGGACTAATTACACGAAAAAATCGCACAACTCCATCAGAGTTGCATACAACAACATCTACAGGCAGCTCATGGGCCTGTCGCGGAGCTGTAGTGCATCCGGTATGTTTTTTGACGCACGCATTGACAGCTTTAATGCTATACAGCGCAAGAGGATTGCTTCTTTTATGTCCAGAGTTGACATTTGTAAAAACAGTATTATTAAGAGTCTGTCTGACCGCATGCACATGACTGCAACATACCGGCAATGGTTGGATATCGTCACGTAATCTGTATTTCTACATAATTCAATTTATGCTTTTATATTGTACCTTTGTGTGTGAACCTTTCTATGGACCCTGCTGTCTGAAATAAAGACCTATTATTATTATTATTATTATTATAACCCCCTTAGAAATAAAACTATAACTGCTCTAGCTTCTTCAATTCCTTTTAGACGTTTGATACCTTCTAGATTATCCATTTTAGAAGTCTGTGAAAACATCGGCAGACATATTACGACTATCAGTCTCACAACAACATGTTAATAGTGATTAAGTTTTTCTTTCCCTTTTCTAGCTTGTTTACAAATAAATGTAATCTTTCGTGAATGTCACTTATCGCCACATTTATTTATATTTTTATCGCACAAGGAAAGGTATGATTTCATTTTGGCTTGATCTAGAGTACCTACAATATTAGAATCACAATAACCGCAAACTTAATTAGTAATTTTATATCAGTGCCTAATAATTAGACAAAAACATTGTATATCAATTTATCATTATTAAAAACAAATTTAATGATATTTTACTACTGATTATATTAATACACTCTAATTACATTTTGTGTCACGTCGCAGTAATTGTCATGAAAAATGTTGCAACAGCTAAGGTGCCGCCACCCACGGATCAAGACCGTTTGTGTTGCGAAATCATTATCCTGCCAACTTCAACGGGACGGCATGTTAGCATGGATGTGTCTACTTCTTTTTTGTGTAAACTTGGGTTGGATGCCTTAAATAAGTACTTAATTTATTTTAATTAAATTGAAGTTTCTGCTTAGTAAGTAAATAGGTACCTGCAAGGTCTTAAACTCTGTAATATAAACAAACTCGAGTCGTACCTATGTTTCAAACCACCCAATTACCTAATTTTTTTACTCACGCGGTCGATTGAAATGCTAATATACCTTTTTACAGTGGGTAAATTCCGTCGGCTCATCCATTTGGTAATTCAAATTTCGTGGGTTGCGATAAAAGCAGCGAGCACGTTGTTCGGTAGCCACGAGGCGGCACCAAGTTGGTCGCTTATAGATGGTGCGTCAATACGAGTATTGAAAGGAAAGTAGCGCGGACAGTCGCCGGTAGGTCATTGTCGAATGTTACATAACGTGTGTCAGCCATCCATCGTGCTCAATTCGGACCAGGTTTCGCGCTGTTTGTTTTTGTGTGCCACATTCGCTCGTGGCGGTACGAGTTCTTCGACTGCTGTGACATAACAACCATTGTGGACAAGTAGAGCTTTGACCTACGGTTCTGTACATGCCAGTTGGCAACGCCATATTTAAAAATGCTCTATGAATTACACAAGATGATGTCACCCGAGTTTTTGTTCTTTGTCCATCGTACGAACTGAAGATATCTTCATTCTCGATGCCTATTTCAGATGTTTCGAATTTAAATGTAGTTAGTAACCACGTGTGCATTGTGTTGGCGTCCGAAAGTTTCGCACCGTTGCGTTGTGCAACTGCGAGTGCAGTCTCCGATCTCAGCAGTGTCTCAGACTTGCATAACAGAACAGTCGTGTGTCGTCGGGTCCAGCACGCAAAGTTCGGAGGTCAGTTTCCCCCGCGACGGAAGTGTAAAATGTCATGAGACTTTGTCATCGCCAAAGGCGGAGTGGAGGCGTTGAACTGAGCAAGGCCTCGCGCAAACTTCCTGCTTCGACGGCCAAAACCACACTGTAGGCCGAGTACTCACTCACTAGTCATCTCTTACTTACTTAGTACTTTATATACCTACTGACTTGTTGATTGGCTTTGTCGCGAACAAAAATATCTTAGAAGTATAAATTAGTTCTGTCTTCTAATATTTAATTATGTTACAAACTTAATCAAAGCGGATAAATCTAGAAATTGATACAATCTTGTCTGTACGACGCCTAACGATCCAATAAGTACGCATGACTTAATCCAAGCTTACTTGACTTGATAGATCATACAAAAAAGCTAACAAAACTTAGTTACGTAATGTTTCAGTTGCCAACTGAGACAAGCTCTTCATAGAGCGTCGTGTTTGTTTGTAAGTGGGTACAAAATGTTCAACAGTATTCAATCGAATGGTTTGTACCCATGCGTGACTATCAATCATGAATGTCTGCTTGTTAATTGATTGATTGCTATTCCACTGCTTACCAATATATCCATATTGCTTTCAAATGCTCATCGAAGACTTGCGAGTACACACAGTTATCAATGGGTTGTAAACTGAAGCGCATAAGCACAAGTATGGGAGAAATATGTAAGTTTTTCATCAACTTCCTCATCTTTATTTGTTTGCTTTATGTTATTCCTGAATCAAATTACAATAGACGAATTACTTGTAGCCTTGAAATAACATTAATTTAATACAATTAGCGAATTACATTACCGAGAAAAGTGAATTAATTAAATGCCTTCTTGGAAATTCTTTGCCTGCCCGCCTGGCTATACTCGTAAAATATAAAGCTCGCTGACTCGTTTTTGTCTGTCGAAACATATGTTTTATTCATCGAACGCAACTCGTAATCGTAACTAGGCGTAATGAGTGTGGTGGCTCAAATAACAGGTTGCGAACAGGTGGAACTGGCCCTAACTGCATTATGTGCAACAATAGTGCACGTTATCAAATCGGTGCGTGGTGCATCGGCGCTCGCCACCGTGACGGGCCCCAGCCTGGGTGCTCAAGGGTCCGTGAAATGCTCTCCACTCTGTATCGCAGTGTGCCTCGCCTCGCCCAGCCACCATAGCTGCGCGGCCACTACCCAGCACGGCCTGCGCGAGCGCATCCGTGAATTACACACAGTAACTCAGTAGCCGTTAACTCACGATTAGCTTATTACGGATCATTAACACCGAGGGAGTAAATGAATCCCCCTCGAGGCGAGTTTTATGACTTCCTCGTAAAACAATAAAATAAATTCAAGTTAATAAGCCGCAGACATTGTTGCAGCGCTGCATCAAAAACAAAGATGACCGACAGTCGTGATCGTGACGATGCCGATTGTAACGTAACGTAAACACTGGAGTAAACGTATCGTAATACACGCAAATTACATACTGACAATGACGGTAGGGACCGGCCGTTGTACAATGGGGGAAAGAAAACTCATCACCGTGACAAGTGGGGTGGTCTATTCCATGACGACGTGGAAAACCATGCTTCGATGACCGGCACTCGTAGAAAACGATAACGAACGAGTTTCACGTAATTACGAGTTTCCATTACATGGACCATTTAAAAATTATAGGCGAAGCGATGGTTTCGTTGTTAATAAATAGTTATTGTATATTCGGTGGTGTAATTTGTTATTTACCGCAGCAACGAGAAGTAAATCAACGTAGTGTGACGCAAATGATAACGTTATCAATTGACCCGGCGCGGGTTCGGCAGATAGTCGGGCTGTTGTACGTTTACGACATAGTTAGCCATTCCGTTTATTATGAGCTGTCACTGTGCTTTATTTACAGTTTGTTGTCGAGCAGCGGCTAAAAATAATAACGTCTTAACCGTCGCATCCGCCTCTTGGTGATCTTTTCTGTGAACTGTTGTGACTGCACCCAGCACATGTCGTAAATTCACACGATTTGCACATTGCACATTTGCTCCCATTGTAACACTCCGCTGGGCTTATCTTATTTTTCGAAACGTTCGACGGAATATGTGAATAAATATTAAGTTTGTTATTTATCTATACAAAAATAATTTAAAACAGGTCAGGCGAGTAAGTTCAGTAATGTCCGCTAGATACCGGTGGATAGTGGCTTTGTATTTATGTTTATTAGATGGCCTTTACTAACGAAGTATATTTAATTCGCTTAAAATACGGCCTCGTAAATAATGAATGTATATAATGCAATATAATATGAACCTATAGTAAAGCAGGCGGGCAGCGGTGTACATATCTCCGCAGCGCTGCACCGCGCTGACCCGCATGCGCCTCCAACGAAAGTGAAACTAGACGTAATCGCTCGTTTGTTCTTTCTCTATTTTTGTTTGGTACAGACCTGCCTAACAACTCCACGAACCCCACATCCAGTGACTCGGCTGCATTCGGGATAATCTACCTTGTGTCTCGTAGTCATAGCTTCGAATCATCTGCGCTCACGAGGAAACCATTGCCGGCTTTGTTACATATTTTAATACTCGACTAACTCCATCATAAACTGCTTTTCATAATTCCAACCCAGACGTTAGCAGTAATCTCGCATTACCGCGGTGTATAAATCGATTTGCATGAGCTGTAACTTATTATTTTGCGTACATGCCATATGATTTAACACCCACAACCTTCAAAGAACAATGATAAATGACACGTTTTTGCTCGCCGAGCGCTGGAATAGAGCGACACATTTTGATGACCCAAAATCGTCCAATAAAGAACACTGTTCGAGTCGCAATTATTAATTGGCGCGTAAAAAAGAAGCATTTCGTGTCTGGCAGTGAACGGATGTGGCACATCTGTCGGTTTGGAGACATAATAACAAGTAATTAGCGAAGGAAGGCGTCCAGCGGAGACGGCCGGGAAGGCAAGTTCGCACAATGTGTCCCGCACGTTGGGCCGCTTCCGTCGCGTCTCGCCTCCAGAGCGCTCGTCACTTCACCCCCGACAATAAACTAAATTATTGTAGACGCTAACGCAATTGAACAATTGAAGAAGTCGCCGGAGGGCCGCCCGGCTGTGGACGTGGCCGACCGCACAAGGAATGAACAATAAAAATAAACACGACGCGACGCGAACCACTCACCGGCCAGAACTAATTAACATTTCGAACTGGTTGCTGGTATTTTATCCTAATATTACTTTAAAATACTGACGTGCCTCGATATTATACGAATGCGTTATAATAAAAATAGTTTACGTATTAATTAAAGCTGTTTATTAAACGCGGTGAGCGTTGATGAGCCCATTCGCCTGCTCCTCCGGCGAAGGTCAGCCGCTCGCTCCACACCTACTTGCCTCACTCCGCGGGCCGCGACCGCCACCGCCGCTCAACCACACCACATACACGTACTTTACATCTACCTACTTACTTATGTTACTTATTCGTTACTTTAATGGAGCCTCTGCACTTAATTTACCATTTACTTGCAGTGTTCGTATTGTACTTACAGGGTTACTAACTATCTTTTTTGGGTCAAGCCCTTGTTATTCGATCTATGATTTATTTATTTTCTGATATTTTGCTAGTTTTGGTGTTCTATGTAATCTAATGTTTGTGCCTTCTTGTTTCAGGTAAGAATTACGCTAGTTTCCTACGCATTACGAATACAAATACGGTAAGTTGACTTTTACTTTTCTTCGGGGTCAGATGCTCTGGTTCCCAACGGAAAGTAAAAATTGTCTCGTGGAATTAAGTCTCGATTTGCAACGTAACATTGTTATTTACTTTTACTCGTAAATATAATTTTCGCTATTTAATCTAACTAGTTCTGTCGTATTTTATTTTAAATGTTTATCATTGGAGTTGTAATGACTAGGTTGATAGTTGAATAGATGAAAACTAAAGGCACGTACATCCAGCCTGCTGGTTGCTAATCCAGCGTTGGTTGCGTTGTGCAAGCGTTGGGCAACGCCGGCCTGCAGCCCGTCCAGGCACCCACTTACTGCCACACTTGCTGAAACCAGCTGCCATTGCACCGACACGAGACCTTCGATTTCTCCCCTTTATATAGCGTTGCGTAGCGTTTGCTCGTCAAATCTCTGTCACAACTAAACCAAATATTTGCGTAAAACGCAATTTTCGCGATAATGACGCTAGTTTCACACTCGCTTAGATGTAACTGATTTGGAGTGGTGTTGCGCAAAAACTCATTTGCGGTACTGAAATTTTCGATATCAACAAATTGCAGCCACATCTAATCTAACTCACGTTACCAGACATGTATTGCTGAAACCCTTGAGTAGACTGACGTGCAGAATAATACATTCTTGAATAACTGTAATTGTATTCGATAAGGTAACGCTCTCTCTATTCGTTTCATTATAATAACAGCTGGCAATTAATTCATCAATGACATCATTGTAATGATTTTAATTGAGGTTGGGTAACATGGAACTATCCGCGCTAGACGTAACATTGGCCAGCACGAATAGTGTCTCGTCCACGTCCGTAACAGAATCTAATCACCGGTTGAAATAATTGCGGCCACCTATGACTTGCGTCGAGCAATCATAATTATGGAAAGAGAATGCCTCGTCACAAGCCGAGACCAAGGCTTTGTTGTAGCGAATGGCAATGGAAGATACCGCTAATGTAATCTGAATTGTCCTCGGATGGTGCGTTTATGGGAACGCGGTAATTTCGGGTGATTATGTCAGCAGTTCCACCGCGTGCGTCGGCGTAACCGAGCTCGGAGCATTGTCTCTCGCACGTGGGCCCGCCTACTGGCGCACGGAGAAAGTGGCACAGCCAGCGGCAAGGCCGTCTCGACGCTCTGCGACCTTCACATCTCGCCTTCCGGGATCCACTTACTATTTATAGTGCCGAACGCCACCCACTGCAGCTTCACAATGCATCCAAATGCCTCCAAGTCGCTTCTGGTCTCTATGTTATAGAACTAGTATGTATGTTTGTTCATCAGGGGAAGTGGGCTCGTTAGCTGAACTGACAGACAATCAAATCCTCATTTCTGATTATTAGATCGATTAGCACAGATTGCGTGACAATCGCAACGTACGATTGCAACACTGACAGGTTGCAGTTGCGTGCGTCACGCGGCCTCAGCCATACCGTAGATCCGCACAACTTGATGGCTCTACTGCTGGCTTTTTGTACTCGTCTTTGTCTGAACTTGGCCTCACAAGCTCGGCTAACAAATCAAATGGGATTATTCTCGTCTTCTGAGAAGGATTTACGAACGCCTATACAACTACCCAGTAGCACAAAATAACTAATCGAATCTACGTATCATCGTACGAAGCGTGAAAAGGGGATTTCTAAGATTCTTCGAAACAGGTGAATTTACATTTCATGTACATGTATCAATTTGCTGTACAAGAAGGCGACCAATAAGACCAAAGCCAGATGTAGGTACATAAACATCTCGTCGAGTCGTCGAGCAGTCAGCGCGCCTCGTAATGTTGAGCTAAGTGGAGAATCAACACGCGAGCCTCGACTCGCCAAACGAGTTATGTTATAAATAATTAATTAATATTTGGCCGGCGAACTCTTTGTGGCTTCGGCCAAGGTCACCACAGACGTTTTTCACATTAGAGATGCGGCCGATACGTTTTTTTATGACCCCTTTTAAAAATCAGTCTTGGTTCGTTTCATTCCTACTAATCGGAGTAAAAACACGATAACGTTATTTCAAAGTGTTATAGTTAATTACTTACTCATTGCTATTACATTAAAGTCTTACAGGTGTTGATTATCATCATGAAATTAATATAGTTGAAGCACAGTTGTAGTAATCTTTTGTTTGGGATGATACCTATTATAAAGTCACACAAGGCCATAAAACTTCATGGCTATTTAAAATTTATTCGTTATTTGGTATGATTTTGTATCAGTGTCTGCATTAAAAGTTTCTCATTAAAGAAAAAATATTTTATATTTACAAGCCACATGAATATTTTTGAAATGCCATTATGCCACTTGAGCGATGACAGCTAATAATGTAGAGAAGTTTATATGGGGATTAACAGCTTTTTAATATTTTATTACCAATGTTCGGTCATTAATTTATTACTTTTACACAATTCTACCATGCCGTCTTAATGTCACCAAGAATATAATTATAAAATAGCCGGTTCGTGAAGTAATCATAATCTAGCATTCATTATGAATATGTAAACCGAGTGATTTTATTAGACGCTCGGTTCGGTTGGCTGCAAGGTAAACCGGTTTGCGGTGGTCTCAAATAAATCAGGCAGGAACATTGTTGGTAATTGTTAACTTTACCATGCAATTATCTTGTTTATTGGTAACGAATAAATCATTATAGTTATATGGTATTTGAAGGTTAAAAGCCCAATTAATTAAACAAACTATGCATTGCGTAGCCATATCGTAAACACTAAACACCTTTTATAGCCGTTTGTCGATATAAGTATTACCGGTGAACATACAGTCTTTAACCACACAATAAATTGCTTTGCCAATTCCACAAATGATCCTCCAACCAATAACTAACAATACTTTATCTCTGTCAAATTGTTAAAGACAATTCACAAGATGTAATTTATAGTTGATTGGAAAAGTTTGGCGATTCATTCATTCCCGTTTCTTTCAAATCCTAATTGATGTAATCATAGCTCATAAAATAAAGTACAATTTACTACATTCTTTATTACATTTTGTTATGTTTTATATTTTGTATACACGCCAAACTAAAGAAAGTGAAAAAATCATACTCTCAAGATTTATGAGTACAGGTTATTTTTTTTTATTCTTGTATAAATACGTTACTTCCCATTAAGTATATTATACGTCGACCTTGTATATACGTCGATCTGAAGAAAGTAAACAAATGTTCGGAAGCCATTCGAATGCTTTCAAATAGAACCTTGACTACATAATTAATTGATGAGACATTGTTACCATTCTGCTTCAATTGGGAGACAATGCATGCATTTAAATCCGGCCTCGACTTGCAGGTAAGTATGTAAGTAAGAAGTCATTTGCTTTATCATCTGGTACTTTGCCTCCAAATTACTCGAGGCTTTAATTGTTTACATAGTTTGTGATTGTATTTTAGTTTAAAACTGTGGAATACTTGTACAACAGCAATATAGGTACTTACTAACTTTTTATTTTATAGCTATTTTTTTTCTTCAACATTATCTAAGTAATGAAATCTGTTGGTTCATAGTATTCATAAAAGTGTCTTTTTCTTAGTGCAAGTTCTAGAGTCACCATATGTTACATTCATGTGATAAAAATCTCTTACATTGTAGTTAATTTCCTGCTTGCGTCTCGTTGCGTTTGCTTTTCTATGCAATCAAGTTTCCTTCGAATGCAAGTAATGAGCGTTAAAATTGCAGCTTATCGCAATCCTTCAATTTTGCAAACAACTCGCTTCTCTATTTCTCTGCATGAGAATTGAGAAACATACCTACACTAGTGGCGCTTCGTAAGCTCTACCGACAAGTAAATATTCAAATAATAAATAAATAATAAATAAAATACATTTATTGGGACACGAAACAAGAGATACAAAATACAAGATATAAACAAGTAGGTACACACGTTTCATGTCACAATCCGGCCCCAACTCAGCATGTGCTGGATGCAAGCATCCAACGCTGGTCTTCCGTTGGAACCGGCAGGTGACGTCACGAACGTGACGAAAATTATATATAATAAAGAGTGATCAAATTCAAAGGCTCTACCCATGTTCAACCGGTATAATAAAACTCCGATTTTTATTTATCAAGGTCTAATTTATCTCATTTTTTCCTATTATCAATCTATTCAGCACACATCCAACCTTACAGTCAGTTACTGTCATGATGTAGTGATTCTATTTTTGCTCGGTATCAATGTAAACATTGGAAGCGCTACGCTAGAATTAATGTCCCCAATTCAATTGAAGTGTTTCATTAGCACAAGTGGCCCCGATTGCTTCGTTGATAGAGTACAACGATCCATGCCAATCTGAGACGCCATATTTTTACTACCACTACCAGAACTAGTTTTTTTTTGCTATTTGATATAACAACAAACACACTGTACATACATATTAGGAATTTATTATAGTCGGGTTTTCCCATTACAATGTTGATATTGACATTCGCTCGTGTTCGTTCATTTTCTGGTGAGTCAGTGGACAGGTCCATTGTAACCACTGATTCCATTGAATTTAACCGCTCATCCATCGTCTCTCGATGTACGGCAGAAACCGCATTCATCACATCAGTGCTCCATTTGATTTCTTTAACGTGTACTTGTTACGTTTAAATAAGGAAGTGGTCACACCGAGTAAGAGAGAAGTCGGGCTATTGACCGGTGGTGGTTCGCCATGCGCCACTCACAGTGCGTTACTTTGTTGCGAACTGTCAGTTAAGTCGTGCTGTAGGACTTCTATTGCCTGTTTCGAATTTTAAACCATAGTTTTAGTTGCAAATGCCACTAATTATTGTTATGATTCGTGCCGACAATTTGAATTACTTATTTATATTATACCTTACATAGTTAATTTTATGCGTAGCGTTGCAGTGTGTTCTTGTTTGCATTCACATTTTGTCTTTCCAATATTTTGATTTTGAGTATCAGAATATTCATTTCAATTTTTTATAACGTTATCCTGTAAACAGTGAAGAACGTCTTCTACAAAATTCTTTAAATATACAAAATAACATTAACAATTTGAATCAGTCATGCACCTAGACCGAGTAAACATGTGTTGGCAAGTCGTGGAACCTCAGTAGACGTTCTCGACGCTCGTATTATGTATTCTGTGTCGACGCCGAGTTCAATTAGTGATCAGTGGTTGCGTTAGAATCGTAGCCTCCCATTACGAGGCGGGTCGTGACACCGCGTCTAAACACTGTGGCGTAACGCCAGCATTGTTGTCAGCCATTTCCACGTGCAATCTAACTCGCCGGCTAATTGTGTGGAATGAACACACTACCAGTGTAACAGCCGCCGCGCCGGAACATATACCCATTATCGCGTGGTATCGCCACGTGCGAAGGACATTGCAAATTACATATTATTGTTAAACATATTCACATAGCACCTACGTGATGGATCTGTTGAATTTATAATGTTTGACTAGGTTTCGTTTGTGGTTTTGTAAGATTTTCGTTTTAGAATTAAAATGTAAAGTTTCCGTCAGATACTTTAATGTCTGTCTATTCAAGCAATCAAATCTCGTCATGGTATCTATACTGTGTTAACAAGCCACTAGAATCAAACGAAGGAACTGTACAGATTCTACAACTGCGAACCAATATCGGCACAGATCGTAACAGTTTCATAACTGATTTAATAGTCGCTTGCATAACACTTCAGATAGCTAATAACCATGAAGTGTACTCGCTCGTAATAAAAGCATCGTAAAATACGAGTAAAGCTATAATTGGTGGCAGTGTATGCAATTATTTTCATTATATGTAGTATGTGTGGTATTCGCATCGGTGTGGCATAGATCGAGCTAATCGTGGTGGCCGTAGTTTTCCGGCCACCTATCGGAGTATAGTTTTACTTTCATGTAGGAAATGCTGTCGCTTTCGACGGAGACCGGTTGAAGCTGCCGGCTTCGCTGCTTGTACTCGTACTAGCGTCTTCTCGTTCCTGTATCTTACAGTGCTTTCCGATCACACTAATGTACTGATTATTTAGATTTCTGTGCTACTGATACATTTACAACTATTTCTATACTTAAGTAGTTCTCTGTTTCTTCTACTTCTAGGTGGTGTCATTAACGTAGTCTTTACGTGCATATGTGGTGTGTATTCTATCAGAGTTAACAATAAAACAAAAATAAAAAGAAACCTCAAAACCTTTCTTAAATGTTTTTACCACTTATCTTATTTTTGAAGTGTAAAATTCTACAATTACCGTTTGTTATTTTCAGGTAAGATCCCAGAGCGAATGTGAAGACAGCGATAACCATTTTGTAAGTTTAATGTACGAATTAACTCATTACTAAACACAAGATCACTATTGACACAAACCAGAAAAAAACTCATGATTGAATATTTGAAATGCTAAAACGAGCTGTTCATTTTTCCTATAATTTATATAATATATATAATGCAATCTTGGCATTATTACTTTATCAATACAAATTACTAATCTTCCGCTATTTCGTTATTCAAGAGCCCGTAACAATTTGATCTAAAAAAATGGTCTGTATTAAGTAGAATATTTAAACATTTATATTTAAAAACTTCTAGAATCATAATGTACCTAGATACCTAAATGTGGTTTTTAAAAACAAGTTTTGATACGTAGGCTCGGCTTGGCGTCATCAATAACATTAAATTTCGTTTAGATTGGTAGTTTATTATTGTTGTTACGCCAGTTATTTTGGTTACATTTTGAATAAACTTTAGTTCGTATTATTTAAGTAACTTTCTAATTACTTAAAAATATCTTTCTTGACTTAATACAAAGCCCGCTCGCCCACTGACAGCGTGTCAAATGAACCCATAAACCCGCTAAGTAACACAATAGCACCAAATAGCCACTACTCTGAGAAAACGTTTTCCCACTTTATTATTATCTGTGAGTCATATAAACCTCCCATTCGGAGGGAAAGTGGATTATAACCAGGTAGCGTGACGCAACAATGAAAATTGTGCGGACAAAGGAATTGCTGTAACCAGAATATACGCTCCACGACGTAAGGGTCTCGTTTGTCACTAATGACCGCCGCACAATGATAGTAATACGTATACCTCGAGCCCATGACGCTTGTCAACCTGCACGTATTAATTTAGATGACCATGGGAACGTCATAATACGGAACGACACTCTAGACAAGGCATGACCAGCCATTGTAAAAACATGAATCCATCCATATGCGTCGTCGTGAACATTGTTTACGTTTTGGTTCTGCAAATCAGCATCGGGCTCGCGTTGTGTTGTTGCATCTATAAATAAGGAGGTGCTAAAAGCGGCTCCGGGCGGGGGAACGTGCTTCCTCCGCTTTGAGCGGCCATGGGGTAAACACGCGGCTGAACGAGGGCCTTTGTTGACACTCGCTTTACGGCCGCGGCCCACCTCCTCGCTGCGAGATACGAGTGAAGGCGACACGCGCGCCATAAACACTCGCAGACAGACCAGAACTGAATGCAAACAAAGGTGAACCAACACGCACGATCACAACACTAACATCGTCATGCTCTTATAATAAATCCATGCAAAACATATTCCGACGTGTCATCGAACTCCACGATGAAAAGGCAATTTCTCTACTTGGAAAACGAGCCGAATAGATAAACGCGAAAGATTCTCGAAAACCGTGCGCGCTACGTGATTTCCTTTTTGCCATGACGATGATTTACCCACTCAGTTCATGAATAAATTTTCATTGTTCGTTTATTACAAAGCTGGAGACGATCGGTAGGCGTTGGTAATATAAATAAAGGCTGTCGGTGGACATGTGATGGCATTTATACCATAGCCGGCTTGTTCTGGCATTGCAATCACGGTGTTAGGGCCATCTGCATGCGCGGAGCTTCGCCGCGCGTCCGGTCTTACTCATCTGACACTCGCTAACTATGTGAACTATTGTCCGCGTCTTACCATTTACCATACCGGTCTAATAATGGCGCAGGTAAACTGACCAAACCCTACCGAGGCACCGCATCTTGCTCGCTCTGCACCATCTTGACGATAGATAAAATTTAAAGAGTAAAGATGTTGTTAATGTTACATATTAAATTAACAACATCGAATATAATTGAAACCATGGGTATCGAGAATTGACCAATTGTGGAATAGTACTGTACCAAGAGCAATAAATTGCTACGTTGTTCCCATTAATTTTGGTTCATTTTAATCTATTGCGACAATTTAAACTGTCTGTAAGCACATGCTAGCAACGGTTATCTCTCAGTGGGAGAGCGCTGCATTAAACAACTCGTTGCCATATACACTAGTCTAATAATAAATTAAAACGCCGCCTGTTCCTGGTGCCTACATTAAATTGTTCTAAATGCGTCACTTTATAACCATAAGTGAACGCGCATCGCAGTAATTACTGCGCGTGATTCACATAACGTCCATTGTTCGCGATTTTGCTTGCACACAAAGCGTTTTAAATATTTAAATCAATTAAGTGAAATCTGTAACGCTTTATTTCAACAGAAAGAGGGTCAGGATAAATGAGTGCGCCTCGACAGTGACAAGTCTGGCCCTGTATGCTAATGCAGAGTATGATGCTATACAAAGATTTAACCACGAGGTTATCGACAACGCTGACATTACTTGGGACTGCTGGCCACTGGGGGGACCGCAGCGTCTCCACTCTGCTCGTTTTCGCGCAATCATTCAATAAAACGTGATGGGATCAATCACGAAGACCCTCGGTTCACTCCTCGGAGAAATGATCCAATTCTTATAATACGTGCGTCAGTTAACGGTATGTTTACTTACTCGCCCGCTCCAGGCCAAACAGAATCTTGCGCACACTTCTGTATATTTACACTTTCATTAGACTTTCCACCACTGACATTTACGCACTGAAGCCACTGTTTCAAGTAATTAAAAAGTTAATTTAAATTTATAACGCGTTTGATTAAAACCAATTCGGACAATTAAGTAGTTTGTTATTTTAACGTATTTTCAATTATCCCGAACAAGCATTCTTAACTAATGTTAATTACTACTTTTATTAATGTTTTTGCTGAAAGAACCATTGACATTGGCTTCAGAAGTGTCTGAATAATAAAGCCAATAGAAATAAATAGCTAAAGACGCCCCTCGTTCAATAGATGACAATCACTACAATAAAGGTCGAGTTGGGTCACGGTAAATTTGTAAGCATAGATTAACTCCACCGGCTTAGCAACGAGTTCCTCGAACGAGCCTCAGTTGCATAAGATTCTCTCATTTCGAAAGGTATTTTGACTTTAAAATATGATATGCTGAAATCGCATAACCCAAATCCGTCGTCTTTGTTAGGTGCCGTTGGAGGCGATGCCCTCGGAGGTCAGCAGCTATAGATGTATTTAGCAAGGCTTCGGCTCCCAGCCTCGCCACTAACGAAAGGTGTAAATTTTTACTGATTACGAGCGTCAATAAACGAGTAACCATGGGAGTGTTGTTCACAGAGTTCGATAACCTAAATGAGATCATGCTCATTTTTGTCCCATGTTCGTTTTAACTTTTAACGGTGGTCTGGAACCAGATTTCTAAGCTTTATGGGATTTTAAAACTCAACAGTATATATTTATATACCTGAGTGGTTGCGTATCTTATTCCCTATATTTATGTTAGTTTGCGTTGCATCGTAGTACGCACATGCGCAATTCTGCAAGGTGCCACATTTGTTTTCGTTAGCCGGTGAGTCGTTGCCCTCTACGTTTATAACATGCTGTTTTCCGCTACTGTTTACACATTCAGCAATTTACGAATACAATTTAAGATGCTCGTGTCACTATTTAGGAAGCTGTATTGGATGTGCGCAGACGATACGTCTATAAGGTGACCTGGCCGGCGCACTTGATTCGGGTCACCTTCATCAAGAGTATCTGCGCGTGGTTTCTACACAGTTCCAATGGCTCGAAATAGGCACGCCGTATTCAATTATGCAACCTGCTACCTGCGGGTAATGAGGAGGCCAAACACATGAGCCCGAGTCAGCGGCGTGCTTGTCGCGTTGACAACATGCCTCGCTAACTTGTACTGCAAACATCGAACCACGAGGCGCGTATGAGCTGCTCTCTTTGGAAACTTTTGTAGCTACATCTTTACCCAAAATATAATATTTACTAAACAAACACCCGTTACAACGTTATGGATTAGTTTGTTGCCCTCTAGCGTGTAACCTGTCGACGACTTGGGGATTGATGACAAGACAAGTGTTGTTTAGCCATGAATGCTGCGATGCAGTCGCACTTGTCTATACCCCTGTGTCTTTGCGTTGCCAGGCCCTGATCAGTGTAAGAGAAACGAAGTTTTTTTGTGTTGACGGCTATAGTGCAATGGCCGGGCTATTTGAAATCGACAGTGATTACAATTTTCCCTGGAGCCGAGTTGCGCAGCGCAACGTCCGATGGAAAGCAACGTTTAACCAATGTTCCGCTCTGATAACTCTCTAATTACGAGTTGGCTATTTTCCGTCGACACTAGCGCCGCAGACTTAACCCCTGGCTTTTCACTGCAACATTTCACCCGTGATTGCACTGACACGCTCATTTGTTTGATACACTTTCGCCTTTGACGTTGCCAGTTTGAGCTGCAGCATTCAACATGACCATCCAAACATGTAGCAGCTAGACTCGATCTGTTATGATTGCCTTACATATCATTCCAAAAAATATCATACGGAGTACGGATTTATTTATATAACTTCATGTCATGTATTAGTTTAGTATGCCTGACACACCACGATTCTTCAAAATTCAGTTTCCTTGAGTTAATTCTATAAATAATGAAATTAAGTTAGTTAACGACGCACTGGCGCTGGTCAGAATGCTAAAGAAGTGTGTTGACAACCAAGTAATATATGCGTAAATAATGTATTCTGTACCATAAACGCCGGTTATTGCCCACATAGTAAACAATAGATGTGCATGTCATGTGTCACTTAAAAGCATTTGTGTGTAATTGTTTACTGATCACTGCCAACCGCAAAAGTTTTACCTTTACTACAAATAGACAGCGCTTCTTGTTTCTATGTAGTGTTGTGTTATTACTTAATTCAAGTGAGTCAAGTGAACTACATAATAAGAGATCATTTTCATTACTAAAACAAATATTGCGACTTCTTACAAATGTCTAGATGTAGTAGAAGGCATGCAAAGTCAGTATAAAAGATGAATTAAATTACAGAAAAACTATTTCTTTCTTATAAATCAAGTAGTAAATTAAAATGGCTTAGTACATATGTACATACATGACCTAGAATGAGAAATAATTCAAAAATACATTAATGTATTTGCTTGTTTACGAGCCCCGGATGAGACGGAGGCGAATAGAATATACAATGGCGTTGTCATTCACATCGATTGAGGCCACATACAAGCACAAGATGAAGTACAAATGTATACTTATCATACTTATATGTATAAACCTCGTGTGTTCCGTATATAGCTCGATTCCGGGCGACCTTCGCGCTCCTCTCCCAGCATAAATCGGGTAAAACCTCCTTGCTCAGTTCGTTGTTGCAAAACTGCGTGGGCCGAGCATTGTCTTTGCGAAATAACGATTCGTCGTGTCTGATTTGTCACGATACGGAGCTCGTTCATACACAACAATGAAGCCAGGACGACGACACGGCAGACCTGACTAACTACGATACGGCAGGTTCTTGATGGATGAATAAATCAGTATGGGAGTACTGTTAAGTAACACGACACGCGTCGACCGTTGCCCTCGCAGCTCCGGAGTAGACTCCGCGCTACACTCGGACATGCTCTAGCATGGCCTGCAGACATCCATCAGCGGGCGCGGCGACAGCAACGCTGGAACAATAGTGCACAATCACCGCGATTGTGTAGCCGCCGCCGTGTCAACTGCCTCTCGCGTGAACGTCGCCATTGTTATGCTGATAGTGCCGAGCGCCGCACCGCCACAGATACTCCGCCGAAACAATACCGGCCGCCACACATTTGCATTTTTAAACCCTCAACGGGGTATATTGATGGGATGGGAACTAGGAATTTTACCGATATTAATAATTCATGATCGACCGGACGGAGTCTGGTTAGACAACATTAAAATTCTACTCACCCTGGAGCTCTAAAAGCACCATTTTAAGCCCCGCTTAATTGGTGATATTAACCGTTTCGAAACGTGGAGACCATTAGTGAAAATGAGGAGATATCGAGCAGGTAGACGACGAAACATGCCTTTTGGGATTAATTTTTTGTTAAGTTTGGCAGGTACCCGCCGACCCTTCGTCCCAGATTGTGTACGTTTTTTCTATGACACCAATACACACGGATATCGTAAAAATACGCGTTTAACTTTACAGTCCTTTTCAAATAAGGTTTATTTTAGACCCGTGAAAGGTTCTCTGATTGTTTACATTCTATGGAGTCGCTCTACCTACGCCTCCTTACCCTCGACGTTATCGTCCATTGAATATCCTCGTATTCATGCTCTTTTGTCGCGGTGAAAGGACACTAGGAAACTGACGCTCTTATCGAATATCACCACTAATTCACTAAATAACGTTCTATTCATGTACCTACAATTTTGTATGCATGTGATCACAAATCGCCACGTCATTGTCTAATTTCTGACATATGTTTGAACCTTATTAGTAGAGTCCCACTACTGGCAGGTCTTAACTATCTCAAATCATTTTTGACAGTTAAATGATAGCTGACACAAGTTTATGCACACTCAGCGTCTTGAAATGAAATAAATGTTTACCATACAAAATTGGCTATCTTATTACCGTGTTGTCCTAAAGTATTCTCGAATTTTTTGAGAACGCTAACTAACAGAGTTTTTTTTCTTTAATTCCAGAACCAATCTCGGCCAGTGCAGAACATGAACGGTACGCTGAGCACCGCACTGACGCCTGTGGCGGGAAGCACAGCGTCGGGCGCTTGGGAGCACGGCGCGCTGGCCCGCGCGGCGTCCGTGCCGGCGCAGCGCGCGCTGGCGGGGCTGCTGGACCGGCTGGGCCACCGCCGCCTGGAGCGCACCACCAGCGAGCCGGCGCCGCCGCCGCCCGCCACCTCGCGCTACAAGACCGAGCTGTGCCGCCCCTTCGAGGAGGCCGGCGTGTGCAAGTACGGCGACAAGTGCCAGTTCGCGCACGGCATCCGCGAGCTGCGCAACCTGCAGCGCCACCCCAAGTACAAGACGGAGCTGTGCCGCACCTTCCACTCGGTAGGCTTCTGCCCGTACGGGCCGCGCTGTCACTTCGTGCACAACGCGGAGGAGGCGCGCCGCCGCGAGCCCCCGTCCCCTGGCGGCTCCGTGGCGTCCTTGTCGTCTGCCGGCTCCCTGGGCTACGGCAGCGACGGGTCCCGCTCGCCGCGCTCGCCGCACTCGCCGCCCGCCGCCTCCCCGCCCGCGCACGCCACGCACTTCGCCTTCCGCCGCGCGCAGTCTCCGGAGCCCGAGGACGAGCGGCTGCCCGTGTTCAACCGCCTCTCCAACGCGTTCGGCGACCTCGTCATCGCCTAGGGGCGCCTAGTCCTAAGTTAACTTATACCGAGCATAGCGTAAGGATCTTCCGCCGCCCTTGTGCCCGTTCTCGTCTTCCACCCGCGGCCGAGCCGTCCCGCTCGACGCCCCGTGCACGCCCGCTCAACGAATGATCTCCAGTCTGTCGATGCTCTTTTACCACTTCGCCCTGTAATTAATAAAGTTAACGAAGTGTCCTGGCGTCTCGAAAGTTTGCGGTGTGATATATGTGATTATGTTTAGTAGTCGGCACACGTTTGTAAATGGCACTTTATATTGTTAGATACCTATTTATTATCGCGTAGCTCGCGGATGTCTTCCCGATGCGATCCTCCGCCGAGCGGTGGTCTTGTAAAGTTAGCTTATAGAACTTTTATTTATTTGTAACTGCCTATCTGCGCTCGGTACCGTACCGCGAGAAGGCGCTCGTGATCTATTTTTAAGGATTTAAGATAATAATTTATTATTTATTTGGAGTCTCTTTAACTATAATGATATTGTAGCGAGCAGCTGCGACGCCGCACCGCATTCGGTCGAGGCCCGCGTCGACGGGACGGGGCTCGGTCGCCGCCGGCTGGGTCTGCTCTCGACCCGACCCTCCATGCCCGACTCTCTCTGCGGGCGACTCAGCCGGCCACCCCCCGGCAGCTCGCCGGGCTGGCTCTCACTGTGCACCTCCAGCCCTCCTCCAACGCTAGATCTCTTATTATCCGCGGCCCATTTCAGAACTGTCGGAGGGACTGCGGGGAGGCCGCCCCCCTCTCTCGTGGCTTCTGACGATTTTTTCGTTTTGTTGTGCGCGAGGAGGACGGCCGAGCCGAAACCAGTTTGAGGTTTTGGTGATTGTTTTTTTCGTCCTTACGTTGGAGCGCGGGCGCGCTGCGCTCGAACAGATCGCGGCGCGCTCTAGCAAAAACGCCAGAAACCTGAGAATCCGCCCGGCGAACTCCAGAGGTCTCGCACGCCGTAAACCAGAATAAAGATATATGTAACTACAAATATAATATATGATACATAACGATGACACAGGGCCCGGGCGGCCGGCGGGGCACTCTCGCGCTTCCAGACTCCGCCGCGCCCTCTAGTGCCTTTACCTACTTTATTACGAGATAAATCGATATATTTAATTTTTAGTTTATCGAAATAGATTGTTTGTTTATTTATTACTTATCTCCTTTTGAATATAGTATTCAAATTGGCACATTGATTTTTGTACTTTGACAGAGCTAAGTGATTAGCTTCATCTAGTTTAGTTTTTTTATCTTGAATTTAAAGTGTGATATTTAAAAATATTTATGTAACAAAGTTTAAAGTTTTAATTAAGGGACCAATGTAAGTGATTAGGAGAACTTCTGATAGATCCACGGTACGCTTTTGATTACCAAGAGACTGCTCCTCGCGCCACTAATTAAATATTTTTGTAAACCATTTGTCAGATCTACGATTTTGTACGTCCAATAAACTGGCATTTGACCATTGACGGTTCTGTGTTTATTTATTGATGCCAGCTATAAATTGAGATAGTGATTTTGTTTGTTTTTCTATGATTTATGTTACTCTAGTTTCAGTTTTTCTCCTTATGTTAGATCGATGCATGGGTGACCACTAAGCGTTAATTTTGTACCTAAGTTAAGAAGAACCTTAGATGTAAGCGTTCATATAGTTCACGAATATTATTTATTATCAGTTCATTAAGAAGCATAAACCATTAAAAGCTGATTTATTTAATTTCTTTTGTATTTGAACTATCATTTATGACTACGTGTAACTTAATATTTTACTTAGTTGTAATTTACATCAGTCATTTATTTTATAACAAGGCATTAGCTTACAACTCTAGTACCTATGTCATTCGTAATTAAGTATTTAATATTTAATTTAATTCAATTTTATAAGTTTCTTTCAAATATTGACTACCTTTGTTTATTCTCTAATCGACAAAAACAAATTAAGTTTAAAAGCTTGTGACATTTTCTGTAAGTTTTCTTTCTGCATTTTTTATTTGAATTATAGTCAAAATACGTTATTTTTTGTTTTTTTATTATTGTTTCTTTCCTGACACCCTACTTACAATAGAGATAGGCATTGATCACTAAGTTATGATGTCTAATATAGGTTGATAAGATTTATTGGTAAGCTTAACTTACAAATAGTTAATCTTCTTCCTTATACATATAGGTAGACAATATGACTCAGTACTGACATGGCGTATATAATAGGGAATCTAGGTTTAGTCAGTATGCTGTAGTTTAGCATTATGTTTCTTTTATCATATTCATGGAAATAGCTTAGTTCAATTTTCTTACAAACTTACCTAAATAGTAAAGCTTAAATATAAAGAAAGGATGAGGTGATGTATGTATAGACTCTTACTATGCAGGAATTATTTAATTATAATCATTCACCAGAATTAGTGAGATACGGTCCATGGCATTCAAATAAAAAGAGATATTTATTAGAATAGGAACTTGGTTAAATTTGGCTAACCAAAAATAAATATATAATTAGAAATTAATTTAAGAAAAAAATACATAAATATGCAAAGTGAGTAAACAACTTTTCGACAAACAACAAAATAGTTAAGTCCCGGAAAAGATTGGAACGAGCATTTTACAGATAATAGGTGTTATTATCCCACTGTAATGGTGTTAACTGAGGACACTAAACATATAATATTACTACGGACTGCTTTGTGAAACAGACTACCTATGTATGTACTTCAATGTAATATTATCCATAACATATAGCAGTAACATCGTAACCCGATTCTAAGTCGGCGGCGGTAAGCGGCTGATCCAAGCGAAATAAAGAGCCAACAGTTCCAGTACTCGGTAGTAAGTAAATTGATATTTTGTTTGTCAAGTACCGAAGTCGGCAAGTCTGGTAACACTATACTGAGATAAGCATGGCCTTGACCAAATAGTAGAACCAACGTTTATTTTTAATTGAGGGGCAGCAGCCCGCACGAATTTTCATACAATGTTTTGTATAAAGAATTTGGTAAATATAGCAAGCGTGCTATATTACCTATTTCTCTCTATTACTACAGCGGTGCTTAAAATCAGTCAAAAGTAAGATTGAATGATAGTTATACCAACCTCAAATAGTAGGTAGTATCCAAGCAACGGGTTCCCTCCTTACGTCTCAACCAAATACTTAGGTAGCTAGCATAACTACATAAATAAATAAAATAAATATTCCGGGACATTGCACACAGCGCCATCTATCCCCGCACTAAGCAAAGGCTTGTGTTGGTACATAGGTACCTACATATAATAGTTTCTAATAATATTTACATAGATAAATGTTGTTCATACTAAACCATCAAAACTTATGATTGATTGCTAGGAGCTAACACTCTTAGTTTAAAAAGGTAGGTAGGTACCTACCAACAATAATGGAACACCTATTGAATCGAAGTCTCAATGTATCTTAGTTGTCAATTCTTTCTATACCTACCTCCCTACCTACATACAATATGAAAATGTTTGTATGAAAATACGATCGGTCTACTGCGCCTTAACACAACACCCACCAGTCGAGAATGGCCTGAAATGGCGATAATATTTAAATGGGAACGTAACGGATGTAGACTGTGAGTTATTAGTCCGCGGAGTAGGTATAAGAACCACTAATTAATGAGCATGGGTGTTTGTTTAACACTCATTATGTATATGGAAAAAAATAATATAATGAGCGACCGCGTTTTCCGCCTATTCTTAAAAGTCCTACGAACAGGGTGAAATAACATAATTAATTGTGATAAGAATATGTTATGACTTGCCTATATAAGTACATATATGTATTCTGAATAGTATTTCAATGGTTAGGTTCTTGTATCTACCAAAATCAGTTCAGCCAGATAATAAAATAATAAATTAATATTTCAGGACATATATCACACAGCGCCATCTAGCCCCATACTAAGCTTAATTACGCTTGTATCATGGATACCTACTAGATAACGGATATAATACATATATATTTTTCTTTTGTAAATACATACTTATTATACATACAAACGACCAGACTCGACACAAGTAATTACAAATTTTAATATTCATAATTACTTGTGTTATACGGGAATCGAACCCGCACCCCTAGATTAGAAGGCAGAGCTACTACCAACTAAACTAACAGAGCAGTCAAGATGAATGTACAGACAACAAAAAGGCATTATTTTACGGCCCATAATACTTACAACAAAAGCGTAAGTACTTAGATATAGACACTAAAGAATCAGGAAGCGTAAGTATTAAATTCATGGAAACACTAAATGCAATACAGGCTTCGTCCATTTTCCTATCTCCACATTCTATTTACAAAAGTTCCTATCAGTTGAATTTCCACGAACAACAATTTCAATCCGACAAAATTCAACAAAGTTTATCAGTCGTCACCACACTATCGCGTCTAAGAAAGTAAATAGTGTGTTGGTTTAGTGATAATAATAATTGCTGCTGGATGTAAGCGATAACGACATTATCTAATATTTGTACAGAACCACGATTAGATAAGGGAATAGATGATGGAGGTAAGTATTAGTAAACCAGTTCAATTGCTTAGCTGTTGAAAGCTCCGCGATAAGAAACTACACGAGGCTTGACTATACCAAGATATTATATTTAGAATGCTACTTAACGTTTGTCTATATACCTAGTTGGTAATCATAGAAATGGCTTGTTCTTTGGTTATGTACTTACATGATAAAAGGGCTTAGATTTCAATAAGAAAAGAACATAGCAAAATTCTGTGTTAATAATCCTGCAACGAATTTCATAAAATATTTTTAAAACTTTTAGACTTCACTGAGGCCAAGCTAGATATCTAGATAAGCTAGCTGGTTGGCATTTGATTTAAGTAGGTATAGATGGTTGACCACCTTATACGACATGACGAATTTTTAAAAAACATCATGGAAGGAAAATTGGAAGCCCGAAGAGGAAGAGGAAGGCCGAGAAGGTCATACATGGACCAAATAAAAGAAAAGGCGGGTGTCATGTCGTATAAGGAGGTCAAGGAATTGGCAAAAGATCGGGAAGGATGGTCTCTCCACAGACAAGGGCCCAGCCCTTAAATTTATGATGATGATGAGTATTATGTATACTGTGGTATAGGCAAATTTTCGATGCATATGTAGGTTTTTGCAACAGAGTTACAAATAGGCACTTATCAACTCGGTTTCCCTATTCATTAACATGTAGGTAAATAACGTTCGATCTTTATTTACATAAAAGATTAAACTGAAAGTTATTTATAAATTCTCACAGAGATAGCGACGTATTGCACATCCGGCGTTTTAAATGCTTCGAATATATTTGGAAAGTCACGTTTTCAAGGGTAGCTGTTAAAAAGGAAATCGTGAGGTTTGCAATCCTCGATTCCGTATTGATGTTTGTTTATGGGATCAGCTCAAGGGCAAACTGTTTTGATAACAGTATTTTTTGCCTGATATGATGACATGGGCGTGTTTCTACTTGATATCTAAAGGCATATATCGCGGGTTGGAATTTGGCCCCTAGGACACCAGTAAAATCTGTAGAAAATTACTGTGAAATACCTTTATTCCGTGGACGAATCGGGTCGTGATTCACTATTTGGCATAGAATATAGAGTACAACTTTAGGTACTCGGTACTCGGAGTATTTCAGCCCTCTATATGTAGAAGAACTTATCTAAATTATTTCTTTTCCCCAGAATTTCAATTAATAAATGTTCGGCTGATTTATTAGATATATTTATATTTTTTATGCATATAAACGTTTAAGTATTAGAAATATTTATTTTTTGTTGTACACCACATTCTTCTTTTTCTCTCCAGCCAAAGGTTGCCTGGAAGATATCGCTTTTAGCGATAAGGTAACCGCTTGTGGCACTAGTTAAGAAATAATTTGTTTTATATAGGTACTGTTTTTTATTTTATTTGGTGTCAACCATAAAGACTTTATCCATCTATTTTTTGCTCCATGTAACTAGATGTAATTCTCTATGTATTTAAAGAAATTTTGTTGAAAATTTCATTTCTTGCGTAGTTAAATACAGCAATTATGGACAAGAATTATTGACTCTTATCATATCTGACTTGCCAAATTATAATTTGGAAATGTAATAAAAATTCACGTAGACTAAATTCCAAATATCAAAGCAATAACAAAACGGTCAATGAGCTCAATATGTCAACGACCCCACTTTCTTTTATAATCGCAGTTAAATTATTGATAAGATCACGCGTACCTACAAAACATAATGTACTTCTTACGAAGCAGCAGGTATTCCCGAAATACGCGCGTAATGGTGAATCAAATTATTCTTTGTTGTGTCAAGTATTACTTCATATTAGGTATATTACTCTATGATTCATAGTTTGTATTTATTCAATTTATGAACATTATAATTATTAATTACAAAGGCATTATAGCAACTAATGAAAATACTGTAAAAAAAATACTATACATACTACTTCTAACGTAAATAATCTTTATGAATAACTAATGTCAAATTAACTAAATAACCCGCCCCTAATCGTTCCCGGTGCAAATGTGCCCATCAAGCTCGCTGCGTTTCCGCGCTGGATGGCAATAGATAGCCGTTGCACCAGAAACGATTCAGAGTGGGAGTCACCGGTTGTAACTCTAAGCTTCTGCCCAATTTCTCCGATGAATGTCTTCGCAACCTTACTCCAACAGCCCATCGTTTCCACTGCCAGGGGCACAAAGATGTAATGCGACTCCAGGGCAGCATACTTGAGCCTCTTCTTGATGCAGGCATCTTCTGCTGCGGCTGACGGGGAGAGGACTGCGACTCAGGTGGCTGGGGGCTACTGTGCTGACACACGTGGCGTCCCAAATGAGGCACTTGCCATTTTTCTACGATGATTACTTCTATTTTATTATTTAAGGACGAGCTCCCAAGAAGAGCGAGATGGCAATACATTTATTGCGACAAGATTCTCCAAATTCCCTCTATTTGAAAGCTTAGAACTCCGCTTGAGAGAATAAATTCACTGTGGGAAAAAATATATGTTATTCTGTATAGTTTTTCAAAGAGATTGTAATTTTAGAAATTTCGATACTTTGTAACATGAATCCAAAAAAAAATTTTTAAGTTAACCCTTGTTTTGTCATGTATTTCCCTGAGGCTCCGAAATTGGGAGAAATAATACATACCTTTCTTTGAAGGAAATGTGCTACACATCATTTTGCTATTTTTGGCACTTTAGTATTATCAAAATATTGGTTTTTCGATTTATTATGAATTGTTTTATAGCTTTTGCAACCTATTTTGAGCCGATAGACGCGTGGGCGTCGACGTTCATCAGTAGCTAGCTAACGTTCGTACGGGAAGCACGTGCCACTCCGCGCAGCTCCATGCTCCAGTTTTCGAAATATGAAACGACTCAACAAACTATTGCTCCAACTCGACAGTTTGTTTGAGCTACTGCTAGTGTATGGTAGTGCTGGGTTGGTTACGAATAAAACGATTTCTAGATATATTTTTTTATAAATTTGAAATATAGCAACAATACAAGTAGCAATTAGAAAAATCATATTATTAATTAAAAAAACAACGATACAATAAAAACATTTTTTTTTGTGTAATAATGTATTTGAAATTTATTGAATATATATTCACCCATTGCAATAATAATAATAACATCTCAAATTCCAAAATAAAACAAATTTCAACATGATTTCGTTTTTGGAACAACTTTTTATTTCAAATTATATTAATACCTTATGTCTAAAAAATAAAACAAAATATTTCAATTTAAAATAACACAATATTATTACATCTTTCCAAATCCGTTTTTTATAGTGCAATCGATATTAGACTTTATGCCGCCGGTATAGAACCGCTCTACTTGTCAAAGCCTAACTAGTTTCAAATAACTATATTTTCTAAACATGAGTTGTCGTTTTTCGTTCCTTATAAACCCATTTTTTTGTAGTGCAATGGATATTAGACTCTATGTCTTCGGCATAGAACCGCTTTACCTGTCTAAGCCAAACCACTTTCAAGTAACTACATTTGTAAACATGCAAAAATAGACTTAAAACGTATTAACATAGAGCTCACATTTGACATTTTTGTTCGTAATTGTACTACGTTTTATTTGTAACCGAATGAATGGTTTGCATACAAGCGTTCGTTCCTTTTTTGAGTAACTAGTTTTCAAAAGCGTTTGCATCTAAAACGGATAATATTACCGTGCGTTAGAAATAAAATAGCAATTAGTAATATATTAGATACTTACTAAAAATATTTTAAAAGTTTGTACTTTTGCACTAACATTTTTTGTTATGGTGATGGTGCTTTTCTAACCAACGGACATTTTAGTGCGAAATATGCCGAGGCGAAAGAAAAATAAAAAACACCAACAAAATCAAAATTGCGCAAGTCGTCATTTGAGCACATGGTGGCGGCGTGGTGGTGGATATAGGTACAAATCTACCTTTTTATTTTTATATTTTACCTTACTGCTGCGTAAGAATAATGACGTGTTATGCCCGATCCACAAATACAGTAACGAAACATAGGTAGGTACCTACACAGGGACAATAATAACTATTGGTAGTGCAGTAGGCGGCCTTATCGCCTTATTCGCCTATCGAATTCTACCAGGCAACCTTTGGATGGACATAAAGCGAGCTACATATACGTATTGGTCGTACCTATATAGGTAGGTACTGAAATATGTGTATGTATTTATAATACCTAACCTATAAATATACAATACATATATATATAATATAATACGTAAATATAGTCGTAAAACTATCCTCAAAAAATATTATTATGGAACTACGAAAGTACTAGAAGTAACTATAGGTACCTACCTGACTTCAATTCGTTTGATCGTCCAGGATAACTTGATCTTTGCTACTAAAATAGCCCGACCCGCTTGCAGCTCTCAGAATCTGGCCGCTCTGTCGTCTCGCGGGCTCGTGGTTGGCTCGGTGAAAGGTCGTAGGTACCTAGTAGGTAGGTTATTAGCGCTAGCGCTATTATAAAATAGGTGGCGCTTACGCGTAATCAAAAACAAACTCTAAAAGAGTAGTAAATCAAGAGTACTCTTTAGTTGTACTCTTGATTTACTTCAATCACAAAATAAATATAGGTACCTACTTACCTAGGTACATAAGTTGCATTAGACCTTCTCGAGTGTCAATCTGCTGGCCCTTCCTGCATGGCATCTCTACCTAGGTCGGTAGGTACATAAAATAAAACCGTCCAAATGTTTTATTTTCACATCACGGATTTCGTAGAAACATAGTTAATTTACCTATAAATTACCTAAATATAACAATCAAACTTGTTAGGTATATTTTTTTACATTATAACCTTTTTAGGGGTTCGTCCGTACCTCAAGTAAACCTAATAGACATCGATCTATCTAATAGAATTATTTTGTTGCCCCTCTGTTCTACCTGTTCTTTCTTGTTTGATCAAGTTTATTGCTTTCTAAGTACCTAGGTATCTGTACGTACCAACTGAAGTTCGTCTGTCCGTCGGTCTGTCACCAGGCGATATCCCATGTAGCGTGATAGCAAGACAGATAAAATTTTCACAGATGACGTATTTCTGTTGACGCTATAACAACAAATACTTACTAAAAAAATATATTTATTTTTTGCTTTAGTGTTATTAGGGTTCCGCGTTATTAATAATGAAATAATGGATTTTAGTATGTTTGTTTGTGCAAAACGATGTGTGCGAGTATAATTCAGTTCAGCAGAATTCAGTTGAAAATAAATTAATAATGTAATGTCTATTTCTATATTTTATACCTATGATTTTTTTTTATTAAAATTATAACCTAAACATTTGTTTTAATTACTGCAAAAAAATAAGATAGTAGTTATTTCATAATTATTATGTATTACTATTATTGTAATCAGGAGTCGTCGTGCGGGTAGTAATAATAATGATGTGAGCGACGGTGAAGTCGTGAACAATGTCACCAACAGCACCGATTGTAGCGTTCAATTTATAGAGATGATGATTTTTGGAAATCCAAAATGGAGTATCCCTTAGAGCTATTTTACAAAGAATGCATATTACCAGAGCTAATTGACCCTCGCCACACGCGAAAAATGCCTATAAGAGATCCGATACACATACAAGTAGCAATAGAATCGAAAAAAAAAATTAAAAGAAGACAAAGAAAACTGTAAACGTAAATGGAACAAAAATTCTAACGATAATAATGGGCAAAAAGTTACGGTAATGGACGCATCGCAATCTTTTGAAGAATGGACGAAGAGTCCAATCTCCAAAAAACTGCGGCCAGAATTCATTTCTCCCAATGACGAAGGCGATGCCGACAATGAGATGATGTACAATAACATTCCAAACTGTAGCCGTCAATTAGATTTTAACGAGTTTTAATACATGCGCATTATTACATAATCTTTAAAATGGGCTGATAAACTGTTTTGGTACATTTATTGTACTAGTAAATAATTATAATTAATAATGGAGAAATGTGTGTTTAATTTAAATATATAAAGGTACATAAGATATTAATAACACATTCGTATTTTTTTCGCCAGACCCATATAAATACGCCAGAGTAGTTCCTAGTAGATGCTTCGTCAAATTAGAACTCGCAAGCGGCGATCTCTAGAATTCTAGATTACTAGCGGCGCCCCGTGGTGTTTCCCGCGTTTCGTAGTTATAATATTAATGTAGGGTCTAAATATCTCCTTGCCAAATTTAATCCAAATCGGTTCAGCTGTTTGAGCACAAAGAACGGCCAACATACTTACACCCTCACAAACTTTCGTCTTTATAATATTACTGGGATGGGATTGTACGGAACCCTTCGTGCGCGAGTCCGAATCACACTTGGCCTTATAATTAATTTATAAGCCACAATAATTCTTCTGCTATTCGGGGTTCCCAGAGAATATATAACACTAATTAGCTGCGTTTCATTTGAAACTGTTTTCGTGTAGGTGCCTAACTCGTGCATAAGTATTTTTTTTTATATTGAAGCGCCATATACTTTCGCCGATTTTATACCAGGTAAGTAGGTATTACAAGTTACATACTACTGGATTAATAATTTAGTAGGTAAGTGCTTACTGATTTCAAACAACTGTAAACAAAGTACCTATATAAGTAGTTACCTACATATATGTAATATAAAGTTATAAGTAAATTAATAAATACCGATAAGGTAACTACCATATACCACGTATATTGAACCTACTTATCAATTACCTCTATCTGTATTGGTATGAAATAATAAATAGTTATAATAACAACAAACAAGTAGCAATTTGAAAAATTATACCGACTTTTTTCAGTGACCATATAATACTGTACGAACTAATTTGACTTCCTTCTCAACACCCCGCGCCGCGTCCCGCGCGCGAGTGCACCCTAGCCGATCCCCGGCGGGCGCGGCCGCGCGGCGCGGCCCCGTCATGTTAGCACGTCCGTCCGCTACGCCTTGAACATGATTATGACCGGCTACGCCGTTTCTTATTTGAGCAATTGTCGTGTGTATTGAGCGGCAAGTGCGGGGCCGGGTAGGCAATATCGGTCACGTGGTCTTTGGGAAGCGCCCCCTTAACAAAAGATATTGTATCACCATAATAATGTACAGTTTAGCAATGGATTTACCTGAATCTGCAATATAATGTAGATTTACATTCTATCTATTCTATATGCACATATAATAAAGCTGTAGAGAGTCAAAAATCTGAACATAAAAGATATTAGAAGAAAAAAATGTTTGGGTATATCTTAAATCCATAACAGAATACGTTTCAGCAGTTTTTGGAAATTTTGTCTGTTTATCTGTTTATTTAAACGCCCGTAATAATGTTCGCTTACAAAAAAAAACGCGTAGCTTCCTAAGCGTAGCGAAGAAGTTTCCGTAGCAATTATAAAGTCGTAGACAAATTCTAAGCTACATATTGTTAGAAAAGTTGCTGATAAAGTTACCTGTAACTAGTGCGTTACTTTATATATGTACATAACATAATATCGAAATAAGAATATCATGATTTTCAGAGTAGTTTTTTAGGTTCCATAAAGAGACATTATGCATATGTAGACTATATGTAGATTCAGAATTAAATCTATCATAATCATTATTTGCATATTTAGGTATATAGTATTTTACTGGTACTCCACGCCTGTCCTCCACGCACTATAATCCAGCGATCTTCAAAGCTAGAGTGAATCGGTTCTTATCGGGTAAGCATGTTCTACCTTAGGCCATAGTCTTTGCTTACCATCAGGCAAACTATGGCCTAAGTGCAAACCTGTTTTAGTTAAAAAGTCTTACTCATTTGATTAATGAAGGAAATTAAATATACACTAATTAAGAATTAAAATATGAAGTGTAACGAAACTAGAGATAAGTTTGTTATTGTGCACACAGGAAACTGACTGGCGAATACATTGTAGGCAAATAAATGTATTGATAAAATTCAGAGAATGAAGTTAAAGTTCATTATATGTGTAGACGTAAAAAGAATTTTAAACGTAAAGGAATAAAAAATTCAAATTTGTAAAAAATAAGATGGCGACAGATGCTTTTTCACTTTTTGAGTAAACAATCCTGTATAGCACTAGACCTACGCACTCGCGATTGACAAAAGATAATTGAACCACATACATATATGTATGATTTCTTTATGATTTATTTATATATATACCTATATAATATATACCTAGTCAGGTCATAAATTCTGTCACACGTTTAATATAAAATAATTGAAACAACTTTATTCGTTATGTAACCATTTATATACCAAAATGAACTTAACAAAACATAGATTCTTATGACAATAAAGTTTATTCAAAATGACCTTCCTGATTTTGAATACAGGCCTTCAATCTGCGCGGCCAGTCGTCTATCGCTGCACGAACGAGATCCATGTCAATATCGGCGGCTGCCTTAATCAAGGATGTCTTGAGAAACTCCAAATTGGGATGAGGCTTTGAGCACGCCTTTTCCTCCAAGTGTTGCCATATCTTCTTCCAGTCCAGATTTGAATCTAACGGATTCAAATCTGGACTGGAGGAGGGCCAGTCTTCGTGCCGGATGAAGTCGATTTCTCACGCCGCCAGCCAGTCTTGTGTGCTCTTCGCTCTATGAGCTTTTTGGAATACGCAGTGCTTGTTATTGAACATGATATGAGAAACAGGTTCCACAAGGTTCGTCAGGACTGTATTTTGATACACAACTGCATTCGTTTTTACACCTTTCTCACAAAAATGTACCTCTGTTAAGCCCTAATAAGAAACTCCCAACCGTACCATGAGCGAGGATGGAAAATGACCTCGTTGGACACGCGGAATACGTTTGCTCGCTTCTTCACTACTGTGTGCGTACACCTTATCATTTTGTTTGTTGTAGCTCTCTTCTACGGTAAAAATTTTTTCATCCGAAAAAAGAATTTCCCGATAATTTTTTCCCGCGTACCGCTTCAACAAAGCGCGGCATCTCTTCAGTCTCAGGTCCATTAGACGAGCATTCAAACGATGTCCTGTTTTTCTTCGATATGCCCGAAGTCCTAAGTCTTCATTTAACACCCTTTTCACCGTGGTTCTGCTTAACCCCATCTGAAGGGCCAACAGTTTCTGCTTACGTTTGGGATTTCTTTGAATTCGCGCCTTCACAGCTTTTATCACTGCTGGAGTCCTAACAGACCGAGGGCGACCACTTCTTGACCTGTCATCTACACTAGAGTCTTCATTGTATCGTTTGATGGTACGATAAACGAATCTTTTGGTTATATTCAAATTTTTCAGTATGTCAAAAATTTGAATTGGCGCGTAACCGCAACGATGCAATGCAATAACTGCAACACGGTCTTCTTTAAGCGTCCACTCCATATTTAAAAATGAGTAAAATTCTAAAAAGTATACATTTTTATTTTCATGAACAATTCGAAATTCAAATTCAATAAACTTTTTTGTGGCCAGCATTCTAAAAGAAAAGTATTTACTGTGTGACAATACTTATGACCTGACTAGGTATATATATATATTCATATATAATATAATTAGTAATATTTCTTATTTCCTTTTTCTTGTACACCACATTCTTCTTTTTGCTTATTTCTCTCCAGCCGAAGGTTGCCTGGAAGAGATCGCTTTCAGCGATAAGGCCGCCGCTTGTGGCACTAGTTTAAATACAATTTGTTTTAAGTACTTTTTTAATATGTGTCAACAATAAATAGTTAATCTATCTATCTATCTATATTAAGTCGCACTCAGTTTAGTAAGGCGTTATTTACGTAACAACCTCAGAAGCGCAGACCTCGAACTCAACACGAACAAGTCAAACAATTCCATAGGCAATCTTTTTAGGGCCAAAATATAATCCCTTTCCGATACATTAATGCCGCTTGGATATATTGTAGTCATACGATGCGATAAAAATGTATTTAAACTACGATAGAGACTACTGATAAGGAGTTTTTATTTGGCGATAATAATACGAGAGTGCTGGCCGAAATGCTGTACTTAAATATTGCTTCGTGTTGGGCAACATTTTATTTTGCTTTTTATCCCGGGCTCTATGTAAACATCCGGCTAGTTTGAAATGTTGCTACATAAAAGATAACGCATTGGCAAAAAAACTATAGCATAGAATCAAATAAATAAGACAGAGATATGGATATTTACTTGTTTATTACGTATTAGGTATTGGGGCGTAGCAAGAGACAATGGCTATATGCTAGCTGTACGATAAATAAAATGGTTATTTTTCTGATAAAGAACTGAATAGGTATTACATAGGTACTTAGATATTTTAAAAACAATTACTTGTTGAGTAATTTTATCATTGATTGATATTGCACTTGAGTACTTTGTTACAGGACGTAATGTCTACAATGATTGTACATTATATCAGTCAATTAATTATCCATATTGATTGTTTGTTTACTGTGTAAAATATTTAATTCAGACCCAAACATGAAAGAATGGCTGAAGCCTCGAAGCTGAAGCTGAAGATTCAAATCATTATACGCTTACCAATTTATAAATTAAAATGTAAACCTCGTGCAATCGAAACCATCAACAATATAAGTAGGTACAATTCAAGATATGTACCTACATAAGTAAAATATAGCCACGAAAATACAAAAGAGTGTTGGTCCGAACGCCCAGTTGTTTCATTTGTTCACCTTTGCCTACTGGATTTTTCTTTTTACACTCTTCTCTCTCTTGAGTCGTATTTCCTCATGACTGAGGGTCGTGACTCCCCCGCAGAATTTATTCGCCAGGGGAGTTCTCTTGGGCAGATACAAGGCATTGGTTTAAGGCCGGATTCGAACCAGGTTGCGCCTGGATGAAAAGCAGACACTGGAACCGCTGAGCCACACTCGCTTTACAACATTTGTTTACAGGTCCTTCGCAATGTAGGTATCTAACTTCATTATAAGAATTGTCATTTTGCACTCTTATATTATACTCTTCGGTAGTTAAGATTGATCACTGGTCATTTTTTAAATAAGAATGCATGTCTTTAAACGAGTTTTGTATGGAACCCTGTCTTTTATAATCGAAACGATCCATAACGTCGTTATTTTGTGACTCATACGATACGACATATCTCTATATTTCCAGTTCCAAGAAAAACTCGATGACACCAAATAAAAACTTTTTTGATATTTTCACTTTTCAGCATCAAATTATAATGAGTACCATTATATTTATTAATTAAATTTTATTAATTGGGTTCGGCCAGAGTTACCCGAGTTTATCGTCTCGGATAAAATCTACTACTAACTACTAACTGAAGGCAAAAAAAGCTTAAACAATATTTTTTAGGAAAAGTAGCCTATGTTATCGTCTATGGTCTAAACTACCCATATCAAATTTAAGCAAACAAAAAAACTCCAGTAGAGTGATGAAGGAACGAATTTCCCGGAATCAATTATTATATAGGGAGTCACGAGTGTCAAGACACGATCTTCTGTAATGAGAAATTTGATTCGAAGAGGATGAATACAAATATCTATATCTTTTAGGTAAGTTAGACTCACGCTTGACTAGAAATCAACAGATGATGAGCATTGTTGTACCCCTCGATCAAGCATCGAGCGCGCTTATACTATAGAAGAAACCGATTAACTCTCCACTTAAACATACCTAGCATAGTTAAGTATAAAGAAAGAAAGAAAAGCTAATAAAAGAAGAAGGTCCGTCAAAGTTAATATGGTCTCTGATCATCATCTAGGTTTCCTGCACTGACCTCTGAAACCAAACAATAACAGCACAAACAGCACAATCCATCACAGTTGAACCCATCGTGCCTTCGTGATCGTTTTGTGCATTCCACCCTTCTCAAAGTTCTCAACTGCGTTTAAGTCGAAGTCATCGACATAAAGTTAGACACCTCATTATGACGTTACAAATACGGACGTGATAAGCCAAATCTACGTCTTGTGTCTTTGAGAAATCTTATTGACTATATTCCTAGTTTTCTGGTATAGATTCTAGATCTACCTGATTTAGTAGAAGACCGCTTTTTATTCAGATCTTAGTATACCGAAGGATCATTATTTGTTTCAATGTACTACAACATATGTGTTACAATACCATTGTATATTAGATATTTAGTCTGAGTTCATTGAAATTAAAATAAAAAAATAAAAGGTAACTTATGTCAAGGCTTCAACTGGCGTCTTTATATATAAAAACAATACTCGATAACAATATCGATATTCTATTCCTTCAGCAATAGCATGCGATATACGAAGATTTTTGTTTTACATTGGGTCTGTTTCTCAGCATGAACGCATGCTAGTCAGATTAACCGAACTTAGAAAGGTGTCTCTAGTTTATATCCCCCACGGTCCGAGTGGATCACTAAAAATAATTTAATGGGGGCAGACCAGTCCGCGTCTCAGACCACAACCACAACGCTGTCTGTTTTGGAGCTGGTACTTTCAACTTTTTACACAACACCCCTTTTAATATGTATTTCACTTGTATCAGATATAGCTTGGGTTTATTTGGTACTAGCTGGTTCCCGCGACTTCGTCCGCGTGGAATAGTTATTACCATAAAAACGGGATAACTCAATAGGAGTTAACCTTAAAAGATAGACATATACTGTTGCAGACATTTTGTTAGATCATTTCAAGAGAAATAATTCTTTATCACATATTTTTTTTTGATATCTTGAACCGCTTTCGCAGCGCACGCAACGGAAGCCCTCAAAAATGAATATTTTTTTCCGTTTTTCCACATTTTCGCTATTTCTTCGCTCCTATTAGTTGTAGCGTGATGTTATATAGCCTAAAGCCTTCCTCGATGAATGGTCTATCAAACACAAAAAGATTTTTTCAAATCGGACCAGTAGTTCCTTACATAAGCGCGTTCAAACAAACAAACATACAAACAAACAAACTCTTCAGCTTTATATATTAGTATAGATTTATTTATGGTACAAAAATATTTCGAGAATGAAAGCGAATACTGTATGTACAGGATTACTGATACAAATTAAAATAAAATGCTTAATACACCTACCTTTCTTATAGAAAACATGTAAAAAATTATCAGCTCCGCAGTACAATAAGTTCACCGTCTCTTTATAAAATGGATGTAATGGAGAAGCAATTTTGAGGAAAATAATTAAGAAGATAGATAAAATCAACTTTGTGAATCAGTTTTAGCCATTTATCGATACGTGGGTTATTAAGATATACTCGTGCCTACTTGCTTTCGAGTCAATGTCTTCAGCCACTTCATTAGATCATCTTGGACTTTGGATTGGACTTTGTACAAAAATCCTTCATATCTCTATACAATATTAATGCCTAATACTTTGCTATTTATGTATGCCTATTTCCTATAGTAACGATATAAATACTCAGGATTTCAAAAATTTCTTGCGTGTTTAGCTCTTAGCAAATCAAGTAATCTTCGAACTTGGGACGGATTTTATATGCCATCCATGCAATTATAATGTGATGTACTAATGAATAATCTGAATATATTTTATAAAACGTTAAGAAGTCTCATTTATTCTTTACTTTTCCCATTACACAAGCGAGTACACATTTGAATAGTACCTATGTTTGTCTCGTTTCTGAGTCAGCGCAATTGTTCATTATGAACAGACAGTATAATTCAGAGGCACCTATAAAATTTCTTAAAGTAAAGCCGATTAAAGTTAATATAATTTGTAACCTATGACGAACGTAGATTATAACGTTGCTTAACATCAGGCAAGTTGTAACCAAGCGTAAGCCTATATCATGTATAAATAATAAAAAAACCTATGCATCTGTCTATGTTAAAAACAGAATTACTAGGTTAAACAACTTTTTTCTAAACATTCTTTATTATTATAAACATCTCATAATGCACGAAACAGCTCCGAGAATGAAGAATACGTGCTCATAATGGTGTTTATTCCCGTCAACATCAGTTTGGGCCGCCATATTGAAAAGTATGACTGTTCTTATTAATATTAATAAAAATTTCTTTTAAAATATACAGAAGTAATGTTTAGTGAAAATAATGTTTAGTGAGACCACAACGGCAGATCCGTAGTAAAGTTTAAAGTTGAGATGAAAATAACACATTTCTGGTGACGGAAAAATCAGCATGCTGTATTTCGAGTTTTTTGGTTGTATTTATATGTTGTATTATTATTTGGCTTATGTTGGTCGGATTCTTTTCTCACAATGATGATCCGTTTACCGGGTGTGTTGTTGTTCAAGATGAGTAACGGCCATATCTTTATGTCCCTGGTGTTTAGTTAGAAGCTTGAACCACATTGAACCCTGTTTCCTGCTGTTGTTTTGCCTCTATTAGTATTTACTAACAAGACACTTGACGCTTCTTCATTACTAATTTAGTAATTATAAACGTGTAGGCTCGTTTTACTCGTGTCTTAGTGTTGATACCAACAGAATATTGCAAGTAACAAAGAATGTTACTGACTTATAAATGAAAATCTGGATAAGTTCGGCGCAACTGCTTACAGTACCTTTTTATATCTACAAGAAGTTATTTTTTATCTTAAAACATATTTTATATTTGGTATGAAGCTATTTTATAGTTCTTGTCCGGAAGACGGTTTTCTCTAAACATGAGTGACGTAAAATCTGCACTTAGTAAGCGTTATTAGGGGACTTCAATTGAAACAGCTTGCACATTGAACTCCTACATAAATGTAATAACATTATATACCATTTGTAGTAAATAATTTAAATATAATACAAGCATTTAATGACATTCACATGCGCAATAATAATGTTTCAATAATAAACACACATGTGTGTCTGGCAGTTTATCACACCGGCAGTAACCCATATAGCTATCTGATATCGCGGGCTGAAAATAATGAAACTGTATGTTTCTATTTGCCTACTTTACGTATATTTACTGGCACGTATAATAATACAATACAACTTTATTATATACGAGAATTTATACATAAATCAATTTAAAAAACAAAATTTTAACTTAGGTACATTAGGCGGCCTTATCGCATAGAGCGATCTCCAGGCAACCTTAATAAAGATTACAACGAAAGAAACAACCAAAGTCAGTGGCGTACAAACAATACTAATGATATATAAACAAACGTACATACACAATATTATCTCTACAAAAGTACTAAAGCCGAAAATCGTTATTATAAAGGCGAAGAAAAGATAATACGAGTACATCATTTATACAGGAAAAGAATACTTACACAAGAAATCATATAATAGACATGTAGTAGGTAATTATATACCAAACCCTGGAAAATTGGAAAGGGATTTACCTAGCTTGTCTAATGTGAAGGGGCAAGTCATTCCAAGAAGGAAGACACATTGCATCTATGTAACTATTTACCTATATATACTTGAAACAAGTTGTATCTCAAAAATGTTGATATTGGGTCTTTAAATGGCTAGCGGATGTTTCGTTTAGTGGACGTTTACGTTGTTATGAAATAAAACTAAGTAGTAAGTAGGTACGTACTTACCTTCATACCGAAAATCTTGAAGATTGACTTGTCAGGAGTGAAAGAGGAATAACTAACAAAATAAGTTTAATACTCTTCATACTCTAAAATCCAGTTGCTTAACGACACAGAGTAAAAATAAAAAAAGGCGAAATGTGTTTAATAATCACTGTGCAATAGTGACCTAGACTGAACTTCTGACCGACTTCGCTCGCTACACTGGATTTGATAATCCTGGATTTTTATTCTCAAGAATTCCTATTTCCTGAGAATTAAAATCTTAATCTTTTACTACTTCTACTTTTATTGTAAAAAAGTAGATTATAACAATATAAATATGTATTTAAAAACACGCAAATAACAATAACAACAATTATTTTCCTGAATTGCTTGTTTTATTAATTGATAAATATTTTTGGGTTCATTATACTTATTTAATTACACTGGTTTAGTTGTTACCTATTTATTAATATTTTAGTTATCCTTTCATAGATGGTTATTATACACTAGTGGACGCCCGCGGCTTCGCTCGCATTATTTTGATATGATATATATAATATTACCTTCATACCTACCTAAAATCATGATGATCCGGTGAGACTTTTTTGCGTTTTGAGCTTTTAAATAAACAGATTAACACACAAAAAATCTGAAAACTGCTGAAACGTGTTCTGTTATGGATTTGAAGTATACCCAGTCATTTTTTTCTGATATCTTCTATTTTCAGATTTTGACTCTCTTCAGCTTTTTTAAATGTATAGATATATAGATTATACTACTAAGCTATCTACATAATATGAAAAGTCCAACTAGGTTCCGGTAGCCTTTTTATTACAGGTTTATATACTGGTTAATTACAGGTATTCACTATAACCAAATCTTACATTTTCTAACTCTACAAAGGCTGTTGCAACTGTGAGACAAAGGCGCGCTATCTAATCAATATATCATCGTTATCAAATCAATTATTGTATAACAGCTCGCACAAAGTAAAGATAATTGGAATGATACAGTGTGTTTAAACTCATAACTAGCTAATTAAGTTACCATTTATTTTGAAGAAGAAATAAAGACAGTGATTTACGGATTCAGTCATTTCTTGGATCAAACTTAATAAGATTTTAGAAAAATAACTTGTGTGAGTAATCTTATCAAAGTAAACGTGACTACGTCGTATACGTATTACGCCGGTATTATTAAAATAAAACATGAGAAAATTAAAGAAGAAAATCTCCGCATGTTAGTTAAAGCCCCATAGCAAAGGTTTTATGCAGCCCATTTATTTTGTCTTATTAGTATGTATAATTTATGTCCTAATCAAAAGTCTCTTATAACGACGGTGTTACAAGGCTTTCATAAATACACATGCTGTATGTATAGTACCAAACTAGTGCCAAAAGCTAGATAATAAGTAGGTATATGAACATTCACCATTACGCAAACAGCAGCGCAACACAACACGCAACAATTACAAACGCTCCAAAGTAGATAACTTACTTATGTACTAATGTTATTTAACCTAATCGCGTGATTGTAAAATGTAATAAATATCGATGCAGTAAGTGTTGCAAGTATTATAAAATGGCACACTTCTTCGATTAGCTCATTTATCAGAGGTCTCGTCAGAGGTCGGCATGCAAGTAGGTCGGTAGTGGTAGCCACGGAGGTTTATATCAGCAGATTAGATCTTATGACGGTATGCATCTGTAGCAACGATTGTGACCTTTATTATCTGTAAATCATATATACTAATTATAAAATCGAAAGCGAATTTGTTGATGTACCCTACTGCTTGAAGTGTTAGTAAGCAACAGATTATAATGGTTTTGGATTCGGAAGTAACATAAAAGTAATGGCGTTACCCATTTCATCGCTTTTCTTGTAAAATACAAACAAATACATACAATACATACTCATCAATGCTTGGTTAAATATTGTTTTGTCTCTTTCACTCTTTAGTCACTTTTAACAGGGAAATTTTACATTGTTTAACTAAAACAGCTGTTTAAGTTGTACAAGGCGGTAAGGTTAACATTCCTATTTGACACTTAAGTTTCTATTCAAAAAATCGTTTTACACAAGTTAAAATTCCTGTAGGATTACAAAAGAGTGGTGTTCAAACATTGAGATGATATAATAAGACTTGTTTGTCGACAAACATTAGGAAACGGTATGCAGTCACAAAATATGTATGTGTTAAGTGCAGTTGTGTCACGAATAACACGATATCTCTTTATTTGGCCTGCAGACGCTGGTTTCGGAATGATTTTTTAAACGCAACGAAAGAAAACCTGGAACAATGTTTACAATTAAAGTATATAGGATTTGTATTGAGTCAAATATATACAAACATTGACTTGCATGAAAAGATATATTCCTTATATTTTCTTGTCAGTGTAGAAAACAGGCCAGAATAAGGTAACTACTAATTCTGATCATGATTTAAGAAGGTCCAACTACAGCCTCTATTATGAATTAGTACGACATTTAGTCTTTTATTATCTAAATTACATCCTGCATTATCTTAAATTATGATAATTTATTGTTACCTACTCTCCTTATCTAATGTTTTTAATTCCTTATACAAATTAAATTAATATTACGAGAAATACGACTAAACTAAAGCCTTTTTCATTTAATTTAATTTCATTGAAATTCATAGCAATTATTTTCTCTGTTCACACTTCATTTGTTCAAGTAAAGAAATGCGGTTGTGAAAAACGAACCAAATGGGGACAATACGGATATTTATCCAAGTGCTCCATGTTTGTTTATACCACTTGAGTTTACTTTGTACATAAATTTATATACCATAACATTGTTAAGGCCCCTGTTCAAATGAAGCTTCAGACGATGCAGAATGCTAAGATAGAAAGCACTGAATTATTAAAATATATAACTATTCATACATATATCATCTTCATATATATTATATGTAGGTACAATTGTACATCACAGCTGAGAATAGAGCATTCTGTGTAATGACGTATTCTTATGCACTTTCAACCCTTTTGTATACTTTTGGCTTCTGACTATACTTTTGTTTGCTCTGTGGGCTAGTATAAGACCTATATGTCAAGTAAAATTAATAATAAAAGTTTCCTTATTGTATGTTTACAATTTTGAATTTTCGCAAAGAACGAAGTCTCACAGAGTTAAACACGGAAGTATTTTATCGCTTCAAAATTAGCTTGAGCTAGTCAAATAGCAAACCTACGACAATTTTATTCCTGAACTTTCCATTGTTAGTTTACAAGCCTTACCATTTCCCATCGCCGGTCACTGCTAGTGAACTATGGCTCTAACATTCCCTCGGAAAAATACCTTTGTGATTTTAATGTCGCAGGCCTATTGTTTGTGCTATTGTTTTGAGGTAGCCGCGTTCGATAAACTTTGTTTATGGCTAAATGAGCGATACATGGTACATTCACCTCGCGCGCTCAAGTAGAGAATGATTGCTGAACAACATTGCTTCTAGTAGACACCTCATTACTGCTACTTTTAATTAGTAGTAGGTAGTAGTGTACTTCTATATTCTGTGGTAAAGAGAGACTGCGACAATCCACAAGAGAACGATAACTGTCTTAGTCTTATGTTCACTGACGCTCCCGCAAACAATCTACTTGATGTGCGTACCTTCAAATTGATGACAGCGTGAGTCTGACTCTACGAACACTCTTCCGTGACTGTTCAACCATGTTTTTTTACTAAAACAGTTTTAACATACCTATATTCGATTTTTCAAAATTTTACACAGTCAAAACGACATGCTAGATGTGATCACAGCACATACCTACTCGTAAAAATTTACTCATATAATAATATTGTTAGGAGATAGTTTTGTAAGGGATTGTTAGGCTTCTCTGAGTTACCTAGTCTCTGTCATGTGCCTAGATTGCTGATAGCATCGAGTCAGCGATAGCAGCTGAAAAAATAACGTAATGTGAATATGTTGGAATAGGAACGCTCGTATTTTGTTTAATTAGCTGCACCTATGTAGGTTTTATGTCTTAACAAAAAAGTATACCTATTAATTATTTTACCTCCTCCACAGAATACATAATACCCTCCTCTCAGCTCGTATATATGTAAAATTTAAAATATTTTATACACTAGAGTATGTATGCCGTTCTATTTTGTTATCGCCTAGAAAAGTCCGATAAGTGTTCCTAATATACGGGTGAACGATATGAGTATAGTTTTATCAGTCAGTGTACTTAATGAAAGAATTAGGTAGATAGCTGGTTTCTAAGTATCATTCAAGTACTTTTTTCTCTCATCGGCGGCATCAGAACCTTTGACTTGAATGTGTAAAGTAGATTTTTTTCTGTTATAAGGAATATTAGTAACTGTGGTCATACAATAGACTTGGTAGAAGCTTCTATACTTAATGGTTTAAAAATTCACGATATCACAGTTTACGCTTTATTTCTTTTTTACATATGGAATAATATGGAGATTTCGCTATAAATAAAAAATAACTATGTATGTATTATTATTAACATGGGATGAATAAAGTCTGAGAAGCATTGTACATAAACGGGTGTCATACTATGTAACTTTCATTAAAATCTATTGTGAAACTATTTTATACACTGCATAGCTAGATATACAATAATATTACATACCTAGTATGTTATGTATTTATTTATGTGATATCGGCATAAGTTATGGTCATGTAGCTTAATGCTATTTTTAAAATAAAAATATGCAAGTCCAAGGTGCAGCATGCACAAATTGAAATTAGAATGTCTCTTATATAAGGCTGCCGAAATAATATTTTAAGACTAAACCACACATATTATGTATGCCCACAAACCATCATCTTCAGATTATTAGTATTAAAAATTAACTAGGTACTTACTTTTTACTAGCTTTTGTTGTTTTGAGAACTAGCATGATTACTAACTCTAGCAAACTATAAACTTATAAAGGCTCTAGGCCTGTTGATAACGAGGTCAACGACCTGCCTATCGGTCATGCTGACGTCGCGGCAGATCTACAGAATGCACTCATACCTGTAAGCATGTACCTATTATACAAATACCTAATTAATTTATGTATTAGTTATTTGTTGTAAAAGCGTTGTAGTCAATAATGTAAGGAACCTACCGCAAGAAGATGAGAAGTAAGGTTTCCATACTTACTTATTAATGTGGCGCTGCTACCCAAAGTGGATCCTGGCCTCCGACACAAAGAGACGCTACTCCTCTCGGTTCTGCGCCATCTCCTGCCACTCGGTAGCATGAAGTTGTTGCAGATCCTCCTCTATCTGGTCCTTCCAGCGGTAGTTGTGACGTCCGACTGGCCGTCCTATCACCATTTAAGTCTCTGTGTGAATCATCAAAAAGCAGCCTTCCATATAGTAGCTTCCGTAGGACGGGTGACACGTAAATTATAGGTCCCAGCCGTACGAAAATCGTTAAGGCATGTTAGATGCTCTACGGTCGTTATTTCTTAATTACATAAATTAATTATATTTATAACTATATTACTTTTTGAATACTTTAATAAGTCATACAATTTCCATTAGATATAAACAAAGTCTAGTTACGCTTCCCGATAAGGAACTAAGTAATATAATGTACTATGTAATTTATATAATACTAGCTGACCCGGCGAACTCTGTTCCGCTTTAGAGCCAATAAATTAGCAGATTTTGGATTTTAATCACTGCAATAAAAAAAAAACGGAATAAAAATAGCTTATGTCCGTCTCCTGGTTCTAAGCTACCTCCCCACCAATTTTCAGCTAAATCCGTTCAGCCGTTCTTGAGTTATGAATGGTGTAACTAACACCACTTTCTTTTATATATATAAGATTTATTTATAACATTATGCGCTTATGTATATTAATTATTCTTGTACATAATATAAACTACAATTATTATATATATAAATGTAATATATCGTGGTAAACAAGTTTATACATCACAATTTATGCGACGCATTTGACCGAAATAACAAAATTAGTCAGATATAAAAGTGATATGTAAGTATTTCTATTTTATCAAAGTAAACAAATAGTTTTCATGACATTTTTCCTTTTTAGTTATCACCTGTCCTTTAATGAAACGTTAGAAAGTTAATTTTACTGTTTGAAGACGAATTACCCAAACATTTAAAAAGTAGGTACTAGCTGTGCTCCGGTGATAGGGTGTTACTTAGATACAAATATACTTAGTATGTATCTATTAAATTAGAGTGTACTTATGTATATTGGGAAAACCTACGTACCTACACATTTCTATTCATAGATTTTTTTTCTCTAATATGTATAAGTGTTTTTTTGCAAAGACAAGAGGTGTCATACGAATACAAACAATAACCTATAAACTGCAACGAAATGAGACTGCATGTCTGTCTAGGTAAAATGGTCTCATTCGGAACACCATGAGTCAGTTTTCTGTAAAAGCGAGTTTAATATGACTAACCCTTCCACCCTAACAGTACCTAGGTACCTAGTTAATACGTAAGAACTAAATAGTTTTTAGGAATCAAGCATGTGGTCAGAAAAAAACGGTTCGTAACTGAAATACTATGACTATCAGTTAAATATTATACTATCAGCCATTGTACAACGATTTCACCCTTAAATTATTCGAGTAGGAAAATTTCAGCTCCAGTATATTTACTTAAAGAAATTCTGTAGCTAAACTAACGAGTTGACTATGTGTGTACATAATGTATATAGGCATGTATCAGTATCAGAGGTATACAGAGAGTTACTATGTGAATGTTTGATCAAGTGTGCGTTATCAACATAGCCTCGTTGTTCAATGAACGCGCTCTTTGACGACCCGCGGCAACCCTACGCCGGATGCAAAATATGGGCATAAAGAGAGCATTGGCAATCTGACTACAATGTTGATGTATAATTAATCATATTTTACTCAATACTTATGTTATTTTTAGCCAGCGTTGTCCCTGAACTCTCGACAGTTATATGGGCATACATACTTTAAAAGGGAAAAGTTTGCAAAGTTTCAATTTGATCAATTTCCCGCTATAAATTTATTCAAAGGTTACACTAGTAACGCCATCTATTAGACACTGCGTGAACCACTTGAACAGTTCAATATTGCCATGTAGAAGCCAAACATCTCCTTTATACAATTTGTGAATCTGACCAAGCATTTTTAGTTACTTTTATTCTCATGATGTACTAAGCATGTAACTTACAGTAATGAAAAGGACAGGCCTCTCGTTCATGGAGAATCATTGTGGAAAAATTGGCTACGCAACTTTAACATGAATTCAAGTTGGGCACAAGGCACACTGCTCTCTTTAGGCTTTTCTATAGGTATTCCTAAGTGATTTTTTTATTATTTTGTAGTAGTTAGAAGTAGCATGTTTATTACATTTCCCATTTTTCCTGTATTATAATTGGAAAATAAAGATTCTATTATCTTCAAAAAACATGATTCCACTAAAATTATCCATAAGATCTGGGTATTTTTTTAAGCTAGCAGCACTTTTTTGTCATTTTAAAATTTGACGTTGACATTTCTAATCAGTTTCATTTTACGGACTACAAACTACTAACAACTGTGCAATTTAAAACCACCGTACATATATCGATATTTCACATAAAATTTCTCAGTTTGATGGCCTATCTTCCCACTTGACATTGGCAGAATTGCGAACTCATATATTCGCAAAAGCCATAACAAAAAAAAAAAAAAAAAAAAACTACTATTTACTACTACATTGTATTTAACTTTTTCGGCTATTCGGCTACATAATTAAAGTTTCAGCTGTTCCAAATCGCATTGTTCTGCGGAAATCGCTCTTTTTGATAAAGAAATATTTTTATACAATACTTAAAGCTTCTGTCATAGATAAGAGATACTTTTAAAAGTATATTAAATCGTAATTAAGTTTCATGCGTAGTACATTCGGGTTGACAGGAACGTTAATTACCAACCGGAGCCCTTTCCCGACCCGAAGCCGAATGATAAACAAGATTGTTTTGTGACGACAAAATGGATTTAATTTTATCAATTCAAGGTCAGAACAGTTGAATTTTAATCAGTTGGCTTTGCCCCCATCCTACCAAATAGCCGCTCACTGTGTAATTTATTTAAATAAGTGGGAAAACTAGCCGACCGCCATGGCTTCTGCAATGATCAAACTTTTGAAGTCCGAAGTAAGTATAAAGCTCCTGTATTCTGAGGTGTAAAGTAGAATATTTCGCTACAATGGAGTATTTTTTCATTGATTATAACTACCATTTATTTTCGGGAGATACTCTTATCATCTCAGGAGTTACATCTTATTTAATATATCACTGTGTGATGATTTGTTGCTAACTGGAAGTTATCGGTCTTCTTTCCAGAATAACTTCAATCTGTGTTGCTTGTCACGTATTATATGCAGAATCATGATATTAATCCTTATATACCTCATTGTTATTCAGTAAACATGTTTTCATTCTTGTACTATCAGAATCTACACATGACCAAGTTCTACCTCGTCTTTAGAATAAACCTAAGAATATCTGTGTTTATAAATTATTATTACTAGTGGTTAAGTTTACATTAGTTATCGCGAGCATCTCCACTTTTACCATCCTTGTTAATAAGTTCATATCGTTAATTTAGAAACCTCAGTAAGTATAGTTACCCATTTATACATATATACAAACTTTCCTTTCCAGTCTCACCTACTCCTGCGCAGAAGCTACAGCAGCTCTGCTCCGGCCACAAAGCTGTACATTGACGGCAAATATGTTAACTCCAAGACCAACAACTGGATTGAACTCACAAACCCAGCCACTAATGAAGTTATTGGCAGGTAAATTCAAGAAGTTTATTTGTTTGAAACATTAATTCATACAAAATGCAAGCCTGAACCCTCGTCTGTGGTATACACACCACTCTGCCCTGTATTAACCCTCCTTACACAATGTGGCACCAGCCTTCGTTTTGTTGACCAAATTAGACAATTTCTGCCCTTTTCATAGAATAATTTGTGGACTTTTCTGACCTCCTCATTATACTTACAGTGTCCCCTTAATGGTTTTTCTCTTAAAGCTGTCATGTAGCTTAAGGTGGCCTACCATATTCCCTCTTCTATTTTCTATTGTTGCCTAGTATTGTATGTTGTTATGGACCTCCTTGTTGGTTTCTTTCATTCTCAAATCAAAATCAAATCAAATCAATTTTTTTATTGAACTTAAATCTACCTATTAACAAAATTTGTAGCTTAAGACTAAGATAATCAAACTTACTACTAAAATAATTTAAGTGCTACAATTTAATTATGAACTGGTGCCTCTGAACTAAGCTAGGCTTGTATCTTAGGGGCACCAGTTCATAATTATTCTATTTTAGTAATATCATTGTTGGAGAAAGAAAAGAAAATCTGTAAGATTGTTAAAGCTTTACAGTTTACTAATAAGGGATCTACATAGATGGAAGCTAAATATTATGTAATATATGTTTAATTTCTTCTAGGTTTATCAAATTGAATCACAGCACCTACCTGATTTAAATAAACATGTAAATGTTACTTATACAATTTGAATAAACATTAGAATGACTAGTTGTATTTAAATAGGTTTAGGTATATATAAACTTTATATGACATGCATTAAACCATTATACAATTACTGATTTTACCTTTTGTATTAACATTGCATAGTAACAAACAAATAAAATCATATTGAACACAAATCTTTAAAAGTCAATTACTTAATGACATAATTTTATATATTTTTATGTAAGTATGACATGTCCTACAGATAACAAATTACATCATAAGGTCATTGTCTGTTATCATGATTTAAACATAAAGTAGATTTGTATTAATTTTCAGCATGTTCCAAGCCAAAATAAAATGTATGGTTCATATTAACCTTATACAAGATTTTCCTTTCCTTACATTTTATAATGCAAAATATTACTTTAAAAACTATGACTATTACAATCTAAGAGAGTGACATGAAATAACTAGGTAATAAATAAATAAAAATAAAATAGCCTTTATTTCCCTTGTTGCTTAAAATATTACGTTTCATTCACTTCTTTCTAAATAAATATTCTGGGACATTGCACACAGAGCCATCTAGCCCACACTATGCAAACACTTGTGTCATGGGTAATAGATAACCTATGTAATGTATATTTAATTGAAATATCTGAGTATATTAATCATCATATCCCTTTATAACTTCATCTTGCCTAGACTTACAAATTATATCAGCATCCAAGATATCTATGTTGGTAACTGAATAGTCTTATCTTAGGCATCAACATGCTTGAATAAGACAATTTGTCAGTGCTATCGTACATCTGTAACAATCATCCACAGCCCTTAGGATCCCACTGCTAGGTATAGGCCTCCCTTTGTATGTGCCATCTGTGTCCACTTGTGCAGATCTCATCGAGGTTGGACCCTTGAGTTTGACGATGTCGTCGTCGAACCATCTCGCGACCGGACGCCCAACTCCTCGCATGCCAGTTCTAGGCCACCACTCTGTAACTGATTTACTCCATCTGTTATCAGTTTCACAAGGTCAAATACATTTATAGAACTGTCATTTCAGTACCTTTCCCCTGGTGATACACAATGTAACGACTGTCAGCATTATCAGTTTCACCAAATCTTGAAAAAGATTTGTAATGACTTGATTGCTGATAGCAGTTTGTTTGTCACTCATATCTGTTATCAGACCCCTTCATAGCTGGTGTAATATATATTAATGTTACGTGCCTATGATTAAGATATTGTGTGTGTTATCTTTTTGCACACAGTTTCTGCTATTTAGTTTAATATCTGTTGTATAAAACTTGTACTTTTATGTTGGTTAAATATGGGGAAAAGATAATAATCTCAAATATTAGAAACTATAGCAACTAGCCAAATGTCAGTGCAGCATGTTTTTTACTGATTGACTTTAGGCATTTATTAACTTGTAGAACATTGGCTGTTGTTTTATTCTTATTGTTGTATTATAGTAGGATAAAAAATAAAAAGGTTTAAAGCTGGATCGTACATTTGAGCGGCGCTATCGTCGTGTTTTCACTATAATGGTTGCCTGCTAGAGATTGCTTTAAGCGATAAGGCCGCCACTTGTGGCACTAGTATAAGGTATTTCCTTGTATTTTTTTATTTCGTTTTTACAATGAAGTATTTTCTATCTATCTTTATATTTTTTTATCACATTTAAGATTAAATTCCGAAAATGATGATTACCATAATATTTTATGACTATAAAAAATAATTGTTACAGAAATCTCTGTTTCATTCTAAGTATAATATGTTTATGAAATCAGAATACATATTATAGTAAAAATGATAAGAACTGTTATTTAATTTTGTGTGATAACACTATCATAATGAATGTTAAAGCATTTTGTACTTACATTAATTCTCAGCTAATTTATTTTAAGTTTCTTCTCTTAATAAATACATAAATGAATAAAATAAAATTCATTGGTATCTACAACATTCTTACTAAAATATTTCTAGTTTGTTCAGAATGGTGTTTATATATGTACATACACTTACACATAAGTACAAGTATTTATTAAGTCAATAAAATCGGGGCATCAGACCTACAATCAAGAATTTAAAGACATTACAACTTTATCTCATAGGATTAAAAAATAATGTACGTTAGGATTTTTGTGTAAATTTTATTCATTATTTTGGTGTACAATAAAGTATACTTCATTTAATTTGATTAAAGCACTAGTCCTTCCATAGAAGACATATCTCAAAAACTTCCACTACATTAGTAAAGTAAAATATATTCATTATTTGCAGGGTACCAGAAACAACTCAAGATGAGTTGAACGCAGCCCTGGACGCGGCGAAGCGGGCGTACAAGACATGGAGCCAGTCTACTGTGCTCACCAGGCAGCAACTCATGTTCAAGTAAGGATGTCAATTATACTGTACTTTAACTTATTTATTTATACTTGCACACATACAATTAAAAAAAAATACATGTGCCCCGAGGTGTTGGGGCGTAGCAAGAGACAATGGCTAGGCTTTATCTAGCCAGAGTATTCACAAACTTTGCTTACATCTAATAGTCTACTTTACATGACTTATATCTTTTTATATTTATAATATAGCATATGTACTATAATAACGCCACAAAAAGAAGGTTTAACAGAAAAAAGTTTTTGTCTGTATTTAATCATGATTTTTACGTTAATACGTCTAATTAGATAATATAGTAAATATTTCGGTATTCATTTACTAACAATTTTTTAAAATTTTTTTACAGTATATGTAGGTATATAAAAAAAACAAATATTATAAAAAACTTAAAACTAGCGATGCCGCCGGCAACGGGGTAGGACCCAAGCAACCGGTGGTAGAGGCTACAAAGAAAGGAACCTCCGGACAATACGCGCCGTGTCAAGGATCACTGCCTTCTGTATCTGTCCCATAACCCAACCTTCTAAGGAAAGCCTCTTAAGGTGTTGATCGAGACTCTTCGCTATAAGACCGTTCACCGAAACGACTATTGGGACAATCATCGTTGAATCAAATAAAGTAAATATATTATTATATTGATTGCATATTTATGAAATAGCAGTGAGTTACTAGAATTGAAAATGCACCGAGAACTAGTCAGCAATGGCTTTTAAATTTTGATTATCAATGTCCTTGGAATAATGAATAATAATTATATCGTTTTATGTGTATGTATCATTCATGTCTTTGTGCTTAAGGGTTCTTTTTGTTATTTTTCAGATTCGCTCGTCTCCTGAGAGAGAACCAGTCCAAGTTGGCTGCAAAGATCACTGAGGAGCAAGGCAAGACGCTCGCTGACGCTGAGGGCGATGTACTACGAGGCATTCGTAAGTATATATAATAGCTATATAAAAATAAGAAATTAAACTATAATATAATTACTCTTTGCGGTATTGTATGCGATGTTTGAAAATAAAAGTACTCATTCGAATTAGTTTAAAATATATTAAAAAATAAATACAATTTGACTGGTTACTATTTGCTGTTTCGCACGCGTCATATGATTTTTAGAAATAAAAGTACTCAGCTTATGGCACTTTCCGTACACTAAACCTACCCCTATACAAAAAATAACGAATAATTTGCGCTCAGTCGCTGCATAAACTAGGAAGAAGAAACACAACACACTGTTAATTTTTGTTTTTAATTATTTTATTCGATGTTTTGTTCTATGTACCCAGAGTCGGTGGAGCACTGCTGCAGCATCACGTCGCTGCAGCTGGGAGACAGCATACAGAACATCGCCAAGGACATGGACACACACAGCTACAAGGTGCCACTCGGGGTCGTCGGAGGTGAGCACATTCAATAATACTTTATACCATACCTACTCTGAAAAGCTTATTTTATTCACGCAAAACAGTCAATAAAAAGGCCTTTTATTCAGTTTTGTTGTTTGAATTTGGAACACAAAAATATATCCGGTATCTATTTAAATGCTTACACAAACTCCTTGCGTTAAGATTCGAAATTCAAAACTCTTTGGTGCAAATAAATTCTCGAGATTTGATTCGTCGATATTTGCGACAAGGAGTTTGGCATTAGATTAAAAACTGTTTTGTGTTCTTTGCTGCCTTTATAGAAATATTGTTTCACAAGTTGACCCTAATGATAATAATAAGAAAATAACGCTTAATTTCAGTCATTGCTCTAATTTTAGTGTCCATTTCAATAAATCTAACAATTCTTATTTCTTGATTAAATTTCTATTTTCGCTTAAATTATATCTTTTCTCGTAATCATGGTATAAAGTATAGTATGCAACTCCTGAATAAAGTACGAATTTATATCGAGGGCCGTGAATCACTCGCGTCGCTCAGGATTCTAACAGTTGAATCACTCGCTGCGCTCGTGATTCAATCATTAGAATCCTTCACTTGCTCGTGACTCATCTACGGCCCTCGCTTTAAATCCGTCTTTTATTCACTAGTTGCATAATATACTATTGTTACTTCACACTCTGTGATGAAAGTGTAAAAAAGACTGATAATAATAAATGTTTTTATGGCATTTATTCAAAGATACATACCTATAGTAATAGTGAACATTTAAAATTGTATTATGAAATAGGGCTTACACACAATAACAATTACAAACAAAGAAAAAAAACTTATATTAGTGCCACAAGTGGCAGTCTTATTGCTAAAAGCGATCTCTTCCAGGCAAATAGTGGGTGAAGTGAACCCTAGACATCAAACTAGGTCACTACCTGTGTGATGATGTCCAGTTATTTCTTATTTAGGTCACAGCAAAGCTAGTTGGAAAGATGAATGAATAACTTGGATTTATGTAGAGATCTTGCTGTTTGATCTAAGAACATGCACACATGTTGTTTGATGTAATATTGTAATGCTTTTCTTAGGAGGATCTTTTATTTAATTTTTTACCACATGACAGGTAGGCATGTTCCTACAAGATTTCAAACTGGTTTATAGAGCAACCCTGGCCTGAAAAAGCTCTTAATAGAGTATATGTTGGCTACGATACAATGTTTTCTACTTATCTGTAACCAACTTTGTACGAACTATATTCTAACTTCAGGTTAAATCCTATAATATATGCTCTCAGCTTACATAACAGAAATTAAACCAATTGACTGAATCATACCATTTTAGGTATACTTCATGCAGCGCCACCTAGTTATAAAGAATTGTTTCCAACCTTTTCCAGGCGTGGCCGCGTTCAACTTTCCGGTGATGATCCCGCTGTGGATGTTCCCGCCCGCGCTGGTGACGGGCAACACCTGTATCATCAAGCCCTCGGAGCAGGACCCCGGCGCCACCCTCATGATGATGGACCTGCTGGAGGAGGCTGGCGCGCCCCCCGGGGTTGTTAACGTGAGTATTGTAAACTGCTTGTGGCTAATGTGCTGTTTTTAGACGAAAGAACTGCCTGTGTACTTGGTTTTAGATAAGTTTAGGTAATGTACTAGAAACGAGGTACCTAATATTTGATGTGTGGAATGGTCAATGGCATGTGGTCATAAGATATGATAATTTATTTGTCTGCGTGCTGCCTCAGAACATACGTTCTGAAGATGGATGTCGTAACATCCGAAACGCGTAAACAACATACGAGTATTACACGTGAGTGAAAACTGTTTTAGTTAACATATTTATTTATAATCTCACCAAATAAAAGCAGTCGCATGTCACAGACTAATTGTGCTGCGGTGATAGTAAGACCGAAAAAAAACATTTTGCTTTGACTCGATCATACCTAAAAAGTCCTGAGTCCTTATTAGAAAGACCTAAGTATATTAAAATTCAACCGGTTGAGAATATTTTAGTTCAAATAAATTCAAATTGATATTATACTTTCCAGTACTTAGTACCTACATATGTATTATATCCGTTATCTAGTACCCACGACACAAGCGTTTGCTTAGTGTAAGGCTAGGTGGCGCTGTGTGAAATGACCTATATAAATACTAATAATAAATACTAACAACACTCCGTGGAAGGACCTGGGCGCCCACCACGATGTATCTGCTCAAGAGAACTCCCGTAGCGAATGTATTCTGCGGGGAGTCACGACCCTCAGTCATGAGGAATACGACTAAGGAACTAACAACACTAAATAAATACAAATGTTATTAATATTCTTCTTTCTCGCAGGTGGTGCACGGCACGCACGACACAGTGAACTTCATCTGCGACCAGCCCGACATCAAGGCGGTGTCCTTCGTGGGCGGAGACGGCGGCGGGAAGCACATCTACTCCCGGGCCTCGGCTGCTGGTCAGTATTTACTTGGCTTTATATTTTAATTGGCTTATTATATTATGTAATAAGAACAAACAACCAATACAATTCATTTGTACATGTTATATGGCTATAAGGAGTGCCACGCCTTCTAATTCTGACACTAATTCTACAAGGTCCTGTACGGACTTCCTGCTTTAAGCGTTTTGTGCATTTCGTACTATATCTTTGTCAGTTAAACCTTATCAACCTTACACGACAGCCTGCCTCTTGAAAAGGTAGTAATCATGAACTGAGCAAGCATATGGAGCCATATCGGCTTACAATATTGAGCCAAGTCGGTATATATGAATGTAATGTGTCGGCCGGGCCCGCGAGCATGTTACCATTCCGTACACTACACGACGCGCCAACGTAATGTGTTACTTTACCGCACTGTTTCACGTTAACAACGTGACGTGGATATCTGGACTGGACCTTAGATGATATCATAAAAATACCATCTTAATGTGACTTCCCATATTAAAATTCTCAGGCAAACGCGTGCAAAGCAACATGGGTGCCAAGAACCACGGCGTGATAATGCCGGACGCCAACAAGGAGCACACTCTGAACCAGCTCGCCGGCGCTGCGTTCGGAGCGGCCGGACAGCGCTGCATGGCGCTCAGCACCGCCATCTTTGTAGGTCAGTATTGCCGGACGCCAACAAGGAGCACACTCTGAACCAGCTCGCCGGCGCTGCGTTCGGAGCGGCCGGACAGCGCTGCATGGCGCTCAGCACCGCCATCTTTGTAGGTCAGTATTGCCGGACGCCAACAAGGAGCACACTCTGAACCAGCTCGCCGGCGCTGCGTTCGGAGCGGCCGGACAGCGCTGCATGGCGCTCAGCACCGCCATCTTTGTAGGTCAGTATTGCCGGACGCCAACAAGGAGCACACTCTGAACCAGCTCGCCGGCGCTGCGTTCGGAGCGGCCGGACAGCGCTGCATGGCGCTCAGCACCGCCATCTTTGTAGGTCAGTATTGCCGGACGCCAACAAGGAGCACACTCTGAACCAGCTCGCCGGCGCTGCGTTCGGAGCGGCCGGACAGCGCTGCATGGCGCTCAGCACCGCCATCTTTGTAGGTTAGTATTGCCGGACGCCAACAAGGAGCACACTCTGAACCAGCTCGCCGGCGCTGCGTTCGGAGCGGCCGGACAGCGCTGCATGGCGCTCAGCACCGCCATCTTTGTAGGTCAGTATTGCCGGACGCCAACAAGGAGCACACTCTGAACCAGCTCGCCGGCGCTGCGTTCGGAGCGGCCGGACAGCGCTGCATGGCGCTCAGCACCGCCATCTTTGTAGGTCAGTATTGCCGGACGCCAACAAGGAGCACACTCTGAACCAGCTCGCCGGCGCTGCGTTCGGAGCGGCCGGACAGCGCTGCATGGCGCTCAGCACCGCCATCTTTGTAGGTCAGTATTGCCGGACGCCAACAAGGAGCACACTCTGAACCAGCTCGCCGGCGCTGCGTTCGGAGCGGCCGGACAGCGCTGCATGGCGCTCAGCACCGCCATCTTTGTAGGTCAGTATTGCCGGACGCCAACAAGGAGCACACTCTGAACCAGCTCGCCGGCGCTGCGTTCGGAGCGGCCGGACAGCGCTGCATGGCGCTCAGCACCGCCATCTTTGTAGGTCAGTATTGCCGGACGCCAACAAGGAGCACACTCTGAACCAGCTCGCCGGCGCTGCGTTCGGAGCGGCCGGACAGCGCTGCATGGCGCTCAGCACCGCCATCTTTGTAGGTCAGTATTGCCGGACGCCAACAAGGAGCACACTCTGAACCAGCTCGCCGGCGCTGCGTTCGGAGCGGCCGGACAGCGCTGCATGGCGCTCAGCACCGCCATCTTTGTAGGTCAGTATTGCCGGACGCCAACAAGGAGCACACTCTGAACCAGCTCGTCGGCGCTGCGTTCGGAGCGGCCGGACAGCGCTGCATGGCGCTCAGCACCGCCATCTTTGTAGGTCAGTATTGCCGGACGCCAACAAGGAGCACACTCTGAACCAGCTCGCCGGCGCTGCGTTCGGAGCGGCCGGACAGCGCTGCATGGCGCTCAGCACCGCCATCTTAGTAGGTCAGTATTGCCGGACGCCAACAAGGCTGTGGTACAACAACATGGCGGCAACGAGCACATAGCATTCTTAGTATTTGAAAAAACAGATGCGGTTAACTCAAGTCTACTGTTACTTAGTCATCCTTTAGTTTTTTTTAAAAAAACAATTTATATCCACCAGTTTATGCTGGTAATCCAATTTATCTTTACTACCATCTAACGGTATATCTCACATTACTCTTCTCTCCCCAGGTGAAGCCAAGGAGTGGATCCCTGACCTGGTGCAGCGCGCGCAGGCGCTCAAGGTGAACGCGGGGCACGTGCCCGGCACCGACCTGGGACCTGTCATCTCTGTCCGGGCCAAGGAGAGGATACTGAGCCTGGTGGAGTCTGGTGAGTGTTGTGTTCGTTTACTGGCGCCCGCAGCTCAGCTAGCGGAGGCGATCGCTTGTGATTACTAATATTAAGCAAAGGTCGACGCGGTCAGTTCTTGAATGAATGGCTAACCGAAAAGTGGCATTCCGTGTGGGCTCTTCCGTGGCTCGGATGACACTTTAAATTTTAGGTTCCGGCTCTTTGTCTAGTACGGCAGTCGTTAAGCCATGTCAGGCCCTTTGGACGGCTTGATAAACTCTCGACACCAGAGTTGGCCACTCTCGTTCTATAAGAAGAATATGTATGTTGTTACCTTGAATAGGTTTTAAATAAAATAGGATAAAGAGACCATTTACACGGATAAAATCACGGAGAATTTCTATTGTTAAAGGAACTATTTAAACGTGTAACGTTTACTTTATTAAGTGCTAACCTGCACTATGGTTGTTTTAAATTAAACTTACTTACTTACTGACGGTAGCAGAAATACGCAGGTTCGAATCCTGTCGGTCGTGATTATTTTCGCTCATTTTCCAATAAAAGTTTAATTTAGTGTAACGTTTACGTTTAAATAGTTCCTTTAACAATAGAAATTCTCCGTGCGTGCCATAAAAATATTTGTTGGTATGTTTGATACTCTTGCTCGTATTTCGTATCGTTATAAATATATTATCAAACACTCAGTTGTGTTGTAATAATATTGATGGAGAATTAACAAAATCTCACCTAAAACTTTCTTCCGCAGGAGTGAAAGAAGGCGCTAAGCTCGCTCTGGACGGGCGCGGCCTCAAAGTGTCGGGCTTCGAGAAGGGCAACTTCGTGGGCCCCACCATCCTCACCGACGTCAAACCCAGCATGGAGTGCTACAAGGAGGAAATCTTCGGCCCAGTCCTTGTCTGCTTATTCGTCGACACGCTAGACGAAGCCATCCAAATGATCAACTCGAACCCCTACGGAAACGGAACAGCAGTCTTCACAACCAACGGAGCGACAGCCAGAAAGTTCGCCAACGAAATCGACGTCGGTCAAGTCGGAGTGAACGTACCCATCCCTGTCCCCCTATCCATGTTCTCGTTCTCCGGCTCCAGGGGATCCTTCCTGGGAACCAACCACTTCTGCGGTAAGCAAGGACTAGATTTCTATACAGAGCTGAAGACTGTTGTGTCGTTCTGGAGGCAGAGCGATGTGTCTCACACGAAGGCGTCTGTTTCTATGCCGACTCAGCAGTAATATGTATTTAGTTGTATGATTTTGGCACTTGTATGATCGTAGTTTAGATGCTTGAAGTTCATAGTCATTTGGGTAAATAATGGTAAGAGTTATTTACCTTATTTTGTATTTATAAAAAAAAACTATTTTGTATATTAATAATCAGTAAGTTTGTACTTTATATTTTACCTGTAAGTGTATCGTGCCATGGATTGTAATACTAAACCCGAAATAACAAACTACAGAAATACTTACAAAGCTAAAATATTTCCTGTAGTTTTTTGCAGTTAAAATATAATTAGAATTATTGCTCAATATAAAAGTTTATACTCTGATCGACAAAGTGCCAAATAGTTTTAAGGATAAAGTAAACTGTAAACATTTATTTTATTTTCGTAATCAAAGTGCCACAATCTAAGTCTTCCATTTTATAAAGTCTATTTTTTGCATATCAGGAATTGGTTATCTATTTTTGTAATGTTGTATTGTTTTGTTTAAATATAATATTTTTAAATTAAAATGACTGTTTTAATATCATCTAAGTATGCTATAAATAAAATAAGTAAGCGAGTGTGGCTCAGCGGTTCCATTGTCTGCTTTTCATTCAGACGCACCCTGGTTCGAAACCAGCCCTACACCAATAACTGGTATTTTAAAGTTATGTGTGGATTTGCGCTCGCTTAACGGTGAAGGAAAACATCGTCTGGAAACCGACATATTTGAGGACCACAATATCCGAAGTCATGCATCTTCCGTGAAAGGACGGGCGCCCACCACTATGTATCTGCCTAAGAAAACACCCCTAACGAATGAATTCTGCGGAGGAGTCACGACCCTCAGTCATGAGGGAATACGACTCAAAGAGAGTGAGATGCTATGAATATCATATTACAATTAGGTTCCAAAGTTCCAAACCGTTTATGGTCAGCCTCCTTAGTTGGATTTCGATGTTCCAAATATTGTTACACGTTATTATTATATATTTATATCTGTTTCGAGCAGCTATAATATTTCATCTGATAAATTGATACTTGACATATTCGTATGTAATTAGATCTTGTATTAAATAAGAATATTTTACTGATATGGTTTGGTACTAAGAAACTGAGAACATGATTCGTTAAGCTCTATAGATAGCTCACATTCAAGAATTCTTTTTTATCGACTCAATAAAAGAGGTAAGCAATTAGCACTGTAAATAGTGCAATTTTCTGAATTGGATAAAAATTAAAAACAAGATGTTTTTAAAGTTGTAAACATGCGTGCTAATATATAAATTATCTAAATATCGCATACATTAGCTAAATTGTACAGTGACAACACTAAGACCAAATTGGCCTAGATCATGTCTAGCCTAAAACAAAACTTTGAAACAATCAAACCAGTTTGTTTATTTATTACAGAGATGCAAAACACCACAACATGACTCAAACGCATGTGCATTTACAAACAAGAACCATCTTTGTGAGATCATTACATAGATGCTTCTGCCCTATTCGATCAATATGACCTCTATTTATACAGCTATAAGGTATATTATCGATTGACAGAGTTGTAAAGTAAGTTTGTCTGGATCTCCTTTGTTACCTTTTTGTTACCTTCACTTCAGCCCTCTCCATTCCGTTTGCGATAGAGGTGGACTATACCTGTGTTTTTAATAATAATATACGAGATATTATTTAAGTTTTAAGATTAGTAGTGATTGAATATTAGAACAGCGTATATCAAAACTTTTAGATGAGTATTATATCTTGATATCGAATAACCCATACGCGAAGTTAAAAGCTTTGTAACTTAAGATTTTTAAAAGTAATTTTGTAGGTGCTTGTGAGTTGTTCCTTTAGTGCTGGTGATATTGAATCAGTGTTTGCGATAGTTTCTCTTATTTCTAATCTGGCTCAACTAAAAATCCGCAGCTTTAACAGTTAGTAGGTATCGAACCCATAAAGTAACCGTAAATGCGCTACAAAATCCATTTAGGAAACAAAAAAGTATAGATAAGTAAACTGTTGTGTAAATCCGTGTGATTGTTTGATGGTTGGGCGGATGTTGTTCCTGGTGACATCATAAACTGTCAACAGCAACTTCCTGCGTGTCTGCTCATTCGCGCGATGGTCGTTGAACGGGGCGGACGTGCCATGCGCCGCTGGTGCGAGATACTCGTGTTTGTTGTGTTAGTGGGAGGCGGGGTTGCACTCACGCCGCAGTGTCGGAATGAAAAGGGGGAGCCGGTTGATTGGTAAGTTATTTGATTGTATACATTTAATTTATTAGTAAGCTTACTAGTTTATGTGTATAGTTTTAATTAACTGTATCAGAACTGAGCTTTTTAACGCACTAAAGTTAGTGCAGTAGCTTTGATATCTGTATAGTATTGGTAGCTTAAGTGTTATTACTATGCAGTGTTTTAGAAAGATTGAGGAAATGATTAGCAACGTAACTCCATCCTAAACAAGTTTGCATTGACAGTTTCCAAACATAGATGTTTAGTTAGACAGGCGCCGGTACATTTGTGTTTGTCTTTTCCGCAACATGTTTTTTTTCGTAAATGCGGTTTTCCTGTTTTGGTTTGCAAAAAGTAGGTTAATACTTACTGGTAGATATGTAATTAATTTTATTCCTTAATGACATAATTGCCCGTTTTATTGGTTTAATTATGTGTTTAGGAGTAGAGGCATTAGTCATCGTTGTCATCAACTTACGTTATGTTATATATAATATGATCTTTAAATTAGTAAGAAAATCCAGGTGTCCAAACATAAAGTTGTTGTTGTCCGACGCTTCAGCCTTCTGCGTCTTCCACGTTTTAGATACTTACACTTTCCATTGTGGAGTGGAAGAGTTACCAGACCAACATTATAAACATAAATATAACAAAAAAGACCGAGTAATAAGTTAAGTTATGGTATAAGTATGATAATACATACATATAAATATCCAATCTTTGTCTACATTTCCAGGTTTTACGTGTACAAGTTACCTCGCGAGCGGAATCACTTGAACCCCCTGGTCCGTCGTGGAGTTGCCTACATGCACCTGACTCCGTCCAAACTGAGAGGCGGCTGGATGATGTCAGACATGTCTATAGCAGATCCTAGGTCTATGATTGGACGAACTTTGTCTCCACTTTATCAGGTAATTTTCCCCCTCTATGATTGGTGGAATATCAAACTTCTTAATTCTTAAGAATAATTTATATAGAATCACTTGAACCTGCTAGTTCGTGGAGCCAAGCTAAGAGATGGTTGGATGCTGTCAGACGTCTCTATAGCAGATCATAGGTCTATGATAGGACGAACTCTGTCTCCCTTATATCAGGCAGTCTTCAATTTCCTTACAATTGACTAGCGGCTCTGCCCGGCTTCGCACGGTCAAATTTTTCCTGCTTTTCTGTCGAAATGTTTCCTGAATTTTCTTTGCTATAAACCTCACGGAGCCCGAGACCTTTCCAGCGAATGCAAAACCGTGGAAATCGGTTCGTGCGTTCAGGAGTTATAGCGTCAGGAAGGAAAACCCGACTTATTTTTGTATAGCAGATTAGAATATGAATAAGCGTATATTTGGGTTGTGCTTTGTCGGACAGATTTTAATGTAGGTAAGACATTTAGAACTATCGCCAACTTACTTTTCCCAGGTTTCTGAATGTCGGGTCTGTGGCGTATCTTGAACGGCTTGTCATTTATAGTCAAAAAACGGACTCATGGATTTCTACAATTGTATATGAATTTTATAAAAACCTTTTCAAAGTTCTTAACAATATCACTATCTCGTTGCAGAATAAGAACATAATATCCGTGGTGTACAACGACCAGCCGCCGGCGGGGGAGACTCAACCGGACATCTTGCAGAATGTAGCTGAAATGTACTCCAAAAGCAAGAGAGGTAAACTACATTGTAATTTTTGCAATTAATTATAACATGGCAGGTAAAATGCGATCAACATTTTACAGGTTTTTGTTATCATAATGTAGGTATTCTTATATCATTACATTGCTATTTTGTTTGTATCTCTAAACAAACAATTAGGCGTTATTTTGGGAGCATCGCATCCTATTGTTCATAAATTTCATGAATCAGCCAATCAAAAACATGCATTGTCTAGTGTTTAAAACTAATCATTACAATGCATTTGTAAATCACCATCATCATCATCATCATCAGCCCACGGTCGTCCACTTCTGGACATAGGCCTCTCCCAAGGCACGCCACTCAGCCCGACTTTGTGCTTCTCGTCTCCACCATTGTGCATTTGTCAATACGTATCACAAATTAACGTGTTTATTTTTTCAGGACAGTTAAAACAAGCGTCTATACGAAAGTACAAGAAATTCAAACTGGGCGATAAGTATTATGATGACTATGATTTGGCGGAGATGTGCAAAATGCACTCTAAGTTCATGAAGAATAGAGTCGAGAGTGGGCATACGAAGGGAGTGATTCTGGGAGACAAGTTTACTTCGCTGTGGTTGGTGCATTCTGTGCCAAGGTTCCCGCCCGTACCTGATGGTGAGTTGCTGTTTAATTATACTAGTTAATTGAACTGGATCTTAGAATATGTCGCTCTTAACACTCAGATTGGTTCATTAAAATAATTAAAAGTAATTAAAAGATTGAAATATCATTGAACAATTAAACAAACTGTCGAACTTCCGGATTCTCTGTACATCTTAAAGTATAATTTAACAGCTTATATTATGACGAAAGTTAATCACTTTCTTCTACAGAAGGAACAGTTCAAAGTGTTCAAACTATGATGTATAATTCTGAATTCTAAGATTAAACTTCAAATTATATGCAGTTTGATTAGATTCTTTGCTCGATCGTTATGTATGCAAGTTTATCTATCTGTTTGGTATGCATTTACGCGAACCCGCATAATAACGTAATGCGTAGTAAACTTGCAGCTGATTAACATTACATCACATATAAGTAATGTTTTTGTTTGTAGCTGGCTACATTTTGTGCATATTTCCCAAATCCTTTTTAGCTTTTTTAACCGCAATTGGCCTGATGATAGCGATAAGTGTTGTTTCTAATGGATGTGAAACGGCATATACTTGACCACAATTTGCATATTGATAACAAATTTTCGTGGTCTTCAAGGCAAGTATTTTCCGTTTCAAAACTTTATCTAAAGTATGTACAATGTACATAGATAAAAAACCTCCAAAAATGATAAAAAAATAATTTCCAAATTCACCATCATCATCGGATGCCATCTTCATACTGAAGTTCGGAGGTCAGTTGACAAAACTTCTTGCGATCCCATGCTGCTTCTTTTAGATGCGGGTAGCTTAGCTTTGTCCATTTCTTGTCGTCTAGCCATTTAATTAATTTCCAAATTAGAAACGAAAATTATTTATTAAAATTTTTATTCACACAATCTAAACCCAAACACCTAATATTAGAAACGTGTATTTTGATTTAATATTTTTTTAATAATATACACTTTACTATTCCAGCAATCCACGACTTCAACACCTCCTCCTACGACTACCCGACAACGGGCATGAAGTACGGCCAGTCCTTCCTGTGCGTGTCCGTACAGACCTCCACTCTGAACCAGATCGCCACGCAGTTGAAGTACAACGAGCCTCTAGTGGTGTACTCGTATGTACCGCAGGAGTTTGAGAACGAACTGCCCAATCTCATGGATGTGTTGAAGAACAAGACTATTGAAGTTTCGCCTTGGTGAGTTTTAATTGTATAGTATAGTATTTTAGTGTGTTATATAGGCTATAGTTTTTCTGAGGAGTAAATATGTATATGAGGACTACCTTTTGAGCCATGTTCTTGAGTTAAACCACCTGAGAGGCCTTGGCGGGTCAGATGTACATATAAAGAAATAGGTTGCTATATTTTTAAAGCGATATGCTCTATAGAACGGCTCTCTGGACAGTACTATACACTGGATACGAGTAGTAATGAATCATCTGTTTACCAAAAATCACGTTATAATATTGAGACTCAAGCCTCCTGGTCCTGGCTCATGGCATGAGACATGATATTTATTTATTGAGTCATCTATTTGAGCTCTTGAACTCAAATTTAATCAAATACAGACAGGTAATAAGAAACCTAAAACTAATAAGATGTTCTGATGTCATTATTCGATGTGTAACTATAATTAATACAGTGCGTATTTCTTCATGTTTCAACCTAAAACCGTTTACAGGAAAACGTTATTTCTACTTCCAGGTACCACATAGAGAGCTTCGAGACGCTGGTGGGTCGCAAGTTCCTGTCGTTCGCGAAGAGCGCCATGTTCAACGACGACCTGTACAGCGGGCTGGTGGCCGAGGTGCTGCAGTCCGACCTGCTGGTGGAGTCCTGGACCAACGGGCCCGGCACGCTGGACTCCGAGTGCAGTCGGAACTTCCAGTCAGTTGCATCTTGTGTTACTGTCCCTTGTGTTACTGTCTCTTGTGTTACTGTCTCTTGTGTTATTGTCTCATGTGTTACTGCCTCTTGTGTTACTCTCCCCTGTGCTACTGACCCTTTGTTACTGTCCCCTGTGTTACTGTCCCCTATATTTACTGTCCCCTGTGTTACTGTCTATTTATGCCTTGATCACACGGACCGAGCAAACGGGCGAGACAGTGCTCTCGGCCGAGTACTCGGTGTGTATGAACATCACGGCCGAGCACTCGGCCGAACAAATTGGCGAGACAGTAGCTCGGCCCCCGTTCTATTTACTAGGCCGAGTGCCCAACCTCCCGCTTCCCCGCGCTGTCTCGCGCACTCACTCGGCAGGTTTGAACGTGCGCACTCGCCACTCGACACTCGGCCTCATGATTTTTTTCGTCGCCGCACGTGCTACTTTTTGAGTACAATTGTTTAAAACAGTTAAAATGTCGGCTTTTATTATTATAATATGAAATGGGACGTCGAAACAACAATTAAATTGAAAATTAAAATATGTACTTATTTAATTTTATACAGTTATATGAACTACATGAGTGTTTGTGGAATTTTAAATCCCCTGAATATAAGATGATATAAGATTCATGTAATTCTTCTACTAATAGTGGAATGAGTAATTTTGTAATTATCTTTTTACAATCCATACGTCCAAATTATAGTCTGAATAGAACTAACTGCACTGACTGTGCATATTTCAAAACGTGTGTGAACAGCTACTCGCTTACTACACTGTCTCGGCCGAGAATCATTTTACTGTCTCGCCCATTTACTCGGTCCGTGTGATCAAGGCATTACTCTCGATAGTCCTTCAGAAACCACACTATGGCTAAGTTTGTCAAAATAATGTAAAGGAAATCTACTTATGATTTAAATACCGATAACAACACTTATGTGTCTTATTTAATTGGCCGTAAATAATGATTCTAATTATATTTATTGTAATTGTGTTGTCTGGTGTACAATAAAGCTGTATTGATTGATTGATTCTTCTTGTTGTGTGTTGCAGAGTGCGCAACATAGAGCGGCTCAAGTTCCCGATCGCCAAGATGTCTTTCACGTCGCACAACGACCACTCCAAGTGGGCGGTGGCGGTCGCGCACAAGATGCACAACAGCCAGGACACCAAGGTGGCCGACTACTGGGTCTGCGTCGGGGACATCAATAGAGCGGTGAGTGCATGTTGAAATTAGTAACGAGATATGGAAATGTCACTCATAAGTTTGCTCTTAGGAAAATTGTCGGTAGCTCTGACGCTCGCAAGAAACACATGTATCTCTCTACTAAGGCGCATATCAGTAACAAATTCAGAGAAAACGTATTTGTAAAGCAGACGTCATACTTTTGTATAGCTACTTTACATCCCCCACAGAAATGTAACACACAAAACCATGAATGTGTTCGTATGTAATTTCTTGTCACAAAATAATTAATTTTCATTTCATTTCAAAAACACCCACAGAGGATTGTTTAAACTGCTCTCAACCGAGCTGCATCGTACATTGCAGTGTTTGAATATACTTTGCAGATATTAGATTCAGTTCCTTGTCATATTACTTAGCAATTAGCAAGGTGTGTGTTACAGTAGGTTTGCTTTTGTTGCTTTTTGTGACAAACTTTGTTTGCTTAATGAGTTTTTTGTTAAATAAATTTATTAATGTATCACATATTATTTCCAAATTTTAGTTAAATCAACAGCCAGTTGTTATGAGATAGTTATCTTCCAAGTAAATTTTCTAGAGTTACCTTATAAAATAAGAACTAGAATAGGACATGATTTTTTACTGTCGTGTATGTTTTTTGTTTCTTTTTTCTTCCAACTGCCCGAGCGAGACACAGCGAAAGCAATATCTATTCCATTATGTTTTATGCCTCAGCTACCTGTCTACAACAATGTAAGAACTCCTTAACCACCATAAATGGTGGCCAGCTGTTGCTTTTTACATTTTACAACATACAGAGGTGACATTTGATCACAAGGAGTAGCGTCCTGGACGCCGTGCCGAGCGGTCGCTTTCGGGAAATATCAGTAGAGCCTCGTAAATACAATTGATCCGTTAAACAATGGGCGCAACATCTGCCAGCGGCTGGCACAATCGCTGCGAACAAAGCTTGACGGTCCCTAGCGTAGGTAAATTCTCTGGCCCGCGAAAAGTGCCTAACAACCAGGTGCCGTGCAACGCGTGTGTGTAATCTTTACATGTATCGTATCAGTGTGGGACAACCAGTGTAAGTGACCCGCGCCATTGGCATCAGAGGCCACCGATAACAGCGGTGACAGCGCCCGGCGCGGGGTAGCGCACTCCAGCAAAAGGAAAACTCGGTGAGCTTGTTCCATATTAGTCGCACGCGGTCTAAACCCCTTTTCTCCTGTCTCTCCTACCTCAACATCCTAGGATGTTGACTGGACGTCTGCCACGAGGGACAGGTCTGTACTCAAGCAGCCCACATCAGCAACCAACACCGTATATAGGGCGCCATATACTAAGTACTAAACCGATTGCATTAGCTAGACCTTACTATACCATTCCTAGCACCACAAACAGTGCGGTTACTACTACCAATTACGCTAAACTAACTTAGAATACGACATATCACTTAGATAACTAGAGCAAATAATGCCAGGTAGAATAAATTAGATTGTACCATAGCAAGTCCACCTACTCTCAACTACGTTAGATCACGCAAACCTCCAGTAATACTTCGTTGCTGCTATTCCCCCTAAATAAAATCTTTCGATCTGGCAAAGCTCAGACAATCTGGCCAAAACATATTGACTTCAATTGGTCCTAAAAGCAATTTCTACCATCTCTAATTACTCTTTTAGGACTTAGGATCCCGACCTAGGGCATGCTAAATCCACCAGGATAGACTAGATTACGCGATCCCATACCACGGCTGTAATTACTCGTAACGAATGCGTAAACACTGGCTGTTGTAAGTAGATATAATATACATCGGGATTCCCTAAAATTTCCACGATAAATATATAGATAACTACTTACCCTACACTATCTAAAAAGCGGATAGGTTTTAAAGAAAGAAGAAAGAAAGAAAGAAAACATCTATTGTTTATTTATTTTACAGTTGTAGACTTTTGTAACAACAAAAGAACCCCCAGAAATAACCCACATACAAAAAAAGCAGGTAAACCCCGCCATAAGACAATCTACTTTCCCAAAGCAAACAAAAAAGCCTAAATACGAATTATACTTAAATACAAAAACTACGCACATCTGCAGGTCCGTTTGGACAATAACCTAAGACATAACCAAATAGAAATATTACTTAAACAACAGCTATTCATTCCCAAAACAAACACGAAACGTAAAACTAAACAATAAATCAGAACATTAACAATAGGTTCAGCTAAAAACCACCCGCAAATTTCCGACACAGCTGCGAGGCAATATGGTCGGGTCATGATCCCTTTTTTTTTATCTCAGTTTTGCTACGTAAAATAAAGCCCAGACGTTTATTTTATACACATAAAACACTTAGTACAAAAAGCGTAGGTTTTTCGTTGACTATAATCGTTGTAAAACCTGATAAATAGCTTGATATTTGATAAATAGTTGTAGTTCACCAGTACCGCTATAACTTACATGTATTTTTTTAGTACCAAAATAATGGTAGGTAGGTACGATTCCAAATAATTAGCCCTAACTCACCTGGACACCACGCTAGAACTAAAGTAACGAACTTCGCCTGCCGCCGGACGAAAGGGTTCGTTAAGATCCCATAGATAGCCTAGGGAAAAACAGCAGATACTAAGTGCAAGTATCCTAACATTCACCTAACAAATGCCCCGTACCTAGAGTTGATAGACGAGACCCAAGTACCCACTCGAGTACTACTTACTCCCCTTCTACGTTAAAGGCAAAGGGGAACTAGTATAGCGCATGATACACCAGTTTTATAATACAAATACGTACATAGTATATAAGCTTCCTTCACAGCCTCGCAACAAACCTCAACAAAAAGGATCACGCGCATACCAGAAAGATATCACGAGCTAGCCACGGCACCCCGTCGTTTGCGATACCATCACGGTAAGGCACAAAACAGATATGGAAATAGGGAACTCTATCGTAAAAATACCAGGAGACGGCAACTGCTTGCATCGCGCTATAGCCCACCAAATTAACGATTTGTATGGCCTTCGACCACCAACACATTCGACGAGACCTCGCACGCCACGTAGAAGAAAACCAAAACGATCCACAAATGTACCTAGCGATCAGAAGTAATCTAGATAGCTCAGCACAAAGCGAACAAATCAGGAACTACATTCTATCACAATACCAAGATGGTACATGGGGCGGCACAGACATACTTATAGCGGCAGCGGAATATTATAGTATTAACGTGAAAATCTTTCAAAAAACCCCGCTACAAGAAACAGTATGCTTCTCTCCTAAGGAACCAAACGATGCCGCAGGTAGCATAGGTCTAATATTTACGGGGAACCACTTTGATTGCTTTGAAAATCACCTAGGAGTAATAAGTACAAACACCACGCAAAATGACCTTAGTCTAACCCTTGGAACTAGCACCCCAGAGGAGATACCAGATGAGTCCGGATACCGACTTGCCCGCCCCAGGCCACACCAAAAAAACAAAAAACAGGTAGTAAATGAAAACATAAACATTGCCACATGGAATATTAGAGGCGCCGCAACGTTGACTAAAAAACGAGAGATCGACGAGTTTCTAGACGGAAAATCTATCCATATTGCCTGCCTACAGGAAACTCACTTAAAATCCGGGACCTACGAATCTAGTCACTATACGTGGCACCTAAGCGGAAACAACAACAAAAGAGGCCTAGCTATTCTCATAAGAAAAAACAGCGGCCTAAGGCTGAACTGGACTAAAGCAAACACAAACAATATGGTTGCTTCAATACATACAAGCAGTGGAGCCTCTCTATTCATTACTACAACGCACTGGTTCAATGCAACGTCATCAGCAGCAAACGACGCGACTCGGCTACTACAACTGACCAAGAACAAACCAGGGAACTCAATAACAATCATACTAGGTGACTTCAACGCCCACATAGGACTCACAGATACACACGAACTTCGCGATAAAAATCAAATAGGCAAAAATCTCTTACACCAAACAAGTAACGACAACGGAGACATCTTATTAGATCTAATTGCACGGGAAAATCTCCGATTGGACACATCATTCGGCCGGCGCAGCTGTAAAACGACTTGGACGTCGGGGAACAAAACGTCGCAAATAGACCACATAATGACAGATGCCAAAAACAACCAGATTTTTAATTACATCAAAGGCCAAAAAACTATCCTATCTGACCACAGAATCATATGGGGAAACGTAAAGCCCCTCACATTAAATTCCAATAGGGACTCTACGAGACCTCCAATAAGACTAGCCAGGGCCAACGTTGCGAACGAGTTTGACTACAAAACCCTAAACTACGAGATGCTTCAAAGTACCACCACTCGAGAAAAATACCAAGAAACTTTATCAGAGGAAACCAAAAAGAGCAGGAACTGCGAAAACCGAAAAGAGCCGCTATCGTGGGAAGTGATAACAAACGTCATGAAGATGGCGGCCAATAAGACTATCAAATATGAAAGAAGGTACTCTAAGGCTAGAGAAGAAGCAATTACAAACCTACAGAAGGCGAAGTTCCATTATAAGCATCATCCTCAAGATATAGAGGCTAGAAATACACTTAAAGAGTGCCGGCGCCGTTTGCAAGAGACCGAAGCAACGGAAGACCAACAAGAATGCCGCAGTTTTTTTCAGCGGTCTAGCAAAAACACACCCATCAAAAAGGATGAGGATCACCTATGACTTCTATAGAAGGCACAAACAGAAGGAAAGAAGACGGGTCAAAAACACATTCATTCCGATTTCCAAGTGGGAAAAAGAACTTGACCTTACAGAGGGGTCGTTTACTGACGTACTGAGCGATGAAGACCCGACAGATCTAGGGCAAGAGTCAGAGGACACAAGAACAATCCCTTAGCGACATAGGATCTATTCGACCCACATTAAAGATCCACCTACTACACCCGACGCGGTTATGATTACTCACAATAGAACCAACATTACACAGCGAACGTATTAAGATAGTGCTTGCAAAGCCAAACACTAACAAACCCCAAGATGGGTCAACTCAATAATCAACGAACACCACTTTTTACTAACGCTTATCCCTATCCTTAATAACAACCTTTTCCAAATCGGCGTCTGGCTGCATAGCCGGTCGACTACCATCCCGGAGCGTTAGCACAAAACCACGCTCCAAAACCTTGTGCCCCCTGGTATGCCGGTTTGACCGGAGCAGGCTTGTCCTGGCTGGGTGTGGTACCTATGTTCATGTTCATGTTCATTTCAAAAACACCCACAGAGTAGCCACTTAGCGATAATACTTTTTAACTCTAGCAACTCTACAGGTCCCCGTTGTATTTACAATAAATATCTTATTGTATACCTTTACACTAACTCCAACGTGACCACGACTACTTCGAAAAAAGCGGAACGACAAAACGGAAGAACTCTAACGTTGACTTCATAACGTTAACTCGATCAAAACACCTTTTTAAAATATTTTCAATAGTTTTCTCTATCCTTTCCAGTTACCACAAGAGTCCCGCGGCGGCGGCACGGTGTGTACGTCGGGTCCCATCCTCTGGGGCAACTTCGCACATCTCATCGAGTCTGTGCAGACGTGTAACCATTAGTGAACCGTGGAAAGACTGTTTCAAATGGAATGTGTAGCGATTGGTCTAAGACCAGTTCGAAATAAAAACTCTAGACCAGTTTCTAAGTACCAACTTTAGACCAGCTCTAAATAACAAATTCTACAGTTGTTAATTACAGCTCGAAATACAAACAGCTACAGTTTCATGTATCCGGATAAGAAACATGAAATAATGTTTCCGCGCGTTTGATATGTGATAAAACTGGTATTTTTATCTCGAATAAATTTATTAACAAATAGGCCAATTGATCAATCATGAATTTATTATTTAATAATTTGTACTATAAGGCTTCGTTTGTAAGTTTTCAGTAGAGTTAAGTCTTAGTCTAATTCATAATTTAAAGGAATCTCGCAATTCTTACTTTTATTTAATAAATGTAATTGGGATAACAACTGTAAACGTATTAGACAACTGACAAAAACAAATAATAAAGATTGCAAAGATCTTTCAACCAATTATTACTGTTTTAGTTCATTAAAATAAGAATAACAGTTCATTTACAATAATAATTAAGTCTAACTGAAAAGAATTTATAACTTTTGTGATAGTTGTAAGAATACGTATGAATGACATTTTTGGTAATAAACGACTAGAAAATAATAAATTTGTTTTCAATCCTATGTGAGAAATACTAGGTAGTATGAGAATTATTTTATAGCGTTTTCATTGCAATTTTATTTGTTCACGGTAATAGAAAGGTTCATATCAACATTTCTGTTTGTAGATAAAATGTTTTATATATTTTGGTTTCTGATTGGAAGTGCGTTTTGTATGTTGGATAGATTGCAAGGGTGGAATTATATAAACTTGCATTGTCGAGACCACGACAATACTCCTGTGGATTGGTTAGTTTATTTGTTACATTATTATCTACTATTTATCTTAAGAGCTATAACTCGTACAAAGAGTTTCATTTTCTTTGTACACTTGTCAAAATGTAGATTTATGTTGGGCACAGAGCTGAAACTCAGAATAAAACGCCCCCACCGACTAAAACCAACCACGATGCCCCTTCGTCCAGGCAAGGACGGGTTCCGCGGGCAAGCGAGCTAGACACCTCCACAATTCGGGTCCACTTTACGATACCTCTTTTCGTAAAACGACGTCTTATAGTAGTAGTAGTATAGACAACACACCCGACCGTGACATAGAACGATTGAAACGTGATGTTCAATAGATTTAAAAATGTGTCCATATAACACAATCTAACGGCTACCACGAGGTCAGAGGATTCACACGTTATTGTACAATATTTACGCCAGTTAAACGAATCTTGTATTTCGTATTTTTTCTATATACCTATACTTCAGGTGGGTTATCTACAAGCCGCCCGCCGGGCTGGGTCCGTGGGAGACCGGCGCCAACTTCTCGTACATCAGCGCGCAGAGCGCCGGCGCGTGGGTTCCCTCGGAGCGGCTCATCACAGCCAGCAGTATGCTGCAGCACACGCTCTCTCCCATGTATAGAGTAAGTAAAAGTAAACCTATCCCACGTAAAAAAAAGTGTTCTGATTGTCACCGACTCCGTTAATATTCTAGGAAATTCGCGTGTGTGTCTTTTGTTTACCATTAGCCCTAAAGGTAAACAAAAGAGACACTTGACACGCTTGATAAACTCTCTCGACACATAAGTGGGCCACAATATTTTGAGGAAAGAAGTTTACCATTTATTCGATCGGACTATCTCATCTCTCCGTCCCCAGGACAGGGCGATGGTTCTGTATATACAGATTAAAACTTATTCACAGCCACTATTCCAGTTTATCTACTATCAAGATAATATTATAACATCTGCCTCCTTAGACAAGATGCGTATTTTAGTGAGCACTGACGCTCACTTATGGAATAGAAAATATATATATATATAAGTGACGTAATATTTCCCCCCGCGGAGCGCGTCGCGATGTCACTCCCATACATTGCTCTTTCCATTCCGTAAGCGAGCGTCAGTACACTTACTAAATCACGCCTCTTGTCTAAGGCTGAAATGGGCAAGGTTATCATTCTCCAAAAAATGGGAATCTTCATATTTTGACCATTTTACACAGGGATAACTAGCGATAACTAATGTTATGAGTGCTAAATAACTGATAGTGCACCAATGTTTGAATACTTCCAGCAATCGTACGTGGACTCCCTAGCAGTGCTGACGTACCACCCGCGGGAGCACGAGGAGCAGCAGGCTGGCTCGGTGGCGATGGGCGTCATGATGGCAGACGAGATGGGCGGCGTGTGGATCGCGCACACCGTGCCCGGATTGCCGGATATCAGCCGTGAGTTTTACCAAATATACCTATGTTTTTTTCGGCTTACGTTTGACTACAGCCTGCCTGATGTTACGCACCACTGTAGTCTAAGATGTAGCACGTTTGCCAAGGAGAAACCTATTTACTTTCGATTTGTGGACTTGCATGGGGGTAAAATCATGATATACGCAATGATATGTTATTTTTACATGATATAGGCTTACGCTACAACTTGCCTGATGTTAAGCAACGTTATTATCTACTATTTAACGCGCTTGCTTAGAAGAAACCGGTTTACTCTCGACTTGAAGACCGACAAATTATAGTTCAAGGGGAATAGAGATTCGGGCAAGGAGTTCCACAGTTTGGCTGCTCGTACGATGAAAGTCGAAGCAAAACGCTTGGAACCTCAACTGTATGTACAGTCCAGGATCCTTTATGTACAATCCCCATGTACCGCCCGATGCGTGTGAACACCACATACTATGCTAAACCCCAGAGGCTTACATCACATACGATGCCAGAGCTATTGAAAAAATATTTCCTTATTATGACTATATTGTAAAGGTAATGCATCTGGATACAAAAAAAATGTTTTAGGTCAAAAAATCAAAAATGTCCAATTATAAAAACTGTTTCATTATTCCCTATATTCAGGAGATCGCTTCAAATTCCCCAAAGAGGAGTTAGTAAACGGCCACCTAATATTTTGCCTGTCGGGTGGTTTCGTGACTCTCAACGAGATTGCCAAGACATTAAGGGAGGTGGAACCCAGGGTCATGGAAGCCAGGGTGCCGGCGAAAGTGAGGGAGTGGTTGCCTGATTGGCTGTCTCTCAATGAACCTGTAAGGCTGCCTCTTAGTAGGTAAGTAACCTGTTCCTCATTATTGAGGGTTGTGACTTCCCTACAGATTTAACTCATTGGGGAAAATTTATTGAGCAAGTTCATCGTAGTGGATGCCCAAATCCTTCCACAAACACGAGTTCTGAGATTTTGTGAATGTTCCAACTCAGGGAACAGTAAAAGTTAGGTACATCCAAATCGATGTTGTCGTTTTTGAGATATGGATATCTACGCTTTCCAGGAGCGGTCATGTACGGATTGTACGGCCACTGAATAACGGCAAAGAACGCTTAAAAAAAACTTTTTAAAGAATCGAACCGAATTCCTATTTTGAAAGCGGTTATTTACTACTTGTTGTGATAGAAGTCATTACTACCTTCATATACTGATTATAAATAACCAATATTTTCCCTTCTGTTCTCCAGCAAATCCCTTCCCAGTATGACAAGCATAGTAAGCTCCGGCAACTCACTCCGCGGGGAGCTCATGGTCCGTCGGCCCGGGGACACCCGCTGTCTGTACCAGCTGTTTGCGCAGTCCAGGAATATAGTGCTGGATGTGTATGGACACCACCAGCTCATGGAGCCTATATGTGATAAGAGATATGGGTGAGTTTGAAATAGCGACATCTGGTGCCCAAAGTATTCATTTTCTCTGGTTCTTTAACTTTTTAAACGTAATGACTTGCACCTTGTCCTTTACTTTTCTTTTTTTTGACGTGGTGGCTCCACCGACAAGAGCGTAGATCTTAATAACTAAGAAGAAGTTATCTGATATGTCTTAACAGCTGCCGTAATGTGATGCTTAGCAGCTTAGGGCCTTACTTTGAAGGGTTATCTGAACCACAAAACGTATATATAAAGAATCGATATTCGGTACATTACATGAAAGTAAGGAGATATTGTAAGATTATGTGCAACTTTTTAACGCGTTTTATGCTGATGTTTGACTGGCTCCACTGTAGTCTTAGATGTATCACCGCTTACCTAGTTTTTACTACAAAATAAACTTACTAATATGAATTATTTAATTATCTTAAAACGCATAATGCCCACTATTAAATAAATAATAATACTAAAGTTATGCCCACTTAAATTTAGTATAAATGGACGAGTACTATGGATCTTCAATTTCCATTTCAGCCTACGTAAAATCGACGCCATCTCGCTAAACTACCCGAACGCCATCAACGACAACAATAAACACATACAAGTTGTGTACGTCAACAATCAGACCGACAAAGTAGAGTTTGCTGTCAGTACTGCGGCCCCGTGGCAGAAGAAAGGAAGTTCAGCCAAACCGGAGTATTGGGCTTGTATAGGTGAAGTGAAAAAGTTTTCTTCATTTACTTCTAATAAGTATTTTATAAACTAGACTAGCATGTCCCGCGATGTTATCCGAGATTATCCGGTATAGGGAGAAGTCCAAATTTTCCATATTTTCATCCAACTCGGTCCCGTCGCCTGAGCGTGAAGAAGTAACAAACATATTGAGCACGCACAAATATTCGCCATTATAGTATTCTCACGGTTGACTACAATCTGATGTTAAGCAACTTTGTATTAAATTATACATATATTTTAATTAAGTATATAATAATATAATATGTATTTACAAAAGAAAAGTATATAAGTATTATATCCGTTATCTAGTACCCACGATACAAGCGTTTGCTTAGTGTGGGGCTAGATGGCGCTGTGTGCAATGTCCCGGAATATTTATTTATTTATACATTCTAGCGAGCTTGCCGCTGAAAATGTTTGCGAGGCGCACCGTCACTTGTTTATTATTTAATCAGATATGCAGATTTATATAGTTTTTTAAAACACATTTATCAGAAAATAATAAATTGTATGTCGAGTTCTTTTTTAACAATTATATATATAAGCATGTCTCATTAAAAAGAATGTGAAAGAAAACGACGGTGGCGCCGCGCTAAAGTTGAATATTATAATACCATAGTGACAAAGTTAGAGTTACATGGATTTAAGTTTGAATACTGTTTGTTGTTTATAGGTATTGGATTTGCAATAAATAGTTCATTATAATAGTAGAAATCATGGTATCCAAACAGATCTATCACTCAGTGGAGACGTAAAAGAAGAACTAGATCAATAAACATTATTTACTTTCCCTGTTTTTAATGGTATGATTTTTTAAAGGTAATGCGGCGAAGGCGTACGGTCAGGCCAAAGGAGGTTTTATATTATGTTTGGAAAATTATGACTTCTGGAGGAGCTTCGATATTTTGAAAGTAAAGGAACCTGAGTGTTATTGTGTTGTTTTATTTATAGAATAATATGTAGAAATTAATGGTCATTTTATGATTTAGGAATTTAGTATTATAAACTCTTCTGATTTCTCTTTTCCTTCTGCTATTGAATTAGAACTTCTATTTTAAATTAATAATTTAAATATTATGTTACTTTGATTACAGATTCAAAAATAAACTGCTGATATTTTTTTGGCATAACGCTGAGTCAGCATAGATAAAACAAACTAACAGGATATGTTGTGGGACATAATAAAACAATATGTTTATAATAAAGGTTTATTGTTTAATATACAACATAAACATTATTTACACGAATATTATAAAATCGTTCCAGTCTACGATTTATATTTAACAAAAATGTAAGCTTGCTATGAAACCTACTGTATGGATACACCTCCTTATTTTATTAACATGATAATAGTTTCATAGGCGAAGTTAGATTTTTGCCTATAAAATTATAAAAAATTGGCACCATGCGAGCTTGAAATATTTACAATTCTCACAAATTAAAGCATCGATACGTGTATTGCTTTTTATTCGTTTAAAGTGATAGGATATATTTGCCCATCACCTAAAGAGGTACTGTTGAGAAATAAGGTTTTATTTAGTACCACAGTTTGGCACAATCTCTTCTGTCGCCCCGAGACATCGAAAGGGGACACAGGTCGTTCGAATATATGACATGATTATTAGCACACTTTATAAAACTAATGTAATGTGTTAATGATAAATGAACGATTATTGATGATAATGAAATATACAAGTGAAATGAAATTGAACTTGTGATAAGCATAGAAAAAATATTCCTACACCAATTTGACCAGAAGTGTCTAGTACCGACGTAACCCTGAACAAATTTGCCATTTGAGATTAGGTATGCATTTTAGTGAGTGCTTGATGATTACTTATATATTTTTTTCATTAGAAAAAGCATAATTTCTGACATTATCCATGTAGTTATATTGGCAGTTTTATGATTCTTACAGGAATCTTACGAAAATATCGACTCTTAAAATATTATCTTTAGCACCAACCGGATACAAATTAACCACAAATATGCAAAAACCTATGTAATAGATAACAGAATAAAGCTCAGTGCCTTTTGCGAACACCAGTACAAACGCAATACATCCTTCTCTTAAAACAAGTCCCAATTTATGTTAATAGCGCTATTTTTATTTTCCTGCTGCAGTCATACGTAACAAACCGAATGATTGAACCCAGTGGATTTATATTTTTGACTCTTAAAAAAAGACAAAAACTGATCAACTTGAGTCAACTTATAATATGTAAAATTTCAACTATAGCCATGGGACTTGTTTCACAAAAAGGACGCTAGTTGGCGTTGTTTTCAATGCGCGACTCTGAGAGACGGCATTCTCGTGAACCAGGAGTCTGGTTTCATCTTCAAATAGTACGCGTCTCTTGGCCCGGGCACTGTGAGGGCGTCTTCGAGGACTTTCAGAGCGCTGGTGGGAAGGACCTTGGCGCTGTATTCAGCTGCTTCGCCCGGCATAGTGACCGCGCAGCTCGCTGTGGTGGTGCTCACGCCGGAGTTCGGGGTTTCGGGGCGGCTGGGAAATGAGGGTAGTTATCACTTCGGTAGTTTGACATTGCATTCTATCTATCAGATTCAGTATTTTTAATCACGATTCTCAGCAGTGAGGGTTACGACTAAGAAAAAAGTTTTATTTAAGAATTGTAGGTGTGTAAGAGGTACCCTTAGTAGACTAATAGGTATATTATGAAAGAGACAAATGATGATTAACTCTTACAAAAAAACATATTATAAAATTTATTTTATTTATTATTTTTTGACCCGTTTTATAGTAGTCAATATTTAGGTTAAATTAATTAGGGTACATAATGAGCTGAGTACCTATAATTATGTCAATAGAGGGACTTTTCTTATAACAAAGAAAGTAAACAATAAAAACTTTTCATAAGACTCGATACCCTCTTTTTTAAGTCGGTTAAAAATCTAGTAAACGTAATAACTTGTCTCATCGTACCTAGAAGGCTGGCTAGGCGGCTGCAGCTGCACCGGCGGCGCGTATATCTCACTGGCGGACAGGTCCGGGGCGTGCAGCAGCACCACGTGCAGCCGCCGCGCCTTGAGGCTGGCCCGGAGCGCCCGGGCTGCGCCCCACGTGCCCCACCTCACGGCGGCGGCGCCTGCACTGGTCTCACACGACTCGCCGGCCTCCACGCGCGGCAGGTTCTCACAGGCTGTGTCTGACGTTAGTCCTGGAATACAGATAAATTAATAGGTACTTATTATACAAGTCCTCGTGTCATTCCTGGTTTAATTCCCTTAGCCATGTTTTGTTTTACTTAGTTTGGCGCTAGATGGCGTTATTTATAAACAGTCCTCCAGTCCAGTTGTAGGTACCTATAGTAAATTACTGATATAAAGAACACCTTACCTTGTAGAATATTCTCCTAACTCCCAGAGGAACCAGTACACAGACACTAATGGCGTTGTGAATGTAACTTTTTTTCGCGGTAGATGGCGTAATTTATATATCGTAGGTAGAGATTTTTATATCAATATAAAAGAGCCTGCCAGCGTGCGGGTGGTCCGCCGCGGCCACAGTCAGCAGCGGGCTGAAGGTGCGCGCCATACGCCAGGGCTCCGAGCACGTTGCCGCACAGGGCACTCTCCAGCACGAAACAATGACACTAAAGACGTTTGACTTGTTTTATCGCTAGATGGCGTTGTCCATAAATACTCCTACTTGCAGTATGTAGTAAAGTAAATTACCAATATAAAAGAGTCTGCCAGCGTGCGGATGGTCCGCCGCGGCCGCAGCCAGCAGCGGGCTGAAGGTGCGCGCTACGCGCAGTGCTCCGAGCACGTTGCCTCGCAGGGCGCTCTCCCAGCACGGCGCGCCGCCGCGACCGCTGCTGCCCGCCGTGTTGATCACTGCCCAGATGCCTGGAATAGATTTACAAAATAATTAATTGACAGTCTATTATGCCTATCTAGTTGTTAAGTAGGTATGTACGTATCTAATTTTATCCAAAGAAGGAAAGAAAATATTTATTGTTTCCGATTGGATCTGATGGCATGGCGCGAAACTGAAACACATTTTTTTAAATAATTTTGCTGTTGTAGGTAGGTTTGCAGTGTTTAGGTACTGTTTACACAGTGCCCGTCGCAATTGAGTATAACATATCCAAAAAGCTAAATTCCATGAATCTTCCCTACTACAAATAGTTTTTTTCAGCCATCCGCCTGCAGGTTTGTCCATTTTGATAACATTTGTAACATACTGACTATTCAAATGGTAGGTAATTAAAACTCAAGGTAATATTATTCAAGTAAACTTATCTTTACTTGTTACGCCATCTATAGAAAACTCTACAATGTACGAACATCATAGTCATTTTAGAGCCTTGATGCCGTAATGCTGTTGAATAGGCCACTCAACTTGTCAACTTTGTTGTGATGTCGGCTAAGTAAATATTAACGTCGCCAATAGATGGCGTAACTTGTTCTTCAAGTAAATGAGTTACTACATTAGCTTGAGAACAAATATGTTTATGTGGGTCAATAAGTGTTTAGCTTGAGTATGCCTAGATTGATATCAGTTAATTAATTTATCCCCGTAAGTTTGCAATGTAAATAAGTATACTGAAGTAACTAATCAAACAATTTGCCGCATTGCTTCGAGCACTGCTGGTGTAGTGGTATCATGCAAGATTCCCATTCTTGCGACCCGGGTTCGATTCCCGGGCAGTGCACGCTTTTTGCACACGCCCTTTTGGTAATTTTGCAACTTATACTTACTTTTTTATCCAAAACTACGTATGATGAATATTTTTTTATCATACCATGTTCACCAGCCGGTAAATGCTGTGCGGTAGCCCTCGCAGCTTCCTCTAACAGGTCTTCTCTCGCCACGTCGAGTTCCAAGGTGGCCAGTCTCGGCGGAGGTTCATCCTCAGGAGTGGCAGCCACGTGGGCCTGCAGCCAGGAGTCAGCTAGCCTGGCCCCGAGCCCGCCGGGGCGGCAGCCAGCTATGACACGCCAGCCGCGGCTGCTAAGATATGTTGCTATCTGGAAATTATATTATTAATATATTAATAAACAATGAAAGTAAATTGGAATTGTACGAGTATTAAAACAATATACTGATAGTAAAGTTTGTTACACCTAAGGGCGGTATATTATGAATTGTGTTACAAATCAGAGCTAGGTTTGTTATGTCAAGGCGCTTATTTTTTATTATTTTGAAGTCGTTTCTGAAGAGGTTGTTCTTACCATGAAGGTTTCTGGGGATAAATTAAATGTTTGAAATTTGTCTTGTAGTAAATGCTTGACATGTTTTTTTTAAAAAACGTGACGTTTTTTAACGTAATTTTAATAGTAAGGTTAGATTGTTAAAAAATAACCTAATAATTTACTCGTTTAAAAGCAATGATGATGTGATAATTAATTACACACACGATACCTTATTAAATACAAATTGAATATGTATGGTTAGTAAAGTCGTTACATATTTTCAATAATCATCATTATTTGAGTTCATGTCGTAGTACTTTCTCTCAAAATATTTCGTAGAGGCGTAGCCGAAAGCTACGAATCTTTCGAAATTCAAGGGCCCAATTAATTCAATTATGAATTATTATTTTTTTACCAAATCCACCACTTTTAATACTTTAAAAATTATATTTTGAGATAAGTATAATAAGTCAAAAACAATCTCGGTCGTGTCGAAATAAATAGCGATTAAGCAAAAACTTGTCTCAGAACTAGGCGAACCTACTTCAGTAAATGTTAAGTAGGTACCTATTTATAACAAGAAACCGGACTGTAAGTAACTAGAAAACTTATCATATATCATATTTTTAAACACGCAAGTATGTTTGTTGATCCGCCGGATAGGTTCGAGGAATTTTATTGTTTCTCTTCCTTTCGTGGTACTGGGTACCTACCTACACTACATATATCAAAATGGATTTCGAGTTTAAAATGTTTGACGAACTATTTTTTTAACAGTTAGGAGAAAATATTGGCAATATTATACGTATTCATTAACACCAAATAGAAGGAAATGTGAAAAGTTTATGAGCGGTAAATATTTTTTCAAAAGTGTTTAAGTGATTCAGCGAAAACTGACGTTATTATTAGTGGGTGGGATGGGATCTTGGTGAAAGTCAGTGAAAATAATATTTTAATCGTCCTTATATCATTTTTGTTCTAATAGCTTTAGACAGCAATTTGAATGCGATTGGCAATAATTATCACCTATTATACTAACTAAAAGAGATAACTAAATATTATACACCCAAACCCAGGAGATGAAGCTAGTAAGATCACAATTATGTTCAAGCGCACATAGGTTTCATTGGCCAGTTTTCCTTGCGCAAACTTGCGTTAAGAAATGCCCGCCAACTCGACTTGTGGTTTTGGTAAAATGGAGCAGGCTTGCTACATTCTTACTGTTTCTTGCGTAATTCAAGAGATTGAACTGCACCTGTATTTCTGTAATTAGTACGTTTTACTGTTTTGGGTGCTCAATGAAATAATGAACAAACTAGTTAACATGCATGCAATTAATTAATATTTATGTAAGATCTACGGTTCGCTGCATTTATTCGTTTTTGTGCTGCGATATAATTATTTCAAGGACAATCACCTGGTGATAAATCTGATAATTTACGGCAGATCAGTCCCAGTGAGACAAAGGAGACGTGTCAGAGTTTTGCTACAGTATAAGCCCAAACTTCTTCTCTGCTTAGTCTTGCCCTCCTGCTCAGTTTTATTGATGTATACTGCTGGATTTATTGATGTATACTTACCATTTGTAACCTCTAGTATTGATGCGATCTTTTCAAAACGCTTTCAACTGGATGCTTTCTCAAAACTTATTTCCAATTCTATAAGATACTGACCTGCAACCCAAGCGCGGTGTCCACGGAGGTAATGAGCACGGTCTTGGCGCTGTCCAGGGGCAGTACCTCCGCCACGCGCACCTTGCGCAGCAGGTACAGCAGCAGGGCGCCCACGATGGAGCACAGCGCGGCCAGCTGCAGGCCTAGGGACAACCACGTTAGCGCGTCCATTGTCAGCTTATAGAGGCATTGTGCTACCTGCAAGGAGAGGAGACATTTAAGTTAGATGACGTGTTTTTGGCAGATTCCGCATCAATTATGATGTTTGTAGCCATAAACATTTACTACGTACGTACGGCTCTCATAGAGAACTTATCAAATCTAAGTCTCAAATGACTGCATTCATGATCAGTGACCACATTAATGGCCTTTCATTGGCTTTTTAAAATTCAATTGTTTTATTCTGACTAAGTATGATGTTTCAATCAGGATTTTGACTTGACTTTTGGTAAGAATTGTTCATTAAATACTGCACAATACCAAAACAATACGCACACATATGCGTACTGGAATGGAAAGATTTTTCCTACTGAAAATTTTAATTCTATAAATACACAAGTAAAGTGGCATCGTTTGTTTACGTCGACAATACGGCCGCAGTTTACAAACAGCGCACAATGGCGATTTATTCCGGCGTTAGGTATTGTTCAATTGTCTTATACTGAGACAGAGACTTTCCCACCCATTCAGACGCGATACTTGCAAATTGTTCTGAAATAAGTAAAAGGATCTATGAGATCGCTGCGGTTCTGTTTAGTCAGAGACTGTGCAAAGTTATGGTCTATATTGTATACAGAGGTTTAACTATTTACAATTCATCCATTCCTTTTTAAACTAAATTACGCTTTTGAAAATTTTGGAGTACGATTAGTTAGTTATCACAAACCCTGTATTAACAAAAATCGGGTCATAACCTTAACGAGACTATTTTCATATAATTTAAGATACTTAAGTTTTTAGACTTAACTGTTCCTCAACGCCCCTTCATCAATAGGTATTTCAATCTCTTTCAGCTTAGTTTTCCAAATTATCAACTGCCTAATCTACCATTTCGTAACAACAATTGAAACTTTAGTCACACTTAGCGTATTTGTAGCGGCTCTTCGACTTTTTAATTCTTAAACGTATCTACCTTTGAAAGCGAATAGAGTAGTGTGTACCTCAAACCGGTGTCCTTGCTGTATAGACAGACTCTGTATACAAAATGTCTCCCTTTGTGTCCATAAACAAAGGATAATGAGAAAAACGGCGTTTAGTAATCAAAACCCATCACTTATGAGTAGGGATATGAACAATACAGGAGTCCATTGTTGCTTTGCGGTTTAACGTCGTAATTAAAATTGCTAGCGATGATGCATTCCTTGGTACTCATACGTTTGTACACGTGAGATAATGGAGGGAAATTGGTATTCTGATGTTTTTTTAAATAACTTAATGTCTCACAAAAAAACGTTTTTGTTGTGGATCGTACAACGCTTCCACCATTAATTTTGACAATAATATATTATATATTGCTTTTTTGAGAAGTAACATAGATGAGCTTAATCATACAAAATAGTACATAGACATAGCTTTCAAACCACACACAAAACCTTATGGGCCTTATTACGAAACAAGGTTTAAATATAAGTCTAGACCAAGTCCGTTTTAGTGTTTCGAAAATTGTCTGTCTACTGTCATAATTATCAAACTGTCAAAATGTACCAATGTTAAATCAAAGTTCCAATTTTTTGTTGACATTTTGATCGGTTGTTTGTGATGTCTGAACAACAAGAACCCACTTTTTTATTTCAAAGTCCAAGACTAATATTTAATCCGCGTTTTGTAATAAGACGGTATAAGTTTATTTTCCTTCTTTAATCGTTTACCCGGAGAAGTTTTCAAGGAGAAGGTGCTGGGAGGTGGTGGTCACGATCCTCAGACATGAGGGATACGATTCAAGGAGGAGGAATCGTTTACCCATGGAAAACTGGAAAATAGCCAATCAAACCACGAGGGGCGGTGTGTTTTCTAATAAACGATAATAATATTGGTTTCACTTTGCAATCATGTGGTCGCAATCCAAATGGACAAAATCAATCTAACGAGCTCTTGCCGGCCGGGGAGGGTTTCTCTCGAGGTTTCTCCATTTCAATAGTCGATTGAGCAAGCGAAGTGAATGAAGCTTCTTTGTTTTAAATGGTTTGAAGATTGGGAGGTCACTTTTTAGTATAGTAGTCTTCCATTTATATATCCATTTGAAACTAAATTTACATTTCTATTGAACTTGTAACTATAAGTATGTATTTTTTAAGAAGTGTTGTATCTAGTAAATGGTTCGTACGAGGATATATTGTTTAACTTTCTTATTTATTTCAGCGAAAAAACATAATAGTACTAGTAATACAGTATAAGAAACCTATATATAAAATTTAGAGAGCATATAATGCGATAAATGTTATAATTAAGTTAAATTTATATGAAACCGTATCACAATCAACAGGTTATTCTTGAGGTCTACCATAATCTAAACTCTTATTTCTACGATCAGCTAATAGATGAAAATGTAAGTCCTCCGGAATCGTCTTTATGTTTCCGCGGCGCTCGAGTGTCCAATAAAATGTTATGAGCAATGTTCTCAGTTCAATTTTATTGATTTTAGAAATTGCTTGAGTGGATTGTTCTGGATTAGCGGCCATTTTGAATCTGAGATGATGCTGTTAGTAGACTTGTAGTTGTTTTTGATTGGTTATTTATTTTTATTGTAATTTAAGTTGCAAAAATTTGTCTCGACACACAGCTTAGTGTAGAAACAGAAGTGTTTCGTTCGATTAACACGCAATTCAGTTTTAATGTTGAAATTAATAGACGTGACATATAAATCATCTAAAATCAGGACGTGCTGCTTCATAAAGTATGGTACCTATATACATTTCTAAAGTCTGCTTAACCAGAATCTTCAAAATAAGAATAAGCTACCAATCATCAAATGCTGTGTTCAGACGATCTAATTTGAGGGCCAGTTCCAATTCTGTAGATGCTTACAAACTTACAATACACCCTACGACCATAGCCAGATACGTACCTACATATGTGACGGACTGTCAAGTATGCTCTACTGACTAAGTAAAGTGCCTACAAAATACAGTAAGCCCGCTATGACATCATTATCACACGATCAGCTAACATCCGACCCTGATCTTCCTTCACACAATACTCTGATGACAGAACATATCCCACGTTTTTATCTTTAAACGTGTTGTATCATATCGCATTATGATAACAATCTCACTCTTTGCCTTATCTGTGTTATTATCGCTTGGTAGATGATATAGATGTGCGGAGATATTGTTTGAGATTTTGTTTCATTCATAAAAGTTAACTTTGGAAATTGTGGCATAAAAATGTGATTGATTTAAATATCACATCGGGGAATCTCCATTTCTCACGAGATACGAGATAACAAAGATGAGCAAAAACGATTTAATTAAAGATTCTGCTGTTTTATTTTCACATCCACTTCAGCTGTGTGCTCATGTTTGCATTATTTATTGTATTATTGTATGTTACTCTTTCAAAACTAAAAATATATTATGCCAAGTAGACCGAAACAATGAATGTGTTCTGCTTTAACTATGTCAATAAATCGCCATATAACAACTTACAACTAGATAAACCAATGTCCTGTTCCGTTATCCATTTAAGTACGGAGCTGGGTTCTATTTAAAACAGGTTTATGGGCGCCTGGCTACCATCACTTTAATCAGAGATCGGTCCACTTTGATCCTCTCAAACGCTGATAAGGCGGTATTTATTGCAAGCAATTACTAAGTGAGAAATTAATGCCGTTTGTGCATGGGAAAGTTCATTGGCCTATTTTCTAGGTTAGTGTTGGAACTATTTAGGATGAAAAATAAGTACATATTATAAACAGAGCTAGAAAATGGCTGAGCTATTTATTGCAGTAAAGTTATCGTCTTATAATAATTATTTGTGTTTAATTTATAAAAAGCAAGGCTTGTAATTTGTTTATACGAGCTTGCAGGTGAACCCGTAATTTATTAACTTTTTTTTTAATTTATGCTGCATCTAGGTAATTATTTTAACCAAGCTGCTTGTATAAATATTCACAACTGCATCTTCAAAGCCAGAAAACGTTTTGATGTGCCGTTTTATTTCCCGTTTCCGTAGCCTCGAGCACTGCGAGTCGTAAAATCTTGTCTATGGTCTCCTACAAAGAGATTTCAATGGACATTTCTAAAATTAGCATATCCCGTCCCTGAATGCTAGTGTTAACATATTGAAAGCTTCCTTAAACGATGGTGACATTTTTACAGCGGTTGCTATTAAATTTGAAAGGCTTCAAGAAGTAAGTTAAGTTCTTCATTTTTCTTTTGTAGTCTGATCAAAGTGTTCTCCCATATATAATATATCAATTATAGTAATGTCGTTGTAAAAACAATAACCAATAGGATCTTTTGCATTAAAATAGATCTTGATAAAATTCGTATTTGGAAACAATAATATGAACCCGAATTATCATTAGCATGGTTTTTTACAATCATTCCTGTTCCTTTTTTCACAAGATTCTTACACAATACGTATAAGTAGGTATAGGCATTAAATAGTTATACATTCACCACTCTCATGCCACAGCCATCAAACATTCATTCCTTTTAAACAAGCGCAAAAGGAAAAACAAGACGCAATAAAAAGAAAAGAATCCTCGTGTTCAACACAAGTCTTCCTCTCAAAGACATCTCATTCCTTTTGGCATTTCTAGCTAATGGAGTCCTCTTATTGCAAGCTACACATGTCCCGGAACTCTTGTTTAGTTTATTTTAGAAGCCACTTGGCGTCGTAAATTATTTGCTCGGGTTCATTGGCCTGTGTATCTATGCGGTTGCATTAGAACTAGATCAGATCCAGTTTCAGTTTTGCATACAAACTGCAGTGAGTCAGAGCAGCGATAAGATACGTCGAACGCAGTTTATTGCATCTTTATGATACGGTAGACCGGTGAATTTCGAGGTATTGTCGCGGGAGTTTTGATTCAGAGTTTATTCTTGATTTTGAATTCATGAATTCTGTATATTGTAAAACTTGATAGTTTACAACTTTTAAGAATACCTAGTCGGAATCCAGAGTTGTGATACATTTGTCTCAAAATAGAATAGCGTAAGTAAGTTTAACAAAAAGTAATTTAATTCAAAACAACAAAAATTAATAGTAATCCTTACAAATAAAAAACATATTTTTTTAGCCATGTTGAGTATAATTTGGCACAGTAATCGAGTAAAATATACCCAAATAAACTTGGCGATAAATTGGCGACTTCCTCCTTTTTGAAGTCAGTTAAATTAAAACCTTTGTCAAATATTAATAAAAAACGTTGCAACGTGAATCGAGTAGAAACAATCATACAAGCATTTTTTATGCTCATTTCCAATCAAGCATATATAACGGAACACACAAACAAAATACCACCCTACCTTACCTATCATCATATGTATTGAAGTATGTATTAGTGTATTTGTTTATTTTGCTATTTATGTATGTTTATTTTATGATACCTATGTATTTATGTAATTTCACATACATTTAAAACACCTCGTCTACCGTTATACTTGCGTTTTATCCCTGCCAGATTGGTTGCCTGGAAGAGATCGCTTTTAGCGATAAGGTCGCCAGTTAAGACACTAGGCTCAAGTTTTAATATTATTTTTGTAAATTTCTGTATTGTGCTGGTGTTTTAATAAAGTGTATATCTATCTATATACCACCCAAGTGTAACCCGTCCATGTTAACAGTTTTCCCCTAAACAGTAAAGTCCACTAATGGTAGTCAAAGCACCGCGGTCGACCACCTTTATTCAAGCTCCACTACTTATTATCAGTACAATTAGTTGATTGGCCGCCAGAAACACCGGCACTTTAATGAGCTATAATGGTCTATCATCGTATGCAATCGGAACGTGCAATACGGTACTTTGGAGCAGTTATGAAGTTCGTAATAAGATCGCACGCAGCTTAGATTAGCTAGGCATTGGTGCGCAGAAAATTTAAAGCTGTAACAGGATATGAATATTGAATGGGGTTAATTTTATTTTGATACTAGTTGATACTCGGGCCCTCGTTCGCATGTTTCGAAATAAAAGTTGCCTTCGTCAATTTCGACACTCTGTGCTATCATAAATCACGGTTATTCGTTACCCTGTTGTCCCGTACCTACAAGTCGAACATACAAACCACAAACTTTCATTTGTCGTATGGTAATTTCAAAAAGATCAGAAATTGATATCAAATAGGCTCTGCAGTATAGAACCTAACTGACAAAATCAAAGTTCTGTTCTGATGCACGTATCATATCTTTTGTGATATTCTTTAGCTAAAACTTAATAGCCCAAATCTCTTTTCCCCTGTTTGTTTGTTTAATTTGTCGGTCTTCAAGTCGAGAGTAAACCGGTTTCTTCTAGGCAAGCGCGTTAGATCGTAGATTGTAACGTTGCTTAATATCATGCAAGTAGTAGCCAAGCGTGAGCCTATCTTATGTAAAAAAAACCTGCAAGAGCTTCGCAACTGCGATCCTCGTACACCGGCCTAGTGATAATAGCCCGCTATCATATGCAATCTGTAGGCTCACTGACGACCACGGTACCGTTGCACAATCATACTATGTACACTTGTGTCGAAATAGTACGTGAGTATAAGGATTAATAACTTCATTGGTGATTCTATGTGGAGCAAGTTAATAGGTTTGTGGATATGTTGACTGAGTGAAGAGAAGGTTTGATAGTCGAATAGAACGATAGTAATAGAAGGAGTAGGTACTATCAATACTGCCATTATGATTTAGGGTTTAATTGACTCCTTTAGGCTGTACGAAAAGTAACTATGAGGTTAAAGTATACATATTTTAAACCTATCCACTCTTTTATTGATCTTCTTCTATCGAATGAGTGTGGCTAACTCTGGTGTCGAGAGTATACACGCTCTAAGTACCGAGTACCGCTCTAAGGGCCTCTAACATGGCTTAACGACTCCCGTACTAGACAATCAGACAATGATGACATTGAGAGAGTAATAAACAGTTATTTTAACTTTTTTATGATGCAAATCAGAATAATATCCTAAATGGATATTATTGAGATATGTATTTCCAAGTGCAGTTCAAGGCAAACAACTTGTCTGATATAGAACCAGTATGCAGTTTTTTTAAGAACATAAATTAGGTAGTGTAAATTAATGTAGATTTATTTGATAACGTGGTGATGCAGTATGTATAAATGGCAGTGACTTCAAGTAGCTTGTCTGTTTGCTTACTACTAACAGTATATTGTATTACAAAATAATTATATATAATATATTTTTTATTTGAGCCATTATAAATATTGCTTTCAAAAATAATACAAAAGTAGATTTCATATAAATTGTCCAGTAATAAATCACAAGGGCTGGTGTTAGTCACGACTCAAATTATGGGTTGTTGTAAATGTTAACACTTGTTGTTTTAAGGCAATGTCAAAATTTATATAAAATCATTAATTCAATTCATCAAGAATTAGGTAAGTATTATGATAGTAAGGCATATTTATTCAATCTTGATTAGGAGAATATCTATAATTTCATTCTAAAATTAATGCGTAATTTTTTATTCAATCAGAACATTTTTTTTTTCAATATACTCCAAAGCAAAATAACACTAAAACATTCAGTGAAATTGAGAACTTCCTCGTTTTTTAAAGTCGGTTAAAAACTAGTTACATTGTTAATTCATGTCTCCCATACAATAAAATAGCGCAGACCTTTACTATGTAGATCTGAACTAGTTCCAAGCCGGTATTCCCTTGACAGTTATTGATATCCAATAGTTACACATTTTATTACCCACGCAGGGTATTGATACTTACCCTGGCTGGACTGCCCACTCACTGCAATACCTGTATTACTTTCTGTATATTTTCACTTCTTCCTAGAAGTGAAAAAGCGAAGTGAAGCGCTCCTGCGCTTGGTTTACGCGACGCATGACCAAAATGCTGGCCTTTTCTGGCTCAACGTATCAGCATTGCCATCCAGCGTGGTAATGCGGCCAGTATGCTGGGTACGCTGCCCTCTGGCAGTGGTCTGGAGCACTTACATTATCTTATGATTTTCTAAGTGCCCTTTTATGTTGTGGTAAGAAGTAGTATTATTAGATTTTCGTCCCTTGTTTTTATGTTTTATTATTGTAGGTAAATAAAGATATTTAACTTGCCTTATATTACATTCAATATAGGTTAAAACTAAACACCGTTTTATACACTTATGAATGGCAAAATCTAAATAAGTCTTGACAGAAGCAAACTACAAAAATACTTCTAAATTACAAAATCAGAGTCAATAAAAAAATAACTTCTTCTGTAAGAAACATTTGTGGAGTAAAAATATGATCAGTAGTTTTGTACCTAAACGAACTGGTGGTTTTAATAAAATCCCGTTAAATAATACAAAAATAATCGTGTGTTTCAGCTACAAAAATATTGTGAAAGAACATCAGAGTCAAATATAAAACCTTTCGTGGAAAGATCTTTGAAAATATATTCCCAAAAGTTACAATAAAATCGTATCAAAATCGTGAGATTTAACATGTAATAAAGTATAAGTAGGTAAGATAAGTAACACACATATTTTATTTATGACATACATAGGTATTTCACGTAATATATTTCATAAACAAGTTTCGGTATACATTTAAAAAACGTGTTTCATTTTAGGATGTCAACATTATATTAAAACTTATATCTCGTTCTCAGCACGTTTGCTAGGCCAGTAGGAGATAAATCAATCTCAAAACTAAGTCTAAGTGTTATAAAATTAAGTCACATAAGTCAAGTTACACAATATATCTAGCTCGCTATTACCTAATTTTTTTTTCACATTTGATGTAAGAAAGTACATTCTATGTAATTATCGTCTTTGACCGCATGTCTTGTGTCAAAGTTACATAATAAACTTGAGGCTCTGAAAGTCAGAACAAGATATTTCTTGGTACAAATGGTAGCAGCAATTATGCTCATAGTTCCGGCGAGGTATGTATTCGCATGCAATAATTATTAATGTTATGTCTGAGTAATTGTCGACGCAGTCAGTCTTTGGATGGGTGAACAAAAAGTAAGTAAAGTTTGATGATTGGAAGACAAGACAAGGCCTCTCTCATATAAATACTTACTTACCATAGTGTTTAATGCTCTCATCGTAATATTGGCAGGTATTTTTAGTACCGATTTTATCCGTAAATGAAGTTTTTGCTTGCTTTTGGTTGCGTACGTGATGATTGTTTAACAGTTTCACTTTTAACGTTCACGTAAAATAAGGATTTTAAGTGCATCGTTTTAGTGCAACTTACGCACGCGTATGTGCGCTTATTTTTTGTAGTTTTACAACAGAAGGGTATACAATCTATAGGTTATATAAGTCACTAATGAGTAAATGTTTAAGCAACATGTTTTATTTATTTTTCTTTGTTTCTTTTAATAAGGGATGTTATTTGTAATACAAAGTTCTAATCTGTACGTAGTAAAAATTATTCAACTAGTAATTGACAGCGCCTACAGAAGGGACGGATAAATTAGAAACAGGTATTTAGCGAATATTGATTTAATTTTAATTTTGATTAAAACCTTTCGTTAATGCTTTTCGCTAGAAAGATGCTTTATTAGCTCGGCTCGTACATCGTTGTTAGATTAAATAATAATAATAATCATTTATTTACACTTAATAACTAGGTACAGATCTTAATGCTATGTAGGTTACCTGCTTAAAGTGGGCTAAGTACAATATTTAACTAATATAATATAAGTACAATAATACCTACTACATAGACATTAAGCACTGGGTGCACTACATTGCACACTAAGTCGAGACTTGTGTCGTGCAACGTAGGCTCTTTCCATTCATGAATAGTATGAAATAAAATAAAAAAAGAACAAGATAACTTAAATATAGCTATCGCTTAGATAATATAAAACAAATACAAATAAGAGCACATCTGCACAAAACTCATGACATTACATTAAGTACATCAAATTCTAAGATCTTTTCAAGTGTCTACATTATGTTCCTTCCAAGGTATTTTTTTTTTTTGTTTTTTGTTTTTTTTTTTTTTTTTATATAAAGGCACAGCAATAGCTATTACGTTTTGCATAATTTTTATTTAAAACTAATAGTCAGTAATCAAACGTTGCACTAGTCAAGTGTACTACTTGACCACTCGAGCATCTATTACCTAACGTGTGAACAAAGTCGTGCTTACCGACCATAACTTACAACATTAACCAAATCATATTTATTTAATTAAATTACACTCTAAGTGAATGCTAACTTGTTAAAAGTGAAATTACGGCGAAAGCACAACTAGTAAAATTGAAAATTTGTGTTATATGAAGTAGGTATTTATGTTATAATTGCGTGAAGCGAAATATTTATTTAACAAAGACATTGTGATTTAAATTTTCGATTATGTATTCATGCATATATTTTGTAGTACAATAGGGGAGTTAGCAAAGTTGTTGTTGGGTCGATTAGGTGGTAAAATGTTACGAGAATATTTCTGCTGAGAATGTTTTGTTTTAAATACTGTGTATGGAGCATGGATAACAGAAACTAGTAGGTATTTTAAAACAGTAATGTATTTCGTCAGCATGGAATGTCTCTGTTACGTTTTCATTTCACGATACATTACACGTGCTGTACAAAATCAGTTAAAGCCAATTTACTAATCTTTTTAAAGATGCTTAGATACCACTTATCATTTACTCAGATCGTCTGAAGAATCGGTTAGTTATGTAATAAATAGCAATGCTAGTTTTATGCCTGTAAAAATAGTACCTACAGTTTTTCACAAAATGGGCTAATTCATGGTGTATGGTTTATATATGTATTTCCTGCCGATTTTTTATAAGTATGCAATTAACGAATGATACAATGAACTACAAAATATTTACTCTTCTGTCACTTGCATAGTTGTCATCGAAGTACGGGCCCGCGGGTGAAAGTCGCGAAAGTGTAGGTCCGCAGTTTCTACCGCGCGATTGTATCGATACACCTACACATTATTTCTAACGTGTCATTTGTTAATGATGCTTGACACTGCAGACGAATAGAATGGAGTGTCGTTTGATGAATAATGGTCGGTAGTTACGTTTCTCTCTTTGATAATATTATGACGGTTGTTGCTTAACTTTGGTCGAAGTAGGGAGGGTAGACAAAAAAACTACACTAATTGATTGGATCACTCGGGTGTGATGATTTTTTACAAAGATTTTGTGCTGATTTTTCATATATGGAGGCAAGGATTTTCTTCCCTCTCTTTCTATCAATTTGACAAGTACGTATGTGATATTTCCAGACTTTGATAAAATTTGAGTATCATAATCAATTTTGGTTATAATACATGCGTGGCAGAATAAATTTGTAGGTACGTGTATGACTATGGATTTTTTAGTATGAAATTATTATGTTTCAATTTAGGAAACAGTGCAATTTTCATCAAAGTTGGTTCAGTAGGTCTTGAGATATGTCTGAATAAACTTACAAACACAATGAAATCGGTATAGTTTGTTTTTTAAAATTATGACTTTTTAATGCTTAAGAGCTATAATTTGCTATAAAAATAATATGAGAATGGCATGCCTGATTTAATACACCCATATAAGCACATTACCCACCCATTCACTAAAGAAAATGAAAACTTACTAGCCAGGCAACAACCTCAAACCACTTTCTTTCTACCTTTTGTCTAGACATTGAATAGTTTCATTGAATAGTTTGAATTCTATCTTGAAGTCTAACTTGTAGAGATGGTTACATAACAATACAGGTGTAGTCTTTCTAGTAAAACTATTGTTAGGTATAGGTATACCATGTAGGCATACTGGGGTATTAGTAACTGGTATCTGAAGGGAATAAGTCTTATGTATCATACAGTAAGCTTTAGCTTTTTTCACCAATACGCCGTAATTTAATCATTATAGGTACTGTTGTATTTTAAACAAAAAGTTTATAATCCTGATAAACATTTGAGGAATCGCTGTGTCCAAAATATGCATAATAGTCAGAAACGATTAAATTAAATTAGTAGATAAGGTCCCAGAAAAAAGGCAACAAAACAACTTTGTTACAAAATCTTTCGAATCCTCTGACCTAGCAGAGTCATCTCCCAGTATATTTCTGAAATAATAACAGAGAAGTAAGATTGGGCAACCTGCACATTTTCAGACAACTTAAGAATACGTAACCCTGTATAGTTAGGTAAATGTACTTATACTTTTCGTGTAGGTATATATAATATAAGCAGTGATGCAATACATGCTTTCACATTTCGCCTTTAAATGGTATTGATGACACATCACCCATTAGAAAGTTTGTTTTAAATGTTGTAGCTTTTCAACCTTTGTGTAGGTTTTATGCAACAAATAACAGAAATTAGCTAAACACGAATATACGATAATTATGCACTTACTTTATTTTGGATCGGAAAAAAGTTCCGGTCTTACATTTGCATTGTAGTCTTTTTACTACATTAAGTAAATTAAAATCGAGTAAGCACACCAAATTTGAGGTTTAAGTATCTTTAAAAAAAATACAGCCTGTCTAAAGAAGAAGGCACCAATGTACCTATCAACACAGTATCATGCCAATTAAAATGAGTAATTATAGCGACCCAGGTACATTGTTCCAAAATTCGGAGATGACAAGTTATGCTCCACAGTTAAGGCCGCCACTTGTGGCACTAGTATAAGTTATTTTTAATCTATTTCTTTGTATTTGATTTTTATCTCGTGTGTTACAATAAAGAATAATATATTTATCTATCTATCTATGTCTATGCTCCAATACTATACAGTTAACTGATTTAGTCTGCTTGTTGATGACGAATACCAACTAGAATTTCGCAGTCTATCAACAACTTTGTGTACCGCAACGAAACTACTATTACTTATCTATCTCTTGGTTACAACTTCAGATCATTGACCTCAAGGTAATCGTCCCCGAACCTACTATTACCTATTCTATGATTTAAGAGTAGTAAGATACTTCTTTCTTAATCTATGATCAAAGAGAAGGCCAGAAGTAATTTATAAGCCATAGACGGCTATTTGATATTGTATCCTTTAAGTCCATAAAATCTAGAATTTGAAACGAAGGGGTACAACTCTCCTTCGGTTCAATTTCTAGGTTTTATTTTACATCTAATGGTAAGGCGGGCAAGAGACGTTTTTGATAGACCAAACATGATTTGATTAATTTCGCGCTAGATTTGATAACGTATTTGAGTCTTTCTCTGACAACGATATTTGAAACTACCCTACTAAATAGATTTACTTGGCATACCGTTTACGTAGCCTGAAGAAATTAAGCTACTACATCATCAGAATAATATGATTTGTGTTTTTAAAAAGCGGCGATGGTCTAGTTTTTTTTTACTAATACCTACACTCTATTTGTCACTTTTAGAAATAAATAAATAGACTAATATTATGGTCTTAAGGGTTCGTCTACTGGATGAGGTCTCAAGGAGGAGAGCCTTTCACCCATACCATATTCTGTGCCCATACTTACATACATTTACTTATTCTGTGACCGAAGTGTGGGCGAGGCTTTAGAGGAAATGACCCACATTTGCTATAATTGTAAAGGTATTTGTGTTTATTTTATGATAATAACATGTGGGACGGACCTTTCTTTTCATGCCTCTTTGCATTTTATGTTTTGTTTGGGTGCTTGTTTGGTTTCATACATTTATGCGAAAAGAGTTTTGAAAACTGGGAAGTACAAATTATTATTTCATTGAATACAATTACTTCTTTTAGTGATTACATGGTCTAGACTTTGATGGTATTAACACCAACATACATGTAGATAGTGTAAAACATATAGATTAAAATTTTTGAGAACAAACGCGTTATTGTTTTTGTTAAACTGTTGTAGGCGTATAATAACAGTTAACTCCTGTTTGGCGTTAAAATCAATTGTTCTTCCAAATAACAGTACTAAATGAGTGTGATATCAATCTAACTTTAAATAATGACTAACCATTCATCTTTCGGCCTAATATATATTTAAATTTCATTTATCAAACAGCACTTCATACATCAAAATAAGCATTTATCAAAAGGCAACGTTAGCCTCAATATAAATAAAGAAGAAGCCCAATAAATCTATTCAGTATATTCTAAAGAAGCTTTATAGGTAGGTAGTCCTTTATTTGCTACCGGAAATATTCTCTATGCTATTTACATTTTAACTTACTATACACACGTTACTATTTAAGTAAGTATGCATATGTTCAAGTAATGAATGTTACTTGTATGTAAGTAAGTAGTACCACAGTAGTACTAAAAAATTCAGAGAAGCGGAATTTACATATACTTGAAAGCGTATAAACGTCTTTCTAACACTTTTACATTAGTTCATCTTTTTTATAAGGTAGCCCTTAGGTAATCGTATTATACATACATAAGAAAACACAAATCATAGGATAAGTGACAGTTGTGCTGTCATACGTTGCGCTTCAGGATTTTTTTGCCTGACTTGTGTTACTTAATAATAATAATAATAATAAAATTCTTTATTATCAGGCACATAACCCATAGACATGTCTTAAACTATTCAATAAAATTATATTATATAAAAATATAAAATAGTGTCACAACTAAAAAACTAAGAATTGCAATTCAATAAAATTGCAACTCGAGTCATTTTTTATTTTCGCTCTGGTGAGTATACATCCAAAATTTGTATATGGGACTACATAAATCCTCAGACAGGCACTGCAGTATTCCATTATTTGATCTCCGTATTCTTTCCCAAAAGTAAGCAATGCGGGACCGAATAACTGCGAAGAAATCAGGAACCCGCCCCTCAGCAAACATGCCCGACGCGCTGCAGTACCTTGATTTCTTCATAAGGATGCGATATGCGTTATTATATTGCACCCTTATGGCGTGATGAGCACTTCGAGAATACTCTGTCCATAGCTGACATGTGTAAAGGCACATACAGTAAGCCTTGAACAGAGTAACCTTCACTTCAGGAGTACATTTTGCAAATCGGCGCGCGAGCATATTACATCTGATGGACAGGTTCCTTCTTTCCCGTTCCATGTCCAGGTCGTCCCTTAAGTTTTCGGTCATGATGTGACCAAGGTATCTGAACTGCTTCACAACCCTCACGGGCAAACCCAACAAGTATACGTTAGGTACCTTTTCCGGACCTTTGCCTGCGCGAAAAACGAGCATCTCTGTTTTGGTTACATTATATTTAAGACCATGTCTTGCAGCATAATTCTCGCAGATAGCCAATAGTTTTCTTAAGCCGCTGATGGAGGGGCTGAGGAGCACCATGTCGTCAGCATAACTGAAGTTGTTGACACATATGTCACCGATGTGACATCCAACTCTGGTGCCTCTCAGCTCCACAATCAGGTCGTTCATATATAAGTTGAAAAGATCCGGAGAGGTAAGCCCCCCCTGACGAACACCGCACTCCAACCTATATTCGCTGGAGGTCTGGTCGCCCCATTTCACTACATTGGTTTGATTTTCGTACCAGTACCTGATCATACTGAGGACTTCTTCCGGGACCTGCGCCGCGGCCAATTTATTCCAGAGAATTCTGTAGTTTACTAAATCAAAAGCGCGACTCAGATCTAGGAAGCAGGCATACACTGAAGTGTTACGAGCGCGGTAATAATTTACCGTGTGTTTCAGGCTGAAAATGGCCAAGTCCGTAGATAGTGCTGGACGAAAACCAAACTGTGCATCATCAATACGCAGATTATTTACCAGTGAGGGCTGCAGAAGCCGTTCAAACACCTTTCCAATCACAGTTCCTAAAGAAATAGGTCTATAATTTGTCGAGCTGGCAACATTACCGGTTTTATTTTTTACAATTGGTGCAACGACTGTCTTCATGAGGTCCGATGGTAAGTAGGAATACTTTAAGCACAGATTGTAAAAATCACACAACTTGACATATATCATATCACCTGCACTGTAGATATGTTCGAGACTCAGACCATCGTGCCCTGGAGACTTGCCCCTTTTCATGTTTCGCACTGCCTTCACCACATCTCTAACGCCAATCAAGTCATTATTGACACTACAGATAGGGACCCTAGGTGAAGTCTCGATCACATCCACAGGAAGGTCAGATTTCATTTTAAACCTATCAACAAACAGCTGTGCAATGTCAGTTGGATTGTGCTTGCCGTCGACGGCCACCGGCAGAGCTTTACTTTTATTATTATTTTTCGTTGCAGCCCAAAATTTAACAAAATTTTTATTTTGCCTGTGTGTAGCAAGTATGTCCATTTTAATCTTTTCTTCGTTCGACTGACACCATTTCAGCTTGTTTTTAAATTCGCGGCGCGATTTCGTCATTTTGAAGTGAAGCTCTCCAGTGGACGGCCGACCGGCTAGTACCCAACATTTAAAATCTAGTCTAGCTTTTTCATGGCTGGTTTTAACATGAAAATTCCATCCGGTTATTTGATTATTTTTACGTCGCCTACCAGAGCGATAAGATGCACTTTTCTTAGCAGCATTTTGTAAAACATTGACAACATCACTATACAGATTTGTTATAAATTGTAAATGAGAGTTAAAATTAATACATATATTACCATTATTACAGTCAGAACATTCTATATCAGTTTTAATATTACCTAACTTACTATGACATTCTTGTGTATACATTTTTATTTGACTAGAATTTCGAGAGCCCCATAATATGCCTTGTAAAGGTTTTACTTCCGGCGACACATGTGTTTTACTGCTTATTTCATTAATATCACAGGTAATAACTAGTGGAAAATGGTCCGACCAAAAAACGTCATGCCTAACATGCACAGAGCGGATCGTGTCGAACGCGGCCTGAGTAGATACACAGTGATCTAGCCATCGGCAGCTGCCGTGCTTAATCGTAGTCACTATTTTCAATGTATTTCCACCGTTCTGCTGTAAAAACAACTTTTCTCACGTAGACAAGATAAGTTACGTCAAGTTACCGTATGTATGTCTGTGTGTCATCTGCATTGAATAGACCACGTGTGTTGGATAGAATAATTTACTGTGACGTAAGTGGTGTATTATGCCAGCAATGATATGGAAGTGATTTGAATAGTAAAGGAGTGGTTACAGCTCTTTTTGTCCCTAAGAGGATTATAAAAACGAAAAACCAATTTGGTAAAGATTTTTTTAATTAAATGTATGTAATATAGGCATGGCTATTCTTTATAAATGAATGACTGAATTAAAAAAAAAACAAATACGGTAATTCATTACAAAGTCCATCGTCTTTTAGGCATTTTTAAATATTTTTTTAGTGACACTATTGATAAAATAGTATTTCATGTTACCCAATCAAAGTGTGCTTACAAGGCGTTGCAGCTACTGACAAATAGGTTCCACTAAGTTACTCGTGTTAGATTGATGCCCAGAATTACCTCTTACGAAACCTTTTTCAAAGAATAAACAAACGGTATTTACGTCACCATTTCGCTTATCTAATATCTGCCGTAAATAAAACGTCGAGCCTCTTTTTCATCTGCTCAATTCTCTTACATAACTAAACCAATTCTAACTAATGTTCTTTCTCCCAACAAAAGTAGGTATTGCCTAAGCAAATCAAAAAATAGGTTTTTACGTGCGTTAAATTTAATGTGAGTAATTTACTATACAAAAAGTTTGACCTAGAAAGTTTTTAGTCATTACTTCGATGAAAGAAACGACCCGACGGATCGGTAAAAAATGATGATATCTTTTTGCGAGAGAAGAAAGTTCTGAAAACAACGAACAAAACTTATTGGAAAGAGAAGCTTTGAGTAAGGTCTATTACTTTAAAGTGCTGGTTGCGACGTTATTCTTATCACTTATCAGGTATTTAAATTAGACATAAAAATAATGTTAAAACATAAGGTTGTTTAGAAAAAAGAATAAGTATTTCTTTTTTCAAATTGCCTAAAAAGAAAAAAGAAAACATTTTCCAGCGCGACTAAAATTAAAAAAAACTTACATAGATCTAAGTGCTACCAATAGTTCTACTCTATTAAATGAGCATTTTTTACTTTCGAGTGAGAAAAGAATCACATTCCAATTATCAGTAATTTCTACTTTTACACGCTTTTCATCGTTTCCCGGCATGTACCGTGTAATGATTAGTTATACGTTGCTCGGAACAACTGACCGCTTCCAAGTAGATAATTTCTTTTCCCCCTGGGAGGTAAAGTATGTTCTTATTAATTACCGTTCAATTATTATTTATTGTAGGTCAGATGTTTGTTTCTTGTCTATTATGGAAATATTGGTTTTTCTTCTCATATTGAAAGTTTTCCCTAGGGATATGACTTAACCATGCTTGATTGCTATACCACAGGTATTCTTATATATGCATTTAGTTTTTCCTACTTATGCATTTGATGATTATACGAGGCCAGTAGACAAGAATAAATAAGGACCTATTGTACAAATATTGTATTCGACGTCCAAATTTTATCCTTTTATTTGTCTTTTATTTAGTCTGCCATACAGAAACACTACAACATTCAATCGAAGTATCGGCAAGCGATCGTTAATCGGATCAGTGGAGCCAATTGGTAATGGTGGGTCGTTGCCTTTATTAGTCGCGTTGAGGTCGCTGACGGATGACACTTGTTGATTAAACGGTGAAGTACGGGAATACGATGTACGGAGTAAATAGTCTTATTTACTTGTGGGTAAACAAATATTTAGCGCACAGAAGGGTGGTAAAGTGTTAAAATTATTTTTTCCAGCTAAGGTATTATGAACCTTTAACCACACTGTCGATTGCGTGTAGGTATCTTATGTTTTAGTTGTAAAGCAAACATAGTTTTACGATCGAGTTTGAATTATAATGTCGTATAGAATAACAACATTAAGTACTTAAATAATTTTGATTCATTTGCTCATACGTACATAATATGTACATAGAAATATAACACACAATATTGTGTTTATAGCCAGTATCGTTACTAATAGAAACTTATTTTCCTTTTTATAAAAGGCGCTCAAAACTTTATCATAAAGCTTAGCACATAAAAAGTTCAAGCCACAGGTACCTACATCAAATGCCATAAACTACAGCTATAAACAAAACACTGCCGACTTATGTGCGCCATTCGTGAGTGAATATTTCGCGAGACTGATAAATGCTAACACAGGGCTGTCACATATAACGAAAATCTACATATATGTTATATATATGTAGATTTTCGTTAAATCTTTTTCACAGTCTGGTTATCAATACTGTGATAGCTAAAAAAAATAGAAAACTTTCTTCGATAAAAGCTAGCTTACCACCAGCCGAGTTAGGGTCAAATGCGAACAGATTTTGACACCGATTTTTGTAAATTTGTGATATGGTATTGTAAATCACCCAAAAATCTTATTGATGTTGACACTCCATTCTATACTTACCCAGACAAAATATCATACAAAACCCTCTCTTACACAACACCAGTTTACACACTATATCTATATGATCTTTTTACAAAACCTGTAGTTACATTAACCTTTCGATGTTGCGAGAGGTCATATGTATACTTGCCCGGGGCAGCCCTGGTGTACGGCCACTCCCATGCATTCCATGGTTTGACACACATACAGACACGACCTAAAGGAGTTTGGATGTTGTTTGGCATTGGTAGTGTGGCATAGTTTGATGGTTTGTCTAATGGTAGTTATGGTTTTGACAGATTGAATGATATAAGTAAAAGTTTTATGAATAAAGCAGCGTAGAATAAAGTAGCTTTTTTATATTGATAAGGCTGGCCTTTTTTGGGTTGACATAATTTATTGATTATTTATTAACAAAAGAGACATCATTACAATGACAAGTATCTGAATGTGATATTATAAAGATTTAAGATTTGTTTTTATTAATTGATGCTTTCACAAATTTCTTAATTTATCTACTGTTTTATAGGACTTACAAATAATTACTTGATTCAAATTCTTTCTCAGTATATAGTTGTATCTGGAGCAGGTCAGTTCTATTTACCGTTTAATAGATGCAGGATAGTCGTATAAGGGACATTTTATTACACATCGTAGTATTTAGATCATAACTCCGTAGATGGCTTCGCTCATTCATAAGTATTTCTATAAACAGACAGAGTTTTTATAAATACTCGTAGATATGTAGTTAATTTGTATCGCCTTTTTAAACTTCTGATTAGTAAAATTTACGCTTTTAAAGTAGGTGTTAACAGTTTAAAAATGGTTTTGTGTATTATTAAATCAGTAAACGTGTATCGTAAAATGTATGGTAAAATGTGTGTTAAACCGGACCCAAAAGTACATTGTTTTCCTTCATTTCTAGGCCGATAAAATTTATCAATGTTGTTTTAAATCCAAATACAAAGCTTTTATTGGGCCAAAACAATATTACATCTAGGTACTTAGCTACAATAAATATGTCTTAAAGATACAAAAAGTTTAATTATACGTACAGTCAAGAAGGCGTAAGCTGAGCTTTGCATTTGTGTGGGTGTACATAGATAGTGTAGGTGAGACAATCGGCTTCTCCATCGTGCGATAGCGCCATCTCACTCCCCCGCCCACCTGCCATACTTCACCCACACAAATGCAAAGCTCAGCTTACGCCTTCTTGACTGTACCTGTTTTCTGTTTGCACCTTGCAGTAGGTCTCATAAGAAGTGAAGAAGAAGAATCGCAAGTGCATCCACTCCCACATCATTTTTATTAGGCATTTATACATTGTTATTACGAAATTCTAAATTCTAACCTCAAAATAATTGACAGAAATTTTTGATAACAAATTTAGGGTTAACATTTTATGAAACGAATTTATCCTATAAAAGTTAAAAATATAATATACATAGTCCTTCTGCTTATTATATTTTTTTACAATTGATACATAAACCATGCGTAATTATAGTATACAATACGCAGCATGTAGAAATATGTAGTTCCGTAGGCAGTGTTGCCAGATGGTGGTTAGTCATTAGACAGGCTGCGGTATTCGATGTGGTAACACTGTTGTTTCGTGTCAGATATACCACAGTAACACAGTATAACAATGGAGGACCATTTCATTGTTGTAGATAGATTTGCTGCTGAGGCAGATTCAGTAAAAACTACTTAATAGTGAATTGAGACCACTATTTCTGATTTTCACAATAATAACTTGTAACGTTTGATAACATAAGATTACCACTGAACTATTCCAATGTCAGTAAATTGTTTGTGAAAATAAAATAATTAAAAAACTATGCCTCTCTCAAATCTTAAAATAACTTGTAAGCAGATTAGAAGTTTCCCTGACTTAGATTACTGATTTCTTTTATTTGCAATATCAATATCTTTTTATCACATAGCCCACTTTTACTTTCTTAATAATTTCTCCGTTTCCATTTTGCTTTCATCGTTGATAGTTTATATAAAAAAAAAACAATGTAGTCTATGTTGGAAAAGCTTCAAATAGTATTTATAATTTTGTAAATATTCCCACAAGTCTTAGTGATATGATTGAGAAGGTACTAATTCTAAAATCTGTGAAGTATGTAATTGTAATATTGGCGTTTATGTGAAGTTAATTCATATTTATCACAGTTTGTTTTATATTTATTTCACCGCTACAGTAAACACACACAGCGTATTATGTTGAAGTACAAAAGTAAACCATAGTTTTCATTCCGGTGATGCCTCGAAGCAAGTATTTATTAACAGTAACGTAATATTTATAAACATCAATGTTTATACATACGCGAGATATTTTTAACATCGCACATCGTAAAATGGATGTTGAAAATAGCGATATTGCAAGCGATCGTATTATAACTAACTAATATATTTATAGTTTTTCCGCTTATCGTGAGAGTTTTAGTTAAAATTTTCACCTCAAAAGTTCCAAACAGTTTTTGTCAATCAGTAGCTTAAACCTAGTAAGTTATGCCTACTTCTTAGGTATATCTACTATCAGGTAAAATTATTTCACTTTACCAAAAACTATTAAGTCATAAACAACAAATGCTTCCTATTTCATTACTGTCTGATTTAAAGTTCATTTTTTTGTTTCAGATATGTAACAAAATCCAAACTAGGTTACCTGGAAGAGATCACTTTAGTGATATAAGGTTGCCCAATGTCCCTGATTACCTTCCACTTTTTTATGTTAATTGTGTTCTTTATTTTGGTGTAGTTACAATAAAGTATATTTGATTGATTGAAAATCCTCTAGAATTTCAAAACAACACATACACAAACTCCATTTACCACCAAACATTGCAACCAAAACACGCACAAAAGAAATTAACGATAGATCATTCCGCTAATTCAAAGGTCTAATGATTCATACAGTTATTTCGCTATCATATCACTAGATCGGTGATTAAATCTGCACATAATAGATGTTCTGGTGTAAAGAAGCTCGTGGGATCGTGGTGTTGGGATGTGGAGTCAAGGTCGGAAGTGGCAATGACTCTGCAATATGATTACCATTAATAGATTCCGTACATAAACAAAGCCAATTTGTTGTCGTGGAATATGCCGTTTTTTATCTAATGTCTATTGATAATATGATATCGACGTAGCGTCTCAAACTATATGTTCTGCAGAGGAACTTCAGTAACGAGTGTTTTTCGAATGAATAGTGGCTAAACATACTGAATTACTTAAAAAATACCAACGTTATAATATATATATAAATATTTTACATTAGATAGGCTCACGCTTGACTACAACTTGCCTGATGTTAAGCAACGTTGCAACCTACGATCTAGCGCGCTTGCCTAGAAGAAACCGGTTTACTCTCGACTTGAAGACCGACAAATTATAGTTCAAGGGGAATAGAGATTCGGGCAAGGAGTTCCACAGTTTGGCTGTTCGCACGATGAAAGTCGATGCAAATCGAGAATGGAAAATATGTTATAATAATGTATAATGTATATGTAGAAACTAGAAGCAATTTTTTGAATGAAAATTCAATTACTTGAACGTTTGCTCTCTGTTGCATGGTACACAAAACTGTACTATATTCTTGGAGCTATTGCTTGGCTTAAATCCACAAAAATTTTAGGCTGAAGATGAAACAATTTATAAACCCTATATCTAAAGAGAGTAATCTGTGTTTTAGCATCTTCGTGGCATAAGTAGCTCATTGTTCCAAGAGGTATGTGTTTGAATCGGCATGGTGCCGGTTTAGCGAGTTCTTCTTATAAGGACTCTTTGTTGCTTTATTGTTTTATTAATAAATGCATACCGTATCCAGTTTTTAATATATAAAGTGGTATCACACTCAATGATAAAGTTTTTATCATTGTGCAAATAGAAGCTTGGACTTTTTTAACATACATTTATGAAAAATAACCATAAACTTCTATTTAAAAAAAACACAGAAAATCGTTCTCTGTAAAAAAATATTGTGACACGAAAGCAGTACGTTGGTGTGAATTAATGTTATGATATAACTTTGCAATTATCAAAGCAACACATTCACTATGGATTACTTACTTATTCTACATCAGATCGTCTTCTAATTTACAAGTTATGTATAATAATGTCAAGGTTTAGGGGCCTATTATTAACAATGAATGAATGTAATGCAATCAAGTGCTATAATAAAAATTAATTAATAGAATTAATATGTAGTGTTTAAATTTATTGGTATATTTTGTAGACGTAAAATATAAAAAGTATTTTTAGTTTAGTGTATATTATATTGTTTATTATTATTGAATAAAAGTATTTAATTGTCAGGCATGTAAAAATTAATATACAAAAAGGAGGAGAAGAAAGTTAATTTGAGGAAGTATCTGTACCGCACCTGCAGTCAGGTCCCTTAATTTTGAATCGAAAATAAATAAAAAATAATACTGGTATGTTCCAAATTAAAAGCAGATGTTTTGGGCAGGTGTGCATAAAATCTGCACAGATATCCGTTAAGTATATAAATTAACTAGCTGTGCCTGCGACTTCGTCCGCGTGGAATAGTTATTTTGGGCATTATGTCTTTGAATTTTGACCCGTTTTCGAAGCGCACGCAACGGAAGCCCTCAAAGATGAATAATTTTTCCCGTTTTTTCCACATTTTTCATTGTTTTTTCGCTCCTATTAGTTGCAGCGTGATGGGTTATGCCTAATTTACAAGCGCAATAAATAATAAGTTATGACTAAATTAATACAAGCGCCCAAGGGTTAGTGTCAAAAATAACAAAATGGCTGCCATTCCACCATGAGGAGGAAAAAAATAATTTCAGAGCTTGATTTGTCGATAAAATTAATCATATATTATTACCATTTCAGGCTCCGACACGGGTAGACAAACACATTGTATAACCTAAAACCTTCCTCGATAACTATGTTTAGTTTTCCTTCACTTGTTTTTATATTTTATTATTGTAAATAAATATTTGTCTATACAACACAAAAATATTTTTTCAATTCGCACCAGTAGTTCCTGAGATTAGCGCGTTCAAACAAACAAACTCTTCAGCTTTATTATGTTAGTAAGTATAGATATTACCTATGAATAACGAGTAACCTAGCATCATTTTCATTTAATGGGGACGAAGTCTTGTTTAACGTGTCTTTGTGTTTGGGGTTCCTCTATCCACATGCCAAAGTTCATCATAATTTGTCTAGTTCTTAAAGCGTGAATTTAAATGAATTCTAAACACACACACTAATATTCTCTCGGTATTTATTTCAAATGTAATGCGATATGACTATCGTGATTTGTTTTAATGTTTATGCATTCCCATTCTTCATAAATAAATAAAACAAAACAAAATTCGATAACAATCGAGTCATAAATGATTTTCGGATACATTGCGATCAAGTAGCAAAGTTTACAAATCGGCTTCCACCGTTTGATGGCGCTCAAATACCTTTGTCGGAACTTTGATCGGAAAACTTTTCCGCTCTTCGCTCGCTCTTCACTTGCTTTTCGTTTATTGGACTGAAAGCTGACATCACAATTACTCATCTTACTGTTTTTTAAGGCAGCAAAAGAGGTAACATTTAGGAATTTCATACCTCTGGAACCAGAGTTAGCACTTTGAGTCTTAATTTAGCTTACTAATACACGTAATACTAAATTAGATAGATAGATGGATAAATACTTTATTAAAACACCACATATAAAAAACAATACAAAAAAACATAGAAATTAATATTAGCGTCTTAATTGGCGGCCTAATCGCTAAGAGCGATCTCTTCCAGGAAACCAATTAGTGACTGATTAATTAATCGTCACTTTACTAGCATAACAAATATATTGTATATGCTTATATACTTAGACTAGATGCTACAATAAATAATTTTCAAGGCTTAGAAATAATTAGAGCATAAAAAAACACATTATTTTTCATTCAATTCTTCATTCAGTTAATGAAACGAAGCTTGGTGAATCTTAAAGTATGCTGAACGATAATCAGTATGTATATTTCATGTATGTATATTTACACCCGTAGTCGGGCTATTAATCTGTCAATCACGGCAAAAAAACAAGCAGTAAATTCAATTTGGTTTGAGTTAATAAACTGCGTTTCTTCAGGCCGTGTTATTATTTGTGATTAGCCAACACGAAGCCCAGACGTACACGCTCGATAAATCACAACTTACAAGAATTACAAATCACGAGTTGTGTAACTACTAACGCTAATGTGCGTTGGATTTGTTGTTGTTTAGTACTATGAAGGTCTATGTGGAATTTATTTAATTTTAATGATGAGCTATTAAGAAATGCTGTGGAGAATTATTGACACATCTTTTCTAATTCGTAACGTAATAAAACGGAGTATCAATCAATTTAATTGAAAGACAGTAGTTGGCTACCACCGTATTTATTGGTATTACATTACTCATATTGATCAAGAGAATCGTTGGAGTTAATTCAATAACTTGGCTGAAAATATATAATAAAGTGTACAGGTTTATTTGAAAATCATACGACACCTCTCTAATAAATAACACGTCAATTTTGTAAAACTTGCTGCAGTTTTTACATCGAATAAGTTTGCACTGCACCATTGTTCGCCTAATGGATGGAGCGTGCTTACCCAGGAAGAATCGATTCATTTTCGCTTCAAAGATTGCAAAAATATAATCGGGGAACAGGGAGTCACATAGGGAGTTCCACTATGAATTCAATTTGTATTTCGGAATCAAAATGTTAACAAAAGCAAACCCGTCGAATCCTTCACTAGGCTAAGTTTCCTGTGCAGTTATGAATCGATAAACAGTAACCTTCTTGGTTTGGAGACGTGCGGCCTCCTTCGTCGTGAATTACAATCGAGCTAGTATCCGTTGCTAATTACGATACGGTGGCGAATAGGATGCAATTGTCGAATTAGGTCAATGCAGTTTGTCATCTAAAGTGCATTGATTAAATAATCTAATAGAAAGCACCGGTTATAAAATTGGTGAAAATGTATGCATTGATCTTCTTGAAAACTTTTAATATAAATGAATATAAAAGAAACAAGATCTTTATACTTCTCTCTTAGCTTAGTTGGTAGTGACTCTGCCTTCTAATCTAGGGGTTGCGGGTTCGATTCCCGCATGAGACAAGTAATTATGAATACTAAAATTTGTAATTACTTGTGTCGAGTCTGGCCGTTTTTATATATAATAAGTATGTATTTACAAAAGAAAAGTATATAAGTATTATATCCGTTATCTAGTACCCACGACACAAGCGTTTACTTAGTGTGGGGCTAGATGGCGTTGTGTGCGATGTCCCGGAATATTTATTTGTTTATATTTATTTATTATTTATATTTGTTGCTAAAATTATAGAGTGAGTTCTCCGCTGCTTTTCACAGTTTCAAAACTTTTTTCTTTAATATAACAGAATTATGTTTATATTAGTATAATGGAAATGCTTGGTATGTTTATTAGTAAACATTGCGCATCGATACGTTATGACCTACATCCAGTGCAGAACTAGTTTCTACCATTACGTAAATTAATTAACGAGGTAATTAGATTCTTAAGGCTTTGTTTTATGAGGTTATAAAAATATGCTTATTTATCTACTTTTAAGATAATACCGTAATAATAATATACCTAACACCCTCTATCTGAAATTATTACTTAATTTTAAGTACCTATAATATTGTAAAAGGCCTCTCAGTGTTGGCTACGGCCCCACTGATGCCTTAAAAATACCGGGCGTAAGGCCCGAGATACTGTGAAGAGTAATAAATAATTACCGGAATTTACCAAAATTTTTATTGTTATACTTACTTTATTGTTATTCTTTTTAACAGACGCGAAAAGACAGAAGTTTTATTGATTGTTTTTCCTGTGATCTGTCTTAAGAAAAACAATTAAACGCGTTTAATATATTGCTTTGTCTTTTACGATTCGTGTCTAATTGTCAATTTTTACCCATCTACAAAATTTGTAATAAAATCTATCCTCAAATAATAAATCTACGAGTATTAACAAACTATATACTTAGAATCCTTGGCATATCTGAGTTCACCGTTCTCAAATAGAGCCTAATAGAGACTATTATAGGAACCGATCTCCGACCAAATTACATGTTATTTGATAAGTATTTACAGATAGATGCGGTGTGCATGTCAGGTGATTGCAGCATATGGTGATTTATGTGTTTACAACGCACACATTCTTTTTCGAAGGTGAAGCTAAGATTGTTTTATAGAAATGGGTTTGTTAATTGATTTATCTACACTAATGTTGTAACATTCTACTTATGTTTCCAATACTTGACTTATAATTACTACTGTTATATCACAGACAACAAAACACTCAATTTAAGCAATTTCACATGATGTTATAATATCCACATCGATATCGTAATAGCTCATTATAACATCGAAAAAGCGTGACCAACCTGTTTGCAGGGCCAATCAGGATGGTCGCGCTGCACTCTCGTTGGTTAGATTTTAATGGCGGCAAAATCACTGTGACAATACACGTACGCGTGAATTTAATTTAATAAATTATCAATGCATTAGTGAAGATAAAGTAGTGTATGCAACTGCATATAACACGGGTATTAAAACACTCGTTACTGTTATGACTCGTGTTTTAATACCCTTAATTATATGACAGTTGCATAAACTACTATTAATTAAGTGAGAAGAAATAATAAAACTTCACATCCAGACCATAGCACAAACGTCTTAATTTCCCCTCCACTTTTCTTTTTAATGTCTTTGTTTTAAGCTTGATAGACCTAAGCTTGACTGAACTCGCCTGATGTTAAGCAACTTGTGCTGAAATACCTACAATATCGTTAACGTCAATATGATGAAGTGAACCTTAAACACCCTGTATATTGTTACTTAAACAGCCAATTACATGAGCTCGGAGGTTTCGAAGCTCCGAGGTTTCGAGTAAACAAGCAGTTTCGTAATGTTGTTCATGATTTACAAGCTTGTCTGCTTCTTCACTGGCATTTCACCTGCCTGGACCAAACCGGTTGGTTTTCGTGTGGAATAGCAGTAACTTTGGACTAAGGTGTGTATAAATATGAAGTTTCAAAAACTGCAGCTATTTTTTTCGAGTTATTACAGTCACTGTATGATCTGTGATCTACTTTTAGGTTTACATTATCTGTGTCGTTGTTGCAAATATACTCTCAAAGGAATCGCACGCGTTTTACTCCAAAACCCTACAAGCAAGGCAAAATCGACCTAAATACAGTGAAACGAAGGAACAGTCACATATAAAGGAATAAACTTATGTGTATTCGATTTGTTTAGTCGGTTATAGTTTGAGGAAATCATAAATTAGTAATTTTCAGTTTAGAATGATTGAATGTAATTTCGCCTTGCCAATTAAAATAGAAATTGACTCTGTCTGACAAACTCACGGATATATAAGATTCAAGAAATGAAAACTGTAGTTAAGTAAAAAGTCAGTCATGTCTTTGATAGCCGAGGAATGTACTTGGGTACTTATTTTTTCACTATTCACTTATTCATAGATAAAACAAAATCAACTCCCGTAGTATGTCCCCTTATGCTTAGATTTTCAAAACCATGCAACAGGTTTTGGTGTGGTTTATTTAGGATGTGTGTCTAGGTGGGTTTCTGTGTATATGCAGGTATACCACGCACATATGAGACCGTATAAAGCCGGGACTTATTGCTAGATGACTATAAATTATAGACGAGGAGTGTACATAGCTTTTAAAGGTGACAATTTGTAACTTGGAATTTTTTAAAGTTAGTATGTGTTTGTCGATTGGTGGTTATTGGTAGGTGGTAACAAATTAGTACGTATGTAATATGTAATATGTATCTGTACGAGTAATGACACATATCACACTATAATTTCGATATTTGTTATTTTCTACTATTCATCACCTTTTTTCTACGACCGCCACTAAGTCATCATTTAAGTACAGAATCTTCTTGGGCGGTCAGAAACGTACATCATCATATATAATTTTATCGAATTTTTACCTGTAAGAGAAATATAAAAGTATGACATGAAACATTTAGATTAAGTCCAATTTAGATTACTTATAATCTTAACTAACCTACTGATGTTCAAATTCTTAAAAGCAATCTTCTTCTTATCGAATGCGAGAGGCCAAACTGTGGTGTCGTGAGTTTATCAAGCCGCCCTAAGGGCCTCTGACATAGCTTAACGACTGCCGTACTAGACAAATAGCCGGGACTTACAATTTAACGTGTCGTCTGACCCACGCGCCACGGAAGCACCCAAAATGTAGGTAATGCAACTTTTTTTAGCAATGGTTTGGTTTTTTAAAATCATCCACGAACATAATATTTTAACCATACCCAATTAAGTTTTAAACAATACAATAATACATGACCATTGACCATTAATGATGATGCGGTTTTAAATGTGAGGTTACCATAATTGTTGTAGCATGAACCTAACTAACTGTTAAAGTTTTCTAACATTGTATTAAGAATTTGGGTTAATAGATGACTTGTTAAACGTCAAAACGTGACTTTATAACTATATCATAAATGAGTTCATGCTATGCACTGCTCAATTAATAGAATAAATAGCTAGTACTTATTAAAATACCAAGCATTACTCATTTATTCTCAAGGTAACCGTTACAACATAGCAAGGGCTTTTTAATATGATTTATTTATTATCCATACAAGGTGGCTTCAAAAACTTAGTAAAATATTCATGAGCAGAGCTAAGTAGTCTGTTGGTCGTTTCAGTTACTTGATTGGAGCGGGTATATGTTTTTTTTTACTGGCAAACTAACAAAGTTAAGTTAATTTTTAATGAATAAGTAAGTTGATTATATCTATGATACCCACCTGAAAACTGTACGAATTATTGTAAATTTGTTAATAAATTTCGTCAGTCTTTAAAATTATTTTCAATCTAAAACATTGTTCAGTCTTGCTCAGAAAGTCGTAAATTTAAAGCATGTTAACAATCCTTGAAAACTCTTGTTGAATTTCCTATGATATAATATAATAGACACACGGTCTATAGCGGAACGAGTGGAAATAAAAAGTTCCAATCATCCACTGGGGACGAACTAAACTTTATTTTTCCCACTCGTACCCAGTGGGGATGACAGGGTGGGGACGATCGGGAAACAACCCAACTCACAAACCAAATTCAAATTATTGCAAAGGTTTAAAACCTTTCGGTTATTTCAGCTCTGAGTTTTCATATCGACCAATAGTCACATTTTTAATAACACATTGTATACCTAGCTGTAGTTTTGTATGCGAGACGAATGCTCACGAAGGGCTGGAGGAAGCGGTGTCTAATGTATGTAGGTAGAAGGTATAAATATTGTATACATTCGATTCTTCGAACGTTGAGAACTTTACGACATTTTACGAAACGTTTTGTTCTATGGTACATAATCAGACTCATATTTCTAAGATAGAAAAATTCCATTATCTTTTGTCTTGCGTGAAGGGTCCGGCCTTAAATATTATAAAAAGCTTGCCGATTACCGCGAACAATAATAAATAATAATAAATAGTCTTCTTCTTGTCTAAATAGTAAATACTATCGTTTGGCTAACGAAAAATGTTCACTCACTAACACACAAAACTTGAAAACTATGGCTAGCATATAGAGTATTTATTGTTATCTATCAACATAATCTGGTTATATGCTATAATTACACAATAATATAAGACCAAATATATACACCTCTAGGCTACAACATAACCAATACTTACGCCATTGAAATGCCAAGAGAAAAGCTCGAATTACATTCAAAATGGCTATCAAATCCGGTTCTAATAAGTTCAAGTGTAATGTAACCAACACACCCACTAGTACTTGTTTGAGTTTGTTGTGTGTAAAATTAACCTTGGCCTACCTAGAAATACTAGTAATAATGCCTTTGCAGTATATTACATTTTAACTTAGCATTTTAAACACGTATGACTTTGTTGATTAGGTATAAATAATAATTATTTAACTAACCATTCACTCTAATCAGGTACTTATAAATTGCAACTTTGCATGTAATATTCAGTTTCTTACATGTCTCTGATTATTTATTTAATTTCTCCTTAGGTACATAAAACTAGTATATTATTGTATATGCGCGATGTCTAGATATCAATCAGTAGTTTTTATCAATCTCGAGACCCTGAATTATCTCCACGCTTAAAATCACGAGGATACGTCGCCCACTCGAGGCGTAAAGTACTCGTGAATACAAATATCCACATACTAACTCACTTTCGTATGTATTGAATCTATACTAATATTATAAAGCTGAAGAGTTTGTTTGTTTGTTTGAACGCGCTAACCTCAGGAACTACTGGTGCGAATTGAAAAATTCTTTTTGTGTTTAATAAACCATTTATCGAGGAAGGCTTTAAGCTATAAAACATCACGCTGCAAATAATAGGAGCGAATAAATAAATGAAAATGTGAAAAAAAAGGGGGTAAATTATTCATCTTTGAGGGCTTCCGTTGCGTGCGCTGCGAAAACGGTTCAAGATATAACAAAAATATGTATGAAAAAATTATTTCTCTTAAAGTAATGTAACAAAATGTCTTCAATAATATATGTCTATCTTTAAGGTTAACTCACTAGAACCGTTTTTATGGCAATAACTATTCCACGCGGACGAAGTCGCGGGCACCAGCTAGTAATTAGATATGTAAAATAGAATTTAGATCATTTGCTGCGCATTCATAATTTATTGTTGTTTAACAAGGCATTACTTTGAATTGCAAAAGGGCATAATTTGAAATCGCTGATTAGCTGTTACTTTTCTTGTGAAATGACGTCGTTTTCTAATAAATTACAATCGCTATTTATAGTGATTACAGGTTTTGTAATGCGATGACGAAGTGTAGATAAGTTGGTGCTTAAGAAATGTTTATGATGTTATTTTTATTTATAGACTTAATAGACAAATCCCTCTACAAACGTAAAAAATTACGACAAAAATCATAGTAATTTTTTTATTACTTTTTTAATTAATAAAAATTAATTATATTTATCTACAAACATACTTATAACTTTGTTTTTTCATTATTATTTATCATTACGTTTACGGTTACGTTCGAATAATTATATTTTAATAATAATAATAAATATTTCGGGACACAGCACACAGCGCCATCTAGCCCCGCACTAAGCAAACGCTTGTGTCGCGGGTACTAGATAACGGATATAATACTTATATAATAATAATAATTATAAATTCATAATTCAATAATAATTAATATTATTCAGATAGAGTATGTAGCGATAATTGAGTAAGATTTAACTTACTAATTCTGCAAGAAAAGATGAAATAATCTGATTTTATTTTCCAACTTATGTAGGTGTTATGTAAAGTGTTGTTTACATTAACTTGTTTCACACATTCACAATTAGTTAGGAAATGAGGCCTGTTTATGTAATAGGTTTGAGTAGATTCACAAATTAATTTCTATTTGTAGGAAAGTATACAAAGTGCCTTTTAAGAACATAAATTATGATTATTTCGTAGCCTGGAATTCTGCAGCATTTTCTATCTGTCATCAAGCTAATTGTGGCCTAGAGAAAACCCGTTTTTGTTAAAAAAGATAAGAAGGAGAATATTTGAGATTTGATGTAATGTTGGAATGATGTCCTAGTGTTTAACACAAATAAATGCTACTGCTTTATTGATTTTTTTATGTTGAGATGAACCTTGCACTGAGTTTTTTTCCTTTATAAATTACTACTAAGTACAATTAATTAAGGCTTAATAATGGCGTATAATTCAGCCATATAATAAGTATTTGTAAATATGTTCAACAGTAAAAAGCAAGGAAGGTATGTGTGTGTACATTTATGATACTAAAAAAACAAGGAAGGTATACCTATATGATAACATCTTTACCGCCTGCTTTCGTTATATCGTTTGATATGAACGTTAGTTGTAGTTTCTGAACATCCATTGCACAATCAGTTAGGTACCTTACCTACCAGTTACGCATTCAGCAGTGGAACGAACGCTTGCGGTTAGGAAAAGTAGTGTTTTGTTTGTTTGTGTAATTTTTTTTATGTTTTTGGTAATAAAATTAGTTGTAATGTAGAATTTTACTACAAGAAAGTTGTACAATTTCATTATACGTAGTGGAAATTTGCTGTAAAACATTAATAACAACGTCTATATACATTTTCATATTTGCTTTTGTGGGCTGCAAACTAAATTTATGTAACACATAAATATGAACCTATAAATTTAATTTATCAAAGAGGGCTAAAATAGTGTTACCTAATTGAAAGGTATAGAAATTATCTTCGAAACAGGCTTTCGCTGAGAACCAAAAGTCAAATCACAATTGTCAAGTTATTTCTATCAAATGAGAGTAGCCTACTATGATCAGCCGATCAATGGAAGTGCTCAAATAAAATTCCACTATGGGTTTTCCACAAGATATGTTTGTTTTTATTTACATGTTATGACCATGTTTCTACTACTCTAACAACATATGCATGTCTCCACATAGGTACATATGTATGTAAGTATATAACGACACGTTTCTCCGGCGACGCCTCTCTGTCGCAAAGTTTCCGCTTTCCTAATCTATACGGTGTTTGGTTCGAGTTCCGTCATTGCTACTATGGACTAGATTATGTTTACATTCTTTAGTCTAATTAGAAATGGATTTTAAATAGAAATAAATACTTCCTTTTCTCTTTCAGTCAAAGAATAAACGTAGCTTATGTTCGTTGCATCGTAAGTTTGAACCTTCTTCGTATAGAGTTGAATCCAAAATAGTGATCAATGCTTTATAAAAAAAGTATGCATTACTCTTACATTATATATTTGTTAACTTATCAACTCTTATCTAAATTAAATTAGTGTCAGAATTAGCTTTCAACATTAAGTCCACATAAAAAAAACATAAGATAAAAAGTAATGACAACAGCTGAAGATTTGATGTCAAATCTTGATAATAAAAGTAGAATGACTTAATTAAAACCTGGTGCTAAAATAATGTTCTTGGAAACCCAGGCCGGTACATAAAAAGATAAGTTATCTTACTGTGCGTAACAGCGTACTCCGTTTGGCCTCCTTTTTTTGGCTTGACCAATGGTCCAATATGAAACTTTTTGCGGTAGATTCGTAAAAGAACCTAATATGCGTCTTGTGGCAGCACTTTACAAGAATCAGAGAGAAAAGGAAAGGCATGAAACTCATTGTCTAGGATTTGAAAATTCGGTACGGAAAAACATAACCAACAACATAAACGGCAGATTAAACAAAAGTTTGCGCGTGTTCTGGACTACAGTGTGGTAAGAGACCAGTGGGATGTCCTAAATATCGTTGGTAGGCTCATGTGGAAGAGGATATCTGTAAGCTTCAAGTGACCCAGTGGGAGAATCTGGTTCAAGATCGTAAAAAGTGGCGCCTTTATGTATCGAAGATCAGGATCCAGCGCCAATTAAAACATGTAAAGTAAGGTTTATCCCTGACATAACGTTTTAGTTACAATTTTATTCGCGTAGTTATTTCACGGAAAGTCTCGCTGTTTGAGTTCGCACGACAAAATGCGGCGTCTTCAGTAGTTCATTCAACTTAATTCACATCAATTGAGAATCTTAAGACCTCTAAAACTTGAACTGGTGACCTTTATTTGACTTGTTAAGGTGCAATAGCAAGGGTAAGTTTTCATTTTTTTTTTCATACAAAGTATTGTAAGGTGAGACTAAAACATAAGTAAGTACTTATTATCAATGTATACTAAAAAATAATGTTTGAACTGTTTAAGTATTATCTGAAAGAGACGGGAATCTGTATTCTTCTGTTATGGTTTTGTAGTGTTCAACTCTTTTAGGTTAAAATACAAGACTTGCCAAAGTTTTGTTTATAAATTATTACTCTATCGTCTTAACTTTTTGAGCCTCCAATAAAAAAGAAACGAGAATGTAAACCCGAAAACTGCGTGTGTAGTAGAACCTTAAGCTATTGCCTCCGTATTCTAGTTTCGGCTTTGTTATAATTTTAATTTACTACGGTTCCCAGTCGTTAAGTTTTATGGCTGGTCTAATGACGTCAAGGGGGCTATTCTTGGTTGTCGCCGGATTCAATGGTGATGAGCTTATCTTTGATATTAGTTCACACGCTTTACAAATATATAATATTTATTTCAGGACATATCACACAGCGCTATCTAACTCCATGCTAAATGAGTACTAGATATATAATCTCTCTTTGAGTCGTATTTCCTCATGACTGAGGGTCGTGACTCCTCCGCAGAATTCATTCGTTAGGGGAGTTTTCTTAGGCAGATATATCGTGGTGGGCACCCAGGTCCTTTAATAAAATATTATTCAAAGGGCCTGATAGCCTTCATCTTTTGTTGTCGATAGAGAGTGCTCTGTTTGGCAAGTCTGTGAACGGGGACATAATATATTTATACTGTGATAATATTAAGTTTAATGTTAAAGCAGCTACTTAATGCGTTTTTAAGAGATTACATTCAGTTTAATAGTAATAGCTTCTGTAGAGATGTGAAAGTCAATTTTATGGGCTGTTATCAGTGTTTTACTTGTAAGAGATATTAGAACGTACTGCTTAATATGATAAAACTTTGATCATTAACGTTTGATGCAGTATGCTATGCGATGACAGAGTATGCTATATGTTTATTTTTTTGTAACCTTTTAAATAGACACTTGTCATAAAGATTGAAAAAAAATAGTTTCAAGCGTTTTATAAATTAAGAAAGATCAGGAGGCTTAGGTTGATGACCTGTCAGCTTGCCTATATTCATGTGACCTGCGGTGGAGCAAACACTATCAACCGCAAAGCCAGTAACCGCCTAGCTAATCTACCATTTACTGACACAGAAGATATAGTTTGTCTATTAGCTATTAGTAAGTGCAATTAGGTATATAATTATGTTTTTAGACCACTGAAGTTTCATGTTATGATTTTACGAGTAAGGTATTGGACACTGTGACAAAGTCCTTATATCTTTTTAAATTTGCTATAAGGACCCGTGTTAAGTATGGAATATTCCGATTATCTCATGTAATCAACGCTAAGATCTATAAAATAACTTGATAACCGACCCACCATAGACTGATTTTACCACAACATGACTAAAAGTCTGTAGAACTGAACGATTCATTCCTCTTTTAACACTGATAGCAATTGCGGGCGTTCCTACTAATATCTACTTAGCAAGTAGGTGCTTAGACCACGTCCCAGTACTAAATGTACTTAAGTGTGCTTATTGTCAAGCGAGGCACGACAAATGGCCGGACGGACGCACCGTGGCTTAACGGAATCGGTACATGGCTGGGGAATATCAAGTGGATTCGATTTGTAAAGATGTTTGAACATTTCTAGAATGTACTAAAACTGTTAGATTGTATGTTACTTCAGACGAATGTTTACGTTAGGACCTACCCACATGATAAACAAAAGTTTTTTTGGGCCTTTGTTTCTATTTTGAACCTCAAACCAGACGGCATCCCAATCTTGAGTAAATAGGACAGCTACTGAATATTAAAGTCATGAATTGAATGAAACTCACAAAACTGAAAAGTACAACGCGTATTTAAGAGAACAAAATTGATTTGCTTTTCATCTGCAATTAGCCATTGTGTAATATTAATAGAGTTTATTCTTGATATTTTCTTTATCTTATAGATCAGATATAAACATTGACTCGCTCATTTTAATAGATATATGCTACTAAAATAAACGGGTAAGATTATGAATAAACAGCCTGATCGTGTTGTACACAGAAAACTAACGTCATTGCTAAAAACACAATGTCTCGGGAACAAAATCTTACAATACCCGTAAAAAGTTACAACTTATGTCCACGTATTCAATTCTATTGCATGCACGAGCGAACAGTACAATTCTTTCTTTGGACCTCAGCCACGTTTTCTAATTTTCCGTTACTCGCTACCTTTCCTCACTAAAACCCTTATTTGGGTCACAGTATCGGTAGTCAATAGTAAAGTAAATCATGCGACAAATGTTTCGTGTATATGTCGTAGGATAATTCGATACTTCGAATCTTCGCGGAAATCCTAGGGGTTTTGCGAAAACGCGGATAATTAGACATAGGCGAAAAATTATCTGTCCTGTTGTAGTGCTAGTGTTGGACTCGAAGTCACTTGTCTGTGACAGAAGGTAGATTAGGTTCGTTAGGTTGCTTTCTACCACGCACATGCGACGACGAGCGAAGCGAGGAGGAGCCAAGTCCTGTTGTAGTGCAAGTGGTGGGGCAAAAATCCTGACTTTGTCCAGTAAGATTTGATAATTTTTCGCCTATGTCTAATTATCCGCGTTTTCGCAAAACCCCTAGGATTTCCGCGAAGATTCGAAGTATCGAATTATCCTACGACATATACAAGTGCACGTTCAAATAAACGGAAGTTAAAATGCACGTTTGACACAAAAAACATTACTTATTAACTGTTTGAAAAGTATGTAAATGAAATGAACTATATGTTATTTGTTGCGTATAGGTAGGTACATGTTTTGAGTTCGACCACCAAGAAACCATCGGTGAAAGCGAGGTTTTCCGGTCAAATGGTAGAGGATAGAACTTCTGTAACAAATTATGCAAATCATATATGACTTCACTAAAAAATAAGACGTTGTTTAGAAATTATTACGAGATGTTACGTGAAATTATGTACATGGTACTTTTTTGGAGTAAAAGTGCCAGTAACTGTTTTGGAGATACCTTCAGAAATCATTTTCAGACCACCCAGTTTTATATAAGTGTGACAAGAAGTTTATAAACGTTTAAGTTTTTGGCTAAAGTAGACCTTAGTACATGCTCGTAGTTTAAATTGTTAGTTTATTATCATCTGCGGGGAGTCAAGACCCTCAGTCATGAGGAACACGACGCTAAGAGGAGGTGATGTTAGTAATAAGTACTTGTGTTAATTCAAATCTATGCAACACCCACTCTATTTACATAGCTATGCACTAGCTTTCAAACTACGAGTATAAAGCACACGACAATCAATCACAGCCGTTATAGCCATGCGTGATCGGATATTTCACGGCTTTCTCTCTTGTTAGTTTATATTCAACTTTGAGCAGGTAGGTGTGGAATACAGTGTTAGCTAATTTAATGGTTTTTATCGAAAAAAGTCTTCCAAATATATATTAGTTAAAATCAATGAGAATTCGATTTATAAATTGTAAACAAAAATTGGTCAAAATTAACATAGTCTTTAAATATCTTAATTAAGCTTTTTTAACTAATGCCAGTTACATTTTCAGATCTTAAGAATCAAAGTAATCATAAGAAACTAACCCTGTAAATAGAATGTGATGTGATAAGTCATCACACCTATGATCTTTATGGCTGGACGCGCATCACACGAGTAAAAGCGTAAACATTGTCTATTTGCTAATAGAATGCCGTTGCTTGGTGAATGCTAGGATTTAACTTTACATAAATGCTGTTATAAAATCTGACTAGTTGAACCTCGTGGTTTCAATTAACTAATACAAAATTAAGATAAAAGTCGTATTATTGATCTATGATGAATCAACTATAAAGATATCTAAAATGCATTTCTTTTTGTGTGCTTTTTTTTCTTTATCGTTTTGGTAATAAGTAGGGCGGGCAAATAATAGGTTTAAACGAGTAGGTAGTGGTATTTATATAGGTATTTACACTAAGTTGAATGACATTAGTCGTCTACGTTACCTACAGAGTTGAAGACAGTTTGCTTGACTTTCGACGTGGAACCACACTACGAGATAAAAACGTCATGTCTGAGGGATATCTTTTAGCATTATCATATTTTTTCTAAAGTTTAGTTCTAAAAAATATTGGCGATAAATATTGAATACATTCTTCATAAATCGTAACTGTAAGCTATACAATAATTTGATTGGCGAATTCTGTAGAAACTGAACACTGGAAAAAAGATGCGTGGATTGTAATTTGGACAGTCAAAATGTAAAATAACTTGTTCCTATTCTGAAGAGTTTTAAATTTTGACAACATATCCCTATTTGTTAAGAAATAACCACAAGATTCTCTCGAGTTTCAGATACACGTTAAGTTTAATAGAACCACGTAACTTTAAATGAAACGTTATCTCAAGTCGCGAACAAGTTGGAAACTTGGGTCTTGTAATAAACTTAGTATAGCCGTAACTAGCCAAGTTCAGACTTAATCTGTATCAGAATCTTTGGAGTTAGTTTAGTATATAAATAAAGAGAGAAGTAGGCACGTATTATGTCTGTTATAAATAAATTAAGTTTGAGTAAAGTAGGTCTCATGTATTTTAAAAATCTTTAGTTTTGGTAATCAACTGTGAGGTTTTAACACAGATTAAACAACAATAGGTAACCGTTTCAGCACCTAATAGATTTCAGTTGATAGCACACAAATGAATGGGAAAACTCTGAATTCCTTAAGTTAGTATTCATTACCTACAAATGGTAGAGAGGAGGGCCATACTCAATCAATCAATCAATCTACTCAGTGTGGGCTAAGGCTGATTATGATGATGGTGAATACTTAGATATAGAAAAGCTATAGCATGGCTTTTTGGATATCTCTAGCTGCCTATTATTTATTACCTACTGTTGCGTGGAATAATAGATATCTTCATCACAATTTTTTTTCATCATTGAAATTAATATTGTGGCTAACTATAATTATTTATTCTACATCACGTGGTCGTATATTAACGACATGCTATTGTGAGGTTTTTTGAGCTTCCTACATTAGAGGCTCCTCACCCATTGAGACGTCAAATCAGATTTATATCTCCACTCCCACCAAAATTACTTCGCGTTTTTTGTTATTATACAATACATACTATAATTGCTTTGAGTAAAAAACAAATAAATGCTATAACACCATAGGTTTCTATGAGTAAGACATAGCTCGTCTAAGATTCTAAATTAAACTAAGACAATCATCACGATGGAGGGGGAATGTTGGAGGAAGGGGGAAGTTTACAAAAAAAAAGATAATCATTTATTAACCAATTGAAAATCTGACTCTAGAACTAAAAGTCAGAAAAGTTAGTATTCATAATGAAGAATGTATAGCCTACAGATAAAATATGTACACTTACTTACATCAAATACCTAGGGCCATGCTAAATAGCTAAATAATTATGTAAAACCTATGTGTATTTTTCAAACATAAATTAACACATACAATGAATAGATCGTTATCTTGCTTTTTATGTGTTTTTCTGTTCAAATAGGTACATATATCAAAAGTTAATGTAGTCTAAAAAATTTGCTAACCCAAACAACATTTTAATCGACTTCAGTTTTTATTGGACTTCCGAAATTATAGAGTAGAGAAGGAAATATCTGAGAACAAATTGGTATTTTTTTATCTGCAATCATTACTCACACGAGACAAGAAAATTAGACGAGAATTCGACTTCAATTGATGTAGGTCACCATTATTTTAAACTTTATGTAATTTGTTGGTTCTTATCTTTTCATAAAGAAAATATTAAATATAAACAAAACCACGCTAAGATTAATTAAATTAATTATTATCATTATCATTTTAACGTAACAAACCTTATTCATAATCTATCAATGTTTTTTTTCACCCTTTCATTTCCATGAATATCGTTATCATCTGAGACTGTAATCTGAATGAAGAAGCTGAACTATAATAACTGCTGAAACCACTAGAAAATTCAAAGACACAAATAAAAAAAACATAATAAATAGCTACAGAAGTTCGTATAATCCATCAACCTCTAATACATAATTGAGTAGCCTGTATCACGTTAGCCATGACTTCACAGCACCTCAGAGTTAACGAACGCTAAGTGTAACGATCTTGAAGAACCGATAAATATGTATATGTCGTAGGATAATTCGATACTTCGAATCTTCGCGGAAATCCTAGAAGTTTTGCGAAAACGCGGATAATTAGACATAGGCGAAAAATTATCAAATCTTACTGGACAAAGTCAGGATTTTTGCCCCATCGCTTGCACTATAACAGGACTTGGCTCCTCCTCGCTTCGCTCGTCGTCGCATGTGCGTGGTAGAAAGCAACCTAACGAACCTAATCTACCTTCTGTCACAGACAAGTGACTTCGAGTCCAACACTAGCACTACAACAGGACAGGTAATTTTTCGCCTATGTCTAATTATCCGCGTTTTCGCAAAACCCCTAGGATTTCCGCGAAGATTCTAAGTATCGAATTATCCTACGACATATATGTACCTATCTATGTGTAGTAGAGGTATGCGGGTCTAGGATTTAACCTCATAGCTTTACGGTTAAGTCATTTGATGCCGTCAGTTGTTTAAGTGCGTTGATTGGATACTAAACTTAATATGTACGTTTTTGTAGGCGATTCTTAGGTGTAAAATTTTCTTAACATTTTGTTGAAATACGATGTGTGGGGATATGTAAATATAAAGCATTAAAAAAAATACTTTAAGATCGTCTTCAAAACGCTTCGAAACGCTTCTAGCGTTGGACAAATTTCACAATAACAATTGAAATCTGATTTGTGTAAGTACCTTTTATCCAAACTACAAACTTATCTGTCGTGATTTCAGAAACCTTAGAAAGTTTTACTATTATTTAAAAGTCATATCAGAGTCTTACTATCTCCTCTATCCATTAATTAGACCTTCCACGGCACTTACAACTAAAATTTCACAGTAACTGGTATCCTCTATCGGATAGTTTCACAGCCAACGACTTGATACCTAGTAGACTTCTCATCCCCGTGAAGGAAAAAGCCGTAACTAGGGAAAAAATGGAAAGAAATATTTTTATGATGAAATATGTAATGCGTCCATCGCATAATTTTTTTGAAAAAAAAAAATGATTTAGTTGGTAAGGCATATTATGGGGATAGTATTGAATAAGATTAGTGAGTTCACTTAAAACATCCCTTCCGCAAATAGTGGCAGTACCCTCATTCTATGCAAGATTTTTGCTGAAGATGTTTGGTTTCATTAATAGAGTTCCGTACCCAGAAGGTCCCTACGGAACGCTATTATTAAGCCTCCACTGTCTGTCTGTCTGTCTCCAGACTGTATCTCATAAACTGTGATAGCTAAATTAACACTGCAACGAACTAAACTTTGTAGTATCTAGAAACATGATTTTCTATTATAGATGATAGTACGGAACCCTTCGTGCGCGAGTCCGACTCGCACTTGACCGGTTTTTCTTCATGCGCTGTCATAATGTGCTATCTCTAATTACTTGTCTCTAGCTTTATTGCCTACATGGCCATCATACGATAAACCGCGCTGCACACGCCCGCGTTCCGCATTACTTAATTGGAAAACGGTTAATATACTGGCAACACTCGCATACCGAGCTAGATAATTGACAACCTAATTACTGATCCGTCGGGAAACGTAGGAAATGAATGAGTTTCATTTACTATTTATACTGATGAGGAGAAAATGGTCGCATGCGATGCAATTTCGGGTAGTAATTAAATCGGAATTCTGTTAAAGAGGATTTTATCAGATCTTATGACTAAGATTTAAATATTTTTTAGTGGGGTAGGTAAGTTCACTTTTGTCTACAGCCAGCCTGATGTTGAGCATTGCTTAGCTTACCTACTTACCTAGAGTATACATTTTACCTCTAGATGTATTATGTATTCTGTGCTTTAGTGATTAAAGATAGATAGATAGATAGATTAACTCTTTATTGTTGACACAATGTCATATTAAAAAAACAGTACATAGAACAAATTGCACCTTAACTAGTGCCACAAGCGGCGGCCTTATCGCTGAAAGCGATCTCTTCCAGGCAACCTTCAGCTGGAGAGAAATAAGCAAAAGAAAAAAAAGAAGAATGTGGTGTACAACAAAAAGGAAAAAAGAAATTTTACTAATATATATACACATATATATATATATACATATAAATACGCAATACACATACTTAATATAATAAAATTAATGTTTATATACAAATACATATAATACACAACAAAATATTTAGAGGTGATAGTAGTAGAAATAATAACAGCAATTTTCACTGAAGGGAAGCGAGATAAAATTCCTTTACTTGTTTTTTAAAGGAATCAATTGTCTGAGCCTTTTGAATGTTGATAGGCAGAGAATTCCATAAAGTAACAGCTTGTACAGTAAATGATGAGCCATAAAAAGATTTCTTTTTGAATGTTGGATGTGCGAGTGTTAATTTATTTGTAGATCGAAGAGAAAGAGAGTGTGTAGTATGGACATACGCAAAACGAGAAACTAAGTAACGCGGGGTAGCAGGGTTAAATAAAATGTTATATACGAGAGAGAGGATGTGAGCATTCCGGCGAAGTCGAATAGGCAGCCACTTGAGCTTAACACGAAATTGAGATATATGATCGTACTTACGTAGACCAAATATAAACCTTATACAGTAATTTTGTAACCGCTCAAGCTTATCTAGCTGATCTTCCCGAAGATCGAGATAGCAGGCGTCCGCATAGTCCAGGATAGGAAGAAGAAGGGATTGCGCAAGCTCAACTTTAGTGGCAGTTGGCAAGAAGTTTCGAAGACGTCTTAGTGACCCACCAGACGAGAAAATTCTTGAGCTTAATGAATCCACATGAGCATCCCAACTGAGCGACTGATCCATTATCAGACCAAGGTTCTTGACTGTATCACTATATGGAACGATGATGCCTTCAAAAATAACTGGCGGAATACCCTCCCAGTCAATCCTTGAGATCAGATGAGAGCTTCCAATGATAATGACCTGCGTTTTTGAAGGATTCACTTTTAAACCAAAGGATTTACTCCATTCAGAGATACGGGAGAGGTTATCATTAGTGTTCCTAATAGCCGAGTCAAGATGACTAATATGAGCCTGCGAGTATATCTGTAAATCATCAGCATACAGGTGGTAGGGACATGAAAGATGTTGCGAAATGGAGTTAATAAAGATAGCGAAAAGAAGTGGTGATAACACGCCGCCCTGCGGGACACCAGCAATTGTGTTGCACCAAGAAGAAAAGGAATCTCCAAGGCGAACCCGCTGCCGACGCCCCAGCAGATAACTATGAAACCATTCTATCACTGATGGAGATATATTGATAGAGCGCAGCATTGCAAGCAGGATATCCAAATCAACGGTATTGAATGCATTACTGAAGTCTAACAGTGTTAGAACAGTAAGCTTACCGTCGTCCATACCCTCGCGTATGTCGTCTGTGATCTTTAAGAGCGCAGACACAGTGCTATGCCCAGGACGGAAACCGGATTGGTAAGGATTGAGCAAATCATGTCGGTTAAGGAAAAGACTAAGTTGACGATGGACAAGCCGCTCAAGGACTTTAGAAAGGAATGGAAGGATAGAAATAGGACGATATTCAGAGTAGGATTTAGGGTTGGATTTTTTAGGTAGAGGAATAATTTGCGCATCTTTCCAGATTGTAGGGAAATCCCCACTGGAAATGGAATTGTTAAGGATAACGCACAGGACAGGAAGGATTATATCCAGGATGGGCAATAACATGTTCCGGCTAATAGAGTCACTACCAACCGCTCTAGATGAGATTGCAAGCACGCTCTTTTCAATATCACATGCAGTGAAAGATTTGAAAACAAAAGACGAAAAATTTGAAGGAGTAGGAATGGCTGAAAGTTTATTAATTGTATCAGATTTATCTTCATCTGACATAGCAGAAGAAGAAGAAAAGTGAGTATTTAATGAATTAATATCTAAATTATGAGAGACAGTACTATGTTTAGCTTTAAAGGGATAGTAAGTAGCTTAATGTTTTTCAGAAGAACATAAAAGTTTTATGTTATCGAGTGCTATGTATTCTTTTGCAAATACATAGTCTATTAGCACTTACAAAAATTAAGTAAAAGTAAATTAGATTAGTTTTATACACCCGCCACAATGTATCTGTCCAAGAGAACTCCCCTAACAAATTAATTCTGCGGGGGAGTCACGACCCTCAATCATAAGGAAATACGAGTACATACGACTCAAGAGAGAGATTAGTTGTATATATGTAAGAAACATATTTGTATTTTCAAGGTGTCCCTTATTTGTATAAAATACATAGTGCAACTAATCACACGAGCCAAATCATTAATATAGGTATGTAGTGTGTCAGTTATATACATATTTTGTTTGTTAGGTAATTTTAAAGTTAGTAATTAGACAAAAATAACTGGAATTACCTTCCGGTAATATTTCTAAAAGACCTCGAGTTCCACACTTATTTTCGTTAAAATTGTTTTCATTTCAATAATAAATTAATTGTAATTTGTAGTGTAGGAAATAAAATAAATGAACTCGTTAAATTAATTCTGTTATGTGCATTCTAGTCAGTAATTTGAATTATATTGCAATAGGTGTTTAAATTACTACCTTTCATTTAAAATGGCTGTTCAAATTGTATTTATGTAGCCTTGCTATGAGCATAACATTTGAATCTAACATTAATAAATAGTTTATTACTGTAATAGTTTAATATTTAATAGAGTTGTTAAAGTCGTTACAATTCTTATTTAGTAGTACAATAAATGGAAAAAAACTTTTTATTTAAATGAGGCCTATATAATGAAGGTATTAGATTAATTCAGTTCCGTTGGATTACAATAAATAAATATAAATATTTTTGCTAATATCTTGGGAGCTACCGAGGTGTGGGCTCTTCGATATTTTTTTATGAGTTTATTGCTTTACTTCAAATTTTGTTTTGTGTAAATTGTAAATTTGTATACAAGGTGTAACAGAAGGGTGTGACAATACTTATACTATACATACCTATGTATATATAGAATACAGCCCACTAGGTTTCAGAATTCTAAGTGTCATAGATTTCGAGTAATCATAAGTTGAACTTTCATTAAAACTTTAAGACTTGCAACCCTACATCTTATCATTTTGAGCGTTCATTGACTTTTGACGCTATCAAATGACACGGCGCGGCGGTGTCTCTCTGAGAGCGCGAGAGAGAGAGAATACGTTGCGTTAAAACTAATGCTAGAACGGGATGAAAGAATGTGTGCTTATTTCGGTTTCGTCACTCGCTAGGGCTGCTACGAAATCAAGTGAAAAATATTATCTAATTTTTGTATGGTAAAAAATATATGTGATTTAATTTTTCATATTTTGGTATATGACTCCTTACATGATATATATGTATACTCTTTAATATTGTCACACCCTTCTGTTACACCTTGTATATGTAAGGGTTAATGTTATGTTTTTGTCATTTTATTAGTAGCATACAGACCAAAATCATTTTTTTTTTGTATATATAGTGCGAGAATGTCCACTACTAAGCATATCCATAACTTTTTTTTTACATTAAATAGGCTTACGTTTGACTATAGCCTGCCTGATGTTAAGCATCACTATAGTCTAAGAAAAAAATACTTATTAACTACTTTACTTCACTATACACTTAATATCATAACTTAACTCGGTAACCTTTATTAACCTTTATTATGCTCAAACAGAAGCCCAACATTGATAATTATGGGAAAACATTAACATACATAGTATGTATATTGAATCGTTTCCCATAATTTTGCTGACCGCTTATATGTGGGGTAAAGCGCTTTGCTTTGTAATTTAACTCTTATGTCTTACTCAGAAAATTATTATTTAAGACACTAGTTATATCGTGTTGTGTAAAAATAAACTCTATTCCAATACGATAAAGAGCTAAGATATTTTGGGATTTATGCATGAGTGTTTCTCAGTAAGATTTATTAGATGTATGTTTTGTAAATATAAGTTGTATTATAATTATGAGAATGCAACAACCGCCAGGTGTTCAGCAGGTTGGAACTGCATTGGTTGCGGCATATTTAACAACCATGTGTGGTTTATAGATAAAAATGAGATAGAGATGAAAGATAAGATTGGTGGAAATATTGGCAATAAATAAACAGTTATAAATATGATGAAAAAATCTATTTACGAGTAACGGGCGTTCTGAGCTATCTAGAGTTAATTTATCTCGTAAACAGGAAAGTGATTTGATTGGCTACTCTATACATAGAGTAGCTTTTATTGTTCTGAATTAAAAAAAACACTTTATATATTTTTGATTGTAGATCATTATTGAGTTGATTTCTTGATAGGTATTTAGCACCCAAGACTGGTAAATGCCTCTCTCCTCCTTATATTTATAATAAATTCTAAATGTATATAGAAAAAACCTGACGAATCAAAATGTTACCTTAATTACGCCGTTCAAATCCAATCATATGTCATTATGCTAACTTATTACTGGAAATGTGCCTTAAACCTTTCTAAGCTAATAAAAATAAAATAATATTGTCACTTTCATAATTCGTCTAAATCGAATCATCGCCCCGTGAAATTGTCAGATCGTGCTTGAAGCGCTGACGTAATGAAATCTGCTTCGGCGCTGTAATATCGCTTAGTTACTGCTTATGTTTACAACAGTTTGTTTTGAAACTTCATGCAAATCTGTGAGGCTTCTTGCAAAAGCTATTCGTTTTTGTAACGTTATGTTATGCCGTCTGTACATGCACATCCTCTATATATGCTAAAAGTTTTTGATTATTCGCAGTCAGGCCTTTGACTATCAAGACGACTGAAACGACACCTGCAAAAGGAGACGTTTGGGTCAAATATGCAGTAAGGAATAAAACTGGCGCTATGATGGGGCTGCTTTAACACACCTTCATTACATCTTTGGTGTCTAGCGAAAGTTTCGTAGACCAAGTGGTCATTATAGGCTTTTCTTGCAAAATAATGTCAAATATACTCGTACTATTGTCTATCGGTTTTGAAAAGAGCGTACAGTTATTAAATATTTTTTGCACTCACGAAAAACAAAATGGTGTATAGCCAGTATTAACAGTTTAACACGTACGTTTCTTATACATACGCAGTTTATAAGTTTTATTGTGTAACATTAAACCATGAAGGAAATAAAGCTATTAACCTCAACAGAGATGAAAGTTTGATAAACTAATCTTACCTTAACATACAACATCCGATCAGTCTTTTTTGTAATTATTTGTGTTGTGGGTTTTTCTCTTATTTATTAAAAATTTAGGTAGTCGTACAATAATAATTTAGATTTTATATTTTTAAGTTTCGTGCTTGCAATGTAAGAGGTTTTCGCTCTAATACAAGTATTAAATCGGATATAGATGAGTAGATTGGATTAGTTTGTACATGTTTTTAGTGTAATTTAAATTAATAGGTACGTATGCTAAAAAGCGAAACCGACTACAGTCTATAAGGAAGTATTTGTCGCACAATAAGACTAATGTAAAAAGCCATTCTCTAGTAGGCAGAGTTACGTCATTTAGCTATTCGATGGGTTAGACCATTTAGTTTGGCTGTAAATTGAATAGGTAAGAGTGACAAATTCTTGTGTTGACAGTTTTCAAACTATCTTATAGGAATTCTCGTTCTTCCATGGTTTTTGACAAGGTTTAATTAATTAGGTACTCCTGTCGTTTGCTAAAAATAAAACTGCAATTACAGTAAAAAATAAGGTTACACTATTTCTTTATATGGCGATGTGTGCAATGCCCCGGGTTTTTTTTACTGTACTATTTAAGTACTAGAACTTTAAGTATAAATTAAAGAATAGTCCTTGTTTAACTAAACCTTATTTGCTAAATAAAAATAACTAGAAAAGTAAAACTTGTGAACCGCAAACAGGTACTCAGGAACATTTGGAAGGAAATTCACTAAAAAGATATAGATACAAATACAAATACAAAATCATTTATTTTCCAAAGATATTTTTCACAAAATGTTTCGAATCCTCTGACCTCGTGGTAGCCGTTAGGCTGTGTTACGAGGCCAGAGTCATCTCCCAGTATGTTCATAATTTAATTATAATAACGTCTTATGAGCTAGGTTACACAAACAATTTTTTTATTTTGTTTTAATATCTAACTACCCTCAATTTGTGTTTAAATTCAAGTGGTATGACAACAAACAGTGTAGGCAAGCAATGTAGGCAGTCACTCACACATGCACAATCGTACAACTCGCCCGCACCATCGACTTCTTAATCAACTGACGCATAGATAGATGTGTATAGATCATCATCATCATAACCCACAGCCTTCTCTATCCCACTGCGGCCTCTCCTTGAATGTGCCAGCTGGGTCGATCTTGTACATACAAATACATATAAAACCCTATTCCGCGACGCGACATGCGTGTAATATTTAAACTGTAAACTGACAAACGTCGCAAACCGGTACAGGTAGTAACTATAACTATCATAAAAAGCGGTAAGTGTATTCCAATGTAAATATACAATTGTAAATGTAAACACGATCGGTGTACGACCGCATGTAGGTTGAACGCGAGAAGTCGTCCGCAGTCGGTGTAAGGCAAATAGATAAATGGTGATAGTGAAAGACTGGTATGTGGAACTTGAAATACGAGTACAAGGGCATTTTTGGAGGTATTCTGATTTATAGCGAGGTAGGAACTAGCTAGCAACGACCTTTATTTATTTTACTTATCAATGACCAAAGTAACATATTTTTTTTAATCATAAAATGATGTTACTGCCAATGGTGGCCATTATAGCATGTATGTATCTGTCCAATAGAACTTGCCAAATGAATATCTGGTGACTCTTGATCTTCAGTTACGAGGTTTTTTTTCTATTTTTTTTTTGGATTTGAACGCCCATATTTAAGCTTTTTATATTGGTTGATACTTTTTCCGCCAAATTTTAAATTGCTTTATTTTTTTTTCATTAATCAGGCTCTTGCCTTTGCCTACGCTAGACTTTAAAATAATCTTTGCCACTAAGCCACACTCTCTATTTTGTAAACAGTAAACTTACTTTTAACAAAACTTAGGTATAAGATACATAGAATCACAAATCAGGTGAAGTGAATAACTTTGTATAAATTCATAGTAAGTAAAGTAAATAACTTTGTTCCTTTATGTGTGTTTCAAGTCAATCGACGGAAGTACACGCCCAGGTTGGCTCAGAAAATAATGAGTTAAAAGCGTTTATTGTTTGAGCAAGGCCTAGTTCGGTGTTCAGTTGAAGGTTAGGGTATACCTACTCGATTGTTGATTGAATAAATAACATTGCACACAGCGCCATCTAGCCCCACACTAAGACAATAATATGACTGTGTATGAGTAATTTACTTCTGTCCAAAAGAACTCCCCTAGCGAATTAATTCTGCGGGGGAGTCACGACCCGCAGTCATGAGGAAATACGATTCCCAGAGAGAAGAGATACTTCTGGACTATTGCTGCTCAATGAAATTCTTAAATGGAGCGCGTTGATGTCTTTTCAATAAAATTATTATAGATACGTTAGAAGTTATAAAAGTTTTGAATGAAGCATCCTGAGGACCATCGTGGTTTTGAATTAATATGTAATTAAAACATATGTGAATTGTGATAATCATAATTAACACTAATATAAACATAATTTAAGTTACTTCCATAGAACTGTTGCAATTCAAATAGTTCCGAGTGTAAATATAATCTTTATTTCAAAGGATATCCGTTGCATACGAATGGTAGACGTTATTCTATTTTTGAATAAGGTTGCTGACTTTCCAACGAGAATATAATCCTACCGCACCTAGCCTAGAATATACTTAGCTAATTATATGTTAACAGTTTCCTAGAGGCTTGACTCGACTGCTAACTAGTAACATTTACATGAAAACAAGTTTAAAATACCATCTTCGAAAACTGGTAAGCAAAGATTATACAACTTTAATGGGATGTGATTTCTAAATCATTAATAATGTATTTTCGTGCCAATAACAAACTATATTTAATAAGACGTTCGCTAGCGTTATTGCCGGTGAATTATTTCTAATTACAAGTTAATCATTATCTCAATGCAGGAACGTCCTTAATTATTGTTTTAATAACGACTTGATGTAACGTAACTCAACATCAGTTAAAATTGAACAATCGAAACGGCCAGTAATTAATCGACGAGTGCCGTAATTAGTTCGATAATCACTGGATGTACTTACACAATTAACGGTCCAAAAATTCCAAAAAAATCCAAGTAAAAAGATCGGTTGCACAATCCAAAAATCCAATCACAACACTGGCCACAATTTGGAAAACTTTTTAAAAGTTTGTATTTGGAGTCGACCGATCGCGCGCGTGCCTTTGAGCGCGAGTGCGTCTGTTTTGACGTGAGTCTACTTTCGAACTGAATCTGGCCGGACGCGGCGGTGGAGTGTACACTGTACTCTGTAGAGGCACGGACTTGCCTTGGTTGGAATGCCGCGGTTCCAGTCACGCTCGCTTATTTTTCTTTGCATACGCGAAACTGGATGTCGGGAATTTGAGAGCGTTGTTGAGTGTTTTATGTTTATGAATAGTGACATGATGATAGGATAGCCTTCTCGGGTGAGTTATGGGCTTGATTGAATTGTTGACCGCAAAGAGACTTAAATGCATACTAAGGATTTATTTGATGTTTCCATTATGGTCGTTACTTGTCAAAGTAGCAATTTGTTGCTAGCTGCTAATATAATTGAATTACCTAAGGCTATTGATAAGTTAATAGTACCTAGGTACGAATAAGTTCATTTGGAATTTATTACAATGTAGTATATAGATATATGTATGTTCAATTTACTATAAAAATAGTTTAAAATTGTTAAAAAGGTTTAAGTCAACTAGTGGTTAACTTAATTTCAGAGGTTAGTATTATTACTTTTACTAACCACAAGAATGCGGACATCTAAGTAACGTCACTTAGTAAGGCCTAAGTTCAAGCTGCATTTTTCCAACTCTTCATCCTGCCTTTTCAAAGTGAAATCTCTTAACATTTCCTTGAAAATCTCGAGAAAAGTTTTTAGATTTATCTTGACAAAGGTGTTTAAAGAGCTAGTTTTCTTGTTTTCTTAATAAGGAGTCGCAACGGTTTTTCTCTAACTGTACAGGAGTTGACATGCGGTATTGCTAAGTGGTTGTGACAAGTTTATTCCTATTTTAGATATATATAATTTATGTGTTTGCTTTTACTTAGTAAATTGCTTCTTATGGTGATACCTTTCCGGAACTTTCCTGTTCCTGCTTATTTATGTAAGTAGAACTACATGAGTGAGACAGTAAAGTGAAAAAATCTCAATCAACTATTCCTTTCATGATTAAAATGTAGGATAATCATTCTCAGACACAATAGCAGAAACTACGGATTCTCAATGAGCGAGTTCTGCACAATATCGACGAAACTGGCACATTTAAAGAGGCTTATATCGGCACTCAGATAAAGAAGGCTGTTGATGATGATGATGAAAGTAACAAATGCATTTACATATTATTATCTCAAAAACGCTTGTACTTCAAGTAAGTACGTTATGCTTTGCGAGATAATTGGTGAAATTTAAGTAAAAATTTGAAATCAGTAGGTACATTTCTACTTTGACATCTTAAATTTCCTTTGACATAAAGCTTTTGACATTATAATTTATACAGAAAGACACAGTGATACCATAAGAATTTGAATTATATTATTTTAATGAACAACGTGGCATCAAAAAATGTAATGTGAATTTTTAAATAGGAAAATAAAGGCTATTTTTATTTGTATTTATTTATTTTTTATGTTATGTATATAAGTAAAAAATTAAAAACAATCCGAATAAGTGGTTCATTAAAAGTGCATTCCTCGACAGAAGTCAATTAATATTTTTACAGTTAGTTAATTGAACTGGTGTAATAACTTTGCCAATTTCTAACAATTCTAACTACATACATAATCTGACATATCTGTGATTGATGGATGCATGCATAATACCTGGCTTTGTGTTATAACTGGTAAAATATGTGGTAATTGAATTGATTTATAATTCGTAAAGGCATATTAACTGAGAAAATTCACTGTAATTATCGGATATTAATGAAGCGTTGTGGCAGACAAGGTACGGGAGAGATATGTAGATTTATGGCTGGAATACAATGGTTATACTATTTTCTTCGTGTTTTAATTTCATAAAATTTTACTTATGATATTTTTTTACTACTAAAAAAACTCAAATATAATTTCTTAGCATTATCAATAAAAGGCGTTATTGAATGAGGCATTTAAATACTATAAAAACACGCATGCGATTCTGGCCATGAGCTATGATATTGACATGACATGACACTTTAAAATACGGTCAAGATCAATCATAATTAGTATGTTATATATATTCTTAACTTCTATTTATATTATATCCGTGGATATTTTTTTTCAGTTTACTCATTATAATTATCATCTTTGCATATTTTATCTAAGTTGTTTGTAGATTATGAATGCAAATGATGAGTATTTGAGCCTACGCTGGATTACACTACGAACTTCTTAGGATTTTTATTGATAGTGGCAACTTTTAATATTAAAATATTCAAAACTCCGGAATACAAACATTGCTTTCTATGTGTAGCATAAAAACAATATTTTTTATGATTGAATAGATAGATATAACCTTCTTAAAGTCACGTTTAACACCAACTTGATAAAAAGAATCGTTTTACGTAAAATTGTTATTTCTAATATCACAATATCAAAACTGAAATAAATTTTTCAATGTCAAATCGTAACATGCAATAGAATAATTAAATAAATAAAAGTAATAATACTGGTGATACCAATAAAACACTGTCTTACATATAAAAGTTCCTGTTGCTTTGAGGTAAAATGAAAAATACTTGATTCTATTTATCGGTAATCAAGTCTTATTACGGTTTTATTTGTAAGATAATAAATATACAAGTTTGATTTATTAATATAAAATGCTGATGTCTGCTCCAATTAACTTGACCACAGGTATTCGTTTGATCAAGGGAAGAAACAACTATTTTATTAATAACTTTAGGAAATTGACAACATGATAAGTAATAAATGCATGTCAATAGACAAGTTACATTAGAATAATTAACAGCGCAACAAAATAGCCTTAACGTGTACCATGTCTACAATAGAAATACATTTAAATACATACATCTCTTTTCTATATATGTCACTTATTCTTAAGTATTTAATTGTAAAGGGCCTCTCAGTGTTGGCTACAGCCTCACCGACTCCCTAAAAAAACCGAGTGTAAAGCTCGAGAGGATGTAAACCGAAATAAATGCATGTAAAATGTAGTGATTCCATTTTGTACTTATATTTTGCCGTAGCAACCTAAGGGACTTGGTTACATGTATCTTACATCTTCAATAAGTACGGCGCTGAAAATTTTATGCCTAAAGAAAATTTTACTAGCAATCAAAAGAATAAATAATGAAATTATACATAAGTAAATGATTTTTCTTTCTCAGTCAGTTTTCTCAGACAAACATAAATCAAAATTAAAATTGAAATTTGTCAGCCAAACAAATAAATTTTAAACCACTACAAAACGACTGTCCTATCCATGTATCAAACCATATAGTAGGTATACACATATGTACGACTTACGAACATATAAACACAAACTCATATAGTAAACAGGTATGTATTTATATATCCAATACAATCATAATATCATTCCCAGAGCACTGTTATGTAAACAAAAACCGATCTGCACTACATCACATTCAAACAGCTATCGGGCGTGCTTGGAGTAAGCAACATCAATTTGCTCTGTGCTCTACAATGCATGTAATCTACGAAATATGGCATAGATAGGTAATATAAGACAAAGGCTATCTATATGACGCATACATCTATTGTATTTATAAGCTGTTTCGTCAAACGTATGACCTATAAGTTTAGTACTCAGTCCTATTAAAAATACAATGGGAGGTAGATATAGAGAGTCTTGTAGAAACCATTTCAAAGAGTTGAAGATTTTGACGTCAGTGTCACAATATATATTAGAGATTATAAAGTTTGTAAAAAGAAATCCACATTTGTTTAAACTTAAGACTTATAACTCAAATAGAACCAAGATAAACAGAGTATTGTTGAAACCAACTGTGCCTAGGCTGTGTATGACTAAGAAACTACCCACTATAATGGGAGAGAAACTGTTCAATAAACTCCCCGCACACATTCAGTCTTTGAATAATGTTTAGCAATTTTGCAATAGCGTCAAACAATTATTGTTAGATCAGACACTATACAGTTTTAAAGAATACTTTGAAAATGACTACAGTCAACTACCAATTGATTCTAAACTTGCTTAGAAATTATGTAATTAACTACTGAGTAAGGAGTGTGATGCCAAATTGTCATTTTAGCCCCTATACAGCTAAAGTGACAGTACCAAGATTTATTTAAGTTGTCATATTGTATGATTACATACCTATTATTATGTTTGACATGATTTTAATAACAAAAATTTTCATTGTTTTATTAATAAAACTAGACATATGTAACTTCTAAAATTTTATAAAAGCCTAATGTTATAAATTCAATTTGACGAGATATTGTAAATCATCACGCAAAAAATTCTCAGAAACCATGTCTTTTTGCTTTAATGTGGGATGTAGTAGGTGTATAGTCGTTGATGCTCTACAATACATGTAATCTATGAAATATGGCGAAGAGCAATTCCAATTTAGCTCCCGTTATATCGGTGGCTTCAGCAAGCATGCAAATTGCAGCCGATAATGTGACAAATGAGGCATGACTCACGAACAATGTGTAAGGTACGAGAGAAGAGAGATTTTTTTAACTATTTTATTTTTTTAATATTTAAAATCTGCTCTTGGCCAGTTCAGACTATGGAACATTATAATCCAGTGCTGTCCATCCTCACATCCTATAACGGCCCACCTGGAGTACTGGTCGATCTTCCACCATCCAACTGGCTTAGCGGTCTTAATATACCTATAAATAAAGCATACTTAATAATGCACTATGAATAGATGAAATCTTGACCAGTTTAAACATTTTATAATAGATATTAATGTAAGTTGTTAAGTCTTTTACAAGAAATTGTGTTAGTAAGGAAACCATAACGAAGTTCAACCTAAATCACAGAATCCTAAATATAGAAAAAAATCAAATCTTATTTAATCTGAAGAAGTTATTTCGTTGTTATTAGATATAACTAGGAAATATTTAAATAAGCATGCATAGATAGGTGAAATAGGACCTGGGTGCCTGTCACTTTATATCTGCTAAACCAAAACGAAAAAGAGTGTTCCTGTGAGGTGTCAAGATAAACTTGTCGAATGCATAAAGACAAAGAAAGAGAAGACTTATACGTACTTACATAGTCACAAAACACCTAAAATTTTAGCTAAACTAAAAGTTTAATTTTTACCACAATATATGCTAGAACATATGCTGCTGTATAAATAATTCTCAAATCGCTACAGCATATAACTTATAGTTACATTTCTACTTGCAATGGTAGCAGCGTAACTGTGGCTTTCCACGTCGAGCGCTCCTTGCGATGTTTTTACACCCACAATGGAACGACACTTTTGTACAGCTTTTTTCACTCCGCTTTTGTTGTGTTTGGATTTTTTTGGAGATGCTACTCGGTTGTTGTTTGATGTCTAGTCTTTCAAAAACAATGAAAATAACTTTCATTACTTCAAATTGCTTATTTTTATCTTCATCTAATCTTATCATTAGTTGTGTATAATAACTCGTTTTCCTAAAACCTTATATATCATTTAAAAATTTTAATAAACTAAATAAGTAGTATTGTATTTACTAAATGATAGGTACGTTACATTATTTGCTTGTTCATCAAGTTAGACTTTCAAACAAGCCAAATGTTACAAAATCTTGACCTTTATATAGTTACAATAATAAACACTGTTTTTTGTCAAAAACTGGAATTCAGAACTCTCTGTACTTACAAAATATTCTAATATTGGAAAACCTCTGAATTTAAACATTCCACAATCCGCTGTAAGTTTTCCTTTATCCGTAGAATGAAACTAAATAAAACGCGTTTCCACGACTATTTGAATTTCATAACATTGGTCTGGAAACACCGCATCCGGTAACCAATACACAGGCAAGTTACTCAACAACACACAGAAAGTACTAAAATTCTTGGCTAGGGTTACCATGTACAATGAAATTGTTTCAGATTTGCAAATAGCTCCTTTGCAAACAAAAACAACTATAGACATACACTGTATGAAATAGATTTTTATAACGACTCTAGCCATCGTATCACGCATCAGTCTATCAAACATCTCTTGCAGCGCCCGAACAGGGCACACGTTTAGACATACATATTTAGCCCTTAAATTAGTTTAAATGTGTTACAAGTAGAACATAAACAAATATATTAATTTTTACTTAATGCTTAAATATATGCTTATGTATGAAAATGATTTAAAATTTTTAGAAAAGACAAAAGACGAGTTTTTCAGTTAATTAAGGAGATCTATTCATTGGTAAATTGAAAATTAGGAGAGTCCAACGAAAAATTAACATGAAAAGAACCAGGTTAAACTATGTTAAAGCACTTCAAGAATCTAATCAGACACAGGCACGCATATTTTAAAGGGCTTGAGAAAATATTGAATCTCCTACTCTACAAAAACCAGTTGTTCTATATCCTAGTATTTATTTGAAAGTACGTCACCCCTACAAGACTCAGTACTAACTTTACGAGCACCAGTTTGTTCAAGTCGCAGCAATGAATTTTATGAACTGTAACACATTCGGTGTCGATGTGTGGTCGGCTCTTTACGGCCATGCCTAATACCGAGCTTTAACCTAAATTAGATGGTTTTATGACAGTTTCTTAGATTATACAGACCATAGAATTATAAGATTTTTTAGACGCGGTCTTTTGCTGACTCTGTTGTCTTGAGAATTCTAGTGTTTACGTAAATTAGAGGGTCCAGCAACAGTTTTTGATGTTCTGTTTTTTAAAATGTATCTTGGTATCGCTTATTCTGAATAGTATAGTCAGATAAGGAAAATATATACCTACCTACCTTCTCTAGAAATATAGTGAAGTTGAGATATTTACACATGTTTTTTTATGTAGGTACTTAGATATAGAATTTGTAATAAACTTTTTGGACATGTTGATGCAATATATAATGCTAAAATTAGATTAATAAAAATTTATTTAAAATAATAACAAACAATATTTACACATATTAACACTAATAGAACGAATTTATTAATATAATTATAATTATTAATTTTGATGCAATTGAATTTATATCTATTAGATAAAAAAATACAAAATAAATTACTAACACTCTTGGCATTAATCGAACACATTTAACTTTCCTGCTCATAATTTGTATATAACCTTAATTTTACTCCCATGTCTTAATTTTAATTACACCTAATCCCCAGATCTAAAGGATGAAAAGAAAACTTCGTATTATTTTGTATTTCATGTGATAACATGATTTTTCAGCTTGCTTATTGCTACAATATGCTTCATCTACCTATTACAGGAAAACTCTAAGGACTAAGGATTTTATGACAGACAAGTTACCTGTATAGCATAGCATCTATATTAGCGCTATCTAGTGAGATTTTCTTGCACCTCGCTAACTAACTTTATGGTGGCTCTACCATCGCTACGCTACTATACGCACACTGTGTTGTCTTTCTGCTATAGACTAAAATTACAAAGTTTATTTGATTTTTGCAGCAACGAAGATGTTATAAATATTATCTGATGCTGAAATCTATAAGTTATAAGCATTTTGGTGGAGCCACTAATAAAATATTAGCAACTTGTTGGCACTTGCGCAGTTCGGTACTGCCGCAAGTTAGTGAGCTAGTTCTCACAAATTCCGCTAGATAGAGTGCTGAACGCGACCGAGGCAGATCCAATATGGCGGCACCATTCGCCTCTGGAACAGGGCGGGGAGAACAGTCGCCGAATCGACTCTACAATACTTACGCGTATTTTTGTCGAAATCGACGTCTTCGTGACTCGAACGCGGGTGATATTGCGAAATAATCCAGTGTTTCTGTGTTCAGCTGCCCCGTTTGTGTTATGTTTAGTGCGTTATGGTGATTTTGTGGTGAAAAACGTGAAAGGACTTTAGGGTAACAATGTCTAGCAGTTGACATGTTTATCTGTGTCGTGTGTGAAGATTTTCCCTTCGCGTGAGGAGGTGCGGTGTTAGTGTGTGTGTAGTGTGTCGGTGTGTGTGTGTGGCGGCCGTGGATACGAGGATCCAATGATGGATTGCATTTCCATGGATGTTTATAGGTAAAAATTGTCAGCTATTTTTTGTGGCTTCATTTTGCGCGCGTCGACCCGCTGTGTGGTCCGATTCTGTGGCGTGTGCTTCTGCTTTATCTGTACACAATCTTTGACTAGCGCATGGATTTGATGTAAGGACGGCTACTTGAATCGATTGAGATTGGCTACGTGGTCTCAACGTGAAAACCTACGAGCTTTAAAAACTTAAAAAACAAGATCTGATAAGACCTTGGTATTTAACTAGCGTTTCCTTTTTAAGTTCATTGAAGGTTTAACCAATTAGCGCCTTGCTTGTTTTATTAGGTTGCAGACTTTGTAGGTAGACTGAGTTTGTAGACAATATTATTTTGTTCAAATTATAAGTCTTATAAGTTTCTTATTTACTTTTGTATGTAGGTAAGTACTTACCTACTTAGGTAATTACTTAAACAATAACAAACAAGTTATCTTTTGCTACATTTTACCATGCATCACATACATTCTGTTGCCTCTACTTCGATAAGCTCAATAATTTCTATCGTGTTCAATCTCACGCTCAAAATTCTCTCGTACCTACCTACCTACTTATTCCATTGAATTTTAATTCATTACATTCATGCAGACTCGCGCGAGAATACGGTTCCCCTCGCTCTGTTCGCTGCCTCTGGTTATCAGCTTACAAAATGTTGAGCCTGTCCCTTTCCGAACCACTACTAATACGCATACTCCCATCTCTTTCCGGCGCATATTGCGCGTTTTTCTTCTTTTGCCGCGTCATATGGCAGCGTCGAGCCATGGACGTACTCGGAGTGTTTAGGAGTATCGTCGAATGACTGGTTCTCAGATATGGGAGGTCGTTTCGACCCTAAACGTGGGTTCGTCGGTTTGACCCTAATTGATTCCGAGTCCTTTGTTTGGGGAGGTCGGGAAGGTTATTAATAAGAGGGTGTAGAGGTAGAGGGTGGCCGCGCATCCTCGCCGCGCAGTCACACGCCGCGAGGCAGCACGGGCGCACGTGGCGCGTGGCCCTCCACCACTTGCCGCGAACAAAGGTCTGCCAGAGTGCTTCTCGAATGGGATTGGATTTGCAAATCTGTTTGCGGACGCTTACCGGCGACGAAACGCGCGAGCCTCGATCTATCCACCTATGCAAATAGGTAATTTACCTACCTCTTCAATTTGAATGTGCGAATATGGTTTGCGCTTTTTATGACTTGATGTTGATCGTAAGCTTATTTTCACGGACGATGTACTCGTTCCGAGAAGACGAGGCGCGTTGAGCAAATCATTATGCTCAGCGTACCGCGAGCTAGGGGAGTATGAAGTGCGAATGTCAGTATTGTTATTCATGTGTCAGGAGTCGTTATGCAAAGCAAAACGTCGAATTATGTAGATGATAACAGTAATGACTGCTCTATATTTACTTTATGTGTCATCTGTCTCCATTTAACGCTTCTAGCGAGAAAGAGCAGACGTGATTTGCGAATGACAAAGAGAAATGCAACACAACTAGTCTACAATTACAGTGCCAACGGTTTTAAAAGCTCGTAAAGGAGAAGAAAATTATGTTCGTATTTGTTTGTGAATTTATTTGCGCATTTTATAACTCTATTTTGTTTTGATATTGTAGAATAGGGAGAAAATGTTTAAAAGCGTCTTTACTGTAATGCTCGCCAATATATTCTTTTTAATGAGTTGCTGTAAGCATGTCATTTTACTATCTAAACCCAAAACGGAAAAGCTTTTAGTAAAATGAATATCGGCTTAGTATTCTCTTACACATTTAGCATCTACATATAAATTACCATTTGGTACTCAGTTTTCGTAAAGTTGATTTTAGCACTATAACTAATGCTTGCTTAACTACCTATTAAGATGCAATTTCATTCAACTCATTGCCTTTAAGTTCTTATTGATTAGCATATATTGTCCTCTATGTTGATACTGCAACAAAAATCAATTACCTAAGAAAGCAAAAAAAAAAGTTTTGAAAGGAACAATATCGAGGTAAGTACCTACGTGACTACAGATATACAGAGAAAAGTTTTCTAACAGAACACTTCTACTACTTTACCAAAAACATTTTCTTACCTGCTTAAAAAGTAAGCAGATTCTACTTACGTAAAAAGTATGAATTATTATAATATCAACCGAGATTACTGTTTAATATTTAAACCGCTTTGTACCTATCGAAGTGGGTCAAGGATTTCGCGGACGCCCTGTTTTGGTTTGCGCAAATTTCTGTAACCTTTGTTCGTTTACTTTATATTTTACGCGATAAAAAGAGGAAAAGGGGCGTGTAATTTATAAGCCACGCCCACTGATGAAGTGTAGGTATCAAATATTTCTCAGTAGAATTATATTTTATGTTTGAAAACGATTTTGTTGATGAGAGAAGTTCCTTACATTTTAACAGGCTTATAAAATAACCTCTTAAGTATTTGCAACGTAGATTGTCCGGACCAAATTAAAATACATAATACCAATAACAACCCCTCTTATTGCTTACTATCAGAAGTAGGTAATGTATGGATGCAAAAAACGTATAATGTTAGTAAAATCTTATCATAGAGCTAGGCAAAATACCCAATGTCTGAAAGCAGATTCTCACCACATCACACTCATGAAACATCCCCTTTTTCAGCAAACCGCAGACTTAACAACAGTGACTAAGTAAACGGCCCAACAAGCCGCTTGCATTTTAAATAGGCACTGCGCTAAAATAAAGTAAAACTTCAAAACACAGGCATATAATAGCAGAGACCTCTATACTTAATTTATCTATACACGGCCAAGACACAAATCTGTCAACTATAATGCCCAAGGCAGGCCTAAGGATCTAGGCTTGTGTTTTTCTCGCAAATTACGTTAAATTAGGATAGACATCCTAAAATAGTCGAAGTCAAGTCGGATGGATTGTATCCAAAAACTTTATAAAATCGGGGTGGCATAAGGTGCAAAAAGCAAGCAAAGGTTCTTCGGCCAAATCCGCTTGCAGATGTATCGCGTGATATTTGTAACTTTTTTGATACGGAATATGGTAACTACAGCCTGTCTGATGTCAAGCACGGCTGAAGTCTAAATCATAGCACCGTAGTATCTAAGCACGCTTGGTTAGAGGACATATTTGATATTTGATATTACGTAGAATATTTTCGTCATAATGAGGCGTCTTTTGGTTAAAGTTTCCTTTAACACGACCCCATAAACTGCTTGAAAATGAAACACGTCCAAGCTCTATGAACATCTAGCGGTTCGCGATGTATAATAAAAGAAACACGTTTTCCCTCTTCACTACGAATGTTCCTATCTCTCTGAGATAATAAAGTTTAGTGCAAATCTCAGGTAAAGGTGCTTCGCCACTAGATCAGTGGTAATCAGATCGATCTTGTTTTGATGCGAATCAGGTAGATTTCTTTCTTTGACACTAAACTTTAGCAAATATCAAATAAACTCCAGAAATAGTAGTTCGAAGTATCTACGATTTTACTCTTTCATATTCAACAAAAATATTTTTTTAGTAAATAAAATATACAACCCAGAGATTCTTCTAGACAAGCGTGGAACATCTTAAACTACAGCGGTGCTTAACATCAGACGGGCTGTAGTATTAAAAGTGTAAGTAAAGCCTGCGTAACTGGCAGCCTTAAGTAACTACCTTTTATGATAATGTATCATGCACTGATTGAATAACTTACACCACTAATATAACTAGGTTAAACTCCAATAGAGCAGCTACGTGTGCCTGAATGTGCATGTATTAGAATCTCAGTCGAGATCTACACTAGCTCGAAATAGATAGGATAATAAGTAACTTGTTTGTTATATAAACCGTTCAATTCCATTTACGAGAGCTTTTACGTTTTTAAATACTTAACTAGACTATCTTATAGTATAGTTAACTACCTATTTAATATCAAACATCATCTATTACCTATTCCTCATATACTAACTTACTATAATAATAACTTATCAAATAACGTCGTTCAACTTAAGTTGTTGTCGATAAAATCTATGTAAGCATAGCCTTTCGTTAAAAAAATAGTTTTTGAATATCCCATACTACATTTTTCTGAAATACCCCAAAACAATTAGGTAACACTTAAGCTGTTGCAAATGCGGCGTAAGTTATCGCTACGATCAAATTCCTAACGATTCAATAAAGGTGCACCTTACCCTTACGTTTATACCGCTGCAGTGCATTTGAAATTAATTCCTTGCTATTTACAATTCCCATAGCAAGCTAATAAAGTAATTGATCGCAGATAGAAACAGCTAATTCCAATGCCTTCGTAAAAGCTTTTCCGAGTACGTAATTAAATTAGCTACGGGAAAGGTAACGTGTGTCGTTTCAAAGTTATTGCAGTTAAAGTTTGTATTTACAGATGTTTAAACACATGTAGGTACTTCAAATAAAACAATAATTATGTATGTTTTGGTAGTGTATAACTAGGTGTGTTGTACTTTCATGAAAAATTAGGAGAAAACACTACTGCCGCCCAACTTACCTATCACTTTGTTTTCAATGATTTGCTTGTACAAATTAATGATGAGGCATTAATAAATAAAATTCTTTATTGTCAGACTTGATCACTACATCGTTATAGGCGTTTTAAGTAACTAGTTGGTGGATCCATTTAATACTTAATAATATATTTCTGCCATCTGTATAGCGCTGTCTTACCAAGACATATTGAGTTCAAAAATCCATATAGTCGAACCCGTTATGCCCCAAATTCAATCGAAAACATGTCAATATCCTCGTCGCCTCTATCCACTAAGCTAACTCAATTTGGACAGTCTCCACCAAGTTTTGCGAAGCCAGCGTGTTGCCTTAAGACCATATTTACGATGTCTATAAACCCAAAGTCCATACCTTCAAACCCGACCTGATTATGCAGCCGCAATGCAGTCCTCGAGTATTTGGTCAATCTTCATTAACTGTTTATCACCTCAATATGACCAGCAGAACACACCGTTAAACTAATTTACTAAGATCGATCTGGCTGTCTGTAGCCGAATGTATGGTGCTCGTTATACGATAGTTAAAGTGAAAAGTAAACAAAAATAATCTGCTATGAAATGAAAATAATAGTACTTAAGTAAAGTTTAAATTTACTTGGAATAATTTATATTGCGGGTTTAAATAGAAATTTAACATTTAAGTAACTTATTAGTTAGAGACTCTGAACCCAAGGTACAAACAATCCTAACGAATTTAAAACGTTAAGAATTCAAAAAGGTAACTTGACGATGACATATGCCATACTTAGATCGCCACTCTTTTCCTTTAATAAATAACACAAAATGTTATTTAATAAAACACTAGTTATAGAATTATAACACTTGTCCGCAACATTTCTATATGAAATCTTCTTCCTAGCCAATTTAACTCGTCATAAACTTGAAATGAAATTCATTATCTGATTTTACAGCTGCAGTATTTAGCGTGCGTTATTTCACACCAACATTTAGCTGTTAAATTCAATTTCAACGGTCACGTTTAAATAGAAATTCATATGCTCTAGTTGCCATATTCATTTGTAAATGGATATTCATGTTAGTGTAAATAGTTTCAGTTTAGCCGCAGTGTATTAATGTTTAATACAACACATTAATTAATTAGAACCTACTGGCATCTGTATTATAATCATTGATTATGTATTATGCTAAACTAATTTGTAAATATTTACTATCCATTTCCAAGCTAATGCAAATTACAAAATAAATAATTTACGTACTTAAATAATTAATTGACAGCAATAGTGACTCATTCAATGGGCAAGCACGGTCTATTTATAATATATAATTATTGCCGAATTGTGATCAAGTGCAGGCGCCGTGTTGAAAAATAAAAACCTTAGCACTTAGTAATTTTAATACTTTATTTCGATTATTTCACTCAACTATGTCAACGTTTAATAGTAGTTTATGCAACTGTCATATAATGAAGGGTATTAAAACAAGACTGTGAGTTTATGAAACGAGCGCAGCGAGTTTCATAATAGTAACGAGTGTTTTAATACAGTTTATAGTGTTAATATATGTTTTAATAATTATGCAGTTGCATATAACACGGGTTTATTTAATAAATTAAGGCAATGAACGCGATAAATAACCGCTATTTAAAAACTTTCGACACTTGATATATGTAAGTACGAACCACTCGAATACGAATTTATTTTAACTTGAATGCTAGTTAGTTATTAACTCACACATCCATCGATTGAAATACCGATTGTGGTAAGTTTAATCAGTAATAGACGCGGAGTCGGCAAACTTGTTAAATTAACATAAGTTATGGCAAGTAAGTTAGTGGAGGGAAGTGTGCGACAGCGCGACAACTTAATGTTCATGCTAAGTGCTAACAGTGCTGGAATCTAGGTGCTGCAGGCTTCTGGGGCCTTAGCACTAAATCTATATAATATATAGTACTGCAGATCATTGTTTGATGTCAAGTATGATTTAGTATTGCACCACGTCACGTTATTTGGTCAAAACTTATTTATGTTGTGACAGAAATTGTGTTAAATTTCAGTATTGTACTTACACCTTTTAAATATCATTTAACTCAGTAAAGATTATTACTAACGGAATATTATAAAAATGAAGTAACTTAATACCTACCTACTTACTTACTTGTTCTTTTGAACTTACGAAGCTCATTAAAACAAATTGGTTGGTAGAAAAATGACTTGAATAAATATGTATGTGTTGCAACTGCAACCATTTTTTTTAATTATTTACTTAGGTATCTAAGATTAATTTACTTAGGTATCAAATTATTAGGTAACTATTTAAGTACCTACTTTGCTACATGAACAGTAGCACTTATTTTACAGTTCTTGCTTTAATAAAACCTAAAATGGTTTCATTGGAATCGACATTTTCGTCTGCTATGATACCCGCAAGAAACGTTCAAACGACGTATTGTTTTCCGAAAGTGTCTTAAAATTGTACGAAAGTGTTCCCTGGACTGCACATTAATTTCTTTCCATACAATCTTTATCTCGGATCTTACAATGTAGTGCAGTGTGAGCGAAGCAATGTACACCATATATGGTACCTTGAGTAGCGATAATTGGACCACAAATGGACTTTTATTACTCTCATTGGCAGTTCTAATTAACTGTAATGAATACTTTATTGTTCGCGAGATTTATAAAAAATAAGTGATTTATAAATGTGGGGACTAAGTAAGTATTATTATTATTATTTGTAGTAGTTAGAAGTAGTATGTTTAGTTTTCCTTCACTTGTTTTTATATTTTATTATTGTAAATAAAAAAAAAAGTTAATATACCTACTAAAATTTAAGTTATACTAAGTAATATAAGTACTTTGTGGCGGACACAAGCGCGCACGGTGTGGCGCCGTGCCCCTGGGTGGGTGGACGGCTCGCGGTTCTCGTCTTGAAAAAGACGTCTGCGCCGGTGCGAACCGTCCCTACGTCGCGAAACTTAAACTTGTGTGCGAGATGCCTTGAGGAGGCCTAGTCGTGAGAGATGCCTAGATAGGGTACTAAGTCTATTGTGGGTTGAAAGCGAAACCAATGGTGTTGAATGAAGGAAACTATGAAACGAGGAACGGTACCACTATCTAACACCCCCTACGCTCGCGACCCCAGTCCAGGTTCACAGCAGCTGCCCGCGGTGCGGCTTCTTGTCAGCCCCTCGATGTCGCCGCGGTGCTCACTTCTTCGAGCAATCTGCAGGCTGGAATCCTTCTTGGCTGGGGTCTTGAGGGCACTTCTTCTTTCTTGATTTAGACGTCGGCTGGAACTACTACATAACATTCGACCGATCTTCAACCGCGGCACTGGAATTTATCGTTACCGCAAAGAGAGCCCCATTAAAATTCTCTACATTTTGAAGCAATTTCATTATGAGTGGCACCATTTCCCGTCCATATCTTTATTGATCTTAAAGTTACACACATAATATTTACACCATTAGAAAGCCCTTACAAAACTCTATTTATACATATAAAATTTACACAGATCAACCAAGGACTTTAGACACAATCAGCAAAAAATGGTGAATATTTACACAAAACGCAACTTTCATCATACATTTTCGTTAATTACAAACTAACTACGGTCGTGATCCGCGAGTATCATACCATTCTAATTAGATCTCTTCACGCAGCATCTGTTTCACTAATGATACTCGCGAAACGTGTACGAAAATGATACATTCTCTTAGTTTGTTACGCGCACTCACTTTCACTAATTGAACTCGAACAAGGCATGCGTCGCTGCCTTCACTGTTCATATCAGTTCTTTTCATATATTGTCCACATGTCAGTGCATGCATCGCCGACATCCTCCCCCTCGTGCGAAAGCACATCTCCTGGCTCGGCGATGTGCAGTCTACAAGAGCGGGCGACGGCTGCCTCTGTTGTTTGTGACCGTCCTCATCGGTCCGCTGTCACCCGGCGCCTGTCCCGCCGTCCCGTTGCAAGGCGTCTCGCAAACGGGCGTGTTCTCGAAGTGGTGAGGGCTACCGCTCGGCAGCCCTGCGCAGCGCGATGTCTCGGTGCGGAGCGCCCTGTCGACCGTGAGGTGGCCGACAGACGCTCTCTCGTAGTGGTGAGGACCGCCGCCTGGCGGCCCCACGCAGCGCGATGATGCGGTGCGGAGCGCCCTGTCGACCGTGAGGTGGCCGACAGACGCTCCCTCGTAGTGGTGAGGACCGCCGCCTGGCGGCCCCACGCAGCGCGATGATGCGGTGCGGAGCGCCCTGTCGACCGTGAGGTGGCCGACAGACGCTCCCTCGTAGTGGTGAGGACCGCCGCCTGGCGGCCCCACGCAGCGCGATGATGCGGTGCGGAGCGCCCTGTCGACCGTGAGGTGGCCGACAGACGCTCCCTCGTAGTGGTGAGGACCGCCACCTGGCGGCCCCACGCAGTGCGATGACTCGGAGCTTCGCGTCTCGTGGGGAGATGCGCCGCCGCTGCAGTGGTCGCTCTCGTGCGACCCGACGTCCGGCGCCTTAGCGCCTCTCGGCGCTCCGGAGTTGCGTGGCTCGTCTGTAGTTGGCTGCCCCTCTTCGTTGCGACAGTCGTTGTTGAGCGCCTCGGCGCTACTGAGCGCGTCTGCAAGCGCCTTGTCGTCTTGCCTTGGTACTAGCAGCACCGTCTTGGAGCTCGGTCGCTTCAGGACTCCACCGTTGGTACGCACTTCTACAATGCGTGTGCGCCCATCAGGACCTGGATAGGTCGCCACGACCTCTCCTCGCGGCCATGTATTTCTCGGTAGAGTGGAGTCTACTATGAGGACGACATCCCCACATCGCAGGTCTCGAGACGCGTCGCTCTGGTTCAATTTCCTTCCTTGTTGATCCCGCTGTCGCCAGTAGACAGCGCAAGCGTACGCAGTCTCGCTGGCGTCGGTGAAGACGTGTAGCTCCCCCTCGGTACCGGAGTGTGTAGCGCACCGCGGCACGCGCAGCTCTCGCAGGATCTGCAGGCTCTCGAGGTAGTCTCTCCACGCCGCCTCGTTCTCTGGGACGATGACTTCGTCCCAGCCGACGCCGCTCCTCCAGATATCTTGTAACAGCTTTTTGCCCTGGATCAGCACCGGGCACGCCAAGCCCAACGGGTCGAAGGTAGACATCACGGCGCTGGTCACTTCTCTCTTGGTCGGGACGCTTTGTCTAGTGACAACATTCTGCACGTTCCGAAGGCAAGTTCTGAAACCAATTTCATCGCTTTGAGTGAACCAGCGCAAACCCAAAGTTTTCTCTTCGTTGCTCCCCAGGTCGACCTCTTCCTTGGTCTCTTCCTGGGTGAGCGCTGCGGTAACCTCTGGCTGGTTGGACGCCCAGCCTCGCAGCTCAAAGCACGCTCTCTTGTGCACCGTGTCGACCTCGCGTGCGACTTGGATGGCTCGTTCCGTAGTCTCGAAACTGTGGAGATAATCATCCATATAATGATTGCGTTCAATAGCTCTTACCGCGTCCGGATATTCATGTGCAAACTCTGTTGCGTTCATGTTCTTGACGTAGATTGCGGTGCTGGGTGAACACGCGGCGCCGAAGATGACTGATGTCATCCGATACTCCTTCGGCGCTCCGGTGCGTCTGTCTCCTCTCCACAGAAACCGCAGGCTATCGCGATCCTCTTCCCGGATCTTTATCTGTAAGAACATCTCCTTAATATCCGCCACCACAGCAATCGGATGTTGGCGGAATCTCATCAGTACTCCAAACAGCGATTGAAGTAGGTCCGGACCCGGTAGCAGCGCGTCGTTGAGACTCTTCCCCTCGTACTTAGCCGCAGCGTCGAACACGAGGCGCAGCTTCTTCTTAGTTGGATGAACAACAGCAAAATGAGGTAAGTACCACTTACGGTTCGAAGAGCTGTGATGCTGTACCTCCTCGGCGTAACCCTTATCCAGCAGGTTCTGGATCTGTGCCTTGTATTCATCCTTCAGCTGCTCGTTCTTGTCCAACTTTCGCTCTATAGTCTTGAGACGCCTCTCTGTAGACTCAAAGTTATCGGGCATCGTTTCTTGGTCGCTTTTCCACAAAAGCCCGGACTCATAGCGACCACCTTCAATTCTCCTGGACGTTTTCTTCAGGATTTCCAACGCTTTTCCGTCAGCGTCGGTACTCGGCAGGCGAGGTTGCACACCCAAAGATTCGATGGCGAAATGTTCCTTGATGAGCCGCTCGATATCTTCCTCGCTCGACGTACCATGCATTTGAGCGTGCGTACAAGTAGCAAAATTTACTCGCCTTGTAGCTGCTCCTCCGTTGGTGCCGTGTAGCACCCATCCAAGCTGCGTGAGGGACGCGACAGGTTGATGTTTCCTGCCTCTCCTTGTGGCTCTCGAGACGATGAGCTCCCAGTTGTCTTGACCAATGAGCAGCTTCGGGGGTTCGTCCTCGTAGTGAAGCTGATCGGCAAGCCGTCTCAAGTGCGGATATTCAATAATAAATTTATAGTCAATACCTTGCGGAGTTAACTTTAGTCCCTGGATTGTGCGGACGCCCTCGATGGTCCGCTTCGCAGCTTGGTAGACTCCTTTGATCTTCATGGCGATCTTCATGGAGTCCCTCTCGACGATGTTCCCTCCGCCGACAGTCTCGATACGGAGTGTCTCGTTCGGTCCGCTGAGCCCGATCTGTCTTGCCACCGAAGCGTCTAGAAGGGTTATGGTCGAACCCTCGTCCAGCAGTGCCAGCACCCTGGCTTTCCCGCCAGGGCCGTAGAGCTCCACTGGCACCATCTTCAGGTAGGCGCGCGCTGTCTGGGCTGCGTTCACCGGGACCGCGTTGTTGGTGGCCGCTTCTGTCTCGGCCTCGGGTTTCCGTTGCTTTTCTGAGTGCAACAGAATGTGGTGCTTGCGTCTGCAGCTCCTGCACGGTGGGCGTTTACAAGTATCATTACGATGTCGACTTTGTAGGCACTTAAAACACATGCGGTACTTACGCGCCATTTCCCACCGCTGTTCGATCGACGCTTGAAGGAATTTCTTACATTCGCGCAAGTAGTGTGCCTCCTCGCAGTGCGGGCACTTTACTGGCTGTTGAGTTTGCTTCTGTTGCGGGTGCTCAGCAGGTTGATCGGCCGCGCTGTGCGCGGCTTGCCGCGGAATTCTCCTCGCGGCGGCTGGTCCCGCTTCTTGCAGTGCGTACGGCCCGCAGCGGTCCGCCTCCCGTTCCAGGAACCTGCTTAGTAACACAAGGTCCGCGTCTTCCCGGTCCGCCGCGTAATCAAACCATCGGTAACGCAAAACAGCAGGCATTTTATCTACGATAATCTTTATCATTTCAGGCGAATGCAAGTACTGAGGCCTCTTCAGGCCTTTAATAGTAGCGACAGTGTTACTCACGTGGCTGGCAAATATACAGACTTCCTTGGCACCTTCTGTGATCCTGGGCAGCTGGCGCAGCTTGTCGAGCTCGGCGAGGACAAGCGCCTCCGGGCGCCCGAAACGTCTGCGTAACGCTTCCATCACTTCACTCGCTTTCACGTCGGAGTACAACAGGCTTTTGATCGCTTCTCGTGCCGAGCCTCTCACTGCGCGTCGCAGTCGCGCCAAGTTCTGTACACTGTTAAACAAAGGAGCACTGTCTTCATACACTGTTTTAAATGCCAGCCACTCACCACTATTTCCGTCGAAGGCAGGCAGCTCGTGCAGGTAGGCGGGCGGCGGTGCCGCCGGCCTTGCAGAATGTTCGATTGCGCGCAGTATTGCGCCCGCGAGGTCCACCGGCTCTCCTTTGACGTCCGCTGGAGTCGTCTGCTCCTTTGGTGCAGCGCCTTGTTCCCGGGTCGACTGCACCCAACTCTGGACATCTTCCTCGTTGTTGGCCGGGTCCTCGATGATGGAGTCTCCATCCTCTTCTTCGCTCGCCTCAAGCTGCAGCAGCTCCAGCTGCACCTTGGCGAGATGTGTGGCCGCTTTTGCTTCCTCGACCACCCTTCGTGAGTGCTCTGCACGCGCCTCCAGCAGGCGGCGCAGCTTGGCCGCGTCCAAAGTCTTCGACGCAGCACGCAGAGTCTTCGTTGGTTGCTCGACGGCGGGCCCCGCAGTGCCGGACGGGCAGCGCCCTCGGGTCCGGTCCTCCTCTGTGATGCGGGTCGCTGTCGAACTTCCCGTTGTCGCGTCGCTCGATGTACCGATAGTCGCGCCCGCGGGCGCGGCCTCGGTCGGTGCGACGGTGCTCGATGTAGTAGTGGCCGGTGTGGTGGCGGCCGGCAGCACGTCGCCATGTGTGTGCGGCGGCTGCGCGGCGTCACCCGGGCCGGGCGGCGACGGGGGCGGACTTTGCCCTCGTGCCCGGCGTTGTCCCTCGTTGCTCCTGGTGACTGGCATCTCGACGTAGCTTCGCGACGTCTTCAGATCCGGCTCGAAGGACCAGCTGTGGCGGACACAAGCGCGCACGGTGTGGCGCCGTGCCCCTGGGTGGGTGGACGGCTCGCGGTTCTCGTCTTGAAAAAGACGTCTGCGCCGGTGCGAACCGTCCCTACGTCGCGAAACTTAAACTTGTGTGCGAGATGCCTTGAGGAGGCCTAGTCGTGAGAGATGCCTAGATAGGGTACTAAGTCTATTGTGGGTTGAAAGCGAAACCAATGGTGTTGAATGAAGGAAACTATGAAACGAGGAACGGTACCACTATCTAACACCCCCTACGCTCGCGACCCTAGCCCAGGTTCACAGCAGCTGCCCGCGGTGCGGCTTCTTGTCAGCCCCTCGATGTCGCCGCGGTGCTCACTTCTTCGAGCAATCTGCAGGCTGGAATCCTTCTTGGCTGGGGTCTTGAGGGCACTTCTTCTTTCTTGATTTAGACGTCGGCTGGAACTACTACATAACATTCGACCGATCTTCAACCGCGGCACTGGAATTTATCGTTACCGCAAAGAGAGCCCCATTAAAATTCTCTACATTTTGAAGCAATTTCATTATGAGTGGCACCATTTCCCGTCCATATCTTTATTGATCTTAAAGTTACACACATAATATTTACACCATTAGAAAGCCCTTACAAAACTCTATTTATACATATAAAATTTACACAGATCAACCAAGGACTTTAGACACAATCAGCAAAAAATGGTGAATATTTACACAAAACGCAACTTTCATCATACATTTTCGTTAATTACAAACTAACTACGGTCGTGATCCGCGAGTATCATACCATTCTAATTAGATCTCTTCACGCAGCATCTGTTTCACTAATGATACTCGCGAAACGTGTACGAAAATGATACATTCTCTTAGTTTGTTACGCGCACTCACTTTCACTAATTGAACTCGAACAAGGCATGCGTCGCTGCCTTCACTGTTCATATCAGTTCTTTTCATATATTGTCCACATGTCAGTGCATGCATCGCCGACATACTTAATTTGCGGTTTATGAAGGAAGTGTGAAATTGAGTTATATGAAAGTTGCTAGCCAATGTTCAAAATAGTTCTGTTCATCTGTTCATATAAAAGTATTGTATCGGTATAAATACTGTCGAAAAGTTACGTTTGTACATGTTCACTTACTTATTTTTTACCTTATTTTTACACTTAATTACTACATAATAGTTATAATTTAGTTACTACGAAACAAATTGACCGATAACTAATGCATAAATTTATGAATGATACACATTTTTAGTTAAAGCATATTATTTAGGTATTTGTGCGTAACGACCCATAAGTGCATGAGTAGGTACTTACGAGTGTTTAATATGTGAACAGTTATGCGTATATCCTGACTAACTACAGTCCATTCATCTATACTGGTAAAAATAGTAAACAAACCAAAACCATAGACAAAGAGTGATCAAATAGTGATGTGGTTGGGTCGAATGAACGACAATTTGAATTTAAGTGAATGAACATATGAATCTACAATATATCTACAATACTGTACAATACTAGTTATTACAATATTAAAACTTTCCTGTTTACAAAGAAAGAAATAACTGAGTAGATGTTGCAACAATTTTATGTAGTTAGTTCGTAAAACGTAAATACATTGCAAGTAGGTATTTCACAACCATAATGTATACATGCACATTCTACATATAATACATACATGTACCCATACATATGTATATGTACTTCTACTCTACTTACTCCATGCTGTCCTTATCTCTCTCATTCATGCTTTTACTGATAAGTAACACTTGTGAATAGTTTTCATACTACAGCAAATTCCATGTGATATTGTACTCGATTATTATAATAATATATTCATATCTAGGTAATAAAACTATCGCCTAATACAATATTTTTAGCATGGATTCTTCGTCGTATCGTATTCTTTACTAATGTAGCCACGTGCTCTTAGCTATTGAGAAATTGCGAGTCAAGAAGGAGAATGTGTTAAACTTTTTTAATGGTTTTTTTTAAACTTTTATAATTTTATGTCAGTCCCATTGTACTCGTAAGTATATACTCGTATGTAACATACAATAAGTTGCAACATAGACTTCTAAAACTCGTCAAAAAGCCGGTAGAGATTGCCTTCATTCCTATGAGTTTCAATTACATACTTACTTACTTATCTTTTGACAGATAATATAACAGTTAGGTAAACTACAACCTATATTTATAATAGTTACTTATATGAAGAATATCATGACAATATTATTTATATACTTTAGTAAGCCGCACGTGCGATTAACATGGAAGTTATCCAGTCCACATTTCATAGTCACAAGTAATGTTTGCAAACGCGCCGTTGCCGGACAATGCGTCGCAAGCCATGTCACAATACTAAACGACGAGCTTCCGGCACACTCTTTATAATAAATACTGTTGGAAACGATACTTGATGCATTCGATTGAGCTCATTTTATTGGTAAGTAAGCGAAGAAAGTCAAGAGTGGTTGTCTGTGGTGTCGAGAGCTTCGAATCGATCTAGGGGCTTCGATTGCCATATACTTACTTATATGATCTTGCTTCAAATTAATTTACCATGACATGGAGCTTACGGAAGCAACAAAATTGTTTGACAGTTTTTATTTACTCATCCAAGAACTGATCGCGTCGTCAATTGATTCACTTTGGTGAACGCGTGCGAATACGAAGCAATCGTTCATTGGACTGTATTTTTTGTTAAAAATGCAACTTTCATCTTGTTCCATCCTTAAAAATGAAAAATTAATTACCTTCTTAATTAATAATTATTAATAAGTAATTAGTAATCGTAAAATGTATTTACTTTATTACTTTATATCGCCAAATTACCTAGATACAGAAAACACTTAAATACTTTGTTCTAAAGGTAAATTATAAGAAATGTTCATACAATTTATTTGACCTCGCCCCCAGTGCATTTCCTATCCAATGCGTGTTTATTTCCGTCCATTCCGCAGGACTCCTTCGCCACCCAGCCATTTATCGACAATAACATTACAATAATGGTTTTGTTATTTCCTCAGCACAACCACACACAATCCCAGGCATATTTTATTCATTCAGCTCGAATATGAGCTTGCATATAATCGGTATTGTGTTTATTCAACGACATCTTAACCAATAGATGCCTTATTGAAATGGAAGGGTTTTAAATTTTATTATAAAAAAAAATACACGATATACATATCTGTACCGGCCCCGTGAGACATTATTCGCGTTAAACCAGGATACAAATTAGGTAGTAAGCCAAGGTTTAGTATAAACTTCTAAATCGGTTACCGTTGGAGTGTTATGAATTGACATTGTATTACTTATACCGTCATTTTTATATGACAGACTGACAAAAGGAAATAAATATATCTAATGAGAAACTGACCTGTTGACAGTTGATGTTCGTAAGTGGTTCGTTCGTTTGACGGAGTGGTTATTGAAGTACATACTTAGTTAGGTTTCTCTGGTTAACATTGTCGATGAGTTTATTCGTCGACTGTTTGTTTTATTAGCGCCGAGGTTTAATCGATGCTTTTTGAATGGCGATAGCCTTATCTTGGAACGTAAAAACGATAGTGGCTGATTAGATACAGACCGACGTATGTAAAAATATTTATATGGGGTTTCCACGTGCGCTGCCTATTCTGATGTTACTACTTGTAGAAATGCCTTTCTTGTTATTTCTATAACTACGTAGATTGGTACTTACTTAGAATTAGAATTTATTTCTAACCTTAAAGATAACTTAATTAACAGAGTTTTAAGTTTTATTTAAATTGACCTTGTTGTAGAGTTACCAGTTACTTAAATGACATGTTATAACTAATTGGATTTTATTGGACTTTTTTTTACATTTACTTGATTAACTAGTCCTACTTATGGGTACTCTGTCTTACAAGTAACTATAATAAGTTAGTTGCATTATTGATAAGTACCTACATGATTTTTCTTTTCATAACTATCTAAAACATTTAGGCTGATTTAGGATACTCTGTTTTAAATGTCACCTTGTCAATAGAGTGCAAATGTTTCTTAGCCTCCTTAAATTAAATTCTCCTCGTTCATTTAAATACTTGTAAAACTAATAAATTATCCAGTTCTCTTTTTAATATCAGATCAGAAAATAACACTGAACATCCAATGTATATTTATCCCATAAACAACTCTATTCATAACCCTATTTAACCGCTACGGTGACAGTAGAGTAACAAACGCCCGGATCTCAGCGGGAATCCCACCAATTGCCATCTAAATACTTTCATCGAGGATAGATCGATTAATCGACGTCGACAATTTGTCGGGTCAGATTCGTGGCATGTCGATACTATAGAGATGGGACGGTTTTTAGTGCTGAGTCATGTTACTTGCATAGGTAAAGGTGAACTGTTGAAGCTGGAGGGTTTGCGAATCTTTTTCAGACGTTTTTTTGTTATTTTAACTTGTGTCTCTATTTTCTATCTATGTGATAAGAATTTATTCTATTTGTAAGAAAAAAAGTTTAGGTAAGTGTATTCATACATAGGCAAGTACATGTACATACGTACCACACAACATTAGATAGATACCATTTTGACTTCGATAATAACATCGTTTCAGCAGAATTTCAAGTTTTATTTGTAGGTGTAGGTAGAATTTATTCACAGAACTCAACGCAAATGTTTGTTTAGGCAAGCATATCAAAATAAAAGAAACGTGATCAAATATTTTACAAAGCTCACCCAAATATCAATAACACAAATCAAAAGCTCGAAAACAAACAAAAAAATTGTACAATTCGACATCACAGCAAGCAAACAAATCCAATGAGTTTCCATTTGATAGGGAAATGTAAAATACAATACAAGGTTTCTGTTTAGGTACTGAAACATTTTCAGGATGGTTGTATTGGCAGGTAGTCAGTTTTTGAGTATTTAATTATACTGTAAAATAGCAAACAGGTTTAATTAGATTCAATTTGATTCGATTTGAAATTCCGAAGTTATTCTGATACCGTAAATATAGTGTGCACTGTGCGTGCATTGTCTACGTCAAACATAAGGTTTTTCATACCTAACCAGTAAATCAGTAATATCTGTCACTTACTAACTATGAATGTTTTTCCCTCTTTCTTTTCAGTAACTCTGTATGAATAGGGTCGAGTTCTTGCAAAACTCGCCCGTAAAGCGATCCAATAAGTTAACATCGCACATCAGTCGCGGCCCGCAAACACGGCTCAAAGGGTTTCCGATTTCACAACAAACCTCGGCTACTGTTACATTGATGTGGCATTCAATGGCAGTCAGGAAGGAGCGGGTTAAGGAAGTGGAAAATATTTATAGAGATTTGTTATGGTTTGTCGGTTGGTCAGTTTGTTCCTCTTCCTCGTCGTAAGGTAGTAACGGATCATCTTCATTTTGGTATAGAAAGAGGCAGTATAGTCCTAAGAGAATGTCAGATCATGATAAGTTTGGTACAGAGTGGTAGTCTCTAAAGTGACATGGCTATGGCTGCTTTTTATTCTGAAACAATGCAATGACCCCAAGACATCCGCCAGGTTTTCATATTGCCTATTTTAATGTTTGTGTTGACGATTTCATTGCATTGAGCAACTTTAATCATTAAAACAGTTAAGTTCTTGTTAGGAAGCAAATAGTTACAGAAAAAAAAATTGAGTAGTTAGTTTAGTACTTACTAGTTCTGCAAACCAACAAACACGCATAACAGCATCAAACACAAATACAAACCACAACAAACGAATAGAAAGTAGAGGCGTACGGAGGTAAAGGCACGAGTGACAATCACTCGGGAAATGGGCCGACAAAATGGTTGACTAACTTGACAGGTAGGAGTTACCTCACTAGTTGCCAGTGTTTTGTTTCACTCAGGTGATTTTATGAAATAACTTGTAAAATTGTATGTTTTGGCATGTCTTTCAATTTCTTTGTTTACTTAATTGTTTTTTTAAAATTCATTTTTTGTTCTGTTGAAAAACGCCACAAACTAAGTAATAAGACGTAAAAAATAAATAAAGAAATCAGAAGCTAAAATAAAAAGCGTAGTGCAATGTAGTAACTAAGTAGTTAGTTCAAGCACTTGAGTCGGAAACTATCGTTCATCGACGAGCGAGTAAAATCAACTCGAGTAACGTACTTCCCATCGACAATCAGGGGCAAGTCCTCGTACAATTAACGAGGAAGCGCACTAAACTCAAAACTTCGCGTAATGAGAACTTAACTCGCAAGTTAATACTACACCCAGGACACGTTTTATTCCTCCCCATAAAGTCTTTTAACTTAAAATCGCGGTGCTCTTAATTTATGGGGTGTCGTCGTGAACTTAAGTCGTAGATCAAACTCTTCGACCTTTTCGTGATTATCTTGGCAGATATTAATCAAACTCGGTTCATTTGCGAGGTAAATACGCGGTGTTGTTTACTTAGAAACTCGATTAGACAGCGATTAGCGAAGTTTTCTCGGATTTTTGGTCGACTCTCGACGGAACTGGGCTTATAAACATTGTTCTAGGGTTGAAGTGGCCTTTTGATCCTTGATTATGAATTGTGTATTACAAACGTAGTTATACGAATTCATAGCACTATCTAAGTACTTCCACACGAAAATAGTACATGCATCTGTTTTTTAAATCCTAAAAGGTTTAAAATAGTTAGGTAACCTATGATTTGTATCCTTTTGATGAAATTGTAATTGTACAGCTCTTTTCACCTTTAATCCTCACAAATAAACAACTAGATCTGTTTGTGTAGCTAGGATAACAAACAACTCTGCAACAATAGGTTGACCAGCAAATGCCCGTTCAGTCGCCTCTAGACTCTCCTTTTATTCCCTAACAAATTTATCGTCACTTTATACCTCGTTCCCGGACGCTCCGCAGAGATCGATTACCGCGGCCAGTTTTATTGTTTAGAAAACTTCCGACAAACGTCCAACAACATACATCGTTAATATCATTCATCTCGGCGCGTCGACCGTCAACCGACCGTAATAAATGTCTCAATAACTCACAACACCCGTTGACAGATCGCTCTGGCCATCATTAAGGCATAAGTAGATTACTTCGTTCGTTGAACAAACAAAGAAACGATCCCTGCGAGTTCCGGCGTCCCAATCAAAAGTCTGAAACAGTACTTTGCGAAAGCGAATTCCGTCGGAGATTTTAACTTGTTATTAATTAACCGGCACGTTTGAAGTTGGACTCCCCTGCTTGGTTCGTGGGAACGGAGGCAGATGAAAAAACGATGTTTTAGCGCCGAAGCCTGGCGATTAGGCGCGTGAATCCGCCTTATCACGTTCTGGGGAAATTGTCCGGGAAATTGAGTCCAAATTATGAAATGGCCGACATTTACAGACTACAGGCACCTAGAAAACGCATCGTATTGTAATTTGTTTTGTTAGTTTTATTAGTTAAGTATACCTTGAGAACTACATTAAGTACTTTACTTCTAATTTAACCCATTAAAATCTTACACTCTTGCATGAATAGCCGAACTTTATTGGGTTTACATGTACTTATGTAATAACCAACAACAAAAATGGGCAAATCGAATATTAGGCAAATTTGTTTTGTTTGTTTGTTTTGTTTGTCTCTTCCAAAGCATAATAGGGCCATTTATAATCTAGTTAAATATTCGTACTTATGATAGGTTGAGCCAAGGGCGACGTCTCAGTTAAGTGATATTTATAGCTCGTGAAGTCGCGTGGTTCTCGACATGTGTGGACTATGAATGCGTATTAGTGGGTATTATTTTAGATTATATCATAGTAATTTATGGGTTTGAGAATTATTAGTGTTGGCAAGTTTGTTTGGTGGTGTAAAGTTACTTAATACAGATACTTACGAGATTAGGTTTCCATCAAAACTAAATTGACATCATGTAAATTTGTTAGAAGGACCTACCACGATCTTTCTGCCTGAGAGAACTTCTTGAATTAATTACGGTTGTCACGACTCTCAGTAATGGGAAAATACGACTCTAGCAACTAAGACGAAAAAATCTAAGTACGTAAGTACCTACTTAATATGTACTTAGAAGTTAAGTTGAGTATTTTATTTTATATATATTGAAGTAAGTTGTAGTTGAAACAAAAAACAACTTAGTAAGATTGAAAATCCTATTTAAAATAACATAAATTAACAAATTACAGTCCCTCAAGTGGAGTGCATAAAACGAGTGTTAAATTGAAAGCAACTAACGAGTCGGTTAGCACTTACGTAGCATTTACTTCCGTTGGGGAAATGCTTTGATCACGAACGCTAACGATATTAGAATTAGGACCTTCGAGAACTCACTGCCGTGGTTACTAGAGTTTTAAAAAAAGAGGTATTTTATACCAAATATGAATTGTAATATATAAGTATAGGTTAAGTTTTTCAAATAGTTAATAAACATATTTTTACTTTACTTTACTTTACTATTATTGTCTGTCTAAGTATTTAGGAGAAAACGCTACTTTTTGCATTATTGATTAAATGACTAATTACTAGTTAATTTTCAAAATTGCATCGTTGTGAACATTTTGTAACGTTTATTAGGAGCTTGTTTAAGCATTTGTTTTGAAAACTTAAGAAAGAATATTAAATTCTATTAATTTATACTAAAAAAAATATTATAATAAAAAGAAAATTATTTATTTTACTTAACTACTAAAGTACCCACTTATAGTCTAAATGATAAAATCAATGTAAAAATAAGAAATTCAAATTCGTATAAGTAGGTGCTCTATGCATGAACCAATATTAACTTTTTTTGCTGTAAATCTTAAGGAAGTAGGTACCATCATTTTGCTAAATATTAAACTTAATTTGGCAAAAGTAAGTAAAGTACCTACACAAGTGTTAAAGACTACATCTACAATAGATTATAATCCCAAGTAGGTACTAAATGGGTAGATTCAGTAAGCAATAAGAAGTATCTCTCTACTAATAAATTCCAGGGCATGTTTACAAAATACAATTCTTAGAAAATAATCTCAGCGTAAAGGCGATCGCTTACCTACACTACACGTGTCATGTATGGATGTGTGTATGTAATACCTACTGGAATGAAACTTCTTTGTAAAGGTATCAAGTAACATTCGTGAGTTAAAATGGCCTTTTGACTGCTCACTGTTTTTACGATCGATTTCAATGGCGGCTGTATTAGAGATTTCTTAATAAAAACTCGCCACAAACAGCTTTATTGTGCTTCCTTGTGGGCTTTGTTTGTAACATGTAGGTGAGAAATAAATATCAAATGGCAGAGATTCTTAGAGATCGGGGACTATCGTGTTACTTTGTTGTTTAGTTTCAATTGTTACACGTGTAGAACTGTGAATGATACACGTTTGAAAGGTTTGAACTTTAAATAATTACGATGTAAGTATATTTGGGATTACGTTACTGCTGCAGCTTTACTGTTGGTTTTATGGTCTGATCTTTATTTACATCTACGTAGGATACGATAACGGAATACCTATTTATAAATAAACGTACATAAAATTAATAATCCAATTAGAAAATAAAATAATACTTAGTAAGTAAATAGGTACTTACTTAATAAACTAAAATCAGAAGTTGTTCCTTTTATTCCCCCATTTCCAATTTATAGAGTCGACCCCCGATCTACCTGATTGTAACGAACGAGCGTACTAACGAATAAAAGTGGTAGAACTATTCAATTATTTTTTTTAACAGACCCCTGTTACAAGATCTCGTTATGATTTTACAGCGTATTATGCTACTTAACAACACTCTTACAAAAACTTTATAAAACTGCGCCGCGAAAACCACTTGAGGCTACGACATGCCTCGTAAATATTGTTTAAAGCTTTATGGATGTAATACAAAGTCGAAAATATGTGAGCCCTTTAATTTGTAACTAAGTTGCTAAGTTTGCGGTCCTTGGTTAAACAGCGCCGCTCTGAGGTTGTAGGAAACAAATGAAAGGTTCTTATAGTTTGTTAATAGCTTTAGATTTTGGTTTTTGTGTTGGAAGTAGGTAGCTACTGAACTAAGGAATTTAGTAAGCACAATAGTAGTAGTTAATAAAATGTAGTATAGACATATACCTACCTAAAAAATCTTTATCAAAACGGTTCATCGCTTTCCTAAATTACATTTATCTGTCTAAAGTCGAACTTTATTAAATTGCGTCCAAACGAAAGAAGCAAACTTTGCTAGTAAAACTTACTCGTATATAGGTAGGTACCTAAGTAAGTATGTTCATTTGTTCAGTTAGTTTTTTTAATAGATAAGAGGGTCATAAATAGGACTTTTACTGTTGCCATGTCAACGTCCACCACCTTAAATTGTTTAAATATAGTTTCTATAATGACTTTGCGTCACTACAACCGGCCCTTACAAAAGAATGTTCAAAATGTGGGCCATGCCTAAATACCGAACAAAATATTTGTAGGGCGCCCGAACCACAGAAGAGAATACTACAGTAACTCATACTATTTTTGATGAACTTTCTATTAAGTAAGTGAGTACTTAGTTTCTTAAATCGTTTTTATTATAGGTTACAAACATTGTAGGTGTTTATAGTAATAGGTAAATGTACTAAGAGTACTAAGAGTGCGTGTTTAGGTATGTTACTTAGTCAAACATTATTAGCCAGTTGCAATTGTAAGAAAAACAATAGTTTTTTTTTAATTAGTTTTAAACGCAGGTCATAATTTATATTTAGGTGAAACTGCTTGCTAATCGTTTCAATTTACAAACCAAAGCGTACTTACTACATACAAAATTGATTAAAGTTCTGTTCTTCTACCTAATTATTGCATTTCAGAGGATTATTACCCATACGACATTTCCCCCACACTTACACGTAGTTACTTATTCACGTACTGTGAGCATAAACCGATGTAGTTTGCGGTGAATTAACTAACTGAATAATCTGCACTGGGGTTCATAATACGATCAAAGTAAAGTAGCACGCTTCTACAATTCTAGCCGTGGGGAATTTGGTAGAGTTATTTTTATTTAGTTCATTTAAGTCATCATTTTGTAGAAATTGTTTGTAGTTATTTGTGGAATAGAAAGGTTTTTGCTTGAATGCTTAAATAAATAATAATTCAATACGCTCGACCCAGTGTATCTAAATTACATATATAAAACTCGAAGGTGACTGACTGACTGACATAGTGTTCTATCAACGCACAGCCCAAACCACTTGGCGGATCGGGCTGAAATTTGGCATGAAGGTAGATGTTATGACGTAGGCATCCGCTAAGAAAGGATTATTGGAAATGCCACCATTAAACAAATAAAATGTGAAATAGGGGATGCAAGTTTTACTTCTTACCACCCACACCCACTAGTGAGCACCCTCTAGTGTTGAGTACATATGTAAATGTTGACATATTTTGTTATTTTCTCGCATAATTTCAGTACTTATTAGTTTTGTGATCAACAAAACTTATTTGAATGTTTGTTTGTGTTTAAATAAATCGACAAGGATCTATCTAAAAAAATTCTTACAGATACATGATGTAGACGAAATCATATCTAGAATTTAAAACCAAAAGGAAACCGGTAAACTTCAACTAAAACACCGATAGGAAAAGCGTCTATTTTACGGTCAGTGGCAACATATACAGATTCATTTGAAACATATCAGTTACTTTTGGTTCCCACCGTTCCACCGATAAATCTGATTTCCCGAAAGCTGGATTTGCGATACACCGAGATCTATTGGACATCGATGGCTGGAACAGCTAACATAGGTAACTGGCTAGCGTGGATTATCCTCTGCGGATATTGTAGGTATACATTTCGTTAAATATTTTTGTTTTTAAGTGTTTGACAACTAGAAAGTCACTATTTAATAATGTTCTTCTTTCAATATTAGTTACTATCGGTTTTGTGCAGAAAAGTTCAGTAAGTAAATATGTGATCATTTTCTTGTTGCTAAAGGAGTATGAAATATTAAATGTAGTACTTAAGTAAGTAGTTACATGATTTGGGAAGATACTCGTATTACAATGCCGTTATACTAACTAACTTCCTCGGAAATTTGATGCTTCCTCTAAACTTTGTTACCTCCTGATAAGTTTATCATGTCTACGGTTTATTATAAAACAGCTGATCATGAATGGAAACTCAAAAGACGATAATCTAGGCATCTTGACAACTATACGACGAATTAGGTTAGTGTGTACATCTCACCATCTCGTCCCTTTGTGCTAGTTTATGTACACTACGGATATGTACAGAATAAATAGTAGTTAGGTAAATGAAGGTTCTGTGATACTGTGAATGAACACAAAACGCCTACAGGTAAAGTGTACACTATAAATACACGACGTAATAATTGAGTGTTTTTTTATGTCTTTATGGGTGTCTAGAAATGGTCATTGATTGTTATTTACCTAATTATTTATAACTTACTTAAGAACTTAAATATACATCTCTCAATTCGGAATATAACTGTTTACGATTACTAGTGAAGCCGATTTATTATAATATTTTCAATTTAAATATAATTGAAACAGAACTTACATAAGAAATCATATTAGAATGAGTTCTAAGAAACGAGATAAACTATAATATATAGTTATAGAATATAGATATCTAGATATAGTTTATCTCGTTTCTACATACATTCTCCCTTATGACAAGAAAATAATTAATTAAGATTCATCTACCTGTGAACGATAAGCCATGTAATGGGCTTTATGAACTGATTAAGAGCTATGGGAATGTAAAATAATAAATTCAATTTGTAATTGAGCGCAAATTAGACTTCGATAGCATTACAAGCGTCTTCAAAGGTCAAAGACTTGAAGAACAACCAAACGATATCAGATCACAATTGTTTGCAAGAGAAAACCCGAACAATAACGATTAGCAAGTATCAGAGCATTGACAATAGCCACGGCGAGCAATTTACCTTTGTGCTGGCGTATTTTGAATTGAATGCAATAAATTGCATTGTAAATACAGATCCACATAATAGGCCTCGAGGAAAGTGTAGAAACTGGAAGAGACTATAGTCGGCACCCTAAGGAAAATCTTTCACTTTATAGACTGTAAATGCAGGTAATTATGTGGATTATATACCTAATTGAAATAACTACGTAAGTTATATCGAGCTTTAAAGTGAGAGTGAACCAGCTCTTTATTGGGTAAGCACGATCCATCTTAGACCACAGTTATTGCTTACCATCAGGCAAAATATGGTCAAGTGGTTTAGTTAAAAAATACCTATTTTAAAAAATAAATAATAAATTGATAACTATGTACTTAGGTACCTACTTAACATGTTTTTAGTTTATTTTTATTTCTGTTAATTTATTTAAATCTTTTCCATTCTATACTGTAACATATTAGCATTGCATGCCAGTTCCATGTAATATGACAAGAGGATCGGGCGTGAGATTAGCTTTCCATTAGCAAAACAATTGTGGTTTGGGGAGCGCAGCGCCGGCGTTAGCTCTGGCAAGAGTATACCTACACGCATATAGGTATGTAGTCTATTATGCATACATACATACATACATACATGTATGTAGTTACAAGTATATATGTATGTATGTATGTATGTATGTAGTACAAGTATATATGTATGTAGTACAAGTTAGTATTTTTAATCAAGTTAGTATTTTTAATGACATCATCACGAAACTGTATGACATACATGCTCCTCTTCGTGCCATCAAGATCAAGCAGTTACCGGCTCCGTGGCTTACTGATGACATCAGAGCATTGATGCACAAGAAAGCTGTGGCCAAGACACGTTTTAAGGTGAAGCCCACTGAGTCCAACCATGAGAAGTATGTCAAGGTCAGGAATCGTTGCAATATGGTGTGTAGGGATGCTCTGCGCCGTCATATTCACTCATCTGTTGAAAATAAAGATCCAGCAAAAGTCTGGAAATTTCTTAACTCATTGGGAATCGGCAAAGCTAAACATAGTACTGTGTCTCATAATTTAGATATTAATTCATTAAATACTCACTTTTCTTCTTCTTCTGCTATGTCAGATGAAGATAAATCTGATACAATTAATAAACTTTCAGCCATTCCTACTCCTTCAAATTTTTCGTCTTTTGTTTTCAAATCTTTCACTGCATGTGATATTGAAAAGAGCGTGCTTGCAATCTCATCTAGAGCGGTTGGTAGTGACTCTATTAGCCGGAACATGTTATTGCCCATCCTGGATATAATCCTTCCTGTCCTGTGCGTTATCCTTAACAATTCCATTTCCAGTGGGGATTTCCCTACAATCTGGAAAGATGCGCAAATTATTCCTCTACCTAAAAAATCCAACCCTAAATCCTACTCTGAATATCGTCCTATTTCTATCCTTCCATTCCTTTCTAAAGTCTAAGAAATATAAATTAATTCGAGTACAATTTGCCTAACGCAGGTAACTCATATGTACATGACACGTTGAACCAATAGTCAATACTTTCGAAAAAAAACAAAATAAATAAACGAAATTACTAAATCTACCGCCTATAAAAGTTCTAAAAATGCCATTCCGTTGCCAAAAAATAAGCGATTATAATTTAAACACAATTATGTAAAACACGCCGATAAAGCATCTCTCGACGGTTAATTCAATGCGTGAAAAGGCTTGTAGCTGCCTTCAAAACAATGGCTTTAAACATTTAGACGCCTCATCATAGCTAAAATAAAATAAAGAACAATATACGTAATGTAACAAAACAACTTTCCTTAACTTCTTTATTGCGAAAAATAGTAGGTACTTACTGATGTCCTGCTGTGTGCAATACTTAAATCGATAGTTACATGTGATAATCCCGTTACAAGTAGGTACATATAACACGCACGACATTAGGCACTTCGTTGTGCTATTTGAATCATTCTAAATTCCAATCAAGTCCTCGCCGCAGATTAGACTTATAAACATTTTTTAAATTCCATGTCTTAGATAAAATGCAGGTCTCTTAATAAAACGTGTCTTTCTCTACAGCGCGCTTGATGTTAAGCGTGACGCATTTTTGCCAGAATAGGCATAACTACTTGTACCGAACAGGCAGGGAGATTCGAGGCAGTTCGAAGTCCCTTAATTAAATCGTCTATGCTTCAAAAGTACATAAAGACAAGCTTTATGGTTTTTCTACACGCGATGTTCTCGTAAAAAAGGCTTGTACCTGATACTTACAGTAGAATACTAAACAGGCAGTAGATTCAATAGATATTTACAAGTTATTCGCAAATGTTGTACTTTAGTAACTGTTGGTAATTTAGCACTGTTTACGATTTCATGAAGGTTGTTGTCGTTATAATAGATTTATTTGACAACTAAGTAAATCTATGATAATGTAAAACTAATTTAATGTACATGTATTTGGACGTATGATTCATAATCATCATAATATTTCACATTAACTGAAATTTTCATCTTTTGCATTATTAAAGTTTTATATTCTAAATAAATTAAGCCCGAAAACTTCAGCTGTAATCACCACTCCTCGAAAATTGTATTAATTAAATTCCCGCGGTTAAACTTTGTCAATCTTTTTGTTTTCTCTGTCAATAAAGATTTGTTATTTGATGAATTTCTCAACTTTCTGACGTTTGGCCAAACAGAAAGGTTTTGCAAAGTTGTGTTATTACGGTTGAAACGGGGAAGGAAAATGTTGAAATAAACTTCGAGTCGATTTTCATAGGGTTTCATCCGTTTTTGTACAAATGGAGTAAATAAATGGTTTTATTTATGTAACTACTCGTATCTGTTATGAATTTAATTTATATTTAAAATTCTTTTTTGAATACGTGATAGTTGGTTGTTCAAGTGCAGGTTGGTAAAAAAATTCAGAACAGAAGTAAATCTAATGAGCAAATCCTAATCATCTAATTTATGTAATTACAAAAGAACCCATGATTTAGACTTCATGTAAAACTATACCTGTCCTCAAGGGGCATGTCTATCGTTTATGTAGCGGTTATAGCCCCACCCTCGAATACGCCCACCTCTACGTCACTCGATAATAATATAAGTATAGGTGTATACCTAGTTAAGTTGTAGGTATACACAAAGTATAATTTTCTCAAGAGTAAGTAGTTAGACAAGCTCTTGTTAAATGAATCTTGAAGTAAGTTCCTCTCTGCAATGTTCTTGCTTAATAGTCGGTTCTCAGTTTCATGAATCTAATGGGTATGATTGTAAATTACTTAATACACTCTATGCAACCCCAATTGCTTAGTTTTTGTTTTACAAAGTCCTTAAGTCTTACTATGTCTGTACTCAACTACTTCTACTGTGCTTGTACATTATGCCATAGTACTAGTTTTAGAAAAGGAAAAAACTATTTACCTGTAAGTAAACCTTAGTTCCCAATTTATACAATGCTTCATAAATTTTCACATTTTTCACAAGTAAGTAGATAGATCATTTCAGCCCCTCATCTCTCGACCTAATTCTGGTCTCATCATTACTTCAGGTGAAAATCCCGAAAACCCACCTTCAATAAAACAATCGGGTTCGGAACAATTTGAACGAGCCGTTCGGGTCTAATTCTACCCTCATTTTCCTTCTCAAATCAAAAAGCTTCGAAATTCAAACTGATGGAAGGAAAGCCTGTAACATATTTAAGTAGAGACGCCTACTTATAGCCTGTTTGCTAAGCTAGCAATAAGGAACTAATGGCAATCATGTTAGTTTAAGAGCAACATTCAATAAAATACTCGATTCAAAAACAATCTTACATCGTAACTATACCCACAATTATATATTATACCCTGCGCGTACTAATCAAAGTAAATCACAGCCTGTCTATGGTGATGGACTAATATTATGCCCGCGTCATTGCGAGATAAACATTTGTTGTAGCTTCCCTTTTACTCACATACCTACATATAAACATGATTATAAACTAGACCCCGCTGTGACGTGAAAGAGAACAAAAAGATCAACAAAGCATTTATCGTTTTTAAAAAGTAGTATATGGTAATTATGGTACATATTTCGATATTTTCCCCCCATAATATGATGTCTTTGTATTGTGACACCGTTGTCCTGAAACTGGGTCATCCCGTCAGTATCACTTAGCGCCCCATCCGTCGCCCTCGTCAGATCACGGCCCATGCTCTAACGATGAAAACTTTTACCGAAGAAAGCTATGGAGCTTTGATTTCCGACATTTTAACTGAGTGAAATTTAAAGTTGGAAAGTTTTATACTTATCCTTTTAATAAAGTAGATGACTGCGGCGCTTCTTCTACGCTTTGCTTTTGGGATAAAATCTAGCCATTATCTGTATTTTTGATTTTATCTAAATATATAAAACTCAAAGGTGACTGACTGACTGATATAGTGATCTATCAACGCACAGCCCAAACCACTGGACTGATCGGGCTGAAATTTGGCATGCAGGTAGATGTTATGACGTAGGCATCCGCTAAGAAAAGATTTTTGGAAAAACCGGTTTTAAAGGGGTGAAATAGGGGATGCAAGTTTTACTTCTTAATGCGAGCGAAGCCGCGAGCATCCTCTTGTTCCATATAAAGTTAAAACTATTTGAGTAAGTACATACCTACGCTAAGTTTAAAGTTCAAATTCACATCGGTGCTATTCGCTACTCGCTGACGTAATTATTGTTAGCTGGTCCATTTACCGTGATTTAAAGCCGTGACGTTACTGGCACTGCGTGAAGGACTCCAGAATAAACAACAGTGAGTATTTGGTACAGTTAGTGGATCGATACGTGACGCCCGTCCCTTCCCTTGGCCGATACATTCAATAGGGCCTGGCTCCCTGGCGGGTAATGGGGTAAACTTGTTGCCCTTTTGGGACGGAACGGCACGGTAAACAACCCTGATTTGCCCATTCATTCAGTTTCAAATCATTTCTCAGTATATTTATTACTAGTATGCCTGTCGATTTGCTCGGATAGCTTAAAAATAATCACGATGATACATTGCCTGTTTTTGCGTGTAAAAGAAACAATTTTACTAACGAATCAACAAAAACACTTGCTAGCACGTTCATAATGGTATCATTGCAAAAGTTCTAAATTTAAACTGATTTAAAACTTGAACGTCATCGCGCTGAAAAATCTCTTTAATTAACTTTTTAACTCAGAAACTACTTAACCTTTTCAAGTTAAACAATGTAAACCACGGAGCGGCTCTCATAGTTCCTTCCAACGATAAAAATAAAACTCTCTTCAAGCGGTAACAAAGAGCGCGCTCGCTGCCATCTGTGGTAACTCTTCTATTAGATTAACAAGACAAAAGGCGACTCATCGCTGCTTAATTGTATTATGAGTGTTTCTTACAATTAGCGAGACAATATTTCTGCGCGAAAAAAAGCTTTCGAGGAAGTTATTTTGCGGCAATTTGGCGTCCTTGATTTTCCTTATTCGGGCCGGAACAGGCGGTTCATTCAAACAGACTGGGTAAGCTACGTTATACTTTATTCGTATTACGTATGGCTTACGTGTGCGTACTTGTTATGTAAATATTACGCGGTATTATTGCCGGGGCTGGATAAAGTCACATCAGGTTGTGGGTTTAAGGAAGTACCTACTGACTTTAATCTAGAGATATGTTCCAATTTGGTAAGGTTGAGTTTGATGAAAAATAATAAATGGAGTTTTGGGAAGTTGTTGTGATTCAGTAATATAAACTACTAGCTATGCCAGCGACTTCGTCCCCGTGGAATAGTTATTACCATAAAAACGGTTCTAGCGAGTTAATCTTAAAAGATAGACGTATAGGTACTGTTGCGGACATTTTGTTAGATCATTTCATTCATACATATATGTTCATGATATCCTGAACCGTTTTCCCAGCGCACACAACGGAAGCCCTCAAAGATGAATAAATTTCCCCGTTTTTTCCACGTTTTCCATTGTTTCTCCGCTCCTATTAGTTGCAGCGTGATGTTATATAGCCTAAAACCTTAATCGATAAATGGTCTATTCAACACAAAATTTTTTTTTTAATTCGCACCGGTATTTCCTTAGATAAGCGCGTTCAAACAAACAAACTCTTCAGCTTTATAATATTAAGTATAGATTAGGTAGGTATAACTCGTTTGGGTATTTTAATAAACAATAGTTAAGTAAGAAATCAAAAACATATTGGATATAAAATGTGAATCAAAACCGACTACTGAAACGGCTGTCAAATGTTACTTACATTCAAACATAGTAAACATATTGACGGAAATATTTCAACGTTGTTTAATATTCACTTAAATGCCTACAAAGGCCGTCTAAAAAGTTTTATTGGAATAGTTTGGCTCCCCGCTTCTGGCGATCCGCTTCCGCGCAACCGGCTTTAACTATACGTACAGGGTAACTGGATACTTACGAAAAAAAATGTCGACAAGCCGTGGACAGCATGATCTTTTACACAAACTGTTGTAGGTAGGTAAATGAAGACCTAAAAATATGAATTAGTAATTTGATCAGAATGTCTTCGACTCTGTCGCTCCCGTTTCTTTTTAGATTTTTTCTACGAATCTTTCTTTGCGTTTGAATCTTTACAAATAAGTATGAATATGTAATACTTGGGCACCATTAATTACTTTGCACACGAATTGGTTTCACGACTTAAAAAGTTGAGTAGAGAGTAATTCAATAATATCATCGTCCTGTGTTTTGCAAAATTTATTGTAAACGAGCTTTTTTGTTTCACGAATTTACAAAAATGTTTAGTATTTACTTTAAGTATTACGAACTTGTATTGCCTTTAAAAGGTTTCTTCTGGGCAAGCGCGCTAGATCGTAAATTATAACGTTGCTTCAGGCAAGTTGTAGTCAAGCGTAAGCCTATCTCATGTAAAAAAAAACTGTTTTTACTTCCAAAATAGCTCTGTATGAGTACTTAAGCTTCAAATGTTGCTGTTTTTATAACACTTTTTAAATTCTACGTGTGTGATTCCGTTTTTAGTGATAAACTTAGTATAACGCATAACATATACATTTCACAGAATGACTATTTTGTAGATAGATATAAAACTAACCTACATGTCTTTTTTATTGACAGTTCAGAACATATTTAACATACCTACCGTCTGCCTTAAAGCCACTTTAAAAAAAATTGGTTTATATGAGTAAAAGTAGGTGAAATCATTTATTAATAAAAAAAACTTTAGTACAACAGTCAGTACAGAAGTTTATAACTGTATGGAACCGACAACAAATATTACGGATTTTAATGAGAACACTTATATAGAATTGTAAGTTTCAATAATTTGATAGATTCTTTACTCCCAATTCTGAATTTGAAGTCGCAAAAATGAAAATAAATTATTTAATAACATTTTGAAGTAGGTTTTTGATTTTTTGAAATAAATTTTATATTGTATCAATCCAATCTTCATAAGCACCACCTAACCAACTCATACCGGACTTAAGTACATTAAAAAAATAAGACTTGAGCCACTTTAATAAATGCATTTAAAATTAAACTTTGTAACTATAATAACTCATCCCGTTAAAATGCATAAAAGCATTTCAATCGCTAAGTTTTTTTCTGTTTTTATCTGTAGCATCATGTTTTTTCATCTTTTTTACGACTAATAGCACGTGTCCAGGTAGAGATTCACGGATGAATTAGTTTTTTGCTTGTTTTAGTAAAAGCAAGGTGTGGGAATTAGGGTTCGGTTTTACTGTTTTGGATGTATGAGGCTTTTTTTTATGGCCCCATATTTTTGTTATAGGGTTAGGTGTTAAGCTTTACCTACTACCCACTCGTATCTACTGTCTACTAGTGCTCTACTGGGCTTCGTCCGCGATTTATTTTGAAACAAAAAAGTATATCTAACTATGTCACTTTTGGGACTCTGTACTAGATTTTTTGACAAAGTTTTTATCGTACATATCCTAACATCTAATCAAATACAATTAAAACACAACTTACTGAAACGACATAAGTACTTATTTACCTTTAAACAAGCAAATGACATGAGAAACCTGCAGTAATCTCAATTTAAAAACACGCAGAACAGAAAGCCTGCAGAACCCTACGAAGAGTTAAGCGAAGAACACACAAAATGATTCGACATGTTTATTTATATTACACGCTAGTGTGCGCATGTTATCAAAGCAGATGTTTGCTTTGGCAACAATTTATTTTTCTCCTACAGCTTGTGTTTATCGTATAGATGTATTATGATTATTTTTATTTGTATTCGATGTGTTTTACTCTCGATTCGATAATATAAATGTAAACGAAGTCAATGCCTGTGCGTTTATTCTTCCGATTTATATTTGCTGAAGAGCTTGTGTCGTAAAATTATACGAATACAAGTAACTTGTATAAATAAATGTTGCTGATAAGAAATATGGTGTTCTGTAGCTTTTTGCTTTTATATATTGGGGTTTTTGTGTATATTACGTAAATTTAAATTATATTATGAAATTTTATCTATTGCCCAATATGTATGTCCAATCAATCGATGTAAATATACGAAACATCAACTTCATCAACTTAAATATAACACACAGCTGACTTTAAGTAATATTTTTTTCTTTTGTTTCAGGATGTGACTTCGGCAACAAGTTGTGTCGCCAATGATGTTCAAGTATCGATCAAGCCAAATTTAAAATAATGCGGTCACAAGCATCAAAACCGTCGCCTAAAAAGGGCGTGGTTAAGCCATTGTTGAAAGCTAAACCACCAACAAAAAAAACAGTCCCTCCAAAAAAGAAAAAGTTGGTAAATAAATCTTTGGTAAAAGGCTCCAAGAAAAATGCTACTAAAGAAGATACGACGTCAAAAGCTGAAGGAGACACGGCCAATGATACGAAAGAAACTCCGCAAGAAAATGTAAAGCCTGGCCCATCTAAACTATCGACATCTGGTGAAGCTACGATGAAAAAAACAAAGAAAACTTCAAAGGAAAAGAAAGACACCACTAAAACTACAAAAGAAGGCTCTGTAAAAAAAGTGGTTGTCAAGAAATCCTCTGAAAATGCTAATAAAAAGAAATCAATAGCAAAACGAGAGACTAAAACTAATGAATCCAATAAAAAAGATATTAAAAATGTAGTCAAAAAAGCAAAAACAACGTTTTCCAAGGCTAAAACTGTTGTTAAAAAAGGAAAAGTGGCTGTTATTCAGAAAAAAGCTAAACCGTCGCTAGACAATCCAGGTTCCGAGAGTGCAAATAAAACTGACCGTGACAATTTGACCTGTAAAACAAGTGGCAATGACAGCAAACATACCGATGAAACTCACAAAACTTTGAAAGAGTGTGAAAAACGTGATGAACAGGTTGAATCTCCAGGAAAATCTGACAGTCAATCAAGCTCTTCCTCTGTGTCATCCAATAAAACTGATGAGCCTAAAAAATCAGAGACACCGAAAACGGATACTGAGAGAAAGTTCTTTACCTCAACTCGGTCGCCAAGAATGGTTGACATCGATGTTAAATGTTTGAAAAATTCTAAAGGAAATCTTAGTGTTTCTGAAAGATTCCTGTCAATGAAGTGTGAAACAAAATCAGAAGATTGTAACAATCAGAAACCAGTACAAAACACTCTAGTCTCACAAGGTCCTGAAATCGACGTTTATACCTTTACTGAGAAAGTTGATTCTCCAAAAAGTATATTATCAGACTTTCGAAATTCAGTAAATAAAAATGTAGGGCGAGTACGTCCTATTGCTCGAGTAAAAGGCACTGTTGTAGATAAAACAACTGATTCTGAAAAGAAAAAATACTCTCCACATCGACCTATAGAAGAGGTAGTGCAGCAACTGAAAGCTAGTATTCGCACTGAAGAAGTAAACTCAAGTCCGAGTGGAATTGATCTGAGCAGTAAAACCACTGCAGCAAAAGAGTCAGATGATGCTCCAAAAGCAATTGTAAGCAAATCCTATAAAATGGTAGCTCGAAAATCTAGCGTAACAGGAAAACCTTTCAGTCCAATCAAATTTCCAGAACAAGAATGTTTGCCAAATACTGAAGATAAACCTAGTGCCAAGTCTAGTTCACCTACTAAGAAAAGTCCAATAAAACCGAAAAAAGAACCAAAGAATACTTCTTCAGATGATGAATTCGATACCTCTAAATTCTCTTTGAACACAAAAACTTTCCATTATTCCTCATCTGATGAAAGTTTAAATGATTCTAATGATGAAAGTAAAGAGTCTTCCGGTTCCGATGCTTCCAGGAACAAAAAAACTAAAAATAAAAGATATAGGAAAATTATGGATGGTGCTAAGAAAAATACATCGAAAGAGTTAAAAGAGCTATCAAAAGATTCTTTAGTAGATCTAAAAGAAGAAGATGTGTTGTTGTTAGGTAGTGATAAACCTAGCAAAAGAAGACGCAAATTATTGTCTATGTGGAATGGCCCCAAAAAGCATAGAATGGCTTCTCTAAATGCCATTGCTAAAGTGCATTGCTTGTATGAAAACGAAAGTAAGACTCACATGGAACTAGGACTAATGAGAACTATTGAAAGAGCTCCTATTCCAGGCACATCTAAACAACCAGCTGTTTCTAAAAAAAAAGAGAGTAAGCCAAAAGAACCTGAAAAGCATGAGACTACCTCTGAATCTGAATATGAAAGTAAGCAAGAAAAGAAAGATGATAGTTCTGAAAGTTCAGATGACAGCCCACCTCAAAGAAGCCTTCGAGGTGAACCTGGTATAAGAAGTGCTGGTAAGTACTGGGACCCCAAATCCTGTACATCATCTAGTGAAGAGAGTGAGCTAGAATCAAAGAAAAAAATCACTCCTGAGAAAAAGAAAATTGTAAAATCTACAGTGTCATCTGGAAAGTCTGACTCGGATAAACCTCCTGCAAAAATGAAGAAAACTGCGGGAGTTCCCGTTAAAAAGAAAAGAAATAGAGCCGAAGTCGTAATGGACTTAAAAGATATGGTTGTTCAAAAACGCATGGCTAGTTTGAACGCCACTGCCATTTTGGCTGCCAGTTATGAGAAGAGGTCTCCTAAGTCAAACAAGGATGAAACCACATCGGATTCTTGCAGCGACGAGTCTTTTTCTCAGAAGCCAAAAAACGGGGTAGGCTCCGGCGTTAAGTCGGAAACAAAAATAGAAGAGCCCAAAAAGGAAAAAGACGTCGAAGAGCCTCCCCTGACCGATAGAAAGCAGAAAGTTGAAGTGATCGTGAACCAAGATACAGATGTGACTATAACCGGTGTGTACTCAACCCACCACCACGAGGGCTTCTGTACTGTGTCGGGAATGCAGTACCGCATATCTTCCACAAGTCACACGCAGACAACGGCGACAGCTAACTGTGAAAAGGTAAGCATTAACTAATATCCTTGCGCATGTAGCTTCTGAATCTGATCACTGTATTAAATGTACGATAGCAATAAAATGTTCGAGTATCTGCCATATTGCCTCCGGCTCAAAAGTCGGTGAATTGAAACACGTATAACGCGCCGTATAATAAAGACCGTACCCACTGGCGCTTTGGCTCTCATTAATACCCGGTAATGAAGTAAGTTCTATGTAAACACGCCTCGGGACCTCATCCCTACTTTATCCTTCATAGCTTCACCTCGCGATTGTCTGCAATGGAAAATAAGCCTTTCGTGTGGGGGTTAAATGGCATATTTTACATGCAGGATTGTTATCAATCGGCGCGTGAACGATTTACGCGTGAGAGAGTTACCTACCCTCCGGATTACACCATCTGACGCTTTAAACCTTATTAATGTTGAACTCTCAACGCCAGCAATCCTGGTAATGTATTAAATTGAAGTGATACTTTAATTACAATTCCCCTTCTGTAATTAACTCTGCAACGTCAACATCACCATTGATATATGTAAAATGTGTTTTATAATATATCAATAGGTTATTATAATTTTGGCTGGAACAGCGTTCATGCGAAAATAATTATTATCAATGCAAGAGCCATAGCTGCCATGCCCCTGGGTAAATTTAGAGTTAAACTAAAGTTATTGTTTTAAACATAAAAACTGGGCGAGAAAACCACAAACAGTAAATTGTTCAAATTGCCGTAAAATCAACAAGTAATATTCGCTTCTTTTTATTAAATTTATCTTCTCCCGAGAAAATGTTCCTGCTTCCCCTCAGAATGATACCGAAGTATTTTTATTAGATGATCCCGACATCTTTTAAAGTTTTATACTGGCAGTAAGTTAGTTCCAAGTGAATTCGCGAGAGTGGTGTTTTCTTCAATGTTTATGAAGCATTTTTGCTTTGATCTCGGAAACCACAAAGCGTTTTCTACAGAGTTTATTGTTTTCACATCGCTGGCTTTTACTCACCACTGTTACGAAGAGAGATTGGTTCGTGGTTCAAAACCGACTTCCAAACTTCAATCGCTAACCAGGATCGCAGCTTTACGATATTTGATTTCAAACAGATTTAAATATCCGAGTAGATGATATTGGTAAACTGATTTCGTAACTTATTTGGCTGACTTCCAATACAATTTGCATAACATTTGAAGTTATTACCTCTGTCTGATTATGTTGATATTTACAAAGCATTGACACGCTTTTTTGCTTTACTAACTAGTAATTTAAACCATTAATAAAAGTGTAATAAATGGGCTAGCCATAATAAGGTAAACGACGACAATAATACCTACTTAGTAGTTTAGTACTAATATCATATTCTTCAAGATATCAGGCTACTTTCTTTCTAAGCCTATCGTTCTGTTTTCCAGGAGGGCTGCACGCGGGAAGACGGGTCTCGGTACACGCCTCTCTCGGCGCTGTCGTCGATGCAGCCTCCCGCTGAACATGCGCACTCGCATCCACATCCAGGTGAGTTACAATTGCTTCTGACACTTATTTTTAAACGATGTTATTACATCATAGTAACATTATTATTGTAGTTCCCGGCTATTTGTCTAGTATGGCAGTCGTAAAACCATGTCAGAGGCTCTTAGGGCGGCTTGATATACTCTCGACGCCAGATTTGGCCACTCTCATTCGATAAGAAGAAGACATCATACTTACACGAAAGGTGCAAGTATGTAATTGATAGGTACACGAAATCTATCGTTGGCAATATTAAACCAGTTACATGTTAACATACTTAAGTGGCTTTAATTTCAGAGTGAATTTAATGTGTTCTTTAAAAGTCATTGACAAATTTTTATAGGTGCCCTATGTCTCATACATAGGGCACCTATCAAAATTTGTCAACGTATCGTATAGATTTCAAAATGCATTACCTATACGCGTTGGGCTGCTCAAAAGGCTTACTTACTTCATGTTCCGTTCGCATCACGTGAAAACAATGAAAAGCGTCTAGGAATTCGTCTCACACGTCTCACACATTAGATGCTATATTTACAGCAGAAGTCACGAAAAATCAGTTCAGACGTTAACGATAAACAAATAAGTGAATTCCAGCGTGTCTGTGTATCGGGCGTCGCTTGTTGCCTCATATCGCGTTAATGGGTCAATGTTTCGCCGCGACCTCGCCCGCGCCGCCCGGCGCCCGCGCAAGCGACGTTTGGCGCACTCTAGTGGAATTTTTGAGAGTTAACTCACGGATTTTGTTCTATTATGGAAATACCGTAGACTATAATGTACAAATTCGTACAATTTTGGGGCACTATCGTTTTAGATGATTTTTCGACAAATTCTGAACTGCCAGATTTCAAAAACAAACTTCGAAAAACTTTATAACTTTTTATTATTTGAACGAGTAAAAAAGCTTATGAATTTAAAATGCAGGGCTATTTGTTCGCGCGACTATTTGGTAACGTTTGAAGAACTTACATGTAACATGTCATTTAAGCATTTCCATTCAGCCCATTTGTGCAAAAAACAAGAGGAAATTTTTCTAGATATCGGATTGACATAATAGGTACAATAGTTGAAATGAAAGCTTAAAAACTTGTTTGAAAAGGGTTCGAAAATAATTGCGACCGGCGATCGACGACGATGCGAAAATCCACAATCTTAATAAGTATTTATAGTAGGTAATAATATTTATGATAGTATTTCATAAAAATGTAACACATTCTTCCACACAGTATAATAAATAACAATACATAATATACAACACGCATCCGTTCAATGAATCAAATTAGCGCTAAGCATCTCCCCGGATGTTTGAGGCGAATCTGTTCCTAATACAATCATAACGTTTTCCTCGTGTCAGAGGATGAACTGTTATTACCCACAACGTCACAAATAAAGACGTCTCATTGTGACAAATACGATTCCTTCCTCATAGACCAAAATATACTACGTGAGAGATATTCGTACGTTATAGGTCGAATTAGTTTTATGTCGACAAGTCGTTAATAAGCTAAGAGTTTTGTTACCGTTCGTGTCTGCACATATACCTATAGTTTTTTTAATTACTTCTTAGTTAAGTCTTATGAGATAAATATTTGACGAAACTTTTTTATATGTTTCTAACCTTACAATGTTACTATGATAAAATTTGTGCTATTTAACCTCTGTCGAAATGCAACACCAGGTTAATTCAAATTCCACGTTAACTTCAGCTATCAGCCACCAATCACATAATCGTCGATGTATTATATTATTATAGATGTGCCTGAGTTATGTTGCCTATGTGCATTATGATGAGGTTTTCCTCCTCATTCATTGACCCTCGAATCTGGCGGGGAAGCGTTGGCAACCCTCATCACGGCGGCTAATTATAAGCGGAATTAACCGGCATTAACATAATGTTGGGTTGGCACAGTTTTCCGCCTAGTCAACTGGGCTTTTTTGGGCCATTTTTATTATGGGTTTTACACTATTTTAGTGGGTGTAACATTTGTAGTCGTGTAGGATAATACTGATATTCTGTTATTATAGTAGGTACTTACTTAATATGAAATTCCATGTTTTCATACATCTTACGGTAGGATAGCAGGCACTCACTAACTATACAATTTCACTATTTTGTTGTACGAGTATGTACATGTTATTAACAACCCACATAGTTTTGCTAAATATATTTAATGTTTAAAAGACTAGAATAATAACTTAAAAATAAAAGATTATAACACATAATTTGACGAGCAAGACGAATGCCTCACGCAAGCATTACCTTTTATGTACCATTAAAAAGTACTTACCTTAAGTTACCTATATGGTTATAGACGATACTTGTTTAGTTTTTAACCAAGGCTTAACATCAAACCGATTACAAACTCTCTGTGATCACACAAAAACCCAAAAAGGTTTTCAATAAGGCCTACGGAGCCTGAAACCTTCAAACAGCCGCAGGCTGTGACGGAGCTTAACTCCAATGTTTGTCAAACTGTGGTGGAACATTCGAGAATTTATATCTAATCCCTTAAACTACAGTCAAACATTGCGACCGCAGCGTTAGTTGGGCCCTTCAGGTTATTATTTGTCGGTAAACATATCAACGGGACCGTGAAGGGTCAGTGGAAATAGGGTGTTTTGTTCGTGACTCCTAGATGTCACTATTATATTTACCTTTGGTAGCTCCTCGTATCATTATAATTAACAGTCTTTTTCTTTTTTTTTCTTATCGAAAGAGAGTGGCCGACTCTGGTGTCGAGTTAATCAAGCCTTATTTAGCAGTATGATTCAACAACTAAATAAGTAAATAAACACTAAAAGAAAGAGGTAACGACACTCTTGACAGCAGAGTTAGCCGCTCTCATAAGAACTTACCATGAATATCAGAGATATCTTAATAACGTTTATATTTTTTTATATATGTATGTACGTTACCTAAGTAAAACTTGCTTGTTTATATAAACTATGTATCCAAGATATCTAATAACGATAGCACGGAAAACTTCAGTATTTACGAAAATACGGACAGCAAACTCTACTGCAGGTACTTATATTAAAGATCAAAAGAAACTAATTTATTTCCCAAAGATTGAAAAGTTTCCGCTGGTCCCCTACTAAGTTATAAATTTATTTTAACTTCGTAACTTTGAAATATGCGCTTTCCCTCTGATATTCGTGAGCCAAGTTTTGCGTCACCCTTTAACTTTTAGCTAGTTATATATTGTTTGTACAGTCTATAATGCATTGCATGTTGCCGAGGACAGAAGGAAGTGGAAAGATGTCATCAAGGAGAAGGTGCTGGGAGGTGGTGGTCACGATCCTCAGACATGAGGGATACGATTCAAGGAGGATATTGTTTCTAATCCAATTAACAAAAGAAGATTTCACTGCTGATTGAAGTAATTTGTGCAATCACCAAAAACATTCAGTGTTTGTAAAGCGAACTTGAGAAGCCGAGAGTAATAATCATGGTTTTCTACTTTCACGTCGCTCCGTTTACTTACGAAACGCTACTTGTATGGTTCGAAAATGTAGTAAATGGCTATTTTTTATTCCAAAACTTGTCTACATATATCTCACAAAATATATTTCGAAAACTTAGCTTGCCCTTTACCAATATAAATAGTCTACAATCTTGGTAAATAACACCAAACGAAAAATGCAAAATTTAAATTGCACCAAGATACAGGCAAAAGCCTAGTTTGGGATCCACTGATTATTCTGTATTGCACACAGCTTAACTATTTACTTGACAATTTCTTAACAGCAATTTGTAAAGCAAGAAGTAGAAGTATTATAATCTTAACGTACCTACCCACATATATTCATGATACAGTTAAAAATTGTAACATAGTTTAGATAATAACCAAATATGAATTGTAATATTATATAAGTATATGTTAAGTTTTTCAAATAGTTAATAAACATATTTTTACTTTACTTTTAGTTAGCAAGTTAAATGTTAGCTGACCGTCCATCGATATGGCTCGCCTCCAGCTGCCGCCGCGCGCCGGCCAGATATTTAATATCGACCACTTTACTCGTATCTAAGCAGCCGGGCCCAAATCAGCGGTATCGCTCTTTCATATTCAATTTAATTTTCTTCGATCTTGATTTTAAATAAGCGAGATTAACAGCGTATTATAACGAGGTGTTGGATTTTATCTGCTGTCACAAACTTTGTAAAAATTATACAAATTGCAGAGTATAATTGGATAAACTCATGAATTTGTCAAGATCATAGCGGCAAAACAAAATATGTCGACTCTGAAATAACACGAAGCGAAAATTCCGCTTGTTTTAAAATTGGCGACAATTAACAATATAAATTAAACATGACCGAGTCCGCCAACCCGCTGCAAAAATTTACATTCAAAACGGAGCTTAAGCATTATCAACTTAAATTTACAAAACTCTCTCTCTCTTGGAAATCATAAACAATTTTTCTAAACACAATTCCGAGCCCATCTGCGAAGTTCAGCCGAATGGAGAAAAGTTTCCCCAGATTGAGGTTTAAATTACCGACCGCGCTGAATTTATTTTAATTTTCATCTCGGAATAATTCCAATTTGTTCGCTGAGCATTTAATTTTCATAGCTTAGTGAAATCCCATTTCGGTAAAACACGATTAGTGAGTAAGCGCCCGTGGCCTATTTGTTATCTTGAGAGAACGGTTCTCGCCCAAAAGGAACAACAAAATTAAACGAAACAAATAGGAAAAAGCGAGTTTGTGCAAGTTAATCATGGAAGTCGAACGCTAATCGCTGCGCATTCGACTTTCTGTCTTCTCTTTTGGCATTGTTCGTCGGAGCGAGGTAGTCGCCTGAGCCACCAAGTTACATTTATAAACAATACGGATAAACAGTTTTGGGAAAGTTAAGCCATCTATCATTACAATGTAGCTTGACAAAGATAAACACGTGTTTGTTTTGGTTTCCGTCAGCACGAAATTAATGGGTTCATTGAATAATCATGATTTAGGCGGAATATCACTATTATGAAAATGTAGTGCCCTAAATATTATTAAGTTACTTCTTTCTGTCCACAGTTCCGGAGCTGGGAGGCCTGTCGCGGCGCGCAGGGTGCTCCAGTGCCTTCTCGGCGCCTTCGCCCTCGGCACATCATGACCCAGGTCAGTTACACATCATCATCAGCTCTAAGTCGTCCAGGTCTGATCATTGATTTAAATCCTTCAGCCTAATATTGCTATACTCACTCAAAGACAACACAACACAGATAGTTAATTACTTTATGATGAGACAATCAAGACGCTGCTGGCCAGAATGTAATAGATACGCGAAGTTTTGGATCTCAAACCGATCGCATTCGTTGTCGCGAATTGCTAGTAAATCATTCATAAATAATCACTAGCAAAGTTTTATTTTATTTTTACTTGCATACATTTCTGAAATTGTGGTAAAAACCTAGTTTTTATCTAAGTAACTTTACAAAAGTAATCCAAAAAACAAAAAAGATTAATTCCTCTCTCGAAACGCTTTTAAACATGAATGGAAAGTGTTCGTTTTAAAAGTTTTTAGCACCATAATTCTTGTAAGCCGGTCATTCAGTCTGCCATCTGCATTGGGCGCGTGCCAACTACACTCTCTTAAAATAATTATAAACGCTTTATGAATGATATTTCACTAATAGGTGTCTGCTATAAATTGTATTATTAACTGTGAGGATAGAGTTTACATTAATGAAGGGGAAGAGGATAATTTACAGGTACTCAAACCTCCGCGCTGGTACTTGACATGTGATAGTTACATAATATCCAAATATATGCTCGTACGTCGTAAAATAGCTATTGATACTTAATTTTTTTTCAAATATGTGTACTAAAACTTAGTAAGTATGTAATGAAAATAAATCAATCAGGACGCCAATTTAAGTATTCTATATTATTCTTACCTTGGTAAGAATAATATAGAAATCCTTTATTCGTTATAACATTTCATTCGATTTAGTATCGACACTGAGTAATATTGTACAGCAGAATACAATAGTGATTGTACATTATATGTAGCTTGAGGGCAAAAAGTTAGCCAGTGTTTGCCTTTGTAGCAGAAAAATATAAACATCACACACAGTCCAGTACTCAATATCACAAAAATAACACAACAGCAGCCCTTTTAATTATAATAACAGTATGTGAGAATTATAGCACAATCTCATCATACATCTACCTAATTAAAGCGGTGTTCGTAGTTAATAAATACCTCAACCACCCTCTTGCAGGGGGAGTATAAAGTAGCGGTCACGACATAATGCTGGTACGTTAGCATTGTTGTTGCAAAATTGCTAGACTTATGAATTTATACTTGGAGATGGAAAGCAATGTTGCTTTCCAATCAGATGTACCTAATATTTTAAAGGTATGTAACGTACTCGCGTAAATCTTGTAAATAAAAGTAACAGTACTTAGCTACAAAACTTGTTTGATTAAAACATTCATTAGTGACGCTAGTAATGATTTTTATTATTCATTAATTTGCTTGTCTGTCTTTTCAGGAAACGTCGGATTTTTTGTTGAAAATTGTACAAATACCTACAGTCAATTAATAAAACAAAATTATATTTTATTCTCGTGTTAATTGTGATTGCGTGATCAATATTGGCCGATCAATTTATCCAAAATAAAATTAAGAGCATCAGAAACTATATTCGAACTGTCGGAAATTTTGTGGAAAGTAATTAAATTTCATAGAAATCCAAATTCTCTTTAAAACATTCATCGCATGATATTTATGTTTGGCTCTGATTTGATTTGGTTTGATTTTTTAGTAAATCAAGTTAAACAACAACAACAACAATGCTCTTATTGTGTTTCAGACTTGATTTCATATTATTTGACTCCACGTTTGTATTTTAACATAGCTATTTTGTAATCGTATAAATGTATTTATTTCTTTAAATATATTTATATATTTCATATATTTAATTTACATCAATGCGGTTTTACTACCTCAGTTTACATAGAAGATCATTAAATTACAGTATAAATTAATATTGTTTATGCTAAAGCCGATTGCTGGTTGATTCACCGTCCGCCGCAAAACTGGCCTGTGCCAAACGGGGAATTAAAACTGTATGTTATAGATACCTAGCTAGAAACATTGGAACACAGAATGAATGGCAGAAAAAAAGGCATTTTGTACAAAAAAACATAATGTAGTAATTACTAAATAGTACATTAACGACGATGTTACGTGTAACTTAAGATCATATCTCACATCGTCAGAATTTGTTTAGCCGGTAACAATCTGATAGATTAATGAAAAGGAGGTTACTTAAAACAGGGCCAATCAAGGTGATAAAGACTAATGCGCCTAGTGTCATAATTGGTCTTCTACTAAATCATGCATGTCTCTATTTTTGGTTTACCATGAAGAATATAATATTTGATACAAACATAGTATACAAGCACATTTTGTGATTAATTAATAATGATGATTAATTAATTAATTATGGCAAAGCAAATCCAATTTCAACGTTAAAAACTTAACTAACTTTTTTAATGGCACATACTACAAATCTATATGAATCAACTTTAATCGCAACAAATTCCTATAAGAAAACCTTTTTCGCATTCCCTCCAATCGTATCTAGGAATCGTATCATCTATTTTTATAGCTAATATTAAAAGAAGCAATCCAGAGAAGGAGGGAAGAAGTAAAAGCAATCAAACTCTCGAGCCGAGTGTTTCGTATTTGTTTACTTACGTTTTTCTTTTACAAGCCATATCCATCAGGATAAATAAAATAAGATAATGGGTCTGGAGCCGCGACCCGGCGCACTACTCGAAATCCAGTCTTAGTTTACTTCTAGTTAGGGTTGACTATACAAATTTTCTTTAATGGATATTCTAATATGTTTCTTTTCAAATACATAACTGAACTAAGCTTATATTTGCGTACATCTTCTTGCGTCTAGCTTTGTCAGTTTCATTGAGCTTCTATTTGCAAAACAGCATCCCAAGTTTTTTTTCACAATGCAGCGCAACTTTCAACAACTTGCTTTTTAATATGCCAGATTTATCTTCTTCATATATTCCATGATAGTCATGTCTTTCACTGCTACTTTACCCTTCCGCTCTTTAATTTCCCCTACCTTTACTGACCTAATATTTCCACTGCAGCCAGAGTATCGATTCCTGGTGTGTTCTGTTTAGTCAGATTTTATGCCAGATTTATGGTATTCAAATTACTAAAACACGTTTTCCATGTTCCACTCTCTAATTTTCTCAACCTTCACAGGCCTATATTTCCACTGCAGTGAGAGTATTGATACCTGGTTTGTTCTATTTATTCATATTTTATGTCAGTTTTGTGTTCTACAAATTTCTAAAACGCACTTCCCACGTTCCGTTGTCTAGTTGCTCCTACCAACACTGGCCTATAATATGTCTACGGCTGTGTATCGATTATCGATACCGATGAGTGAGTATCGATTCCTGGTGTGTTTTTTTTAGTCAGATTTTATAAATATATATTTTATAGCCCAAAACACGCCTTCCACGATGCCTACCATCACAGGCCTATATTTCCACTGCGGTGAGAGTATCGATTCCTGTGCGGGCAGCCCTGGCCGCTCCACTGAGCTCCTATTTGCAATAAACACGTCCCGTGTGGTCCCGCAACGCAGCGCAACTTCCGCAGACTTGTTTGCACCACCAGCCAGGACCGGATTTAGTACCATTTATTTTCCAGAAGAAGGAAGTTGTCAATCTGACTTTCTTTTTAATACTTTGTCAATATGACTTTCTCGGTCAGATAAAATGTTAGTTTTAGATACAATAAGTAATAAAATTATAATTAAAGTTTTATATTAACTGAGAACACTCAAACTTGTAAGAAAATTTCAATCCGCCGGTTCTTGATTTGTGGTTAAAATATCTCTTACCTACCTATGTGAGAAAACATAGTATTTGGTTTAGTTTTTTTACCATAACACATGTTTTGTTCTATAAGAACTTTTACTAACGCACGTTGTAAACTTCTGAAAAACTACGGCTGTTTTATAGCATTACGACATAAAAATATTTGGCGATTTCTTGTAATAGAAGTAACAAGAAAAAGTCGGTTTTCAAGTCGAGAGTGAATCGGTTTCTTCTAGGCAAGCGCGCTAGATCGTATATTATAAGGTTGCTTATCATCAGGCGAGTTGTAGTCAAGTGTGAGCCTATCTAATTATCTAAAAAAAGAATTGAAGTAATTAAAACAGAAAAAAACATATTTTCTTAGATCTAACATTTGTCAAATATATTCTGATTTCTACAAAAACTGAGTCCACCTCTGTCCATAGATGTTAAAACTAGGACTTTGCTCCGTAAACGGCTAGATGTCTCTGGTCCCTCGCGAACTCTGAATTAGCTGGAGATCTTTAGGAACTTGCTTTAATGTTCCAGCTGAAAGAAAAATGTTTTCAAGAGAAAAGTTAAATTGTAGTTATGAGCTTGGAAACTTGTGTTTTTGAACACGGAACTAACTGGTTTTTGCTGCGAAATCGTTTACGTGGAAAGTGGTTACGGCGTTGAAATTTTTATTTTTTGACTACTTACATCGTATTTACTATAATTAAACAATTGTTTTCTTGTTGGTTAAGCATTAATATTGTTTTGACTGAGTTTAAAATAAAAATTAAAGTTAAAAATAATTCTACAATCCAGGGATCTTCAAAACTAAAGTTACTTATTAGGTATCTTCTAGGTAGTGCTAGTGGGTCAGCGTTCAACCAGGTTCGAATCCGGCTCTACACCAATGACTTGTATTTTCAAGTTATATGTGGATTTGCACTCGCTTAACAGCGAAGGAAAACATCGTGAGGAAAAATAATAATTTGGAGAGAACTCCCCTAACTAATGAATTCTGCGGGGAAGCCCACAGTAATGAGGCAATACCACTGAAGAGAGAGAAAGCTAAAATATATTTATAAATAGTCATAAAATCAGCAAAGTATTTATCATGAACTCCAACACCAATGAAAACATGTTTTACTATTAAAATGCTGCTTTACATAAATATAATACATTGCTTCATAATTAAAAATACCCAAATTAAAATGCGAGCTTTAAACCACCAACATAATTTCAGAGTTTAAGCTCTTGAAAACTGGAATATGCAACAACTTTTTTGTCCAAACATGAAAGAGAGTGCGAACGAGCTTCGCATAAAAATATCCAGGGCTTATTATGGAGGCAATATTGTAGTACGAGGACAGAATTTATATTTATCCAACAACTGTCGAAGACCTTTAACTCGGTGTCACATAAATTAAAGGGCCGGAGCCCTAATCGCGTAATTATCCTAAATGTCTTCATAAAGTTGCTAAACTTTTACACTGTTGGATGGATGTACGAGTAATATTGGCTTTTAGTTTCACACGTGCTTCGCTGCTTAGTGGTTTTTATTATTAAAAGTTTCGTAAGACATTTTATCAATATGAAATACGGCGTAGGTGCAGAATACAAATACAAATAAATTTATTCATAAAACTGATTACAAACATGACCATAATTTAATTTAATAGAAGGATCAACATTTTATGAAATGTTTTGGTTACATTACAATACCATATATTTCCTCCCTATGTCATCTGTATAAGTAGTAATTGTACCTTGATGTATCAGATCCAATTGTTCCAACTGAATAGATTTGTATGAGCATGATTCTGCCAATAACCGTTTCATCGCGAAAAAAGCAAAATAGCATCGCATTTCATAAAACGGCTCTCGAACAGACTGAGTTATATAAAGCATTTTTTTTATTTTTTTTATTACCTATACTTTCGCCATAAACGTAATTTCAAGTTACCTGTACAAATTTGCCCGTGCAAAAATAAAATAACCGTATTTTACAGTTAATTGCAGTGCCATTAGTTCAAGAGATAATTGGGAGAAAAGTGTTATATTCGGGTGTGATGCGATGCGACACTGCTATGCGGCGAATTGCACTCAATTTTTAAATCCGTTTAAACGGAGCCGGTTTTGCGTTATTTTTCAAGTTAAATGTTATTTGTTGGATAACACGGTTTATACTGTTTTCGGGCCATTGCGGAGCGTCCTGTGTCCGTTCCATAGACTATAATAACCTAGATATGCTTATGTACGCTCAATTTTGTTTTTTTCTACGGAAAACTAAGTACACAATTAAAACGGCTTTGCAAGCTGTCTTTTCGTTGGCTTCCATTAATTAATGGTCTTTCTTAAAATCTTTTTGTTCACTCGCAGTCAAAACTATAAAAGTGTAAAAATAACAAAAAAATTTAATTAAGCAGATATTTAATCTCATTGATCCGTTTTTATAAATAAAGAGTTTATCCAGCAATAAGATATATGACTGATGTGTGCTGGAATTTGATACGATCTTATGTATTACGTAATACTTAGCTCTTGGGCAGCTAAAATTCGTTCATTAATTACTTTAGTGTTTTAGCTATTATGTCGCTTCTATTGGCTATGGTGTCACCGGCCGTGGCTTTCCGCGCGCGCATAAATATTTGATATCAAGCAGGCGCAAGCCACAATTTCACTTTATCGCGGCCGCGGCTGCTTTATACCTGTTTATGCCCGTCTGATGATTACTTGTTTACAAACGTGGCTTTCATGAATGATGCATTGCGAACGACTGTAATTGCCTGACGTATGCCGGCCCGGGACAAAAACGTTGTGTAGTGAATGGACGTCTCCTAGTACCAACGTAGTAAACGTAGGTAGAGAATAGAATGCAATACTGCTTTTTATACCTGGTTTTTATTCATCGGACATTTGAAAGTAATTCAATTATTCGTGCATTCTTGCATATTAAGTAAATAATTAACTCGCTATTTTCGATATGATTTTTTATTGATACCAACAAAAACACCAAACTTATGTAATTAGCAAATTTAATTACCTCACATAGCGTGTGGTTCTTGACTTGTAGGTACGCAGTAATATAAAAAAATGTGTAATTAAGTAAGACAAAGTTGTTACTATTACTATCTACTATTATTGTTGAAATCACGAATTAGTACGAAGTATTTTTCCGATACCGATACACTTTTCAATTTTATAGACATGTGTAAGCAGATAATTACGGTTTATTAGTATCGTAACTGACAAAAACTAGTTACAAATTGACTAAATCGCTCCACTTCTTCCAATACATTTCCAAACCAAACCTTAACCGAGCATCTTGAGATGGATCCCGCAGTTTATTAGAAGATCGTGACAAAACATCGGCCATTGCGATAAGTGGCCCAATACAGGGGGGTAATGAGGCCAGAATGGGCCATTATCGTTATCCTATATATACTGGGGCGTGGAGACAGGATACAATGACCCTTGACCCAACCCTAAGGGTTGCTAGCCGAGTTTGTTGGCTAGAATTCGGGGAAAAGTAAAGTAAAGATAAGATAACTTCATGATTTTTTCATATGGTTGAGAAAATTAAAACAAACGTAGGAAAATATCTGAGACACCTGTGTTTATGATTTAAATTAATTTGATTAGGTCTGTATTGATAATTTTAGTTTGAGTTGTTTCTAATTAGTGTATGTATAATTCTGTAACAAATTTAATGGACATGAAGAACACTTTCCAAAATATTATTTATACTTAATAAAACTATATAGATTTAGACTTAGGATTGTAATTGGAGCTAAATAAAATTTCAAGTTTAAGTTAAGTATAATAGAGTGAACCATTTAACACAAAAACCGCTTTAGCGTGTAACCAAAAACACCTGAATATTAACAAAACAATCTTGATTCACATCGAAAACAAAGGCTTTATGAAATGAAAACACAATTACGACATTTGAAATGAAACATGGAATAATTTACAATCACCTAATAAACAGTCTCAATAATATGTTATTAAATCAGAGTACACTTGGGGCGGCTTTTGACGGAGCCGACTTTATCGGGACCAGCTGATTTATGAATTAATCGACAGTTAATTAAGGTTGGAACGCACGCCCCCCGTGCTGAATTTTGCTTTTGTTTTTTATTATAATATAGATAGCTCATATATTACCTGTGTTGGTTTGGTTTAAGGAGAGTTTTTTTTATTATTATAGTATATGTCCTAAGAGTGATATAGGCTTCTTTTAACAACACTACGCCAGCAAAACCGCGGGCATTCGCTACCAGAGAGTTTCAATAATCATTCTTTTTTTTTCATTTTATCTATATAAAATACACAGAAGTTTGTTGTTAACTATCTGACTTCAATACTTTAATAATTATAATATAAGAATGTTAATTTTATTCTCATGGAAAATATCGAATTTTATATCAGGGCGTGTTAACTCGCCTTAATGTTCGGTTAATTAATCCGTACGAATGATGTAAGTGGGGAGGATTTAATGGACATTATTCACTCGCACTCATATGAAATGCTTTTTGATTTTAATTTTGAGTTATTCTTTTCCGGTTAAGCTTTTATTTTCATAGTTTGTTCAGCAATCATGCTTATTATTATTGAGTTTTTTATGCTATAACAAGTTAATAGCGGCTAAGCCTTAAATTTCATGTTCTCAGCTAAACTCAGTTTATGTTCTAAACGTAAAGACTTGGATCTTATAAGGCTCTGTACTACCGTCTAATTCTATTTTTATTACCCAGCATTCAAATCCGATCACATGAATCATTGTCGATATGACTCACAGATATGTATCAGTAGACATTGATATTAATTTCTACACACTTTTAGAACGCATTTTGAGGTATTCCTTTTATTGGTGAACGTTTTTGCCGTAGCTTGTAAAGCATAAGAAGTGGTCAGACACTAAATAATCTTAGCTATTGACTTGACGTCTAAAATAAAAATACATTATACGCTTTGTATACAAAATAGCTCAACAATGCCATAAAACCCAAGAATTTATTGTTATCAAATCCGTCACCAGCCGACACTTGGTTTACTTTTAAAACTTCATTTAAATCTACTCCAATGAATCATCTATCGATTCAACAGACGTCGATATTCATTTGTCCATAAGGCAGCATTGACTGTCTAACACAGCCATTAATCAATCAATCGTAAGTAATTAAAGCTCCAAGCGTCGATACAATGATTCAAGCTGCATTCATTCATTGTTCTACATTTGCATTGACAACTCTGGCTGCAGTTGATGTGTAGTAAGCACAAGTTGGTATTAAGTGACTAAGATTTTATAGTACAGTATTTAATAAAGCAATTGTGTAAATACTTAAAGTAATTTTGTTTTTTTTTATCTATAGAGTATCAAAGTAGTTTCAAATAACACGGCACACTACATTTATCCAAAAACGACACGAGATAAGCTACTATTTCTACATTAAAGTCACTGTTCTATTCTTTTCCAGTTTTTTTTTATTCTTATAGTATATAGGTATGTATAAGTATATATCCGTTACCTAGTACCCATGACACAAGCGTAAGCTTAGTATGGGGCTAGATGGCGCTGTGTGATATGTCCTTAAATTTATTTATTTTATTTATATATCCCCAACAAACTTCATTCGTGACTGCCCTGTGTATATATGACATATGTAGCTCAATATCACAAGCGTAAGATAGACCAGAGATATTACCACTTAATAATAACAATGTCCGATATTCGCACCTAACCGTCAATGACCCAGTTGCGATATTGGTAACAGATGCATGCACATTAGCGGAGATGTGACGCTATTCATTATCGGGATGTGGTAACAAAGGCTTCGTCGAGGCTGTCATCCTATGATGATACTACATACTTGATGGTACTAGATATTTAAAAAACTAAGTTAGTTCATATGAGAGTATCCAATTTTGGTGTCACAGTGTTCAAACGGTCCTATGGGCCTCTTACATGGCTTTACGGCTTCTTAGAAGACAGCACGAGTTTAATATAAAATATTAAACTTGGGCTTTTGTAAGTACTTTACAGAACTGTGAAAATCGTAGTGAGGATGTGTTTAAAAGCAATCTATTAATTTATCACTTACACGTGACTACAGATTGCCTAATGATTGCTAACTCTTTGTTTAGATCTAACATCAATCTAACCATGTCCTTTACTTTACTCTAATTCCATTTATGTACATCGTCATTATAAATGCATTTAACAATAACAAATAATACTCGTCACAAAGGAAACACGGCTGCCTGTCATTTCTTTATAAACCCTTATTATATCACATTCTTGAACCTTCGCTCAAAGACAAATCACCAAGGCAATGGCGACCCAGAATTTGCCATAACACGTTTTGGTGTTCATCGTAAAGGATTATGATGTTTGTCGACCCTCCTCGATTACCTTTTTGGTCGTAGAAAAGGTTTTGTTTTTAACACAAGAGCCATTTTAAGAGTACTTTTCCATTTTGGAAAGAAAATCATACCCCTCTGTTACCAATCAAAAGATTTTATTGAGTTTATTTAGTCAACATTGCAAACAAACAATTAACAAAACGTATTTTAGAAACATATATTGAATTTTGTAGAATATAGTTAAAATCTTAAAAAATCTAGTATTAAAATAGCGGAACAACTTAAAGCTTAAACTGAAGCCAGCAATTACACGATTTCCTTTTTAATATCTTGTTTTTTTTTTTAGGTTCTACTTATTACTTAAGTCAAAACTAACTTAATTTAAATAAACATAAACATATTTATTGCAAAAACTTTACATTGTACATAGAAATTAAGGCTCTGCCTTCTGCTTTAGTTAACAACTGTGTTGCAGAAGGCAAGGCACATCACAAATAGGTTGACATTTGAATTCGTCAGTCGACAGAATATAAGTAAGTTGGCTTTTCTTTCAACCCTCTCTTTGTAACTAATTGGATACCATTATTTATTTTGCGAGGCTTGTTTTTGTGAGTCCGTGGAAACGAGAAAATGAGAGCGTCTAGTTATAATTCAATGTTGACCCTGTTTATAAAGTACCTTAACTCTTCAGTTTACTTTTGAAAAGATTTAGTCTGGGTGTTAATTACTTTGAATAACAATGTTCTAGAATTTTATTTCGCTGATAAATTTTAAGCATTGAGAATCCTTTAATTTAGGGGTAGCTTAGATATTTAGTTTGCACTAGTATACGATAAGAATCTATGTATTCTTACTTGCGTGCCCTTTTAACCTAAACAATATTATATTTTTTAATAGGTGAAGAGGTATTGTAAACAACTTTCTATTGTTCTCTAACATTTTTTTACATATGCGTTGTTTATTCTCACAAAACAAAGTTTTACAATACACCAATCTCAATTTTGAATTCCTTTGACTCTTTTCAAGTAGTTTATTTATTTGGAAAATCTTAAACCCAGGAAAGAGAGCGTTAAATATCGAATATAAAATTTTAACTTTAATAAAACTGTAATTAGCTCTTCGCCCGACCAACAAATAGAGTAAAGCAGCAAAAGGCAGGTAGAGTTCATTAATTATTTTAAGCTAACGGGGAATTCTGCAACGGCGAAAACGGAATTACCTACTTATTTGGCGGGACATGCACGGGCCAAACTGAATTTGCATTTAGGGATTAAACGAATGCATTACTGGGGTCCGGTATAATGCTTTTGCACGATGTGACGACTGACAACAATTAATGTGTTTATGTTGCTACATTTTAACCAAACTACTACACAGGTTTCATTATTTTCTTCAAGCAAAAAATATAGGACCTTTTCTCAGGAGCTTTAACAAACCTATGTTAACTGCTTTAATGTAGGATATTATTTTTGGAAAGGTATTTGTAAGTCATAAGAACTTTTTATACTGAACATGAACATGAACATAGGTACCACACCCAGCCAGGACAAGCCTGCTCCGGTCAAACCGGCATACCGGGGGGCACGAGGTTTTGGAGCGTGGTTTTGTGCTAACGCTCCGGGATGGTAGTCGACCGGCTATGCAGCCAGACGCCGATTTGGAGAAGGTTGTTATTAGGGGTAGGGATAAGCGTTAGTAAAAATTGGTGTTCGTTGATTATTGAGTTGACCCATCTTGGGGTTTGTTAGTGTGTGGCTTTGCAAGAGCTATCTTAACACGTTCGCTGTGTAATGTTGGTCCTATTGTGAGTAATCATAATCGCGTCGGGAGTAGTAGGTGGATCTTAAATGTGGGTCGAATAATGGAACTTCGCCTTCTGTAGGTTTGTAATTGCTTCTTCTCTAGCCTTAGAGTACCTTCTTTCATATTTGATAGTCTTATTGGCCGCCATCTTCATGACGTTTGTTATCACTTCCCACGATAGCGGCTCTTTTCGGTTTTCGCAGTTCCTGCTCTTTTTGGTTTCCTCTGATAAAGTTTCTTGGTATTTTTCTCGAGTGGTGGTACTTTGAAGCATCTCGTAGTTTAGGGTTTTGTAGTCAAACTCGTTCGCAACGTTGGCCCTGGCTAGTCTTATTGGAGGTCTCGTAGAGTCCCTATTGGAATTTAATGTGAGGGGCTTTACGTTTCCCCATATGATTCTGTGGTCAGATAGGATAGTTTTTTCGCCTTTGATGTAATTAAAAATCTGGTTGTTTTTGGCATCTGTCATTATGTGGCCTATTTGCGACGTTTTGTTCCCCGACGTCCAAGTCGTTTTACAGCTGCGCCGGCCGAGTGATGTGTCCAATCGGAGATTTTCCCGTGCAATTAGATCTAATAAGATGTCTCCGTTGTCGTTACTTGTTTGGTGTAAGAGATTTTTGCCTATTTGATTTTTATCGCGAAGTTCGTGTGTATCTGTGAGTCCTATGTGGGCGTTGAAGTCACCTAGTATGATTGTTATTGAGTTCCCTGGTTTGTTCTTGGTCAGTTGTAGTAGCCGAGTCGCGTCGTTTGCTGCTGATGACGTTGAATTGGACCAGTGCGTTGTAGTAATGAATAGAGAGGCTCCACTGCTTGTATGTATTGAAGCAACCATACTGCTCGTGTTTGCTTTAGTCCAGTTCAGCCTTAGGCCGCTGTTTTTTCTTATGAGAATAGCTAGGCCTCCTTTGTTGTTGTTTCCGCTTAGGTGCCACGTATAGTGACTAGATTCGTAGGTCCCGGATCCCAAGTGAGTTTCCTGTAGGCAGGCAATATGGATAGATTTTCCGTCTAGAAACTCGTCGATCTCTCGTTTTTTAGTCAACGTTGCGGCGCCTCTAATATTCCATGTGGCAATGTTTATGTTTTCATTTACTACCTGTTTTTTGTTTTTTTGGTGTGGCCTGGGGCGGGCAAGTCGGTATCCGGACACATCTGGCATCTTCTCTGGGGTGCTAGTTCCAAGGGCCAGACTAAGGTCATTTTGCGTGGTGTTTGTACTTATTACTCCTAGGTGATTTTCAAAGCAATCAAAGTGGTTCCCCGTAAATATTAGACCTATGCTACCTGCGGCATCGTTTGGTTCCTTAGGAGAGAAGCATACTGTTTCTTGTAGCGGGGTTTTTTGAAAGATTTTCACGTTAATACTATAATATTCCGCTGCCGCTACAAGTATGTCTGTGCCGCCCCATGTACCATCTTGGTATTGTGACACAATGCAGTTCCTGATTTGTTCGCCTTGTGCTGAACTATCTAGATTACTTCTGATCGCTAGGTACATTTGTGGATCGTTTTGGTTTTCTTCTACGTGGCGTGCGAGGTCTCGTCGAATGTGTTGGTGGTCGAAGGTTAGGCCATACAAATCGTTAATTTGGTGGGCTATAGCGCGATACAAGCAGTTGCCGTCTCCTGGTATTTTTACGATAGAGTTCCCTATTTCCATATCTGCCCTGTGCCTTACCGTGACGGTATCGCAAACGACGGGGTGCCGTGGCTAGCTCGTGATATCTTTCTGGTATGCGCGTGATCCTTTTTGTTGAGGTTTGTTGCGAGGCTGTGAAGGAAGCTTATATACTATGTACGTATTTGTATTATAAAACTGGTGTATCATGCGCTATACCAGCTCCCCTTTGCCTTTAACGTAGAAGGGGAGTAAGTAGTACTCGAGTGGGTACTTGGGTCTCGTCTATCAACTCTATGTACGGGGCATTTGTTAGGTGAATGTTAGGATACTTGCACTTAGTATCTGCTGTTTTTCCCTAGGCTATCTATGGGATCTTAATGAACCCTTTCGTCCGGTGGCAGGCGAAGTTCGTTACTTTAGTTCTAGCGTGGTGTCCAGGTGAGTTAGGGCTAATTATTTGGAATCGTACCTAACTACCATTATTTTGGTACTAAAAAAAATACATGTAAGTTATAGCGGTACTGGTGAACTATAACTATTTATCAAATATCAAGCTATTTATCAGGTTTAACAACGATTATAGTCAACGAGAAACCTACGCTTTTTGTACTAAGTGTGTTATGTGTATAAAATAAACGTCTGGGCTTTATTTTACGTAGCAAAACTGAGATAAAAAAAAGGGATCATGACCCGACCATGGTGCCTCGCAGCTGTGTCGGCAATTAGCGGGTGGTTTTTAGCTGTGCCTATTGTTAATGTTCTGATTTATTGTTTAGTTTTACGTTTCGTGTTTGTTTTGGGAATGAATAGCTGTTGTTTAAGTAATATTTCTATTTAGTTATGTCTTAGGTTATTGTCCAAACGGACCTGCAGATGTGCGTAGTTTTTGTATTTAAGTATAATTCGTATTTAGGCTTTTTTGTTTGCTTTGGGAAAGTAGATTGTCTTATGGCGGGGTTTACCTACTTTTTTGTATGTGGGTTATTTCTGGGGGTTCTTTTGTTGTTACAAAAGTCTACAACTGTAAAATAAATAAACAATAGATGTTTTCTTTCTTTATTTCTTCTTTCTTTAAAACCTATCCGCTTTTTAGATAGTGTAGGGTAAGTAGTTATCTATATATTTATCGTGGAAATTTTAGGGAATCCCGATGTATATTATATCTACTTACAACAGCCAGTGTTTACGCATTCGTTACGAGTAATTACAGCCGTGGTATGGGATCGCGTAATCTAGTCTATCCTTGTGGATTTAGCATGCCCTAGGTCGGGATCCTAAGTCCTAAAAGAGTAATTAGAGATGGTAGAAATTGCTTTTAGGACCAATTGAAGTCAAGATGTTTTGGCCAGATTGTCTGAGCTTTGCCAGATCGAAAGATTTTATTTAGGGGGAATAGCAACAATGAAGTATTACTGGAGGTTTGCGTGATCTAACGTAGTTGAGAGTAGGTGGACTTGCTATGGTACAATCTAATTTATTCTACCTGGCATTATTTGCTCTAGTTATCTAAGTGATATGTCGTATTCTAAGTTAGTTTAGCGTAATTGGTAGTAGTAACCGCACTGTTTGTGGAGCTAGGAGTGGTATAGTAAGGTCTAGCTAATGCAATCGGTTTAGTACTTAGTATATGGCGCCCTATATACGCCCCTGGACTCTACCTTACCGAGGTCTTTTATTGAGGTAGACTTCAACCGATATCGATCAACTTAAAATGATAGTCATGCAGCAACGTATCATGCTTAGTTGGGCGAGGTGCCGCAAGTCGCCGAGATGCACGAATATAATCTTTACTTTTCAGGAGTGATTTATTTTTAGTTTTAATAGTGATTCCTAGGAAGTAAAAGAAAAATGAAATAGGTAACTAAAAGCCGCGTGTGAGGGGGTTTTATTGCAGTCTGTGTAGATAATGTATTTTGAAATCGGATAAGCTAGTTACGCGTAGGTTTGATATGTAAGTAATCGATGTGACAGTACGGTGTTGGTTGCTGATGTGGGCTGCTTGAGTACAGACTTGTCCCTCGTGGCAGACGTCTAGTCAATATCCTAGGATGTTGAGGTAGGAGAGACAGAAGAAAAGGGGTTCAGACCGCGTGTGACTAATATGGAACAAGCTCACCGAGTTTTCCTTTTGCTGGAGTGGGTTACCCCGCGCTGGGCGCCGTCACTGCTGTTATCGGTGGCCTCTGATGCCAATGGCGCGGGTCACTTACACTGGTTGTCTCACACTGATACGATACATGTAAAGATTACACACACGCGTTGCACGGCACTTGGTTGTTAGGCACTTTTCGCGGGCCAGAGAATTGACCTACGCTAGGGATCGTCAAGCTTTGTTCGCAGCGATTGCGCCAGCCGCTGGCAGATGTTGTGCCCATTGTTTAACGGATCAATTGTATTTACGAGGCTCTACTGATATTTCCCGAAAGCGACCGCTCGGCACGGCGTCCAGGACGCAACTCCTAAGTCATAAGAACTTTTTATACTTTTACAAAAAAAATAAAATTTGTCTATGTATAAATAAAATGCCTGCTGGAGGAAAAATTGCGTAGGACCATCTCAACTAGCAAAAGGTTTGAAATACAGTTTTTCACAAAATATGATTTAATTTTTTAGTCAGACTCAACGTTAGAATCGTGTGAAGTTTGAATGTAAATTCGTGACTGTGAAAATGTAAAACATGAAAACAACTTTCCTGAATTCAGTGCTTCACTTCAGCGTAGTTAGCTTTCAAATATAACATTTAGTTTAGTATGGAGTTTGACTTGCGACTTAGACGTATTAAATGTTTGTATTTTAAGTTCCATTAAAAGGTAAATGGCAATTATGTTAATAAATACCGTTCAAAAGGTTTGGTGTTAACTTCTCTTCTATCATAATTATCAGCCTGTTATCGCCCTCTGCTGAGCATAGGCCTCTCTTCTTGTACGCCACTTATCCCGGCCCTGCGCAGATTTAATCCAGGTGCTCCTGGCGGTTTTTGTAATGTCGTCAACCCACGGCATTAGTGGGCGACCTCTGATAATAATAATAAGCTTCTATGGTGCACTGTTTTTTTTTAATGAAAATAGTTTCTTAAAAATAAACTTTAATACATTTTATACTAGTAGCCACCAGTTCATAATAAAATGAAAAGAGATCACAAAAAGGAATAATTCATCCTGTCCACATAATTCTCAAACGCCATATGAATATAGCTGGTATTTACATAATCTACATTTCACATTTACTTTTCGGAATTCGCCGTAAAGCTGAATCTTGTTACCATAAATTCTGAAGTGTCTCGGAAGGAAATTGACTTTGTAGTGCGGATTCCAGAATATGCCATACTTTCCTTGAAGCGCCGAAAGCAAAGGCCTTCGGAATGCCTTAAATTGACCTTATGTGATGTACGGATTGTGTTAGTGTTTAAAATTATATCAACGGTTTGAAAGTAATTGTCTGTGATATGTGTAAAAGATCGTTAGCAACTTTGTAACATATTTTCTTATCTGAGTGTTTTGATGATCTCATAAAGACCTTTACCTTTAAAATGTTTTATTTTTTTATTTTCACTTAGACACAATAGTGTAATTAGTAATAATATTTTATTTGACTCAGCTTGTAGGTCTAATTGTTTTTAGTTTTGTTTTTGTTGGCGTCTAATCTTTCTAGTGAAAGGGCTTTTATCCCAAAGACATAGTTATAACAATTATAATTACTCAGAACTCTTGTTAATTTTAATGAGCTTTATTGTGAATCAATTTCAAAACTGTTAGTAAATTAAAAGAAATTAAGCATCAAGCTTTTGCCAAAACAACGTCATGAGTTTCTTTGTGCTTTCATTTTATTTTTATCAAAGCAAAAGCTCGACATAGCTAAAAAGCAAGCTTTAAAATTTCGTCCATCGAATGAGCGCATTTACAACCGACGGCCTCGTGAGAGTGGTCAATTAAAGTCTTCTGCTCTAAATAACCCTTCTTTCATTAGACTCGGATTCCATAACTAGTGGCGGCAATAAAATAATAATCCAAATGCTACCACGTGGCCACAGAAGTTTATTAAGGAAATACCTAAAGGGGGATGTCATATTCATGTTGTTGTCGAGTTATCATTATATCATTATCATTATATTATATATTATTGTTCCATAATTTACTCGTATTATTTTTAATTATAGAAATTGTACTGTGTTTATTTATTATTTATTTGAAAATGAATCAAAATTCTTTTGTTGAGTCGGGAAAAGTGTATAAATATAACCGTTAGGTACATAAAGTTATGTGAGAAAGTACATAAAAAAACTACAGTCGTGAAATCATTTGAGATGTCTTTGAGGCGGCTTGACATGTCTCGAAATTAGTGTTCGCTTTTCTTACAAACTTAGGTATTTCTTGTAATAAAGCCAGATTGTCATCACAAATTTAAGGGCGAGGCCCTTGTCTGTGGAGGCGCCATCCTTCCCTAGCTTCTGCCAATTCCTTGTTCTCCTTATACGACATGACGCCGCCTTCTCTTTTACTTGGTCCATATATGACCTCCTCGGCCTTCCTCTTCCTCTATGTTCTTCCAGTTTTAAAGCCAGATAATGAAATAAAAAATATTTTTAAAACATTCCGTATCTTTCCCTGAGTACAGCCTAGCTGGCCAGTCAATAAACCAACAGTAACCACGTGGGCAATTTGCTCCTATGAATAAATCTCGCCGGCTCGCTGCAAACCGACAATTTTCGCCGACCTACCCACTTTATTACTTGCCACTTCATATTTCGGATGTTTATTAATGATTTCATAATTGTCGCCGCCAGTTTTTGCTGGTCAGCCATTTTTGGTAAGCTGTTTTATGGATTGAGTTGCCTATCTGGTAAAAATAAAACTGTCAGAGTTTTAAGTAAACAATTATATAACCGAAATTGCAGTTGCCTATTAACTCATAAATCTTGGAATGCCATCCATCCTAGATTGTAATTATTGCTTACCATCGGGCGATCGGGCGAATTATGGCCTAGACCAAGCCTATTCCATGCTAAAAATAAAGAATGAAAGTAATTTTAAATTGATACGTTTTCAAGAACTGATTACATTCAAAATAGGATCAACCTGAAAGTTTCATGCCGAAATAATAAAATTAAGCATGAATCTGGCATATTCAACCTTTTTGTGATAACGCTTTCCTTTGTTTGCTTCAAAAAGAGTTAAATTATGCTAATCGATTAATTTGTTTCAGTTTGAATTTTTCGTTTTTCGTCAGCAACGCGTTCGATTCCCGACTTGGCGCTTGCCAAATCGACTTTTCATTCGCTTTTATTCGGACTCTGATTTCTCTTAGCTTTGTCTTTTTATGCGTCTTTGTTTAGTACGTTTTATCTGTTTCTCTTAATATCCACTATTTTTTACAAAAGAAGCATTTCCTGTTGTAAAAAGCTACGAGGATTCTAGCAGTGATATATGAATATGGTATCGCCTGAATACCTAATGAATTATTCTAAAATTGTTAAACTGAAACCAAAATGTACAAGAAAATTACGCTGCGATATGCATTAATAGATCAAGCTGAACAGGAATTTGGATTCTGTATCAACAAGAATCACATAACTATACTTAAAAAAAAATATATCCTCTTATTGATCACCGGGAACAAATCTGCCAATTATCCATCAATACATAATACGGGTTTGCTCAAGGTTTTATTCAATTAACAACAAATATGCATAATAAAATACATTTTGAATATAAAAAAAATAATATTTTATATTTTATAAACACGTTACATCGTTGCACTCACACAAGTACATAGTTTCGTCCTACAATGAAATCCAACGAAACATTTTATTGTTAAACTTTTCGTCCATATTTACAAGCCACGCACTCTTTCAATCAACATTTTTCCAAAGTTCAGCGGCTTTCAGCAAAATAAAAGTGAAATATTTTCGCAACAACCGGTGTCCGGGGCCGATACGTTAAAAGCTATCTTTTTATTACAGAAGCGGAGATATACAGTTAACGGGAGATAGGTTTTATTAAAAGAACAAAAGTATCACACCACCAATCAGCTATTCAATCTAGTTTTTTTAATTATAGAAAAGCGTTAAAACAATAGAATGGTATGGTTTATATGGTAGGTATATTATTCATATAAATTTATACACACATGTATCTTCTGACGTGAACGATTACTTTTTAACCAACTTGACAAAAAGGAGGTTCTCGATTCATATGAATATTGTTTTTTATGTAAATAAATGAGAAAATATACAAACAGTAACGTTTGTTTAGTATCTAATATGCTAGTATGTGATGTGTGTAATGTAGTACGTCTCCACGTATGTACATAACTTAAATCCAAGTCCTTTCTGTGAAAATCCCGTATACTTCAAGTTTGACATGATTCCCATCAAAGGCCCATCCGTTTATTTATGTAAATCCATGTTCACAGTTCGTTACATACAGCAGATGTGGTGAAGTGAGGATTTATTAAAATGCCCCGTTTTTTGATTGCAGGTAAGTCGCCAGGCCGGATGTATAGGGGGTTGCACTCTGAAGTTTAGGTATGATCGGTCGCGGGCCCATTGATGTGTAACTCCGACGTGGTTGCCACGTTGTCGAAAGAAGGTAAGTAAATAATATGTCTGTCTTTATGTATATCTGGTGACCAATCTCATTAAACTAATTTAAACTACGATAAATTGGAATGTCAAAATTATCACTGTATTATGAATAAGTGTGTTAAGTATTAGTAGTCATATGAATGTATTTATTTGAAATCAAAATATATGTATACCTTATTTGACCTATTAATTATTTCGCTCAAAATATCAGGAGTTCTATGTCGATGCGAAGGTCATATTGAAGGTAACAGATTTAACGACTACTGCACACAGTGACTGATAACAAACAAAACACCAAAGCCACGGTAGACAGGTACGCACGGTTCAGCTGAGCTGGTAGATGAAGGGGTTCCAAAAATGAAACATTTTTATAAGAACCAAGGACGTTTATTCGCCTACATGGCTACGCTAATACTAACTTACAAAACAATACTTAAAACTAAACTTAGTTACAATACTACCTGCGTACAAAAAAGGGACAGCGTGCACATGTGTGGGTCGGGAACCGACCGCGCGGCAGGACATTGGAGCCGTCTCCAGTGTTGATAAAAAACATTGGTTACTGCAGATGGCATAACATAACTCCTCCGTCCATAAGAATGAAATTTGACGATGATGAGTAAATCAGAGGAAAATTACATTTGGGTTTAGAAAGACAATAATAAAATTTATATGGATAAGTGCAAAGGATAAAAAATACATTAAGTAAAAACATTTAAGTTACATATTAGTGAAAATGCACAGACTTTTATCAAAACATGAAGAACTCAACTAAAATTTACCATTAGTTTGAGACAAAACAATTGACTAAATTCATCTAAATATAATGTGATTTTCTGAATTAATTTTAGACAACATAATTGCAAAATAATCATGGTAGATAGGTATAAATAAACAATTGAAGTATAGACTATTAATGGAAATCATAAGTAGCGTTTTTAAAGTATTATGCTAGGTAATGTTACTATTATTTAAAATACATATTCATAATTATTATGCTATTTAGTATGGATTTAGAATAACAAATTCACAGCAGGTAATAATATAAATATTGCAAAAATAGTCAGATCACAAATAATATGGACAAAATTATTAAATTCTTTCTAAGTATTACACAAGCAATAAATGTTATTAATTAATATTAAATTTGATTGTCTTTATATTTCCTTTTTACAAAGTTACGCTTTTTGTTCATATTTTATTTTATGTGTTCGTTACATTATGACACGTACGCACTTTGAGGCAACAAATCAAAAGATAATGCTTCAGCAGACGAATTAAAATTAAATTATTAATAAAAAAATGTGTTTCTTTTTTCTCAAGTTAAAATGCCTTGTACATATTTTAAAATTAAAAAATAGAATTAGGATGTGCGATTAGATTGTTTTATAATTAGTTTAGAAATTGAATATCTACTACATTATAATGGTATGTGTGTTAACAGATCGCGGTAATATAACATTATTTGTTACAACTTATTATCAATTACATAGTTTCACTTCGGTGGTTGCAATGAATAAATCAACGTACCTATAAAAACTTAAAATTTTTACATAATATGAACGATTGTTCTTGGTATTACTTTAACGATTTTAATAGAATTACACATAAAGTAAAATTATACAAAGTTTTACATGTAGGAATGTTAGATGAATGTGACCTGTTATAATAAACAAAAAGTTAGTCCTACATTGTATATAAAATATTTCAATGCAAATGTAAAAATAATTAGAGCAAGTGGTACAGTCTATAATTTATAAACAGGTTTGGGCAGATTTTACATTCAATTATAAGTTACTTGTTAGAAACTGCATTTCAACATTTTATGGGGCAATTTTATAGAACAACACATGATTGTTTTTACATGAATATGCAAATAAACACATAGGCAATGCAGTTACGAAGAAAATTAAATAGTTAAACTAAATTTACATATAAAATTTTAGAAAACGAACACAAAAACCTGTTATAATTGTCCATTGTCTGTTCTGCATTTTTTTTCTCTTATGTAACGTTGTTTAATCACTCCAGTAACGCTATCACAAATACGTTTTTAAAGTACGGCACTGATTGGGATTTCACTGTTGTAGATTAAATATTTCACTAGTTTTAATTTAACGGCTTGCACAAACACTTTTATGTAGGGCAGTTTCAACCGCCACCAGAGCTGGAACTTATTTGATGTATCAGGAGACATCATGAAGGCGATAGGCAGAGTTACCTGCATCACTTTGAGGATAGGATTGGATAGGTTTTTGGAACATAAACTGTTTTACGGTATGGGACAACTATCTACTAATTACAATGATCTCAAACTTGACAGATATATTGAAATTATTAACTGAAATTAGTAGTAAGTATGTAACTAAATTAATACCTAACACATAAAATTTCATTACTCATTATAACTTAACTAAGGTGGCTAGATTTTGTAGCCTCATCTAATGCTAGAGCTTAATTCTACTTAGCTAAGTCGCTATTGACTCCGCCGATTTCTAGTGCAGAGTGCAGCGACAACTTGTAAGCAAGCGATGCTTGTCTCACTCCCAAGTTACCTAGTCTAAACTTACCTAAGTCACTATGCATCCCGCCGATTTTTGTGCAGTATGCAGTGACAACTTGTAAGCAAGCGATGCTTGTCTCACTCCCAAGTTACCTAGTCTAAACTTACATAAGTCACTATGCATCCCGCCGATTTTTGTGCAGTATGCAGTGACAACTTGTAACACGAGCGATGCTAGTCTCAGTTACAAGCTCCCTAGCCTAAGATCTATCTAAGTCGCTATTGATCCTGCCGATTTTAATGCAGAATGCAGCGACAACTCGTAAGCGAGCGATGTTTGTCCCACTTACAAAGTTCGTGGAATAGGTAGGAGGTCATGGGATTAGTGATGGGTACTACTCACATGCCGTCGCAAACCCTCCATGAGTATAGCTGCCGGCGCCGTCCTCTGCTCCAACCTCGAACCAGTTTCTTCTACAGCTGCACACGCGTCCAGGAGTCGTATTTGTTTGGTTCGCGGATTCAGGTTCCAGAACTTCGTGATATACACCGGCTGATGATGTCACTAAAGAAGTCTGGACTTCCTTTTATCCGCACCGGCCGCGCCAGACAGGTACGCACGGTTCAGCTGAGCTGGTAGATGAAGGGGTTCCAAAAATGAAACATTTTTATAAGAACCAAGGACGTTTATTCGCCTACATGGCTACGCTAATACTAACTTACAAAACAATACTTAAAACTAAACTTAGTTACAATACTACCTGCGTACAAAAAAGGGACAGCGTGCACATGTGTGGGTCGGGAACCGACCGCGCGGCAGGACATTGGAGCCGTCTCCAGTGTTGATAAAAAACATTGGTTACTGCAGATGGCATAACATAACTCGGTATTCCCCAATCAAGCAATCACAATCTCTTCGCAGTCAATGCTTAAAGCCTAGAAAATTTTCCACTGACTACAGTAAGTGTGTCTACCGATAACATGTCGTTATACTCAGTATTTTGACTAAATAACTCTAAACCTGAAATTGTATAATAATAATTTTATATATCCTCAAGAATTAAACAATATGAAAATGTATGACAATAATATTATATCTCCTTCACTTTCATCGATAAATAATCAGTCTGTACTTTGAATATTCTCTGCAGTACCTACATGTCAGTATGTTGACGGTGTCGACACAAATGGTCTGGCCGTTTTAACTTAGCGGGTGGCGCTGTTTTATGTCAATGGTGGCTTAAATATTTATTAGGTAGACGTATTGAATTTATTAAATTGTACGCTGTACTTGTAAGTGAAGGAATTACAGGTTGTAGGTGTATTTATCAGTAAGACGGGTAGGTGAAGTTAGTAGATACTAGGTAAAAGAATACGGTTGAGGTTTGTTTAAAATGTCTTTGATTGTATTGTTTTTTTTTAGATTTGCCTATAGAAATCAATGGTCTAAAAATAGCAAAGTCAAAGTCATAGGCATTTTTTTGCGAATTGTAAAGGTTGAAAGAAAACACTGAACAATCACCCTGATAGGGTAAATATATCTTGTATGAATAAGTGGCACGATAAGCAATGTTATACAAACTTAACTCATTATAGGCTGTTCTCATCATTATTTATTGCTTACTCAGCACGAAAATAGTAATTACACTGATAGTAATGTACAATTTACATTCATGAATAAACAACAATTACGAACTTTGTGACGGATTTATAGCAGATTGTTTATTAAAAGTCTGCCTTATCTATAATACTGAGCTAATCTATCTTTTTTGATTTCCTTATTCGGTTGAAAAATAAATAAGTCACTCATTTTCGCCATACTAATTTGAACATATTTAGGAAAAAAAATATTCACAAGATCTAAATCGGCAATCTCAAGCTACAGAATAATATAGAAGTCGCCAAGTACACGGTGATATTAGGGTTGATATTACCCTTGATCCCATGAAGAGCTCGGCAGTATGACGGTATGTTGGATATCATTTGGATATCTAAAATCTCGGCCATACGAAATGGTTGTGGAGCATCAAGATTATCTTGAGTAGATTTTTTAGGGACATGATGGGATGGCAAATGCAGTTTGGAGATGTTACATTTATTTTTACGAAGCACGTGAGTTCTAGTGAGATTTTTATTCAACGAAATATTATTATACAAAAACTTAAAATATTGCTTATGATAACGATCAAAATAAGCATCTAAATTAGGAAAAAACCGGCCAAGTGCGAGTCGGACTCGCGCACCGAGGGTTCCGTACAAACCTGCAAGGTTTACAAAGTTCGTTCATTACGACAATCGAGTCATAACTATGGTATTTTTATATATTTTTTAATGTAACTAAAAATTTAAGGTTTTCGGAATTTTTCCTTTATGTGTGGTATAAAACGTTGCTTCATGCCAAATTTCAAGATTCAAGGTCGACTGGAAGTACCCTTTAGGTTTTGATTCCCTTGCAAGTACTTGCGAGTTTCAAAATATGCAGCTTAAATTGCTGTTTCTTTTGATTGCGTTGACATAGAAGTTTGATTTTGCTACAGCTTAAAGGTATTATAGACCTGAGTATTTGGTATGAATTTCAATTTAATACCTCTACGCGTTTATGAGGAAATGGGTAGTAAGTTTAAGATTATTAAAAAAAAAATATTTTGTGATGTAACTAAAAATTTATGGTTTTCGTAATTTTTCCTTTATCTATGCTATAAGACGTTGCTTCGTACCAAATTTCAAGATTCTGAGTTCACGGGAAGCACCCTGTAGGTTTTGATTCCCTTGCAAGTGTCGAAAATTTGCGGCATAAATGGCTGTATCTTTTGACTGCGTTGGCTTAGAAGTTTGATTTTTTCACAGCTTCAAGGGACAGTAGACCTGAGTATTTGATATAAATTTCAGCTTCATACCTCTACGCGTTCCTGAGAAAAAGGGTCTTGACAGACGGACGGACGGACGGACAGACGGACAACAAAGTGATCCTATAAAGGTTCCGTTTTTTCCTTATGAGGTACGGAACCCTAAAAATTAGAAAGACATATTTTGACAAATTACAATCTGCATTACCGTTGCCTATAAGACACACCACCTTTTGGAGGAATATAATATGAGGCACGGTGACAATAACAAACTACTAGTAACATTAAACAAAATTTGTACTAAGAAATAAGCTTTACTGTTTTCGTCCTTGTTTCGACTTATATAAGTAGAGGATGCTATTCGCAACCATAATATAAAATATCCTCAGCTGCTGTCAAATATCTCCGCAAATATAGCGTAAGTAAACTGAAAGTAAAAGAAGTTGTACAAACAGCGAAGTGGTCAGAGCACTAAGTTGATAACGAAGTGCGAAGGAGCCGCGGCCATCCTTGACCCCTTGTCCCACTTAGCTGCCTCGCAGAATCTCCGCGTCGGTTAATTTTAATAAATTATTCCATTCCCAGGAATCCGCTAATTGTTCTCAGACAAGCTAAGGCGGGGAAATATTGGAGTACCTCACTCAAGATACGAGAATTTCGTCTTAAACCATTAGTGATTTTAATTAAGATTTCAAATTTCACTCCACCCTGCTCTAAACCAATCACTTACGAGATCAAACAATCTAGTTTGTTCCTGCTCAGTAACTATGTAAGTACACAGAAGTATTCTCGTAAACAAGATAAGTGTGCTACTTGTAAGTATACAATTTATGACGCACAATTTTTCATCATTGTTATAAAATAATTCCGAAAATAGCAGTTTATTTTTAAGCAGCCTGCCAGCTTATAGGCTGACGAGCTATTTCGGAGCGGATAACAAGGATTTTCTAAAAATAACAAAATATTTCGTCCTTCCGCGGTCTCCGAGCTTGCATGCGGAAGTGGCTTCTAGAAAATACTTCCCGCGTGGCGGCAGCGCGCATGCGCGGCGCGGTGGCGGCGAATTGCGCGCCATTCCCCGGAGGTTCTTCCAGTGTCGGTTGCGCGGTGAACCGAGGCGCGAGCTCGCGACCCTCGCACCTCAGAAATAGGAGCTAAAGTGCCTCAATGATCGCCGACGAGCCACCGCTGTCGGGGCTGCAGAGCCTGCCGGCGCTGCCCGTGTCCACCACGACGCTGGCGCGCGGCCTGCCTCTGGCCCCGCTGCGAGCGCCCTATGGTATAGCTTTGTTTATGTGCGATGCACGCTTGCGGCGTAGTATGTGAACGAAAGCGTACGAAGCCGCTGTTCACTTGATCGCTTTGTTGTTTTCTTTTGCTATTGTAAGTATGTTTTGATGCTTTTAGGACAAAATGGAAAAATTGACGGCATTTTGCTGCGTATGCGGCATGTAGGTCGGAAAAACAAATTTTAACGCATGATTGAAGGCGTTGCGATGTTCTACGGATGCGTGGGTAGTGGATTAGGATTGACTGGATCATAAACGTTGTAAAAGGCCGGAAAGGTCGAAGTCGGGGTCGTAGTGTGGAAGCGAGCGGACTTGTTGCTCGGTCGTATGCTCTGTGTTTACAACGATCCCTTATTTTCCCATGGAATTACATCAAGCAAATACGTATTTACAGACGGATGAGTGGCATCAGATTGCGTAAACGTCATTCCACTGGAATCTAATAAAGACTGAAGAGCTCCGCGGTTGTTTGCTCTTATTACATGTTTGTGATGTGTTTGAGATGATGGAGTGGTTAATTAGGATGTTATAAACATGATTTATGTCTGAGTTTGCATAAATCTAATTCAATGCAAGTTGCTCTGCGAGTTCTGCGAATGTTTTTAGGAATGTGAATCTACAAAAAAAACTGTTTTTTGTTGATGAAAATGATGTTTTTTTTGTTACATTTGACCCATTCATATTACGACAAGTTTACCGCGTATACTATTTTGAAATTGTTAATCCTCCTTTCAAATCTAATTTCACTTTCGTCTGCTATTAAATCAATCACAAAATAAACACTGAAATTACTTCAACCTTTACCAAACAACGGCAATTTAGCGTTTGCAATGCAATTAATCTGCAACGACAGGTAGCTGGTTTCCGGGCGTGGTCGATCGCTGTGTAATCACACTCTCTGTACCGCTGAAGTTGCAAGGACATTGCACACAAGGCGTTTACTAACCGACTTCAAAAAAAGAGGTTATCAAGTCTTCTGAAAGTTTTATTTTATTCTTTTAGAGCCTAGATAACATAGCATAGTATCCACATTGACGCTTTTTGATAGGTAAAAATGTTTTCTTAGGATCTTTCTTAAACAATCTATTTTTCTCTCTGCTCTCTTGTGCTATTTTGTCATTTCATAATATGGAATTATATATGAAAGTAATTATCCGAAGCTTTGACAACAAAGCCAGTTACTTGAATTACTAAAATTATAAGCTTTACTCTTTATTGCAACTAATATGAGTTTAATTAAATACTAAAAAACAGCTTACTGCAAAACATTATAAAACTTAAGCCCATCATTCCTCATCTCAAGGTAGTATTACCATAATATTTCCGTGTGCAAATCACTTATTATATTAATTGTAATGACACCGCTGAGTGCGCGGGCGCAGCGAGCTTGAAGGCTGAGAACCGATGCCGCGATGGTCCCTGACATTTGCACACTACCGCGTAACTTTAACTACTGATTATGTACAAATACGTGCTAAAACTTTGGCCTTATTGACCTGTAGGAATTATTTAAAGTATGTTTGAGATTTTTTACAAATTATATGCAAGTTATCATTTACTGTTGTAAGATTTTATATATTATTTTTGACATAAATATTTGCTAAAGAAGTCAAATAAACTTAGATAATTTGTCAAAATTTTAATAATAAAAGTTAGTGTTTTTTATTCCTTTGATTGTTTGACATTGAATTTTAATTACTGCGAGTATTCATTGGACACTTGGGTGCTTTCTATAAAAATAAATAACGCGTAAATAAACTGTACTAGCTACACTTCCAAAAACAATACTAAAATATACACGTCTTCATTCCTTTCACATGTAAGCTTTATTTAAATTCCTTTTAAAAGACCGTGTCTACCGTTAAATTTACAGATCGTCCGATATTGAAACCAAATGGAATAATGGCGAAATAAACTTGATATAAAATAACAATGCAGGAAACCGAGCTGGCTTCCGAAGTGCAAAATATTACTCTCGACCGGCTATTGGTGGATGATAGCGAATGATATGATGTGATTTAATGGCGCTGATACGATCCGTGGGCTGGATTGTTTGTGATATGATAAATATGATGTTTAGAGATGATTTTAAAAAAATCTGCTTTTATATGTTTTGTTTATGCATATTGATAACTGGCTTGAGCTTAAGATGTTAGAAACAGTACTCGCAGTTCATCAGTGATTAAAAAGTAGGTAGACACGTAGAAACCAATGTCTAGATTTTTCTGAGTCTGCAGTTTGTCATTCATTTAACTGACCGAAATAAGAAAAATAACAATTATGATTTTGCCTTATTATGAAATTCGAATACCTGAGAGTTTCATTATCATCATCAGCCTAACGGGACCCACTGCAGGGTCCTCCCTCTTACGCAAATACTCCCTGTCTAGCGCTGTTTAATCACTGTAAATTACCGTGTCATTATATACTATACTATGTATATGTTTAGCAGCTTTGTATTTATCCACATTTAGATGAATAAAAATAATATGGAGTTATGAAACCAATCATATACATCCAGTAGTATTTTCATGTAAAATTTCCATAATTTTCTTTGGCCATACCTTTCACTGTATCTGGAACAAAAATATAAATAAAATAGGCCAGAATACATTGTAAACATTTTCGTCCGCGCGTCCGTAAACAATAAAGGTCGGAGCGGACATTGAAGGTCGTTTATTCACACATTTTAGGTACTCAATTTGTAACTAACCGCGCCCTGCGTTTTTCCCTGAATTTTCTACGTTTGAATGAAGAAGAAATGTTTGTCTGTGACGCTTGCATGTTTTACTGTTGCTGTTTTTATAATTAAATATATTGACCAAAGTAGATAAATGCATGCCACTAACAAATTATGTATTGTATTGCAATGCGTACATAGAAATATTTTAATGTCGAAATTTACGATTAAAAGAGCAAAGAGCTTGAATAAATAAACACATAATTAATAATGAGAATTTAATAATAATATCGAGAACAATCACAATAACTATTCAAACACATAGCGCCCGTAGCTCAGCTAGCGGAGGCAATCGCATGCGTGCACCAATGGTCGACGCGGTCAGTACGCGGATGGGTGACCGAAAAATAGCATTCCATTTTGGGTGCTTCCGTGGGTCGGAAGACACGTTATATTGTAGGTCCCAGCTGTTCGTCATAATACCGCAGTCGTTAAGCCATGTCAGAGGCCTTTAGGGCGGGTTAAAAACTCTGACACCAGAGTTGGCCACTCCCATTCGGGCTTACGTACTTAAATAGTAAATACGTAGCTATAAACTATTATGGCCTTAAAAAATGTCTGAGAAATTGCGTAAACTCCTGAAGCCACTGAATGCGTAGTATCCTTCCAGGGCAGACGGTCGGGGTGACCTTTCCGTCCGTCTTTCAAACTACCTACACTACCTACCTGAAAACGTATCGGTTACGGATTTCAAACCGACGTGTATTATGCGAAAAATATATTGAACGCCTATTTTATAGCGTATTTTGTGTGCGTCCTTTGATCTCGGATATCACTGACTTACATGTTGTTGAAGAATAAAATAAATAAAATTGATAAAACGTATTTAGTTTAAAAGTACATAGTAGTTTCTTGAGTTTTTGTATCCGATTCCTGATAATAATAAATTACAAATTAGGGTAACTACAATTGATATTCAAATCAAGAGCATATAAGTCTATTCAAAGCGACCCTGCTGCATCCACACAGCGGTGTTTAACATCAGGCAGGCCGTGGTCTAACGTAAGCCAATAAAACGCAAAAAAATCAGACCATCGATGTCTCGAATTCAAAATTAGTTCGTACAAAATAAATGTATTCATGTTACATAATGCTACGACCAACAGAATATGTACAAAATTCGGTTGAAATTCGTGTTGGTAAAATCGTAGGAAATAAACATTGTTTTTGATTCAATGTTTTCTGTTTTGATTGTGCAGCAAAAACCGGCTTTTTGTTGTAAAAATAAAAGGTGTCCAATTTTATTATTCAGTTAAAGTGTGGATTGCAATTGGTAAATTTATCTACGCATTTTCATAGTCTTTGTACCTAGTCAGTGTTAAAACTCGATCAATAAAACTTGAGAGTGCTGAAACTGTCTAAAGTTTTTACAGCTAGAATATAGAATACTGAATTAAGGTGCAATAGCATAAACGTAATTACATACAAACTCTTGCAAAGTAGGTCTCAAACATTAAATGTGTGATTTCATAACTAATAACTTTTTCAAATTGTAGGTGAAGTGAATTAAGAGCTCGATTTCTGACAAGCAATTGTATCATTTTTTATTTAAAAACTCCTATCTTTCCTACGAAGTTACCATTAAAAAAACCAAAATAATTTTATTGCAAGTAACTTAGACTTATATCGGTGGGTACATTCAAATATCACTTAAAAACAGGAAACTCAAGATCCAAGGCTTTGAAATGAGTTATTATAGCTACTAACTTATGATATAGTTCATCGTCCAATCTTTCTCAGTTTTTTGAATCTCACATCACTTAGTATGAAAACTCGATCAGGAGATTCCACGTTAACTTTAGTAGGTATTCCTTCCCTCGGCCGTCGTGTTCTAATTTACCAAATGTCGTAAAGTAGCATCTCGTCCCAGAATGTTCCAAGCTGGAATAGGATTTTATAGCTTGTACCGTACATCTTTACCTAATAGGGTTTTTATGTCTCTCTACATCATTGCCCGTATTATATTTTTAGTCTATTTACATACACATGAGTACATAATCATAGCTTGTTAATGTAAAAGTATGTTTGTAGGTTAGTTTGTTCTACTTTCATATTGCAACGAAGCGACGGATCATCGTGATTGATTTTCAGTAAGAAGGTAGTTCTCCTCCTTGTTTCGTATTCTTCATAACAGAGGGCGTATTGTTTTCCTTGGATCTTACTTGAAGGGAAAATATTTCGCCATTAAACTCTATCCTCAGCAGAGTGCAGAACATCGTACAACTTCATGGACATTAACTTATTGGAAATAAGATATGAATTGAATCAGGCGTTAAACGTTGAAACTCTGGAGAAATATGTAGTGTTTTTCCACTGCGACTGCTCCTTAGCCGGCTTCAAACAACAATCTTGGTAACAAACACACCTAAAAACCACCAAGTTTGTTGTTAGAAGTCATTTAAATAGCAGTTGCAGCGGAAACACTTCAGTTAGGAGTTTCATTTTTGGAAATAGTTAATATTGGGTCTCAAAGATAACACAGGAATATTTTCTTAAAGAAAAATAACGCGGGTGAAACAAAAAAAATATAATTACCATAGTGTAATATTGTAAGTGTAAGTACACTCTTATCTGTGACGTCGGTCAACCAGTAACTAATGACCACGTGAGCTCAATGTTGTGAAATTGTGAGTATGTTGCAATACAATGTTGTTGTTGAATCATCCTCATAATTCAAGTAATTTTGTTACTTGTGTCGTATATACCGGGGTCACTTATATGTATTGATTTAAAACTTTTTAGAATTTTGTACTAAAACGTTTCGCTAAACACATTAAGTACATGATTAAATTACTCATGTACTGAATGTATACACCTATATAAAACTTAAAAATATATATATACATATATGTACGTACTACCTTAACTAATTTTATGATACTCACTCTAAAAACATTTATTTCATATATTTCATTAACCTGTGTATCTAATACACAAGCAATCCACCAGTATAGAAAAAGTCTATATACGACGGTAGCTGCTTTCTATAAAATATTTCGCCATTTATTTTAATGACCTCTACAAAACAAACCTTACCTGTAACAAGTTCAAAACTACGCCACGACTCCAAACGGAATATAGTAGAAACTGACCTAAAAATGTCCATCAAAGTGTTCGGTTTCAAATTTTACGAGTAACTCCCGAGTTCTATGGCCGAGAAATGGATGGCAACATGTATCTGTTTCACACGAAACGAACATTCTGTTTGCTAGCGTGCTGCTAGTGTAAGGTTTTTAATTTATCTTTTTAGAAATTGGTTTTTTTAAATGATTTATTAGATAGTGAATTCGTAGCTTTAAGGTAAAAATAGCGCCTTTAGAAAGCTCTTTCTAGTTAAAAAGACTATCAAACAACCAAATAAAAACACATAAACACTATAAGGTAAAAAAAAACTATACAAAAACAATTTATGTAGTACATACATACTAGTGGGTGCTTATGGCTTCGCCCGCATTAAGAAGTAAATTTGCATAGGTATCCTATTTCACCCCATTAAAAGTGGCATTTCCAAAATCCATTCTTAAGGAAACTTACGTCATTTCATTACACACCTGCCAAATTTTTTGCCCGATCCGTCCAGTGGTTTGGGCTGTGCGCTATTAGATCACCATATCAGTCAGTCACCTTTGAGTTTTATATACCTACATAGAATACAGCCTTTACCTTTATTAACCAGTTAGCAAATACTAAACCTTCCCAAGCTAGAGATCATCAATGTTCAAGTTCAGAGCAGATGCTGAGATAACATTGTCGTCTGTCGGCTAGCTATTGAAGCTGCCGCCAGCGCGCGGCCGTGAGACCTGAGATTGTATTGGAACCTTCCTATACATTGTAGAGCCTACTTGATACATAGGTCGGATATAAGAATGATTACGTAAAGTTAGTAGTAAGTCTTATGAAGTAGTCGTTGTTTTGATTAGTTGATACTGCTAATATGAATTGTAAGTTGTTTCAAATTAAGTTTGTCATATACTTACATAGCTCTGTTAAGTCGGTTTTTTTTAAATATATCATTTTCATGTCGTTCAATGTTGTTATTAATGTGATTGTAAACCTCACTAGTTTGATTCAGCTATTGATGTATACTTTATTTTATTAAATTACTGAAATTAGTGAGCTTTATCCACTGCCCTCTGATGTTTTCTTCTAAGCGTTATTTCTTGCCGTAATTACATTGAGAATTTATTTACTATCGTAATTACTATTTTAGGTATATCACAAGTAATGATTACGAGTAGTTAGATACAAATGAGTTTCCAACTCATATTTATAATATATAGACTAAATAATAGAAGTATCTACAGATCCAATTTATTACGTTTACATTCTATAGGTCTAGGGGTCAACGCACTTTATTGCCAATCGAAATGGAACGTACTATAGTCACATACGTTATCTGTTTGGTTTGTGAAACCAAGGACTTGCGTGAAATTGTGTCAATTCAAATGACACCTTGACCTATATTTCCCGGTTAAACTTCCGCGAACCTTTCAAATTTTCAAGGAGATGAACTGTTATTTGATTTCACAATTTGGTAAAAGCGTAGGGTATTTAGTCGCATTATCATTATTAATTAACGTATTGAATTTGACTTAAAATTATAATCTGAGTTAAAATGTTTACTTACACCTAAACTATACATATAATATCAGTAATAAAATCACTAAATATCTTGCAGATATTACCTTTTTTACACTTGATAGGCTTACGTTTGACTACAACCTGGCTGATGTTATGCACCATTGTAGTCTAAGATGTGGCACGCTTGCCTAGAAGCAATCTATTTACTCCTGCTCCTGCTGTTTTTTTTTACATTAAATAGGCTTACGTTTCTGATGTTAAGCAACGTTGTAATATACGACCCCGAGAAAACTAAAACAAAACTACTGTACTTACTCATTAATGGTGAGCAATTTTTTACAGACACATTATGATTCATATTCATATATTTTCGTGAATTCAATTTACACGTCCAATAAAAATATATAATTACATAAATGCATTTATCAAAATTATAACTTGTGACAAACATGCTTATGTCAATTTAACTAGTCAATATTCAAACAGTAATTTAAATACATATTGTAAAGTCTTACATGCCATATGCAGACATATGAAAAACTTAGATTTATCTCAGTAAATTGTGATTTTATTGATATTATGAACATCTATATACCCACAACACATTATGCTTTAAAAACAAAATAATCCGTACGCTGTATCCTGTTTTCATTTCTTCAATTTGCCACAATATTTCTGAAGCTGTTACCAACTGGTCCCGAGTAACTTATCGTAACCTCCCTGACCCATATTTGATATCTGTGTAAAATGGAGTGAATATTGCTCTATGAAAGAGGAGAGGGCAAAAACGGAAGCACTCGACCAGAGAGCTTGTTGATGCCCTTCGTAACTTATTGATGTCAATGTCTCAGCTGAAATACTAGTACTTCTTTATCGAGCTTGGGACCGAAGTAATCATGTTTTATTCATTGTAGGTACGTTTAATTTTACAGAAATTTTGAAAAATATTTGGTCTAAGGAATATTGATAACTTGCAACATTCGAAATGCTTTTACGTAAGGTACATACGCATTACTGGTACCTTATTAATTCTCGTGCTAGAAGGTTATTTAAAAATCGTTAGTAATTTTCTATCATTCACAATAACAATGATGTTTATCGTTACCTCAGTAAGGGGCTAGATGGCGCTGTGTGATAAGTTCTGAAATATTTATTAATTATTCACTTCGCACATGATCGCAGCTAAAGTTTACCTTATTTAGGGTTGGAAGAAATCGTTCTCAACAGTAAAGTGTTTCTAATTGTATTTATCCGTGTTTTCATAAATATTTATCAATAATTATCATTTTAGTAAAATCAAGTTCATTTATACATTAATCCAAGTAACAAAACAAACGTTAAAAGGCAATAGATCTTAGACGTAATTTACCCCATTCTGTGCCAGTGCTAAAACACTCACACACCCTCCCTTGAATCACCGAATAATATACGTATTGGACTGCGAATATATATGTAGTAGAGTGTATGTAACTCAGCGATATCACGCCTAATAGACTACTTATTGGTATTCGTTATAAAATTTTGGCCATGTCTTAAATTTGTCGCGATTGAATCTCGTTCTGTCTAATTTCTTAGAACATTTGTCTCGAACATGGAGCGACTCACACAGTATGCTAAAATATCGAGAAATATGTACCAAATATATCCACGCAATCGGTTTTTATATTATGAACTAGTAGATTCTTGCGGCTTCGCACGCGTTGTATCGTGATAAAAGTTTTTAAGAGGTAGTCATTAGACTGCCTCCATACCAAAAAGCAGCATGGTCGTTCGCTCCGCTGTCACGAAAAAAGAGGAACGAACAGGCCAACAGACATACTTTTAATTTTAAACAATTTAGAAATTGTACTGTTATCAATAGATCACATGACAACTACATTATGTGTCATGATCATAGGTATAAACGGATCTATGATGAAGCTCGTGTGTATATGTCCAAAACAAACTAAAAAACTGAGATGTTTAGAGTATACTAGATAGTTAGATGTCTCTGGTATATATTGTCTACAAAAACAGTGAAAGGTTAAAGGTGACACAATTGAATTGCCTGTTTTCAGATTGAGTCTAAAGGTCAGGCTTTCAGTTAACGCTGTCGACAGGCTTCAATTTGTGCTGTAAAAAACAACTCTAGGGTTTATAGAGCTTTGTGTTGGTACGTTAGCCTTTTTACTCTGTTGGTGGTTGGTTAGTTTACTTAAGTAAGTTTAGTTCTTTAATTAATGTACTACTTGTGTCGAAAGAATAAAATATCTTCATGGATTGTCATGGAATAATAAAACACTTCTTAAAATGATTCATTATGTATATAATGTTTTAATTTTTGATACTTCAAAAAGCAAATTAAATATGAATTTATAATAAACTTTAATTTCATATCATGAAATTAATTATCTACAATCCATGCAGTGAAATTCTTATCAATAAATGCTAAAAATAAATTAATTGATTTATTAAGTTACTTAGTCTCTTTTTTTATAATCCGATTCGTTTAACTATTATGGCAACTGAGTTTAACAAAACTAGCAGTTGATGTCAGCCCCAAAATAATTAGTGACACAGAGTAATTAAATAGAAAACCCTTATTAATTAAGCTCTCAGCGCAACAAAAGGCTAATGAATGGTTAAATAAACGAGATTATCATCTGAATTCTAACTCTTAATTGAGATAAAACTGGATATCACTAACGACGTGACAAATAGCTTTTAATTATTAACGGAATACCATTTATGGTGACAAGTAATAAAGTTAGTTTGTTAATTTATCTAATCTTTAATGTGCGGGTATACTTTAACACGTTTGAGCAGTTTTTATAAAATTTGTCTGTTTATCCGTTTCTGTCTTTATTTAAACGCTCATCACGCAAAAAGGATCATTATGTTTTTGGTATGTTGGTAGATAAGGTCTTAGAAGTGTGATATGTTACTTTTCATTATGAAATAATGCGAGCGAAGCCGCGAGCGTCCACTAGTTTCTAATAGAAGTATACTTTAGCATCGCCGCGGAGGGTGTACCTACTATGGAGACCTAATTACTGAATTTTTAGCCTACATAAAAACGCATTAGAAACGATACAAACATGTGTATTTTAACTCTTCAAAGAATAAAGCTCGATGTAATAAATTGGTATGAACTCGTCTCGTATTAGTACAATTTGCAAAAGAAAAACTTCTCCCTTGGCGACCAAAGTATAAACTTTAAGTGTAAAGTATGACTTTAAAGCTGACGTCACAAGCTACCCACTTATCATACAATGAAAAAGAAAACCAACTGCATTTTATTGCACACGTGTTAGGTTTTGCCCCTCACAGTGGGTAAGGTACTCGTAGCACGTGGGAGGCCGCCCACTGGCTGGCCCGCGCAAATGTCAAGCCTTCGTTAGCTATAGATTCGTTAACTGAGGGATAAACTTCCGGAGGTTTAATTACTACTTTGTAGTGGAGTTTGAAATTTAACAGGATTGTCATGTTTGTGTTAGTACTTTTTTAGAGTAATAAATATGTTTGCGCTTCGATATTATATATTATTATTATATATTACGCCTGTCAGGTTTTGTTAAATAAATTGATATCGTTAAAGCTTAATACAGTATATAATTATGTATACTTATTGAATGTATAAATAAACACTATTCAAAAATTACGACGAAAAGAGAAAAAGTACTTAAAATTGGTGAGACTTTATATTAATTACATGGCACCGATCATATTCATAATTTTCTTGCATAAGCTTAATACGTTAAATTACCGTCAGCACATTAGGCTCAGTATGTGCTTATTTACGAGTATGTCTGTAATACACACAATTTGCCAGCATTAAACGTTTGACCTTAACCCTCTACTCCAATAAGATCTTCCCCATTGATAGCGTCTAAAACACGACGCGTGTTATCTCTCACAATTAGTTTAAAATCTCTTTACTAAAGCTGTCACGGTATGTTTGCGAAGAGAAAGTAATCTAACAAGACATTGTGTTACAACCACATGTAATTTACATAATAAAAGGCTGGAGCTGTAAGAATCCGTAATAAACCGGGATCTAGAGGTTTCTTAGAATTATCGTGTTGATTTTGCAGGATTTTCATACAATTATTTATACAAAATTCATGGAGGGAGTTGGGGGAGACTTTTTTCCTGGAGTAGGACATTTTTGATAATTTGATATTGTTATTTCCAATTCTTAAGCATAGAGGTGGCAGGGAAGCAGTTATTACGCATAAATAATGAATAAATATATTTAAAATATAAAAATGCATATGATGAACTGTTTGTATTAAGGATTGACTGTAATTTATTTTGCTAGTTGATTATCTTCGTATTCAAGAATACAGCAAACAACACAAAAACCTACATAAACGCCACATACAAATGCCACTGCTCCGCTGGCATAGCTTTTAATGAAAACTTGATTTTCTGAATTAACGAATAGGTGGAAAACAGAGAAACTAATCTCGCTACATCGCACAAGACTGGCCCAATAGATTCTACATGAAATGTCACAAATGTACTTGTTTACAAGACTTGTACATATGTATCTATTCATGGGTCTCTGGTACTGTAAACTTATTTTACTTACCACGCAATAACTTAATCGTGAATAAATAAGGCAATTTTTCATAAAATCTTTTATTATATTAATATAGGTAGTAAATGCATCTATTTGTTTTTTGTTTTATAGTAGATAGAAATTTTAATATTAAAACTTTCGTGAGACATTTTATCAATATGTTAACTAAACGGAACATACGTTCTGAAGATGGATGTCATAATATCCGAAACGCGTAAACAACATACGCGAATTTCACGTGATCGAAAACCGTTATAGTAGATAGTTTTAACGTAATCAAAGGTGATTTATATACCGGATTGTACCCATTAAATTAGTGCGAGGTTCTTGAGAGCGAGAACTGCTAGCATTAACAAAAAACTGTAACAGATCAAATATACAAGAACGAATAATAAGCGAGTATATGCTTCCATAAAATGTCACAAACAATATCTTTAGTAGATAATCCGTTGTTAGTGCGCTGGGCGGGCGGACGTCACGGCGCCCACGGCCGCCGCCCACCGCCGCCCGCGCTACAATCCGCTTTATACTCGGAATACAACCAACCGTTTCAATGAATACAAGCCATTTTTAACGTGGAAATGTATACTGAAATATCAAAATTTTAATTCCAAATGACTTGATTGGTTCCTATATTAGATTGGACATATTGAACCAGATTTTATTATAATACTCTTGTATTGGTTTGGAAGCGAGTGTGGCTCAGTGGTTCCAGTGTCTGCTTTTCATTCAGACGCACCCTGGTTTGAATCCGGCCAGCACACCAATGACTTGTATTTTCAAGTTATGTGTGGATTTGCACTCGTTTAACGGTGAAGGAAAACATCGTGAGGAAACCGACATATTTGAGGACCACAATATCCGAGGACATGTGTCTTCCGTGGGAGGACCTGGGCGCCCACAACGATGGATCTGCCCAAGAGAACTTCCCTAACGAATTAATTCTGCGGGGGAGTCACGACCCTCAGTCATGAGGAAATACGACTCAAGAGAGGGAGTATTCGTTTAAAATTAAATTTGTGTGTTATGTTGTTCGTAGTCAAGTACCCATTAAATTAGACGCTTAAAATTTAATAACTTTGAACACTGCACAATATTTTACTTGATGTTTATTAAGTAAATTAATTTGTACTATATTTTTTTTTTAATATTTGGCAATAGCTATCTTTTGTTTCAGATTTACTTTATCGCTCTCTAATAATTAATTGAATACTTTAGATACATACAACAAAAAACACTTGTTATTTTAGACATAGGTATATTTTATGAAATACTTATAGAAACTTTAGCAATAGTTGAAAGGTGTGATAAGGTAACTCAATTATATACATCGAATGTGGCCGTAATAGTTCTTCCTAGTTGTTTGTACTAACTTTTATATTAAAAGCTTTGGAGCGCACTTACGAGTAGATACGCTAAATCCTCTCTCTTCTGCTTGATGATCGAGATATCTAAAATGGACTCTTTTACTATTAGTTTTCTTAGTAACTGATTTACCATAATTCGTATACATGAAAGAAGAAACGTTATTTAAACAATAAATAACGATTAGAATTATATTTACAAAATCCAAATTACATAATGTAACGGTGTTAACTTTAGTATGTTTTTCTTTTCTAAATTAACAAATTGAGTAATTTCTATTAAATGTAGCATCTACTTATATTTTGTTTTGTATAGTACAAACAATTTAAGAACAATTCAATCCAACATTGTGTTTGTAACTTAAATAAAAGTGGTACTTCTTATCGAAACATTTCTATTGTTTATCTAATTATAAAGTGTCCATCGGAGGCCGCTGCTCGGATGCGGTTCGCATTTTATGAGCTTAGTTTGCTTTTCCACTGGAAAAGATTACATATTTAATGGACGTAGATCCAGACAACTTGTTTATTTGAGAATTAAAAAGGGTTTTGTAACAACGTTTGAAATAGACAAAAAGAACAACGTTCAGACAATTCACCCTTTTTACATTTCTGTTTTGTTTTTGGTTTAAAGCATTATGGTACAAACAAAATTAAAGTATAAACTGTTTATTTGCCACTTTATCTATGCTATGCTATATAAGTTGTAATAAAAGTTAACATGCATATAATATTTTTTTAAAGTTGAAAAGTAGCGATAAAGGCTCACTTCAAATAAACTTCATTTCATTTCGTGCTACTCAGCTTATATAAGAACTCAAACACTTCTCAACAAACTTAGAGAAAATACTTCCATCAGAATCAAAAATATGGCAAAGCGATTGAGCCACATATCTCGGCGCGATACGACAAGCCACTGCAATAACATTAGCCGGCTGTATTCAAGTCGATCAACCATACATTATTCATAATATTTCATCCGTTCGCCAAAACCTGAGTTATGGCTCCTTAACAGATACTTTTATACACCTTTTAACTGTGAGTTTTGTAGAGGGTGGATTTAATGTGTTGTTAAATGTCGTTTCAATTGTAAACCAGCGCTACTGTTTTTTTAATGCTCAAACTCCAAATTGGCTTGAATGACATGTAGTTTTCAGATAATCCACTAGTTAATCTGTTTAAATTCCTGCTTCTTAAACCACGTAAATTAGAAGACATTCCCATTATTTTGTCTAATTTAATAGCTTAATCATGGAAGACAGAGAAAGCTTCACGACTTGAGATCATTACTGATAAATGTTTTGATATCTATCTATCCGATCGACTGATGTTTTATGCATAGTTTTATTGTAGTTGACATAATATTTATTTTACTATCATAAAATTATGTTATTCAACCTATTGCCCCATATATTAAATTTAATAATCTGATACAAGGTCTTACTTTCCTAATTGGGCGGAGAACAAGAATTTGTAGGGAATAAAGCTCGTAAATACAAAGTCGCTGCTACCACATACCAACTAAATTATATCCAAATGCCTAACATATTTCAAATCTGTCTACACTCTTTTCTTTTCATTACTATTACCAGAAAACCTACACGAAATGATTTACAACCCCAACTTGAACGGTTGCCAGCGATCTTTTATATTTTCCCAAAATAAACCATAATATTCTGGTTTCGTTTAACTATTTTAAAAGATACGATGGTTTATTAATACGCGAGAGTGGTTGTAGGTATTGCTCCGGACACATGTTTGCCAAACAGATGACAAACAAAACTCTACCAACAACAAGAAGAGAGTGGACGTAACATTGTTTTTTGTTGAAATAAAGTATAAAGTATTATAATATAAGTGTAATTCGTGAAAACGGTGCTAATTTAAATAATTAAATTGAAATAAATTGCTGTAATGACAGCTAATGCACCTTCTAGTTGTTGTTTGAGTAGTCTGTTTGTCTTCTGTTCGGCAAGCATGTGTACAGGGCATCATGGTAGCGTCTGGAGTCAAATTAAATTTGATTATGTTTACTTTTTAACTGCCACGTGTAGGGCTTTCTGGGTGTGTTTAAAATAAACTAACTTGTATACGAACTGAAGTGTTATAATATAAATTCTTGTAACAGATCGATGATTCAAAAATTAGGTAAGTTTACTTGCAGGTTAAACTATTGATGCAGTAAGATTGAATAAATGATTACAACAAAACTCTTCTTCTTCTTATCGAATGAGACTAACTTTGGTGTCGAGAGTTTTCAAACCGCCCTAAGGACCGCCCTCTGCCATGGCTTAACGGCTGTCGTACTAGACAAGCAGCCGGGACCTACAATTTAACGAAACAAAACACTAATGTACATATGTAGAAATTATTTATAGAAAGTTGTTTATAAAAGGAACAATTCATGGACTAGCTTTGTTTTAAAAACCCCAAAAAATTCAAATACCGACGATAATAAAGCGCAATTAGACAAAAAACGATCGCCAACATGGCGTTAACAGAAATCGGCAAATTATCAGGGTGTCTTGCTACAACAGGTTTTTTTAATCGACGTCGATCCGAAATGGGGTGGACACATAGAACATGGAGATAACCATACTTGAAATACCAAATTTCTATTCGTTAAGTAAAATTCTATAAACGAAAAAAATTAAGAGCTAAGGTATTTTCGCGACATCTTCTCGTACAAACTATTAATAAACCATAGTAAAAGAGTAACATAGAGCAATCTCCTTTGAATTGATTCCAAGGGGTTAGTCACGGCCTTTATTATGAGAAATACAACTAAAGAAGGGAGCAGAAGAATCCTTTAAGAATGGCTAACAAATAACTTAATCATCTGCATAAATATATATCTTTTATCTTTTTATCTGCGAGTATCTGTGACTCCAAATTACTGATGACTGGCCTGTTAGCTTAAGCCGGAATTATACTTGTCTGACGTGTTGTGTCGTGATGCGCACTGACGTCACAACTACCAAACACATTTATGTGTCGTGTTCAGGCGCCTTCTGACGAAATCTTAAGTTAGTGTTGCTACAACTCTCATAGAGTTCTTACGTTACCATTGCTATCCGAGATTAAAAATGAATTTCCAAGATTTTTCCGATTCTGAATCCGAATTTGAAGACCTTCAATTTTTGGCACTAACATTACTTCTAAAGAAAAAAAGAAAGACAAGAAGATACTGGGTTCATCCGGTTAATAGAAAAAGAGAGTTAAAAGGCGAGTTTCACTGTCTCGTTCAGGAACTTATAAGTGATGACGAAAGATTCCATCAATATTTTAGATTATCCAAGACACAATTTAACGAAATTCATAGCTTGATCGAACTGGATATTAAAAAAAAACATACGAAGTTTCGGAAACCTATTGGGACAAGAGAAAGACTTGCAGTATGTTTAAGGTAATCATATTTATTATTTTGTATTAGAATAATCAACTTTCCTAGAATCAGATTAATTTACATCAGAAAAATCTGCATTGCTGTAGTACGATGAAATTGTTCCATCTTCAAAATTACAGTGAACTTGAGAATCCGAGTTTTGCAATGGTGTGAGCGTTGATGATTCTAAGAAGTCTGATGAAGTTTGGATTATCGGCATGGATGTAGATGGTTGATTTGGCGGAGAAATTATCTGGCGAGTCACAATGATTGGTGTTTTAAGAACCTGTGATTGTGCCTCAAGTTTACGTATTTCTGCTTGTGATATGGCTGTGTGTAAATCTAGTTTTATTTTAGTCTGGTCGATTTTTGGAAGATCTTTAATTGCTTTACTCATGCTCAAAAAGAACATGTCGGTTTCATCCAAATCGGGCATTTTTCTATGGACCCTTTGTTGTCTTAAATCATGGGAAGACTTCATTAAGTCATATAAATTTTGTAAGTTTGCTGTGCTTTCCCTTGGTCTCGGGTTGGATGAGGTAGATTGGGGTGTTGTCGGCCGGCTATAAGATTGTGAATGTTCTGATTCCGCTTCTGGCGATTCTGGTGGAGACGAGAGATTAGTTGTAGTTAACCTTGATTCCATATATGGGCGTAAAAAGCTCATTTGTTCTTCGTACTTCCAGGGAGAAATTGATACAGCAGCTTGCCCACTTTTTTTGTTTTTACGGCGTTTCATTGCGTTGACGTAAGAATTTCGTAATTTATTCCAGTCATTTTTACATCTGTCCGCTGAAACAAATTTAAAATACTAGGTATATTTTTTATGTTACAGATTTTTGGCAACTGGAAATTCTTTTCGATCATTGGGCTTCAATTACCGCATGGGGTTCACTACTGTAAAAGTTATAGTGGAAGAAGTGTGTGCAGCAATTTGGAAGAAATTGTCTCCTATAGTGATGCCACAACCCACAGAACAAATGTGGAGAGATATTGCTAATGATTTCGAAAACTTGTGGCATTTCCCTAACTGCATTGGAGCATTGGATGGAAAGCACGTTACTATTATATGTCCAATAAATGCAAGCTCAACATTTTACAATTATAAAAATGAACACTCTGTTGTATTGCTTGCACTCGTTGATGCGAACTATAAATTTATTATGATAGATGTAGGAGCATATGGCCGAAACAGTGATGGTGGCATATTCCAAGAGTCATTAATGGGAAAAAAGTTTGATAGAAATAAATTGAATGTTCCACCGAATAAATCGATATACGGAAATACAAATGCTTTGCCCTACACTATTGTTGCAGATGCGGCATTTCCTTTAAAAACATATTTAATGAAACCATACAGTAAAGCAAAATTGGTTAATAATGATCATAATAAAATATTTAACTATCGTTTGTCTCGTGCCCGCCGCACTGTCGAAAATGCTTTTGGAATATTACGAGCTAGATTCAGAGTGTTTCAAGGGCCTTTACAAGTACAACCATACATGGCAGACAAGATCATACTTGCTGCTTGTTGTCTTCATAATTTTTTGAGCTCTAACACGCAGGAAACAGAAAGCATTTATAGCCTTGAAAGTGAGATCAACAGCAGTAATGGATTTATAGATATTGGATCATTAAACAGAAACCCTTCTCAAGACGCGATTCAAGTTCGTGAGGCATATAAAACATATTTTGTAAGCCCTGAGGGACAAGTACCGTGGCAAATTCAAGCTATTAGGAGAAGTAATTAAATATTGAAGATACTCACGTGGTTGTTTCATTTTGGCACCAATTTCGTCCCAAATAGTTGCTCTGATAGAATTATCTTTATATTCTGGACATTTTGTATCATATATTACTTCATATTGTCGTACCATTTCGATCAGTTCGTCCATTGTAGGTAACTATAAAGGCGCGGCGTGGTTAATAACGGCGGCGGCGTACGAGCGATTCTGACGGGATACAATCCAGAACTGACGCGTTCACACTTGTCTGATGCGGCGACACACCCGCCCCGCACCCCGCTGCTCTGACGCAGACTGGGATTTGATCTGTCGCGACATGACAGATGGCGTCACGTCAGATTGCAACAGAATAGTATAAATCTCAGCGTATTAAATATATGAAACCGATACCTCTCTGATGCGACACGACACAACACGTCAGACAAGTATAATTCCGGCTTTAGTTGGTAGTGGCTCTGCCTTCTAATCTAGAGGTAGCGGGTTCGATTCCTGCATGACACAAGTTTTTATGTACTTACTTAAAAAATATATATATATATATATATAATTACTTGTGTTGAGTCTGGTCGTTTGTATGTACCCGCAACTCAAGCGTTTGCTTAGTGCGGGGCTAGATGGCGCTGTGTGCAATGTCCCGGAATATTTATTTATATTTATTTTATTTTAATTACTGATGATTATGATGATACGTACAAAGCTGATTTCTGCTACGGTTTTAAAGGATGGTTAAACTTTCTTATCAGTACTACATTTAAAGTAAAATAAAGACATGCTACTTACATGTCGGTAAAGAAAAAGCGGTCGCGAGATGGGTCGATAACATCGTCAAAGTTAAGGGTCTAACCTGGATGAGTAGTACTTAATTTCGGAGTCACTCACCCAGTTATTGTTTACCGCTTTGAATATGCTTATCAGCCGAATTATAGATACGAACAATACATGTAAGTACATTAGATAATACGTATAATTATGTAAACAAACAGGCGCACGTATGTTTTGGGTAATATCATTCTATACCCATTCCCAGGATACCCACATTTTAACCTACTGAACCGATGATTAAATCAGATATAACAGGCTATAAAATGAAATCATTTGCAAACATTTGGCATAACATATTAGAATTTTGTACTGTACGGCGTATTTAAGTGTATTTGACAGCATGAAGCTTTTCGTGGGAGTAGTGATTCTGTGTTGTGTAGTCAGTATTCATGGAAAGTGGAACGACTTCTGGACCAAAGACTGCTGCGAGCCTCATGACGACGAGCATCGCGGCTGGATCTGTGATGATGGTGAGAGAGCTCCTGTGATCGGCTGCTGCGGGAAGGGATCCTGCAACGCGATGTGCTGCAACTGCGACGGGGGCTGCAGGGCTGGCGACCACAAACCCTTCAAGCTGCTGGGAGTGTGGGGCGCCAGTATCACTCCTAACTTCGGTATCTCAGGCACCGGTGGACCTGCTGCCGGGGCCGAGTTCACCAAAGAACTAGCCAAGACTGCAGCGATTGAATCCGGGAAGGGAGGATATGCTATCGGAAGAGAAGCCACTAAGGATAAAGACGAAGACGAGTCCGGCATCGAATACCATCCGTGGAGACATTAAACTTGCACCGTTGGACTTCTCAACTCCTTTTAAATGACATTTATTCGTGTGTTTATTGAGCATCTCTATATTGGCAAATAAGAAAAACTGGTCTACCTCTAAATAATAAATGTAATCTTATCAAATGTAGTGCATTGTTTTTAATTCTTATCTTAACTAGAAAGTATTGCAGTAGGTACTTATCACATAAAACGGAATCCTTTTATCGTAAGAGCTTTTTTAATGATATAATTATTTATTTCATTTTTGTTATATTGGAAATTTACAGTAACTACTACTCTTTGTTTTTGTTGAACAAATATCAATTTATTATTCTAATAAGTAATACAACAATCATAGATAGAAAATAGATAGATAGAAAATTCTTGATTGTAACACACGATTAAATTAAAAGGAAAGAAGAAAAACATACTTATACTAGTGCCACAAGTGGCGGCCTCATATAAAAGATAAAGATAGAGAATCTTTATTGATAATGTACAATTGTAACATAGGTATAAGTACTAATATCATAGAATATGCTACACTAATTACAATATCTCGTCAAATAGAATTTATTACATTTAGTTTTAATACAATTTTAGAAGTTACAATGTCTAGTTTTATTAATAACATAATGAACATTTTTGTTATTAAAGTCATGTCAAACATAATTATAGGTATGTAATCATACAATATGTCACCTTAAATAAATCTAGGTACCTACTGTCACTTTAGCTGTATAGGGGCTAAAATGACAATTTGGCATCACTCTCCTTACCTAGTAGTTAATTACTTAATTTCTAAGCAAGATTAGAATCAATTGCTAGTTGACTAGTCATTTTCAAAGTATTCTTCTTTAAAACTGTATAGTGTCTGATCTAACAATAATTGTTTGACGCTATTGCAAAATTGCTGATCGTTATTCATAGACATATGTATAAACCTATTTAATAAGTTATTAAGTATTTCCTTTGTAGATAAGCACTGTCATGCATGTGCATAATGCTTTCTTATCGATATTTCTATAAATTGAGATAATCCATCCAAATACTGCATTACACATCTGCATTTCAGTTGGTTCAGTTATAGACACAAGATACGGTGAAGTCAAGATGCAGTTGATCGTAGCTGTAGTGGTTCTATCATGAGTAGCATGTAGCTATGCCAAGTGAACGATTTTATGACTCAGGTTAATTTACATGAAAGTGGATAGCAAGAAGGTCGCGCGTGCCCGGTATAATATTATCATACAGTATTCTAACTTCATATAAACGAACGACGCGCGAGCTATACCTACGCGCTCGGATCGTGGCATGCGTGCGGCATGATCAGGGTTGCCGAATCGGTACGGGATTTAGAAGGTCAGTACGAGATTCAAGATTAACAAAAATCTCGTACACTTTTTTACGAGATTTTAACAATGACGACTTCTATGGACGAGCTCCCAAGAAGAGCGAGATGGCAATACATTTATTGCGACAAGATTCTCCAAATTCCCTCTATTTGAAAGCTTAGAACTCCGCTTGAGAGAATAAATTCACTGTGGGAAAAAATATATGTTATTCTGTATAGTTTTTCAAAGAGATTGTAATTTTAGAAATTTCGATACTTTGTAACACGAATCCAAAAAAAAATTTTTAAGTTAACCCTTGTTTTGTCATGTATTTCCCTGAGGCTCCGAAATGGGGAGAAATAATACATACCTTTCTTTGAAGGAAATGTGCTACACATCATTTTGCTATTTTTGGCACTTTAGGATTATCAAAATATTGGTTTTTCGATTTATTATGAATTGTTTTATAGCTTTTGCAACCTATTTTGAGCCGATAGACGCGTGGGCGTCGACGTTCATCAGTAGCTAGCTAACGTTCGTACGGGAAGCACGTGCCACTCCGCGCAGCTCCATGCTCCAGTTTTCGAAATATGAAACGACTCAACAAACTATTGCTCCAACTCGACAGTTTGTTTGAGCTACTGCTAGTGTATGGTAGTGCTGGGTTGGTTACGAATAAAACGATTTCTAGATATATTTTTTTTATAAATTTGAAATATAGCAACAATACAAGTAGCAATTAGAAAAATCATATTATTAATTAAAAAAACAACGATACAATAAAAACATTTTTTTTGTGTAATAATGTATTTGAAATTTATTGAATATATATTCACCCATTGCAATAATAATAATAACATCTCAAATTCCAAAATAAAACAAATTTCAACATGATTTCGTTTTTAGAACAACTTTTTATTTCAAATTATATTAATACCTTATGTCTAAAAAATAAAACAAAATATTTCAATTTAAAATAACATAATATTATTACATCTTTCCAAATCCGTTTTTTATAGTGCAATCGATATTAGACTTTATGCCGCCGGTATAGAACCGCTCTACTTGTCAAAGCCTAACTAGTTTCAAATAACTATATTTTCTAAACATGAGTTGTCGTTTTTCGTTCCTTATAAACCCATTTTTTTGTAGTGCAATGGATATTAGACTCTATGTCTTCGGCATAGAACCGCTTTACCTGTCTAAGCCAAACCACTTTCAAGTAACTACATTTGTAAACATGCAAAAATAGACTTAAAACGTATTGACATAGAGCACACATTTGACATTTTTGTTCGTAATTGTAGTACGTTTTATTTGTAACCGAATGAATGGTTTGCATACAAGCGTTCGTTCCTTTTTTGAGTAACTAGTTTTCAAAAGCGTTTGCATCTAAAACGGATAATATTACCGTGCGTTAGTAATAAAATAGCAATTAGTAATATATTAGATACTAAAAATATTTTAAAAGTTTGTACTTTTGCACTAACATTTTTTGTTATGGTGATGGTGCTTTTCTAACCAACGGACATTTTAGTGCGAAATATGCCGAGGCGAAAGAAAAATAAAAAACACCAACAAAATCAAAATTGCGCAAGTCGTCATTTGAGCACATGGTGGCGGCGTGGTGGTGGATATAGGTACAAATCTACCTTTTTATTTTTATATTTTACCTTACTGCTGCGTAAGAATAATGACGTGTTATGCCCGATCCACAAATACAGTAACGAAACATAGGTAGGTACCTACACAGGGACAATAATAACTATTGGTAGTGCAGTAGGCGGCCTTATCGCCTTATTCGCCGATCGAATTCTACCAGGCAACCTTTGGATGGACATAAAGCGAGCTACATAGGTATACGTATTGGTCGTACCTATATAGGTAGGTACCTACTGAAATATGTGTATGTATTTATAATACCTAACCTATAATAATATGTAAATATAGTCGTAAAACTATCCTCAAAAAATATTATTATGGAACTACGAAAGTACTAGAAGTAACTATAGGTACCTACCTGACTTCAATTCGTTTGATCGTCCAGGATAACTTGATCTTTGCTACTAAAATAGCCCGACCCGCTTGCAGCTCTCAGAATCTGGCCGCTCTGTCGTCTCGCGGGCTCGTGGTTGGTTCGGTGAAAGGTCGTAGGTACCTAGTAGGTAGGTTATTAGCGCTAGCGCTATTATAAAATAGGTGGCGCTTACGCGTAATCAAAAACAAACTCTAAAAGAGTAGTAAATCAAGAGTACTCTTTAGTTGTACTCTTGATTTACTTCTATCACAAAATAAATATAGGTACCTACTTACCTAGGTACATAAGTTGCATTAGGCCTTCTTGAGTGTCAATCTGCTGGCCCTTCCTGCATGGCATCTCTACCTAGGTCGGTAGGTACATAAAATAAAACCGTCCAAATGTTTTATTTTCACATCACGGATTTCGTAGAAACATAGTTAATTTACCTATAAATTACCTTAATATAACAATCAAACTTGTTAGGTATATTTTTTTTACATTATAACCTTTTTAGGGGTTCGTCCGTACCTCAAGTAAACCTAATAGACATCGATCTATCTAATAGAATTATTTTGTTGCCCCTCTGTTCTACCTGTTCTTTCTTGTTGATCAAGTTTATTGCTTTCTAAGTACCTAGGTATCTGTACGTACCAACTGAAGTTCGTCTGTCCGTCGGTCTGTCACCAGGCGATATCCCATGTAGCGTGATAGCAAGACAGATGAAATTTTCACAGATGACGTATTTCTGTTGACGCTATAACAACAAATACTTACTAAAAAAATATATTTATTTTTTGCTTTAGTGTTATTAGGGTTCCGCGTTATTAATAATGAAATAATGGATTTTAGTATGTTTGTGCAAAACGATGTGTGCGAGTACCTATAATTCAGTTCAGCAGAATTCAGTTGAAAATAAATTAATAATGTAATGTCTATTTCTATATTTTATACCTATGATTTTTTTTTATTAAAATTATAACCTAAACATTTGTTTTAATTACTGCAAAAAAATAAGATAGTAGTTATTTCATAATTATTATGTATTACTATTATTGTAATCAGGAGTCGTCGTGCGGGTAGTAATAACAATGAAGTGAGCGACGGTGAAGTCGTGAACAATGTCACCAACAGCACCGATTATAGCGTTCAATTTATAGAGATGATGATTTTTGGAAATCCAAAATAGAGTATCCCTTAGAGCTATTTTACAAAGAATGCATATTACCAGAGCTAATTGACCCTCGTCACACGCGAAAAATGCCTATAAGAGATCCGATACACATACAAGTAGCAATAGAATAAAAAAAAAAATAAAACAAGACAAAGAAAACTGTAAACGCAAATGGAACAAAAATTCTAACGATAATAATGGGCAAAAAGTTACGGTAATGGACGCATCGCAATCTTTTGAAGAATGGACGAAGAGTCCAATCTCCAAAAAACTGCGGCCAGAATTCATTTCTCCCAATGACGAAGGCGATGGCGACAATGAGATGATGTACAATAACATTCCAAACTGTAGCCGTCAATTAGATTTTAACGAGTTTTAATACATGCGCATTATTACATAATCTTTAAAATGGGCTGATAAACTGTTTTGGTACATTTATTGTACTAGTAAATAATTATAATTAATAATGGAGAAATGTGTGTTTAATTTAAATATAAAAAAGGTACATATGATATTAATAACACATTCGTATTTTTTTCGCCAGACCCATATAAATACGCCAGAGTAGTTCCTAGTAGATGCTTCGTCAAATTAGAACTCGCAAGCGGCGATCTCTAGAATTCTAGATTACTAGCGGCGCCCCGTGGTGTTTCCCGCGTTTCGTAGTTATAATATTAATGTAGGGTCTAAATATCTCCTTGCCAAATTTAATCCAAATCGGTTCAGCTGTTTGAGCACAAAGAACGGCCAACATACTTACACCCTCACAAACTTTCGTCTTTATAATATTACTGGGATGGGATTGTACGGAACCCTTCGTGCGCGAGTCCGAATCACACTTGGCCTTATAATTAATTTATAAGCCACAATAATTCTTCTGCTATTCGGGGTTCCCAGAGAATATATAACACTAATTAGCTGCGTTTCATTTGAAACTGTTTTCGTGTAGGTGCCTAACTCGTGCATAAGTATTTTTTTTTTATATTGAAGTGCCATATACTTTCGCCGATTTTATACCAGGTAAGTAGGTATTACAAGTTACATACTACTGGATTAATAATTTAGTAGGTAAGTGCTTACTGATTTCAAACAACTGTAAACAAAGTACCTATATAAGTAGTTACCTACATATATGTAATATAAAGTTATAAGTAAATCAATAAATACCGATAAGGTAACTACCATATACCACGTATATTGAACCTACTTATCAATTACCTCTATCTGTATTGGTATGAAATAATAAATAGTTATAATAACAACAAACAAGTAGCAATTTGAAAAATTATACCGACTTTTTTCAGTGACCATATAATACTGTACGAACTAATTTGACTCCCTTCTCAACACCCCGCGCTGCGTCCCGCGCGCGAGTCGCACCCTAGCCGATCCCCGGCGGGCGCGGCCGCGCGGCGCGGCCCCGTCATGTTAGCACGTCCGTCCGCTACGCCTTGAACATGATTATGACCGGCTACGCCGTTTCTTATTTGAGCAATTGTCGTGTGTATTGAGCGGCAAGTGCGGGGCCGGGTAGGCAATATCGGTCACGTGGTCTTTGGGAAGCGCCCCCTTACCTAACTATGTCCCTCATTGCCCTGCACTCAACACAATCAGAGAAAATCTGATTTTGGGACAAAGGCAAGATCCTGCACAAAGGATCTTTTATCAGGGTTGAGAAAAAAAACATGGCGAATGGTTGTTTTGTAAATAGACGGAGTACAGCAGGTAGACGGTTGTAGTGTAGGAGTATTCAGTAAGGATCAAAACCGTTTGAGCGCGCTATTGTACAGGTAGGTAGGTAAGTGTTTAAAAAAGTTGGTGTGATGCACCTTTCCAAGTACACTTTTAGCTTCCGAAAGCGCTAAAAGCCCAAATCGCAAAGGTAAATGCGTAAATTTCGAACCAGTCACATACATAATCATGGTTTTTTTAATTAAATCTATCAATCAAAAAACAACTTGCATTTTATTGAACACTTTCTATTCAATTCGCAAAGTATTTTATGTAGGTAATATTAATATTTTATATTGTTACTAAGTATCTGTGCTAATAAATAAATAAAAAGTAATAAATTTACAATCTCAATACTAGATAGAAACTCAAAGTAGCCAGATGCAATTAATACGCTGTAGGTGGGCGACAGCGACAGCCCTATCACATGCTTACGTACCGCGCGGCTGTAGGCACTTATTTCAAGGACACGGCCGAGTTACAATACTGTATGGATAATATTACCGTGCCCTTAGTGGGCTGCTGCGGGGTAGGAGATTGCAACATCATGTGCTGTAACTGCAACAACGGGTGCAAGACTGGTGACCACAAGCCCCACAAGATGATGGGAGTGTGGGGCGCCGAGATATCACCCAATATTGGCTATTCCGGCGCTAGCAATCCGGTCCCAGGTGAGAATCACTCCAATAGTTAACACGTGACAGTTCGTACGGGACTGCGAACTGTACGTACCGCACTTACGAACATAGTACACCCACCGTAGGTACCCACCTATACAATACTTCGATATAAAAAATTAACACTATTTTAAATTCCTGTTAATTTTGGGTAATCCAAGTAAAGTTTAGCAACTTACGATACAATCAGTCTGAGGTAACTATCCAACTTTTTCACATCATGGTATGGAGGCCAATACCATGTTTTCGCCATTTGACGGTCCACAGACGTCATATTTTAGACTTATTATTTTTAACCTATGTCAAAAAGAAGAGAATTATCATGATTACAATTTACCAGCCACAATCCAGTCCGGGATTTTTAGATCATAAGTAGTAGTGTGAATACTGATGATGATGCTAGGTAGAAGTATACACATACCAAAGCTATCAAAGCTTGGAAAAGCTACAAATCACCATAAATAGTGTGTTAGAAGGCTCCAAAGCGCGGAACTCAAACAAAAAGGCCAGCTGGAAGCAGTTTGGTTACAGGATTGTGTATAAAAAGCTATTTTCCCCATAGCAGGGATACTGGCGTAATGGACCGGGATACGACGAGCTATATAGGGATGCGGCCAAATTATCGATAAGCGTTTCCTGGTAGCACATCTTTAAGCTAATGAATACAAATAGATTTTTTTTCAACAAGTTGTGTAATTTAAGAAATGCTTGTAAAAAGAGAAGAGGATACGGTGTATATAATCTTTTGATAACATCGATCTTATGTCGTATGTCATTGTACAATTAACAAAAAATAGATTCTATTTTATTTTATAATTTAGTTGCCCATAACTTTCCACTAACATACCCTCGGTATCTGTTAAGATGCAATTAGAACAGGTTGCATATAGATTAGATTAGAAATCTGAAAGTTTGTTTCCACAGTTAAACTATTATTTCGGATCTACGTCCTAACAGCTTCTCGTCTCTAAATCGCGTCACGTATCTGTTATATAGAGGTGGTGCTAAATTCTCGCTCTTTCTAAACAAATTACTGCTCAGATTGACCTGGAAAGCAGCTGTAGTACGGCACAATGATCTCGGGATGAAGTGCCGCCGTATTTTGTGAGGGAAACGGAGGGCAAAAGTACTTGCTTGTTTTGGACGGAGCTTAGATTCGGGCTTAACTAACAGCATGCCTGAATGCTAAGCATGACGCGAATTCTGTAACATTGTTTGGAATTTTGAAAAACAAAATGTTTTTTACTAAAACTTCAGTTTAAAAACAATGGAATCAGATTTTAGCTTATTATTAGATTTTTAGCTTTTTAGATTTGGATTTTTAGCTTTTTTTCAATTAATTAGGTACTTAACGTTATAAAACAGCCAGATATATGTAGCATGCAAAACAATTTATGCTTTACTATAAATAAAAATAAATATCTATAAATACACTATCCACGCAATGCCACGCATTAACAGTAAATAATTCTACAACAAAATTAATTCAAATCAAATCCCAAATCATTATTTAATGTACCACTTAATCACAACTTGATAGCTTGTTAAATAAGTGCTAAGTACAAATCCTAATGGAAGTTGGAGTAAACTTGAAGCCTACAATAATATAATGTGATTATTGAGAGAACTAGGCGTCGGCTAACTTGCGGAAAACAGTCTCAATTACTACGTCTGAGCTAGGGCTGCCTTCTGGCTAGGTTTTAGATATTCTAGAAAATAAATACGTACTAGAATATTTCTCAAGCTATTAAAATTTCGATGAATGTTATAGGATGTGCTACTTTCTTGTATGATGATGTTGACATAAAATAAAATTTTATACTGTTTTTTGCCCTTAATGACTCTCAGACATTTAGCGAATTTAAACATTGTTTTGTTTGTGTAAATTTTGCTTGCTTATAAATTATTTATTTTTAAACTATCTAACAGTAAATTAGCTGTAGTGTAGCTAGATACCGTTAGTCCAAATTAGACCAAAAACTAAACTTGAGACAAATACACTTAAAATCAATTCGTCAAAAATACTGAACCAAAACTGTCACACTAAATCATAGTCATAATTAATCACCATCAGCCATCACTGGAACGCAAACTGATTTCGAAACGCGTACAACTGAATCATCACGATACGATAATAAAGCTATCAGAAATATTTACGGCGTCATGTCACTCGACCTCCGTCAACAGCGGGGGTATTCAAAACATTTATTGGTTCTATATTTGTCGACAACAGAGCTTCGAAAGCCACAAATAGAGCGTGAGAACAAACCTAACAGTTGTTCTGACCGATACCGCGCACACGTACAACCCTATTCTGACAAATGCATACGAAAATGGACCTTATGTAGTTAATGTTTTGTGTCGTTTTGTATTGTTTAGTGCGGTGATGCTCTTTTATGCGAGAGAAGTGAGTAAAAATCGACCTTGTGATTGTATAAATAGAGTTGTTTGTTGCGAGGGCGGTCAGTGCTAGAGGCAACTTGTGTCTCGTCACGTCTCAATTAATGGGGAATGAATAGGGACTTATTGCGGCGGCACTGCCTGCAGGGCTCGTGCTCGCTCTAATGCTGTAGGCGTGTTTAATTAATTTTTAGTTTGATATAATTGTTCAATAAATAACAATCATAAGTGACGTGATTTGAAGCCGGCATTGTTTTGATGTTACAACGAAGAGCTATAATTTCTACTTAATTTATTTTTCGTCTTCGTAACTATGCGATAAGAATCTTCCAGTATAAATTCACTTTAAACTAGAGAACAACAAGCGAAACTAATGCTTATAATTTTTTACTTGTTAATATTTCTTATAAAGCTTGAGCACGAAGTTAAGTTAGGACTTTTAGATAAATGTAACTACAAAATTCCGTGGAAGCAAAGCGCTACTTTCAAGTTTATTAACTGAAAAACTTTAAGCTCAAGTTAGATACACCTTCCACTGAAGCACCAGTTTTATACGGTACTTTGGTCTGATTTTCTACATTATTTATTTAGCTTTATATTTTCTTGTAGCTTTATAAAATTATATATCTGGATGGAGTTTTTCATCATAATCTTTAATTGTATCTGTTTAAGTAACTAATTATTTATTGAACTACTTATATACATAAGAAAAGTCATTTCGAATAAAAACGAACAACATAATCTACTTTAATTTCTTAATTTTTTTACTATAATTTAAAATGTTTTGTACCTTATTTTATTATCAAAGTTTATTTTAAAACTTCGTTTCCCACAACAATTAACCAAATGATTTATAAGAAAATATTACAGAAGATATTGATCCTCAGGACACACTTAGCTTCTCGAAACATAAAACTTTGAATATTTAGATTAGAAACTTTACTAAAAAAAAGTCCAATTCAATATAACCTCTTTGGAAAATCCTCGGCTTCAAGCACGAGTTCCTTTAGCCGCTCACGTCAAATGAACAAAATTTGACCTGAATGGTGAACAGTCAAAGGCCAATGACTCCTAAACCGTGCGCAAAAGAACCCACTTTATCTAGGTTAGGCAACCTAAATACTGTCACAGTTGAAGTAATCAGTATTTAAACTCGCCCTTAAAAGTTCCAATAAGGACAGAGCGGCGTAGAACCTCGCTCATTAAACGTGAATTTTATGAAAAGCTATGCAAATTCCAACTCGTTCGCACAATACAGGTTCTCGATTAGTTGGAAAAGTAGACATGGTTTTCGCTGCTATTTAAAAATGTCAGGTAATATCTATATTTGATCAAAGACAATGACTGACAATACAACCTTTACAACCGTAACCAGCCCGAAAGTCCCTCATTTAAACTTCAGTCGTGACACGTACATATGTTATTGTAAATCACTTGTCCAATTAAGGCCGTTTCTCTCTCTCTCTCTCTCTCTCTATTCTCTTAACTGCTATTGTATTATGCCGCATTGTGAAGAAGTCAACTATCCTAGGTTCTTCTCTGACGCTTTACTACTACTTTATCTACTTGCCATTTTCCTGTAAATTTCCATTACATATCATTAACATATCCTGCAGCACTACATTCTCCGATCTAATAATTCTAATTCAGCCGTTTGTACGAAGATAAATACCTATTCAGTCTAACCTCTACTGCTATACTGTGTCCTGTCAATCTCAGTATTTGAATAATAAAGCTGTTTAGATTGAGTTAGCAACGTTTATTAAGGACAGGTCATTGAACTTGCTAGGAAAATACTTCAGTACCTACATAGCTACGCCCTTACATTCCTGTGGTAACCAGAGATAATTAAACTGAAGGCTTTGTCTTTCGTAGAATGGCTAATTTAGAGAGGAAGTAGTTGAATTCGAAAAGGCTCGCTGTATAGTGGTATAATAAATCGTTTGTAATTGGCTGTGTCTACAGGTGGACGTAATAATAAGGTTATATTTATATACACCTACCTACTACCTACAATGAATAGGTACTACGTCTTACAAGATTTACGATTATATTGGTCGAAATAAATGTGTAATCGTATTAACCAAACCAAAACCTTACCAAAGAAACCAAAAACCATCCCATTATCTATTACGATAATTATTGTAATTGGTGTATTTTTAGGGTGACATTGAAAAAGCTCAATATGTATCTGACGAAAAAAAATGCATTAATAATAAAATAATAAAAGCGTTTATTTCAGACAGAGTCCATTCATAACTAAACTATTAAACACATATTAATACAAATGTCCAAAATCTTATATATGTCAAAAGAAGAAATTATTTATCTAATTTACACACACAAAATTACAATCACAGCAAAAATTGGAAACAAAACAAATTATTTTTAAATTTAAATTTACGCACACAACAATCAAAACATTCTAACAGCTATTTAGCACATCGCCGCAAAGGAAGCACATGCAGTTTATTTATTTTACACTGAAGAGGTCCATCAATTCTATTCGCTAATACCTGTAGGTAACTGTTGGTGCCACAGAGCTTTGAAGTCCATGCTTGTCGCCCGGGGGGACGCGCGCGGGGGCGATGTGGCCCGATCGTTGTTCTGTGGTTGGAGCTGAAATTATTAAAAATTAAAACTGAAACTATTATACAAGAATTTCGCTATGTGCTACTTGAATTGTTATGATATATTTTCTTCTTTGTTCCAGGTAATTTTACAACTCGAATATCTACTAAAAACTTGGCGAGTTGTAATAAAGGTTATTAGGTAACAAGTTTGTTTAAAAGTAAACCTCCAGATAACATTTAATTTTATCTGGGTGTTAAGTATAATATTCAAACCACAAGGAGTGCAATGCCGTTTTTCTAAAGTCTTTATACAATAGTGTTAGTAAACTCATAATAGTGTTAGTGTCATGTATATAATACCACAATAACGCAATGGCGTTTTCTACACTCTTCGAATCTAAAAAATATGGTTTCTTGACACTTGTGGGTTATTTATTGGTGTAATTACCATGTACAATTTATCCAAACACCAAACCAAGCATCCAAACACTCTGCGAACACAAACATATCAAAGCACATTCCGCATACACTCAGCACTTGAATGAGTTGACGCGACTTGGCCAAATCGCTTCGATAACTTGGCGAAATCGCATCCAAGTTTGTTGGAGCCCTGCCGACATTTAAGCTTATGTGCCCTGGGCGTAGTTAGGATGCTTACTTATTTACTAATGTATACCTAGGTTTGAATTTAACTTGCATGTGATTTTGAATTTTACCTTCTCAATTTTTAGTTCTTTAACGCTTGCCTCATAATGTTCGGCTGTAGCCAGCAGGTTGTCTGAAAGAAGTTTGTGGTTATAGTTGAAATGTCACTTGATTGAAAGATCTTAATACCACATAATAAACAAGATAACCATCTTTATAAATTATTAAAATTGGTCATTGTTTGTTGCCGTTACAATGACCCATCTTGATAATCTATGCATATACAATAAATTAATAATAAATTTTAACACAAAAGCTTAATATAAGGTTGTATAATATATTTCAGAAATCCTTCGCCCTCACATATTGTACTGGAACAAAAATATAACTTAATTTAGATATGGCTAATTAATAGTTTTAAATTATAGTTTTCATACATATTATCATAATTTAAGGAATGTAAAGTATATATGTTACTATGTACGTGAGGTTAAACAACCCCCCTAAAATTTCTCACTTCCTCCGTCCTCGTTAACACTCACTTCGTTTCGTTTCCCCATGGCTGTTAATAACCAACTTATTTTAACTCTGCACAGCTTTAATTTGATTTTCGACATGATTGTGTAATTTGAAGCGTATTTTTGCGAAATTGTTAGCTCACTTTCGTAACGCAACCAAATAGGTTTATTCCGTTTTATGTAACGAGATTTGTTCAAACCGGTCGAAAAACAATGGATCGTATAAGTTTTGTAGGTCTCTTACAACATTAGCTTTATAGAAAACAAATGAGGCACGCCCATATGTGGGCAAATGCGCTGTTTGATCAAGATATAAAGTTAAGTGAATTGTTATGCAAGCTTGTAAACTTATAAGGCTGTCAACACTAAGCGGTCGAGGACTTAAACCGGTTTCCTGTTTTGTTTTTCGTTTGCATCTAAGTTTGTGCTAAAGTATATTCAAGATTTTTTTTTAATGTTTCATGGTTAAATTTAGGAAAACAATTACAACTTTTGACTAGAAATAGTCAAAATATCCAGAGCTCAGTTCTTTGGCTGTCGTAAAATATCTTTATTTACATTAATAGATAGTCTAAGTGCTCCAGCCCCCTGCCAGAGAGCAGCGTGCCCAGCATACTGGCTGCATTACCAAGCTGGATGGCAATGTCAGTCGCTAAATAGTGCATGTGTACTTTGCTTAAATCATATCTATACAAGCACCACTAATAATTATCAGTACCTATCATAAATCACGGAAGGTACTTAGTACACAATCAGTCTTATTACGATACAAATATCCATACTTAAACTTACTAACATCACGAATATTTATCTACCAATCAACATAAAACCGTGCTATAGATCACAATATATATTGTACATATTACAATCAGTCTTCTGATTTGATTTGCTAACCTAGTACTACTACTACAAACAACAACTTTACTATTAAACTAAAAGTTGAAAATAATCTGAAAACTTAATAATCATATTCCTAATCAATAGTCAACGAATTACATATACTTAATACATTTCTAAAATTTGTATGTAAAAGGCAACTCATATTAATATTTATCTCAGTTTCTCTAATAAATGAGCAACAGTGATTGCACCAGCTACAAACTGCATTTGACATGTATGTAGGTATATATTCGTCTTTCAGAATATTATTTTTTGTGCGACAATTTAAAATCGGAGACAATTGGTTTTGAATCTGTTGTGATATGACTCTATAAAATTCTGCATCCTTTTGTAGAATAACCAACAGCATATATATGTTGGGCTTCTTTTTGCCAACTGCATTATTTAATGCATGGTGCCAGCCCTCTAGAAAATTCGTAGTCCGATGACGTTCATCAAAAACACACCATGTTTTTCTGAAGTCAGCATCACGCGGTTTGATCCATTGTTTGATCATATACAGACGAAATTTCTTACTTTGTTCATCATTCGGACTTTCTGATGCAATGTAAGCCCACCCATTTAAAATTTTATTATCACGTATCGTTATTTAATAAAAGGTTGCATCACCTTTACCTACATTTAATTCTATTGCGGACAAACAGTAATCAAAATGTCTTATCTGTACCTCTAATGCCGGTACACACATACAGACAGGGGGACAGATAACACATTAAGGAGGAGAATAAAGTTCGATCCGTCCCCCTATAGCAAAAAGGGGACAGGTCGAACTTTTTTGTTCGATCTGTCACCCCGGGGAGACAGAGCAGGGGGACAGATCGGAATATTTCATTAAATTTCTTCAGCGTATTTCTTAACGCAAATGTAAGTGACACAATGCTCGCTCGTCAAAAATCAACAAAAAACTTAATAACCTACAAACTTGATTACAATTCGTTATTTCATTAGCAGCTGAGCTTAGCGCTCGATAATGGTTGATTGATGCGCCCTCCGCAGCGCCACGACAGCTGCCGACTGCCTGATAGCATTGTCCACGGCTTATCTTGTCCAATGATAGCTATTCAACGATCCTAGATTAGAATGTAGGCTTTTCAATGAGAATTAAGATAGTGTTCGTTTGTTAATGGGCGAATTCAAGTTGGTTTTGATTTAAAACTATTGTGTGTGTGTGTGTTTGTAATGGGCAAGCATTTGGCTACCTGCTACTTAACTCTTTATATATATCTCATACCTGACGTAAAGCGATGAGGCAACATGCTTTAATACAAGCGTTTGCTTAGTGTGGGGCTGGATGGCGGTGTGTGCAATGTCCCGAAATATTTATTTATTTACCTTGTTTACTCTATTCCAAATGTGACATAAAAAGATTCGGAAATCTGAAAGTAATCTAAGCCGTTTTCTAAGTTAAGATTTCTTATTATGTAGAAAACAAATCGTTCATAGAGAGTGCTATTTGCGAAATAATTGACCAAAGGTCTAACAAACTTCTTGTATGTATTCTTGTATTAATAGTACATAATTATATACCTTCTCAGAAATTCCGCAAAAGCTACAATATATTTAGTTACAATAACAAAGCAATAATATTTATAGTGAAACATACTCGTATTGTTATCATATCATAATACCAATTAGCTTCTAATGGATCATAATCTAATAGAAAACAAAAAACTAATTCCTTGTAAAATGTCTTATGAATTCTGAAACGTAATATTGTTGAGAATAAAAACATAAGATAAAAGAAATATCGAATTTTTCATAACACAGATAAATATTTCAACTTCTTAGAAAAATAACATGAGCTTAATAGTAGCTTCGATAAGCTTTCGTTGTGATAAATATATTTTTTTTTTTTCATTTTTCTTCGAAGCGGTACCAATCACCTTTTTTAAAGATAACAGGACGAAGAGGTTATCTAATTAATTTAATGCGTAGACGTAACTAATATCTACGAGGTATTTATCATGCAATAAGTGTAAAGGTTAATTGAATACCCTAACTGATATTGACTGATTGGTTGTACGGGAACGACAAAATCCAGCAGGCCCATTTTAAATATCGAACATTGTTGGTGGTCTGTCCATAATTAATTTACATAATCTATGCACTATGACAAACATTTTATCATAATTTGGCATTACAAAACAAGCAAGTTTAATTAAAATCGCCAATAAATAGCAATAGCGCGTCACGCGCGGTCGGCCCGAGGTCCGTAAATAAGCAATTACCGACCCAAGCCTGCCCCGATTTTGGGATTTTTTCCCCACCAAGGGGATACTAATTGGGACATAAATTATACCCAATTCGCTTCCTATCGGTCCTTCCTACACTGGAAAGCTGGCGAATCGACCATAGACAATAGAATATATCGATTCCCTCTGCTTCTGAAGACATCTGCATTAAACGATTTTCCAGAACCAAGTTGTTTATAACTTTTGGTTCAAAGAGATGGCGCTGCTCTAGTCAGCCTATTTTAGTTTACAAAAATATTATACTCCTAAATGACAGTAGAGTGATTTTTTCTAGCATGGCAGCTATTTTATTATTAAATATATGTATGTACATTACATATGTATTCTTAGCTGGATTATCAGCGGAACTTAGAGAGCGTTATGGAACTAATCTGGTATTTTAATAATTGAAAATCGCATTTTTACCAGTCACCTGCGAAGAAAAATTACTTTTAATCCATGTATATGTTACAGTTAAAACCCGTTTTTCGTTAGAACTCGTTTTCCCTAGTTAAAACTAGTTTTTACTAAATGCCTATGTTAAAACTAGAAATACCTAGTCAAAACTAGAATTGACCACTGATATATTTGATTTTCAGTTAAAACTAGTTGTCACTCCGAGCTTTAGTTAAAACTAGCACTAGAGAAACTAATTTGGGATTGAAAATAAGATATAGTTTTAAAATATTTATTAAAAAGATCTAGGACATAGAGTCATGTACTTAGTAAAGTCACTTGTCTGTGTCAGGAGGTAAGATTAGGTTCGTTAGGTTGCTTTCTACCACGCACATGCGACGACGAGCGAAGCGAGGAGGAGCCAAGCGGTCGTCACAGTTTTAACCGAGTCGCTTCGGAAAAACGCGTTTTGTCTAGTAAGAACTAGTTTTAACTAATATTCAATTTTGAGCATTAATTAATTCTAGTTTTAACAAAGGCATTTAGTAAAAACTAGTTCTAACTAGGGAAAACGCGTTCTATCTTAAAACTGGTTTTAACTGTAACATATACATGTCCATAATTCCATATGGATGACCCGATCAACATTGTAGAGATATGTAATTACATAACAATTCGTCCTTGATACTTTGATGCATTCATTGTTATTTGACATATATGTGTCGGATTTTTTTCATTATACTGTGGTGTCTGCTGGGCGTGATGTCTTTGGAATCGACAGATGTTTTTATCCACTTTCGACGCCGTAATCGCATCAACGCAGTCAATTTAACTGCGCTTTTTTACTTACTTAGATGATTGCTAACACATAACAGTCCAGCAAGCCACGTCCGCATCACACATTTTAATAGAGAATTTGAGAGCCCTTTAAAACTAAACTCTCTACGTATTCTATGCTAATATCTATTTCCCTTCAGTGTCCCAACACCGCGCGGCTTAGTTTATCTGTCGGCATTCAGGCCAGATTTATAGCGCAAGAACCGATTGTAGCCAATTGGTTAGTTAAAACTAGTTTTTACTAAATGCCTATGTTAAAACTAGAAATACCTAGTCAAAACTAGAATTGACCACTGATATATTTGATTTTCAGTTAAAACTAGTTGTCACTCCGAGCTTTAGTTAAAACTAGCACTAGAGAAACTAATTTGGGATTGAAAATAAGATATAGTTTTAAAATATTTATTAAAAAGATCTAGGACATAGAGTCATGTACTTAGTAAAGTCACTTGTCTGTGTCAGGAGGTAAGATTAGGTTCGTTAGGTTGCTTTCTACCACGCACATGCGACGACGAGCGAAGCGAGGAGGAGCCAAGCGGTCGTCACAGTTTTAACCGAGTCGCTTCGGAAAAACGCGTTTTGTCTAGTAAGAACTAGTTTTAACTAATATTCAATTTTGAGCATTAATTAATTCTAGTTTTAACAAAGGCATTTAGTAAAAACTAGTTCTAACTAGGGAAAACGCGTTCTATCTTAAAACTGGTTTTAACTGTAACATATACATGTCCATAATTCCATATGGATGACCCGATCAACATTGTAGAGATATGTAATTACATAACAATTCGTCCTTGATACTTTGATGCATTCATTGTTATTTGACATATATGTGTCGGATTTTTTTCATTATACTGTGGTGTCTGCTGGGCGTGATGTCTTTGGAATCGACAGATGTTTTTATCCACTTTCGACGCCGTAATCGCATCAACGCAGTCAATTTAACTGCGCTTTTTTGTACTAAATTTATTGACGACATGATGAATTGCTTTTATTAAGCGTTGTTGATGGACAACTTGAAATATTGAACTTCTTATGCAATTTGTTTAGTTGGTATGGTGTTGAACTGTGTCTATGTATTATGTTTTTGTAGTAGGTAAATAAAGAAACAGAACATATGTTATCAATACATCTTTATAAAACCGTTCCGTATGTTTGAAGGCGTTAGCTTTAAAAAATATCTCTGAATTTGGCTAATTGTGATTAGCTGTCGTTGTTTATTTTATATCATTGATTGTCGGGGATTTTGTAGAATAGGTTGGTACTTGACCATAATTCGCCTGATGTTTAGCGATAATTCATTCATTTTTATCTTTACTCAAACTCATCTAAAAGTATGAAGACGGCTCGATCTATGATTTTGTAAAGAGTTCAAAGAAAGCGATAAAACAAAATAAATATATATTTTCTTGTATTTATTTATACAGCCACCGCTATCTTGCGAGGTAGTGAAGCTTAACCACCGCAATGTGAACGGACGGATGATTTTTAATTTACCTTCCTCTGTATAATTAAAAGCTCTTTGTTCAGCTTTTCGAGAACCAACAATAGGTTTTTTTGTAAGAAAATATTCAGAGGTGGCTACTTAATTAGAATACTTTGATTACTGCCGTTTTCTTCCGGTTTGAAAGTCACTGAGCTTTTTCTTGAGCTTTCGGTTTGGATTATTTCGAATTCTCTTTGTTGCTGGTGATTGAATTAAATTGAATCTGATAAGTTGCTGATTTGGGAAAAGTATTATATCTTCTTTTTTTTCTGTTGATATATGTAATTAGTAATGCTACTTATAGACCTAAAAGGCGATTCGTATCAATAACTTTTAATAAATCTGCTAATCCGCTTTACCACATATCCATCTTATCCCAGATCCACACACAAGGCGTGTTAACTTTCACCAGAGGGCGTGTCGTGTCACACGTGGCTTATCACACAATGGATCGACTTTACGTTCCCTCGCAGTGTTAGTTACCTCATAGGCTTATTAAGTGAAGATTATTTGCGAAACATCGCTTACATATATCGAAAGTATAATAAGTATTTATTTACAAAAGTAAAGTATATATGTATGTATTATATCCGTTATCTAGTACGCATGATACAAGCGTCAGCTTAGTATGGGGCTAGATGGCGCTGTGTGACATGTCCTGAAATTTTTATTTATTTTAACAAATCAGATAAATTAGAAATATAGGTATAAGAAACTCTCACCAAGTATGACGGACAAATAGAGGATTTTAAAACCTTAACTGCAGATGCGATTGCGCATTTAAAAACAATAAATTTATGAAGTCGAGATTTAAAAAAGGCCTTACGATAAATAAATAAGAAACTAAATCGCTAGGTTATGATTTTATATCGAAAAATAATTTAATTTTATTATTATTCGCTGGGAAAATTTCCGACTCCTAAAAAGTACAGCATCGTAGAAAAGTTTGAAATTGTTAAGTCTGACAATAATTGCATATGTAAATGAAGATGGGTTTGTAGTATTAGTAATAAACAGAAGAAAAGAGACCTAAAATGTGGCTGAATTGAAAACTCTGCCTAAAATATCAATACAAAATAACTATCTACTAAGATTGAACACTTGTAAAATATATGAATTGAACGTGCTGATAATAAAATTTAATATGATTTTGCTGGTTTTTCCAGCTCCTTAGATCATCATACGCTAGTATAAACTTTACAAATTGTTCTCTTAATATCATTCAATTAATTTGAAAACAGTTAACTTTCTCTGAGTAAAACGAAAATACATATATATTGATGTATCTTTTATTTGTCTACAAATAGACTTAAAATCTCCCCGTTAAAACAAATCCGTGGTGAAGATACACAAAAAAGTGTTAAACACCTTTATTAACTGACCGTTAAACTTCTTCGAGCATTGCGGTTGTTTCTAGAGGTGCAACATTTATTTACTTTGTCGATACTTTTTATCGATAAAGTTGGTGTTTGAGTAATTGGAAGTTCCTATAGAGGTATCTCGTGATGATTAAAGGATATAAATACATTTTTTAAATTGGATACGACAGAAGCAAGTACTTTCATATCCAACTTTCATTATTAACAGCATTCGTACAAAACTATTTCAAGGATCTTATTGTCTAAATGAGTTCTGGGTCTATTTATATTTTGATTGTGTGACTATAGTTAAATTATTAATTCTGTGTTTCCCATACGTTAATTTTATAATCATTTAAACAGTGAAAAAACATCTTGTTTGTCAATGTTTTAGTTCTAGCAATCAATACTCTCTTCAGGCTCACACTAATCATACCAACAACTACATAATAACAGTCACAAATATCGGTATCAGCTATCGATAAAATCAATTTCAATTGCCATCCCGTTACATCTCTAAGTCTTAATTTCGAACTGGTTTTAAATAGCTTTCATTTGGGCTGAGTATTCCAATTGGCTACAATCGGTTCTTGCGCTATAAATCTGGCCTGAATGCCGACAGATAAACTAAGCCGCGCGGTGTTGGGACACTGAAGGGAAATAGATATTAGCATAGAATACGTAGAGAGTTTAGTTTTAAAGGGCTCTCAAATTCTCTATTAAAATGTGTGATGCGGACGTGGCTTGCTGGACTGTTATGTGTTAGCAATCATCTAAGTAAGTAGCTGTCATCTATTCAACTACAAACAGCAAAGATCGTAGTTAATTCTGAGAACTTATTTAACTTTACGTTTTTACATGAAAAAATATATAAATACATACTTCACCAACTATCTATATATAGATAGCTTAGTTGGTAGTGGCTCTGCCTTCTAATCTAGAGGTCGCGGGTTCGATTCCCACATGACACAAGTAATTATGTACTTTAAAAAAAATATAATTACTTGTGTTGAGTCTGGTCGTTTGTATGTACAATAAGTATGTATTTACAAAAGAAAAGTATATAAGTATTATATCCGTTATCTAGTATCCACGACACAAGCGTTTGCTTAGTGTGGGGCTAGATGGCGCTGTGTGCAATGTTCCTGGAATATATATTTATTATATATCACTTAGGTAGCTTTTAAATCACTAGATCGTGGATATAGTATTAACCAAGATCTTTATATCTCTTGAAAAACCGCACTGTGAATATTTCATGAGTGGCATTACATCTAATATGCATGAATTTCCAATCTTCTCGAGTGAAGTTACAATGTTCCTCTAATGTCCTAAGTTTCCACCTGCTCACAAGTTGGCGGCGGTGATAAGCTGACAAATTAGAAAACTATACCAACTTTCACAACTTCAACGTTTGAATTAATGCGATGGTGTTTGCTTTATGGCGAAAAATTATGGGGGAAACGTCGCGTCGTGAAGAACAATAGCCGTTAGCTAAAGAAGTTTCATATTCGAAATAATGAATCAAGCTTTTAAAAGATAAACTATATATTCTGTATTTGTAAACCAGGGAATGCTTGAATTTAAAAACTATTCTATGTGACGGGCGCTGAAATAAAGCCTGAATTTCGTTCTTGACTCCGAGCTTCATATCAACACTCGAATAATAGGATTAAAAACAAACAAAAACTGAGCTAAACTGAAAAGTAGCGAAATGTTCTCGTAAAATGTAACGAGCAAGCGAGCTTTCACAAAACAGGCTTTTGATTTAAAGCCCTTGAAATTTTTATCAGAGTTTTACCGCGCGGAGTTTGTGCCTAATGTTGAACTATAGCTTTCAGAACTTTAAAAATATCTATTCATTTTTCAATCGGAGGCTCTTTGTTGGAGCTCCGTGGCCTTTCAATAGCTGAATCGGGTATTCATAAAGACCGTTATTGAATAAGATATTGGAACTGCTATTTCTGCTGCACTGATTTCAGGATTTCAATGTAACCTTTCAGCATTAAAAATCTTCATTACGTACGCGTCATAATAGTAGTTTATGCAACTATCATATAATTAAGGGTATGCTTATGCTTCTGCTGCAGTGAGTTTCGGGAAGTTAAATCAGCGTGTTTGGAAGTCCCACGACATCACCCTAAAGACCAAGCTTGCAGTATATCGCGCTTTGATTTTGCCCATACTTTTATATGCCTCGGAAACCTGGTGTCTGTATAAAGCCGATGTAAGAAAGCTAGATGCTTTTCATTTGAAATGCCTGCGCTCTATTCTTCGCATCAAATGGCAAGACCGGGTTCCTAACACGGAAGTTCTGCGTCGTTCGCAAATGCAAGGAATTGAGGCCCATCTGATGAGAGGACAGCTGCGATGGTGTGGCCACGTTCAACGCATGGAAGACTGTAGACTACCGAAGAGCGTTTTCTATTCGGAGCTTTCAAAAGGAAAACGTAATTCTGGCGGGCAGTACCTGCGCTATAAAGACGTGTTCAAACGGAATTTGACTGCATGCAAGCTGTCCGTAGAAAATTGGCAGGAAGACGCACAAATGAGGACTGCTTGGCGCTCCAAAGTGAAGAAAGGAGTGCGAAATTTCGAGAGTGCTCGTCTATCTGAGTTGGATTTGAAACGCCAAGCTCGCAAGAACCGTCCAAAACCTTCCTACAACTACACATATAACAGCTTAGGCCAGCTCTACTGCGCATCATGTGACCGGGTCTTCAAGACGAAATTCGGGTTTGCCAGCCACTTGAGAGCACACGCCAGAAAGACATAGCCAGGGTCGCCATCGTCGGATACGACTGGGACGACATCATCATCATTAAGGGTATTAAAACACGAGTGTGAGTTTATGAAACGAGCGCAGCGAGTTTCATAATAGTAACGAGTGTTTTAATACCCGTGTTATATGCAGTTGCATACACTACTTTATCTTCACTAATGCATTGATAATTAATTAAATTAAATTCACGCGTACGTGTATTGTCACAGTGATTTTGCCGCCATTAAAATCTAACCAACGAGAGTGCAGCGCGACCAACCTGATTGGCCCTGCAATCAGGTTGGTCACGCTTTTTCGATGTTATAATGAGCTATTACGATATCGATGTGGATATTATAACATCATGTGAAATTGCTTAAATTGAGTGTTTTGTTGTCTGTGCTATAACAGTAGTAATTATAAGTCAAGTATTGGAAACATAAGTAGAATGTTACAACATTAGTGTAGATAAAAAAAAATCAAATTCATATTGTTCAAGCTGTGTACACTCACCTGAGGAATTTGTTCTGGTTCAAAACCAGTTTTGAATGTGTATTTGGCTTATATATGAACTCATTCTGTTATGTGTACCGTTATAAATAAATAAATATATAAAATGTTATATGACTGCATTTATTTTTATTTTAGCATCGGTATTGGTATTATTATATTATATATTACTAGCAGAGCTCCGCGGTTTTACGGTGTCTTATAAAAATAGTATATGTACTAATCTGAAGTCAAATCTACCTTCACACCAAATTTCATCGACATCTTTCGTTTGTGCTTTCAAAAGTAACAAACATATTTTCCTCTTTAGGTATACTTTTAGTAGGGCAGTGATTTTAATCAAATATGTACTTTGTTTATCATCACCATCATTTATGAATACCTAATTCACCATAATTACCAAATGAATAAATAATACAGCAGCAACAGAAGAGCCAGAGAAGCAGTGTCGGTCTCCACAATGATAAGGCACGTTCACATCCCGCCCGCCACTAGGTACCTGCCTTTTTTTAACATTTCTGCAATTTTACGGCCATTTGTAGCAATTTCAAACTGCATTTCGTGCTGCTTGCATACCTAATTATTTAGCTGTGTTTTTTTTCTTTTGATAAAGATTTATTTGACACTTTGAGATGTTTATGTAAGACGTTCTTTATTTGCGCTATCTAAGATCTAGCCCTGCCATAGTAATTTATTGAACAATCTTTATCTTCGCGTGAGTAGGTAGTCTAGTTTAGACAATATTTTGTTTAAAAGTGGATTTATTAAAACAAAATGAAGCGTATTGCATTTAGTTTTTATTGAACTCTACTATGCAATAATGTAAGGAGCTACATCTTTTAACCGTCTTGGTAGCTTATTACAATAATGTAATTGCACAAAGCTACCCACGTTAATACCTATATAATATCTATGACTGTTTTTATGATATAGGTTGAATGAACCTCGCTCAGCCACAATGGGATGCAAAAACTTCAGTCTATATTTATACCTGTGTACTGTACATGTATAATATACATTATGTATTTACTGACTCTACTATGGATATTTATATATCTTAGGAACTTAATAATGTTATTTAAATCGCTTCAAAAATATATGTTTTTTGAGAAACTAGTGGAAAATCGCAGCTTCACTCGAGCATTATGCAGTAACTAGTGGGTGCTCGCGGCTTCGCTCGCATTAGAAAGTAAAACTTGCATCCCCTAATTCACCCCTTTAGAAGTGACATTTCCAAAAAATCCTTTCTAAGCGGATGCCTACGTCATAACATCTACCTGCATGCCAAATTTCAGCCAGATCCGTCCATTGGTACGGGCTATGCGTTGATAGATCACTATATCAGTCAGTCAATCAGTCAGTCACCTTTGAGTTTTATATATTTAGATACAGGAAATATAAAAACCCGTCGCAGTCTATACGCGTGGAGATTAATAAGGATACAGTCAAAACTAAAACTCAATATCTGTAGCATTCAATGGTTATGATTACATTCGAATAAATATAAAGTTAGTTTTGGTTTTGAAGCACTTTAAGTTAATCTATTTCTAAATATGATATGTAACGCCATAGTAAAACTACCAATCTTACGAAACTTCACAAAAAGTCCCTCCGCTCTTGAAAGTCACTCGACATCAAAAGGCAGTCATAAAAATCTGTGATAAAACGCTTTGGAAACGATTTCAAGGAATTGATCCGTGATATTGTAAACAAGCGAAGTGTTATTATCTTCTCAAGGATAACTTACAGAGATGAATAGACAGGGAATGTTTATTTCACAAATGTGTTGTATCCTTTTTTAAATAAGTAGTTACTATTGCTTTTATCCTGTACTAGCGACTCTGCCCGGCTTCGCACAGTCACAAATGATCGATATATGTATGTACATGTGTATACTTAAAACCGCCCTCTTAAACCATTATCTGTTAAAAAAACACATCAAAACTCGTTGCACAGTATTGGAGATCCATCTCTCTCTTTATACTATGTAGAAACCACCCAAGGTGAATAAGCTGATAAGGCCGCCCACTTGTGCATTATTTTATAGTTTAAGTTCATTTCATATTGTAATTGATTTTTGGTGTGCATAATAAAGTTATATTGTATTTTATTGTAGAGATAGTGATACTCTAATATAGGCTCACTTGCGTAACGATTCTTAAATGCATTTAGTCACAAATTATCCAAGTAAAAAACTGCGAAATGTGTTTATGAGTGGTTGTACTATTGGCCCTTGTATGCTTGTCAGGCATAAATTTATTCAGTAAAGACAACGAAGTTTCGATAGAAAGTTATAGTTAAAGCTTTAGTTTAGCCATTACTTTTTCATAATTACGAATAATCTTCTTCTTCATTCCTTGTACCTTACTTAACCCCCTATTTGAAATAATATCAACCAAATATAACTTTTAACTTATTTTGATTGAATTGATAGAAGACTTATTGATAACATTGACATTAATCATTCACGGATAATAACTGGTTATTATATATAGTCACAGTTACATAATCGTATAACAATAATAATTAGTCCGGATATTCTAACTGGCTTGCGGGTGTTCTGTAGTTTAATCCAATCAATCAGCCAGGCATTAAACAGTGATATAACATAATCCGTTTGCATGTGTAATAACTTACTAGGTTGAAATAACTAACATATACTATTCTATGCATCAAACTGAACAATTCCTTGTTTATAAGTTACTGAGTATGTTATTATAGGTACCTAATGCTATGTTACTATAACTTGAACTTATATTTTGGGTTTTTACTTATGATTTCCAGCTACATACTCTTTTAGATTACTCGTATTACGGTACATGAGTAATATCGGTTTTTACTATTGAAATAAACGAAATGAAATATTAAATATTACGCTGCTTCAAATATAACTCAATTTTTAATATTTGTGAGCACTCAACACAGCTTTAAAATTAAGAAGTGCTTCTAAGGAATAAAATATATGTCATCATTGTTATCATATCAGCCTGTGTTCATCCACTGCTGATTATAGGCCTCCTCTCCAGTGCGCCACACGCGACATCAACCCGTCTCTAGCCCGTTCTGTCCAGTATATGATAGGTGGCAAATCGGTTTCAGAACACTCACACAGATTTCACACCCTGATAGTCGAAAATAGATATAGATCTTACACATGTGCTTTTGCTCAAGATGGTGTTAATAATTAATGAGACCTACTTATGCTCAAGTGTGGATTGTATATTTATAATATGCCTCTGAAAATAATACGCCACATAAGGAAAAATATTCATTTTAATATTAAACTGAAATTATGATTGACCTTATTAATACAAAATATTTTATTGAAATGGTAAATCGATGTAATTTATTTATTATCGTATAAAAAAATATGTCATGATCCTTATGTATGGGTTTCTAATTATAACGCTAATTTGTATTTAAAGTAAACCACATTTCTAAATAGGCAACAAAAGATGCATATCTGAATGCAATTAAAAGCAGGTGGCTTATTGTCGTCGATTGATTGCAGGCTTCGTATGTTGTATGGAGCATTGTTTTCATAGTAATGATGCCAGTCCTAGAGCAGAGGCTCTATACATCGTGACGTGAAAGCTTGTGTTGTTTACTTATTCATGATTTTAGTTATGTCTATCTATCTATAGTATTGTTATAGGTGTAATAGCTATACGAACGGTTTCTCTCAAACCGATAGCTGATAGACATCAATTATTCCATACATTTATTATTTACTGATTTATAAACAAAAATATCCAACTCCAGGAATTGGAGCTAACCTCCAATATGATAGATGATTGTTAAAGAATTCAAGAATCATAACATAAATATACACATCTGTGATTATCAGAGTACAGTACAGGGTCAAACTCATATCGTAATTGGTCACGAATAAGAATATTAAATATGTATTATAGTTATATAATATTTCCCCTTGTCTAAAAAAGTGGTAGTACTGTAGTAACCCCATTTTAAGCCAGAATTTAACGTATTCAAATGGGCAAATCCAGGGCACAACATATTTTACATTAAAAATACACTAGATTGAAGATATAAAACATTCTGTTTACAGTTTTTCCTTGCCATTATTGAAATAGCTTCATTACTAGCATACTAATAAAAAATATATATTTAGAGAAATAAACTATGCGTGGAGCTAGAGTACCCCCAATGTAGTCAATACTCGTTCGGGGTAATCACAAACAGCGTTCCGGGAATTTCCAGGAAACGGGGTAGTTCTCATCGCAAATATTTATGTTGGTAATTTCTGAAGACACCCGACTATGGCGCCTTGCGTGTACAATAATGAAAAGGTTTTGTGCATTTTTTGTCTCTTAAAAGTCTTTCATTGTTCGAGTAAACGCTTTCGCCTTAGGTCTAAGAAATAGAACTAATAATACAATGGAACCATGACTAATATTAGAATGTGTCTATCTTTCTATTGAATTTCTGTTTATTTTTTCGCTGTAATAAAAACTTGGAACGGAAAATCCCAGTTGTTGATTAGTTGGCTGGCTTGTTATCGCTTACCAGTCGGTACTAGTAATATTCATTATACATCGCCGAAATCCTGTATAATCAGTTATCATTTATATAATTGACTAGTGGGTGCTCGCAGCTTCGCTCGCATTAAGAAGTAAAACTGGCATCCCTCATTTCTTAGCAGATACCTACATCATAACATCTACCTGCATGCGAAATTTCAGCCCGATTCATCCCGTGGTTTGGGCTGTGCGTTGATAAATCACTATGTCAGTCAGTCAGTCACCTTTGAGTTTTATATATTTAGATTTGTTTAATATTCTTTATGTGTTTAATGTTGAATCCTAACTGTAATATAATATTGCGTTGTAACATAATGTATGTAGATTTGTATTAGTAGTCTTGATCACAGAACAACGATCGGGCCACATCGCCCCCGCGCGCGCCCCCCCGGCGACAAGCATGGACTTCAAAGCTCTGTGGTCTTGATCTAGGTAGCCAAAATATAACTTTTTGTCCTGTTCTTTTACAAGCCTAAACATAATGCTCAACAATAAGGGTTCCCAAGAAGAGCTACAATAAGACTGACAATTGCATCCCATAAACAAAAATTACGTACAAAAATGGGTATTTAATCTGAATCAGAGAGTGAGTCACAGTCTGCGAGTGAACATCGATACGCACATCTGAGATTACTCAGTGTATAACAATTTTTGCAGCTGAACCGACGTATTTGTTGTCATTTGAATACCTATATCAACTCCTAAGCTTAGTTTTAATGACATTTTTCGTTTAGTTTGTATCCTACTTTTATTGTTTTAAATGCAGTGCTTTTGTTCATTTCAATTCTAAAAATAGAAGTAATGTGTAGTCTTAACTAACGTTTAGTGTCTGTGAAAGTAATCAAATGTGTTTGACAAACGATGGCCAAAGTCCCGAAGAAAAATCGACAGTGAATAATGGGGCTGATTTGAATACAGATAGTACGATAAAAACTTTAGATTGTGATGATCCATCTGTTGCAACTAGCTTACAAGGTATTTTATGTTAATTTTGCATGTTATCAAAAAGTCTTTTGCACACATTGCGCTTCAATAATAATTATTCCGAACTATCGGTCCCAAAAATCCACAACTTACATTATTTATAATAATATACGCTTATCCAACTGCCACAGAAATACAGGAGTACAACTACTGCTTAAGTTAAGGAAGTTAAGTAAGTGCTAATAATTAGTTTTTATCAATTAACATTGTATATTAGTAAGGCGTTTAAAAGTGACTTACGAGAATATGAAGAGAAATTTGAATTTTTAAAGTAAAGTGTTTACATACTGTGAAATTACAGGATATAGAAAGGATACAGTCATGACTCATGGAAATTGGGAAGCTGGGTGACACAAGCCGGGTTTTCGGCTCTAAAATTGGCAAGTGACTGTGTAATGGGCAAGCGTGACGCTCAACAATTAGCTACGAAAACAGCCTGTCACGTCATTCAGTGTTAATATAATAGATCAACTCATTAAATGTCATTGTTTGATTCTTGGTTCTTCTGAATATACATTTATGAATGTTATGAAATGAATACATAAAAATACCTTAAGTAAGCACAGTATGCATCATATTATAAAATCTCGTAAAAAATATGATTCATATAAGCTTTGCTAATGGAGTTTGGTGTCTAGATTTTCCTTGTACTAGCAGCGCTTCACAATATCGTGGGGAATAAAAAATACCAGAATTTAATCTATCTCCTTTACGAATCTCATACAAATCGATTCAACCTTGTCGGCGTGAAAAAGAGACAAACCTAAATACATTTTCATACAAGTTTCGCTTTAATAATATTAGTGTACTACATTATTAAATCAAATGATTTTCAAACCTATTCCCGAATATAGTCGGTTTTAGTTAATAGTAATCATGAGGTACCTCGTTAACAAACAAACACACAAAGCCATAAATCCATCCTAAACTTTACGGCAACCTGTAAACTAGACTAAAATAGAACTGTGTTTCATTCGACTCACTGAGATGTTTTAGTTGGTCTCGTATAAAAGGATACGTTTTGTCTATTTACTACTCTATGATCTTAATAGTTGGAGCCCGTGAATATAGTCCTGTTGTTTTTATTTTCAGATTCAGATTCAGATGTCATTTATTCGCATGTAAAATGGGTACAGTAGATCTAAATTAATATAAAGTTTCACCATTACAACCTTACATAAGGTACGCAAATATAATATTTTTTCTTAAATTCATATAGAAGGTACTTGATTAAAATTCATTAAATATACTAATTTTACTTATAATTTTATTATTTTTCATGGTAAACATGAAATCTACAAGCTGTTTTGTCCAGAAACTCCTTTACTGTATAAAAACTCTCACTGATCAACCACTTTTTCAACTCCGAGTAAAATTTGCGGTTGGGTAATTCTAGTAAATGATTAGGAATGGAATTGTAAATGAGAGGCGCCATGTAAATGCAGTTTTTTCGAAACAACTCTAACGAAGGCACCGGCATTTTAAGTTGCTCCTGAGTGACAAAACGATTGCTCAGGCTAGAATAGACAGGGAACAGAGATGAATTAGTCCGCACGAATTTAGCAATTTCAAGAATGTATATACACGGAACAGTTAAGAGACAACGAGACTTGAAAATAGGTTGGCAAGACTCAGCCCATTTCATTAGGAACATGGCCCTGACACATTTTTTCTGTGCTATAAAAACCTTTTTCACAGCGCTTGCATTCCCCCATGCTATGATACCGTACCGAATCACTGATACCACATAGGCGTGATATACGGATAGGACAGTATTTATAGGAGCACACCGTCGCAACCTCCTAAGTGCAAAAGAAAAACTGTGCAACCTATTCGTTAACATATCGATATGATTCTCCCACCTTAAGTGGGCATCAATATTAATCCCTAAAAATTTTGTATAATCTACTTGTTCTAAAACGTGATCTCCATATTTTACGGTAATGTTATTTTGTACTCTGTAATGTCTGAAAATTAATAAGTTTAGTTTTGTTAAGATTTATTTTAAGTTTATTAATATCTAGCCAATGAATAATTTTTGTGAGGCAATTTTCAGTATCATTTATTAAATTTGGAATATTCTTACATTTTAGTATTATTGTAGTGTCATCTGCAAAAAGAACACTACTGTGTTCTATGCCGCTCGGCAGGTCGTTCACATAGATTAGGAATAGCAACGGTCCCAATATACTCCCCTGAGGGACACCATTGCAGATAACTCGTTCATTTGAATCACAATCACTAACACAATTCGAGACTTTATCATATTGAGTGATGCGAGTTATCTGTTTTCGATCTTTCAGGTATGATTTGAACCATTCATGAGCCGGGCCTCTGACACCATATTTGTCTAGTTTTTTTAACAAAATCTCATGGTTTACGAAATCAAAGGCTTTGCTGAGATCTAAAAATAAACCACAGGTTTTTTTTTATTATTAATATTATATAGCACCAAGTCAAGTAGATTATTGATAGCGAGAGTTGTTGATCTACCTTTTCTAAACCCGTATTGTTGCTTGGCCAAAAGCCCATAGCTCTCTAGGTAAGAAAGAAGTCTTGTATAAACTATCCGCTCAAAGATTTTTGACAGAACTGGAACTAAAGATATGGGCCGATAATTATCTTTTTCTGTTTTTGCCCCCTTTTTGAATAAAGGTTTTACAATTGAAATTTTTAATTTATCAGGCATACATCCCTGCTCTAATGAGAGGTTAATAATATAAGCAATCGGTTCGTTAATAAATTGACAAATATCTTTAAGTAGGGTAGTAGAAATATTGTCGTAACCTGTTGATTTCGTATTATTAAGATTTTTAATAATTTTGGATACTTCACGAGGTGTAGTAGGGCTCAAGTATATACTTTGCAATGCCGATGGAATTGAAGAGGTGACATTGCATGAAGATTGCAAATGAACCATACCTATCTGAGATGGTTCGCACGTTACATCTATAAAGAAATTATTGAAAGAGTTTGCAATATCGGTGCCATTACTAAGTGTGATTCCGTTGTCATTAATTGAATCTATATAGTGCCTAGGCTGGGACTTACCCATCTCTGCGTTAACAATATTCCATGTAGCCTTGCATTGATTCTTGGATTTTGCTATATATTTTATATTACTTAGTAAGTTGTTTTTATTGATGCATTTTTTTAACATATTAGAGTACGTCTTAAAAACATTTTTAGTTTCAGTTGAACTGTTCTGGTAGTATTTGTATCTAAGCTTACGTTTTGCTTCTAACACTTTCGAAACTATACAAAGGTGGTGAATTTTGGGTACGAATGTTGACATAAAATAATGATGAGTGAGGACTAAAAAAATAGTTTAATAGGGGTGTAAAAGAACAACAGCCATACATACATATGTATTTATGTACTGTACATATAATAATTTACACATTTCGGCTTTTATATATATGTTGGTAGGTACATGGAATACATACATTCATATGTATTGTTTTATAGTCGTATGTATAAAGTGACAGTAGGTAGGTACCTAGATTTATTTAAGTTGACATATTGTATGATTACATACCTATTATTATGTTTGACATGATTTTAATAACAAAAATTTCATTATGTCATTAATAAAATTGACATTGTAATTTCTAAAATTTTGTAAAAACTACTTAAATGTTATAAATTCAATTTGACGAGATATTGTAATTTGTGTAGCATATTTTATGATATTAGTACTTATACCTATGTTACAACTTTACATTATCAATAAAGATTCTTTATCTTTTATCTTTTTTATCTTTATAAAGATTTGTAATGTAGGCGTGTAGCTTACAGCTCATTGTTTTCTATAAAAATCCAAAGCTTGCGGTAAAAGCTGAAACGGGATAATAGAAACCTAGCTCGAGTTTTTGCCTTATATATGCTCTCTAATAAGAATGTATTCTTGTATGTTTGTATGTGTTCGCATTCACAGACTTTTAGAGCCACTAATTTTCTCTCGTTCCTCTTTGTAAAGAGAAGAAAGGATATAGGTAAGTCTTTATGTTAGTTTGGATATAATGGGGACAATATTATTAGTATATGTGCCCATTATTGTTTTCTCTCCATTTCACTCAATTCAGTAGATATAGCCTAGATTGATTAATTAGTTTTCTATGTTATAAACGAGTGTCTTTTTTAATTTGACCCATCTATACAATTAATCAATTTAGGTACACATTGAAACTTATTTGTGTAACAAGTGTAGGTACATTTTTATTATATATCATTTAATCTTTATAAAAAAACATAGTAATTTGTAGTAATTAAGAGCTTTTTTCCCTATTGCAGTCCTATTGCATCATAAAACGAAACTGTTTTGTGATGACAAAAGTTAGTACCTAACTGAAATAGTACACAGCAGTATAGTAAAGACCAGCACAGCTGCAGAACTATGACTAAGACATAAAACCACTAGAATTTTACTGTCGGGCGGTATATTAGTATGTAAAACTAGATATGTTTACGGACATTGGTAAGGTATGATCTCTTTTACTTTAAATGTATACGAGTGAGTTTGTAAGGGCTGTTTTGTAAACTAGTAATATGTCATATTAATATTATATATATATAAACTAAGAAACAGGCTATTTGTGTCGAATCCAAGATGGTAGACGAGATGTGCGAGACCCTATAAACTAAAATTTGTTCAGTGATCAAACCCCTGCTTTAGTTGAGAAGTCTTTTGTCAGCAATAACTTAATAAGTTGTTAGAAATAAGGCGTCTGACAGTCTTTTAATCTTAAAAAGTTCCTGTGTAACAAAATAATAATTATATTGTATTTTATATAAGTATGTTTACTGTAATCTTTGACATTTTTAATTTTATTTTTATTAGTAGACATTTGATTTTAATAACTCGTGATTTTGTTTGATTATTGTTTGACATGCCTGCTATGTGATAATTTTTATCTACACTAATGTTGTAACATTCTACTTATGTTTCCAATACTTGACTTATAATTACTACTGTTATAGCACAGACAACAAAACACTCAATTTAAGCAATTTCACATGATGTTATAATATCCACATCGATATCGTAATAGCTCATTATAACATCGAAAAAGCGTGACCAACCTGATTGCAGGGCCAATCAGGTTGGTCGCACTTTCGTTGGTTAGATTTTAATGACGGCAAAATCACTGTGACAATACACGTACGCGTGAATTTAATTTAATAAATTATCAATGCATTAGTGAAGATAAAGTAGTGTATGCAACTGCATATAACACGGGTATTATATGACAGTTGCATAAACTACTATAATTTAATTTTATCTTTAATGTGTATGGACTCAAGGTCCGAAATAAAAGACATTTATTTATTTATTTTTATTTATTATTTGTAACGTACGTACAACAGCACAATCTTATCTTAGACGGTTTTTAGATTAAAAGTTATAATTTATCTGAAACTGATCTTACTTACAAGAAGACAAGTAATATCGATTGACACACTTAAGAACTCTCTCACGATCGTCATATCAGCTTTATCGGCTTTCTATTTATAAGTTAAGTGTTCATCATTATATTTATAGCTTCTCTTAATTAACTAATTGACCTTTTGCTTTCAGGTAAGACACGAACCAATCACGCGTTTGGTACGAGTTGTGGTGAGTTTCTGAAATAAGTTATTTTTATAACAGTACCTATAAATATAGATTCGATAAAATTGAATATAGACGTACTGGCTTTGGCTTCTCTTGCGAGGCTTGCATAGGTAAATATCATTCAGATTTGTAGTGAAACTCAGCAGCAAGGTATAAATGAAAATAAATGTCGAAATTCTTTGAAAATCTTTAATCGTAAAGTTAGTCCGTATGATTGAAATTTTGGGTTATATTTAGCTAGTATATTGCCCAAAGTTACAGTTTATCCATTGTTCTTTTTTTATTTTATTCATAAGACAGTTTTTTTTTCAACGTATCTATGCAATCTGTATTTAGAATTGAGATATATGTACATGCTAGTGGTGAAGGATCGGACCTCAAACTCAGAAATGAAACGATGATTCCTTGGATAATTGTCGATTTATTATCTTATTTTTCAGTTTTTCCGACTTATTTTACAGGTGATCACCGAATGAATTCTCACAGAGTATCTAAAACGTATACATCTTATCAATCCAAATGTCAAAGTCAATTGGTGACGAGTATCTGTCAATGTCTGTGTCATTTGCTTAGCGTTTGTCATTGACATATACTCGGCACCACAAATCACAAATTATAATGCCAATATAAATAAATATAAACGAATTAAAGTGATAAGTCTTACAGTGGGCAATCCCTTAGGTAAAATAGGCGTAACATATGAAAATCATGAACAACCGTTCAGCCCTTTTTGCTTGATGAGCGTTTAAATAAATAAACAAACAAACAGAGACACACAGAAACAGATAAACAGACAAAAACTCTATAAATTGTTGGAACATGTTCTGTTATTATTATTTCTAAAGTATATCTCCAAACATTTTTTTTAAATCTTTAATGTTCAGAGTTTTGACCCTCTTCAGCTTTATGATATATATAGATTATACATATGCGTTTACATAAATTCAAAACAAACATAACATCCTTATCAAACTTTCGATTTCTAAAGTAAATCAGCACATGCATTCTATCCTTCGGATATTTGGAGAAATTTGTCATTTACCATATTGCTATGCAATGATATGATACGAAAATGATAACGCGATAAGATACCAGTATTTACAATGTACATACATATATTACATACTTATTTGCCAAATAAGGATGTTTACTTTTTGTTCTATTTTATTGCCAGACCTAATGTTATATGTGAAATAATTGTCTGGCATTTTTCTCAGGTTGATAAGTATCGTTTAAGATAAAATGAAATTTCGAAAGCCGGTCAATTCAATTTAGTATGAGTATTAGATTTGTGATCTCTTGTATTTTTTTTCTAATTTTCCTCATTCATCTCAACTAACTCAACCACATCCGTAGGTTGACACGAGTCATGATGTACTCGCTTACCTACATTTTTCCTTATCATAGTTATCTATATATATATAGTTATATACAATTCGAAATATTATTTTTTATTAAAGCTACATTTTGAAGATCTGATATCAATGAAAGCTAATTTTTATACTTACTTAAACTAAAATACAAACTTGTATAAGTACAAACATTGTATAAATTCTTGTATGCACATTGTATTTTATGTCACAAAATATCACTTAAATGGTTCTCAATATCATGTACGATGAGTAATAGAAATAAAGGCTTATTTATTTTTATACATTTTGAAGGAAAAAAATACAAATACTAAGTCTAGGTACAACCAAGAAAAGGACCTGTAAAAGGAAAACAAAATACGAGAAGTATTAATTCAATTCAACAGATAAATCTCAACACCGGAAGTCTCGCAGTGGTATAATTTAATAGTGTGCGATCGTTAGAGCCTTGGATTGCAACGTCATTTCCTCTTCCCACTTAGAGGATACAAAGAGATACTTATTACATTCCATCTCTATATCATGTACTCATAACTTAAATTGTTCAGAATTGTTTGTATTGTCAAGTAGATTTCAGGGTTATTTAAGAAAATTTAGTGATATTGATACGATTGATTTTGTTTTGTAAATACGCCCTAAATCAAAAACATGACGCTGAATGTAGAATTTTGACTTATAACTTTAAAAATACCTAGTAAAAATATTTTCATGGGAACTTAAAGGTTGCCAAAAGACCGTGCCTCGCGTTGTCAAAAGGTTATTAATTCTCATGAAGAGCCAAGTTTCTAGCCAAAAGTCAAAAGGCGCCATTATTTCATTCACTTGTATCTTATCAGGAACTATATCCCATCATTGTTATAAAATATTAGTTACGACCTACTTTCATATAGCCGGCCGACATATAATCCGGTACAAATGATACAAAATGTAGAGATGTATAGAGAGATATAGAGCGTGGCCTTAACCTGCCTCACATAGTTATCTCCAACAATAAACATGATGTGATAGTAACGGTAGGGCTGCCACTTAACATGTTTACCCACTGTCGCTCCGTATACATCTTTAGCGAAATTACTGCCCGTTTTCCTCGTAGTCGTGTTCTGTTTTGGACAACAGGAAAATTCATAGCAATTTGGCACATAATTTTTATCAAATATTTATGAAATAAAAACAACTACACGTTCTATAAATGTGGGAAGCGCATACACAGTTGAAATAAAAGTCAGCATTCATTAGCCAATCCCCGAAAAGCCGAATAAACTTAACACTGTGAAATAGCAAAAGTTATTTTTGTAAATTCCCTCTCTGCAACGAGTGGATACGAGTATGCAGGTGAAAATTGAATTTGGCCAGCGCGCTTCCCACGTTCATATTTCCGAGCGTTTTCAAGTCAGTTGTTTGACAACCCTACATATGTAGCTGCTAATCGAGGTGAGTCCGCTTTAATTGAAACGCGATCTTCAAAGCGAGAGTGAATCGGTTCTTATCGGGTAAGCACGCTCCATCTTAGGCCATAGCCTTACTTGCTATCAGGTAAACTATGGTCAAGTGCAAACCCGTTCAAGTTAAAAAAAAAAAAAAACCGACCACCTTTCACGTTTACTATTAAAATGTAAGATTAATAACATGAGATGTTGTTTACATCAGCGTGCTGGAGACTCGAGAACAAAGTGCAATTATGCGCTTCTAATGTTGATGTTGATGTTTTGAATTATGTATGGACTATAAATGACATTTATTTTAATTTGATTATGAAATCGTTACATGTTTAAAGCGTTAAAATTAACTGGTTTGTGAAGTGGATTGTCCCGCTATTAGGCACGGTTGCAAATTACGTGACAAGTCTGCGGGGAGCGCATCCCGCCTGCCACCGTGTCAGGTTATTGTGTCACAACAATGACAATTTATCGACGAATGGGTTTTGTCAATCACCCGGGCGCCCCGGGCCGTAAACAAAAATCAACGGCTATACCTATACATTACTTGTCGGAACACGAGGTTTTGCGGAAGATTGCCGTTATCTACACGTAGTCAAACACATTTATTGTCGTCTCGCTCGTGTATACGCCGCACAGGTTTTAACAAGAGAGATAGCTGCATGTCCCAACGATCAATGGACGCAAAAACGTGACGTCGACAGGATGCTCCTGCGCAGCTGGCTGGAACTTTTGTGTTTTTATTCCTTTTCTTTTTCAACACAAAAAGAGGTTCGTTTCGCGCGGTTTGGCTCCGGAGTCCGGAGCCCGCTTCCGTAATGGGAACGGAAAATGTTAATGAAGCTCACACCGGCAGAATGTGCCCATGGAGGTAAAATTATTACCACTTTGACGGCCTGCAGTTTGTGTAAATAATGGGTTCGAACGTTGACAAATAATTGGCTTTAAATCAATTTAGCGCGGAGTGTGAGCCGCAAAATTATGGAGATACGTCGAATCTGGTAATTACGAGCAAGAATCGCCCTCGGGCACCCTCACGTATGAACGGTTTACAAGCTTAGCTTCATAAAACCAATTAAAATCAATCAAGCGTACCATCGAGCTTCCTCGCCTCGCTGACAGATGCCAGATAATGAATACGCAGCGGATAGATGCGGCGCGCGCTAACTCCTCTACCTGAAACGCACACAATATTACCCATAGACACCTAAATCGTTGGCCCCTATTGCTATTTATTTATTTACTTGATTAATGGGCGAGCAGCAAATTGCTGATGTGCCCATATCACACTGTGTCAAAATTGTTTTATATAGTCCACACAAAGTTAAACATTATACAGTCCACTGGTTACTTTCCAGAATCTAGTTTGCTACCTATCATCCTCAAAAATGTAAAACCTGTCTAGCGCCTAACTGTTTATTCTGGCCCTCTGGTTTTGAAACGCATTTTTTATTACACGCGGTTTTTATTTCAAAACATAATGTATTGTATACTCTACCTTCGACCATGAGGTCGCATGTGCAGGTCTTCTTCACAACTTGTGGCCTTTCTGTACATAATTTAAAACCCCTTGTCAGCAAAATTGACCACACAAATCAATCAACATCCAATGTTATCGCACATCCATCGTTGACCAACCAGAATTCACTGATATTTGCTATTCAAACGTATCAGGTGGATTAAACTTTCATACGTCCATGTGTCGAAATTTATGCGCTATCATGAGGGGTCTTCTGCGATGTCGACTTGATAACTAGGTAGAGGCTAGTATTACTTATTCTGTGGAAGCAAAGCGGAACAAACCGTCAACATGGAGTGTGTCGTGTGTGTAGGTACTTTAATGAGCCTACCGTGTAATTAAAACATGCATTGATATTATGTAACGAAGGAATCGTAAAAAAACATTAACAACTAGCGCTGCATTTTGCATGAGAAAGTACACAATGTATGTAACCAATTAGGTACCTTATCGAAAACGAGGAAAACCACAGAACATTTTAATGTATAATTGTATACCTACAAAAACAATCAATTCGCTGAAATACATAATGTTCAGAATTTAATATATTATGTATACCTAATTGTTGACCGATGTAATGAATATGAAAATCAATTTCGCTGTATTTTAACGCCCAGTTTTTCTGTGTTTTTGAGTTTGCCACGTTCAAGTTAAGCTACAAAATTTCGTACCAAATCAGCAATTCGGCAATCTGCATCTCTTAACCCGTAAGAGAAGCATCAAGGTTACATTCCAAATAGGTCCTATTTTGAGCCAATTTTTACTGCAGTCCAGGAATGCTCGGACTTTAAAAGCACAGCGCATTTTGTACAAGTATCATTTCTTTCAATCTGGTGGTCAAACATTTGTCTTTCATGTGATATAACTAGCATCCTCTGTTAAAAAATCCTCATCACTCGCCCACATCGCAAAACCCACAGCTTAAATTACACCAGCACGTAGCAAAACTCAAATCCTCGATTACTCACACTGTAACCAAATGAACTGGCTCCCATAACCGTATATAATCCCCTACTTAACATTGTTTATTGTTAATTACATGTCGTTTAAGTATGAGGTTAGCATAATTATTAGTTTAGAGGCGTAATGAAACGGCTAAAGACGGAGGTGTCAGTAAATGGTGGTTAACTTGTTAATTAGTTCACGATTCTAGATCTGTGTGTTTATTAATATAACTGGTGTTTCATGAAGGGTTTATGATTTTGTTCCGTGTGGCGGCAAATATTATGTAGATTTTATACTGATTTATGTTGTGAAGTTTAGAAATAATTGTTTTTAATGAACGATTTACGATTATTGCTAAAAGTATAACTTTGTTTCATCCAACATGCTATTGTTTAAATTTTATCTATTTATCGCGTTACCTCTTTGTGCGTTCTTTCATAAGCTAATTTTTACTTGTCAGTTAATTCTGGCACAAATTAAAACAATTCGGTTTTTGTCCTTCTACCTGAAAGTTTCTACGAATTATCGAGTTTAATTCGATTAATAAATCATTTTAACGTTTTCCAATTATAAAAACACAAAATCGATAGAAATATAAAAATTGTTGATAAAATAGTAAAATTGAGAATAGCAATCAGAACATCAATTTCCCATGCCAGTGATCCAAAACACGAGATATGATTTGTACGGAGCTGGTCGGAGCTCGTCGGCCGACCTAGATCGCTGTCCTCATTCCGCCGACCACGTTAATATGTACTACTTTCAGTTCTGTCACTGTTACACTTGAAACATTAGTTTTAGTGTTCTGAAAATTTAAATTATTTTTCTGGAAATATGTAAGCTAGAAAAGATTTTGGCTAAGCGCTTTAAACTGGCTATCCATCCCGGATACACAAAATAAAGTACATACATACGGTAAAGTATAAGATTGAATCAATTTCATATCTTCTTTCTAGAAATAAAAACTTTATTGAAATCGGTGTAGGAGTTTAACTGTCTTTTCTGTCAGAGTCTAACTATGATGACGTCTTCAGATCTAATTTCAGACAGCTGAACTAAATTCCCTTAATTCGATGTTATTTTAGTCGGTAACGAATCAAAAATTACAAAAGCTTTTGTTTTGAAAATCATTTTGTCTCGAACAAAGTTGCCGTAGTGAAGTACGGCCGAGACCGGGTTTTCATCATAATTGAGTTTAAATATAGCGCTCAACTTTTCCCTTTAGTGCTTCATAAAAACGTGACTCGGTGACGAACGAGCTACACATTTTAGCTAATAAAGAAGGAAATAAGCAATGCTCATGGTCTCTATTGCATTCTTGAGATTTTATAGCTGTTCCCGCTGAAGGGAGGCGATTCTTCTATCTTTCAGCATCTCGAAAACTATGTTTACGGTGTAACATTTTGTTACATATGTACATATATAGAGTTAGATGACTACAAATAGATCAAATCTTATCATATATTTTCTATATTTTTATGTATTGTATAAGTTATAGAAAAAACTCGTATGAAATAATACTTATAACAATTTAAGACACAGCGTCATGTATTGAAGGTTTTATAGGAGTTGCAATTCTGCTGAAATCCAGATTTTTAATCGGAACCAGACGGTTAAATTAAATGTAAATATTTTTTTCCTGTCGATTAAAATTTTCGTACATACGAGACGTCATGTTGAATATACTCAGGTACGTTTATTACTAACAAATAAATAAGATACATATATACCTATACTTAATCTTTTAAAGAGAAAAAAGTAAAAAGTAAAGTAAAAAGTAAGTATTAAATAAAAAAACAAATTTAATGTCTGGTCGTATACATGTAAAATGTAAAAATATTGCAATAAATCCTAATCCTTTCAACAAAGTTAGGTACCTATAGGTGTTATACAACAGCAGTTTCAGTAACGTCGCAGTATTCCAGTGACCACGTGCATTGCACACGTGGCAGGACCACGTGACCGGCCTGACGTCACTGTACATAGCTACCTGGCTATGTAAGTATATACCCAGTTAGTATTGTTATATGTACATATATGCAAAAAAGATAATAACTAGGTAAATATGACTTTTGACTAATCACAGATTCCAATGTTACTGTAAAGGTTTTAAATTAAATAAGTTAAATACATATTTAATCCTTTTCCTACGTACGCAGCCGGCATAACCATCTCTCTGATGAACGCCGCAACTTAAGATGCGTGCGCCGAAAAGCGCCAAAAGCTGCGCACGAGTCGAAAGCTTCACGCTCACCTTTAGTTGCATGCAAGTGTGAATTACCTACACGAATGTTGTCGTATTGCATTGCATTTAATGTGCAAGCAGAAACGAGCTTTCGGTCACACGGTTAGGCGCGCCTAATGAGAAAGTTTATCGAGCGTTTATTGCGTAGCAGCGGGAAGCTCGCTGGAGCCGAGAGGCGCTCTAGCCGCAGGTGCGCCCCACCGCCCCCACCCCGCGCGCTCCGCCCCGCGCGACGCGACACAGCTTTCTTCCGTTCCGTCCGCGCGCCCGCCAGTCGACTGTCAACCACGGAAGCGAGCAGACGTCCGCACGCACGCACGAAAGCGCCGCGCCAACAGTAAACACGACGCACTACTCGTGCACCGCTTCCGTTCGCGATTTAACCCGAATTCAGCGATCGTGTTCGCATCTAGTTTTGTGTTGTGCCAAACGAATGGATGTTATAATATACTGTCGTGAAGTGATCGTGAAACGCTCCTGAACTTCCAATTCATGTAAATGTCACTAGTGTCGCATCGGTGCCGGTGTGGTGTCCGTGTATCAGATCTCGCTAGAAATTGCCGGCTCTGTGGTATTGTGCAGAACGTGTTTTTATTGTGGAGAGCTCTAGTGTTGCCGAAATGCCGCCGGTTGAGGCGCGTGTCGCCGGCCGGCTCGCAACAGCCGTCTACGATTGCTATCGCGCCTAAATCCTCAAATAATCTGTAGCTGACGTAAATGGTCTGAAGATACACGCGGTGTCATATTACCCAATTCACGACTTGTCAACAAACATCCGCTGTATTTATTTGTACGGCTCTACCGCTTTTACATAATAATGAATTATCGTTTGATAAACATAATCATACATAACATTTGTCGGGTAAATACAAAATTGATACGATGATCTTGCTTTTACACAATGAAAACATACTTGGGTACCTATGTAGGTTTTTAAAAAACTCGTTGAGAATCTACTGAAATTTAAATGTTCAGTGCAGCCATTTAGACAAACGTTGGCAACCTGGAGACAAGCAAAAGCAAACAATAGCAAGCAATTAAGTGGAGCTGACAAGGCGTTAAAGCTCACCTGAAAGGGCTTTAGCGAGCTTCCTAGCGCCTGACCCACGAAGCTTGTCATGGCTATCTGATAATAAAAACGAGGTTGTGCCCCAGTTCCTTTGGGGTGGCATTTAAGCTTCATAAGTAGACATATAAGTACCTACTTGAAGCATTAGAGTTATAAACTAGGCACGTGGCTAATTGAGTCGACTTCCTACTTTATTTAAACAAAATGAAAGACGATAAAAACAAATCATAAGGAATAACAGGAGTAAGAACAATATTAATTGTCAAAAGATTATCTAAAACGGTTTTCACTCACGTGTAAATCGCGTAAATGGTTTACGCGTTTCGGATGTTATGACACCCATCTTCAGAACTCAGAGAGAGAGTTTTTAATATTAAAATATTAATTGTTATATAATTGTACTTACAATATGTTTACCATTAACGACAAAACTGTACCTCCCTAAACCAAAACTAAATGAAATCGGATATTTTTTCAGTTGACGCCTAGACAGTCGGCAAACAGACTAGTAGTCTAGACTTTCTTGAAAGCCTATTACCAAGCATGAAAGAGGTTAAATACCTAATATCTTAATAAACATCTGTAATTGATAAACTTTTAGCTGAAGATGGCCCGAATTTAATAAATCAAGCATGTAGTAAATAGTAGACATGAGTTACAAGACCAATTTCATGGAACTGAACATGTTGTCAAAAAAAAACGAAGGTAGATTTAGATTCACATTTACTTATTCACAGCCGAATCCGCGACAATTCAGAATGTCCATTGTGTTCTGAATACTAATCCAATAACAGGTGTCGGTATCGTAAATTCAACAAGATTGCTCACCTAAAATAGCTTTACCCTGGAGACCCTAGTGGAGCGCGGCGGTAGATTCTGCACAGCTCGCTTGTCAATGCTATCAATTAATGCCATCGAGGTTATGCCCCAGTTAGACAAAAGGCGGCAAACAAGCTATTATGGCATACAGGGGCCGATTTGGAACGCTGTTATTGGCTTTCCACTAAATACCAAAACAATGTCATCATGAATTTAGGATCGGCCTCTGACCCGGTTATGAGCGGAATTGTGAAGCTCGACGAATATGGTACAGCTTCTCATCAGCTTGGCACTTACCGTGGTTTTTTAAAAAACGTTTTGAAAATCTTTTAAGGACTTCATGATCATTGGTGAAGTAAAGTTTCCGTACCTTAAAATGAAGTTAAAACGTTCGAAATACATTGTGAAGATGAATGGAAAAGATCTTATGGATTAGAATGATATCTCTTAAAAGTTGAGTCCTAGCTAAGACAAACTTTGATATGCACCTGAACATCTTGAATTCTAAAACGGCAAAATAACGAATTGGGATTTCGAAATGAACCTGATCCTATTTGCTTTGGTAATAATATCCTCCTTTGTAGCTGAAAATAATCACACATAGTTAGCACATACGAAAACAGGAAAAAATATATGTGTATTTTTATTCGTAAACTGTATATTAATTAAGTGGGTAGGCAATGAATCCTATTATTACATATTAAATTATACATAACTACGTAAAGCAAAATCAGAAATGAAAACCACGACTTTTTTTAGTTTTAAAACTGAGTTTATTGTATCCTATACTGACAATAATTAGCTGCCTTTAATTGATGTAATGTACACAGCAAATTCTAATTCAGCAGCATATGGAAAAGACGTACAGTAAGTACAATACATCCATGTCCATAAAGCAATTCATTAACAGCGCCTTTGTCCGTGGCCTGCAAACTGCAAGTTTGCGGCGTACAGAGCTGCAGGTCGCTCTCAAACTTCCACCTTTGTGGTCCTTAAACTTAACCTCACATAGCCGTTCTCGGCTCTCAAGTTAATCTTCTACTTAGCTTGTTTTAACAGCCAGCCCGCAGCCTGTTGAGTTTAACATTCTTGATTTAATTCAACTGCTAACCTTTATCTCAAGCATTTCTCAAAGGATTTAGAACTCGTACTAAGAGCTGGTTTCGATTTATCTAACTGTCTGAGTATATCTACGCCACAAATGTGTAAACGCACTTACTTATTAGAAGCTAGAAGAGTGATTGTTCAAAACCTATTAAAATTGACAACGGTTTGCGTCAAAAGCATAATCGATTAGATGAAGCGATAAGGCGACCTTTTGCATTTTACGATTCCCGACATAAAACATGACCGTTATAGTATGCAATAATGAATTTGATTGGTATTGCTCTGTTTACTGACGCAATTTTACGATTTTTTGCCTTTTCGAGCGGCATGGACTCAAAACGTAAGGTCTAACAAATCTAACAATAGTCATGATTGCGTATTATTGTTTAAATTAGCCGCGGAGCGTGGCAGCAGCTCGAGTGAAAGGCTGGCTTTCTCCGGCCCTAAGGCGCCCTCCTATACGATACAGCTCCACTGCAAAATTTCACACTCTCCGACTATCGATATCTATCAATTACACAGATAAATGGCTTTAGAAACTGTATCTTTTTACACTTTCCTTTAATAGGGTAGTTGAATTTCAAATGGGTTCAGACCGCGGCCCGATTCGACGATAAATTTTGATGCCATTTGAATAAATAAATTGAATGATAAAATCTGTGGACGTCGGTCTAATGCTAGTCTATTCACAAAATGTAAGTAATTATTTAACCAAATCCATTTCCTCATTATTGAGACAGAATTAACCCAATTGTCATGGTCCGTTGTTCGTCCAACATTACATTGAGAGAGTTTTTCATAGTTCCTTTCTAAATCACGTACTGTATGTGGGTCGTCACGAATCGCTTTGTTGCTTCCCATTTTGTTTGGACATCATTTGTTATGGTTTTGAGTTTCAAGTTAATTGTATTGTTTGAGACAAAGGCTGTCTTCCATTAGATTATTTAGTTACTCTAACAGAATCGTATATTTTATTACATTCTTTTATTAATTTAAGTAAACATTAATCGTCATGAGTATTGTAATTGGTTTGTAATTTCTTATATCAGCGAATTGATACGTTAACTTGGAGTTAAGTTACGATACAAACGATCTCAGCACCTAAGTGGGTTTTACGCAAGCCTCTTCGTGCCTTATGTAAGCAGTCAGTGATCTTATGAAACTACGCGGTGCTTTCGTTAGTTCTGGGCTCACGTTGCACACCATTCGGCTATAGACAAATTGGTAATGATGATTAATGAAACCTTAGTACTGTTTTGAAATGTTCCAAATTGAGTTAATGCCTCATTACTTCACCATGTCTATCTCACTTGTAAAGAATTTTGTTTTGTTGTCTGTTTTGTTATAGTTCACACTTGATGTTATATAAATTAACATACCTATTGAATTGATTATGTAAATAGTACAGAATGTCGTGATAACTACAAAAATCTGTTTTATCAACCAAACCACATGAACACATAATAATAATCTATTATCATGTAAATCAAAGAAAGGACGCGAACTAAATAACAGTACTTACTTTTTATGTGTATTTATTCATTGTTAACTGCTATCATTGCGGTGATAGGGTAATCGATACTGATAATACAACAGCGATAAGCCATTCGAGATTATTTATTTTCTTCGATGTTATCGCGAAAATGTCAAAGTGAAAACACGTTTTGTAAAGATAATGGAGTCGTGACGAAGGTACCGCTCGACCATTATTTTGGTCTATTAGTTTCCATTAAGATTCTCAGGCTGCAGTAACCATCGATCCATCATAACCATATTATTGATCTATCGTTGGTTGTGCAAAGCCATACTTGGCACAAATTGGGCTTACGCCAGCGTCGTCTGCCAGCTCGAGCCTTCCTTCCGGCGATTGATCATATCGACCGTTTAGAAATCAGACTGAAAAATCTGATTAAATATCCTCACAATACCTTCTAACGGGACAACGAAACCGCATTAGAGATCAGTGATGATGTCCCTGGTAGGACGCCAAGAATCGTTGCCAAGGAAATCTAACTAGCAAAGTTACGGTACATGCTACTGGAAAACTGCACTACAGACATGTACAAGCGATGTACACGGCTTTACTGCTGTTAAAGCTTTTGTAGCGTTTGGGTGTTTTTAGTTTATTTAAACCATATCGAATGGCCGTCTGATTGGGTGACCGCCAGAAAACATTGCCAAATATTTACAGCGATGTCGCTCGCTAATGCTAGGAGTAGGAGCTAGTAGTAGCGGAATAAAGCTTCAGTTTAGATTGAACCAGCTTCGGAGAATTTCATTCTGATCCAATCCAAATAGCGTTTGATTCGGGGAATCTGAAATGTATGCGTGTAAATATGCCGTAATATCCGATTATCTCGCGTACTGGCGGGTTTATGGGATGATGTGAAGTGATTCCAGTAATATTTGCCTAACATCTTTACATTTTTATGGTATTTATGTATTACTTACGTTGTTACGTTTTTATAACATGACAAGAAACAAAACATGCAATATACAATAACGCCATATGCAATTGCTCCAACGTTAAACTGGTTTATAATATAGCTACTCAAATATTCAAGTATTCAATTTGTTGATTTCTGAATCGATATTTGATCTGAAATCCACCTTTAATGAGTCTTCACGGCACATGAAAACGAACAGTTGCATAATTACCAATACCATATCAATCATCATTTTTATCAGTCCCATCTAATCAAGTCCCGAATGTGTGTTGATCGCGGGTCTGTCAGGTGAAGCCCGGGGCAGGTACCGCGGGGTGCGGGGCGCGGGGGCGGGTGCGCGGGCGCCTTCCGTCCCGACATCTGTCACGGCAGCTGCTCGGGACGCACGTGCGAACACATCTATTATTACGGACCTTTTTAATTTGGAACTGATGAAGGTTCTACAAAGGATTAGAATGTTCTACGTCTTTCGGGCGATTGTTAAACATCGTTGAATCCATAATTTTATTCCCAAACTGCAGCTTGACTTTAATCAAAATGTGCATTTAAGCAACTCAGCTTATTAAGTATATATAAGGGGTGGCGATAAAGTTTAATAGAGCATTTTGGCGTCGTCATCCTTCAGTTTTCATTAATTTTTTTCCTTACGTTACTTTACGACACCACATGTTATCCAATTATGCGAACATAATGTCAGCTACAATTAGGTATCTATTAATTGTAATTAAGGATTTAAACACTCAGATATATATTTATCGGCTTCATCAAATGAAAGTTTCCATGTAATCAGATACGATTACTTAATAGGGAAACTATTTTATCAATATTGTTACTTATCACTTTTGTCGTTCACCTTGATAAGCTAATCCTCTTCATAATATTGAACGTGATGCAAATCAAGTAAGCAATTTGATAAAAAAATGTTATTGCGCAGTGATAATACCATCTATAATTTAGTACATATTTTAGTACACATAGAAAAGAAAGAAGAAATTATTAAGTAGTCGGGTTGGGTTACATCTTTTTTATAAATATGAAGAATTCAAACTTTTCTGAAAAAAGTCTTAAGATTTTCCCAAAAATCAAGTATGTACCACTGGAAAGTAGATGCTACCTTCATCTAATCCGGTGGCTATAGACTTTAAGCAATCTGAAACAGCGAAATTATAAATAATCAAAACCGACAAGCAACAATTCTTATCGTCTCATATCAATGACAACGATACAAGTAGAAAAAGTCGTAACGTGAAAATTTATGATGGAAAATAATGGACATTTAGTCAAGGCCAAAACTACATTATGTGATGTATAGGTACCTACATATTATGAACCTATATGCATTGTGCATGTTATACGCAAATAGGTACGACCAATTTTATTAATGTTATTTAACACAAATGCTATTCAATAATTTATCGCCAATATTACACACAGGTCAAGGTGGGTGCGTGTTTTAACCAAACAAAGTCTTCCAAAATACTTTAGAATAAGGAATAACTCTCCAATATGATCAGGCATAGACGGTTAACAGATTCCCGTAAACAATAGCCGCTATAAAATAGGAAATGAACTCTCAGTGATTTTTAATACCACACAGACATAGTCGCGGCACGTGACATTTGTTTACCGGCGGTCGGTCCCAAGGTCGCTCTGCATTATTGCGACGCTATTCTGCACACGTTGGCTGTGCCTGCCCAAAAACTATGCTATAAATTAAAAAAAACCTCGTGAATTCACTGGCCTGTTTGGAGAATGCCGAGTACGAAGGATAGCAACTGTTCCGTAACGATCCGTCATGTTTGGGCCACCCACTTGGGCTGATATACTTCATAGATTTGCTTTTGAAAATGTGATATGGATAGAACATGGGACCGGCTAAATTAAAAAAATATATATGTTTACAATTATAACTTTAGCAAAAAATATATGTACTTATTACTTAAATTAATTCATTTGGATAAATAAGTGACACGCAAAATTAATCAACCACCACTTATTTTGTCTAAACTCCACATATAGGTAAGCTTGGTTTTTTACTGACCACAAATAAGCAAGTCGAAGTGCTGAATATAGAACTAAGTTATGCGATAATGTATTTTAAACAATTGACGCATATCCATTCTGCAATGACGTCTGAATGAATCATTATTGAATATTCCCAAACTATAGATATACCTAACATGGTTGTCAATAGCTTAATCAGAAGCCAGACAGGTCATTCGGTTGCCCCCAAAATTGAGGATTCAGTCGCGAAAATGTGTCGAGTCTCGGGACACTTTAAAAACAGGTTACACGCGATAGAAAATGTTCTATTTTCATCAAATTTTGTATCGAGTACAGTCGGGTCAAGATGACGTCAAGGCTGTCTGAGGGGAACAAAGATGAACATAGAGCAACTGTGATCTACGACGCAGTACAGGCACGACGCCGCCAGTGTGTGCACGTAATGGGAAATTAAAACCTCATAGTGAAACTGAAAAGTACGGAATATTAGGTTGAATATCACTCGTAACACAAGTGAACATTAAGGTTTGCTTCACCACGCAAAGCAATGAAGGTTATTTCGAATTTCCTGAAGGACTCGACAAAGGCATTGAAAACGTGAATGTGTTGACGGAAGTGAATTGGGTAATAGCACGGCATTGCACCTCAGACGCGGCGCAATGCAGCGGGCCCACTCTGACACCACGCCGGCCCCATGTTTACCATCCTATGCTATACATAATCGCCGCTCGCAATAAACAAACTCGGGAAGCACACGAGTGCCGTAATAACTTGTTTATGAAGCATTATGAGCTTCGCAAATATCAAACTGGAAATGTTTCGTGTCTAAACTAAAAGCCAATTAAAATCTGGGCGGAGTTAATGCATTGTTTTTGACGTTGAAATTGCGGTAGACCGTTTCATTTGGACTTATTATGAAGTTCCAAATAACACGTGCTACAACAGTATCTTGGCAGTAAATGCTTCATTAACTTAGCATCAAGGAACATGTTGAATTGTTAAAATAAATAAAAACATATGTTTATAAACATTATGCAGTCCAGAATATTATAAGGCACAATAATAAAGATATCGTGATGATTAACTTCCACAGCCGTCAAAACAATTAGTTAGATGACAAAATTGTAGCATAAACAGTTGGCAATGCGACAGGCGATTTGTTTGCGATGGTAGACATCGTGTACGGACTAATTTCGCTTCTCCGAAGCGAAGGGAGTCCTCGGAAGCTTAACGTGATTTACGAACTCGGCTCGATTGTAGAAAGGGTATCGCAGACCCGACGGATGGAATCGGGCGAGAAACGAGCCGAGTTTGTCTTCATGGTATTACCGACCGGATTACAGGCGCCGAACACTGCTGTGATATCTACTGTGATGTGCGAGCCAGACCACGGATATTTTTATATGTGATTTATTAGTGCCCAGTACAAACCGAGTACAAAAAAAACGGATTATAGAGTATTTATTTAGTGTAAAGAACCATGAAGGAGGAGTGTAAGTTGTGCAGTGTGAACGGTTGGGGCGCGCATGGCTCCACGGATTTCTCGATATCGTCGCTGATGAGGCCGACGCAGCACCCGCCGGCGCTGGACCCGCGCCAGGACGCCGTGCTCCTGTCCACCTACCTCTTGAAACTAGGTGACTATCCCTTCTATTCGCTTCACGATTACGTCCCCGGCGCCGGCGCCGCCGTCGGTGAGTATCGCAGCACAGCCACCTGCACCTCCACTAACAACTAACAAGTGTGCCGATACAGTCCTGCTAATGTGCTACTTAACAACCATTAGCACGCCAGATTATCTAACTGCACGTGAAGGTAATGAAAACTTATTAAGGAAATTTTGCTCTCGCATTCAGTTTGTTGGCGCGATTGCTAATCTCTGTTTAGGTTTCAATGGCTTCATTACGTATTATACAAGTAGAAGAGTAGTAGAAAATAGAAATATTTATAGAAGTTGAGTCAAATTTCCTTATTCCACGAAGAGCTCTGTAGTTGTCAATATTACTTTCCTCGGATAGTAGACACAGCACCGCTATCCCGGCTCTCCCAGGGGAACCAGATGGGATTGACTGACACACCGACACTCGCACTCATTGTAAATAACATGAAAGAGCGGATTTCAGTTTAAAGGAAATCTGAAAGAGGGCATTGAGTGAGCATTGATTGATTAACATATTTGAAGTATTGACTTGTAAAGCGGAAGAAATTATTTAGAAGTTTAGTTGAGAATTTTTTTTTAGTGTTGCAGATTCTTCGAACTGTACTATGTGTGTGTTTTGATAACATCTCTAGAAGGTTTAATACCAAGTAAAGTTTTATAGTTATAAAGGAAATGAAACAAAATATTGAAAAAGAAACCATAGTTAGGTTATAAACGGTACACAGTCTGTTACAAAAACAGGATATGCTTTGATTACAAAATTTTATTGACGCTAAAGTCCAATAAAGTTTATCAAAACAAACTGTCATGCGGAAGATGGCGGCAGTGAGTGATTTAATTTGAATTAAACCATTTAATACGCAAATTGTGGCCTTGAGTTTTAGCAAGCTGAATATTTAAATGAGGAAAATGAGCTAACAAGCAATACTCAATATTCATACCTAACTTTAAATTAGAAAGTACAGTAACTATCATCAGCTGTGTAATCTAAGTACTAGTGAAGACAAATGCTAAATTTAGTATTTTTTGTCGTGTTAAGAGTGCTTATTTGATAGAAAAAGTGATTTAGTTGATGATTGAGATATTTTCATCACTTTGATTAAACTCTAGATTTTAATAACCTAATCAGTCTCTTATTCGGGTTTATAAGAAAACGGTTAAACTATTAAGCAGCTAAATAATAAAGAACCGTTGAATGAGGCTTCGAAAGTTTGAGTTCACAGATAGAATGTCAGAAAGCGAAGTCCTGAAGTAACGGTAAAGCTATAAAGCGACTTGCTAAAAGCACTGCTAGAGCCGTGTTCCACATACCATTATCAGCTTCATTTCAATTTTATCGCAAATTACTATGAGTTGTTTGTAGATGTAAACAATGTATCCCGGAGACTCTCAACTAAGTATTTAAATATTTGCCATCCATGCAAACCGATCCGTTAAATGTTTCTTGCGAATACCACTCAGCAGCATCCAAACTTGTCGCTGTTTTATGCTGATACTAAAATAAATAACTTAGCATTCAAAATAATGTATCGTTATCCGTAAAATTCACGTGATATTTATAGAGAAGACAACTGTAAAAATTATCCACCTATTTGATGTTAACTTTTATTGAATATAGATATATGTGTTGCCTAAATGAGATGTCTATCGAATATTATCGTGCGCTCCGAAGCTTTAACCAATAATGGCCAACGCACGCTCTGTACTTTGCATGACAACTTTATGGTTGTTTCGAAAACCTTGCAAATTGATTAGGCCCATAGTTATAATAATTATCCCTGCGCCTTGGGCTAGTCGTAAAACTTAAGCATTCGCTGAGTAACACACATGAAAGAGAGCAAACTGCTTTTGTTTACTTGTAACCTTTGATTTAGTTAAATAATATTTTTTGTTCTTCATAGTTTAAACAATTTATAGCAACAAATTTAGATAGCTAAAATAAATCTTCTGGGTGACGATAATAATAAGAGTAGAGCTAATCCCAACCCAAAAACAAACAATTGTCTTAGGATAAGAAAAGACCTATTTTGTATTAATTTAATATTTATTCAGTAAGTAGGTGTATTCTTTGTATTACTATACTATTAGTCGGTTCTTACTGGGTAGACATGCTCCATCCTGGACCGTAATGATAGCTTTCTATCACACAAAGCCATTTTCTAGTGCAAAAAAGGATGTGAATTAAAGGTCCCTGAAAGTGTAAAGTGTGCGTTAGACCTTATTTGAGTGTTTCCCACATCCAGCGACCTCGACCAGAGTGTGCAGTGCTGTGCAGCCGGATCTCTGTCGAGACCAGATTTATTTGTTATCCATAACTAGTTACTACGAAAATCCTATCTTTGTTTGATAGACGCTGGTTTTTATTATTTACTTATTTGTTTTTTCTTTTCAAAATTTACTTGTTATTTTTCATTGTATTTAAAACATCGTGCATATCCTATTAGTTATTATCTTTGAATTTTTCAGTTTCATTGTTGTATATGTATCACGCTATCTATAGAAATTCAAGAATGTATGTATATTGAAAATTGCAAGTACAATTATGACAAAAGTAATGTTATTAATGACCATTGGAATCGCGAGTAGGTTTTTATTCTTGACTACATACTTAGTAGGTGCTTATTTAGATGCTACGAAGAAAACCTCAGCAAATCCTGGAAATGATCTACACTCTACAGCATTTTTAGCACCTACTTTTATATTACTAATTTCTTTAAATGGCTTACTAAGACACGTGATGAACATAAAAGATTAATCGGTATACAAAAGCAATTCACTTTTATAATACCTATACCTTAATGTACTAGAGTCATCGTGACTGTCATTCCATTTATATACTAGTACATATGTGGGTATATCTATATTGTGTTGATTTGATACTTTATCGCACTTCTAAATTACAATCTGATCGAAGAACTCAATATCTAATTACTAATGAAATTAACTAGTTTAAGTACATGTATACATTATATATTCATAGAATTTCGTTACAAAACAATATGATACAATTTCAACAGTGTTTATATAAATTATATTTTATTAAGTAGGTAGTAACTTATGTAAAAAATTTGTATGAAAGTTATCCCTCTTATTTTGGGTCGATTGAATTTTCACCTATAAGTGCAAAAGGTTTTCGAAAGCAATCAAATTAGTTTTTTTTTATCATTGCACCATTTAAAAAAAGTTAAAAGTGTGTTAAGTTTAACTGTTCAGTTGTACTCATAAAAAAAAGCTAACTAAACTGTAAATGTGGGGAAGAATCAAGTCTTACCTATTTGCTAATTAGGGTTTATAAGTAAACTTACCATATATAAAACAGGAAGTCAAGCAATACATATCAGTTAGTTACTCCTAATACTCGTAAATTGAACTTAAATCTATCATTAGTTCTTCCGCCCAAAACAAAGAGGGTTGTCAGTTTGATCGGGTGAGTGTCTACTTGAATGACGTCACGGTCTCCCCTCAGTGATGAGTCATGGACATTTGAATGGTCCTGCTTTCCACTCTCCCCTTAACGTAGCGAAGTGACGGGAACGAAGGTGAATCACAAGGGGTTTGGGAGGTGAATGAAAGGCAGTTCTGGAATATATCGGGTGTGAGAGTAGTTTGTGTTGCAGGATTAAATGGTAGCGTGCAATCCGTTTATTTGGAATAGGCACAAATAACCAACACAACACTATCTGATTACCTAATGCTAAAAATACAAACGTTAACTTATAATCTATCTAAGAGCAAGTGCTTTTACATGTGTTAATTTTTGATCTACTCAAATGCTTATTGTTATTGCAATTATTAGAACTGTTTGGTAGTACCGGTAAGTCAAGTAAAATCAGTTTATAAATACAGTAAATTAAACTTGTTATATTATCATGTCTTCACATGAATGAACACGATAAAGTCACGATTTCAGGAACTCCGAATTAGAGCTGTTATTAGGCACATTAAATCGGTCTTAGTTATTAATCTACACTCTGTTATATGACAATAATAATCATCCATGTTTTAACCACAAAATCTCATCACCAAATGGAGAGACTAGAACGTGAAACAATGAATAACGTCAATTTTTTTCTATCGCAACAAACAGAACCCTGAAACGAGCGAGAAACGAGCCTCTACATGCTCCCTTTTGTGAGTCATCCCGGAAAATGTCGACGGGAATAATCAACTCATTGAATTAATTCTACCGTCTGCGGAAAAAACCAGGAGCAAAAGTTGCAATCTATGTAGCGATGGAAACTTAATCGTGCTGTTACAATTGGATATAAGTTATTAAATGAAGTATGTACATAAATGAAAACGAATTGAAGTAATTACAATACAATACAATATAACTATATTGCACACCAAAATAAATTACAATAATAAATGAATGCACAAGTGGGCGGCCTTATCACCTTGAGTGATCTCTTCCAGGCAACAGGAGTAATTCTTGTTATACAGGTACTTTAATTGACATACCATAAAATATTACTAACGACATCAGCGCAAAGTACGAAATTTTTGAGATGTATTTGCATCACCAATAAATGTAAACTCCATTTTCTCTTGATACTAGTTTTCGTTCTAAATGCGTACGTTATTTTATTTGCAAAACTAATAAAAATAAAACGCAATATCTTTTTGAAACTCCAACAATTCATATTCGCAGTTTGTGGTTTATTGTATGCTTAAAATACGGGTGCTGATGCAAAACATGAAATATGTCGGCCATTCAAGCTTTTCATCTATCATGGCCAAATAAAGCAACTGCTGAATTCTGAAGCGCATCAATTTTATTCAGAACATCCTTATAGCTCTCGAAATAGTAGCTCGCAAAAATTGTCATGTTTAGTTGAAACTTGAAAGATACGACCACATGGAAGGAAACATTTTGGAATCAACTCGAACGTTCTAGAATGCACGGATAATTTTATAAAGTAGGGAGCAAGTCAAGTGGGACGGTTTAACGAGTTATTATCCTTATTGCGAGGGGTTAGAGTCGTTATTTAGATTGACGCTGCACATCGCAGGGCTCTTTCTAGAAAAGGGCAGCGATGACGCAAGAATGCATAGAATGATAATAGAATTGGAATAAAAGAACCTCGTTGAACATTCATTCATACATACTGTCTGACGATAGTGTTTTGGTTTTATTGTGATAGTGTTTTGTTTGAGACTGCGTATTCAAAACCTTTAGCAAGTTGGTGGAAAGTGTATGTATATACAAATACTTGGTTATATTTTTTCATAACTTTACCTTTTTAAATAATCGTGAAACAATATAGCTACAATATCACCTAATCTCTATTCCCCTTGAACTATAATTTGTCGGCCTTCCAAGTTGAGAGTAAACCGGTTTCTTCTAGGCAAGCGCGCTAGATCGTAGATTACAACGTTGCTTAACATCAGGCAAGTTGTAGTCAAGCGTGAGCCTATCTAATGTAAAAAAACACCATAAAGCTACAAATTTATTCATGACGCCCTAACAGTAAAAAAGCAAAAGACATTGTAACAATCGTGAACCCTTCCGCGGCTGCGGGCGCTGCCACAATGGCTGCTGCGTCATAAAAACTCAAGTAAAACAATAATCAAGAGCGTCCCTATTCATTCCCCTCACTCAAACACATAAAATATTTCGATAATAGGCCAGGAATTCAATTCATTGGGTAGCTAAATGTTTATGTGCTTTCGAGATTATATTTTGTCAGCCAATTAGTCACGCATTTTGCTCCTAATATACGCTTATTACGCAGAAGATGGTCCCATTATGAACATTCTAGATATGCGGCCAGCTTCGTCAAACTAACCTATGCATTCTTTTTAGGATTGCCTTTCATTCGTTATTCCGCCCTTTAGTTAGTTATTTAGGCCAATTTCCTAAAGTAGTTACATATTGTGCCAACGGTGGTTGCTACACGACTCAAATGCTATGTTACTGCTGACCAATCAACAGCTTTGTATAGCCTATTGGTAGTTCCCTAGTTCCATTTGTTACGTGAAGCATTGAATTTTCAATCAGTGGGCTGGACATGTGTCAAATTGCTTTGACTTTGCTGTCTTGTTTAATGTTTCTCTTGGCAATAGATGTGTCAGCAATGCAGACAGGGAAGTTCTGGACTGGTTCTATTACAATATTTTATTAGTATTAAAAGTGAAACTCATTGCACGATTAATATGAGCTGATTATGAGTAATATTCAGATTTATGATTTAATTAATAAACATTCGGTTTTGGTAAGGACAAGTCATCACCCACAATACCTATAAAAATATATATGTATGTGTAGTGTAGTAGGTAATTGGCTCAATTCTTATAAAATGTTTAATTAGGTAGGTATTGTTTATGTAATGCCATTCTACGTAATTGTTACAGTGGGAAATTCAATTTTATTTAAATGTGCATATAGCATAATCTTGTCGTGAATTAACAAATAACCTCTTTGTTCCAGGTAAGCCGACTTGCAGTCTGTGTGACGAGATGACTCGTACTCCATATGGTGAGTTCTAGAAACCACTCGGCTGTACCATCCAATCAGACTTCATTCACACTTTTACTGTATCGCTTATAAAGTAAGGATCAGTGTTTTGTTTCTTTCTCGCATTCATAGTTTTGTAAACAAGTGAAGTCGACAAAACACTGATGATAGCAAGTTATATTATTAAGTGCTTCTGGTCTAACAAAGATTATTTTAATCGTGTTATCGTAAATAAATACAGAACTTAAGTTTTATGACTTGGAGATACTGTAAAATATCAATTTATATTTGATAATGTTTAAGCTGTAAGCAGCAAAAAAGCATTCATTAAAGAATATTACCGAAAATTCCACCATTGTGTGACTCAAAAACACAAGGGGCTAAAATTGAATTGACCATTCGAGTGGGAACATTCTTTGCATTAAATAACATTAGCGTCCAGTCGGGAATGTTGCGGATAATCGCGTTACTCGAGTTGCCAGCATTTGTCCAATTGGATCTCCAGTAATCAAGCACCAGGGTTGCCATGTTCAAACAAAGTCCCGGGTAAGCCTATTGTAGATGTTGTGATCCACATTTGCTCGCAAAAAGTATGAAAACTTTGCAATGTTTACTGTTTTTGATAGTTTTGGGGCATGCATTCGCTTTTTACACCTAATTTCCGACAGATATCATCCTAATCATTTCCTAATTTTAATTTTTGATAATTTTGTCAAGCATCCTTTTCCTCTATAACTTAATAGCTAATCGTGGCGTGGTCTGTACCGTTAATACATACCTAGACAATATAATAACGTACAAATAGCATCATTTTAAGATTAATTCCTTATTTGTATGTCCTGGCACAGAATAAATAATACAAGTCCTGGCCCCTGCCTGCGTGCCCTGGCGGCAGTGGGTCACGGGGTCGCTCCACACGCCGCCGCCCGCATCCCGTGTTCCCATGTTACATTATTCACAGATACACCGCGCAATAAACGACTAACAATAAAATATGTGCATCACCCCTATATTTACGGACACTAAACCTCTTTTGTTTATAAAACACTCTCACGCGACGCCGTTATGAAATTTACATTCAAACTCTTGTTTATTTTTTCGAGTTTTAGAATAGTTTTATGTTATTCAAGGATCTAAATTTGAAACCTAATCCCTTTCACGACGACTCCGCGCTTTTGTAATGTAACGCTTGTCTATCAAAACATGTAAAAGGTCTCGTCTATCGATCACGAGCACATTTCACGCTCGCCTCGGGAAAGATTTGGCAACAATTTGTTTGCGGCCTTCGTTCTAAGCTTGTTATTTGACAATCGCAACCGTAATTAGGTGCGTTTAAAAATCGATTAATAGATAACCTTTCGCATTTCAAACAGTCGACCTTCTGCAAACGTGTTGTTTCCTCACGTCCGGGAATCGATTCAGTTGGCTTTTAAAAAGATGGCAATAATCGAGTTGATGCGATCGTTTTTGTGCACCCCTATGGAAGGAAGTACGCACCACTTGCCTCCCTTCGTTTCAATAAACAACACGGTTTTAAATTTCATTTTCAACTTTAACGTTAGTATATGGATATTATTTAGTTCTGTCGATTTATTATGCATGGTTCATCAAATGCGTCTTATTTATGAACTTATCCAGAATGAAAGCACCACTGACATTAATTCCTTTAAGGGCAACTTTAAGGAAAACCGCAAGCCTTAAACGTAACATCACGACGCTGCGCAATACCTAATAATAATATAATAAATTTGGTGTCGTCTCTTTATCTGAAATCATAAAATTTAAATGTATGATATAGTATAGGCTATGTGAGCCACTTTCAAAAAACATTTAATCAAAATAAAATGAAACGGTCCCTAAAAACTTATACAAACATAAGAGTATCTAACATTCTCCGTTACTAAAACACCTAGTCAATTCTCTAACTATAAAATTAACTTTTATGAACTGTCCCTGTCGATCATAAAATCGGTGATAGTTACTTTTTGTTTTCTATAATTATGCCGGTAGTTAGATTTTATCACTATTGACCCAGCATGGGGCACAGCGATTGGAATTTAATAACTTTTCCTACATGTGAGTAACAATGCGTGTAACCTACAAAGCAGTGAAATGTATGAGAGAGTTTTTAGTTACATTACAACAAACTAATAAAATTATGATTTTCAATGCCGAGTATCTGTTCTGGCTAAGAGACTTGAATATTATTTACTAATATTTGTTTATTTTGATACAATTATATTCATTCATTCATCATCAGCCTAATGGGACCCACTGCAGGGCATAGGCCTCCACCCTCTTACGCCAATACTCCCTGTCTTGCGCTGTTCTTGCCCAGATGTTTCCTTCTAACTTTCTTACATCATCCAGCCACCGTTGCACAGGTCTTCCTACACTTCGCTTACCTAGCCGTGGGTACCATTCAGTTATTGCTTTGCTCCATCTGCCGTCAGTACGTCTCGCCAAGTGTCCAGCCCATCGCCACTTGAGTTTCGTAATACGAGACCCGACGTTTATATTACAAATAAGTAATACAAAGGAATATTTTGTTGCTTTCTTATAATTTCAAAGGCAAGGCAAAGTATGATTCCAGATAAATCACATTAAGCATGACTTTTTTAATAATTACGGCCGTGATACGTACATCATGTCTCGGAATATTTATTTATCAATTATTTTAACAATGGATAGACGGTTACAACTATCTATCGTGGGCTACAACGTAGCTTAACATCATACCTACGAGATGTAGTGTGAGCCTTAATAAAAAAGTAAAATATCTAAAACTAAAAGTTTGTCATCACACCACACTAATGTCATTTGGTTAATTGAGTCGAGATTAGCCAAACTTGTGTAAGGTCACGCTTATCTATACTACCTATTTGCTTGTAGTCGCTGGTTATAAAGTCAAATATTATGTTCAATAAACATATTTTGCTTTCAAGTGAATCTGGTTTGGCGCGGATGATTTTACTAACTTACTGCAAAAACTTTCCTTCTCGTCCAGGGGAAAAATTGATTGATTGACGGTGATAATTTTACTGACATTTGAATACATTTCTATCTCAAAAGCAGTATTATACTTTATCTAGAAAGCAAATAAACACGTGTTGATATGTTACTAAACCCAGTAACACTCTTTGGCTATGAACGAAGTTTTAACAAAGTAGCATGAAAGAAACTCTGAACTGATATTTATCGTGTTCAACCAATATTTTATTTCCGTCAAACTATAACCGTGATCTGCGATGACTCCTGTGTCTAAAAATAATATTCCCTGTTTAATATTATAAATAGTTATGTTATGCCATCTTTTTTATCAACTCTCGAGACTCCAAAGTCCTGCAGCGCGGTTCGTCCCCGATCCGCACATGTGCAAACACTTATTTCGACCCTTTTTTGTGTGTAGTTTGTAAGTTTCATTTTAAATAATTAATTTTAAGGCAGTATTAGCTAAGCCATCAAGGCGATTAAACGTTTTCACCTAAATTACTCTTTAATTTTGGAATCCATCCTCGCCCCAGCACAGCTGCATCGTCGTAACCTGTCTGGCGCAGCCTAGGTGGATTTAGGAAAACTAGACTTCTTTAGTGAAATCTGTATATTTCATGAAGTATTAGAACCTAAATTCGCGAACCATAAAATAAATTCGACTCCCGCGACGCGTGTGCTGTCTTGAAACTGGTTCGAGGTTGGAGCTGAGGACGGCGCCGGCAGCTAGTACTCCTGGAGGGTACGCGACGGCACGTGAGTAGACCCATCACTATTCCTGTGTCTTCCTACCTATTCCAAGAACTTTGTAAGTGGGACAAACATCGCTCAACTTGCAGGTTGTCACTGCACACTACACAAAATCGGTGGGGTGCATAGTGACTTAGTTAGGCAAATTTAGACTAAGGAACTTGTAAGTGAGACAAAAATCGCTTATCTTACAAGTTGTCGTGTTACACTGCACTGAAAATCGGCAGAGTACATAACGACTTAGTTAAGATTAGGCTCAAAAATCGAGTATTTTAAGACTAGTAAATAGACATAGTTTCATAAGGCTATAAAAATCTAGCCAACTTATTGTAGTTATTAATATTAAATTGTATAAAAAATAAGGGTTTCTATAAATTGTAATAATGTCTAATCCACCAGTTCTTTTGACTATTACTTCAGCTGACATCATGAAATTAATACCACAATACGATGGAGATGAGAAATATTTGGATCAGTACATACAAAAATGTGAGTACGTAATTGACACCCTAAGAAATGAAACAAATCCGGCTCAAGACCTTTTTATTTTTCACGCGTGTACTAGTAAACTCGCCGGTAGAGCAGCTGAATTAATAAGTCAAAGGCAAGATATTTTGTCTTGGCCTACATTAAAGCAAGTTTTAAGGGAAAACTTTGGAGACCCGCGTAGTGAGGAAAGTATTTCTATTGAGTTAGAGACATTAAAAATTAAACCGAACGAGTCGTATCGTGATTTTTCAAACCGAATTAAACGCGTAAGAGATGCTCTTCAGTCAAAGGTTAATCAGATCCCAGACGAAAATTTAAAAAAATCTAAAACGACTATTTATAACCACACATCTTTAAACGTTTTTTTGTGCAACCTGCCCGATGAAATGATAAGGGTTGTACGCCTGAGTGGCTGCAATAAATTAGAAGACGCCATTTCAACAGTCCTCACCGAAATAGATTTTTATGCGAACATTAATGCAAAAAAAAATATGCTCAAATCACAGATGCCAAAACCAGTACAAAATCCTTATCTAGATAAATTTGGTGTCAAAACAACTGTAGCTCTGACACCTCAAACCAACAATTTTAGATTTCCTGGTTCAAGCAATATTAGACCTCAAATAACTCAGCCGCAAACTAGCCACCGTTTTGGAATGAATTATCCTCAAACGCAACGTTTTGCCCAGCCGATCCATGGATACCGCCCACGTTTACCCAGTATCCAACAATCGTATCGCCCAAATATACCACCAAATCAATTTAAATTCGGCATTCCACCCCAAAAACCAATTGAAGATACTGATATCACTATGCGCACTGCACTCCCAATAAGAAATATGCCACATTCTAGCCAAGCAAACAATAATGTATTCCAGAATGAAATCAACGTAAATGATTATTGTTACCCCCAGAATGCGCACTATTACGATTATAACGTTGATGAACCCACAGACGAACAAGCTTGTGTCCCGTATTATGATCACACTGAACAACTTGAGACAGTTGAATACTCCAACCACAATACAAATTTTTGCAAAGATGCCTCGGAGGATCCACCATCACCATAAAACTAAATTATGATCCACTTTCCAAACTACCATACATAGAAATACCTGAGCTACGCGCGCGTTTTATGATCGATACAGGTAGTTCCCGATGTTTTATACAGTGGAGATGGCATTATGGAGTACATGAATTTTGGTGAAGGTGCACGAATGCCCAGCGCTATGGTACACTGCGTTGACGGTTATGCTACAACCGTAATACAAAATCATTCTGATAAACCTGTCACTATCAGAATACCAGAACCCATACACATCGATCCTATTAGAAATCAGATTTGCAATGTGAACGAGTTGCCAATACCGATGGAAACTGATGCTGAACTAAACCAGATGTTAGAAGAAAATTTATCGCGACTTCGACTTGATCATATGAACGCTGAAGAACGACATCACATATCATCATTATGTCACGAGTACAAAGATATATTCTACTGTGAGAAGTTACCGCTAACGTTCTCTAATCAAGTAAAACATCGTATAAGAACCGTCAATGAAGATCCAATTTATACAAAACCTTATAGACAGCCACAAGCAATTAACGATGAGATCAACAGACAAACGGAAAAGTTATTAAAGGATAATGTCATTCAACAATCTCATTCACCATGGAATTCTCCGGTTCATTTAGTACCAAAAAAACAAGATGCTTCTGGAAAAAAGAAATACAGAATGGTTATCGACTATAGGCGTTTGAATGAAATTACGACCGATGACAAATACCCTCTACCAAACATCAATGACTTATTCGATAAACTAGGAAAATCTGTGTATTTCACAACGCTAGATTTGGCTAGCGGATACCATCAAATTGAAATCAATGAAGAAGACAGGCAGAAAACAGCTTTTAGTACACAAGCCGGACATTATGAATTTTTGCGCATGCCTTTTGGGTTGAAAACAGCTCCGGCAACATTTCAAAGAGCCATGGATAGCATATTACGAGGACTGCAAGGAATACATTGCCTTGTTTATCTGGACGACATAATAGTATTTTCAAGTAGCTTGCAGGAACACCTCGAAAAACTAAGAAACATCTTTAAACGGCTTCGAGAAACGAATTTGAAAATCCAATTGGATAAATCTGAATTCTTGCGGAAGGAAGTCTTGTATTTGGGCCATACTATAACAAAAGATGGCCTTAAACCAAATGACGATAAGATAAAAGCAATCTTACAGTATCCATTACCCAGAACACGAACAGAAATTAAAAGCTTCTTGGGTCTTATTGGATATTACCGAAAGTTCATAAAAGATTTTGCCAAACTAACAAGACCGTTGACTAAATGTTTGAAGAAGAATCAATCAGTATGCATTACTGAGGAATACATAACATGCTTTGAACAATGTAAACAACTTCTCACGAATGCACCACTGTTGCAGTTTCCTGACTTTAATAAACCATTTATTTTGATCACAGACGCATCAAACTACGCGATTGGTGCGGTGCTATCACAAGGTTCACTCGGTAGCGATCTTCCGGTAGCTTATGCAAGCAGAACCTTAAATCCAACAGAAACTAGATACAGTACTATAGAAAAGGAATTGCTCGCTATAGTATGGGCTGTAAAACATTTCCGTCCCTACCTCTTTGGTAGACGATTTCAAATATATACGGATCACCGCCCGTTGGCCTGGATCAACTCATTAAAGGAACCAAATAGCAAACTAACTCGTTGGCGTTTAAGATTGGCTGAATATGATTTTGAAGTCATATACAAAAACGGAAAACAAAACACGAATGCTGATGCGTTGTCAAGAATAAAAATAAACGCGTTGGATAGCCAAAATAGCAGCACCTCTATGATTGCTAACAAAGGAAACAGTATCCCAACAAAATATTCTGAAAATACCACAAGTGAACCCATAGACAGCAACAGGACAAAACCACCTTGTTCTGTTATATCTTCTTCAAGCAGCACAATTACAGCATCTGAATGTGAATCTCATATCGGCTCAGAAACAATACATTCTGCTCACGAAAATGAATCTACAGGGATTCCTATTTTACATGAAGCGATTGATACAAAACCCAATCAAATCCTTATACATACCTGGTACAGAAAAGAAGCAGCTGTTAAAGACATTTCACGAAAAACTCAAAAAATCCTAGAAGTTCACCTTCCATTAGACAGACCGGACTTGGTGAAAGATTTTATGAAACATTACATCAAACCTAAAACCAAGTATTTCATTTTCTTCGAAGACAAAGCTCATCGACGCCAGTTCGCTGAAGTGTTTATAACACTATTTAAAAGAAACGCTATTATCATTAAGGAATGTACGGAACGTGTAGTTTTTGTGGAAGACGAGACTGAACAAAAGGACATTGTTCAAAAATATCACGTTGGTAAAAACTGCCACCGGGGGATAAGAGAAACAATAGCCCAAATAAAACGGACCTACTTTTGGCATAACCTTAAAGACATTGTAGCCAGCTGTATCAACGCGTGCGAAACATGCAAAAGAATGAAATATGACCGGAAACCAATAAAACCCGTCCTGCAATTAACCCAAACTCAAAGTAAACCCTTTGAAGAATTATTTATCGACACATTCACTATAGAAGGACAAAGATACCTGACCATTATAGACGCCTTTAGCAAAATGGGCCAAGCTTTCCCGTTGTCAAATAAATCTACGCCAGAGGTTATCAGAGCCCTCATAAAGTATTTCTCTCTCTATGGCATACCACAGAAAATTAGCTCAGACTCGGGTTCAGAGTTTAATAATGCCCTTATGAAGGAACTATTCGAATTTTACAAAATACAGATGCATATTGGCACTCCCAATAATCCTAACTCAATGGGATTAATAGAAAGATTTCATTCTACTATCATAGAAATTTACAGAATTGCTAAATATGAACATAAGATGACAGACGCTGCTTCAGTAATGACTTATGCTATAATGGCATATAACAACAGCATTCACAGTACAACAGGACTGACGCCGTTTGAAGTAGTTTCAGGCCATACTTGCGCCAGCAAAGTATTTGATGTGAATTATGAGAAACAGTACATGCAGATTTTAATGCGCGACCATGCAAAACGAACCAGACTATTGTACCACCATATGTCCAGTAAGATGTTGGATATTAAAGAAAGGATTATAGAAAAACGAGGGGGAGAATTAAATTGTGACGTGAAAAAGGACGACGTCATATTCATTAAAGGCACCAATATAAGACGCAGTAAAGATAAACCTAGATATGAAAAGGCAGTTGTATCAGGTGACTTGGAGAGAAACGTTATACCAGTAAAACTACGTAACCGTCAGAGTAAGATTCCGATGAAAGATGTGAAACGCCCTCCTATTCTAAGAAATACAACTTCTCAGGGTAAAAACCTCCCAGGTTCGCCAACTGGAGCATAACTCTTTAATTTAATCATCTTTTTCGCTATAAAGAACTACACTGGTCTCTAATGTTACAAATAGTGTTTAAGTAAAAATAAATTAGAATAAGGTTATGTAAGGTTACTTAAGTATTTGTAATGCTAATTAAACCCTCAGACAATTATTCCGGATACTGTAAAAGGTTTTATTTTTGTGATTTAAATTGACACATATAATGCTGTAAAAGTAAGGATATTAGGTTCCAAATTACTCATATGGTTGTCCCACATAAAGGCGGATTTTAAAGTGTTCCTAAGACCTAACCCCTCCTCTCCTATACGTGAAACGGGTAACTCTGCCGTCGCTCACACGACGCTTTCAACGAGGTTCCAGTTCTGGTCGTAGTTGCGACTGCATCCCAGCCTAAGTGCTTATCTAAAGTGTGAAGTGAATATAATAGTGAATTAAGTGAAAATCCTCGACTGTAATATAAAACAGTGCTATTAATAATAATTCCGTGATTGCCGTGATAACGAAAATTTTCGACTGGACTATGGACACTTTTACGAAAATAAGTATTATTAAATTCAATACAAATTTACATCACTAAGATTTTATATAAATTTCTTATTTTATATTCATACATTGTAATGACATCATTGTTTTAATATTATTTTTCCATAAGTGCACCTGCACATTGAATGTAAATTTTCCATCGATTTAATTTTCAACGGAAAATTTCATTCTTAAGGACGGAGGAGTTATGTTATGCCATCTTTTTTATCAACTCTCGAGACTCCAAAGTCCTGCAGCGCGGTTCGTCCCCGATCCGCACATGTGCAAACACTTATTTCGACCCTTTTTTGTGTGTAGTTTGTAAGTTTCATTTTAAATAATTAATTTTAAGGCAGTATTAGCTAAGCCATCAAGGCGATTAAACGTTTTCACCTAAATTACTCTTTAATTTTGGAATCCATCCTCGCCCCAGCACAGCTGCATCGTCGTAACCTGTCTAAATAGTGTTGTGTTTACCAACACTTGAAGCAGCTTCCTCGTTCACAGGCGTTTTTAACTCGTCGTAATAACTTCCGCGTTATATTTTGTTGGCGATCTCACGGTCTTTATCACTAGCTTTATCAATATCCGCACTTTACTCAAATTACACGCACACACTTCTGTGCGTTGACACCTCATTATTACTATTGTATTTTTGTTTGTTTGATTAGCATTTCGTGCGTTGTTTTGTGGTTGCGCACGGGTTTTGAAGGAAAAATGAAATGTTACCCGTATGTTACTATAGATAAAGCTGCGTATAGTGTAATGTTACTGGTAATTTTTGGATCATCCCCAACACATAATACCTATTTGGAATGTTAAATTAAATTCTTTAGTTACATTGGCCATTGACTGATGACGGAAAGGACGCTATTTTACTTTTTTTTGTTGATACGTGTTTTATCGTAAAATTAATGCTTCAAATAGAGTATACCTATTATGAAGAAGTCTTTCAGAAGCATTGAGCACATGAATAAATAACAATTCAAATTATTTACCCAATAGTTTTGTGAGACTTCAATGCCAACGTTTCTAAAGACTGTAACATTGACAACTATAACAATCTATCAGCATTTTGGCCCACTTTGCTAATGCAAATCATTATCCATTGTTTCGGATTTAGCTGAAGACACACTAGCGTTTAGAGTCACATATTATTTTACGAGTATTGAGTTGAACAAAGCGAGAAATAAACAGAACTATCGCTGTTAAAGATGGCATTTAAGAAAAGCATACAAGGCCTTCTAGCTGGTGAATAAAATTTAGTAGGACCATAGTAAGCATTAAGCACTAGATAATATTGGTACAGACATGGACATTAAATGTACGATAACAAGTAGATATACGGACATAGTCATATTACTTTGTTGATATCAAATATTTAATACACATCACAATCAAAAATTGATAAAAATTAAATGTCTAATTTATTACGGACGGCGCCGACTGAGACTTAGTTACTTAAGTTAAGTTACTTTATTTATTTTTTGTTAAGGAACCCCAAAAAGTTAAGTTCAGAACCACACTTGTGTTCAGACCCTAACGTCAGTGCAGTGTCAGAATAGCTCCACTCAAATAGTCCAAGTAGGAACCGTATGCGTTATGTAAATCGCGCTAATTTCGCGAAGGTCGCGGAGACCTCGCAAAAAGCAGTGCCGACCTCGGCGTTTATCATTGTCGTGATATCTAGATATGCGCAGTAATGCCTCATGATGTTCTTTTAATTTTGTGCGTTTATTTTGCGCCGGACGGACGTATTGAAGTATCTAAGCAAAGCTTTCGCACGGAACTTAACTTCAGGGCGACGGAAGTGAATTGCTTGTTTTGTGTTTTGTTTCAGTTTTTGTTTGAATTGAGTGATGTGTCCAACAATTTGTATTATTAGTGTGCCTCAAAATAGGTATATACAGTAATTACACATTTAAGCTCTCCAGAAACCTTATCATGAGGAAAACTATTTTTGCACGTGAGTCCAATTTGTTTATTTTATCGAGTTTATTATAATTATGGGTAAACGCTTATTTAAATGTTTTAATTTTATAAGGAAAGCGGTATTACAAACCTTGCTCATATTTAAGTTAATTTATTTCCTTGCTTATTTCTCACGTGTTATAAAATAATTGTTTGCTAAAAATAACGCTGTATTTATTAAAAATATCTGCTCAATTTGTGTCGACGTTCAATAAAATCGCTCATAACTCTAACTTTATTAGCTTAGAAACCTTCTGCATAATCACATTAGGCAACATAGCGACACTATAAACAGCTATTCATATTTCACTTTTTAAATTTTTATATTTCTAATATGTTATGTATATTAAGCGTTTTATGGCATCAAATTTAAAGAATACGTTCCCAAACACAATTTTCTCTAACAAGGTAGGTTCGATCTTACGTAAAGCGGACACGTTTATTATTTCTCCGTAAGCTATAAAATTACCAAAGTGAGGGCCGTTTGTACAAACGCACGGTTAAATATCAAACGTATTTAATAAAATAATGCATCCAAATTATGACGCGGTAACAACGTGTTAACCAGCTGGCGGAATAGGGTTGTTACAACTTTATTCCTAAACCAGTTTCGATGAAGGATCGCGAACATAGCGAATATTCCTGTGAGAAAAATATTCTTAATACAATATGTCTTTATTGTTTGTATCCCAAACATAGAACATAAAGTATACGTACATATTTAGAAACATATGTATTTCACTAAAATACATAGTTAACATCAGGCACGCTGTAGTCAAACGCAAGCCTATTCCGTGTTAAAAAAAGTTACTTTGGGCCAGTTTAGCTTTATCATATCTTAATTGAAATTCCAAAACATGTAGGTAACCTTTCTCTAATCGGAACTGTCATAAAAATAACAAAACTCGCGTCTTCCGTTTGTCCTTGAGAAGGTTTTATCTGTTATCAAAAATATCGCCCGAATAGTAGAAATTGATAAGACCATTTCACATGTTGATATACTATCTATTGTGTTTATCTTACAAAAAAATCTAAACTTGTACCTATTCAATGATTATCATAATACTTTCAATGCTATAAATAAAATAAATAACCTTCGAATTTATTATTATTTATTTATTTCATTTAATTTGTCTACACATTGCATATCTTTCGTGATGAACAAATCGTAGGTACTCCTGGCATTTTGATTTGAGTAGCTCGTTTGTTAATTTAATCAATTTACCTGGATGAGCACAAAAGTCAATCGTACATACACTTTCGCCTTTATAACTTTTAATTAAAACATCCTTGTAGATGCAAGATAAAATGACTCGTTATCAGCAACTGAACAGCCCTAACAATTTGATAATTGAGCGCATCAAGAAGCGAGAATGCTCCGCGCTACGTTTTATTGAGATTGAAACGAGCAAGTGTGCTGGGAGCCCTTTATCTTTCTACGAGACGTACGACCAAGGGGTGATTCCTTTTGTCTTGTCAAGGCATACAAAAATATAAGTTTGAGCTATGAAAAGGTTACGTTGTACAAAGATTAAAATTTGCACACTTGAAGGCTAATCTACTCTTGCATACGCGTAGTAGTTCGAGGCGGGACATGTCTGTTAATGTCTATACTGGGCCTTATATGTACTATATATCTAAGTTCATACCCGTTTCGTTTGCTTTGCGGTTCACAGCCAACGCGCTCGCTCAAAAAAATACCACGGAACAAAACGTCACACGAAAGTTCCATCGTACCTACACAAAAACGATCGTTGATAACGCCGGTGAATGGTAAATAAAACACGAGCCGAATCCAACTATCAATAACTCGGTAATGTTTAAAATTCGTCGCGTGTCAGAGATTTGGCACTAGCGCGCGCTCGCAGAATTCATAAATACTTTTTATTGCTACCGTCTTTACTTCGACGGATTTGATATATGGTCGCTCGCAGCCCGACAGGATTTGGGATTTGATTAAGAAGTGGACAAGAAACGATGGTGATGTTTTGATGAAGATGTAGTGATTTGATAAAATATTTCGAAATTTACCTGACACGATCCGGTTATTGATAGAGGTATTAATAATTAGGTATTAAATAGATTTTTGCCATTGTTTCGATTTTTCTTTGTAGTGAAAAACTGTCAATACATATATTTAGGAATGTAACTTCAGCAATCACTTACGATTGCCTTAGGCGGCTGAGTGACCCATGGCATCAAATATTTCTATAATCCCAAGAAATACTCTTGTACATTATACCATTTTAGTCTTGAATGAGCGTCTACAAGTGTCAAGAGCAAATCAATTGCTGCAAATAAATTGCAACAAAGTGACTCTTTGCAAACAGATACTTTTCTTTACCATAAACAGACGGCTAAAGTTACGTGAAATGGTAATTCTGTGACGCAGTTAGAGAGCTGACGCAATTATGACGTCATTCTACACATTTAAAACCATAACAAGTTCTTATCGGAGTACAAAGTGTTGCGGTTTTGTTACTGAAAGAGACATGTAATATATCAATCATTTATGCTCAGAATAAAATACGATTGACTTGTTGCGAACCTTATTTTGTTTTTTACTATCTAGTAAACTCTGTGACACTACTATCAACTATTTTCGGAACTTAACCTGAAGCACAGAATACATAATACTACCTGAAGAAACATCTAAACTATTCAATCTTATGTTAAAATCTTAGGTCCATAATTAAGCTTACGAATTCAGACATTGAACAAAACTTTTCAGTTTTGAATTTTCGTTTTGCACGATGATGATCGATGAAGCATTATGAACTATTCTAAGAGTAAAGTTTATTTTGCTACCTATTCCTCGAAACGACTGCAGCAAAGCAATAGATTTGGATTTGATTTGACGTTGCAAGTTAGGTTGCCGTCATCGCGAATTTATGAAGCTAACGTTATATTTAAGTATAGTATCGTTCCAAACAGAATTGAAAACTTGTTCTTAGAGTGTTCGTAAAGTTTACAATTTCGACGATGGAACAACCTAGTTATTTACTTACATTGTTAATCAGATTTTATATTAATGAATAATATATATGTATACCTATGTAGTAGACAGTTAAATATTACTTAAGATGACGAAAAAATGTGTAATTACGTTTAACTTCTCGAGATCCCATTGATTTATCATTATTAGTTTGTTCATTCCTAATGACTAACATAACTAAATCAAATTGAAAAGGACTTATCTTTCAGTACTCCGCACAAACAATCTAGAAACCAGCAATGCATATTTCTCTACCTGTTATTTTAGAATATGTCACTTAAAATATAATTGCATTGTATCCAATTACATTGATCAATCCCTCAAAATAGTGTTCAGAGGCCACGGCTAATGCATTGTTTATGTAAATTCGTCTAGCTGAGTAAATAAATAATTTATTTAAAGCATTTAAGTACCTTTTCACACAAATTTTATTGAAACGATAGAGTGTCATAAAAGAAACCAGTTCACAATATACATATTATATTATCGTAGATATAGGTAATTATGAGCAAGGACTTTGACCCCAGAAATAAGTATTTTGAACTTGTTAAGCTACCTTAAAAATGTGATTCAAACCGCAGGTTTGTAAAATGTCGAACAGTTTATTCCTCCTATCCTAATACACCAAACACATTGCTAATCAGTTAATTTGATGGGAGAATTAACCGACTATTTATCGTTCTGGAAACTAGAGGTTTTTTTTTCTAAACTTGATTGAGTGAGTTTTGTTTCATTTTTATTTGAAATCTTAACAATCAGCTCTTTGCGTATGAGATAGCCATAATAAAAGTTACATATTTAGCATTATAGCAAGAGTACCACCTACACAAAGTAAATAGCATTTTCAATTCCTTATGCCTAGTTTCTGCTCAGTTCGTCTAAATGCGAATATATTCTACAAGCAGACAAAACCCATAAATATGACAAGAAGTTGAGAATCATCCAAACTAAGCATCAGTGATTTTACGAAGGTTTTCTTATACTTAGAGTTACTGTCACATATCGGGTTGCTTGCCAAAGACGGGCATTGTAACAACTGCAGAGCCTTGTTTCGTGAATAAATGCATCTATTACTTTTTCACGACAACATACATATGGCTAGTAATTGTAATTACAGATTTTGCGATTATGATCGTACTGTATGAATAATTATAATTGAAGAACTAGTATGTAGCTATGAAGTTACTATAAAAAAATATTATGCTTTTAGTAGATTCAAGATTATTTATGTAGCAGTGAGATACGTATACTAATACATAAAACAGTGTTTCTCTTTTATTTTCTATCGTCATTCATTTTGTTGCCGCGACCACCGGAGCGTGCCAACTTTCATTAAAGTGATAATACTTTCACTAATCAATTTCCCAACCACACTATTATATTTATTTGATCAAGTGAGAGATCCCGGGCCCCACACACTTGTTCCATCAACTATTTACTGGCTATCAGTTAACATCAAGGCTATCAATGGCTAACCATAAACATTTATGTATATAAGTATGTAAATGGCTTCATATAATACGGATTATGTATTCCACATTGCTAATTTATTTATTATCTGGCCATATAATGTTGAATTTACGACGATGTGACAATATAAGCTAAACTGATCCGTCCAAAAATGTACATATCTACCTACCTATCGCTAAAGTATTCAAGAGTTTGCGACTTCATGTACTCGTAATATTACATTAATTTATAGTTCAATAGGTACTTACGTTTTTTGTTTCGTTTTGTAGGTATGTACATATAGCTTAATTGAATCATATCAAGCTACTGAATTCAATATAACCTTTAGCTACCAAAAGCTATAAAGATACAAGTAAAAACACTTAAATACAGACCTGTTCTATATTAGTAGTTTTAAAACTTCCTAAAGTGCTAGTAGAGTGCCACTAAACAGTATTTATACCGGTTCAGGCTCACATGGCGGCTATAATTTTGGCATTCATTAAGATACCCGCCAATGTTTGCACAAATGTTTGCAACTGTTTGCCCAGCGATAACAATACTTTAAGGCCGCGAAACTGCGAATTTACAAGTAATAACTACAACAATGAAGCGCCAAATACATTGTATAAGCAGCTTTATAAAAGTGTTATGCAACCGCTTGTAACGTTTTATGTGTGTTAATTAACTGTAAGGAATAAACTTTATTCATAAACAAAATAATGTTTTATATATCCATCTATATTAACACATACCCAGACGGAAAACAGTCATTTAAAAAATAAAAATGTTCCGGTACATTGCACACATCGCCATCTAGCCCCACACTAAACAAACGCTTGTGTTTGTTTAGTATGTTTGTCATAAATTTGTGTACCTATATATTTGGTGCTAATCATAACCATGTGTCCGCATATAGATTACACGTAAGTCAATACGTTACATTTTTACTAAACAAAACCCTCTCATCACTATATCAAAACACGAGTACAATATCAATACATATTTAGGCAAACGACAACAAAAAACCGACATAATCAATGGAAGTCGCGTTGACAGGCCACGTAGTTAGGTATTGGCTATTCAGACAATCTAGTCCGACCTTAACACACGCCTATATAGTAGGTATTCGGGTAGGTATTCCATCGGCCTCTTTTCCTCGGATCACCAGCCTAGGGCTGCCATAAATTTGCCATTTCCCGGCCATCGGTCCGCTTTCCCGCTGAACCTTGCGCCTAAAAGTAAGTGGGGTGAACGACCGAAACACACCAAAATAGTTTATTATATTAATTTTCCGCGGACATAATATCTTGTAATGTTATGTCTGTGTAATTCGTCACCTGCCGGTTCCCAAGGAAGACCAGCGTTGGATGCTTGCATCCAGCACATGCTGAGTTGGGGCCGGATTGTGACATGAAACGTGTGTACCTACTTGTTTATATCTTGCATTCTGTATCTCTTGTTTCGTGTCCCAATAAATGTATTTTTTTTTTAATTTTCCTTGCCAAATAATTTTCTATTTGATCTAATTGGTTTTGAAGATATTCTACTTAATTACTTACAGAGATGAAATCAAATAGATTAAAACAATAAAGTAATATAGATTTTTTTGAGATTACCTGTCTCTTCTTTCTCGTGATTCTTTCTGTATAGAATCAAGGTTTTTTCACCACAATTCTTACTTGAGCCTCGCAACTCCTTCACATGCACGTTCAGAAGCCAATACTCCGAGTCCTAAACGGGTACTTTAATCTGTTTAACTAGTGTAATAACGAGCGCCTCTAACTATGCACAGATCTGACCACACCGACCAAGCAAGCTTGTATTAAATTAGTTTATGCAAATTAGCCAACGCTTTAAGGGATGCAAATGAAAGTAAGGATTTCTCAGCACGAAAACAACCGCACAAAAAGCGAATGAGTTTCAATGCGATGTGACATGTAATTCGCTATTTCTGCGGTTGCTTAGATATTTACCAATTAGTATTAAATTTCTGATTAGGCGTAAATACACTAGATAATTCGTACTTGTTACACATTGTATTTAGTTTAGTTAAAAGTAGAAGATCTGTTAAACAATTATGTTGTTATGCTTTTTACGGGAGAACAAACACATTATTACACATATCACGCAAGATTTGATGTTTCATTGTAATATGTTTTACACGTCGGGCATTCGACCACCATATCTCCTGTGTCCGACCCACACAATCAACTCAGTATAACGTACGAAAAAAGGACTCTGGAAATATGTGTATATTCTAGTCTGTTATTCCTAAAAAGCCTAAGTTAATCTGGTAACCCTAAAACCTAGAGCAAGTAGATGTTTAATGTAGGGCCGCTGGCGCCTCTGGAGCTCATTTCGCGAGGCGCGACCGACCGACGCTGTGGAGTGGCGACGGACAGACAGGACTCAATACGCACTGTATTTATAGGTATGATAGAGTCCTGTATATAAGGATGCTTGATTCAGAATATTGTGTATTGGTAAACTAACTTACGATAGCCGTTTGAGTTAAGGAAAATGTATCATCTTGGGTGGAACGGAACGTGAGTAGATACTGAAAAATGCGGGATTTTGAAATGACTTACTCGTACTTATAGTTTATCTAGATTGAAAATATGAAATGGAAATTGATAAAATTTGTTGAGGATTCAAAAATTTTTGATTGTTATTATCTTGTATTTACTTCAGAATGTTTAAAACGATTGCTTTATGAAAAACAGCAATAAGTAGGAACTCCGCTTTATATAAAAACATAGATATATTATGTTTGCCATCCATAAATTTAGCCATAACTGTTTATGAAATTGTAACATCAAAAGAATTTTCCACGTTCCTATGAAAAACGCTATTAAATCAATCACGAGATGCTTGTAAAAAGCCGATAACGATGTCTGAGCGACCTCTAATATTGTCTAAATCTGAGCCTATAAAAAATGAGTGTCTGGCGACATAAATCTATCAGTACTTCATTGCTTTCGGTATATGACATCGGTTTCGGAGACATAATTGAGCATTTTTCAATAAAGTGACATCGTATTTCTTTGAGTTTGAAGTTCATATTAGTTAATTAAGTTTTTATGAGACACATTACACAAATTCACGTCAATCGTCTCGCTACAAAAATATATGGTATATAAGCTCTTAGTAGTCAATTAAGTTGTTAGTTAACATTCCAAAAATCCAAATAAGTAAGAGTTTTGCGAGAAAAATGTCTAGGTTTGTTCTTCGTTACCCTTTTGCCTTTAAAGGAAACCCGATAACAAAAACAGGTACACAATTAAGTAATTAGTGAGTACTTTTGTTAGTGTTTATTGTACAGTTAACGGTTTCTTTTCTACAATACATGCATACGGGCATTGATGCTTAAGTGATACGGTGTTTACTTTTGAAACAAAAGTAATGAGATACTCACGGTTTTTCATTCATTATATTACTGCACAGTGCACATATGTATCTAAATCACGTAATGTTATGATTCAACTTTTGTAGTGTTCACAGTTTTGAACGAATTATTTATGTTGTGTACTGTGTTACTGACGTAAGCTTTTCTAAAGCAGTCACTATTATTTTGTTTGTACCAATGTTTCTTTCGAAATATTTAATAAAACTAACTACGCACTATTTGGTACTATGTACATAGTTTATTCATTTCAGCATTCAATCATTAAAGCAAAAGAGACGTTATTTTTCTTTAAACACAATTCTCAAGCGACGACCAAAAATAGCTCCGAACTTGCAAATAGCAATAAAAAACACTTTAGCTATAAATAATCAGGATTGTAATCAGTCAGACATTTTGGCAAGCAGTGAATCACCTGTGCCGAGAATAGACCGCGCCTGTGACTGCGCTACGCACTCAATGCTCTCTTACAATTGGATCTCTCATTAGACCGGCATTGGTGACATTCACACTATTTGGAACAAGATTCTGTCCAAGTTTAAGAGGATAGTATGTATAAGTAGAAACACTTAGCTCGCTCTAAATTAGAGTGCTTGGAAATTATGACGCTGAAAATGTTAACATGTGTGAATCAACGGTTATTAGGATTAAAGTTTCATAATTATTAGTTATGCTTTGGCCAATTGTAATCATATTTGTTACATTTTATTCTTATTCCATGTCAGAACAACTTATAAATCGTCGGTCTACAAAAACCAAATAGTCTTGTTGTGCTTTCTGTATATGTACTTATATTTCGAAGTTTGCTCGCCGCAACTCTGAGTGTAAAAGCGTTTATTTCCACTAAACCACTCCCTGTCAACACTCGACTAAATACCAAATTCGCGCTAAACTAAATCAAAAGCACGATCAACTAGTGGCAGTGTCATTCGTCAGTTGACAGAGCTCATTAAGTATAGACAGTGTTTACAGCAGTAATAGCCCCTATTCAACCAATGGGGGACAACCCTCGTATTTCAAGGTCGTAGGGGTGCCACGTTATGAAATGAGTGGTGTGTTTGGGGCAAGTGAAACTTTTATTGACGTTATTGACAACAAAACGTTAATATCGAGTGTTAATACTGATATTGCGATAATACGTTACAGTACAAATACAGCAAAAAGTAAGTTTGAGTTGCAATAACCGGCTGCGAGTGGCACATTTTTTATTAATTTAAATTAAATTATGTATCTAATAAGCATATTTTAAGTAGATAGATAGATAGATTTCTATCTATCTATTTTTAAGCTATTTGCATATTCAATCATCGTGTCGTTACTAACATAAAAAAGCAATTATTCCACATGGTGCTTTCAATCTCGCCGTGCATCAGCTAGAGTGTTTTACCATTTAATAACCCTATCGAATGCGGTCGGGGAGCTACCCTACCGCTCCAAGGTCACAGGGGTGCGCTCAACGAGACACACGACTTCTCTCTTTCACGCACAAACCTCTGCCGCGTGTGTGAGCGAGATAACTAATAACCTCAAAGGTGCGATAACAAATGTACTGATTTGAAAACCAGCCGCCCGTACGCTCATAACATTTTATTTATTATCTCAGGCAATAAATAAAGCTTTGCGACTAATTGACTAATTAGCGAATGATTTAACCGATTCTCAGGGATTCTGCGCGTCGCCTGTTTTAGTCTTTGTTTTACAAAATGACCACCGATGTTTTACAAGCATGTCTGCCAATATGATTAAATGTATTAATCTTTAAATAAACAAACCAAAGCAAAATCAAAATAATTTGCATGTATGTATTAAAAATTATTTACATAAAATATATGCTACATTTCTCTCCCATAGTTCGCATGTGTAACACTTATGATAATGACAACATTAGATTAAATTTTGATGTATTCTCCAATAAGTCACTACCAGCTGTTAAAATTGAACTGTCTTAATTAGTAGATTGATATTATTGTAAATGTTTATTAAGTTAATGTGCCTTTTTCCTCTCTGTTCTTCGTTTCATTGTATGTTTAGTTTTTAAGTAGGTACTTATAAATTGTTAGGAAGGTTATATGTGATAGATTATATGTTTATTATTATTATGTAAAAGTTAGGTTCACTGTCTAAGGTGATGTAGGTACTCACTGTAAGCTATTTTTATTTTTTAAGTGTGATTGTATAACTGTACGACACTGTTTGTGAACTAAATAAAAAAAAATGTAGGCTGTTGCTATTTTAAAAGTTAGCATTCCAATTAAATGTTACTAGAATTAGCACATAATAAATAAATTTCCTGAAAAATAACGGCCGAACACACCGAAAAAAATATAATACAGATACACGTGTCGTAGTACCTGATATCACGAGTATCAGACGTATAAATAAATCCTATATATATTAGATTACGTATTACATAGTTCTACCTATCACGTTTATTGACTTTTTTCACAATATGTTATGTGTCTAGTTAGTAAATGGTTCCTGAAACAAGATAATAAATTAAAAAGCTTTCTAGGTTGGTAATTTAATTAGGTTAAAAGAAAGGAGCTTCCATTACAAGTTCGCTTCGAGGGAAAAACGGCTCGTAAAAGGTTAAGCCGATTGCCAATAATATTTCCAGTTAAGGTTTTCTTGATCTCGCTTTTATATTGCGAAATTTGCGAGGAATAATAACCTGTAATGCTACCATTATTTCCCAGAATAGGTTCCTAAAATTAGATGAAATTATTTTGGTTTTGTTCGAGCTATTTTAAGTTGTGTATTTGACACGTGCCGATATACGAGTAGGTACCTACTAAATTTATATTTCGCAGAAAGAACCTACGCACGTGACGTAGTTATTGTGTTTATTCACATAGAAGACACATTCAGAAGGAAGGGCATGTTTTTATTGTGTAAATGTTTACTATACTTATAATATGTTTTATTACACATTGCATTAATCTTATGTTACTCTTGGCACAATTGCGGCAGTACCACGCCACAGACCATTTGAAAAAGTTGAACTTGATTATTCCAAAAACCAAAACCACAAGTGTGAGGTTAGTAATCTCGAGTCTATAATCACAAAAAACCTAACACGATTAGCGGAGTTTAACCACGCTATCTGATCCGGCAGTTCCAATAGATGAATGCCTAATCTAAATTCGAGTGTAACGCACGTCTCTACGACAAAAAGTGGCTGCAATAACATCCTACACTCCGCGTCAAATCAATCTACAAGCTGATAAAATAAACCGAAAAGTTGTCTGAAAAATCTCATCAAACAGCTAAAACTATGGAATAATGTGCTGCCACCACTCAAACGTAAGATAATCTTGCTCGTATCCTACTCTCGAATAGTTAAACTAAAGGGCAACGAACTCGCGAATCCGAGTTTTTCTGCCCGGCTGTGTTCGGCGGTCGTGTTCTACCTACGTCATTCTGAGCGAGGAAAAAAGACGGCTTCTAAAGCTTGCCACACACTGACATAACAAGGCAGAACCTTAGATTGTACAAACGTACGAGTAAAGCTCTGTATTTTGTTTCTTTCTTCAGGCAACCTCTAGCAAAATATATCACTATTTATTTACGCAAACAAGGCCTAAGGAAATGGCATACCTGTGATAGTATTCTATTTCTAATATGCTATATGAACTATTTACTTATTACTCAGCTCGGTTCCCGCAGGACATACACCTCCTTCCTCATACGCCAGTAAAGCATGTTGCAGTTCTTTTGTACCTCTTTAATCTCGAATATTCAAATCACTGATCTGTTTGACCTAAGCAAGTAATAAACTGCGTTTTATCCAGTATGCGAGTAACTTGGTAGCTCCTACGATGAGCAGTCGCCTTTAAAATTGCGCAAACCTTTCCGGGGGAGCGATGACGTAATCGCTTCCTTTTTCGCTGTCCAACCAGTCAGCGGGCACTTATTTAATCTGTGGCCCAGCTTTTTAACCTACCAGAATTAGGTATTAAGGCATTTCTCTAATAAGGAAGCTAGATTTATTATACTCACAAAAAGTTGCCAAAAGGAATTAAAAAAGTGGTCTTACAGAGGTGAAACACTCTGTTCGAAAAGTTTGCACTCGTATACGAAGCCCATGGAACTTCTATGATTGGTTGATTACTATCACTGGTTAAAATATGACAGTTTAGACGTCTTCGTCTTGTTTCCTAGTGAAAACTTTCCGAATTTGTGAAACACTGCATATATATCTCACATAGCACACAAAACGTCTAAATAGATTCACATACTCAGAAATTCATCTGGAAACGCAACATTGCCAGGTATTTTCATATTGTTTACTCGCCTTTGTGTTTTTCCTTCCTGCGATCAGTATTCATCTATTCAGGTATTATAAAACCAGATATAGGCGATATACTGTGTTTACATCGGCCTTTTGGCTTATCGACATACTATTGCAATGGGCTGGCTTACTTTTTACAGCACCATTTATAACGCATATTAAACTCAGTTCTAATAAACTGTATTGTGCATCACATTAATGCTTTGTTCTGTACCTTTCTTCCGATAGTGTCATTCTAGGATTGTAGACTATGGCTCACTTGCACAAATACTCTTAATTACAGATAGTAATTTTTCTACGAAGTATTTTTGACAATAAATAAATATTTAAAAGTACCTAGGTGCTCAAGGGAACTTTAATATTTTTGATGTAAGTCGATGTATTTGGCAAAGCCTATCCTGCCTGTAGAATGTCTATGTTTTCGGTACACAATCAAATTAATACGGCAGTGGGGTCATTAAAGCAGTTGGCAAGTTGGCACACAATTGGCGGGCAACGACCCCGCCGGATGGAATATGGTAAATTTCCGATGGCTTACAGTTGTGTAGTTGTCATTTACGCACGCGAGTGTGTGGCACGAGTTTTACAGATAAAAAAAAGAAAAACGATTTAGAATACGAATCTATTTTAAAACTAAATGAAGTAAAGATGCCGTAAGTGTTTTGTTTTTAAAAGCTTTGTATAAAATATGTAGTTATTATAGTTGACATTCATAATAAGGCTAATACTTGTGTAAGAGCCCGTAATTATGCGATTGGCCAGACTCGACAGTCCCCGGCCGCCGCCGCCGCCGCCGCCGCCGCCGCCTGACCCCGCAAACTGGAAAACTATGAAAATACGCGGTCCTACTCCACTTACCGCTGCTACCGCTTTTTGTATAAATTAGGATTGAAGATATGATTTATCCACTTCGCTTGATCGATAAGTCAAATGCGTAGTTATGTCACTGTCAACTTACTAATGACGCAGATATAACGGCAAAAAGAATATGAGGTCACTTATGTTCGTATGAGATTGTAATCGATAGGTTTATTAAACAATCAATGTAGAAGATTAAAAGATCAATCAACACTGGAAATTTTGTAAAGAGGAACAACAAGAAACAAGAGTAGGTTAGGTACTAAACTTATCGTGTCGTTGCTAAAAATAAACATCTGCGAATCAGATAAGTATTTGCCATGGTTATAAACATTTACTTACTCCGGGAATGGTTTCTTATTCATGAGTATCTACCCCGTGTCGTGTAGTCTATTCGCTTAAATATTGCGTGTATTACGTTGATTATCTTGCTAAAAACATCAAGTGATTGCAATATACATGCGTGCATTAATGAGTTCATTTTAACGCATGCTTCTTATTAATTTATTTTACACGGCAAGGTGTCTGATATGGCAACGTTTATCATCTTTTTTTTAAACCGCTGATGTAAAACGTAACTTTGCCGATATGGTTACGATTTCGTTTTTCCACCATAGAGTTTCCATAGGCAGACATAAAATTGTTTTAATTTCACGGTCGATCTCCATGGTGTGAATAAACTCCACGGCACGGTTCTAAATTCAAATCACATTGAATGATCATTCGGTTTTCGAATGTCGATCGTATTTTTCCGTGAGTGAACAAAATTAATCTTGTATCGATATCAATTTGGGACGGTTTATTAGCAGTTAACAAATTTAACGAGATGTTTATTTTATCGTGATATTCGACAGGAAAAAGACCAAACCACAATGTTTCGCCCATTCCAATATAATATTTAGCTTTTTATGAAACATCTGAACGTAACATTATATTTTCTTAACACATTTGGCAAATCTACCCTCTTTTTAACACTTTTAGTTCGTAGGTCCACGTTCTAACGATTTATCTCTAATTTTTTACAGTCCCGTTCAACATTTGAACTGATTCTCCAAACCATTATCTTCACAAAGAGCTCTCGGATCGGTCACGGTATCCACATTAATCAGCCTCGGTGGTCCACATTACAGTTCTATGAGGGCGACCCTTACTGGCTTAGGAAAATCACAATACTTTTAACCTATGAAGTGTACTCAGATTTATTTGTAAGTGTTACCTAGTGAGGATGACGCTTGTTAGTCGGCCAAAATCCTTAATCTGGACCACCTGTAAAAAATGCTTGTGTCCACATGATACGTAGTTTGTCCACCACAGCACCTGAACACAAACCAACTTTTTGAGATTACATCCACAATCCACATTAACAAAGCATAGTATATGCATGCCTAACAAAAAACACATTCAAACGAACTTTCCAAGACAAACCATCTGTACTAAAAAAGCAGTAAGTCACTTTTAAACACACGTTGGTTACGTCATATTCCCTTAGCGGTAAGAAATTATGCCCCGAGCGAGGACTCCTTAGAAACTGTATAGTAAACTGTGCTACCTCATTTTGTAAAACGCCGGTTGCACACAGGAGTCTATGATCTCGGCCCATTGGCTACCGTTCGATTTGTATCGCAGATGAGTCAGTCATTTTCGAAATTGGTATAATTGTGATACCTCTTTGGTGGCTTGCGATGGCAAAGGAGGTTTCTTGATTTAGTTAACCTCTTCATATGGTTTGTTAGAAATGTTATATCCCTCTCAAATTGACAGGAGTAACGACTAATTACTGGTATGATTATAGTAAAAAAAAGTGTGATAAGTATTCTTCATAATATATATGACGTTGACTATATTGGACATAATTATCACATAAAAAAGCTCACATAGAAGCCGGCTATTTAAAATACTTTAAAGAGTGCGGTCGTGGCTACCTCCGAAATATTCCGCCTGCAATGCCATACAACATACGAATCGTTAAAACTTTGTTTACTTTCCCAAGGAGAGCGGCGCAACTATTTCAAGGCTTTCAGAATAACACAAACTAGCTACGATATTAAATGTTTGATTCGGGAATTCGTCAAACTGAAATATTTGAGGTCGAGCTTTTGAATTGATATTCGAGTGCCTTATTTAAAACAAATGTTCTTACTATAGTAAGGTATTCTGTCGTGCTTGGTAGAGACTATGTACGTTTACTAGGAAACTAATACTTATGTACCTACACAATTTGAAAAGAAGCGTCTATAAAAATTTAAAAACCATTTAACTCTGTAATGTACACTGTATTATAAGGTAAAGGTCTCTTAATATTTGAAATATAAAAGCCTTCGGCACTATCAACCATGCATATATCTTAAATACATAAATATACTAGAAGAGAAACACTGAATAAAACTCCAGCAGCGCCTGTTAAACACCGGCAGGTGTCCACAAAGCTGTGAATCTCGCGATTTCTGCGGTCCAGCGTGCGGCGCGGCTAATTGGCGGCTCCATCACAGATAAAATAATAGCTTGGGTCCAGTGACATAGTACAATAAATAATAGATCTTGCCAATACTGCCCATACATGTACCTACATCATCCCAATAACATTATAAAGACAAAAGTTTACGCGTGTTTGCTTGTGGTTGTATGTAATTTTGATATACATATATACACGCTCAAATGACAGAACCGATTGAATTTTGGTATGGAGATAGATTATATGCTGCATGAACGCGTAGGCTACTTGCCCGGTCTAACGCGGGTAACACCGAGGGGTATCTCTACTAAGCAATAAGCTACTGATGTTAGACTAGCTTCATCTTTCTTTATATTTAAAATTTGTTTGTTTTAAACTGAACTATGTTTCTTGCGCTTAGGCCAGACCGGGCCAGGTTATTTCAGTAGTATGTCGCACCCCAGGCCCTGTATCGCTAATTGAACGGTCGCTACCCGGTCGCAACTGACCCGTGTTCGTTAAACGATTATCCGGCCGCGATTCACTCTTTAATCCGATTTTGAAAGAGATCCCGCATTGATACGGTGTGCGTTAGACTTTATTGTTGTTGATATAAACAACAACAATCTTTTCTGATTTCGTAGTTAAAATTGCTTTCTTTATGAATTTTACTCAATTCACTTTTATTTGTTTGTTAAAATACCAAGAGCTTTTTATTCTTGTCATACTTAATTGTAGTTACGATAAAATGCAGGTGCGTTTGCTTCAAACATCATCATATTATCTAGTTAGTTATTTGTGAACATTAAAAGGCACTAAAACCTACAGTAATCAATACCCACAAACACGATAAGGGTCTTCTAGACCACTTTTGTTGGTATAAATTAATGAAAGCCACAATAATAAACAGCGCATATGTTTTGGAGCGCAGGCGGGAAGCATATTTCTTCTTTATGAGTCAGCGCTATAAAAGTTCCATTATTGTCATAACATCTTGGCACGAATCTAGTGGCTCATTACATATTTCTAACTGGCTTCGGGAAATGTGAGAAAAATACCTGATAAATGGCAATCATTGGCAAGTGTTTTGGCGAAAATTTAAAATTCAAAATTCATTTATATGTACAATGCGAAATATAGGTATTTCAAAGGTGGTATTATGTACATATGAGTGCGCTATATTTCCACAAATTACAAATAACTATAATATTAATTTGTTAACAAAAATACTAAACATATTTCAAATTGTCTTATCGTCCATAAATAATTTTATTGAGTAGTAAAAATGATTTGAGTCTATTCTTGAACACACCAATTGAGTTTAGCTTCTTTTATTTTATTATATTAATTTACAGAGCTTGAAACATGTTTGGCAAATTTCTGATAAATTATTTTCTCTGTCGTGACTTGTTTTGGAATGGTAACGATAAAAATTCTCTTAATTTTTTACTAAACAATGTTTCAAAACAATGCCTTTACAAATTTACGCATATCAATTCCTGTTTATAGTCGGCCATTTATTAAATTAGCAACAGAACTCGCAACTACCAACACATTTGTCAGTTTAATTGCTCGTAACAAATCAGTTGGACACATAACCGTAAGTTTGGCACACGCGAAATCCACTGCAACTGCGAAATCTACGCTAGTTGAAAAGAAGCGGCAAAAAGAAGCCAGCGGCGATACAAAAACTTCTATAAATAACAATTGGCTTGAACCACCCCGACCGGCACCCGGCGTACGAGCACAATGAAACCGGTAGATAAATAAGAAAAAGCATAGATATTATACCGTAAAGATGTCTACGCACACGACATCTTTACGCTGTAGTAGGATATTTTGATGATATAACGAACCTTCAATACAATAATATTGACAAAACTAACCAAACCTTTACGCGAACCATATTAAAATTACCTTCATGCATCGATCACAAAGCGTTAGATCAGCGAGTAACGAGCGTTAGGTTATTTAAGTAATCACTATTTCTATATTGGCATTAACATACAAATGACACATAGACTGACTTCCTAACTAGAAACTAAAAGGTGCTTCTGTATTAATGTTCAAAAATATCAATGGGACAGATATTGGTGTGTAACTAATGTTTGTTTATAACTCACATTGATTCATTTACCAAATATTTAAACTCACTTGCACGATGAATCTTAAACGCATTTAGTGTCACAATTACCATGTAAAATAATATGTGTGAGTTATTTTGCAAACGGGCGTAAGATTTTTCACTATAATGCGACGTTTATAGCCCTTGATGTCGTTGTAAATAAGTACAAAAAGCCGCTTCAAAAATAGGCCGGTGTAGAGCAGCTGAGTGCAATGGAGTCTCAAGGCAATCCGCTCGCAAGCTACCATACTTACCCGTACTATGGTTTTTTATAGCCATCCAACAGACGAACTGTCTCATTTTGAGATTTAATAATAACGGTTAACGGTTTGTGGAGAAACACAATGGGTAAAATTCCGTAGACATATTTCAATGGCGTGATTGTATGTCGTGTCATAGGTACACGACATACAATCAGCAATAAGTGATTTTTATAGATAAACAGTTCGTTTCTGTGTTTTCAGTGTACGTGTATGTATATACAAGGTGTAACAGAAGGGTGTGACAATATTAAAGAGTATACATATATATCATGTAAGGAGTCATATACCAAAATATGAAAAATTAAATCGCATATATTTTTTACCATACAAAAATTAGATAATATTTTTCACTTGATTTCGTGGCAGCCCTAGCGAGTGATCACTGACCGAACGAAACCGAAATAAGCACACAATCTTTCATCCCGTTCTAGCATTAGTTTTAACGCAACGTATTCTCTCTCTCTCGCGCTCTCAGAGAGACACCGCCGCGCCGTGTCATTTGATAGCGTCAAAAGTCAATGAACGCTCAAAATGATAAGATGTAGGGTTGCAAGTACTTAAGTTGTAATGAAAGTTCAACTTATGATTACTCGAAATCTATGACACTTAGAATTCTGAAACCTAGTGGGCTGTATTCTATATATACATAGGTATGTACAGTATAAATATTGTCACACCCTTCTGTTACACCTTGTTATAAGCGAGCTGCTGCGAGTGATAGCTGTACATACACATAATATAAATAGTAAATCCCAGTAAGCACACAAAGAGTTAAGTATAACAATATCAAAAAGCAAATCATGCAGTAAATGTAACTTATTGATATTAATATTATAAAATATATCATTCAAAAGAGAACCTTCTTAACATCACCTAAATTTATTCTACCCTTGGAAAGATAGCTGTAGCTACTCCACTTTTATAATGTTAAGTAATTAAAAAACTAACACGAAAGCCAATAAATAGTGCGTGGCTATAAAATGTACCTACATTATTTTATAATGATATATTTGAACCGCAAAAGATACGTCTTAAAAGATACACATTTTCCAAGCACCTACTTAATACCTATAAGTGTGTCACCTTGGCATTAACAACCACGAGTAGTGACACAAAGTGCTTATGTGTGACATTTATGGACCATAATGAAAGGAGATCGGCCAAATGATAAATGTCCACAGTTACAAATGTTAATTGAGTCAGTCTATTAATTAATTAATTTGTGGTCGATCAGTTTTGAGGATAATGGTTAAAATAGTAGCAACAAATTGTGTAAAAGAGACATTGTGGGAATCTGTTTCATTATTATCGTTTTTTAGATCGATCATACAATCTAATAAAAGAGTAATCAAGTGTTATATATGGTAGTAATTTGTATTAGTATGTTTAGTTTAACCCCCTTTGTGTTTCAGTAAGACTTACTTTATCAAATGTACCTATTCTACATTCGTGAACGAAACTGATAAATTCCTCTTATCACATAATTTTCACTAATTCTTCATGAAAATGAGGTCTAAGTCTTGTGCATAAATAAAACAGATAATCCTCTTCCGCAACCAGATTTAAAATACTAACTTACTAATGTGGCGCTGCGACCCAAAGTGGATCCTGGCCTCCGACACAAAGAGACGCCACTCCTCTCGGTTCTGCGCCATCTGCTGCGACTCGGTAGCATGGAGTTGTTGCAGATGCTTCTATATCTGCACAGAAATCTATTTAGATTTCTGTGTCTATCTGGTCCTTCCAGTGGTACTTGGGACGTCCGACTGGCGGTCCAGTTGGTCGACGGCCAATAATAAGTAACTTTAAATTGTCTAAACAAGCAAAATTCAAGTTCCAATATTGCTTTGATTCTACCTAACTCTACATGATATATTATATAGTCGTGGCGGCAAACCAACAGATATGTTATATTTAAATCCCGATGCACTCTCTTACCAACTGTGGTTGTATAATTTATAACTCACAAAACTACCGCCAATATGTTTTTATTAATTTTTATTTTTTTATCATGGATGCACCTGCCATTCATCCTGTAAACAAAAACCATCTCTTTCCTTTGCATACATTTGAATACAGATATCTCTTTCTAAATAGGCTTTATTACTTCGGTGTCTTTATATAGGGCTACATGATTGTGATCGGAATGAATTAATGGACGCATGCACCGTGTTTAATGTCTTTTTTATGATATTGCTTCAGTATTAAAGTTATTAGCTTTCATATCAAAACTGGAGCTGCTTGTATGACGATTAATGTCATGATAAAATCGTAAAAAAAACAAAAAATTGTAAATACTATACTTGAAACATCACATCAATAATATTTTCATCGGAAATGTAGTCTCAACGAGAGTATTTGATATCACTCACACTGACAGGAACAGTAATGCAACCCACATTTCTAATTCCACAATGTTATATACTATAAATTTAATTTAATTGTGTGATTTTACTCAAAATGCCATAGAATGCAATAATAATAACCGTGATAGTATTCGCATTACCTAAATATTTACTACAAAATAACAACAATGAATTTATCGGATTATGTACCTAGGTACTAGGGTCTAAAACTTCATGCCAATTACGTTTCAATACCTCATAAAATCTCTCCACATGGCCCCATAGGCGAAGCTTTCCACTTTGACCTCGATAAGCTTTCGCAACTAATATCGCTACAAAAAATCTTTAATTGAAACACGTTCTCGCGATAGGATGATTCCTACCAATGGGGAAGCAGAGTCGGGCTCTGACCAACCAACGCCGATTTAGAGTAGTGCCGCCTCTCTCCGAGCGAGACTTAAAAATAACGGTGCAAGAACTAGAGACCGCGCGATATAAATTCGCACGACTCGTGGCACCACTTCTAATTATGTATTCATCATATACTTGAGAGCTTTTTAGTTATGTTTCCATCCGTGTGCAGAATCAGTTTGCGCCGTTCCTAGCGAGCGCCTCCACGGCGACGCCAAACTAACTAGAACAATGTAGTACAATTTAACAGCTAATAAAAAACACCGAAACACACGTACTAGCGCCATTTAACATGCAATTAGATACAATGTAAAACTTGAAACTTTGTATAACAAACTGCTAAACTAAAACGTAGAAGGTGAATTTAAACAGTGACGCTTCGGTAGGAAGTGGTCGAAACCGCAAAGTTTTACCTATCTACGAATGTGGTGTGAAGTTTCGTATGAAAAAGTCGGCGCTATCAATTAATAATAAACTTTGTTCGTTTAGCATTTAGGGTGGTTTTTAATGGAACAGAGGCAGTATCAAATATTTTCAAGGGACTCATTGTTAAAGTACTCGAAATTAGATCGGGCGACCACATCCGTCCACGACAGTTGTTCAGTTACAAAATTGTTTTTATGACACATTCGAAAACAAAAGTTTTACGTAGGTACGTGTCATGTTGTGTGTGGGTTCACTGTAACAAAGTATGAAGCTCTCTATTTGCTTTGTTCTTTGTTAGACTAACAAGCAGTTATATGTAAATACGTGCTTAGTTATGTAACAGTTTACCAGCGATTAGTTTAACAGCCAGTTAACTGTGTTGCACTATGGGCCGGTTTTTTGATCCATAGTTAAGCCTAACTAATGGTTAAAAATCAAACAAATGGTTAAAATCTTTATATATGTGTTTTTTGATCCATAGTTAGCCTAACCAATAGTCAAAAATGTAACCAATAGTCGAAATATTTAACCACCCCTTCACCCAGGGTTAAATAAGATGGCGGCTAGTTATCTCTCGTTTTCACAGCTGATTCGTGCTTGTATAATTTTATCGTGTTATTTTTCCGTTTGTCTGTTTAGTTCTAATACGCTCATTGTGCGTTATATTGATATGTCGGACAGTTCATCGGATGATGAAATATTCGTCGATTCTGTTTTAATGAGAAGACTGAAAATATTCAGGCCAAGAAATCCGCCTTTAGACCACTGGGATGACGAGGATCTTTCAAAACCATAGGTATAGGCTTTCTAAAGAAACTGTGATGTGGGTTGTTAATCAAATAGGAGAAGAATTAGAAACACCAACTACAAGAAACTATGCAGTGTCACCGCTAGAGCAGTTACTATTAACACTCAGATTCTATGCGACAAGCTTGCGACAAGAAATATGCAGCGATGCTCCGGAGATCTCTTTGGAGTATCAAAATCAAAAGCCTGCTTAATAATTCACGCAGTTTCCAGACAAATTTGCTCTAAATTAACTTAAATTAATTAACCAAAATGATAATTAATATTTTTTTATTGAACGCATACTACACGCAACAATGACAACAAAACAACCTCTATGTCATTGATATTACATTGAAAATGACAAATATAATTAAGTATTGCCGAATCAAAAAACATTGCCCTGACACATTTTCGTCGTAGTTAGTGGTAAGTCGGTGTCTTTTGGAAGGGTAACATTTTAACTATTGTTAAATTTGACAATGGTTAAAAATGAGACCAAATAACGTAAAATGGATTTAACCATTAGTTTGGTGTTTAACTATAGTCAAGTTAACAAATGGTTAGGGTGAATTTAACTATGAATCAAAAAACCGGCCCTAAGTGTTTATCCTCGTTCATCTTATATATTATGGACATATTCGTATTCCTTGTGCTACCCTAATAGCCTAAACAGGTAATTGTTGGTTCCTTAACCACGTTCTCATTTTTAGTGGTTATTTCACGATGATCATGTGTTGATTTGGCACAAAGAGGTTATATTATACAACTGCCATCAGACCTCATAGCCCATATTAGCCAGAATCATTAAAACCAAAAATGGCAAAAAGGAATTTGAAAATAAGCTACTTTAATCATGACCCGTCTGTAAACACCAGTAGGTCCGAATATATCTTTACCATTGGTCACGCTCAACCTGACAGGCGCGCATATCCACACCCATTTCCAAAAATAAAACAGAGATGCTCATGTGTATCTCCCTTGTTACAGGATACTACCAGCCGGCCGGGCCGCTGATCAAGGAGGGCAGTGCGGACGAGCGCGCGCTGGCCAGATACCACCTACCACACCACCACCCGCCGCACCCACCGGTAAGAACAACACCTAGTCGATAACTTACTATTGGTTACCATTAAACCTGTCCTAGTTAAAAAATACTTATGTAAACTCTAGGGTGCTTTGAGCTTTTTTAACACTCGACTGTTTTCAATACACAACAATGAATCGTCTTTGAATGTATAACCTTCACATTAGTAAATCTTCATATTTGCACACGTATGGACAACATTAGCCAAAACTTCTGTTAAAGGCGAACTATGTGATGGACGTCTAGTTTTCGAAACGGCAATTTATACAGTTCTATAAGAATAAGAACCAGTTCATATTTATACCTAGCTACTGAAGACCATAGTTGTCAAACAATGAGGCCTGACCACGCACGTCATAGCCACGGAAATAGCTTTCAATATCCATTCCATCAAGCTTAGAGCTTCACCCATCCCCCAAACACTGAACTTAGCAACAAAAGCTAAAGCTCGCCTGGCTATATTGATTCGACAATAGAGCCGGGATCTCAAGTTACTGCCATTAATTGACTGCTATCACAAAGCCAATTGGCAGCCTATTGCCACACTAATTACAGCGAATGTTTGTCAATGGCGCAGCCTAATGAGGTTGCTCGGTTTCAATGGGCTTGCATCTGGCAAGCTTGCCTGCTGATCGTGTATCCGGTGCAAAGAAATGCACTCACTTTGGCTTTTGAGCTCAGTGTACGAGTACATTGGAGTTGGATAATAGAGTGTAAATTGCAATAAGTTTTGTTTGTGTTGATAAAATATTTACTCACGTGAGACGACTACCAAGTATCTCTCGTGAAAAAAATGCAAATACCTAGAACGTGTGTACGTTAGTACCTACATCACATACTGAATCTGTTCTGAAGTTTGTTTATTTCCATGGTCAAATCAAAATTATTTTAAAATCTTTTATGGAAATAGATTAGAACCTAAATCTATATTTTTATCCCGTTTCAACCTACCGTACCTACTACCACCTAGCCAGATAAGTCACTCTCAATCAACAAAATTCTGTTGGTAACATCACATGCCTGTAAAAATACAAGCCTATTTCTCGCATCATCATTCATCTTGAGGATCCGCCGGGTGTGACTTTCGTACCTTTTGTCCAATTTTACAAACAATCTTAAAGTCTTTTACGAGTAACTAAGAAAAGTGACATTGATTGTGCCTAATTTCCGTCTGTTTCGTTCGCAGGTGCTGCCACAGTACGGTCCCTACTACCCTGACTTCTGCTATGGACGCTACTACAGGCCTCCGGGACCGTACCACATGCCACCGCCACAGGGAGATGGACCGGTAAGAAACACACCTGTATTTATTAATTCATCTTCACCATTATTTTCTTGCATTTCCTAACAAAGTAATGAATACATTTTGCATCACCTTACCTTCTGTTTATCCACTCCTCTAGGCGATAGATGCCTATGTTTAGGAGTGGACAATGAGGGTTTGTCTAAGATAAACAAAAAAATATTACTGTACATTTTTACAATCCCTATTTAGCTAATGAAATTAATAAGTCTTCTTTTGCTGGTCATCACTCCATCTAAAGCTTAAGACATTTACAAAACTAACTTGGCCATAAAACTACGTAAAAGTTGCAATATCTGTACGATTTATCCAGATTACTTTGGATCAAGCTCAACTCACCTATCCTACCCAATCCGGGCCTTGTTTTGGTAAAATAGATTTGATTTGTTTGTACTCCGAAGGTTTCCGAAACTAGGTCAAAGCAGAGTTCGTAAACCTTGAACAATCTATCAACATACAGATCCAATTACCTACAACTTAGACCTTTCTTTGGCCTACTTTAAAGGTAACTGCTATCATTTATCGAATTAGACTCTGTTTTTAGGATTAATAACAACAAATCCGGAAGACCACCAAGAAATTACTATGGTAGTTTATTTATTTATACTTGCAACACAAACAATTAAAAGAAAATTCAAGTTACTTTATCCGTTAGTCAGTTCAATGGTCTAATGTCTACTGTTTAGTTTTTTTATTTGCTGTAGTCTTGTAATTTTGCAAAAAAAGTATGTGATGTATCTCTAAGCTGTGTAACTATAATTGTAGTGTATTGTAAATGAGAGACGTCACAATATTCTGAATGAATCCACAATCAACGCGAAACGCGAATGTTCTATTTATCTACCCTAAATAAATGTCAGTCTTGATACAACTGTGGTGTAATAGACACGTGAGCTTCCCTATTCTCAAATAGAACTGTTATAACACGAATTTAATGGGAAAAGAGCGAAAATAATCGAACATACAGAAATAACTGAAGTTTGTAAATAAAACCTTAGTGCGAATTTGGTACTTGGCAAATCAACTAATTTAGTGTTGGCCAAAGCCCCATTACATAAAATTCTGAAATAAAAAAAACTCATAGTTTATAAGGAGACTTCTTGCAGTTTGAAAGCTCTTAACGCCAGAGTTGGCAACTCTCATACGATCTTACTCACATACATACATACATATATGTACATGTATGCTGTTTGTTTACAGATGGGCGGTATGGGCAGCGAGCCGTACCCCCCGCAGTACTACGGCACGCCGCCACCATGTTACCAGCACTCGCCGCAGAGGATACCTTACGTAGGTCAGTGTTATAGGGTTTTTACTACACTTTCAATAAGTATTTTCACAGGCATGTTACCACCAGGTTACTTGAAGTGACATCTATAAGTAACTCTGCGCACAACTGGCATGTAAACTTATCATGACGTCGTTTCTAGCGTTGTCTACTTCCCTTTAACAAAACCGTTTAATAATGAATAAATTACAATATTGCAATGTTTGATAAATTAGGAAACAGCTATGCAATGCCCATTATTTATTACTTTATTGGATGAACGGCGTTTGTCCTCAATCTAAGGTAAGTGTTCTCCATCCAAATGAGCACAGCTAATTTTCACTGTAATTGTGGTTGGCCACCTTATACGACATGACGAATTTATAAGAAACATCATGGAAGGAAAATTGGAAGCCCGAAGAGGAAGAGGAAGGCCGAGAAGATCATACATGGACCAAATAAAAGAAAAGGCGGGTGTCATGTCGTATAAGGAGGTCAAGGAATTGGCAGAAGACCGGAAAGGATGGCGCATACTCCACAGACAAGGGCCCGGCCCTTAAATTTATGATGATGATGATGATGATGTGTACTAAAATTATGCCAACTAGCCCACTCCAATCAATTTTTTTGCCCTAACATTATTACCAAATGATTTCTCCATTCCAGAATATCGCGGATGCCCGTGCCCACTAAACGCGTGTCCAAAAAACGTCCTTATTGGGCCCGCTACTGGTAAAGCCCCGACCGGTGCCGGCCCGGACGCCCCGCCAGCACTCGCCGCGCCCGGGGGCGCCTTCCGACCGAAGGTGCGGGCGTGCGCGCTCGACGCTGTCGCTGATACACACGGCAGCGGGAAGGTAGATAAACCTGATAATCTATACCAGTATAACCAAAACATCTCGAAAATGATAAAATTATGAACAGCAACACTCTCGATATTCGAAAAATACAAAACAAAATTAAATATTATGTTGCTGGGGTGCACGGTTGACGTTTTTGGTGCCAATGTATACGTGTGGGTCCAAAATGTATAGAATAAATGAAAAGTTGGTGATAGGAGAAACTGATCTTGGAGTACCCTAGGGGACCTCGGAAACTATAAGAGATAGGGGGGTGTTGCTTGAACTAATATTGAAGAATACAGCTTGCATGTTTTCAATTATACAAAAAATGTTTGGCTTTCAAACAAAAGAAAATCTTCATACAAATCCCATACATTTTCCTAGGGACGAACAAAACGACGACGGAGCAAATGCTGCGGTGAGGCCGAAGGCCGAACTGCAGTACTTGCGACGTCTAGGTGAAAGTGATGCGAGGCTGAAGGCTGAGTATCACCATCACTTTGACCATCAGACCTTGGAGTACCCCATGGGATCTCAAAAACTTTGAGAGATATTAGGTTGGTGTTTGAACTAAATATGATGAGAACTGCTTGCATGTTACCAATCATACAAAAAATAATGTCTCCATACAAATTTCATACAAAAATACTTAGATTGAACACAACGACGGAGCAGCAGGCCTACCACAAGGTTTTTAAAAGCAGTGTCATTGCCGCTCCGCTGCGATTCCGCTGGAATTCAATGCTGCTAATATTCGTATCACAAACTTATGACGTAATATCGCGATCCAGCGGATTTCATGCGGATTAGGGATAAGACACTGAACGAATGATTTCGCTAAAACTGCATAAAATGAAAGAGTTTGTAATAAAATATAATAAAACCTATGCTGTTTTTACTGTTGCCACTGTCAGTTGTGACAACAGTTCATGATTACGTGTTGCCAGATCAAGATTTATCCGTATTTATCTCATTTAAAACATTCTGTCAGATGAGTTTATTTTCTATAAATATTTTTAGTGGGTGTAGTGTAATAGAGGCGTAAATAAACTAAATAATTGAATGTCTTTAAACGCGCTCATCAGAGACACTGCACTGCACTGTACATTGCGAACGTATGTGTGTAAATACTTATTTTAATACAGTTATATGAAAATTATGAATTGACAGGTCGAAACAGAACTCAAAATAATACTCCTCCTTTTTTGTTTTTGTGCGTAGAACAAATGTCATGTACGTAAACAGAAAAACTAGTCTGGTAGCACTGGATATTTTTGTAAACAAACTCCAAGTTAAAAATAAACGGGTGTTTTATTGTAAAAAATGCAGTGGATCCTCGATTTAAAGGTGATAAATTTGGTGCTTCATGAATACTATACAATACAAGACGGATAGAGTTCCGCATGAACGTGTTTATACACAATAAAAAACTAGATTACCTAGATAATACCAAACACTTTGGACACGTTTCTTCATGAAAAATGAAATTCTACAAGTGGCTCTATTCTGGGTGGAAGCTGAAGGAATGAGGTGGATTACCACTATGAAGACGATATCACGTCGGTGGCACTACATGTTACAGTGCACCAGGTACGCTATTTTCTGATATATACTCTTTCTTTTGGAGCTGGACGACAAACATTCCTCTGTTAGCAGTGTAACCATTCGGAAGTCGAATTTACTCGTGTAAACTACTTTCTCTGCGTGAAAACTGACCATATAGTAAACATATGAAGTTGATACATAAACCTCCAAGTTTTCTGAATAAATGGATGTTTAAAACCTAGAATTTATTTTATTACACAACAGTTATTATAGGGAACATACCCTAGAATAAGTTGGATCTCTTATTTTATTCATCTTATAATTAAGATATCATCTAAGTTGTTAGTCTATGAGTTGTATATTGTGTCTCAACTATACTAATTATTAAAAATAGGTTTGTTTGTTCTACTCATAGTATGTTGTAGGTACATAGTCTACTATACTACTACCCTACACTTGAAAGCACAAAGTAAACCTATTAAAGATTTGTGTTTAAATTAAACAAATAGTTATTGTACATATTGTCTTATTTACAGTTAATTCCCTATTCACAATAGTATATAACGAAGGGCACTGAGCAAGTCACTGTTCCAAAGCTAGGCTACACCAACATTCTGCATAACGATGCCCTGCTGCGGTACTAAATCATCGTGATAGTTGCCACCTCATCTGCTGTGGCGGTAGTGTGATCTCGAACTGGGTCCCTGCTGTAGTTTTGGGTCGTGATTGTTGGCTCTTTGGCTTGCTGCTGGCTGATGAATAATAAATAGCTGCATCTTGAGATTTTTTTACGTTGCTCCACATAATCACTTGTGTTCGAAATTTTCGCAAAAATTGCGCCGAACCACACACACATAACCATCGTATATCAATTAAATTCAATTTTCTTTCATATTTTCAATAATTCAAGGGATTTAAATGGAAAAATATCTCAAATACGCAGGCAGATAGCAGCGTTTTTAGGATCTCATAATAATGTCAAATTGACAGCTCAGCGATAATGATTCCGCTGGCAATTAGACGTTATGGTACCGATTTAGGCAAAACGCCTAGGAAAAGAACGAACAAAATCGCGTGACGTCATCAAAACCTCGACGCGGCGCGACACTGATTCCACCTTATTTAAACGTCAAAAACTAGACGTTGCAGTACCGATTATCGCAGCAGCGCTGCTGCAGTACTGCTATAAGACGTTGTGGTAGGCCTGCAGGTGCTGCGGTGAGGCCGAAGGCCGAACCGCAGTACTTGCGACGTTTAAGTGAGCGGGATGCAAGGCTGAAGGCTGAGTATCACCATCACTTTGGTCATCAGACCTTGGAGTACCACAAAAGATCTCGAAAACTATAAGAGATAGCGGGTTGGTGCTTGAACTAAATATGATGAGAACTGGTTGTTTGTATTGGATCACACAAAATCATCATCATTCTCAGCCAAATTTCTACTGCATTAAATATCTGTATATATTTTATCCGTTTGATAGTCACTGATTTTTTACAACTTCGAGACATTTTGACAAAATATTTCATCATCATCATCCACAGCCCTAAACGAATTGGACACGAGTTTTTTTTAATGTATATCCTACCGAGTTTGATGATTAGTTTGCGTTTCCAAATTCATATGGTGATTTAGTTGCATAAGACTACCGAGATCATTTAAATGCAATACAAATTTATTTCTTATACAAAAAAATAACAAGTCCCAAGTCCCAAAAACACGCAGGGCCACTTTTACCACTTACCACTGACTGATCAATTGTTCCGGGAGAACCAGAAATACCCCACAAGTGTTATATATTTTTGTATAGTGGAAGGCCCAAAACCAACGGGAAAAGTCCGAAATCAGCTGAAAGTGGAAAAATCCCTAGAGTACCCCAACGGACCTCGGAACGGAACCTATGAGACAAAGAGGGTGACAAATTTTGGTAAGAACTGCTTGTAGGTTACAGAAAACCAAAAAACAAGATAGCCGCCATACAAAAAAACATGGCCGCCATACAAATTTCAAATGCTAATAACTCTGGATCGGTTGGAGATAGGTGGGGGGTGTTCGACATGTCATAGAGGGATGAGGAGGACGTTCGATGATGGATGCAAAAATCCAAGATGAAATCAGAATTTCGAAATGTCACAAAATAAATATGGCCGCCATACATGTGAAAATTTCGACGGTTAGTGAGTTTGAATTCTAACGATCGCTATGACTCATCGTGCGCCATCGGATTACATCGGCCATTTTGCCGAAGTTACGTTATATAACGAGTAGTCGTTCGAGCCGAGCTCAGTCTTCGTTGGATCGCCGCGCCGAACAGTCACAGCCACAGCCCGCCGCTGCTCTCCGCTCGCGCCCGCAAGCTTCAATTTGCCACCGCTCGAACCCCGCAAGCAACAACTCGCCGCCGCTCGCGCTCCGCAAGCCACAGCTTGCCGCTGCTTGCGCCACTCATGCCACAGCTCGCCGGTGCTCGCGCTCCGCAAGCCACAGCTCGCCTCTGCTCGCGCCACGCATGCCACATCTCGCTGGCGCTCGCGCCCCGCTATCCACAGTTCGCCGCCACTCGCGTTTCGCAAGCCACAGCTCACCGCTGCTCGCCGCCGCTCGCGACCCGCAAGTCAAAGCTTGCCGCCGCTTGCGCCCCGCTAGCCACAGCTCGCGCCCCGCTAGCCACAGCTCGCGCCCCGCAATCCACAGCTCGCCGCCGCTGGGGCCCGCAAGCCGCCGCTCGCGATCGCTAGCCACAGCTCGCCGCCGCGCGCGCCACTCTAGCCACAGTTCGCCGGTGCTCGCGCCCCGCTAGCTACTGCTCGCGCTCCGCTCGCGCCCTACAAGGCACAGCTTGCCGCCGCTCACGCCTCCCAAGCACAGCTTGCCGCCGGCCCGCAAGCTCAGCTCGCCGCTGCTTGCGCCACGAAAGCCACAGCACGCCTCCGCTCGCGCACTGTAAGCAACAACTCGCCTCCGCTCGCGCCCCGCAAGCCACAGCTCGTCGCCGCTGTGGCCCGCAAGCAAAGCTCGACGCCTCTTGCGCCCCGCAAGCCACAGCACGCCGCCGCTGCGCCCCTCAAGGCACAGCTCACCGCCGTTCGCGCCCCTCAAGGCACAGCTCGCCGTCGCTCGCGCCCCGCAAGCCACAGCTCGCCGTCGCTCGCGCCCCGCAAGTCACAGCTCGCCGCGCTCGCGCACTGCAAGCACAGCTCGCCACCGCTCGCGTACCGCAAGCCACAGCTCGCCGCGCTCGCGCCCCGCAAGCACAGCTTGCCGCCGCTCGCACCCCGCAAGCCACAGCTCGCTGCCGCTCGCGCCCCGCAAGCCACAGCTCGCCGTCGCTGTGGCCCGCAAGCAAAGCTCGACGCCTCTTGCGCCCCGCAAGCCACAGCTCGCCGCCGCTGTGCCCCTCAAGGCACAGCTCACCGCCGCTCGCGCCCCTTAAGGCACAGCTCGCCGTCGCTCGCGTTCCGCAAGCCACAGCTCGCCGCGCTCGCGCCCCGCAAGCACAGCTTGCCGCTGCTCGCGCCCCGCAAGCCACAGCTCGCTTCTATCTTCCGGTGACGCTCCCCTATTTTACTCCTAAGCCCCTCCTCGCGGGCCCCTTGGTGCCCGCGCACAGAGCACCACTAGTCACATATGTTATTAAAACAATAGATTCTTTTATTTATCTTATTATTATTTTTCACTTGAAATAGGCTCACGCTTGACTACAACTTGCCTGATGCTAAGCAACGTTGTAATCTACGATCTAGCGCGCTTGCCTAGAAGAAACCGGTTTACTCTCGACTTGAAGACCGACAAATTATAGTTCAAGGGGAATAGAGATTCGGGCAAGGAGTTCCACAGTTTGGCTGTTTGTTTTCTTATAAAAATTCCTTCTATTATTATCTTGTACTAACATTCTTAAAATTTGATTTTCTTCCCAAGGATCCACCGTTGGAGCAAGAGCCACCAGCTGCTGCAGACGCACCGCATCCTTGCCCAGTTCCAGCAATCGGTGGTGCATCTCCAAAGCGAGAGATGTTCGACGTCAGAGACTTGCGTATTGCGAGTGACGTCCGCGCAGGCGAGGCTATCGGCCCGCCGTCACCGGCGCGCGGCTCTGACGGAGCCTGCGTGCCACAGCCGCCATCCTCGGTGCCGCGACGAGCACGCCTCGGGAAGGCCATGGCAAGGCGCTCGCTGGCAGGCGACGACACCAACCTGCTGCTAACAGTCACGCATCCTGCGCCACCAACCTCGAATCATAGTGACGGTGACGATGACGTCTTAGCAATATCGCCCCCGCTCAGCGTACCCATTGATCTTTCGTCCTCTGACGAACGCTCTACTCCCCTAGTCGATATAAAAAAGGAGAATGAAGGGCCCACGTTTGCCTCCGCGCGGAAACCAGAGGCGCAAGCGCTCAGAGAACACAATTCGACGAGAACGGACGGGACGATAGTTAGCGATAGTAACAAACCTGTGAAGCGAAGATACTCGCGGACGAAACTAGAGATCGATATGAAAGATACTCAGCTCGAAGAGGGATGCAAAACTAACGGCATCGGTGAGCATGTGAAGCTGATCAAACGAAGAAAAGTGTCAGGAGATCAGACGGAAGTTCCTCGCGTAGAGACTGTCACCAAGGAACCCAAGAAAAAGACTGCGCAGCCAAGGAAGACGCCCAAGTCTCCTCCTGCTGAGAAGAAAACGACAAAACGGAAACTAGATAATAACTCAGCGAGTCCAAGAGCTAAGAAAATTCTCTTAGAAACGCCCAGTGACGAGAACCCTCGCGTCGGAGCTGGGGTCCCGGTGGTTAACGGGGTACCTGCTATCAAAGATAAGGACGATCTTTCAAGTCCGAAACCAATAACCAAGAGCGCCCTACTTCTTGATAACCTCATTAGAAAGAATAGCATAGACAGAGCTCCAGATAAGGAGCCAAACCCTGCTGAATTGTTCCTATCGCCAATAGAAAACATTGCACAAAACTGCACCAAAAAGATGTTAAACATCAACAACAACATAGTAGAGAATGCAAATACCGTCAGTGGAGTGCGACCCGGTACTATCGCTGCTGTGAGCCAGCTTATTGGCAAGAAATTGGCTTACAAAAATGCTTGTAAAATGGATAAAGTAGATTCTAAGGTAACGACCAACGTCAAATCAGTATTAAAATCACCCACCGTAAAGTCCACTCTGAAAGAAGTACGGAAAACGACAAATATATGCGACGTTAAGGAGGATATAAAACCAAACGGGTCACTAGAAAAAGTCGTGCTAGAACCTGTAGAAATAGAAGAAAAACAAGCAACAAAAGACAAGATCGAGGAGAAGTTGATCGAAGACAGCGATGACGACAAGGCTACATTGGCGACAGCCACACCTAGTTCCGTAGAAGAAGCGTCCGTACCGACTGAAAGCTCAAAGGAATCTCAAACGGTCGAACCGGAACGTACAGTAGAACCCGAGACAAAAGAGTCGGGTAAGACGAAACGGTGTAAATTGACGAGTGAAATAAAGGCCAAGAATGTGGAGAAAGTGATAAAGTTGCTCGTGTCGAAGAGGCCTGTGATTAAGACGGATGAAGCGACGCTGGTGGTGGAGGAGGCTTGTGCGTCGCCGGTGCCATTCAGTGGAGCGAAGAGGAGCAAGCGACGCGGGTCGCGGCGCGGGCGCCGGCCGATGGCGCCGGCTACTCTACCGACACTGGAGCTGCGCGCGCCGCCGCGGTGGAGCAACGGATGGAGCTGGGACGGAGAACATTACCTCTCCAAAGTGTACCTCAATGTAAGTTTAATGTACAATTTTACCTGCAGAATGTATCATGTCCATTTAAAGCAAAATAAGTAAACTCATCCCAAACTAATGCAACCTATGTAGTCTTTCATATTATAGAGTTTTTAACCCTGCCTAACATAAGTCCCTAACCGTATTCTAATTAAGTATTTTTGAATACATTTTGGGCTTCGATATCTCGTGCTTCACCTATATGAATTCGATTTTACTGTGTCTGTTTGTATATAAATCCATAACTTATCATAATAATAATACTCAGGTCTTTAATCTAATTGCCGCTTTCACTTTTAGTTGTAGACTAGCCTTGATTACCTTGATATGCTACTTTTTCATTTCATTTCACCCTGCAACACAAGGTCCCTGTGACACTTAGTGCAGAGCTCAGTTTACCTCACTAACGTACCTTTGTAAGTTACTAGTTTTACATTAAGTTTTAGTTATTTTAGTGGTACGTATACACTCTGTAGTACATAAATAAAGGATTCTATTATATTATTATTTTTATTGTTATAATATACGTTCATGTTCGTTTCCAGAACGACTCCAAGCTAGACAGGCTGGCGCGGTGCTGGCCGCGTATGACGCACGCGAGCGGAGACAAGGTGTCTCGCGGTGACTGCGTGCTGCTCCGCGCGTCCGTGGCGCGCGCGCAGCCCTTCGTGGCGCGCGTCGCCAGTCTCTGGGAGAACCAGGATGATGGTGAGTTGGACTTTATACCTAACCTACCTATTCGTCTATACCTAAAAATTCCTCGCTGTTCCCATCTGTATGTTTTAATTGTAACCTATAAGTGCAACTCATTCGTTATTATATTAATTATATGACTCATTCGTTACTGATCTTATCGACGAGACGCCAAAGATATTGACTTATTCTGGCAGAAGGCTTCCATTGTTTAGAAAATCGTTTGTGCAAACTTGGTCATGCTTAATAGGCTGGTGATTCCTTATCTATTATTACCTAGCAGGAAAAACAAGAAAAAACCCTTTGCTACATTGTTGTTCACAGAACGCCGAGTGACAAAATAAGCTCCTGCTAATAGAAAACATTACTCATGTGTGCTCATAATGGAATTAATGAATGAATGATGCATTTATTGTCCGAAAACTAGGTATAGTACACATGTTATATAATGCTAATAGAAAATACATTTTACATTTGGCACGCTAGTTTTTACCTTGTTATGTTTACAGACATAAGATCGATTAGAATCGCAAGATATCAACTTGTAATTTCGCCGGGAACCTCATATAACATTTCTTTTGTTTTCTCAGGCGAGATGATGGTATCCCTGGTGTGGTACTACCGGCCGGAGCACACAGCCAGCGGCCGCCTGCCCGAAGACGCGCCCGACGAGGTGTTCGCGTCAAGACACCGAGACGCCAACTCGGTCGCTTGTATAGAGGACAAGTGCTACGTACTCACCTTTAATGAGTACTGCAGGTGCGTACCTACATAGTACAATATACACTATAAATAGTGCGATATAATATATATATTACAATGTACACTATTACTAGATGGTAAACTGTTAAGAGGAAGCATCATTCAGGGATAACTTTATAAAAATATATATTCATTCCTCCTGAATGATAACTTCTGTAAAAATGGATAATAATTGTGTGTAATTTAGGCTCAAACAAGAGTGTTAAAAACGAAGCTCTCGCAAGGTTATTATTGTATGTTGGTTCTCAAATTGTTTGGTATTATGGTGATTATTTTTAGAAAGTTTTGCTTGTAGTAGGTATTATTACTTTTTTTACGACAGGGCTACGAGTGTGCGCTTTACATAGCGAACTAACAAGTGTATTTCCGCCCTTACAGATACAGGAAGCGGCTAAAAGCAGCCGAAGAAGGAGTGACCATCGCCCCCACCATAGTCCCGCCGCTGCCCGCCAGCGACATGAACCCCATGTTCGCTCCCAACGACTCCAAGCTACCTCCCTCGGTGTCGCCGGAGCTGGTCCTCTTCTGCAGGAAGGTGTACGACTTCAGGTCCAAGAAGATCCACGTGCCCAACAAATGAACGACACAACGCAACATGCCGGATACAAAGAGTCCCGCCGTGGATCTGTGTTGTCACGTCCATGGCCGGTAGAGATGCTATCTATCGAACATTCGTAGTGTCACCCCTAATCCAAATTAGTACAAAAGTTCCCAAGGTGCGAGTAGTGTGAAGTGGCCATTTTATGTGAAGAATTATATTAGACGCCGCATAATGTTTATTTGCTTGTGAAGTGTGTAGATGTTTCGTTCCTCCGCGGGGAGTTTACAGTGATTTGCGAGTTGATATTCGTTTCGGACGAATATTTTATGAAAGGATGCCTTTTATCGTGTAAGTAGATTAGGGATATGGACGACGGATGCGTTATTACGTGCGTAGTTATGTTTCCCTTCCCGCTTCGATTGAATAAGCGATGTCTAGTAGGAGCCTGCGTCAGCGATGTTTCTTTCTAATTAAGCGATTCTGTGTGACTGTAACATTAAGTTTGTATTTGGCTACGTGGGTATGTAAAGGCATTTATAATCGTAACTACATTTATGTTTAAATGTTACATTGTTGTCGAAGTAGAGTCTATTAAATTATTCTTGTATTTGGTTTAAGAGCTCTCAGTGATGCGTTAACTGGTAATAGATCTCTCTGTCGTATCGAAAATAATATCATCACATTAACGCATTTTGCACAAAGTGTTTAGAATACTGTATTATATCAAATGAACCATTATTTTAAGTTTCTCGCTACAGTGATTCTTAGAATCTAGATGTTTTAATTAAGGTCATTAATATCACGTTTTATTTTAATTTGGTACCAAATCGGTACAGATTGTTTAGCTATAGTTGTGGAGATAAGAAAACCTCAAGAGGTCGTATTACAGCAGTTTACAAACTGCCCTGTTCTTGATACTTGGCATTTAATTATCACTCATACGACGCCAGGACTCACTGATTATGTAGGTATGTGGAAAAGGAGGCATATTTTGAAGAAAGTAAGTAACAAAATGTATGAGCGACAATTAAATATCAGCTGTCTTAAAAATACGAGTATATTAGTATTTAATTCCATGCACTTAAATGCAAAATAATATACTTAACAAATAAACGTCGATTTTAAACGAAATTAATAAAAAAGGAATTGATGACAACGTTTCGGCAAAACCAATGTGTGACCACATTACAGATTTCAGCAAGACTGATTTACAAAAAAAAATGCCAACGTTTTTCGGTGAACCAAATTAATCGAAAATGCAAATTGTTTTTTAATTCATTGATTCATTGTTACAATAGGGCATGTCATCATAATGAAAAACAAAAAAATAACATGTGGGAACATTGTAACATATTTTAAAATAACGTTAGTGCATAGAAATAAAAAGGTCTACTCCAGTTGTCTCTACTGAGATGGCTCTACTCATGTTCTTTGAATTTTCCATGATACTTCACATCGAAAATAAAATTTTGTTTGTTTTATCCAAGAAGATAAATATAATCTCAGCTTAGAAACCAATAGTGTTTAAAAAGCACAACACCCATAACAATGACTGCTTCAAAGTCTTATTAAATTACAGCTATTTACTAATACTATATGTATGCATGGTATGTAGTAATTGAATTAATTTTTTTATTATCACCATTACAATAAGTACCTCTGAAAAAACTTGTTGGTGAAATATTGGGCCTTATAAGGTTTTGATAGCCTTATTCTACTATACTTACACTGTCGTAAGCACCACAGAGCCTTAGGAGGATTTTGGTAGTGCCAACTGAAATAGACCTATAACGTTATAAGAAAACAAAAGATAGATATATTGTAGGCAATAAAATGTCTTTATCATTAGAAAACCTACTCGAGTAGTGTGAAATCGAAAACATTATATATAACGTTGGGGCATTTATACATTTGCAATTTGTGTACCTTCTTTCTCGACTATTTCCTACAATATATTTATATTTCATGTGTTGGCTATCATTTTGGTTCTATGTTAATCTTCTGTTGTAAATACTCTTTTTTGTTCTTAGTTTAACTATTCTATTGTTATTCTTTCGGTGAACATAGATGGTAGATAATAAGTGATAAACATATAGACCCTGAAAATAAAATTCGCAAGAACTTGATAATTTTAAATATAACTTTGTTAAAATATCCACGAAGACCTTATAAAATAACAATACATATGTAGGTATACGACTTGTAATTTCCACAAAACGCGTCTGAATTTGATTAGGTACAAATTATATATTTATTAGCTTCTTACCTACCATCCACTTTTCACCGAATATCTATTCCAAAGCTATGTTTCCTTTCTTTCATTGCTTAATGCCAAAAAATTAGCAACAGAAATTCTATTATTCTGAAATGGGTGTAACATTCTACTTTATATTAGGTTATGGATGTTAGTGGAATCAATGCATTAACTTTACCTATATTTATATTAAATCGTATTGTTTTTTTTATAAAATCTGAAGGCGAAGTCAATAATCATTATAATTGATCAAGTTTGCCAGATCCTATTTGTGTACAATTTTATTGATTCTTTTACTTTTAGTTTTTTTTTTAATAAAATGAAAATAGCTTCGATATAAATTATAAAATCATGGTTAATTTTTTATTGTGTAGTATTATTACTTTTCAGAAAGTGTGTAAAGGTAAAGTACAAAGGTACAAAAATTTATAATTTTCTGCACAAGTAGTCACATACTTATGCCTTACTTGCCAATTATATAATATATCCTTAGTACTTTATGTTATAGAAATCGCACAATATAATTCTGCGCATTTCCAGTAGTTTGATATTTGAACTTCACAATAATATCTTGTTGACAACTTTATGGTTCAGATTTTATCCGCGCAGAGTTACCTTGTGCTAACTTTACTTTCTATTTTCATTCCCAAGCAGTGATTCCACGAACACAAATTACTCATTATTAATGAATGTTTATAGAATTATGAGTAAATTCCAATAAAATAGCTATTTACTATAAGTGAGCTCTCCCTTGCTTGTAGTTACTTAGATTGTTTAACATTATGTTACCTTCGGTTTCATATTCGCGACCCTTCATAGTCAATGTTTTTAGAAATTAGGTTTTACTGATAAGGAAAAAATACCTTGTTTTTATTATTTATTTTGTTTCAATGAAAATTATATAGGTATATTTTTATTAATGTAACCTACATTATGTTGGCTGTAATTTAATATTGATGTAATTAATATATGTATTTTTATTTCATTATGGTGTTTCATTGAATGTTCTCTTTGGTAGCAACAACATAGTCTAAGAAGCACACTTGCTTAGAAAAAAACCTTTTTACTCTGGAGTGTAACTTACGAGATAAAAATCCTGGCACAGAATATAGAAGTACTTACAACTGAATCCTAACTCCCTTACAATACGCCCGACATCTCTCACTCGCCAACCAAAGTATATATTGCAGTACACCCCAGACTACTTAAATAAGTAAGCCAGTACCATTTTTGGTCAAACGATTATAAATCTTACAAAAGAAAGCCATAGAATAAATAGTCAAAATCGATTATATTTCATTTATAAACTGACACCTTCAAGAACCACACATGATGATGATGAATAAGAATGATCCTTCATAGATACATTGATAATGCCTTCAAAAGTTAACTTAGCCAGACACTTAATTCATCAAGCAGATATAAATCATTTTAAAAATTCACATGCTTACATTGGATACTCTTTCTTCGTTTATAAGTGGCATGGCGTAACAACTGTGATATTATGACAAACAGAGATCTACAATGTAATGTGTCATCCGACCTACAAAAGCGTCCAAATGGAAAGCCAATTTTCGTCATCTATCAAAGAATTAACCACATAAAGTTGCTTAACTTTGGTAACCACATGGGAACACCTGCACTAGCTATATGGGCTATTTTTAATAAATATAGGTTTAAATTAAACAAGATGACCATTATATGACTATCTATCTACCTATACCTACCTACATTTATACATTATACATATAGTATAGTAAATCCATCACAAAATTATACACATATTATAGATAGATATCATAAATTGTGAATGGCAATGAGAAAATAGTTTCACAGACACATCCATGGTTAAAAACTGCTCACATAAATTCAGGCAGAAACAGTTCATTAAAACAGCTTTTTACTAATCTAGTTAAAACAGTAAAGGTAATAGGTACATTGGATCTATGTAGTAGCACACATATTTGCCTATATATAGTTATACATACACATATATTAGGGTATACATACAGAACAGGCATGATTAGAATGCATTCACTTCATTGTTTCATTCATTGGTGTGATTTGATTATAGTTTCACCCAAAAAACCTGTTGAATCTCACTTTCTTTACACATTTATATATCTAAATTATACAGAAAACTGGATTCAAACTATATTTTGCAATCCCCACCTCACTTAAGAGAAAATTATCAATGGCTGAACAGTGGCAGTTGGTAGTTGAGAATTGCATTGTCTTTTTGGTTTATTCCATCTAGTCCTATCTCTATTTTGGACTAGATGGAATAAACCACAAAATACATGTTTCCAAATAGTTTGATCCGTCAGTATAACAAATTGGAATAAAAACTTCCAAGCAGTTCAACTATCAAACTACTGGTAGGACTAGATGGAATAAACCGTTTTTTTACACATCAAAACTATGAATTTGAGAACATGATAAAAACATTTGAGCTGAAGTAGATCATGGATCATCATTATTTTCTTTTTATATACATAAGGTGGTTTTCACTTCAGGTCCGTAATTGAATTGCATTCACATCATGTATGTACTGAATTGTGATGTCAATTTAATCTAGGTAAATCATAAAGTTACAGTAACAGTTACACATAATCACAATATCCAATACTCAATTAACATTTACCTTATTTCTTATTGGGATATTAGTTATTATTCAACAGTCAACAACAATTTTGTCCTAAAAATATTTTGAACTACATAATTTTGCTGCACAGTTTTTTTTTCGTCTAGCATTACTATTCACGCTATATTGCCTTCACTTTAATACATTTTATTTGTGATAAGAAATTTTGTATCACCAATATATTGCCCCTATACTTAGAAACAATAAATGCAAATGATATATGTAGTATACTACAATAAATCAAATGTGGAAAAATGATAAGTGCAAAATTAGAACATTGACTGCTACTTGAAGTAGTTTTATAAATTAGAAATTAGTTGCAAAATTTGCACGGCATGAAGTACTGCAAATTACAAAGGACACACAGAGTAAACAAGTGTGATGAAAATAATAATAAGTTTGCTCTCAAGCATTCTATAGATATCTTTTTACTGTAATTTGTATAAAACTTATTAAAAGATAAATCAATCTTGGTTTGTGTTTTAATTGTTTGAACTGGTGTTCTATTCAAAGTAATAAAATCCACATTACAAGTAATTTAAATTCATTCTAAATTCTATAATATATGTTGAATAAAACACAAATAAGGTTTAGCTACAATATTAAAAGTAAATATAATGGAAATAAAATTATTCTAAAAATATGGTACAAAAATAACATTAAGTAAACACTTAAATCTCATTTTACCTGAAAGTCTATTGCTACTATATGAAGCAAAAGCATAAAGTCCTTGCAATATTCAACATTTGACACATTGCCTATCAACACAGCTATGGCCGAACTCAATATTAAGCATAATATCCTCAGAAGTTACAACAGCTGTTGGTCTTCTTAGCAGTCTTATAGAATGCCTTACTGTGCATAGACAAGCTGTCAGATTTGGCTACTAAATCATCAAGTTTCTCACCTCTCTCTAACACAGCCTTTATAGTATCATGCAATATAATCTTTGTCTCATCAAGGTCACTCTGAATCTTGGTCATTGCATCAGCCTCTTTGGGGTTCTGGTATTTGACTAAGTGTTGGTGCAAGGCTTGGAAATCTACAGAATCTTCTTTAGCAGTGGCCCATGAATTGGCTGGTATGGCAACACTAAACTCATCCAATGTCTTTGTAATAAGAGTGTGGGCAACCCTGTTAGGATACTCATGGTCTGTTATTAGCACACCAGCAAGATTGTCAGATCTTACATATACTTGTAGCATGTATTCTCCTTCTTTTACAGACTGTCTTGATGAAGGCTGTGTTCTTTCTACCATTGTTTTGCTCACAAATGTCATGAATTCTTGCACTGAGGATCTTTGGAAAAAACTGAAGCTCTGCAAGTCATATGCAGCTTTGAGAATGGTAGCATTGTTCACTCCTTTAAAGAGAACAAGCACAGCATATACTTTCACCATCTTGACAATATATTCTTGAATAACACCAGAACTGAAATAAAAAAAGAAATATTCACTAAAGAAAGAAGTAAATAGCAGGTTATCATATTAGATTGTACTAAACCTAAATTAAATATTAACATTAATTAAATATAGAGTGGAGACCGCTGGCTGGGAAACACTGGATGCGTAAAGCAGGAGACCGTGCAGTGTGGCGATCATTGGGAGAGGCCTATGTCCTACAGTGGACGAATATAAGATAGGCTGATGATGAAATTAAATATTGCGTGAACCCTCAGGTGGAAATCAAGATCATTTATTTGATCACAATTTAACTGATGACTAACCCAATGTACTTATTGTTTCTTTTATGCTTAACTAACTACCTACTACTTAATACTTACCTAATAAAATATACGCAATATTTATATAAAGTTTCTCAGGAGCTTGTGCCAATATTTGAGACTTATTGCGAGTATTTCAACTTTTTGTGGCCCAGAAAAGAATAACTTCTCAAGATGTTCAAGTGAGAGTGTCGATCGTAAAACGTTTACCACATTACACAACACAACTGCTTCAGAGAATCACATCCATATTTCGGACAAGGCGTAGCGTGAACAACTGAATGAAGATAAATTCATTTAATCTGGAATAATGTAATTTTTCGTGATTTTATAGGATTTGGTACAGACTTTTATGACTTCGACAACGTCACATGAACTCTCTCACAAAGAATACTATTACCCTTTTTAAAAATAGGGAAGAAGTACGTGTCTATGGAAATTAAATGCGATCAAAAATAGCGCCATCTAACGAACGCACAACTAGTTAATTAAAAAAAGCGGGAAATTCAAAATGACAGGCACCTATCCATGACGTCGCATTGAACTCCAAAATACTTATACAGGAAAAAAACTGGCGCAAGTGCTGTTGATTTGTCCAAGAACATGTTCACAATGGTGAACTGCACCATTACAAATTCTCCAGCATTCGCAAGTATTCCAAATAAGCATTTTGTATTTCATCAGCGGCCTGGATGGGCACCCATCATTTTGAATTTCCCCGTATTTTCTGAAAAATAACAATAACAAATTTAAGTGTAAAATAAAATACTTCAGCGTCATTTTGACCCACCCATACTAAGCTAAAGTTATTAGTACCTATTAATTTAAACAATCGTGCACACACACACTTACTTTACCTATGTATTATAATATTACTGAAGTGGGGTAGTTATCCTTATACATTTAGCAAAACTAGAGAGGGTCAAAATCTGTACAAAGAAGATATTCGATAAACATCATAGTTTTTGGTACCTACGTTGGTAGTATGAGGTCCTACTTTTTATTCCGAAATAATGCGAAGGAAAACGTGGGCGTCCACGAGTATTTCGTAGAAATGAAATAAAATATGAAAACTTTTACATTCAGATTATTAAGTATTTATTTTCAAATGTTGAAATTAAAATAACGAATAAACTTTACAGTATTAGAGACGATATCGTTCCTGTTTACCAGTGTTTAGCATGTTAATCACTTTATCACTACGATTCAAATTTGCTAACTCTACTTCGTAAATACTTTCTTCATAAAGAGATGGTTGGTGGCTGGCGAGGCGAAGGTTTACCACTGCAAAATAATGAATAGGTTATAGCATAAATTAATTACCGGTCTTCTTCTGGGCAGCGTGCTAGATCGTAGAATATAACGTTGCTTCACATCAGGCAAGTTGTAGTCAAGCGTGAGCCTACTTCATGTAAAAAATAATAATAATATGAAACTGATATTCTCAAATTAGTCCTTAGACAGATTTATTTATTTATGCTGTACATTTACATTTTAATGTACTAGTATTTTTGGGCCATCAAGCGGCCCTGCGTGTTTTTGGACTGTCTTGGACTTTATGTTTATTATTGTTATTTCTTATGTTATTTCTGTTATTTTTTGTATAAGAAATTGTATTTGTATATGTATTGCACTTAAAAAAGTTGTCAATTGAAGAAGGGGAAATATTGGGTAATGAAACAAAATGTGGTAGAAAGAGGGCGGACGAGTAGAGGTACGGCAGGACGACACCGGTTTATGGTGGAAGTTCCTAAGACCCGCACAAAACGGTACGCTTCCACCTTTATTGTTCGTACCGCTAGGTTGTGGAACTCCCTGCCTGGCTCTCTGTTCCCCACGCACTATAATCCAGCGATCTTTAAAGCGAGAGTGAATCTGTTCTTATCGGGTAAGCACGCTCCATCTTAGGCCATAGCCTTACTTGCTATCAGGTAAACTATGGTCAAGTGCAAACCCGTTCAAGTTAAAAAAAAAAAAGAGGGCTGATGATGATGATGATGTTAGATTATGTGTGACTTTGATCTCCGTAGTCGTATGCAACTTAGTCAACATATGGATTTAGAAACGCAAGAAAAAACTCGTGTCCAATTGTTTAGGGCTGTAGATGATGATGATGAAAAATGTTGTCAAAATGTCTTGAAGTTGTAAAAAATCAGTAACTAACAAACGGATATAATGTATACACAGATTTAATGTATTCGAAAGTTCGCTGAGGATGATGATGATTTTGTATGATTCAAAATATACAACCAGTTCTCATCATATATTCTTCAAGCACCACCCCCTAATTCTAATTCTAATTCTAAGGTGGGGGCGATGAGTCCTGCACTGACATCCCGCTTGGGGCGTTTTGTGCATTTCCCCCATTTCTGCCTAACCCAGCCAGCCAAGCTCCTTGAAATATCGGAGCACAGCCTTGGGTTTCTGGCATACTAGTTCCACTCCTACTCCCGTCACGGCAGGAGTTGTGGTATAAGAGGGCACCACCCCCTATCTCTTATTGTTTTCGAGATCCCATGGGGTACTCCAAGGTCTGATGGTCAAAGTGATGGTGGCACTCAGCCAGAGCCTTGCATCTTGCTCACTTAGACGTCGCAAGTACTGCGGGTAAAAAGATCAAATGCGGAAAAAGTGGAAAAATATATAGAGATTGAATGCAGTATAAAATTGGCTGCAGATGATGATGATTTTGTATGATCCAATACATACGACCCAGTCCTCATCATATTTAGTTCAAGCATCAACCAGCTATCTCATATAGTTTTCGAGATCCCATGAGGTACTCCAAGGTCTGATGGTCTAAGTAATTTCACGGGAAGGTCACTTACTGATGCTTCCTCCCATAGCAGAACCGTTATTGAGGCCTGGATACTCTTAGATAAACGGACAACGCAGGGATGCGATCGTTTTGAAGAAAAGTTACCTAATAGATAAGTATGTAAAGGAAGGTTTACTAAGTGGGTTACTTGCCTGAATATGTTTTTGAGGCTTCTTTACACATTTACAAAGAAATGTTTTTTAGCGGCTAACGATGTCAATATTACCTATATTTCCTAAAATTACGCATAAAACTACAAAATACAAGAATTTTTCAACAAATGACAAATTAGGGTTGTTGACAAATTTTCTTTTCTGTCAAATGAATTTCTTCTAAATTTTACAGAATAAAGAATTCAGACCAAAGAGTTACGACACACTTAAAATATATAATTATTTTCAATTTTTTTATATTAGTTGATAATGATAATTCATATTATATTTTTTTATAAAAATAAACAAAGTATTTGAACAATATATTTTGTTATATTAAACAACATTTTACTAAAATCAATTTATTCAACATTGCAAAACGAATCTAAACTTCTATACTAATATATAAAGCTGAAAGTTTGTTTGTTTGTATGTTTGTTTGTTTGAACGCTCTAATCTCAGGAACTACTGGTCCGATTTGAAATATTTTTTTTGTGTTTGATAGAGGAAGGCTAAAGCCTTATTATAACATCACGCTACAACTAATAGGAGCTAAGAAATAATGAAAAATGTGGAAAAACGGAAAAAAATATTCATTTTTGAGGGCTTCCGTTGCGTGCGCTGCGAAAACGGTTCAAGATATCAAAAATATATATATATCTTCACTTGTTTTTATATTTTATTATTGTAAATAAATATACATTAATTACATGTAGAAAAAAAAAAAAAAATATGTGATAAAGAATTATTTCTCTTGAAATGATCTAACAAAATGTCTGCAACAGTATATGTCTATCTTTTAAGGTTAACTCCTATTGAGTTAACCCGTTTTTATGGTAATAGCTATTCCACGCGGACGAAGTCGCGGGAACCAGCTAGTTTACAATATTATTTTTACAACTAGTGGGTGCCCGCGGCTTTGCTCGCGTCGAGTTCATCTAAAAATCGAACCAGATCGCTTACTACAAATAGCCCAGACCCCTCGATATTATATTGTAATACCTATTTAACTAATTAAATTAAACTCGGTTTTGCGCCGAAAAAAGCGGTCTGTTTTAAATGAAATTGGGGTAAAAATAGCAATATCTTTAAATATGTATTTGAACCAATTGAATCAATCGATCGCTAAATGTTAAATGAAGAATACTACTAGCCATTTATTACAGAATCAGAATCAATCAACAGATCTGCTTAGTGCTTATAGTGAAAGCACTGATTGTGGATAGATATCAGATGAAAAAAAAATCAAACACACAGACAAATAGATACAAAATACAAAAAATACTGTTTTGTTTTTTTTTATTTATTTACTAATAATAATTAACACGGTCGCAATCAATTACAGTCAGCTCGTGTTCTCTTGTCGTGCTGGGCGTTACATAAATGTACTTGTGGAGTATACTTTCAAATACTTTCGCACTGGAGGACAAGACAGCAATAGGCCATTACTCTTCAACATCCGCTTTATTGGAGCTTTTAGGAATGAGGCTAAACCTCGACATTTTCCATTGATGCGAGTAGATAACGGATTCCAAAAAAGCAGCATTAAAATTATTGCAAACATGGACACAGAAATGCTTTGTGTTCTATTAGTATAAATAAATACCACGTAATCTGTTTTTTTCTCAATTACTGTTCATGTAAAGAATCCGATCCGTTACCTCAAGTTTTATTATATTAAGTATGTAACGAAGACATAGATCTTATTAATTCGTTTTCTAACTAAAATTAAAACTTTTTCAACTCACTTTTAAAAAACTCTGTAGTCTTTTAGCTTAAGATATGGCGCAACACAAAGTTATGGCCAAAAATGAAAAAAAAAACTCTGTTGTCTGTGTCAATCTCAACTACTTTTGAATACATGAAGTTAGTTTGAATATGATGTAATAAAAAGTATTTATTTAATATTATATCTATGATTTTATGATTTAAGGAAAATTACTTCTTTTTATTTTATTTTATATACAAATATTCTTGCAAAATTATGTTTATGTAAGTAAATCAAAACAACAATTTCTTTTGTTTGTTTAAACATTTTCAGCGCCATCTCTGGTTGCTTTGGAACATTACACAATTAAAGTTATGATCTTCAATCGTGTGAGGTCATTTTTATGCAAATCAAATCAATCTAAAATAATGACGACAACAGACAGGGCCTGAGTTCTGAGTTGAATTCTAGGGAATAAAGAGTAAAGTAAAGACCTAAAGAGTTATTAAAAAGTCTGATAGAATTAAGTAAGCAACGAGTACTGGCATATCTACTAACTTAACTTATTATGTTATATAAATTTGTCGTAAACAAACATGTCTGAGACTACAGAGAAAGTGGAAAACAGCAACGATGCTAGAAGACGCATTCTCAACATAGCAGTATCCACTGTTTTATTGGAGACAGGTTTCTCCAATGCTGATAAAATGGCCCTGGAGACACTTACTGAGATGATACAAGCTTGTAAGTAGATTAGTTTTATTTTTTGATTATACACATTTCAGTAATTCAGTCATCCATAGATGAAGTGCATTTGATTGTAACTGAGACATAGGACTTAATGATCTGATAAAGACAAAACCACAATACTCATACATAACACAACTACCCAGTTTTAAACACTCACTCTACCTTACCTACTAAATCAATAATTTTTCATTATTATAACTTCTGTGCTACTTTGACTAACCAAACAAGCTGTATTCAAATTCACAATAATTTGTTTTCAGTCTATTCCGAAGTTGGCAACTCTGCAAAAGGATTTTGTGAGCTTGCTGGAAGAGTAGAACCGGTGCTTGGTGATGTGGTTATGGCACTTGTAAATATGGGTAAGTAAACTTAGTACATACAATTTTATCATTTTTAGAAGTGACACATAATCAGACCCGGATCTATCATCATTATCCACAGCTGGTTTCATCCCACTGCTGGCCTCTCTCATAAGAAGACATATTGACATTATATTTTGTTTAATTTTATAAGATGAAATTATACATATGATACTTTTAAGTAAGTACTCGTAGTTTAAGATGTGACCTGTAATACCTATTATTATTAATAAATTGAACTTGAACTTGAACATGAAGCCATTGGCTTTGATCTTTAGCTAGCCTCATCCAGGTTTGACTTGTGACCCAGAGCTAGCTTTTAGAATATATTCTCATTATTTCATTAGTTAAATATAAATGTGAATTATTTACTACATGTGTTCAAATGATTCAAATTTGTGTATTAATTTCTCAATAGTCTAATAACAATGTCAGCCTGCACTGGTATTGTATTGTGGTTCTGGTGTTGTTGGTTTTTGTATTGTGTTTGAACATTATTTAATTTTGCCAGAAATTTTACAGTATTTTCTCTACTTCCCAGGCATAAGTCTGCAAGGCATAGAGCAGTATGCAGCGCGCCCCAACCGCCACGTCATCCAGCAGCCCCAGCAGGCCCCGCCCCCCCGGACTCCAGCCATGCTCTCAGCGGGGAGTAAAGCTAAGCCAGCACCACATATACCATTCCACCTGCCACCACTGCCGGACCCTCATGCTTATATTAGGACACCAGTAAGAGAATTTGTATTTTTTTGTTGTAAATATAGTTTACACTCCTGCTAGTCATTAAGACTTTGCATTATGATACACATTTCAACATAATTAAACAAAATTTCCCACTTTGGGTTAGTTTATTAAAGACTTGTGGGTGCTTCAGCTCACAGCTTCACACACATTGTCTCAGGAAAGTAGCATCATACCCAAAATCAAGAGAATCTTTTGGCAAAAGAGAAACAAACATATCAAAAAGCACACTATTTAGTATATTATTAGCCTATTGGATATCACTACTGGGCAAATAAATAAATATTTCATGACATATAACACAGGCCATCTAGCCCCATACTAAGCAAACACTTGTGTCATGGGTACTAGATAACAGAAAGGCCTCCCTCCTTCCAGATAGCCTGCTCATTTACTTTTATACATTTAAGTAAGTATTGTTATGACTTAAACTTTTATTGGAAAATGAGCGAAATTAATTGCAATCAGCAGGATTTAGAAGAAAAAAAAACTTGTAGTATTGGTATGATTTGAAGATTTAAAAATGGCTTTTCACAATTTCCAGACTCATAAACAGCCAGTCACAGAGTATGAAGCGATCAGGGAGAAGGCAGCAAGCCAGAAGAGGGACATTGAGAAGGCTCTCACCAAGTTCCTGGCAAAGACCAGCGAGACTCACAACTTGTTCAACACAGATGATAATCAAGTGTTTCCATGTGAGTATTTTTGTGTTACTAACAGAGTTCCACGGTTTTATCTGCGGAAAACCTGAGATAATACTAGCCTATTAGTAGAAGCAGAATTGGTAAAAGACTATAGTAGTACTAGTGTAGATCAGTGTGGAGTGTTCATAGTTAGTGTAAGCTGAGTTGAGGCTGGCTTGTGTCAGGAAATTTCGCATGTATGTATGTACATACATATGTATGAGTTTGTCTTTTTCTTTCTGTAATTTGTGTTTGTGCCTGTTTTCTATTCTCTAAATAGTTAATTTCTATTTCCTATTTGGTTTTTTGTGAATTTTATCAAAATATATTAATTATCATTTTTCATTTCCAGTGATAGCTTGCAAGCCCACATTCCCCGCCTACCTGCCCTGCCTCCTGCCCACTGACCAGGTGTTTGACTTTGATGAGCTGGAGTATCACTTCCAGGTGGCTAATAGAACTGAGGATATGCCTCCAGAAAAGAAAGGTACATATTTTATAATAGGTATCTTCTAGGTAAGTGTATTATACCCTAGGCTGCTATGCTTATGCAAATGTAAACTTATCCCACGAAAAAATCTCTTTCTGGCTTATGTTACAACTCCTACCTAATGGAGCTGATTCATGGTCTATCTATACCAAACCAGAATCCAAAGACATGGTGTCATCTGTGAAAAGATTTGGGCACCCACTACAATGTAGAGTCATGGTCCTTTGTATTTAGAAATAATATGCTTATTTATGATGTGATACCAGTTTGTATAAATATTATGTATTATTTCAGATCAATCAGACAATGAAGGAGATAATGTTGGTGACAATGAAAACTCCAGCAACTTGCAGACAGACAACCAAGATAGTAACATGGCGTCCAGCCCAGATAGAGGGAAAGGAGGGTAGCCATAACATTTTGTGAGATTATAATATGTAAGTTGGGTTAAGAATGTTGTGGATATCCATGCAAGAGTGTAATACATAAAATATTTAGGAAAATTACTTTTATAAATAAAATATGTATTTGTAATGACTCAGAATAAATTTATTTTATTCTTAATACATTCATATAAAATATTTAGTATTCATTTTTAATGCAGACTGAAGAAATCAATTTGAAGTATGTAGTACATACATAATACATTTTTGAACTTTAAGTGTCTATCTTTATAATTGATTGATTTGATTGATAAATTCTTTATTAAAACACCACATACATAAAAAACAATACAAAAAAACATAGAAAATAAAATTTGCGTTTTAATTGGCGGCCTTATTGCTAAAGCGATCTCTTCCAGGCAACCAATCAAGGCAATCAGGCAAGTTGAGCTTGCACAATCCCTTCTTCTTCCTATCCTGGACTATGCGGACGCCTGCTATCTCGATCTTCGGGAAGATCAGCTAGATAAGCTTGAGCGGTTACAAAATTACTGTATAAGGTTTATATTTGGTCTATGTAAGTACGATCAAATATCTCAATTTCGTGTTAAGCTCAAGTGGCTACCTATTCGACTTCGCCGGAATGCTCACATCCTCTCTCTCGTATATAACATTTTATTTAACCCTGCTACCCCGCGTTACTTAGTTTCTCGTTTTGCGTATGTCCATACTACACACTCTCTTTCTCTTCGATCTACAAATAAATTAACACTCGCACATCCAACATTCAAAAAGAAATCTTTTTATGGCTCATCATTTACTGTACAAGGTGTTACTTTATGGAATTCTCTGCCTATCAACATTCAAAAGGATCAGACAATTGATTCCTTTAAAAAACAAGTAAAGGAATTTTATCTCGCTTCCCTTCAGTGAAAATTGCTGTTATTATTTCTACTACTATCACCTTTAAATATTTTGTTGTGTATTATATGTATTTGTATATAAACATTAATTTTATTATATTAAGTATGTGTATTGCGTATTTATATGTATATATATATATTAGTAAAATTTCTTTTTTCCTTTTTGTTGTACACCACATTCTTCTTTTTTTCTTTTGCTTATTTCTCTCCAGCTGAAGGTTGCCTGGAAGAGATCGCTTTCAGCGATAAGGCCGCCGCTTGTGGCACTAGTTAAGGTGCAATTTGTTCTATGTACTGTTTTTTTTAATATGTGTCAACAATAAAGAGTTAATCTATCTATCTATCAATCTGGCAGGTCTGAAATTCAATTATAATGTATTAATTATAAAAATTATAGGAACCTCAATACTTTACTTACAAATCTATCTATAGATACCACACATATGCAGGTTTAATATATTATGTGTGTATATTTCAGTTTCTATAAGGGCTGTTCAACTAGCTGATCATATGATATGATATCATAAATACTTATACCACAGAACAACATGGTCTAACACCCTACTTATATTCAATAGAAAGTAACAAAATGAAACTCAGTGAAATAAAATTATTACTTTATTGTCATTACAAAATTACTTAAGAGAAGTAGACAGGCTGATGACGGGCAGAACTTTTATTTCATCCTGAGTGACAACAGTAACCTTGAAGTTGGGGAGGCTCACAAACAGTCTCCTGTGAACTTCTTGAACACACTTCTTCAGGATTTCATAGGCTTCCTGCTCAGTGGCATCTGAAATTCAATTATACCATTATTATAATTTAAAAGAAAGAAAGTGGATGTGTGTTTGTTTGTCTGTTCTGCTTTCACACTGTAATGGAGCAACAGATGATCATGATTTTTGGCATATTTATAGTATACAGTGCTAGGCATACCATAAGCTAATTTTTATACCTAATAACAATGTTAGAGAAGCCGCAGGCATCTACTGGTATTTTATAATACTGAAACTGTTTGTGCCACAAAAGTGACAATTATGATACTTATACTTACTTTACTCATTGAGGTAGTATATGGTGCAGGAAGTGATATAGGCTACTTTATATATGAAAATAACACATTCATTTTTATGATTATTTTTATCAGTTAACTGCATCTTCAACTGACCACATGCAAAATTTTATCAAGTAGGAAATTATAAAAGCTCTGCTTCATTATGGTGTAGTTAATATAGGTATATATATTATTAATCATGTTACCTTTCTTATAGTAGCGATCCATGATACTCAAGCTAAGGTATCCACCATAGCCATGTGCAGCGAAGGGCACCTTCACACTTGATGCCAGATAGTCCATGAAGTATAGCTCAGGGCCATTCTCCTTGTCATAGCCACCCATCAAGATGTTCACGAAATAAGGTGTCTAAAAGTAATAATAATTACTTATTATAGTAGGATATAATTGATTAGGAAAAGTCACCAAATGTGCTAATAATTGACGGTTAATTTTGGAATGCTTAACTTACACTGCTTCTCAAATACTCAGCGAGATTCCTGCGTGTAAAGTTAGCGGCTGCTGAGGGTCCAAGCTCATAACCGTTGCGCATTTTGTACAGCTGAATGTTCTTGGAAATATATTCGGCGAACTGAGTTGTATCACCCAAGTCTCCGATGATACCCATCACTAGCTTATCTGATATCTTATAAATCTTGTCCTCATCTGAAATAAGAGATATGTTATAGTGTTTGCCGGCTCAATACAAAAATGTAAGTTGGACATCAAAACCGCTAACTCATACTCACCATCTTTCATGACCATAATACTGTGGCTGGTGCTCTGATCAGCCGCTATCATAACAAAGTCATTGCACTGGATTCCTAACAAGCATTGCAGGTTAATATTCGACATTTTGGTAAATAATAATTAAATATTTCTGAATAAACTGCAGCAATAACCTCTAGAATTCAAGCGATTACAAACAACTTGTCAAAAATCCTCAAAATCATAGAAACGTCAAAATGTCGTCAAATCACGATTGTCTATGGATAGAAATTTACCACATAGTTCTGCGTTGCTCTGCTTGATAAGGTGCGTTTTCATTCATTAACATTATTTCGTGAAACAGTCTCTATGCTTGCTTGTCAAGTTGGACATCACTATAGCAAGCAAGCATATAAAAAAAACAAGTCAATGTAAAATGTAAACAGAAAATTAAGGTTAGAATTTCAATAATAAAATATAAAAGTAATGAGAAATGCTCCGAAACCGAATTAAACAATGTTTCGAAAAATTGCTCTTGGTATGTCTGGAGGTGTAGACAGTGCAGTCGCTGCCCTTCTATTAAAACGCGCTGGTAATTATCATAAGCACTATCATTTATCTAACCTCTGATTGTTCCACTGTAAATTATTTTTCTAAGCCAATTTATCGTATTTTAGGATACCAAGTCGAGGGTTTATTTATGAGAAACTGGGACAGTAATTATGAAGTTGGTTTTTGCACAGACGAGAAAGATTTTGAAGATGCAACATTTGTTTGCCGTAAGCTGGATATTCCACTTCGCAGAGTTTATTTCATAAAAGAATACTGGAACGAAGTGTTCACTGTATTGCTTAAAGAATACGAGACGGGGCTGACACCAAATCCTGACATACTATGCAATAGATACATAAAATTTGATAGCTTTTTCGAATATTGCAGGACCAACTTAGAAACAGATGCTATTGCCACTGGTCATTACGCAAACACTTCATTTGGCCCTTTTCTAGAAGAATACGAGGAAAGTGAAGGTATTAAAATACACTATTACTTAAATAAACATTTAAGTACCCAGATATTTAAATCTAATCTACACAAAATCTTTATTAAGTACTTTAACAAATACTTTATGCCATCCAGTATTTGTTAACTTATAGTACCTAAATAAAACACAATATCTATTAAAGCTTCAGTAATTAATAGAACTTGATTATATTTCAGGTGTAAGATTATTACAACCAAAAGATAAACATAAAGACCAGACTTTGTTCCTGTCCCAAGTCAAGCAGTTCTCTTTGAGAAAATGCATGTTCCCCATAGCAAACCTTTTGAAGAGTGAAGTGAGAGAAATAGCCAAGAAGGAGGGATTGTTGAATGTTGCTAAGAAGAGAGACAGTACTGGCATCTGTTTTATTGGGAAAAACAAGTTTCAAGACTTTATTGAAGAGGTAAAGTTACATAATTATTTAAAAACCATAATAAGTTTCTATACAAAGCCTTAGGTGTATCAAAATTTTCTTGTTAGTTGCACACAGATGCATTGTTGCATAAAAGAGTGTATCATCTAAAATTTTATAAAATTGTGCTAAAGTTTAACCTAATTCAAAGTATTATGTTTCTTTGTTTACAGTATATCCAGACTAAAAAGGGCCTCTTCATTGACATAGACTCAGGGAAAGTGGTAGGAGAGCACCAAGGGCTCCACAAGTGGACTGTGGGGCAGAGGTGCTGCCTTGCCAACTGGAAGGATGCCTACTTCATATTTCAGAAGGATTTAGAGACCAACAACATTTATGTGGTAATTGATTTTTTATTAGATTATAACCTAATCCTCCTTACTGATTTCGGCTATGATTGTTCTCTGCTTGAATATCTACATAACTAAATTTTTTAAGCTTTGCTGACATGTAAATTACTGACTTTTTTTTATCACTTTTGGTAATTTATTAAACTAAGGGCTGTAGTTCTATTTTTACACAAATAATGAAACAAGGAAGCGATCTTTCAGTTATTAAAACTGTATGTACCTTAGTTAGTGAGATAAAAATAAACAGATAAAGAAATTAAAACAATTATAGTCCGGTCAAATTAGCACCAAAAATAGGGGTAAGCTTACATTAATTCGCACCTGGCTGAAAATTGGCATGAATGTTGGGAGCCCTATCATACACAATTTGTCAAAAATCCCCATCAATAATTTGTCGGTCTTCAAGTCGAGAGTAAACCGGTTTCTTCTAGGCAAGCGCGCTAGATCGTAGATTATAACGTTGCTTAACATCAGGCAAGTTGTAGTCAAGCGTGAGCCTATCTAAAGTAAAAAAAAAAAAAACAATCCGAAGTGTGGAAAAAAAATATTCAAGGTCAAAGGTTACAAAAATTGGTTTATTGAGTTTTGCAGCTAAACGGTAAGTTTTATAATAAAAGTAGGTGAGAAAAAATTACTCATCAGGCAATTATCTATAAAAAATATTCATACACTTTTTCCTAAGAATCACCATTTCGGAGATACAGCCATGCAAAATGTTGAAAAAGTTGTATTCTTCATAATATGCACACGTTTCCGCGCCACCCGTGAGGTAGTGTACATGGCGCGTTTTTTACGTGGTTTCTTCGGTAGGCCTATTCCACGATCTATTGTGCTTCTGTTGAGTTAAAAAGTTAGTTTTAAATTGAAAATGGTACTATTGTTAATAACAAGAGGTGTAAGTAATGCGTAAATTGAGAAAATTACTCGTCTGGTCGATACTCTATTAATGGAGCATAATCCATACTGTCTTGCTCTTCGTCTCCTTCTTCTTCTTGCTGGGTACAAAGAGCGATGCATCAGATGTCTCCTCGCCCATATCGTAAGAAAAGAATCCGCTTCTACTGGCGATTCAACATTGGAGCACGATTGGCCTCGACAACTCATACATGATAATAAACAAAACAAATCAACTTTTTTACAGCCGCATTTAGCATTACACCTCGTTAAGCAAATTAAAAAATTTGAATTGAGGAGTTTTTGGTGCAGGAGGGAGTAAAGTTTGAACTGATTCCAATATATTGTCAATTAACTTCCAACCCCAGTCTTCAGGGCTTAGTTCATTTCCAAGCCATACTTGAACTTGATAATATACCTGAAACATATGTTGATGATCAGAAGCAGAGGTTGGAGGAAGACAAGCTGATTGTACTTGTTTCTTTTTATACGTATTTTTTGCAAAAGATAAAATCGAAACTTATCTAAGCACGTACTTTTTTTTGGGAGCTCCGTAAATTTAAACAAGAAAGCGAATTACGTTGATGATTACAGCTTGTGGACTAAAGGTACTTTCTTTGAAAACGTCAGCAATCAACGTATATTACGGTAATTAACATGCATACAAGTATTATGAAGAATACAACTTTTTCAACATTTTACATCGCTGTATCTCCGAAATGGTGATTCTTAGGAAAAAGTGTATGAATATTTTTTATAGATAATTGCCTGATGAGTAATTTTTTCTCACCTACTTTTATTATAAAACTTACCGTTTAGCTGCAAAACTCAATAAACCAATTTTTGTAACCTTTGACCTTGAATATTTTTTTTCCACACTTCGGATTGATGGGGATTTTTGACAAATTATGTATGATAGGACTCCCATCATTCATGCCAATTTTCAGCCAGGTGCGAAAATGTAACCTTGAATGTCTATTTTGACCGGACTATTAACTAAAATGTCATTATGGTACACCAGAATAATTAAAGAACATACATTTGCATTATAATGGTTTCTTCAAATCTTTTAAATGCTTTTATTCAAATCGAAACTACTACATAAAACCACTAGGGTATTTTTTTTAAGATAATTAAATATTTCAGGACATTCCACACATCACCACTAGATGATGTGATGTTACTAATACATTATTTCTTTTTAGGTACCGGGTACCAAACATCCAGCTCTTTGGAACAACATCTGCTTCACCACCCGCCCACATTGGATAAACATAGAGCCTCCAGAACTCACTGCAAATAACATTCTCCGATGCAACTTCCGCTTCCAACACACTAAACCTTTGACACCATGTAGAGTTGTGAAAAATACTGAAGGACTTACAATAATCTTAGACAATAAGCTTAGAGCCCTCACTGAAGGCCAGTTTGGAGTCCTGTACAAAGATGGAGAATGCCTTGGCAGTTCCAAAATAAGTAATATATTGCACGATTTAGTATATTAAGTACATAGTGATTGTTACATTAGTTGTTCAAATAAATTATGAATTGTTATTTCTTATACTTTTTATTTATTATTTTCTGTAGTAAGTCGTTTTTAAGTACCTACATCTGTATGTTATGCTCTAACTAAAACCACCAAGCCAAAGGGTCACTCATGGTAATTTCTTATCAAATGTTCCGAGAGGCCATAAAGTTTCGCGCAATCTGTAGCACCAGTCAATAGCACACCGCGAGGCGCCGATTTATGTACGCATATGATAATAATTAATTTATTGAATTGAGAAAGTAGGATATAGCCAACTATAAAAAAAGTTGCTCTCACGTCCCATTGGCCAAATCTGATGACATTGACACTATTGAATGGACTTGACAGTGTTGTCTTGTTTTTATTTTCGGTGTTTTCGATCGAATTATGGACCTAACCTAATTATGATATAAATTAAAATAAATTTATGCATGATTTGTTTACTACTGCTTTACCAATACTTCGAAGAAATCGTAGAGAAATAAAGTAAATATTAACAAATAACATACCTACCTAGGTAGTTCTCTTCAGGAAAACAAGTACAAAACTTGCAATAAAAGGATGTGAGGTTGTGTGCAGAAAACAGAAGCACTACATCGAAGATGTCTAATCCACCAGATTATAGCGTTCCTCCGCCGGGAATGAGTCGTATGACAGTACCGCCGCCATCAATTCGCCCTCCGCCGCGGCCGCCGGCGCACCCGCCTGCCTACAGGCCGCCGATGCCTCGATACCCAAATACGTACGACGATTCAAGTTACTATCAAGACCCCTACTACTCTTACCGCTGCCAGCCTCTGGGAGTGCCGCCACCGTATCTTAGTGCGTATCCTCCTCCACCGCCGCCCTATTTCCCGCCAGGACCTGGTCTGCTGCCAGAGCAATACAGAAACTCTTACCACAGTCCAGCAAGAAATGAGAGTGCACCTCCACCACCCAAAGACAACCCTAGCAGAGCTCCACCTGTGAAAACTGTAAAAACAGAGAGGCTATCAACACCTGGAGCTTATGAAAGTGCTTCTGGAAGTCATAGTGGTAAAGATCATTACAAACCATCTTCTAGTAGACACTCTCCTACAAGGGAATCAAGACACAGGCTAGAGTATTCACCTGACAGAAAACGATCCTTAGAAAGAGAAAGCACCAGCAGAGAGTCTTTAAGGCATAGGGAAGATAGACACAGAGAACATTCTGACAGACATAGAGATATTGAAAGGGAGAGAGAAAGAGACCGAAAGTACCGTGAAAGAAGCAGAAGTCCAAGTTACAGTAGTTCCAGACACAGGAGTCCATCACGGTACTCAGACAGAGATGACAGACCAAGAGATAAACGCTATGAAAGGTACAAGAAATGCCAGAGAGAGAAGGAGAGATATAAACAAGAGATGAGAGAGTATGAGAGAAAGAGACGGGAGTATCAGAACTTCCGCAGTCCAGTGCGAGTGAGAGATATCAGGAGTGTCAGCAGGAGCTCCGAGCAGCACCAGAAGGAGAGGTCTCTGAGCAGGAGCAGCTACTCTCACAGAGAGACAGCGAGGAGGAGCACGACCAGCGAGCCCTCGCACAGGGAGCACCGAGAAGAGGCTAAGCAACCCTTGACAGATAGAGAGAAAATTCTAGAAGAGTATAGGTAAGTTCTATAAGATTCATGTGTTATTTTTTATTTGTCATGTGTTATTTTTTTCAATATTTTGGATTAGAACATTACATTAATTTACACCAAAACCAAAAATAGACCATTTTTAACTAAAGCGCTGTTGATTTTGTTAATCTGGGATAAAAACAAGCTTATGAGTTAATCCAAGGCCCACTCCAGGTTGTAAATTATCTATAATTAACCAAATTTTATTCAAATAGGTTGAACTGTTTGAGAGTGAAAAAGGAGACTATAGAAGTATACATAGACACACAAACTTGCCTTGTTTATGAGTGTGATATTAAACAGAATTCCCATAAACTGATTGCTTATTCTACTACCAAGCAGTGTATGTTAGCTAGTAAATAAGAGATGTCTGATTGTTTTATGTATTTTCTATTTCAGTAAGAACTATTGTAGAACTTCAGAAGATCTCATGGCAAAGATGGAACAGTGGTCCAAGGAACATCAGTCTGAAGATGAGGAGGTAGGCTTTCTGTGAAAACTATGAATTATATAATCATTATAAAATAATATAAATATATGTATATTATAGTAAAAACTTGCAGTTATGGTATGTAGCTAATGGTTTAGTGTTGTGGGTTTTTAAAGTAACTTATTCATAACATGGCTACAATAATGTGCCACTATCATCCTGATGTTATTAGCCAGTGAATATTTTTTTCAACCAGGTGGTTAAATAATAGACTGTGGTGTAGATATATGTATCATGATAAGATATACATACATTTTGTAAATAATTTCATTAAACAAAGTCAAAAGTTGTTTTTTGTAATGGTCACAGAACTTGTGAAGAATATGAGACAATATTAATCTGAAAATCTTTGAGAATGGTCAAAACGGGATTTGAAAGTTATCATATGCTATTTTTATCCCAAAACAACACAAGCAAAGCTGCAGGCATCCTCTACTTTTTCACATTGCTATAACATATAAAAAAGTATTTATGTATTATATCCATTATTTAGTACCCGTGATACAAGTGTTAGCTTAGTATGGAGCTAGATGGTGCTGTGTGATATGTCCTGTAATATTTATTTTTATATGTTACAGTCCAAACTCTGGTACCGCTGTTCCCCCGCTGAGTTGTACTACAAGCGTCTAGAAGGCAAGCTGGGTGTGGAACAGACCAAGAAGTTGGAGAAGCTGGTGGAGACATTCTTCAACACTCTGATAGTGAGGGGAAGGAATGCACGGCCTGTTGTGGATGAACTGCCTCCTTTGAAAGCTAGGCCTAGATTGTGCTCTAAACGTAAGTATTTTTTTCTATATTATATTCATCACCACTTATTATGTTTTTAATAGGTAAAGGTATTACCTATTCTAGCTGGCAAATAAACAACTAAACTTTCATGTCAGTGTTCTGATCTTCCTTATATCTCATATTCTATATTATTTGTTCTACCAAAATAAACTGGACCAACTTGTTGTATGAAAAACTGACAGCATGTACCATTTCTGAACATAAATGTCATATTTGATTCCAAATTACAGAGCTATAGTGTTTCATATTGTTTGACGAAAGGAAAAAAATAAAACCTTTATATATAAATTATTTCTCATGTTTACTGGCTACAGGCACTATGTAAAATGCCTCAGAATATTTATTGAAATAAATAAATATTCCGGGACATTGCACATATCGCCATCTAGCCCCACACTAAGCAAACGCTTGTGTTGTGGGTGTATTAAAGTTTTATTTTATCTTATTTCCAGATGCAGACAAAAGCTCATCATCATCATCATCGTCGGAGGAGAGTGACATAGACGAGGAAGGTCTGCAAGGATACACTGACAGGATCATGTTGGAGCTGGAGAGGAAACAGAGCCACCCGCGCAGGCTGCACCCGGAGATGTGGTCAGTAGGGAATATAGCTCTAGGAACTACGAATAATAGATACTATAGAATTTAAACTCTAAATTTATTCATAATACATTCAACATGTCAAACATCATATACATTTACATATATCAAATTAATTATGAGTCAAAATAAAATACACAAACAAATAGGACAGATCAACGAACAAAACACTACTTCCCGCGCGCGAAACTGAATGCCCCAGCACACTGGCGTTGTGCCAAGTAAGATCGTAAGATAGAATTTAAATTAAATCATTTACATAGAATACATAAGCGCGAACCTCTAGAACAAAACAACAGAAATAGAGATCCTTAAGATACAGGCTTAAGCCTAGTTTGTGATTCACTAGTAAAGCACTCTGCGCATGGGAAATTCGTTTGAGTATAAGTGCTAATTTCAGGGTTAAATAAATATTTTTGATTGATTGATTTAGATAATAAACTTTGACATGTATTAAGAATTATTCAGAATTTTATTATAACTCCTTAAAAATTACGCGTCGTATAATTTCATATCTACTTCTAAATTTCATCGCTCTCCTAAACACCACTCTACCTTAACCCTGAATCAAGAATTTATAAACTAAGAAAACCGTAACATTTCTATCTTTTTAACCGACTTCAAAAAAACGATGTTATCCAGTCTTCTGAAAGTTTTTTTGTATGTCGATATCTCAATTCGCAGGTTCAACAACCCCGGCGAGATGAACGGCGGGCCGCTGTGTCGGTGCAGCGCCCGCGCGCGCCGCTGCGGCATGCGGCACGGGGTGTACGCAGGGGAACACGCACACGCCAAGTGTACGCCCGCTCACAGCAATATTGACAAGCTTTATCATTACCGGTCAGTGATTTTCATTATAGGTAATTTTCTCATTGTAATGGAAAAGAGAGTTCTATTACAATGTACTCGTAGAGTGCTTTGCAGTGAAACCGGTTGCTTCTGTATGCAGCACGGGGTGTACGCGGGGGAACACGCACACGCCAAGTGTACGCCCGCTCACAGCAATATTGACAAGCTTTATCATTACCGGTCAGTGATTTTCATTATAGGTAATTTTCTCATTGTAATAGAAAAGAGAGTTCTATTACAATGTACTCGTAGAGTGCTTTGCAGTGAAACCGGTTGCTTCTGTATGCGGCACGGGGTGTACGCGGGGGAACACGCCCACACCAAGTGTGCGCCCGCTCACAGCAACATCGACAGTCATACGGAACTTTTGACACCTGCAGTTTCTGAAGTGAATCCAGTTTGTTTCGTTATGCGGCACGGGGTGTACGTTGGGGAACATACATTCCTTGAATGACTGCCACTGAGATTAATATTGACAAGCTTTACCATTACCGCTGTGTGTTTTTATAAACATTGTAACTTTGCACTCTCATAAGTTTATTTTAGGTAACTTTCTCATTGCAATGGAAAAGATGAGTTCCATTACAGTGTAGTAGACTCATAGACTGTTTTGAAGTGAATCTGGTTGCTTCTGTATGTGGCACGGGGTGTATGCTAAGGAACATACATTCCCTAAATGACTGCCACTGAGAATAATATTGACAAGCTTTATCATTACCGGTGAGGATCTTTTCTTCAGTCTTTAGTCTGAGATAAACAATGATAATTTGTAAAGGGAAACAAAAACGTTTCTTTTTTCTTGTCTCTTGGCTGTTTAAACTTCTTAGCATAGGCTATGTGAGCATTATTTTTAAATGTTACATAAACAGTATTTAATAGGTACGCTTTCTGATATCCAACTAAGATGAAATTAAGCTTCAGAAATGTTCAATAGGAAAGTTTGCAAAAAAATATGTAGATATTTGACACAGATATTAGACCTGCGTTAATTCTCCTATTTTTTTTTTAATAATAGTTGTTTTTTTTTTCATATTTTCGTAACGCTATTGTCTTTTTATTTCCAGTATAACAGTATCGCCGCCCACCAACTTCCTGATCAAGAACCCCACAATAATAGGACACGACGAGCACGAGTTCCTGTTCTCCGGCTTCTCGCTGTTCTCGCACTACAAGCTGGCCGTGCTGCCCACCTGCAAGGTTATCAGGTTCAACATCGAGTACACGATACTGTACGTCGAGGAGCCGGCGCCCGACAACTTCACCGTGCAAGAGCTGGACCTCTTTGGTGAGTTATAAGAAAACCATTAACCTACAATCATCATCGTGCTATAAAAATAGGTCTCGTGCTACTTTTAAGCTGTTTTCTAGAACCATCATAATAAATGATTCCCAAAACTATCCACAATTAAGAGAAATTGGAATACCCGATCGGGTCATGGATGATGGACAATTAGCTTCCTTGACACAGTGATTACATAAGATATTGAATCAGGCGTTAATTTACGGAAATCCTCGCGGATTTGCGGTGTTTCTTCATATACCACACCTAAAAACCACCAAATTTGTTGTTTGAAGTCGGTTAAGAAGCAGTCACAGCGGAAAACACTATATATTTCTCCAGAGTTTCATTTACAGTGATTACACGTTTGCTTCGTAAGTCGGCAGTCGGGAGTTATATTCCTGCAGTAGGACACATACATATTTGTGTTAAATAAAATTTAATTGAACGCAAATGTCCTCGGTCATTTTATCGTTGTTCGAAGGACATGTGGATCGGGCAATCTATTATCATCATGCACAGCCTTCTCTATCCCACAACTGGGCATAGGCCTCTCTTTGAATGTGCCAGCTGCGTCGATCTTGTGCAGACCTCATCCATAAAGAACCTGTACAATCTATAGTAGGTACTGTGTCATTTCTTGTCTGGTCTGGTTTCACCTTTAAATGTAAAAAATCAGTCATATGAAATCATGTACAAGAAAAAATATTGTTGTATTTCCAGAGGAGTTCCTGTTCACGGAGCTGCTGGAGCTGGTGGACCTGGACCTGGGGCGAGCTACAGACGCCAGCTGCTCACAATTCCACTTCATGCCGCGCTTCGTCAGGATGCTGGCTGAGGGAGGATGTGAGGTTTGTTTCACGGTTGTGTGTTTGTATCCACACAAAAATTAAATAAAAATAATAATCATAGTCTTAGATCTTTATTGATATCATATATTTGAACCACATCACAACATAAACAAATGAAATTAATCAATAAAATATTGAATAAATAATAAAGATATGTACTGCCGTAATACTTTAAATTGACATATTATTATATTTTTAATGCGTCTGCTTTACAATCGGACGTAGCTTAGTTCGAACCCAGCCAGCAAATGATTTAATTTTCATGATATAAATATGTAAATTGACATTCGCTTAGCGCTGAAATTAAAATATCCATACCACCCAAAGGCCGAAGACATTTGTTACCCGTGGCAGCACATGCAGAAATATTAGTACAAGAAACCTTGATCAATGAAGAATGTGACTATACACTGTAGATACTTACAAAAAACTTATAAAATGTATGTGATGTCCAGGTGCTATCGATGTGCTACGTGCTGAAGTACCTGGTGGAGCAGAGCGGGCCGCTGGTCCCGCGCGCCTCGCTCTCCGACGTACACGGCATGGACCACTACACCTGGCAGAAGTTTGTGGACAAGATCAAAGGTAAGGTACCTACCTGTATGCCGTGTCATTACTCACGTTGTTTCGAGATACAAGTAGCCTATGTCACGCTCAATACTCTATACTATCGCCATACTAAAAATCATGATTCTGTGCTGTTCCGTTGCGGCGTGAAAGCGGAAAAAACAGCTACATACCCGGTTAATTACATACGTTACTATAGTTTAAAATTGACATCGACTTCGAAAGTTTAAGGAAATTGATAAATAGCGTATAAAGCATTCTCATTATCCACTTAATAAATAATCACACTCGCATCACACGCGTGCTTCATATTCTGCAACCGTTTTCCATTTGTACTAATCCCAATTGTGTCGACTGATGCCATTAATGGCTGTCTTTGACCGTATCTAATAAAAATATGTAGATAAACTGAAAACTCTAGGACAGTACTGACTTGCAATGCAGTAGTAATGTAGGAAAGCAAAAGATGATTACTTTTCTTAAATTATACCATGGCTTATCATTCCCAGGTATGATAGTGACGTACCCCGGCAAGAAGCCGTGCTCGGTGCGCGTGGACCAGCTGGACCGCAGCCCGCCGCCCGCGCGCGATAAGGAGAGGGACAAGGAGGTGGCGAAAGAGTTCTTCCCGGAGATAGTGCACTTCGGTATCAGGCCGCCGCAGCTGAGCTATGCTGGGAACCCAGAGTGAGTACATTTTATGATGTAAACCTCTTCTTCGTCCTCATTGTTTTAAATAGTTTTTTTTCTGTAATACATCATTGTTATTAGTTTATGTTATATAGTAATAAGTACAAGTTTGTATGTTTGTTTAAATATCCCGCAATTACTTAAATAACGTGTTTCTCCTTTATCTCGAAATATGAAAGTGATAACTTATTTTTGAAAAATCATAAAGTTCGTGACAAATTGCTAGATAATAGAGTTTTGAGTAATTAATATCTTATTTCACTATACAGGTAATGTCACGTCATTATTCTGAAAATCCTTTTGTGTTGACTTTTTGGAATTTCCCTTTCACAATTCGGCACTTTTATTTATATTTAACTTACTTTATTCCTTGTCTTCCAGGTACCAAAAGGCCTGGCGCTACTACGTGAAGTACCGCCACCTTATAGCCAACATGGCGAAGCCGACGTACAAGGAGCGCACCATGCTGACCGCCAAGGAGGCTAAGCTGCAGGAGATGAGGACGCAGAGCAAGATGAAGCGTGACGTCACCGTCGCTATATCCTCGGAGGGGTTCCACATGACGGGGCTCATGTGTGATGTGGTGCAGGTAAGATGAAGCGTGACGTCACCGTCGCTATATCCTCGGAGGGGTTCCACATGACGGGGCTCATGTGTGACGTAGTGCAGGTAAGATGAAGCGTGACGTCACCGTCGCTATATCCTCGGAGGGGTCCCACATGACGGGGCTCATGTGTGATGTAGTGCAAGTAAGATGAAGCGTGACGTCACCGTCGCTATATCCTCGGAGGGGTTCCACATGACGGGGCTCATGTGTGATGTGGTGCAGGTAAGATGAAGCGTGACGTCACCGTCGCTATATCCTCGGAGGGGTTCCACATGACGGGGCTCATGTGTGATGTGGTGCAGGTAAGATGAAGTGTGACGTCGCCGTCGCTATATCCTCGGAGAGGTTCCACATGACGGGGCTCATGTGTGATGTGGTGCAGGTAAGATGAAGCGTGACGTCACCGTCGCTATATCCTCGGAGGGGTTCCACATGACGGGGCTCATGTGTGACGTGGTGCAGGTAAGATAAAGCGTGACGTCACCGTCGCTATATCCTCGGAGGGGTTCCACATGACGGGGCTCATGTGTGATGTGGTGCAGGTAAGATGAAGCGTGACGTCACCGTCGCTATTGCCTCGGAGGGGTTCCACATGACGGGGCTCATGTGTGATGTGGTGCAGGTAAAATGAAGCGTGACGTCACCGTCGCTATATCCTCGGAGAGGTTCCACATGACGGGGCTCATGTGTGACGTGGTGCAGGTAAGATGAAGCGTGACGTCACCGTCGCTATATCCTCGGAGGGGTTCCACATGACGGGGCTCATGTGTGATGTGGTGCAGGTAAGATGAAGCGTGACGTCACCGTCGCTATTGCCTCGGAGGGGTTCCACATGACGGGGCTCATGTGTGATGTGGTGCAGGTAAAATGAAGCGTGACGTCACCGTCGCTATATCCTCGGAGAGGTTCCACATGACGGGGCTCATGTGTGACGTGGTGCAGGTAAGATGAAGCGTGACGTCACCGTCGCTATATCCTCGGAGGGGTTCCACATGACGGGGCTCATGTGTGATGTGGTGCAGGTAAGATGAAGCGTGACGTCACCGTCGCTATTGCCTCGGAGGGGTTCCACATGACGGGGCTCATGTGTGATGTGGTGCAGGTAAAATGAAGCGTGACGTCACCGTCGCTATATCCTCGGAGGGGTTCCACATGACGGGGCTCATGTGTGATGTGGTGCAGGTAAAATGAAGCGTGACGTCACCGTCGCTATATCCTCGGAAGGGTTCCACATGACGGGGCTCATGTGTGATGTTGTGCAGGTTAGTGGGATTATTTATCTATTTTCTTAACACGGAACAGGAGAACATTTGACTACATCCCGCCTGATGCTAAGCACCGCTGTCATCTAAGAATATAAAATGAAGCACGCTTTAGAAGAAACTCTGGATTGGAAGACCCACGGGTTGTAATTATCTGGAAACAGGACTAAAACTACTGAACTGTCACTTTCAAAGTTTCGTATATATCGGTCGGTAGCGACAGAAACATAGTGATACATAGGACAATGTCTGAAATTCTCAATGTAGTGTGAAGTAAACTGATCCTAAACCTTAAATAGGTGACCAATAAGCCTTTAGTCGTTCAGATGACACAGTAGACGCAAAGCCACAGAGCCCCCAGAGCCGGTTTGAAAATTCTTATCACCAGAGCTGGTCACTCTCATACGAATGTACTAGATAGCTTAATTTCTAATATTATTTTTTCAGCACGCCATGCTAATCCCGGTCCTAGTCCGCCACCTCCGCTTCCACAAGTCCCTGGAAGCCCTCGAGAAGAAGATAGGTTACATCTTCAAACAACGGCTGCTGCTACAAACAGCGTTAACACATCCCTCGTACAGAGAGAACTTTGGAACCAACCCCGACCATGCCAGAAACAGTTTGACAAACTGTGGGATACGGCAGCCGGAGTATGGAGATAGGAGGATACATTATACTAGGAAGAAAGGTTAGTATGTAAATAAAATAAATAAACATTTCAGGTAATACAAGACAGCGCCATCTAGTCCCATACTAAGCTGACGCTTGTATCATGGATACCGACTAGTAGTTTCCAAGTTCATATAGCAGTCGTAAAAACAAGCGTGACTCTGTGGTCGAAACGTCTGCTTAACATTCTGACGTAACCTGATTTAAAAAAAAACACTAATCAGCAATAACAAAAAAATAGGACCATTACTTTGCCAAATCACGAAGACCAGATGCCGACCCAAAAAAGTGAAAACTTTTCTATAGAACAACAAAAACTAACCAGCACAGCAATAATTTCCTTCCAGGCATAGTGACTCTAATCAACATAATGTCTCGCTTCGGCAAGCGCTCTGAGACTGAATCTGAGATCAAACACAACGAGAGGCTGGAGTTCCTCGGTGATGCTGTGGTGGAGTTCCTGTCTTCCATCCATCTGTTCCGGATGTTCCCCGGACTGGCTGAGGGTGGGCTGGCTACATACAGAGCGTCGATTGTGCAGAATCAACATTTAGCACAATTGGCCAAGGTAAATAAAATATATGGCTAAATAGTCCTTACACAGTATTTATTTATTTATGCAGTACATACACAATACAATCTAAGAATTTTAGACTTAATTCTAAAATAAATTTTGTCATGTTTGAACCTGACACTAAGAAGTTTAGGTATAGCATGTATTGCCTTATTACTGAGGATTGAGACTAGCCAGTAGAATTAATTCATTGGGGCAGTTCTCTTGGGCTGATAAATTGTGGTAGATTGCCACGGAAAACATATTCTTTGAAATAATACTTTTACTGTACTCAAATTTGGTCACACCTACCGGCCACAAAAAACTGAATACTTATAGACTTTTTTTTACAATTTTGTTTACTGAATGATCCAATATTGCCGCACTTTCCAAAATGTAAATGAAAAAACGGTAAGAATAAAAAAGTTGCTTAAATCAGCTTTTATCTCACTTTTATTGCTGCCACACTACAGAATACGAATTAAAAACCTGGCTTGTATATGTGCATATACAAGCTTTAATATACTAATTATATTTGATACTCTGCTTAATTGTGACACAGGCAGGAGACACGAGCACCACTTCCATTGTTTTATGTAGTAAACTTTATAAGCTTTGGGAAATTAAAATGTTAAACTGTGCAGTTTCAAGGTCAGTCTCCTGCCTGTGTCACAATTAAGCAGAGTATCGCAACATTCGCTATTTCGTGTATAGCACTTTATTTTACAAGGGATGGGTTTGCACTTGACCGAAATTCGCCAGATGGTAAGCAATCATTACGGTCTAGGATGGAACGTGCTTACCCAGTAAGAACCGATTCACTCTCGCTTTGAAGATCGCAAGGTTATATTCCGCGGGGAACAGGGAGTCAGACAGGGAGTAACCAGCAATCATTTTGTATGTATTTCTAGAACATAGAGCTGGAACAGTTCATGCTGTACGCGCACGGCTCGGACCTGTGCCGCGAGGTGGTGATGAAGCACGCCATGGCTAACTGCTTCGAGGCACTCATGGGGGCGCTCTTCCTCGACGCAGGCTTGCAGGTAACATCCTCCTTGAGCTGTGATTCCTTATGACTGAGGGTCGTGACTCCTGATGATTTAATATCTTAGGGCTCTCTATATATCTCCTGGCTGATTTAATATCTTAGGGATCTTTAATATCTTGTTTCTTGGGTAGATTGACCCCGATGGGCGTCCTGATAATTCTTGGATTTTATGACAATGATAAAATTTTATGTTACAAACTCAGATAGAATCTATTCTAAAAAAAACATCTTTTTCCAAAAATGGCATCATATACCTACTATACTAACAAAAGATTTTCAATTCCACAATACTGAGAAGTGGCCGTCTTAATCTGGGCAATTCGACAATACGAAAATTGTACATTGCCCCTCTATTGTAGTGCGTTTGGACGTCTATACTCTCCAAACCTTTTCTCAGCTCACTATCAAGGAAATTCTCTGAAAAATGAAATACCGAAATCCTTATCCTCATTTGTGTAATGTGTAGTGAGTTTAGGGTATTTATATGTTAGTGTATGTATAAATATGAATGTCTGTAGGTAATAAAATCAGTCTTGTTCGGAAGCCAAACCGTGGAGTTTTATTCCTTACAATTTGCAGGTAGCTTTGTTTAGGAGCCCAGTCCCTCCCAAGAAATTCTTATCTCGACGAGGTTCCTACCAGTGCCCTTCAGGGGCTGGAAGACGACCCGATGATGATGATCATTTGCAGGTAGCAGACCGCGTGTTCGCGCTGGCGCTGTGGCTGCAGCACCCCGCCCTGTACTCGGTGTGGCTGAAGGAGCGGCCGCACCCGCTGCAGGAGCAGGAGCCGCTCGGAGACAGACACTACATCAAGGACTTTGAGTTCCTGCAGAAGCTCACTGAGTTTGAGAAGTCTATTGGTGAGAAAAATATGCTATTATAATATTCAAAAAAGAAAAGGCTATACTTACCCGAAATAGAGCTCTCTCAGTCTCTCTCTCTCATTCTCTCTCTCCCTCTGTTTTTCTTCATCTAGCAGCATCGATTTTTATACAGACAGCGTAAATGTTCTTTCTGGTTGAAATACAGATGTGTCTACATATATCATCACCATTATCTACTGTCTCTCTTTCTTAAACCAACAGCATCGATGTCGTTCAGTGTATATTGTTGAAATGCGCTGTGTAACCGAAAACACACAACCGAAAAGTGTAATTGCAATCACTAGCTTTATATAAATTTGTTATATTTTCAGGTTTAGACTTCAAACACATCCGCCTCCTGGCGCGCGCGTTCACGGACCGCTCCGTGGGGTTCACGCACCTCACGCTGGGCTCCAACCAGCGCCTGGAGTTCCTGGGGGACACCGTGCTGCAGCTGGTGGTGTCTGACAGACTCTACAGGCACTTCCCTGACCATCATGAAGGACATTTATCAGTAAGTTCTGCTAAGTCTCTCGGATTTCAACGTGCAGTCGCCTGGGCAAAAATTCCATACGAACTGTATCAACAAACGTATATTTCATTTTCTAGATTTGTTTTTCAAAATCTTTGTTTGGATACCTAATGGTGTTACCTAATGGTTAAGTATAATTTATCATTTAATCTTTTTGGTTTTTGTGTCTTACTATACGGCAGTCATATACTTATATTTAAAGCAAATCATACTTGAATTTGGTTTTCATATGAGACACAGTTATAACTTGATATCAACCATAGCCTCTACTATTGGAGAATAGCTATGTATGAGCATCTGTTTAGTAGTAGAAGAATCTAGACAAGCTTACGGGACAGGAAGCTATGTTTTTAAAAACTACTTTAATTAAACACTTTGCCAATTTTGAGGCTTTAATAACTAAGGTTGTCCGATACTGAGGACCTAGGACTAACTTAAAGTACTTGTGCTCGATACAGAGAGCTTTAACTAACTGCCTGAGCCGGCCTTATCGATACCCTTATATTAACTACGCTACCTGGGTGGCATCACGCCACCAGACGCAGCGTAAGCAGAGTCAAATTACATAGACTGCTGACGCTGCGGCAGCTTCTAGGTATTTAGCCCAATACATTAGAGAGAGGTGGGAACTTAACTATCTTTTGTTTCTAAAGACACATATTTATAAACAAATTTTGTATACTAACTTTTTTTGTAAAAAAGTTAAGTTGTATATACAAATACAATAAAAATACAAAATTACTTTATTTTAAAAACTTAACTTACACCCTTGTAAACTAATTTATATATACAATCATGCCTTACCTGTAATGTTGGTGCATTGGGATCCTCTGCCATCTCACACTAGGAATCGAAGACCCTGTGACGTGAGATGGCAGTTTACGCCCGCGCGAGATATGCCTCTTTTGTTTATACATTTTTGAACATTAATTTTATTAAAGTGATAAAAAATAAAATATAATTCTAAAATCTAAAACATAAACTAATTTCCCATCAAAACAAAACAATAACAAAGTAGCGAATTTCTGACAAATGTGACATTTCAGTGTTGCTAACATTTGAAAAGTAGCCTCCCCAGCAATGTTTTTTTTACATTCTGTTTGTTTAATTTTTCTTATATGAATCAACTACTACCTACCTTTATAGAATAGTTGTTTACTTTCTAATGAGAGAATCTAAACCACCCAAGGACAGAACCAAAAAAAAAACTTTCAGAATATTTGATAACCTCTTTTTTTTTTAAATCGGTTAAGAAGAAGCCATACAATCCAATACAAAAGTAAATCATTATCTGTCAAATAAATTTAAAACCCTTATTTCCTCTCACTCTAGCTGCTCCGCTCCTCGCTAGTAAACAACCGAACCCAGGCGAAGGTGTGCGACGACCTCGGCATGTCCTTGTACGCCATCTACAACAACCCAAAAGCAAAGCCAACCACCAAGAAACACAAGGCGGACCTGCTGGAGGCCTTCCTGGGGGCCTTGTATATTGATAAGGTGACATTTTAATATAGACGGTAAATGGAAAAAAAGAAAGGCTTTCACAGAGCGGCTAATTCCAAAACCGCATCAAATCTTTGTTTATAAAATATGACAAGCCTTTCTGACCGTAAATCGAAATACGCCAAGTGTGGACTCATTACTTTTCAAACTTTCCAAAATTCTTCGTGTTCAGAGATTTTAATGAAGTTCTTATAAGTTGGCTTAGCATGAGACTAGAATACACTGTGTGAATTGTGACAGTATTTTTACTATGTATCACATATACTTCCAGAACCTGGATTACTGCATAGCGTTCTGCAACGCGTGCCTGTTCCCGCGCCTGCGGGAGTTCATCATGAACCAGGACTGGAACGACCCCAAGTCCAAGCTGCAGCAGTGCTGCCTCACTCTGCGCTCCATGGAGGGAGGGGAGCCTGACATACCGCTCTACAAGTAAGTAGATATATATATATATATATATATTGTGTATACTGCACTCCACAGAAGGTTGGACCTTATTATGGAGGAGAGGCTTTATTATTCAGCTAAGGCTAAAATCACACTGCACTCTAAAATTATAATCGCGAAAGTGTGTGCTGTAAATGTGCTTGTCCCTAATTCACGCTCAAACGGAGGTAAGTCCTGGACCGACCGAATTAACGTGGGTAATAAAGGCCAGGTCTTGTCCGACTACATCTATAAGTGCTTTGCGTTCCATGTTCCACGCTTGGCATACTTCCAAAGTGTGCTGAGCACAATCTGTGTGCTCTCCACAATGTAAACATTGTGCTGAAGTCACCTTCTTGATTTTATGCAGGAAGGCACTGAAGCACCCGTGTCCTGTGATGATTTGGGTCATGCGGAATGTTACAAGCTCTTTTCTCTGTAGCCAACAATGAAAACTAGGTAAAATGGCTCCCACTGCCCGTTGTTTTGAATTTTGGGGTTCACTAAGTCTTTTTAAGTGAGTTTAGTGACACTTGTTAGTAAGAGTAAGACAGTAAGATTAAGTGTTTATGTGTTTAGCCAGATCACACCCTGGATACAGACAGGCTACTTGTCGCCAACTAAATCCATTAAAAACGCCCTCTAGGAGGATTTTAAGGCACGTCTCCAAATATGTAATACCAAAAAGAACGTGTTGGTGGATTGACTGACGAACATACAAAAATAAATAAAAAGAACGTACAATTTTATTGTTAAATAGTTTATTTATTTAACAACTTGTCTCCATTTCCACAGAGTGATCGAGTGCATGGGCCCCACGAACACGCGCGTGTACACGGTGGGAGTGTACTTCCGCGGCGCGCGGCTCGCGGCCGCGCGCGGACACTCCATACAGGACGCGGAGATGAACGCAGCCAGCGTGGCGCTCAGCAACGCACATGGTACGTATAGTGATAACGAGGCTTCATATAAACTGGTGTATTGTAAAATCTCTTATATCAAAATAGAGACTTAATATAAAAAAAAAACTAAATTTTTAAAAGACATCGCAACATAGGCCACGCCTCTCACAAGAATCTTATCCATATCACTTATCGTTGTCGTTACAAATGCGTATTTGGTAATGAGATCACAATAAAATTTTATACAATTCTGACAATATCTCATATATGACGAATTGAGAGTTCCTTGAAAAAGTCAAATATTATCTAATATCCTAAGTACTTAACATATGATTAGTTTTAATATGTATATTTAGGCTAAGTTAGTTTTAGGATAGCCACATAATAATATATGTACTTGTAACATAACCTCACATTAATAATTTTATACTACTTATTTAAATTGTAAACAAATTGATCCCCTGGAAGATCCTGCCTTCTACAACACAGTTAACACTACAGTAGATGGCAGAGCACTATATTGTATCCCATTTATCTGTTTACAAATAAAAATCTTTTATCTTTTCATCTTTATCTTGTATAAAAAGCTTGTATTGACATTGACACGTTGATTTATTTTCCACAGAACTATTCCCCCAACTGGACCACCAGAAGCGCGTGATTGCGAAGAGCATGCGAAAGAAGAACAAGGACAAATCAGACGCCGAGCATCGCTCACGAGAAATATCCAGACACAACGACAAAGTGCCTAAAGCATACCGACTGGGGCAAGATCCGGAGGAATCAGACACCAGCAGCAGCGATGACGACAGAATCATAGACAATATAGACCAAGATGACGAAACAACTGAAGCGGATGATGACTCCGGATTGGACAGTGACGCAGACTCCCTACTATCAGAGAAAACAGACAATATCAAAGTGAGTAGCCTCCTCAGCGATATGGAAAAGGTAAAAGCGGAAATGATTCGGAAGAATAAATATGATAAGTTGAAGGAAAAGTGTAGGAGATCTGATTCTGATGATGATTGATTAGAGTAAGTAAAAAATATAAATTAAATTTAGTTGTAATAGCGGGCTAGCACTTAAGTCAATAATTATGTCGAAAATTAGCTCGACAAGTTATTATTGACGATTAAGAGATTATTGACGTAATTGCTAGCCGGTTATAACAACTAAATTTAATCATGCCTTACGGTAACTATAATACAATATAAAATTAATGACATATCTGGTTAGAAGATGCTGTAAATATAAATAAGACAAAAGTGTGTCCATCAGTGATTAGAAAGAAAGAAAGAAAGAAATATTTAGTAAAATCATAAATATTACAAAACAAATAAATAATTTATATTATCATGTAACACTATGATTTCTTGTCATAATTGTTTTTACATACATTCTTGTATAAATAATAAAATATAATATAGTAAATAATGGTTAAAAATGTTTTAGATTGTATCATTGATTAAAATAAGACATGTTAAAATACATGAATAAAACAATCTGGTCACATACAAAAGTTATTTTATTTCCTCTATACATAATTATAGGATATATTAAATTTAAGATAAGATAATACAACACAGAGTGAAGGCGAGAGGTCCTTTGACTTTCTTCGCGCGGAGTGTCAGCCATTGTTTCTGGTTTGGAACGTACATCTCTGCCGGCATCAGTTGCTCTGGGGCTTCGTTGTCTGCTGGATAACAAAAATATAGGTAAATGAAAAGAATTTATTGTAAGGTAAACTGGGTTAAACAGATGGTAACGAACCTTATAACATCTAGGAGCTAGGTATGTTATGAGGCTCATGTTTAGGATAGACGTTGCTGGTATTTAAACGTGACTTTTTTAAAGAGCGGCGACAATCATGCCATCTTTTACCCACTAATGAAAATTGAAAATTATTTATTATGAGCCAAGAAAGTAAGTACGAACACAGTTAACATATTATGGAAAATTAGCAGGCTTGCGCCGCTTCCTCCATATTATCCACAATTGCATATTTCTCTTGAATAGCATCATTGCTTCAAAGTAGGGGTAGAATATTGTGGAAAGTAAAAAAGACAAACACATTTTACACATACATAATTTCTTGTCACAAGCCGGCCTCAACTCAGCATGTGCTGACTGCGAACAATCAGCGCTGGTCTTCCGTTGAGATTGACGGGTGACGACACGTGTACTTATTAATATAATGGAGGAGCTATATTGTACGAAAAGGGAGAAAATATTTTCACTGCTCTTAATAAAAGTTACGTTAGCGTTTGCTTAGTACGGGGCCAGATGGAGCTGTGTGTAATGTATTATATACGTACCATCTTTCCTAGCTGCGTGCGCGGACTGCACGGTAGAGTCGTGCATAGAGATGAGGTCTCCCGGCGCGTGCAGCAGCAGCCGACCCACGCCCTCACAGCGTCTGGAGTTATATCAACAATAATTTATTGTTAAACTGTATAAATACTACGAAACGAAAAAAATGTTTCCAAACTAAACTAAGTATACAACACCACCAGAGGAATAGAATTTACATGTGTACTGTTGAATGGTAGGACGAACCTGTTTAGTGCGTGCCTTCTTATGAGTGTAAAATGTTCGTACAAGATTCTTCGTGTTTTTAAGACCGTATAGGGCAATAGTAGGGAACCAAACCAATATAGAAAGAATACACGTCAAAGAAAGAAACTACATGAGAGATAAAGAAAAAAAATCTTGAATTAGAATGCTAGGCTAGCTAGCTTCTAACGTTGTGTTCAAACATCGAGAACCGTTATTTATATTATAGAATTGTTGCAAATATGACACTCATTTTTTTAATAAGTAAATGGTACCTCAAAACTTCATTCTGCAGCATCTGCTTCTTGGTCAGGGGGTCCATTTTCTTGCACTCGTTGAGCCAGTTCTTGACCTCGTTGAAGTCAGCTAGCAGCTGCACGGCCGCTTCTTTACTGAGGACAAGGTGGCAATTATTTAATTGAAACTATAGAAGAATCACAGAAAAAGATTCTCTCCATGTCTTTAATCAGTAAGTAATCCCACCAAACACTTTCTGTAAAAAAACTGGCCAAGTCTCGATGGAGCTGCTTGTTTATCTCTAAAAAGTAATGAAATCTAGACTAGGTCGTGCCAAGTCTACAAGATCTTTACTGTGATTTCTTTATTATTATAGTTAATGTGGGACTAGGCCGTTGACTTGTACCCACTAGCGTAAAAATAATGTTCTAATACAAAGCATTAATTCTTAAGAGGACGCCCTGAGAATTTGGTAGCAAGAATTCGTATTTTACTCGACATGGACAAAAGCAACTAAACTAAAATTCTAATGTTCAAGATTCATCATTTCAATTACTATATTTTACGAATATCATAACACCAACGGCCAATTTTTGTTACACAAAATAATTAATCAAAAAGATCTCTATAAAGTTGAGTATATCGATTTTGTCGGAGTTGGTTTTGGATTAGAGCATTAAAATTTTCCACACATGTTAATTAACACAATCACTTTGATTTGTGAATAGATTATTTGAAACAAATTCGTAGTTTTTGAAATAAACGACCAAAACCATTTTGTCGCTTGCGCCCTTTCGGAATAAGTGGGGTTTTAGCGATACTTGCCACCCGCGCCTGTTCGGCGGTGCAGGGCGCTTGGACCTACAATTTCAGATTTATAGTTCGCCACTGCGTCGTCTTAAACGCATAATAGCAAACAAAGCACCAGTAATTGTATTCACTAAATACGTTTAAGAATCATTGTGCAAGCGGACCGTCCACTAAGTGGCCAGTAACTCAGTATTTTATGCTGGATGCATTCTGAATCTCACCTAAACTTGACCTTGGAGACGTAGATGTGATGTAGCCACGACTCGCACATGATCCGCAGCACCATGTTCAGTGTGGTTATATCTGCTGTCGCGTTCACTACTGGTTGGAGCATTTTGTCTGGAAATGAGAAGGAAATAGGTGGTTAGAGTTCCTGGTATAAAAAATCAACTCGTAAAGTTTTGCTATAGTGAAATGGACATTAAAATGTGTCTCTACAAAAAAAATGTTTGTATCTGTTTAAAATTCCATAAAAACATATTGTAAATTCTGACGACATCAAATTTATGGCCGCGATTTCCATGGAAACATTTTAATATACTTACTTACAAGAAAATTTTATAATAATTATATTTTTGTCAGTGGATTTTTCTATACTTTAAATATAGTAGTATAAACACTACCCTCGGAATCGATTTCATACTATTCTATTTAAAATCATTGAAGATCAATGTTAAAATTCATGAAACAAGTGACAACCTTGAAATCAGGCAATAAATTTCTCAGCCAAAATATCCTTGCCAATGTATCCAAAAATCTACTTACATTACATGTTTCTTTAGAAGTTAAGACTACTTCAACTCAGTTACAGTTAGTTAAGCTATTTTTACATACTACATTTAAGCATTAAACCACCATTAATTCACCTGAATCGACACCCGCACAAGCGAACACTAAGCCCTAGGTTCTAGATTATATCATCATAAATTTAAAGACCCTCTATCCCTTGTACGTGAAGTATGGGTAGGATATACTTGGACATTACAAGGGATGGACCTTGGATGGATTTCCGGTCTGAAATGACTGATAAATTAATCTAATTTTTATAGTTAACTACATTGTACTGGATTGTATATCTTACCTAAAAACTCATGCACATATAATGAATGCGTTGTGTCTGGTGGACACGTTATTTGCCTCCACTCGGCGCTGGTCGGGAATATCATGGTGAGGTGCGCCAGGGAGGTGGTCGCACACACTGACGAGAGCACTGAGGTTATCTCTTCTGTTGCGTCCTGAAATAAATAAAATAAAAATATCTTTATCTCAGGTACCCACATTGAACCAGAAACAGAACAGATGGAAACAGAGTCTTCGGTAAGAATCATCTGATAATGAAGGCAGAGGGCGCTTAAAAAAGACGATTCGCAACTAAAATAATTTTACGCTTGACCAAAGTTTGTCTGATGGTTGGTAAGCAATAACTGTTGCTTAAGAGGGAGCGTACTTACTCAGACGTGAAATAAAAAAAAACTTTCTGAAGATTATTGATAACCTTATTTTTTTCTAAGATAAGGGGATTGAAGAAGTCTCTAACCATACCGGTGAAATAATAGTAACGTCATTCGAACGGTGACAATGGCTACCTTTTAATAGTATTTTTTTAACAAGGAATGGGTTAGTTATGTTTGTTTTAGTCTCGGCTTTGAACCTGTAGGGTTGTTTGTATTCGTACTTTTTACACCCGAGTTTGCAAATTCCATACAAACTTACTTCATATTTATTATTGTTATTTTTACTCAAATTTAGAGTGGCATCGAATACAAAAATAGTGGCTGAGAAAAAAAAAACTATAGAAAATAGAATCAAAACTTACTTTTAACTTCTTGATGTTGACTTTTACCTCTGACACCAATTTTTCTCTCATCTTGGCACACACGTTCTCATGGACTCCTATCTTTCCTGCAACATAATTATTAATCAATAGCATATCGGCCAATGTTCGGTCAAAGAGAAGAAACAATTTCTAGATTCGGTTGCGACATAGATTTCGGTAGACACATACCTACAGATCGTCAGAAAAGTAAAATATTTCACTACTTTCCTACCACTACAACTTACCAGCTTCAATAGTGGCAGTGTGGTCAGCGAAGCGCAGGTTGAGTAGTTGCTCCATACAAGCTTGCATGTCGTTGTGTGCGATGCGGAAGAAGTCGTCCATGTCCCAGTGATTGGCGAGGCGACGTGTCTCCGCCACGCACCACAGACGGTACGTGTGGATGGAGTGGTCTGGAAATGTAAAAAAAAACAATCTTAGTAACAATGACAAGAAAAAAAAACAAGGGATGATTTGGTTGTTTGTAAAAAACTTTTGCATGAAAATTTAATTTCGTTTGAAAAAACTACAAAACCACCTAATAAATAAGCTAAAAGAGAAGCTTTTGTGTACCTACAATTTGAGATATTATAATGATCACTTAGCCATGAAAATACACACGTGACACATGTAAAGTTTCTGCATGTCGCATGCACTCAATATTTCCGCAAGTTATTGTTCTACCAGACGTCTAGGCCACTTGCTCTATCACGCGTCTATTACGATAGACCAATCAGCGTTCACATACATCACGTGATAGTGTCACCCGAACAATCAACTCACCAAGTCTATGCAGTATAGGTATCTGCTCGACTATGGGCAGGTCCTCGATGGGTGCTCCCAGTATGTAGTCCCACGTCACTTCACACTGGTTGTTCAGTGTTACAAGCTCTTGCAGCATTAGAGCGAAGGAGGCGCCGGATTCTGTGCACTGGAACAATGGAAAAATAAATATATCTTATTTAAAAAAACTGCATTTCATAACCAATCAAAGCAGGTCAAATATACAATAGCACTTATCATAGACACAACGTGAAAAAAGTGAAAAAAAAAAATGAATTCATCGATTTATCGTGACCCAATTACTTTTCTGAGCATGTATAAAATGTATGTAGAAAAAAATAGCAAACATTTTTAATTTTCCTACCTCAGAAACGTATACGGAAAGATCTGGATGTAGCTTCAAAGATGTTGGTTTCAAATTCGTTGTAAGGGTTGCCCTGAAACATGAAAAAAAAGCATAGGGATTAATTCAGAAAACGAATCGCCACATATAGTTTTCCATAGAGGCTATTACGCACCATAAGGTGCTTTAGATCTTTGGTTGGTTATATAAAGGTAATTTAAAATATTATAATTAATCACTCATCGTTTTTTGAGTTTTAATAAAAAAAAAAAACATTGATTCATTTAAAAAATAAGAGTGATGCTTGACTGTGGAGTATGCGTCTTTCTCCTCGATTTTCGGCCAATTTCTTGACCTCCTAGTAGACAATACAATGCTTTATTTATATTTACCCAAAATGTTTATCCCACGATGTAGAAGTAACATGGCAGCCTAAAGAGTCCGCCAGAACTCGGAGTGCGGACAGAACTAGGTCCGGGGTATCTGAAATCAACAAAATTATACGCTTGTGAAAACTACACATCTTTTCTATTAAAAAATTGGTACTAATCTTAAAAAAATGGTTATGGTTTGGAGTTAGGTAAGCGAATAAAACATTTGTTACTTAGTTTTATAATACCTACAGGCAAATTTACAACGCGGGGTTATCAGGTAAGTATCTGAGAAAAAGGACAGCAACAAACAAAAAAAGATTCCTTAAAAATAAAGTCAATCTACTTACTATTGGCACTAAAGGTTTGAAACAGCCACTCGCGTAGATTTTGACTCGAATTTGGGGATCTGCAAAACAAATTCGGCTCTATCAATATACAGATAAGACCTATTTATATTTTTCCTCCGACACAAAACAATTGCACTAGCCACCATTTTGTGTGTCCATATATATCACTATTTTTATTTTGAAATAAGCTGAAATAATCACATTTAAAATTTATTAATTCGTTTTCTGATAGAGTTAATCTAAAGTCTCATGTTTTGGGAATAAAAGTATTGGAAAATTCTGTTCTCCTTTGTACTATTTCAATAAATGTATGGTAGATATGGTTTCCTTACCTAGTAGCTAATGGATAAGAAGACCACCACAGTAGAATGTGTTCTAGATAACTGCCAACATCACCCCACAGTATGTTCTGATAGTATTCAGTTACTTTGTGCGCTGCTTTCTTACTGGCTTGGATGCGACCTGGGGAATTTAGAAACATAGTAGAAACATAAATGTTACTATTATAAATAGAAAACTATTATACTTATCAGTTATTCTTAGCTATTATAAAACATTTAGCCCTTACTTTCAAGAACGACATTCAATTCTCCCATCACATCAATTCTACGCGCTGTTATTGGTTCATTTTCAATTTTCAAACAAATTATTGATAGAAAATTGAATATCAACGCGAACGCGAAGAAATTGTTCCGCTACACTAACTTATTAAGGCGATATACTTATTAATAAGGCGATAACCACTTTGGGTACAAATAAATATAAAATACATATAGTTTTATACATAGAAATAGAGAATATAAAAAGAAAAATGCAGTTTACATAGATAAGGGAGTTTTCGTCATATGTTAAACTAACTAGCATTGTATATCTCTTGAACCGGTATTGGTAGTAATTATATCTTTTATCTCACCTGATTTTAACTTTTTGACGCCATTGTTGCCTAATAAATTCGGAGACATGTGCGCGACCGTGTCCAGTAAAATTTCTATGTAAATTTCCTCGCTTTGAAGAATTCCATTTACGTTTTCTGAAAAACAAAACATATTATTTAGATAAAGTTTTTCATTAGGGCTTCATGCCCTAATGAAAAACTTGGGTTAGAATTATATCTAGTGCGAGTATCAACTAAGCAAGCTCAAAATGTCAACATCATGGCTTTCTTTCATTGGCGAATTTATTAACTAACCTAACTAAAAAATCTGTAACCTACCTTCACTACTAAATATATTCTCGACATTGGTCAAAAGCGACGTATAAGGTACATCTGCGTCAGAATTCTGTCCGCTAGCGACTTCTTTCAAATACTTATTGTGTTCATTCTTCATATCAATCAGACTTTTCGCTTGTTTCATTTTGTTCTTCTTGTTCTCAATGAAAGCTTCGCGACGTTTTTCTACGGACATCTCGCGAGGGGCGGATGATGCTGGTGGGGTTATGTGTTTTGTTAGAGTACTGAAAAAGGAGAATTACTGTTTTATCAATGCTATATAGGTACATTATATAACTTACTACAGACATTTCCTTGGGGAGTTTCTGACACTTTGTCAAGTGCCCATGCTCTTTAACGGATGACACATTCAGATTTTGCGATCTTCAAATACATAGAATTCATAACGATGTTTTCCTTCGCCGTGAAACGAGAGCATACACTAATCGCAACAAAAGAGAGAATAAATTAAAATTACTGATAAATTTCCAAGCTATCTGAGCTGCTTTGGCCAGAATCTGAGTCAGAGTGATCTTCCGGGGTGTAGATGGCGACCAAACAGTTTATTAGGCGCTGGCAGTTTGTCTCAGCACGACTCTTTGCTAACACCTGGAATGAGGAAAATGTTAAGGAAAGTTAGGTAAGAATAAATTAGTACCTATCTAAATCTCAGAATTATACGAGCGCAATTAATTGATTTTCAGATTGTATGAAAAGGCAAGAAGTACGTTAAAACTAGGGCAATCAATTGGAAAAAATCCCGTAGAAAGTCGACACACAGAATAGGCTTACGTACAAGAATGAACATTTACAAATGACTCTTAAAAGATATCGAGTAATTAAAATCACAAATATTTATTCCCTATCCAGCCCTAAAAAAATCTATACACCAGTAAAATTACGATCGCAGGCAACCCAAGCAATAGGTACATATTCTTAAGTACATAGGTACATAAACTTACAGGTTGTTTCCCCAAAATACGTTCGTGACTTGTCATCATATATCAAAGTAAGATCTGATATGCATGAGCACCGCCGGTCACCCTAAATAACTCTTTAGACATGTTGAAATGTTTGGGACCTTGTTTTTATGGATCGTAAATAAGACATTTATCTTTTATAGATATGAGCATACGGTAATAGGTGCGTTAGAGAGTATTGAGCACGTTAAAAAGCTATAGAAATGCTACAGAGCTTAGGTACATGCAAAACTAGAGTAACATATATAGGTACTAACTAACGACATAAGAAACCTCTTAAAGGTGGTTTTGTTTTCATTTGGTATACAAGTACCTTTTTGATAAAAAAAACAATTCACTGTTAGCAATAACACGAATTTTATAGGTAAGAAAGTTACCATATAAGAAGTCATATACCATATATAAATATAGTTAAAAATCAAAGTGATACCGCCGCAATAGCGAGTCATGGGATCCTTTCTAAAGGTTGTATCGCTTGACCTAATTACAATACGGGGTTGCACCCAAGTTTTACATTTATCGTAACTCTCTGAATACATATATATTACACTAGCAACTCCCGCGGTGTTACTCGCGTTAATTTGGGATCAAGAGTAGCCTATGTGTTAATCCATAGTCTCATCTACCTCCATACTAAATTTCATCAAAATCGGTTCAACCAGTTGAGCATGAAGAGCTAACAAACATACCGACACACAAACTTTCGCCTTTATAATATTTAATGTCAAACCTACATAAAAAAGTTTGTATTTGCAACTTTTCCTACTAATAGTATGAAGGTGAAAGTTTGTTACTTCTACATGCTCAAGCAGCTGAACCGATTTGGATTAAATTTGGTATGGAAGTAGATTACCCTGGGGTGCACAATTATTTCTGTAATCTAAATTACCATACCTGTACAATTTTAGTAAGCGTAAAATTCTTGGTTTCACTGATGGTGGTCGGGTAGGTATTGCTGCCGATGTTGAATTTGGCGACGAATTTCTTGTAGCTTAGCCCGAGCAGGTGGTTGTAAGTGCTCACTAAACTGGAAAGAAAAACCATTAACGATTAAATAGCCATGCGTAACACATTTTATTCAAGTAAAAATAAAAAAAACACTGACTTGATTACTTTGTATCTACACATATCGCGGTTGCTAGCCAATCAAATCTAACTACTTTTCCGCATATCTGTCGACAAACACATACGCAACATAACTGCATACACGTCAGTATACGAACATACACTTAAAAAAAATATTTTTTTCTCATAATCTGTTTAGTATTGATGTTCTTGGCATCAAGAAAGTCAGTCAATAGATAATATCGATATAGGAAAAGATAATGCTACTTCTCGATTAGTAATCCGAAGGTCGATTGAAGGCAGCACTTCCGCCAAATATGAATCTTTAAAAGCATATCTCATCGGAACTATTTTAGTCGCTTGTCGCTGAGCGTGGCTGCGCGGGCGCGCGAGCCCCGCGCGTGCTGCGCGCGCCGCCTGCTCGCGGGGCCGGCGCGCGTGCGCACCGACACTGCCAGGTATTCATCCACGGTACACGCCATAGATCTACTCAACGATATGATTGCTCAAATACCTGAGGTTGATTTATTCAATACTAGATTTAATTCTATGTTACATTTTTGTATAAAATTTAATAGTGATCCAAGCTTCTATAAAGCTCGGTATTGTAAATTATAAGTACCTATATAAGTTATAACATACTGTGCGTTTTGGTAAAAGCTTTTAGCATGGTATGTAACTGAATTTAAAATAAATAAAAATAAAATAAAAAGAGTCAATTTTGGCTACGCGCAGATTTAATTAAGGCAGTGCTTTCGATAGGTACCCATACATATGACATATTATGTCCGTAAAGAATGTGTGTTATCCATTCGTTTTTAAATTTAGAATTCAAAATGGTAGCATGCATAAATAGTTTTCCCAAAAAGAGGAGTAGCAAAACCAGTAGGCTCTCTTAATGAGTATAAAAATTGTAGTAAAATATTCACTCACCTCAAACAAGACTCGATAAGTTTCCTAGAATCTTCCCTATGAAGGCACGTGTTCAGTATTGTCACAATAAGGCCATGTGTCGCCTGAAGCATCACGAACCTAGTACTGCAGAGTTTGTCAAACATATGATCATGTTTACTAATCAGTAGACCGTTCTCTCGCTTCAATCTGGCTAATTTAGGATTCAATTTGTAAAAGGATTTCACTAGCTTCGTTAGGTATTCTATTATTTGATCTAGTACCTGAAAATATAGACATATTAAATACTCATACTTTCTATATAAAATGCATGTTATTGATTCACGCTAAAACAGCTGAAGAGATTCAGATAAAATTCGGAAGGAAGCCTTGTCTGTCACCAACTTTGGTGTTTCTGAATAAAAATAATATTATTTTGATCAAAACGGTATTCTCGCAAATTCGGTGGCAAATTTCTTAACAATTAACCAACGAGACATATGTACCTACGTAAAATTACAACGTTTATATTGGAACCCACATGCAGCTATATCAAAATATGGACAAACAATAAACGAAACACTCACCTGTATATTCACCAATTCCATAATATATTTACGATTACACAGTGAGTGGTTGTTGCTAGTTTTGCCCGTAGTCCCTTTCCATTTATTATCTGCGTCTAGTACAACCTTGGTTACCGCAAAACACACCAGCTCCATTTCCCTACAATGGCTGAATAGGTCCTCTTCATCGCCAGTCTCTTCGCTTATCCACTTTTTAAAAGAACTCGAAATCATTATAAAAACAAAAAGGTTTTAGCCGAATCTGTGTTACCTCCGTCACGTCATGATAGCAACTACACAACAGCATTTTGGGCTCGTATTGTGAACAAAATCGATGTTAGGCGATGTCGGTGCCATCCAACTTTCGTACACTTTGCTACGAAATGCTACAACTGTTTGGAACTTTTTCGCAGTGACTTTTTGTAACCAACCTCTTTCATGACTTTGATGCAGCCTTTTTTCTTATTTCGAAAGAGTTATCATTAGTTGTCCGTAGGAAAAGTTGGCGGGTGCAAGTAAGCTGTTAGATATTGTAGGACAAGTTTGGAATCGCTTGCTGTTAAACTTTTTACTGCTGTTTAACCCCAACCTTGATTTTATGGCTGCAAATTATAGTTTGAGGACCGTTTGTGTCGTTGAAAATAAACATAGTTAAAAACTTAATAAAAGGTTGCCTAATGTAAAGCCATATTGTAGTGTCTAAGGTAAAATACTTAGAGACAAAAGTTGTGATTCTATATTTTGCTAGTCACGTTCTTTCAATTATAATTTGGTCAATAAAATAACAATTAATATTTAAGAAGGAAAAGAAATGGTGATTTTAAATGACCATCCAGAAATGTTATTGTGTTGTAGGAATATACTTGCAGTATAAATATTAAAATTTGTTATCTGTCCATAGAACTTTCAAACCCTTATTTAGTAAAAAAAAAAACTAAAATGTATGTACGTATGATATAGGATCTGAAGTAAATTTACGACTTAAATTAATAGGTAGGTACGAAAAATGAAGAGACGATACTAAGACAACATAAAAATCTTAGTACCTACATTGTTTTCTCCATACACAAATCAGGGCAAGCGGCAAAAATACGGCCAAAAACATAAAGGATTGATAGCATGGCATGACCGGCCCAATATATTGGATAAGAGCGTTGTAAAAACGTTCAAATTACAATGCCTGCTATACTTCCATTACTGAGGGTAGTAAATCGGTGATCACCCTGAAAACAGGAACGTAAATACCTTAGACAACCCAATAAAGCAAAAAATAAACAAAATGTAAGAGAACGTTTGATAATTTGTTTTTTGTTCCGCAGCAAACAATCGTGATTTTTGCTATGGGCGTAGTAGCGTGCCAAGAGTGACATATAGGTACTACGTTTTATCTCGATATCAGAGAAACGAAGCAAATAGTGCCCAAGATGAAACAGAAGGAGTGAAGCCGCGGATAGCAACTAGTGTCCAATAAATTTACGAATGCCAGTAGTAATATAAAACACAATTTAGTACCCTTTCAGAGAAAACCACAGTCAATGCAATATTTTTTTTATTTATACAATTTAAGTTAGGATGCATAGATTTATTTATTTATTTATTTTAGTTACATTGTGTGTCCTGCCTACTGCTGTAGGATTCCCCGTATTGCAGTAGCCAGGGTTCTTCCGTGAAAACTAGTATTATTATGAACTATGAACGCATGGACCTTGGTTTTCACTGAAAATATGGTTGTTGGAATGCTTCGTATCGTAGAGGATTGGTAAGTAATTAATTCGGCGTCTCTGGTTAGTATAGTTTATGCTGAAAGCAGCACAATTTGCGAACTAAAGCCGGGTCAAGGGAAACCGATAATAATACGCGGCCTCGGCGGTTAGCGCAAAATTATGTAACTTGACCTGCTATATATTAACTAACTATTTAACCAGAATTTGGTCTTAGTAGTATTTTCCCTTAAAACTCAAAAACTATAAAACTGAATCAGTGATAAGTTGAACAGTTATTTTGTCTTTTCTGCTTGTTTTCAAAACCTCTTCACTGGTTGATGCAGTTTGATACAGTGACTGGTTGATATAGTAACTTATTAATAATCTATGGTAAAACTACAAAGGTACTACTAGGTACAAAGTATAATAAAAAATACAAACATTAAAGGTATGTCCAGTAGTTTAATTACAATGAACAACATAAACTATCAACAAATCTTTAAATACTGTAACTAATTTATATGTAATAAAACATTTTCATCTAAACGCGACATTGTAAAAACACATCACAGAAAACAAAATTTAATTCAAACGCCATGTTAAATTCAATGGAATAACAATTTAATGACCACTCAAAAGACAAATTTATGTAATTTTATGAAAAACATTTTATACAAATAAAGTGTATGTAACGTAACTTACATTACATATTGTTAAAATCATATGTTAAACTGACTACAAGAATCTACTGTTGGTAATGTGAACAAAAAATTTTCACAATATTATAGCTACCTCTGTTGCTCTTGGGAGAAGGACATATTTAAGTTTTTGTTCTGTCCCTTTCACAATTTTGCCTAGAACTTCGGCGGTAGCAATAGGAAACGTAAGTAAAAGATAAATACACAATAAAAACAGCAACAGTGTCGAAATAAAATTGCCAATTTCCGTTGAATTTGATTGATTGTATATTTAATTTTATAACTGGTGCAGAAATATCTACTTTAAATAAAAAATGTTAGCTACCAAAATGTGAAAAAAATGCACCTCTAAATTAAATTACGTGTTGAAATGATAAATGAAAAAATAAATTTATATTTAAGGTGTAATTTGTAAAAAGTAAAAACAAAAAATGCTCTTGGCAAGACATACCAATAAATTTTAGTTTTAAAACATATAGGTATAGAGTATTCCTTTATACGCTTAAATACTTAAAAAAAATCATATATTCTGACATAAGACTGATAAAGCAGGTACATATCCTAACGGTCTTATTTATAAAAAATGCCTATAGTATGCTTTAAGCATACTATAGTTAAAGTGTTCAATAAGCATTTAAAGTGTTCTATAAAGTTTACTATTTATAAACGTTCTATAAGCCTTCTATAACTATAGTACCCACGTGGTACCGACAATAAGCCAAATCATTGCCATTATTAAGAAAAAGTCAAAGAAGAACGAAATTAACCACAGATAATACGTATCTTAGTGCCAAATATATGCTAATTGCGTCATAAAACACAAAATTTTGTCTATACTCGGCTTCGATCAATAATGCACTAGATTCGGCATTGCTTACAAACACGGCTCAAAAAAGTGGCATGAGTTTACTATATACTGTATAGATTACGATATACACAGAAATACAAAATATGACTATGTCACAAAAAATATTTATATGAAAGTCAATCTTACTACTGGACCATAAGGTTGAGTTTCGACTAATGTCGTATACATCATAAGTCATCTTGCTCCGCGATAACAACGAGTGCTCATAAAATTTTATGACCATACGCAGTGAGCGTTAGAAAATTCAACCGTATTGCTATAGCGATAAAGCTTAAATTCTAACCGTCGTAAGGCCGTGTGACGGTATTTAACTTACCATGATATAATAGAACATAGAATTCATAGAGTCGCTTTGTTAATAAAAAGGTGGATAATTCTTTTACACTTCTACACTAATATCACCGGTTTATGGTGGAAGTTCCAAAGACTCGCACTTTCAAAAAAAATAAGATAGAGGAAAGAATTGATGTTTGGTTTTCCGAATTATATTACAGTTACTACTTTATATCCCGGATTAACGCGGGTGAAACTGCAGAGTGCTGCTAGTATAGGTACTACAAACATTTTATTTTTCTTATAATACTAAAAAATAAAATTTATTACAGTATTATTTTATTAAAACAGTATTACCTAAATCTTGCATGTTATTTTAACACAATAAATTAAAGATATGATAAAAATAGAGACAATAAATTAGAGACAACTGCGAAGCAAATACAAAAGGATTTAAATTCTAGAAGTACTCATTTGGAGATGATAACTGGACTATTTCGAATATTAATCACTGTAAGTATTTGTAAAAAGTATAAAACTTATCGAAAATACGAAATCCCATGTTGTTTTCTCTTTGTAAGCGTGTTATTTTTGCAACTTTTCACAACACACTTCGGCACTGTTTCACATGACGGTCGGCGCGTCACTGACAGCAAAACAGTGCTTAGTGTGAATTTAAGCACTGTTTAGTTTGGTTACTTTTAGCGCGCTTTCGCGTGATCTAGGTTATATTTGATCGAAGATACTCGGACACAAACAAACGTCAAAGTCGTTGATATTCAGGCGCGCCAAATAGAGTTCAAGCAAGATAAATCTGCGCGCGGATAAAATTGGAACTAAAATGTTCATGTTGCAATTTGATCAGAGGCAGAAGCCTATACTTGGCATAAGTGCTGCCGCCAGTCGCGCGCAAAGTTATGTTGTACGGACTCTATCATAGTTTTCGCAAAAGTTATAATTAAAATAAAATAAAATGAATACGGAATTTATAAAATAGTGAAAATTGTCTGGAGGAAGATAAAGTTTGTGTGCTTGCAGTTGAATATTGCTCTTTCATATACGAACATTTTGTTCGTTATCATCATATTATGTAATTTAAACAACATACTTCAAACTACTTCTACTACTTGTTTTTTACTCCAAAGACAGCAAATCAGCTGATGACAGGATAGTCGGCCATCTTAGATCTTATAGCACCGCTATAGTACGGTTATAGTAGGGTCCTCGCTACTATAACTTTACAAAAGACTTATAGAACTGTTTAGCGCTATAGTGCGTTTATAAATACCGATTAAGGTCATTTTTCTTATAGTGATGTTATAGAACACTTTAACTCTTTTATAACTTTTTATAAATAAGACCGTAAGACTTTAGTTAACATAATTTTAGTAACGTTACTAACAATATCTGTAAAATTTGCAATCATTGCTTACTGAAAATGTAAAAAGAAAGATTCGACTTTCATTCACTTGTCATAAAATTTTAGGCAACATAATGTAGGTACATACATAAGGTCACATGTGCCATACAAGAATTAATTTTACACACATTCATACATAGTAAAATCGTCAAGATTAAGTTTATTGCTCCTAACTTTCACTATTTGTATATTATATTTTGTTAATAACTCGACCTATGTTTAACAAACAGTGTTACAAGCTGCCAATTTATTGCCTACCAAGATCGCATTAAGATCAGGATCTCTTGTCATGCTTTCATTAATAATTTTATAGAGTTTTTACATTAATAAATGTATATTTTAGTTTTTGCATAATAAATCAAGCCGCAGTGCGTGTTTTCATGTTTACTGTGCGTCCGTTGGCCCGTTTCTGTCACGGCAAAATTCAATGTTCTCGTGATATTTATTGTACTAAGTCACGAGAATTTACGCGAAAATACGTGTTTTGTTCGCTGGAAATATTGCGCTATTTACATTTTTTCATCGGTCTAATCAGAAGTTATTTTGTTTTGGTTGTGAAAAACACAAACAGTGAGTAGGGGCTGCAAATATAGTATTAAACGGCCACATAGTAATTATACGAGTATCTTGCCTACAAAAGGGCGTTGTAAATTAAATTAGCAAAGCAAACAAAATCAGATTTATCGTTTTTGTTTGTTAAGAACCTTATAGTAACATACTTGCCTAGAAGAAACTTATTTAATCTGGTCCTGAAAATCCCCAATTTTATAATGAAAGTGTGACCATTTAGTACTATATTTTATGTAGAGATATGCCTTACAATAATTAGCTAAGAATATTACCGCACATTTCCTAAATGAGTAATAAAACTCATATCCTACCATAGAGCGTAAAACGTGATAGATATGCTCAATTCCACACAGATTTAAAACTTTAACAATTACTTATTCAATGAAAAATAGTCACTACCGCTATAGGTTTAAATCTCATTATTGTAATAGCACCAGCAAATAAATTTAACGACGATGATTGATGATATTCGCTTATCGATTTAATAAGTTAAAGTTGGTTCTAAGCACATTAACTTGGGCTTGAAATCGGTAACACAATTATGTTATTCAGATAAATTTGAACCATCAAATGATATGTATGCAAAAGAAGTTGTAAAAAAATTATCTTGTAACCACATTTGATTGTCATTTGAGCCAAAATGCCTAGATATAAAACTATCACACAGTATATTTTTTACTTTGCATTTCAATTAAATAATTCATACACTGGAAAACCAATCAAAGGACGTGTTAAATTGAAGTTTTTTTTTATATATAGAAAAAACCTTTAACCATCAGTACATTTCATTCTTGATGGCTCATAAACTAATTCAAATTCAGTTTATCATTTTTGTAATAACAAATCAACTACTGATACCATAATATATGTAAATAAATAAATTGTCATACATACACTTAGTAAAATATTAACTATTCACTGTAATCCATTTTAATTTTAATAAAATTAGCATGTAACATAGCACAAATTAATTTGGAAGACATCTACATGAAGATTTTTTACAACTAATAAATCTACTTAAAAGGATGTGCTACCCAAATATTACTTGAAATATATTGATAATGCTTTCAGTCGCGTTTTCGAAACTTTAAAGAAAGCTGTTTTATAAATTGCAAACAAACTTGAAAATACGTATTTAACTAAACGTATTCACAGATTATAAGCTGCCAATCTTATATACATATACAATTAACTTTACTGGACGCTATTTAAAAAAAACTTTATGTAAGTAATGACGATGATAAACAAACTTAACACGAGCACGCTCCGTAACATTATTCAGAAGCTCTCATATTTACAACAGACATCTAAAAGTGAACACACAATTTCAGCACTAATTCCTAAAACCTTAAGATTCAATCTGGCATATCTATACTGGTTATAGGCACTACGGGTTTCATGGTTTCGTTTTTCTTTTGGTTTTTGTGTGACTTTTTTTCTCTGACCTTTTTGGTGGTGTCCTCGTCTCGGTACGGTTCCTGGTTGATCGGTGGTTCTGTTGGTATCATATTGGCTCCTCGGTTCACGTTGTTGTTGTACGCGATGTTGGCGTATTCTTGGAGTAGAGGGAACACGGACAGAAGGAACTGGCAGAAGTCTTTACGGATGCCGAACCACCCTGGAAAGTAATAGACGGCTGTTTATACAATTGGTTGAAAATATTTATTGTGAATTGAGTTTCAATAAGCAATTGTGATAACAGTATATTTATTGTAGGTTTCATATAACTTCCAGCAGTTTTAGCAGTCTGCTTAGGAAAATTCTTTTTTTTTTCGCCAAATCAGTTTGTAAACGCTTACTATGCTATGCTGGTGGCTTATAGCTTTAACATTTTTAAAACGAAAATGTGTGTATTGTTAAAACATTTATTAAACTCTACAAAATGTTTTTAAAAATTATGCTAAGATCAAATACAAAGAATACAAGAAACTATACTTACATTTATTGCCTCCTTTAGAGCTGAACGACATAATAATGAGTGTCGCATAGCTGATGAACAATGGACTCACTACCACTATGTACTTGAAGTCGAGACCGTCGTCCAGTTTGTTTGTTAACAGCACCTGCAAATTATATATTTTATAGTTAATAATTATAGTTTTAGAAACCAAGAGTAGTGAGATTGGAAGACAGCAATCAAACAAGCCTTAAATTACATAACTAATAGACCATTGTTATACAAGCTCTGTGTGGTAAATATACAATGCAAAATCGTTTTTTTTTTATGATACCATACTGCTTCTTTTATATGTGGATAGCTCACTTTCGGTTACTTTTTAACCTACTAAAATACATGGGGTAGTTCTCAATTCAACTGAATTTGAAATTTTATGTCATCTAGGCATCGTTAATAACTTCTCTATATAGCAGTCTAATAGTAACTGTATCTACTAACCTGGAACACCAATATAGGCACCACAGTGAAGGTGTAGGCCAGCGCGGAGTTGAAACTAGTCCTCCGCTGCTGAATGTTGACCTCCGGCGTGCGCAGTAATATTCCTGCGAATATTATACTGTATAGTACCCCTGAAATTAGAAATACGTCTTGTTTAGAAGCATTCGATAAGCCAAGCGTTACTGGTTACTATAATACGGAAAAACTAATAGCAGTTGAAATATACAAGCAAGTACACTATCTGCACTTAAGTAATTAAAATCTACAGTATAATTGACACTACTTAATTCATTAATTTTGCATTACATACATAAATTTGTTTGAATTAAGCCTGTAAAAAGCATGCACAATATTTGCAAATGTATCATAGACAGATAGCAGCTTTAGCAAACCAAAGCAATTATTGCTGAATGTTTTGTATTTACAATCCCACAAAGTAAAAACTATTCATTGACCTTAATACAACATCCATTACAAAACACTGTCAATGAAATCAATTTTTCTTGCTCTCATGTTTAATTTACAACCAACAAAATATTTTAAAAAATTGCAGATTATTCTGTCTTGAATTGAATTACAAACAAAACAAAACTATAGAAAATATATGAAACAATCATAGACAAATTCACTTTAAAATCCATCAAACTCATCACAAATCAAGGTTTTGCATAAGCAAGCTCATAAATTGAGTGGTATGCCAGTCAATATTTCAAAACAAACTCAATAATTAGCACAGCAGCAGACAAACAAAAACAAAGTATTAGTTTTAACTAGTCAATAATGTTGTGTGAAACAATACATTACAATTTATGACACTCTAGTAGGCGCTTGTGGCTTCCCTCACATTAAAAAGTAAAATTTTCATCCCCTATTTCACCCCTTTAAAAGTGGTATATCAAAAAATCCCATATTTTAGCGGATGCCTACATCATAACATCTACCTACTTGCAAAATTTCAGCCCAATCCGTCCAGTGGTTTGGGCTGTGCATTGATAGATCGCTATGTCCGTCAGTCAGTCAGTCAGTCAGTCACCATTGAGTTTTATATATTTAGATTTGTTACAGGTCATTATATAGATACAAACAGACACTAACCAACTAAGCTGAGGCACATGAGTATCCACAGCGGCACAAACACCACCTCCCAGGACCAGTTGATGAACTCATCCAGCTTCAGAGCCAGGAATATGAACTGCAAGATGTTCACTGCACAGAACAGTTCTAGCTGGAATTAGATTGATAGAATTCTTCAAAGTCATGATCATATATATTAATTGCAGAATAAAGGTAGATACAGAAAATAGATAAATATTTTGAGACTTTAATATGTGTCTAATTTATCAATGTATTAAAGACAAGTAATATGTTCTGCCAGGCCATAGAATTAGCAATTTATTGTGCCCTTATAGGTTTCATTTGCCCTTTTCTTTCCTTATTTATTGAGGTCACCCATCAATGTGGCGGGTTAACACATTAGAACAACCACAGGGAGCACCTGGATTCAATCTGCGCAGGACCAGGACAAGTGGAGTACAAGAAGAGAGGCCTATGCTCAGATGATGATATAGGTTTCCTGTAATACTTCCTATGTACTACATATTATCTATGGCATTAATGTAACTCACCTCATAACTTCGATCATGTTTCACAGACCATATACATATAGCTATAGAGACTATGCTTATAAATATGAGTGGTATGAAGACCAGTATCCAAAGATGGCGGTGAGTAGTAAGCTGGTCACAAACTAGGAGCTCAAACATGAGCAGGATTAGATGTATGGCAAGACTTATTAACATTGCTTTATAGTGAATGTAGGCTTCTCCTTCTAACCTGTAAGGAAAAAGGTTTTCTATTTTAGTATATTTACACTTACATACTTACACTTTATTTATACACTTGTAATGAATGTTTTGCTTTATAATAATTTTATTTTGGAAAATATATGAGATACAACTGCCAGTACTTTTTCTAGAACTTATTAATACATTCATAAATGGTTTTATTTTAAATTTTAATAAGCAGTAACACAATTTATTGCTCCTTATTTATTTCTAAGTAGCTATGTAAGGTTCATTGTGAAATGATGAAATTATTTTATTACATAATTTATGTCTACCAAAAGCATACTTCGAGACTAGTCTATTATGAGAACAATTTAAATACTGTGAAATTTCAAGCTCCTGTGGAACACTATGAAAGTTTATCTAAATTATATGTTGAAATACCTCTTTTCTCATAGAAACTGAACAAGTTTTTATCAACTTAAAATATCAGATATAAGTAGATGTAAGCTGTATGGTATAGCTTTGTAAGTATTGCACGAACTTACCTAAAGTGGGGGAACTGCCACCACACGTATGTACCAACTGTAGCTCCAAGGACCACAAGAAACTTCCAAACCCATATTGGGGCAAATACAGCCCAATAGGACCATGATATCGTATTATCTAGCTTTAGCGCTAGCAGAGCCGTGAAAACAAACAGGCAACTGTGCACGACAAACTTGCTGTGAAAAGACACGAATAAAATTAGATTTTATTTACATTCACAACATAGACCCTTCACTTCCATTCATGTATTTCTATTTACCTAGGATTGAAATCCTGGAAAAGTGTCTGTAAATTCATTTCCATACACATTCGTCCAACGATAGTTTCTTATCATTTCCCTGTGAAACGAAGCTTTTCTCAGTATTTAATTTATTTTTCGTAACTTTTCAACAATTAAACATGAACAACACTTTTGTAGAAGTCCATAGACACATGACTATGACTTTTATTATTTTTTCTTTTAATTCAGTTAAAGCCCGTTCTCACTACGAGAAAGCTTGTTTGATTGATATAGACTATAGCAAACTTAGTAAAAAACAATACTTACTTTACAATACATCACTAATAAAAAAAACTGTTGTCAAACATAAATGTTTAAACCTACCTAATTGTCAAAGTCAAATTGTGCCGGGTTATAATCGGAGAAAGATTTTTATTTTCGAAAAAGCTAAAACAATAGGTACCACAAAATCAAATAGATAAAATAACTGTTCAATGCTGTGATATCAAATATACTCCAGTTCGTATAGTCATCATATAAATATCACTTAACGCTAAGTTTTTGACTTCAAAAAAAGAGCAGAGTTATCATGGCATCACCGTCACCTAAATCTCCGGAACAAAGTGAGAAAACCAAGCAATACGACCGTCAACTTCGTCTATGGGGTGATCATGGACAAGCAGCGCTCGAGAATGGCCACATCTGTTTGATAAATGCCACAGGTTTAGGCACTGAGATCCTGAAATCTATTGTATTGCCTGGAGTTGGAGCAGTTACCATAGTAGATGACAAAACCGTGTCTGAGGAAGATATTGGTAGTAATTTCTTTTTGGAAGGCTCGAGCAAAAGTACAAATAGAGGAGCAGAGACACTACGACTCATTTTGGAACTAAACCCTGCTGTGCAGGGACATGCAGTTCAAGAACCACCAGATCAAATTTTAAAAGAGAATCCCGACTTTTTTAAATCATTTTCTCTAGTCATCACAACATCACTAGGAGAGAAAACTGCCCAGGCTTTGTCTCAGCATCTATGGGACATCAATGTGCCACTAATTCAATGTAGATCTGTGGGCTTTCTTGGCTCGTTTAGAATACAGTTCAAGGAACATGCAGTAATTGAAACTCATCCTGATAATGAACAAACAGATTTAAGATTAGATGTTCCATTCCCAGCTTTGTCTGAATATCTAGACTCTGTTGACATAGATTCTGTGGATTTGAAAGATCATGGGCACATTCCATGGATTGTAATTTTGTACAAAGCAGCTCAGATATGGCAATCACGAAATCCTAATCATTGGCCCATGAGCAGGAAAGAAAAGAATGAACTCAAGGAAATTATTCAAGGATTCATAAGAAAAGATGAAAATGATGTCCCAATTCAGGAGGAAAACTTTGAGGAAGCTATAAGAGCTGTGAACACAGCCCTGGTTCCTACCTTCTTACCTGTGAAGATTCAGGAGCTGCTGGACAGCAGTGCTGCCACTAACTTGACCAAAGAGAGCTCATCTTTTTGGATCATGTGTGCAGCTCTCAAGAACTTTGTAGAAGCTGAAGGCAAGGGCAAATTACCTCTGAGAGGAGTGCTGCCTGATATGACTGCATCTACAGACCACTATGTCAAGCTGCAGAACATTTACAGAGCACAAGCCACTCAAGATGCCGAGATAGTTTACAGAAAAGTTCAGCAGATTGTGGCCCAGCTTCACTGTGATACCATCTCTGAAGCTGAAGTGAAATTGTTCTGCAGACATGCTCATGACCTGTTCCTGATTAAAGGCTCTAGTATTGCTTCTGAATACCAGCTTGTTGGTAATGTGGCTTCATACATAGCCAGGCACCTAGAGGAACCAGATGTGATGATGGTTCATTACATTCTACTCCGAGCAGCTGAGTTGTTTGAATCAGAACATTGCAGAGCACCGGGAGACTGGGAGCCCGAAGGAGACATAGCATTATTGAAGACCTGTGTCACTAAACTACTAAGTGACATTAATTGTTCACCTTTCCCCAAAGATGATCATATTCATGAAATGTGCCGTTATGGAGGAGCTGAATTACACAGTATTTCTGCCTTTTTAGGGGGCTGTGTCGCCCATGAGGCAATTAAACTAGTGACAAAACAGTATAAACCAGTCAATAATACATTCATCTATGATGGAGCTTCTACTAACACTGCCACATTTACATTTTAATGTACCTAATTTTTAAGAATAAATTATTTTGAGGGAGACTTGGTTTTTTTGTTGTCTACTTCCTTAATTATAGGTAGATATAGTCATTATGTATTCTGAATTATTGAAATAAATAGATGTTAGTATCTACAAAAAATGTTAATTGTGTGTAGGTACAGTGTTTTGTATGTGATTTTGTACAAACTGATATTCATACAAAGAATATGTGAATAAGTTATGTAGTATTTCAAAAATATTTACAGTAACTATATACCATGGAACTTAATCTTCTAGAGGCAAGCTGTTTGCAACTTTTTATGAAAATTATACTGACCATAAAAATAAGCTATCATTTAGCTATACTTTGTTCAAATTAGATTCTGATTAATAATAATTAGATATTATTAAGTATTGAAGTTAACTTAGAACTTTATAGAAGGTTATTTAAATAAGATGCTTAATTTTTTATGGATTTATTGTTACATAATAATTAGAAAATATATTGAGTCTATTGATAGTCAAGTATATCAAACTGTGTAAAAAATGTAACAGAGGGCAAAACATAAATAAACAGTGACTACATTTTCAATTCATCAAAGTTGTGTATTTTATCTATGGATATAAAACTATGTATAATCTTAGAGTCAAAAAGAAAATGTGCAAACATTTCCTTTAACAAATTTCAACACATAAATTAGATATATTAATAAAACATATCACATGACTAAAATTAATTGAAACAAACTATACATTTGGCTAGAACCTCATAGATAGCAATGTTACACCATAACAACATTATATTCACATGTGGTGTGCGCTGGAGGCTACATAGCCGTCTGATTAACACAACATTGAGAATTTCTCTTTACCCTACATGCATATCACCTCAGCCACAGTTTCAATCTCAGTGCATCTACTCCATTGAGATAATAGCGGAATAAGCGCTTGTCTCGGACAAACCCAAGGTTTTCATAAAGCTTCAGTGCTGGTTTGTTTGTGATTTCTGTTTCTAATACCACTTCATCTGCATTGTCATTGATCATTGCCTGGAAACGAAAAATCAGAAAGGTTAATTTGCATCAAAATTCATATTAGTCAGCGTTTTAAAGTAAAATGTGTGTGAAAATGTGTGAAAATACTATAGTTATTGCAGTTATCATAAAACTTGGTTTTGTGTGAATAAGAATTGTAAGATGTGGTTTTGAAAACGTATTTAAGACACAAGGTGAATGCCACTATAAAACATGAAGTGTTTTAGCGAAAACTAGCTAAACTTAATCTTAACTAAAAATAATCTAAAATTTTACTCTACCTTAATTGCTTTCCTTGCCAAACGAGATCCAATTTTTTTGTTCCTGTACTTCTCATCCACAGCTAACATAGCGATGTAGCCTCGCTTCACTACATTCCGGTGCATATCTAACTTACAAACAATGGCACCAATGCACTTCCCTTCGTGTGTCGCTAAGAAGCAAAGTTTAGGCCAGTTATGTATAAAATATCTATATGTATAGATAGAATATGGTTCAGATAAATCTTTTTGTATAAGTCTCATGATTTCAGGCATTTGAAGTTCAGATTCGTAGGAAATAATCTCTATGTCATCGTGGGGAGACTGGTCTCGCTTGCTGAGAGCATTTTCGAGGTTTTCTAAGGCATCGTCGATGATGCAGTCGATGGCCCGCTGCGCCGTGGCCTCCTCGCTGTCGAGCCGCGCGGGCTCGCTCAGCGCCTCGTCTCGAGCTGCCGTGACCTCCAGAACATCGGGACTCCCGCCGTTCGAGTGATCTCTACTTCCATTTGTTAGGTTGTTACTCACGCTAGTTATGTGAAGAGTATTTGCTATCGTTTCATTCAACTTGTCTTCTTCTGATAGACGATCTTTGGCCTTTTTACTTTTATTTTTCATATTCGTTGGCGTACCGACTTGACTGCTCTTGATGTTCTCAAAGTTCTCGTCGGCTACTCGGTTCATGATACCGATTTTCTATCTATACTATTTACACATTCAAACAGATGAAAGCTGGTTTATAACTAAATGAGCTTTTACGACGACCCATGTATCTTTTTCTTGTCAAAATTGTGGGAGACTATCACCGACATCTTGGCAAGTGAACAATATTATTTTCGCCCATTAAATATTAGTTTTGTGAGTAACCATGTGCGTTAGTATAAGAAACGTGATTCTCTGATTGAAAATATTATTCTTTATCGTGAAAAATTCAGATCACTTTGTGGAAAAGAGGAATTTTCCGAACCTCAATGCCGTGTCGTCCTCCACAATCACATTGCAAAAAAATATTCATTTTTATGTTCCGGTGTTCCACTAGCACACAAAGTACATGATATCATTATTTGCAATTAATCTTTTTACTCATTCAAAAAATATGTGACAGAAAGTAATAGTTGTTACCTTTATGCTTTGCATTAACAACATCTGCCTGGAGTTTTGGAACATCAAAAAAAATGTTGCCTTTGGTAATATTTTTTAGTGTGCACACATCTGGAAAAAAGGATACCCGATCGTAGTGTTACCATAATATAAACTTTCTCCTATTTTCTGTTTTTGTTATCATCATCTGCGGCCAGTTTTTTTTCACTACGGGGTCCTGCCTGGCTGGACCCAAGGAGAAGGCTACCCACCCTACTGGGTGGGTAGGAGACTAGGCTTTATATAGCCAGAGTCTTTACAAATTTACAGTAGTAGATAATATTATTTTTCATTTTCGTAATCACAACGTGATACGTGGTTATCTGGATTTTACAAGGATGCATAAGTGGCGTCCCCATATATTTTACACCATTAGATTTTGATTGGTATAGAGGTAAGTAGGTAATGATTAGTAGTAATCGTTTTAACCCTCTAGCACAGATAGCAGAATAATCTCTAGTGGGTTAACGCGGTGGGTGGACGAGCCATGTCCCCATTTTTAACCGACTTCCAAAAAAAGAAGGTTACCAAGTTTTCTGAAAGTTTTTTTAGAAATGGATTCCATTTCTTGACACAACACGCGGTATGCTGAAAGTAGGTAGGTATGATTTTCTTAGCGTTATCTATGAACGAACAAGTCTCACCCCAGTCAGCAGGTATAATCATGGTGAACTCAAGGCACAGCAGGGTAGTCTAGTTAGGGGTCTCTGGCATCTAAGGACGCCCTTTTTAGGAGAAACATATAATTTTCTTAATGTAATGACGCCTAAAGTGAAAAATTCTATCATTTCCGTGGGTTGTATGAGTAGGTAGCTTAGCTAACGGAGGGAATCGCATGTAACCAATGTTAATCAACTGTCGACGCGGTCATTCCTTGGATGGGTGACCGAAGAGTGGCATTCCATTTTTGGCGCTTCCGTGTGTCAGATGACACGTTAAATTGTAGGTCCCGGCTGTTAGTCATAGTAAGTAAGGCACTCGTGAAGCCATGTCAGAGGCCCTTAGTGCGGTTTAAAAACACTCGAAACCAGAGTTAGCCACTCTCATAAGAAGAAGAAGAAGAATTTGGAATTTTCTGTAAATAGAACCAAATTGTTACTTAGACGTACTAAAGCCGCCCCGAATAGGTAATGTGTTAGTTAGCAGTAGGTAGGGTCGGGTCGGGAACAGTGGCTCAGTCGGGTACACTGACTCACGCCTATATTTCCTATACAGAGCAGCAATATCATCTGTCTCCCTTCTCTCATCGGTAGCGTTCGACACCCAAACACGTACAAATCAGTGATCCGCCCTCTCTGACGCCGATTAGAAGAGCCACAAATGTTTGAGTTTTTTTGGTGGCAAAAAAAAATTCTTAGGTAAATTACATGAGTGTTTATTCATTCAAATATAATGTTTGGTTGATTGGCATTATATTGATGGAAGGTAACGTTCATGCACTATCTAGTGGCATGGATTCGCTTTCCTTTCGGCAAACTAGGTGAGATTTGTGGACCAGTGAATTCAAAATAGCAACGGCGTCTACAGTGACGTTGTTTGGTAAAAGTACAAATTAAATAAGTACCTATAAGTAAAATTTTATAAGGAAATATGTATTTTAATGGCTGCAAATCTGTAAGCTCATTTGGTTAGTTAAAAAATTATTATACCTATGTTTTGCATGTAATGATTGAACTAAATAAGAGTGATTGATACTTTAAAATGCTTATAAACGTATCATTATTACTAATTTAAACCAATTAGCATTCAATTAGCCAGCTAATTCAAATGTTTGCTTCTCATCGTTATAGATATTTAATATTTTTTTGGATTTTTGGCATGTGCAAATTATTGTTTTTTTTTTGTTTTTTTTTTATATATATATTTTTCCTTCTAAATGCCTTTACGTCGTCTATTATATTACTTGCTTAGCATAGGAGTAAAAATTAAAAAAAATTAAAATTGTAGATCTTAAAAAACAAAGAAATTAGATATACTATCAAAAAATGGATCTCAAGTGTTAAGGTTGATCTTAATTGATTTTATATTATAAGTTTTATGAGTGACTGCCAGGAGGAATATATGACTGACGTAAATAAATACTAGTCTAAAGAGAAGATTATCGGATTAAATAAATACATTTAACTGAATATTAATCATAGTTTTAATTGAATAATATATTGGCCAAGCCACTGTGTACTATTAGAGTCACTGTGTACTGCAGGGTCGAGTCACTGTAGACCAGTACCCGTACACAGTGGCTCATTTCCCAATTTAAAAAAAACATAATCTCACACTTTTTATATTTTCATTATTAGAAAAGTGATAATGCAGGGAGAAATAATAATAACCAAAGTATGTTTTGTGTGAATTTCAGATCGTAGTTTTAACTTTTTCTTCATAATTTCAACAACTGAAAAAATCCGAGTCTCTGTTCCCGACCCGACCCTACCCCTGTAAATGTATCATACATAATGTAAAAATAGGTACAGATCTACCTATATCCCATCCCAATTGACTATCTATGACCAACATAAAATTTAAATTATTAGGTACCTATGTGCACAAACGCCGTTGACTTCCTCTGTACCTACTAGTAAATTGTAAATATTGTAATAAGTAGGTAAGCTAAATTTTAAGTTACTAAATAAATCTTCGCTTCGTTCGTTGAAAACGCTTGAGTATTATAGCCAAGACTGGGTTTTATCGTTTTGTAAACCCGAAATGCTTTCATAATAACCGGATCATCGACCCGGCCTGTGCTGCCCAAAATGAAAATGCAAATGTAACGACGGTGACGCCTAGGTCATCCGGTAAATCACCCAGCTGGGAATACGAATAACATGTCATGTTATTACACCAGGCGCTATATCTTTACTGAAAACTAAGTAGGTACATGCCACAAATATCGTAGGTATAATCATAGTTGATAAAGTTACCCACTTTTAATAAGTTATAAAGCCACAATAGCTTAGAAACGGTAGCAACTTATTGGGTCATTATCATTACCATTCTCCGTGCTCAATTGCTAATATCCAACGGAAATGTTTACAAGCAGGTAAACAGTTTACGCATGATAAAGGCTACAATCTATTTAACGAGGGTCTCCCTCCGCATATCTGGAGGTAAAGTTACCTAGTTAGTATATGCCCACGTGGGTGGATTGGGTGGGTTTGCTCACTTTGTTCAGCGAGAAAACGTAGACACGAGTGTAGAGCTACAGGGAGGCTCTGACGTCATGAGAGCCAACATGGCGGCGGAGAGCGCGCGTTGCCGGCGGGCGCCGCGTCGCAGGTAGAGCGCGGCGATCGACTCGCATCGCATCGCACTCGCGACGCAACGCGAGTTCAGTACCCGGTTGACAGCCGGAGAGAGGCGGCGTGACGCGCATCTGCCTTCCATACGCACGCCGCCTCTACGCGATTTTCTACCGTAAATAATTTTTGTACACAACCCTGTGTTTACTTTGCACGAGAACCGATAGTGGTGCGAACGGCTCGCGTATTCGAGCCTTCGCTCTCAAACTAGTGTAAATTCGCGTTTGATAACGTCTATTTAATCAGGGAATGAATAATAGAATTACCTAACGTGACGCGTGATATCGCAGCAACAATAATATTCGTGTAAAAGGACATTTGAGGAAAATTTACGTGTGAATTCGGGTGTCCGATGGATGTACGTTATATAGTGTTACATATTGATGCTTTGTTAATAGACAATTTGCCTTCCTATGGAATGTTAGATATTCTGGTGGAAATCTGACGATTTTTATGCGACAATGGCGGAGCGCGATCGTCCTGCGAAAACCCCCATTAGGGTGGGCTTTTACGACATCGAGAGGACCATTGGCAAGGGAAATTTTGCCGTCGTTAAGTTAGCACGACATCGAATAACGAAGACTGAGGTAAGCCTAATATAGATCAATATTAATGGAATATCACATATACAAGATCATGTTATACCTATATAGTATTATCCACATTGCGCTTAGGTATCTAGGTATTTATACTTAATCCTTTTATGAACAATCTTCCCTGGCTCTGCAATCTGGCCGCCCTACATATGGCACATTTCTAAATATTGCTTACTAAGTATGCTTGTTTATACATATAAATGCTTTCTATCAATAAGCCAAAATATACTCACAGATATAAATTACAAATAAAAACTCAAAAAGCTCCTTACCTGTGGTAATTTATAGTTTCTTAAAAAGGTTGACGATATGCAGGTATGCCAGAAAATAAACGCAGTCTTAAAAATATAGTAAATTTTATGTACAAGTACTCAAAATAGGTATAAATGTAGGTATTACGACATTAAGTTGCAGATACCCACCTACCTGGCTAAACTGTGAAACATTACATTTACCCGTTATGTTTGGATTAAAGTTTTTAAAGTTGTGAAACAATCATACAATAGAATAATCGAGCTAACAAGAAAGTCAAAACAGAATCCATTGTTCATTATACAATCCAACCAGAGCTAACAAAGAACAGCATCAATCGAAACTTTATTTGGTTTTGTTTAATAATAGAGTTTGTATGGTCTCGAATTTATGGCTAACATTATACCACTTACCTACGTGTACTTAAGTAATAACTAATTATTATTTACGGTATCCTGTGCGCTGTGCAATCGTACTTTTGATAACTAGTACCTACCTGCCAAATGGCTATTCAAAACTTTCATAAGAGCTTAACTAATTAACTTCTCCAATTAACAGTTGTATACCGTTGCCACAGGCAAAATCGTTTTTGGAGGATATTACTTAAAATTAAGTCATATTTTAATCTTTGACAACAATAATACATGATTATACTGAAAGGAAACACACACACACACACGTAACAAACACACATACACACACACGTAATTAAAGTAACAAGCAGTAATCCGAATGTTTGGTCGTTATGAATTTATATTTTATTTGATACAAGTTCTGATGTTAAAGGTTTTCAAGCCACCCTAAGGCTTCCGTGGCCGCACCAGGACGTTAGTCCTGAAATCATGAAAAAATATTTTTATTTAGAACGTTTGCACAGGACGGTCAGATCAAGGCAAATAGTGAAACAGTTCAATTTTACAAAAATGCCCAGACCTAAATGCTATATTTGGGTCCCTGTTCAATCAAGGATCGAAAGTACCAACACTTTGATGAATATGTAAGAATACGTGCCGAATTACGGACAAAACGATGATACTTATGGACAATATCATGAAGAAATGGGAACATCAGTCTGCATGTAAACAAGTAAATGTCACTGAGGTTGTTATCTATTTGTACCCACTAGCATCCGTGTACATACGAGATAACAAATTACGTGACTATGAAATTAAAATTTGCTAAGTGAATTAGCGTCTCTCACGAATATCTTTCTAGAAGCAAACGCAGACAGGCAAATATTATCGCGTTAGTTATTTTTCGTTACCAACGTAATGTGTGAAAATAATGACAAGTACCTAAATGAATAAATTTCAATTTTTTTTTTCAAAATGCGTTTATGTGATTATTTTTTTCAGAATTCGTTATTATCTTAATAAGAAGACTTAGCAACAGGTATCATAAGTAAGTTAATACACTATGCACTTAGTAGTGTTTATCTGGGAAGTCGACGAAGACACTTTACTTATTCATTGTAAGGCGAGAGTACCTACGACATCAAAGTGGGTCATTGGCCGAATACTGTGGCATCGTGCGTGAGTCACGGCGGTGACTTTCTAACCGGCCATTACATTTCGGCTCTAGATTCGTTAATCTTGAACGTAACTCAGGCCTCAATCTCCCCTATTTATAGATTTGCAATCGAGGCTTGAAATTACGATGCAAATGTCAGTAATGATGATGCATTGCTGGGAGAGACGAGGACGCTCAATGAATGCACCGAAATAACAGAACCGGCGCCCTCGGCCTTCGCCGCTGTTTTATTGAGTGCGTGATCGCTTTGATGTGGAGATAGCATGACGCTCGCTAAATGAAATCCGGCTCCATATTCCATCCGACCGGTCTGCAGAGAAACCTGCAAGTTTTCGTCAATGACGCACGACTATTGTTCGAAAGGAACAAAGTCGTCGTCTACTTTCGTTTCCTTTTCCTCGACTTCCTTTTCAAACTAGAATCTTATCTGGCAAATGCTTTTTACATTAAAGCAGCAGGATAAAATGAGCGTGGAAAACCGTTTAATTTGAAATAACGTCTTGAGAAATTCTTGGAAAATGATTTCCTCTCGAGCCATTCGATTCAGCTCAGTAGATAAAGTGGAAACATTAGCTAAATGTTCCGTTCGTTCCATGGCACATAACTCTATCAATCAGTGATTCAGCATGAGCAGGAGCCGCCGACCGCCTGCCGCGGCCAGAAATACCACGGCATCGACCTTGCCTCCGGATGCACGCTTCGCCTTGTTTTTATTATTTCACTTTTTCGGGCGAACCGTAACACCAAGGTGATGGCCGAGCTTTATTCATCGTCACACAAAAACTCTATGCAAACACCGTACCTTATTGACTAACTTTCGTTTAGCTTGCATCATGTTACTTCGATAGTGATAGTTGTAAAATATGCACAGTGAGTTTTAATCGATTGGGTCTGAGCAAACGTCACGCTCTATCGAGTTCTCGGACAATGGTTTATTCACGCCTGTAAAGAGTTAGTCAGGTTTTTTTTGCAGAATAGAGATCTCATTGCACAGGTGAGTATATCAAACGGACACATTGAATAATTGCGTTTCGCTTGGCAAAATAAAGAAAGTGCGATCAGTTTGAGGATGCGTGATCCGCACATGTAAGTCTGGCGAATATTTTGCCAGGAAATCATACCGTATGGCACGCGCTTCGTTTACTCGGCTTGAAAAATGTACGCTTGACGCAAATGCGTTATCTATTTTGGAGATTTGCGTCAGAGACTGGCTGTTATCTACGCTGTGCAGTCTGGCGGTCACCCCGCTCGACGTCTTCTACGATTTTGGATACATTCAACTTTCTTTTCCGTCACTCGTCACCTTGCTCTTTCTCAACTTTTCTAAAATTAGGTACATCCCACTCTTATTTCGTCTCGCGCAATAAATAACAGAACACAAGGTCTCAAAACACATTAGGGATATTGTTAAAGCTACTATAAGTGAACTAGGATGCGTTTATCAGCAGATAACGCGATATCATAGACACGCGTGTGTGTTTGCTCTCGATAAGTGCCTAGGTACCGTTGTTATCGCCGATGACGTCAATTGGGCTGAGAATTGAAGACGCTTGCCGGTGAAAAGAATTCTAATACGACTGCAATTAACCTTGTAAAGTCGAGTGCGCTTGAGACGTTTCCATTGTGCTCGCAAGTACCCCAATTTAGATTTACGTCAATAACACTATTGAAGTTCGTGGGTGCTTTGCCCTCCTGACGCACAACGGTTACTGTGTCTACTTGCAAGGTTACCTTGATCATATCAAAGGCTTAGAATGTACGAAATTAACAGCGCTGGTAGGTAGATATTAAAGTGGGTGTTTTTAATTTGATGTATGTAATAAATTTTAAGTACGATACACACTATACCAATTACTACTTTTGATATAATCCATTAATCAGCAAGATATACAACCAGAAAAAAGAACTGGTTTTTAAGCCAGTTTACCATTTCATCGTACGGAAACTAGGCACCCAGTCTGGGACACTAAGGATGTAGCGACAAAAGAGGGGAGAAGGGAGGTACTGGAAAGGAGGGTAGATTTTACGTGCTCGTAGCTACGTACTAGGCTCTCTACTTACTAGACATTTTGTATCGTATTTGCAGTATGAATGCTTACAAGAAACTGCAAACGTCTTGAGTCGAACTTAATTATTAAGTTTGTATGGTTGTAAGGAATGGAAAGAGATTAATCAAATTAAATTAGATAAACTACTTTACTCGAAATGGTCAAAAAACGACACAAATCACATAAATCAAGATTCGGACGCTTTATAATCGTACAATCAGCAAACGACCACACTCTATCGCAATGTAATCGGCAAATCGATGCAAAAGGTACAATCTACGAGCTGCCCTCATTTCTCCACTAAGCAAGACGTTATCAATCACGCAGCCGTCCAAACGTCTCAATCCTTCAACATGACCCAGTCAGAATTCTTATCAAAGTTAGTAGGGTTGCATATTTGCAGACTCCGTAAATTTAAACTGTACGATGTACTCCATCCTTCTTGCACGTGCTCTCCCGTTCTGGCACGTATATTGATCGAAGTCTGGACTTGTTGATTGCTGCTCTAGGATTGAGGGCTTTACACCCCTTAAATTTGCTCAGCGTTTTTTATGTGCAAGGATTTCGTACTAAAAGAGCGAATTAAACTCGAATGATTCGTCTTTAACGTATCGTGTGGCGCCAGACCGGTTCGGTCGTTCTTTTTGTTTTAACGATTTGTGTTTTAGCTTGTTTATAGTTATCTCACTTATGAACAGGCTTCGTATTATCATTGTGTAGATCGTACGGTTTAGGTACACAACACACATATGCCTAATTTATATCAATTAACGATCATTCGTACAAAGTCACGTTGCTAATTATTTGACGTCACTATCTAATGAATTGACGCTCAAGGATCAGTATCTATCCACACCTACATACGAGTACATATATATTCAGTGAGGTTATTTACGAGTAGGTAGAGTTTTGAAGGTGTAATGAATCATGTTTTTAAACTGCGATTCTAAGTGCGCGAATATATTTTTTATCGGAGGACTGCAAATTTTGTTGTCAATATTAAGATCACAATTGTTTTCATTTTCCACAGTAGTTCTGTTTAGGCTAATGAAATATCACAATGCATAATAACATCTAGGACAGCCTTTTGTGCCCATGCATAAAAATATTGTATTTATGTAAATACACGTTCAAAAAAGAATTTGCAAGTTCTCTAAATCTCGTTTAAAAGCCATATCAATCTGACTAAAATTAAAAGGAAATAAAGAATGACGTTAAAATTTGAGTCCGATCGTTTCAATATTAATTTAGGTGGACCTTTTCAACCCTTTCTGCAATATTCAGTCAATCCACATTTGTTTGGGAACCAAACAAATGTGGATTGACTGTACATCTGTCCGATAAAAGTGATAAATAGGTCATCACTTTTATCGGTACAAACAATGTTACTTCTGAAAGATAATGATATTTGTTACAGGATTAATCTTTTGATGGTATATTTATAAATTATTTATACAGATAGGGAAAGAATTAGAATCTAAATATATAAAACTCAAAGGTGACTGACTGACTGACTGACATAGTGATCTATCAACGCACAGCCCAAACCACAAGACGGATCGGGCTGAAATTTGGCATGCAGGTAGATGTTATGACGTACATAGGCATCCGCTAAGAAAGGATTTTTGGAAATGCCACAATTAAAGGGTGAAATTGGGGATGCAAGTTTTACTTCTTCATGCGAGCGAAGCCGCGAGCACCCACTAGACTATAATATAGACCTGTAACTATCATAATATCATATTATGATATATTATATTTCAATTTTAACAAAACTTCACTACAAAACAGGAGGTAAGTAAGCAATACTTAAAATATAGGCTACCATTTAACTAACTATTCAGCTCAAGTCGTTAAATATTGTTCAAAATCCCAGATGCCATATTTAATAGATCAACAGTACATTTGTTAGCACCAGACTGTGACTTGAAACGTCACGACTCGTCACCGACATTTGCTTGGCAACTCTGATAAACATGTACATACCTATGTACATAATATACATATTTACCTACCTATTTGTAATTAAAATTAAATAATTACCATTACCTTCCTAATTATATTTGCGGACAACTTTGCAAACGCTATCATTATAAACTTCTCGTTTTTCTCCAATTAAGACTTCAGTGGTGCGTGTGTTAATTTTTATTAATGTCTAACATATACATACCTACTTGTAAGTTGTTAAGTATTTATTTTTTATAGAATATTCGATGGTAAAAAAACCTCAGTCACAGCTATGTCTGTTTCAATCAATTTAGCTAATTTTTGTACCGCTTGTAGATTTCTAAGATAACTGTGTATGTGTTTCGGACCTTTTATTGCTTATCTACGGTTTTATTCAAATATATATAAAAATTTGAAGGTCTGTAAGGCTGTGCAGCACACATTTTTTTGTATAAGTACCTGCCTGTAATAAACATACATAAAACAATAAATATAACTGAAATCTCCATATAAAGTCTATTACATAAACATACACATATGATCGATATTTATTTTAATATGAATTAGGTACCTAAATATGAAAAAAAAAAACTAATCTGCAACAGACTTCGTGCTTATATTGTTTATTATTATTGAATAAAGTATTTAAATCTATATAAGATAAAAAAAGTATCTGGAACACCCGTGCAAAGCAAACAAAAATTACATCATTTCGTTGGTAAGTTTTAAATATCATCTTTAGATACAAAACAACAGCTATCATGATATCAAGTAATGACAAGTAATTATAACCTGCATACAAAATTCCGGAAACAATGTTTGTGACTACATGCCTAGACAACGTTCCTAAATACTTGAGACAATGGCCAATTTAATTCCAATTAGGATTAATAAACAGGTGCTAACATTACGACAACAGGTGCCAAATAAAAAACGATTATTTTATTGTTACTGTATTCTAAATTGTTTTAATGATGTGTGTAACCATCTAAGGTAGATTTAATGGCGGTGTTTACTTTAAATAAAACATGACTGTTTAGAGAAGATTTACCGACATCCACGATAGAGGTTACATCCAGAATAAATGCTATTCGGTCCAATTTTTGTGATGATTGCTTTGTAGTTCCACAATTTACTTTGTAGTTTCTAAATATTTGTAAAATAAGCCTAGTTATCTCGTTATTTCAAAATATATACTAAGAATATGTTAAAAATATTAAAAACCATAGCCTAACTGCTATCTATATGTTCAATATCATTATATTGAGCATATAGAATATGTACTATAATATCAAGTTGCCTATACCTACTCGTTAAATTATTGTTTACAAAACATTGATAACGCAGATTAAAATATTTTGGTTTAATTTGTCGTCAGAAGTTACGCATTTATACTATTTTAGGTACTTAATCGTACATTCTATAGCTGCTAACTTACAAACATATATGAAACGTTGTTAATAAACGGATCTATTATGTTTATTTTTGTTTGGTATTATCAAATTGTATGTCAACATTTCACTATTTATATATGCAAAGAGGGTAATTAATGTGCCATCTGCGTAAATCATGATACAAACATAACCGACACTTGCAACGATCTAGAAAATCTACTGATAACAAAATGAATGGTTGTGTACTACGTAGTTTGATAAAAGTTGATGTTTTTTACGAAAAAGAAATTAATTATGATATTTTCGGAACTGTAGCTGTTCGTATCCTTACTTGCTAAGTGCTATTTTTACAAGTAGTTAGTAGGCTTTCATAAAAAGTTGCTAGAGACGTAAATATTGTAGGCATAAAAAGATGTTACATATCATCATCATATGTATGTACTGAATCACATCTGTAGGTAAGAGTCCCCTAATGTCGGTGACGACAGACGAGGCTAATGCCCGAATAATTCTTGGTCTCACTCAAGGTTTTTTGACACGCAGCAAAATCAGCATAATTGACAATTTGTTCACCTAATAAATATTACACGGAAGTTGAACAAATTGCAGAAGACTATGTGGAGGGGCATATTGGTGATGACGTCAGAGTTTGCGTAATGCTGCTATCTAGACAACGGGGCCAATGTCAGCTGACCGGAGAGCATATTGAGTTTAATAACGAATGCCAGTCTGTATCCTTCACTGCTTCGTATGTGGTGTTGGGCAGCTAAATGCCAGTCTGTATCTTTCACTGCTTCGTATGTGGTGTTGGGAAGCTGAATGCCAGTCTGTATCCTTCACTGCTTCGTATGTGGTGTTGGGAAGCTGAATGCCAGTCTGTATCCTTCACTGCTTCGTGTGTGGTGTTGGGCAGCTAAATGCCAGTCTGTATCTTTCACTGCTTCGTATGTGGTGTTGGGAAGCTGAATGCCAGTCTGTATCCTTCACTGCTTCGTATGTGGTGTTGGGAAGCTGAATGCCAGTCTGTATCCTTCACTGCTTCGTATGTGGTGTTGGGAAGCTGAATGCCAGTCTGTATCCTTCACTGCTTCGTATGTGGTGTTGGGCAGCTAAATGCCAGTCTGTATCTTTCACTGCTTCGTATGTGGTGTTGGGAAGCTGAATGCCAGTCTGTATCCTTCACTGCTTCGTATGTGGTGTTGGGAAGCTGAATGCCAGTCTGTATCCTTCACTGCTTCGTATGTGGTGTTGGGCAGCTAAATGCCAGTCTGTATCTTTCACTGCTTCGTATGTGGTGTTGGGAAGCTGAATGCCAGTCTGTATCCTTCACTGCTTCGTATGTGGTGTTGGGCAGCTAAATGCCAGTCTGTATCTTTCACTGCTTCGTATGTGGTGTTGGGAAGCTGAATGCCAGTCTGTATCCTTCACTGCTTCGTATGTGGTGTTGGGAAGCTGAATGCCAGTCTGTATCCTTCACTGCTTCGTATGTGGTGTTGGGAAGCTGAATGCCAGTCTGTATCCATCACTGCTTCGTATGTGGTGTTGGGAAGCTGCTTCTTTCCTTCTGTTTGGTGAAAAACTGTCGATAACTTAATAAACGGTGAAGCATGAAACAGAAGAATAATAGTTGTTCTATTTCGTTCTTCGCCGTCGAATTCAGGTAATTTGGTAGCCAAATGCCGGAACTTCACGTGAAAAGAACCTAAATACTAGTTCCCTAAGTATTTCGGAATAGTGTCCTACACCATGCACAGATGTATATAGAAAGATTATTAAGATAACGTACAATGTACATGAATAGTAGTTCTGATGCAACCTTTTGTAACAGTCTTTATTTACAATAATAAAATATAAAAACAAGGGAAAAAAAACTAAACATACTTTTGGAATTTTTCATGAAGATTACACGAATCTTGTATCTGAAAATCAAAGTTATGTAATTTACTTAGCTAGCACTAATAATTCAGGAGGTCAAACGTAATTGAAGTAAAATGAAATAAATATAGCTACAATCATTGTTCACAGTGGTGACGATTGAAGGCGTTTGGTTTTACCACCGCATTTTCCTTCCAAGATTGAATTGGTTTTCCCAAATTAATTACTAAGTAATCCACGAATTCGCAATAAATAACGAATGTATTGAAATTAAAACGTTGCATCTTCAAATACAGGATTACAGAGACTGTTAAACAGGTAGGTAGTTACCTAGCTACGTAAGAAAAAAGAAATGACTTAATTTCACAGAAATCTAAATAAGCAGGTACGTTTATTTAGATTTCTGTGCTTAACTTAGAAAGAAAACAGCAACCTCTAATTATCTAATGGCTCTAGACCTTAAAAGAAGCCGGACTTCTGATGTAATAAATTAAAGATAAGGTTAATTAAGAATTATTTTTAGATTGATACGATGTAGGTCGGCTCGGCTGTTCGTACTCGTATTGATTACAAATTGGTGCACCAGATAATTGTCTCGGGAACATTTTCAAACAAGGGAAAGAAAAATAATGCAGTAAACAATAAGATATTGTTATTAGTTACCAGGAGTTAGACCACATTGTGCAGAGTTTTTATCTATTTCGGTCACTATCAAAGTCTATAAGTAGTGGGATTAAACACAACACACGTTAAATTCTATTTTTCTGGGACTCAGGAAAACCTGGAGCACCAACCTATACTTACCTACACAGATAATATTTTTTAAAAGCAATAAGAATACCTAATTCCGTTCTATTTCCTACTTTCTTCCCCCGCGGCCTTTAGTCGAGCTTGGTGGTACTAATCGCGTCGATTGCTTCAATCGAGCTGAAATGACGTTCGACTGACGTCAGCGCCCTCTCGTCTGGATCCTATACAAACCTTTAATAACGGTATTGTTCCAATGATAAAAATGTATATTTACTAGATTTTATGGAGCCATAGGCCTGTGGCCTGGCCCAAAATGTATATTTACTAGATTTTATAGACATTTTACTATTTAAATTTGTCTTTATCCCTACATTTAATGTACATGTGTAATATTTTACCTTTTGTTAGACTTAAAATAACATTGATTTCGATAAGTAGCGAAATGTTGATGAGTTCATTACCCACATTGTAAAGCTCTTGCTAATTGAAAAACAGTAATTAAATACTTATATTGTTGTTTTCAATTTTGTCTCTAACAATATTGTTGTTTGTTGTTGCAGGTAGCAATTAAGATAATAGATAAATCGCAGTTAGACGCCAGTAATCTTCAAAAAGTCTACAGAGAGGTGGACATCATGAAGAGACTGGATCATCCTCATATTATTAAGCTTTACCAGGTGAGTCATTATTTATTACTTAATAACTTTTTATTTTTCCTATTCATCTAATTTTTAGGTCATAGTGTTAATAAAAAATAGGCCCAAAATATCACAGCAATACCAACACCGCGCCAGGTTCTCCTGAATTAGTTACTTAATAACTATGTATATAAAATGTGTATGCAGTATGTAATACATAGTAGGTACATATGCAAATATGATACAAACGTTTCTTGCTTTACAACACAACTATGCGTACCTATAATAGGTAGGCTCCTTATTTCCAGCTGTAAATTTTATGCTTGTTATATGCAATATACCATAAAGTGCATCTATTTATCTATGTAGGTAGATAGTCCTAACGATGCGTTGTGCGCAACTATTATAACATGTCAATATATTTTAAATAATGATTGACCAAAACTGGATGAGGCTGGAGCATACAAACCAAATGCATATTAAGAGAGAGTCCTATACCGAGCAGTGGAATGAAACCGGCTGTAGATGATGATACCTATAATGCATCCATCTATGTAGAGCGAGTATTTATATTGCGTGTATTATTCTGAATATAAGGACATTAGCATATAGATTGGATTCAAGAAGGTCGAAACGCTTTGACCTCTTGAAGGATGTATGTACTATGACGTTACATCGGGCAACAAACTCTGGCAAAGTAGGCGACTATGTCATGAGAAAAATGCCATTGAACTTTAACTAACTGTCTGTACTTACAGTAAAATGTGAGAGATTTGTGTCCTACTGAAGCTTAACAATGAGGTAGAAACACGCGTATTGAATTGCGTCAGTTTGTTTTGATGGAAAATTCATAAATTTTCAAGCTACCGTAGTGGTTTTTACGATTTCTGTTTCTGAAAGGACGCAGGGACCTAATTTGAAGTGTCATACAGTTGTATGACTCGCCAAATTAGGTCCAGGCATCAAGATTTGAAAACTTTTTACTTATTTTTTTTTTTTTTAACATGAAATAGGCTGATGTTAAGCAACGTTATAGTCTACGATGTAGCGCGCTTGCCTAGAAGAAACCGGTTTACTCTCGACTTGAAGACCGACAAATTATAGTTCAAGGGGAATAGAGATTCGGGCAAGGAGTTCCACAGTTTGGCTGTTCGCACGATGAAAGTCGAAGCAAAACGCTTTGTACTTTGTTTACCCATTCTGCAAGATATTTGGCAATCGCGTATGAATATTCCATCTAGCTGAGCAACGAGCGCTTCAATAGTGCAACCGTTAGCCAATATCATAGGGTAACGAATAACAGTGTCAATAGTCGGAGAATTGCACTAATTTTCTTTTTACCGTAGAATGTCAGGTCAGAAGCGGCCATAAAGAGAAACTGCGATGTCGAAGCCGTTACCTTTGCTTGTTGTTATTGCTTGGCGGAACAAATTGGTAGAATTATGTGGTCGACTGTTATCTGTTGATGCGATTTGATGGTGCGTGCCAACTATTATCTGTTCGCACGTGTCGCGTTCCGAATGCGACAATAATGACATTAGCGTTATAAAGTAGACGCAATGGCATTGTACCTAATAGACATCACGAAAAAAATTGTAAACACACAGGTATGCCAAATCACATCACATCAAACTAATAAAATAAAGGAGAATGCTTAAGAATGTGTAAGCGTGGATGTGTGTATTTTTCTTGTGTGTGCAATAACGGCTAAACTGATTCCATTCTGAATACATATTAGTAATTTTATCCAAATAAATGGAGATCACCACTAGTTACCATCAATATTCTTGCACATATTAACCCGCACATGAGAGAACAAGAAAATAGTATCTACCAAATTATGTACTAAGTATGTACCTGCATAGTTGAGTCTCAGGATTTCATTGTCTATGATAAGTAGTTATTTTATTACATTACCCGTTGTTGTTAATCCGTGACGGGCAACACGCAGTGCTGTGATAGTCTATGCCGTTGACTCCGCATTCCACCATCGTATCAGTGGATGGGGAAACCAGTAGACGATGTCGAAGGTTTTTTTATTCTTTTAGCGATACGTGATGCAAACAATAAGATGAGTAAGCGTAAAAGGGAAAACACCGTTTTTTTATAGCCTTGCGGTGTGGTTTGTTTGGCTTGAAGATTTGAAATGATTATGTCACTTTAATGATTGATATAGTGTAAGTACCTTTATTTCAATGATACAATATTCTGTTACTAGTGTCTAGTCCTTTTACTTTATGTTTATATCTACGCAATTTCTAAGTAGTTGTGAAGGGACGGGTCGTGTCGTTGAGAGATGTGTCACCAACATTGGTAAAGTTTCAGGTCCAACTTAGATGAGGTCTGGCCAAGTTCGGCGTAGATGGCGCAATCAAGGCAATGCTTTTACCATGAGTGTTAAAAAGATTGTGAATGATGTTGATACACTACATCCTTTTTTTATTTTATTTTTATTTTTTGTGTTATCGTATTAGACTAGCCAACTCCGGTGTCATGATTCATTGAGTCACAGGCCCTTTTTAGTATCGCTAGATTATAACGGCATAGATAAGGTCATATGCCAGCGTAGAATCTATGTATGGTACTATATATATCTTAGACGTTTGACGTCAGTTCTTACCTGGTGTTTCATTCACACGTGAAACATTTACGTCAATCTTGTATGACACACACCGTGCGGTGAAAATGAATATTATTACGGCTCTTTTAAAATAAGAGAGGGTTTATTTACGTTCCAAGTGAATAATTTCACGATTTTGCCGCGGGTATATGACGTTATTCGGTTTTCGTGGACGTAATTACTACTTAAGTCTGTGTAATATGTAAAGCGCATTACATCAATTCTAATTCAATTTACTCATGTATGTGTCATGAGGAGGTCTATTAAATAAATTAAATCAATTGAGGCCTTCCTAATCTGCATGTAACGTTTTGGTCTATAGCCCTATTTTGTTTTGTATTAGGCTCAACTTTATTGTGAGTTATGTTATGCCAAACTGGCAGAATCCATGTACATGTTATAATTTATCATTTATCAAAATAAACACCAAACACGCATTAGGTTTACCGAACGTGGAATTTTTTTAAACAAATGAAGTGTTAAAATCTAGAAACGATGACACAATAACCCCGCGCCTAATATAGCGTAACTAATCGATTAGATTGCCTCTTCACAGACATAATACTCGTATTTTCCACTGCGTTCACAAAACTATCCACTAATTACTTATTCGCTTAACGAACACGTTTTATAGTCACGTGTATCAAGTCTTGCAATTGAGAACAGTAATCGATCATTAGATGTACTATAATGGAGCAAGTCTTATAAAACTGTAACTGACAACTGGAACTAACGTTATCTTGAAGTTATTTTAAAATAAGACAATGGTACTTACTCTAAAAACTGTCACCACATTAAACTTGTAAGACAATATGAGAGGAGCAGAAAACTATTGTAACACGCCTGAAGAGTTATTATTGTTTGTGACATTGTTTATCGTTAAATAAGTATGTGTTTTACTGAGTCAAGACCGCAGAGGAATGCACGATCTATTTTGACGGCTATATGAAATCATATTTTATCGAGAAAACGAGCAAAAATATGTACGGTGGGCAGGATTCGAACCTACGCTTTCCATACTGAACGAAATTAATAAAATGAAACGTATGGCGTAGGTAAACGGTCACCTTTTGTCTAGAGGTCAGTTGGCCAATGTTAATTTCATGAAATCACTTTAAATAATTCAAAATAAAAGCAATTCAATCTTTTAAAAACTCCCACAACTGTGCAAACATTTACATATTATTGTAATTTTCAAGACAGTCACGATGTTTTAATGATAACAGACAAAGAAGATGGAATGAATTCAAAGTAGAGGAATACATTGAAAAAGCTAAGGTTTTCAGTTGGTGTTCGTTATTTTATATCGCAAATCAATAGACATTGTTCACTTCGAGTAAAGGTCGACATTGCTTATTTTATTAAGTATTATTTCATTGAATAATTCTGTATTACAAAGTTTCTATAGTATAAATTAAGTTTTTGTTTAAATAATAATGACAAGTTTTAATTATAGTAATAACCTGGTTATCACATAATTTGCAGTACTAACCAAACAAGTTAACAACAAAACGACTCATACTTGTCAAGGAAAATATTTATTGTAGTATCCCCTTTCATAATTATAGATCTTTCGAATGTCTGTCTCTAATACACTAATGCCAATTAGGTAGTATCATTTGGTACATATTGATTTGTAACAGAAAAAAAAACAATACGAAAGACAGTACGTTACCGCTTGCATTCACATTTTAATTTAATTGTACACTAATTTAATTCATGAATGAAAATTCACCTAAACGTCTGAAACTCGTCACGTGCGGTGCCCGAGCTTGACATCTTTTAATACCATCAATATCGATCTCGACCAATGAACGTTACATAATTGCAGGTTACACGAGCCCCTTTATGAATGGTCATTACTATTTTAGAGCCTGAATGGGTTGTGTACAAACATTGTCATCTAGAAATGGTGTTTGTGATGTCCTGAAACACGGGGAAAGCGCTTCCGTGCTGTGTTATCAAACAACGGACCAGCATCCGTTGTTTTGTGATTGATGAAAGCAATTGCTTCCTGTACGGTTTCCTTGCGATTGTTGTTTGTAGTACTTTGTACTCGTACCTCGTACTTTCGAGTTGTAAAAGACTATTGTTGGGTGGTCTAATTTGTGGCGATACCTAATTTATGTATACAGATACATATATACATACTATAAATATGGATGTTCGATAAAAATACGTATAATAAGAAAGCATAACTGATGTCAGGGAGTGTAACAAATAAACACTTTTGATAATTTATAGTTATCGTGTAATTCCAATTCTCAATAAAGTACGTATTTATCCGTATTGGTGAACAAATATAGCCAACTTCGGGATGCGTTCGAATATCTATAGAATGTAAAGCAAATGAGCCAATACAACGTTTTCAAACATTCAATAGGTAAGGTCGGAATGCCATACAATGTTTTGTTGGCAAGAATGTGTAGGTGCATTAGCTAGCGACGACTGAATGACGGCCGCCAAGGAAACACCACTGTTTTATTAATACTCATTGTTCACAAGACCAAGTGATGGCATGGCAGCTACCATCCACGCAAGAAACGAACACACGATAACACTGACTCACATAGATATTTATAGAGATAGCTTTTTTCACGTTTAGTTCACGGGCACGGCCCGATATACCTACCGACGCATAACTAAAACACGACGTAGAAACGCGTATACGTTGGAACGTTGGTAACAGATTTCACGCTCGCATTTAGGTACCGAAGGCCGCATTAACAATTTCCGCAATTGTGTCATCAGTTTGCATAATGGAGTCATTTATTGTTTAATGCAAACAGTAAATTATGCGAGGAAATCGTGAGTTATAGCAGCGTTGGACATAAGTAGGTAAATTACTGCAAATAATTTAGTACCTACCTAAACAGCAACATACCTACGAGTATGGATCCTAATTATAAAGTAACTTAGTCTTTCGTCGTGTTGAGTTATCAGTGATTTAGATTATAATTAGGTTTAGAATATTGGTCATATAGTTAATTTAAATCTATTGGAAATCTTGTGTTGGATTAAGATTAGCTCCTTCATAATTTATTAACCACGCGTATCGAGGAATTCTTGTTCCATTTAACAGTCTTCAGATGATTAAGATATGATCAATCTTCAATCAAATTCGCAAAACCCGTTCATTGGTATAACGAAATGTTCGAGGCTAACTTTCTAAATTTAATTAAACTTGTACGTTTTCTTATAAGTCTATTTACGTCGCAAGATGTTCATATTGGAATATGATTGAGATATGAGAGTAAAGAGTTTATTTTCGCAAGAGTTTATGTTCAAAGTAATGTTATTACTACAAGTTACCAGACGTATCATGTTTGTTAGTATAATAATACTAACAAACATGATACGTCTGGTAACTTGTAGTTCGTGTTGATCAATAGATCTAAAGTTATTAGTTTGTGAGTTTTATGCTATTCTTTTACATCACGCATTTTCAAATAGTTTGCACTGTAGATGACATAGAGACCCTAAATGACATAGGTTCAATGGTAACAACGCGAGCAAACTAATACAAGCAATATAAACCTATATTTATAAAAAATAAAACTCAAAGGTGACTGACTGACTGACTGACTGATATAGTGATATATCAACGCACAGCCCAAACCACTGGACGGATTGGGCTGAAATTGGGAATGTAAGTAGATGTCATGACGTAGGCATCCGCTAATAAAGCATTTTCGGAAATGCCACTTTAAAAGGGGTGAAATAAGGGATGCAAGATTCATTTCTAATGCGAGCGGAGCCGGAAACACTCACTAGTGTGATATATATTTAATTTGTACCTGCGACACTTATACAATTTATAGAGGGAATATATTGGTTAAATATTTCTGTTTCTCGGTTTAGATCCTTGAATTAAGAAACGTTTTTTATTGTTACAGGTCATGGAGACAAAAAACATGATCTACATTGTATCTGAATACGCAAGCAAAGGAGAAATATTTGGTAAGCAAAATACCTTTACAAGATAAAGTTATTTTTGTTTGTTTAGTAACCAGTCATGGTCGAGGTTTTTTATTTGTTTTCTTATTTTTGTTTGTTCTCGTATACTAAATAATCGATAAACATTCTGACTAAATAATAATTTATAATGACGTAAATGTTGAAATAATTAGTGATTATAAACCTTGGTGAATGAAAAGACGCATCAAAATTCCATGACAAATTAATCAAATGAAATGAAAATTACTTACCTTTAATTTTTATCTTACTTGAATCTGAGTTATGTTATCACTTGATGAAAAAGAAAAAATATTATCCTTTAAAAATAATTATCTCATAAGGAAAAATGTTTATTGTGAAAAAAGGTGAAGGAAGGCCTCAATCACAGCAATAATTATATATTAATCATTAAATGCTCATTGATATCTCGATTGAACAACCCCATTAAGAAATTATCAAAGATAATTCCGACCGACAGGATTCGATTCGAACGCGCATCTTATAAAATATGTCCTCAATGAAATGTCAGTTGCAAAAGCCACTGCTGGTTGTAACTATTTTCGCTCCTTTTCTTAATAATTTGTAAGCTTGTTTTGAAAGTTCTACAGATGCTACGAGTTTGTGTCTACGAAAGTGCTACGTCACATAAAAGACTTTAACGCGTGACACTCTACGGGTACAGACATAGTCTTACTTATTAGTAGTTTTTTCTAATCATACTCCTACAGTTTTTATATTTGGATGACACGAGAAGGTTGTTCCTCCACAATTGTATATTCAACTAAAAAAAACATTAATATTTCTAACGGTACAGGACAAAACAATGTCGTAAGTTTTAAAAACGCACAGATAAAGAAACTTTCAGAAGAATCGATAACCTCCTTATTTTAAAATCAGTTATCAATATGAATATGGCTTAGAAATAATGGAACAAATAAGATTCATTCTCAATTTTTACTTATTTTATAGCACCTAAACAAGTTATCTTATAGTTTCACATACCTTACTACCTATGTTTATTCACAAAAACTCACCATGGTCGGTGTAACCTCGAAATCGATTAAGGACATTGCTTGGGTTCGCTCGCGTTTCGGGGATGACGTCAGTGGGCTCGCAGTGACGTCATCAGGGTATCGAGGGCGCCAGGGGTGTGAGGCGGGGGGTGGTGCACGGGCGCAGTACATACTATGATTTATTCTATGTATTTCATAGCAGTACCCAGTATTGTCTAATCTGTGGCATCATCTCATAGCCGTACATAGGTACTATGATTTCGAAGTACTATTTTATCTGTGGCATTATTTCGTACAGCTGACTACGCTCTCCCCGAAATGTGACGCCAGGCTTCGGTGGTTCTTGATCGAAACTTGTGCCAAATTTGTTAGATGTAAATTTTAGACGAGATAATTATTTTGATTGTTACGAGAGTTAAATTCTTCTTATCGGTTAAGCAGTATGCTAAATTACAATTATTGGTTACCATCGGTTATATTTTTGATGAGTTTGAGTGCAAACTTATCCTGTATCGAAAAATTTGGTAGCTTTCTAAATTTTTTAAATTACGTGATGTAATTTTATCAAAGTCATCATCACAGATTAATTACTTACCTTAACACACTTACAAATAAGATGTACAATATATCTATCAAAACAAGGTGCCTTCCCCTAGTTTCTCTAATCAGTTTTGATATTTGATAAAGAAAATTGACTTACTTAAAATTACTAAACTGCTACAAGCATATTTATAGACTTGGATTTAACTTATTAAGTTACTCTTTGCAATTATTAACCTTAATCAACCTTTAATTAAATGAAAATAGTAATAATTACTTGAATGTGAATTTCAATATATATTTAATATTGTTAATTGATTCCATTTTTTCTGTGATACTAATTAGTATATGTATATAAATTAATCCAATGGTTTGCTTTTGGGACGGTTTAAATAAGTAGGTACGTTTATATGAGAGTGGATGCTCGGGTGACGAGAGTTTTCACATCGAAGCTCTGACGAATCTAACCACCTATCTGATCCTTGGAATCGCCCAGATGTAAATACCACTACCAAATTTTTCATGGGTTACCTTACGCTTCCAAAGCGCTGAATGTTCCAAGCGCAAATAAAAATTACAAGAAATAAGAGAATGCTTATAAATTTTAAGCCTACCTATGTAAGTTGGTTAGTAAAATATTATATCATTTATTTTGACTTTGTTATGCCTTTGTAATGTGGTAGCGTGTTATTCAACTAATGGAATACCTACAGATCAGCTGCAGTTCATTAAGAGTACCAAGTACGGTCGCATTCGATACACCTGCCGCAGGTGATGTCATTGTTCAAACATCTCTTTAAACTTGTTTAATAATATTTTACTGTCCTATACATACAATAGTCAGTTGTATAACTTCATACTGCAAAAACTGTTGTAGGTAGATAATGTTATGAAAACAAAAGGTCTAATTTTGGCCAAAGGTAGGAAAACTCTCTCGTCTATACCAATCTAATCCATGCAGGCTTATAACTAGCAGCAATTTCACAAGAGTATAAGTTGAAGATGAATAGATAATAAAGGTTGAAATATCTATTATATTACAACAAATCAGCTATTGATTACTATCAAGTGAACTGTAGTCAAGTGTTTAGTTTTAAAAGATCGTCAATACAAACGTTTAGCAAAATAACAATCTTACCTAAAAAAAGAAATTAAAGCATTGTCTAAATAAAAACAACCCTTTCCACAAGTTCTATTTCTGTATTTAGGTATTTCGGGACTCCGCGGCCCACTGGATTAAGGTGCCCAAAACATTTTTGCCCTGAAAAGGAAATGCGCGGTCGTAAAATGTAGGACGTTTATTTATGTCGCTATAAATTTTGTAAACCATGCGCCATTTAAAAACGGACATTTCATACAAATTTAATTAAAATTCTGTCTTCAAGTATCATGATTTTAATTGTGCTTAATTATAATTGTTTCCTACAGGTAGAGCCGAAGAAAATAATATCAAGAAAATATTATTATTGTTGATTAAATACACCTGCAAGATAGGAATATAGTTTTAAACTACAAACATGTTATTCTTCGCGTCGATAATGCTTCTTTACTACATAGTTTGACCAAATTTAGCCACTTTTGTATTTAAATAACCTCTTAATTTTGTTTAGCGTGATCGTCATTAAAAGATTTTGACTTCTTTTAAAACGATTTATGGCTCTTAAAAGAGATGTCAAGTTATGATGCAGTTTTTTTTTTTTTTTTCGTCTGAATTCCCCCCGCGTTGCAGAGGCCCTTTGTTAGGGTTATTTCTGGTATTGTTTTAATGTTAATAGGTGACCTGCAGATGATGCAGATTGCTGACTATCTGTTGATGTTCATCAGATGTAAATGTTTTCTTACGATAAAATGACTAAATAGAGAATGAAATTTTTTTTCACAATTCATTTATTTTTTCCAGATTACATCGCAAGGTACGGCAGAATGGCCGAGCAGGCGGCGCGGCGCAAGTTCTGGCAGATTCTTTCAGCTGTGGAGTACTGTCATGAAAGGCGGATAGTCCACAGAGATCTCAAGGTATATACGACATCATATAAACCTAAATAATACATAGAAATATAAATAATATAAGCCAATAGAAGAGGTATAAAAATCATGTGACATTGTCACCGCGTTTGTATTCTTTTGTCACTAATTCCCTAAAACTCGGTTCAAATGCCGGACGCAAATCAATATGATTTATATATTTACCACAATCTAGACAGTTTTCGAATGCTCAACTCCATCACTAACCACTATTTGCTAAACATCGACCACTTCTGACTTATTGTCAAGCTCTAGCTGGTGTTTGGTCACAGCGGTGGTAGGAGGTACGTAGTCTTGAGAGGCGACACGTTTTTCAAATCAAGGACTGAGTAATGCCTCTTCTACTGTCTTTTTTATTTATTATTTTACTCTTCTATACTTGTTGAAACATAGTATGTTTCAGCTACATTGTCTAAACTTGTATGTAGCTGCGCATTCTTGTTACATCAAGTACGCTCGTATCTCGACGCATCTATGTTTACCAAAGTTTTGATAGGCATTTCATGAATGTAAATTATAATTCAGATTAGTTTTTATGACAAAGTATGTCTTATATAGTAACTTTGCATAATAATTTAAGTAAGCCAAAAAATTATCACTTTGATATATTGTGACAATATGAGCAAACATTATTAAAATGGAATGGGCTATAACATGTCGGGTTGTGAGGTCATTTTTTGAAATCGTACACAGAATTTACTTAATCTATCAGTAGTTCAATTTCATAAAACGCAATACAAATAGCACATAATAAACAGCAACAATGAGATAGACGCTAGCGCTATAATTTTCGCGAAACATTCGTAATCCTAAAGACACTGTTTTGCGACAATGCTTCATTATCTCCTTTACAAAGAAAAATAAACAGCAGTTACAATACTACGACCCAGATAAAGTAAAAGAACATCCCACAAACAAACGGACAAAGCCTTGAGACTTAATGAACGTCCCAAGTCGAGGATCCGGCTTCTGTATCCTTGAATCTAAACACAGCTTCCAAACTACAGAATAACAGACTAACAATATGCATAAATCTAAAGTTGCGAGGTTTCGCTTTTAGCTATTTGTGAGGTTTGTGTGGCTGCTGATTTGTAGAGTTAAACTGCAACGCGTATGATTTGCACGAAAAGTTCTCGTATTAAATATTAAAGGCACTCCGCGTTGTTGTGTTTATCCGGGATGAAAGCAGCTTATATATTAAATCAAAATCTAGTCTAACTTTTAAGTATTTAAGTTACCTTAAATAGACTGTCTGTGTATTTTATTTACGCGTCAGGAATGTATATCCGTACTTAGGTGCTTTCAGAGTAAGCAAATGTAAATGTGCTTATCTCCCTATACTATAACATACTATACTATAATATTATAAAGCTGAAGAGTTTGTTTGTTTGAACGCGCTAATCTCAGGAACAACTGGTGCGAATTGAAAAAATCTTTTTTGTGTTATATAGACCATTTATCGAGGAAGGCTTTAGGCTATATAACATCACGCTGCAACTAATAGGAGCGAAGAAACAATGGAAAATGTGAAAAAAAACGGGGAAAATTATTCATCTTTGAGGGCTTCCGTTGCGTTCGCTGCGCAAACGCTGAAAAAAATAAAAAAAAAATAACGCCAAAATAACTATTCCACGCGGACGAAGTCGCAGGCACAGCTAGTCCTATATATTTCTAATATGTAATCTTTTTCATAGGCGGAGAATTTGCTGCTAGACGCAAACATGAACATCAAGATAGCAGACTTCGGTTTTAGCAATTACTACGCGACAGGGGAGCTCCTCGCGACCTGGTGCGGGTCCCCTCCTTACGCCGCGCCAGAAGTGTTCGAGGGAAAACGATATACTGGCCCTGAAATAGACATATGGGTAAGATATTACGCTCTTCCCGCGAAATAACATCTCAATATTGCAACCGGAGAGGTTTACGATACGAGTAGCTTCGTAATAAAAACGTCAGCTGAATTGAACAAGGCAGGTTAGGAAAAGTGTTTGAGGAAAGGCTTTAATAGTTCTCAGCATTGAGTTGACGTCGTCATTACTTATTAATCCAGTGGTTAATGATAAGTGTTTTGTTTATTTCACACGCTGTTAAAACTATCTATGCGAGAATAATCATAATACTGATCATCTAATTAAGCATTCATAGGTTAATAAAAGTGCAATGGTTTTGTGAACGATAACATATCTTCAGAAGATTAACTAAAACGGTTTTCACTCACGTGTAAATCGCGTAAATGGTTTACGCGTTTCGGATGTTATGACACCCATCTTCAGAACGTTCGTCCTGGGCCGCGGCAACACGCAGGCAGGCAGGTCTGCGTGTTGCCGCGGCCCAGGACAAGATGGGTGTCATAACATCCGAAACGCGTAAACCATTTACGCGATTTACACGTGAGTGAAAACCGTTTTAGTTAATCTTTTGATAAAATGTCTCCCGAAAGTTTTAATATTAAGATAACACATCTTGTTTATCAGTTACTAGGCTATAAACTTTTTAGAGTTTTAGAACGTATTGTTACAAGCAAACTAGTTTGCTAAATACACTTCATATCCCGTATAAAGATAAGCAAGCATTACCAGTATAAAATGTTTGCACAAGATTTTACGCTACTCTAAAGATTCATCCCTGACTTCTTTTTTTAATGATGCCATATCTTTCTTTCGTAGTTAGTTTAGTGAATCCGCGGATTACATTTTATTTTTCTCAGCCAGTTTATGTGTTTAGTTTAGATTAATATTTTGCGGGCTTATATTTTATCACGCGCGTTTCTAAGTTTAGGGCCGTTTTATGGGATTCGCCGAAATGACGGAGCCTTCGAGAATACTTGTAAAGTTTGGATTAGATTTGTTTGAGAATATACCATTATATAAAAGCAAAAACGTATTTGTTACTTTCTTGGTCTGTTTCTTTTTTTACACCGCAATGTATTGCCGGATTGTCGTGATTCTTCGATCATTTTTAATCCATTTAATCTACTTTTTATCTCTAAACAATACCTACGAGTACAGGAAAAGTGGCGACTATCCCTTAGTAATAAACAATTATTTTTCTTACAGAGTTTGGGAGTGGTGCTCTACGTTCTAGTGTGCGGTGCTTTGCCTTTCGACGGCTCCACTCTGCAGTCTTTGCGAGATCGAGTCCTGTCCGGGAGATTTAGGATACCATACTTTATGAGCGAAGGTGAGTTATTTACATTATTTACTAAGTACTATATTCGTTTGGAACGTAACTATAAATTAAGACGAGAGTTTTAAGAGCTACGTAAGCTCTATTTTACAAAGTATGAAAGCATAAAAGCACACAGTCTTCTAAGCTTAGTTGCATTTTGACACAAAACTTAATAGGTAGTATGTCTAATCCTTACAATTTCTAATTCCTTCCAATAGTTTTAGTTTCCCGATTTATATATTAACACTACAAAATTCATAGCTATATGTTATGTTATATCACACAACAAACAGTCATGCCAGAGGCCCTTAGGGCGGCTTAATAAACTCTCGACACCAGAGTTAGCCACTCCCATTCGATAAGAAGATCCAACAAAACAATCCATGTAGGTATACTTTGTATAGAATGACTATGAACACCAATTTCGTGCCTCATGAAAATCGTTCTTACGTAATCGCCTGTGAGAAGATTTCTATTAGTCTATTTCCCATTCGGAGGCCCAATACAAAATCGTGGCACGTTTCAAAGTACGAAAACTTGTCTTCAATATGTCGTAAATCAGGAGTTCTGTCAAACTTTTCCTTTTACCATCTTCACAGTGATATGATTATAGTACGTGCCCTGTCTGCAAATCTAGTTTTGTTTAGCTAAATCAAGCGGTTCTAACTCATTTACTGCCGAGAAATAGTTTGACATTGACGGAATACAGTCACTCACATACTCACAAACTTTTGTATTTATAATTCATTATTATGTGATAAAATCACTAGGATTCACCTCAATTGGATGGCGCGATATAACGAAATTCACATGACCCTACTACATAAAAAAATCTAGATGGTTACGCTAATATAAAGCATAACAAAGAAAAGATCATTAATAAAAACCCGTGCCAAAAGTACTGCTCTGTCGGTTGTTATGATAAACAAGGATATTGCGAAATGCGATTAGTCCTATCAGGTATATAAATGTTAGTTCATATACTCGTACTAAATGTCAATATTATCTCGAACACTATTTTGAGTTGAACGTAATACGTGTTCGATAATATTTGTCGAAGCTGAGATAGATGTTGATTGACTACAAAATACGGCATAACAAGAAGTGTGTTACGATCATCGTTTAAAGCTTAACTAACACAAGCATACTCAGTATCAGATACCTACTTCAATATTATAGGTAAAGATATTTTGGTTTAACAAGCAATACTATGACATTCATAATAGGGCATTTTCCAAAGATCAATTAGTGCTTGTGTGTGTCAATTACTTATAAAGACTTTTGCTCTCAATAAAGATTGAACGTCTCGCTTTTGATGTTTTGTTTAAAAAATCGTGATAAAATCGTATCAGATCCCCGTGGTCGATTTGAGAAATATCAAAAACATAGTTAAACACTTGAACAATCTTGAAAGTCTTTTGACCTTTTGTGCATAAATATGAGTAGGTACTAACACATGTTTACGGTTAGAAATCTTTGCAATTACGACTGTACATTTTGAATTTCATAGTAAATGCCTCCTCCTATCCCATACCATAGAAAATTTGGCTGAAATCCATCCGCCGAACTAGAGGCCAGTACCACATGAGTCACATTGCGCTATCTGATTTCGTTTCGGTCCAACTGGCTGCTCTTTATGAATGGAATTTTACTCAATGAAACTATTTACGTAAAGTTCAACGCGAATGATTTATAGTTACAAAATTTTCAATATTTACCCAGCCGTCGAACATATTATTACATTCCTCTTAAACAATAATAGACATGACTTCATCTTCCGAGAAAAACCAACAACAATTTGCGATTTCACAATAGTAACTTGCGTAACAATGATAATTTTGAGTTTTTTCTAATAAAGGATACAATGACACTTTTCGAGACTTTGTTTCTAATTAATAACCAGAGATAAGACTTTATTATACCTACTATATACATAGTAGCTTTGTATATGTTTCCTTTTTTTCGGTGCGTATTTTGTATTGAAAATACCTATAAATACAACATGCTCAAGGTCCTCAATTGTATTTCAATGATCCTCGTTCTCGAAACGATATTCTAGAATTTATTTTGTATTTTACATACATTTATATCATGTACATACACAATACATTTTCTTAGGCAAATAGAAACTGGTAATTGAATCTATTAATGTTACAAATATTTTAAGCACATTTTATGTTTTAGTTATATTACAACGGTAGAACAGAATTATTGTTGGTCAATAATCTCAATTCGTTTCAAATGCTCATCAAAGAAACGTTCTACATGTTCTCTCTGCCTAGAAATCTAAAGGAAATCTTTGATTGCGATTTTCCCAGAAATGTTTTCTCTGCCCAAAAGCCTAAAGAAAATCTCTACCGGCAGCGGTTACACAAATAAAACGTCAACAAGTTGGAAATTCGCGGCGTTTTTCTGTTGAATAAATATCGGGAGCCATCAAAGCACCTTTGACGGGAGGCTTTCAGCTGAATTGTGTTAACAGCTACCAACTTCCCGGCTTAATATCTAGCCGCAATCAAATACTCTCTCTCTTCGAGTCGTATTTCCTCATGACTGAGGATCCTGACTGACTACTACTTAATTCGGTAGAGAAATTTCTATCGACATGTAGGTGGGCGCCTAGGTCCTTTCACGAAAGACAAAATATCCTCTGACTTTGTAGTCTTCAAATATGCCGAAAGAAAATAACGATATCGAGAGATTTCACTGTAGAGACTTCCAGCATGATTTAATTTAACGATTGGTTTTTCATGATCATCAGCTAAAACTTTCAATTTAACTTTTTTGATTTAATGTTCAGTAAATTGCACCTTTATTACTATCTAAGCAATATAAGAGTGATAAAATATTCATTTAATTATTGGATAATTGTTACGATTCTGATATAATCGCATTGACTAAATGACGTCAACATAATTATCTTCATGCTTAGATAAACATCTTGATAATTCATAATGCATGCCTAATATCGAAATACTGTGAATGTAAAATTTAGGTATTTTATACTCAACGTATTTAAATACGTTTAAAATTATAAATAACCCTTACAAAGGCTTATAAAAACCAAAATTATTTTAGAAAACCGTTTTCTAAAAACAAATATTGCGGGGGTTTGACAGCAAATTATACAAGGCGCTTCTTTGACGAAGGACAACGTTTCAAAGGATCCTTTTAATGACTACATAATAAAATACGTTCTGAAATCACAAATTGATAAATTCTATCCTTTACACCACGTTTAATAAGTCTTCAGTTTTTTACCATTGCGTGTCTTTTGTATTGTTTTTGTAAGTATAAATTTTAACTACAAAATTTTCAGTATCTTCTAACCTTTATTTAGAAAAGCACCCTGTACATATTTGACATGTATCCAGTCTCTAAACGACCAGCAAAGTTTACAGAAGCGAACTGTCTGGATGACACACCAAAGTGACCTGTCGTACTTTGAAAGGGCGCTGTTTCGGGATGCACGTCCTTTTTAACGAACGAAGTCAATAAGCACCTCGCGAGCTGCTGACGCCTTCGCCAGGAATAGATCTCTCTGACGTGAGCTATACAGCGTCGATACATTTCTCGCCGATGTTTGACGCAAGAAAAGTAAGCAACGACTTTATATTAACACGGCGTTATGAATTGCTGCACGGAATGCGAGATGTAATGGAATTTTTGATGGCGCAATCCGGGAACAGATTTTAACGTCCCACGGGGCACCGGGCAGTACTTACCTACATCCGGCTTTTTTAACTAGAATCGGGAAGAAAGGACTAATCACTGAAAAAAATATTGACCATGTCTGCCGTTTTACATAAATTTTCATAAATGATGTTGGTAAAGAATAGTGTCGAATATTAATTACTTAAAGTTTTGGTTGTTCGTCACAAATACGGCAATTATTGTAACCAACAACCGAAACCTAAATTTAACTTGTCATCCAACCTACCTAAATATACAAACACGATGTGTTCTGGATTAATTAGATTAATTACGAGAGTCCGTGGCGATATTTCGTCCCTTAGCCACTTATCTGTACCTAATAACGAGTACTTATCCTAACCAAAATCGGCGCTTGCGTAGTTCGATCTTGTTCAGGTAATCAGTGTGGGGTCGCACGTGACACGCCTCGCCAATGTTAACCGCTGTAATTGGACTCTTCTCACCGGGAGCGAAATACTAATGAAATTATTTGGAGAGAACCAACTTTCGTTTTAATTTAATGCGAGTACAATAGCTAGGAGCGGGATTGTTGAGGCGTTGTCCGGGCAGAGAGCTTTTAAAGGTTGTTCGTCGGTGCGGTTTTGAACTCTCTAGACTGCTCCGGGCTCTGCTTACTTATACTATAGATGTATTTTTGTATCTACTCGAGCCTCGTCTGCGTCGAGGACTGCTCGTTACTGCGGTACACGTTATAATGAGTAAAAAAATTACTAGCTCAATTTTATTTGCAGTGCGGCTAACGAAGGATTACCGTACCTACTCCGTCAGCTTTGAAGGAACTAGGTCGCAGGACTATCTACTCTTTAGGATTATGTCTCAACTACTACTACAGGCTACTTTTGCACAAACATTTTTCGAGTAGGTACACTTGTCAGATTTTACTTTATTTACATTTGTTGCGTCGTGGCTCGGATAGCATGAATTATTCAGAATTGTAAATTGGACCTCGCAGTGGAAAATTTGCTGCCTTTGACAATTTAAATTTGGACGGGAAGAAAACCCTTCCCAGTTTGCAGACAGATGTGACTTATGATTCGTTTTTGATGAGTTAACGGGTTTGTCGCCTTTATTAATTGTCGTGGCATGTGACACAAAAATAACATGGAATTTCTGCATTTTCTATGCTCTACACTACGCACTTTTGTGTGAAGGCGGAATACCCTAAGGCACTCACTTTTAGATTGTTGATAAAATAGGACCTTCCGATTTGAAAAGGACTAAATTTCTCATATATAACACACAAAAGAGGTTGAGTTTTAGAGTATTAAATCGAAACAATCTATATTTAAATAGCATTATTTAAGTTACAATTGTGACAACATACTTTACAAACAAAGTAGCGTGTTATCACTCTCACCTACTTGTTGTGGAACTATTTGCTAAACAAAGAAACATCCATTACATTTGTTATCAATTTACGTACCTGCGTAAGATATCTTTATCTATATCTTTAAGCTCTATGATAATTCAATCATCAATCTATACGTAGAGTCGCAGGCGCATACATCATTTAGATTGCGGTGAATCGGAACAATATAATAAAGGTTAAGAGACAAAGGAAAAGCGTACCACAGCGACAGCACGCCCTTTCACTTAAAGTGCACCTCACAAACATTCGAGGATTGCACTCCAATCTCGTTCCGGTCCACCACCATCTCGAGACCGAAAAACCTGCACTCATGATTTTGACGGAGACGCAGATCAAATTCCCGTCGGATACGGCGTACCTGCTGTACCCGGGTTACAGCCTAGAGCATAACTTCAAAGCTCGGGCTGGGGTGTGCATGTACGTCCGTGACGACATTTGTTGTCAGCGTCTCCGTAACCTTGAAGATCGCAGATTCTCTGTGCTTTGGGCGCTTGTGGACACAGGAATAGACAAGATTCTATATGCCTGTGTCTACCGATCACACAGCGGCGATCAGGAGACAACCAGGCTTACTGAATACCTCAATGAGGCGGCGGATAAGGCTCTTCAGAAGTACCCTACAGCCCAATTAGTGTTTCTGGGGGATTTCAATGGACGCCACCAAGAGTGGCTATACCCATACCAGATCACTGACCATGCTGGGAGAGAGACGCGTAAGCTCGCTTTGGCGTTAAATCTCACTCAGCTGGTCCAAGGCGCTACTAGGGTGCCTGACGTTGAGTCTCATACACCTAACTGCTTAGACCTTCTGCTGACAACAGATCCAGACCGGTACTCAGTGACAATATCGTCACCCTTGGGTAAATCCGACCATTGTCTGGTGAAGTCTGTGTCCGTATATTACCCATCCGTTCCGAGCCCTAGCGGTAGTCGGCGGTTGTGGAGATACAGGTCAGCGGATTGGGATGAGATGCGGTCTTTTTATGCATCGTATCCTTGGCAGGCTGTCTGCTTCTCTTCTAAAGACCCTTCAGTCTGTGCGGATGCCGTGATGAATACTATTCGCCTAGGTATGGAATATTTCATTCCTTACTCGGATGTATCCCAGTCCGGCAAAGCTCGCCCATGGTTTGGACCAGAATGTAGACGTGCAGAAGCGCTGAAACATGAGGCATACCTTGCATGGGTTGATGCTCGCCACCGCAAGGCTAGGAATACTAGCAAGAAGAAGATGGCATACAACAAAGCCGCCAAGTCCTGCAAAAAGGTTCTTCAGAAGGCACGCTTCGATCACATTGGCCGAGTAGGGAACAAATTAGCTTCGTACCCCGCGGGTAGTAAAGCCTTTTGGTCCCTGGCAAAGTTGATCGAAGGGAACTTCTGCCGCCCCTCATTGCCTCCACTGCTGAAACCTGACGGATCTCTGGCTCACTCTGCAGATGAGAAAGCAAATTTATTTGCTTCTCTATTTGCGGAAAATTCGCGTCTTGATGCTTGTGGTGCTTCGCCTCCTCCTCCTCTTGAATGTCCGACTGCCATGTCGGATTTCAAGATTCGCCAAACGGAGGTCCGTAAAGTGCTACGCGATCTGGACGTGAACAAGGCCAGTGGTCCTGACGGTATTCCAGCTATAGTACTGAGGACATGTGCGCCTGAGCTGGCTCCTGTGTTGACGCGCCTCTTTCAGCTTTCTCTTGAGACTGGCAAAGTGCCGATTTCATGGAAACTTGCTAACGTGCAGCCCGTGCCCAAAAAAGGTAGTCGTGCTGACCCTTCTAACTACCGGCCCATTTCAGTCACGTCCGTGCTCTGCAAGAGTATGGAACGTGTCCTGAACCGCAGGCTCCTGGCGTACCTTGAATCGCATGACCTATTCAGTGACCGACAATATGGCTTTCGCCAGAATCGGTCCACTGGAGACATTCTAGTGTACGCCACTCACATATGGAGTGAAGCCATTGAGAAATACGGGGAAGCCCTGGCGGTTTCCCTGGATATTTCTAAGGCTTTTGACAAGGTTTGGCACGATGGCCTTATTAGCAAGCTTTCCTCTTACGGCCTGCCCGCTGGGCTTCGTGCTTGGATTTCGGACTTTTTGAGGGATAGGTCTATTCGAGTAGTCGTTGATGGCTGCTCCTCAGATCTAATGGCTATCAATGCCGGAGTCCCTCAAGGGTCGGTGCTCTCTGCAACTCTTTTCCTGCTGCATATTAACGATCTGCTGAAACCCGGAACCTTTGGGTACGCAGACGACAGCACCGTTGTAGAGAGCTATACATCCACAGCGCGGGCCAGTGCGGCCGAGATCCAGTGGCTCAGGGAGGCGATGGTCGAGCGTATAAACCTGGCTCTCAAGGCAGTCTCCGATTGGGGTGATGCCAATCTAGTCAGGTTTAATGCTGCGAAGACCCAGACGTGTCTTTTCACCGCTAAAAAGAGGCCATTCGAGCTGGCCCCCACTTTCCGAAATTCGACTGTGCCGATAACTGACCACCTTGATCTTCTTGGTATTACATTGTCCCCTACTCTTAATTTTGGCTCTCACATTGAGTCTAAAGCCGAAGTTGCAGCCAAAAAGTTGGGTATCCTCTCGAAGGTGCGAAAGTACTTCAAGCCGGAACAGCTGCTCACTTTGTATCAAGCACAAGTTCGGTCGTGCATGGAGTACTGTTCGCATCTTTGGGATGGATCAGCCAAGTACCAACTTGAGGCACTAGAGGCCATTGAGAGTCGAGCCAAGAAGATCATTGGTAATAATAAACTGTGCCGAGCGAAACTTCAAAGTCTTGAACACCGTCGCAAAGTCGCCAGTTTGTCGGTTTTCTATCGGTTGCATTTCGGAGAGTGTGCCGCGGAATTGCACGGACTAATTCCGCCCGCGCCCTTCTTTCACCGGACGAGTAGAGGTACGGCAGGACGACACCGGTTTATGGTGGAAGTTCCTAAGACCCGCACGAAACGGTACGCTTCCAACTTTATTGTTCGTACCGCTAGGTTGTGGAACTCCCTGCCTGGCTCTCTGTTCCCCACGCACTATAATCCAGCGATCTTCAAAGCGAGAGTGAATCGGTTCTTATCGGGTAAGCACGCTCCATCTTAGGCCATAGCCTTACTTGCTATCAGGTAAACTATGGTCAAGTGCAAACCCGTTCAAGTTAAAAAAAAAAAAAAAAAAAAAGGTTTGTGTATCCTATAGAAACGATAGACCTTTACTCATATGTACGAGTATTTTGTATAAAGAAATCAAGTATTAATAGTTTTTGGAACTTTTAGACTCTAGCTAATAGTTGTATTCTGTGCTAATAGCAAGAAATAAATTCTATAAATTACCTTATTTTAATTCCACGCGGACGAAGTCGCGGGAACCAGCTAGTATGTATATAAGATTCGAAAAGACGTATACTGCAAGATAAAATTATTAGTGTAACACAAACTACAGGTAATATAATTTAGCTTCATTTATCGTGATAAAATTACACCTATTTAGTGTTTGTAGTTAGTACAGCATAGTTTCACCACGATACACGAAAGCGAAAACTTGCCCAACTTTCAAAGATTCGTGACCGCCGGAATTGCTGTGCCCATTCACAGCTGCTAACAAGCTCGTTCCAGTCATCTAGTTAGATGATAAATAGGCAATAAAGTACATTTCTTCATTACCAACATTCCGGCGGGCATCGGACGCGCGTTCTACACGCGATGGTTGCACGTCTCGCTTTTATAAAATAACGATAAAAAGCAAGGATGGCAGGCGCCAGTCGGAAGGTCTCTTCTTTGCTTTGAGGAAATGTACTTACTTCCCTCTAGCATTCACCTAACTTAAGTAATACTTTAATAAACAGGCAGAGATTGTGGCAGTTGTAGTATTGCAACAACAAGAGTGTTATTTGTAAATGAAAAGCAATACATAAAACAATTAATTGGTACGCTCATAACTTATGTAATTATTGTTGACTAGGTATACATGTCGAAATCGAACTGAAGCGAATCGCAATTTAAATTAATTTTGACATCGTGTACGTGCATTTTTAGCATTCGTGCGTAGAATGGCTAAGCGAACTGATACTTTTTTTTTGCGAAATCTACCTTTAATAACTACGATAAAAAAGTTCGCGTGTTAAGTATGTATAATGCGTGGAAGTACATTGCAGGTGCGTTTGAATTATTTTTCCCGACGTAAGTACCACTTTGAGTAGATTATTTCCGTTCTGATGCAAAATTAATTATTGTACTTCGGTTGCGTGGTCGTAAATGCGCATTGTTGAGCAAAGATGTGAGGCGCGATTACGAACAATAAATAGGACCAAGTACGTGGTTGCTCCTTAAAAACTTTGTTTTAAGTGTTCCGTTAAAATTGGTCTGATTTTATCTTTTAAGGCATGTCATACAAAAAAAAACAGATATGGACCAATATAATTTTTATGAAATTGTATTGTACCAAGCTCAAAGCGGCAAATTCATATTTTATTCAGAAAGACGCAGCGTATTAAAATCTAAAAAGGTCACAACATTCTAGGTCTACGAATATTTTTTGCGCCTCGTACCTAATTTAGAATCAGACCGCTTCGATATTGCGACACACATAACTTACTTCATAAAATGTAACGACTAATAAGTTAAGGACTTATTTAGTAAGAGCCAAATTAAGTACCGTAAAAAGTGGGTTAGTCGAAACATTCAAGGCTCGCCTAATAAGCCGCACGCAATACCTAAAATAATAGGCCAGAAATAGGCGCCTATGAAAAAGGAAAACTCAAGGGTTGACGCACGATTGTTAGCATTGAGGTCATAGGGAAATATTTGTTGACGTATTCGTAAGGGAAGGGGAGGGTCGTAAACCGCTTAGCGACTTCTTGCGTGAAATAAGGAACTCGCTCCGTCTCAAACTTAATGAGAGCCCATCGGCGGTTATTGCAACTTCTCAAATGAATTGAACTTAGCAGCGCATTTTGTACAAATCCCTTTGTCTGAAACGAATACGCCGTAGCTAAGCTACGTTGATATATAATATACGAGGGAACCCTTACAATCAAGCAGTATAATGGCGTACATGTCTACTTGTGTACGACACACAATACAAACTCATAAGCGGCGGGGAAATAACGAGAATGGATTTTCTTTCAGCGAGATCGGGTGGTCGTGACGTCACGCATTTTTGTGGCCGGTTATTTTATATTTGTGCCTGAAAAATGTGATAAGCTGTACGTTTGGCGTGATTGCAATAATAAAGGGATGTTTGGGGTTTGTTTGTATATTGAGATTGGAAAAATTGTTGAAGAGGGTTCAATGGATGTGCGTTGGCTTATAGATATATCATCCGTTTATAGCTGTTTAGATTATCTATTTCATAGAATAAAATAAATTTGCATCGAAAATAATGAAGTGAGCTGATGAATCAAAACAAGAATCAGATTAGTAGGTATCTCTGAAAGTAATAAAGACATTGTGATACAAAATATGCGTTTAGTACGAGTACCGTCCTCCGTATACATGTCGTATGATGTTTACTTGGTCTGTATGGCGCGCGCTGCCGGCGGGATGTGACGGATGAAGCGGCGATCGTAAAAGCCCAAGTTCATGGAGCTGGCCTCTGGCGCCCACCGACTTTCCACCGTTTCATTAAATAACACCCGCACATTTTTCATCCGATTGCGTCAATGGTCAAGCCGGCACGCGATATTTGCGTCCGAGCGCTTTATTAATAGCACCGCTAAAGTCGACTCCACCAATTTATTATTGAAAGATGTGAAGTATGGTAAATAAAACAGTATCTTTGCAGTGAGTGTAGACGCGCGTTGTTTTGTTAGCTCGCGCGCTCTATTTCCAGACGCGGGTGTTAGCCCGAAGCCCGAATATTTATAATCGTATTCGTCACGCCGATCGAAACTATGTTTTGTTAACGCTAAGTAAAGAGCGAGTGCTGCGAATGAAATATTTACATAAGATTATTTTCGGTATTGGATTTATTTATTTCCCGACGGGCGTCATTCCCTTTCAGCACATGCAAGCAATTATTCGTATTTTCGATGGTATGACGCATGACCCGAATATCTTCGCGGGAACGACAATTTTCAGGGACCTTTCCCAAAGGCTATATTTGTCGTTCGATAAATAAACATCAAACCTTCTCTATTTATTTTCCTGAGTTGATATGAGCTATCAGCCCACGCGAGCGACCTAATATAGCTTCTCGTCAACTTATTTCTCTAAATAGGGATGGTAATACATAATCAGATACCTACGGCTTCTAACATGAATATATCAAATTATCAACCAGACTGGGCTTTATTTTAATCTATTGGATAAAGAAATATCCGCTTATTAACTCTCTCCTTTGAAACGAAGCTATGAGTAACGAGTACCTATCAACGGTCTACTAATTAGCCGGCCTATATACTGAAAACCTGAGACACTAGTTAGACAGGAAGGTATGTGGCTCAACTGCGAGTTACATAAAGAGTGACGTCACAGCGTCACGAGTCAACGGCCAATAGTTATGTACATGTCCTTATTATGCAGTGTAGGTTACGTGCTTGTGAATTTGTATATCTGGTTCCTAAGTGCGTGTGAATCAGCTGATTGGAGTATGTAACTGTTTATACGCGATAACCAAATCTGAAACCTAAAAAAAACCTGAAAAATTGAATATAATAATTAAGCGGTGCGACGATTTGGCGATTTGATAAAATATTTTCAGAGATTTTTCTCATCTGATCACTGATATGTCGGCATGTAATGTGACAGTTACCATAACAAGTGAGTAAATTTTATAAAAAAAAAACTACTTAAATTTTTACTACCACAAGGCTCGTATCAAGGATCAGACGATACTGTAAATTGATGGATAGTAGATGATGATTATTGTCATACTACAGAGGTTGTTAGAATATGTCAAAGGCGTCTAGGACGAATTCTCAACACACACATTCTATAATTTCGTACGAGGTATAAAAAGTAAGTATGTACATATATCTGATTGATGTCCGTATTTCGGGCCTACACCAACGTGACGTCAAATCGAGTTGAGCCTGTTAACACGGGGCTAATTGAATTACTCGCCGTGTCAATCCAGTGGACGCTCGCGTTTTGTTGCTTTGATGGAGAGATCATTGATATACTACCTAGAGACCTACACGATCAAATATGAGATTACCAGATGTAAAAATTAAAACCTCGGGTAAATGATGTTTGAAAAAATCGGATGAGAGGTACCTCGCGTTGAAGGAAACTATGCTTAGGTCATCTCTGAAATCTGACTTATTATGCTATCATTCGAAAACCAAGACGGCCATCAAAGACGCCTAAACATTTTCGATAAATAGTAGTAATTTCTGCAAATCAGAATAAAAGTTATATTGTAGAGTGAAAGCTTTCCGTCATGAGGATAACTGATATAATAAACTACCGCGCTATGACAAATAGCCGGACTATTTTGATCTTTTTCCTTTTACAGACTGACCGCAATGACAGCTGGTGTAGTATTTGTTATATATGTATGTATGTACAAATTACAGACAGTCATATGTACCTATAAAACCTATTATAAACAATTGAGCCTCTTCCTAGTGATATAGGCGTGACGTCATCTCGTATTTACAAGAAATCAACGCTGAACCGCTGAAGTCCCGTGACCTTTGATGTAGCGTTATCAGTTAGATTGCCTATTTGTTAGTATTGATGTGACGTGAAGCTTTATTGAATGAGGATTTACTAATAAATCTTATAGATACAAACAATTGTTGAATACTTTGTTAAAAGGTAATTTCTTTAACGTATAACAATAATTTGATAAAAAAAGTGATACAGATAATAAAATATCTCCAAATGTGAACTTGTGTACAAATTGTTTACCCGAAAAAATATCACTTTATCGAATTTACAATAAATTGAAGATTAGTGTTGGAAAAAGGTCTTTTACAAAATTTGTGAGATATAAATTATACTCCTACCACCTCATACGTAGGCTTTGGTACCGAGCTAAAGGACACCGCTAACATTGGAAGCCAATCAGCAGCTGACGTCAGTCTGTTAATCTTCACTAAACCAGCAGTTTAACCCACATCCGCTTTGAAATTCTAAGGCGTTGAATTAATAAATGTACATAGTTCTCTTTTTAATGTAAAGAGGTACATCGCGATATTACCTAAAGTAAACCGGTTTCTTCTAGGCAAGCGCGCTAGATCGTAGATTATAACGTTGCTTAACACCAGGCAAGTTGTAGTCAAGCGTAAGCTATATTATGTAAAAAAAACCTATGTAAAACCAGAATGAAAAACATACCTACTTATGTGGTAATCTATCTGCGTACTCGTTCGATTCGACCAAATCGGTTCTATTAATTGGGATAGTAATACAATACTCTCTCTTTTATGATACTAGAGTAAGAAGATGATATAATTTGTCTGAATAACATTTTGTAAGACGCACTTATATTCACGTGCATTCAAATTACAGTCTCATTAGCGAGACCTTCTTTGATATTTAACTCGTAGATATTAAGGCTACTGACCAGCGGTATTATAATTTCCATGTACTTTATCCTTCGTTAACTGCGTGATACTACGAATTACGTATCATGTTTACACTGAGAATTGCATAAAGATTTCAACATTTCATTTTGTTGCTAACAGAATTTACAACAAAAATTGTTTTAGATTCAGCAAGAAATTGATTTAAATTTACACATATAGTTTTGAGTACGAATATCATGAAATTCCAAACATCATATCCAAAACTTTAATATTTACATTCAGTCATCCAACTTACGGTCAAAATTCTATTCTATTCCAGACTGCGAATCCTTGATCCGCAAAATGCTAGTCTTGGAGCCAATGAAGCGGTATACGATTGACCAAATCAAGAAGCACCGGTGGATGGCAGCGGAGCCCTACGCGGCCCCCACGGTGGCTGCGGACCCGGCCAGGAGCCCTGCGCATGCCCCCTCGGCGCACCATGAACCAAATGAACAGATCCTCAGGCTCATGCAGAGCTTGGGAATCGATCCTGTTAAAACCAAAGAGGTAGGTACGATACTAAACTATTCCTTGGTTTTACACAATAAAAAGTTGTTATTTTATATAATGTCAAAGGGTTCTCAAATATAAATACTGTCACATAACCTTATTCAAGTTAATTGGCACGTTACGTGACATTAACAGGAAATTATAAGTTTATGTAGCATATATATCACATACTGTTCACACCATTAGATTTTATTTGCTGTAATCTAGGCCTTCCCATTCGCAAGCTTAGAATCTATAGCACTTCTAAGTAGAATTAGGTGCTAATTACTTCGAAAAATTCAGGGCAAGAGAGCCACATTACTCCCATGCATCAAAACAAAAGATGGGCAAATTAACCCAGAACATAGATTTATTGCTTTGGCCATTAAAAAGTTCTCACAGATTTCATCGCGCGCGTCATATCATTGTGTGTTTAGATAAAACACACGTCATTCTAATGATACAATAGACTGACAGTGAACCGTGGCAAATTGCAGTCGCATAAGTCGCGGCCTCGACCACAATGTTAACTGACCATTGCAGTTGATTGATGTGATGTAAACAAAACCAGGTTAAATTGCACTCTGCATATGATTACTCGGCATATATGGCAGGGTATCTTTCATCTACAATGGATATTTTTGTGTTTGTTTTTATAGATATAATGAGATAAGATAATAATATAGAATAGGTCAATTTTGCAACAAAATTAGCTTTTCTACTGCAGGTAGGTACTTTGTTTGACAATAACCCGTTTGATGTATAAAATACCCTCCTCGGAGTTAGATACTATTGCTACACTCGCATAGACCTTCATAATCACTTAAACCATTCTTAAGTATCTCATTTCGTCTCTGTTAACACTACTAAATATTTTGACCGTCAAATGAAAATATTACCTACAGATTGGTTTCATACAAACTTTAACAAACGTTTCTATGTTTTCCAGAGTCTAAAGTCGAATAGCTACGACCACCACGCCGCCATCTACCTTCTACTCCTAGAGCGGCTGCGCGCGAGAGCGGCCAGTGGGGCAGTGGAAGCTCGCAGACCTTCCAGGAGGCCCTCCTCGGTGGGAGACCAGGCCTTAGTCAGAGAGTCGTCTATACAAGACCCGAGACGAGAACACCATCAAAGGTACGTAATTATGTAGATTTTGATTATTAGTCGCAGAAGTGGATCAATTAGCCTGTTTAGTTATTAATTGAGCAAATTTAGATTTTCACACTAGGAGTAAGTCTAACTTCAAATATTTCCTTTCAAATTAGTTTGGCCATTTGAACGTATAATAGTACCTTCGCCTCATAATCAAAACAAAATCTGGATTGCGTTCAATATCTTATGAAAACTCTTATGTTTCAGACTACTACACGCCGGCGATCCCTCCCGAGACTTCAACCGAGCGTCTTCTAGTATACCTCCCGCCGACACGTCGTCCTCCGAGACACAGCGGCTGCTCTCCCTGGCCGGCGTCAACATGACTGAGCAGAGGCTGCTCCAGCGAAACTCCGACCCCTCGGATACGCACCGGAGCTTTCTAGTCGGCAACCTCGACGGCTCTTCCAGGAGTCATGAATCGGAGACCACAAGACTCCTGTCCATGAGGAACGTCGACGTATCTCAATCCACACAAAGATTAGGAACCAAACTTGAACCCATCCCCACGCACCGCCTGCTCACCTCCACGTATGAGCAACAGCAGAACATACTGAAACAGTCCAGCGAAGACTGTCGACGACTGCTGCAACAGTCGACTACGGTCGGACCAGAAACAAACAAAAGTACCAATGACGGACGACTGCTAACCTCTTCGAGCTTCGATTCAAAATGTGCTATCGACAGCGGCAGAAGTTCTGCGGCAGCCGATCATAACGTCATAGCGAGTTTCCTCCACAATTCCGCTTCTGCGACAAATTTTAATGTGGAGACCATGAAAATGCCCAACTCGACTACGTTCACGATGTGTTCTGAAGCTGCAAAATTAATGAATACGTTACAGCAGTCGCCCCTACCTCTGAAGGGTATTGTCAACTTGAGTGCTAGTCCTATACCTACGCTGGCTGAACCAAAGTTGGGGAGCGTTCTAGAGCAACCGAAGCCCTTAGAGTCCAGTCGGCTCGTGTCACAAGCGCAGCAACAAGATCTCAGTAGACTGCAGACGAGCACGCCGCCATTCAAAGACTACATGAACCACCACCTTCCAGCCTACAGCTACTTGCAGAACGCAACCCTGCCGCCTATGTCTAGTGCAGCTGATACAAGTTTCTCCGTAACAACCACAACCACGACTGATTTATTTCCTAGCGCATTCTACCGGCCAGACAGTAAATTTTCCTTAAATCGCTATACGACGACTCAGGGGAATTACTCGACCACGCTCCAGAGCAGTACAGCCGAGCCGGCAAAATTTCAACAGCAGTATTCGTCGTCCACGGACGAAGGCTGCGAGACAGACATGGAAGATGTACCAAACGTACCGAGCGGAGTTCAAAACAGACTAAGCTCGTACGCAAGTTCTAGTTCCAGCAGTGGAGTAGTAACATTTTTTAATAACAAAAGCCTCAGTCAGAATCTGAGCTGTGACTCCTCGCAAAGCAACTTTTCCGCTTTCGAGAGCCTAGACTACCAGTTGTCAGATTGTTCCAGTGAGTTAGCCAGCAGCCTCCCGAGCTGTACGTCCAATGAAGACAAACTAGCGTATGAGAATAGCTCCCTTGTGAATACGAGTCCGATACATCCCTGTGTGTACATCTCGTCCTACAACAGCAAGACCGGCGGCACCGGACTTATGACGCGACATAACCCAATCAACTACCAGTCAGCTAACACTAACTGCCCTCGCGCTATGACCCGGAGTCCGGTCGACTTTAGAGAAGGACGGCGAGCGAGCGACGGTCTGGTCGCACAGCAAGTCGCACAATCCACCGATTCCCAGAAAAATAGCCTAGCATTCAATAGTCAAAGACTGAACGAAAATTGCAAAGCGAAAGGAGTTCTAGAACTACATTTGGTACAGCAAGAAGCTCAGAAACTGAAAACTCAGTACCAGTCTTCGATTCCAGCCGAGGAAATGACACAGAGACAAATCCAACATAACCAATTTGCGGCGAGTTTTAGTCCTCACTTCTTGGATACTAAAAATCCAACTAAACGTATCAGTCTTCCGGAAACATTCAATTACTCAAGTACATCACCCCCAATGCCAGCGAGCCCAAAAATGGTTGCTCAGTTACAAGACCAAGCAGAATTACACGTAGCCACTGCACAAGGAACCAAACCTCCTCTACAGCAGCAACTGATGCAGCACAGACTGTTCCAACAGAAGCGACAGCTGCTTCAGAAGCAAATGACTCCCCCGAACATACCAGCACACGAGTTGAGCCTTCACACCCTTCAAGGATTGAGTCGGCGCCAAATGCTCCGCCAACAAAGCTACAAAATAGCCCAGCAGCAACAAATCTTGCCACCTTTACCACTCACCGAAACTGAAAACAGAGACCTACTTGCCTTTCAAGCTATAGTAGAAGGGCCTAACAGATCTAAACCAAAAATTGAAGACGGTCAGGAGGAAGTAGCTAAGTTCGCGTACCAGGGTTCCATGGAAATTAGCATAATGAACAAAGATAGAATAGGGAGCGAGACCTGGTCCAACCTGCCTTCTAGCTTGCAGACAGCTTGCCAGATATCCGAGCTGGCGGGGAGGCGGGAGGGGAGGGAGGTGCGCGAGGGGGAGGGCGAAGGCGCCGCGCACGCGGGAGTAGACGCGCCTCTGTGGCCGGCGCAGTGGAACACCAACCTGTTCCAGCCGCAGCCTTGCTTCCAGGTATTTCAACAGATCAATTAGAGCCACGCTAAAGTAAACTTAGAATGTGGTAGTGTGAACTGTGAACGGCACGCAAATGCCGATCGCAATATTATGTACTGTGCAAAACTTTATGAACCCTTGAATGCTTTTGCAAATGGATTTAGACACTTCAATGATTCAAATATGTAATTAGAGCGCCAATATCATTTAGGCATTTGGCAAAAATGGGATAAGTGCAATTTTATATACAAAGTTTCGCGTCTCATTTTCTAGTGCTCGTAAAGTCTTGCACCTATTGTAGATATCGACATTTCACATCTGCTGTAGTGTCCGATCAAAGAGTGTTCTCATGTAGTTATATTTGAGAGGCATTGTTTGTATGTGATTGGCAAACGTAATTATGAATATATAAATATTGCGTAGAGTGCATGACAATAATTAGTGCTTAAAAGTTTACATATAAACACAAGTTACGATTGTATTAGACTCACTTGTTCAATTTTTTGTGCTTCAGTTAGTATACAAAATATATTTTGTTCGTAATTATTATTTTTAACACAATTACATATGTATATAAAGTACATAAATTTAAATATCAAGTGCACTCAACCAAAAACCTTTTCATATCATAAACAGTTCATTCCTAATCACTTGCATAATAAAATCAACTGTAATAAACACTAGATATTCCATTCTAAAATTACTTGCCAAGTATTATATTTCTTAGGATTTTTATATTAATGATAACTTGCATTTGATATAAACTACACTATACATAATAATGTTCCTAAATATTTATTCACCTATTCTCCCCATGGTACATTATGTTTAGATATAAGTATATATTTATTATCGGATATTATAAGTTTCTAGTTTGTAACATGTTCTTTGTGAAAGTCTGTATAGATTTGTTATTATAATTTGCTACTCTTAGATTTATTGTATGTAAGATGTGATAGCTTTACTTAGAAGCAAGATTTATTTAAAATACAAGTAAATGTAAAATTTCTGAATAGTTTCGTTTTATTTGTCACCTTATTATTTTGCATTGAGCTTGTTTGTAGAAGACACAATTGCATGCACGTTTTGAACAGTAAAATTTTAGAAATACGTAGGTAAATTTGTAGCGTATTTGAACTGCTAGATAATAAATAAATAAAGCGTAAGATTTAGCAACCAACCACAAAGAAGCATCCATTGGTAAGTAGGTACATTGTGTAAGTTTTTTTTTTTTTTTTTTTACGTGTGATAGGTTTACGTTTGACTACAGCCTGCCTGATGTTAAGCATTGCTGCAGCCTAGGGTGTAACACGTTTACCTAGAAGATACCTATTAACTCTAGATTTGAAAACCCCTGGATTGTAGTTCGCAGGAAACACAGCTTCTGGTAAAGTGTTCCAGAGCTTTGCCGTCCGTACAATAAACGTAGAAGCAAAGCGCTGCGTTCGACACTTCGGCACTTCCACCATAAAACGATGTCTACCTGCGGACTTTCTGCTTGTTCGGTTATAAAAAGTAGACAAAACCAAGAATAAGTTATAACACACATTAATATATTGCGAAAAATAATATTTTGAAATATAATTTGAAAAGCTGGCCAATAATTGTGAAAAACAAAAGGGGGCGCCACTTATACCTACTTGTTCAAATTTCTTATCATATTCTGGCAATTATTACAATGTTACTATTTAGAAGTGACCAAATTGAACTGATTTCTTAATAACCTTTATCGGTAAAGAAATACAATGTTGTCAAAATTACATTTTAAACAAAAGTCCTTTTGTAGAGGAAAATAATAGTAATATAAGTATTATAAATATATTTACAACCTAATCTACTTTTCATACACTACACTAATCCCGTGGAAGGACCTGGGCGCCCACCACGAGGTATCTACCCAAGAGAACTCCCCTAATGAATTAATACTAAGTTCAAAGTTGGCATTGTTGACAAAATAAAAGAAAAGCTGTAATTAGTATTGTTTATTAAAAAAAATACGTGGGAGATGTTTGCGTTTGACTTAACAGCCTGCCTGATGTTAAACAGACTAGGGTGTAACACGTTTACTTAAAAGGTACCTATTAACTCTAGATTTGAACATGGTTTATTTTTATTATTTTCCAGTCAAACTGGCAAGGACAAAGCCTGCCGCCTTCAGCCGGAATGCTGCCCCTCAGTGAGAGCCCTATTCTTGAACTGACAGAGCAAATGGAGTCCATATAACAATGACTGTCTCTAGAAAAGTAACTATTATACATTATCAATCTGAGACAACAGTATTAAATAACGAACGTCTACTGTTCCTTACATACCTAGTATTCTTTATATTGGATACTAGGTGTGAAGACCAGGTACAGTAGATGTATAAAAAAGAGAGACCAATACAAATTCAAGTTGGAAGTTTGTTAAGTAAATGTTAAAGGTACTTATGTATTCTTTGCAATTTTGATTTTAACCCGTCCGAAATAATCAAAATAACAGTTGTTTGTCTTTGGACATATTGTACATCGGGTTTATTTTTACGATCTGAAAAATCTGAAACGGTTTCTAATTTGTATTGTGTAGTAGGTATGTAGTTCAGCCTTTATAAGACCTTACCATGAGCTTTTTTACGTATATTTAAGCCAATAAGGCGAGGATGATGATGATGATACAATAAGACTTTGATCTCATTAACGTTATTAATTAGGTTAAGAGCATGTTTAGGTAAACTAAATTTTCCATTATGTCAGTAGTATTACACGACATGTTAGTAGATGTAGTAGGTAGCCGTACAATGTATAAGTATTTAGTCAAATTTACTGCACCACTGCAAGTCAATAATTGACAATTAAACTGATAATTAATTTTAGGTGATAACTGACGCGACAATATCAATGTAGGCTAAGTTCATTAGTAGTTAAATTAGAATTGAAATTTTAGGCGCAACTCCAGCAAGTAAGTAGTACTTATATTTCAAATGCATGTGGCTTGGACGTAGCCGGTGTAATTTAACTAGACAATTGTAACTTTGGATATTCACGAAAATATTCAGGAAAAATATTGTTACCGAGAATTCAGTGTGAACATAGGAATTAAGTATTTATAGATAATACTGCTCTTTCAGTAAAAGTAAGACTGAATTCGGTGTCAATTCAGATCATGGCTTTTAAACTTTCTTTAAATGTAAACATGGATTTTGAAAACAATCTGTCTTAGGGAATGGAATGCAAAACAGTGTGATAAAGTTCAAGTAAGATAAGTCTGCACGCGGCTGGTACTACATAATATACCTGCAATATCGGTCAAAAGTTTTTATCATCGTCCGGTGACGCAGCAAAGGTAGCACTTAGCAACCAGCTGCATAGTCCTTTCCAAAAAAAAAACTAAAGTTTTTGTTTTGTTTTTATCCGCGTGCAGAATTATTTTGCGCGAATCTAAACAACTATGTTAATGAATGTGATGGACTGATGTAGTCACTTATGAACTGTAAATTGTGCAACAGGCATTTCGTCTTGCTTAACGTATTTTGTTTGCAATCATACGAGATATGTATTATAGTTGAACGAACATATCAACGCCCCAAATGATAGGGCATAAATGTAAACACACCTAAACGTTAAAATTAGGCTTCTGCCTACATGTTGTTAATATAATAAGAAATAAAATACGCTTAGTATTCAGTACTTAAAGTTTGTCGTTGCATTTAAAGTGAAAAAGGGTATTTGAATAATCTGGTCATTTAATAGACAATAATAATTGCGACCAACAATTTATAAATAGTACCGAATATCTTACGATCTTCTAAACACTGCTGATTCAATAAATTAGTGCTTTTGACAATGATTGTTAATAAAGCCATCGATAAACGTAAAGAATTAGTAGATAAAGAATGCAGCAGAAACATTGTTAATATCTAATTTAAAAAATGCATTCTTAATGGCATGTTAAATATTCACAATGAAGCTTTATCTAAACTAACAATAATACGTACATTAAAAAATATAATCTACAGTGTAATTACTTAGAAGCGTAGAGTAAAATAGGGTTTGTCTTTAAAACTTATTTCATTTCAACCGTGGCACAGGATAGGCTAGTAAAAGTTGGAGCAAATGGATATAATTTTTAATACCTACTATAAATTTTCAAATGTTATTTCATTACAGAATTGGCCTCTACAGCCACTGAAAAGAACACCGCAATAACTAACTAAAACTATGATAGATGCTCTTGAATTGAAGTCGACAATATAATTATGATCATACATTTATCTCCTCATATCATAATGAGTCTTCACTATTATTTGATACTAATCTATACCTATTCAATGCAATAATAACTGTTTATATTTATTTGAAATCCAGCCGTCTCGTGCCAAGTTTTGTGGAATGGAATAAGAACGCGATAATAGCAATAGGTGTTTGGAAGCTTTTACACAATTAGACATAAAGCAGTGTATGGTATTTCAATATTACTATAATAATTAATTAATCAAGCGTTTCTATGTTATCGCAATTATTAAGTTAAGTAGTACTTACATTTTGTATCAAATCGTGAAATTGTAGAGTTATCTTTCCCTACCGAAATCAGCTTTGGACGATTTATTTTATACAGATTTAGGACAATTTGTAACATTTATTTTATATTGTTTTGGTTGTGATTGTACACGTCTTTACAGCTGGTCGTTAACCGAAGCATTAGAAAAATGAAATACAGTAATACTTCAACAATGTTTTTGTTTCATTTTTAGTCTTGAGATATAGTCCTAGCCTTGGAGAATTATTATTTTAGTTGCCAATTACTTAGTAGGTATATGATCTTTTACGAAATATGTTGTTTATTTAAACGCTCATAACGCAAAAACGGCTGAACGGATCAACGTGGTTTTTGGTATGTAGGTAGTAGGTATGAGGTCTTAGAATTGTCATAGACTACTTTTTATTTCAAAATAATGCGAGCGAAGCCGCGGGCGTCCACTAGTCAAGAATATAACGCATATTTTGCCACTTGCTGTCAAAATTCAGGGCGCAATTTACCGATAAGCCATATATGCAATACTTTTCCCAGACAGGCAGTAAAAATAAGTACCAGTTATTGTTTTTCTGTCCTCTTTCTTATCTGCTATCACATACCACTATCACTTGGTTGAGTGGTTTGTAAAGCGGTCATTCCACCGCAATGGACCGTGGCCTTTGAACGCATTGTTTTAATTTACATTTCTTACGTGTTCGGAAAGAGTAGAAAGATATATATTTATTGAGTTGTAAGGTAAGCTTTTCCAAAAAATAACTTTGTAATTGCAATCTATAAGTTTTAAACGAAAGCGAGTCTATTGCTTTGTTTTTGTTTTTTTTTCTTACTCAATGGAGTGTTTTTAAAATGAAAGAAGTATAGGGCTACGACAGCATAAATAAATAAATAAATGATATTATTTGTTTCCTAAAAGACGCTTAGCTACATTAAATGCTGATTTAATTAAGTTAATTAAACTAATATGTTTGGTTGGAACTCTAAACTAATCAAAGTGGAAGTATACTGAACCTGTAATGTATAACTATCGAGTATTTTAAACATCTATTTCTTATGAAATTATAATGTATGAAATAATATTTCAGAACAACTTATCCCTCCAAAAATGGCATCGGTTCCAAAGAAAATCGTCGACTTGATCAAGAACGATGGATCAAGGCTAAAGTATTCTTTCGAAGTCACTCCTGATATAACTGCTGAAGATATTGACAACATGGAAGCAGATCCGACCTTCTTTGCAGTCACCTGGCATGCTAAATATCATCAATGTAAAGACCTAGATATAGGTCCATTGAAAACAGCGAGTCTACTAAGAAGTAAAGGCAAACAAGTGATGATGCATCTATCTTGTGATATGATGACGAAGCTATATTTGGAACGAGTTTTGGCATTTTTACAGGAAAAGGGAATATGCAACCTGTTTGTTGTTTTAGGGGGTGAGTACTAAATTTAATTGTATTTTTAAGGAGACTTATGAACTTGCATAAGTATTTAGGTTACATACAGACATTTTAGTATGTTGCAAATTATAGCTGTGCCACTTGTACCTAGTACCTACTTGTTCAGTTTATTGGTCATTTTCCTGACGATTACAATATTGTGATCAAGAAAATAATAAGTAATCTATAGGTAATAAAGTTTAGTTCATCGATCATTTGAGTCATTGTTCCTACGTAAGGATATTTATATTTTAGTAAATGTTGGTATATCGTTTGGCAGTTTGCGTTTCGAAGAGTTTAAATTAGTAGACAATTAGTAGGTAGTTTACAATACAAATTTTTGGGTATACTAATTCTGAAAATTTACTTTATATTCAAGATGCGTTGTGCATTTGTAATTCGGTATCGCATCTTGATATAGGTTCAGCAAGTAATCGAGAATTATCGATGTAACACTAGATAGATTGTGAAAAAGATAAAAGGATTTGGAACAAATTGCAACCTAGCGTGCTATGAAAATGTTTATCTACTGATTTTTTATTTTTCTAGAAAGCTACGAGCCTTCCACATCAGATTTTAAGAACACGCAAGAACTGATACAATATATAAAAGAAATATCAGGAAGCTATTTCTGTATTGGCGTCTCTGGATTCTGCCAACACGACGAAGAGAAGTTTTTGCATTTGAAGGATAAAATTAATACAGGGGCAAACTTCATAGTCACACAAGCTTTCTTTGAAGCTAAAGTTTATAAATCTTTTAAAGAAACGTGCCTGGAACGAGGCATAGATGTACCAATACTACCAGGCATATTCCCATTTAAAAATTACACACAGTTAACCAACTTTATAAACATGTGTAAAGTTAAAGTTTCTGATGATGTATTGGAATATGTAAAGAAGAACGAAGGCAACGAAGAAGTGAGCGTTGAAATAACAAAAACGTTGATTCATAAAATAAGGGCTGAATATACAGAAGTTAATTTTCATTTTTTCACATTGAATAAGCTTAAAAATGTTTGTGATATAATTAAAGAATTTTACGTATTAAAGGAAACTGCAGTATAAAAACGTATTTTTACTGTATTGATAAAATAGTTCGATAAGCTACTACTCTCCATGGTTAAGTAAGCGTTGACGATGATTATAACAGTTTAGAACATTGAGGAATAATCCGTTACTGTATACTACGATATATATATATATATTCATGTTTACTCATTTTGTTTATATATATATATATATATATATAAACAAAATGAGTAAACATGAAAATAATGGTTAATGTGGTAGGGAGCATTAGATGAGAGATATTTTGATAAGTGGGATAAAATAGTTTTTTTGGTAGGTTAGATTACTTTATTTATCCGAAGTAAGTATTATGGGAGGTTTCGGAATACTGGCAGCTCTAATTCCGTTTGTATGTCACTTGTCAGTTTATCAATTTTAGATGGTGACAGTGACTTTGACAGTTGGCGATAATGAAAATTCGAAAATTGAAAAATTATTTGTAGGTTAAAATATTTTCTGGAACTATTTTTTTCGTTATAAATCGAAAGTTTTCTGTAACAATTAATTACAAACCAAAACAATAAAATAATAGAAAACAAGTAATTTATCGGACGTAAGTATTTCTTTCTGAAATCTTGCATTGAACAGAGATTGTAGATGTAGGTTATGTTAGTAAAGTCCCAGCTTTTAGCTTATTTGTGAATCGAAACTAGCTACGTTTTGCATATATGAAACACATTCTTGTTTCCAAGGGTTAAATTGAAATTTTCCGTTTTAGGTTTTGCTAAGGCGTTGCCACTAAAGATGTCTTTCCCTGATAAACAAAAACGGAAACTTTGTTGGGACTCCCGGGACCGTTACTGGGAATGCCTTGACGATCAGAATATTAAAGACAGTTCAGAAAAACCCAAAGTATGCTCGGAGCTTAGGAGGGTATTTGAGAAATCCTGCCCGACCCAATGGGTTACCCACTTTGATAGAAAACGAGATTTTAACCTTTTCAAAGAAAAGATGCAGAAAGAAGGCTTTGAGCCTATAAGAGACCCCCAGTGAAATGTGTTATTGTTATAAATTATCTAAATTCTGTTGTAAATAAACCTAGTTTACCTAGTTCACAATGTAGTAAAATATTTATTACCCACAATTGGCTTTTTATTTATTTATTTTAACAAAAATATCTAATTGTGTAAGACTTATCATAAGTAGGTAACTTTTTTACTAACTGTGGTTTATAAAGTAAGTGAAAAGAAAGAGCATTTTTAGGCAGTTGGTGGCCTTTTTTATTTCAGGGGCTTCCATAATGGAAGAGCTAGTAAGATTAGTCCAAACCATCAGAATTGAGACTAAGGATCTTTGTACTGACAATATACAGGTAAGTAAAAAAACTATATTTCTAAGATCCTACTTTATGATGTATCCATTCTAGTAATTAAAACAGAAAGCATGCATGGCTTAGCAAACAGCAGTATTCATTCAATATACCTACATACTCTAAAATTGTATTAGGTATATCTATTAATACAAAAACTTTTTTATATACCTAAAAATAACTTAATACTAAATTGAAAAGAGGGAGTTTCCACCAACCAACTAGGCTATCTACTAACTTCCAAACACTTCACTAAACTAAGCTGTGTTGTTAAAATATGTCTAACAAGCAGATAGTCTGAAGTGTTTGGAAATGAGTGTAGATTTTCGCTCCTGGCAGTTAGTAGACCGAGCCTAGTTGGTTAAGGCGTTTTGGACGGTGATCAGAAATATGCAGGTTCGAATCCTGCCGGTTGTGATTATTTTAGCTCATTTTCCAATTAAAGTTTAAGTTAAACAACCATATTGTGGGTTAAACTTGATGAAATAACTCATTATAAAATTTACCATTTTTCAGGAAGTCCTCATTTATGCTAAGAGACACAAAAAGTCTACAGAGAATAATGTTGAAGTATGGAACCAAATTGCTGAAATTTTATCGTCTCACATAGAAATAGGCCTTAACAAACTTGATGACCAGCTGTTATGTGCAACATGCTTCTTCTCAGTCATTACTTTATCAGACAAACATGATGTTTATGTGAAGAAAATGCAAGATATTGTTGATAAAGAAGTGGCATTGAAGTCTGCAGATTCCAAAAGTAGCAGTTCACTACAAGCCATGTCATTAATGTATGGCATGTTCCAATCATCATTCCTTACCCAAATTACTGAGCATTCCAATCTGATAGCAGTTATAAACTCAACATTTGATTTACTCATTCTGATGGGATATGAATATTCCCAGTTTACTTTCATGGCATTTAAAACGATCCATGCATTTAAAAAGTTATGTGGAACAGATTTGGAAACAATCATTTTCAGTCAACAAAATCAGATAAAGTTGTTGAATTTGATCAATCATAACTGGGAGAACCCTATCACAGGTGTGAGAGATTTGATCAAAGGTATATTTCAAACAATTGTCAACATATTGTCTCCAGATGATTTGAAAAATGTAATTGTAGAAATAAATGGTTTCTACTGGAACAAGGCAAAGTATTTGATGCTTGCTGAAATATTTGGTCATCATAATAGTGACATATCACTCCTTTCTGCTGATTGGACTGATGGCCTTGTTAATAGCTTGTATAAACCCGGATTGGTATCAGCGGGTGCTGATATGTACTATGCAGTGCTGAAGAAAATTAACACAGAGGATGTTTGGTGTACATTCTTTCATGATAGAATTGTGAATATAATGAAAGGATATACAAACAAGGCTATAGAAAACTTTGGAAATTATTGGTTGTTGACTACATTGAAAAAGTTCCCACAGTTACTTAACATTATGATTAATGAGCTTAATGATTTCGAGTACACAGATAATGAATTCTACAGTATTTTAGTTTTGATGAAACAAGGCAGTAAACTAGGCATTTTGGAAAGGAACTGGGATTCAAATGAAAACCATATGACATATGGAAGAGTAATTTTACCTGCAATAGAGCACTGTAATACACAAGTCAGAATTCTGGCTTTTGATATCATATGCTTATCACCAGAAAAGTCTTTACCTAGTGATGTTGAGTACACACTGGTTTTGGATTACTTAAGATGCAACATAAATTCTGACTGTACTGTTCTAAGGATAAATATGCTAAACAGTCTAAGTATATTTCTAAGCCAACTGCATATACTATTTAGAAATTCAACAGAAAATACAGACACAGAAAAATTACTTCAATTCTGGGTTAAGTTACAAGAAGTGGTTTTAACATCTTTAAGTTTGAATGGAAACTATCAAAGGAAATGCACTAATGTTAAACTGATAAATGTAGTTATAGATTGCTTCAGTGAAGTGCCCAGGAAGAGAAAAGGTCATGTTAAATCTACAAGCACATCACTCAAAGACTTTTTACTGAATAAAAATTGTTGGAAGTTTCACAATGAAACTACACTTACAAAACTAATAGGTATGCTGAAGGATCCATCAGATGATATAAGAGAAAATGCTGGAAAGTTGCTCCTAACCCACTATTCTCAGGAGTTAAGGAAACCTCAAATAATAAGTCAAATAACTGAAAATGCTGTGCAGAGTATGAAAAGTAAATTCTTCTATGAAATCAGCTGTGGTAAGAGCATGTTCAAATTGATAGTCAGCTTGTTGTTGAAAGAAAAACTTGATGAAGGCAAGTTCAAGAGTTTAGAAGACATCTTTGACTATGGTTATACAGAATTGGTGGCAGAATATTTGGCTAATCGAGATGTATTGAAAACAATTGAAGATGGAAAGCAGCTGCACTCATTTATCAGTATTTTGCAAGTTGTCCTAGAAAGTTGTGTTAAGAACTCGTACAGATTAGATTGCACTAAAGATAAAACTAAGTATTTACTAGAAGTTCTTCAACAAATCGCTAAACAGTTTACATGGGAGCAACAGAATTCGACCAGCTCTGATTTCTCCAAAATGAATGAGATGGTGGAAGGTATTATAGCAAAGGCTGGACATTATGATGCTCAGAGTAAAGATGAAACTAAGATATCTGGGCTGCATCAAATTGTTTTGAACTGTTTATGGTTAAATGTCAAGGTAAGTGCATACAGCATATATATTTAAACTAGTGGGTGCTCGCGGCTTCGCTCGCATTAAGAAGTAAAACTTGCAGCCTCGTCCTACTCATTTCGTTTGAAGAATATATCCCTGCCAGATTGGTTGCCTGGAAGAGATCGCTCTTAGCGATAAGGCCGCTAATTAAGACGCTGATTCTAATTTGTATGTTTTTTTTTGTATTGTTTCATTTGTGGTGTTTTAATAAAGTATTTATCTATCTAGCTAGCTAGATAACTATATCAGTCACTCAGTCACCTTTGAGTTTTTTATATTTAGATTAAATACCTAAGAAGTCAAATTGACATTTAAAACAGAATCGAAGTCCCTAACTAAATTTATAGACAACAAAACCATTATTATTACATACCTATGACCAACATTTATGAAGAAACATAATAAATTAAATTTTGCTTTCAGGCTTCATGTGATCTATCATCTCTGATCATAAACTACTACAAAGAGGACCTGATGATTTGTGAAAGCTGTTTGAACATCATAACACATGTTCTAGAAACTTCCAGACATAAAGGAGTGATAGAGGCTGCAGGCATTGCACTAGGTAATTATTTCCTGATTACAATACTCATAGATAAGATTAAAGATTAGGTATTCTATAAAAAAAAACTAACAGGTGAAATAATAAGAGCTGGTTCTTCAGTAAATAGAGCATTAAATATAGCTTACTTGTGTGGCTGTAATGAGAACTTTGTATGTGGTATTCCACTCTAGCTTAAAAATCTAGCTATATTATTTTCCTAATACAAGTTGAAAATGTGTTTCAATTACCATACATATATTAGATATCTGTTCTGTTCATCTACAATTTACCTGATAATAAGCATTTTGTTGCTTCAGAATAGCATATATGCAAAGCTAGACTTCTAGCTATACATGGCATATGCAAGTACAGAAACACAACATTCTGAAAAAAATCTACCTATTATTATCCTTTTTACAGGTTGCAGTATTCAGCTTCTAACAAGTTTACCTGAGAATACACAAACTTCCAAACTCCCACAGACTCTGTTGAGAGACAAACTAGATATCCTTATACGAGAGGCCACTAAAATGGCGTCCATAACCAGGAGAGGGGCTGGGCTATCCATCATGGTACATAGGATAGTGTCCAGCGATATGAGGAAAGGCAAGGTAGTATTAAAAAGATACCAGTTATGTATTACCCGTTCTTGTGTAATGTATGTGTGTGTAACTGTTTATGTTTGTTACTTCTCTACGCTCAAACGGCTAAACTGATTAGGATGAAATATGGTGTGGAGGTAGATTAGATTCTGGATTAACATATAGGCAAATTTTTATCCTGGGTAACAGTGGGTTATAACTGGGTTTTAACATTTAGTAGGGCAAGCCCATTATCACTTCTGAGCTATAATCACCTTGACTTTTATTCTGTGAAATTTTATGTCTAACATGCAATTTCTTTTTTTTGCAGCCACTATTCCATTACTTCATGAAAACATTACTGCAAACGTGCCAAAGTACCGAAGATGTATCAACATTGCAGGATATTGAGAACCAAATGGACTTGCCTAAGGCTATATTCATACATTTCTTGACTAAAATAGTAATGGACAGCAGTCTGGCTTCAGACTTGATGTTCTATTCGGCTGAGTTGGCGGAGCTCGCGTTTAGTAACTTGACAAGTTCTCATTGGCAAATCAGGTAACTAAGGTTCTATTGTTATTATGAACTAATCAATCTTGGTTTAAAAAAGAGTATTATAAGTTTATTTACTTTATCATGAAATCAGTCACTAAATCACTGACAGAAATACAACCCCTCAACACAAGTACCATGATCTGATAAATTTGCCTGAGGTAAGAACGGTATTTGCCTCCCGCCTTCCGCCATATATCCATGGACATGTATTTAACGCTGTGATTAAATCGTCAAACATGAAGGAATGTTCGCACAGGAAAGCGCGTGCTAGAATTAAACATTGGTTGATTACTAAAACTTACAAAGAGTGTGAAGAACTAGTTCGGGTATATAGCACTCACTCCAAACAGGATATAGTTGTAGAACACTTATTCTAAATCTATATAGCAGCTTAATTTCACTCCCCCACTCACACACACACACACACACATTCACACACAAATAGTGTCTCTGAAAACAAGGTACACAATGTACCCAGCCATTACTTCATCCTAGCGCTGTTCTCCCAATTAGTTCCCCTTATCTTCCCTACCATACCTTCAGACCTTAACCCTTTTCGTTATGCAGCCGGTATTTCACTAGATGTACCTCATAATGTTTTTATTGTAAATAAGCCCCACCCGGGTTTTGAGATGTTAGCATCTGTTTTATTATCTCCACTAAACTGTATTATGTATATTTATGTGAATTCTATCTTGTTTTTGTTTTTGTGTATAAAATCTTCAGAAACGCGCGAACATATACCTAAATCTAAAATATAATTCTGTATTGGGCCACCGAGATACAGGCCTGGCCTAGTTCGGGGCCCGTTGGAAGCGCACATAATCTAGTTCTGTTTTTATAATACTGTATTGATCTAATTATATAAATGTGCTACTATGTATAACTGTACTGTAAATAAATTTATATTTGATTTGAAGTGTATATTATGGCTACCTACGGATTTTTCTAAAGTTGCCAGACCAAACTCTATTAATAATGTGATAGAAAAAAAAGCTTACTTATCAAATGCCTTAAAAATTTAGATCTCACAGAAATGTATTCCACAAGATCAGAAAATTATTTGATATTTTTTATATGTTTTAAGAGACTTAATTAACTTTATCATTCATATTTTCAGAAATGCAGCTCTCCAGCTTTATGGCGCACTAATACCCAGACTAATTGGACAAAAGAAAGCTTCCGGAGCAGACGACGAAACAATCGCAACAGTAGCTTGTGATGAACTACGGACACACTCACCAAAGCTTTGGACTTTTATCATGGATCAGTTGAAGAGCAAAAGTTACTCCAGTGAAATAATCTCACATTCTAATCTGGTACCCATTTTGAACTTATTTGCTAGTGCTGCCAAGAGATACAACTTTTCAAGTGACAGCGAAAAACAATCAGCATCAGATAAGGAGTTATTGAAAAGTCTTATTAGAACCTTGAACAGTCCAATACACACAGTCAGAAGATTAACCGCTAGGTGCATATTTAATATCTTTGCCTTGGAAGATATTTGTAATGCTTTGAGCAAAGAAGAATTGCAGTCAGAAAATTTTGTTCATGGAACTTTGTTGCTAATGAAATGTTGCCATAGATACTACAATTTGAATGAAAGAAACTATAGTACAGTAATCGTTTTTAGAGACCTTTGTAAAAATGTGTTGAAAAATAAAGAAGATTCATCCTATTGTTCCAAAGAAATATATGTAAGCATACATCCCGAAGAAATGTTAAATGAAAGTGATGTGAAAAATGTATTACAAGTGTTAAATAATGAGGAAAATTCACCTGGTATTTTCAAATGGGCACAGACATGTATTGAGATTTACTTAACACAAAGCAAATGGAATGATATCTACGAAATATTGAGTTTACTTTTGGGTCAGAATGATTTCGAAGTTTATGGAGAAATAATTCTAAACAAAATGGAAAAAGACGAAAGAAGATGCAACTCAGAATTAAGCATGAAGCAAATTGCTAAAACATTGCTTTCATATGAAAAGAAATATGACAGTTGTGTTGTATGGAAGATTCTATATAAGATTGCTTGTGCTGTTAAGTTAGAAAATGCAAATATCTCAGAAATTTTAGAACATGTAGGCAAAGATGCGTCTTACAAGTTGAGGTACATCATTCCATTTGCAGCTAAGTTTTTAATAAATTTTAGCAGCAATCAGCAGGAAATGTTAGCAAATATGATATTTGATTTGAGTGATTTTGAGAGGTCAGATGTTGATATGAGACATATAGCGGCAATAGCTAATAATGAGTTGCCAAAATATTTTGACACAGTTACTGATATTGTGAAAGTAGCGTCGCTAAAAGCAGCTATACTATTGCTACAAGATGAAGATGAGGATGTAAGGAATAAGTGTGTAAATTACTACAAGAACATAACAAAAACGGAAATCCCAATGCATCCTAATATTTGCTTGAACAGAATGCTGTCATATGATTTTCTTCAGAGCACCTTCACTGATATAAAATCTGCAAGAGCATTATGCAATGAGCTGCTGGAGAAAATATCGAAAAACATACAAGTGAGTAATGATGAATACAACCCATTTGCCAATGATTCTAAAAATATTTATCTAGAAGTGGATGTGTTGGGTACAACTATACAGAGTCTATTGCACAATTTTGAATAAAAAATAATTTGTATAAATTCAATTTTTAATTTACAAATCATCCTTAAAACTAAACTTGTTTATGATACAATGTATTTTAATACATATTTCGTTTTATTATAGGGACCAACAGTATTTTTGTAAGAAAACAATTGGTGATATTCCTTCACTCAACTCTCAAAACTATTGAACCAAATTTGATGAAGGTGGCAACATTCTCAGAAATGAAAGACAAAAATATGATCAATAATTCAGTTTTTAAGAAATCAGTATTTAAACTCAGTTATTTTGAATTAAAAAAAATCTCTTATGCACTAGTATCTACAGTACGTCAGATTTGGCTGTTATAATGGCTATTATTGTGTAGAAAGAAAATTAGTAGTAGGTCTTAATTATCATCAGTACATCCTGAGTTTAATTATTTTGATTTGATAACTTTATGCTAAATTATTATGTTACCACAATTTCACCATAGGGAAAACAAAATTTTACTAAGTTATTAAAAACATATACCTAACACAGTAGGCCATGTTAGTCATAGTACTTTGGTGCTGGTGTGGTGTCATCCAGCTGTATTGAGACTATGTGGCGGCCGGGGACCATGACAAGCCCTAACACTCTAGGCTCGTCTGTCTCACCATTCTTGTTCTTCAGATATTCTGAGCATGCACCTGGAAATATACAAAGAACTGAATTTATCACTTAACAATCATATAAATATTAAATTATAAAAGTTCTGTGATAGTTATACAACAATATTATGAACTAACAGCTCTTATAGTTGAGATATGTGTTGTGTTTCTTAATACCACTAATTTGGAGTCTTATAACATAGTAGTACACTCCCCAGCAGGATCCGGAAGAGTAGTAGTAAGAGATCTACACAATTGCCAAACTAGAAGGCTGTTTCTCAGGACATAGACAATGTGGAGGGAAGCCCTGTACTTTGCAATCAGCTGCAATAGGCTCCTAATGATATAATAGGTGCTACATACTATGTATTATCTAAAACCGCTTAGTTTATGTACTCAAGCTAACCTCGATAAACTCACCTAATATAACATTAGCATCTCTATCTGTACATAGAAATACTCCTATGAGCACTCTTCCATCAGTCATTTCAACCCTGAAGTTTTGATTTATCAACTTTCTTAGCCATGTTTTGCCATTCTCCTCTCCTGTATCCTGAAAGTATAAAGCACTTATGTAACTGAGGTGAAATTGCAATAAATATTGGGTTTTTATAAATAAAAGGTATTCTAACAAACCGCTTAGACTAGGTAGGAAAGATATTATGTTTTGTTTATTTGGGAGGTTATGGTTTGATTCTATACCTGTGTAATGTCACCCAATAATGTATCAAAATTACTGCTCATACTGGGATTCTCTTAGTAAATAGATATTACGAAATATCCTAGTATTATTGTAGCTTATTCGGAAATCGGAAGATTTTATTGTATTTGCGTTTGTATTTTATTTGTTTTGGTTTTTTTTTTTTTTATAAGATGACAGTGACGTAATCGTATAAAAATATAATATAATATGACGATAACCAATTTTCAACGCTGTCAGACGTCAGTGCCAGTGAAAAAAGTCTGTAAAAAAAATAACCTCACTCTTTTTCAAAACAATCATGAATGAAATTTTAAAATGAATGCTGATGATGCATTTATGAAATCATTCAAGTATTATAAGTCAAATAAACCGAAACCTTCATTAGAGAGAGTGATTTCTGTTTATTCTACAAATGATAAGGTAAGTAATACATTATTATCTTATTCTCATAGATAATCCCATATAACCCAATAATAATTAATAATCACCAATCAATTCCAGATATTGAGTGCTCCACGTGTTCAAGTTACGGAAGATAGCAGAAGTGAAGCTTTAGGACTAAGAAAGCTATCAGAATGGGAACTATATTCCTTCAGCACCCACCCTGGTCTGTTTCTAATAAAGAACCCATTTACACCTCTGGGCCAACGATACTGGATAAGGAAATGTTTAGAAGAGTATCCTAGAAAGCCAAATAAGTTGAATATAGATATTGATGTTGATAGCAAGGATTGGTGGGTGGAATGTTATGAGACTGGGAAGTGTAACTGGCCTCTACAGAGGAAGCTGCGATGGACAACACTAGGATATCATCATAACTGGGACACAAAAGTACTTTGAAAGTTAATATTATTTTCTGTTATGTGCTGTTTCTCATAATCATAACTTATTTTGAGTTAACATGAAACTATTTTGAAATAACACTACATGTACCAACTAGAGTTACGAGTACTTTATTTCTACCCTGAATAACTGCCTTTCACAATTAGTTGCTATTTAGTTTCATATTAACTCCTGATTACTTCCATTCTCATACATTTTAACCACATTTTTCTCTGTAAAGTTTAATCACGCTACCAGGCTTTTTTCACTTTAAATTTCTTGTCTTTCACTTTTTCCCAAGCAGAGCTGAATCAGTGCTGAAATATATTTTTGTATTTCTATGTTTGTCCTCATTACCTAAACTAAACTTTAGAATTTTGACTTAGCTAATGAACCACCACACCATTCTTAAAAAATATACTTTATAGAGAAGTAACTGTCACAAAGTTGTTTTTCTGTTATTCCAGATATACAGTGAAGAGAACAAGAATGAGTTTCCACAAGACTTGGCTGAGTTGTCGGACATAGTGGCTCAGTATTTGGGCCATGAGAAGTTCAAGGCAGAAGCTGCAATAGTCAATTATTACCATATGAACTCTACTCTCTCAGCTCATACAGACCATTCTGAAGTCAATCTGGAGGCTCCATTATTTTCTTTTAGGTACTACTACTTAAAGTTATCAGTAAATTGCCTTTAACAGTGTAAATTATGTCTTAAATACCTACTACTAAGCTAACTCAATAACAAGTGCCATAATAATTTAATTTATTTCTCACTTCTTTGTATCCCTTACTGCTGAGGATTGTGACTTTTTTATGTGTGTATTTTTAATGTGGTGGTTGTAAACACAAATGGACAATAGCTGGTAAAGTACTTGTGCTTAGTTATGTACTGATCAGATCATAAAACTGCATTAGGCTGGCTGTGGAGTACAGTAACATAAACATTTCATTCAGCTAAAAACTAATAACTTGTAGTTTGCACATCAATCATGTCATACAGCCATGGACATGAGACATGGCTGATTTATAAACTTATTTATTTAATGTGAAACTTATCAGATTTATTAACCTGATACACTTAAGTTATTGAGAAAGAGTTCCAATTCCATCTGTTGTCGAACATATAAGCACATTAATTAGTCTAACTGAAAACTAAACTGCATACCTACTTAACTAAACTGCTCTAACAAGTTATTTTTTAATTTCCAGTTTTGGCCAGTCCTGCATATTTCTTCTCGGCGGCACAGAAAAATCAATGGAACCATCTCCAATTTTACTCAGCAGTGGAGATATTGTCATCATGTCAAAAGAAGCTAGACTATGCTATCACGCCGTTCCAAAAATACTACCAGCTAAGACCTCCCCATGGAATGAAGAAATGCAAATCATAGAAAATATACCTGACTTCAAATACATATCAGATCCAAAGAGAATTGTAGTAGAAATGAACCGAAATGCTGACAATATTGAATGGAGAACCTTCCAGAACTACATAGCAGAAGCTAGAATTAATATGAATGTTAGACAAGTATTAAAAGAGAAACAGAAAAGTCTGACTGATTTAACTTTTACTGAATAAGTGATAACAATATGTTAAGAAATGTTGAATATTTGAATAATATTACAAGAGACAATATATTGCTATTTTTATACAATTCTGATTTTACTATGTTTGATCTAGGTATCAATTTTAATCTGGGAGAATGTTCGGTATGTTCTTCTTGGTTGTTCAGTTATGACTGAAACAAAGAAATAAACCATCATGAGCCAATAGTTTTTATTTTCCGAAAAACGTAATCAACAAATACTATTTCTTTTGAGCAAAGAGAGCCTGATTTTTTGCCTGATTGGCCATAGTTTGCCTGATTATATGCATAAACAAATGATATGAATATGAATTCAAGAATATTGTGTCATCGAAATTTATAATACAAGCATCGAAGAAATCTTCAAAGACAAATGGTGAGTAAGAGTTTCATATTTTTATGATTCAAACAATGTTAATAGGTAGTTGAAAAACATTCTAAAACTAAAATCTGTGGTAAACTGGGCACAATATTGGGTTGTAGTTTTCAAATGGTTAACCCTATTTCTTATTCTTTATTTATTTAAAAAACGTTCACTGGTTCACTAGTAAAAGACATAAAATTGGGTTAGATATTATATTTCTGTTTAGTGTATTTCAAGTATCAACAGACTATCGTACCAGATCCGTTGACTTTGACCACAAACGCCTCTACAGACTTATTCTGCTGGTCACAGAGACCCCAGAAACACTTTATGTAGCTCTCTCCGTAGCATTCATAGTCCGGGTTAGATTGTAATGTGCCGAGGCGCTTCTTGTCCGGTCTAAAACACCCACCACAACCTTCCAACTGTTGATAAATCATTTTGAAGATGTTCAAATAGATACTCCTTAATTTTGCATTATATTGTTTTCCGAAATATTTTTTGCTACTTCACGTTAAATTTCTAAAAATCAAATGGATTTGATAGTAGCTGTCGAGTATCTATCTGTCTTGGTTACTTCAATGTTTTTTTTATAATAAGTAAGTACCGAATAGGTTTCAATGGTTTTAAAAGGTAGTACAGTCAAGAAGGCGTAAGCTGAGCTTTGCATTTGTGTGGGTGTACATAGATAGTGTAGGTGAGACAATCGGCTTCTCCATCGTGCGATAGCGCCATCTCACTCCCCCGCCCACCTGCCATACTTCACCCACACAAATGCAAAGCTCAGCTTACGCCTTCTTGACTGTAACTATTTATACATTTTCTTGGCTCTTGTTATACTTTCGTAGTTTCTAAGGCAATATTTTTATAAATTTGGTGGACTTTCTTCACAAATGTAGGTACTTGCCTACTCAAATCGAAAAATAACGAAACCAGCTAGGGTATATTTTATTATTAACATTCCATGGTACTCGTACTAATCCGCCACAGGTACAAAGACACTTATTATGTCAATTTGTTAACTAGGATCTAATGTATCTCCATTCAAAATTATCGGTTCAGCGATTTTGTAAGTATCAAACACACAAACTTTTGCTTGTTCAATATTAAGTAGTGTGATTTGATGTGGTTCTCCTTCGCTTCGCAACACATCACTGATTTAAGTTAGGTATCACAGTTATAAGATCATTCGCTAAGTCTACAAACCTACAAACACTAAGCTCTCTGCGAAACGGCCATCAAATGCAGTACAGTGGTATCGGGTTGGCATCCCAATATGCTGTTCTTTATACCGTCAGGCATTCATCGGACCGTCACAGCCGTCAGATCGGAAGCTACCGTACCATACGGCATTTGACAAGCTAAAATAGTCTCTATTGCTTAGATATAAGGTGTAGGTGATAGCTGAAACTGGTGGACGGTATCCTTTCAATCTGGCTAGAACGGTGACAAAGCGGCACGGATTCGAAGCAAGTCTATAGGAACTATGTAGGTATATAGCAGTATTGTATTTATTTGGCTTGTAGGTGCGAGTAATGGCATCCCCGTTTACTGATACCTGGTAGAATATTAAAAGGGTGGTGGCAACTTGAAAGGCATGACTTGTGAGCATCTTGTAAGATCAGCTATGTTTGTAGTTGTAAAATACTATAAGTACATACCTACTTATTGTATATTAACTATTATTTTTTACATAGTTACTTAGATATATTAGTTAGAATAGGTACCTACTATAAATAAAATAAAATAAAAATACAAAAATATAGATAATAACTATTGTATAGTCTAGCCACTGTGGTACTTTGTATAGTCTAGCCACTGTGGTACTTTGTATAGTCTAGCCACTGTGGTACTTTGTATAGTCTAGCCACTGTGGTACTTTGTAGTAAACCTAGTTCGTGTATTGGGAGATGACTCTGGCCACGTAACCACAGCCTATCATGAGGTCCAAGCGATCTTAAAATGACGTGACTTAAAATTACTTCAAATAAATAAATTTTGTATTTTGTTCCTTTCGAATGTAATGACTACCTACTCTTAAATGAAAGCTGCTTAGAAAGTCGATTTACCTATATGTATATGACTCATATCTAAATCAATATGAGTAGGTATATTTCTCTACCTAACATTAAATATTATAAGAAAATATTGTACACATACATACTAGTTTAAGTTTAAGATTTGAAATTTTATATTAAGTTTTTGATCTTAGAATATTTAGTTTTAATCTTAGCAACGCCCTAATTCCCCTCTGAACAGGGTAAATGTAAATAGGTACATTTAATGCTAATAAAGAAATTTGAAATTGAAATTTGAAATTTAAACGAAGACCTATAAGTAAGTTTTACGTGATCGTATGATCGTCACAAGATATCGCTTCAGATTTGTAACTACTTGTCTGTCTAGTGTCTTTGGCATCAGGCTCCTAAGCGGAATTCCAATCGCAGAATACGAAGAATTTTCTTCGATGTTTTAGTTTTTTTGTCTGTCTCTTGCTAGACATCTTTCCATTACCCTCGACGTTTCTGTATTGCAATCAGACCTTAGTTTTTATGTTTATGAGATACCTAATGGCCTGGTGTCTATTACACCCGTTCTTATATTCAAAAATGTAATGTAAATAAAAATTATATTAATAAGACATTGAATCAGGCGTTACTTTGCGGAAATCCATCGTAAATGAAACTGAAGATGTAGGTATACTGTGTTATTCGCAGCGAAAGAACACTATAGGTACACATCTCCAGAATTTCATTTATTAAATTCCTATTATTTTATTTTTGCTTGCCAGTAATTATTATGACAGGCTTACGATTCTAAGATAATAAGATTTGAATCACCTAACATCTGTAACAACTACATGCATGTTGCAAATAAATATTTCTTTATCTTCAAGCATGTTCTTGTGCCAGTCGTTTCGCAAGTTTACCTTCGAGTACTAGTCAATACAATACGCAAATTGAGTTAGCGTAGAACAGTGGGCGAAGTGGCGCTCACAAGCCGAGCAATTTGCCCGCGTGTCGACACGGATCTCTGGAAACACGATTAGACGAGCTGTGGGTAACGGACAGCGAATATAAAACTACGAGACAACTAACCGATTAGTAACCGAAAGGTGCAAGCGGTGTGTGGTAGGTACTCTGTGTCCAAATTTCAGGGCGCAAAGTGGAATGTTGCATCGGGTTGTTGCCTTGACTAGAGATGGCGCTGTTAACTATCTGTATTGTAAGTACATTATAGTATGTTCTGTACAACCCCGCCTATAATTCAAGTCAGATGCTATAGAACGAAATTTTTTAAGCTAACTAGCGCATGTACTTCACGTAAAATAGAATTGGTTATTGGTCACTGCCACAACAAATAGACAATTTGGTCGCGTATAACCCTCGAAACTAGAAAGTTTATTTAATAAAGCAGAACTAAGAGTATTTCTAGATCTGATCATAGCGCAAACTTGTACTGCTTGCTTGCTTTTAAAGCAGTGTTTGCATTCTGTCTGAAACAGTCTCTACTAGGTATAAAATGTGCGTTGCATCGTAGACCGCAATGTAGATAATCATCAGGCATGTGGTGGTCGAACCATGGTCGTTTTTTGCGGTAAAAAATAATTACTTTGCTGTATCAGGTTAAGATGTCTTTCTAGTGTTATGTCGTTGCTCTCGCTAGACGATTAGACGAGCTATAGTTATCGATAGATACAAGACACAAGTAAAGGATAAACCGAGCTTCGATATAATTGAAGCTTAGTTTCAAAATAGAAAGGTTTGATATTTTCACACAAAAGTTGAAGTCACCCGTAGCCATTTTACTTTTTTATTCACACTATTAAAGATTGTTTTTCATAACCGATTAAGTAAGCTGTGAAATTTATTGATAGTAAATTTCAGCTTACATCTGTTTTCATCTGCAACCCCATTTGATGCTTACTGATAATATAATTGCTTGTTTTTTTTTGTTTGAGAAAAGGTACTACACACTTACCCTTACCTACACACATACTTACACACTTGTACACTTTAATTTATTTCTCCTCTACACTACCTACTTACACTCATTTTACAGATACTATCTCTCTTTCGTGCCTTATTTCCTCATGGCTGAGGGTCGTGACTCCCCAGCAGAATGAATTCGTTAGGAGAGTTCTCTCGGGTAGGTACATCGTGGTAGGCGCTCAGGTCCTTTCACGGAAGACACAATGTCCTCGCATATTGTGGTCCTCAAACATGTCGGTTTCTTCACGATGTTTTCTTTTACCGACAACGAGAGATATATAGACCTAAACTATCCTATTTAACAATATATAGGTAACTAAGATGTAAGTAGCTACATAGATAATATTAATCGAAGTAGGTACTTACGAGTATGTCTTAAGTGTAATCAAAGCCAGGTAGGTATGTGCGTAATTACTACACGCTTTGTATGTATGTACAAATATTGACACACTGTCTGGAGTTGTGATTGGTTTGGCATAATTCTGGGCTTAATCGGTTTTCAATAATAGTGTGGTCGGCAAACGTGTCTTTGGCCTATAGACGGGGTTTAGAATGGCTTAGCCTAAACTGTTTGCTTGGGATTTAAGTTGGAAAATACACAGCGGAGTTATTTTTTAGGAGCTGTGTGTGGGTTTTGCTGAGAAAATGCTGTAAACTGTGTCTACAAAATAATACAACATTACTAGGAGTATAATTTAGGAATTGTTGGGCTGGGCTGTGCTGGGTAGCGAGGCATTGTCGTGAACAAAGTAATGGAACACATTTTGAAACTGAGGTGATGAGATTTTACATAGATCTCATGACGTGACAATTTATTTATAATTACCTACTTCTGTATTTTTTTATCACCTAAGAAGAAAACACGGTAAATACAATGACTATGTAACCCACAGCTATAGCACCAAATATATAATAATACTATCCTACATGTAAGTAGGTAGGTATATAAATTAAGCACTGATTTACGTAGCTCTTAGGCAAACCTTTCCCATCGCTTTCAAAGGTTCAAAATACCAAACCGTTCGCACATAACTCGTGAATGTAAAATGAGTTCGTGGACAATTTAGCGAGTAGCAAAAAGCTGCCTAGCCTCTCTTATTGACATTAAATGGCCGATATAAATTCCGTTGGCGGATTACGAAATTTATTGGCTTCAAAATTAAAGGAGACCGATTTCAATGGCGACGGCTGACAGGTTTCGTTTACGGGTGAGCGGATAGGATGAAAAAACAAGTCATTGCTAAAACGCTCATTGAAAAACTTATCGTTTTAATGGACTGGCTTTTTGCGATGGAGTTTAGGATTTTTAGTGGAATGTTTATTTAGCTTTTTATACGGAGCTGTGGGCTCGCTACGGTGGTCAACTGTCTGTGTAAAGCTTAATATTAAACGTATGCCGATTTTTGCCATAGATTTGGCAATAAAAGTGTGTAATAGTTTGTCGTTATTCTATTCATAATTTATGAGTTATTTTTTCAACTGCTAAACCCGCACTATGGTTGTTTTATTGGAAAATGAGCGAAAATAACCACGACCGGCAGGATACGAACCTGCGTATTTCTGCTACCATTAGAGCGCCTTAACCAACTAGGCTACGGTCCACTAACTGCCAGGCGCGAAAATCCACACTCATTTCCAATCACTTCAGACAAATCGGCTGATGTCTATTACAAGAGATATACATGTTGAGAACTCAGTTCCCTTTTTCGCTTTGGTGAAAATAAGAAAATAATTATTATTTGACCTACCATATCCGGTCTGTCTATCTCTGTCATAAAGCCAAAAAGGTAAGTACTTAGCAATGAAGCCTCGAAGCTCGACCAAACAATCGATATTTTTGATGAGAATTGATTGTTGTATAAGCCTCCATTGACTTGCATGAGGTGTTTTTGTCCGTCTGATGTGACTGGCCCTTAATAAGGGAAGGGTGGCGGGACCCATGTCATTAATGGGCCCGTAAGAGTTGTGAAGGTTCCACCTCGACTAATATGGCCTGCAGAAAAACTACGACATTGATCCCTGCCAGATAGAGGCGAGCTAAGAAAATAAAATTAAATGAGCGCCTATCTTAGAGACCTCTAGTAGGACAAACGTCAGCGAAACATCAGCGGTTTTTTATGGTACTGCCTGGTTGGCTATCACTTGCAAACTAAAATAAGTCACAAGGATCATATAAAATAAAATAAAAAATAGGAAAATATAATATTATACTATTAATTTTATTATAAATAGGAAATATATTATATTATATTATAAGATGATGTATGTGTGTGTGTGTGTGTGTGTGTGAAATGTATCCAACTTTTCTGTTTTATTTGTTCAAAATTTTGAATAGAAAAATCCGATACCAGTTACATAATTATGCACGATTGACATCCAGTTCTATTTGAACATAAGATTTTCCATTCTCCTAAAAGCGATCGATTATCTGAATAAAAAAAAACACATACCACAGAAGTTAAAAAAAACCTGTTAAACCACAACATGCAAGTATTGTTCACGTCTGATTAGTCTCGCTCCATAAAGTACAGTTTTAATCGCAGTGGAAATACCGCCGCCCTCAGTGGCCTCTAGAAACTAAGTCCAACTTCTACAACAATTGCAAGCGACCGCAATAAATAACAAACTCACTAGGTAGGTATTTACTTAGTTAACTCGTAACCGTCGACTATATGCCCGCTAGACACCTTGAACTGAAGACGGCATATGCATGTTGCATAATACTCTAGTCCTTTCAAGCGTCAATGGCGACTCTATAGACCAATCAGAAATCAGAATATTGGAGTGCCGCGTTGTACTTATTATACGTAGATAAAAGCAGCTTGTGTGACAGGGTCTAATCTATATACATGCTATATCTCATTTAAATATGAGCGTAAATAATTAACATAACGTACGAACAAGCTCACCAACTTTCGTTTTTATAACACGGTTATTATAGGATGGTCTAAAGGGGTAGTAATGTGTGTGTCAAAATTATCAATATTTTTGAGGTCTGTATTAGTCCTATCGTCGTTGTTAGTAACTATATCGTACGGCGTTCGTGCGCACAATAACCAGTTAATTAAGAAAGTTGAGAACTCCACTCCGCGGTTATGCTCTGTCCAATCAATTCGGCTCGCTGTTGCACTCTAGTAATATTTTCCGCAATATTTTAGTGTATTTTTTATTATATAAAAATAATACAATTAAAAAAAAATTCAAAAAAATTATTTATTTTCATAAAAATGCTCACATACAAAATATCTCTAATGCACCGTACTAGACGCCGGTGCGTCTGTGTCACGGTGAATATAGGCATACTTTAATTCTCATTGCAAACATCTGTAGGTATGCCTATTCAGTAATATAGTTAGAGCGGATTTATATATTTTTTTACCAGAGATAGGCTCACGTTTGACTACAACTTGCCTGATGTTAAGCAACGTTATAATCTACGATTAATTTTAATTCTTTCTTCTTTCAAACTGTGCTTTAATTGTTCACTCTTTTGACAACATGTGTATTGCGTTGCATTAACGACTCTGCCTATAATCATTCATCAGTTTTTCGTTAGTAGCCTATCGTATTTGCCATTTGGAAAATAAGTTATTTGAAATGTCATTCAATCTTCATAAGCAACATATAACTAATAAGAATACAATACAAGCAATAATAGTCAAAGGCAGTGTGTAGATGAGCTAGTAGGATTTAATTAGTAAATTTCCTCGCACACATCGGTGTAATAATGGTCGATTGTGTTTGAGTGTGGCCAGGGATGTCACAAAGTACAAAGCCTGGTGGCAAACTGTGTTATTAGACGAGGAATGACTAGAAATGGGATTGAGGATATATTATGCCACTATATAATGTATATTAGTGTAGTAATGTAATTATATACGTAGGTACTTAGTTTACAAGACCATTCCGTTTATAGGTAGGTTAAGAGCTAAATTATTAATAAAATTTGTAAAAGAATACTAATTCGAATACCGCAAGTCTGATCTTGTTGTAGTGATGGGATAGATCTGAGAAGTAAATTTGATAATAGTGATCACTAACTTTAGTGGGTGCATGTCTCGTAAACTTGTAGGTTGGTCATAGTAGAGCAGCGTTAAAAATAACATTAGATGCCCTTAGAGCGGTTGGAATACTCTCATACGAATGTATTTTGTAATTGGTTTGGTTTACTCTCATACGAATGTATACATTTTTGTAAATTTTTACTAAATTCATAGGTACTAAAGTTTCCAGAAATATGTATGTAGATTCAAATCCTGCTGGTCGTGATATTTTTTGATAAGAAAGGTAGGTACATTTTACGTTAATAATATGTAGGTACTTATGTTAAAATAATATCTTTCAGTTGTGTGTCAGCCTGATAAGTTAGCATCGTACGGGTATCATCCGCGTTTGGTTCGATCTTTGCTCTAACCATAGTAACGATACTAAAAACCTTTAAAGGATATGGGAGCTCATCTCGAAGTGTGTTCCTAAGATGACTCCTTTAATGATTCTAAGAGGCAAGACCTGTCATCACAAAGCTGTATGCAATGTATACCTTAACTGATCCTAATATGTCTACTATACCTATTGTTGCTACTGTGAATGCACAGACAAAGCTAGCTTACATCTAGATATGTATGTGTATAGTGCTTGACTAGTTCAAATCAATCACTTAGGCTTTGAAGAGGTCATTTAGGTTCCAAATTATAATTACTCCTTTGCACCTTTGTACTCGTATGTGTACTTATATATTGTATTATAAAATAGAACGTGTTGTAATATACTGCTGCTCTATTATGTATAGTAAAATAATTACTTTAATATTATAAAAGTGCCAGTTTGTCGATCAACGTACGAAAATACAAATTAGATACTGATCTATCAATCACTCTTGAAATCATCTCTGATAGAAGAACGGTTAGTAATATTTATTGCTCTGAGCCATAAGAAAACATTCAATTGAATTGAAAACATCCGCTTTTTTTGAAACTGCGTTAAAAATCTCGGTGAAATGGAAATAAAAATCGGTAACTATAGTAAATAAGTACTTGATAACGTTTGATCACTCATGCCAAGTACAAACAATTTAAAGTAGCCAGTAGTACTAAACAACATAAAGCTAGAAGTAAAATTCATTTCGGTACTCCTGCCACATTTAAAATCCTTAGCGACATTGTTCGCGGTCTCTTTTTGCCTTCAATGTTTACTGGTCCTTTGTGTTCCATAAATAGAGGTTCTTTTTCTTGTTTCGGTTAGAAAACCGGTCACAATTCGTTTGCATTTCACAGAAGGTGATTATTCTGGCCGTAGCGAACCAACTTCGTTATTCATTCCGAGTAACTTCATTCATATTGCTTATAGTCGGAGGAAAAGTGTGGTTTAAACACTCAATTACTGTGTTGCTAGTTAAGAGTATCAATAAACCATACCCATTTTTTCCAAAAGATTTAGTAAGAAGACAGTAGTAGAAAGACCGAGAACAGGCTAAAATAATAAGAAAAAAAAATACAGTTTCCGTTTTCAAACAAAAAGTAATTAATATTTGATCTATATTGGTACATGGATCCCTTAATTTTGTAGTTATAGAAAATGATTTGTCATTTTAAATTATTAAAATGATCTCTTAAATATTTCAAAAGATTTGGAGAAGGTACATAGGGTACAAAATAGTTTGAAATCGCTCACATTTGCAAGGAAAATGCTCCGTCCGTCGATTGAGAATTAAGTTGGGACGTCAGATGGATGACCCCGTCCAGAAGCAAACGTTTTGGACCTCCTGCTCTACACCCGACTATGATATACGAGTGCATAGATGTGGCATCTGATTTTTTAATACTGGCTACAGCAATTAACAATATCAAGACTATTTAATTTACGAGTGTAATAAGCGAGTGTGGATTACCGGTTCCAGTGTCTACTATACATCCAGACGTACCCTGGTTCGAATCCGGCTTTACACCAATGACTTGTATTTTCAATTTATGTGTGGATTTGCACTCGCTAAGCGGTGAAGGAAAACATCGTGAAGAATCCGACATGTTCAAGGACCTCAAGATCCGAGGACATGTGTCATCCGTGGATGGACCGGGGCGCACACCACGATATATCTGGATAAGAGAACTCCTCTAACGAATTAATTCTGCGGGGGAGCCACGACCCTCAGTCATGAGAATACGACCAAGGGAGAGAATTTACGAGTGTAGATACAAAGCGCTTCCTGATCTGTAAGTCTGGCAAACCTCGTCGGATTCTAATTGATTGACGTCGTCTGTCCTAATTAGGACACTGTCCCATCCATCATGGTAATGGGGTTTATTCAGCAGAATTAAAAAAAACCTTTTTTAAAGTAAATTGGTAAAGTTTCGAGAAGGGGCCATTTAACCGTGACCTATATGTAATTAACTAGATCAATCCTGCTATGTTATTTTGTGTTTATTTTTGTGTCGATAAAAGTATCTCCAAATTGCGTCTAACGCACGAGTCATTTGCAAATGATGGTTAATATTAACACAACATTTATAAATATATACTTACAAAATTTCACTGGAAAATAGTTGTATCTAGTTTTTGTATCACATGCAATACATGTTTATGTTCTTCTTTTCCTGTTTTTATAGCTATAGGTTAAAAACGTAACTATTACTGTGCTAGTAATGACAAACTCAACAGGTGTAAGCGCGTAACTAGAATAAAAATACAACAAAACCTACGACACCAATGTTCATACCCACAAAAATTTAATTAAACACTAAAACCACCAAAAACTATGCTCATATGAAGGATCTGAACTGGAAGCGCCAGGCTTAGTGCACATAGTCTAAAACACAACGGTTAACTTTAGTTACGGAATATTTTAATACATACATATAAATGTATATACCCGTAGTACTTATCGTTTTTGATAACCGCGACCCTTTAAATATTACTCTTTCGAGCATAATATGCCCTAATTTGACTCGCAAACCCGAACTTAGTTACATGGCTTTAATATCCATACATAATTTAATATGAATAGTTAAAAAGCCCAAAAAATACGTAACCGAGTGCTACGAAAACTTAGAGTTGCTACGAAACGTTCACGGATTGTAGATCGGTGCTACGCAAGTCCTACGAGAGAATAAATTATAATAAAGGGTGTCTCAGCGCCGATTTTAAACTTTAAACACGAATTTCTCGGGAGCCTGCGGGGCTAGCGGGAGGGGAGTGGTAGCGTTCGGTCGGTGACGAGTGCGGATTTGTTAGTCGCCATGTCGCAGTGGTCTGGCGCACACCGCGCATACGCAGTAGAGGCGTACTTTTGCAATGAGTTTTCGTTGAGTCAAGCACAGCGCAAGTTTTGTAACCGCTTTGAAATCAGCCGTTTAAGTGACGCTCCGAGTATCCAGTTAATTAAGTCGTGGATAGAAAAGTTTAGAGCGACAGGATGTTTACTGAATCATTCATTTCGCCCTCGAAATAAACCTGTGCGATCGATTGAAAACATCGACCGCGTCGCCGCTGCAGTCGCGGAGCATACACGACGATTTTTGGAGACATATTGAAGACATATTGTGGCCACCTCGATCTCCTGACTTAAGCCCAGCTGACTTTTTTTTATGGGGTTATCTTAAAGGAAGAGTTTATGATACCCCTCTTTCGAGTTTGGAGCAGTTGAAGGCTAAAATAACGACAGAAGTGAGAGCCATATCAGTTGACGTTCTACGACGTGTCTCTGCAAATTTGCTTGTCCGCTTTGAAGAGTGTATTCGCCGTGATGGAAGACATCTTGATGGTGTAATATTCCGTACATAAAATCCGCAACAATACATTATAATTTACAGCAATAAAAATATTTCCAATACAATTAGTTTTTTTTTAATAAATATTTAAAGTTTAAAATCGGCGCTGAGACACCCTATACAAATGGACATGGTTTTCGTTCGTTTTGCTTTTGCTTTTTGCCAGCTTTCAAATTTATCTTATTTATGGGATCTTATATCAATTAGTATTTTTAGGTTGGTAGGGTTTTAGTAGGTATAGTCATATATACCATTGGTTCTATCAATAAAATTGAGTTTCATATTTAAAAAAAAATATTTAAAAAATATCTCCTGCCTGCGACTGTCTGCCTGGTAGTTAGTAGACCGTAGCACGAGAGGTTTCAGGCGTTCTGGCTGATAATCAGAAATATGCAGGTTCGAATCCTACCGGTCGTGATTACTTTTGGTCATTTTCCAATATTAAAAAAGGGTATTTTTTTTTGGTATTTTATTATGTTTATTTTTCTGATTGTGATTTTATATTGCAGCAAGTCCTATACTAGTTATATAACGCCTAGAGTGCTACGCCACTTATGGCGCGCGAATTTTAATTGGGAGCAATTTTTGATTGATGATTGCTCCATAGTGAGCTATACCTGCCCGCTTTCAAGTGACAAAATTTCAGCCCCACTTTCGGATATTTGTAGAATTTCCAGAAATATTAAGTTGAATTATTAATTGACTGCAATTAAAACTTTATATTATTTATAGGTGTGAAAAGAAACCCTTCAGAAAAGGTACAAAGATAGAATTTAAAAGGTGCCATTCATAGTCAAAATAAAAACTAGACATACTACTTCTAACTACATTGCATTGCCATCCAGCGTGGTAATGCGGCCAGTAAGCTGGGCACGCTGCCCTCTGGTACCTAGTGGGCTGGAGCACTTAGATTATCTTTAGGCTTTTCTAAAGATTTTCTAAGTGCCCTTTTTTGTAGTAGTTAGAAGTAGTATGTTTAGTTTTTCTTCCCTTGTTTTTATATTTTATTATTGTAAATAAAGTTGTTTTCTGTTAAAAAAATTGTCAAAATAAGAATGTTTATAATATAATATACATTGCGCTTCTATTGTAAACAAAGTAAGTCTCTTAATTCAAAACTTAGCTCTCAAAATGAATCCTTATAGTAAAGGTCAATCAATCTCATAAAAGTGCTCACAATAATCGTCTTATAAGGGCATAAATTATTCATTCTATATCGTATTTGTAGTGTTGCCAGTATAGTGAATTAATTGGTTCATGCATATTGAAACTAGCGGCGACGACTGTGCTCTTCTACATATTCATACTTTGGAAGCAGTTTCGGCAAGCCTTAGCAACGGGGCTCAGAGTTTGTCACAGGATAGAGGGTAGTTGGGTATAAGGTGCACTGCTTCTATGCTAGCTGATGAGGGGTCATATAATTGTATCGTATGAGCAAGATATACAACTGATTTATATGCCGAATTGCGTCTTAATATATTTTCTTCTCACTGTGTGTATACTTGTTTTATTTGATCACGTACAATTTATAAGGGGCATTAAGTACGTATTAACATTTTTTGTTTAGTCTAAAAATATACAAATGCAGTAGTTACATATGATAATATCTCTTTATCAGTGTACTAGGAAGCCCTAATAAACTCAAAATGAAATGAATGAAATAAGAAGCTTATGCTTTTTTACCTTCAAACAAATTCAAATCGACTACCTCATAATATTCTTTCACTCAAACTAGCACGAACCGTAAGCTACACATTATCCTGACTTGAAGTTCGTAACAAACCAAGTTGCCGTGAGCAGAGCGGCTCAAGTTTGACGAGTCCCGACTTGAAACGGCCATCGTGCCCAGTGACTCGAATAATATTTTTCCAAGAAGCTAACAATTGCGCGAGCTATCGCCGGGTGGCGCTGTCACAAACTTTAAATGAAATCTCGGGCTATGTCTGTGTAATTACAAACAAGTCGCGTAAGGTCGACGTCGGCGCCGTCAACCGTGTAATGGACTTTTCAAGTATTTGTAACGTGAAAACTTTCACTCCAAACGCCTCCGACAATGTGCTTAACGATGTTTTTAACTACTTCTCTCCGCTATTGCTGGTTAAATTAATTATTCATCTGCGCTTCGTCCTGGAAGCTGCATGTTGCTAATTATGAGCTCATCTGTACTTGCTCCCGAGTGTCTGGGGCCTAAGTGTGCGGAAATTAGAAGGAAAATTTCTTTGTGAACAAAGAATTTATAACATCTCTATGTCTCTTTCTACACAAGGAGTAAGAAAACTGGTCTTGTACGTAAAGCTGATTGCACATTGATATTTTTTGACGAAATATACAAACAGTTATTAATTTTTATTACAATTAACTAAATCAGTTCATAACCAACTTAATTTATATTAACAACCTTCTATTGATTGCCCTTAACCTACTGTATGCAAAATAATGTACTTACTATATCGTACTATAAAATTACGCTCCATTCCTACAACAACAACAACAAAAAAACAGCCACAAAAAAGTAATTGTCGACATCACCGATCGCCGCCCGACGTCCATAAACCGTCCAGACAAGTCGCAATGTGCTCACGTACATAAAATATCACTGAGATTCCCCTGGTCGGTGATCACGATTGCAGGCACGTTTTTGGAGATCCGTCTGCAATTCCGAGTTATCACAATTACCCTCGGCCAAGAGTCCTGACGACGGCACGACTACCGTCTCTTGTATAGATAATTTAACGCAGGGACTCCTAAACCATATCTTTATATGTAGTTGACAAATCTTTCCATCAAGCGACACAAATGTTTGCTTAGAGCGTGCCGGAATATTTATTTTATTTATTTATCAACAAGTGATTGGTTATGGTGTTATGGTTATATACAACAGTAATTATGGTCAGTGCGGAACTTGCTTTGAATATTACTAATTAATCACTGGTTCATCACGTCACGACACGACCAGCATGCGATTCTATCGTGTTTGTATCTGACTTAAGAGTAATGAGCAATTTAAAATTATCTGACACACGGATAATTCCAATCGAATATCTAACGGATAATCCTTAGATTTAAGTAGGCAGTTGCTCAGTGTAAAAACCAGTTTTATGGCCAATTCTGTACTTCTTGATCCCTAGAAGGAAGCAACGCTAAGAAGAAGAAAATGTATATAAAAACATATGTGTTGGAATTTTTTGCTGTAATAATGCGTCTATAAAATACGTCGTCGGTCCCTCGTATAAATCGACCTGATTGCACAAAGCTCCTTCCGATCCCCTCTCATTCGTTATCGTTGCAATTGTCCGCCTTTGTACACACTTCTTAATAACAGACAGAATGCAATTGCAGCCCATTGTGGCTCCACGCAGTCGACGCGACATCGTTCCATTAAAATAACCCACCCTTCTAATTAAGAATATAATACCGCTGGAAAATGAGCATTTTTACTAAAAACCTACGAGAATTCTCTCAGACGAGTTTCCTGTACTTATTACAATTTACAGCCGGCGCTGTAATAAGTAATTATGTTCGCAAAAAGGGTTTTCTAATTAATATGGCTTGTTCTTTAATTAGCACCGAAAGTTTATGCATTGGGAATGTTAATTAAAATTGTTTGAAAAACGTGGGATTCCCGTTTCGGGGTCTGATTAAAATTGGATTTGTAACTAATTGTGGATCGCTACTATCTATTATATGAAATGGGATATGATCATGATTATAATATGTAAGTTTTAGGTGAAAATCAATATTTTACATATTATTACTTATCATCTGAGCATTGCCTTTTGTGGTAGCACAAAAATTTAGTACATATTTGGCTTGAAGAGGGATCGTATAACGTTACTACTTGTTATCATTTTACTCGAGAATACCTTGGTAGGTAGGCACATAGGCTTACGTAAGTTATCCATAAGAAAACCACATCTAATTTATTTACAGTAGTACAAAATTCTGCAGTTTTACTCGTGTTGTTTTGTGATACAATGTTGTCTGTGCCACCAAAGTAATAATGATATGTTATTCAGTTGACAATAAACATCAAGATAACTACTTTCAATTTCATTAATGGCATGATTTTATATATTTATTATTTTCGTCTAATTTAACACCGTTGTGGAGACCTTAATTTCGTGTATAGTCAAGAAACTCGACAGAGCTTCATTTCCTCATCATATCCGGAAAGTCTATTTTCGTTTTTCACGGAACAATGTTTTTCCGTATTCTGTGGTGATTTTTAGATAACGCTGTTCTGTTTTGTTGTTTTGTTTTTATGGATAAATAAGGGAGATTTAATTTTGATTTGAGCTTAGGACTTTTAGAAAAGAAAAAAGAGTTTCTTTGGAACGTTACGCAAGCGGAGTGGTGATGGTATATGTATAGTAATAGTATTTATTTATACAATTTTACAAGGTACCTACTACATCAAATTTAATTTTACATGATGCTATTGTCTCGACACCGCACCAAACTTACGTTCTCGTATACTCGTTAAAATTAAAATCAATCATGTGAAGCCTATCTAGAGTGTGTAAGTTAAGTAATATTTTTTTTATAAGATAATAAATCACTTGAAAATTATTATTAAGTTCTTACATATGTACATTTCTCACTACATTATGACAATCCACAAACTACCCAAAATTTATCACAAGCTACAACATCATACTACGAGTATAGTGCCTCTACCTGAGCAAGTAGCAGCTATGTTTTTTACAATGTGGTAATGGGTAGTTGTCGTCTGTAATAAGAGAAGTGTCTACAAAATACAAGTAACTTCTTTTCGAAATAAAAGTTTGGAAAGTAGGATTAGTCAAAAGCCTGATATACTACGTTACTATTCTGTTATCAACTATAATTATAGATCTGACATTTCACTTACCACCCAAAATATCACACAACATTCAACCTACTACTTGCAGTAAATATCTAAGTAGCAGCCATGTTCTTTACAATGTGGTAATGGGTAGTTGTAGTCTGTAATGAGAGAAGTGTCGCAGGACCGCGTGGGTGTCGCTCGTCGTGTCGCCGACATAATACGCTGCCGGCAATGTGGCTGTAACGTTGGACAAGAAGGTCTTTATAGTTGCTACTTACTTATACTGCACTACTGGTAATTGACATTTAACTATTTAGCTAGTTAAGCATTTACACATCACTATATAATTAAATTAGAAATAACTGGGAGATGACTCTGGCCTCGTAACACAGCCTAACGGCTACTAAGAGTTCAGAGGATTCGGAATATTTTGTGAAAAAGTTTTTGTGGCAAATGAAAATTTTTTGTATTTTTGTATATACAGCGTTGTGGTTAGGTGCAAAATGCGTCGCTTTACGTTTCGGCGCACCTCGGTTCGATCCGAGACAAGTTAATTACTTGTTTTCAAATTGTGTGGATTTGCACTCGTTTGACGATGAAGAAAATTACGTTAAGAAACCGATATATCTGAAAATGACGATGGCTTGTATCTTCCGTTGTAATGTGTAAAAGATATACTCTTCAGTAAATTTTGTGTAAAACGGCTTAGCCATACGAAGGAAAAGGAAGGACTAATGATTTTCATATACGAGCACTCTCTCGAACTTTCCCCTTTATAATATGAGTGCGATAAAAATCCACACTCGAGGGTAGGTAATACGTCATCGGGTCTAAGCATAGATAGTATAATCCAGAGATAACTTACTACAGTTAGGTACGTAGACCATATTTGTCTAGCACAGAGTAGATTTTCTTATCTGGCTATTACTTTTCTTTATAATAATTATCCCTGACAAAAGCAACATAAATACTAATTGTTCCGCCGCACAGTGCATATCCTATATATTTAGATCAGATTCAAATCCGTGATATATTTGGAATCAGTGCCAGTCGTAGCAAGCGAAAAATTAAAATTCTTGGTTAGTACCTAGAGCGTAATAAGGGACTCAAATATTATTATATGAGTTGCAAATAACTTTGTGCTCGTGAGACATATTATTACCTCAGGAATATGAAAATATATACATATATCTGTCACAGCAATATAAAGATGGAATTAGAAACAAATCCTGAACCACAAAGCAGACTCGAACTGCGAATTTGACATGCATTCGGACAGAGAGAAGTTTAGTATACCTATATGACGTAGAAGTTACAATTTGAAGTCGGTTTTTGTTATTTTTTAAATAAATTTTATTGTATGTATTATGAAGTTGTCTATAAGTCAATATGTCTTTGTCTCTAACGAAGTGGGGTGCCAGTGGTGCCACTACGTGTCGATAATTCTCTCCCGCGGGAGGCCTTTGTGCAATCAGTGCGGTTTCTTCACGACTCGAATGTCGGACGTTTTTATTTTTTTGTACAGGATAGTTTTCCGAATTCAAGCGATGTGTTTCATTTCATTTTCTCGTGCTTATGAGGGCAAATGATATAGCATCTGATATATGAAGTATTAGTGGTTTTCTGTAGTATTACCGGTGTTTTTAGTCAAAGTAAACAAGCTTTTTCTAGAAATCTTCGATTGATTTCCAGCACAGTGAAACTTGATAAAATAGAAATTAATTGGTTGAATTCAAAGACTGTATCAATTAAATTTATACATAAGATGTTTTTTTACAGGTAATGGCTTTGACTTGACCATAATTCGCCTGACGGTAAGCGATCACTATGGTTTAGGATGGAGCTTGCCCAAATTAATTTGATTTTCTTTATGCCAGATTTGTGAAACAAATGTTTAACTTTGATAATTGCGAACGAACATCTCTTGTCTGATGAATCCGGGGCTCTTCAAAACTTAAAATTTGTAAACCACTATTAAAAATACGGTATCACCACTTCATGCAACTGGTGCTTTCTATAAGTCATTTCTTTTGGCTCTAATTAACTACGTAGGCCTTGCTAAATTAACTACTGTAGAATGTTCAACGTTAAACTATCAAAATACTTGTCTATTTATAAGGTTTTTTTTAAATATTAACAGTAATACCTGTGGTAATACAAAGCTTCGTTATCTATTTATTTTAGCTTGAACCTTGATATTTATCATCGGGATTAATGATGTGCTTTTGTTTAAAACCTTTTGTTTTATTTAATATCATATTAATTATGTACCATATTCTTAAGCACAATAAAAAACTTTTGTATTTGTATTGCTTGAACTGCGATGGTTATATTTGAACGTTTGAAACAATAATTATAATTATTAAAAAAACGTGTAATGGAAAACTACTTAATCTCTTAACTGACTTAATTTAAAATCAAGAATAGGTAAAGGAATTATGAACTCTGTAAAGTAATAACTACATTAATTTTATTTCAATATAAAATGTTTTCTAAAACACAACCCACATTACTATCCTGATAATAAAACAAAAATACCCTTTCAAGAACACATAAACTGGCTAACCGCAATTGATTTTTATGTTCCACAAATCTCATCCATAGTACTCCGCAATGTATTACTCTGGCTTTAATGAGCGGCTGAACCATTTATTAATCATCGTAAAAGGCTCGTAAATCCTAATTACACGGCTTATTATATCGAAAAAGATCGGAATGTCTGTCTGTAACATAGGCTTGAGGCAGGACAATACGCGCTGCTAATATATAGATCGAAGGACGACAATCTCGAAGATTTGCTTAGAATTGTGGATTGCTATTTGAATTATCATAGACATACAGATTTTTTTTTATTTAACAAAAAAATTGTTATATCAAACTTCTATGATTACTATTTCATCAATATAAAATGAATGTGTCATGGGCATGATACAGTACACAAATAGGCTAGCACTGTGAAGTGTGAATTATCCTTGCCGTTATGTGCTATAGACGAATATGCATAATTTTATTTAAAACTAGCTGATGCGCGCGACTTCGTCCGCGTGGAATAGTTATTACCATAAAAACGGTTCTAGTGAGTTAACCTTAAAACATAGACATATACTATTGCGGACATTTTGTTAAATTATTTCAAGAGAAATAATTCTTTCATACACATTTTTTTGATATCTTGAACCGTTTTCGCAGCGCATGCAACGGAAGCCCTCAAAGATGAATAATTTTCCCTGTTTTTTTCCACATTTTCTATTGTTTCTTCGCTTCTATTAATTGCAGCGTGATGTTATATAGCCTAAAGCCTTCCTTGATAAATGGTCTATCCAACACAAAAATAATTTTTCAATTCGCACCAGTAGTTCCTGAGATTAGCGCGTTCAAACAAACAAACAAACAAACAAACTCTTCAGCTTTATAATATTAGTATAGATAACTAACTAATATTTAAATATATGTATTCCACAAGTATACACAAAAATGACTTATGTGCTAAATAGAATGTTATCATTATTGAATTATATTTCCTGGTACTCGTAATCTTAGTAGATTTTTTTTGTATCTATAGAGCCACGACGAGCAAATAATAAAGCTTCTTAAAACCAAGTACATATTTATTTCTCAAAATAGGTAGTTACAGGATCTTTTATTCATTCCTTGTTTACAAGAAAACAAGAAATTTAATTAGCAAAAGAACAAAGGAGGTAGATCTCAGATCTCAGGTGGATTTGCTTCTGAAAGCTCTCAATTTAGCAAAACAAGACGTTCTTATGGCACCATTTCCTCCGCAAAAGCTCACTTGTAATTCCTTCTGATGACTTAAGTAACGAGAAAGCTCAAGTATAAGGTTTTATTTCTAGACGTTGCATACCTCCCAAATTAAAGACTAACGACTTTTTACGCAGAAAATGAACAAAGGGTTTTGGGAATTTATTCTGTACTAATAGATGCATACATGCATATGATTCTACGCTTTGTACAAGGTTAAAATTACACTATGAACCATTGATAAGGAATCGTTTAACAAAATAATAAACTTCCAAACTAGGCTGCCTGGAAGAGATCACTTAGTGATAAGGCCACCCTCTGTCCCTATACGACCTATGATCTGCTTTTGTTCTTTTGTCATTGGTGTACGTACAATAAATTTTCATTTTAGTAACTGGTGCTCAGAAAACTGCCATTCATAACAAAAGGGTTGCCATAATCCTAAAAATTATTTTGTCCTTATTAATCACATTGATAATAGCCAAGCTTGTTTGCGACTGCAACGTTCGTCTTCTATTTGGCTACGGTCCAAATTAAATCTGGTACTTTCTGCACCTGAGCGTCCATTTATCAGGTAAATGGGTAAAAACTAAGGACTTTTCTCTCAACGGAGCAAAGACCAACATTCGTTACTTAGCTTTTTGTACATGAAGTTGGTAAAAGTTATTAACTCGACATACTAAGATAGTCTTTAAAACTAGAGTTATGTTGAACATTGGCATTTATCTCAAAGCAATTAAAAATTTATTAGTTTTGTATTTTGTTTTTAACAAGTAATGGGTTTGCTCTTGACCGTAATTCACCTGATGGTAAGCAATCATTACGGTCCAGGATTGAGCATGCTTACCCAGTGAGAACCGATTCACTCTCGCTTTGAAAATCGCAAGATCTTTTTAACCGAAGCTGAAATGTGACGTAGAAATATGATATTTTTAAACACAAATTTAGGATGATGTATAACTTAAGGAACCTCTTGTAGCAGTCACAGCCATCTCATCTCTCATGTACTTTGCAGGTTAACTTTGAATCATTTTATTATTTTCTACCATATTGTGCCATTATCGGCTTTACGCAGAGGCTCTCGTTACCTACCAGAGTTGATCTTTCTTATTGAAAACTTTTTATTTTAAATCAAGATCGTTGCTATAGCTCGCAGTGTATCAAGCTTCCAGAAGAAAGTAGATAGGTAAGTGAATCAGTGCAGCAGTGGGTAGACTTCACGCAAAACTCTATACGCTAGTGATGGCGGCACTTTCGCCTAACATAATCCTATCCTATTCCGTGGAAGGACCTGGGCGCCCACCACGATGTATCTGCCCAAGAGAACTCCCCTAACGAATTAATTCTACGGTGGAGTCACGACCCGCAGTCATGAGGAAATACGACTTAAGAGAATCCTATCCTGTAGGCTTAAGATGCGAAATACCAGATAAGTTTCTCGTGGTTTTTGTCGATAATTATAGATGTTTTTATATCTTTACCAGTGCTAGCATACGCGCCCGATGTGCTTATTATCTGTGCAGCTTATGTCGACGTGGAGCGTCATAATATGAGATATTTTAGTATTTGGACCGATGGAGTAGACAATTTACTCGGCGTAATTTTGCCGCATCGATATCTCTATGTTGCGCTTCATAAGTTACAACATTTTAGTCCCAATTTTGTCCGAGATATAGTTGATTCTAGGTAGGTCTGGTCCGTACCGGACTTTGTAGCAGTCAATTAGACGTGTGGGAGATTTATATGGCTATTTATCTTGTGAACCTTGTATAAGGGAAATTGTTTTTCGAGGGTATCGGTTTTAGCAGGGAAAGGTGTGACGGGTATCGATACTGTTTAAATTTATTGTTGCTTTTTCTGTTAAAGTTGTTGTTAAAAAGAAAACTTGATGCATACGGTTTGACTATTACTTTGAATTTAATTTAGCAATCATTGTTATCAAGGTCTAAATTATTTAATAAGCGAAAGTATATGATGTTCGCGTGTATTTTAATGGTTCCCAACCAACTTAAAGTAATGATTAAGTAAATTAAATTTGATGTAGAGAGAATCACCAAAAGTTGGTCCAGACCAAATCGCAGAGAAGTTTTGAGGACACATGCTTAAGCACTATCCATATTTTATCGGCATAGCAAAAGCAATTTTTACAAAAGTCCATATCTGAACTCTAACACAACGAGCGGTCGCCGCGCGGAATAAAAATTTTGCAAGGTAAAGCGGCTAAAACGGAATCACCAACAAATATGATACAACATGGTGTTGTGGCCAGATTTATAGAGGTGATTCCACTGGCGACGAATAAGTTTTGTTCTAGTTTCGCGAATTTATGGAAACGGCCAAAGGAATGTGGGGAAAAAGTGGGTTAGTGGTGTTATAAACATGAACGATGTATGGCCACTTTACTTTGTTTCAAGGTTTTGTACAAAGATTGTGTACGTGATTTCAAAGATTTTATCTTTACATTAACTAACAAGGGGTTAAAGTCTTTAAAACCGTTGACTGGGTTAAACGCGTATTATACTCACACATACTCACTAAGCTTGACATTATAGTCACGATTATGTCGAATATTAAATAGAATCTAAACTAAAATTAGCTAATAAGTATAATTTAACTACCTACCAAATTCTAAAAATTATTTTTGGAAAAACTTAGCACAAATATTATGTTAAAAAAACATTTAAATCCAACCTGCCCAGATAAAATTAGCAAATAGATTAATTATTAAATAGCAACACCTCCTCAATGCCTCCTCAGGGGAGAAATAGAACAGACACAACAAAATTAAAACGCTCATGCAAAGGATTAAGTTAATGAGAAAATATAATCCATGAAGGTAGCGTGGCTGCGTGATGAGAATCATTAATGAGGCAGGATTTGCCAGGGATTGATAAATATTTATGGAATAGATAAATAGGGTAAATAGTAGCAGAGTTCCGGACAACCGGCTAACACGCTACAGCATGAATACTCGGGCCGGATGTTCGTTATTACGCGTAATCCTCATCCCTTTTACTTATTTACCTTCTGATTAGATTGTTCGAGATAATCCTCCAGGTATTAGGATCTAGGGTGCATTATTTAGTTCTAAGTCTTTGTTCCTCGGAATGTCGACCCTTCTTTGAATATGGCTTTGAATAGTTGATTGAGCTTGTTTGAATTGTACCGTAGCTATTGGATATGTTAGTTTGTCTATCGGCATGTTGCCTTGCCTGGAATTTCCTAATTATAATTTAAGTTCTTTTTAGTTGATTTAACTTTACATAAATGTAAACTTTAAATAAGTGTAATTGGAGTTTCTTTGTGAGCTGGTTAATAAAAAACAGTTGATCCTATTTCTTTGTTGATGTCGGTTAATAACGCTGGTGTTTTAGTATCCATACTCCGTTGAATATAATTAATGCAATATAGAATTTAAGCAATAATCCTTCGTGTACGAGTACTTTAAAACAAGAAACCACAAAAGATAATTGCGCGTTATATTTTTTATGTAATTAAATGAAGATCTTATTTTTCAAAACATTTTATTTTCAATTTTATATGCGGAGTTATCATGGGAGAACTTCAGTACCAAGAGATAACCGTGACACCATTTCTTAGGTACCTTTTAACCTTTCCAACTACAACTCGAGTAAGTGTTAACATTTTCTGTGTCAAAGTCGACTTAACTTTTATTGACAGCTATAAAAGTCGCATTCATTAGATTTTTTATTTCCTGCGAAGTAAAGCTTAGCGCTCACGTAAGGGGTCCATACTTCATTTGGATCGTAAAATGTAGGTTGGGATTACTCGCATTTATTCATGGTTTCGCGTAGTAAGTTAATGTCATATGAAGGTCCGTTGGTGTGAGGCAGGCTGGCAAAGCATAATTTATCTCTAAAAACTTGAGCCTATGGTAATCCATCCTTAGTTTTCATATGATTTAGTCTATCTTGAACAACTATTCCCAGTTGGTGTCGATATCATTTTATCATATCGTATTGGATTTGAACTATGAGATATGTTTAGTACCTTAGTACCAATAAGTTGCTTAATCGACTTCCAATATAAAATCACAATGTCAGCTGTCAGCAAGTATTAATAAATTAAGGTAAATAAACAACACAGAAGTATGTTCATAATTTTACGTATAACAACACAAACACTGAAAATTCACCGATTTAAAGCTAGCTGCCGCGTTCTGACGAGTTGCCAGTTACGGAGCGCGAAAATACGGCAAAAGTTCAGCATTCGTTGAATATATTGAGGCAAGTTGTAAATAAAACAGTCTCGGTACAATTTGTCTGCTCGCTACAACGACATAACATGCAATAAACACCTCATTGTGGCGAATAAATCCTATTCATATCATCATCATCATCAGTCTAATGGGACCCACTGCAGGGTGTAGGCCTCCTCCCTCTTACGCCAATACTTCCTGTGTACTATGTCTTGCGCATAAATAAGACTAATTAATCAACGTACATACAAATATAATGTGATTTGTGTAAACAATATATTTATGACCGATTTATTAGAAAAAAATATTGTCCATGTATGTGATACGAGTGTGGCTCAGCGGTTCCAGTGTCTGCTTCTCATCCAGACGTACCCTGGTTCGAATCCGCCCTACACCAATGACTTGTATTTTTAAAGTTATGTGTAGATTTGCACTCGCTTAGCGGTGAAGGAAAACATCGTGAGGAAACCGACATGTTTGAGGACCACAATATCCGAGGACATGCGTCTTCCGTGGAAGGACCTGGGCGCCCACCACGATGTATCTGCCCAAGAAAACTCCCCTAACGAATTAATTCTGCGGGGGAGTCACGACCCTCAGTCATGAGGAAATACGACTCAAAGAGAGAGAGATGTGATACATCTGCTTGCTGATTGCCCTATCTGTCGGTATGGAGGTGACATAGAACATGATGCTGATTTTGGTTGCTGGATATACAAAGTTGGGACCGTATATATATGTAGGTAAGTCAAGATCTCGTCATAAAGCACGCTATACAAACTGATAGCAGCAATTCAGTCCTAGCGTCATAGGTCTTTGTGACTCATATCCCTGGTCCAGGATATTTATAGGTTCCGATTCTATCCGCACACAGAAATTAAATAGTAGACGAAAAACTAATTCCGTTAGTTGAAGTAACGCTATTAAATGTATATTCTTTCTTTTTTTCAGAATAGCTCTTGCCTGGACTCTAGTAAAGAGTCTTTTGAAAATATTGTCTACTGGAGCAACAAATAACATCAGGGATTGCATACGGCAGGCTAGCTCCCTGGGTGTTGATTTGTACGTTCCTGCAAATATAAACCGCTTCTTAGCCTAGTGGCATTTACATTTTTTTTTTCATTGTAAACTAGTGGACGCCTGCGGCTTTTCTCGCATTATTTTGAGATAAAAAGTAGCCTATGACACTTCTAACATCTCATACTACCTACATACCAAAAGTCATGATGTTCTATTCAGACGTTTTAGGGTAATGAGCGTTTAAAAAACAGACAATCAGATAAACAGACGAAATTCTAAAAACAGCTGAAACATGTTCCGTTATGGATTTCATGTATATCCAAACTTTTATTTTTTCTAAGTTTTCTATTTTCAGACTTTTGACCTTCTTCAGCTTTTATATGTATATATATGCGTAGTAATACAATGGATACTGCTACGATTGTAAGTTGACTCTAAATTATTTTAATCTAGGTAATAATATGTAAGTATATTTATAAGTAATAAAAAATAATTGCTACAGCAAACAAGATGTTAGATAGATACAATAAAGTAAATAACAGAGCAGTAAATCTTGATTAATGTTCTCGTGTGTAAATATTTACTGACGAAGAGCTCCGAAATTTTCTCGGAAAATATCAAATAGCACCCTCATTGCCTAGATAGGCTTTGAAATTATTATTTATGACTTCCGAGAATTTCCTCACACATTCGGCCCGTTTATTTAGAAAATGAACTCATAGCGTTGTTTTGCTTCCTTATTTTGTTTCAAGAAAATTACTAGAGTTGCTACAGAAATGGAGACCGTAATTTTGTTGTTTTGTAAATAATGTAAATAATCTTTAAATGAGGTCTTTTTATGAGGACCCTTTTAAGCAGGGTTTTATTTATCAGGTTTGGTGGAGGGTCAGCTAAAAGAGCGGTCCACAAAAGAAGGTCTTTGCTTACGATTTGCGAGTTTCCTCCACAATGGTTCTGATTTATCGCGCGGCGACACTACATCGCTCCTTATTGGGAAAATACGACGCCTACACTGCGGACTATATTGTAGAACGGGACAAATCGTATTTTGATTTCGGACTAACTTGGGAGTGTTTGTCTGGAGCTAGATGTTGAAGTGTTGACTTGTTTTGTAGAAGTTAGTGTTTCGTATTTATAGAAGTATGCTTGATTATTGAGTTGTGTTAGTGTTATAGATTGTTATTCAATTGAAGTCGATTTAATACGATTAAAAAAATGCTTAATATATGTATTTTTTCACATTAAAGTACATATGTCTCATCTAAACTTTTAAGAAAACATTTAAAATGTACGCTACTGACGTAGTTCACACAGAATCTCAGAATACGTGGTTTCGCTCGGGTGTGCAGAGTCGCAAAATGATCACCAAGCGAAATTCAAATTTTCGCCCGCTACGTTCATGAGAGATTATTTACTTTGAATTGCGCGAAGTTTAGTTTCAATCTCAAAGACGGCGTGGAGTGCATACGTCGTCGTGTCGCCTGAATAATTTAGAGAAGACGTCTCTTTATTCGACGCGAGCAAATCTTTGAATTATAAAGCGAGCGAGGTGGGACATTTGGGCGCTCTCTGTGCCATCTGGCAGGACTACGTTCGAGTTAACAAGTTACATTCATACATATTAACTCGCAGCCCGTTGTGTTTCCATATTCATGCGAGACTCGCGAGCAAATGGTGAATAGGCTGATTTCACGAGATGATTGCATCACTGACTCACATTATTGCTCAGAAGCAACTGTGCGTAAAATTCTCACGCCTCGCGAAAACGTACGGGCGTTTTCCTCGTACATTGTAACGTTGTCGGGGAAATTGTATCCACGCAAAATTTCGAATATGATCAAAATATATTGAAATCGCGTTAAAGATGATCTGATTTCAAGCAAAGCCGATCGCTCCCGAGAGCCACACGAGGAATTGGCAGATTTTCCTCAATATATCACGAGTGCAATTTCTTGAAGACTTTCTACGTACACCAATCTGTACAGGGAATCTCTGTGTCGCCAAAAATCCCTATTGGAAGCTGAGTTGAAGCGGGCTTTATGTCTCGTTTCCTCACAAATCCTCAGATAACAGGCCGGTGTCGGGCCGGTGTCGGGCGGTGTTGGCGGCTGTTCCGGCGACACTAGCGCGCTATAAAAGTCTGCTAGTCTGGATACGCGGCGAGCACACAAAGAAATCTTGCGAGAAATCTGCGCTCGCTCGCTGTGAAATTGTATGGCTTCCAATCATAGCGAATTACCCCGATGGAAAAGTTCGAAACTTCGTTAAAATTTTATGCATAAATTGGAATAGGTGGGAATTGGTTCGCAGCATTGCAATTGAAAACTGAGGGCGAGAGTAACTGCGATTTAGTCAAATAAATTTTACATTTTATTTGATTTTAAATAATTTTTTGGAATCTATAAGATTCTTATTGGAGAAGTTCTTTAAAATTCATTCCATACTAATACTACAATTTCAGTAAAAGTAATTTTACCGAGGTGGCCTAGTTAAAGAAAATTAAGCAATATCTGACGAAGGCCCTGTATAAAATTTCTATGAATAGTAATGATATTCAGAATTTAGTAGATGCGTAGCAAAATTTTCTCTAGGTAACAAAACAAGCCTACGGAACACGCATTATCTTAATTGAATCTTGTTTTTAAAGGATCTGAAATTGTTTTGAATTGGAATAATTAAAATACTAACACATTTCTCGCACAAAAGTTATAAGGTCTAATTTGAATTATCTGAATAACTTAGGTATTATTAATAAATAATTCAGGCACTTTTTTACATGTACTTATTGTGGATTTTTTTACTAAAGTTTGGTCATCACGGCAGATCTCGAGTAAGCCGCGAACACTTTGCAACTGTTAAGAATGTAAGCACCAGCGTACCAGCTGTTTGTTGTAGAAGCCTCTAGGGCAATTTGAAAACTCTGACACCGGAGTTTGCCACTCTCATATTAATTTACTTACTTTGCAAATGTTTTTTCGTGATGTGCTTGTAGCACTTGCCGCCAGCGGTCTGTGAAATCTCTAAGGTCTTAAGAAAATTAGTTAAATAATACATACATACATATACATAGGTACATGCACAAAGGCAAGCGTTGGGAGAATCTGTTTAGGACTATTCTTGGTAAAAACTATTAAGGCTATGAAAAACTCTTACGGTATTTGTGTCTTTCACAATTTATTTGTTTTCTTTTTTAACATTAAAAAAATGTTATTGCAATCCATTTGTAGTTAGCACGGCTTGTTTCGGTTGTCGTGAGATATCCGCACTGAGGATGAAAGCTGCAAATCTGTTGTAACATCAGCTTAACATCCAGCTCTTTTACTGATGTCCAAGTCATAGAACGTAAGCGAATGTATTGTATAAGCTATTCTTTATTTAACGTTTTACTTATAAGCCAAGAGTGATTTTTATCCTAGTTTAAGTTTTTAGTCAAGAGTAAGGAAAAAACATGGTGCATAAAATAAAAAGTAAATGAAACGTAGAAGCTTACATTTTACTTATAATCTTAAATCGACGAGTGTTTTTTTTATTTTCTGTACATATATAGATAGACCACAAGTAGCGCCCCGCGGTTTTACTCGTATTAATTCGAGACATAAGTGTATGTGTCGATCCATGGTCTAATCAACTTCCATACTAAATTTGTCGTACTCAGCATGAGCCAAATTAATTAATCCGCGCGAGCGTGAAAAAGTACGTAAAGAAAAAGTAACAGACACACACACATACACACACACACATTTTCGCCTATACAATATTGAACGCCGCTTTCCTATATCCCACACCTAAGCCCTAGGTAAAAGCACTCTCCACTGCAGCTAGTACGTCCACTGAAATTACAGGGCACTCTGCTACGAAACTTTTGCCAACATCTCGGTAACAACTGTTGTTACATACCGTGTATAAACAGTGGCCAAACAAACCAACGTACCGCGACTCTAACGTAAATTGTGTACATCAATGTGTAACATTATAACATTGAGAAGTGCTATCACTGAGGTGTCCGCAATTAAAAAATAAAAATAAAAGAAGTTGCATGGGATCGCAGCAAATGTGTCTAAAGTATAGGAAAATGACACTCAATGATTATGATGAATGTGTGATGATGTTACGTATGAGTTTCACATTATTATCATTGGGTTTCATCTTTATGATTAAGAAATGAGGCTTGTGTGGCAGGATGTGGGCCGCGCTCGCGCGACCGACAAGAAAAACAGTGAAAAGACGACTTTGTAGGGGCGGCTGGAGTCTCGCGTCTCAACTTATGTCTTGCAAAGAGGTGGGAATATTGAGCACTGAGAGCCGTTAATGAAAAACAAAATGTAGGTAGTATATATCATGAATATTTAATTGTGGTTATTGAATGTAATTGTGGTTAAACACTTATCTAAATTAAAGTCAGAATGTAGGTTATTATATTATATTTTTATCAATCTAATATTAAAGTCTAGCGTCCGTCTATCCAATAGTTTTTTTTTCTAGTAGCTAATAAAATAGCATAAAATAAAAGCAATATGTTATACTTACGAGCTAAAATAATGGCCTCGTTTAGGTCAACAGCAGTCGTCGTTTGGTGGATTTCAGTAGTTATTTTATATTAGCCAAAATATTACCGCTTCTAACTGCCCAAGACACCGCTACCTTGAATAGAAATTGCCTTATTATTCGAGAGAGAAAGTAAAGTATCCACTAACATAAAGTAAATAAGACAGATCAGATAAAACCTACAAAATGTGACCCAAAGGTATTGTATAAAATGTGATATATATATATATATATATATATATCTTAAGACAACTTGTGGGGATGTTTTTTGATCAAAGTCTTTGCGATCGACAAAGATACGAGTTCTCGCCACATAGAAACACAAAAAGAAATATAAAACTAAGTAAAAGAGCACACGAAATGTAAGTTATAAGCCTTTCAGCTCAAGCTATATTTTACTAAAAAATCGCTATTTGCAGAAAACTTTTCTCGCGCTCCTCCCGGCATCGTAACAAATCCTCATTGTTCAAAAGTCTTATAAATCAACGCAATTAGAGGAAGAAAAATTTCGTTCAAACAAGGAAATTGTTACGGCAGGGACAGAATTATTCTCCGGCGAAATAGGCCGAATTCCCAGTAAGCACCTAATCCTATGGACAATGATTCCGCGCCGTGGGACTCCTAAGAGTTTTTTCTCATAACTCAAAATGAGATCATAACGTCGCAAATCTCGGGTGGCCTTAAAGAATAACAAAAGAAAAAGCTCAAAATTACGCGGGGCGAGTAATTTTCGGGGCGAGCCACGTGAAATGGTTCCTGCGGGACTCCGGCGGGGACCCTCCGCGATTATGTTGCGGTTTTATAAGCTTGTTATGTTTTATGACCGAAATATAATGTTTACGGATACCACCTCTCGGGCCGACGGCCGAATTAGAGGCCGAAACTCATTTGTTAAAATTTTCACAATTCGTACGCAAACACTTTCAGCAGATGAGCCCGTGTTTATTTCCGACGATGTGCCTCCTTTATGACGTGTAGCCGAAAATACTTTCATTGTGGTAGGACGACACGTGGTAACATTTTATGGAGGTTGTTTTAGCGAGCCAATTATATATTCTAATTTTGCTGAACTAGGTGGAACGTTTATTTTCAAACTATGGAATAAAATTTAAGTAGAACATTTTATAAGAGTTAGTGTACTGTTTTATTAATATTGTTTTCATTTCTCTTTGTGTTTTTACATCCTACACAATATTATTATGTCATCGTATGTAAAAATCAGATCACTATATACACTGTAATATTTTTATCACTAGAAATATGATGCTAACTTCTTTCAAACTTTCTACCTAAATAAATTAGTAGAATCTCAGTTTCCTAGCTTCTCCTTCGTTTACGATTGTAAGTGGTGAACTCTCCAGGGTTCAGAATACGGCTACAGCCATTCGGAGAGTAGCTGCAGAACAGCGTTGTAAAGTAAATGGCCCTAAGATTTATCTGCGCAGATAAAACCTGAGTTTACTTTGCAACCAGTTGTTACCGGCCAATCGGGGGAAGAGCTTTCTAAATTAAAAAGTAAGTGGGCCATTTGTGGGCTTCTTCAGTGCTAACCACGCTCAGGATCCAACGTGTAGTGCTGTTATTTAAGTAAGTGATGGAAGTGGTCATAGCTCATGACTACATAGGTACTATTACACGGGTGCGATTGCCAACGTTAGGATAAAGCTGACGTTATCAGTCTTCCGATGATTGACTAAAAATATTATTTACATATTTATATTCACTTAATTGTGTTGTGATCATTGAAAAGTAATTGTAAATAATTGGATCCTCAATAGTGGTTTGAAAGCTCCACATCAGAGTTTATCACCAGCCTCATATGCACGAACTTATCAGAGTTTCTTATGGCTTTTTCACTTGTTTTTAAAACTATTCATGGGACGAAAAAGATCAACTGATTTCTCATTAATTCATATTCATAAGTATAGATTAATCTCACTAGGTACTCACCGATTTTGTATTTTAACTGTACATAATTTCTTTAAAAGTACCCGACAAAGTTTTCCATTTCGACGGCTCGGTCGGCCTCGCTCGAAATATCCTGCGAGCTAACTTTCAAGAGTTATTCAGTAAACAGGATTGTTTATGGTTTAATTAAGGTCAAGTTTGTTTTTATAGGTTTCGAGAATACCCAAACCGAGCATTATTAATTTTGATAAGGGCTGGAAACGGTTAATTTCTGTGTAACTGTATCTACTTTATAAACTGGTGTGGAAATGGGTATTTATACTTTTGTTGTTTTTGTGTTTAACGTTTGAATTTATGAATTGTTGAAACTGTGATGAGTATGCTGGGTTATTTGGTTTGATTATTTTTTTATTGCCATAACTGGTTTGGTTTACCCACGAACCATAAATAAATGTTTCTCAGTCTAAATTCTATGAATAATTTATTTATGGTTCGCATATAAAAATACAATACCTACCTACATTAGAACTTTGACACATTACAAAAACACCTTGCTTGTTCATTCTATGTAACCATTAATTTACTAAAACTAAACTGCTTTAGCATCTAATTAAACAAATACAACTTAAGAACCTGTAAGGTACTGAGTTCTGAACTAGAGCCTGAGTTTTGAATTACCAATGGTATTTACACTAGTAGTACTAGTACTATGGGACAATAGCCAGCGTGCGCCATGTTCCCGGCGGTACAATCTCAGTCCCAGCTCAGCTGATAGTTGACACGACACCGTGTCATCTGTCAACACGCCTGGACAGTAACATCATGTACAATAGACGGCATATTATGGAGGAGAAATCTTAAGACCATGTGTGTTACAAACAGGTCAAATGAACCATCAAGACGAGAAGTCACATGCAGTAAACATCACCATCACTAAAACTTCAAATCAAACCAAATAGTTCATTCGCGAACATGGGTAATTGCAGATAGCGTTGTTTGTTTTGAAGTGTCTCCACATTCCACCTTTCAGCATGCAAAAAATGTATATGGAAGTCTTAAATAACTAAACTTTCATTTACATTACATGCCGGATCATTTATTTTAAGTGCACAAACACACCTACTAAACTTATTTACCTATTTGAAAAACAATTTTAGAACATATAGTGTTATCTGAAGAAGGATTAAGCGCGCCCACTTCTATGTATGACATTGCATATGCCTAAGAAAACTTTCATATACCTATCTGTGCTCTAGTCACGACCCTTTGTAGAGGTAGTTACGATTTAATCATTTAGCCAATCACTACACACGTGTCATAACGAACTCGATGATGATTTCATTGAAATGTAGTTAGATGTATCTAGATAATATCGTCTATAAGCCCGTTGCCTCACACTGGTTGGAGTAGGTAACTTTAGTCACCTATTGTAGGAGAATACGTGATGATAGGGCTGTTCTATTGCAGGTGAGGTGTGGTTGTGACCTAATTATAATGTTAATTGTACTGATCGTAGCTCAATGGACTGAGATATTTGTAGGCGATTATTAAATCATTATCCTGGGAAGTGTCAACTGTCGATGCGATTAATTGAAGATTGTACTTGGCGTTCCCATCTAAGACTAATTATAAAAGCTATCGTACCCGTTATCTTTATCTTTTAAGCAGGATTTTATATATTTTGTGGATAATGTCGATTTCGCTATAATTTCCACACTTGGCATAACTGTAAAACTATTGCTAACTTTATATATACTGACTTACGGTGACTGCTTACTAGGCAGATCATCTGATTTATTGCCACTATATGTATAAAATATATCTATACTAATATTATAAACCTGAAGAGTTTGTTTGTTTGAACGCGCTAATCTCAGGAACTACTGGTGCGAATTGAAAAATTATTTTTGTGTTGAATAGACCATTCATCGAGAAAGGCTTTAGGCTATACAACATCACACTGCAACTAAAAGGAGCGAAGAAACAATGGAAAGTGTGGAAAAAACGGGGAAAATTATTCATCTTTGAGGACTTCCGTTGCGTGAGCTGCGAAAACGGTTCAAGTCGTGGGTAACAGCTATAATTTATAAAGCTGAAGAGGTAGTTTGCAAAAATAAATATGATGCCCAAAATAACTATTCCACGCGGACGAATTCGCGCGCACAGCTAGTTATATAATAAAACTATTCAATGAAAGCCTTACAAACGTAGTTAATGACAACAATACTATATCATTTTACACTACTAAGTAGCACTGAATAAATAATTCGATTCTTGTCATAGCAATGTAGAGAACGGATAATGTTTATTTAGCTTAAATACAATATAGACTGTAATAATATATCTAGGCCCATTCTAGTGCTAAATATGAGGCAGCACGGTGTAAATCGGAGCGAGCGCAAATAAACACTTAAACACCCGGTGTCCAACGCATAAAGCGTGTGTTACTCAGTCCGAACAAAATCACCCTGCTTGTGGACGAAATCGCAACTAAAAAGGTTAGTTCTAAGGTTCTCGAAAATAAAGGGAATAAGTACAAAAATGCCGCCAATCCGAATCCGTCAATTTTTTCATCATAAATTTTATTTCCTAGAAACACATTTATTGGTAGCACGTTAGTATCAGTCAGTATGCTGTTGGTATTTTATTTCAATCTAAGATATACATAGTTATTAAAACCAACTAGGTACTGGAAAATTGTTTATTGAAGGTTAACATTTTGCAGAAGTGCTGCTACCAGTTGTTGCTTGGCTTACTATGTTATACGGCTCGCACCCGCGGCGGTTCGTTTGTCGCAAGTTATGCCGACAATGGGAATTTAGGACGGGTATTACTGTCATACATACATAAGGTAGGTATGTACGTACATATAATGTTTGAAAGTGTAATATCTAATGTAGCATATAAGCACAATGATTTTTGAACGTATTTTAAATGATGATGGCACTTGGCTGAGCGGACTGGTATTAGTGTTTGATTATCAAAATACATAAATTATCTTTATTCAGTTAAAAGTGAACCATAACTTATAGTTTTTTGGTAGGCATCACAAGAAAAAAGAAAAAGTACCTTCTTTAAAATATCTAGTTACTTTAGTGGGACAAATATAATAATATATAAACATAGCGCTTATTAAAACCACGAAATTTCACCCGAAAACGCTTTGCGCTTGGAAAAAAGCCTACAGTTGCTTTTTTGCATGCAATTCCACGCCGTATTAACATGAAAGCAAGGGCGAGCAACGCGCGCATAGCTCCGGCCGACGAGTCTTGGCCACATGCAAACAATTTTTCATTACTCATACTCTGAAAGTAGGTGTGAAGTTGCCTGAGGAGCGGGTTGAAAGTAGTACTTTTCATCCCTAGGGAGAATCGCTTTCAACTGACAGCTGTCAAATTATAAAAAAAAATTAGTTCATTTTTACATCCCTATCTCTTGAACCATGTTCCAACTTTCTATAGAGCCACGATGTAAAATTTAAATAACTTAAAGTTAAGTATTGATTATAGAATATATATTTTTTAAATAACTTTATTATAATTTAGTTTCAACAATTTCTTTAAAATAACTTAGATTTTGGTAAAATATTTACCATTTTTTCAATGATGAAAATAAAAAATAATGCCTAAAAAAATTAATAGCTGGCCAGCCACAGAAAAAAAATAGGTGGGGGAAAGCGGTAGTTTGTTTTTTTTTCTTTGGCCACAACTTTGTATTGTGCCATTATTTTTTTGATTTGAAGACTTTTGTTTATACGTATAGCAGAGATTATTGTACCTATAAAATGAGTTCATCTGATTCTGATATTTATATTTAACGCTTGATTTTATAAAAGAAGAGGCTGAAGCGGTAGTGGAAAATCATCATACGATTTGAGGTATCTTTGTTTTGATTTGGGTGGTAAAATAAAATTTACTCATATCTTTAGCTAATTCATGTTTTTATTTTACTTTCCTCGTATTTGTAATGAAAAGCACAGTGTTTACCTCGGGTTAAAGACTTATTTAGTCCCTCGAACTATTGGCGCCCTCACTGCGTTCGGGCGCCAAACCCCGTCTCGGGACTAAATAAGTTACTTTCACCCCTAGGGTAACAATGTACTATTACACAACTTGAGCAGTTTTGCAGACTTTTTTGACGAAATAAATTCATATAAAATCAGCAATTCAGAATATTCTCATTATGGTTCTATACTCCTCTAAATAATACCATTACTTTTTAGATAGAATTTAATTGGTTTACATTTCTGTACTATACTTTTGGTAAAAGTGTTGAAAAATATTTCGAAACAACTATTTTTCAAAAAATATAACTATCGTGCGAAATATACGTAATCGTGTTTTGGCGTCTTTTTTATCTTAACACTGAATCAAAACTATATAAACTGAAAAACATGTAGCTCTAACTTATATACTTCTATTTAATTGATTTTTATAAAGTGTCGATTTCACATATCACCCCGTCTTATTATAACGATCGTCGCCCGGGGTGGATATGTTATGTGAATGGTGTCCCAATCTTTGTGCTAAAATGGCTTAACATACTAAATGTTGGTATGGAGCTATATTAGAACCTGGATCAAAACATAACTTACTATTTATCCTGGTTTATACAATCAACAATGTTGTTGGAGGTCATTAAATCGATTTCTGTACCTATACCGTTACCTATATCTATTCATCTGTCTCATTTTACAAACGCCTAATGAGACGCGTCCGTCAACTTGTCTAGCCTAGAACCTTCTTTTAATAAACAAGTAAATAGGTTTATTTCGAGTTAATAAATCTTGCGCAGTCAGTCCAGCACATTACAGAGACAGGCTAGGTCGTTTGCCTCGGTTGCTTCTGAGGTTCCTTTTCAGTGTTGTTCAGTGACGTTTTCAGCCCGTACTAAGGACCTGCTTATATTTTTAGATACTGTAATATTATAAATAAAGCGATGTTTTGTAAGTAATAGTAAGAATTGTGTGAAAAATCAGGAAACTTGTGTAATCTGATGAAGGACCTGGGTGCCCATTGTCTCTGCACAAGATAACTCCACAAATGAATCAATTCTGATCCATAGTGATGAGGCAAACAGAAGTGATAGATAGTACATTTGCACATGTATGTTTTCACTTTTTAGACTTAATAAGATTAAATTAAGAAATAATTACTCAGGCCGGCACTAGTTTGTTTATAGTTGTTTGGTTCGTTCTATAATCTAGAAAGAACTACTACAAAGTTTTTAATTTTCATGTTTTAGACTTTCAATATGTATCGAGACAAAAACTAAGATGATCGGTCACTCCATTGCAACGAGAAAGCGGTAGAAACAGTGTTACAAACACAACGTTTTCTTCAATTCCTTGACTAAGTTAAGATTTATTTACCGTTAATCGTATATTACAACTTTGTTAACATAAACTCAAATTTAAAAAATGATAATTGGGTTCATAACCAAAGAAAATAATTATTTTATCTGCTTACAAAGAAACGAATTGTAGTCAAGCGTGAGCCTATCAAGTGTAAAAAAAACCTATGAACATTTTTATGTCTTCAATAATTAAGTGTAAGTGGTAGGAGGTAGGAGGTACAATAGTGTAAGTATGGTTCACATTATGACAAGGATTTTCATCCCTCTCTTTCTCTCCATTATGAGAATTTCATTCCTGAAAGTCAGTGCTAGTACCTGACATTTCAACTTTAAACATTTAAAGTGGAAAAGTGAACTTTCAGAAGCAGTTGAGTCTAGAGCTCCTATTAATCTTGGCCTACAATGTAGGCTTCATTTCACATGCCACGGATTCTACCGGCCGACCGTCATTGACATAGTATTCTAATGGATAGGTCATCATTTTATAAGCGCACAGAATATTGTAGCACAATTTCAAATAGGCTAAAACTAAGCAACAATAAACAAAAAAAGACATGCTGTAATGCGGTCTTCTGCTGGTTCTGATATACTTTTCTGCGTTGTCAATATTTCTAGGAATTGCATTAGCTAGGCCAGTGTTTTGTTAGGACCTACAATTCCTGAAAAAAAATTAGTAACTGGTTACGTGGTCAATTCTATGAGGTGTCTTAATATGACAAAAAGTGACATTTACATCAATCGTTTCGAAAACTCTTCGAGAGCTGAGTTTGGCACACTCAAACGAGATTACTTTGACTTTTTTTGGTAAGGCCTGTCTATTTCTATACTAAGTAAATCCCGTCACCGTGCCGGAATCCAGCCTAGAGATATGACACCCGAAACGGGTCAAGAGGCCGCATTCAGTGCACTGTAATGTATGCAGACACTCGGCCAGTCCACCACTTCTATACATTTAAATAGCACGTAACATGTCACCGTATGTGATTTATTTAGTTGCAGTTAAATTAAATTTACTTACCAGTATTAAATCAGGCGTTATTTGAAGAAATCAATTCAGGAGGCAGTTTCTGTTATTGGCGTCCAAGGCAAGATTGTTGTTTCAGGGTCTAGTATAATTAATGCCTTAGTAATAATCATTATTACCCGACTGACACAACATTGTGTAATGAACGAGTATGAGAAAAGTATTATAGTGTAAAAATCTAAAGAAGAAAAAAAGAAGTGATCTAAATGGTCCTGCCCTACCTACCTCTTAATATAAATTTTATGTATATATAAGAAAGAAAATAATTTACTGTGACAGATTTAACTCACAGTACACACACTTCACACATATCAATATTCATCTACTTAGTCAAACAACACGATTCGGCAAAGCAAAGTAATACAAACATAAAAATAAATTAAGATCCGATACGTACGTACGTATGCGTTCGTATCGGCCGATCGTAAAATCACCGAGTGATTTATGCAAACACTTCCTCCAGCTGAGAGCGTTCTTCAATGGCATTCTGTCGATCTCCATAGGAATTTCCATCAAAGATATAGCATTATGTTGGAGCTGGAAAATGCATTCTCGAAGGGTAAGAGGTCAATAAGCGTTAGGGGAAGTTTCCGGACCCCTTACAACTGTCAACGGGAGTTATTCACCCCATGTCAACTAGGGTTAAAAAGTTATCGCCACGACTCAATAGGACAAGCTATAAACTCCCTATATCCTAGCCATGGATCCGATTTGAAAGAAAAACTTTCGACTTTGAAGATATAAATTGATTTTGGACCTTATTCTGTTTTCCTCGAGGGTATCCGAGAACTATGTTTGGAGTTTTCAGACGATATCTTCTGGGACCGCGCGATATCTGCATGTGGAAATTGTATTCAATAAAGTTGCATTGAAGCTTTTGCTCAACGAACCTTTTGGGTTTACGTATTCAATCACCAGGAGAATAAGGAAATAGAATAAGTACGCTTTTCAATCTTAATGCTGGGGATGTTGCAGAAATAAGATTGTAAAGAAAGGTATCTCAGAACTGTATTATTATATCAGACCTGAGTTTGGATATTGCCGTGTGATCTCTAATATATTGGTAACTGCATCTGAATATAATTTTTTTCTATTATTTTTGACACAGCTTTATTTTCATTATTTTTTTGTAACAAATTAGAACTGCCTTAGAACATAATCTTATTTCATGAAAAGTAAAGTAGACAGAACGCTAATTATCGGGAAAAAATGATTCCCAAAAATGTTGCGTAAGAAGAGCTAAAATTTATCTTCAATCTTAAATTATGACCTTTGTACTCAAAGTTATGATCCAGTAAGCACTAAGATAATGACGAGCTAACCTTTCCAAAGGGTCTAAAAGTCATAGCTATCCATTATTCGTACAAAGCCGTAACTCAACAGTCTAAAGTAATTCAGGGCGAGTTTAATAATTAAGTACAACCCGAGGTAGGTCCTAGAGAACCTTTCATCCTAGCTGATTGTAGAACATAGGCTCTTGGTTCATAAATCTGCGTCGACTTAACGTCGGCATGTGAAATATTAACCGCGCACCCGTTTTGACGCCGAGACACCGCGATAAATAATATAGCCTACTACTACTAGTTACTACTAGAAGTGGCTGTTGAAGCTATTTAAGTGCTTCAGAATTGATAGAATGATAGTTAACGCTTTATTTGACACACAAATAAAATAGAACACAACACAAACAAGAGAAAATTTAAATCTTATGCCACAAATGGCGGCCTTACCGCTAAAAGCGATCTCTTCCAGGCAACCGTAGGATGGAGAGGAAATCATAAAAAAACAATAGACGGGGTGTACAATAAAGAACACATATTGAATTGGGGTATTGTTTGTGTTCAGAGCTATGTTGCTGATAAGTCTGGGGCCTATTTGAGTTCTTAATTTTTTTTTGTACCCCAAGAATTTATTGCCTGTTTCGTATCGAAGTTTTAAATTTCATTAGGTTAACTGTAATCAAACTCAAAATATTTGAAAGCAAAACACTTCCAATTCGAGATAATATACAAATAATACTAATTTGATTTTTCATTGAAAAGAGATTGAAAAATAATAAGTGTTTTCGTTTATATTTAAGGTTTCATAAAAATATAGTTTTATTAAAAAAAAGAGGGGTAAAATATGCATTTGTTAAAATGTGATAGATGCTTCGCATTGTATATAGCATTTATAGGATAAAACTATGTGTTGCCATATCTGCTATTTAAGTAGAATCTCAACCCCAAAATATGAGAATGGCTCTGTCCGGCCGCAGAAAGGGTGGTTTAACATCAATCAAAGATTTAGGACTTGGGGAAGCTAATCTTGTTTTTCCGCTGCCGTTTTGTAGAGGGTGCTGTAAGGCTATTTCATTGCCATAGTACAGTTCGTCGACTGGCCAAATTTGACACACAGCACATCATTTCCTAGAATGAAGCACTCTCAATTTTAAACGAACTCAATACAGTGAAAATAATATTATCGATAGATTAATACTTATGGGACACTGAAACACAAAAAGAAAGAAAAAAAAACTGATTTTGATTCTGAATTTCTCAGACTTTTTTATATATGTATGCCCTTATAAATAAAATTAAAATTCATAACTGCCAAAGTTAAAAGTTATTAATTACTTTTATAATAACAATTAACATCATTAATTTTAAACCAAATCATTGACGACATGAAAATAGTCCTTAAGAGCTGGCTTACCTTAAGTTCAAATTCATGAGATTAAAAATCAAGGTCAGCAAGTAAAAGTCCATAGGCGGCAGTGACTATTTTTACTTTCATCATCATCTTGGTATGCCTTTCTGTCACACAAAAACCCTTCCACCCTTGAAATCAATCAAGCCCAATTGACCTTTACATTTATCAGCATGTCAATATCACAAAGACACATATTCCTCAAAAACCTCCCGAGCAAATGGCTGGCTAAGCCTTACGTCGGCCGACGAGTGGCCGCATGATAGACGATGTCGCATACGCTCAGTTTTTGCCCGAAATGATGGATGGGCCAACATTGACCCGGGGAGATTACCCACTGGCACAATTTTCTAGTTAATTTCGGGAACATTCTGCTCGTAATTCACTGATCGACGGATGAAGGGAAATCGGATAGGACAGGATCGACGAGGGTTCCTGTTCCTAGTAAGGTTTGGCTGGGCTTTTATATATCCAGACATTAATATCATGTCACCGGTGATTACTACCTACCGGTGACATGACTCTAATGTTTGGGTAAAAAGAGTTTGTAGAATTTAAATACCCCTAGGAAGATATATAACGTGATCCAGAGAATTTGAACGTGGATAACGTATCAATATAAAATACGCTTATTAAAGAAGTCCCAGAGGTTTTAGGTAAAAGTTGTAACTTTAAAATCTTTTTGAAATGAAATGAAATGAAATGAAATGAAATGAAATGAAATGTTTATTTGCTTAAGAATGTAGGTTACAGAGATGACAGGTACATATTTATGCAATTTGACGTTCCGTACATTCGACCAATAGCTGGCGTGCAAATGTTTGACAGATTAATAACTAAGCTAAGGTATGCAAACAGGTGAGAAAAATAATTAATTACTAACACTTTTACATATTTCTATTATAGGATTCAGTTATTTCACAAGTTTTGCAATTGGTATCCCGCAGTAAACACCTAAATATTCATCTACAGAGTAATAACTTTTGAAAGATGAATTATTTTTTTGATGATAAAGAATGCCGACAAAATTATATTCTAGCATTTATTTGCGAGGAGCTCGTAAATTAAAATTCCAAATCAAAGATATAACTTTTACAATCCGTTCTCAAATAATCAAATCATTAGTTCCTTTCACAAAAGATTAGTACAATTGTTATTTCAGTCTACACTAGTGCAGTCAAGTTTACAGCGGGCGTAAATCCCCAGTTATTCATCGTTTCTTCGAGCATGAAACAATAAACTTCAGGGTCTCCTACGCCATAAATATCGCATTACTATAAGTGGTGATAATAAAATTTTAACGATATTACCCCATAATACTGAGGATTGCCTAGGAGCGTAATTTCTGAATACAGCACTAATTATGAATGCGAAATTTATAATGAACTGAATGTAGAAGAAAAAATAATGAAAGCTATAAGGCAATACTTGATCAAAATAATTTAAATGTACTGCCCCAGGGGTGGCTTCATTAAAGTGCCGAGGCAAATTTTATTGCAAGGCTATTGAAAATAATGATGAAAGATATAAAATGATCAAAATAATTCCTAATTATTTTCAGTTACAAAGGCGGTCGTAACTGTGCAATTGGAGTTAGTAATAAGAAATGTATCCAGTACCTATTATGCGCTATCCGATTATCTAAAATAAGAAACGGTCGCGGAAAACTGATTATAAACAACTTGTGTTCTAATTATTTTTTTTATTTGTTGTAATTACATCAGTGTATGCGTTACAACATGGTTACAACAATACCTAGTCATACAAAAAAATCTCTGCCTACCATAAAAGGAGTACTGTGTTTGTAAAACTTCAAAATACACAGCCTCCGAGGGCTTTTACCATTCAAATAAGCAACCAATAATTTTAGTTTAAATTTGCAGTAATCAGTAAAAGCTTTTTCATACATATATCAGGCCCTTAATTACAGCTAAGTAGTGATACGCAATTAACTTAGAGCACAACAGTTACACACCTAAATGGTACGTACATAGCTTTAGTTGTAAATCCGCCTGACCACATAGCAGTACCAGAATAACACTTGCCAACGCAATAGCAAACTTATTAGAACTGAACTAAGTTCCTAAATTGCGCGCAGATGTGTGAAGAAACTTCCGAACTTCATTAAGACGCTACGGTTCGCTTGCACCGGTCAAAGTTAGGCTCTCAGCCATGGTCGAATACCTTTAGTATTTGCTCCGTCTTAACGGGGAGTGTCACGCACGTAGTTACATACAAACTATTGTACCTACAATAGTATGGTATATGTATACATTTAATAAGAATAGGTATTTCTCTGAAACTATGAGAGTATGATTGATAAATTAATTAATTGTAGTTTTTTTTATTTCTCTCTTTCTTTTAATTCAAACTTCTCGTGTCAATCGCAGTTAAAACAAACTGTGTCAATATACATACAGGTGTACTTTACCTTCTTACCACATTATATCAATATCAGTTTAGACTTTAGTCGCTTAAACAAAACGATGAAAACAATCACACACACAAATAAGCCAGTAAATCATATAAAATAAATGTGTTATAAACATATATGTAAACATCTAACCAAAAATTGCCCTGGAAAAAGACATATGTAAATTTTGTGAAAAAAATTCGAAGTCAATTTTTGAAAGTTGTTGATTTAGAAACGAGCTCTTTGTTTAAGAACCTACAATGGCTTTTTTTAGTTTTTGAGTCTGACACCACAAAAAAGTATACTCAAAACAGTTCAGTTACCTAGTGTAAAAGTTTGTATGATATTAATCTCAGGCTGCAGCACTTTAATGTAGCTAACTAAAGATGTACTGGGCAATACTCCGCATGAGATATTCTCCCGGCTTAGAAGTTTTATCCGCTGCGGTCAGACTTTTGCATTAGGAGCTTGCTTACTTCTGTAACTCCTAACTAATGCGGCTCTTGAGTGTTTATGCGGATATAAGTAGCTGTCAGCTTATACAGATTTATGTTGTGGGAGATAGTCTATTTGTTATTGTTGACAGTTCTTTTTACTATAAATATTTTAATTTTTTTATGGGATATTGATTCCTTGATGAAAAATATCCAAAAATATTTGTACGTCAGAATTAAGAGACAAGTTTTCTTACTAATTTTAAAATAACTAAATTAAATCATGTTTTATAATATGGTATGCATGATTTGTTGCTAGAGGTATAAAAAATTGTAGATACCTATACGATAAAATCGAAAATAAAACATTCTGTTTACGCTAGAAAATGTGAATAATTCAACAAACAATCCTCCGGCACCAGAACAAAGGCGGCTTCCGCAACCCATTTTAATGAATACTTCTAAGAAGAATTCTTTCGCATAGTTCTGATAAAGAGAAGCGTCGAAACTTCAAATTAAGATTCTTTGAGTTCCGCTCGAAGATTAATGAACGAGACACCTGGAGGGTGGCGCTAACGACGCAGACAGATCTGCTCAAATAATGCTTGGAAGGGACACTTTAAATCATCTATCTATACATATAATAAAACTGAAGAGGGCCAAAATCTGTACATCTAAATTAATAGAATAAAAAAAATTGTTTAGGTATACTTTAAATCCATAACAGATCACGTTTTAGCAGTTTTTATTTTTGACTGCCTATCTGTTTGCCTGCTTATATGATTGTCTGTTTGTTTAAACGCTCATCACGCAAAAACGCTTTTTGGTATGTAGATAGTATGAGGTCTTAGAAGTGACATAAGCTACTTTTCATCCTGAAATCATGCGAGCGAAGGCGACTTTGCTTTGCTTTCTTACATGTTGTGCACATTTACTTAATTGAAGTATTGCATCTTTTGTTTCAGACATTCACTGGTTCGAAGTTCGAACGAACAAAACCTTGGCACCATAAGATGTTTCACAAATTGAAGACGTATGGTTTTTGAAACATATAAGTACCTTTATTTTATTTTATCACAGTAACTATTTCACCATCGTACATAAGAAGTCTAAACGTACATTTGAATAACATGGTCACATAAAAAAAAAAAAAAATCCGGGACATTGCACACAGCGCCATCTAGCCCCACACTAAGCAAACGCTTAATAAAATAAATCTAAAAGTTTAAAAGCCATTTGTAAAATAAACAGGATTTCCGCTTTAAACTGACGATGATGATGATGAATAACATTTCCTCAGTTCATTGATCTTTCAATATCAGGAGGAAATACTCTCTTCCCCCTTTCTACTTAGCATATCCATTTTATTCACCCTGTGAAATGTAGAGCGAATAATATGTCTAAAGCTATATTATATGTATACCTACGTATGTATGTACGTACATAATGTTTTGTGATTATACGATACGGCTTGCTATTTTCAGTATATACACTGTAAGTTTTTTTGTTGCAGACGGAACTGTATCATCAAATACGATCACATTGACTCATTTTTCTTTATCATTCATCATATAGCATTCACTTATAACTAGAGTTCATTTAAAAATTGATCTTCAAGCTAAAATTTCACCCAATTTTGACTATTTGAAATAATTGGATGTAGAGGTCGAATTAATGTCAACCTATTTGATGAAGTCGGTTAAAAAATATAAGCTTATTGGTATCATGGTTTGTTAATCTGTAAATTTACACAAGAGTAAAGACTTGGACTAAAGCTCTTGTAAAGTGACAGAAGTTTTTGATAGTTTGAATAAATGTGGACCAAGTCACATCAACTAGTATACTTACTGAGTATAAAATACAATACTTTTATGTGTAATGAAAATGTTAAGCACTCCAGGTATTATCTGCGTACCGCACGCACTCTTTTGTCCAAGCATATATGTACATAGGTATAGGTGTATAGTACATACTTTTGTCTAGCACATTCAAATATGCGTTAGAGCTTTAATAAGACAGTATGCACGTGTCCCGAACAATGAGAATAATGCATAATGGGAATGAGAAAATTGCTCGTTGACTGCTCGCGACCAACAATGAGCTGAACAATGGCCTAGGACCTATATTCTGAGCCTAGACTAATGAAACAAAACCTCTGGCGGAATTAAAAATGAGGGTAGGAAAATTGATGGAACCTTTTTTGATTTACTATTTAGTATTGCAGTTTGTTTCAAGTAGTCCAGTTCAAATACAACCTATATTTGCAAAATGTTTCTTTCCTAATGTATAATGCCAGTATATAGCAAGTCTTAGTAAGTACATTCCATTCATAATCCGTATTCTTTAAGTAGGTATACTCATCAACAATGTATATACTTTAAAAAAATCGTCTTTGTAAGCACGCTTTAAAATGAAATCAGTAGTATCAATCAGTAGTAATAGTAAATTAATAGATTTAACTTATCTCACTTATCCAATCATTGCCTATGAGCAATTTCGGCAAAACAAACATATTATAGGTACTTACTTGCTTTGTCTTATCTACAAACATATATCTAATTCTCCAGTTTTGTTCTGTCGAACACATATCTATATATTATGCGTATAGCTATAGCACAATCATATGAATCACTTCGTAAATAAACTTAAAGAGGGTGCATGCGAAATTTCCCGCTAAACTCCGGAAAAAATTGCGCACACAAACCATAATATATGGGCCGAAGACCCTCCTGCCTTAGAAACGTTTAAAAGCATTGTCTTGTTTTTCCCGCGAAATGAGATGTTGGGTTCAGAGTGTTCGAAACATAGACAAAAGTACTTAGAGACATCGAATTAATATCGTTTAAATATATGTTCCGTCGATCATCAGCTACTGCGGATCATCCATATAATCTTATCACACGTTCATGGATAAAAGTAAATCGGTTAACATTAAAAATAGGTAGCAAGGTGGCTGTAATGTCTAGGTATGCTTATGGCACGTGCCGCAGTGTGCCAGGTTCAAATGTTACAATGTGTTCATGAAACTTCATCCAAATTAGTTCAGTAGTAAAATAAAGACGGATACATACATATCATCTAATATTTTTGCTTAAATATAAACTCAGGATAAAAAGTAGCTTAAAAATATTACTAACAGCACCCTAAAAATCACGATGATTTGTTGCTTGATGATTGTAGATGATTAATTTTGTGTATTTAATCAAAACAAACACACCAACAAATACACTCTCACTTTCAAGTAACGGTATGATACACGTGTCATTTATGTAGAATTGTTTGCCTTAATGGGGCGTCTATCGTCTGACATATCATTGGTTCGCAGCTATAAGATTCCTTAAAGTTGGCAAACTTGCTCCCTCTCGCATGGATCCAGTGATTGTACATGTATCGGGGCATGTCCCGAATGTGGGACTTCTCAAACTTTGCTCTAATGACTATACTAACACACAAGTTCTACTATTCTACTCGCAGAATCAAAAACTATTGTTTGACGAAATAAAGGCTCGCTCGCATTAAGAAGTAAAACTTGCATCCCTTATTTTACCCCTTTAAAAGTGGTTTTTCCAAAAATCCTTACTTAGCGGATGCCTACGTCATAACATCTACTTGCATGCCAAAGTTTAACCTGATCTGTGCAGTTGTTTGGGCTGTAGGTACGTTGATAGATCACTATATCAGTTACCTTTAAGTTTTATATACTTAGAAGATGCTTGTTAACGGTATAATATATGATACGTGGCCCTACTGAACCTACTACTCGTAATAAGACGAACCGGAATTGCTATTCATAAGTCCAATTTTTTTTATATACTGGTTTATAAACATCACTGTTTGGTAACACTAGAAAGCAGCCATTCACTCAAAATGATGAGAAAATTATTTAATTAAGAAATAATAAATAAAAAAACATAAAATAGTACATTAAAAATTCCCGGAGTCTTGTATTATATCACGCTTTATAAGTTATATTTTTTGGCCACTTCGGTGGTTCGTATGACACTTTAAATTGTGAGTCCCAGCTGTAGGTACCTATATCCCAGCAGTTTGTTATGTTGTTAAGTCAGAGACCCCTGGGGCGGATTGAAAACTCTGTCACCATACTTGGCCACTCTTATGCAAACCTGCTTTCTTACACTCTATATGAGCTATATACCTACTTAGTAGGTACATGATTACTTAACATCAGACGATTTATGGTATAGTGCAAACTCATTTCTTGTATAAAATAGTTTCTATAGCCATTATATGGTTATACTATATAAAGTAGTGTTGTATATACTACTGTTTACTGAATCATGTATCGATGAGCACTGAGCAGCCAATATCCGCGCCGGTATCGGATCGTCACCCACTTGATTGTGGCCATAAATCTCTCGCTGTTGTTCCACAATAATTGCCTTCATAAACCTCTCGCTTGGGCACGCGCCGTAAAAATGGTACAAACTATATATGCCATGCAAAACATAAGTATATTTGTATTATCTTTACATAACTTACTGCTGGCACAAGCCTCCTCTCTTATACGGGTATGACAATACTCAATTATCTACGTCCTATAATCACCTAGAAAAGTGTTTAGCGATAAGACCGACATTGTGGCACTAGAACCAGTTTTAATTAAATATAATATGTATTCGTTGACAGAATGATGTTCATTTAAAATCCGCATATTGTTTGGTTTGTTAATGATAAGATGAATATTAGTGCTGCACTGTGCATAACTATGGTAAGCATTACCTTTACAGCGACAATCTTATTCACAGAGATCTGGATTCCTATGATAAAAAAAAATGTATACTGCACTATCTCCGTCAATGTGAAATTATGATCGTTACATTTTGACATATGTATATAAAACTCAAAAAAAAAAGTTGTATCTAATGTGGTACTTTAAGGCGTATTTGTTTAGCCAATTTACTTTTGGCGACCAGAACTACACGTAACCTAAAAAAAATGTCCTCAGGGCACCGACATGGCGCTATGATTATGTAAATCCTCTCGCTCTCCATGATTTATTCTGTAATGAAAGTCGATGAATCAACATTCGTGACCACTCGTAATTGCATTGCCAAACGAATTAATGCTTTCGCTTCATATTTTATGGCGAAGGCTTAGTAATTGATTCCGTAGAGCATTCATAAGTTTATTTTATTTAAGCCATTTATTTTGTTTTTACGATATTTTTACCCGGCTACGGCAAGGAAAAAAGGAGGGTTATAGTTTTGACCGATATGTTTGTGGTAAATATATCTACATTTTATGTTTCTTACATCTAAGTAGTCGGGTTTTTGAACTGCTGATTATTCGTGAACAGATCAGGCAAATATGAAATTAGAGTATACATTTTTACTGTCACCACCAACTAGCTTTTCACATTCCAACGGAAATAAACTAGGACTTGAATTTACATTAGAATTTTGTATCTACAACTTCCGACGAAGCGTACTACTTTTAATATATATATATATCTAAGATAATTATTAATAAGAAATACATTGTTAAAGATAGATGGATTAATAAAACTTACACAGTAAATAAATACAAATACAAAAACTTTCAAATGCTTAACCAGTATCAGGCCTCATTTTGTATCTAAACCAAATTCCGTTCTACGGGTCTCAAATTTTATAAACCTTGTTTGTTACGGTTTTTTTTTTTTTTTTTTTTTGAGGGTATAGCTGCATCGTATTATTTTCTTTATTAAGACGACCCTAGATAAAGATGCTCACTTTTATTACAACAATATCTTATATTTATACGTGAAAAAGCAAATCCTTGTACTTTTGCAGTAATAAAATGTAATGGGAGGTGAAGAGGCGATCGTTTTGTCGGTATGATGTGGGATCTCCTAGGAGATGTAGTTTTATCCAGGATAATGGGTTCAATGGACTTTAAAAAATGACTAGAGCATGCCTGTTAGTACACTTCATTTAAATGCTAGTGTTTGTATACCTTGTTTTACGTTTTTAATATTTATTTTGATTGAAACATATTACAACAAAAAGTTGTTATCGTATGTATAATTTGAATTCGAATCTTTATTTGTTCTACTAAAACTCATTTAAAAATTGTATTGTGATCAATAATATCGAAACTATGATAATGTGTTATATTTATAATGTTTCTAATGAATAGTTTATAGGTATATAGTTCTGTGGCTAAATAAAATAATAGATCAGCACAGTAATGAAGAGGAAATAATGAAAACAAACTTATCAGCCACAGATTTTTATTTATTATAAAATCAGTCATTAAACGAAGAGCCTCGTATAATTATCATAATGCCCGTATAAAATGAAACAAACAATATCATTAGTATTGTAGGTACCAGACCAGAGTTATAATACATGAAGGTTTGAAACCAAGGAACGAACAGAGATAAAGCAAAACATGCATTAGCCATCAAAAGGGTTGCAAAACCAAATATTGTATGAGCAATATTTACAATACTCTTAGGCTCTGTAGATCCTTTATTTAGAACGTTAACAGCTACACCAGAAAGTAATGCTGGCACAAAAACAGCTCCTGCGATAATACCTTAAAAAAGAAAAATATAGACGTAAGTATGTTATTTTTAATTTACTATTATATTAATTTAGTAATATAACTAACAATTGCATTCTATTTTAAGTTATAGTTTCACAATTAGCTAAAATCACATTTTCGCTTTTACATTATACGTTAAACATTAAGAAATCGTGAGATTTTTATGAATATGAGAATATTTAGTTATATTTGTTTTGATATTTATTTTCTTATCCTTTACGTAAACAAATAAAATTTGTCCGAATATACGAGTAACACCTATTATTTTTTGGTAAATATCGTGTGCTTTTTAAGAAACTTCAGTTTCATCTGTATACTCACCGAAAGTGCGATGCAAACTATTGAAGGGTAGCTTCTCTTCTGCTAATTTAGTTAAACCACTTTTTGGTTTCTTTAAGAAATCATATCCTAAATATATACCAGCTCCCACACAGATGATGGCCAGGATTAGGAATTTAATATGAGCACGAGTTCTTTCTGAATCCAAGAGAGGCGCTGACGCTCCGTATAACGGATGATGAATCAATATGGACAACGGTAAGAGCACTTGGAACTGTAAAAGTTAAGTCTTAATTAATCATAAACCCTTTTCTTTGATTGGTATTCCGCTTTACTAAGGATCGTGACTCCCCCGAAGAATCAATATCTTGAGTGAGTTCTCTCAGAAACATCATGGTGGGGGGTACCCTAACCCAGGTCCTTACACGAATGACATAAATGTTTTCAGATAATGTACAAAAAGATATTCGAATATCGTTAATGGAAAATGAATTAATTACCCACGGAGCCTCTGGTATAATATAAAATTGACTGTGCTATGGCAAATAGCAGGTAATACCGTACAGTAACTAAATATGATAAAGTCCACAAAAAAGTAGAATAAATAGGGTCTCTTACCCCGAAAGCACACGTGAGCATGTGAACATTAATTGGCGTTGTGTAGACATATCCCATGCTGTTTACTACGAAGATAACAAAATTAGCTCCTATAGCCAAGTTAGCCACACCTATGAAGGCTGCAGCAGTAACCCTACATTCCGTAGTAGAGTCGTCAGGAGGGTCTACCACGACCACCTTTACTGGTCCACGGAATGTGTGTATTTGAGGATATACGTCTCCTTTCTCAGCTGCTTTTATAATCTCTTCTGGTATATCATCCTTTCCTTTCTTTTTTACTTTCTTTTCTTTTGTTACTACGCTTCCTCCTTTTACTATGTCTCCTTTTTTTCCTGCTTTAACTTTCTTTTTAGGCTTCTTACAATCCAAATTGCATATTTGGTAAGGGTCTTTTTTAACGCGTGGTTTTTTTACGGGTTTCATGGTAAAATATAACTTTGCCTATATTAATTAAACTTTAAATTTGTACAAAAATTTATTTACAAACACAGCTTACTACATTATTGGCATCTGAGATTATTACCCTTTTTTTAAAAGGGTAATAGTATTCTTTGTCTGAGATTGACATATTGAATTTATTTGTCAGGAACTATCAATAATGAAAATGCAAGATTTGAACAATTTTTTTATTAATAAAACACTACATGACGCTGGCTAAATTACGGCAAATTTCAAGAAGTCATTCAAGAAAGGTTTAGGTTGAAGATGATTAATAAAAATATTTGCTTATATCTTGGCGAATTTAGTAATTTTATCAACATCAGGCCCACGGTCTAACGGACTAGTCTGCGAACATCTGCTACCTTTTTTTTTAAAAACCGTTTTTTACAATAAACAGTACTAGAAATACTAATATTGAATCTAAAAAAAAGAAAAACAAAATATGAGACAAAACTCACGACATATATTATTTTGTACTTATAACAGGTAAAAGATTATATTTGTTCATGGTGATGTTGAACCACAATTATACGTGGTTGGTATTACAAATTTCCAGCCTGGAAGGAGCAAAATCACTCCTGTGTAGAAAACCACTAAAAAATACAACAGAAACATGGGGCCTTCATTTCCAATGGCATGTGCCCACAATCTAAACGTGTTTCTGCATCCTCCTTCACCATAAAGTGAGGTCATATACGTAAACGCTGACAACAAGATGGTGGCAATTCCAAACAGTCTGTGAAGCCAAGAGAATATAGATGGCGATTCCATTTCTTTTGTTCTGTACACGCAGATTCCGCTTATAGTCGTAATTAGAGCAGTAGCCAACAAAGCTATCCCTGAAATTATAAAAAGTGTCATAAAACATTACATAAGCCAGGGTTATAAGAAGGTTCTACTAAATCTTTTTACTAGTTATTTCTACGACTTTCGGAAATTCCCCAATAGTAAAACATAATAAAATAACAATAAAAACGTTAAATTGATCTTTCACGATTTCCTATTTGATCATATCACAACTCGGAAAGTTGGATATGGCACAGCTGATATTTATTCCTATCTTTGCAAATTTCTTAATTTTGTAAAACAAAACGTGTTAGTTTATGTAATAAATCCGTCCTTTTAAATTTTGCACTAGTTACCCCTGGAATCTTATACAGCTGTACAGAGATCAAAAGCTATCCCTTACCTCCATACACATGTAGATGAGTTATACAATACTGAGTATATTCAGGACTTTCAAACATTATTACACCACCTGAGACCGCACCAGTAATAATGCTCATCATGCTTAGTGAGATATGTTCGCGTCTTCTCTTCGCTCTGCTCATCAGAGCAGAGGGTCCGTGCAATGAATGGAGGATCATGATTGATTTGGGCAGTAAGAGTTGGGTCTGGAACATATATAAAAAAGCAATATGATACATTGTGTATTCTTAAAGCAAGAAACTTGTTTTCTTTTAAAACATGCAGCAATTAAAATAATTAAACTGACATTTTCCAGTGTTCACGCACTACATGTATTGAACTGATTTTGAGGAAACTCACTGTTACAATCAAAACAAACAAATTGCGCAAAAGATAATCAATATGGATCATTAGCGTTACAAACAGAATTTGCAAGAAGTTTTGTAAACTTTAATAATATTTATGTTCAATTTTTATCCAATTACGACAATATAACACACAAACAATACATGTCGATTAATATCCTCCAAAATCGTCACCTTGTTCGGCATTAATACATACCGCTATTGTAGAAAACAACGCATGAGCAGATGAACAAATAGGCAGTTTCAAGCTGCTAGCGAACACAACCATCACCCCCAGATTGCCACCCATCATTATGTTGGCCGCGGCTATGAACGCTGATGCTACTTTATTCCACATGTCTTCACAGGGCGCTGGTTCTTCAAGAACTAATTTCACTGTCCCAGGAAACATGTGAGCTTCGCCATCTTTCAAAACTTCTTTCGTACAATATTTATCCGGTATTTCGAACATTGTATTATGGCTTCTAAAAATGGAATTTATTAAAAGAGTATTTTAGTTGCTGGATTAGCAACAAGGTACTGAATAATTTTAAAATTTTGATCCAAAATTGGTAGATAGATACAAAATATAACTGACAAAGATCACACAAAGATCCACAGAAAAAAATAGCAAAGCTTCACAGACTTCTTAGGGGCAATGTTTTTTAAAGAGTCTGAAATAGATTGCTTTCTAACATGACCATGGAAGTAATATATAGGGAAATATTACTGCTGATCCAATATGAGCAGTGCCAGGCGAAGTATGAAAGGCAGTTGTCTTTTTCTAACTAGGGTGACAATAAATTATATAATTAGGATATACCAATTCATCTTCTTACCAAATCGGGAGCAGTCTCTTTTGCGGTCCTATTTTACCTGCATCTTGCCAGTCATGATGATCCTTAGCTCTATTGCGCGTTAAGTAACAAACACCAACAAACTTACCTACAAATTAAAATGCACTTTAGTTTGTAACTTATAATTTTGGGGACTGAGCTGCCCTCGTCCGTGGGAGAGCACCCTTTATTCCGTTTCCCCACACGTGGTCCCTGGGTGGTGCAAACCAGGCAGCAACTCACTGGTGGTAGGCTTCGGCCATGGTTAGTGACCACCCACCAGACTAAGTCGCGTCGCCAAGCGGCCTAGCCGTGTTCCGTCGCGTGGTCCGGTGACACCGTTCGAAGAGGTGGGTCGGGGTAGTTGTTTCGCTATCGCATACGGCCGTAATGGATACATATACGCTTTGATTGTAACGGGTAGCTAGTTCTGGAGGTAAGCGGGATCCGTGGCACGGTTCTCCGCTGGCCGACCGCAGTTAGTAGGGGACCCAAGTAGTGAGATAGCCACTCATGAAAGGCTGTCCCGCCAACTCGCGAAAAATCCCGGGGATGCGCCATCGTGCCGGTTGGCGACCGGACGAAAGGGCCCGATGGACACCCCTGGGGGGGCACGGGCGACCCCGATGCCTCCAAACTAGTTCCCCAACGGTATAGTCTTGTGCTACGTGTCTACTGGTCTGCGAATCGTGAAACCTCACTCCACTGCCACTTCTTCACCGTTTTACTCGCGAAATGAAAAAGGTCAACAGGAGAAAAATGGTTGAACAGCGGAAGCACGCCCTTTCCCTGAAAGTGCATCTCACTAATATTAGGGGGATGCACTCCAATATCAACGCGGTCCACTACCATCTCGAGACCGAGAGACCAGCTCTCCTTTTTCTCACGGAGACGCAGATCCGATGTCCGTCGGACACGGCGTACTTGCTATACCCGGGTTACACCCTTGAGCACAAATTTAAAGCTCGGGCAGGGGTTTGCATGTACGTCCGGGACGACATCTGTGTTAAGCGTCTCCGTAATCTTGAAGACCGCAATTTTTCAGTTCTCTGGGCGCTGTTGGACACGGGCATTGAGAAAATTCTGTACGCCTGTGTCTACCGTTCGCACACCGGAGACCAGGAGACGACTAGGCTCACTGAATACCTCAGTGAGGCGGCGGATGCTGCTCTTCTCAAGTACCCGTCTGCACAATTAGTGATCCTGGGGGATTTTAACGGCCGCCACCAGGAGTGGCTGTTCCCATACCAGATCACCGACCATGCTGGGAGAGAGACGCGAAAGCTCGCTTTAGCGTTAGATCTCACCCAGTTAGTCCAAGGTGCTACGCGGGTGCCTGATGTTGACGGGCATACACCTAATTGCTTGGACCTTCTGTTGACAACTGAACCAGACAGATATTCCGTGTCGATTTCTTCGCCTCTGGGCAAATCCGACCACTGTCTGGTGAAATCAGTATCTGTCTACTCCCCGTCTGATCCCAGCCCTACGGGCTCTAGGCGGTTGTGGCGATACAAGTCAGCAGATTGGGATGAGATGCGCTCTTTTTTTGCATCTTACCCTTGGCAGTCAGTGTGTTTTTCTTCTGGAGATCCCACCGCTTGTGCTAATGCCATTACAGATGTCCTCAAACTGGGTATGGAGTATTACATTCCGTACTCAGACCTGACTCTGTCTGGTAAAGCTCGCCCATGGTTTGGACCTGAATGCGGACGTGCAGAAGCACTGAAGCACGATGCGTACCTCGCCTGGGTCGATGCTCGAAGCCGCAAAGCAAGGGACATACGCCAAAAGAAAAAAGCTTTTAACAAGGCTGCCAAGTCATGCAAAAAGGTAATGCAGAAGGCGCGTTTTGACCATATTAGTCGAATAGGGAACAAACTAGCTTCATACCCAGCGGGTAGCAAAGCGTTTTGGTCCCTAGCTAAATCGGTAGAAACGAACTTCTGTCGCCCCTCACTGCCTCCACTGCTGAAACCTGACGGTACACTGGCTCATACCGCCGAAGAGAAGGCAAACCTGTTTGCTTCACTTTTCGCGGAAAATTCACGTCTAGATGCTGGTAGTACGATACCTCCCACATCACTCGGTGCGACGGTTGTAATGCCGGAAATATGCATACACCAAAAGGAGGTTCGGAAAACACTGCGTAGTCTAGATGTGAACAAAGCTAGTGGCCCCGACGGTATCCCAGCTATAGTTCTGAGGACGTGTGCAGCTGAGTTGTCTCCTGTGTTGACGCGCTTGTTTCGGCTCTCTCTTGCAACTGGTCATGTGCCGAAGACGTGGAAGCTGGCTAACGTGCAGCCTGTGCCCAAGAAAGGTAGTCGTGCTGACCCTGCCAACTACAGGCCCATTTCGGTTACCTCCGTGCTCTGTAAGAGCATGGAGCGTGTCCAGAACGGCAGGCTCCTGGCGTACCTAGAGTCTAATGATCTCCTCAGTGACCGGCAGTATGGCTTCCGCCGGAACCGGTCCACTGGGGATCTCTTAGTGTACGCCACACACATCTGGAGTGAGGCTATCGAGAAATGCGGGGAAGCCCTGGCAGTTTCTCTAGATATTTCTAAAGCCTTCGACAGGGTTTGGCATGACGGCCTAATCAGCAAGCTTTCATCGTTTGGGCTGCCTGCTGGTTTTTGCGTGTGGATATCGGATTTTCTGAGGGATAGATATATCCGGGTAGTCGTTGATGGCTGCTCGTCTGATCTAATGGCGATTAATGCCGGAGTACCCCAGGGATCAGTGCTTTCTGCAACACTTTTCTTGCTACATATTAATGATCTGTTGAAGCCTGGTATTTTTGGGTATGCAGACGACAGCACTGTTGTAGAGAGCTATATGTCCACCGCTAAAGCTAGTGCGGCCGAGATCCAGTCTTGCAGAGAAGCCATGATTGAGCGCTTAAACTTTTCCCTCACGGCAGTCTCCGATTGGGGCGATGCCAATCTGGTCAAGTTTAATGCCTCAAAAACACAAGCGTGTCTTTTCTCTGCAAAGAGGAGGCCATTTGTAATGGCGCCTTCTTTCCGAAATGAAACCGTGCCCATCACCGACCATCTAGAGTTGCTAGGTGTCACTTTGACTCCGACCCTCAACTTTGGCTCCTATATTGAGTCTAAAGCTCAACTCGCAGCCAAGAAGCTGGGTATCCTCTCCAAGGTGCGACGATACTTCACTCCGGAACAGCTGCTGACCTTGTATCAAGCGCAAGTTCGGTCGTGTATGGAGTATTGTTCGCACCTTTGGGATGGTTCTGCGAAGTACCAGCTTGAGGCGTTGGAGTTAATTGAGAAACGGGCAAAAAAGCTCATCGCGAAAGACTCACTCTGTAGCTCAAAATTACAAAGCCTTGAGCACCGCCGTAAGGTGGCCAGTCTTTCGGTTTTTTACAGGTTTCATTTCGGAGAGTGTGCGGAGGAATTGCATAATTTAATTCCTGCAGCCCCATTTCACCATCGTACGAGTAGGGGTTCGGCAAGGAGGCACCGTTATACAGTTGAGGTTCCAAAGACTCGCACCAAGCGCTTTGCTTCGACTTTCATCGTGCGAACAGCCAAACTGTGGAACTCCTTGCCCGAATCTCTATTCCCCTTGAACTATAATTTGTCGGTCTTTAAGTCGAGAGTAAACCGGTTTCTTCTAGGCAAGCGCGCTACATCGTAGACTATAACATTGCTTACCATCAGGCAAGTTGTAGTCAAGCGTAAGCCTATATCATGTAAAAAAAAAAAAAAAATAGTATCGATTCGGTTAATTGACAGGGAGGCAATGTGATCAAAATCATAAACATTTTGCAGCAATTACAATATTTATTTACAAGTTCACATTTGAATTGCATGTACCTAGTTAGTTGCCTATATCCTATATTTTTTACACTATCGTTTTCCTTGTGTTTCAAATTCTAACTGAAACGATTCGAGTGATAGTTTAAACTATGTACACCAATATAAAGCAAACTGTATACAATACTAAGGAATCGTATGTGAAACCATGGTATAAGAATATATGACTTGGCTACTTTTTATCAGCACTACTACTAATAGCTACAAATCAATTACTAAATTTTTCTCACCACGGCAGGAATTGGGATAGCGTCTTTTTTTAACAAACGGAGAGAATTTGGAGTATTAAAAGATTTTGGATCAAAGTGTAGACTGCAAACTTTGGAGAATTTTGTAATAGGTCGTGTAATATTTAAGTTCTTACATAAGTAAAGTTATGTAAGTACTCACTTCAAATTGCATGTACATAATTGTTAATTTAAAACTTAGTTCTCTGCTTTAATTACATACCATTATAAGTTTAAACAATTTTGTTCAATTGTATACATTTTGTAATTAAGTTGCAAAGACTATAAAGAACATTTGGAATCAGACATTATCTTCTAATCCATTATTTTCATCAATTTTGGTTATCATGTACTTAGATTATTATGCTAACTTTGGTTATATTGCAACTTGGAGAACTGTAATAATAACTTGTGTTTTCTGTGATACTAGATATCTTAATATAACACTTACTTTCTTTTTTGCATATGATTAGGTATAAAATAAATAAATATATACAAAATAAAATACAAACCCTTTATGTATAAATATTTCAAATAAATAAATAAAGATGTGTTCACTAGAGATAAGGTTGGTATTAGCAATTCTTGCACAAAAATGTTGTACAAAATAATTTAGGCAATAAGGATTTTGATGTGCAAATTCATATAAAATTTGTAAACATTAGGAACATGTTTAACCTTCATTTAAAAATGTATAAGTTAAGTATTAATGTATCTATTTTATTGAGTAGTAGAAATAAAGGCTATTTTTATTTTATTTTATTTTAATATTTAAGTTCTAGTGCCAATTTATTTTGATGTTTTAATTTTTAGGAAAACTGAAAAAATATCATATTGCACAAATTATTTCAAGCACGAGAAAATATGGTCACCTTAGTCCCAATAATGTAGGTAATCTTACTTAAACTTTAGCATGTATACCTGTAGAAAGATATATTGCAACCACTATAAGATTCATTTCTGCATCCCGGAACACTACAAGTTCTTACCATTTTGTTATTTTTACAATAAAATACATTTAAATTATTTTTACAAATTACATTTATGAAATTATTTTTTTCCCGCCATCTTTTGTCATATAATGTCATCATAATTTAATGTTGCTTGTGTGAAAAATAATATAATATTAATTGGTTACTTATTTTATTTTGTGTTAATTTCACAAATTAATTCAGATTTCTATGTGTCAAGTAAGATTTATAATAAATAAAATTAAATAATATTATTTATTGCTAAATATTTCAAAACTTAAGTTGACAGTGACATTTATCACACATTATTTTTTAAACTGGCAAGCTGTTGAAGCAAGACAACAGCCTTCTCTATATGCCTTTCATTTTTGACCGATTTCACCCCCGATTTACCATTTATAGAAAATGAACTTTAAGTGTAAAAGCATAAGGTTTCTATTCATATAAAATTTATTTCACAAAACCAAAGAGAGAACAATCCAGAGGGAAAGAGAGGGATGATATAAAAAATCCTTGAACATGACCTATTATTTTTGCGGGACTTTGATGTTTTTATTATTTGTTGATTATTAAAAAAAATTACGTTAAACATTTTCCTTGTTCAGTGGTTACAAGCAATGAGATATAGAATATCGTTGATTACAAGTTCAAATTTGGTTCATATTTTATGCCATAATTTTGAGGCTTACTTACATTTTAAAATTATTGTTTCACGCGTTTACATCATGGACGTTGATAGAGTTTGCAATTTGAAATGCACAAAAGCTGGCGATGTACATGAATTTGTGGGTCCAATAAAGATAGTGTTGGTAGATCCTCCCAGAGATGAATATCGAAATAACAGAATCAAGGCAACCTTACTAACCATGGCTGCGGCACTCATTGGTGCTAATACTTTCTGCATGATATTTTTCTGTTTGGGATACAAATTGCCGGTATATGTTAATGCCCATATTCTACTTTGCGTTCTTGGGGTAAGTACCAAAGAAAATTTATAATATTCCGAGACATAAAGAGATCAAAACAATTACTAGGTAATAGATACTGGTGACTACTGAGAAGTAACTGATGTAAGTTTGGTATGTTTCAGCATCAGTTTTGTATGCCATTCGGTATAATGATGGTGAACCCATTATTTGGACCCGCTGTGAATATGGAGCCGCGTCAGAGAAGATTACAACACCTTTATCTACAAATATTTGGTATGATCCTGTATGTGGGCGGCGGCGTTTTGGTATATTTATTGTTTGAGAAATCGGGCATCGATGAAACCAAGCCGCAAACGACCTATCATTTTTACTCAGGTTAGTTTCTCTTTTGTCATGTTTTATGATGATTTCGTAATATATTTTAAAACTAAATTAAAGTTTTTAGTAAATTAATACAAACAGGCCTATGTCGTGTTTATTCCGAGTCTGATTTCGATACAGACTCCGTCAACATATGTAGATACAGGAGTTAGAGCGCGAAGTAAAATCAGTAATAAATTATAACATTACTACAAACATACATATAAATAGAACGCTTTAGTAGTCATGTCTCGCGACATTTTTACGATAAAATCATAACTAAAATAAATAAATAATAATTAAATAACATTTATTTTTCTGATTCAAAGGTTGTTTGGCAGCTTCGTTAGCTGGTATCTGTATTCTCACTGGGCCCTGTCTACTCTGCATGAAGAGCGAGAAAATCACCAGATCTTGTTTCACAAACTTTCACAGAATATTTGGAATCCTTGCATTTGTTGCATCTACGGTTTGCTACTTATTGGGACTACATAAAATAGTTTTCGATTTATGGTTTTATGTAATAGGTTCCATGAGATTGGTAATTGGATACGTAACGAGAGTGGTTTGTGTTTTGGCAGTTGTTATTGTACTCTTTACTCCAATTATGAATATTTGTGCTAAATGTAGGAGGAAACCACAACCATAAAAGGTAAATAATGATATGAATATTATTTGAGAGTGCATCGTGTCCATCAAATCTATGAATAAACTATAATCATATATATGCGTCGCATCGTATATTCGTAGCATTAAGACAATATATACATATATATAACAAGAATAAAAATTATAAATGAAATAATATTCCAGTTCGCAGTATCTTCTAACCTCATACTGAAAATTTGGTAATGATAACTAGCCATCGATATAATGTAACCTATGTACTTTTCTTTAGTAAATACACGTTTTGTTTGTATGAATATGGATTTCATTGACGGAGAACTTAGCTACCGGTAATTTATTATGAAACAATATATTTTCAGTCGATTTCCATAATAGATTTATACTATTTAACTAGAGGAAGCATCCTTTTTAACCTCTTTTCTTGTTCTTTCAGGGCTGCATTTTAAAAGAGGTTTAATAATTTTATCACCCCGCATTGACTGTCATTAAAGAAGAGTAATTCAAAGTCATTTCTTTATGTTGCAAAAGTCAATTTCAGTTCAAAAATTCTTTTGCAATTTTATAAACGTAGTTTATTTTCTATTTTACAAAATCAAATAAATTTACTCGTACCATCGTTTATCGAAAAGGAAATTTTGATAATACACATAGACTCTAGAAAAATTATAGACGTACAACATGAATGTAACAGATAGAGTATGTAACCAAGAATGCATGAGAGAGGGGGATGTCCACGAGTTTATTGGACCAGTGAAGATAGTTCTAGTGGATCCTCCAGAGGACCAGTACAGGCGAAGGAAGGCAGGTGGCGCTGCCATCACTCTGGCGAATGTCATGATGGGAGCAAATACCTTTTGCATTATCCTATTCTGCTTCGGGTTTCATTTGAAACAGTTTATTAATATACACATTCTGCTTTGTACTGTTGGCGTAAGTTGATTTAACTTACCTTACCTTTTTTAAACTTAAACTTACCTTTTTAAAAGTGGTTTTGGCACATCAAAAATATCAACTTTACTGTAACGACTTTGGAACGCGGATGCGTTGGTTACCGGTAATCCAGTAAATTATATATTTTACACATATTTGTTGAATCCAGTAAACAGTTGAATTTAGTAATCTTCTCAGCCTTCGCGACCATTTTTTGAGTCAATATTTTTTTGCACAGGTCAACAAAATAATTACTGTTTCATATTTCAGTTACAGTTATGCATGCCCTATGCAATATTGATGCTAAATTCCTTGTTCGGAGCAGCAGCACCGATGAAACAGAGCCAGAGGAGATTAGAGCATGCAGTCCTTCAAATTCTTGGCATGTGCTTATACATTACTGGCTCTATTCTAGCCATTGTTCTGGGAGAGAAATCTCCGAGAGATCCTCCGGAGGAATATTCGTCAGTTCATTTTTTCGCAGGTAATATATTATGTTACGTCGTATCAATTAACTAACTTATGTATATGATATCTGATCCATCTGTTCATATTTTGTTTATTTTTAGGGTTATTCGCTGTAATTTTTGCTGGATTATGCTTACTAACCGGACCGTTTTTGTTGTTTTCTAAAAACCAGTCAACGACTCCAACTTGCATAACAAAAATACATAGAATTATTGGAATTATCACGTTCACCATCTCCTCTGTATCTTTTATAACAGGTGTATTAAAGCCTATGATGAACGTATGGTTTGCTGTATTCGGGTATATCATACCTATTGTTCTGGTTATTTGGTTTTGTATATTTTATACGGTTGTTGTAATTATGCCTCCAATTTATAGTTTTTTTCCAAGCGGGTGTTAATAACTTGTTGTAGAACACGATACATGATGTGAATTGACTAGTTATTATAACATCATTAATTATTGTTGTATTATATTGTTACAAAATTACTATATTGTAGCTATAAAAAATTCAAAAGCATCTACTAGGGTGGTCTTGGACCGAAAAACTTCCCTAAGAATTCCTTGAACTGAATTTTCTTTTCTAGGTTGTGTGGCCGCAGGTTTCGCTGGATTGTGTCTTTTGACTGGACCCTGTTTGCTTTGCAGCAAAAAACCAAACATTACCTTTTCTTGTTTCACATATTTGCATAGATATTTGGGAATAGTTGCTTTTATAGGAGGGTCGGTGTGTTTTGTAACTGGAATAATCAAACCTACATTTCAAGTATGGCTGTATATATTAGGCTATATGGCGCCGTCATATACGATTGTATTTTGTTGTGCTTTTTATACACTTACTGTTCTTGTTGCGCCATTGTCGAGGTGTTGTAAGCCAAAGACACCAAAATGTACTGATTGATGATTCTAAAATATATTGGTTTATTAGTAACTGTTGTTTTTTTCCTAAGCTAGAAGGTAACGTATATGATATTTTTATATTCGAATAAGTATGTATCTAGGACGAAACATGTCTGACGTTGAACTGTTTTCAATAAAATTTAAGATTAATTAATTACTTTGTAACGTTCTTCAATGCTTAATCATATAGACGACGAGTGCCAAAAAAAGGAAAATGCTAGGTTTTTAACGAAAATCAAAGTCTAAAGATGGTGTTCTCTTGCTGTCATTGCTTCCGCTAGAATGATGTTTTGTACCAAATTCATAATAATGTTTTATATTTTGTACTAATACTTTAGTGCAGTATTTGATAGTAAAAGTTACTACAAAAATTCAATTCTACACATTTCATTTATTCCACATTTAATTTTCCTGACCACAACATGTTTGCTGTTACAATATAAATAAACGAATCCACGAAAAAATATGTGCGTGTTATGGTATATCTAATGAGTATAATACGTGAAATTCTATTATGATTAAACACCCGAGGCCCAAATCAATTCTGCGGAAGAGACGAATCAAAAGGCACCCAGTAACTGGGAACAAGATTAACAAAACTGTGATTGGAACTGATCCGAGCATAGTAGAACCCGCCAAGAAGAAAAGCAGCTTAAGGTTAAACTTCTTCTTAAACTTACTCTTTCTATCAAATGAGAGTAGCTAACTCTGGTGTAGAGAGTTTATCAAGCAGCCTCATGGCTTAACGACTGCCGTACTAGACAAACAATTTAACGTGTCACCTGACTCATGAAAGCGCCCAAAATGGAATGCCAGTGCTTAAACTAAAATTCTGTTTATTGCAAACCAATTCATACTAGTTACAGAATAATAATTTGTGGTGTGCTAGCAGATGCCCGCAGCCCAGAGAGATATAGCGGGATTAAGAAAAATATATAGTATTGCCTTTACCTTAGTGCAGTTTCATGATCTTTTTTATGTCTCATCCGTTACTTCGGTATCTTCTAGGTAAGCATGTAGGCTGCAGCAATGCTTAACACCAGCTTTAGTCAAACGTAAACCTAGCCCACGTAAAAAAAAACGAATTGTTGTAAAATATGAATGCATACTGTACTTAAGATGTAAATAGCCTAATTTGATCACCCAGGTTCGCTGGTCCCATTAAGATCATCATAGTAGATCCCAAGTCGGAGTACTGTAAGACAGTGTGGTGTGCCGTCGGGATTGCTCTGACGAACGTCGCTATTGGTGGAGTGCTGCTGGCTGCTATCTATTACACGATTGCTAAGGGCGATGCTCATGTTGCGGTCTGTGCTGTTGCTGTAAGTGGTTATTAATGTTTTGTTGATGTTTCGTGACAAAACTGTGTTAGTTTAGTTTGATTATTATCCAATATCCATCTAAAAAGAAAGTGAACAAAAGTAAGATATTTAAATACGAGTAACAAAAGTTTGGATGTTCATTTTATACTCATTTTTCACATATATATTTTTCTCTAAGATCAGGCCCAGCTTTTTCCTCAATGGCCTTACTGGTTATGCAGAAAAGAATGAATATTTCTCGCGGCACAATCAGTTTTGTACAGCAGTTGTGCGCCGGGAAAGTCACAATGTCGACAGTTAACATTGATTCTAAAACTATATTAGTAATCCTTGATATTTTTTATATATTTCAGAGTAACTTTTTCATAGCAGAGGCTTTACTTGCATTGCACTACGCTAACGGCTGGACAGCGCCTATGCGGACCAGACATAGAAAGTTTGCGCATTTCTTCTTGAATATTTGTGGATTGATTTGCATCATTGCTGGCAGCATTGTTGTGTTGATTGCTAGAGGAGTGTCGGCCAAAGTTCATGGTATTACAGGTGCGTACAAACATCGATATAAGAGCTAACGTAATTTTGTGCAGACGTTGTTAAAACTTCACAATCTTGGCAACAAGTACTATTTTTTGTAAGTGTCTGCTACCACATAGAGGCTGTAGCCAAGCACCTATCGTTATAGTCCAAGAAAACCATCATATTATGAATTTTCACTTGTTTTAGTCGCCTAGTTAGGTATATTAACTGTAATTCTGGAATAATGGAAAAAATAATGAGTTTATTGCGTATTTGATATTAAGTTATAGGAAGCGTTTTGATTGAATTATATGCGAGGATGATTCAAATATTTAGCTGATGGCCCCCATAATCGGTGTGTAAATTTAAACCAACATTAATTTATACTTGACTTAATTTTGTTTCAGGTATAGCTTCCTTGGTTTTAGTGATATTGGCAGCAATAATGGGACCCTTTGCCTATCGATTAAGAACAAAATGGCAAGTAACGTTACACATGTCCATAGGTATTCCAGCGTTTATATGTTCTTCTATTTGTACGGCTATAGGTTTTACTTTAAAACCTTTTAGTAGCTGGAGTGGAAATGGGGTTCTTTATATATTACTGGGGCTGATTATATTTTACACGGTATTTATTGTGACCTCGTCTTTTATCAAATGCATGACTAGAATCAATTAAATTTTACACCTCTACTTTGTATTACTTTTTTATACCTCAAGCTAATGTAATGTAACTCTGATCAAGTTTCTTTGACTACATATACAATACGTATTGCCTATAAAGCAGAGTCTACTCAAAATTAGTAGTTAATTACGACAAAACTATAATGATAAGAAACATAATAAATAATTTCGATATGAATTACGATGTTAGATAATAATATGTGTATTTAAATATATCCTTTAATCCGTGTCAGGCCATGCTAACGTGATTTCTTTTAAAGTTTATCAATTTTTGTACGAAGGCTTCTATGATGTCTTCGATACTTGGTACTAGTAATATGTTTAACACAAGATATATTTGACATTTTATTAAGGTATCGTTGACTCGTATTTGCAATGCATTTAATGAGAGAATTAAATTAATTTAGACAGACGCTTCGATTTAGTTTTTTACTTATGGAGTTGGAATTATCTAAATATATATAACTCAAAGGTGACTGATTGACTGATAATAATGATCTATCAATGCGCAGCCCAAACCACTGGACGGATTGGGCTAAAATTTGGAATGAAGGTAGATGTTATGACGTAGGCATCCGCTTAGAAAGGTTTTTTGGAAATGACACTTTCAAAGGGGTGAAATAAGGGATGCAAGTTTTACTTCTTAATGCGAGCGAAGCCGCGAACAAACACTAGTAAAGTATAATCGGAATAGAATTACATAAAATACTTTATATCTGGAAAATTTAGTCATGAAAATTGGTTTGAAGCGTTACCATGAGATATTTATCCATGATAAAAATAGTGATTGATAACAAAATTTTGATGTATGTATGACATGATTAGTTGGCGCAAAATTATTTAATTGATAACGACGTAATAATTAGTAATATATAATAGCTTGATCAGATAAAAAACAAGACAATGTGTAATTACCTAATTACATACATATACTGTACCCCCCCTCTTTATTTTTAAAATTAATATAAATTACATTTTCTACTACTTTGCGACTACTGTAAACCACTACTAAATAAAACACCATTTTTTCTGATATTAAAGTACTTATTGGAACGTCAATTTGGCTCGTGAATTGTTTCGTTTTGGCAGTGAATCGTCTAGTAGTTTACGGACCCGTTGTGTATGTAATAACTCAAATCCTTTATGAGGTTCAAAGAAAATACTTTAACTAACATCAATCTATTGCAAGTCTCACGTTTGTAGTACATAAAGAAAGTATTAAGAATGAGATAGTTTAATGATTATGATATTGAAGATAGCGTACATAATATGACGGTTTTACATTAATGTTGGGCTTTAGTAAATATTCCTTTAGAATTGTAATACTTCCACTCAATCATCTCTTTCATTCATCATACTGACATAGTATTAGTGTTTGCTTCCAAGTCATCAATGTTATTTTTTTGATAAAATGGAAGTTATAGGCCCCTGGCACGCCTATAGCCATAGACTTCAGCCATTGTGGACAGTCTTCTGGCAAACACCAATGGTTTGAATGGGTGGAGGGCTTAGTTAAGCTCTGCAAATTAACTCGTAAGTGAGTTAACATAAAATGTAATCTATCCAAAAGACAAGAGGACACGCGGCCTATTGTATGCCTAGTGAGTGTATGTTCCTAAGTTAGATGATCCTAACTTTAGCATAGTCAAAGAGAGACGTTTTAAATTTGTAAATCATGATAAAATTTATCCGTAGATAAAGTTATGTCCCGATACTACACTTAGGCATTTCTCACGGTGATCTTCCGTATACGAGAAATAAAGAGATGATCTTTCTCATAGCATAATACCGTCGCATAACTAAATTCCCCATGGCTAGGTAGAATTTAAACGTAGAAGAAAATAAAGAGTTCGTCTCTCTTAGATATACTCCAGTTAGAGTCAGTGAGAATAAATAGAATTTGCATTAAGTGTATGATCTTTACACTATAAGTTTTATTGAGGGTTCCAAATGGGTAAAAGTTTTGAAGTAAACATGAGGCGTTGCTCATAAATATAGGTACATAATATAATTAAATTGTAACTGCAATTCCCCATGGCTAGGTAGAATTCAAACGTAGAATAAATTAGAGTTTGTCTCTCTTAGATATACTCCAGTTGGAGTCAGTGTAAATAAATAAAATTTGCATTAAGTGTATGATCTTTACACTATAAGTTTTATTGAGGGTCTCAATTGGATAAAAGTGTTGAAGTAAACATGAGGCGTTGCTCATAAATAAAGGTAAATCATAACATTCAAATAAAGGGTGGAGACATTGCTCAATAGGATAAGTTGTATAAGTCAGGTAATTTCAATATTTGAAATAAGATAATGTAGGTAAAACAATGGAAGGACCATAGCATTTTATAATATTTTATAACTTTACAATTTGGAGTGAGAATAAAATTGATTTGTGAGTACTTCTGTACAATTGGAAGCAAAATTTATTAGTTTAAATACATAGAGGAGTAAAATATTACCAGTTTACCTTTGCCTATACAAATACATTGTAAACGTTACAATGAAACTTTATCCTAACCATTGCCTACTAATTAACTTACAATACTTTACCAACTTTATCTGGATCATAAAATCAGGAATCAGGAACCAACCAGGAACGGCCTAACCGCTGAAATAAAAGTGCCTACAGCATTCCACACCCTAACTCATAGTAATGAGTCCTAACACAAAACCTATACAAGACCTAACATATCGTCTACCCATGCGGGCCTATTTCTCCTGACAACCAGCTAAGCTACATAACCAAGCAAAACTAGAGATTCCGGAATCTCACATTTACATTTAAACGTGTTGGGAATCCTACAAGGAAATTCAGTCTAAGCAATTACCAACCGGTAATTGTCCTGACTTACATTCCGCTACTCCTGGGTCCCTACACCGAACTGGCAGGTGGGGCAACACCTTAAGACTAGTGTGCTAAAGCCCGTGTTTTGCGTGTATAAAACGCCAAGTGGATACCTACAATATATACATAAATATAATATACAATCCTCATCACATTGACCATGGCGACTTAGATGCCACAAGGCAGGGTCGACACTTCTACGTCTGTTAAATAAATCGTCATGGCAACATGAATAAGAAAGGGGACTTTTCGCCTGCTTGGTATTCCCAAGTAAACAGACCCGCAAGCGTCCACTTTGCGTCGCCCCAGCAACTCTAACTCGTCTTCGTTCACACCAGCAAAATCATACCGGTTTCCGACAAGAAAGAGCCCAGATCTATCTAGACCGTAGTCCGGACAAACCCAGTTCCCAATGAACAAATTGTGAAAGCTCTAAATTCCAGAAGACGTATTATCAAATACTCCCAACTAATTCGTCTTATTGGAATTCCTACGGTTTGGATATTGTTGTGTATAGTTAAATTATTAACAACTCCAATCGTTTGTATTGTGAGTCAGTGTCAGTTGCATTTCTAGTTAGGTAGCCGCAGCTAAGACCATATTTCAGGCCCATCTCCGCAGTTCAGCGTACCTCACCTTCGTACAACTTCCACTAAACCACCCTATTCCAGCGAAAACTAACAAGGAGTTGTTTTATTAAGTATTGTTTGTTAACAACTCCGTTTCCCCAACAAATGCAAGGTAACCGCAGCTAACACCGTGAGGCCCATCTCCGCAGTTCAGTTACCTCACCTACCCCCATCTAGTTAGCTGGCTTGATTTTATTCCCAAAATGATTTCAAAATGTGGATCAAATTCCAAATCAATAAATAAAACTTCCCCATTAATCTCCACAACAATCAAAATCCCACAAGTGAATTTAACACAAAACTTTCACAATCGGAACATCGGTTCCCTAATCCCGCAACCCGGCCCTAGTGTACCTCTTTGCAGTTTTACACACCGCTCCGAGTCTCTCGAAAATAAGCCTCCCTCAGCTTATATAGTTACCCCTTCCACCCTACTTCCTTCATAGTCTGTCTTTCTCTAGCTAACTCCTAATCACAGTGTCTGTCCCTTACTACTTCGTTACGTCGTTTTAACTTACAGCGTGTGTTTTCTCAGGTAATAAACATTCTAATTAATAGCCCTGTCAAGTTTTTGCTGCTAACATTTGAACTGTAACTTAGTGGTGTGTTTGCCCAGCTAAGTGGTTTTTTTTGTAACTATAATTTATTACCTGCGCATGCGCATGCTCTCCTGCGGATCCGCCTGTATGAATATTGGACACAAAACAAACTTTCGTTTTATATACGTATTACTATTTTATTAGGTTACGTTGTCCAGGTCATCAGTGCCTGTTAAAGTCGTAAAAACTTTACATTCTCATATCACCAATTTTATAATAGCTCACGTTGCTTAGGACATCAGTAGTCATTATGACATACAAACATACAAACTTTCCCTCCTATACTACTAACATAGTAGATTTGTCAACGCAATATGTTTATATGTTTCGTTTATCAAACCGATTCCTGTTATCGTAGTACTCGGGTTTCGTTGAATACGACTCTTTAATAGTGCCATAGTTTCAGTTGTTTATGACATAGATGTGTTTGATCGATGTAATTACTATGAAATACTAAGCAAGATTCGAACTCGCCGTAGTCATTGTTTGCCATTATCCAATGGTTCAAAGATGATGATGATGATAACATTAGAACTATCTTCCGATAGTGATGAAATTGGTGTAACAATTTGACACGTCGAAGTGACAAGCAAGGCTCGAACTTGCGGTTCCTTGTGTATTGAATAAATCGAGGATGGGGATGAAATTTGATAATTTTATCTGGTAAAACAAGGATCGAACTTGTTCTTAACGGCGTATGATTTAACCCGTTGTCATTGCCTAATAATTCTTAAACGATAATGACGATATTATTTGGTAGTATTTTCCGATAATGATCAAATTGCTGTAGTTATTTATCCAATTAAAGTGGTAAGCAAGGATCGAACTTGCATTTAAATAAATGGATTATTTTAATGTGTCGATACGGATGAAATTGGCTTAATTTATTTGCTTGAAGCAAGGCTCGAACTTGCTCTTAACGGCGCAATATTTAGTGTATTATTTCTCAGTTGTCGACGATAATGATGATGGTTTAACGGCCTAAAATGGTCCGTTACAGCGACCCCAAGGTAAAGTCGTGAAAGCTTTGATATTAAGCTGGAACGAATTTAGCTTCCAAACTAACCATCATCATGATATATCATAGTCTTAAGTAAGGAACTTACCAAACAAATACCACTACTTACGTTACGACCTTTTACCTCCCCATGGAGTCATAATTAATTTTAAGAGATCAGCTATTATATTAATTACATTCCAAAACCTCTTTAGCCTTTCATGTAAAAATTTACTCATTGTTGTTTGTGGGAGAAAAGGGAGATACCAAAAAAAATGAAACGTCGTCATATGCTCCAGTACTGAGCTTCAGACATCAAAGTCCGAAGGCTACACACGGCGGAAGAACCTCAGAAAGTATACAAAGGCCACAAGGAAATAGATGAACGTCTACTCTGTCCTAGTGACACATAGCAGGTATAGTTCTCGACAGGCCCAATCTTCCGACCGTTAAGATACTACAAGCTATGCCCCTAGCCTTAGATACTAACCTAAACATGACTCTACGCACTAAGGTACTTAAGCACCAAAGTACGTCGGTATGAAGACCAATTCGGCTGTATCGTCCAACTCAGACGAGATGCTCTACACAGTACTGGAATAACATACAACAATTTCCATTTATGGTTTTGGGAGATAATCACGAATGCTGATAAAAATATAATTTGCGGACTTTAACTTATCCTAACACCAAAATGTCCCAACATTCGTGACCATTATGTGTGGAAAGAAAGGTAATGACCAAATTTGAAAATGAAAGACTGTTCTCCTTTCAGAAAATATGCTGAGTCACAGGGCCCATCCATTTTTTTTTTTTTTTTTTTTTTTACACATTCACTCTTTCAGACCCTCAACATTCATGGGCTTGCATACCCCCAGCGTCCCAGCATAATTCGCAGTGATAAGAGAACTTCGAGTTGGTTACCCCCATTATGACATCCATGGGTACATACCACACATCGTTACCTTTTACCAAACTCGTTACCAAAATAAAACAAGGTTACCTTTGCGAATATATATTCAAAATCAACTAATAATTCCGAATGAATAATTTTTTTTTTTTTTTTTTTTTTTTTTTTTTTTTTTAGACTCTGTAGCAGCTTCTATCTATATATGTACTGAGGAGAAAAATATATATTTTACCTGTGTATTTGTAGCTAAGACTATTATATCCAAGCTCATGAACATAACGAATATTATCAGAACGACATCTCCCATTCATGTTTGGTACTACTAGTCAAACATCATAACAGTTTGACTAATCTTATAAGGATAATCTTTTCTAACCTAACATCTATTAGAACGTATTGATATAGTCACTAAGATTTCAAAAGCACTACACTATAATAGATGTATTAAATTTCGACCCCATATTAAAATAATTTTAGTGTTAATATCTCACAATGTATATGTTCCTGTAGTGACTAGTCATACATACTTCAAAGTTTACTAAATTACGACCCCACTACAAAATTGATTAGATTATTAGATATTTTACCCAATACAATATACTCGAAAATACAAACATTAAAATAAATTTCGACCCCATCATAAAATTATCTAAGATTAAGTCATCTATTCGAACTATATTGATATTGATGTATTAAACATAAATCAAACAACTTTCAGCAAAGGTCGAGTATAATTATAGTATTAGAATAATAAGCTAGTATTTCAATCAAATGCATAATTTAATTTCCCTTACAACTCCGTATCATATATTCATCGCTTAGTAACCCTATACGAAAATATCATAGTTCCCTATTTGTCCGTAGGGGCGCTAAAAGCGTTGATTACAAGAAACCCTGATAGACAAGATCCTACGAAACTATGTCCTTGCATAATAGTTTCAATATTAGCCTGTAGAAGCGCTAAAGGTGTCAATTGCAAATAGATCACTGCAATGAATACGTTTCTATCTATTAGTTTTGCAACCCTACGTTAGATGTCGTTGGCAGTGTTTGCATACACCCTATCGATCACAATCGAACCAAATGCTTAACCATAGCTAAGTAGCTGGGTTATAGTTCCGTTATTTGATGCTAGGTGTTTATTGTGTAATAAGAAATGTAAATTTCTACTAAAATAAAATATCTCCCTATCTATTTATTTTTATTAACGGTATCGTGACTGATCACTTGCAAGATGGCAAGCATCATGGCTAAAAATATAATTCACAAAATAATCTGCTAAGTTTAGAATTACAAGATCATGGAATACACAGCGTACATACAATCAATACTTTAATTATGTTTAACTAATCTGGTAATCAGATGCGGTTTAAACTGATCAACTAAAATTTTGTTAAGTTATTATATTATGCGTGTTGTTATCTAAGAAATAATACGTACAGCTATTAATCTGATCAAATCTGTGCTTATTCGTTAACTAATCATATGAAAGATATCAAAGTCATCATCATCCACAGCTGGTTTAGTCCCACTGTTGAATAAAAGATATAAACTACAGTAATTAGATATCGAAATCTCATCTAAAAATAAACCACAGATGATTTTTATAGTTTTGAAAGTAACATTTCAAAATACACAAATATAGACAAAGTCGTACACATCTGTTTGCCCGGCAGTTGCTCAGCGAATCCTAAACAATAGACTATTTTTTTCTAACTACTATTTAACTAATGTCCCAATATCATAAAACCTTCTCGATATGCTTCGACTAAGAAATCTACCTGCTTGTTGTAGTTGTTGCCCTTTCAGCCAACTATTAGAATACTACTTAGTTTAGAAAATAAATGCTATTCTCTTATAGAATTTTCATCAAAATTAACTATCATAAATAATTAATAAAGTAAAAATGTATCAATCAAATTTTCTAATTAACCAAAGGTTAAGTAATTATTACTAACTAACACCCTCAACAAAAGTGATATCATTAAACGTGTAAGTTGAGTAGGTACTTATATGTTCAAGTAAATACATAATGCAATGGGCAGTACTGAATCACGACCCCCATCATTTAGTAATTTTTACAATATCGTATATAAATTTATGAATGCTGATTAATAACTATCACTAAGCCTAATTAAATTGAAAACGTGAATACATAAATATTGATAAGGAATATTTCATATCCAAATTGAGACTACAATGAAGGTTAGAGGAGCAACCAATGACCATAATTATACGTAGTGAAAATAGTTTGCCATGCGGCGGAGGCAGCTTTGTCCTATTCCCTTTTTTTCTAAGAAATGTTGACCTGCTCCTTTTTTTTTACAATGGCTGCTCAGTAACTCGAATTTCATTGCAACCTTTAGTAACTTGCTGTCAGTTTTTGCGTGCATTCAAATTTCTACGTCGAGTGCGTGCTAACGCGAAAAGTGGATTTAAAGTTAAATGTGAAGTGGTTTTGTTCCCATGATGGAACATGTTTCCAAGTGTCCCGTAAGTAAATTAGCTTTAATACCCTATTTTGATCCCAAAACACTTGAGTTGTCATTTCACACGTGAATTTATTTTTGTTTTAAAGCTATGATTTTAAAATTTCTCAAGTCACCACTTAAAACTTTTGCAACAACCGATATTTTAATGGAGTCATATGCTAGAACTTGGTTTCTTTCTAGTAATAATATGCTTTTGTTACAGTATCTACGTGCAGTTTAACAGTGTATATGTTTCAAACAAGGAGAAAAGAGTTGAAATTAACACGAAACATATGGAAAGTTGCCAGGTATGTTTGCTTAATTTAATGCTATCATTCTATTTATTGAAACATCAAAAGTATCTCTATCCCATAAACCCAATAAAATATTCTAGATGAATTAAGTGTGTAATTAAATTTACCTTGCAAATATTTGAAATAAAGTTAACTATAAATAATCTGAAATAGCTGCCCTTATTTTGAAATCAGTTAAAAGTTGCTTAAAATTGTCAAAATTTCTCAGACTCTCGACTTTCGTATACCTGCCCTATGACCCTTTTCTTATGAATAGAAATAATAGTATAGCTTCGGTTTGCCGGACTAAGTAAAAAAATATATGCCACATGGCATTGATGTCGAACGGAACGTAAGGTTACAATACATTTAAAATATCATCTCTATTCTTTTTCAGAATTTACTCGATTGGGTTTCATCTAGTGGATTTCTAAACACAAACCAGAATCTTCAAACTAAGGTATGGATACAGTATTTCGAGAAGTATTTAATTTTTATACATAGTTCGAGTAATTAATTTGCATATACAAACACTGAACCATTTCCCTACCAACTGATTAGCTCTATCACTTGAGTTATGAAACTAGCAACGGCATAATAATGTACATATAACATACATACATACACACAACCATTTGTTTTCTCTATATGAAGATAGTATTACCCGGTTTTATAACACAGTTTCTGCAGTTTGTTTTGTTAATTTGTTACTGCACTACCTAATATGAGTTTTTAATAATTTCAATCTCTGTTATTTCAGGATTTTAGAGGGCACTATCGGCGATTTAAGGCGATCGGCGTAACAAGTGCTTTACCTACAAACATATACGACCCCCATAGTTTGCGAACTTTAATAAAGTAGATAAGAGTCGACCCCAGAGTCTTATAAGTTTCTTGAACTGGTGAAAGTGAAGTGAAAGTGTAAAGTGAAATAAGATAAGTATGTGATAGAGTTACTAGTGCAAGGATAATAAAACGTAAGTAATAGAGATTAATTGCCTATTATTCTATAAAGTATTTTCTGACCCCATCCATTTTCACGGACAGCATTTTATGCCAGACCTGGCAATTAGAAACAAGTCACAACCAAACGGATTCCAATAAGATTTTTGCAAATTTTATTTAATTTAATATGAAAGTAGGATAAAATTAATGAAATAAATAAAAAGAACCCCTTATATCCTGGTCACGGCACCATTTTATGTACCCCCCCTCTTTATTTTTAAAATTAATATAAATTACATTTTCTACTACTTTGCGACTACTGTAAACCACTACTAAATAAAACACCATTTTTTCTGATATTAAAGTACTTATTGGAACGTCAATTTGGCTCGTGAATTGTTTCGTTTTGGCAGTGAATCGTCTAGTAGTTTACGGACCCGTTGTGTATGTAATAACTCAAATCCTTTATGAGGTTCAAAGAAAATACTTTAACTAACATCAATCTATTGCAAGTCTCACGTTTGTAGTACATAAAGAAAGTATTAAGAATGAGATAGTTTAATGATTATGATATTGAAGATAGCGTACATAATATGACGGTTTTACATTAATGTTGGGCTTTAGTAAATATTCCTTTAGAATTGTAATACTTCCACTCAATCATCTCTTTCATTCATCATACTGACATAGTATTAGTGTTTGCTTCCAAGTCATCAATGTTATTTTTTTGATAAAATGGAAGTTATAGGCCCCTGGCACGCCTATAGCCATAGACTTCAGCCATTGTGGACAGTCTTCTGGCAAACACCAATGGTTTGAATGGGTGGAGGGCTTAGTTAAGCTCTGCAAATTAACTCGTAAGTGAGTTAACATAAAATGTAATCTATCCAAAAGACAAGAGGACACGCGGCCTATTGTATGCCTAGTGAGTGTATGTTCCTAAGTTAGATGATCCTAACTTTAGCATAGTCAAAGAGAGACGTTTTAAATTTGTAAATCATGATAAAATTTATCCGTAGATAAAGTTATGTCCCGATACTACACTTAGGCATTTCTCACGGTGATCTTCCGTATACGAGAAATAAAGAGATGATCTTTCTCATAGCATAATACCGTCGCATAACTAAATTCCCCATGGCTAGGTAGAATTTAAACGTAGAAGAAAATAAAGAGTTCGTCTCTCTTAGATATACTCCAGTTAGAGTCAGTGAGAATAAATAGAATTTGCATTAAGTGTATGATCTTTACACTATAAGTTTTATTGAGGGTTCCAAATGGGTAAAAGTTTTGAAGTAAACATGAGGCGTTGCTCATAAATATAGGTACATAATATAATTAAATTGTAACTGCAATTCCCCATGGCTAGGTAGAATTCAAACGTAGAATAAATTAGAGTTTGTCTCTCTTAGATATACTCCAGTTGGAGTCAGTGTAAATAAATAAAATTTGCATTAAGTGTATGATCTTTACACTATAAGTTTTATTGAGGGTCTCAATTGGATAAAAGTGTTGAAGTAAACATGAGGCGTTGCTCATAAATAAAGGTAAATCATAACATTCAAATAAAGGGTGGAGACATTGCTCAATAGGATAAGTTGTATAAGTCAGGTAATTTCAATATTTGAAATAAGATAATGTAGGTAAAACAATGGAAGGACCATAGCATTTTATAATATTTTATAACTTTACAATTTGGAGTGAGAATAAAATTGATTTGTGAGTACTTCTGTACAATTGGAAGCAAAATTTATTAGTTTAAATACATAGAGGAGTAAAATATTACCAGTTTACCTTTGCCTATACAAATACATTGTAAACGTTACAATGAAACTTTATCCTAACCATTGCCTACTAATTAACTTACAATACTTTACCAACTTTATCTGGATCATAAAATCAGGAATCAGGAACCAACCAGGAACGGCCTAACCGCTGAAATAAAAGTGCCTACAGCATTCCACACCCTAACTCATAGTAATGAGTCCTAACACAAAACCTATACAAGACCTAACATATCGTCTACCCATGCGGGCCTATTTCTCCTGACAACCAGCTAAGCTACATAACCAAGCAAAACTAGAGATTCCGGAATCTCACATTTACATTTAAACGTGTTGGGAATCCTACAAGGAAATTCAGTCTAAGCAATTACCAACCGGTAATTGTCCTGACTTACATTCCGCTACTCCTGGGTCCCTACACCGAACTGGCAGGTGGGGCAACACCTTAAGACTAGTGTGCTAAAGCCCGTGTTTTGCGTGTATAAAACGCCAAGTGGATACCTACAATATATACATAAATATAATATACAATCCTCATCACATTGACCATGGCGACTTAGATGCCACAAGGCAGGGTCGACACTTCTACGTCTGTTAAATAAATCGTCATGGCAACATGAATAAGAAAGGGGACTTTTCGCCTGCTTGGTATTCCCAAGTAAACAGACCCGCAAGCGTCCACTTTGCGTCGCCCCAGCAACTCTAACTCGTCTTCGTTCACACCAGCAAAATCATACCGGTTTCCGACAAGAAAGAGCCCAGATCTATCTAGACCGTAGTCCGGACAAACCCAGTTCCCAATGAACAAATTGTGAAAGCTCTAAATTCCAGAAGACGTATTATCAAATACTCCCAACTAATTCGTCTTATTGGAATTCCTACGGTTTGGATATTGTTGTGTATAGTTAAATTATTAACAACTCCAATCGTTTGTATTGTGAGTCAGTGTCAGTTGCATTTCTAGTTAGGTAGCCGCAGCTAAGACCATATTTCAGGCCCATCTCCGCAGTTCAGCGTACCTCACCTTCGTACAACTTCCACTAAACCACCCTATTCCAGCGAAAACTAACAAGGAGTTGTTTTATTAAGTATTGTTTGTTAACAACTCCGTTTCCCCAACAAATGCAAGGTAACCGCAGCTAAGACCGTGAGGCCCATCTCCGCAGTTCAGTTACCTCACCTACCCCCATCTAGTTAGCTGGCTTGATTTTATTCCCAAAATGATTTCAAAATGTGGATCAAATTCCAAATCAATAAATAAAACTTCCCCATTAATCTCCACAACAATCAAAATCCCACAAGTGAATTTAACACAAAACTTTCACAATCGGAACATCGGTTCCCTAATCCCGCAACCCGGCCCTAGTGTACCTCTTTGCAGTTTTACACACCGCTCCGAGTCTCTCGAAAATAAGCCTCCCTCAGCTTATATAGTTACCCCTTCCACCCTACTTCCTTCATAGTCTGTCTTTCTCTAGCTAACTCCTAATCACAGTGTCTGTCCCTTACTACTTCGTTACGTCGTTTTAACTTACAGCGTGTGTTTTCTCAGGTAATAAACATTCTAATTAATAGCCCTGTCAAGTTTTTGCTGCTAACATTTGAACTGTAACTTAGTGGTGTGTTTGCCCAGCTAAGTGGTTTTTTTTGTAATTATAATTTATTACCTGCGCATGCGCATGCTCTCCTGCGGATCCGCCTGTATGAATATTGGACACAAAACAAACTTTCGTTTTATATACGTATTACTATTTTATTAGGTTACGTTGTCCAGGTCATCAGTGCCTGTTAAAGTCGTAAAAACTTTACATTCTCATATCACCAATTTTATAATAGCTCACGTTGCTTAGGACATCAGTAGTCATTATGACATACAAACATACAAACTTTCCCTCCTATACTACTAACATAGTAGATTTGTCAACGCAATATGTTTATATGTTTCGTTTATCAAACCGATTCCTGTTATCGTAGTACTCGGGTTTCGTTGAATACGACTCTTTAATAGTGCCATAGTTTCAGTTGTTTATGACATAGATGTGTTTGATCGATGTAATTACTATGAAATACTAAGCAAGATTCGAACTCGCCGTAGTCATTGTTTGCCATTATCCAATGGTTCAAAGATGATGATGATGATAACATTAGAACTATCTTCCGATAGTGATGAAATTGGTGTAACAATTTGACACGTCGAAGTGACAAGCAAGGCTCGAACTTGCGGTTCCTTGTGTATTGAATAAATCGAGGATGGGGATGAAATTTGATAATTTTATCTGGTAAAACAAGGATCGAACTTGTTCTTAACGGCGTATGATTTAACCCGTTGTCATTGCCTAATAATTCTTAAACGATATTGACGATATTATTTGGTAGTATTTTCCGATAATGATCAAATTGCTGTAGTTATTTATCCAATTAAAGTGGTAAGCAAGGATCGAACTTGCATTTAAATAAATGGATTATTTTAATGTGTCGATACGGATGAAATTGGCTTAATTTATTTGCTTGAAGCAAGGCTCGAACTTGCTCTTAACGGCGCAATATTTAGTGTATTATTTCTCAGTTGTCGACGATAATGATGATGGTTTAACGGCCTAAAATGGTCCGTTACAATACTTGCTTACGTATTTATTCGAAGCATTTACAATTTCAAAGACATAAGTATATAATTGTTGTTAGTGAATAATCTGGCTTAATAAAAATATCTTACACGTGTTTATTGCAATCTCTAATACAAGTCTTTTAATTTAGTGAAGGCCACGACCACGTAAGATTAGATAAAAGTAGTGTAAGGGTTAAATAGAAAAAAAAACTCAGCAAACGAGGAGTTAGTCTACTGGCAGACATCATTATTTATGGAAGTCATTAAAGCATTTAAGGCTTTGACGGCTTGCAAACTCTCGATATCGAATAGGCTTCCATTTGATTACAGCCTCCTTGATGTTAAGCACCGCTTAATATAGGTATTTTGACACTTTGGCATCTCTCATACTATCATATTTCTTCTTCTTATCGACTGAGAGTGGCCAACTCTGGTGTCGAGAGTTAATCAAGCCGCCCTTAGGGCCTATGACATGGCTTAACGACTGCAGTACTACGTCAAACAGCCGGGACCTACAATCTAAATAAATAAAACTCAAAAGTGACACTGACACTGTCTGACTAACATAGTGATCTTAGCTTAAACCACTAGACAGATCTGGCTGAAATTTGGCATGCAGGTTAATGTTAGGACGTAGGCATCTGCTAAGAAAGTGTTTTTGGATGAATTGAATGAATCCTTTGCAATTACTTCTGCAAGCGAAATCGCGAGCACCCACTTGTTTATCTATAAGACTTAGAGGTATTTTTACATGTGAATACTTACTTTATCTAGTTGTAATGCGTGGTGCACGCCCACTGGAGCCGTATATCAGTGTTGTCACAGGCGGCGCCCGGCCAGAGGTTCCCACAGCGTGGCGTCACATATATCAACTACTAGTGGATGCCCGCGGCTTTGCTCGCGTTGTACCGAGACAAAATGTTACATATATCTCTTTCCAGATTCTATTCTATTACCATACCAAATATCACTATGATCTGTTGCTCCTTTGTGAAGTAAACGAAGAACAAATAAAGTAACATAAGGATATATGAATCGCTTTGACTCGCAGCTGTGCTGCATGCAGTTATTGAGAAAAAGCAGTTGAAAATATACTTATATGCATTAAGGTAAATTCTCGAAAACGTAGCAAAGCTCGAAAAGCTAGTAAGTGAATCGGTTCTATCGAATAAGCACGTTCCATGAGCCTTTGCTTACCATCAGGCAAACTATGGCCAAATGCAAACCCACTTTAGATAAAAAGAAAAAAGTTTCTTGAGATATTTCTTAAACAGATATTAAATTAGAACAGTAATACCTCGAGATATCTTATAGACAAACTTCCGCGTGAATTCTGCTAGTGAGTGTACGTAAGATAGTGTTGCAGATCTTGAACATTAGCAATGGCAACAATACTATATTCCAGAATGTTCGTATCGGGGCCCATTACTCTTCCCCGCAGTTTCCTTTATATGTTTAGATGCCATAAAGATAGGTGGCACCGCCTCGGTATCCGCTGTGATCGGTTGCTTGTAATACGACGTACCACCCAATAGAAACCTAATACTGAACATTAAAATTCGACAGGGATATGTCTAATAAAACAATAGATACATTTCTTCGACTGCTCTGTTTGCTTAGTGGTAGTGGATTCCCGCTTAATACAAGTAATTATAAATATTAAAATTTGTAATTACTTGTGTTGAGTCTGATCGTTTCTAGGTATGATAAGTATGTATTTACAAATGGTATGTATATATTTATTATATCCGTTATCTAGTACCCATGTTACACGCGTATCTTAGTATGTCCTGAATTATTTATTATTATTAATTAAAAAAGTATTAAATCTTTGATATCACATTGGAATGTTAGAATAAACATACAATCAGTTGTATCAGTATCATTAAAAAAAATATATTTGGTACTGGAAGTGCCATAGATGCCTTTTATGGATGCTTAAGCCATTCATAAATCAAAGATATCATAATATTAAAACTATTATAAAAATAATATAACTTGGTCATCACCGAAAGCGTGATACTCATGCGTTTTTTTATATATTACATGTTTCTTCTTATCGAACAAGTGTGGCCAACTTTGGTGGGCAGCATTTTAGTTTACAAAGCTGATAAATTATAGTACAGGGAAGTAGTAGATAAGGGAGTCTCTAGGTTAAATAGTCCATGTATGTACTCAATCGAATTTAACGATATGGCCGTTTTGTTGTCTCCACAAAAGTTACTATTGTTTTACGTTTCGGTTTACAAGTGTGGTTTGGTTTTCCTTTGATGGTAGGAAGGTTTATTGTATGATTTAATGTTAGGTAGGCTTATAATGTACAATGTAAATCAATACGATGTTTGTTCATGATTATTGTCCCGATAGATGAGTAAAATTGATGATTTAAAAAAGTCAAAGGTTATGAGTTTTGTACAATATCTTAAGAAATTTGAGACATGTGTAAAATAGGTGTCAATAATAAAAATAATAACTATGCACCTATAATGTTTTTAACATTTTATTAAATATATTTTAACATTAAATATAACGTCTTAAAAAGAAATAAAAATTATTATGTTTTTGAATAACACCCGAAATGATGCTCAAATATTCTGTATAGTTCTAGTTATTGAACTAGAACTTTTGTAAGTATTATTTCGTTATTTTTTCTTCTCTTTACATATTCTATTTTTTTTCTTTTTATTTAGAATAAATCAACATCTCTCCAAATTCAGATCATAATATTCTGTTACATGAACCTTAATACGTGATAATATATTTGATTCTATTCTTACGTAAACATACTTATATTTAAAATAATATTATTATTCTACACTTTTCCGTATGCCTATTAAATAATAACAACATAATCTACCGTCTTGCAACAAAACTCTTAGTTTTCAAATAGAATGTAGCAAGCGGCGTTACTATGACCAAGAAAGTCAGCGTGGCCGTGAACGATATCACTGTATACGCAATGCTATCATTTATCCAATTTCTGAACATGGCTTTTTCCAAACCATAGCAGAGGGCGATGCAAGAAGTCGAGAAGGCAACTGTTCCGAAGCAAATGTGGGTGAGTTTAGAAATGTTGCTCGGAAGGAAGCGACGCAATTCAAACGCCCAGAGGGAGGTGACACCGTTGACCAAACTGACAGATGTGAAGACAAGCGCCACGAGAGCTGGAAATAAACGAGATGGTTGTTTAATTGGTGAAATCATATACTTTTATTGGATTTTAATTTGTAATAAAAAACGCAATCCAGAAGGTGTGCGCAATGATCTCTTGATTTCCAACGTCACAAATCTACCATGTTTGAAGTTCTAAATGGCCCATTCTAAGCCCGGTGAGATGGCAGTAGTGTCATTAACTGAATTTCTACAACGTGTTATTTAAAATTTTATTTTACCTATATATTTAAACTTAAATAAAAAAATCCGTTAAAAATGCTGAGAAGTGGGGATTACTTGTCTTAACAACTGGACCGGAGATGAGTGAGATAAACAAAATCTTATCATCAAAACATATTTTGGCACCTTCGATAACGATTTATTGTACACGTATAGCTGGCGTGATACTGCAAGTAGGTATTAATAGTTTAGGTTGTATGTTTTTATCTACGTTTTTGTCATACGATCTACCGATATTAATAATTGCCTAAAGGGCAATTCATAAATTACGTCACGAAATCTGTTAATTCAAGTTTCCTGGCCCGATAGTATTCTAGTTGTTATCTTTATATGTACTTGTTTAATTGAAATTACACATTTATTTATTTATTTATTTATTTATTTATAACGGTACACATAACAGAATGAGTTCATATATAAGCCAAATACACATTCAAAACTGGTTTTGAACCAGAACAAATTCCTCAGGTGAGTGTACACAGCTTGAACAATATAAATTTGATTATTATTTTCAAAAACATTGAAAACTATAGTAATTTTAGTACTTTTAGTAGCATAAAACGACTCACTTACTTGGCAAAAAACGTTCTTCACAGAAGAAATCAAATATTTTTGTCTAAGGCAGTAGGATAAACAGTTTAAGATAAACATGGCTACGAGTATTACATTATAAATGAACATCGTGGTGGAAGGCAGTTTACTCTCTGGCTCTGTTACAACACAGCTACCCACCAAAGTATCTATCGTCAAGTAAGTACCTAACGGTGTTCTTAACAGCCTTATTTGACAGTCAGAGGTTTGCGAAACCCCGTTCTATCTTCGACCATATTACTGATGCCTCTCAAGTTAGTTGTATTACTGATTGATAGTTGCTCAAATGTCCCAATTCAACTTACCAAATTTTCCATGCAATGTGGTCCAGTGTTGTTCCTTGTCCAATATCTTGATGAAACTGCCAGCGATGGCCAAACCAGATCCCAATATTTGCAGGATCAGGTGAGCCCTACGCTTATCCACCAGTCTCAGATGTGACGACCACCCGTTATCGGCTGATAAGCTCAAAATAGCCTCCGCCATTAACAGCTGATACTGAAATAATTTACACACTCGTAAAATAGATAATTCATACTCAAGACAATACTATCGGGTAACGCTCGGTAGAAATCACTATTAGTATGACGTCTGTTTGTACTTGTAAATGCAACTAATAAAATTCTAACTAATAATGTTTGCCAGTCTATTTGTTACAATGTAATTACAAAGCACGGTAACAACTTAGCACCGTCATTAATATAAATTTGTTATTGCTCTCTAAAATGTAGCAGTAGGATACGACTATCCATGAAGTTTTTAATTAATTTCAGATAAGTTTAACTACAACTCGACTGTTGCTTGGTACCGTTGTCGTTTAAAATATAGTATATGTGTATTTACTTTATTTTAAACGACAACGTTATCACTCTTATACATATACACTCTTGATTAAAAAAATCAGTCAATGATTAAATTTCTAGGGATATATTAAATATATCAAAGCCTGTACAAAAATAATGTATGGTCGATGCCCTAAGAATTTTAATTGTAGCAGCGAATTTTTTTCACTTTGCATTGCATCACAGCAAAAGTTAAAAAAAATCGTACAATTTGCAGGTAAGAATAACTGAAATAAAAACTGCTTATTACTATAAAATTTCTTGTAAATTAGTTAAGCAATATAATGAGAATTTAAAACTTACCCCAATGACGCACAGCACAATATGCAAAGGAGTTGCCCTCAGCGGTATTCCGTCTCTGAACGCGAATATCATTACAATTCCCGTCACAGCTCCGATCATAATATGCGCCAACAAGTTCAAAGTTGAGAGGAACGTTTTGAGTTTGAACTCGTTTGATGACGTCACAGGAGGAGGAGCATCCCTTCTTAGTCTTCCAGTTTCTGGTATAGTGTCATTTATTGGTGCTTGTGAGGTACCCTGGCTGTCTGGTTTTGGTGCTATATCCTCATTGTCTTGGCTGGAAACGGGCAGGTCCACAACGTTTGGTGGCATTTTGACTCGGTTCCTTTTTTTCAAAATATTGCTAATTGCTAGACACGACACTAAGAAGAGTGAGCGTGTGAGACCCGACGAGTGAAAGAATTTGTTATAAATATAACCGGCCGAAAATTTGGTCAAATAGACTAGTCTGATTATCTGAGTCCAGTCGTCATCTTTTCATGAATATTTTTATTAAACTTTGATTACACCTTATAGTTTAAAATCTTGATAACATTTCATGGAATATTTTCTAGCCTAATACGAGTATGTAAAAAATATAACTTAAGAGATGGGTTATATTACAATGAGTAGCGTATTTTTTATCGCAGACAGACAGAAAGTTTAATAATTTTGATTGTAAATATTGCAAGTTCCTGGATAAGCTATCAGTTTGGCTTTTTAATGCGATAACTTCGGGTTTTAGTGCGATACATGTGATAAGTAAGTGAATGATTAGATAAGTGAGTATGATTAGAGGACGTCAGAAAAAAACGATAAAACTATTTATTTTGTAGTGAATAGACATTAAAACACCTTTCATTTCCTGAAATAAGTAGAAACTGATCTGCTGTGTTGTAAATCATGTGGAAATAACACAATGTATATGCCCAACAGAAATCTATGTCTATACATAAAATAAAACTAAAAAATCTGAACATTAAAGATATTCGAAAAAAAAATTTAGGTAACTGTCAATAACAACACGTTTCAGCAGTTATTTTTTCTATTTGTCTGTTTATAAGTCGTCACGCAAAAACGGCTGAACGGATCTTCATGATTTTTTGTATGTAGGTAGTATATGAGGCCCCGGAAGAGTCATAGGCTACTTTTTGTACGGCAATAATGCGGGCGAAGCCGCAGGCGTCAACTAGTTTTAAATATGTTTGCGGGATAGTCACGACCCTCAATAATGAATACGATTAATAAATACTTACAAATACACTTGTATTGTAGTCTCAATGTCTGCATGAGTCGTATCATGCGTACTTAACAATTATGTCACTATTCAAATAATAATTATCAGCTACAGTACATTTCCTATCACGTGGAGTAATTGAGACATCTCTATTAGGAATATTTAATGTAATAGGTAAGTGGCTACTTTAATAAGTGGATTTTTAAATTACTTACAGAGTAGTTAATTAGCATATTAATTAAATAAAGACTAAAGTTTGTGATTGTGGTTGTGTGAGCGTACCTGTTCGTTTTTTCCGATGAAACTCAAATCTTTTGAGTACTTAATTAACTAAGCAGAACTATCTTAATAGTAGCTAAAGAAATAGGGATTAATAGTTTGTACATACTAACTTACTTAAGCGAGTGCTCAGCGGTTCCAGTGTCTGCTTTTCATCCAGACGTACTCTGGTTCGAACTGGCCTTACACCACTGACTTGTAGTTTCAAGTTATGTGTAGATTTGCACTAGCTTAACGGTGAAGGAAAAACATCGTGAGGAAACCGACATGTTTGAGGACCACAATATTCGAAGACATTTGTCTTCCGTGGAAGGACCTGGGCGCCCACCACGATGTATCTGCCCAAGAAAACACCCCTAACGAATTAATTCTGCGGAGGAGTCACGACCCTCAGTCACGAGAAATACGACTCAAGGAGTATGTACATACATACATATATTTGAAGGTTAGAAACGTACTAACTATTAACTACTTCTAATTTAAGGTCCAGTCAGTCGAAGCTGGTTGTGTTGCCGCCTGCGGTTCCCGTCATGCTTGGACAAATTGCGGCGTGCTGCTCACGCGCACCTTAACAATTATCAATTAAATTGTCGGCGCGTGATCTAGCTTGCGAGTGTAGTTTCAATCAGAGACTTATCTTTTTTATAACACTTCCAAATTAGAAGTTATCAATTTGATTCGGAGAATGTACGGTGTCGACATGTATGGGAAATTGTTTTTTTTTATAAATATAATCAGTATATCTTTTCTAATAATTTAGTTTAGTTGTTTTTGTACATTTCCTTTTCTTTGGAATGTTTAATACTAGACTAATTCTTCCTTTACCTACTGAGATTATATTTAAGAGACAAATCCTCAAGACTTTATTTAAGTTTATTTTCTATACAATTTACACTCACGCTTGACAACAACTCATTGCAAGTTGCAAGATAAAGTTCTGTTTGTAAGTCCACTGCCACAATCCTGGCGCTTATTAAATAGGAGCACTATCTTGTAGCTCTGCGCCAGCGCACCTAAGCCGCGCTTACATCGAGTTATTGCGTGAGTAACGGAGTGCAGTATTTACTGCCTAGAAGAGTAATACTGCTGAGATTAATAGTTGTTTGCTCAGGTTATATAGCCCTGATTGGTCAGCTAGTCGTTTCCTGCAGAATGATTTAGAAGTAGCTCAAAATTGTATATCCTTGCAACGAAACAATTTTCGATTACCGCACAACATAGGTTTTTGTTAATTTCAATTACCACACAACACAAATATTTGTAATTTTTTACCTAAAATTAGTAGTGTTGAAATATTTTGTTTCTATGTAGTTATGTATTTACAAAAGAAAATACTCAAGTATGACTTGCGTTATCCAGTAGGTCCCATGACACAAGTGTTTGTTTGTATGGGCCTAGATGGCGCTGCATCCGTTTTTTTCCTTGGGGAAAGGCATTTACGCGACCCCGCACTCTAAAATGTTAAAATAGATAAACATGTGATTATCGGTTTGGTTTTTTGAAGCGCTACAGATACCTAGCTAGTGATAAAAATGTATTACACAATACATATAGTTCGAACTTGATTGCCAATTATTTTGATCCCTTTCACGAGGTGAAACAGCATTATCTATTATATATAACTAATCTGAATCATCGCAAAGATATTGAAAGTCATTATATATGATAGAATTTTATGATATATTTTTATCAATTGGAATTTTATATCTAAAGATTCTTATCTTAATCCGACCATCTAAATGTAGCGTCACAGTCATATCTGTGCGAAATATTTTAATACTGAATTAAAAATAACAATTACATACCTAATAATATTACACAACACAATTTCAGAGCCCTCTGAAGTTTATATGAAATGCTTTACAGAACGCGTATTAGGTCTATTTTAACGCAATCTGCTTATTTTCTAGCGTCTAACGTCAAAGAGCTCATACAAAAAGCATATATTGAACTTTATCTTCTGAAGATGCCAATACTCTTCTCAAAGAACACAATGAACGGATTCAAAATGACAATAGCGGTTAGAGCTCCAGTGAAGGCAATTATAGTTGGAGTGAGACCGTTGGGTGCCCAGAGTCGGAAGCTCATTTTATCAAATCCGTAGCAAAGAGATATAGAGGCAGCTGCAAAGGCTACGATACCGAAACAGATGTGCGTGAGCTTCGACAGATTCCCTGGGATGAATCTTCGCCACTCGTACGCGTAGTTTGAAGCCAGGCCGTTGACGAAGCATACCACGGTGAACACGAATGCTACCAGCGCTGGAACAAAGTCAAATAATAAATAAATAATCCCGGAAATTACAGCGCCATCTAGCCCCACACTAAGCAAACCCTTGTGTCGTGGGTACTAGATAACAGATATAACACTTATATACTTTTCTTTTATAAATACACACTTATTAAACATACAAACGACCGGACTCAACACAAGTAATTATAAATTTTTAATATGCATAAATACTTGTGTCACGCGGGAATTGAACCTGCAACCCCTAGATTAGAAGGCAATTACCAACTAAGCTAACATAGTTCAGGATCCCTGGTACACTTTTCATCGTTTATTACTATCAAGCTGATATTTCGTGGGTGAAGCTTCCTTTTGCCTAGACGCCCATGTATTTCCTTACAGTAATGTTGGTATATGGTAGCTAATAGGGATAGTAAGGATGAAATATGTTAATATGACGAATTTTTAAAATTTATAATTTACCGATTTTTTTGTTAATTGTCGAGATAATCATCTAAATAACGTGAAAAAATATTTGTCCTACAAAATATAAGGTTTTGTTAGGGAGTTCCCTCACCCCAACATGTATCATAAACAAGGTCATGACTAATTTTTTTTATTTGGTTAGTATATATTTTCATAGCTTACCACTCACGTTGTCCTATAAATTGCGTGGTAGGTCATCTTGGTCCTACGCTTAAAAGCTGTAGTACTAATACTTAATGTAAAAAGTAAGTGTCAGTAAAGGGATCCTGTACTAACAGGACAATCATAAATAAGTATGACATCACTATCCTATAGGTAAATGATATATGAAATCACTAATACTTACCTAATATGAATTGGTTTTAACTTTTCGTGAGGGACGATACACATTGATAAGATTTCTAGATACCTAGTTTACTATCAGTCGTTAACATGCGAGTCCGGTTTCTATGCATTCACCTACAAAAATAGGTTGTGATAAAATCGTTTATAAAGGCAATAACAATCGTTGTTGGCTGCAGTAGTGCGTTCTTTCCTTGTAAGAACAGGTTCAGTCGATTTCAGAAGGTTACAGGAAAGTTGATATCATATCATAGGTACTTAATTAGTAACTTAGCACTTGTGAACATATATTTTTCCACTAATGGTCCATCGTAACTTGTAATAACTTAGCATGTTTAATTTTTTCGCTTGTTTTCCCTGCGGTTTTCTTATAAATATACTGGAAATCTGTTTTGTTAACTTTCAGAAATTAGAAACAAAACAAATAATTACGCGTTGAATCTAGTTTATAATTAAGACGGTGAACCACGACATCTCGAAAAAGCTTATAAATGTTCTCTCTCATTGTGACATTTTATGTCCACAAAATATGTACATAATTGAAATATAAAGAGAAATGTAACTATCAATGTTATTAATTCCTTCTATTGGCCACCGATCACCTTCTTCTTATCGAATGAGATTGGCCAGCTATGGTGTCCAGAGTTTATCAAGTCACCTTAAGGACCTATGTCATGGCTTAACGACTGCCGTAATAGACAAACAGCCGGTACCTACAATGTAACGTATCATCCGACCCACGGAAGCGCCCAAAATGGAAGAAAAAATAATGAATGCCACTTTTCGGTCACCCTTCTAAGGACTGACCGCGTGCGATTGCCTCCGCTATGAGATATATAATTTCCTAACCAGTTACACAATCCTAGCTAGTCATATATAATTATTTTGTGTAATTGATATTGGATGTGTATTTAAAACATGCATTTAATAAAAATATGGCATCAATAAACCATTCTTCATTATTTAAAAGGCTTAAATGCAACTCTGGAAAAATATATAGTGTTTTTCCGCTGCGACTGCGACTGCTCTTTAACCGACTTCAAACAACAAACTTGATGGTTTTTAGGTGTGTTTCTCCATATTCCACCGCCACACCTCTCCTCTCTCTATGCCTCTCTCTGGCGGTTAAAGAGCAGTCGCAGCGGAAAAACACTTTATATATTCTCCAGAGTTTCAGTTACAATGGCTTTCCGCAAAGTAACGCCTGATTCAATATCTTATTTATAAGGCTTACCAAATTTTCCATGCAGCGTATTAAAGTTCACGTTCTTGTTCAGCATCATGATGATACTGCCAGCAATGGCCAGCCCAGAGCCGAGGATCTGCAGGACCCAGTGGGCTCTGCGTTTGTCTATAAACTTGAGATTCAGAGTCCAGCCGTTATGTTTAGAGAGTGCCAGGATCGCTTGGGCCATAAGGAGCTGGTACTGTGGAACAAAATAATGTATCAATATTTTGAAGTACCTAGATATTATATTTGTACGAGCTTATACAATATCATATAATTACTTTTTTAATACTTTAGTTTTATGTTTGACTACTGTCGGTTTGGTTTTAAGCACCACCTGTAGTCAATGATGTAGCAAACTTGCCGAAAAAACATTTTCAGGAAATAGGGCTCAAAGCAATTTAATTTTTTAATTCTATCCTCAGTTTTAGGCTAGGCATAAGCTACTTTTATCCCCATATAGAGCGTTTTTTTAGTTTAATACATGTATTAACAATAAAATAGATAATACAGATGTCTTCACGATTATCGCTATCTAATGTAAAAGTACGTGTAGATATCTACTTTGGCATAGCGACATGTTTGGCGTGATAGCAAAGCTAGCTAGGTTCTAGAGTCTTCTCACATATCATGTTTGTACTAAAATTAAAGACAGTTGTTTTTAACTCACTTTAAAAGAGGAGACAACTAAAAGAAATTTTATTAATCAATCAGATATACTTTATTGTACACCAAAATAAAGAACACAATTCACACAAAAAAGGAGAAGGTAATAAGGAACATTGGGCGACCCTATCACTTAAGTGATATCTTCCAGGTAACCTAGTTATTAGGAACTACGATTAGAATATTGTTGGAAAATTTATAATAAATTTGGACATGACGTGGGCCTTTCAGGTTCCACATTAAATAATTTAATATTATGTTGGTATAATATATTGACTACTTTTTAAGCTGATTCCTGCTATGTTATGACCTATTTTAGAAACTAAGTTAAAATATAGATCTTATAGAAAAAGAAATATACATAGCTCGTGTATCCAAGTTTTTTACACTTAACATACTTCACAACTTCTGGCACTGCATCTTAATACTGCTCAGAAAATTTACATCATCTTTAATGGCAGAAACGAGAAATTAGTATGCTACTTTATGCTCCTATTTATTTTGATCATATATGTACATTACTATTCTTAGTATGTTATGTAACGATACTAGAGTTGGCCACTCATATTCTATAAGAAGAAGTATGATATGCTTATTATATTAGTTGAATGTAACACTTACCCCCATAACGCATAGCACTATGTGTAGATTAGTTGTATTCAACGGTATACCAAGTCTAAATGCGAAGAACAAAGTCAACCCCACCACAGCTCCAATTAACGTGTGAGCCAAAATATTTAAAGACGAATAGAATACTTTTAGTTTGTAATCATCTCCAGATTTATTAATTAAATTAGTCGTAGACGTCTGATTTTTATCATCGCGCCAATTTTCCGGGTCCCTCTCAAATGGGGCGTCATTAAAATTTGGAGGCATGTTATTTATTTATTTATTTTGAACACGAATTATTTTCGGCCCCAATCGGAGACACAGACTGTTTTTAAATGTCTGGCAATTTATTGTATGGTATATTTATAAGCACGGTGCATCATTTATCGAAATAATTGCTGATAGCTCCGTATCAATGGCGATAGTCTTGTAGGTATCAAACAAATTACTAACGATGAATGCTTTATGCAAGCAATATTATATTGATCCGGCCTTATCAGCAGTTCCTGTGCCGCTTTGTTTTATCGACAACTCTACCTGAGATGGGTATAAATGAAAGGTAAGTAAGTACTTTATCTATTTTGTTCTTTTAGATTTCCAAGTGTCAAAGTTTGTGATATGTGTGTACACGAGTTTCACGAAGATGATATATGATATATTTATATTTGGTATTTAATTATTTATTTCAAAATTGTATAGCAACATTTGTGTTGATCGTAAATTATTAACTAGAAACTATTAAACCGATAAAATAAAAATAGACACTTCTGTTTAGTTCATCATTTTAAATAATCATGGCTACAAATATAGATGTTAGAATGTTATCAACATTCTTTTTTCTGAAGTTGGCTAGAAATTAGTTCGTTGGCCATTTCCTCCGTCTGCGCCGATAAAATTAATAGATATCGAAACCCTTTCGCGCCTTCGCATAATTACGTAGGCGTCGATATTAATTTCAGAAAGGTCGATACGCATCTGTACTCTCAAATGTTTTCCATTATGCGATGACTTGGGGCCTCGGAGCCTCGGACATCGGCCAGACCTACATAATAAACTGGCATCGGTCAGCACAATTAAGGGGTCCCATTTGGACCCTTGGTAATGGAATTAAATCCAATTAGATTTTAGGGTTACGAGGTGAAGTTCGCCGCCGGTAAACAAATTGCTTTCTATTACAGCGTACACCTGCTGTTCAGACTGTTAGCTCTAAGATAAATCCCCACCTCGTCTGCGTAATGGTTGACGTCTCCGAAATTAATCGGTTTGTCTTAATTACTGTTTTATCTGATAATGCGCTGAATTTCCCAAGATCGTCTCGGTGATATTGTTTTTAAAGTTATTGATTCTAAAATTTGCTGTGTAATATTTGATAAATAATATATTTGCTGCATTTTGAAACAAATACGTACCTACCTACTACATATACTTGCAAATATCCAAGGGTGATTGGTATTTTCTAATAAACAAAATCTTTGACTTCGAGCGAGGAATCAACTCAGATAAATTTTCGTCTACGCCTGGAAGAAAGAATCACAAACGAATGTTTATCTTTACTTACATGAAACGAAAACATTTTCTGTCCTAATGAGTTGTGAGAAATCATAGATAAAATTAAGCTATAACACCTAATCACCATGCAGCTTGCTTGCTTGAGAATAAAAGTTCTTATGAGAGCGGTTTCTAGTGCATTCTACTACTGAGACTTTTTCACCGACTTACCGTGACTTAAGTAAAATTTAACTGTATTAAATTAACACACGCACCCAAATGATATGTCTCTATCCATCCATCTAGAGTCGCCTATACAAACAAACTAGCTACGAGCGTTTTAAAAATAATGACCCATCTATGAGGAACGGTAAATTAAACCATCTGCTCTCAAAAGACTCATAAGACACATGAGAGTTTTTCCGAACAAATATGACTCGATAGAATCAATCAGAATCCATCGCTGGAGTATCCGAGATCAAACAGTGAGTTCCCAACTTGTTTGGTTTGCGCGGTGCAGTGCATTCGATAAAATTCAAGAATGTTTCTGAATAGGTTGGGAGTGTAGACTTCATTTGGTAGTCAAGTAATTTTTTGCGATGTTTTTAGCAGCTCGTAGAGCGAAACAGCTGAGCGAGTTTCGTTGTGCAAAAATACTATATTGACAAGCGAAAGTATTAACGAAACAAACTGAACTTAAGAAATAACAATCGAAATAAAATAACGTTGCTTTCGGAGGAGGAATTAATCTTACTCTGATCATCAAGTTTAAAATGGCGTAACACCTGGGTGCATGATATCAATAAAAAATGGAGTACAAATAGATTATGTAATAAGTTACAAATTTAAATTAAGAATTTTTGGAAGGATGGTTTAGTAAGCTCAAAACTTGTCTATTTTTAGAATCAGATGCGCTAGACATTTTTTTTAACACGGAATAGGCGTTTGACTACAGTCTCCTCAATGTTAAGCCACTGTAGTCTAAGAATTCTAAGATGTAGCACGTTTGCATTAAAGAAACCTTTTTATTCTGGATTTGAAACCCCCTGGGGTATAATTTTCTGGAAGCAAGGTAGAGAGTTCCATAATCTCGCTGTCCTTACTTTAAGATCCCTTCTAAACAGCTTCTTTCCAGGGATCCTTCCAGCATCTCTCTGCCTATATCCTTGCCGCGAACACTTTCACATGTTCGGCTGATTCCTGCAGCGTACAGTGTTCGATCAAAGTTTTCCATACCCACGTCTGAGATGAGTGTTTGAAATTGTTCATCTGCTTTTACAACTTGAGGTCTGAGGTATTCGTGACTTGTATTGCTATTTTATAATGCTGTCAAAATGTTGTTTTGTTAAATGGTATAGTAAAATGGATACATAACAAAAAATAAACGATTTACAGAATTTTTTGCATTGATACCTACAAAATAATATGAACAGAGACTTAGGTTATAAAATTTACATTGAAATATATTTTATTAGCGATTGTTTTTTATTTTATTTTCGATATCCTTATTAACTTTTTTAGTAGTCTAACATGATTATTACTGTTTGATGATGATAATTACAAAAATGCTTGTTTAAAATATTTCAGTAGCTTCATTTCTAATCTTACAACTCCAATTGGTATTTCTGTACCCAAACTAGAAACTCAATAGCATAAAGACGTTTGTTAACGCAACAGGAGACGATTTTCATTTGGCGGTATCTCCCCTAGGCACTTAAGTTTACATTAAACTTGTCCAACCGCGAAATTGATCTTTTAGTAGGGGATCCCTCAACGAAAATATATATTTACACCGAGACACCAGAGCTATTGATATTTTGCCACGTTGAAATTTCATGGAAAATGTTTTCCGATTTGAAAATGTAAGGAAAATACCGATTGAGGAAACTTACGCTGCAAAATAACAGATATAAAATAAAAAGACAACAATTAATGCGTTAGAAGGAATTTACATTTAATCAGTTGAATTTGAAACATTATTATTGATTTTTTAATACAAAGTAATATTTTGTCTCAACCAATAAAATATATTAAGATGCAAAACGACAAATACATAGATATTTCCATTGAATCATCAGTTTCATTGCATTAAAGTTAAATTTAAAACCTTTTACGGATTGAATAAAGCTGCAAAATTATTTACCGTGATCCTCCAAAGGTAGGTAAGAGGTAAAATAATTTCGATTCACTGACTATGCAGATATCAGCGGAATTTGCCACAATGATAAATTAAAAATGGAAATGCTTCATCTCTTATACTTGACTAGCTGGTGCTCGCGACTGCGTCCGCGTGGAATTGTTATTATCATAAAAACGGGTCTAGTGAGTTAACCGAAAGATAGACATATACAATTGTGAACATTTTGTTAGATCATTTCAAGAGAAATAATTCTTTCATACACATTTTTTTGATATCTTGAACCGTTTTCGCAGCACACGCAACGAAAGCCCTCAAAGATGAATATTTTTCCCCGTTTTTTCTACATGTTCTATTGTTTCTTTGCTCCTATTAGTTGCAGCGTGATGTTATATAACCTAAAGTCTTTCTCGATAAATGGTCTCTTCAACACAAAAAGAATTTTTCCAATCAGACCAGTAGTTCCTGAGATTAGCGCGTTCAAACAAACAAACAAACATACAAACAAACTCTTCAGCTTTATAATATTAGTTTAGAAGTATAGATAATATAGCCTGCATTATTAAAATGATCGAACAACATGAGTGTGTTTTACGTAAAGGTTGGTTTTATGGTAAATTTATTTCGACCACAGGTTGGAAATGACTTTTTTTTTAAGTTCACGGTGAACGGTTTAAAATAGGTTGATAGGTTATTAAAACCGTGCTTTGTGAAAAAAACACACTTTAAAAGTATCTACTTTTAATATGTATTATTATTACGATGTATTATATGTTTTTAATTTTAAAAAACTTATGTATAACAGTTAAAAAATGAATAAATGCGTGAATGAATTATGCGTAAGGACTTGTGATAAGGGTTTTTTGCTGTTAAATCACCTGCAGATTCTATTAGTCTACTTTAAAATACTTAAAATAATAACTTCACATTATATGCACCAATAACTGCATGTCATATCTAGCAGTGTACAACCTCCCTAACTTTAGCCCCTAAATCTGAGAGGGACGTAATCAAGGATTCATTTTCTACTTGGATTATTTTCAATCCACGTCTCGTGTGAGCTTTGGATCTCTTCAATTTGAAGGGACCCTTACTTTGCTTGATAATTCAACGTGTGTGCCTTTTGTATGCTTTTCTTGATACTCGGAACACCTATAGAAATTGAATTTAGGAAATATAAAAATAATATGTGAGTATTTTTGTTTTACGAGTAATTTATTGTTTCATAAATAAATAATAAATAAATATTCCGGGACATTGCACACATTACCATCTATCCCATCATCTAGTGTTTTAAAACTATTTGATGATAAGTAAAAAAGACACCAGTTATTTTAAATGGATGTGGGTTCATGTATCATCTAGAAAGAAAAAGAATACACTTAATTCACCTGAATGTTATTTTCATTGCAAATTTTATTACTTGGTTTCGGAGCTTTATATTTCGTAAGATATTATTATACGTATGGAATGTAATTTTACTACTTGTATTTCTTTATATATCTTGTGCAAAGATTTATGATGAAGCTTAAATACAATTTCATACCCGCCTTTATATCAGAGAGAAGGAAAATTAGAAAAATCTACATATTATAACGGTTTTCGTACTCTCAATGGGCGTATATTACGTCACTCTACACTTATTACATTTTGAGAGTACTAAATCTTGTTTATTTATTATATGTGTTTTTTACGATATCCCTAACTTGATAGACGCGTTTTAGGAAAACATTTTTTTTTCACCTTAGGTACGTAATTTTTGTAGGGTTTTCCAGAAAATTATTACCCAGTGGTCTTCAAATCCAGAGTAAATAGGTTTTAACGTGCAATATCTTAGACTACAGTGGTGCTTAACATCAGGCAGGCTGTAGTAAAACGTTGGCCTATTCCGTGTTAAAACAGGTCTGTTTGAAAGCTGAAACTGAAACTTTATATTTAGAAAACAGATATACTTACATACATAAGTTAAATTCGTGCTACGAAATTGTTTCTACAAAAGTACTACGTCACACAAAAGACATAAACGCGAGTGTTACAAAACTTGATAATATTATTTAGCTTCAAATTTTATTTTGTGTATATTGTATATTTGTAGATATCTATGGTTTAATATTATGTTTAAGACTTGTAAATACACGTTAATTTCTTACAAAACCTATTTGATATATTTTATTTATCTCAAACTTTTCTTATTAATACTTATTTTCAGAACTCTATAGCTACCTACCACTTTTCACTAGTTTCTAATCAAATACAAATCATTTATTCATAACTCCATAGTTACAAGGCAGAAGTAGATGTAACTACATGTGTCGTTTACAATAGTAAACATAATAAAATAAATATGTATTGTATAAAAAATTCAGTTATCTTAAATCTAATCACAGATGTGCAATTTTAAATGTTATTTTCGGCTCCATTTAGAACAGGCGTCCGCTTTATTTGTCTCGAGTCGTATTCCTCTTTGTGAGTGTCGTGACCTCTCTACGCAACTGATTAATTAGGGAAGTTTTCTTGGGCAAGCACAGCATAGTGGTGAGCACAGTGCCAATTCCCATTGCGGCATTAGCACGTGATAAAAACATATAAACCGTATAATGTTAGTTTCAAATTTTGCTGTACGACTTATTTTGTTGAAATTTTATCCATTATCAAATCGGAAATCACAGATAAACCGCTGAACTAAGGACTCTAGGTATGACACAGCTAAAAACTTGCGAAAAAATTTCAATCATTCGATAAGGATAACAAATATTTCTTGTCTGGCTTTCGTTATTTTAATCCTTGATATAATTTCCAGTCCCATGCTTCATTTAAAACTAGTTTTATCAATAATCCTTCAAGGTATTCATAGATAAAACTACGAACATGCTTTTAACTCGTGAAATTCAGCCACAAATTTGTTAGATTCACGATTGGATGGATGTTTTTTGTAAAGTAAAATTGACATTTTAATGTTCTTCTTTATCTGTTTGATAGCTTGATACGTGTGAACATTTTAACCTGTTTTCACTTTGCTGTATCAATAACTAATAAGTTACTAAATTACTTAAGTGGTATTACTTAAGAATTCTTAAGTATTTTTTTTTAAATTGTCTAATGTATTTTTATTTTATACTGTTTAGTGTATCCAATCTGACTTGTTAATCTTTTGGTGTAGGTATAATAAATAATACTACGTAATTAAGATTGTTTTCATTTTCCCGATAATATTAAGATTTTGTACTTCAAATTGATTGAGACAGACTTACGCATACAATGAAACGCAAAAACGTGTTTACAAGAAACTACATATTGTACAAATTCCTTGTGTATTTCATCAACTAATTATATATTTATTTAGACATCACATGCTAAACCTGCTTTTTTTAAGCCGTATTCCAAATATTGCCAAGCAGCTAAAAAACCATTATATATATTATATACGAATATGTTCTCTGCATAACAACATTCATAAGATACATATATAATAAAAAAAAAGAGTTATAAAAGTGGTGGCACAACTGGCCGCCATATAACTAAAACTAGTGGGTGCTCGCGGCTTCGCTCGCATTTGGAAGTAAAACTTGCATCCCCTAAAGTCACTTGTCAAAAAATCCTTTCTTAGCGGATGCCTACGTCATAACATCTACCTGCATGCCAAATTTCATCCCGATCCGTCCAGTGGTTTGGGCTGTGCGTTGATAGATCCTTAGACCTTTGAGTTTTATATAATTAGATTGAACGCAAATACAGATGAATAAGCACGTATTTCTTAAGTATAATAATCACTATCTAATGTAAAAAAATAATTACTATCACACTGTAATAAGACTATCCGTCACTAAATAACGGCATGAGACAGGAAAAAGACCAACAAACCAATAAACTTTCTGAAAGAGAACGCAGGTCAATCAGTAAGTCACTTTCATTTATAAGTCTCACAGCAAACTCGCTTCGCACTAGAAAACTAGCCAGTAAAATAAAAGTTGGCTATAAAATTATAAGTTGTGGACAGCGGGCTCGGATCAAGGCGCGCGCTGGTCAGACGGTAACTTCAAAATTAATTTCCAACTTTGATCGAAAAATGTTTTTCTCTGTCGCCGGAGACTGAGTTGCTTTACTGCCAAGTATGGCAACCTAATAGACGAGTATTATGACTATCCGTCTCATTGTTTGCGATAAACAAGTATGTTTAGTGATTTGTTTTTTTTAGTCTGCTAGTTTCTTGTTAACACCGCAATGGTTCAAGAAATCATCGAGATTATTTGTGATAAGGTAATGTACTTGAACTACTTCTAATCCCAAAATATTGCGCATAATAAAACGGAAACAAGAAACCTATAAAATAGCATGCAAAATGTTAATATCACACGTTGCGAGATCGTAGCCATTGTCGTTGGCACATAACATTATGGTTTACATGAGCTAAAGATAAACGTACTTTTTTTGTAAAGGAACCAATGTATTTTCCACGTGTACGGAGTCTCTGTTTTATTAGTTCCCCGTCGACTCCGCTGGGGTTAGTCTGGGCAGTAGCCGGATGTTTGATTGGATGACTTTCAGTTAGGACTAAGATATCGAGTTTGCTCCGGCTCGCTAGTTTTATTGATACAACGTGCTGGGGAGCAGTCCCGGGGATGTAGGAGATCTGTTGTTAATTGTAAGTGTTCGTTATTAGATTATTGTAAAGTGGATTACAAAGGCCACAGCCGAGGACTCCAAAAATACAAGGATTTAAATCAAATTTATTATTTAAAAGGAAAAATTACAATTAATTATATCTAATGACTATTCCTATCCAAGGACATGTGTCTTCCGTGGAAGGTCCTGGGTGCCCACCCCGATCTATCTGAGAAGAGAACTACCCTAATGAATTGGATCTGAGGGGGAGTCACGACCCTCAGGCATGAGGAAATACGATTCAACGAGAGAGAGAATGATTATCGCGTTCGATATAAGAATAAAGAGTGTCGAGTTAAACTATGTCGGCCGCTTGGTACCACTTGGTAATGGCGAAAATAATCACGACCGGCAGAATTCAAACCAGCGGTTTTGTACTACACGTAAGTATACATTATACATCACATAATTATAAAAAAAATACATTATGTTCTCGTGGCTCTAAATTAGACTTGAGGTTCTGGGACACAGCAAGAGCCAGTTGCCAGAGTCTATACAAATTTTGTTTATATTCATCTGTAAATTATGTTTTGCTACTTAGTCTGTATAAAGATTGGAAAACTGTGTCGTTTATTTTCAGATTCATGTGAAATGATAAAATTTCTTTTTGAGGTGTAATTTTTTGGATTATAGTCAATATAATTACAAAAAGGTTATCTAGTTTTTAGCACGAAGTAGTCACTAATTTAAATAATTTCGAAAACGTAAAAATTACAAGCACGTCGCTTTATAAATTTAAGAAAAGAAAATCAATATTCTGGTTTTTAGAGTATAAATCTTTGTTCACAAATTATTAGGCCACACGTGACCACTTTAATAATTATTTTTCTTTCGTTTTTTTCTCTAATAGAAGGCAAGTTCAGCTTTTAATTTTAATTGGCAGTCAATTAAACGAAGCAGTCACATATGTCAGGCTATCTCGGCACGGATCTTGAATTGCAAATGCCAGTATCCTGACCGATGCAGATGTTCTGATATGGGACACCTTTCTATCACGATGTCTGTTACGTGATGTTTATTTTTAGTTCTTTAAATAAAAACAATTTAAAACCGCCTCCCTTTTTGAAATCAGGTAGTTTTTTACGTGTTTACATTTTTTTACGGTTTTTGTTTGCATTGCTGTAGCCTAGGGTGTAGCACGCTCACCTAGAAGATACCCATTAAATCTAGATTTGAAGACCCCTGGATTGTAGTTCCAATAGATAAAATTATTGTTACGCCACCAAATAAGTTGATTAAAATAATGATCACTCCTCCTCGACGCGTATTCCTCTTTACAGAAGGATTCCTTGTATGTGACTCCTCCGCATAATTGATTCATTAGTGAAGAGCTTAAAAACTATCGATGATTAGGTTGACGAAACTTTTTCCAACTTACTTGACTTAAATAAAATTCATGTAAACATATTTTTATCTACTCGTAAATCGCACTATAAAATCTTTTTCCAATACAATAAATATAATTTAAAGATATTCAAGATAACCTTCTTTTGCATACCTACTTTAATTTAAAAAACAACCATAGTGCAGGTTTAGCACTTAATAAATTAACTCATAATATTTTTATACATTATAATATGTTATATTTTATATAAAGCGGTAAATAATCACATCAAAACAACTAAATGCTTAAAATATGTTACGAGTACAGTTTTATCTGCAGATTATTTTGTTGATTGCGGTCTGTATGCATATTGATACAAACACGTATGCACCTGTGTTTTTATCAATATAAAAAAAAAATGTTTTGTTGGTAAAATTGGGGCAATGCACACTTGATTACATATAAAGTAGGTATGCAAAAGAAGGTTATCTTGAATATCTTTAAATTATATTTATTGTATTGGAAATAGATTTTATAGTGCGATTTACGAGTAGATAAGAAATAACAGTGTAGTGACCGATAAAGTTTTAGAACACGTGTATTTTGACACTCAGGTACAATTAATTTTAATTTGCAACCGCTATGACGCATTTGTTGAAAAACTGTGTTTTTTGAAAAATCGAATTACCTAGGTACCTGATTTTAAACTTGTCTTTTCTATAAACGTTGTTTTTAAAAACTGCATTTTTTTTGTAAAAGTTGGTTCATAAATGTCTTACACATCATATTTAACCTTATTTTTATTGAATGATAGTGGCCAGCTCTGGTGTCGAGAGTTAATCTAGCCACTAGCTGAATGCCACTTTTTGGTCACCCATCCAAAGACTAACCGTGTCGACAATTGGTAAACATGGGTAATCGCAAGTGAATGCTTCCGCCAGCTTAGCTACGTGCGCTTCATTATTAACCAATTTCCCACCACAATATTTTCCTTAACCATTTTAGAACGTTGACAAAAAACCTAGATTCTAAAGCACAGATTTCATTGCATATATGCTAGCCTAATCTCACTATCTGATTGCAGTAGCCACTACAGTTAAATAAGGAAGCATTGACCTCTCCATACATTGATGTCCAAGATTGAATAGATGATTTTTCTAACATTTCAAACAATGACGCTGGTATCATCAATCTAAGGCTACCGAGGAACAGACAATGATAGTTAACTACGCACCGATGTTATCTCCGATGGAACAATCGATATCATAAATTATTGATGCCTAATAATCTTGTGACAGTGAAGCGAATCCACCGATTCTAAGTCACTCAGCGAGCTATGGAACGAGCTATGCTCGGGATTTCTTTGAGGGATAAAATCAGGAATGATGTTATCCGAAAAAGAACCAAGGTTACCGACATAGCCAGCAAAATCAGCAAACTGAAGTGGCAATGGGCTGGCCATGTTTGCAGAAGGACCGATATCTCCGACCGATATAAGGTGAATCTTGTGATATTTGTATCACTGTTTTCATTGCTTATGATCGTGAATGGCCCATTGGGTATTGATATTTTCTTTCTCTTTTTGCCTACATGGGGTTGCCACACTCATCAGGCTAGTGTCGATTGTATTTGGTCGGACTATCCCTATCATTTGTCATCTCGGTTATAGGCTTTGTTCCTTTTGTCATTTACTTTACCAAAAACCTTCAGCTGCTAGAAATCATAATATCCTTTCATGCATACCAAGCCTTTTGTATCTATTGGATATCTACCCTCAAAAAATACGTCCGTTTAATTATAAATAAAATAGTAATTAGGGTCTAGGCTTATAACGAGTCCAAAGTTCGGGAAAGTTATTAGGTGATCCGTTATGTCAATATATTTGGCATATATGTATCGGAATGTTGTTGCTATAAGGAGATATCAATAAGGTGTGATGCCGTTGGTTGAACCTAATCGATTCAGAGGCCGAACTGGCTTTCATTAAACTATTGGGCCACTCTGATGCTGAAGATAACGGCTGCCAGTCTACCACTCTGCCTATAACTGTTACTGGTAGGTATGTCCCGAATTTCAATCTAGGTAGGTGTCATACGAAATAATTGTGTCGGTGATTTGGTCTGTGATACTGGCTACATGAAATTTGGTAAAATGGTAGTGTTAAATGTTATAATTGGCTGATGTCACAAATTTACTCGCAGTAGCGATAGTAAAAATAATCAGGGTCTAAAACGCTAAATGTTAATTAAGACACTGAACCTTACAGTTTACATGTCTCTTGAAAATTACTCTTTTAACTCCTTCAAGCAAGAAATGACAAAAAGGTTAGATAAATTACGGCTAAATTGCTGAGCTCAGACATTTTTTTGTTTATCCTTGCTGTCAAGCTTGCGTGTACCTTGCGTATACATGCTGTATTCAAAGATGTCTGCATAAGTTGAGCCATCTTATTTTATCAAACTGCCAGAACCAACAGTTTAACGTAACATCTGACTAAAACTTGGTAAGTACCTACGTACCTTTTATCAGAATTATCATTATCCACAGCCTTCTCTGTCCCACTGGGCTGGACATAGGCTAGTATGTATGTATTTTTATCATTGTATCCAAAATATGTCTTATTTCTTATATTTACTTACTAGTTCGCAACGTTTTCTTAAACTTCCTCCAGAATTGTCTCGTATATCGCTAGCTTGCTTGCGTGTGTATCTACATTCTCCGGTGCCACTAAATATCGAGCCGTCTCTCTGTATATCTGCTACATCTGCGGACCGGTCTCGATATGCACCGCACGCTTCAGATTCAACATGGCTAATTACGTTTATGTACTTGGTATAGTTTTAAACCTGATGAATGTATGAAAAGTAAGAATTAGATTTACATAGTGTTGCCCAGTGGTGTTTATAATCGTAAGTTCGCGATAAAAAATACGATGTGTTAAGCCAGTAAAGCCTTAGAAAAATTCGCCTTGTAAAGAGTTTTTTGCCTCTTATTCGTGACTATGATACTTACTTATAGCCATACTTATAAATGCTGTGCTAAGATTATTAGAAAGAACATTGTAATAAGTTTAATAATTAGAGTCGAAGAAAAATTCTTGACCCACAGATTCTAATTTGAAAGCCAAAAACTTCTAAATTTCATGTGTCACCTGTAAATTTATGTCAATAAAGAACTATTGATTGAATATCAAAGAACGTTGCAACAGTAACATTTTTACTAATCAAATCAAGATCTACCGGTAACAAAGTAAACATACCCTGGGCGCGAGCAACGACCCAGCCTTAACTTGCGACCTTACCAATTACAACATCTATAAGGCAGTAGTAGTAGTAGCTATAGATATACCTTCAGTACTAGAATCAAAGGTTGCACGCTTACAAGCAACACCCGTGTTTCACATCCGACCAGTGTCTCGTTAATCTATCAGCTGGAAATCGCCGGCCTCTGTCATGCGGAAGCACATCTTTGATCGCAGGCCCCTAATCAATTACGTATCGATACTATTCGAGATATCGATTGTAGACAATCGAATTGAAATCGTCTCGGCCTACGCGTACCGGGTTGGATACCCGCTGATTAAAGTTTGTTAAAACCTACGCTTCTATTGTTCGCTTGCATTAGTGAAGAGAATGTTTAGTTTGATTTATGATTGGGTGGTTGGAACTGACGATTAATTAGATGGCGATTCATTTATTTACATTTCATGTATTGTAATTATTATTTAATTCATGGAATAAAACCACAAAAGATTAATTATGAAAAAGCCCTGTGACAAAATAAATATCAAATTTATGTCTGCTGTATCGTAACAATACTATCTAGTTTCACATTCAGTTTGATCAAATTGTTCTAGCTAAATAACTTTAACCAAATAACAAAATTTATTATTACACGATATAGCAACATAAATCTCACCAATTATGCAAAAGTTCGACACTTAAATAAAATATAAATGCAATCGAATACCGAATCTGAACGAATCACGACTGCCATAAATAAAATAGAGTGAAGATAGTGAATTTTGGTACTGCGAGTCGATTCGTGACCGTTAATATGTGTTTGAGAGTCGAACATAACTCGAATGGTTAACTGGGGACCATTAACTGATATAATAATGTCGAAATAATAAAATATTGCTTTCAGTGCGGATGCCTTGGGACTATCGGGGCATCGGGCTTACAAATTAACAATAAATATTCATGTAGCGATTACGAGTTCTCAATCGATATGTGGCATCTATAGTGGTTGCAGCGGCCACCGCGAGCGACGGGACTTTTTATACAACACTAGTATACCCCAAGGCTTTGCTTGTATAGAGAATGTAGCTAATTAATTACGAATGTTGATAAAATTTTGCATTTAGAGAGAAAATAATATTTTATCATGACATATATTAGTTATAAATAAGAGAAATATGCAGGTTCGAATCCTGCCGGCCGTGATTATTTTCACTCATATTTAACATTTATTGTGAATTAAAAGATCAATTAATTTTAGAAGTACATGGCCAAAATTAAATTGAAAGTCTGTAACGTTTAATTTAAGTTTTAACTAAGATTAAGTTAGCGAAGCCTTTAAAAACTTAAGAAGAGACAATAAGACATCCTTAGTTTTTTTTATTTATACTCAATGTTGGTACACGTTCACGTCAAGCTAACTCCTATAACTAATGGTCTACAGTATCGACTCAATCAAAGGTCAATTTATTCGGTTGTCTTAAACTTTGTTCTTGTAATAACTCCGAATGGTAAGTTGTAGTTTCACTATTTGACTACCTATTTTATGAACAGTAGGCGGTATTATGATGGATCGTTTCAATTATCTGACTGATTTGAGTTAACTGTGAACGTAATAGTATAAATATGGTTTTATAGAATTTTATTATATGTATTTAAGTATTAAATACTCAACATGCAAAGTTAAGCACGCTGAAGTGGCAATGGGCCGGTCATATTTGTCTCAGAACCGACAACCGATGGGGTAGGCGACTTCTGGAGTGGAGACCGCGGCTCGCCAAGCGTAGTGTAGGGCGCCCTGCCACTAGGTGGAGCGAGGAAATCAAGAAGGTAGCAGGGAATAGGTGGAGACGAGAAGCACAAAGTCGGACTGAGTGGCGTGCCTTGGGAGAGGCCTATGTCCAGAAGTGGACGACCGTGGGCTGATGATGATGATGATGATTAAATACTCAAGATTTTGGTGTCACTTTTGCAACTTTTAGTTGAGTAGTAGGGAATGTCATGAAATGGTTAAATGTCTGCCTGAAAATGTATTTTGATCACTGTTAAGTAATATCAAATGTTATACAAGGTACTTTATTGAACTAATCAGTAACTTTTATTCCATGCATTCGGACAACTTCCGAAAGCATAAGAAATTAACAGTTGTTATATAGATAACCAGTTTAGGTTTGACTGTTGACCGCAGCTAACATCAAAGTTTATCCCACATTAGTTTTAGCAACATGCATAACATTTTAACGATAGTAGTAAAAACTTAACGAACCTTTAGATGTTTACCAACCTTTGACATACTAATTATCAATTAAAGCTACATTATTTTACCACATTATTTAAGACTATTTTTATAGTAACCACTATGAACCGGTATGTTCCTCAAAAAAAATATTTAATAAAAGAAGTGAAGCCAAACTTTTCGCAATATTAGTTTCCTAAACATTACCTATATTGAATTTAAAAATAATGATAGTCTAAACCTGTGATTAATGATGTCGGGTGGTTTACCGTTACTGACAAGTTAGGGCTACCAAATTAAATATGTACATGATAACAATTTATTGTGATGTTATTATGAAAAAATTGCCTTTGTTGAAATTTTATTATACGTCAGTAATTATGATAGTTGGTTTACATTGCAGCGTTGTAAAATAGACCAAACAGCTCAGTTTTGCTTTTTGTGAGATTCACAACACATTAGGTCGATTATAAAAAACTTCATAGTTTGCAATATCTAATTTTTGCATTTAGGTTTTCTGCTGGTTTTATAAAACACGTGCTTTTAATTAGTCATTAAATTTCATCTATATGGCAACCCTAATGGTAACTCTTAATGACGATCTATTGTACAACCAGTTACTTAACCACTTGATCAAATATACTTACTTGATGCTTTGTTGTTTTCAACTTCAATATTGACTTGTGAATTCAATTAAGCACACTTGTGTGTTGTCTAAGATACGTCAAGATTTTTGGGACGAATTGGCGTGGGATTTTTCAATCTAATACATACATAAATAACGTTATTGATTAACACGCTAAGTTATTTTTATATTTGCTGTAAATTTATAATACTTTTCGTAATCTTACGAAAGAAATTAGAAAATTTCATAAAGCAAGTTGTACTGTAAATTTTATTCAATTTTATTTTCTTACTAGCTGGTGCGCGCGACTTCGTCCGCGTGGAATAGTTATTACCATAAAAACGGTTTTAGTGAGGTAACCTTAAAAGATAGACATATACTGTTGCAGACACTTTTTTATATCATTTCAAGAGGAATAATTCTTTCATACATATTTTTGATATCTTGAACCGTTTTCGCAACGGAAGGCCTCAGAGGATAATTTTCCCCGTTTTTTCTACATTTTCTATTGTTTCTTCGCTCCTATTTGTTGCAGCGTGATGTTATATAGTCTAAAGCCTTTCTCGATAAATAGTCTCTTCAACACAAAAATATTTTTTCAAATCGGACTAGTAGTTCCTGAGATTAGAGCGTTCAAACAAACTCTTCAGCTTTATAATATTAGTATAGATTATTAATATCGTTAACCTTTACCTAATATGTAATAGATGCTACATACAATCATTACAAAATAATAGTGTATGGCCACAGTTCCACTCACGTTTCTTCAAGTTAAAAAATAGCCATCGATTTAGTCTGAACCATGCACCATCCCAATAACACGTCGATCTGTCGCTCTGTTGCAAGCCAAAAACAGAGTTATTACGTAGCCATGACTCTTCCCACATATTCTACCCAAACTTTACCTTCTATTCTCCTATATAGGCATACGCGTTCCCAAACTGACCGCTGACAGATGATGTCTCGCCGCGGTGTTCGTCGTCAGCTCTTAGTTAGGGGATCATTGTAGTCCTAAGATTGATGATGGACTAATAGCTTGTTGATAAAGACACGGTGACGCGGTGGATACAGGGGGTCTGTAATAAATAATAGTAAATAGTTAATAAGTATTACAGCAGAGAGGTGGCTTGATGAGATTGTAAAATTAGCTGGGAATGACTGGTCCAGCAAAATCACAGACAGTGGGACAAGTGGAGAAAAATAGAGGATGCCTTTACTCTACAGAAGAGGTCCTTAACGAACACATGACGTCAAATAAAGAAATTAGCATAAAACATAAAATCAAAAAATTGTTTAAGTAAAAACTGAAATCAACTGTAAACAAATAATTTTACTAAGGAAAAATAAAAGGCTTACATATAATAAGTAAAGTCAGCAGTATGGATACTGTAAAAAATGTCCTGGCCATAAACAAAAAGGGCTTGTAAAATATTTACATTCCAAAACATAATTTAAGTTAGAAAACCAAAATATAACACCCTGTATTGTGTCTGGACAGAAGGGCTTAATGAATGGATTGAATTGGACCAGATCAGGTAAGGAGGTTCTGGGTTCGATGAGAATGCTTCTATACATGCATGTAGGTAGGTATAGAAAAATATTGACAGAAGTTGAGAATGCAAGCTAAGTTTAATTAAAACATGATAAATTTAGTTTTATTACGAGCCACACGAAGATAGTTGCTGTTGTTTTGGTTTATCTGAATTAATTTATGAAAAATACGACTATAACATTTATAACAGCCAAAACGATTCAAAAACCGATCAAAATAACAAAGAAACTACACAATCTAGTAAACTGTTCTCCCATATCGTCAAAAGCGTACTCGTTACTGAATCGTGGGATAGAATATTTTGTTTTTAGTTCGATATAAAATATATGACCTGTATTTTAACTATCTCTATTCCAACGTTCTATAGAGAGAACATTTCGGCCCACTCCGGGATTAAAGCAAAACTTTTAACGAACGTACATTCACTACTTTACTGGTGTACGAGGAAAATCAATTTTTCAATTTCCTTTAGCTCGTTTAGAGCGACTGTTATTTTTCTGTTGTTTGTGCCATTCTGGGATAGAGTATTAAATACTGAGTTTATAGACTCGGGCGTGGGAAATACTCGTACTGTTTCTATTGCTGGGACGATAATATCATATGTGGGTGAAAGAGGAACTAAGCAATTACAAAAGTGGCTATTACTCGATTTAGCAAGGTGATTAGAAAATCCTTGTTTATTTTGTGATTTACAGAATCGGGAAACGTTACATAAATGCGTACTATCGCGTTTATGTACTTGTACAATATTTAACATCATGATAAAACTAGTCAAGCATCGTACTTTTTAACTGACTTCCAAAAAAAGGAATCAAGTCTTCTGACACTTTTTTTTCTATGATATGTAATACTTTCTACTTAGTGATTCCATGTGTATCAGTAATCTCTGTGAAAGGTTATAAAAAAAATGTGCCTACAAAAATAACAAGGTAATACGAAAAATGAGTGCAAAGCGAAACAAAAACAGAAAAAACGTAACTTTTGCTTACATGAGCTTCGCGTATTTATTTAAGCACGCACAAGAGAGACAGAATTTAACAAAGGACGAAATTGTGGACAAATAGAGGGCATTGTAAAGTCCTGCGTCCCTTTGAGGGCTTGTTATGATTTGTTTATTGTTTAGACATGCCCAATTCTGATGTTTGCTAACCTTTGTAAACGCAGACTACACATTATTTTAACAAGAGACATCGTGAAATTGAATTAGAATCTCGTATTGAGGTGACTTTGAATACTATTTATGAATTTTAATTTGACTTCGGGTTCAGAATTTTATCGTTAACTAAGTTTAGCTTTTGATTTTAAAAGCCTCATATACATATGTTGACACTGAGATTTTTGCAGTGGCAACTTTAATAGTTAATTTTTACAAAATGATATGTAATTCCGGATCTAATCTAAGCATAAAGAAAACATAATTAGATATCACCTATTTCCAAACTTTTGTTTCTAAATTTTGTTTTTCTCTCTCTTTAAGTCGTATTTTCTCAGTAGGTACTGCGGGTCGCGGATAAATTACAAAAAATAGTTTTAATTTAGAAAATTTCGTTTATCCAAGAGTAGATAAACAATTAAAGTTTTTGCCTTAATATGTCTAGGAAATGTTACGACTTATAATAAGTTCTAGTTCTTTGTTTAAGTCTTTTTTGTATATACTTGTGAAATATATGTAAATATTAGTTAGTTATTTTCGTAAATAAAGTCACATACATAAGTTCCAACTACATACAAACATTCTATGAATAATAGTTTACAAAGTTTCATAACAACGATGCTAGTATACGATACGATAGTATTATAGTATATATATAACCATTCTTGCAAAATCGCTTAGGTACCTTCGTATCCTTAATTTCAACTTCGCATGTAGTTCCATAATCACTCCTGCAATCTTTTATTTATTTGGCGCAGTTAACGCGATTGAAAACTTTTCCCACTCGTGTTTAGTTTAACTTGAAAATGTGTCGAGTTTCAGGAAATTAAATTAACGCAGTTTTAGTTTGGAAACACTAACTGCAACTAACGAGTTTTGTTTGATTTGAACATTCTATTGTTACATTTTATAGATATTTTAATTGTTAGTGAACGTGTGTAGTTAAGTACACAATACAAATAGAAATAGAAAACAAATGCAAACGGAGGAATACTGATATAAAAATCTGACAGTGAGTTATTTCTCTTAAAAAATATCATAATGCACAGCCTTTGAATATTTACTTGTCACAGCATATTAAATTTACTAATTGTGATCTGTATTTGTTGGTATATTTGTTAGAAAATGTATATGTGGCAAGACATTATTTACTTGTACATACATAGCTTAAATAAAACTAACACTATGTTAACGGTCGCTCGAATAACATTTTAAACAATAAACATGTATAGTTATCTGTATTGGATTTCCGCAAAGAAAACTCAATATTCAATTTCTTAATAATACTCCTTGCCGATTTCGCCTATGGTGACTATTCTCTGTTTGGATATCCACAGAACTAAATTATTTAGAAGCTGTATTTTCTGCGAACTGCAATCCAGGGGTCTTCATATCTAGAGTTAATATGTATCTTCTAGGAAATCGTGTTATACCTACCCTAGGCTGCAGCAGGCAGGCTGTAGTCAAACGTAAACCTATCCCAAGTAAAAAAAGAAAAAAAATAATTCAAAAAATTGATTCAATGACACGCTTTAATATTACATAGCCAATTTTATTCAATAACTTACCTATAAAACATCAAAATTGAGACCTCTCGTTCAACCCTAGAGCTAGTATTTGATAGCGCACTGCACACATTAATAAAGCTGTTAAACACACTACAAGTTACGATCAGAAGCGAACCATGTTGATGGCAGCTCGAAGCGCTTTTAATGCCAATCTAAGCGTTTTATGTTGCATCCTGCACTTGGGTGTGAAGCCGAAACATGGGGCTTTACTTGCGTATCGGATGCAGCAGATATACCATAGTAGGTATCTGTTTATATAATAATGTTGTTTTTTTTTGTTTCGCGGGATAGGCAACCTGCCTGAAGTTAAGCACTAGTATAAATGTTGTACTTTTGCCTGAATACTATGTTCTCTGGATTTCAAGCTGGGTTCTGATTTTCTGGAAAGCGGGCTCCAGGATTATATTCCTTAGAATATGTTTTAAATTTTAAATAAGGTAAAGATTAAAATTATTTCACTTTAATATTTGCACTTAATATATGTAGTTGCCTGAGGAATGCTTTCTGTTATTATTTACAACAAATAACAAAATTTGATATTGAATATTTTTTCCATTTTAATTAGTTAGATGATGGCCACCTTATACGACATGACGAATTTGTAAAAACATCATGGAAGGAAAATTGGAAGCATAAAGAGGAAGAGGAAGGCCAAGAAGGTCATACATGGACCAAATAAAAGAAAAGGCGGGTGTCATGTCGTATAAGGAGGTCAAAGAATTGGCCCTTACATTTATGATGATGATAATTAGTTAATTCCATATTATTACAAGACCCAATAACGTTATCCTTGCGATCAATATCAACAAATCCTCACTGGGCAGTCAATAATTCAGCGGATTACTATAAAACTGATGGCCTAGCTGAACCAAATGATGGTGGCTATTCCTATTGTATTTGCAACAAACGTAGATGATACAGCTGAAATACTCCTAACTAAAATTCACACAATATAATAAGCGCGTGATTGATGCCTGTACTTCTGCATCATACAAGATTTCCTGAACAAATGATGTTTTGATCAGTGTTATCCATACGTAAAGTTTTCTACGCGCTTTCGATATTCACGTATCCTCATTTGATTAAATATTAATTAATAAATAAATAAAATTCATTTATTTCGAGTTACTGAAACCTTACATTACATCCACTCTCTATCCTTTACATACTCCATTAATTTGGAAGTACCTATCACAAGTTAATGGCTTCAAACCAATCACTAAGCAGAGTTATAGTAGATCGTGTGTTTTTGTCTCTGACCCAACGTTAAGCAACTGGTGTCACGACCAGTCTTTCGATGGGTGACCGAGGCAAAAAGAAGAGATTTATATCTGAGCACTTCCGTGACTGGAATAACACAATAGACATGTTAGAAATCTCTCTGGGATTGAATAATCTTGTCCCTACAGGTTGTCACATTGCCAATTTGATAAGTATAGATTTTTATACCATATTTATAGGCGTCTATTGTATGTTATATCCTTGTATTGCATTTGCAACAAATGGCGCGACTAATTGTCTGCCCAGTTTGCTTGCGGTCGCCATGTTTGGGCGCTGCTGTGTTTATGTATCCTGTGTGTTACATTGTGGCTGTCAATGATGATTGATGTGTTTGAGGCTTTGCTTTAATAATATGGCCGCGTTTGGCTTTAATAACAATTGGGATATCCTGTCCAATATTGGTGGCTAATAGATTAAGATACAAAGTATTATTATATTATGTATGTATAAATAATGTTCCGTACAACAGAAGGAAGCCGGCATTTCGATGTACCTACCATGTAAAGTTTAGCAATAAATATGTTTATGTATATTGTCAGTCACGTAAAAACCAGTCAGTACCTTAATGTTACTGGTTAAAGAAAAAGTTTCTTTATGATTTATCATCAATCAGTTGTAAAAGCACACACTAGACTGGAAACATAGTTGATTGGGTCGCTTGTCATTTCAATAAGGCATTTGATACAGATTAAAAATAAACTAAATAAGCTACTTAACTCCTGTAGTTGTAAATTAGGCACACATGTCTATAAAAAAACTTTTTACTAAATTCTGGGTTTGAAAATTTCGTATCCTGAAAGTAAAACGTAAACAATGACTATAAAAAACAAATCCAGAACATAAATGAAATACACACACAAGAATGCAATTCTGCCCAAAACCTCCCGATCATCTGATACGGACATTAGGTCGCCTTGGACCAAACTAATGGCACTATTAACCACATTATGAATATTCATTGTCCAGGACTGTGATTGCAGCTTAGAAGGATATTAGAGAGTAATTGCTGTGATTATTGGCGTGCTGACGGGAATGGCAATTATGTGGGGGATATCCGGGAAGTAAACTGTTTGGGGAGTTTAGGGCAGTCTGGGACGTTGGGTGACCGCTGAGGTTGGGATTGTTTGTTTAGTTCCTTGTTTTGTAAAGAGTTAATCAGCGTTTGATCTATGTGTCTACTTATACCTTTCTTATATGGAGAAGGAGTCTTCCAAGTACAGAGTCAGAATACACTTCAGAGGCCCTCAAGGTGGCTTAATTAACTCTCTACACCAGACTTGGCCACTCTCATTCGATAAAAAGAAGAAAAAATAATATTTTAACAACTTAAAAAATACACTAACCTAGTAAATGTCACCGACTCTAACTAAATTATAAGCGAACAAAATGTCACAAAAAGGTCACTTCCCTAATCCAAGTTTTCATATATTTTCTAGTAATTTTCTTCCAAAAGCCTCGCGGATCAGGCTCGTTTAACTCGCAACAAAATTCAGGTGGATTTTCTTATGTTAATATCAGGATCCTTAGCGTTTTAGAGAATTACGGTCGGCGCCTGAAGCGAGCGCGTAATGGAGAAGAAGGTCGAGTGCTGATCATCAAAGGAAGTTTGCTCGAGAGCTGTCGACGGTCATTGCCGGATGCCCTTTGATCAGAAACCGGCAAAATGTGCCAAACATTTAGCGCAAACATCTTATTCCACATAAAATTGGATTGTGTCACTTCCGTTCAACATTACACGGCCGTGTAAGCCCATTCACGTTCAAACTTTCACCCTTTATTGTCGTACCAAGCTACCTGCGATAATGAACTTATTAAAATGAAAAGGTAGTGTAACTAGCTATTAAGTTTAACGGCAATATTAATTACAATCACCAAACTCATGAAAAGTAATGCATGCAATTCCAGCGCTCATTCCGCGACATCGCTTTCCGAGTCCCATAACCCTGAAATCGCGCGTGCAAATAAGAACAGCCCATTACGCGTTGCGTGCGTTAATGACCCCTAAACTGGTTAAATCCGCCCGCGCTTGGCTTGTTACATTCACGATATTTTGATAATGGCGTAAATTTATGCAGCTGTACTTCGGAATCCAAGAATGCATAATGACTCGGTGTCGGCCTTGTTTTATGCTAAGTACGAGGATGAAAGAGCCTGCAAATGTATGCAGATCGCTTGCGTGGGAAGTGGCAACAAGTTGCTCAGTGTTGATTCAAAAAAATAATCCGATGGGTCTTTTTTGGCAGTTGAGTGACCACGGGTTAATTAAGACATTAAGTAAAGGCAAGCAAAGGTAATCTGGCCAATGGATGTATCGCATGCCACGTGAACATTTTTATTTATACCTCGGAGACTGTGACTAAAAAGGGAAACTTAATTTATGACCATTTCAGGTACGTGGATATATTGAAGAAGGCAAAAAGATTTTGATTATATAATAATATGAATTCAAATAATTACACAATATTTTGATTAATTAGATATGGTTAGACAAGAGTTTAATATTAGAGTTACTGGAAAATGATGCTAAGTAATGAAATACCTCTCTTTGTTAGTATCAGTGGATATTTAATCGATCAAGAAATGAAGTATTTTACCAGTGTTTGTTTTTTGAATACAGCCTCATAAAGTTGGTTGTAAAGAATAGTAATTACGTACAAATCACTATCCCCATTAATCAAGTTAATCACAACTGATTAAATTGATACAATGTAATAAATATATTAAGTATGTATGTTAAGGTCAAAAGATATGGATAAAATGCGGATTTTTATCAACGTTAATACTGATCGATCAGCTAATGCACTTTATACAAGTCATTATAATTCGTAGATTTGTGCCGACGTAATGATAATTGACCTTGGGTCTAATTGCGAATTTAAATATCAATGATTCTGTATATATTTAGACAAAAAGATAATACAGGATTCTGATGAGTGTGCTTTAAACTGCATTATAACCATAGATGTGTTGTTCAGAAATAAACAAATACATAACATTTATCTTCGTACAACAAATAGGTAAGCAGGTTTTGATACACTAAAACAAAGCCTAGTATTTAGGTGTATTGAACAGATATTGACTATTTAACTATAGTCGGAATTTTATTATAGTTCATAATCCAACTTTTCAGTCAGCAATTAAATGCTATCGAGTTTTTACATTTCAAACATCAAACTCACTTCCATATCAAAGCATGGTATTATGACTGTACATACAGGGTGTTTAAACCCCGCGATACATTAACGTGCTGGGAGGCGTGTCGTTTCGATGCTATCACCTGTAATTATACACCATCCACTAAATTTTCACAAACGCCTTATCTGATCGTCGTCAGTATGTTAATAGCACATATCCGAAATGCCGGCGCGGTTCGTAATCGCTTTTTACCGCCCGATTCGTTTGCGGAATTGGGCCCGTAAGTGGATTTCAGATTTTTTGGGTTAATGTTAGAAAATATGGTGGCTGAGACGTTATTGGAGCTGAATAATTTTATTGTAGACGTGGCACAGATAAATGCTACCTGCCTTCTTACCTAGCGATTTTGATACATACCTAAAATATATTTTAAATATCAACTCTGGGTTAAAGCGCAGAGCAGTGACATGTTTGGTTTTGAAATTCAAAACTTAGGGTAGTATCAAATTTGGTGTCAGTGTGAGGCGATAGACTTTGAAATCGGCAACCGTGTAGTTTTCCAATTAATTATGTTTCTTTAAAAAAATACGGGTAAATAAAATGATTAACTTGAAAATTAAAACAAATCGCACAAATTAAAAGCAAATGTAACTCCACAGGCAGTCTCTGTTTGTTTGTTTTCAAGTTAGCGAGTACTATTGCACCCGTGGACTGTATAATTTTGAATTTGTGTGGACTATATGAAACAAATTTGACACAGAACAGTGTGATATGGGCACATCAGCGATTTGCTCCTCGTCTATTATTCAAATAAATAAAAAAACCGTGACAGTACATAGTTTTAAAACTAGTCTTAATCTTAGTTACTCACTTTAGGCAACAACACAATTGTTGGATCACTGCAGCACACAGAATGCATACCACTACACAATACTAGCTCATACAGACCCTTAGCTTGCTACCTGTGACATCAAAACTTTTTGATAGTTCGCTGCAGATATCACCAACAAAGAAATTATTCTGAATCGACATTTGGCTTCATAATGAAACATAGAACAGTTGATCAAATACACAGAGTGTGTGACATTGTGAGACAAGCTGTGGAAGAGAAGGAGCACTGCTCGGTGGTCTTGATATACAACAAGCAGGCCATAGTAGTTTGTCTTAGTGTGGCATTCAAGAAGCTTTATCAGAAGCCCTTTCAATACTCTCAACATTGGAGTTAGGCTCTCTCATACAAACATTACATGTTATTGCTGTTATTACATAAAATTGTTAGATATTATAAGTAATCCTTTTTATGTACTATGAAATTAAACTAAAATGAGAATGTTATAGTTTTTACTTTTTTATACACTAAACATTAACTGTGTTCTAAATTTGAAGTTTCTGTGTCAGCTAAAATTGCCTTAGAATTTTGATGATTGATTATTCAATTAATGACAAAGTAAGAAACTCACTCATTGGATTTTTTAAACTACAGTTTCAAATTGAATGAAATTTGAAATATACAGTGTTACACAACACTTGCGTGGTACCACTACAATCAGGCTTCTATTTATATCTAACACAAACTTATATGATGTCAGAAATGTAAAAAAAATCTTTGAAAAAAGGATGACACAGCATGAGCCCAGACACATAACTTCAAACATAGGTGCATGTCCACACAACTCACCTTAGCTAAGAAGAATATATCAACTTCCATTCAAGTTCTGCTCCAGAGCCAGTGGATGCCTCACATAGAGGTCTGCTCGGATCACATGAGATGTGGAACTCTGCCACTCTGTTCTGAGGGAGCAGGAGCAGGAGGTACCAGCCCGGCTGCGGGTACAGGATGTAGACTCAGGAAGGTGCTATCTGGAAAACAATTTCAATCAATTGCATAAATCTTATACCTAGGTTACATTTAAACTACGCCCAACCTATTCTAAGATGAATCAAAATTTTTATTGCTTAACATTGTCTTTTACAATGTGTATTGTATATACCTAAGAACCTAAGTATATATTGTTCCAACAGTGTTGTCCTGTCCGATATGCAATACACACACACACACAATATTGTACCTACCTACTTACTTTGTTGCATTTTAAAGATAATTTGTATTGAACAAAGAAGCTTCCTTCTTCATATGCAGACAAGCTTCCCATGGGGCAGATCCATACGCTGCTACTTACATGATAATCGAAATAGTAACATATCAGCTGATGCTGATTCATTACTATCTATCGAATGCTTTCACATCTTCTACGGCAACAGCCCCTGGTCAAAATTAGCTCTATTTGTTTCACTGAGCATTACTATTCGGTTGAAAACTCACTTACATACTAGGTAGGTATCTATCTAAATCATAAAATTTAGATCATGTTTTTGTCATCTCCAACTAACCTTTAATTTTTACTGAAGCCATAAGTAATAATAATAAATCTAAGCAACGTAAACAAAATAAAATTGTTCAAAGCAACTTAGCAAATAGCAAGTAGTGCTGTGCTGCACCATTTTTTTAACCCTTTGCTTTTTGCCTTTGATGATTGATCACAGACTATAAAATTTTTTTTTTTTTTTTTGAAAGGACTATCCAGCTGGTTGCTAGTAGCTACCTTTGCTGCGTCACCGGACGATGGCTGGGCACTGATGGTGCCCGGGCCTATGTACTAGTTAGGGGCGACTGGCACAAGGGCGCCTCTGAGGCACGAACCTCGGCTTGGACCGTCGCCAGAAGGGGGAGACCGGGTTGCCCTGTTCATCCCTGAAGGGCAGTGAGCTAAGGCCCTATCAGTGGTTGTGCCTGGGTGATTATTTGGAGATAAACGAGTTGACCTGAGGGGTCGGGGTCTACCGCCTCGCCGGCGAGGACGGAATCGGGGACGTGCACTGGAACCTACACTGGGAGATGGGCGTTGGTAACCTGGACCAATGCCGAAGACGGAGAGCCTACTGGCTGAGACACCGCCTGCTGAGGTGGTGGAAGGAGGGCAGCCCAACGCTGCCGAGACCACGACGGCGATTGGGTCATCCGGATCGACCAGAACATGCTTCGGGCGACGACGGAGGGGCTCTATAAAAATGTTGCAACACTTGACCACTTATAGGTGTAATGATCGTTTCACGAAAGAGTTCCCTCAGTTAAGGCGCCATAACCGCATGATTATGTTATGTAATAACTATGAAATGTTAGTTCCAAACTTTTCCGTGGGACTTATTTCGTGAAACAGCACGATGTATCCAACCACCCAACGAGCGTTTTGTCGTGCTGAGTTTGATTAAACTAGATGGCGCTGTATCATATATCTAAGGTAATAAAACTGTAATGTAATCACCAAGTAGCAAAATATGTGACAATACTGATGGTTGATGGTTAAACAAAGCTAACTTACATCTGAGCGGAACTCACGCTTACCTAATATTTCCACATTCCCTTTTTATTAGGCCCATAAGTAATATATATTTACATCTGCCGTAATCTACTAAGCTTTTTTGTACCTGGTCTAAAATATCAATAAATTTTGTGTTAAATACAAATGATTTTTATTTTCTGTAATTACCTACTTAGTACATAAGTATAAACACAGTCCACCTTCGCTGACTGGGCTTATATCTACAAAACTACGCAACGGATTTAGTTGTTTTTTTTTTATATATAAACATGTTTGACCATGAACGTTGAGGAAAATGCCTAATGTCAATCATATGTGACACAGTGTGCGAAAACAGGCTAAGTAAGTAATAATAATAATATAAAATCAATTTATTTATATATATTTATTTATAGGTTCTTCAGTATTTGGTTAACATATTTCAAGGCAGATAATCTTCTCATCATATCAGTGCAGATTTTATTCCTAATTGGTGACATGGTCAAAGCTTTTTTCCTTTTCTACCTCAGACAAAATACCAGAAGAATATACAAAACTTTCAATAAACAATTAACAGGCCAACTATGTTGTCGAAATTTTAACAAACCGCCCTAAGGGCCTCTGACTTGCCATAACGACTGCTATATGTACTACTGGACCATGAAGTTCTACCTCTAACTTCATGTACTAGAAAAACAGCCGGGACCTACAATTAAACGTGTCATCCGACCCACGGAAGCGACCAAAATGAAATGCTTTTAGGACACCCGTCCGCTTACTGATCGCGTCGATCTTGCATTGGCAATCGCATGCGATTGCCTCCGCTAGCTAAGCTACAGGCGCTTTCTTTAAAAGATCGGGACTATTGGAACTTTTTATAAAACATATCGTTCAACTGTATTACAGAGATCAAAATATCATTTAACAATATTCTGATTATTTCTCTGGGTGCAAAAAAACCTAATCGACGAGTATTATAACACCGGAATAATTTGTATATCTATTCTATCACTAATATGCGTTTCCTGTAAGCAATTAATTTTTGTTCATTCATCAATGTTAGTTTAATAGTGTTACATAGGTAGCATATCACTAGTTCAAACATTCAACATTTCAAACCACCAAACTATTGGTCAACCATAATTAGTACCTAATCGTTTTACCACTTTATTTATTTCTAGTTGTCTCTTATGCTAATAAATTATCGTTGTTATAAATTAAAACAATTTCTAAATATTTATAGATGTTTTGTTAGTAGCAATGATGTGTGTAAGCCGAATACCTAGTGTTTTTTTTAACAATTAATACAACTACTGACTTGCTATTCGAATGAATTATCTCACTTGGGATCCAAATTACAATCTAAAATTATAGTTACCTATACTTCGCGTCAACCGAAGACGTTTATATTGTTTACTAAGCAGCAGTTAGTGGAATTGTACTGCCACTGTCACACATTTAGAGAGTTAACTACGTTAAAAAATCAAAATTTCCGTTTCCGTATTCGCTCCATTCGGCTCACCGCGTGGAAGGGCGCCTGCAACTCGCCATTACGTGATTTTGTGTCGCCGCTGTCGCACGCCTTAAACAATTTGTTTCAAAATCTATTTCTTTTTTATTTAATTAAATTTTAAATACTCCTTACGTGTTGTGTTCAGTGATTATTAAAGAACATTGTGAACCGTGCCAAATATGACGTTCAAATTTATAAATTCGAAATGTGTTAATAACAAAAACTAAATTAAACAAAAATAACGGTTATTTAACGACTTTAAATCATTTAACCAAACATTACGACAAAACCAGTGAGTGAATATTAGTTGCTGATAAATTATCTTTGGTGAGTGACTTATTTATTATCATCCGATCTTATTTTTGAACTACCCTCGAATTTATGATAATGGTAGTTTATGTTTTTACTTGATTGTAATAACTAGGTACTCAAGTACCCACCTTTTGTACCTTTTCTTAAAAAAAATAGTTCTTTATAAGACTAATACTACATGTAACAAAATAATCTACAAATAGAGATTAAGCATGTAACATCGCGCCCTGGCGCAATAATATTTAATGGTTTTCTATCATTATTCACACGATTCTCAACGCGACCGAACCATGAAGGTGAAGATGGTTCGACCTCTTTTCATTGGCGTCGAGTTTTCCGCTGCGACAAGTCGCTAGTCTTGGAGCAAAAGTGGAATATAATTTTTTTATTGAAATTTTAAATTTCAATTTGTAAGTGTGCCTTTTCCAATGGTAAGCAGTAAGTTTAATTCCACTTGACTTTATTGGTAAAGTGATTTTTAACGGTGTTACCGTTCGACTTGTTTCCTTTTATTATAAATAATTTTATTACCCTCAATTTTCTTGCATGATCTATTTCTTTTGCTTGACTTTAATGTTGTGTACTTGGAAACTGAATTATAAAATTTTTCTTTAATACCTACCCTCAGAATATATTTAATCAATAATTTTTAACGTAATGTTCAAAATTATTTGTGGATTGCCTTTCAGTAATTTTAATACTTGTATGTGTATTGTGTATGTACCCCGTACATACGACGTAGCTAATACTGTGTTTTACAAGTAAAATGATATTAACGAGTGATCAAACTAGAATTTCAATTCGATGAATCACGATTCGATGCATCATTGTTAAAAACGATCCGCTAGATAACTTCACAAGATATGAACCTCGCAGGTTCACGCAGTATTTTTCTAAAGCAGATAAATGATGTTCTAATACAATAGAGTAACCGACATGTCTTTTTTACATCTAAATTTAATAGTGTTAATTTACTTTGCTTACAATTCAATAATTTTACTAAGTGCATAGCACGTATCGGAAGGATCCTCACCGTGTAATGTTATTTGTGGCAGAAAAAGTGACTAATAGTTAAAAATTATGGCTTTTCAAGTCCATAATTTAAGAAACTGTGATAGATAAGAGTTAAATTTGTAACATTACAATACAGTGCAAATTATACTTATACATATGTGCTAATATAGCTAAGAACCGGGAATACGGATAACATCTTGATATCTTTTTTTTTTGGCAAAATGGAACCAATGGTTTTGTCTCTTATTTTCTTGTTCGATTCTTATGTTCGATTTAACCTGTGACAATTACTCTATTCATCTCACTTGAAATTGATAGAAAGGTAAGCGTTCCCCTCGACGGCGCAAGCTAATCAAGTCGTAACTTCGTAGGATCGTCTGCCATACATATTATCCTCCAAATCGTATCATTCAAGTTCAAACTTGCGCCCACGTGCTTTCCAACAAGACGATCGAGTTTGAAATGCACAGTTTCTATTTAATTTCGTCTTATTTGAGTCTGTTTTGTAACGCAGTCACTACCTTACCTACCTACTGACTGACAAGGATAATTTAACAATGAATGGAAATGTTTTAAACTGCAGATTCATTTTCAAACCACACATACTTAGGTATTTAACTGTTTGTGTGTGTATTACTGTAAGGTGTATCTGTATTATTTCCTTGCCCCTGGAATCATGATTAAATTAGATACCCGGTATATTTCAGTACCCGGAGTGTCAAAAATTAAATTAATTAAAAGTAAAACATTGTTTTCATGTACAAAGTCAGTGTGAGTAAAGTGTTCCTATTAGTTGCATTCTCTGGCACTTACCTTATGTATTCATAAATCAATTTGGTGTAATGATTATTCTGATGGATGTACACTCCTTGAGTCTCGTTCCCCATTACTGAGGATTGTGACTCCCCGGAGAGCCTACTGGTTTTTCTAAAACATTTATTTGTGAATATGGATAAGTAGGTACAGACACTCTGTGTTGACATGAAGTGTCTCCATACTCCACCTAATACCTGCAAACAATATGAACTAGGTACATAATAATTCTCAAATCAAAAAAATCAGTCTAGGCGAAATTGAGATTGCCCTCGGACAGTTGAAAAACGGAAAAGCCCCAGGAGAAGACGGAATTACGTCGGAATTGCTGAAAGCAGGAGGACGTCCTGTTCTTCGGGAACTCCAGAAAATATTCAACGTCGTAATAAATAATGGGAGAACTCCGCGAGCATGGCATAAGAGCGTAGTAGTTTTGTTTTATAAGAAAGGAGATAAGACTCTCCTAAAAAACTACCGCCCCATTTCGCTCTTAAGCCATGTATATAAACTGTTTTCGAGGGTAATAACAAATCGCCTCGCGAGGAGATTCGACGAATTTCAGCCACCGGAGCAGGCCGGGTTTCGTGGAGGATTTAGTACCGTAGACCACATTCACACAATAAGGCAGGTTATACAGAAGACCGAAGAGTATAACCGCCCTTTGTGTTTAGCATTCGTGGACTACGAGAAAGCGTTTGATTCTATCGAGACCTGGGCTGTTCTGGAGTCCTTGCAGCGATGCCAAATAGACTATCGGTATATCGAAGTGTTGAGAGGCCTCTACAATGACTCTACGATGGCCGTTCAAGTACAAGATCAGCAGACTAAACATATCCATCTTCGCAGAGGAGTGAGACAGGGGGATGTTATTTCCCCGAAACTGTTCACTAATGCCCTCGAAGATATGTTTAAAACGCTGGACTGGAAAGGGAAAGGCTTGAACATCAACGGCGAGCAGCTCTCTCACCTACGGTTCGCCGACGACATAGTTTTGATGGCGGAGTCGCTGCAAGAACTGGAAGAGATGCTGACCACCTTAGCTGATGCTTCACGGCGGATAGGTCTCGGAATGAACATTGAAAAAACTAAAGTTATGGTTAACCGAATAGCTTCTCCGGGACCTGTTGTAGTCAACGGTGTACCTCTCGAAGTTGTTGACGAATATATATACCTCGGGCAATTACTGCAGTTAGGTAGAAACAACTTCGAGGGTGAGATTGACAGAAGAATCAGGCTGGGCTGGGCAGCATTTGGCAAACTTCGCCATATCTTCTCCTCGTCTATCCCACAGAGCCTGAAGACGAAAGTCTTTGATCAGTGCGTCCTCCCAGTGCTGACCTACGGAGCCGAAACATGGACTCTGACAGTGAAGCGAATCCACCGATTCAAAGTCACTCAGCGAGCTATGGAACGAGCTATGCTCGGGATTTCTTTGAGGGATAAAATCAGGAATGATGTTATCCGAAAAAGAACCAAGGTTACCGACATAGCCAGGAAAATCAGCAAACTGAAGTGGCAATGGGCTGGCCATGTTTGCAGAAGGACCGATAATCGGTGGAGTAAGCGGATCCTAGAGTGGAGACCGCGTGTCGGTACACGTAGTGTGGGAGGCCAATTGGCCAGATGGAGCGACGACCTGAGGAAGGTGGCTGGGAAGCACTGGATGCGTAAAGCAGGAGACCGTGCAGTGTGGCGATCATTGGGAGAGGCCTATGTCCAACAGTGGACGAATATAAGATAGGCTGATGATGATGATGATGACATAATAATTTCTATTCATTAGTATTAATTTCTGAATTAATTTATATAATAAATAAGATAACTATTCACAACATTCAATGATTATCAATATGCTTTACTTTCGGGAACTTTTTCAATTTCTAACAAAATTAATGATAAACATATCTTAATGATGGATAATAGAGCTACTGCTTCACTTTATAAATTGCAACATGTATGTTGTTCACCCGCCTGCAATGAATCTGTGACTTCAACCAGGTGCTGTGTGTTGTACATGTATGCAAGCCACCCGCTATGACAGGTGGCTCCCCTCTGTAAGTGACCACTCTGTAAACTACTGTATCCTTTCAAAGCTCAGTTGCCAAGCCAGTGTAGTTGCATATATTTACTCCACTGAGTGAGGTCGCCACTTGGCTTTTTTTTACCTTAAAAGTTTCTTTGAGTTGTATTTTCTTGATTTTGATGTTGTATATTGAAGGCCGGGTCAAATTTTAGTAAAATATAAATGTTGATTTTCTCAATATCTTACGTTTTGTTATAAGTAAGTTTCTTGTTCCAATTTAAGGTTAAATTGTTTTTTTTATGTGTGTCCAGTAGTATGCACTATTGTCTGCTTAATTTTTCAAATTATGAACCAGTCGACAATTTAGCATAGCAGTAGATGTTTTGATACATAACAATTCACTTGAAGCATCTGTGATCATTTTCAGTACTTGATGAGCTACACACTCAAATATTTTATTTATTTAATGCAATACACACATACAATGTGATGAACCATTTTAGAGCTCATTTTAAACAACATAATGTTTACATGTAAGGCAACATTTCTTGCCATTTTGACACATATATTCTGGTTTAACTGTCATGGCATGTGGTGCCATCTAGTCGTGCACTATGATTTAATTGCTACTTGTTAACCAACTTCTTAAAAAAGAGGTTGTTAATTTGATTTTTTTTAAAACTATTTTATTGTATAGGTATGTAATTACAATGTAAAATATGGCTATGATGACATATTTCTTCTCTTGCGAATGAGATACATATGCCTGCATACCATTTTGAATGCAAGTCCTGCTGTCTCTCACAGCCATGAAAGACGGCGGGAATGAATACAAAATCTCAATTTTTGTTTGCCAAATTCTCTGAAACTTAATTCAATGATTCTGTTTCAAGTGTGCTGTTTTTTTTTAATTTCTCCTTTTGTTGTGCCAATATTTTAATATAACAGGATACAATTTCAGCTTTAACATATTGCTATACATTGTTACAGAGACATACTGAGGAGAGACACAGGCGGAGGAGAGACACGCTGCAGAGTTACTGCGGGAGAATGGAGTGTTGCTGCAATGTTGCTGAGACGGGGTGAGTCTCATTCTCTGACATTATATTATACCTACTTGCTTGCTGATGAGAACTCTGCTACTCAGGGTTTCCAGGAAGACTAGTAGGTTTCTGCAACTTACAATGCAATATGTTGCAACATGAGGAGACCAACATTCCCTTCTCTAGTATATATGTATGATGTATTGAAGGCATTCAACCAATTGCAGTATGCTTGAAATCTACTCTACACAAGGAATTAATTTTGCACCATGTGAAGTGATTCATAAGTAGTAGGAACCTGTTTGTTGATCTGCAATCAACATTGTGTGGCCTTAATCTGGAATTATGTGTGTTTTGTCGTTTCGAAGTCGCTCCTTTTATGTGTTCACAAAATATGTTCTCCTTTAAAGCCTTCTGTTGGTGATTATTTTTATTCAGTTCCCATGTCAATTGATTAGGATGCTTTTCGACTTCGAATTGAAATTATTCATTAGTTAAATTAAATTATTTCGTTATGTTAAGTTGATACCATACAAAACCATACGTTCATATACAATAATAATATACATACTTACTAATGTGACCTTGGCCTTCGACACAAAGAGACACCACTCCTCCCGTTTCAGTGCACTCTTCTGCTACCGAGTGCAAAAAAAATAATAGTCAGGAAATCTAAATATTTTAATCTCTTGTTATGGTCAATTACATTTCAATATATTGAATATTCCTCGTTGGACCACAATATCGCATTTCATAGGTGCGACTATCAAATATTCGTCATCAGCTTAATAATACGATGCTTTGACTTGTCTTCAAATGGGAACATTCATCAACAAACGACCAAACTAACGTTATCTGCCTTGAATTCGGATTATAAATTATCTAAATTAAGTTATTATCTAAAAGAAAACTTTAATTAATACTTCTTCCTTCATAACAGAGTTTGGTTCCTATATAAGAATATGCAAAGACCTGAAAAACTTTATTCTTCAGGTTCTTTTACGGGGATGTAAATTTATTACTGTAGATATTATTGTAGGTATTTGAAGTGCACACAGTGAACTATGCAACCGTATGACAAATCACTTACTTGGTGTACGCGAACCAAGCAAAATAGTGGCTCAAGATTGCAATGGAAACCAGTTGCGGGGTTTTCTTTAAGTTTTGGTGAAGATTTTGATTTTTGGTCACTACCTATTTAGTCTGTTTGGTCCTTTTTTACGCCGAAAGGAATTCATTCTGATTTTTAGTATATTGGTATGTGGGTAGAATAAAATGAAATGAAATAATTTATTCGAAATCATGTCACGTTACATTCTCATACTCGGAAAGCACATTTCAAGATTTACTTCGTCAATAATTACATTTATTACCATAGAAAACATTTCAATTTTAGGTAGCGAACTATTTTAAAGGTTAATTAATCAGTATTAATAGAGTCACATAGGTTTCTTTTAATCCCCAAAAAATGCGAAAAAGCCTAACTACAAATACGAGGTAATGTGCCACATTACCCTTCAGACTCACAACAAAAAACACATAATAATATCAAACTAGTTAATTAAATCCTAGAATTTTACATTCACATCTACATTCTACTTTAACTAATCACTAATCGCCGCAACAGTCATAAAAGCTGTATCAATAACAATGCATTTTGGACACTACCTAACCTACTGGCAACCCAGTGTCCAGGGTCGTGGGCCATTCCGCAATAAACGTCACATGTCAGGTGGCAAGCACATAAATCTACCGGCGACGGCGGCTCGCAATGAATCACCCGAAGAAATGCCAACTTTCGCTGTTAAGGAATAAATAGTTATGAACTCGCTGCACTCGCTATCTAGTTGCTTATTCAAAAGGCATTAATAGAATACTGGTGGCAATGTAGTAAATCGCTCGCTTATTTATAATGTACGATTGATTCGAAATACAGGGTTATGATCTACTAGCTTTAATATAATCACGTCCCACAAATCTGGCAACTTTCGTTAGGCTATTAAATAAAAAAAAATCATCAACGACAAAATGTGAATGAGGCATTTCAATTTTTTTGGGTGTTTCTAGGCAAAATCGATGTCGCTAGTATCGATGATTGAACGAATGTCACAAATAATATCGTCACACTCGTAGTTTTATAGGTTCCGGTAAGAAAATAAAGGTCTACACCAAAGATTGTTACTCTCACTGAAAATTTACATTAATACAAATACAAAATTATTTATTTCCCAAAGAAATTTTGTCACAAAATGTTTCGAATCCTCTGAGCTCGTGGTAGCCGTTAGGCTGTGTTACGAGGCCAGAGTCGTCTCCCAGTATGTTTCTAATTTAATTATAATTACGTCTTAGGAGCTAGGTTACACAAACAATTATATTTTTATTTTATTTTAATATCTAACTACCCTCAATTGGTGTGGCACTAGTAACCTCGTATACTTGATATACGATTGATTCATAAAATAAGGAGATACTTTGTTGTTCGAGCTCTATAAATTGTCCCCAATAGCACTTCATGGCTTGAATAAAACTGCTGGTTTGAGCTCAAAGGGTTTTTCATGCACGTTAATGTTTTATGGGTTTTCAGTTAAATATCATAAATTTTACAACACAAAGAGATCCACTCTACATTGTCATTTAATTTACATAATACTGGTGTCATTTAAGTTATGTATAAAACACGTAATATTTATGTATGAAATGAGGTTGAAATACTTGATTATAAGGTTAACTCTTTAGTAATTTAATATCATTGAAAATGGTTAAATTTATCTTTGATACACTAAATCGAAATAGTTTTACCCGCTTGCGTGACTTAACATTTTTTAACTGTTTTATTTTAATAATTAGTAATTGATTTTTTTTCGGCCGTTTGGCCACAAATAAGGAATAAGAATCAATATAATTCGTGTGACGTTTTAATGTATTCTTATCAGACTTACGTATAAAATGCATATATTAAAATTAAGTATGTAGCTAAACCTCATAAACCGTATATGCTTAATTTACAAACTTGAAGCCGTCACTTATTGACATTCAATTATTTTACAGTACAAGTGTACTTCCAGTATTTCTGTTACACATGCTTTATTCAGAACATAGCTAATATCTGGTAAAGGCTAAAGTAATTTTAGTAGACATACTAGTCCTTACTATGAAATGCTCGGTCAAAGTTAAATAGACTACCCAAATTATTTTCTTTTAGATAATATATGTAGCTTACATTCAAATATTAAGCATTTCAGACAGCGCTATTAAAAATATCTTAAATTAAAGCGCTGATTTCATATCTTATCTTTTGAAAATAATAAAACTTGCGCTAAGTAGAAAGTCAGTCGTATTCTTATAGTTAGAGTGTCGTGGATAAACTCTACAAAAAGAGAATTTACACTCATTTCTAAATAAAAACTGTTAGGGATCCCTGGATAATATCTTCTTTGAACGTTGCCGATCGCTCGCTTATCAAGAAACGTCATTTACACGAACTGTGGGATATAGAACGCACATTACGACTGCAGATTTCCCACGAGGACTAATTTAATCAACCGAGTTAGAACGAGGTCCTGTTCGACTTTTTGTAGCTCGAGGAATCGAAGTACGGGTTATGTGAAGGGTTTTATCAATTTTTCTAAATTAATTAGTACTATTGGTAGACGGTTATTAAGACATTCAAAATATGAATGTTTAATTTATGTAGGGAGAGTAATATTATAATTGATAGAAATGTAAAGCAAACAAAGATGATAAAACAGGTATCATAAACAAATTTACTTTGTAAACTATTACTTTCTCTTCGTAAGACAAAACAATTACATATAAATTACTTATATCTAATTGTTACGTATTCAGATGAACAAATATCTAAAGAAACTATAACTAAGTTAAATTAAGGAAAAGCCTGATCCCACAATACAGGTCCATCATAGAGGGAAATTAAGTCAAAGTTCAGGTGAAAAAGTATCTTTAATAGCAGTACATTTTCTCTAGCAGTGCATATATGTAACTTAGTCCATCCAATGCACGTGCGGGTATAAGTCAAGTGGCGCCCGGGGCAATGCAGTTATGACGTCATTAGCACGTTATGTGACGTCATAATTCTCGAGCTATCTTCCGTCTGTCGACAATTACCGCGATGGATGGGGTTACACGTGGCCCGAATGTGCGGTATTATTTCCAGCAGTAACCGGCGGCCGCCTTCCGGAGCTGGATGGGATATAGTCTAGTAGGAGTTACTTTTATAATAAACTGCATTGCATTTGCAGAAGAGTAGGTAACTATGTTAGTAAGAGAGAAGCTCCAAAGATTAACAGATTCTGTTGTTGATTGCACAACTATGTCGACAACAAGTTTAGTGCATAGTGAAGTTTATATATGACAGCGAATCTGATGAGACCACCACCACCTTACCACCGTACAAGCTTTTGTATTGATAAAAATGTGTTAAAAAAATTACCACATCTGAAATTGTATGCTGAACAACTACGACCTGTAATTTAATGTACGTACATATCATCATGTCAATGAATTATTCAGCCGTGAAAACGAATTTTCGGTCACCCATCCAAAATCAGACCGCGTTGACTTTGGTGGTTGCGTACCAATGTTGTTGTTCGTTGAAAAACGCCTTGCTAGTCAGCATTTGCTGAGTCATAAATGTAAATCATAATTACAGAAACCAATTATAAATATTATTCATCTTGAAATAATAAAATAAATGCTGCGAATATTAAAAAGTTAAAAGCTCTAATAATAGATTTGAGATTAGAGAATTTCAATATTTAATAAGCAGCTTTCATTACAGCAATCTAATATCAGAACAAAGAGCTTTGAAAAATCTAATGCGTTCAGTCTTGAGTTGAAAACGGCTACTGTATTCCATAGAGATAATAATGAACTAGGATGTGCACTCATAACTTCACACTATAATATACGCCTAACTATGGTGTTAAACACAGAATTATTTTATGAATGTACGAATGCCAAAAAATACTACATGTTTTATAGATTTGGCACAATTACAAGACCAAATAAAATAAAATAATGTAAATACAATTTATATAAATAAATTGTATTTACATTATTTTATTTTATTATGTATAATATGTACATTACAGTCTGAATGCTATTTTCATCGTCATTAGTTGAGTCATTATTTTAAATGTCTTACAAAATAAATGGTAGCCAAAAAAATAGCTATCACATAAGGTTACCTATTTTCGGTACATTACATTCATATAATGATCAACAAAGTTTTTATTGAGTAGTTGGTTTCAATAAACGTGTGACTTGTTTGAACGTTGATTAATAATTAATGGTATAACGGCTGCCAGTTCGATTTAAAAACAAAACTGAAAGTCAGTTAGAAGTCTCTCAAATATATTCACTAAGGTGCACTCATACAAAAATGGTCCATACATTCGAATAGTTGCAAACTACCACGTAATGAGAATAGTTTGTGTAGAGACAATGGGTGCATAAATTGCGTGATCGTATCTGAGCAAAACTGCTAAAATAGGTAGAAAGGACATTCATAATGCGTATTTAGTAGTATTGTAATGAATGCGATCACCTTAACGGGAGTGGGTATTTTATGGACGCGCATTACGTATAATGTAGGTACATGTGTTCCTTGTAGTGAGGTTTAATATTAAGGCTTGCCATACAGTTTGTTTGTGATTACATAATTTAAATAGATAACTGAGGTCGCAGTCTGACTCTGGACTATGATAGGATGAAAAAAGGTGGACGGAATATGTATTCGTAATAATTGCCTTTACAGGGATTAGGGAAAAATATGTTCCATAATCATCATAATTGAAGTAATTTATAAGAATCTCCAATGTACCAGAGGTAAGGCAAAACTCTATTTTTTTTTGCTTTTTGTTTTCTTTTTTTTAATAAATAAATAAATTTTCTGGGAATTACAATTTTTAAAATTCATTATTTCTAGATTCATCTCTATTAGAAGGTAGACTACCAACTAAGCTAACTGGTCAGCCAATTTGGTCATCAGATACCTTGTTATATATATGTATAAAAACACACACACATATGACTACAATATAGAACCGTTCACATTTTCTGTCGTCATTTCCTCCCCCTCTCCACCTGTTGTCTCCCCATAGTCTTAATCCGTCCGTCCTCTTTGACCCATTGTGTCATAAAACGGCCCTATTTTCCTTCGCCGAAACCTCTTAACGAAATTCTGTAGGTACCTAGCCTCAGGTATTTCGAGCTGGTTTGATGTAGCAATAGCATTTATAATGGAACCTTTCAGCTTTTGTATCCGAATAATGTTCTGGAGAGTCATGAAATTTTACTGATGTAATTCTTTTTGTGGGATTCAATTTGGCCTTAGGATTTTTGATAATAAAGAAGTTAGTATGTTGTTAAATATTTTCTTACCATATTTTTTGAAGTAACGTATATGGGCAAATACCTGGGCAAAGGTGTACTAATATTAATAATAAATTGGGATATCATTTTATGTTAATAAAAGCTAATAAACGGTTCAATAAGATTAAGTAAAAAAAATCTATGGTCATAAACATTAAATTAAAGTTTGCAACAGTTATCCATGCATTATTGTGTCTCTATAAACTAATGCAATTGATATATATATCACGAGTACGAGAAAAATAGTGAAGGTACAATTTTTATTGTTATCCTGCAAATGCAATTGACATAATACTATAAGTATTTATTGTGTCAATAGTCATACACGCAATAAAATCATCGTTATTTTTACTAATTTTGTAAATGATTTAATTTTTATCATGATACGTCGTTATATTCTTAAAAAATAACCTAACGTACTTAAGAAACCCTATTCTTTCAGCCCCAGTCATGATACACATCTGTTTATCTCTTAGAATTTCTCTCTTAATGTAAACCTTCCCGAATTGTTTACGTCCTCGAGGCTAACATACACAAAGAAAAATAGACACAAGGACAGTAGTAAGAGTATGTAATCATTCCATTAAACGGCGCACGCTTAGGGATTTGCCGGACCCCTTAACCTACGGGAATCCAAAGGAAAAAAGGTCGAGTAATTTGTCTTTACTTGCTGGATTTATGTTGGGATCACAAGCTGAGGAGTACCCGATGCGAATTGAGGCTACAGTACGAATGCGTATGAAAATCTCCTGAGTGAAACACCTTTCTGGCAACCCCGTGGATAAGCTCATTGAGTTATTCTTTTTATTTTTCCTGACAGGCTTTTGATCACTAGATAGCTGACATGTATGTATGCATATAGCTATTAAGTAGGTATATACGCGCGTGTAAACCGCCCTGACGTTCGCCAGGTAGCGGGAGGTGCGAGACATGTGTGAAATCAGTAATAAAGAAACTACAAGTGTAATATGGCGTTTCATTGTTAAAATCTCAGAACATAGCATTTTGGCGACGAGGATGTCTTCGTTTTTGGGAACGATCGATAGTTTTGACCACAAGAGATCGGATTGGGACGTGTTTATAGGCAGACTACACCAGTTCTGCAAAGTAAACGCTGTAAGAGAAGATCACAAAGCCGCGCTGCTCCTAACCTATCTTTCGGAGGAATCGTACCGGATCGCACGCAATGTAGTATTCCCACGCGAGCTTGAACAATATTCGTTTGCTGAACTAACGAAAGTTTTAGCTGAGTACTTCAAGCCCAAGCGGTGTGTGTTTGCAGCCAGATCGGAATTCTACAAAGCTGTTCAAGACCCCGGCGAATCTGTTAGCGAGTGGGCTGCGCGACTTCGGGGATTAGCAAGCCATTGTGACTTCGGTGCCGTCCTGGAGACTGTGTTACGTGATAAATTTGTTCTCGGTCTCATAGACGGTCCAGAACGGGACAAACTATTTGAAAAGGATGCTGCCCACTTGACGTTTGCAAAAGCGTTGGGAACCGCCGAGTGGGTGTCAAGTTCCAGGCAATTGAAGCAGTCTATTAAAGAAGAACCCATATTTAAAATAAATGGGCCTGTGCAAAGGTGCTATGCGCACGGTTCCGGAGGCGCTGCAGCCCCGGGGGCGCGCGCGGGCGCGACATACGGGCGGCAAGACGGCGCACGGAGCGCCGCCGCCGGCGCCGGCACGGCTGCGGGCCAGAGTTCGTGTGAGGTGTGTGGATTGAAGAACCACCTCGCCGACAAGTGTAGGTTTCGCCGTTACAAATGCCAGATATGTGGAGTTACTGGCCACCTGAAAAAAGTATGCAAACAAAAACTAAACAAGGTCGACGTGGAGGATAACACGCCGGAGGAGGACTGCCAGGAGTGCAAGCTATTCAGCATGAGGTACGGCACTTATGATCCGATAGAAATAGTTGTAAGTATTTGTGATCACAAACAGTCAATGGAACTAGATTCAGGGGCAGGTGTCACTGCCATCCCAGATACATTGTATAAACAGAAATACTCTCAATATCCGTTATCAACTTGTAAGTCTAAAATGTGCTTTTATAATGGACATAAAGTAACACCAGATGGATATTTTTACGCTGATGTGAATTATGACAATTTAACTGAGAAAATTAAGTTTTATGTAATAAAAGGCGGCGGTGCCCCTATTCTAGGAAGAGATTTTATGCATAAATTTAACTTAGGAATTATGCCTCTGGATAATAAAAATATCACATTATGCAACAACAACTCTGAATTAAAAACAATGTTAAGTGATTATAAAGATCTTTGGAGTGACGGTTTAGGCAAGTTTAATAAATTTACAGTAAACTTAAAGTTGAAAGAAAGTGCTCAACCAAGATATTTCAAACCTCGGTCAGTCCCCTTTGCATTAAAAAATAAAGTAGAAGCTGAGTTAGATAGGCTAACGTCTGTTGGTATTTTAGTCCCGGTAAGCCATTCAGACTATGCAACACCAATTGTTCCAGTTTTGAAAGATGACGGAAAAGTTAAAATAGCGGGTGATTTTTCAGTTACGCTGAACAAAGACTTATGTATCGATAAGTACCCAATGCCGCGCATTGAAGAGGTGTTTGCAATGCTGGGCGGCGGGGAGCTTTATACTAAGCTAGACCTAAGTAACGCCTATAATCAATTTTGCTTAGATGAAGAGTCACAATTGCTAACAACCATTAGTACAACGCGCGGGTTGTTTAAATATACGCGGTTAGTTTATGGGCTAGCAAATGCACCAGCAATTTTTCAACAAGCAATGGAGAAGTTGCTGGTAGGTATTGATGGTGTCAGTGTATGGTGCGATGACATTTGCTTGACCGCCCCGTGCTTCTCCACGCACATGTCTAGACTTCGGGAAGTCTTACATAGACTGAACGGTGCCGGTTTAAAGCTGCACAAAAATAAATGCGCGTTTCTTCAACCGAGCGTTACCTACCTCGGGTTCGTAATAGATAAGAACGGCCTTCATTCATGCCCGAAAAAAGTTCAGGCCATTTTAAAAGCACCTTCACCGACTAATGTGCAGCAATTGAAACGATTCTTAGGTATCATAAACTACTATAGAAATTTTGTCCCCGGCGCGTCGTCAATCTTAGAACCACTACATGCGTTATTACGTAAAGATTCAGTGTGGACATGGGACAAGCCACAACAGGACGCCTTTGTTAAAATCAAGCGCGAGCTAGCGTCTGAACGCGTGCTGACGCATTTTGATCCCAGCGCGCGCCTCGTGCTGGCGGTGGACGCGGGCCCGGCCGGGCTGGGCGCCGTGCTGCAGCAGGGCGCGGAGGGCCGCGAGCGCCCGCTGGCATACGCCTCGAGGTCACTCGCGCCAAGCGAACGGAATTATAGCCAAATACATAAAGAAGCGACCGCTATCGTGTTCGGGGTAAAACACTTTCACCAGTACTTGTACGGGCGTGATCAACCTTTTGTTTTAATGTCTGATCATCGGCCTTTATTAGCTATTTTTGGTAAAAATAACGGCATTCCAGTGATGACGGCATCACGACTACAAAGATATGCATTATTTTTGTCCGCATATAATTATGAAATACGTTATATGCCGGGACATAAAAACGTACTCGCCGATTTCTTTTCAAGAGCGCCGATAGAAGCGAATGTTGAACAATCCGGTTTAGATAACAATGAAGACGTTTCATACTTGAATTTCATTGATAAAACACAGTTACCGATTTCGTTTGAAAACATTCAACAAGAGACGGCAAATGATAAAACGCTACAAATAGTCACAAAGTACATAACAAAAGGTTGGCCGCGGAAAATAACATGCAATAATGTGCTACCATATTTTAAATGCAAAACAGATTTAGAAGTAGTGCAAGGTTGCCTGATGAGAGGTCACAAAATCGTTATTCCTTCAATTTTGCGACAAGAACTATTGCAGGAAGTTCATAAGGCTCATTTTGGCGTGGTGAAAACAAAAAGCATCGCACGAAGTAAAATGTGGTGGCCAGGTATAGATAAGGATATTGAGGTCACGGTCGGCGCTTGCAGCGCGTGCGCAGCCACGCGGCCCGCCCCGCCCCGCGCGCCGCCCGCACCCTGGCCGCGCCCCGCCGCTCCCTGGGAGCGCATACATATCGACTACATGCAGGTTGGCTCCCGGGTATTTTTGATAGTAGTCGATGCACATAGTAAATGGTTAGAATGTCTACACATGCAAGGCGGGCTGACAACTAATGAACTGATAAAAAAATTAAAATTATTATTTTCAATGTTTGGATTGCCTGAAACCGTCATGTCTGATAATGACCCTAAAATAAGTAACGACATGTTCAGTGAATTTTGTAAAAGTACAGGCATAAATCACTTGACCTCACCGATTTATCACCCGTGTAGTAACGGCCAAGCAGAAAACTCAGTGAGAACTTGTAAAAAAATGATTAAATGTATTCTTGCGGGCTCTGAAAACATGCATTGTAATCAAGTACTCGATAAGTTACTGAATTTTCTATTTGAATACAGAAACACGGTTCACTGTACCACCGGCGAGTCACCCGCTAAGTTAATGTTTAACCGGAACTTGCGAGGAAGACTCGATCTAATTTTGCCACCGAAATCACACGAACGGGCCACCGGTGATACCGTGAAACCTAGTAGGCATTTCCATAAGGGACAGAAGATATGGGTTAAATGTTTTGTATCTCAAAAAGCAATATGGAAATTAGGTCACATTGTAAAAGTGCTAGGGAATCGATTATATAATGTGATTGTAGATAACATAGAAGTTAAAAGGCATGTCGATCAAATCATGAAATACACGGGAGGTCAAGCGCCTCAGATGCGTCATCAAGGGTCGATTCAAGCGGAGCCCGATAGTACGGCGGGAGGAGAAGCGCGCGCTCGCAGCACGTCACGAGACGCGGCCGCGCCGCCGCCGCCTGCCTCGACCCCTGACAGCGCGCCTGCGCCCCCGCGCGCCGAGGTTATTGTTGTTTCCTCACGAGGTGGTCGTTATGACTTGAGACCAAGAAACAAAATTGTTAATTATAAAGTTTAGATATTAGTACATAGGTATGTATATTACTGTTTTGTTTGTTACCAGGTTTGGTTGCTAAAGGGGGAGAGATGACATGTATGTATGCATATAGCTATTAAGTAGGTATATACGCGCGTGTAAACCGCCCTGACGTTCGCCAGGTAGCGGGAGGTGCGAGACATGTGTGAAATCAGTAATAAAGAAACTACAAGTGTAATATGGCGTTTCATTGTTAAAATCTCAGAACATAGCAATAGCCTTGGGTAGAAGATAAAGTGTTGTCCGCAAAAGACTCCGCGATAAAAAAAAAATATAAGTATTTAGATGGGTGACCGAATGATTTCTATCTACATATTTTGTAGGTCTATTTGAAGCAATCCTTAAGTCTTATTTTAAGCCGATTTGAAAGCGTTTCTAGAATAGACGTTTTTAATGTGGTCACTTAAAGTACTGAGAAGTGACTTCCACATATTTTATCTAAATGAAAAACGATACCAGAACTCCATTTATTATTAATTTGCTGACCATTATCCATATAATTACATCCAGTACACACATTCTTGTTGTTAACAACTTGGCATGCCACATAATGTATCTTTGCATAATAATATCCATGTAAACATGAGTCAATATCGCCCGGAGCATTTGATATCCACTCCATTGCGTTTAAACGTTAAGCAAAATGCCTTCAGCAATGCTTAATGAGTGGTGATATACAATTTTCTTCTTGATTGATGAATATACTAAAAATCGTCCTACGCTTATATCATATTGTAGGTAAGTTGCTTGGTTTATCCATCTGTTTGTTATAATTTAACGCCGTCAATAAACAAGATGGTTTATAATGAATTTAACATTGAGAAAATATAGGTCTTAAAAATTATGTCGGTTCACTTATGTCACTAATAACGCAAATAAATACGCGGGTAATAAATAAAATAAATACATATGCTTTCTATTTGTTATACTCAAACTTTCCCTCCACCCATTTCCCGGAGCTGTACACAATATCAGCCGATGATAAATAGAAAAATATAGAAATTACAAAATTTTCATCGTCGAGTTTTCTTCAAGAAAAGTCATCCTGCCGCAAGTTTATTTTAATGCACAAATAGGTAGGTAACACTTATGCATTCTATTTGGCATACTCAAACTTTCCCTCCACCCATTTCCCGAAGCTGTACACAATAGCAGCCGATAATTTATAGAAAAATATTGAAATTACTAAATTTTCATCGCCGAGTTTTCTTCAAGAAAAGTCGCCCTGCCGCAAGTTATTTTTAATGCATAAACATGTTGTACATATGCCTTCTATTTGATATATTCAAACTCTCCCTCCACACATTTCCCGGAGCTGTACACAATATCAGCCGATGATAAATAGAAAAATATAGAAATTACAAAATTTTCATCGTCGAGTTTTCTTCAAGAAAAGTCATCCTGCCGCAAGTTTATTTTAATGCACAAATAGGTAGGTAACACTTATGCATTCTATTTGGCATACTCAAACTTTCCCTCCACCCATTTCCCGAAGCTGTACACAATAGCAGCCGATAATTTATAGAAAAATATTGAAATTACTAAATTTTCATCGCCGTCTTTTCTTCAAGAAAAGTCGCCCTGCCGCAAGTTATTTTTAATGCATAAACATGTTGTACATATGCCTTCTATTTGATATATTCAAACTTTCCCTCCACCCATTTCCCGAAGCTGTACACAATAGCAGCCGATAATATATAGAAAAATATTGAAATTTCAAAGTTTTCATCGCCGAGTTTTCTTCAAGAAAAGTCACCCTGCCGCAAGTTTATTTTAATGCATTAATAGGTAACACATATGCCTTCTATTGGCATACTCAAACTTTCCCTCCACCCATTTCCCGAAGCTGTACACAATAGCAGCCGATAATATATAGAAAAATATTGAAATTACAAAAGTTTTCATCGTCGAGTTTTCTTCAAGAAAAGTCACCCTGTCGCAAGTTTATTGTAACGCACAAATAAGGTGTACATATGCCTTCTATTTGACATACTCAAACTTTCCCTTTACCAATTTCCTGAAGCTGTGCACAATAGCAGCCAATAATAAATAGAAAAATATTGATATTACAAAATTTTCATCGTCGAATTTTCTTCAAAAAAAGTCACCCTGCCGCAAGTTTATTGTAATGCACAAATATGTTGTACATATGCCTTCTATTTGATATATTCAAACTTTCCCTCCACCCATTTCCCGAAGCTGTACACAATATCAGCCGATGATAAATAGAAAAATATTGAAATTACAAAATTTCATCGTCGAGTTTTCTTCAAGAAAAGTCGCCCTGCCGCAAGTTATTTTTAATGCACAAATATGTTGTACATATGCCTTCTATTTGATATATTCAAACTCTCCCTCCACCCATTTCCCGAAGCTGTACACAATAGCAGCCGATAATATATAGAAAAATATTGAAATTTCAAAGTTTTCATCGCCGAGTTTTCTTCAAGAAAAGTCACCCTGCTGGAAGTTTACTTTAATTCACCAATAGGTAACACTTATGCCTTCTATTTGACATACTCAAACTTTCCCTCCACCCATTTCCCGAAGCTGTACACAATAGCAGCCGATGATAAATAGAAAAATATTGAAATTACAAAAGTTTTCATCGTCGAGTTTTCTTCAAGAAAAGTCATCCTGCCGCAAGTTTATTTAAATGCACAAATAGGTTACACATATGCCTTCCATTTGGCATACTCAAACTCTCCCTCCACCCATTTCCCGAAGCTGTACACAATATCAGCCGATGATAAATAGAAAAATATTAAAATTACAAAAGTTTTCATCGTCGAGTTTTCTTCAAGAAAAGTCACCCTGCCGCAAGTTTATTTTACCGCACAAATAGGTTATACATATACCTTATTATTGACTTACACAAACTTTCCCTTAGCCCATTTCCTGAAGCTGTGCACACTAGCAGCCAATCATAAATAGAAAAATATTGAAATTACAAAATTTCATCGTCGAGTTTTCTTCAAGAAAAGTTACCCTGCCGCAAGTTTATTTTAACGCACAAATAGGTTATACATATACCTTATTATTGACTTACACAAACTTTCCCTTAGCCCATTTCCTGAAGCTGTGCACACTAGCAGCCAATCATAAATAGAAAAATATTGAAATTTCAAAATTTTCATCGTTGAGTTTTCTTCAAGAAAAAACACCCTGTCGCGAGTTTATTTCAATGCACTTATAGGTTGTTTATATGCCTTCTATTTGACATACTCAAACTCTCCCTCTACCCATTTCCCGAAGCTGTATACAATAGCAGCCGATAATTTATAGAAAAATATTGAAATTACAAAAAGTTCATCGCCGAGTTTTCTTCAAGAAAAGTCACCCTGCCGCAAGTTATTTTTAATGCACAAACATGTTGTACATATGCCTTCTATTTGATATATTCAAACTTTCCCTCCACCCATTTCCCGGAGCTGTACACAATATCAGCCGATGATAAATAGAAAAATATTGAAATTACAAAATTTTCATCGTCGAGTTTTCTTCAAGAAAAGTCACTCTGCCGCAAGTTTATTTTAATGCACAAATAGGTTATACATAAACCTTATATTTGACTTACACAAACTCTCCCTTTGCCCATTTCCTGAAGCTGTGTACAATAGCAGCCAATCATAAATAGAAAAATATTGAAATTACAAATTTTTCATCGTTGAGTTTTCTTCAAGAAAAGTCACCCTGCCGCAAGTTATTTTTAATGCACAAATAGGTTGTACATATGCCTTCTATTTTATATATTCAAACTTTCCCTCCACCCATTTCCCGGAGCTGTACACAATATCAGCCGATGATAAATAGAAAAATATTGAAATTACAAAATTTTCATCGTCGAGTTTTCTTCAAGAAAAGTCACCCTGCCGCAAGTTTATTTTAATGCACAAATAGGTTACACATATGCCTTTTATTTGGCATACTCAAACTTTCCCTTTTACCCAATTCCCGGAGCTGTACACAATAGCAGCCGATGATAAATAGAAAAATATTAAAATTACAAAAGTTTTCATCGTCGAGTTTTCTTCAAGAAAAGTCACCCTGTCGCAAGTTTATTGTAACGCACAAATAAGGTGTACATATGCCTTCTAATTGAATTACTCAAACTTTCCCTTTACCAATTTCCTGAAGCTGTGCACAATAGCAGCCAATAATAAATAGAAAAATATTGATATTACAAAATTTTCATCGTCGAGTATTCTTCAAGAAAAGTCACCCTGCCGCAAGTTTATTGTAATGCACAAATATGTTGTACATATGCCTTTTAATTGACATACACAAACTCTCCCTTTGCCCATTTCATGAAGCTGTGCACAATAGCAGCCAATCATAAATAGAAAAATATTGAAATTACAAATTTTTCATCGTTGAGTTTTCTTCAAAAAAAGTCACCCTGCCGCAAGTTATTTTTAATGCACAAATAGGTTGTACATATGCCTTCTATTTTATATATTCAAACTTTCCCTCCACCCATTTCCCGGAGCTGTACACAATATCAGCCGATGATAAATAGAAAAATATTGAAATTACAAAATTTACATCGTCGAGTTTTCTTCAAGAAAAGTCACCCTGCCGCAAGTTTATTTTAATGCACAAATAGGTTACACATATGCCTTTTATTTGGCATACTCAAACTTTCCCTTTTACCCAATTCCCGAAGCTGTGCACAATAGCAGCCGATGATAAATAGAAAAATATTGAAATTACAAAAGTTTTCATCGTCGAGTTTTCTTCAAGAAAAGTCACCCTGCCGCAAGTTTATTGTAATACACAAATAAGGTGTACATATGCCTTCTATTTGAATTACTCAAACTTTCCCTTTACCAATTTCCTGAAGCTGTGCACAATAGCAGCCAATAATAAATAGAAAAATATTGATATTACAAAATTTTCATCGTCGAGTATTCTTCAAGAAAAGTCACCCTGCCGCAAGTTTATTGTAATGCACAAATATGTTGTACATATGCCTTTTATTTGACATACACAAACTCTCCCTTTGCCCATTTCATGAAGCTGTGCACAATAGCAGCCAATCATAAATAGAAAAATATTGAAATTACAAATTTTTCATCGTTGAGTTTTCTTCAAGAAAAGTCACCCTGCCGCAAGTTATTTTTAATGCACAAATAGGTTGTACATATGCCTTCTATTTTATATATTCAAACTTTCCCTCCACCCATTTCCCGGAGCTGTACACAATATCAGCCGATGATAAATAGAAAAATATTGAAATTACAAAATTTACATCGTCGAGTTTTCTTCAAGAAAAGTCACCCTGCCGCAAGTTTATTTTAATGCACAAATAGGTTACACATATGCCTTTTATTTTGCATACTCAAACTTTCCCTTTTACCCAATTCCCGAAGCTGTGCACAATAGCAGCCGATGATAAATAGAAAAATATTGAAATTACAAAAGTTTTCATCGTCGAGTTTTCTTCAAGAAAAGTCACCCTGCCGCAAGTTTATTGTAATGCACAAATAAGGTGTACATATGCCTTCTATTTGAATTACTCAAACTTTCCCTTTACCAATTTCCTGAAGCTGTGCACAATAGCAGCCAATAATAAATAGAAAAATATTGATATTACAAAATTTTCATCGTCGAGTATTCTTCAAGAAAAGTCACCCTGCCGCAAGTTTATTGTAATGCACAAATATGTTGTACATATGCCTTTTAATTGACATACACAAACTCTCCCTTTGCCCATTTCATGAAGCTGTGCACAATAGCAGCCAATCATAAATAGAAAAATATTGAAATTACAAATTTTTCATCGTTGAGTTTTCTTCAAGAAAAGTCACCCTGCCGCAAGTTATTTTTAATGCACAAATAGGTTGTACATATGCCTTCTATTTTATATATTCAAACTTTCCCTCCACCCATTTCCCGGAGCTGTACACAATATCAGCCGATGATAAATAGAAAAATATTGAAATTACAAAATTTACATCGTCGAGTTTTCTTCAAGAAAAGTCACCCTGCCGCAAGTTTATTTTAATGCACAAATAGGTTACACATATGCCTTTTATTTGGCATACTCAAACTTTCCCTTTTACCCAATTCCCGAAGCTGTGCACAATAGCAGCCGATGATAAATAGAAAAATATTGAAATTACAAAAGTTTTCATCGTCGAGTTTTCTTCAAGAAAAGTCACCCTGTCGCAAGTTTATTGTAACGCACAAATAAGTTGTACATATGCCTTCTATTTGACATACTCAAACTTTCCCTTTACCAATTTCCTGAAGCTGTGCACAATAGCAGCCAATAATAAATAGAAAAATATTGATATTACAAAATTTTCATCGTCGAGTTTTCTTCAAGAAAAGTCGCCCTGCCGCAAGTTATTTTTAATGCACAAATATGTTGTACATATGCCTTCTATTTGATATATTCAAACTCTCCCTCCACCCATTTCCCGAAGCTGTACACAATAGCAGCCGATAATATATAGAAAAATATTGAAATTTCAAAGTTTTCATCGCCGAGTTTTCTTCAAGAAAAGTCACCCTGCTGGAAGTTTACTTTAATTCACCAATAGGTAACACTTATGCCTTCTATTTGACATACTCAAACTTTCCCTCCACCCATTTCCCGAAGCTGTACACAATAGCAGCCGATGATAAATAGAAAAATATTGAAATTACAAAAGTTTTCATCGTCGAGTTTTCTTCAAGAAAAGTCATCCTGCCGCAAGTTTATTTAAATGCACAAATAGGTTACACATATGCCTTCCATTTGGCATACTCAAACTCTCCCTCCACCCATTTCCCGAAGCTGTACACAATATCAGCCGATGATAAATAGAAAAATATTGAAATTACAAAAGTTTTCATCGTCGAGTTTTCTTCAAGAAAAGTCACCCTGCCGCAAGTTTATTTTAACGCACAAATAGGTTATACATATACCTAATTATTGACTTACACAAACTTTCCCTTAGCCCATTTCCTGAAGCTGTGCACACTAGCAGCCAATCATAAATAGAAAAATATTGAAATTAAAAAATTTCATCGTCGAGTTTTCTTCAAGAAAAGTTACCCTGCCGCAAGTTTATTTTAACGCACAAATAGGTTATACATATACCTTATTATTGACTTACACAAACTTTCCCTTAGCCCATTTCCTGAAGCTGTGCACACTAGCAGCCAATCATAAATAGAAAAATATTGAAATTTCAAAATTTTCATCGTTGAGTTTTCTTCAAGAAAAAACACCCTGTCGCGAGTTTATTTCAATGCACTTATAGGTTGTTTATATGCCTTCTATTTGACATACTCAAACTCTCCCTCTACCCATTTCCTGAAGCTGTACACAATAGCAGCCGATAATTTATAGAAAAATATTGAAATTACAAAAAGTTCATCGCCGAGTTTTCTTCAAGAAAAGTCACCCTGCCGCAAGTTATTTTTAATGCACAAACATGTTGTATATATGCCTTCTATTTGATATATTCAAACTTTCCCTCCACCCATTTCCCGGAGCTGTACACAATATCAGCCGATGATAAATAGAAAAATATTGAAATTACAAAATTTTCATCGTCGAGTTTTCTTCAAGAAAAGTCACTCTGCCGCAAGTTTATTTTAATGCACAAATAGGTTATACATAAACCTTATATTTGACTTACACAAACTCTCCCTTTGCCCATTTCCTGAAGCTGTGTACAATAGCAGCCAATCATAAATAGAAAAATATTGAAATTACAAATTTTTCATCGTTGAGTTTTCTTCAAGAAAAGTCACCCTGCCGCAAGTTATTTTTAATGCACAAATAGGTTGTACATATGCCTTCTATTTTATATATTCAAACTTTCCCTCCACCCATTTCCCGGAGCTGTACACAATATCAGCCGATGATAAATAGAAAAATATTGAAATTACAAAATTTTCATCGTCGAGTTTTCTTCAAGAAAAGTCACCCTGCCGCAAGTTTATTTTAATGCACAAATAGGTTACACATATGCCTTTTATTTGGCATACTCAAACTTTCCCTTTTACCCAATTCCCGGAGCTGTACACAATAGCAGCCGATGATAAATAGAAAAATATTGAAATTACAAAAGTTTTCATCGTCGAGTTTTCTTCAAGAAAAGTCACCCTGTCGCAAGTTTATTGTAACGCACAAATAAGGTGTACATATGCCTTCTATTTGACATACTCAAACTTTCCCTTTACCAATTTCCTGAAGCTGTGCACAATAGCAGCCAATAATAAATAGAAAAATATTGATATTACAAAATTTTCATCGTCGAGTTTTCTTCAAGAAAAGTCACCCTGCCGCAAGTTTATTGTAATGCACAAATATGTTGTACATATGCCTTTTAATTGACATACACAAACTCTCCCTTTGCCCATTTCATGAAGCTGTGCACAATAGCAGCCAATCATAAATAGAAAAATATTGAAATTACAAAATTTTCATCGTCGAGTTTTCTTCAAGAAAAGTCACCCTGCCGCAAGTTTATTTTAATGCACAAATAGGTTACACATATGCCTTTTATTTGGCATACTCAAACTTTCCCTTTTACCCAATTCCCGAAGCTGTGCACAATAGCAGCCGATGATAAATAGAAAAATATTGAAATTACAAAAGTTTTCTTCGTCGAGTTTTCTTCAAGAAAAGTCACCCTGCCGCAAGTTTATTGTAATGCACAAATAAGGTGTACATATGCCTTCTATTTGAATTACTCAAACTTTCCCTTTACCAATTTCCTGAAGCTGTGCACAATAGCAGCCAATAATAAATAGAAAAATATTGAAATTACAAAATTTTCATCGTCGAGTATTCTTCAAGAAAAGTCACCCTGCCGCAAGTTTATTGTAATGCACAAATATGTTGTACATATGCCTTTTATTTGATATACTCAAACTTTCCCTCCACACATTCCTCGAAGCTGTACACAATATCAGCCGATGATAAATAGAAAAATATTAAAATTACAAAATTTTCATCGTCGAGTTTTCTTCAAGAAAAGTCACCCTGCCGCAAGTTTATTGTAATGCACAAATATGTTGTACATATGCCTTTTATTTGATATACTCAAACTTTCCCTCCACACATTCCTCGAAGCTGTACACAATATCAGCCGATGATAAATAGAAAAATATTAAAATTACAAAATTTTCATCGTCGAGTATTCTTCAAGAAAAGTCACCCTGCCGCAAGTTTATTGTAATGCACAAATATGTTGTACATATGCCTTTTATTTGATATACTCAAACTTTCCCTCCACACATTCCTCGAAGCTGTACACAATATCAGCCGATGATAAATAGAAAAATATTAAAATTACAAAATTTTCATCGTCGAGTTTTCTTCAAGAAAAGTCACCTTGCCGCAAGTTTATTTTAATGCACAAATATGTTATTCAAATGCCTTTTAATTGACATACACAAACTCTCCCTTTGCCCATTTCATGAAGCTGTGCACAATAGCAGCCAATCATAAATAGAAAAATATTGAAATTTCAAAATTTTCATCGTTGAGTTTTCTTCAAGAAAATTTACCCTGCCAAATATTTTATTTCATGGGTAAACAGTTCGTATATTTCCCTTTTTTTACCGAGTCGTTGGACAGTAGCAGCTGTTGTAGGTAACAGAAGCGAAAAAAAATATTAATTTTCGGAGATTATTGTTTTCAAGTATAGGAAGCTTCTAAGTCATATGTTTTATGTATTACGCTTATGTTATCTTTGAGTTTATATATCTGTTTTTGTGGGTTTAAGGATTGGCCGCTAACTTCACAAAAAATATCTACTTCATTTAGTCGGGTTATAGGCTGCTTACTTCGGCGGCCAAGTTCACACCGGTTAAAAGTGGCATTTCCAAAAATCCTTTCTTAGCGGATGCTTACGTCATAACATCTACCTGCATTCCAAATTTCAGCCTAATCCATCCAGTGGTTTGGGCTTTGCGTTGATAGATCACTATATCAGTCAGTTAGTCAGTCACCTTTGAGTTTTTAGATTGTAAATCAGCGACTGATAAATACATAATATATTAGCAATATAATTCCGTGAACTAAAGATTGTTATTATAGTCCGATTGGAATTTCTAGTCACAGGTGTATTGGACATTGACGTAAATTAATTGAAATGATACCTATAGGTAATATTATTATAGGTACTTACATACGGTACGATAGTGTTTAGGTATCTGTAATTCTGGTGCTGGTAGGTATTAATTAGTAAGCAAATAATTAATCATGTATAGTATGTAATTTTTGTGATTGCTCGTAATTTTCTGAACTAATTATATAAATATTTTTTGTTTGTTAATTCTTAGGGTTTCTCACTTTTGCTACACTTTAAACAGCGTAATATTTAAATATATTGAAATTTGGAAGCGAAACATCATGTTTCATTAGCAATTAAAAATAATATAAGATGAAATATTCCATAATTTATTAAAGTATTTCTTTAAGAAAACTACAAAGGTTCAATCGACCCTTTCAAAACGGATAGATTCGTGGGAAATTTACGATACGCTTAAAAAACTTCAGATTACCTATCTACTATGAACATTTTGCTAGACACAAAATTTCAAAAGCTATGAATTTTGTCGCTGGTGATTACAAAGCAATCATCATCATCATCAACCAGGAAGAGCGTCACAATGTTATTAGAGTATCGCCAATCAATCAGTATCGCAGCGAGGGTTCTCTCGGCGTCTTCCAATCACCTCATTACATTACACGTCAAAGATTTACACTGTCTGTGCACGCACGCTATTCGCTCGCGTGTTTGCGTACAAGTGTAGGGAAGGGAGGTGGGCTTGTGGTAGGAATGAAAGCTGGTTTCTTTTAATTAGAAAAGAGGAGCAAATTCGGTGATTTTAAGAAGTCAGGCATAGGTATAGATAGATTAATGCTTTATCGGACACAAAAACACAATACGAAACAAAAAACATACTTTGTATGACAAGCATTGCCTCCTTGAAACAAATATAAATAAGACATGGATATTGAAGATCTTAAAAAACAAAGAAACATATTTCGGATAACAAACATCGCTTCTTTAAAACAAAAAAATAATAAAACGTAGGTAAGTACATACATATATTGAAAATTCGTTACGAGACAATTTTAGCCAAGAAAAATCGTTCCAAAAATCGAAATATGATGCAAATCGCACTACATAACGAAAAAAACCTTAAGTGTTAAATAAGCGGCGAGTGTGCATTAGTACAGTTAGTTCTAGGTTATTACAAATGAGATAAATAAAATGTTTTTAATATAAAAGAAACTAGATTTTTTTACAATATACGTTTGTCACGTTAAATGTTATGCAAAAAAAGTTTTATGAGAATTAAGTACAGTAGTTATCAGCTACTACTTGTAACTTGCACCATCTCTTTTCTTTATTATCCTTCTTTATATACCTTAAGGCGGATTATCTAACATACATCAGTATGATACGATACTGATGAGATTGGAATAATAACGGTCCCAGAATTAATTATTGAGATTCAATCAATGTGAAGAAGAAACGGAATTTATTGTGTGCTTGGAAATATAGTTATAGTAAAAGATATCGAGCAAAATAACAAAAGATTAGATGATTGAGCTCTCTTGTCCTAGATCATTTTGTAGAACTATCCAGACATAGACGCATGTAATAACAATATTAGGTATATGTACAGTGTTCCTTTGTAATAAGCTAAATTGTTTATAACCTGCATATAACAGGCTAAACTAAACAAGTATAAGTTTTCTTAAAAACCTTTACCGTCTTATGAAGAGTATATTTAAAAAACGTGAAATATTAGTGTTGTTTATGTTCTTGTTCTAAAATGGTTCTTGTTGTTCAAACATAGGTACAAACAATCAAAACGTGAACTTCAAATTGAGACGTTGACTATCATTGGTACGAGATAAAATATAATTACTCGTAACATTTTGAATGTTTGATTATTATGACAGTAGACAGACAAATTACGGACAACACAAACGGACTTGGTATTTTCATAGGTCTGGACTAATAGTTAAACCACGGTTAGTAATAAGACGCTAATAGTCTACGTCTAAGAGATTTAAAATATTATAATTGCTAAAACCAAGTCAAGTCTACTTTGATGAATACCTAAATACTAATTTGTAATGCGTAATTTGTGCTTTGAATTACAAGCAACATTGCAAAAGGTCATAGGTCTCAGTAGTTTGAAAGGCAGACAAATCTAGTGGCTTAGGTTCACTAATTAAACTAATCAGATGTATGAGAAAGCTTATCGATGGTATGTAGTAGAGAAAGTAGCTTCTTTAGATCTTGGCCTTTTATCATACTCCGTATAAACAGTCAGGCTACTTTACAGTTTACTTCAGTCAGGCATGTGACCACTAGTTTACCTGTGTTTACAAGTGGAGCTTAAAATGTAATTGGCTCAGGAACGAGGTTTCCGGAACATAGTTAGGTGTATGTGACTTGCAGAAGTATTAATAAAATAGAAAGGAGCTGAATTTTAAAAAATGTGATAAGTTATCTGTGCGCTAGCCAATTAGCAGACTGCTGTAGATGCTCATAATGATCACTGTGCGTATTTCTTCTTTATTTGTATTAGATGCAATTTTTCTGACGAAAAGTTGGGCAGCACTTTAATTTCTAGCATGTTGGCTGCATTAGAAATGCAGGCGTGAAGGAAAAACATAAAAATACTGTCAAAATAAGATAGATAATAAATTCTGTTCTGTCGTCGGAATCATCTCCCTGAGCATGTTTTTCTTATGACCCGAAAGACTAACTGTTCGATTAGAATTGTATGTAGTCCTTACTAGCATTATTCTATACTTGTAATTTCAGTGAAGGACAGGCCAGTGGCTCTCTAATAATGAAATTGAGATGGATTAGAGCAATAACTTCGTCAGACGCTCGATTTCAAAAAACCTTCATCATTCGCCTAGAGCTCTTGGTCTGGAGAGACTTTTCGCTTCAAGACCCTAATAAGTATAATGAGTGACGATAAATTCGTTAAATGAATTTCATTGTCTACCTTGAAAAATGTGGCCGCATTATTCTTTCGTTTTTGGATTGTGTAGAAATGCTTAGATTCGTATTCTCGTTTGATCGGCTGATAAAGAAAGTTTGTGAAGAAATCTTATGCTATATCTAGGTGTTAATAGGTATAAAATAGAAATTATAAACCACTATCCACGGGATATGTACACTCTACAAAGATTAATAATGGTTATCATATCTAAAAAATCCTATACACAGAACCAGATCCAAAAATCATATACATAATTACGTTTAAAACTACATTACAGTTCAAAGTTCCAAGTTAATTTATTCATATAACTCAATAATATACAGTTGTATATACCGTCCATTTTTAAACAAATGTCAGTCTTTATAACAAAAATGTATACAAATAAAAAAAATACTACAACTTAAATCATGTGTGTACAATTCATTAACAAAATAATAATAATAATAAAATAAAATTTCTATATCGGACAACTAAAATAGATCCATTTTTGTTAGTAAAACTTAAGTATGATACTTTTATTAAGTAAAATAACCAAGGAACAATGAAAAATATACATCTGTTTCCTAGAAATGTAACCAGGCCCTTTCATCCGTGTACATATACTAGTATCCTTGCCCAAAATTCCGGTCTAACATTATGAGTGACCTAGAACAACGCACTCATATAAATTGTTAAACACACCGAAAGGGATGTTTTCCCGAAGGAGACCGTATAAATTGTTTAAGCAGTTCCTTTCTCAACCTTTATACGTTACGGGAAATTGGATTCTTAAAATGAGTACCCTTGTTTTCTTCGCTAAAGTGTTGGCCATCACAAAGTAGACAGGTAATTTTGTGATGAAATAGGGTGCTCGATACATTATATTAGTGGTGTAAAACTATCCCCAGAATATTGTCAAACTAGCTGGTGTCTGCGACTTCGTCCGCGTGGAATAGTTATTACCATAAAAACGGTTCTAGTGAGTTAACCTTAACAGATAGACATAAATTGTTAAAGACATTTTCTTAGATTATTTTAAGAGAAATAATACTTTTTTACATACATATTTTTGTGATATCTTGAACAGTTTTCGCAGCGCACGCAACGGAAGCCCTCAAAGATGAATAATTTTCCCCGATTTTTTCACATTTTCCATTATTTCTTCGCTTCTATTAGTTGCATCGTGATGTTTTATGGCCTAAAACCTTTCTCGATTTAATGGTCTATTAGGCAAAAAAATATTTTTTCAATTCGCATCAGTACTTCCTGAGATTAAAGCGTTCAAACAAACAAACTCTTCAGCTTTATAATATTAGTATAGATACCTCCGAGTATTTTTGTAACAGACACTCTTGTCACGCATACCTTTAATCTGTTTATTTTTCCTGCAATAACATTATGATTCTACATTCTTAAATCATTCGGTTAATTATTTTTATGCTAAGTGGTACACGCTTTTGACTACAGTCAATGTAGTATGTTTTTTCAATCGATTTATTCTCACATAGGTTATATTAGTTGCAAAAATGGGTCCGATAAAAGAACCGAATATACCAAATTTATGATCAATCTAAATATATATGTATAAAACTCAAAGGTGACTGACTGACTGATATAGTGATCTATCAACGCACAGCCCAAACCACTGGACGGATTGGGTTGAAATTTGGCATGCAGGTAGATGTTATGACGTAGGCATCCGCTAAGAAAGGCTTTTTGGAAAAGCCACTTTTAAAGGGGTGAAATACGGGAAGGCAAGTTTTACTTCTTAATGCGAGCGAAGCCGCGAGCATCCACTAGTTTATAATACAAACTTACCTACCATTTTAGCAAAGGCTTTTAATACAAAATGTTTAATCTTAAATCCGATTTTTAATAGCATATTTTAATCTAAAGATTTACATTATTTCGAATTCCCTTTGAGAGTTTCAAAATAGTATTCTTGGGAATAAACATTAGTTCCATTTATTGAAGCCCAGTCTAAACTAATACATTTTATATCACACAAGAGGCTGCTTTCTCAAAGATTAAAGTCAGCATTTGGAATTCATTTTCATCTATGTTGGAATTGAGAAATTACTTAGATTGCGAAACATAATGCATTACCAAATCAATAATATCAATATATATGTACAATGTACATACAAACGTATGTAGGTACATAATGATTATTTTCGGAGTAAAAAAAAATTCTTAAGATTTGCAACTGGTTTCACATGATAAGGACAGAATTTAGATATAACAAAAAAAGTTAAATCACTGAAATAAAAGGGCCAAAGCAAATTTTTGAACTCTAACCTTCACAAGCAAGTCTCAAATTGATCCACAAAAACTTACTCAGCACTAGGATTGAGTAAAACTACAAGAAAACTGAACTTCAGCTCGAGCAAGGAACTTCTAGCCTCCCAAAGGATTCTCAGGCACACACGTAATACCTATAAGTATGCGGAATAATGTAGATGTTAATAAAATTATTTCTGGGAAAGACCTGAGACGGTGCATCGCCCTGAGAGCTGCCAGCAATTTGCATTTTGAATACTAATGATGAAGAACTCTCAGGACATCGTAATGGTAAAAGTGGATGTAGTATAATTACTGATTAAAATGTTGTTAAGATGCCACCGGCGGCCGGCGCGAGCTGGGAATTTTAAGTTGATTAACTTTGTTGTCTTGGACTTAGGTTGAACTCAAGGAGAAGGTTAAGGGCGGCTAAAAGAAGTCTAATTAATTAGTAGAATTTGTGTATATATGTAGAATTTCATCATACTACAATAATATGAGTATTACGCATGTGTTACTGTGTCAGATGCTTATTAAATTACTCAGTAAATCAGTACTTAATTTAAAAAAATACGAACACATTAAATATGTGTTCTGCTTAATCTGGTATTTACGATAAATATAGGTTAATCGTGATACGAAGTTACATTTTCCAACTCGGGTGCACAACTAAGCATATTTATTTGTAAAGATGAGAATTATTTTTATTTATTGATAAATCGAGACTTAAATTTAGGCGTTTAAACAAAACATTTAAAACGAATAATTAATAATCTACCTATATCTATGTATCTACGTTATATCCACCCTCCAAAACCACCCGCCAAGACCTGCCCCCATCATAGAATAGATACATATATATATTTATTGAATTAGAAACACCCTATAATATAATTGAAGCCTTTATTGAAACATCTCGTAAGATAAAAAAAATGACATCTATTTACAGTTTCTGTCTACCGTCATTTAAAGAAATGTCCTGTCTACAACTTACGTAGCTGTATTTACACAAAGCAATATTTTTGGCAAGTCTCACAAGAGCAAACTGATAAAAGCGATCGTATCTCAAACAAAAACAACATTCTTTTAGACAAACGGCGTGAAAATCCACCCGAATCACATGGTGCAAAAACTGTGACGGCAACACTCCTTCTATGGAACGAAGGCTGTCGTATACACATTGACAGTAGCTGAGATTTACGTAACCTTTTTGTAACAATGACTAAAATTATAACTATTCAAATGAGTCCCATGTAAAAACGCATGTTTGATATAAAGTGTAAATTATTCACTATTTTAATAACATGTGTACATGTAGCTAACATTTGAGAAAGTAGCTACACGTACTTTTTATAATGAAAGTGGTTAAAAGGTATACGGCCCGCTGAAATTAAGCAGTCACTTCAACCAGTTTGAATATTATAGTGTAAAATAATAATGATTCCAAAAAATAACAGGTAAGTCCGAACCATTTGTCCTGTATATGTATTCATTATTATTTAACTCGTTAATTAATTTACAAAGACAATCAAGTGATAAAATGAAATTATAAATTAAGCAATTAAACAAATACAATATGATTGTGTGATATTACTGGTTGAATTTGAAAACTTTGTTTTTGTCAGAGTTGTAGTTTTTTGTGTTTTTACATTAAATGGCTGAATCCGGTCTGGCTACCAAAAAAAAAATTACAGCTAATCCAGTTTTAATCTAAGACTCTGTTAGTAAGTATACAAGTTGGGCACGGGGCAATAAGAAGTGCTTTTATTAAATTTTCTCGCATCGTGTGACTAATGTCGTCCAGCTGACGCGACAGATTCACTTTCTTTCTCACCCATTCGTTGAATTTATACCGATCTGCTGAGGATTTGCGAACTCTTGAGTGCCTTTATCTTGGTAAAGGGATAATATTAACACTACTGTTTGAGTTAGTTTGTAGATAGACTGTGAGTTATTGTTAACTTTTTAGAACGTAAATAAGTACATATTTTTCTAGAAACTTATTTATATAAGTAGGTACATATATCGTTACTTAAATTTGTAAAATTATTTATAGAATTAAATACACAACTGATTTTATTTCATTGTCTAATCACTAGAAGCAAAAGCGAGTGTAGCTCAGCGATTTCAGTGTTTGCTTTTTATCCAGACGCACCCTGGTTCGAATCCGGCTCTACAACGCTTAGCGATGAAGGAAAGCATCGTTTGGAAACTGACATGTTTGAGGACAATATCCAAGGACATCTTGGTTTTGACCTAAGCGCTCATCACGATGTTTCTGCAACAAACAAACAAATAATAACAAATTAATTTTGCGGGGGAGTCACGACCCTCAGTTATGAGGAAATACAACTCAAGAGAGGAACTTTAAAAAATAGCTACATGGTTCTTTAATTAAGTTTTTTATCTTATTATACGATTGATTTCTTTCATCGTCTTATCATTAGAATATGTTTCGCTGGCACACATAATAATAACTTTTACTTCTATGAGTACTATAATTCGACTCGCATGTTTCATAAACGAAGTTATATTCGTTTGTTTAGATTAGCAAAGATGCAAACGTATTTCTAATCAAAAGAAGCGCTCCAATCCAAATCCTTTCAAATTGATGAATAAATAAGACAGGATTAGCGTCGTCGTCTACAAAATTGGCCTTAAACAGTTTACAAAACGTTTGTCTTGTTGAAAATGTTCGTATTAATTAAGAATGTTCGTTTTGCGAACACTACAACCGATCGGGAGCACCAGCTCGAAATAGGGTTGCTAGTTTTAGATTTAGGATAAAGTATTATACAAAATTTGGCTAATTTATCTCGAAGCCATTCTTATCATAAGTTGTTTTTATTAAATAAATATATGATATTGAAGAAACGAAACAAATTTAAAACAATTTGTAATATAGAATTTCTTTACAATTATAACACATACTACAAAACCTTGATCAATTCATCAACAGCGCCATCTAGCCTCAAACTAAGCGAACACTAGTGTTTTACACGAGTATCATCACTTTCCAATACATGAACTTATTATTAGCTAAATTACAATACCACGTTTGTAAAATTTAACTCGTTCTAGCGACAAACTCGGCAACCCTAAACCCAGTTCCACGAAATTCATTAATTAATTTAAAACATTCATGCTTAATTATCGAACTCTTCAATTAAAATCCCCTTTTAATTTGTTGCTTTATTTATTTACCCAACTACTCTCGTTAAGTTAAATGCAAATATCGGACTTTTTACCGCAAAATCTACATATCGAAGCTTATCATTGGAGCATTGAACATCGTAATGAATGGCCGAGTAATTACTTCATTATTATATCAAAGTCACAGGCAATTAATTCATAATTTTAACGGATATTTTACAAAATGTTCATGAACTTTCCGAAACTTTTTTGTATTTATATATGTTTTTATATGTTCGAATTTGGTTTTTGTTATAATAATATCGCAGAAGCAGTTCCAAAATACTGATCTGTGTTAACGTATGTTCCTATTCATGCTATTTATTTCATATATTTATTATTTATTTCAGTGGAAAATAATAAAATATGGTAATAATATAACTGCCTGCTTCTTATCCCGGGGTATGCTCATATCTTATTATTATGGGAGGTGCTATTGTATCAGTATTGTTTAGATATGAGATTAGTGTTCGCACTTGTATTGTGTTGGAGTTATATGGATTGTGGTAACCTCCTTAGCAATTCGCGCCGAGCCGACGAATCAGAAACTTTTAATGGTTCTCGTCAGCAATCTGTCTGTCCAAGCTCGCGGAAACGGCCGATGATTACAATGTTCAGTAATAGTGGTTTTCACTTCAAGCTTAAGTTTTCTATCTAAATATATAAAACTTAAAGGTGACTAACGGACTTACTCATATAGTGATCTATCAACGCACAGCCCTAACCATTGGACGGATCGGGCTGAAACTAAAGAAAAACGGGCGTGCAGGTAGATGTTATAACGTAGGCATCCGGATTTTTGAAAGTGCCATTTTTCAGGGGTGAAATAGGGGGATGCATGTGTTACTTCTTAATGCGAGCGAAGCCCACTAGTTGTAAAATATATCGCCCAGCGATTAGTTATTAGATTAGTGATTAGTTCTTAGCGATGCGTTTCTATACAGGGCTGTAGATTCAGATTTCAGTACTATTATGCTTCACCTTGAGCTACAATGTTCGATTGTGGTGTCGATCTATTGCCCTGGTAATAAATCGAAACAGTTGTACTCGTATGAGTGTGCAAGATATGAACAAACAACAGACTGAAAAGAAATATTTTAATTTTAATTACATGCAAAAAAATTTGAATCAAACATTAGCAATCACTGCGACTGCGCATGTAAATGGCCTTGAAATTTCTTAGCATTCAAAGCCATTTATAAAGTGTCGTGATGGCCACTATGATAAAATCTGCAGCCAAGTTTTCTATCTAACCCAAGCCCATTCGTTCCGGTGTAACGTGTGGCCATCAGATGTCTATAGACCTCGTTATCGAGCAAACTTTCCACCTGGCCACTTTCGATACGCGTCTCTCGGATAAAATGACATCTCGCCATCCAACCGTTCTTATTTGATTTGATATTTTCTATGTATATCTGTGATGCGATACAAAAAGACTGGTGAATTTAGGTTGAGGTTTATCTGTGTCCCTTCTCGTCGTATTAATCATTACTGAGGGTTGTAACTCCTCCCATAAAATGGATGAATATGGAAAGTCCCCTTGGATTAGTACATAGTGGTGTGCACTCATATCCTACTACAGAGGATACATGATCTCGGATTCTGTGATCCCCAAATCCTCATGCCGATCTTACGATGATTTCCTTTACCATCAAGCGACACTCGTTTGGGATTTATCAACGCTTGTTATTTTTCATAGTTAAAATTCCATTACATGGGTGATGATATAGATAATGAAAATGACAATTAACACATCACCATGATAATTATTTTTCAGGAAATTCCGACTTTATCGATATTTCTAATAGAATTATTACCATTAGGTATGCGTAGCATGTAGGCAGATAGCTGTGATTAATCCTATGACATATATTTAAGTAAGGCAATGAATTTAAATTCTTTTATGAATAACATACTTAATGCAAAAGAAATTTATAAACGTCAAGCTGAGCCCATATTTTCCAATTCCGTTCAAAATAAAACAATTATTTATTGGCAGCCTTTTCCCCGTAAGTCCGTGCCAAGGACGGGCCGAGAACAACATATTGTTTACGGAGCATAAATAGGGGAATGAACACTAGAGCAGCCGAGTACGCCTTGCCTGCGGTGAAGGTGGGGGATAAAGGATGTGGGATAGCGGTTGGAAGAGTAGGTCAGTAGTGTATGTGCGTGAGCGGCTAACTCTGGTGTCAGAGTTTTTAATCTGCCATAAGAGATTAATTAGTATTAATTTATTCGGTGCTTACCGTCTTTGCCATGGTTTACAATCTGCCGTAGCAGAGAAGACAATATACAGACATTCCCTGTTTCTTGAAAATTACAATCCCTCTGGATTGAACCATAGTCAACCTAATTGTGTACTTCCCTGGGTAGCTACCTCTCTAAGCTTATATAGATCTATTGCTAAGAAACTAAAGGGTGTGTTCCTGGAAAATCGCCTGCGTAAAAAATAAAGATTACATATGTACCTCTTCGCTTATAGTGATTAGTGACTCACGCTGAATATGAATAAATAAAGTCAAAATATATGGTCACTTTAAGTTAAATGATATCGCTGTAAGTTCCCAACATACGACCGCTGTTAAAATTTACATTCCGAACGAGCAGCGTGGATGGGTCGCTATCCCGCCAGCTTTTCCATTGGGACTCCGTCTGAATGGCTACATATTTCTAATGGCCTAAATACTAGCACTAGGAACCTGTGTTTCTACACTTGCTTACTTGTGTTAGTTAGATTTATGAAACGGTGTTAGTTTGATACGAGGAAAACGTGCGTGGTTCAGATCTTTTCGCTGGACTATTCATCATAGTTGGTTGTTACTGTTTTAAATAACTAAATAAATCGAATTCATGTTTTATTTATGTTACCATCATTTACATTGAATTAGTTGTAAATACCTACGATAAAATCTCTTATAATTCTAGCTCTGGATTACAATATTTAATTAATTGAATCGACAGTTTTATGGGTTAGATAAATCAAAAAATCATCATCAACATTGCCCCGCATAGTTCAGACCTGCAACGTCAAAAAAGTCACTATACAGAATGTATATCCAATGGAGAAAAAAGACTCACCAATTCCAATACTTGACAGTATGAATGTAATGGGATTGATACCCATTAATAAAATTACCTATATATACACAATAATTACCTCTGGGTAATTATAAATAATATGATGTTAGTTAGTTTATTTGGTACATATAGTATGTATTGTTATCAGTATGATATATTATATGATGAACTAGTGGGTGTTCGCGGCTTCGCTCGCATTAAAAAGTAAAACTTGCATCCCCTATTTCACCCCTTTTAAAGTGACATTTCCAAAAATCCTTTCTTAGCGGATGCCTACTTCATAACATCTACCTGCAAAAAAAAAATCATCCCGATCCGTCCATTGGTTTGGGCAGTCACCTTTGAGTTTTATATATATAGATTAGGCACATGTTCGATGTTTTGGATTTACATTCCAAAACTGATAAGTGAAGATAGCATTGATGTGGCGTTAATTTTGTAGTCTACCAGTGACTTATGTAGGAATTATTTAAAATCTAATATTAAACAAAGTATGATAATTTATCAGTGTTTATTTGTTTCAACTTAACGACAGAATTAAAGATTGAAGTAACCTTTGAAATTATATATTGTCAACAGTTTTCCATAAACCACTATTAGGTGTAACCTGCAGACTAATTGTACGTACTAGCTGTAAGACTAAAATAAAACCAACTTTGATTTAAAAAAAAAGAACACAAACAAAGCCGCGGGTTATAACTACTTTTCTACAATTGATCCAATGTAGTTAAAACATTCTTCCGTGCCTTGATCTTCGACAAACAAAGTGCTTACCCAAATTCAGAAAAATGTCGTCTCATCTGCAGAGTTTATAGGTGCGCCGTAAAAGGATATTGCTCGAATCTCAAGAGGACCTATTTATTTATTTTTGTTGCTCTGTTGTTCACATACGTCCCATTTGCACCGAGTAGAAGAATGCTCTTAGATATTTACAGATCTCAGCCAAGAAAGTAACAAAAGCAAATGTTCCGTTTCAAGGAAAAATAGTTTATAGTATTTGGCAGGCTAAACGGCTGCAAACATGGCTAATGTACAATGGTACGGGACAAGTTTTCGATTCGCGCTTCTGTCGTGAGCCAAAGTTTTTCAGATCGACGAGTTTCTCTAAAACTAAGGTTACGTAATAAGAGGATAACATACGGAAAGTTTTCAAGGGAAGCAATATGAGATACGGAAATGTAACCAAAATAGCAACTGTGTCCTGTTTGCCACTTAAATTTCTGTAATCGTCCCATGCGCCGCACCGCTCCGACAGTTGGGTCAGATTTGCATTTAAAGCGGGTGCACAGTATCAGGGCGACGTTATCTCCGGCAGTGGCTTCCTGGCTTAATGCGCCCGACGCCCGACAAAAAGGTCTCGTAGAAAAATGGCGAAAACATTTTTTGGTAAGCTAGCAAGGAACCCTTTTAGGAGCTCTATTAAAAGAAGAAAGATCTATTCTTGGCGTCTTTGTGAGGTCGTTGCTGTTAGATAGAAAATAAGTGCTTACCTTTTCTCAAAGAATGTAGGTCATTGAATGTTGTGAAATGTAGGTTGCGGGCTCGAATAATGAAACTGCTTCAGTGGAAATATTCGTACGTGCTTGATTTAGGACGGGTTTCGAAAGTTTTTCCGTAAATTGTGACTGACGTAATGGCACATAATGGCTGAATTACTTCGTGAACATATTTTACGATACATTTATTTAGGAGTTACAGTAATGAGGTTGAAATAAGAGGATTTGAACTAGTAGGATCACAACCGACTAATAGAGAATATAATATATTATAAAAATACAATATATAATTTTACACATAAAAATAAATCCAACTAAATTGAACCAATCTTTAGCGACTCCATTTTATATCTCGTAAAATGTTTTAAAGAAAATTTACAACAAATTTCTTCAAAGAAAAAACATCATATTCATAACCGACTAGGGGATCAAATTAACTACTCATACCTACTTCACATGCTATCACCATCGTACCCTCATCCGACCGGGATCACCAACCCTCTACATGCAAATTATTCCTAATTAGTATAATAAGGCAACGCACGTATGTTCTCAGTTCTCACATTAATGTAAAGGAAATAAAATGCCTCAAGGTTTAGCACATTTCGCCGACTTCGCCTGCAGGTAGTGTAACTTCAAAGCGGCTTACAAACGGACACCCCTAGACAACATTCGCTAATTCACTTTGATGTCACCCCACCCACCCCTTCAACCCTCCTGTAACGAGAAAACGCGTCTTAAAACTTTAAACACTGAGCTAAAATATTATTAAGCTTTGCAACAATTTTCTAATACTTTTTTTAACGAGAAATTGTTTTTCAACTTCTTTGTCGAGTGGGTGTTGCCAGAAAAAGCGCCAGGTTTGTGCTGAAACTTCAAAGCTGTTTAATAAAGGTTAAATGTAAAAATTGGCTTTGAAAAGTAACATGGAATTTGAATATTGTTAAGCGATATTGAAATATTTTTATCATTTGTTTGATGAAATTAAAATGAGCTTTTCTTTCGAATGTAGATTATATTTTGAATGTTGAATATATGTGTGTATTATTACAAAATTTAAGCTAGCTGCTCATAGTCCCGTATTTTATAAAAACAAATTTAGGAATTAAAAATTTGAATGCAAAAAGGTCATTAAGATGAGTATCTAGTGTGCAACAACATTAACGGCAAATCTGTTTATGAAGCCCTCATAAACTTATCAAAGCATACTCTGGTAGTGTTTTAGCTAGTTTAGAATACTTTCGTCACAATGCTGACTGCGAAGTATGCAGCAGCCGGCCTCAGGTATGTCGGTTGTTTGATCAACAAGAACCAACTCTGAAGTATCGACATAGCACAGCGATAGACAAGACTTGATTACTTTACAAGATTTTATTCACAAGCCTTGTGAATATATTTTCGTAAAATATAAAAGTGACCGCAGTTTTGTATTGGACTAACATAACCTTAAAAACATAACCTTTTAAAAGTGATTTTAGTTCGCTAAAAGCAACATTTGATCTACAACTTGTGGAAAAATCTGCTGGAAGCTTTTCAAAAATGTCTCCATCCATGAAAAAATATATTGACAAGCAATTTTTTACCGCGAATTTTCAATTGCCGTAAATGAAACGTTAAGCTCTTGACGTACTAAAACCGTCCTAAAAAGTTATATTTTTAAATCATATTTTTTATATCATTGTATATCAGTATTTAAGGCGTTTACAAGCTGATGCATTTAGGCCAGGCCATTATTATGCTATGTCATTCTGAAGTCGAGTCTCAAACAAAACCAGCGAAAACAAAATATGAACCACAAAGCGTGCTTGCGGCCGCTTTGTATCGTTTTCAATCTTCGTTATGAGAGCACCCTGTGCAAGAGGACTGAATAACCGGAAATAAAACAAATAGCGGATGTAGGTTGCAAAGTTACTTTGGATAATTTTGTTGTATGGTATATTTTTGAAAGTTATTGCGTGTCACTAGACTGTATGTTTCAAAATGAAATATAAATAAATTTCTGCATTCATATTCGCCATAACATAATCATTCATCATGATTTGCAGATCAGTATCCGCTCCGTAATTTTGTACATATGTGAAAAAATGGAGGCAAAACATAGTTACGAACGATTTTATTTTAATTGAGGCATTTGTAGTGTCATTCGATAGATTAATCTTAATAAATATTCCGGGACATTGTACCTAACATGGTGACTCACCTCACCAGCACATAAAAAATACACGCTCACCGTTATTAAATACCGGAATACCGCATACACGGTGTTCAGGCCCTGCTTTGTAACCACTGGCCTGCCACAGAGCAATATCGCTGAAAGCTTATAACATGTATTAACTGCAGGACATAACACATTCCGCTGGGAACGTATCAACATAGATTATCATATTAAATTCTCTTTGAGAGCTGACATTTTCAATATGCTGTGGGAAGATTTCCGAACACGGATCACGGTGTCATTGCTGTAATATGAGATTAATTTGGATTAATTAACTAGAGATATATGTAGGAGTGGTAACTTTTGAGTTAGATTGCAGTCGGTTTATCTTATGTCGGCCTTGGTTTGGGATAACAAGTAGCTTATGACATTTTTAGGACTTAGGTGTGAAAGAGAAAAAACACGCTCTAATGGTTTAACTTACTTTTGCTTGCAACTGCAACACTGATCCTTATTTATTTGTTTTATTCTTCTAAAAATAGTGGGCAGCCCATATTTTTTTTCTAATAACTAATAGGCCAGCGGCAATAAAACTAATACTAGTTACAAATATCTGAAACAAATTAGCAGTAACTAAACATGAACTATAATAATTATAGAAACTAAAATACCTTCACTATTCCAGACACTTACTTGACAGCATTAACGCAATTTCATCAACGTGAAGTTGTTAAGTAGGGACTCTCAAAGAAACCTGGCACGTGCTTAAATACTCAGTGCATTATACAAAACTAATTACACAAGAACTCTCCCTTATGAGTGAGCCAGTTATGCTAAGAGGTGCAAAGTGGAGAAAATGTAGTCCGACTTGCATTGTCTGATAGTGTAGTTACGACTCAATTATCTTCAGAAAGTAAGGAATACCAATTAATATCCTTTTATGCTGTCCTGCAGTCGTTATAAAACTAGTTTTGCAATTTACAAAAGTTTCTTCCTGTAACGAACAATATCTCAATCTAAAATCAACTCTAATTCAAAAGCAATAAAGCTACTATTTTGTTTTATCACTTGAATAGGTATCGTGGTTTTGGAAGCGTAAGAACTGATGCACTCTCATTTGCAAGTGTCACCGACTAGATTACGTTTTGACATGGCTAACAAACAGGACCAGTCGAACGGGGGCTAAGATCTATGCATCTTATTAATTTAAAAATAACTAGAGTTTGCCCTCGGGACGGGATGTCTTTATGTTGATTTATATGTGTACTGGGCTGATATAGATTTTTAAAGATAGACACGACATGGTAGATTGAATTTAGATATACTTTAATCGCTATTTGCATCAAAAAATGGACGAACAATAATTTATAGATTGCAGTTTACTTGCCCACACTTGCGTTATTGAAATTTGGCTTTGGTTCATTTAAAGTAAATGGAAGACAAAGATACATTGAGTGCATTTACTTATTTTACTTATGTATACATATCTTATATTCGGTATGTGGTTTCGATTCGTATTTTGAGAATATATTATCTCAAGCTTTGAGTCCAGCACTAAAAGCACTAAAAACAAATAGGTAAGTTAGTGACAGCATAAAAGAGCTTAGAATTCTATTTTCTACAGAGCCTGTTGGTATAGAATAGAAATACACTGTTTCACATAATAAGGTACTATCGAGTGCATTGTGCATAGGTTTATAAAAAAAGTAACAGTTTTGCTGCATAAGAAAAAATATATATCACATTTATTTGTAGCTATTTCATGCGATATGTAAGGGTGTTTATTTAATTTCAACATTTTCTATTGAATATTGTTTTTTTTTGTACTTTATTAACGACTAGAAATTTAATGCAGCTTGTTACGAAACAATGAAATCTTGCAGGTACGTGTTCCGGAAATTTGAATATTATTTAGCCTATTTTACCACATTACTGATTAAAAGGTTACTTTTATTGGAGAATGAGCGAAAATAATCACGACCGGCAGGATTCGAACCTGCGTATTGCTGCTACCGTTAGAACGCTTTAACCTTTTTACCACACCAAAAATACACACTCATTCCCAAACACTCAAACTCAGCGGCTGGTTTTTTCTGACTTATTCTAATTTCACAGCACGTTCACAATTTCCGTACATCACTGTACCCTTGAGGCGGTAGTAATGGCAAAGCAGGTGCCAACTCGGTCCCTATTCAATATGGTGCTATTGTACCATTATGGGTAATCGAGATACATTTAGATCGAGATGAGGCGTCGAATTTATTACGAATATTGCCATTTGCACGGAAATATCGAGTTGCCAATGCAATGTATTTAATTGAGAAACGTGTATAATTGTGTAAGTCAGAAGTGAAGTGGAATTGATTTATATTGATTGGGTTAAATTAACTACGTATATCTAGAGATCTACAAGAAATTGTTTTTTTTTTCCTTGTATGTGTATGTGGGTCTCACTGCTATCTTATGAAAGAAATTACAAGTAAAATATAAAATTACTACTGTGTTAATAAAATTGGTTCTAAGTTCAAATCAAAAACATCAAACGTCATAATGATCTTGAATTTGATCCATGATGCAATTTATATATCGCCAAGCCATCTCACTAGATCAGACAAACAGAAATTTGACAACTATTTTACTTCAAACAAAATTTACATAGCGAATCATTTAAAAACACCAAAATACAATGTAAAATCATTAATTCGAAGCGTCATAATGGTGATTAAATTACTCGGTCGGACGACACGTCGCACGGAAGGTCGTAAATACATCGGCGGTGCACCGCAGCACTGCAATGTTAGCATTCTAGCACTACAAAGTACAATATGCACATGGAAATTCTGTAATAGTATAGCATTATGTGTACCTATACAGCATTCGCACTACAATTTTCTAGCGCGAAAAATATGTTGGTATAACATAATTTATATGTTTCCATACACTTCAGACTGAGCGGCCGATGGCGCCACTTGTGCTGTCAGAATATGTCTAACAAGCACTCATATCGATGTACTATGGACACCTGATATGACGAGAAATGGGCCTTTCGCGTTTTTAATTATGAGTTAATTTATTAAGTGCTAACATAACTCATAATTAAAAACGCGAAAGGCCCATTTCTCGTCATATCAGGTGTCCATAGTACATCGATATGAGTGCTTGTTAGACATATTCTGACAGCACAAGTGGCGCCATCAGCCGCTCAGTCTGAAGTGTATGGAAATGAGTGTGGATTTTCGCGCCTGGCAGTTAGTAGACCGTAGCCTAGTGGTTAAGGCGTTCTGACGGTAGCAGAAATACGCAGGTTCGAATCCTGCCGGTCGTGACTATTTTCGCTCATTTTCCAATAAAAGTTTAACAACCATAGTGCAGGTTAGCACTTAATAAATTAACTCATAATTTATATGGCCTTTATTATGGCCTATAATTTTGTATTTCATCAACTTTTTGAGTGTGGCAATATGTCAGTAGTTATATCATTACAGGCACATTATCATATCAATCTTTAAAGTGAGAGTGAATTGGTTCTTATTGAGTAAGCACGACTTATCTTAGACAATAATTATTGCTTACCATCAGGCAAACTATGTTCAAGTGCAAACCAGTTTTAGTTTAAAAAGAAATAAAAGTTTAACTCGTCTAAATTGTTCCCTATAACACACAAATATAACTTTAATACCCTCGCACATCCCTACCTTATGGTTTCACGATGTACTGTATATAATATCCAAGCTCCTATGCATCCATTTTTTTATGGGAAATCGATGAAACATTCATGGCAAAGCCACCTGAAAGTGTTTAAAATGCATGATACTTTATCATTCGTATGGTGTCGTAAACAATTTTATGTATTAGGGTGTTTTAGATTCGATAGCTTCTGAACGATTCCCATAAATATTTTGTAAGATATTCTAAATTTAAAAACATGAATATTTTTATGGGGTAACATAGGTATGGTAGGAAAATATAAAAGTTGAAATATATAAAATAACATATTTTATGTACTTAAACTTTTAATAATACACAAGGATAGTAACATAAATATAATATATTGTCCAAGTTTATTAACGCAAGATATAATTAATATCAATTCATGTTTCTTTATACATTACTAGCTGATGCGCGCGACTTCGTCCGCGTGGAATAGTTATTACCATAAAAACGGTTCTAATGAGTTAACCTTAAAACATAGACATATACTGTTGCATACATAGACTGTTGATTTTGTTAGTTTATTTAAAGATAAATAATTCTTTCATACACATTTTTTTGATATCTTGAACCGTTTTCGCAGCGCATGCAACGGAAGCCCTCAAAGATGAATAATTTTCCCCGTTTTTTCCACATTTTCTATTGTTTCTTCGCTCCTATTAGTTGCAGCGTGATGTTATATAGCCGTAAGCCTTCCTTGATTACTGGTCTATCCAACACAAAAATAATTTTTCAATTCGCACCAGTAGTTCCTGAGATTAGCGCGTTCAAACAAACAAACAAACATACAAACAAACAAACTCTTCAGCTTTATAATATTATATATTATAGTAATAGTAATAGTATTATAGTATAGATTAATGTTATTTCTACTTACGTGTTATCAGTAACATAAACACAAGCGTGTAAGTACCTAATTATATTATTGTTTACTTTCCTCGGAATCCTCCGTAACCTCTGTGAATTCCACCAGGTGGACTCACAAGTCGCTGCGGCCTCAAAATGGTACAAGTGAAGGAAATAAAGCGATATAATTATGAAATTTAATCAATAAATTCACGGTAAATATCGTTACTGTGCAGTATTACTACAGGTCCTATAAATCGTAATAAATATTCAAACGCCAAATTTTACTATTGCGACACTATAATAACGTTCAATTAAAAACATATAGATTTATTTATTTACTGCCTTATACATTTATCACGAACATCATAGAAGGAAAGCTGGAAGCGAGGCGAGGTGGAGAAAGGTAAAGAGGGCATACACAGACCAAATAAAAGAAATGGTACATGCTATGTCGTACGTAATGTGGTAAAGAGAAAACGGAAGACTGAGAATGATGACAGAACTTCCCTTGACTAGAGCGTATGTAGTATATGGCTCGTTAAATTGTAGGTCCCGACTGTTTGTTTAGTATGGCAGTCGTAAAGCCTTGTTAGGGCCCTTCGGGCGGCTTGATATTCTCTCGACACCATAGTTGGCCACTCTCATTCGATAAGAAGAAGATGTAGTATATGTATTTGTAGTACTAATACGAAAATGAAGAAGAACCACCCTCTTGCCGCTGCTCTCATGTCCCACGTCCAAGTCGCGGTCCAGTTTATGTGTCCCTTTGTTTGTAGCATCGCCCGCGGCCTGTCATCAACCGTTAACCTCGCGGTAGCTTTGTTAATTTCACGCCGCCCTGCATTTGTCCTCACAAACCTTAGGTACTTTGTGTATGTTGGACTTGATGTACATTGTATAAAGAACAAGTGTAATGTGTAACATCAAACTTAGACGTTGTCTCTCTTTTGAGAGGTTGTGTACGTTTGTGTTATTTATTAGGGAATGAGGGAAATCTGCGGGTTTTCTTTGGATGAGAAGTAGTCTATGAGATGTAGTTCTATACTGCTCGTTTCGCAAAAAAATAAGATAGCTTAAGCTGCAGCAAAGCTGTTTGTCACACTGCAATGTGAGAATAAACATTCAAACCTAGAACAAAAAATATCAATTTTTTGCTTTCATTCTAGTTCTTATATCTTATGATTCAATACAATTTAGCTAAAATTACTTATCGAAAAATTAACGTTGCAAATTTTTTACATCTTTTAACTACCAATTTTACTTTCGTGAGTTAAATTTAGCACTAATACCAATAAATTTTAAATAATTCGTGTAGCTCATAGGTGCTCACTAGCATGATCAATGCGGCCCGCTCCTACAAATTGTTCCGTCGGTATAAATTACCCACTAGTGTCTAATTACACGGACTGCGGACGGTTCTAAATTTTGGCGGAAAATGAGCCCGGAATGATTTACGGTTGGCGCCCTCTGACTCATTGCTTAATTATTTAATTAATTTAATTTCGACTATCTGTTTGGCTACGACTAATCTTGATGATTACATGCAATAGAAAACGAAAAAAAGAAAAATATTTAAGTACAAGTATCCAATGTATATATACCTAAGCGTACAAAATTAAACTAGTATTCTACATCTTTTCTACGTGTCGTCTTAGCAGGAGATTTCTAGTAAATTGGCTTGGCTAACTAAGTAATGTTTCACCTTAACCTACAAAAAAACAATGATCATGTTTTTGATAGCCAAAGACATTATATACTAAAAGCAGAAAATTATGTGGCGAGCATAATCTCAGAATCGAATAAAATTCTTTACTAACAAAGTAGGTATTATTAAAATCACCTGACATAATAATAATTAAAGAAAGTACATACATACTGTACATTTAAGTATTTCATGAATAAAGATTTTTATATATTTACTTTTTCTACAGTTTGTACTCTAACTTGCAGACAAAGCAATTGTACATTATGTACTGTGATTTTGCCACGGTCGGAAATATACTATAAACTGAAATATGTGTACGTATATTAACAAGTTTTGCCTTTAAAATAAATTTAACATTTGTCGCAAGTATATGAAAATACCGATCCATTAAAAATAATTGAAATTCGCAATCAGATTAATATTTTTCAATAGACTCGTATATAAAGCGATTCAATAAGCTCAATAAAAATCGGATTTAAGCTTGGAAGCTCTGTACAAAACTTTCAATTACCATGGACAAAGCCTCTGTTTAGCTTTTCCAACAAATTAAATGAAAAACGTTTACTTTGAACACAATCTTGTATTCGAATGTTTTCAAAGGAGAAGTGGCAATTGGAATTATTTGCAAATGATACGGGGTTTCCAATAAGTAAAAGGTTGAAAAAACGATTAAGAGGGCACTAAAGTCCAAAGTATTCGCGTATGAAGATTGCAATGTCAGTATGATATAGGGTTGTATTTTAAAAATAAATAGAAATTACAGTCATGATACAATTGTTCGATACAAGTTAAGTGGACGCCCGCGGTTTGGCTCGCATTATTTCAGCCTACCACTACCAACATACAAAAAATCATGATGATAATCCGTTAACTTCGTTTTTGCGTGATGAGCGTTTAATTAAACAGACAAACAGAGGCACAGATAAACAGACAACATTTCTAGAAATAGTTAGAACGTGTTCTGTTATCAATTCAAAGTATCTCCAAAAAATAATTTTTAAATATTATCTTCAATGATTAGACTTTCGGCCCTCTTCAGCTTTATTATATTTATAGACAGATTCACTTAAATTGAAACAACCCGAAAATATCACAATCAGGTACTAAATAGGTTCATATATAAGTATTTATATCTTGGAGGCTGTTGTAGGTACAAAACATCAGAAATATATAAAAAAGATTGATTCATCTCATACATTAATGAGAATAAGAATAATAATTTATTTACCTTAACAATTAACTTAAATAACATATTTAACTTATCTAATGAGAAGCAGTATTAAAAAAAACAAGTAAGACACAATAATATCAAAGCAAAAATCTGTTTAGGAAGCACATGTCAACCCTAGACCATTGAGTCGTTCTTTATTGCCCACTTCATTAAGCAAAAAGTGTGCTGATGCTACGGATTCAGGAAAACAACCAATTAATTACTTAAAGTAATTGCTAGTGGCCGTAACATAACTTTTCCTGTTTCTTATAAATCCTTTTCAGCACTGCTTTTGTATGGAAATGGAAGTCTGGGTGGTTTCACGGATTAATGTTTCTTTGTCAGTTTTTTTCTCTTGTTCATACATGACCTAGTAAAAGTCATCATATGAGTGTGGCCAACTCTGGTGTCAAGAGTTTTAAAACCACCCTAACGGCCTTTGACGGGGCTGTGCGACTGTTGTACTGAGTGCGAGACAAACATACTTTACCTTTAGCCAGCGTATGATTTTTGTCAGAGTATTAAGATACTTATTGTTGGTATCTTCAACTGAAAAAATGTTTAAATACAATCTTTATACTAAATGAAACTTAAATATGGATTAGTATTAAAATATAGTGTTTAAAACTTTTACCCCATAGTTAACATTATATTAATAGTTCCTTCTAAAGAAAAGTCCTAGAATAACACCAAATTGTAGTCAAAAAGTCAAGACCGTGAGAGGGAATTAGCCAAGAAAGGCTGTAGTTTCACAAGGGCAGTGACCAGAAACCTGCTCTGAATGGCTCACAATACAAGGCCTTACCAAAGTCGCCAAAACGGTAAAGTTGTGACGTTGAAAAGAAATCGTTATGGACACCCAACTACCCTATGTGTATCTATAACTGAAACTAACTAAAGGGTCAACAAATCAGTACTCTAACTACAAGTATTCTACGTAAACCAATTATCTCACAAAATGCAAAATTAATTTTTGATCGAGACATTCATTGATAACTCCAAACATTACACGTCACAACTATTCCTATGGACCAGCATATGTTTTACACTTTGTAGGTACATCATAACAATTTAATACCTATAAATATATTATGAATCTAGGCTTCCAATACGAGCACTAGTGCATATTCAAAGTCATACGGTATTTGCTAATGATTTACTCGTACCATGTAGATTTTTATACATCACGGGTGCAGTTTTTGGTAATTTTTTGAAAAGGTGTAATTTCCTCATACCAAATAGTAGGTAGATACTTAGCTCAGTAGCGTCGTGACAATGGAACAGAAAGACTTACATACAAACAAATATTATTCATTGTATAGTGGTGTCATGTATGTTATTTGATACTTTATTGACAGTTCCAGTGGTTGTAATGTCGTTGGTTGGCGATTTCATGCTACAACTATTCCTTTCCCACTTTGACTTTTAACGCATATTTTGTAGCTAAGAAAATTTCGCCTTAAATTCTCATTTCGTTAACAAAACGTAAACCGAAAGTTCTGGGACGAAGTCGGCAGACTGGCAAACGGCTTATTTGGGCTTCTTCAGAGATAATTGAAATTTTGTACAACTTCACTTTTGTGTGACTTCAAGGTTGCTGGTTTAACACGCCTTGCTTGTTTATTTATGAATTAAATTTTATAAGGAGATAGAACGATAATTACCATTTTAACGATAGTCTGGAAATTAATATTTTGCCATATGGGTAAGAGACCTACGACTAACTATTTATTTGAAAATGGTTTTATTAAAGTACCATTATCCGGACAATGCCTGATTTAATGAAATTGCACCTACAAAATCCATCATTACAAGTTCCTTATTAATATGATAACCTTCCATTAATCCATTAGTTATTTTCAAGAATATCCATACCAAACTTTCATGCAAATTAGTATTTGCCTTCATTTTACTATGTAGAATGGCTTTGTAGTGAAAACCATTCTAGTAAAATTAAGGCAAAAACTTTGTTTCATTCAGTAAAGTTTTGTCGTCAATAATAAGGTAAGAAACATTTAGCAAATACCTATACGTGAAAAAGTTACGAAGTAAATATTTTCTTTGGGCTTTTTTAGTTTTCTTTTGTCTCCAATTTATTCCAAAATGTATTACTGTCATTTGCGAAATTCAGAGTACTTCTCGAAAATGGTTCGTCTTGTATCTGGCTATTCAATTTACTAACCATGACGTCAGGCAAACAAGCTGCTCAGCTACGAATAATTGAAACTATAGAATTGTATTCTTTAATAAATATCCCGACGAAAATGCTTCCACATTTTATCTCAACGTCTACTCAACACTCGCTTACAAAGAATGCTTGTGGTTAAGATGCCAAATACTTGATAACAGGTACCCCAACCGTCTTATTACAAAACGCGGTTTAAATATTAGTCCAGGACTTTTAAAATTATAAGTCGGTACTTATTGTTCAAACATTACATAAAAACAATCAAATGTCAACCTCAAATTGGGACTTTGTTACATTTTGACATTTGGATTATTATGACAGTAGACAGACAAATTTTGAACAGAAAAAACGGGCTGCATATTTTCAAAGTTCTAGACTAATGGTTATACCACATTTTGTAATAAGGCCCTCAAAGATTAAACTCCGCCTACTAAATCACGGTTGATTTAGTAGGCGGAGATTAATCCTGACAACAATGACTCAATAAAATATTTTTTTAGACCAGTTATGTTTCTATACTCCCAATTATTCGTAGCCACTCAGTGATAAATGTGGCTACTTGCCTCAGGCGACTTCTTTGCAAGTACGCTCCTTTGATCCTCCAGTACTTATTTAGGGGCTTTTAAAATATTTCAAAGGTTATCTGCCTTTTGTGTTTCTCTAGTTAAATCCACGGATATAATTTTATGCAAGCTCCTTTAGATATTTGCGGAGATAATCGTAGGATACAATTAGGAAGGTTTTGTTTTGTGAATATTGTTACTAAGGAATGGGAGTTAACAATGGTATAATAATATTCTATGTAAATAAATAGAATTGAGTTAGGTTAGGTGACCTCATGAGTCTATTTTAGAATATGTTTCTCAGGTTGATAAATCTTACTCACGATTAACAAATAAATGTTCGTTAATAGATTTTGTTTCTTTGATAAATATATTTCTTTTGCATTTCTTATATGTTGTAGACACCATTATTACAATAAAAGAAACGTCATTTGAATAACATACTTCCACTACTATATTTTTTTAATAATTAACAAACTCACAAAGCTAGCTAATTTCCTTAATAAACAATAAAGTTCCATCAATTAAAATTGCGATGGTTTGAAAACTCATAACGGGCAGTTTTACAGTTCCGATCTAAAAGCCATTGCCGCTAGTTCCCAAGTTTTTTCGTTCATTCCGCGAAATGTTCGCAAAAACGCCTTGATATGGGTACTAACGTGTCACTCGTTGAAAGTACAGATAAGGGTCGAAGACCCAATGACTCTGGACTTTTGATCGAGAGGGTTTGTATCAAACCAACGCTGATTTCGCGTGGAGTTATATTTTGCAGTTAATTCTATAGGCCCTAATATGTGGCGAAATGGTTCCAGTAAAGGATGGTACGGCAGAGATTGCTTCACGCTCAACGCTCTCTTATAAGATAAGTTTTTAAGTGACTATTGGTTTTAATTAATTTTTACTTGTCATATTGTATGAAATACATATATTTATATAATATAACCTTTTTACTTACTTAGGGCGGTATGAATTCTGTCACCAGAGTTGGATGCTCCCATGCGAACTAAATAACTACCTCCTTACCTTATTTATCCAATCCAAAGGGCAGCAAGGACGTATTGTTTGCAAAACAACAATGTTTATAATACGTATGTTACAATATTTCTATCATTTTTAACAAAAACCTACAGTCCTAACATTGTAGCAAACCTTGCAAATCTAGTACAACGTTCGAGGAAAGCGTTCAAAACTCAATTTTTTAGTTGCACGCTACCTAACACCAAAATTGGTCAATTTCCGTCCAACTTTCAACTTGGCTTAACGTCTTAATGAAAACTAACTTTAACTTTATTTACGCTCCTTCTCAAAGAAAGCTAGTTACTTTTTAAATTGTATCCGTCGTTCTATTTAACAACGATATTATAAAAGTGGTCGAGACTTTCCGTGGCGTAATGAGAAAACAAAATGTCTGAATGTTTCTTTGTCTCTCTTTCTCTCTTTGAGTCGTATTTCCTCATGACTGAGGGTCGTGACTCCCCCGCAGAATTAATTCGTTAGGGGAGTTTTCTTGGGCAGATACATCGTGGTGGGCGCCCAGGTCCTTCCACGGAAGACGCATGTCCTCGGATATTGTGGTCCTCAAACATGTCGGTTTCCTCACGATGTTTTCCTTCACCGCTAAGCGAGTGCAAATCTACACATAACTTGAAAAATACAAGTCATTGGTGTAGGGCGGATTCGAACCAATGAAAAGCAGACACTGGAACCGCTGAGCCACACTCTTTGTGCACAACATGAAAACTTCACTTAGTTAGAACTTAATTGGCTTGAATAATATTTGGGATAACATTTTCGTAAAAATATGTCTTTGTTCATAGTAAATAGTCTGCCTACAAAAATAGAACGTCTACGTAATTTGACTCTCAAATTCTGTCAAAATTAGCAAATATTTTTCCCTTGTTAGTAATAACATGAAACTTCACGATAATAACAAAGAATGTTACATTTTTATTTTCAATCTAAAATTCTAACTCCGACGTTCCTGAGTAGGCTGTTAATTTCACTAAGAGCCAGGAACGAGGATAAAAATGAAAAAATAAAGTTGATCCGAGTTGATCTCGACTTGAACTAGATTAAAGTTAAACCATGGAGAGGTAACTGGGCTAAGCCTGCAAGGGGTTTTAAGGCTGTGTATTCACGGACAGACAGATGTTCCCGGTAATGATGTACATTCAACTTGTGCATCATGTTTGTGCGACTCGTATTTGCAGAATTGGGACACAAATATAAAAGTTCCGACTGAGTTTGTGGATTTTGCTGTAAAACAGACGTATAACGAAGAGCTGGGTTTTATATGAAATGTCAGGTTGATTTTAATAGCGCTTCGACGGTTTAATGTTAGTGTGGAATTAGTGACCTGGCTCGATGAATGTTTATATATTTTTCGGAAACTTCTTAACTTTTTACTTCTTATATCGTCTTTGAACCTAAAATGTGACCTAAACAGTAAAGAAAAATCTAGCTGTAAGTCCTCTAACGAAGAACAGGCTTTATTCTATCCTCTTTTTAGCTCGCAGTGTCCCCTCGCTAGCTCGTTGAATTACTAAGCCTATTAACAGTTTGTTAGCGAGCCCTACAATGTTGGAACTACGTTGAAACCATAGATTTTAAACCGACTGATGGAATAAAGTAGAGAAGAAAGCAAAAAGCTCTTAGAAGTTTTGCCAACTGACCACCAAATTTTCATATGAAGATGATTATAGGTGGAATGTACTTTTGTAAACTTATGGTTCATAAATAATTTCAATACTCGACTGCTTCAATAGGATGGTCTGATATAGCTATTTACCAAAGAAAATAGCAAAATCGATTACTAAGCCACTCGATTTTAAAACGAAATATTCGGTTTTCTATATGCAATCTAAAACTGACAATCTGTAAATATAATATAAGCCACTGACAAACAATAGTATAAATAGTATTTTCGTCTTTCCATGTACAAATTGTATAGTTCATATAGTGATTGCGCATGTTCCATAAACAATATTAATCGCCATTATCGAAAAAAAATATTGAAATAAATAAATGGCCTTGGCCAGTGCAGCATAAAATACTTCCCGGCCGTTGCACGTATGTTGAGAACGGATTTTTTTACGTCCAATCTATGTATATTGCTTAATCTTTGGTTATAATATAACTACTTATGCTCCGTGACTTTTCAAATACTATGTCATTATTTTGCATGGGAAATGTTGCTGGTAAAGTTAGGTACTTAGTTAGGTACTTAACTAACTCCTAGCCGGGGTCAGTGCTTGGTGGATTATTTAATTAGGTACTTTGAAATATGGTGGTATTTAAAATGTAAACTCTAATAGCATGGTTTATTTTTATTTTATGTTTTTAACAAAAAAAACATCCTTATGCAATCTAAGCGAAGATGCGTATCTTTGTTTTTAAATAAATAAACAAATTGATTAAACCAAACAAAGTAAACCATTACATACATGGAAGAGATCACTCAAGGTGATATGGCCGCCCACTTGTGCATTCTTTTATAGTTTAAGTTCATTTCATATTGTAATTTATTTTTGGTGTGCATAATAAAGTTATATTGTATTGTATTGTACATACTTTTGAATCTAATAGAAACTCAAAACTACTCTGATTATAATCGAACACCGAGCAAGATACTGATTAATTTATAACGTTTTGGTTACACAAGCTATGTTGATACTGTGAACTCAAATTCTCGATATACGTACATACATAGTACGGATTAGTAGGGAAATATACCAACTAGAGAATAGGAATCTCAGAACACACTCCACTGCTCGCAAAGTCTAGCCTTTTAACTTATAATAAGGTGTCCAGCCCGAAGCCCACCGCGTATAATTCCCTATTTTGACACCGCCGCAGTGGCAGTTACGCGCAAACTTGTCAAATTCCATGAACAATCGACAAGTAACCAGCGTGGAATTGGCGAGTTTCCGCCTGCGAGTGCTGGCTTTCTGGCACGCTCGTTAGTGGACTCTAGCCACGATGTGTACAATAGACGGCACTTTATGAAAAAAAAAAACATAAGTAGACTTATGTTTTTTCTTAAGAAAATCTAGATTATATACTAGATCTAGATAATTAATATAGTATACATACATATATATGTATATGTCTTGACTGTTTATTGGTATTTTATAAAATCTCATTTCACTGTATGAATCCTGATTTACAGCATCGCTACAGTTTAGAATGTTGTTATGACAGTAGTCAAGCCATGCCAGGGGCAATGGTGGTTCGAAAGCGATCGACAGTAGAAATGACCAAGTTCACGCGATTATTAGTAGCGAATATTTATAACTACTTTGGGTACAAACATTTAGAGATACCTAGATTATACAGCATTGGTTGTTGGTTGAAATAACAATTTATGCAAACGCTACATCGAGAGTTAGTAGTCTCTGAACTATAGTCTACGACTCGTAGTGTGGCCCAATTATGGAGCAAGTCTCCTCGATGGAACTGAACCAGCAATTAAGCATACATGCTTTCGATGGATTATTAATTGTGACTTATAGAAAATGTTCTTCCTCCTTCGTAGACTTAGCTTAAATTGGGATGTAACATGAGTTTAACATATGGTATATCGGTGTTGTTGTTACCATATTCATAGATATGGTTTGTGGGTTCTGATCATTTTGTTTAATAGATAGTTTTAACATTGCTATACATGCTGATTTGTGTAAATGACGCTTCAGGCAACCAGGTGCCAGAAGAAAAAGTTAGGACGAGAGCATGACCTTTTCTTCAAAAAATTTTTTTTAATATGGCACAAGTATGCATTTGTCCTTAATTTGTCTTAGGGTAAGCGATCATTGCGATTTGGATGGAGCATGCGTAACTATTTAAAACCGATTCACTCTCGCTTTAAAGATTGCAAGATAAAACGTGACTTACTATGTTATAACCATTAAATAAAATATCAATTGACTGACAATGTGGATATTTGCTTTTAAAATACCTAGATGCTTACGTAGATAATGTTGCTTTGTCATTTTACCGAACTGCATTATCTTCTAGCACTGGGTGTTAGATAAAATATTCAAATCTGAATACGGTGCGTTTATTTATTTATTTATTTATTTATTTATTTATTGTTCACTTGCCCACAGCACTTACAGTTTCCCAAAGCGTGCTGTGGGCCAACCTTAAAAAAATATACTTATATTAAAATTAATCCCTATACCTAGACTTATAGTAAATTTATTTTATTTTATGAATTCTATAAAGGATGACGAGTTGAAGCATTGTGCGCGATGGCTAAGCTCGTTTTAAGCTGGATATCCTAGCTCGTGTGGTCTATTTCACAAGATAATATGTCATGTATGTCTATGTCACAAGCAAGAAAGCGAGGTTATAGTTTGTTTTAATTTTTATCGTTCAAATATTTTTATACTAGAACTGATAATAAAGGTTTAGGTAAAATTTGGGTAACGAAAAACTTGAGCCAACATAAATAAAACATAAATTGTCGATTCGTTATGATAATGTCACTTGAAAAATATATTGAAATAAAAAAAACCAGAAAGTTATTTATTGTAAAGTTTATGACTCCTCGTGGTGAATAGTTCAAAATCCGTTATGTATATAAATAATTTAAATTTTGTCCATGGTTTAAAATTTCAATGTACTTAGTAAAATCTCCATAACATATGTAGCTTAAATAGTTACCTAAGAAACCTCTGTTGTCTCATATTCTAAACTCCATTTTACAGCAGCGTTAGCGAGATACGCGTCGCAAACGAGCACGTGTTACTGGCTTAAGTTGTTGCGCAGAATAACAACCCTGCTTTATATGCCTCTAGTATGATTACACGGGGGGTAGTTACAGAGGTACGCTTTGTACCATCTATTTAAATATATCACATCTCTAGATATATAAAAAAGTAATGTAAGATATTGAACTAAAATGCTAAAATGTAACCACAGTATACATAATACAAATGTTACCTAATACTTTACATATGTGTGTTTTGTGTCATTTTTCCCTTTCTTGCAAAATAAGTTAACTGAAAAACTCTTCTACCCTGTGATTTTAGCCTCCATTTTACAGCAGCGCTAGCGAGATACGCGTCGCGAGCAAGCACGTGTTACTGGATTAAATTGTTGCGCAGAATAACAACCCTGCTTTATGTGCCTCTAGTATGATTACACGGGGTAGCTATAGGGAATAAATAGGGTTCTTATGTATCAGCTAATGTGTATAGCTGATAAGTTATAAAGATAGTGTCTATTCCACCACTGTCTATTGATATGTACTAAAAGTAGGGATATATATGTCACCGAAAAATAACAAAAACCGTAAGTTTATAAATTTCCTAGGAAGTTTATAAACCTTCGTAAGATTCTAAACAAGAGATAATTTGTATTATTTTACTAGTTTAAAATCTTACTAAGGTTTATGAATTTCTAGGAAATTTATAAACGTACGTATCTTGTTATTTTTCGGTAACATATATATAAAGATAAACGTTTAAGTATATTAAGACGACAGTTAAACCCACTTTTTTGCGATTGGTCGTTTTGCCCATCTTCTTTACTTGTATACAATTTTAATTGTTTAACTAGCTAAACTTTGCGGATAGTCACCTGTGACATGAAAACAAAGGTAGTCTTTTAATAAGATGAAAGTTCAGTTAGTTATCTTTGTTCTTTTTTTTACAAGGAATGGGTTTGCACTTGACCGTAATTCGCCTGATGGTAAGTAATCATTACGGTCTAGGATGGAGCGTGCTTACCCAGTAAGAACTGAAGAATATTAAACGCAAACTTCTGTGAGACAAATCAACATGCAGTACATAATAGCTACCTACACATATCACGCTAACAATAGCGTCTAACTAGGAAATGTTATTTATTTTCGAAGTTCAAGCAGTATATTATAACAGTCAGCGCATTACTATGAAAATATAGCAACAACAAACTACAAGAACATTTTAACGAGCTCCATATTTTACTGTCCAAGAGTAAATCAGAAAAGTCTGATTTGTGTAAACAAAGCTAGAACCGAGTTCGAATTAATATTATTCAGTGAGGTTCACAAGTTTCTTGCTTAGATTTTTTCAACAACTGATTGTTAGAAGAACCAATTTAAAAAATACAGTAAATATTTACGTAAAGAACATCATCATGGTAGAAAACTGTAAATACCCATTAATCTTCGTAGCTAGGTAACTACTAATTATGGTGTTAGCCTGTTTTTTTTATTATGTATTTTAATACGACATGGATTATATAAGGTATAGTTAATCCATTTCACCCACTCCTAATAAAAGACCGGTTACTCCATATTCAGGCCAAACCAAGTAAAAAGGTAAACATTATCTATCTTTCAGCTGCTTTCAGCCACTTTTATTATTGCAACAGTCATCCTCTTTCATTACGTCAATGCATATTCGCTATGAGAGTGGTCGATCAGGGGTTGACCAACCTTAGGCCTGTACCATTACCTCAAATTCACAACACCTTTACTGCAATTGCAAACGCTATTGTAAGGTAATAAGGATCATATTGGTTATTTGATTATTGTTGGAGATGTATGGAGAAGGTGATTGTACAGCCGTTGGTCGATTATTTGCCGATACAGGCGACAATCAAGCAAAATTTGCATGAGAGCCGTATTGAATTGACGTCGGCGATGTGAGTTGTGATGAAATAACAGAGGCGGAGAATAAAAGCTGTTTACTAGAAGTGATGCCAAGTATACTCCTTTGAAACATATTTATTTATAGAAACAAAAACAAAATACCTCATTTAGTAACCATCACTTATTCGTAACTTGAAAATACAAGTCATTGGTGTATGGCTGGATTCGAACCAGGGTGCGTCTGGATGAAAAGCAGACACTGGAACCGCTAAGCCACACTCACTTTTAGAAACTTCAATATTCAATCAAATTTAAAATATGACTAAGAGACTTTTTGACCATAATTGATAAGTTGAATTCAGTTGAATATTTGCTAAAATCTTCTATAGCGGGAAAAGATATTCTGACCTTTGCTATAAAAATAATAGTCGTTGCGAATATAAACCTATTTTTCTGAAGCGTATCCAGTAAAGACTATTTGGCAATAAAATTTGCAATTCAGTAATCTACCGTTAGGAGGAAAGATGGCCGGATTCAATTTAACTGGCTCCCTGTAGCCTGTATTATGATACATAATGTTTTGAAGCACAACTTGAATTTAGATAGAAGTTTCTGAAATACAGCGTAGTTAACTAACTTACTACGCGTTTGTGTATAAACATTTAGTTTTTAATTTACTGTTATAATAACCTTAATTGCTATAAGTACACGTTTACACGTTTGAATTTTCGTTGTTTCATTAATCGATTCGCAAAATCGTCTTTAGACTTCTTTGTATTAGCTTAGTTACCAAATTCTTTGAATTAACGACTGATCAGTATGAACATTTATTTATTGGTGACAGTAACAACCATTGCGTTATCTATTTTGCAACAAAGATACACTATGCTAGATGGTAGATTATAACATTGCTTAACATCAGGCATGTTGTAGTCAAGAGTGAGCCTATCTTTTGTAAAAGAAAAACCTTTTTTATGTCGACCATTTCTTTAGCAATTGCTCGTCGAACCACAAGTTTACCGTTAAAGCGTTTGCATAAAACTCAATGATTATTCTGACCATCTACAAGCAATTAAGTGCTCTAGCCTAAACATAAAATCCTAACCATTAATGTACCCTCATAACAGTGAATCGAGCTTCAAACTTTAGTGGTCCTATTTGGCAGCTGGATTATTTTAGTCCGTAATCACATAGTTCGGACAGAGAATACGAGATTTGTTTCATAAGCATAGGCCTTTATTACCTCAGACACCTAACCTATTACGACTTAGCACAACTTTTCTGTTAACTAATATGTACTAACGAGGACCAATCAGCATGAATTCTTATCGCCTATGTTTTTACCTTATACCTTAGAAGCGTTTAAAAATTCAGTGCTATAAATTTTAATAAGAGATTGTGTAAAGCTCGTAAAATAATTTAATCTTAAGCTGTACTTTACTAGGAATACATATGTACACTAGTTCAGATACCTTGTAAATTTTATTTGAAATAAAGATATTTTGAAATTGAAAAATATCGCCTATGTTTTGGTAGCCTTAATTAGTCAGCATGCAGATGAATCATGTATATATTTTTTTTATAATTTTTTTTTTATAAATTTAAGTTGAAGTCATATTATATACAACTAAATTTTAAAGGCCATCATAGTTTTGTTTAATTTTTTGACTGTAAGGTATATTGAGTAATCATTTTGCACAAATAATGACTAAGGTAAAAGTTTAAGCTCGCTTTTAATGTAATGAAAGTGACTGCTAACCGAGGTTGTCAAAACCTATCATAGTTTAGTTTCTTAACACCCAGCTAAGCTACAGTTTTACTATTTGAACGATAGCTTCTCAGACGAATAATTATGAGTTGTCTATAAAAACAAGATGTCATTGTTTGCAACTAAACTCAAATTATATTAGATCTGAGCTTAGTTTGCCCTGGCCAGCTTCCAGGCGTGTTAGTCACGGACTAAGCTGGAGGTTTTGTCTACACTACTATTAAACTTGGCTAATTTGATGTCAACTTCGCACTAACTCTAGAATCCGTGGACTGTTGGACTTAAATTGGCACAGGTGATGCATTAAAGATGATTAATTATCTATACATAATTGCAATAAAGCTCAAGGTGGTCAAAAATCTATACATATTAATAGGTATATTCGTATTTTTAATGAATTCATAAAAAAACGCATATGAACATTTCGATTTACCTATTATTTGGGTATTCAGATTTAGTTTATCCATAAAATTCTTAGTAAAATATTATTCCTAAATCAACATTGACCTGCGAACTATTAACGTATTCAACTTTATTGACACGTAACAAACATTATTGTAATACGACATAAAATACAATAGCAGTCGCATAAAACCTCCCACCGTACCAAGCATTGTTTATTATTTAACAACACTTAACTCCGCTGGAAAGCTTCTATATAAGCCTATAAAATAAATTTAAACTGCATTCGGTATAAAATACCTCATAAAAATCGATATTTGAATATCGATACCAAACGATGCATTCAAAATAGAAACAATACAGGCATGTGATATATAACTTTTTAACATGGCTTATTCATTCTATGGTAATATTGGTGTCGTATTTTTTTTATGATCATAACTTCCTATAAATCATAAAGTAGTTAAAGTATTATGGCAGGAAGAAGGTCTATCGCTGGATGAGAGTTTTAAGTGTTCCTTACTGGTAGGAAAAATATATCTATTTAAATAATTACTTCTACTAAAATCAAACATTATTATTATTAATTCTTAATTTCTTCAAGTAGGCACCTCAGTGCACTTTTGAAAGTCAATTTACATAAATAAATAAAAACATATTATGTTACCACTACGGTAAGTTACATTAGTCATTTGCGGAGTTGGAAACAATCCAAATATTTTTGTCTTTCAAAAAAGTGTCACATTTGTAGTAGGCACCCCTACTTAACAACATCTTGATTATGTTTTTGAATCTAGTATCGTTCTGTTCTAAAATCGATTGTGGGATTACATTGTAAAATTCTATGCTTTTTCTAATGAAGGTTTTACTACTTTTACATAGTCTAAGTTTAGGTGTTACAAGTTTTTGTTTATTACGTGTATTCATTTGATTTGTTTGTACGTCTTTGTTTGTTTTTAGTTGATGTCTATGTTTTCTAGCATACATTATATTTTCATAAATATACAGCGAATAAACAGTCATAATATTTATTTCTTTGAACACATTTCTAAGTGATGCTCTTGGACCTAATTTATATACGGCGCGTATTGCTCTCTTTTGAAGCTTAAAAATAATATCTATATCAGCTGCCGCCCCCCACATTAGTATTCCATAAGACATAATACTATGAAAGTAGGCGTAGTATACCAATCTAGCCGTAGCTACATCTGTCAATTTCCTAACTTCACGAATAGCATGTACAGCCGAATTTAGTCTATTAGCCAAATTTTCGATATGCAGTCCCCATTGCAGCTTAGCATCAATTGTTATTCCTAAAAAGGTTGTATGATCAATAAACTCTAATTCTTTACTAGCTAGTACGACCTTATTTCTAACTTGTCTTACATTAGGTACAGTGAATTTAATGCATTTTGTTTTGGCAGGATTTAATATCATATTATTTGATGCAAACCATTGATTAACAAATTCTAATGTGTTGTTCACAGCTTGCAGGTCAGTTTCTTGCCTTTTGAGTTTAAATAACAAGGATGTATCATCTGCATACATTACTACTTCCACGTTATTTTGAGCCTGTATCATGAACGGTAAATCGTTCACATATACAAGAAACAGGAATGGTCCCAAAATAGACCCTTGTGGTACGCCCAAATCTATTGGAGCTGCCGATGATTCAAAGTTAGCAACACAAACTTTCTGAGACCGATTAGACAAGTATGATGAAACCAATTCCAGTGCTCTAGCATCCAAACCATAGTATTTGAGTTTCATTATCAAGATACTGCGCATCACACAATCAAATGCCTTACTGAGATCACAAAAAACCCCGATGACGTCACACTTATCATCCCACGCTTTAAGTATATATAATTGAAGCTTTAAGCCAGCATCTTTAGTTGATTTACCCTTAATAAAACCACATTGTTGTGCATTCAGGATAGATTGGGATAAAAAGTAACTAAGTATTTGATCTAATAATATTTTTTCAAGAATTTTACTAATGGCCGGCAAAATCGAGACTGGTCTGTAATTAGCGGGATCTTCTTTGCATCCTGATTTGAAAATCGGTATTACTTTACTAATTTTCATAATATCAGGGAAAATTCCTTCATTATAATTCATTACAATTGGAGATAGTGTTAAACTATAACAATGTATAAGAGCGGTGTATGTTGGTCGGTTTGTTTCACGCCGCAACGGAGCAACAGATCAGCTTGATTTTTGGTAAAAAGATAGTATAATTGGTTTACTTACATTGTACAATTTATACTTAAATTGTTCCACCGCTGTCATCCACTAATATTTTAGACTCAAACATTATACAAGATAAAGGTTATTCTCTACAGCTAAACGTTATATAGGTATTTAATTTAATAATGTACTCAATATGGACGTGTAAATACAAATTTGTATGTACGAGTAAGTAAAATCTTCATAGTCATAGTCCGTTATTTATTTAACGCTCGTTCCGTTTTCGAAAATTCCTGATTTGAAGTACGAATACCTTTTTCCACTCGGTAATTTCCACGGAACTGCATGTTGCAGAAAAATGAAGAGTACAGATGGTTAACTACTTACTAAAACAAAAGATTTATAAATCCTTAAGTATCCTTTATGTAACTAACTACCAATCCTTATCTATAATATAACATATATAGTTACTTCATAATTACTTCGTACAAGTAATATCTTGAACATATGTATGTAGTTGTACCTACTGTTGCAATTTTGAAATTTATAACTAAAATTTGCTATAGTGTTTCCTTAAGGCTCTCACTTACTAATATTTATAATCTAAGGTCTCTTGTTTACTGTAAACTAGAATGTGTACATTTACATGTATATATATGTACATGTATGGTACAGTTACACTCACTTATATCAGCCAACGATTTTTGCTCGATCTGTCCATCTGTCGCCGGTTGTTCTCCGGCGCTAGCCCTGAATCTGGTATGTAAGCACCATTCTCTCTTTATACGAGCGCGAGCACCAATATTTTTTGATAAAACATTGGTCGGGCGCCTACGCAAAACGACAAACAAAAACCTACCCCATTCATGCTTCGCAGGGTACGTGGAATCCTATTTTGGGATTAGGACAATTTTGCTTGGTTTTCGACATTTCGCCCAGTTTTCAACGGTTGTAGAGGCTTATGTACTTCACCATTGTTTAAAGTTTTCAAAGAGATTTAGATGTGATAATTGGGTTGGTGGTTGTTTAAGACATTATTTTTGGGTATAAAAGTTTGAAAGTAGCAGTTTACCGTTCTAATAATACGTTGATCTGTGTTTGGCTTATAATATAGCTTTATTTATATTTACAAATCTCGACAAACGAAATCTAATTTCTGTTGTAATTTCTTGTTTTATATATTTGACATGAAAGTAATACAGAAAGAGTTTTAGTTGCTAGAGTATAATTTTGTATGATCGCATAATGATATTACCTTTTTTTGACCCAGGAAAACCTATAACAGGTACCCAAACCCCGGGGAGGGCGGATGGTTATGTGGTAGTCTCCGCCCCATTCCATAAGGGTGGCATACCCACTAAAAACCTGGGGTGTTCCACCTCCGCATCGTTGGTCCAGGGCCGCGGGAGCGCAGTGCATTCATCCGCAGCCCTGGTGATGCTGACCCGGTTACGGGCCTCGCTCGCGACGGGGTGCACCAGGTTTCCCCAACTAACCCCATATCCCCATATGGAGAGATGAAATTAGTTGGGCTTACCCAACGTGAAGGAAGTCCGATCATCGCACCCCATAATGATATTATACCTATTTTAAGTAAACATTAAAATGTAAATAATATGCAGACGCATGTAAATAGCACATGTTGTATGTAAATTTAGTCTCAATGTACACATTATCTTTACTTAGCATAATGACCGTTTCACCTATCTTAATGCAAAAAAGTATTGCGTGCGTGCTATACATATGCATAGTATGTATGTATATGTATACTTAGACATTGGCAGCACCAGCAGTAGCTGCGATTGCAAATGTATGCAGATTATTTGCGTGGGACTCGACCGACAGCAATCAAATTAAGTGACTGCAAAAAGACCTGAAAATAGCTGCTAAAAACGTGTTCGATTTTCATGTTTATTTTTTATCGGAACGAGGATTAAGTTTTATTTTCAAGAGCATTGAGCTGCGGTTGTGTTTTGTCTTTATTGATATTGATAGCGATATTGTGGCTTCGTTATTTGAAGTGACACAAATACATTTTTATGGATATGATTGTATCGAAAAATGAATTAGATTGTGCTGTTAAAATGTGAAATATATATTTGATTGCCTGTCGTGGTTGGTCAGAGTTGAACTAAATATGCGCAAAACCATCGTATCAAATTGTGTGAGTGTGCAATCCTATTATGATAAAATTATTAGTCTCTAGTGTCCGCAGTCACAAAAGCAAACATAATAAATACAATTTCACAGGAAACTAACTGCATTTATTTGTTACTTTGATAAGTGTTAGCGTTGCAACTATTTGTATTTACTGTCGATACTTTTCACCTCTTTTGACTTACAAAAACATTACAAAATGCATGAAAATTTTCTTTTTCGTCACCTTATTGTTTGCTTTCACTTGATTTTATATGCTACCGTTGCTACACAACAAATTCAAAGGGGATTATTGTACTTGCCGGCACATTTTACAAACAACCTAATTCTGGTTATCCGACGACATTCAAAACAAACGAAAGTCTGATAAATGCGACAATTAATCTTGGGCACGCTTGCAACTCACCCGAGCGTGAAAAGGACGGAAACAATTTTGCGAAACTCGCTATAAAAGTCTAGATTTAGGTCAAGTTTATGACATTTTTTTTTACATTAGATAGACTCACGCTAGACTACAACTTGCCTGATGTTAAGCAACGTTGTAATCTACGATCTAGCGCGCTTGCTTGTTACATGGTTCGGTAGACAGTGAATGTATCGTATACAAACCTTTCATAAATTAGATGTTACATACTCGTAGGTTGTACAATACATACATTTGGGGAAACTATAACCAATAGATAAACAAAAACACACACAACACAAGCACAACACAAGTGACAGCACAAGTGGCGCCATCAGCCGCTCAGTCTGAAGTGTATGGAAATGAGTGTGGATTTTCGCGCCTGTCAGTTAGTAGACCGTAGCCTAGTGGTTAAGGCGTTCTGACGGTAGCAGAAATACGCAGGTTCGAATCCTGCCGGTCGTGATTATTTTCGCTCATTTTCCAATAAAAGTTTAATAGATAAACATCTATATTTTTATCAATGAGAATGAATGAGAGTGGCCAACTCTGGGGTCGAGAGTTTTCAAACCGACCTAAGCTAAAGGCCTGTGACAAGGTTTAATTTGGCAATTTAACGTGTCATCTGACCCACGGAAGCGCCCAAAATAGAATGCGACTTTAACAAGTTGACAAGTCCTGGATAGTAGCAACGAACCATGTAACATAATTTACTTTGAAGATATGGTAGTTCCCAAAGTGTCAACATTCTGACTAGCTGTCAGAATAGCCAATTTACTAAATAAATAAATATAAATATATAATAAATATATGTCGATTGTCGATTGTCGATGTCGATTCACAACGCACAAGTTTTTTTGATTAACTTCCGCAATGGACTAAAAAGAGAAAACAAGATAAACTCGATAGAATGGAAACACTTAGTTCACTCTGCCTAGATTCATCTACTTGAAATATAGCAGGCAGTATAATAATGAATATGTAAGTCACTAGTTCCACAATTTAATTGGCTCCGATATCAAAGCTGTTGTTGAAAGTTTGAGTATAAACATGGCTCCGAGTTAGGCTATCTAGGTTAAAATTACAAAAGAACACGGCAACAAGTGGAACGATTCTCCTCTCTTGAAATATGATTATCAAATTCCGGCTTTCGTATTTTCCTCACCTGTTTTCATAAAGTTTTTGTTTTTTTGTTCTCTCCGGCGTAACGAGCATCCTGTTTTGTGGTTAATTTGAATGCTTGTTTTTGTTGCTAGGAAATTTGTTGCTGGATTTTTGTCACATTTTCGTTTGCCTTTTTGCGGCGAGGTTTCGAGGATTTGTTGTTTCCGAGGTCGGGCCAAATGTGACACTGCTGACTTATGAGCTATGGCTGATTTATGACGTCATGCACGATAGATGTAATTGACGATTGGTTAAGTCCCTATTGAATAACGACTCACACACATATTTAGCCATTTTAATAGGTAATTTGTCACTAATTGCGTTTTTGTATCAATTTCAAAACACATGTATGACATGATATAATATTACACTAAAGTAGCAACTTGATCGAAATAAGCTAAGATTGCTAATGAAATTAAGGACTCAGTCCTATGTTATTATGTTTAGCAGAAATATTAAAAATATATTCTATTCCTCAGTTTACGCTCTGCTTAGGCGTAAAAATTGTAACACGCAATTTTGACAGGGTGGTAGTTGGAACAGTGAATCCTACTGAATAATGGAGAGAGTGCCGCTTAAAGCACGCTCTGACCTATTTTGAATGGACCCGCTTAAAACGAACATCCGACGGAATAGAAAATTAGTCTAGATTTTGGCCACATGTTTTGAAAAAAACGTAATGACGCAATTTCTCTCCGGGCTCTGGAGAATAAATTTAACGGTTATGCGCTGTTTAATCAAAATACTTTTTTTTAACATAATACAATTATTTTTTTCAATTATAGATAACAAACAATATACACACATATATATACTAAACTAAAAAAGAGTATGTACATTTAACCTAAATTTAAAATATTTAAAAAATAAATATAAATACTTTCTAGTCCGGATTTAAAAAGTAAAAGGTACTATAAGTTATATATATATGTGTCTGAGTCTTTGAACCTGTTTGTATGCAACAGCCAAACGTATTCATTGTCCCATATTGATTCAGAAAAAAATTTGTAGGGTTTCGTTTAACGCTCTTCTCTATCTTTATCAAGTGATTTTAGATACAATTTCATTTTGACATAAACGTTTCAAGTTTCAAACTTGACACTTATAATAAATTACTCAAATTAATTACTTGAAAGCTTTAATCAAAATGGAATAGTTTGACTAGCTCCATTAATTTGTAAATTTCTTACTCTAAAAGTCTTGTGAACTTAATCCAAAGTTCTGTATATAAATTGACTGTATCTGATTACAAGTTTGACAAAAAGGCCATCAAGGGGAAGCTTGCAAATTAAATTACAGAAATAAGAATAAGCCGGAGTAAAAACAAAGTTTACCGTTCGTTGCTTTGAGTGGATCGAGCTTTGAAAGAAGCAGAGCGACTTGGGATTTGATCGATTTATCTTACGAATAAAGATAAAGACAAGTTAGATGACAAACTATTTGACTAGCTACGTATAATGTTTTTATTTTTATTTTAAGGTTTGACGTTTAATAGCAAATTATTACATAACAGACAATTTCTTTACTGTCAATTACATACCATTTTACTTTTTACGATGATGAAATATCAAGTTTTACCCTAACGTAATTGAAATCTTCAAATAATACTGGTACATAGTCGTATTATGTTAAAGAATAAATAAATAAAATAAAGAAATATTTCAGGACATATCTAGCCTCATACTATAAGCTGACGCTTGTATCATGGGTACTAGATAACGGATATAATACATTATATACGTTAATTTCGTAAATAAATGCATGAGGCGCATAAAAACATGCTTGTAAAACAAAAACCTAACCGTGAGGCTCGCAAAATTTGGAATTGTATTTAAATAAGAGTAAATAGGATTTCGTATTTGATTAAACAATATTCTGGTAATAAAATTGTACCAAACTTTGTAGATACGAATCTAAATTAGAATTAGATTTCTACCTACTAATGAGTTTGCTAATTAATTATGCGATAATAGGTTTTCCGCTTTCAGTATCTTTTTGTTTTGCAAATTAGTTGGCTCTAATTTAGGAATTAATTGTGTTTTGTTCCTAATCTTAATACAAGTTAATTATGTTTGCTTTTAGTTGCTAACACGTCAATTAATTTGAAAACCCATACTGTAATTCAATACAATTTTTGGATTATATTTATCCATTACATGACTGAGGTAACTGTATATTTTAAATATTTGTTAATCAAAACAGATTTGTACTTGATCATAGTTTGCCTGATGGTAAGCAATAGCTATGGATCGTGCTTACCCAATAAAAACCATTGTTTTGCTGTTGATAGTCTCGTGGACTATCACATCAGTTGCAGAGCGTCAAATCACTTCTCATAGTCATTTGGGGCATGTCCCCATATTGTAGCAATTGTAATATCAAACTAAAGACTCCAATTTTCATACAGTCACGTATAAACTATTTCTTTCCGTGCTCCACTTTTGTTACAAAGCTAGCAGTTAGAGCATAACTTACGATCTTTTCTTTTGGAAAAAGGACAACCGACGCAGTGAAATTGCGAACATACATTTCCTTTGGCCTTTAGGGTAACGCGAGTTTTAAAAGACTTTCGCAAATGGCTTTCTGTGTTTAGTTAAGTCAATTATACTAGCTTTAGAGCTTTTATCAAACTTTGTTTGTTACCAACATTATAATTATATTGGCAAGATTGTGGAAACTTTGGTAGTCGTTAGGAGAACTTGAACCGTTCTGTAGTTAAATTCCAAGAGATACAGACTTCTGCGTACCATTTCAAGTCCATTTTCCGAGTTCCAACTTTTATCTCCGTCCCGCCGCATCACCTGCGAATAAATATTCCAAGATATCGCTTCAAGAGTCCGATTCCGAGCACATAAGCCGTAAAAATGAACTGACTCCGGCTCCGAGTGATTCTCACCACCCGCGTCATCTGAATTCCCTCAAACACAATCTCGTCTGATAAGGTCAGAATATCAGACGTTCGCTCTAAATGCAAATATAACCGCGCCCCGGAGAGGTGTTACCGCCAAGGTTTTGAGGTAAAAAAGGACGAAAACACCGCTAAATGGTAAGAAAGCGCTTTTTATGCTGACGGAATTGGGTAGTTATAGATAAAGAATGGATAGACCGGCGAAGATAGCGCTTTAGTTGCGAAGGCTTTGTTGGCCATTTTTGATCTGATGGGACGGATTATTTTTGTTTTGATTGGAATTTATCGGTACATCGCTTAGTGTTTCTACCGTTTCGCCGAAAGGAAATAACAATAAAGCCTGTTTCAATCCTAATAAAACAAAATAGCATTTACAATGTTTACTTTTGTATCTGAACTAGTAAAATATTTATAAATTTAAAACATATCTGAAACAGTGACTTCCAACAATATCCATTTATGATTACAACCTCAGCGGCAGTCGATCGTTTCCGGAAGAGGAAACGAGGCCCCGAGGGAAATGGGACTACAGTCTTACACGTTAATAGATTATTTGACGTGCGGGAAGAAAAAACTTCACAGATTAGAAAAATTGTTAAAAAAATTACAAAGACAAAAGTGTGAGCTTCCTTTTTGGAATTTTTTGTTTTAGTATTGGGTACCTATTGTATAGGTAGGAGAAAAACATTTCGAACCCATTATTCAATCAAATTCAATACATTTACGTTTTTATTATTCTGTTTTTTTTTGTATAAAATATTTGTAGTCACACTAATACTTATAGAAAGGAATAGAAATATGAAAGAAAAAAAAAACCGCACAAACAATACCACAAAGATTAAAACAAAGAAACCATCAAATCATCTTAATTCAACAGTTATGTATGTATAATTCAAAAACATTTTGTTATCTTAATCCAACGTATAAATTCAAAAACTGCTAACCACATGGCTCGATCGGATGAGAGGACGATAAAATTTTAAATCCTAATTTCATGTATTTCTGTTGAACCCGTCTCGCGAGCTTCGAAAGTTGCTCTCGTAACTTGTAGAGTGAGACTGCCGTATTCCAAGATGAGATTGGAATTGAATAAAATATTGAATGAGCACTGAAACATTTATATGTAGTGCAGCGCACGTGACCGCACTGTGAAGGAACAGTGCACTTGAAATACTGGCGGGTGCAGGAGACCATCTTGGAAATTGAAGGGGCTTAGAGAGGGACCTTGGGACATGTTTCGATAGGTTTGTTCTATTACTTATTAAATAATGATAAATAAGAGTGTTTTGATTTTTTCTTATTGATTGTTTTGACAACGAGTGATAAGTTTATATTTAAAAAAGTCAACTTTCATTGTTTTTGATGTTTGATAATAACTAGTTCGTTATAAAGTTCACGGGTTTGTAACTAGGTCCCAATGAATCTAGGTGATAAGTATAGTGATTGGGTTGGGGTGCTTTCGAGGTTTGCTAATACTATAAACTATAGATTGTTGCTTTTCACATTATTTGTTTTTTTTAGTTACATGGTATAAAGTATAAAAAAATCCAAATACTAAATTACTAACCAACACATTAACATTTTTTTCATTTACTAAACGGACCGGAAACTTTAAGCAACCACGTTCCCATACAAACATCCACGCGATATGAATTTCGAAACATTTACGAGCCACAAAAATATGACTAATAAAATCCACCGTTGTCAGCGCGGAGAATAAACATAATTCCGAGTGTAATTATAATAACTCTCTCTAAAAACTAAATCACGGTTTCCATAACGGTTCCTCTCATCGGCAAACATAATTATTAGTTGGATTAATTCAAAGTCGTTCATATTAATTCATAGCAACGACATCTTTATGAGCTGTGACACAAAATAGGACGTGCGTAAGAAGAATAAATCTGTCAAGGTGTTAACGGCTGGTCACAGATTGTAATTTAGTATCACTCGACGAATAGTCGGACTTCTAATGCCTTACACACGGCGTAATGCGTTTTAGAATGGGCCAAGCATCGATGGGGTGCTGAAAAATAAATTAGTGGGTAGTAAGGGTATACAAAAAAATAAAAGTACATACATGAGTTCTATTGAGATCTATTGGCGCTACCTAATCGATACATTGCCAAATTTTGAGTGCATATCATTGTGTGAATGTTTGTTTGTCCGCAAACTACTTGGAAGCTATAAGAAATAAAAGACTTGGTAGTGTTATAACTCAGGAACAGAGCTAGTTAGGTATATTAAAATAAGTTAACTAGTCTGAGATATGGTTAACATTATTATGTAACCAACAAACCAAAGCCAATGATATTGGTAATTATTTTTCAAGTCACCACTTCTTTCCCAAAATGTCTTGTGTTTATGTTAACTTAAAATAAAAATTGTGCGTGTTCCTTTCTGGCAGTGTGTAGTGACCGGACTGTCTGAAATCGTTATGAGTCATTTCCTTTGTACTCATAAATCAATCTGAAACTTGAAATTCATGCTAATTTCCAATGAATACAAAATAACATAAGATAAAATCAAAACCAAGCTTCGTAAATTTATTTTTTGAGAACAATGCATTTGACATATTTACACATTAGGAAGTAAAATGTCCTGTCCAAAATATATACTATTAAAATAGTTAATACATTGTTAATCTATGCAACAGATAACGAACATTAGCCTAATAAAATTTCGTATTGTAAGCATTCGAATGAAAACAATTAGAACATCGAATCAATAATTTTAGGTTTCCTTTCACATTGCGTATACATTTAACATGAATTATTTTTCGATTCATATTTTATCCAAAATGCACTATTCAAATAAACAATTCTTGCTATATTTCGTCGACCATTTTGGTCTGTTCTTGGATGGGTGACCGAAAAGTGGCATTCTATTTTGGGCGCTTCCGTGGGTCGGATGACATGTTAAATTGTAGGTCCCAGCTGTTAGTCTAGTTTGGCAGTCGCAAAGCCATGTCAGAGGCCGAGGCGGCTTTAAACTTTCGACACCAGAGTTGGCCACTCTAATTCGATAAGAAAAAGACTATATTTCGTTAAATATAAGCAGCATCCAACTCGTTAATCATATTAAAGCACACACGGCAAGTTGTAGCCTCAAATTGGATCCAAGAACAGACTTGCTAGTAGTTTGTCAACTTCAATATTTAACTTGCTCCTGTTAGTTCACAAGTTCCGACTGTCAAGCACACAATGGTCGTGGATTGAGGCTCTACTTGCTGCTGTATATATTGTTAGACTATTGGACGCCTGCGGCTTCGCTCGCATTATTTCAGGATAAAAAGTAGCCTATGACCCTCCTAGTACCACCAAAAATCATGATGATTCGTTCAGCCGTTTTCGCGTGATGAGCGTTTATATAAACAGTAAACACAAAAATTCTCAAAACTGCTGAAACGTGTTCGTTACCGATTTAAAGTATACCCAAATATATTTTTTTTCTAATATCTTCTATGTTTGCATTTTGACCCTCATCAACTTTATACTAGCTGATGCGCGCGACTTCGTCCGCGTGGAATAGTTTTTACCATAAAAACGGTTCTAGTGAGTTAACCTTAAAACATAGACATATACTGTTGCGGACATTTTGTTAGATTATTTCAAGAGAAATAATTCTTTCATACACATTTTTTTGATATTTTGAACCGTTTTCGCAGCGCATGCAACGGAAGCCCTCAAAGATAAATAATTTTCCCCGTTTTTCCACATTTTGCATTATTTCTTCGCTCCTATTAGTTGCAGCGAGATTTTATATAGCCTTAAGCCTTTGTTAATAACTGGTCTATCCAACACAAAAATAATTTTTCAATTCGCACCAGTAGATCCTGAGATTAGCGCGTTCAAACAAACAAACTCTTCAGCTTTATAATATTAGTATAGATATAATGTATACTAGTCCTACCAAATATTAATACTATAAGTGGCTCCTAACGGTATTGTCTTCGTTAATTTGGGAAAATAAGTTAACTTCGTAATAAAAACGAATCTAATCCGCCTTCAAACAAAATATCATCAATCATTTAAACATTATTAAAATTAAAATGTGTTAAAATTTTACGAGACATTGTTATTTTGTGTGGCATATTATATGATATATACATACATATGTATGTACTTCAATGTATGTACTCGCATGTTGCAACTTTACAGCATCAATAGAGATTATTTATTTATCTTATTATTTAAATCGGTTCAGCTGTCTGCATGTAAAGAGGTAACTAACTTACACTCACAGACTTTCACCCACATAATATTACTATATATTTTATTAAATATATGATTTCACTCTAAGTCAATGCTTCTTGTATCAATGACTAGCTAATAAATATTGCCTTTATCAATCAAAGCTGTGCTTAAATGGTTGAGCGTTAGTTGCCAGCAGCCTTGCATAGTAAAGTTATAAATTTACAGCTTTAGTAAATAATATCACGTAAAATTGCAGCTCTATTCGAGTGTAAAATTTTCCCGCCACAAAAATTGTATCGTTTTTGTCTCGGTACCGTTGAGTTGGGATGTCCTCCCAGGATTCCAATAATTTAATGGCTCAACCGTCGCGTATTTCGTATTTTACGCGAATTCACTGATCGAACTGAATCGGTGATTCGGCGGGTCTCTCTCCCGAGGGAGTCTAGCGACAATCTAATGAGATCCCGTGGGCTGCTCCTGTTTTTAAAGGATATCACTCATCCGCGTTTACTTTGGGAAATTGCAGATTTACTCAGAATGGCTTTGAAGGTACTGGATTCGGTTTTTATGCAAGACACGCGTAGTATCATTGGTCAATGTAAGGAAGAAATACTATGGATTTTACTACAACGAATACAGTAATGGTCCTGAAAGACACACAGCATTTTGAGTTGTATTGTAAATATATTATTTGTTTCTTATGGAAATAATTTCGACTTCATTATTACAAATTTTACTTTCGTGGCTAAATTACTTCCAAGCAAACAATCCAATGTAGTTTAAATTCGTTCTTTGAAATTTAAAGCTTCGCAGAAAATAGATTTTAAGATCCTGAGGAAATTACCTCGAGTGAGATTTAAATTTTTCATCAGACCAATCTAATTAACTTCATAATTAAACTTGGCAATCTTGCGGAGTTTTATTCATCTATAGAGATTTCACTCGTCAGCTTCGCTTTGATTAAATCAAATATATTAACTCGTTCCGTCACTTAATCAAAAATTAAAACGATATTTTCAACGCTCATTTAAATTTTAATATCAACTTAATTTAACGAGCATAAATTGAGATTGACGAAATAACTGCGTCGAAAAACGATTCAGAAATTAAAGACTGGACTCCGGATGTACGGAAAGTGGAGAGCAGAGGACCCTTCAAAATAAGCATTGTTAAATCTTTGGAAGTTCTCAACTTTTTGCCATTGAGGACGATTTAAGTATACAACTTAAATGAAGTGGAAAAGTTGACTAGAAAAGAACACCATTAAGTAAGGAAGGGGCGCGAAAGTTGTCGTCAATTATTTACCACGACGAAAATCACGAAGCTAAATTTGAAAAGATATATTTTTTAGGATAACTTCGTAAAAATCTTGATTAATTAAACAAAAAAAATACTAGAACATAATTTTACAGCTTTTAATCAGGTACAGAAAATCCAAGCAAAGTTTCTTAAAAGCCGCGAACCGTCAAAGTTACGTTTGAGTAAACTTTATGCGTTGAACCAAAAGTTATTTAATTTTGTTTACTTTGGAAAACAGGATGAGTTTGCAAACAATACACGTTGTTTTTACAACCTGCTGAGATACATTAAGAGAATAATTTAAGCTTATTATGTATCTCAGCAGTATTATTGCGCAGAATATTAGGTAGCAATGCCAACTATGCGAAAATACGGTCAGCCAGCATGCTGGGTTGGCTGTCATTCTGCAGTGCAGAGTTGTGTCATTTTTACACTTTCATGATCAATGACAGTGTTTTGATTTGAAATCGATTAAACATAATTGTTTTTTTTTTTGTTAACATCACGTCTGCCTACATAATTTATCATTAGTGCGTAGCTGAACCAACTAGAATCGTTAGTGAATTACACTAACCAACCACAAAAATATGTGGACGGTATCACCAGGCACCTACCGTAGATATATGAACTTACAGCACCAAAGCCTGCAGTAATAACTCGTAATAAATTGAGCACCCAAAGACCCGAAAGCCCATAAAACTAGCCCATCAATAAGGAGTCTAGTCACGAAGCGTGTGCTAGCTAAGTGTCAGGTGCTCACTTATTTGAGAAAACCGCAAATAAATATTCCCGAGCGACTAATTGGTTCCCGTTGGATTCGACAGGCGTCCGTACGGTCGGTGCTGCGGTCCGCCGCATAATTTATTGGGCTGAGTGTACGAGCGTAACTCTATCCCAGTTATGCGGTGATTGATACATTGGGCGCCCACCTAAACCCGCGTGATACCCGAATTATAGTAAACTGGTTAAAATCAATCTATTACGTAAAGCCTAGGGATAATAATGCCACGTTATTTGTGCAGAAGATAAATCATATTGTAGGATTTGCGAGAAAATTTACAATAAACAAACTACTCGCAGTACTGACAACTAGGTTTATTTAAATTTAGTCACAGAACATTTTAAAAAAATAGTCACAGAAAAAACAAATAAGTATATAAGTAGACATTAGCCAAGAATGAACTTTATGACAAGTCTAAGTAAAATAGCATTGACGTGAGTGAAATAGATTGCACGAAAAATCTACCTACTTAAACTTAAATCTCTCAGAATTTTAGAGTGCTTGTAAAACAAATAATGCAAGAGTAACCCAACGGTCAATAACCTAATCGGGTCAACTAGTAAAATTTTATAGCATTTTCTTTTTAGTTCGGCCATCGTGTTCTTTTACGATACGATAAATTTACACTGCACTTACTCCCAATAAATTATTCAGTAAGTAATTGAGTATACGAGACTGCTGAGCGAGCCCTGTTGTCCTGCTGAAAGTATTCTGGGTCAAACACCGTACGACTGTTTGTACATAATTTCCACCTTTGTTTCGGCCGGTTCCTTTTGTTCCCTACCCGAGGTTGAAAGCTAGCTCGTGAAACATTAAATTGATCTTGAATAATTCCGCCGTGGAAAATTGTAGATCCGTTTTTCACTTCTTTAACTCGACGTTTTTGCCCATTTGGATTCCCGGTTCGTATCCGACTGAGCCTGTTATTCTCCAACTTTGCCTTCTCGTTGAAAAACTCGTGCTATTACCGTAAATATCAATTTGTATGAAACTAGGGGGCGGGACGTGGCCCGCGCTCAGCACAACTTAGTCTGTTACAGTCAGTTACAAATTGAAGCTGCTTCTCGTAAGAATTTAGGATTTAAAATGTCGCATCGACTCGCTGGAATGGAACTTTAAATTGGAGCTATATTAATTTTATGATCATAAAAGTTTTGGTTCAATTTAGTTTTCAAAAGAGATATTGGACCTGTATATTTAAAAGCTTTGCCTCGTATATCTTGCAAGCAATGCTAAAAATATCCGTAGGTACCTAATAGCAAAGAATGCTATAATACAATTTCAATCATGCAGTCTTTATTAAATTGTATTAAATTGGTTGGTAATGATATTCCTGAAAAACTACTAAACTATTTATTTAAATTTTTATAATCTCCATGTAAACAATATTTTAGTTCGTGTAACCAATCTAACAAAAAATTCGTTATAACAGAACATAAAAATTAAACATTAGCCAGTAAATTCCCTACATAAACTAATTAGAATTCATTAAAATAGTTGGTTTCATACCCAATTAGCTCAACCCTACTTTGACCTTCCGAGAATGGTAGTAATTTGAATAAGTTTGTTATCTGTCTAGTTTTATAGTGAGTGGGCTAGTTACGAATAGACTGTTGTCGCTAAACTACTTACTGGTCACGCATAGCAAACCGATGTAAAGTAACTTGAAAACAGTATAAGAAGTTTAGAAATTGTATAATAGTAGTTTATGCAACTGTCATACAATGAATGGTATTAAAACACGAGTTGCGCTCGTTTCATAATAGTAACGAGTGTTTTAATACCCGTGTTATTGCATACACTACTTTATCTTCACTAATGCAATTAATCAAACAACAAGAGTAAAAGCTGACAATAGTTAATTTTTCATATAATTTTCTAGATTTTTCTGGCAAAAGATTGTGAGTTACTTTAGTTGCCAATTCTAGAATATCCGGAGGCGTACAAATATCATCGTCGCTATCCATTTTTAACTTTTAATTTGTAATTAAAAAACAAAACACATTGCTAAACATTAAATTCACGCGTACGTGTATTGACACAGTGATTTTTCCGGCATTAAAATCTAACCATCTATAAAGCGAGACCAACCTGATTGGCCCTGCAATCAGGTTGGTCGCGTTTTATTGATGTTATAATGAGCTATTACGATATCGATGTGGATTTTATACCATCATGTGAAATTGCTTAAATTGAGTGTTTTGTTGTCTGCGCTATAACAGTCAAGTATTGGAAACATAAGTAGAATGTTACAACATTAGTGTAGATAAAATATTATTATGCTACACTGCAAGACAGCCGATAGACAGCAGATAATCTTTGATCAGTGTCGAAAAGGAAACAGTTAAAAAAGAAAAGGAATAAAATAAATAAAACTGCTTTCTCTGTCACACAATTAACTCTCACATTACTTTCAAATTTAAAACCGTAATTTAGAAAATAAGACCTTAAAATTACAAAATCTTTAACAAATAATTCAAACGCATGACCCTAATAATTTAACAACACTGACTCTGAACTCAATAGACCAATTTATTTAATTAAATTAAGTTCACAGTCCACTTCTTAAGTAATAATATCAAATGTACACATCATATATCTACATTTTAAAAATGTAAAGGTTAAAAACATAAATTTATTATTACACGATTATGACACTTAATTTTCACGTAGCCAAGATTCGTAACTGCATTGCTTAGTACCACTTCTAAACACGCGAAAGTAAAACGTTGATCCCTTCATAACGCCATGATTGATTGTTGTTAGCACTTTAATGCATTAGCTGCTGTAAAAAAACGCGATAAAACTAATGTTGGTGCTTTTATGTATGTTATACACATGTATGAAATTTCTGTGGCTCGGAAAACTGAAGTATTATTTTGTGATTACTAAAGTAAAACGACTGTTATGTGGTCAGTCCTTTAAATTGGTAACCATAATATAGCATGTCTATTAATAAATCCATTTAATATTTTTTCTTGTAAGTATTTTTTTTTCTTTTGTTCGAATAAAACTTCGAATATTAGGTGCTAGCTGTCAGTATACATGCAATTCACTTAATGAGACCTAATGGTAACGTATTAACTTTTTCACGTATACTATTCAACACACGAAAGAAGGTTTACATGAAGGGATGTTGACTTGTTGACGCCAATTTAAGGTTTCTTTACCTTTACATTCACAGAAAACTTCTCAAATATTCGAGGTAACTCAGGATTACATACCTAATAAAAATGATAAATACACGTTTACACTATTGACACGTTAAAGCAGGACTTAATAAAAAAAAAGTTATAATATATAGTAAACATGTTTTTTATTATATATGTCGTAGGATAATTCGATACTTCGAATCTTCGCGGAAATCCTAGGGGTTTTGCGAAAACGCGGATAATTAGACATAGGCGAAAAATTATCTGTCCTGTTGTAGTGCTAGTGTTGGACTCGAAGTCACTTGTCTGTGACAGAAGGTAGATTAGGTTCGTTAGGTTGCTTTCTACCACGCACATGCGACGACGAGCGAAGCGAGGAGGAGCCAAGTCCTGTTGTAGTGCAAGTGGTGGGGCAAAAATCCTGACTTTGTCCAGTAAGATTTGATAATTTTTCGCCTATGTCTAATTATCCGCGTTTTCGCAAAACCCCTAGGATTTCCGCGAAGATTCGAAGTATCGAATTATCCTACGACATATATAAGATATTTAATAATACAAGGTAACTCGTTAAGATACATAAAACACATAATTTTGAACCTGAGTTTTGCCCAAAATCTTAGATAAATTGTTAACAATACCCAGCTATTTTTAAAACAGTAGAGAACGAGCAAAAATGTAAACAGCACCAAATTCCCTTTCCCGTTTTAACCCTCATTTTATTTTAACCCAATTTAACTTTACCTATTGGAGGCTCTTTTTGCGTTAACGAAGTTACTCCTGGCTCGATCCTGGCTGTAAGAATGAGCTAGGTGACAGTTTTTACAACAACTTGTTTAACACTATTAAAACTTCATAGAGGCTAATTAACACTCGCTAACTCCCTTATACAATTCACTTAGGAATGTAGCTCGAAAATCGCGCAAAAATGTCTAAATGAGTTATAGAATCGTTGTGTAAGTGGGCTTCAGAGTGTTTAGTCTGTCGAAGTATCTTTTAGATAACACATGCGTAACTTTTAGCTAATATACATAATGCGAAAATACATTCATATTCATATCAATTCAAATAGTAAAAATCATAAAATATCAGGAGAAATTGAAAATTCTTGACACCAAACTTCACCACTCTACCTACCTACGCACTGTCGTCTCAAACAGTCAACCCACTAAATCACTAACCCCACAAAATACATCATCATCAGTTGTCGTCTTGTCCACAAACGCAAGCCTGAGTTTTACCCTGTTACCAACACCCTGTTTTCGGCGACATTACCCTGTTTTGGGGCAGATTGTTAATTAAAACCATACACCGTTCAATACGGCCGCTTAATAAAATTACAGAGCCAATTTTCCAATCTGATTTAAACTGCACAGGTCAGTAGAACGCACATAAATAAAGTAGAGCGGTCATCCCTGATTAGGCAGGAAATTTAGCTGTGTAGGAATTAATTCGCTATTTCCATGTGCATAGTGAATGCGTAGATTTGTGGAGTTTTGTTTTGGTTTTAGGCTTCTATTGATTTTCTTCGATAGCTGATACTTTGTAAAGGATTGATGTAGGAAAAAAATATCATTTAATCACTAATCAATATGTTATTAGCTATTATATAAGACTAGCTGGTGCCCGCGACTTCGTCCGCGTGGAATAGTTATTACCATAAAAACGGTTCTAGTGAGTTAACCTTAAAAGATAGACTTTGATAGATAGATTGTTTAGGAAATTTTGTTACGACTATTTTAAGAGAAATAATTCTTTCATACATATTTTTGATATCTTGAACCGTTTTCGCAGCGCATGCAACGGAAGCCCTCAAAGATGAATAATTTTCCCCGTTTTTTCCACATCTTCCATTATTTCTTCGCTCCTATTAGTTGCAGCGTGATGTTATATAGCCTAAAGCCTTTCTCGATAAATGGTCTAATAAACACAAAAATATTTTTTCAATTCGCACCAGTAGTTCCTGAGATTAGCGCGTTCAAACAAACAACCAAACTCTTCAGCTTTATAATATTAGTATAGATTAAAGCCAATTACAGCGCAAAACTGTAGACAATTCTTATACGGCACAGTTTTCTTTAAAATGAGTTACTATAAACTATGTCATTTCAAATAAATTAATATATGTTTTTTACATATTGTTACTTAAAATATTATCATTTAGTCGGATGCCTTTAGTACCATATAAAATGGTAAATTTATTTACCCTCTCACTAAACTTTTCCGTCGCCAAATCAGTGTTCAGATCACTTAATTTCCTGGAAAACAAACACTACTTGTACCTAACAAGGCACATACGCTTACAAACATAACCGGGGGCGTACGCAAACCAATTCTAAACAGCAGTTTGCGTATCTCAAAGTGTTATCTCATCTCTTTCTGGTTTAGGGATGAGGTCAAGAGTTTCCTGAAAACATAAAAAAAATATAATTTGAATTCGAATTGTTAACAGCATAGTTTCATTTCTACGTTAATTCACGAAGAAGTGGACAAAATTGCTATCCGCGTCTAAAAGAAGTACCTAGCATCGCAAATAATTGACCAATTGCTCTCCAAACTTTTATATTAAGATGGCACTTGATGATGATGATGTTAATCTACGTCAGTCGACTTATACATTCATACATATAATGTCTCCTTTAGTTTTTTTCATATGCTTTATTTATTCAAAAAGAAATAAAAAACCTAGTTTTCCCAAATCTTTGGATTATTAATATGAATGCAGTGCCAAAGATATTTTTTGTTCTATTTTTCAGTCACATAGGTGTAACATGTAACTATGCTTTACACTAGAAGAATTGTGGACAAGCGTAAAACCTTATAGCATAAAAAAGCAAGAAAATTTAAAAATTGCGTAGTGTCGTTAGTCAACTTAATTCAATATTAACAAATCTCACTTGCCTGTTTTAAGAAGAATGTTTTTTTTATTTCACTGGCTATTAACCAACACACATCTCTAAGCGTAATATTTAGAGATCTCCAACGATGTTAGTAGGAAAGTGTTAACCAATCACCAGCTATTAGAAGCGCCGATAACGCCCTCTGCCGAACTTTGTTTTAGTTGCTTTATGTGGCACCATTTGGAACCAACTTTCGACATTTATGTGTGAAAATGTTAGTGATACCGAAATTTGGGGGTTATTTTATTTTATAGGGTGGTGGGGCTTAGGACGCTCTTTAGGCTTTTGTGGAGGAATTTGGTGCCCTATAAAGATTTTGGAAGTTAGTTTATAGGTAAGTTTACCCACGTCTATCTTACTAGAAATGGGTTTTTTTACTTCTATAATTTGTTTTCCTTTTGAATGTTATAAGATTATTAAGTTTGGTGTTTGCAAAGATTTATTTGGTATAAACTCAAATTATAAAAATTACTGGTATGAACAACATTAATATAAGCGTTTGTTTAATTTATCAACACAGTAATATGGTTATGACTAAGATACTTTTGGTAAAATTGTGGTAAAGTCTACAACATTAAGATGTTGGGTTTTTACACACAGCTACAAAAACAGTAGGAAACATTATTAGTCATCCAACATTAGCACTAAATTCATTTTTGCCGAAACGAGAAGTTCCTGTAAGTACTTTGTTTAATCTGGAAGCTTATTTAAAATTTATTAAAAGTAGGGTTTGGCGAAGAAAGAGGCGAAAGGAAAGTAAAAATTCAGATTCAGAAATGAAATGAATACGGGGCTTCAGGCGTTTCGTCGCCAATGAATAATTTATATTAGAATTGGGTTTTCGCGAAATTACTCAACGTCTCATTTGAAAGAGTGTGCTAACGTTAGATAACACTGGATGATAAATTTTTATGAGAACTTTTCCTCCTTCGCTATCTTTATGCATTAAAATTCTCATAGCTATTCAGATTGAGTAAAGTTTAAAGCTCTTGGCATGGACAACCATGCAAAAATATTATTTTTATATTAATTTTCACCTAATTTTAGAAAACAAAAAAGGAAAAATAGGTGATTTTTTTTTATTATAATGTTTACCTAATTGAGGTAAATTGTTTTCTGTTTAATCTGTTTTCTTACTTAACTTACAATTGATGTACCTCCCATTATCAATTTTGCAAATACATAATGTACCTACTTAACCTTTTTATTGGAACATAGGTAAGCGAAGGTAATCAGGACTGGCAGGATTCAAACCTGCGTATATCTGATTACCATAATGTACACCCGAAATAGTGCGGGTGTAGCACTTGACAAACTATTTCAAATACCTACTACTTAGGTACTATCCAAAATTCACATTTAAATTTTAATGAACATATTATGATAATAAGTTAGCAGATGACCGTAGCTTTATTTTGTTTTGTATTGTGATAAAAGCTGTATCTGTTTCCAACGCTGCAGTGCTACATTCATCCCAAAATTAAATATTGATAGATAAGTAAACAGTAGATACTTAAATCTTCCAAACGAATCCTGCCAAATTCTGTGATTGGCAGTTCGCATTCGTCATCTTCAATTTAAACGAAAGCTGAGTTTCAATACTGTCGAAATCCCGAAATGACAGCTCAAATGAATTCCTCGCGAAAGCTCGTCTAAAACATTGAACGAGTAATTGAAACAATTTTTCATCAATTTGTGAATTTCTCAGAAATTTCAAAGCTTTAAAGGCCAAGGGTGGAGCTGTTGCGTCAACGTTAACTCTTTTTTGTTTCGTTCGCATTAATCTACAATATTTTACAGGCACAGTATTCAGTAATAATTATTTATTGTTAGTAAAACTAAATTTCTTTACAGTGGTCTTAAAAACAGTTAAAATCATAGTATCTCTAGTTTATACCCTGTCGGGTGTACTATCACATAATAATAAATTTAAAATAATTATAGTTAATTTAATGTTACTAACAGTTATATTTGAGGTTCTAAATAGTCCTGTATTTTGTAGAAGCATTTCTCTAATAAGAGTTCTGTCAGTTTATTTTTGAATTGTGTTAGCCTTAATGATTTAATGTCAGATGGTAAATTATTATAAATTAATATTGTCATTACATATGCATTTTTCTTATATAATTCTAGTCTACACTTAGGAATCTGGATTCGATTCATATGACGAACTGAATTCTCATGACGTTGAAAACATTCTGGGTGTTCATCCGCATGTTTAATGTACATACATGCAAGAGGCAAAATGTTATATTTTTTAAATAAAGGTACACAGCTATCTGTCTGCCGGGCTCCCACAATTACATCGATTGAACCTTTCATCTCATGATCTATAAGGCCAGCAAATTCTGCACAGCAATTCATTATTAAGCAGTTTTCTTCCTGGCGAACATGAAACATAAATAAAATAATCAAACGTAGCACGTCTACACGTGCTGCACGAAAATCTGCTAGCTTTGCCGTGCTGCGCGATCAGACAGCCATGGAGACTGTGGTGGCGCGCCTGCTCGCACAGCGGGCTAGCACTGTGGAGTGTGAATTATCCGCGCCGTTATGTGTAATATAATGTTATCATTAAGCGTAGATTTGGATGACAAGACTCCTGTTAGAATAGGGATGCAAGATTTTTTTATAACATTAAAATTTATTTAGGCAAATTAGACACTTCTTGGTCTTGATGAATAAATAGGCTAACACTATTCAGGACAGAAATGCAGCAAAAATCATAAGCATTTTTGAATCTATGACAGGTTGGTTACTTTTTACCGTTTATTTTCAAACTAGCTGTGCCTGCGACATCGTCCGCGTAGAATAGTTATTTTGGGCATTAATTCTTTGAATTTTGAACCGTTATCGCAGCGCACGCAACGGAAGCCTTCAAAGACGAATAATTTTCCCCGTTATTTTTCACATTTTCCATTGTTTTTTCGGTCCTATTAGTTGCAGCGTGAAGTAATATAACCTAAAGCCTTCCTCAATAAATGGTCTATTCAACACAAAAATATTTTTTTCAATTCGCGCCAGTAGTTCCTGAGATTATCGCGTTCAAACAAACAAACAAACTCTTCAGCTTTATAATATTAGTATAGATATATAATTTAATTTTTGTACGTTATTATACTTATTTTGCTAACCGCTTATAAGTTAGACTGGTTTTGTTTGGTTTGAGACACGCTAGCAATTTTTTGATGCAGTAGTTCAAGCATATACAAAAACAATTTTACTAAGTTACCCTTCTGAAAGTAGTTTCTCGGAGTAGTTTGTATTTCTATGTTACAATTACGTTGGAGTAACAAAACTTCTACAGACAGTACGTGACGGCGATACTGAGACGTTACGTGTGACGAATGGACAAAACTACAAACTCTTTCGAAGAAGTACGTTTCAAAAATACAGGTGAGACTGTATTTTTAAACAGTTACTTAAGTCTTGTACCTATTCTTGTTTTCAGTAACCATAGGCTCTTCTTCAAAAAAACTGTACAGCTTCTAATTTTTTTCTGTGTGGCATTTTTACTTTACATTTACATTTTAAATGATATAAATCTTGAAGTGATAATCAGAGATTCTAATGTATAATGTAAAAAAAAACTTAGGTACGTAATTGCAACTCTGTTTCATTTAAAACAGACATACGGATGGTCAATAAATTATTTAAACAACGATAGTTTATCCATAGGTATGTATGAATTAGAATACTGTTAATTTCCTACACTGTACACAGATGAAAGTGGATTGGAGTAGAGAAAATGTTGTATCACTTTGGGAAATGAAGGCACTTGAGTATCCATTGTCGTTTATACTTTGATACTTTGCTAACGCTCACTGAAACGTGATGTGGATCTATGTATTTCAATCTGAAGTTTAAGTATTAAGAATTATATATAGCATACATAATATTGTGGGTTATCCCTGAGAATCATCTTCATTTACAATTACAATACATAAAAAAGGAAATATAACTAAACAAACTACTTCTAACTACAAAAAAGGGCACTTAGAAAATCTTTAGAAACGCTAAGTGCTCCAGCCCACTGCCAGAGGGCAGCATGCCCAACATACCGGCCGCATTACCACGCTGGCTGGCAATGCTGATACGTTGAGCCAGAAAAATTTTGGTCACGCCTCGCGTCAACATTACACAATGTCTCAATAGCATGATTGATTTATACTAGGTTTTAGGTGCCATTAAATTGATGTGAATAACTTTTAATGGTGTACTTAGTAGAAATAATGCATCAAATACTTTGTGTGTGGACAAAAAATAAGAACCAATTCAAAATGGTTTAAAAATTATTTACTATAATATTTTTGACAATTGACACAATTTAGTCAAAATCTTGACACTCAAATCAACAGATGATCTCGAACGCTCAATCTTTGCAGATTAAACTTTTTTTGAATTCACTTGAGTTATAACCTGAAAAGCTGTATCAACATAATATATCTTCAACTTATACGTGGTATATCCCCATTCATGTACATATTATACAAATGCAAAGTATCGACAAAACATCACCGTCCGCACGCTACAGATTGTAAGACCGCAGAGCCGACAATCCCATTGGCAGTGGTTTTGTCATTATGTCAATGCTAATATTTGGTCGACGAGGCATACCAATCGATTGTTACCAAATTGTTGACTACACGCAATGACAATATGGGTTCTATAGGATGTGATGTGGTTTAAAATTAAACATATTCGATGGTTCCGGTTTTTGTGTTTGCTGCAGCTTGTAGCCTTGTAATGTCTGTAATGTTTTTCTTACAAAATATCACAATAAATATAAAGATATTGTCATGGAAAAACAATTGCTTACTGTGTTCAATTGAGCAGAGAAAGAAAGAAAAGAAATATCTTTATTGATATCTTTTACTTGATACAAATAATGGATTATGATTAAACCATATAAAATATGTTAACAAATAAACACATTGCTCGGCTTTAATAAGTATTTACTACTCAAAAAACACAGACAATGAGTAAATAAGCCGGAAAGATTACAAATCATATTAAAAATGTAAGATAAATATTTAAAATTAAGAGAAAAACATATGTTAAGACCACTATACTTTCTCCTGAAAAAACTCAGTAATCAAAAACATGCAACCCTCCTTCGACGTTACTGCAAGCCACCATTTGTGCTCAAATTGTTCCGGTTGGTAATTTTGATGGTCCATGCCTTCGCCATAGACAGTTACCCTGCTAGAAACGGAGGGTGCCGACCGTAGACATTGTATAGGACTGACTGGTTTATGCCGTCAATGTCTTTCAAACAAGGAGTTATTTGGAAGTTATTTTAATTTTTTACCATATTTAAAATCAGCGGATATTGTTTAAACTTGCACTATTTCCGAAGTAAATAAAAATAATCTGGTACAAAAAACATACCAAACAAAAAAACATATGACAATTTCTACTTAGTATTGGATTCTGAGGAATCTGTAACGAGCATAGCATACATACATATATTATGTACATAAAAAGCAAAACTAGCAAATGTAACTACCATATTACATACTTATGCATCTACCCATGTATAAGCTTACATATATTACTGTGGAAAATAAATGTAAAAATTTGTAATGTAAATCATTCAATAAAAATTACATAGACGTACATATACAAAGTTAGAAAAATAAGATCGATTCTGACCATATTGCAATATAGATTTTTCATGAAGTTAAAAACCTAACTATATTCGGAAGACCTTATAAATATTTTGATAACAGGCTCTTTTTTTGTTTTAACTAAAAATTGAGTGAATATTGCGAACTTTCAAACGGTGCACATAGGCCAGTCTATTAAAATTATATGTCGATGTTGCCGACCATAGCCTTAACGAATTGTTATTTTGATGCACTCACATGGAAAATCAATCGGCCCTCTGAATGGAAGGGACAAGATTAAAGATTTGCCAAAGCTTCACGCTGATTTAGATTCTAGTTAGAATAAAATGGATTTTTTCCTTTTATGAGTGTTTTTTGCTAGTTGCTAGGAGGTGATTGCGAAGGGGAGGCTTATGCTTGACCAGCCACGCGTCCGTTTTATGATTGGTGATCAAATAGATTTTACAATGGGGAGTCTGACATAAGATTTATTTAAATCATTGGTCGAACCAAATTAAAGCGTACTTATTAATGGTAGGTAATAAATTTACATTTATTTAAAAAAAAAGAGAAAAAAATTGAAAAGATGGTGGAAACCTGGAAAAGGAAATGGTCACTAGAAAAGTCGAAGACAGGAGATCCCGTGGCCGCAGCCCGACACGTTGGTCCGACCAACTTCGTACCACACTCGATACATCAGTGTGGTACGAAGATCATCAGAGATAGGCTCATGGATGGTGGCAGTCACGACCTTCAGATATGAGGAATACAACGCAAGGAGGAGCGATACATTTATAAAACTGTGATATATCCTCGGATTCTATACCTTAATTTTTTCCGGTTAATACACGCTGAAATTGGCTTAAAATTTTTAATCCAGTAATGACAGAGCTGATCAGATTATTTATTTATTATTTAAAAAAATTTAACATTTGCAAATATATGCAAATCATGTCTCTTCACGTACGTACGTGAAGAGAGTAGGCAAACCTCGTAGTTTATCTTAATCTACTCTTACAAACGCCTTACAAAAGATAAATACATAATACATTAACTCCCTTAACTCTAAGCACAATCATATACAACCATATCGTATATAAGCCATACATCTCCAAACGTAATTCCGCAAGAAAAATAGTACCGATTCGTATAATAAAGTAATCGTCGCGAGAGCTCTCTTCTAAGGTGCCAGTTAGCGCCTCTACGAGGGTTAAGTGAGGATAATTTCCCTTTGCGTGCCCACTCTAATGACGAGGGGGGGACTTGAGAGGGTGGCTATGGGTTGAAAATGTTGGGGAAATAGTGTTCAGGTAAAAAAAGTGTTATCTAAAAAAAACAACCTTGTTCAGTTAGTATAAAGAATGTATAAGAGCTTATTATGTAAATGTGCAACCATGTATTTTTTACCAAACATACATTTATATTTGCTCAAAAAAAATGGATAAAATGTTAAACTGAAAAAAGTAAAGTAAAGTTTAACACTGTCTCTAGCGTCAGTTAACTTTGGCTCAACAAAGCAGATTTTTACATTGCCTTTATTAACTCCAAACAATTTAATAATTATTATAGCTACGCAAATAAACATTAAATGCAATATAAAAAAAAACAAAAAATAATAAAATATGGTAGCCCTACGTAAGGGAGAAGGGAATTCCGAACTGGCAATATTCAGTCTTCGTATTCGATTCGATGAAAATTATTAATTTTTGTCGAATTTACATTTCGCTTATCTGAATAAAACAGAACCCGAGTTACTCCGTATTTATTTTAAACGGTTTTCATTCGAATGGTAAAACTGAATAATGATTTGCATATCTCGAAAAACTTATAAATCTAGCTTTTTGGAATAGATTTTGGTATCGTTTCTATTACGAGTAATGTACAGTTAAAATAATAGTTCAACATCAAATAATATTTCAAACAGTTATTTATTTGTAAATAAATCTACGCTACGACAACTTATCAAAAATATTAAACTCTGAATTAAATGCTATTATAACAGTAGTAAATGCTATTCAAATTTAATAACTATTGTAAATAAATATGTATATACTTATGTATATAAAGTATTGTACCCCTTGACACCAGCATTTGTTTAGGGTGGGGCTTAAGGGCGCTATGTAATATCTCGAAATATTTATTTATAATGTAGAAATTTAGATATAGGTAACCTTAATTTTTTTAGATAAAATATTTTTTACATATAAAAAAAATATTTTATTATATTTTTAGTGAAATTATTTATAAAAGAATAAAATTTATTCCTATGAAACGTTGGTACAAAACTCCATGACCGGACTTTACTTAGGAGTCTCTCAGTAAATCTATATCCTATCCAGAGTATCCAGGCCCACCGGCTGCTCTGTTCAGGACATCTGCTTTAATTAAAACTTGTCCGCTCAGCGTCAAGCGCTTATTAAAATGAGCCTGAAATTTTTCCACAGTGTTTTAATTTTTTCAGGGCTCTGGCGATTGCTGTTATTAACAGTGCGATAACTGTAGAAAAGTTTACTTTTTGCGAGACTTGAATTTAAAAATTCAAAACATCTTCATTTTCTTGAAATAATCTTGATGAGGGTTGGAGTTGCCATTGTACATTGAATTTCCTTTGCTTTCATAATTACATATTTTATAAGAATGTGAATTTGCTCTACATACACACTAATGCATTACTTACTCTAATGTGTCTGTTTATTAACAGGTTCCTGGTATTAATAAAATTTTGTTCAATAGTACAATCGCATTTTAGTAATCTTTTAGGGTCACGTCTTTTCAAAGCGTTTCGTATTTCAATCATTGTCATGTTACAACTAGGAATAAATTATTTTTCAAAAATCCTAAAACGAGTAAAACTTCAAACAAGAATTAAGCTCTCTCTTGGGTCTCATTGTTCTTAAAACATACCTTATCTAGTAATCCGAAATGCAGGAGTAGTCGATAGTTTGTTTTACATCGGAACTCATTAAGGCAAGAGCTAAGTACTCGGGGGCAATATGGAATCCGTGCCCGCTTCGTTAATTGGTGCAATGTCGATTGCGTAATAGCTCTACCGATTTTAAAAGTTACGTTTTCGATTACGTGGAAAATGGGCAGTGGGTTTAATATAAAGTTACATGACTGCTGCAGTAGGATAATGCCTGCTACAGTAGAATTAAAAAAATACTCGTATGTTACACAAATAATAATAACGATATGTAAAAATAATATAATACCGCTTAGTTTTCAGAAATAAATAGTTCTGACCAGCGCGAGCGGTTTAGAGCTTCATCTAAAAATCCCACTCACAAAAGCTTCTACTAGTGTAAAAGCTTCTACTAGTGTAAAAGCTTTTGTGTGTGAGATTATTAGTACATAATTACCTATACTGGCATAGTTTCATTTCTTATCGAATGAGAGTGGCCAACTCTGGTGTCCAGAGTTAATCAAGCCCCAAGGGCCTCTTATATGGTGTGTTCCATAGTGTATCAACTACAGTTAACAATAAAAAGCTTAAACATTTGGTTTTTATGTCAATAAAATACGCGGGTTTAGCTCAAGACTTGACAAAATTATTCATTTTAAAAAGCCGTTCATAAAGATATATACTACCTAAATACGTCATGAGTATTTTCTTTGTAAAAAACTTGGCAAACAATAATAAGAATATCTTCAGAATATTAGATTAAGTCCTTCCAAAATACGTCATCAGATACTAAGTAACATATACGTTCCTTCCCGAGCTAATAAAACACATTTGTCTAGGTACCGGTCCGGTGCGATAAAATGGCGTTGTCGGAACGTTGTCGGTCGCTCCGGAAAGTCGGAATGACATGCGTTTTCCGCCGAGAGAAAAATGTTTCTTTTTTTCTATTGCCGTCCTGGGTATACTACGTACGAGCAGTAAGGGGCAACATATAATGTGTAAAAGTTAAAACTTATTTCAGATATGATAATAGAATTAAATCCGTGAGAAGGCCAGCCTTCATGCTTTAAGCAAATAATTTAATCATAGTTTCTGTTTTTTATCACATACATCATATCATATTTTGTAACATTATTTTTAAAATAATTATGTTTCTGGTGACATTATTAGAGATCGAATGGACCATCCATTGAAAACCCAGGGTGGCTGATAAGTACTTATGAGCCACCCTGGGTTTTCAAGACTGTTTCTCAGTGTGTTCTTCTCAAAAAATAATAATTATCTATCCATACTGTCTCAACACTGCATATCCTTCGAATAGTTATTTCGATTCTCACTGTCGTAAGTAATATTGCGGCTACGAATAATAAATTACTTTCCCTCGTTGTTCCTGCGACATGGCAATTTTCTAGTTTCGCGTACCTGTAATGAAACCAATGATTTATTGCGTGCAAAAACCTGCATACGTTGTGCGTAACAAATATATTGTAGGAGGTAAAAGGATACCTCACCATATCTTGCTTGTGGATAAAGTAAGTATCGTACTCATGAGAGCCGATTTACTCGTAGTAATAGATGGAAAGTTTTTTTCAGTGTACATAATATTTAATAGGCGAACCTTATTAAAAAACTATGTATGCATAGTGGCTAGCATTTTCTAAGCCCTACATGTGAATATTGTGTATTTGTTATAAAAACATTGACGTTTTGCAAGTTCCTAATAGGTAAAGTAAATATCGTACTCATAAGAGCTGATTCAGTTGGAGATGGGAAGTGTGTAAATTATTAGTGGACAATGTTTTTATTGGTGTGCGTTCTAAGTATGTACAAAGTGTGTTTGTAATAACTTTTTTTAATAATAAAAAAACATTGATCATCATAATACAATTTTCATTGGTAAACGTTTAAAGATGAACTGACAGAAAAAGCTCAAGGGACACAAAGCAACTTTAAGTAATAATCTACACTGCACTACCTTAATAATATACATAAGTTTATTAGATCCCTAGCCAGCTCACTAAAATTATTCGTACCTACACTTTTAGCACTCGGTATAAAACTCTGAATTCCCCGAATGTGGACCGTGGCTGAATCGATAGGATTTTACGTCTGACCAATGTTTTTCTAGCTTTAGCACGTAGCCAATACATGCCTCGGTGCAAAAGTTTTACCAAAAAGTTAGGAAGCGATAGAATTCCAATACTCTAACGAAACGAAAAATAATCTAAAGCAAACAAATTGTAAAAAAACGTTTTTCAAACGTGTTATTAATTTGTGTGCTCTTTGTTTGTTATTTTTGCACGCGATATTTGTGTTACTCGCTCCATCCTACTCGTTTTGTTGTAATTATGTTATTTTTAAATCCAATTATATTTTCTCTTAATTATTCATATGAATAATGTATATCTTGAGTTTATTATATTTGATCAGAAAAAAAAAATATTCTTACATACTACAAAACAGACCGATCAGTAGTACGAATTACTCTTGACAGCTTCCTAAAACTGGAAACATCAACATTTTCCGCGTTTTATAATATTAACGATACAAATTTCCGTGTAGTCCAACAAAGGCCAATTTCCTCTCAAAATGTTAGTACACACCAAAGAGAAGACTCTTTTGATTAATATTTAATAACGATTCTCAATTAAACATGATCCCTTGCGTGAATTAATGATCAGAAGCCGAGCTTATTCCGTCATCAGAAATTCAGAAAGTGAATAACAAAAAGACAGTAATTTGCCGGCCGAAATTAAATTTTCACTGGAAACACTCGAAATGAGAAAGTGTGCGTTTCGCCGGGTTGTGTATTTAACGCGGATGTGAAATTCGCCGCATCCGCCCAAAAATAAATGAGCTTTCTTCCGCTTACTTAATTTACTGCTACGGCCGTAGCCGGTTAACAGTCTGAATAAATTAAAATTAATATTTCGCACTCGCTTTATTTCGCCCTTACCTCGGTGTGATTTGTTTACACCGAGCTGTTTGTAATAGGATTTGTTGCAATATTAAAAAGCTGTCCGTTTTGGACGGTTGCGAGTGCGGAAGTCATGAATTAAAAACTCCGTAAATATTAGCATTTTTGGAGCAGTGACTTTATTCACAGAAATCTCGCAGAGGGTGCTCGCGGCTTCGCTCGTAAAAACTTGCATCCCCGATTTCACCCTTTTAAAAGTGGCTTTTCCAAAAATCCTCTCTTAGCGGATGCCTGCGTCATAACATCTACCTTCATTCCAAATTTAAGCCCGATCCGTCCAGTGGTTTGGGCTGTGCGTTGATAGATCACTACAGTCACCTTGAGTTTTATATTTATAGATAAAAAAAAACTAACCATTGTATTTTATATGTAGTATTTTTTTCCTGTAGTGATGAGCAGCAGAAATACTGGAGCAAACAACATCTAACATTAAATAAATAAAATAGTAGTAGGTACTTTGATCAAGCTACAATTTGATGTTACCTTTGAACTTCAAGAATATAGCCTAGGGCTGTAATCTCATTTCGATTGAAGCTAGGGTCTGGGATGAGTAATAATTCAATACTTCTTGGTAAAAACTGGATCAAGGTTTTTTATTACATATTGATGATTGGACAAACAAGTGGCGCAATTACAAGATATAAAACTTGGCCATTTCAGATTCAGGTATATTCTGAAATTTCAATACTGCTGCATATTTATTGTAAGTGATTTGACAAATGTCTTTCAAACTGGTCACACAAATATTGACAGTAGAACAATCTGTTAGAAGGTCAGATATTTATTTGATATTCCCGGTTAGCTTTGTTTCAGGTAATGCTAGAAAATTCTGTAGTTAATAAGACACTGGACCTTAGACCAAAACTGACAGAAATAGAGAAATGTGGAGAAGTTTGGACGAGGCTTTTACCGCTACAGGCGGACCTTAAACCGATGAAGGTTCACTAACAAACTAATCTAATTAATGATTATTAACATATGAACACTATTGAAACTTTTTGATATCTAGTTCAGGAAAATAAAACTTATTTTATTGCTATTCAATAAAACACCTTTATTCATTGTTACGCTTGGCAACAAAAAAAAAGTATGCAGAGCTGACTGCCAGCCTTCTCTAGTTGGAAAGGCACTATAAGAAGACTAATTCATCCTGAAAAACAAGATAAAAACTCCAAGTCGAGTAAAGTCGCAAGGGCAACATTTTGACGCCAATGGAATATTATACAGAAGCCATTAATTCTGCGGATGGCCACGCAGCGTCACGAATGCTTACTCACACGTCGAACGAGTGAAATATGGGGCGGTTTCAGTGCAACAGGGAGTATGGTTGGGTTACTGCTCGCTTTGGACTGGTTGAAAGGTGTGGTGTAATAATGTGATGTAGTGTAGATATCAGATCTTCAATATACCTAATTTTCATAGCTGTGTGACAAAACATGTGGTTGGAACTAATTTCGTAAATGATTTTTACACTGTACGTACAGTCGGATATTGACCGCCAGGTCAACTGAAACTACACTCACACGAGCAACTTTTTGTTCTAATTTGTACTGCAATTAGTTTTTAAACAAGGCTGATGAAATTCATCATTAGGTGCTTTGTGTCACAAACATAGCAGTAAATTTTGTTGTGATTGTGAGATTTAATAATATCTAATATTCGTCAATGGAGAAAAAACTATGTAGGTGACACATATACACAATTATACTAAAAAAATATTTTTATAGTATTTTTTTACATAAAAATTTTAGCGTATAAAATCATTAGTAATAATTTTATTTAATTATATTATTACTTTTCTACATCCTTCAAAACTCCATGTACCAGCAAGCTCAGTGCTTGCTACCGTGTATTGGAAGCGGAAAATTAAACACATTAGCTTCATATACTGTGAGACAGGGCTTTTACGATGTGATTCCGGGGTGCAGATACGTACGATTTCCATTAATATTAATATCTGTTGATTTACTTTCACATGGATTAGTAATAAATTTACGCAAAAATAACGCATATTTAGCAGATTCCTATGTAACCATAATGTATAAACATAGAATATATTATTTTATTGGTAAGTTCCTGATTTGAAGTCATACTTGGTAATCAGTTGGTTTAGTTAATATTAAGCGTTACTGGTCAAGTATACTTTTATCAAATATCAGATTATTTTTTTTCTACTTATTACAAGCCAATAAATAAAATATTTTTTGAAATCTGGTCTATCTTATCAATAATTTGTAGTCGATACTTGTTGTAATTTAACTAAACCATTTTAGACATTTAAAAAGCAAGAGTAATTTTACACATGATTTTATCACAATCGTCTCTAAACTACATATTTTTTAAATCAAAACTCAAGACAAATATCATATTCAGGTTAAAACTAAGTAACTATGTATCTAGCGTTAAATGCCACGCTCTATCACTCAATTTAATCAAATTCACGCGGCTATATTAAACCAACCGGCCAACAATGACCGTACCACCCAGAGCAGCAAATCTAATCCCGGGCGACCTCTATCACACAATTACGGCACAAAACATTGTCCCGGCAAGAACAACTGTCCACATGTCCGAGACTATTCATTAACCCGGCGGCATATCGCACATCTAAAGGTGTTTTGCACGGAGGTTTATATTTCTAGTGGGATTTGTATGGATTTTTTGGCTGGTTGCTTTAGGGGTGTATCTGAAATAGTTGTGTTAAATACGATACAGATGTGGGAAGTTATTAAAAAAGTTGAGTAACATTGTTATCGATTTCTTTTATCATTACTAAAAAGTGAAGTTAAAAAAAGTACAAAATTTATACCTAATGTCCCACTTAATTCTCAACACTTCCATAACTATGCATCCATTTGCCATGCAATGCAACGTGTATTGTCATTGTCTTTCTCAGATATTACTTCCAATGTTCTCTATTTCTCTTAGCAACGATAAACCACAGTTTTTTTATTTAATCAACTTTGTTATTGAAATGCACTACAATAATCACAATATAATTATTACGATCTCGTATGGAACGTACCTAGTAAAAACATTATTGACAACTACCTACTTCATTTACATATAGAAATGTTAAAATTCTCAAACTTGCTCCATTTAACTCTAGCAGTGTACAACTAGCTTCAAATACAACGTGCAGCCAATTAAAGTTGACCTGCAGCGTTCCGCTACTGCACTCTTAATCAGGGACCAGATACACCGCTAATTAATGTGATCCGCTTTTATTATTCAGCAAATGGGATATTTAACAGGCTCGCTTAATGGGCTGGATTCTGGTCCGGACTTGAGATAAGTTTTGTATAGGTGTAGGTACTGTGTTAATAAGGTAGGGATTTATTAAGTTACTAGTAAGTAAGTGGGTCGTACATGGACGAGATTGGCACAAGATGGAAAGTGTTGGCAGGACAAGAGGGAGGCCTATACCCAGAAGTGGGAAAAACTGAAGACAACTGAATACACATGTCCTCGCATATTGCCGTTCTCAAACATGTCGGTTTCCTGACGAAGTTTTCCGTCACCGTTAAGGGAGTGCAAAATCCACGCATAAATTGAAATTACAAGTCATTGGTGTAGGGCCAGATTTGAACCAAGGTGCGTCTGGATGAAAATCTGATACTGGAACCGCTGAGCCGCACTTGCTTTACACTCAGGTCATCGAAAATCTTACAGTAGGTAAATACTATTTTTTTTAAAGTAGGTACAATAATCCCCACGTATATGTATTACCTATTTTATTCCATGCAATATTTCCATGCAAGTTGTCACGCTGTCAGTCAGGCGCGTTGCGTGATCACTGCGACATGGCGCCGAGGGTGGCGGGACTTGTGTTTGGACTTGCGTCTGACTACCCTGTGTGGGTTAAATATTTTGTTCGTGAAAATTCAGGGTTAATTGGATTTCTTTTTAACTTTTTTTACGTGGTAACATTTGCGTTTGACTACAGCCTACTTGGTGTTAAGTATTAATTGAAACTAGTTTGCACAAGACCATAGTTTGCCTGATGGTAAGCAATAGCTACAAACTAAGATGAATCGTGCGTACCCAATAAGAACTGTATCTGTAGATCATTTTTTTTCTACATTGGATTAATAGTTAAAGCAAACTTATGAAATCATTGGACATATGGTACTTTTTTTGATATTTTACTCCTGTGTACAAAATATTTATTAATTTATGTGCATTTGAAATTTGAAAAAACTAAGAGAAATATTCACAAGCATCGCCGTCGCTGCCGCTTAGAAAACAAAGTCAAAGTTATTTATTCATAAGAAATGTCGTACAAGTAGTTTTGCTAAGGATTTAGATATTTATTCATAACAAAACAAAACAGTTACATTAGCATTATATTTACAGGTAGTCGTAGTTAAAATTTTCATACTTACCCAAAAATACCCAATAAATATTCCATCTATCCATCTCTCCGCCAATTCGATGTCGTGTGGAAACTCCCCATTCCGCGATTGCAGTCACGTAGTTGACGGTACGATTGAGTGACACTCCCCACCAGCGAGCTAATAATGTAACTCTCGTACGTGCGACCATATTGACATTTATTTTATTTTGGGGAGACATTTGGGTGAAGGTAAACTTGCAGAACTTAGGCCTTATCCTATATTTTTAATATTTTTTTATAAACCTTTGCTGTCCCACTCCGAGGCAAAGGTCTCCCCCAACTCCCTCCATGAATCTCAGTCGATAGCCGCCTTACACCAGGCACTGATCGCGACGCCAGCGACAAAATTATAATCTTATACTTATCCTATAACAGCCAAAATTAAAACTGTTCTTAAAGTTCTGTCGCTTAGTCCTCATTTCCATACAAACTGTTATATAGTTAGACTCAAAAAATAAGAAAGATAGGCTATAATGATGGCTTACATTACAAAGTTTGTATGGAAATAGCGAGCCAGCCAGGTACCGTAATGGCTCGAGCTACAAGAAGTCATACTCCTTAAAACCTGCGTCATAACCTCCGCTTATGTAAAAGTATGATGCAATTACTGTTTTTTTTTTAATTTCCAAATGTCCTAAAACAATATATATATATATATATATATGATATTATATGTACATTTGTACCAAAGCTGCCCTTATAAGGTTAAGCGTTTATTAACCGATACCCTTATATACTAATCAGAAGGTATTTTACGAAAACTTAGTCACATAGGTGATCCACATACAGCACGATGCAAATAATTTAATCTGCCATAATAGATAAATTTCTTAAGCCATAAACTATGCAATATCACATTAGCCATAACACAATCTCCATATATCATCGGTAGGTTCTCAACTCGTGCATTCTAGAACACGGAACAACAATCAATAACAAAGTTCCGAGCTTTTTCATTGGCGTGAGCTTCGAATTAGACTTTGTATAAGATATAAAGTATTGCTTTAACTCTTAGCAGATATGTATTAGAGGAGAACAGTTATGAGGTTTCACATATTGTGAACTATCTATATGTTGTGCCAGTGACTAGAATTGCAAGTTTATTAAGTAGGTATTATTTCAGCAAACACATGTAAAATTTATTTTACTTTTGTACAAATATACTGTCAAAACCAATCAAAGAATGATATGCTTTTTTCATATTATATTTTAGAGCATACATATTTTTCAATATTTTAAATCACACTTCTATTTGTTACAAAACTAAACGACCGAGGCAAAAATCATTATTATTCGGTAAATTTCGGGACTTTTTTACTTTTTAACCCGTAATAACGGTTAATCACTTGAAGTCGATTGATATTTAAAGCATTTAATTTTGCTATATAGATAAGATCACGCAATATAAAATCAATTCAACAAATAGTTACTTTGTCTCTCCGTTTCCTATAACCTCAAAGTCTAGGTCCGCCCACCTTGCTACCGATTGCAAGCTATGCCTGCAATATCGATCGTGAGAAACGATTTGTTGTGTGGTGTTTTTGTCAGTGTTTCTTGGATGGCTGCCATTTTGTTTCTGTGCTAAATCTTCTTGAATTTCTGAACCTGAGATTGAGAAACAAAACTTATTTGTTTCCACCACGCTAATGTCTTAAGTTATTCGGCTAAATGTTTATTTTAATTCAAAGTCACGTTGGTGTCTAATCACTTTTGAAATAGACATAAAAACTATACAAAAATTCTTTTTTGATTTTCATTGATGGTTGTTTGTTTTGTTTTCAAATTATCTTTATTTGCATAAAATCTTATTCTAATGTACAATTACAAGTGTATATTATAAAATCCTAGTAGTACCTACATTGCAATCATAATGGTGTATTCTTTAAGTAGGTATACTCATAAAAGAATTTATATAAATGTAAATTAAATTTTTGTATTTATACTAATTAGACACTATTGATATATGAAAGTAACTTAATAATTTAGGTGTATGTAAGCTTATTTTAGATTGCATTTCATTTAACAACATGGTTATCGTAACAAATACAGTGGCAAGCCAATTCGGGGGTAGATGACAATTTTAACTCCGATCGTCCGGTAAACAACAAGAACGTAGGTAGCATAAAGTGGCTCACACCCAGGCACATTTAATTGATGGTTGAAACATACCAAAATAAAAAAAAAATTAGGATAAGATAAGATAAGATATGTCTTTAATGCACACCAAAGAAATTACAATATAAAAAGAAATATAAAAACTAATTTAATGCACAAAGGATTGTGCTATTTAAATTTAAAATTGTTTTTTTTAGGAATGTGCTAACATATCAACTGTAGTAAATATGAGCATTAAAAAGACTCAAAAATGTAACTAATTTTATTGAAATTTAATAATTTTTCAAGCATATTCCAGTACATATTTATGTTTTTCAAATTTACTTTAATAAACCCGGTTGCATTTCAGAGTAAAAGGAATACATAAACCATTTTGTAATTGCAAACATTGTAGAAGTCTGCTTCGTTACAAGATTCTCACCTTACTTGTATTTGCATGCCAACCGCACCACGTTGTTGGTCTTAGACGTAAGATCTACAAGACAACTCATTGTGGTATTGCTTCAACTATTTTTTGTAATTTTTAGTGGCAGCTCCGTAGTTTCCCGAAACACAGCAGTTTAGAATAATTTTAGGTTAGTAGTACAAAATAAATATTACAAAAGTGATTTTAATTGACAACAATGCCACTGATACGGTTAAGAAAGAACAATAAGTAGGTGACCATAAACCTAAGCTATATACATATTAAACTGCGTATGTTTTTTAGTTTATCTATCAAAGTTTTGAGACATAAATAAACAAAGATAATAAATTACCTGTTTTGCTCACGTACTTAACATGCAGCTTATTTCATTATAGAAATTACATACATACGTGCGTTCCAAAAACCGCAAACAATCAATAATTAAAAAAAAAACATAAAAATTGAACGAATCAATTAGAAGTTTCTAGGTTACTTAGTCGTTGAAAGCTCGCCATGTGTAGGAGTAACAATGCAGTGTATGTAAACCTTTAGAATCGCAAGCTCCAAAATTGGGCTAAACTTCAGTTTACTTTAGAGCAATTCCAAGTCTGCTGCAGTTCTGTCTCTCTTACAGTTACGTGCTTGTGTGTTTCCTAGATTTTCCTGAAAAGTCTAGATATTTCGACCTGTTTAGGTTCTGGTTGTTGTGACCAGCTGGTAAAAATATATTAGTACTCCGAGACAATGCATACAGCAGCATCTAGTGTAGTGGTGGAAAAACATACATTTTTATTAAAGAAACTCATAGTCTAGCATGCTAATTTTACGTCAAAAACCATACTAAAACTACTCTTTGTAGTTTTAAACTACGTACAACTTACACTATATGACATCATTAAAGTGGTTATACAAATTACTTTAAAAATTGCATGACAATAAAATACAATACAATAGCGAAACATCTAGATTAGAACAGCGCAAGATAGGAATTATTAGCGTAAGAGTGAGGAGGCTTATGCCCTGCAGTGGATCTCTAACTACTCATGATGATGACCAAATAGCAACATACAAAAGTACCTAAGTATATGTCACATAAACCTTAAAGGTATAACCAAAAAAATGGTCAAGCGCAAACCCATTTTAGTAAAAAAAAAACTTTGTTTGCTACTGCATCAGTAAGCATGTAGGGCGAAACTTGGTGTGCCAATAATGGGAAATGAAGGCGCGTTATTTGAATATGTAATCCTGGAGGTAGAGCGTGCCAAGGATTTCGTGGATTAGAAATATCTTTCGGAAATATTTCACTATTACAGTTCAGTTATTGTGCACGTGTTTATTTTTTCAATATAGGTTGGTTGTTTTCAATTGTAACATTATATATTGGTAATGTAAAACAATAAGTTTATCTGGTATATATGTTCCTACTGAGGAAAATCAACAAAAAAACAGTTTAAGATTTTTTACTCACTCATGACTACTACTCGCCTTATTGTAACGGTGTAGTTTAAGCAGATAAACCTAATTTTTTTAATCAATATAGTCGTCCATCAAACGGTACAAATAAAACATGCAATAAATTGTCAGAGAAAGTAAAGTATCTTATTGTCAAAGCCAATTGTCTTCGAAATTCAAAGTAGAAAGCACAGTGCATACAGTAAGGAAGCTTATTGCACCGAAAGCTTCTGTATTCAGTAGTGTTATAAGCTCTCATAAGACCTGTAACGTACGTACACTTTACTTCAAACAACAGTATTACAACTTCATAAATAATGTGAGTTCTATAAGAACATAATATATAAAATAAAAATAGCCTTTTTACATAATATATACAAGGAACTAATACGAATTTCCTATAGTGAAGTATATTCTCCTATGAACATTTATGTGATTTAGTTATTATTTAAGGCACAAGACCCAAACCAATGGCACCTAGGGGAGGAGGCCTATACCCAGCAGTGGCTCATCAAGGACTAAAGATTATGATAATGATGAGTTATTGTTTTATTTTTAGAGAGCAATAAGGCCGCCACATTTGGCACTAGTATAAGTATTTTTTCTTTTTTCTTTGTAATTGTTATCGTATGATGCAATAAAGATTTTTCTATTTTATTCTATTCCATTTTATTTTGTGACATATTAGAATATTTTTTTTGAATATAGTTTTTGTTTATGGTGTGAACTAGTAACACGGCAGTATAAATAAATTAATACTGGCAAAAAGCTGTTCATATCATGTATATGTATTTTTTTATCGTAGCGTAATGTTTGTCAATTTCATAAAAAAAAACAACATGACTGAGAAACCTTTAATCTATATACCTACATGTGGTTTGAATTTAAAAACTTTGGATGCTACTCTTACCTGGCTTTGCCACTTTGATGCAAGATACTGTCAAATTTACTCGGTGCTTTCTAGACCATGAAATTGTTGCTGCATAATTTCAGAAACGGCACGATATCGAGAATGTCTTCACTTGCATTATTTATCGAACTCTTTCGAGCGAGTAGTTTGGGAACTTATACGCAATATGCACCTCTATTCAGTAAAAATTAGAGATCAAAAATACATGATAGGTCAACGTTCAAGTTGATGTTTTCAGTCAGAATGAAGAAATCATTGAGTTGACAATCACTTAATGACATTTATCTCTTTACCGTGCTTTTGTGTTTACGTTATGTGCTGTACCTATTTGCATGATGATAATATGTCAGGGTTTTGGTTAGAATATTACTCTTCTTCGTATCATGACTCATTATTAAAAAAACAGTTACTGAGAATATATGGTAAGACTATTTGTAATTTGTAAATCATTGATATTCAGCAGTGAAATTTCATTTTTTTTTGGAAAGTATGCCTCAATAAATCACAAGTAGTCATATTCTAAGTCTTATAAACAAGAAACATTTATACAGAATTTAATATGTACTTAAATAATGGGATAGATTTAGGCGAAAATAATGTAACGTTACACGGGTATTTTTATGTGAGATACATCAGACACATTATATTGTACAAAACGTTACTAACTCTGTAACTACCCAAATATACTTGTCATGAACTATAATATTTTATCCAAAACTCATAAGTACAAAAGATTCATTATTCTATTCAAGACTCGGCTATATTTTGTTTCAAAAATAACTATCTCGCTACCTATTACCGTCTTATATTCGAGCTCATCCACCCACATCTTTCTAAACACCTCAGTTACACGTGGCGACCTCAAAAAGTCTGTTTCACCGAGTCTTATTTATTTCACGTGCAGGCTATCTTATTAAGGAGAATGAGTATTTCACCAACAGATCGGCAGGTTTAATCAAGTTTTTGTCTATTCTTCTTTTACGGCAACAATAAAGCGAGGTTATTCATCAGGCAATTTACAATAACGCATCATATCGCGATGCTAATACGCCGCACGTATTCTCGTCATATAAACTGCAGTGGGAGGTAAAGGAGGTTGTAGTAGTTTATTGTAACATGCTTTTTTCAACATAAAACCAGCAATTTCTATGTAAAAAATGCTAACATTGCTATAATATTAATATGTTTTGGTAACAAATATAAAATGCAAAATTGTTATTTCAATAGAAACGAGTCCTTTCCCTCAAAAGTTATTTACACTGATGATATATCACAAGTGCGTAAGGCATTAGCGCATCTGAAGTAGGTCGTCAAATTTTTAAAGTAAACTAAACTAGTTGTATAAATGTTTTTTCTTTGTCAAGTGTACTGCACTACTCAGAAAGATATCTTGCTTCCGTTTCTGTCAACCAACCTTATCACCCTGACCTCTACCTCTTGCACCACTCTCTCGTAGATTGCACCTCGCGTTCCTTAGCTGACAACTTTAATCAAGTCGATGGAAATTTGTCTTACTTGCGAGTTCCGCTCACGTCTCGACGGATCCACTGAACAATGAGATTTGCTTTAGATAAATTCCTGCGTTGGTTCCGTTGGGAATTGATGCTCTTTTGTATGCCACTGTGCGGGATATTCGTTTTGAGTAACTGCTCTAGATTGCGCTTTGTTTGCTGCTGTATTGGTTCAGGCGTTTTAATTTGGATGATAGGATATAACGCTTTGTAGTTTACCTATAGATATAAGCCTGGGAACCATTTTATTCCGTTTATTATATAGCTTTATTATCAATAAATTATTTGATTGTAGATAAGTACCTAGAATTCGGAGCAATGTTTTTTTTCCATTTCTTAAAACTGAATCAATTAAGTTATATCACATAAAATTTACATTAAGATTATTATATTACCGCTAGGTTGTGGAACTCCCTGCCTGGCTCTCTGTTCCCCACGCACTATAATCCAGCGATCTTCAAAACGAGAGTGAATCGGTTCTTATCGGGTAAGCACGCTCCATCTTAGGCCATAGCCTTACTTGCTATCAGGTAAACTATGGTCAAGTGCAAACCCGTTCAAGTTAAAAAAAAAAGATAATAAGTTAGTTCTTTTTAAGTAAATGACCACATCATCAATATTTAATTAAACCGTTAAAAAGTTTATTATAGTACCTACATTTTTTTTTCGTTTTATTACTGAATTACACATAACCTTCTAAGAACAGCTTTGGTACGTCAAAAACAAACAGTATCAAAACAATCACACAAAAATCCCATAAAAATCATCTTCGACCTCCAAACGAGCGATGTCACATAATCACTCCACTCATCGAGTTAATACATTTTAATGAAACGCCAGCTCCTTCTTTACGACTCCATTAACTTGTTGGAGAAAAAATAAAGGGCGAGAGGAAATGGCAACCACTCAGCATAGTCCGGCCCTTCGGATAGGACCCGAATGCGAGGAATTTCTTTCCCGATCGGCAGACTTCCATGAATACTAATGCAGAAACATCAGCAACAAACTTCAGGGATAACGGAAGGTGATAACTATCTACACATATCTACATTGCAAGTTGGAAGGGAGGGGCTAGGGTTTATTAAGGATTAATGGAATAGAAGAAACTTGACAAAAACTATATGTCTTAATGAAAAACATAACATAATAAATGTTAACAGAATATCATCATAACAAAGGTACACATAGTAACTAATGTAAAAACTCTGTTGTTTGCATTAGACGATTAAGGAATAAAGTACATGATATTAAACCCTAGTTGCGTAAATTGGAACACAAAACTAGGACGAGTATTCTCCAGAATTATTTTCAAAAGTTAATATTTACATATTCGAGAAAGCGGAATTTTCATCGCGCGGTTTACGAGTGCGGCTCCCAAACGTTGCAGAATTTAGCTCAATTTCCATGCAGAAAATTCCATGAAAATGCAGGCGAGAGAAAATGTTGTTCTTATAATTGGACAGGTGCAGCACCTAAGTCGTGCGTGGCATTTCTACACTCCTGCATTAGCATATAAATAAGCAGCACCCCTCTGAAAGACCGCCGCGGAAGGGCGGACTTGAATCCCAAACAATTTTAACATTTTTATGAGCGGAAAACCAATTATCACTGGCAATTATCGAGTCAGCTAGATAGCCAGAGAATTGGTTTTTCACAATGCAATTTAGTATTCAACGACCCCAATTTTGAGTTTCCAATTTGCTTAGGTTGTCTTTTTCGTTTGCGTTTTCAATTTGCGCCGAGCTTAGGCTGGAAATGTTCCATAAACCATCAGATTAGGCGCAAGCAATTGTAGTCGTACCTACGCAACAATCGTATATCACCGGCGTATACATTAATCTAGTGATACATTGTACTATGCGTACACCCCCTCATGCGGCGCCTAGCCCAATGTAGAGGATTCAGCGGTAGCTAGATAGGTATACCTCATGTTAAATAGGATTTAGAAATCAACCAGAAATTCTTTCTTTAATTTAGTTTTCTCGAATGTTGATATCAGCAGCGTTACTGCTCAAAGGGAAACCAGTTCAACGAAGAGTTATTTTGAGAAAATCTAAAAAGACTGCAATCTTTATTTTTTCGCGTGGATTTGCTCGCTTGGTTTTGGATTAACAAACATATATGTCAGCAGCATATTATCGAAAATGCACTGGGCAGCAGTGGTGTAGGTACATACAAGACGAACCGACTATAAAGACACTTTTGCTGTATTATTATGGCATAATGATAAATAACATTGAGACCTTATTTATTCCACGATATTACAACATTTCCATTGCATTAAAAATAAAATTACTTTCCTCATAAGCAAAGCATCCATACAATAAAACCCGCGTAAGGTTGTAGCGGCAACCACAGCGTCGCGTCGCCTGTCGCGCGCGGGTTAACCGCACCGCTGATGTAGCATGCTAACCCTTCCCAGCTGCGGATTAATCCATCATATCTAGCTAAAAATGTACGCTACAGTCAGCAGTAACGTATTTTGTAGACGTTTCATTGTGTGTCAAAAAATGTCAGCTTTAATTCTATTACCTTCTGTGTTAAGTGCTAGATATGATGTATGACATTAGGTTTAACTAATTTAGGCATAAACGTTTGCTTATTAATGCCTATACCTATCAAAGTCGTATTATTGTCGGCGAATTAAAACTTAAACTCTTGAATTGCATGGCTAAACTCACCCCTAACTAAGCAGATGTGTGTGACATTATCGTTGGCTATAATATATTGTATCTACATAATAAAGCTGTAACCGGTCGGTGTCTGTACATATAAGATAATTGAAAAACAAAATTGTTGAGGTCTTCATTGATGCAATAGCACACAAAAATCAAGTATCAAAAATCTGTTTGTCTGTTCGTTATAGACTCGAAAACGGCGAAACCGATTTGTCTTCGGTTTTTACTTACATGGTGGTGCATTTTTAACTCAAGATTTAGTAATTATTTCATTTCAATCGGTTCGCAAATAAAAAAAGTTATGTTCATTTTAAACCAAGTGGTCATTGATGTCCGCTGCCTACAGCTATTTCAAAGATTCGTATTTGTACACGTATGTTTTAATATATCGGTTATAAGACGGTATTGTTTAGTTAGGGTGTATCTGGCTTATATTACCTGTGCTCGCCAACTGGGCGAGCTTTATGCGCAAATGCGAAAGGTTAGCCGTTTGAATTTTAAATTGGCTTTGTTGTTTGAGTTTTTAGGGCTGGAATGGTGCTGTAATAATTTTATTGCGTTTTTCAAGCAGAAAGTACAATATACATTTTTGTTTTTATTATTTTTTACTCTTCTTAGAGAACTAGCAAGCAACTAGGTATTGAAAAGAAAAGGTAACCAACATTGGGTAAAATAGACCTCAGATATATCTATATCTGTGGTATATTATTATCATCATTTTGGACATGAAAAAATACTATATTTTTACAATTACCTAATTTTCTTGTTGTTTTATGCAGTATGTATAATTGCTAATGTTATTTTTGATATTCACGTTTTCTGTGTAGAATCACGTCTGAGTATTGAAATTATTTGCTAGACGGTGGTACCTATTCACTCTTTGTTGCTAAAAATGTTGCCACAAAGCTTATCCTCTTTCAATATTAAGATATAAGGTAAATAAATGTATAAACATTTTGATACATCAATGATTTTCTTGGTTCATTTTAAAACTTGCTTTATTTAGCACACGTTCCTTACAAACTTTAGTCGTATAAAATACGCAACTCATAACTCGATTATGTCCCAATTTCTAGTGAAAATATATATACATATGTATACTATAGGTATTTGGTCGCGTTTGCCCAAAGTGTTGGGGAAATTTGCATAGTTCGACACAACTCTGCCGTTCACTGTAGGATGGTAGGTAGGTACTTTGAATTCTGGACGTGGCTGGAGGAATTTTAATAACCGGGAACTAATAAATACTGTGATGTTTAAAGGGGAAAGTGTAAATTAGTGCTTTATTTTAGTTTGAGGGTGAAACGTTTTGTAATTACAAGTTTCAGAGTCAGTTTCATGACGTCACTTAAGAAAAAGTTATGCTCAGGCTTAGAGATGCTTGAGCACTTATATAGATTATTTTTAGGCTTTTCTAAAGATTTTCTAAGTGTTCTTTTTATATTGTAGTTAGAAGTAGTATATTTAGTTCTTCGTCCCTTGTTTTATGTTTTATTTTTGTTTGATTGATTCATATATTTTGAACCCAGCTATTATTGAGTGTCACACATAAAAATTGTTTTTACCAATTGAATATATTTAATTTACATTGCACCCCATACAACGGTAAATGAGAATAATTTATTGTTGTTTGTTATCCAACTACCAAAAACAGAACAATCTAAAGCATTTATATATAAAATCTGTATTATATAAAAGTAAAACAAACAGCCCCAACTTTAACACCAAAAATCTGCAAATATCCATTTCCAGCATTTTCTTGCTGCACCAATTTTACAAAGAACTTAAGCTATTGCAAACTTTCCCGGGGCAAACTTACTCAATCTTCAATTTCATAAACACCTGACGGGTACATAAACTGCACTCAACTTTGCTCTAAGAGTCTATAGCACAATATAAGCGACATCAAGTTTAATTAAAGCCTATAAAACGTCAAAAGTTCCGCCTGCAAGCTATACCGGTAGGTAGTAAGTTAGTTAGGAGAGCACATAATCATTTATTTAACCCTCTCCGTTCAATGGTTGCCTGGAAGAGATTGGTTTTAGCAATAAGGCCGCCACATATGGCACTAAAGTAATTTCTGTATGTTATGTATTATTTATGTTTTTATATGTGTGTGGCAATAAGGAATTATCCATCAAACACATACAACGGTATCACTCGTAATTAAGTGTAACAGTGCGGTCAGTTTTTGGATGGGTAACCGTACAAAAAGGACTTCTAATAGTAAAGCTATAATTTAACTATAGTATGAGAAGCTTTTTTAGATGCTTAGAAAACTCTTGACTCCAGAGATAACATACATAGTAGCATACTTCATCTACATCAGCAATTACTCTCATACTAGCATATCTTATCATCAATTTTAAAATTGCAGTTAAAACTATAGTATGCAATATAATGCATATCCCCATATGTTATATACATACATATTTACGCTGTATTCTACTCATACAGCCTCGTTCAAACATTTACTCCTGCATTAACTATTAACCGAATAATAAAACATGGCAGGATGCCTTAATATCTGTAGAACCATAAATAAAAGCAAGTTAAGCGTATACTCGTACCAAACTCTGAAGTCTTTAAACGTAACCTTCTGTTTTATGATGGACGTTAAATTTTCAAATTTTGCTATTCAGAGCTTTAGACGACGTTAAGCATTAGGTTCCGGGCTTAGGGCTTAATGTATATAGATCCTTCAAATACATTAAAGCCTTTTTGCGGAATCACTGCAACAAACTTTCATTTCCCATTTGTGAATGGAAATACAAAGCATATTATGGTGTTAGCTGATATTAATCTACTAATGATTTTAATAGCACACAAATCTACATATATACTGTTTGATGATTCAACTTTTCAAAGAATGCTTAACTAAACAGCTATAAAGTCGCACAAAATCATCATAAATGTTTTGTCATCGCTAACCAAAACACAACAATAATTCATAAACATGTCAAGATAGCCAATAAACTAATATCGTGGATTAATAAAATACTTGATCCTAGATATGACCCCGTAGTACAGAAGAATGCTGCGCTAAAACCAAGTCAAGAATTTGAATTCATTTATTCAATAATCAATGAAATGTAGAATATTCCATTTCAAATCATATATCTATACTGGAATTAAACTATCTTTCAAACGATTCGCTGTATACTTTTAGGCACTTCTAAATTGTACAACAATCAAACTTCAGTTTTCTTTAATTACATTTACACCATTTCTATTAAAGCGTGCAGCATGCCACATCTAAACAGTTTAATTCAATTTCTAACCATAAAAAAACTTTGACAACATATCTTGAGTTATTGGCTCGCTGAATAAAAAACTTCCACATAACTGGGGCCGGAAGTTTTGTTGCTGTTGTAAACGTATAAGAATGATTTACACGAGTTGTTAAAAGTTTATAATACACGGGAAGACGCAACAGCGGATTTGTGATTAATATTAGCGATGTGGTGTGTCAAGTTTCTTCAATGAAGACGAGGAAAGAAGTTGAACAAAGCAAACCACACCGTAAGAGTAGTAAATAAAATTGCTACAGGAAATATGATAAGTATAAATAAATAATAAATATTCCGGGACATAGCACACAGCGCCATCTAGCCTACCGTGTACTAGGAAACGGATAAACATAATACTTATATTATAATGTTCTTTTGCAAATACATACTTTTGGTACATATATGTAAACAACTAGACAATATTCTTAATAGGTAGTTAGATGTCTTTCTCGTTACATCGTCTTGGAATCATACCTACATAGTCCACAATCCCCATCATTGCTTTGCTTACCGCACAAAGGATTAAGACGATACCAGCTAGCAGGCACCGCTTGGCTTCGAAACTTTTGGTCCGTGGGGTAAAAGCACGAAGTCTTTTATAAAAAAATTAAATAAAATGTTGATTGACATCACTAGAGACAAGAACGCTGGCTGGTTCCTTGCGCAAAGGATTTCTATAGCAATCCAGCGTGGGAATGCAGCCAGCGTTCTTGGCTCCATACCACATGTAGATTGTTTAAATTTAGTTTAGATGTAAATACTCTTTTTTAGTTCTATTAGTGTTAATATGTGTAAATAATGTTTATTATTATTTTAATAAATATGTACGTTACATGTTACAGAATATTACTAGACAATTACATATTTTTAAATTCATAATTACTTGTGTCATGCGGGAATCAAACTCTAGATTACATGGCAGAGCCACTACCAACTGAGCTAACAGGCAAACAAAATATATAAAACTTAGAATGACAATGACAATCAATGGTAAAGTTTTATTTTTGTTTTTGAATTATTGAAGTACGTAAACGTGGCTAGAATAAATTATATTATCGTATCACACATTATGTCTAACAGTTGATTTTATGATGCGTCCAAAATATATTAAAAACGCATGTCAGGTTTGACTTTGGTACATGTATACTCGTTAATATTCTGTTGTTTCAATGCAGTTGTGTACTAAAAATATTGTTATGTCCTGTACAACGAATAAGTTATTTTCTAAGATATCTTACAAACTTGGTTTTGCTGTACCTAAAAGAAAATAAAACAAAATCAGAGTCTAAATAAAAACACTTTCTCTTCGTCCCTTAAAGTAACAGCTACTTTACTTATCCTCAGCCAAAATACAAAATAACTGCAAATAAAACCTTACTTAAGCGGTATCGTAAAATAGCACGGCTGGATAAAATAAGAAAAATAAATAAAAAGAAGTCCTTGGGCCACTTAGGGACGAAAGGGCGTACGTGATTTTCCTGTTTATTTTTGGAGGTACAAGTAGGCTAAGATTAAGCAATTTTATTTATTCACTAGTGGACGCCCGCGGCTTCGTTTGTGTTATTTCGGGACAAAAAGTAGTCTATGACACTTACATTTTAATATAAGAAAATAATAATATCATTAATATACACGACATGGCATCAAGCATCCGACAACCTGGAACTCTTCCTTAGTTTTAGCCATATTCCTCACATCTGGGAGTCGTGACTCCTCCAACAGGTTTTAGTCATTTGGAAAATTTATATGGGCAAATAGATTGTTGAATAGAACGAAATCCGCCCACTTGAGAATATATGAATGAAAAAAAACAACCTTAATATAATTCCCGGTGCACCACCCCTAAACCAGCAGAAGTAAAACCCAAGTAACTGCAGCGAAAGCAATTAAACAAAGGCAAGTGCATTTGCGATTTAATTCCGAAAGTAAACGTAATTTGTGCGGCAAGTTAATAATTAACCACCCCGGCTTCCAAGAACTAAGTTTGACTCAATATTTGTCTTGCTCTACTATGTTGAAGTTACATGTTCACGAATAGTTATTACCTGTTTTTGGGAGACCATTTATTGGGGTTTTGTGAGACAATGTTTGCTTGTGGCGTGTGGTGTGTATGTTTCTGATAAGTCATATTATTGCTGTCTGATTTGTAATATAAGAAAGTTAAGATTTTAATTAATTGCTCAAGATAGGTGATTAGATTATTAGGTAAAGCTTTATTAGTCATTTAATTTAAGGAAATTATTATAATTATATATCATGACACAATTATTGCCTTTTGGAGTCGAGACTTTGGGGCCGTGGGGTCCGGGAGCCCATACTATTTTCCAAAACCTCTCGGAGCGCTTGGTTGACGCGACGCGTGACCAAAATGCTGGCCTTTTTCTGGCTCAACGTATCAGCATTGCCATCCAGCGTGGTAATGCGGCCAGCATGCTGGGTACGCTGCCCTCTGGTAGTGGGCTGGAGCACTTGGATTATCTTTAGGCTTTTCTAAAGATTTTCTAAGTGCCCCTTTTTGTAGTAGTTAGAAGTAGTATGTTTAGTTTTCCTTCACTTGTTTTTATATTTTATTATTGTAAATAAATATTATTGATAGATACATTTTAATTATATATTTTAGCTTGAAATGTCAATATCATTGTAATAAATCGTCAATTATTATCAGATTATTACAATTAGATTCTTACATAATCATCATGTAACATGCAATGTGGTGTTTACCAACGTTAAGATTTCCCATCTAATGTGTATTCAAAATCTAATTCCAATATCACATTTAATTATAAATAATAAAAACACCACTAAAACATGTTCACTCAAATTTATAATTAAATCTCACTGCGGAATGTCCCGAGCGCTACCCTATTCCTACCTATCCCAAGAAACTTTTGCTTGTTCTAATAATATTGATTTAAGTTGCTTCACTATTAAAGCATAACTTATCCTCTCCAGACTGGTCCATTGTTCGAGATTCGACAAATATTTTTAAGCCGAGTGTGTTTGACATTCTACAATGTGAAAATAATATGTGTAACCAGACATACGTGTGTGGTTTCGGATTTTGGGACAAATCGTTTACTCACTGTGTTACTTTAGTTGCAGATTAAAGAGAATATTTCGCCTGTTCTTTCCGGACAGATTAATGTAGGTACAAGTACATTTTTATATTAATATTTTACAGATTAGTACATTTTTATGTACTTTATTTCATGTCTAGTACGGCAGTCGTTAAACCATCTCAGAAGCCCTTAGAGCGGTTTGAAAACTCTCGACACCAGAGTCGGCCAATCACATTCAATAAGAAGAAGAGCAGATGTACTTTCCTGCCTATTTATACCTAGCTACTACACTGTCAAAATAAAAAATCTCGCCATCTAAGTCACTGTATATTCCGGACGCCTCATTGAAAAATTTTGTGTTTTTGCTTTACATTAGACCATTAGCTTGTGTGGCTATTACTTTTGATGGCCTGCACAAAAAAAAATATGTTTGCTAAAAGTCATCGTCATATCAATAATGGGACTTACGAGATAGAGGAGACTAATGTGGTATTTTTTTCACCATGAGTAGCATATTTATAGTTGTGGGCTCACAAAAGCTACAGATGGTGATAACAATATTTCGTCACAGATTTTTTTTTAGTACCTAAATAACACAAAAAGCCTCAAACTAGCTGTCAGTGCAAGAGCTATCGCCTCTAACAACAAAATTTGATAGTACGAGTATATCAAGGTACGTGCAAATAACAAAGTAAAACCAAGAAATCTGAAGGTATCAAGTTATTCCAAAAGTAAAAATTGTATCGAATTCCCCGGCAAGTCAGACGTGAAGCCATTACTTTTTATTTCGAGTTATTTTATACTCGAGTATGAAACCGAATAAGAACACTTTTTTTTACACTTCTCCAGCGCCGATTTACAACCCGAGCTACCATATATCTCAAGTTTACGATATGGCCTGTTATTTTTTACGTTAACACTGTTATGATATTAGTTCTAAACATTCGTCGGCCATATTTTCCGTGCAACGGTAGGTGTCGTCGCTATGCTCACATATGGTGCGCCATAACCGTAAAATTTTACAGCTTTCGATGCTGAAATGATACACGAAACAATCTAAATTATAGAGGCTTGTCGTTGGCAGGACGCCAGTGTATCGGTAATGACAGGGCTTATCGAATTTGTAACGTTATCTATGGACGGGAAAACTTCTGACACAGACAGGCTCCGTGGCCAGCGGACGTTTCCATTGTTAGCAGTTATCTCGTAGTGTTCTATTATTGTATCTTGTTACTTATCTATTTTCTATTTCTCGCAAAAGTAAAGAAATTGCGAGTAAATATCGATCTTCCTATTCAAAAATAACTAGTCGAACCTCTGAAACATACATTTATTGATATGAAGTCTCCATGAAATTATGCTTTCGTTTAGTCAAGAGTACTGAATTGTAGACCAAAATGGTGCTCAAACTTAAACGAACTGTCAGTTGAGAGCAGATATAGATATTTCACGAAAAAAAATATCTATCCGGTTTAAAAAAACTCCTGAAAAACATGTTAGTATACAACATTTAAAGCTGAAAGCCTGTGTATATTTCTTCAAATCTGTTGTAGTTTCCATTACCCAACAAAGAGTGCGTTATCGTACAGTAGGGCAAGACACAAATCTCAGCTAGGGCAGCCAGCCAAATTACATGCGGAGTATAATGTTTAACATTGCCAGTTACACGCTTTAAGAGAAAAAGTGGATAAAATTTAACACAATGGAAATTTATGTTTTAGTGCATTATTTATACTGAGGATTATTATTTTTAATTATCATGAAGTGCAAATTAAATACACTAACCAATAACAGGTTTTAGTTTTTTTTATTTCAAGCACATTTATTACCTATAATAGCAATTTATTTTGACGGTAGATAATTGAAATTAAAATGAAATAAAGTTCCTACAGATATTTTATTCATCTCAAACTTCCTTGATTTATTCTGGGCGCGTCCATGGGTCGGATGACACGTTAAATTGTAGGTTGGCTGTTCGTCATAGTACGTCACTCGTTAAACCATGTCAGAGTACCTTAAGGTGGTTTGGAAACTCTGACACCAGGTTGGCCACTCTCATTCGAACTTCCTTTTTTACTAGATTTATTATTTTTTCATTTGCGAAAATCATACATAATCAAAATACTTTTAAAAGTTTTTTAAATCACAATTTGTTGTACACTGCGAAACAAAATCACCATTCTTCGTTTTAAAATGAAAAGCAATAAATTCACAGTAAATAACATATCGGCATCGCATTAAACCGTACTTAGAAAGCAGCTACTTAAGTAGCTTTTATAACGCAGTGGGCGGGCTAAGTACTTTACGCCTATACTTGTACAGGGGTGGAATCAGGAGCGTTATAAGTGTGTAGAATATACTGTGTATATAGGACATTTCAAAAGTAGATTAAAAAAATTACAATACGTTAAAATTTGGTTCATTTTTGGTTTGTTTTTCATCTGCATATTTATATATTTTGGTACATTTTTTTTTAAATTCAAGACGTCTGCAAGGTCCAGCAATGAAGGAAAAAAACACAACATCTTAGAAAGTAAGTGAATTTTGGGGTAAATAAACAGAGTCGCAGTATGTATATTGCCATGGTGAGACTTTATCCTAAAAAGTTTACTTAAATATATATTTTTCTCTATATCAATTGGTTGGTTTAGTTTGAAATGTTTGTTGCGAAACAATAGAAATGCAATTATGATTGACTCTTTTAGTTTTTAGTAATTAAGTTTGTTATTTTTATGAAGTCAATATTTTTACAAAGTAGCATTAGACCATATCTGGAGATTTTTGTGGTTCAGATTAAATGTCAAATGAAAAGTTAAGGTATAAAGATTGTTTAGAAGAATTCAAAACTAAAACCCAGCGCTGTCGTACAGACTTACCAAATTTTCATAAAAGAAAAAATAGTATTTACCTTAACATTAAACTAGCTTAAACACCTTAGTACGTCCACGCACTTACCATTATACGAGCGTAGTGAGAAAACTTTCAAGCCGATCTGCTGTTATCAAAACATGTTGCAAAATGTTAGTGCGGTAAACCTTTGTAAGCCTTCGCGAGGTGAAGAGGTGAACTTTGTGAAAAATAAACGTAGTATGTGGATAACCCTGTCTTGTTACTTGTTACCTTTTATTTTAAACATTTTAGGGTCGTCTCTGCGGTTAAAAGGACATGCGTTAAGATTATCATTCCTATTATTATAGTGGTTTTGTTTTTGGCTAATAATAATAATAATAATAATAATTTATTTTGAGTCAAACACGTCTTATGAACTATAACAATATGTTCACTGCACTCCACACTAGGATAACCTGTGTTGTGGAGGGCAGGCTATGTTATTTATAAATAAATGTACAGTTTACAAAAATACATAGGAAATTCAGGTTCCAATCCGGTAGTGATGATTTTTGCTCATTTTCCAATGAAAAGTTTAAATTAAAAACACTTAAGCACTTGATAAATAACTTATAGCAATATTCATTATATGCCACGCCAAAATATTCAGGAACAGTAGAAACTTCTATGTGTGTAGGTAATGTTAAACATTGTCAATCTCAGATATGTATAGGGTAAGAGATGCTTGATTTTAAAATTCCATGGTTGTTTGAATTTCTACAATGCACTGGTATCAGGCAAGGAATGGCCTTTTAAAATACATTTTGCAAAAGTATTTTCATGTTTTAGTTATATTCCTTAATTTAAAATCAGTACATTTATAAAGTACACAAGAGATATGATTCTATATCAGTACCTTAGTATCCAATATGCGCTGGGCTGTACACTAGGCTAGGTAAATAATTTCAAAAATAATTGTTGTATATCGTTAAATCTTGACTTTATTGATACAAAAGCAGTTACGAACAGAACTGTTTTTATATCAAATAGTGCGCGCTTGTATGGTTCTAGATCAATCTGACTAAAGTTATTTAAAAAAAAAAAAACTTACATTTCACTGCTTTATAGTGTAGCTCCAAAAATAACTTTTAAAACTGTAAATTTACCTAAGTATTTATTTTTATAAAGGACGCCTTACTTGTTACATAATTAAATTAGTAACTAGGTTCATGAACATGGTGGCTTTTAGGGCCCTATGGCACATCATTTGGATCTTCGTGTGATCAATGTAAGAAAAGAATAAACTCATAAAGCAGCAAAGCTTACTTTTTGTAGTTTGTTAACAAGGAAAAATATAATAAAAACATATTTTTTGCGTATTTACAAAAATCTATAGAAAAACAAATAGAACTAAAATCTCCATTAAAAGGTTTTGTGTAAGTTATAACTAACTTTGTTTATAAAAAAATATATATGACAAGCGTAATAATCCGTACCACTGATTAACCCTCAAGCCGCCATTAAAAATAGATAGCGCAAAATATTGGCGGCTCGGTCCCCGGGGCCCGCGCGTGCTGTCCCGCTGCAATTCAATTAGGGGCCATGTAGGCACGCGTGCTGTTCCGGTAGGATGCTGGGATCTGGTATGATGCGGAGGTTAGGATGTTTTTGGGGTTATTGTAATTTTGATAATAAATTGTACCTATATATAAGTTTAATTTTTTTTTATAGTAAAAAAAAACTAAAATACACATCATATTCATAATTAGCTTTAAGTTCTCTAGTAGAGATCACCTCAAGTTATAAGGCCGCCTTTAATGTCTCAATATAATATACTTTGTTTCTTTGTACCTACAAACATACTAATACATAATGTAATCATGTATATGTCAAGATCTTTGATTTTATTTATTCATATGTAATATTTTACTCCTTATTTTTTAGATTGAAGGATAGTTTTTCAACCTGATACATGAACCCAACACCAGAAAATGACATTTCCTAGAACAACCAACTCATTACTTTAAATTTATTATTTTCAAAGGAGAAGTGTCGGAAATAAATATTTAAAGGCGCGATTAAAGGCAATAACGTTACCGGAAGCGACAATTTGAATCCGACGCGGCGTAACGAGAAAACTTTCAACCGAACTGTCCATTAATTTTGCTTAACGTTAAAATAACGGTGGCATTAATGAAATAACGCTGAAACTGCGTTTGTTTTTAGGTAATTTATTTTAATAATAATTATGTGGACAACGTCAGGATGGACGGTTAGTCATAAAATTATAATTATTTTCCGCATGTTACAAATTGTTCTAGTAATCTATGTTTTTGGGTGAGGCATCATCTTATATTTTCTTTTTGTGTTATTACAATATTAAGAAAAGACTTCTTTTAATATGAATTGGTATAAAATTTGCATGAACAAAATATTGCAATAAAGATCAATTCAAAAAAATATTTTTAAAAACAAAGTGAAAAGTGAATAAAACTGAATGTTCTCATTGAAAACAGTAAAAACAGTGGAAATCGTCAGAAAATAGTCCGGTGGCGAGTGTGAGTGACAGATACATACGGTACATACGTTCTACGTCCAACGGAAGGGTGCATATCAAATCGGCAGTTGAATTTACAGCATACGATTTTTGCCATTTTTATTAGCACGTAAAAATGAATTATTTTTTATCTACTCTTTATTTTTTTACCGTTACTTGATTGGTGTTTTTTGGACGTGCTCAAAGTAAGACATTTACTTTTCTAAGATTAAACAACACAACGAGACCTAGCGTACTGCCCATCAGAGGCGTTTCTTAGACGACCCGACCTTTTTTTATCATTGCATATTTTCTATATACCATTTTCCATCTTAGGCCATAGCCTTTGCTTGCTATCAGGTAAACTATGGTCAAGTGCAAACCCGTTCAAGTTTTAAAAAGAAAAAAAATATAAGTACATGTATTTTTTTTACCATAATTTGGACTGATATCTGGCCTTATGTTATGACTTGAACGTTTAGTGTTAATTTGATAGTTTTATTTAGGTTCAAATTGCTCGCGAGGATAAATAGACGACGCATATTGATTGCATAATATTACTTACAAAGAAGATACGCTATTTTACAAGCATTACTTATATACGAGTGGAAAAATAAATTACTTATCATAACAACACACATACCTTTGTATCTATATAGCTAAACAAAACGATTTTCTTTTTATTTCGCTTTCGCTATTCGCTCTATTAGGATATTTTCATATCCTTCAAATATCGTGTCGTATGACCCTAAGCAGCATTTTCGTCCGATCGTGTCGAGCCAGATGCCGCCGGACGCATCCCCAGATTGCAGATGCAAAATTAATTCACAGTTGTTTGGCGTACAGAACATGTAGTAATGATTAAATTCCCTTGCGCTGTTTTGCCACTTATGTTGTTGCAATATGTTAATGTATTTGTAATTAGGGTCTGTCATGTTCATATCAGATACATGATCGAAATAATATGAAAGGTTTTTGAATATTGACCATTATTAGCTCCCTGTAATTAAACCTGTGTTTATCCGTGATAAAAAGTAACCTATGCGTTAATATTATTATATAATAATGTATCTAATGTGTGTAATATGTTATTATAGATATGATAATGTATCTCTACACTAAATTTCATCCAAATTATTTCAGCCGCTTGAGTGCAATATGCAAACATATACACACTAAAAAGACAAATGTTTGTCTATATAATATTTTGTGGATAGCACATGTGCCTTTGTGCACTGCTGTAAATGTTTGAGTGATACAACAATTTTAGAACATTTTGTCATTAGCTTCCACGAATCACGGATCTGGGTGCCCACTACAACGTTATTGCCCAAGAGAACTTCCACAATTAATCAATACTGCGGGGGAGTTCTGACCCCCAGAATTTAATATTATAACTAGAGAATAGAGCTGAGGAGAGGATGTACATGATGTATAATACATATAGTGCATTTATAAGCTGCACTGTACTGCGTCAACTTTCAGAATGCATTAGCATGCACCGCGCAGGAACTACGTATTGTTTTGCGAGCGTGAAATTACTTTAACCACTCCTTATTGGTGCTGCGGAGCCTAATTGGTGTAGTGGTTTTTTTGCATACCTATATTTGTTGTAAAATCTTCTTAGAGATTTTTTGTTTGGACGTTGTTGGGTATTACATTTACCTATTAATTTATTTAATTTAATGCATCATAAATAATTGTATTTTTGTTCAATTCATATCATTTTAACTATGGTACTAAGTATTGCATTATATATAGTATTAAAAGCAAGTCATTATTAAATGTGGACCTACTGAACTCGAATTCCTGAGAATCAGGACTACGACATACTTACTTATTATTTTCGCTTTCATATAACACCTTTTTATCTTATGTCTTTAGCAACATTGTAGTCTGTAGTGTTTAACGTGGTTTGAGTCTGATCTGACCAGCATGTCGACCTGAAGCCTCGTGTCAACAAAATAAAGATACGTTAAAAAAGAATAAACTCTTTCACTGTGGACGCCAAAGAGAATCACAAAATCCCAAAGTAATCCCGAATACGACTCGATGCTTTCCAATTTATCGAATCGTTGCAACTCGGCCAGATCTTCAACCCGATTAAAAGTAATGAATTTTAAAATATCCACTACAGCAGAAAATTCGCCTCCGTCACGATTGCGAAAAATGAAATAAAAATTCATCGTACCAATTGCATTAATTCGACTGCATAAAAATCAGCCAATTATTCAAATAGCCAGCAACGCCGTGAACCGAAGGACGTATCGATGAATATTGATTGTTTTCGATACCAATAAAAACGTGAAACAAACTGAATAATCGAATAAGATGATTGTTTACGGTGGAAAGCGATGGCAATTAATGATAATTGTTCAGAGCCGTTCGCGCTATCCATGGTAATTTGCGGTCCACAGCTATGTTTGCCCGATAGACGACGTAACACTAGGATACCTATTTCAATTAGGTATGTTAGTCGTTATGTCAACAAAAATAAGACGTTTAAATCATAATACTCAAAGATGTCCTTAACGGCATTGGGCCAATACTTTTGTTACTTTTTTTCTGAATATACTAACATAGGTACAAGTAACATAGTAGTGGTGGATAAAGCCATCCTTGTCCCAACATCTTATATACATGCGACTCGTATTTTTTGGCATATATGTGTACCGGAGTTTGTTTATTGTAAAAAGAGTTTTTTTTTAGTAAAGAGGCGTCTATAACGACCGATGTCAGCGGTTTACCTTTACTTTATATTTAAACGGTTGCATATTATAATAAAATTTCGATGTATTCAGGAATTTCGCTGAAAATAATAGCCATTGGTTTTCAATGAGCGTTAACAATTTTCATAATTGGCTTTATTTACCTGTACATCGAGTGATAGCACAGCTTTAAATTTTATCATTTTGTCGTCAGCAAAGTGGGTAACTATTAATATCGAAACAAGAGTTGCTTTGTCCGAGTAAATAGTTTTTTGAATGGTGCTCAGTGACGGTTTAATTTTAGTTTATTTTGTAATATTTGCAAGTTAATTTTGTCTCTTAAAATGCCAATTATGTATATTTTAATAGATATCTATTATATTTTAATGATCTTATCATTTTTTTTTAACTTTATAATATACATTGTTTTAATTTAAGTAGCTTAAGTTCGTTAGTACGGGTACAAGCCTGAAATAAATGACTATTATTTTTATTATATTTTAATTTTGTGATAAGTACGTCAGCATTACTGATTTCCTCTAGTGTTGTCTAAACTAGGTTACCTGGAAGAGATGATACTTTGTGATAAGGTCGCCCAATGTGCCTGATTATCTTCTAAGTTTTTATGTAAATTGTAAGCTTTATTTTGGTGTACAATCATGTATATTTGAATTGATTTCATTCTAGTTTTCATCTTCCAGAAATTCCTAAGACTCTTTAAGTGTCATACGTCTCCAGCCCCCATTAGTTCGACATGTCGTTCAGTGCGAGTATCATTCTAAGGCACAATTAGCGAAACCGACACCATTACTGCGTACGAGTTAAATTAATGTCGGGTTACAGTCACTGGAAAGTTCCATTATCGTTAGGAACGCGATAATGTTTAGACAATGATAATGTTATCACGAGACAACTATGTGTCCTCTGCATATACTCGTATAGGTAACTAGTGGGTGCTCGCAGCTTCTAGAATAAAACTTGCATCCCCTATTTCACCCCTTCAAAAGTGGCATTTTCAAAAATCCTTTCTTAGCGGATGCCTACGTAATAACATTTACCTGCATGCCAAATCTTAGACCGATCCGCTTAGTGGTTTGGGCGTTGAAGATCACTATGTCAGTTAGTCAGACACCTTTGAGTTTTATATATTTAGATTCCAATACTATATTGGCAAAAATGTATAAAGAGTAATAAGTGCGCCACTTGTTGCAAGTTCTGTTCAATTATTTTCCGAAAAATGCATTGATGTAATCTTATAAATTAATTTGGCTCTGGCTTATTAAACATATTGCAGTTTTCTTACTTCCTTTTTAGGAATCAAAAGTAGCCTTTGGTAAAGATGTTCCATGGCATTAACCAATAACGAAATTTTACATCCAGCACAATGGATTTATTTTCTTACTAGGTTTTAGACTTTACTAACGAAAGAATGGTGCAAGCATTATTTAATGAGCTGTCTTTTTAATGAGCTGTCGGTAAGTTTAGGTGATAAGTATGCAGTTACGCACACATGTACTGATATTGCCTACGTTTAATTGTTGTACGTGAAATACGTGATGAAGTTTCGTTATGTAATAATGTTAATAGGTATATCATTTTGTATGCGATAATACCATGCATTGGTGTAAACAAAATTTTATTTAACTTTTTGCAATGTAACTTATGGTGTTATGACCATAAGTTACATTGCAAAATCAGGTAGCTAAAAACTATACTCACATATACCTACGACTCATACAATTCCCAAAAATCATTTCTTAGTGGCTGCCTACGATATAACATCTACCTGCATGCCAAATTTCAGCCTGATCTGTCCAGTAGATTGGGATGAGCGTTGATAGATCACTATGTCAGTCACCTTTTAGTTTTATATATTTCGAAAGTTCTTTGTAACTCCCTAGAACATTTTATTTCAACCAATTAATATTATAGTTTGCTACTTTACTCTGTAAATTCAACCCACTCAATCTTTCTCTTCTCAAATTACTTACGGGCATGTCAAAACCATCTGACACAGACTTGCCTTGCTTATTGTTGTGAAGTTTAGTTTGCCAGTCGTGAAAAAAAATACAATCTTAGTTGTAAAATAGCAGATGGAGAAAATATATGTACATAATATATCAGAAATGGAATTTGACATACGTATATCATGCTATACACAAGAAATAAGTATGAAATATTTTTATCGATATTATTGGTACTGTAAGATTTTCAAAATGTAGTATGTATGCTATTTAGAAAATTGTAGAAAAGAGGTAGTTTTTTTTTAATTCTGTGTAAAACATATATAAATATCTACAAAACATACTCGTATAGAACGTTTTTAAAAACATTGTCAACTAGTGCACCCGCACGTGTTCCATTTCAAACGACAACAGCACCTGACCCGTTTCGAGTTCAAACTAAAAAGTGCATAAACATTTCCTTTACACAAGGAACCACCGTAACTTAGAAAATGGCGTCTTCAGAGCCAATATATTGCTCGCTCGCGTGACGTCGTTAAGGCCAGCTGTTGCCATAGCCCACTTGTTTTTGCCGATGTTTTTGCCAACAATATAGAATTTGCTACTTTATCATTTTTAGTTGACTGTTTTACGGGTCTGGTGGTACGATTTGCATAATGTGCAATGCGGTTATGGCACGTGGAAATTTAAAACATGTTTTATCAATTTACAAAAATTGCAACCAATCGGTGTCATTGGGTGATTGAGCTAACTAGATTCGTGTTGGCAAAAAATACATAATTGTTTTTTATTGATTTCTTTTAATCCATCACTACCCATAATATCACAGGTGAATAGAATGTATAGCCATTAATATCGCAACAATATAGACGAATAATTTGATACCTACTTATGATTACCAGAGATTTATTCGCCTATTTTGTTGTTATATGAATGACTAGGTTCCAAAACAAGCTAAAAACTAAAATAGTAGTGTATGGAACTGTCATATAATGAAGTGTGAAGTGTTATATGCAGTTGCATACACTACTTTATCTTCACTAATGCAATTGATCAAACAACGAGAGTAAAAGCTGACAATAGTTAATTTTTCATATAATTTTCTAGATTTTTCTGGCAAAAGATTGTGAGTTACTTTTGTTGCCAATTCTAGAATATCCGGAGGCGTACAAAATATCATCGTTGCTATCTATTTTTAACTTTTAATTTGTATTTAAGAAACAAAACACATTTCGAAACATTAAATTCACGCGTACGTGTTTTGTCACAGTGATTTTGCCGCCATTAAAATCTAACCAACGAGAGCGCAGCTGCGCGCATCAATAAAGCGCGACCAACGTTTTATTAAGCTTTTAAGTTTTTAATCGTTTTATTGATGTTATAATAAGCTATTACGATATCGATGTGGATATTATACCATCATGTGAAATTGCTTAAATTGAGTGTTTTGTTGTCTGTGCTATAACAGTAGTAATTATAAGTCAAGTATTGGAAACCTAAGTAGAATGTTACAACATTAGTGTAGATAAATATATAAAAAGGTTTCAAGCTCGAATTTATGAATAAAACAAACGGAAAATCGGAAACCAAAGTGGAAACACACGAAATGAAAATGTAAAAAGCTTTTACAAGTCGCAAATGCTTGCATCACTAAAACATAAAGCTACATAAATGTAAATATTTGCAAAAACTCGTATAATTTTTCGTGTAAGTGGTCAAAAAAGGTTTGATGGTCCCCAAAAGCATCAAAACATGAATGCAGCCAATTTGGTGATATCATAAAACATAATAATGCTTTCATCGAATCATTTCAGAGGTCTTCGTCGATGGCGTAAACGATTGTAAAACATACTGGGAAGAGTAAAGGTTCGGACTGTAATGTAGTACAGCATGTTTTATATTTATTTTAAACATTCAAGCAAATATTCACTTCTTGTTGGATACAAAAAAATATTCAGTAGTAAATGTAGAATAATATTGTTTAAATGGATAAAATTATAGTTGAGGCTTGATTATAATATTGATAACTTTTTGAGATTTTACAAAAAAAACATTGTTGATTCAAAAAATATTGTATAAAAAAACCGCAACGAAACTAAAGTAAGTAGGTATCAAATACTGCCACCATTATTAACTCATACGTACATGAAATTTCTGTACTACCACCCATCTTTAAGGCCAGTATAAATCGAAGATATAACCGGGTGTAAGACGACGCCAAATCATAATAAATTGAGTGGAGGTTAAGGGATCCGGGTAAGATTGACAGCGGCCTTTAACACTTCCCGGGGCAAGCATCAACTTGTGTTCCCGGATAAGTCTCAATTTTATCGAGCAAAACCACTCGTAATAATTTTTGGGGCGTTTAGCAGAGTTGCCCTTTGGGCTGTCAAAGAGATATTATGTACGCTTTGTGTTTTGTGCTCCTTTGATTGCTGGAGATTTTTCTTTTTATGCGCACGAAAAATATTTATATTAGAAAAGAGAGGAACATGATAACAACTTTTATGTTCCTAAATAGTTAATTTTTTTGTAGTTTTTTCAGCATTTATCTGAAACTATGATTGCGGAATTTAACTTTCAATTTTTTAACAGCATATTATAAACTTAAGATAAATCTAGTACCTACCTATATCTTCAAAATAAAATTTTGCGGATGTTTTGAGACAACTGATGAAATACGTGAAAAGCTTCGTGTTATCAATTTGTGGGTGTTTATTTTACATATTTTAAATAAAATATCGTGTATCTTTTAATACAATATGTATTTTTTCATCGTGAAGAACTTCAGCAATCTATCAAACCCATTTTCACCATTATAAACCTAAGTTAACTTTTTTCCTACTTATGTGATACTTAGTTGTTCAAGAGGTCGACCGATTCAGCAGTAACATTGCAAAAACAACACAACAACACTGCGAGCAGGTTGAAAGGGTGGTGGTGTGAAAATATGCCGTTTAATAGACTACATTCGCCCTCGTGTGATGAGGACCGTATCGCGGCCTAAATCTAGTCTGTGGCTTAGAAATATAGACTTGGCTAGATTAGCCATAAGGGTAGAACAATAAAAAAAAATTAAGCCGGATTTCTTTTTTGACGTCGTCGGTTAAAAAAATCTAGAACTTTAAGTCCTACAAGGAGTATTTATGCATAATTGTTATAGTTATTTCAAGCTACAATGAAGAAAAAATTTGTAGGTTTATACCTATTTATTTGATAGACAAAAACAAAAAAACAAATGACATAAAAACCGTAGCTATATTACTTTGAACAAAGATTCATATTGGCTTTTAAAGGGTTTAAACTTGTTTAAATGCAATAATAAATGACAAAACACACCTTTTCCCCGTGTTTACTATTTTTTCAAATATGTAACTTAATTGAATGTATTATTCAGAAAAAAATGGGTTTCTTGTAGTAATGTAGTATATAAGATTATGAGCGTAGTTAAATAGCATCTCCATGGATCTAGCCGCTTTGTTTCCCCGGTCTGTTACGCTATGTTACTGGCAAGACCGTGTTAGTTGGTTTTTAAGTAACCCACTGGAGTGGCAACACTTTTGAGCGACGCTTTACCTACATTCGAGGGAGTTGGCAGTGGAAATAGGAACACGAAGCTTTGTTTCCAATTTTCGCCAAAAATACACCTTGTTTTTTAAATGTGACATATATGGAGTTTCACGTTCCATATGCTTGTATTTTCGCTTAACATAAAATGAAACTGTATTATTTTTCGCACCAAATTAGGTTTTTACAAAACTTGTGACCTTAGTAGTGGTAGAACTATGATATACATAGATAGGTTTATAATGAATAAAAGTCATTGTATTTGATTTACCGTACGATACGAAAACAGTTCACAGCCCACGCCTTATTATTATCGATAAGCATCAAAGCCCTAAACACATTTTAATAATACAAACCAAGCTAACAAAACCAACAAAGTATCTGGGTCATTCTCGTTCATTATTTCCTAAGTGAATATTTGCATGTCCGTAATGAGCTATGTTACAAAGAATTGCCCATAAAAACGTTCGACTTTGTCTTCGGGCCGCTTTAATTAGAAATCATTTTACGACCCACCGTTTGATGAATAAAATTCTCTTTTTCAATAATGTAGGCTCTCATTATCAATTTTATTTTCGTTTTTAGGGGGTGGAGGGTGGTTATTTGTGTATCTCTCTACTTTGAGAATAATTAACTTTTTGTAAGCGGTTACATAAAATTAGACGTAATATGCACTACTTTCTTAATTAATTTGTTTCTATTTTACATGGACCATAATTATTAAAATTAAGTATTTGTGTAATGAAAAGGAAAACTTTTTAAAAGGTTTAACTTATTATTGCGGTTAGCCTTAATGTTACCACGGTATCACAGCATATTTTTAGAGAAAACTCGAACATTTTAGGGTTAATTTGGTGTCTGAGCTTTATATATATCTGTTTTTTGTAGAAATGAGTAGGTATTCACCTACTTTGAAACATACAAACTTACACCATTAATACGCCCTCAAGGTCCACCGTTTATCAGTAAACCACAAACGCGATATCACTGCCTCATCACTCACACACACACACACATATACCAAATCTGCGACCAATTTCAACACATTGAAACCGCAAGTCGTATTAATCATACAGCATATCCACAAGGCACATGTGCGATATATTGCCGGCGATAGTGGGTAGGGCTGGGAGCTGAAGTTTGTAGTTAGTCCAAGATGGTGAATCTTGGATGGCGTCTTGACGAAAAAAACAGAGGATGAGTTTAAGCAAGAATATTAGAATCTTTCGGTGCAAGTGTAGTTGTAATTTTGATGACGTAGCAAATTTTAATAAGACAAGAATTCATAATTTCTATCGGTAAAGTAAAAATAAATAGTTTCTTACTAGGTTAGCTGTAGGTATGCTTGATCGTAGAATTGCCAATAGTTCTATTAATTTCGTTTGGGCACGGTTTTTCCGGGCTTAGTACGTCATACTAAGAGTACCTACTTACATAGGTACATAGCAACAGTATCAATGTTGCTAGATACCTTTTATGTCCTTTATGCGGACTGCTAACAGAAATTGTTGCCAGGTCTTTGACTATCTGTCAATTTTTTTACAAAAATCATCTTCATGACCAATCGTGACTTCATTCCCAGGGCTATAAATTCTTAATAAGATTTAACCCTCGAGAAAAATAATCGTAATGATACGTCCCCAAAATTCTAACAGCATTTTGACTTATGCATAGACCCAGGGTTTTAGGCCAACCCTACAAAAGGAGAATGTTAACAGTTGGCGTTAATGTTCGACCTTCCCCTAGGGAAATGCGCTCTTGATAATGCGAACAGTAATTTTATGTTGCAACAATAGGAATACTTGATTGCTATAGATAACGGTGAATTTGAATATATCAGGGAGATAATGGGGTTTTAAATGGCACGATTAGATGGTTTGTTTTGGTAATACGATTCCTGGTTTATTGTTGTTCGAGTTTTGGATAAAGTCACGTATTGTGATAATAACTAGCTAAACGGATACAATAATATTCGTGCTAATGATAAAATTTGTGATAATAAAGCTTGAGCTACTAAAATAATAACCCGAGCAATAAAATTTTATTTTTTTTTTTAAATATTTACTTGATTGAAATTTTGCATGTTTTAAATTAGTATTTCACTATTTCGATGATTTTATACGTAGTCAGTGGAACCAATTATACTCACTTTTTTAATTTATCTCTTTAAAACTAGACACAGATCATTTCAAAACAAATAATACAAGATTATCTAGAAAGAACATGTGCGCACTTAACGCAAACCAAAAACATAACACAAAGTGTCGATAAAGAAAAATACTGGCTCAAACAGAAATCCAATACTTCAAAGTTATCTAAAACTAATAATAGCCCCTCAAAGCCACAAGTTATCTTTGTGAAGTACTCTCATTATTGCCTATCTCAAGTGCTTGGAAGTTCTATAAATATTTTCTTTCAAGTTCCCGCTTACCAGATTTACGTTGCAGGATTCTATGGCTTGCCAACTATGTTATTGATTAGAATTTATTTCTCAAGTTAATGGCAAATGGAACTTAACATTATATTAAATGGTTTTATTGATGATTTTTAAACAGAGAAGCCTCTCTAAAACTATTTATTATAGCCATATTACTTAGTTTTCTTTCATTTACATACTTATTTTTTGTTGTGAAGGGTCGACGCCATAATATCTGTTGTCGATCAAACCCAGATGAGGCTAGCACAAGATTGATCTTGTATTTGATTGGCCATTGGCTTGAGCCAATGGCATAGCCATAGACAATGGGACAAATCGGGCTGTAGATGATGATGATGACGTATTAATGTCATCTTTACTCAAGCTTTATATAATATATTTATTTAATATTAATACTTATAAGTGTGATATTCAAATAACTGATTTACATAGTAAAAAAAAGCTATACTAAATAGAAATTTCCAACAATTACTATGTTTCACACCCCATTCCATTAACAGACCAAATGGCACGTTACTAGGCTAGAGAAGTAAGCCCTTGACTTCGGGCGATATGTCTAATGCTTAGTGATTTATCGACTCCTTACTTTTTCAAAGGGAGGGTAGATATCGGTGCGTGCAATATTAGATTGGCGTGAAATAACGCTAAACTAGAATTAAGCTTAAAAATAAGTTTTTAGTAACTAAAATATTGCTCTTTGAAATCGATAAAAATATGTCTTGTCTTGTTAATTCATAGTTCGTTGTTAATTCATGATTTAATTCGATTTTAACGTATACTAGGGTGAAAAACCGTTACTTACCATTTAAACATCTAAGTTTCTGGACTTAATGAAACGTCATCGTTGTCAAGATAGGAAAAAAAATGGTATTTTTTTTTTGCCAAAATGTCTTTATGTTATACCAGCTGGTTCCCGCGACTTCGTCCGCGTGGAATAGTCATTACCATAAAAACGGGTTTATTGAGTTGTTGCAGACATTTTGTTAGATCATTTCAAGAGAAATATTTCTTTTACACATATTTTTTGATATCTTGAACTGTTTTTGCAACGCACGCAACAGAAGCCCTCAAAGATGAATAATTTTCCCCGCTTTTTCCACATTTTCCATTATTTCTTCGCCCCTATTAGTTGCAGCGTGATGTTATATAGCCTAAAGCCTTCCTCGATAAATGGTCTACTAAACACAAAAAGAATTTTTCAATTCGCACCAGTAGTTTTTGAGATTAGCGCGTTCAAACAAACAAATAAACAAACATACAAACAAACAAACTCTTCAGCTTTATATATTGGTATAGATTTACTATCTTCCGTTCAATCTAGTTTACTTTAGTTCAAAAAGCACAGACACATGGCCAATTTCACTTCATCCACAGGTATTCAACCTTTGCCTTTTGAACTAGCTCCTGAAACGGTCTGCCCGATCCTTTGCGCATTTCACTCCGATGGGTAATCACTCGTGAATCCCTGGCGTGGAACACCGGGACAATCCCTGGTGTCCATCAAGGGATCGCCAGATAATGTACTACCAGTATGGGGTAGTGAACTGAATAACTTATGGACGTTAAGTGAGTGCTGTGGATTGTAATTGATAAGTCAATGTAATTAATAGTAGTATACCATAAAATTGTATGCGTGATTATGTTGGTCTTACCAACAGTACATTTAAAATAAAACAAAGTTTTGTTCAGTTACTGTGAGACGGTTCACAATAATGACACTATGAATAAAAATTAATGTTTCACAAACAAAAACAGTTATATATTTTCTGTGATGTAATAATTCATAATTGCAATTATTTATTTAAATAATAAGCAGAAACACTAAAACTTAATTTAAAGCCAAATAAAATTTCTCAAATGATCTATACCTACAGCAAAAATGTTAATTAATCTAACTTTCTCGTTGATGATAGAGTAAACTAATTCCTTCAGTTAATTAAAGAAATGTAACAGTAATTCTCAATATAAATAATCTTTAGTTCAAAGCATCTATTGTCTTTTTTGGTTGTATAGTTAAGGAACAATAGGATCCATACTATCACAAAACCACACATGTAGCAATGAAAGCGAGATATAACCTTGGCCAGTACCTCTAATACCTACGAGAATCAACTTAATCCACTTACAATTTCTTTATTTACGAATGAAAATCCTTCTAAGAGTCTCTTTGTTGTGTACAAAATAAAATACTACGTCTTTCCCACGAACGCTTTCTAGAAATTACGTTTTTGCTCCGTTTTAATACCATTTCCCACCGTTTGGTGCGCCTTGACACGGCGGAAAACACCGAATGGAAGGTTTAAGTAGGCGGCTATTATAATTCGTGAAAATGTTTAGCTTAATTCGTAAAATGAGATTAACATTTTGAAGGCAAAAACTCGTCTCGTCTCCTTAACTTAACCCAAACACTTTTTCTCTTTATAAAGCGCAGCATTCGAAGTGAAAGTATGTAGATGTAAATGTAAAAGAAACAATGATGTTCCTATCGGGTAAGCACCATTTTAGGCCATAACCTTTGCTTACCATCAGGCAATGTATGGTCAAGCGTAAATTCATCTTAGTAAAGAAAAATCTTACATATAACTTAATTTAAAATCGTTGAGCCACAGAACAAAACACATCTCTATCCGCTACCCACGATGACCTATAGCGTTCGTTTGTCCTTCCAACTTGGCCATCCTTGATTTTAACAGTCAAACTCTGGCCGTGTTTGCTTCAACAAAATATGTAAAGTAGGTGCGGGTGGAAGCGATACGGGTCCTAGAATAATTAACGCAGGCAGTGACAGAGGTCCCTTGAAGAAAGTAAATAGATTCTGTGTAAGGTTTGTTGACCGACTGTTTGGGTCCATTTTGCAATACTATAGCTTAACTAATCCTTTAGTCGTCACAGATGTCAAAGATACAGCGTAGATATCAGATTACCAACACTTTGTAACTTTGCTTGTAGGCTTATAATTCTGAGTCTATCAAAAGAAAACCCGTTGTTGTCTCTCTTACTCAAATACTGTAATTCATTCAGTATTTCTTAACATTTGTGACTGAGTTACATATACAAACACATACTCATACAACATGACTAAAACCACACCCTTAGAATAAATGCAATGCAAAAAGATGTTAAAACTATCAAAATGGTCTTCGAAATTGGCTTGTAAGTTACAAAACTGGCTTGCAGTGTCCCCGCACTAATTATGTGAGAGCACGTTGTACGACGTCCCACCGCTGTCCTACATTCGAGATAGCTAATAAAAATGCAAAAAATGTGGCGAATTATCAATTAAAATTAGCTGCACCGGTAACACAGTTAAAATTCAGGGCGGTTTTTGTGGGGACAGGAAATTGTGGTCATGGGTTTTTAATTTCTGATTGCAGATTGTTGCGTTTTTGTACTTTGTGTGTGTGCAAGTTGCTTTTGTTAGTGCAAAATAGAATATTTGTCTTAGGAAATTCATGTGAATGTGTAAATTAATGATTTAATTTTTGAAATTGAAATGAATCAGCGAAAACACTATTGATTCCATAACACACCTATTTTATCCTGTTCACTATATACTCGTAAGCATTAAATAAAAAAAAATATAATATGTGACGAACGTACAAAATGACATAGGTACTATGAGAGAGGCCTATACCCAGCAGTGAGACAAAACCGGCTGTGGATAATGTGATGAACATAACCAAAACAAAAATATCACTGACTAAAATACTTACACATTTGTATTTTTATCCATTTTTATCTCGCTCCAGCTGCATTTCCGAAAAACATTTGTTTGCCATAGATTCTTATATCACACCCTCTCTATTAGTTCGCTCCCTTATCTTGAAGCTCACAACTTAACACCTAAGTATCGTTTTTCTACCGGATGACGCTTTGATTTATTGTTTGTAAGAAGATCCTAGCAAAAGGAGGCCTTATCTCCCCTTGAGGATGATGTAAGGCGCGAACAGTTGTTGATTTACATATAAATACGATTAGATGAAATATACTATACGCATATGTTCATAATAGGTGTCTAATGGTAAGATTTTATTAGTACGTTAGTAGAATCAATTGTAACTATATGTTTTTTTATAAACCAGATAGGCTCACGCTTGACTAAAACTCGCCTGATGTTAAGCAAAGTTATAATTTACGATCTAGCGTGCATGCCTAGATTAAACCGATTCACTCTCGACTTGAAGACCGATTATAGTTCGAGGGGAATAGGGAATCCGGCATGAAGTTACACTGTTTCGCAGGTATGTTGGTATTATATAAAATTGGTTAATAAAATCATTGAAGAGTAAAATAAAATTTAGAACTACATGTTAAGAGTAAATCTAGTTGTTTACTGTCTTGTTTTATCGTTTCTACTTGTTACCAACTATTTTTATTCATGCTGTGATCACAGTAGAAATTTATAATTTGAAAGACAGTCGGTTAATGTGTGAGTACTTATGCCTCAAATTTATAGCAATAAAAACTCAACATCCGATCTACGCCACCGCACTAAAAACATGTAACATGGTTCCAAACAAAAACGTTTGAGTAATTTCAATAAATCAGAAATCCGAGTCGAATTACAGTCCCCTTTATGACACCTTCGCCGAAGAAATAGCTAGGGTTGAATGCAGGAATGTTAATCTTACGAAGGCATTTTGAGCCACGTGTTTTGGGCGTATCGAATGGATTGTAATGAAATAATCTTGTTACAAGTTTATGTTAAGCTGTCGCGTTGCACCCCTAAGGTAGAGCTTGGGTTCTTAACAATAATGCGCTCCTAAATAACATGGAGTTATACGCGAGCAAATTATTTTGACAATTTTTTTTTTTATTTCCAATTCTAAAATTAGGATACAATAAATACTTCATAATAAAAGTATTTTTTAAATGATTCAAGGATTGTAGTAGTAATAAAGACCAGACTGTTTGCTCTGTAAACACTTACTTACGTTGAATAGAAAATACTTAAATAAATGCATAATAATATAAGTTTGTAAGCCAGCCTGTATTAAACATACAGTAAATCAACCCTACTCGTATAATTTTTTTATTAAAACAACTTATTCATTGTAGCAATAGTAGTTTATGCAACTGTCATATAATGATCGTTATGTTTATGAAACTTGCTGCGCTCGTTTCATAAACTCACACTCGTGTTTTAATACCCGTGTTATATGCAGTTGCATACACTACTTTATCTTCACTAATGCAATTAATCAAACAACAAGAGTAAAAGCTGACAATAGTTAATTTTTCATATAATTTTCTAGATTTTTCTAGCAAAAGATTGTGAGTTACTTTTGTTGCCAATTCTAGAATATCCGGAGGCGTACAAATATCATCGTCGCTATCCATTTTTAACTTTTGATTTGTATTTAAAAAAACAATACACATTGCGAAACATTAAATTCACGCGTACGTGTATTGTCACAGTGATTTTGCCGCCATTAAAATCTAACCACCGAGAGCGCAGCGCGACCAACCTGATTGGCCCTGCAATCAGGTTGGTCACGGTTTTTAGATGTTATAATGAGCTATTACGATATCGATGTGGATATTATAACATCATGTGAAATTGCTTAAATTGAGTGTTTTGTTGTCTGTGCTATAACAGTAGTAATTATAAGTCAAGTATTGGAAACATAAGTAGAATGTTACAACATTAGTGTAGATAAAGTACTTTATGTATTTCTCCCATGTGTAATTATGTATACCAAGATCATTTTTAAACTTGTATCTCCATGTATCAACAAAGAGAATTCATCAGCTATGCGTTGACGCTGTTTATGGTACAAGATTATTCGAATATGGTATTGTCTATGTACTGTTGACAGATATGATTTGCATTAGACCAAGCATGCGATTTGTATGCCAGATAACGTGGAGTAAGATGTCATTGTCGTCATTTGTTACCGAGGATTAGGTTTAGCCGTAGACAATGTATTTTAAGAATACCTTACTATCTATTTATTGAGAAAGCCATCTAACTCTAGTGATAACTATATAAATGTGTGCAGCCTAATCAACCAACATCCAGTTTTAGCAAGCGTTAATGGCGACAGACCAACCAGAGTTCAGGCATATATCTTGATAGTATTTGATCTAACCCGTAGTTTTATTTGGCCCTAGTGTATTCTCGCACTCTTTCCCAATTTGTTTGATCGAAAGAAAGTAGTACTTTTTAAAAATCACTGTAATTAGTGATTTATCCACGATCTAAAAAAAAATATATTCACAAAAAACAAAGACAACACATAAACCGGTGGTATGGCATACGTTATGATTAGTCAGATTGTTCCAAGTAGGGATCTATAAAATATATAGTTGTGTTTTAAGCATATGATAGGTTATAGGTATTGAGGTAACTTAGTTTGCACAGCTATTGTAGTGTCTTGCATACTAATCTATTCTATGAAATTCACCACAACATAAATTAGCTGTTAAATGTATTAACTGCTGTATTAACTGCTAAGCTAAGACACTACGCAGCATAACTATAATTATTAGAAAGCTTTAGGTATCGTTCTTAATGCAATATTTTGCATTTTTTTAAAGTAGGCATTGTCGTGCCTCATCACTGTAATGATGAGTACCTATTAATAAATTATTTTATAAAACATATATTATCCCTTTCTTGATGGGAGGTGAAGATAACTCAACAAGTAAACAACGTTCTGTCACATATACTTGTATACTAAACGTGGAAGAGCTGTCTTTTATCCATCCTTACAAACGGCAATTGCAAAACATATATACCTGCACCTCAATATTCATCGTTCTCGATCCAAAATTTTCCCCAGCCAGACTGCGTTATGTCTCGTGATTGTAACCTATCAACAAATCTATTATAATAATAATAATCATTTATTATTATTATTATTATAATAGATTTGTTGATGATTTGATTGGATTTTTTTTAATATTTTTTTTTTTTATTTGGCGACTAAAACCGCAGGGGCGACTTTATGGCGAGTCGTCGGTGAGTGGCGTCACCGCGGACCCCGATTCCCTGGGGGCTAAATGAGACCCCCTGCCTCCCGGCTTGCCTTAATTGTCCGACCGGGAGTGGAAGACGCAAGAGCTAAGTACCTAAGCTCCAGGGTGGAAGTGTTAAAGGGCATAACGCCGCTAGTACCGCTCAGAGAACGCGCAGCACATCTCTCTACACCTTAAACCACTCACATCAATGTTGCCCTTCCGGCGTCATCTTAGGCTGCCTTTTGTGGAGGGCCCATTTAGTGAGTGGCAAGTCATCACCCGCTATAATTTTTATGAATGAGGCATAACTGGCGGGTGCCGTTCCTCGTACAATAGACCAGTTTAATTAAGTCAATGAACAACTCAACACAATAGCCTGTAACATTAATACCATGTCTGCAATAGTTACTTGATATACCTAACATCCTCTTTCTGTAGTTTTGTACTTAATTTTAAGTATAGTATTGTAAAAGGCCTCTCAGTGTTGGCTACGGCCCCACTGATGCCTTAAAAATACCGGGCGTAAGGCCCGAGAGTCTGTATTATATTATTATTATTATTATATTATTATTATTCTTCATATTTATTATATATATTTATTATTAGGAAATTGAAATATTTCATTAGGTTACAAAATAATGAATACTAATAAATTATAAAACTACCACAACGGCTGCATCAATTTGCATGCACTACCATTCCATAGGTGACGATGACAAAACAAGTAAACAACGCACTGTCACATAGTTTACAAGCGTCAATTGTATAGTACGAGTATTGTAAAACAAATGCCATGCACCTCAATATTTTATCGTTTTCGATGCGAAATTTCGCATTTTTCCCCGGCCAGTCGGCGTCGTGCCTCGCGAACGTAATGAGTACCTGTCAGACGCGCGTGTGGGCGATCGCCGGCCGCTCTAAGTCGAACGCAAACATTTACCCTTCGCTCAACAGTAATTGTTTAAAATTGAGCCTAACTGTGTGGCCCTTGCCTGTTGCAAGACGGTCTTGTGGCTGGTAGACGCGGTATAGGGGTGAAGAAATTCAACCACCACGTTCCTAAAAAATATATTTACACTAGATTATAGTCTATTTTACATCTGGGAAAGAACAGCGCAAGACAGGGAGTATTGGCGTAAGAGGGCGGAGGCCTATGCCCTGCAGTGGGTCCCATAAGGCTGATGATGATAATGATGATAGTCTATGAAATTGAGCATATTTTTTTGAAACCTTAAAGGCGTTCTGATTACTAACGTATAATCTTTTAAAGGCAGTGTCAGTGCTTCAAAATCAACAACTTCTGTTCTACAACTTTCGGGATTCGCAAAAATATAGACTCGTCTGTAGTTTGTGGTCCCGTTACATTTTTATTTCAACAAACACCGAAAGTCCCTTACAAAACTTTTTTTTGACATATTGGCTGGGTGTGATAAACTCTTTGTCTTATAATAGCTGTTTATTTCCCTTATGCTCGGTCAACAGACCAACCCATTACCGTGTAATAAGTTTCAAAGCTTTGTCAAATTCAAATGTTATTGTCAAATTGAATGTTTTTGTTTACTTTGGTATGGTTTGCGTTTGGCTACAGCCTGCCCGATGTTCAGCATTGCTGCTGTCTAGGCTGTAACACGCTTATCTAGAAGATACCCATTAACTCTAGATTTATAATGAGAACAGCGCTGATTGCTTCCAGTAATCAACATGCTGGGGAGTTGGGGCTGTGTTGGGGCAGACTTGTTTATTTATTTATTGTATGTATGTGTGTGTTTATTTGGTAAATCTGTCGCAATATAGTAGTTTATGCAACTGTCATATAATGAAGGGTATTAAAACACGAGTGTGAGTTTATAAAACGAGCGCAGCGAGTTTCATAATAGTAACGAGTGTTTTAATACCCGTGTTATATGCAGTTGCATACACTACTTTATCTTCACTAATGCAAATGATCAAACAACGAGAGTAAAAGCTGACAATAGTTAATTTTTCATATAATTTTCTAGATTTTTCTCGCAAAAGATTGTGAGTTACTTTTGTTGCCAATTCTAGAATATCCGGAGGCGTACAAATATCATCGTCGCTATCCATTTGTATTTAAAAAACAAAACACATTGCGAAACATTAAATTCACGCGTACGTGTATTGTCACAGTAATTTTGCGGCCATTAAAATCTAACTATCTCTAAAGCGCGACCAACCTGATTGGCCCTGCAATCAGGTTGGTCGCGCTTTACCGATGTTATAATGAGCTATTACGACATCGATGTGGATATTATAGCATCATGTGAAATTGCTTAAATTGAGTGTTTTGTTGTCTGTGCTATAACAGTAGTAATTATAAGTCAAGTATTGGAAACATAAGTAGAATGTTACAACATTAGTGTAGATAAAATGTTTTTCTATTTCTATTTCCTTAACTTAGTAGTCTCTATTTTATTCCATCTATGCAAATGACCAAGGCCTGCCATCCGTTGTGCAGTGTACACCTCTTTGTTCACGATAAGCCTCGCTAAGTGAAATTAAGCTTCGCTAAGTATAAGATGGGAAATTGAATCGCAACAACAGATGTGAGAGATTTTTGGAATGATATTGTTACAATGTAACGATTGAAAAAGAGATATAATAAAGCTGAAGAGGGTCGATAGTCTGAAACAAGAAAAGATATTAGAAAAAATATGTTTGTGTATACCTTAAATCCATAACAGAACACGTTTCAGCAGAATTTAGTTTTTTTTTCTGTTTATCTGTTATTCCTTTTGTCTGTTTATTTATACGCCCATAACGCAAAAACGGCTGAATGGATCATCATGATTTTTTGTATGTAGGTAGTATGAGGTCTTAGAAGTGTCATAAGCTACTTTTTGTCTCAAAATAATGCGAGCGAAGCCGCGGGTGACCACTAGTCTATTATATACAATAAAGCTGAAGAGGGTCAAAAGTCTGTAGCATTAGAAGATATAAAAATATAAATATATTTGGAAATACTTAAAACTGATACCAGAACATGTTTCAACAATTTATATATTAGTCATTTGTAAACGAATTTCGCGGTCTAACAACCAAAACGAGGCTATCGTTAGTTATTAGAGCATTATAATTACTAATATACTGTTAGCACCAGTTCTGTATAAAATGGATTGAATACATTATATTTGGCCTTAATATAATCCGAATAATTATTTTATTTGAGTATATTATTTTATATCTAATAACTTATAATTGATTATCATGTCATAATACAAACCGAACTTTCCAATTGAAATATCAACGAAATGAATCGAACAAATTCCAAACACATTGTAAATTAAAATTACCGCTTCGTTAATTTTGAGCTTAATCATTCATACCTACCTAAGTTTCTGTGTGTTTGTTAATTTGTTTTACTTATATCACCAGAATATAGAAATTTTACAAATGAATTTGAAGGCCTAAAACATAATGTAACTATTACTACTAAGAATTGCATGTTCTACAATTCTTACAAGGATGAAATAATCAATTAAATTTATCTATACGGGTTGCATTAACAGCATCCTTATTTTATGCAGTCGATTAATTTTTATTTATTTATAACAAAAAACACGAGGGCAGGCGCGAGCAACAACCAGTTTGGTATAAAATAACAGGGCTTCAGTGGCCTAATGCGATAGTAAATTAGGGTGTTTCGGCGCTGTGGTGCCACGCTGACGGTAAAATACGCGCAAAGTAACTCTGCAGGCGGATAAAATTAAAACTAAAATGTTGTATCATTTATAAATTAGGTTCTGACCCAAAATTCCTAGCTGTCCCAAAATTCAACCTCTTTACACTATAATATTGTAATATAATATATTATGGCAACGTTGTGTTAATTAATATATGTGAATGTGTGTTCGCTTTTCAATCTCAGGCACTGTTAGTTTGAAATCGTTAATAGTAATAGATTAGATTTGTACCATGCCATTTTTATTCTAGATTAGCGAAACATCATCTACAATACAAAGCAAAATGCCACTTACGTGAACTAAATCACAAATCACGAAAGTGCTGCCCCCAAGTGGCTCGTTAAGTTATTTTGCTCGGAAGGTAGCACCATCGCTGATTTATTTAGAGCTGTTATCGGGATTAAAGCCCTGTCGCTAATTCCTTACTATATAGCGGGGTTCTCAAACTGGCTTATGTATATAAAGATGAATTCTAAAGTAAGAATTATCTTGCTTTTCACACAATTAAAATTTGCATTTTTAGTTACATATTTCTTTAATTTAATCTATACTTCTATACTAATATTATAAAGCTGAAGAGTTTGTTTGTATATTTGTTTAAATTAGGTTCTGACCCAAAATTTCTAGCTGTCCCAAAATTCAACCTCTTTACACTATAATATTGTAATATAATATATTATGGCAACGATGTGTTAATTAATATATGTGAATGTGTGTTCGCTTTTCAATCACAGGCACTGTAAGTTTGAAATCGTTAATAGTAATAGATTAGATTTGTACCATGCCATTTTTATTCTATATTAACGAAACATAATCTACAATACATGGCAAAATGCCACTTACGTGAACTAAATCACAAATCACGAAAGTGCTGCCCCCAAGTGACTCGTTAAGTTATTTTGCTCGGAAGGTAGCACCATCGCTGATTTATTTAGAGCTGTTATCGGGATTAAAGCCCTGTCGCTAATCCCTTACTATATAGCGGGGTTCTCAAACTGGCTTATGTATATAAAGATGAATTCTAAAGTAAGAATTATCTTGCTCTTCACACAATTAAAGTTTGCATTTTTAGTTATTTCTTTAATTTAATCTATACTTCTATACTAATATTATAAAGCTGAAGAGTTTGTTTGTATGTTTGTTTGTTTGAACGCGCTAATCTCAGGAACTACTAATCCGAATTGAAAAATTATTTTTGTTTTAAATAGAACATTTATCAAGGAAGGCTTTGGGCTATATAACATTATGCTGCAACCAATAGGAGCGAAGAAACAATGGAAAACGTGGAAAAAACGGGGAAAAATTATTTATCTTTGAGGGCTTTCGTTGCGTGGGCTGCAAAAACGGTTCAAATCGTGGGTAACAGCTATAGTTTTTAAAGATTGTTTTCAAAAATAAATATGATGCCTGAAATAACTATTCCACGCGGACGAAGTCGCGAGCATAGCTAGTGTACTAATATGTTTCATGTATCTCAAGCTTCTTAGTTGTACCCCAGAATAAATGCTGTACTAATGCATAATATGTAATTTAATCGCGTAACCGTACATATAAAAAAAAACACTACAATTAATTATTTTGAACATAATCTAACAAACATCTTTTTACATAATTTAAAATAATCTTTGAATAATTTATTTTGTTACAACATTTTTTTATACGGATATGAATAAATGTTTGAGAATCTCTGTCCAACGGATACTATTCAGCATTAAAGACGCTCGTTGAGATCCAAGATTAATTACCTTTCAACTAATTAAGCGCGTAATTGAAGAAAGAAGTTTCATGTTTGCTCAAATTTATTTTGAAACGTGAGCACTAAGTTAAGTAAGTAGTCGAGTTAGAAATTCAGCCGATATTAATTTGATTAGGTACTTTTGTTTATTAGCTTTCTAAAGAGCCGGCTCTGAAGTGCTTGGATTGATTAAGTTTTGAGGCGAAATAATGGCCAAATTAAGCGGTTTATTAAAATTACAGTAGTGTGTGTGTTTGTATGTCTGTTGATTGTTCACGTTCAAACAGCATAAATGGTTAAAATAAAATTTAGTTTGAGGATAGATTAAACCTTGGATTTACACATGACGGACGCACATTCAAAGAGAGGCCTATGCCCAGCAGTGGGATAGAGAAGACTGTAGATGCTGATGATGATGATGATGGACGTATTTACAATGAAATAAGTTCAGTATATTAAGTAAACACATTTATTTATCTGTATAAAGTGGAATTGAAAAAGTTGTCTTCCAAAATAATGTCATACTGGTTATAATAATGTTATTTTCCGTACCTAACCGAAATAATTTGGTCCCTAGGCACACGAACCCTAAAAGAAGTACATAGGTATTTGGCACAACAATAGAGCAAACTGGAGTGCTCGTTTGTCTAGGTCCAACTTGTGCCCTAGGGATCGAACCTGACTAAGCAAACACAAGGTAAAAGGTAGCAAAACAGAAGAGTATGAAAAGTTAAAATGTCAACAAGTACAGAACATGGGAACAAAACGGCCTTACTCATCAATCCCTTCTATCAATAGCAGAGTCAAAATGACAAACAACGTACCAAAAATAAAGGCTTGAGGACATTTATAGTTTCCGTGCTGTTTCCGAGTCGTTACCGTATTGACAGTTGATTGAAACTCTACGCACGTTATAGTCAACCTAAAATATCTCGGCAGAACACGGTGGTATAAAACAAATCAGCATATACTGAAATTAAACTGGGACTAACTAAAACAAAGTTCACAAAATACATTAGGTAAATAGAGTCTTGTTTGTGTATTTTATTATGTTGATCAAAGTACATATCGCTTTTCTTAACATAATATTTTTTGTGCAATTTACATAGACTGTTATTGTTTATCTGTTTTACTTTTGTACAATTTCACTGAACACACACATTATTTTTTTAATTGTTTACTCTGTCCTCATCACTAATTCCTTCAACAAAAATACGTTGCAGAAACAGAAAATTTCCTCACAACTTCTATACCGTTCACGTGACGTGTCTATACCGTCCCTGACAAGTGTGCAGAGCCTTTTTCTCTTCATAAATGGAAAATAGAACATGATCGGGGATGAAAGAGTGGGCAACAATAGCTCGGGATCGCTGGACCAGTGCGGCCCACAAAAGAAGCATTGTTCTTACTTCGTCGAATGTATCGGATAGTATATACTGAACTTTATTATGTAGCTTATTGACGGGGAAAGTTGTGAAAATTTTGTTTGAATTTAGTTTGTTTTGTTCATTTGTTTGTATCAGTGTTGATTTTGGTTAAGGGCTTTTTATTTGTTTTTTTGTCCATACGTAAAAATACAAGGTTGACATTGTGGTATGTGTCATCACTTTAGTTTGTTATTAATATATACCTATTATAGAGATACTTGTATTAATAAATTTGTTTATCGCGTAATTAAATGAATAGCGTTGTTCATTATGCATGTGCACTTTCCGCCTTCTTTCGACTTTTCTATTCGACTTTTTTTGCCGATAGAATATTTTCTGACTATTTACTACTAAGCCAAGTGCTACTCTTAAAAGGATACAGGCAAAGTGATTTGAATATTTTCTGCTCAAAGCTAGTCCTCACTCACTCGTTTAAATTCATTTGAAAGTAACGTATTTGCGAGGGCACTGAGAATGATAAATGAACCTTGGAGTTTTTTACACAAGTCGAATCAGATCGATGAGTTTACAAAAATCCTTAGCATTGACTGATGGACCAGTTTATTGGTTTGGGAACCTAACATAGTGAATTATGGAACGAATGTATTGAGACAATGGCATTTTAATTTGTAGTGAAAGACGAATCTGAGATAATTAGCAGTTTCAATGTACCGTCTCTTCTTTTAGACACTATCTGCTTTCACATAAGTATTCTTCCTCTACTTCTTTCTTATCAAATGAGCGTCGCCTACTCTGGTGTCGAGAGTTAATCAAGCCGCCCTATGGGCCTCTGACATGACTTAACGACTATTGTATTATGACAAGTATAATTACATAAGTATATACAGGTATGATATACACAAAAATAGGGTTATTACCTCTATTTTAGGTACATATTATATTACATTGCCAACACTCAAATAAATAGAGTACCATATACAGTAACTGCTAGTACAGAACTAAAACAAAGAATCTGCGCATTCCGGCGCCGCATCCCCTACGCATTAATCATACAAACACTAATTATTGTTGCGGCCGATCTAAATCAATTCAGCTCATCTCCCAACTAAATTTATAGTTCATCGCGGCAATAAAAAAGATTAACTTACACAGTGCAACGCGACCCAATAACTTCACTTCCAAATGGGCCATGCACTGTTCTGACATACGCATTCCTAATCAAAAATAAAGCTCGACGAATTGCGAAGGTACAAATTCAGTTAGGCTTATTAAATAAGGTACGTTGTATTTACCTCGGTCGGAGTAATTTGGCCGAGCAAATACGCGGGCGGTGACCCTACGGTCACAATTTGCTCTGGCGATGGGCCGGCCTTGCCCCAACTTCGGTAACAATGTTAGTGACTCCCCTCTTCCCTCGAGGCGCCGGCCATCCCTACATCTGTCCGAAGACTACAACTATAAAACTGCGGCGTAGTTTACAATCCGCAATTTCATTTTATAGATATTGCACAATAAATCAGGATGAGCGCGACTTTCATTTGGTCTCTTTGTGCTACAGTTGTTGAGGGATCTGGCCGATTGCAATTGAAAAACTGCAGCCTCATTTTCTTGGAAGCCATTGTTTCAGCCGTCTTTATTTCAATGGGCCTTCCGTTTTAATATCGAACGTAATTGTTTTGCCTCCAGAGATAGCTGTATTCGAGGGTGAGTTTTACATTGACCAGGGATTTCTCTATTAGTTGCGCAGGTGGTGCTATTCCCAGTGTAAAATGTTTTTCTAGCGCTCGCTCCGGGCGGCGAGCCTCCCCGAGGGCCGCAGCAAGTCGTCTTAATAGACTTAGAGACGTCGACTGCATCCCTCTAGGCTACAGCGTCCCCTATGCTCCACCATCCGAAAAAACGAGATTAGCTTCTTTTGTGGAACTACCATTCTACATTACGTTGAGATATGTCGTTAGACCCAGCCTTCCAGCTTTTTACCTAGTTCTCCGTTTTACAGTCGAAATCGTACAATAAACTACTTTGTTGCAATAACTAGGATGGTTTGTCTAACATTTTAGAGTTCATAAACTATATGGTAACGAGGTAGACCGAACCATAAACAGCGGCAAACTGGATGTTACAGCTCAACTTTAATTTTCCTAGTTTCCGAATACAGCTTTACGACGCAACGTGTTAACTGTTCGGATTGCATTCAACCGTATTTTATGGCCACAAAATAAATAATACGGATGATTTGAGTATTCCCCAGAATGTAATTACAAATATGAGGATTTCATGTTCGCGTTAGGGCTAAATCAGCACGTGCCTTCGACATAAATATTCACATTATTGCTAGGTCGGCCCCATCGGCGTTCGATACGAGTTTTTTCTCGGATCTCCCGTTGTGCATTTAGAGGTAGGGTCCGGGGCGTAACATATCGATGCAAAGCGAGCGAGGGTGACGCGAGCGAGGCCTACTGTTTGCCATTATTTGCTATAATGTGGGTGAAATTTAGCTCGTTTCGTACAGCTCCATAATTGTCTCCGTTCTTTTATTGCGAACGCTTTTATTTATGTCGTCGAGGGATATGGGGTCCGCATCTAAAGCTGGGATTATTTGGGTAACAAATTATATCGAATCTGTTAAGAATAGGACGCGCCTGTCAATAAATCAGCTCGGGATTTATTGATCAAAGCTGACATTGAGTTGTGATGAAAGCGTGCGCACCCTTCGCTGGTGATGCTGCGAAAAGTATTATAAATGTTAATACGCTATTATTAATTTGTGCCGAAACTTATCATTTGTGACCGCGGCTGGTATTGACGCTCTTTGTTGTGGAATAGTGAACATATTATTGCGATTGAACTTACATATTTATGTAGCTTTGATATCATTACAACTATAAATAGCATTTTAAACAGCTGGAGCAATATTATTTATAATACATCTGGCTGGATATCATGCTATCAGAAATGTAGAGAAAGCCCAATATTTTTTTGATATTTCCATCAACAAGCTTTCTTACTAAGGTTGCCTGGAAGAGATCACTTAAGGTGATAAAGCCGCCCACTTGTACATACATAAGTCTTTTTGTAGTTTATTTTTGGCGTGCATTAAAGTTATATTGAACTGAATAACAATTAGCATTTATGCCCAACAGTTCTTATGAAGGCTGAAGACGATGATAATTTTGGCCTCTTTTTCTACCTCAGTTATTTTTACGACAGTAGGATGAGGTATAAAACCGATCCTAGTCAGCAGACGCAAATCAAAACTCTTGGCAACTGCGTACGAGTTATTCTTTTTTATGAGTGCCAGAAATAAATAATATCATGAATCACTTAGTAGATTACTTTCTGGCACAAACAAGGCACAAACAACGTTATCGGGACTAAATCAAGTGATATGTCAAAACCCTGTACGATACATTTGATAAAGTAGCTTGACCCATACTCTCTCTCTCTCTCTTTGAGTCGTATTTCCTCATGACTGAGGGTCGTGACTCCCCCGCAGAATTAATTCGTTAGGGGAGTTTTCTTGGGCAGATACATCGTGGTGGGCGCATGTCGGTTTCCTCACGATGTTTTTCTTCACCGTTAAGCGAGTGCAAATCCACACATAACTTGAAAATACAAGTCATTGGTGTATTGACATTGACCCATACAGGATTTCACAGAATGGTAAGTTTCTGTTATCTAATAATAATAATTACATAATATATTATAAAAAAAACTGAAAATATTTTTAAATAAATGAATACGAAACAATTACATACATACTACTTTATTTAATAGCCTTGACAGGACAGTTCACACATATTCATGACATTTTTAAAACATTTTCGAAATTAAGTTTACCTAAGTTACCTTCATCGTACTTCTCAGTTTTAAGTACTTCCTTTTGCTACGGTGATTCGGTAGTTAAAAGATCAAATAAATGGTTATCACAAATATGGAATACTTATCCAATCCACTTTTATCATAATCAGAGCACAAAGTCCAATCAATTTTAACTCGTTCCGGAACATGATTTTTGCAAAACCTATTATTATAATTAAACCGTAATGGCTAGCCACAAAAGCGCAATTCAACAGTATTTTGTTATTGGTCATTGCAATCAGCGAAATCATACAAACAAAAATAGTTTGATATTAAACAAGGAACACCACTTCATAACGGCTTCTAGTTTTTCTGTTCAATGTTGAATCGGTCCAAGCTTTTTTTAGCTGAAACGGGTTTGCACTTGGCCATAGTTTGCCTGATGATAAGCAGCAGTTTTGAAGATCGCTGGATTATAATACGTGGAAAACAGGGAGTCAGGCAAGGAGTTGCATAACTTAGCGGTACGTACAATAAAGGTACAAGGTATAGGTAAAGGTAGGTAGGTGCGTACCGCTTCGGAACTTCCACCATAAACCGGTGTAGTTCAATCGAACTTAATGAACAAATGAATGTTGTTTCCTTCTGCACATAACTATTTGCCAAGGAATGTTACTCGACCCTTCTAGAGTCTTGTTTTATCTGACGTCAGTTCTTGCGTAAGGTATCAAAAAGTAACTTCTCCGGATTTTGCCCATAACTTCAAGAACTTCTAAAACTACGTTAGAGACCTGTAAGACTACAGAAAAACATTGAAACCAAAGCTGACAACTCTTAATAAGACTTACTAACGCACTATTGGTTATTGGTCATTGCAATCAGCGTCGTCATTCAAACTCGAACAGCCCGGAAATTACACAAGAATGGGCCCCTGGGAGGGAAATAGGTGGTTTTGTGGCGTAATGTATTGTGGCGTTTTAATTTCCAGCCGCTGAGATTACGTTTTCTATGTCAAACTTTTTAGCTTGTGGCTCATTTGGGGCTTGATAAATTGAGTGCTGAGAATCATAATCGGTTATTAAACCACATTATTTAAAATAAAGATAGATAGATAAATACTTTATTAAAACACCACAAATAAAACAATACAAAAAACATACAAATTAGAATCAGCGTCTTATTGGCGGCATTATCGCTAAGGGCGATCTCTTCCCAAAATTTGACAGTGAAATAATATTTTTATAGATATATGTTATTTAAAAATAATATAATATTTTGTATAATTTAATATGCTGGATCTATACATAATATGAAAATAATTCATTATTTTGACAAGTGACAAAAAAAAACAACAAGCAAATATATTATCTCACATAATATGAATTCCTGAAACATTGAACTATTCACTTTGTAATATGTTTATCATGTTTTAGTACAGTGCAAATTCACTAAAGCAATAAAATTACTACGAGACCATCATAAACGTGTCTAAAATAATAACAATCACTCGCCACGGTCCCATGGATTTATGAAATTAATCTTCGCAGGAAGTGTGAGTAACAAAATTGCACACTAATAAACCCGCCTAGTAAATCGCGAAGATGATCCCATTTCATACACGCACTCCATAATGTAGTTCGAGAGATAGTGCCTAGTTTGCACAGTGACACATTGCACATCACGTGATGAAAGTTAAACAAAAAAATATTTCGGGACATCTCATACACCGCCATCTAGCCCCATACTAAGCAAACGCTTGTGTTATCTAAATATATCAAACTCAAAGGTGTTTTACTGACGGATATAGTGATCTATCAACGCACAGCCCAAACCACTGGACGGAGTGGGCTGAAATTTGGAATGAAGGTAGATGTTATGGCGTAAGCATCCGCTAAGAAAGGATTTTTGGAAATGCCACTTTTAAAGGGGTGCAATAGGCAATAGGGGATGCAAGTTTTACTTAATGCGACCGAAGCCGCGTGCACCCACTAGTGGGTAATAACTCCAACGTTTCATGTTCTCTGATTGTGAAGAAAACTGTGTTTGTTTACAATGTGTATGTTCTGTGGCACTCTTCCATGTTAAGAGTAAAAAATCAAAATAAACAATTACCTATCGGTTGTTTTATGTGTTGTTACGGAAAACGAGTGTAAAATTACGTTTGGAAAAATATTTTTTTTACATTGGATTGCGAATCATTTTTATTGCAGATACAATATATTAAAAGCAAAATATTTTTATGGTTAAGTAACCTTATCATATTTCACATGAACTACATTTTTTGCAAAATAATTGTATGATTCTTTCACCAATGTAGCTAATGTATGTTATCTTCAACCTATAGCTTCTGTATTCCGTTGATTTCGCATTTTTTCATTATTACCTTTGTAAAACCATCGCCTGTTTAAGCGATTTTTGACTGATTTCACGTCCTCTGACATTACACCAAAATTGACATACACCTAGTTTACATAAAACGTTTTTACATACAGTCAGTCTAAAAAAACACTAGTAAAAAGTTGGCCCCTAGCTCCCAGACTAATGTAGTGGACGGGCCATTACACAGCAAAATTACTACTCAGACAGGGTGATATGTCAAGCCGTTTTATAATGCAAATATCTCGTAAACTCTATTCGGAGTCACGAACGGATTTAGAATCGAGCACAATTAATTTCTCAGTAAAGGCATTTAAAATCAATTCGCAGACAGGAAAGGGGTATTTGTTTTGTTTAGTTTTGCTTGAGTTTTCACTTGTAGGTCTGAATACTGAAACTTGTAGGTGTGAAATAAATTTAATAACACAGATTTAAAATATTTGCAAACATGAACACGACTACTGAATTTGAAATACATATTATATTTTATTAGTCTGGTAAGAAACTGATTTTAAATCTGTAACTGATTATGATCTTAATTTTTTTATCGGAAACACAAATTGTTATAAAATTAAACAACATCTTGGAAATATGTACGATACATATATTCTTTATATATTCAATTTTTTTTTAGGAAGACATTGTACATATTTGATTTACAAAGCAAACATAACATTCGTTCGTTTTTCCGTCCAATTGTTTTTTTATAACCCTTTCACGCACGCTTTTTATAGACTGAAGAATGACTTGAGCATCTGCGGCGGATTTATTACAATTTCCTTTACACTTTTGACTTCCGCCTCTTTGGCTATGAAATCTGGCTATAAAAATATTACCTAAGTCTTTACACCGGATGCTGAATGTTCGTTAAATTAAGGACTTTGTTGAGTGTGAAAAGTTGGAATATGAAAATGACAGATTTAGATGATAGGTAACAGTTATTTTTGAGACGACTTAAATATAAATGGAAGTTTATATTGCGTGTATAAATGTCATTAAAGAATAAATTAATATTTTTCATTTTATGTTATTTCTGACACAGACACGTTCGAAATAACATTATTATGTAATCAACAAGTTAAAAAAAAAATTTAGATGTAACTGAAAAGTATGACTTAAAAGAAACTGAAAGTATGTCTAATCTAAATATTGTTACAAATACAACCACCACTTGCTGAAATAAATTTGTCAACATCACATCAATTCATTCCACTCTCATTCCACTCTCATCAAAACTTAGTCAAGACCTTTATAAATGAGCTGTTAGGAAAACTTGTCAAATCGAATCCCACCCCAAACGCACATGCACGTCAACAGTTCCAACATTCGTTTCAACAAATTGACATATAACAGTAATGGACCCACGCAAACCATTTCAATAGTTCTCAAAACAAGTATGATTATAAGCGTGCTCTATCTTAGACTACAGCAGTGCTTAACATCAGGCAGGCTGTAGTCAAACAAGGACATTCCGTGTTAAAAAATGGTTATTGATTTTGACCTACGTGTATGTGATTATTGCTAAGATTAGGTATGATTTGGATATTTTAAAGGTTAATTAATTTATATAAATATGTATTTAAAAACTCTTTGTTATATCTACTATAAGTTGTAAAGAGGCATCGTTAAGTAGTGTCATAGAAATTGGTAAACTAAAAATATTTGATTTGATATGGCATATTGATATGGCAAGCGAAGTCCATCACTATACAATGTCGACGTTAGAGCATGTGGCACCAATTAAAGTTCTTTTACCAAGAGGATAATAAAGATAAGCAGTGAATAATGATCTGTAAAGAACATTTTACGAATGGTCGCCACTTGAACAAGTGACATTGGTATTAATAAATCCCCTTTCAAAAGCTTGAGCATGACTTAATCAACTGAGCTTTTTGAAGAGCTTTCGCCCAGATATAAAATTAAAATAATGATATTTGATGTAGAAAAATACTTCCTATTTATGGATAGCTAACTATTTACAGAATTAAAATTACAAAATAAAATTGCGATTCTATTCATTATTTTTCAGAAACACACCCATAATTACATTGAACTTTTATTAAGCTGTTTCAAAAACATTAAATTAGATATTTTTGGAACGTTGAATAATATTTACAGCTTATGAGTTTCGTTTCGCTGGATAATTTAGATTACATTTTTGGTTTCTTAATTATGTATTATAAATAATTATTACCATTAATTCACTATTTAACCCCCAGACATCCTCAAAGCAATCACTGCGCAAGTAACTCAACGTCTTCAATTAAATAAATAATTAATCGCCATGTTTGCAGCACTGACAGCTCCACCGCGCACATCATTCACTTTTATATTTATGCGAATCTTCTCTTGACATGTATGAGGTATGGGAGCTTACTCAAGGAGCGAAGCGAGATAAAAGACAAAGACAAAAACAAAGTATATCCGAGCAAACAGAAGACAAACGTTTCGTTTTTTTTTCTTCTTTCTTTCACTGTTCAAATGTGTGTACGTACAAACTTATTTATATAAAACTACAAAAGTTATTGAGATACCTAATTATTATATTTTTTTTACCACTTTTCTTGAATATCATTAAGGATTCTTATGTGTTGAGATATGTTTAATGATTCATTTAATTTAACTTGGTATTTCTTGAATAACAGTATTGCTTCGTATGAATTTATATACATTAATCAACATCTGATATAAAACAAACATGCTAATAAAAATAATTACTTAAATCTGGTATAGTTCTAGAGAAGTCCTTGATAACCACTGACGTACAGATTGATGACGATGATGATGATGATTAATACCTTATTGGACACTCACATAAAAAAACATAATACAAAAGCGAAAAAAAATTAAAACTAATGCCACAAATGGCTTGAATAAATTGTTAAACTGTTTTTTTAATGTATAAATAAACAGCTTAGCCCCAGCTCAGCATACCAAGTAAGATCGTCCAAACATAACTTTCCGTGAGTCTCTCTCGTAACCACTCTGTAACCATCGCTTGGAGCGTATATTTAGTATTTCAGCTCGCAGTCATTACTGGCCCACCTAGCTCGGCGATTACTTGGACTGTGGACTGTGGACTGGGGATATTGGACTTGTAGTGTTTTCTAATTCTCTGCAACAATTGAATACCTGCAATACACATAAGAGGAAAATGTGTTTAGCATATCTTTATAATTTTGTTTAATTTATTTATCTGCGAATATGGGCATACAAATATATAATAGCATGTTCTTCATTCCTTCTAAGAGGTGTGCAAATGATTATATACATTTGAATACTGAAATATGATTATTTACATGTATTTGTACGCCAAAGCGACATCTAAGCAAATGTTGATGCGGTCAAGCCATATCGTTAAGCCATGTAAATTAGCAGTGGTATGAAAGCTCTTCAAATCGCTCTCTCTCTATTCTTAGGTTAATTTTCCTTTTATTTACTATATGTATTTGTATGTGTATATAAAAAAAATCTTATTAGACGTACTATGCCACTTTCTGTCAAACATTCTCAGATCATTCCTTTACAGAATCCAAATAGATGTCCCATGAATATTAGCAAAAGTTGGCGCGACTTTGAGTTAGATCGTGATTGGGTAATCGTATTGCTATTCACCAATATGGAGATAACACCAGAAGTTATAGAACTGCCACCAAACTTGGGCTAAACTTGGCTTACTACGACAGTGACATAAGATATCCGCAAATAGAGATATTGGGTCAGATATTACGTGTTTGTTTTGTTTCTGGGACACTAACTACGGATGGAAGGTCAGTATGATAACGATGTAAGTTTCTGTGTCTTTTGCTTTCTGTGAGACCTTATGGTTCTGGAAGTTTATTCGATTCTATTCTTTTATTTAGACAAAACTCGTTACGTATGGCTTTATGACAATTGACCCAAGCAGTAGCTAATGTAAACATATTATGTACTTGAGTATTTATGAACAATGTATCTGTCTGATTAATGAATAAACAATATTTTTTTTATGAAATTGAATAGATTAGTAGATAATAATACTTAGTATTGATTCTAATTATTTGCAAAATGTATAGTTACTAGGTAATGTAAAAAAAATGGAAAGTGGTAAACACTAGGTTTATCATTTCGAAGTAATTTTCACTCAAGATGTCTTTGTATGTTAAAGTCAGTCGTATTATTGTATGTTTTGTACAGCTTTGCCTATACAAAACACAAATGAAAAAAGCTACACAAAAGTCTATCATTTCCCCATAAAAAGCTTCCCATGTAGGTAACGATAAAGCTCCACAAAGAGTAAATAAGTACGGGAGTGGATGAAAAGGCCTGTATCGTCACAATAGGACGGGATTGATCGGTTCCCGGATGAGCATTTTATCGGCTATGGCCGGTCGAGAGGTGTCCCTCATCCTAACAGAAAACCTGACGAGATAGAAAAGAAAAATGTATGCAGAGAGATAACTTCAACAGAATGGATACATTTTTTTTTGCAAATTACTGGTTTGGTTTTCTTGTTCAACTTCAGCTAGAGACAAAAAAGGCTGTGCATCAGCGTTATGCATCAGGTTCCTAATTTTGTTTGTTGGGGTTATTTGAAAGTAGGTACAAAAAACACAATTGTGGATAATATTTAATGTTTTTATTTTATTTTAAAGTAAATCCAACTCAACTAACATTATTATGGACATGGATTTGATTTCGTTCTTTACACACCTACCTACTTGATTATTGATTCCACCTACAGAGTAGTACGGATATAATAGCCTTTATCTTGCATATTTAATGTTACCTGTGAAAAAAGCGACTTAAAATGTCAGTGCCCATAAAAAAACACTCGTGAATTCATACAAAAACTTCTAAAATTCACAAAGGAAAAAGAATATCTTCCCATCTGTGTTTCCTATTCATTGCTATTCTCGGGATGAGATTAACGGGCGAGTTAGAAAAAGGTGCGACCTTCCGACCAGGTTATAAGGTACAAGAGAGAAAAATGCTCATGTGAACAAGAGGGGAAATTCTGCCTGAGACTCAGTGATAAAACAAAAATGGGAAAAGAGTCTAGTTTTCTTTTTTCACACAGTATTTTGAAACCAATGAGGATTTTATTGCTTTATTTGAAGTAAATTTGCTTCCAAAACTTCTGTGAACTATAAATAAGTAATTTGCACGTGTTTTATTGCAAAACCACCAGCTGTTTCCATACAAATTCAACAGTAACTAATATCTCTGTTTGTGTCATTTAAAAGTTAGTTCATGCAACTCAGTGTTAAATTGAGACCATATTATTTAAGTTAATAATAGTAATATAGGTATCGAAACTGGTGGTATTGCCAGAAAATGTCATGTTTCAAATATTAAGATTAATTAAAAAAACGATTCCATACGATTCACTTTGCTTGCACTACATGTTAGCTTTGATCTGATACTGTGTATTATGCCGTCAAGTTCCCATGAGAATCAACCTACCTTACCAGTTAAATTGTCTTACAATTGTTTTACAATTGCCTGCAATTGTTGTCGAACCGTTTAAGATCTTATCCACAAACAACTTATCTTGTCCGACATTGTTAATCGACACCAAGTTTCAGTAGCAATTATCCACTTAAATACGTCGATACTAGAGGTGCAGTATTGAATCTATAGCATAGTATAGCTGCACAGAATTTACCATTAGAATTATCAGTTTTGAAATATACAAGCGGTTTTGGGTTAAATTATAATGAAAGTGCATTCATAAATTTAAAAACGGAAGGATGTGCTTTCTATAACTCGTCAAATAATGGCATACAACTATCCACTTAACAATATTAACTATTGAATGCATCTTTTATAAAAATAAATGTTTACAGATTTTGTAAATTAACTTTTAAAAGCAACAAAATTGTCTGGAAGAGTTTGTTCTATTCGATAAGGCCGCCTAATGTGCCTAGATTAAATTATGTCTCTTTAATTTGTTTATATAGGTATATATCTTCTGGTGTACAATAAAGTAATGTTGTATTGTATTGTTTCAGTCTGAAATAAACTCTTATTACAGACTTATTTTCTTAAAATAATTTAACAGTTTACACACATTATTTAATACTTATGTTACAAACCTATCTAACAGCAATTTTGATTTAGTTAGAAGACACATGCAAAACAAAGCCCCCTCCTCGAAGATTCCGTAACAGCGTTCAATCAAGCGCTGACACAGAATAGATGTTCCATCAATATTGTTCAGTAAATCGTTCCATCTTGTATAAAATTCATGGAGATTACTCTCCATGAATTTTATACAAGATGGAAAGACAATTTGAAGTAAATTTTTCAGACGAAAGGTATATGTGATTGGTTTTACAAAGTGCTTAAACAATATTATAATACTTTATTTAAAATAATAAAATATAAAAACAAGTGAAGGAAAACTAAACATACTACTTCTAACTACTACAAAAAGGGGCACTTAGAAAATCTTTAGAAAAGCCTAAAGATAATCTAAGTGCTTAAACGAATTCTTATTTGTTCATTTTTTAAGATTATGATAAGAGTAAGTTGTTATCTATATTTAATATTATAAAGCTGAAGAGTTTGTTTGTTTGAACGCGCTTATCTCAGGAACTACTGGTGCGAATTGAAAAATTACTTTTGTGTTGAATAGACTATTTATCGAGAAAGGCTTTGAGTCATATAACATCACGTTGCAACTAATATGAGCGAAGAAACAATGGGAAATGTGAAAAAAACGGGGAAAATAATTCATCTTTGTGGGCTTCCGTTGCGTGTGCTGCGAAAACAGGTTCAAGATATCAAAAAAATATGTATCAAATAATTATTCCTTTTGAAATGATCTTACAAAATGTGAACAGTATATGTCTATCTTTTAAGATTAACTCACTAGAACCGTTTTTTATGGTAATAACTATTCCATGCGGACGAAGTCGCTGGCACAGCTAGTGTGTTATATTTTGTATGTTATATACAAACTATGTGTCTATCCCCTGGTTGTACAGAATCAAAATATTAGTAGTGATAAGGCCTCCACATGAGACAATAGCTTGCGTGAGTACAGTTTTTGTAAGTACAATATAATTTCTATTGCTGTATGTTTCAATGAATAAATAATAATTTGTTCATAACAAGTTGATAATGTTTGTATGTAAGGGGTACACTTTAATAACTATGTGCCGGTAAAAAATATTTTTGAAGAAAATATTTACAGACAGTTGCTCAATTTTAACAATTACAAGTACCTAAGTCTGTTGTTCTGAGTTCGTTTCTGTCCATTTACAATCAGGTATCCTGCGCTCATTCACCTAGAATCGTGAACTTGACAAGAACTATCGTCTAATCACTCCATAACCAGTCAAAGAAAGAAACTAGGAAGTAAGCACAACTAAGACATAAACTTGAATAACTGCTTCCAACTCTCTCAGGCGCATGATAAATAAGTCAGAGGCTCGACCGAATATTCTCATCTAATACGTGACTTGTTTTGTAAAAATGTCCAGAGATATGAGTATCCCGATGGATGGTGGAGGATATCTCTCGCACGTTTTATATCTTGAATGGTATTAATGCCTGTGTTATACGGAAACGGGTTGCGTAGACGTAATTGAGGATGGGTACGAAATAATCTTCGCGTATCATTATGTTTTATTTGATACTATTTATCGACTATTTATTTTACTTTTGTATTGTATAGGTATAATGATTAAATTTTGAATTGTTGTATGTTACTAGTAGAATTTACTTTAATATATTAATATTTATCATTAATAATAAATAATATCAAGCTGGGTTGCTCTTCTGTTTTAAGTTGTGGATTTTACATCTAAAAAATAAAACTCTGGTACTGTGATTAATATTTATAGGTTTTTTGTCTTTACTGGGATCAGTAATGAATTACTGTTACTCATTAAGAATGCTGAATTACGTCGTTCAAAGCTTCAAAGCAAAAGCTTTTGCTAGCTAGGCAACAAAATTGTATTATAGTAATATATGTTACGTAAATGTTGAGTAAAATCTTAGCATTATTCAGTAGTACTCAAATTATTTAAGTTTTTGAACTACCATAAACTATTTTATTACAAAAAAGTATACTAACAAATAAAACCTTCATTCAGAATTCAAAATTTAAGAGCGATTCCCTAGTCTGTGGAGTATGCGCCATTCTCCTCAGTTTTCAGCCAATTCCTTGAGCATCTTATACGATATGACGCTTGCCTTCTCTTTAAAACTTGTACTAACAATACCAATCAACAATAAATCTATCCCCTATTCAACACCGTTCCGATCAAATAAAAATACTTAATTACGCAATTTCTTTCAATGAATCGTGCACAAACAGTTGGCGCGGTGCCTCGGATGCCGGAAGTGCCGACTTACATCCGCTTCCGGAAAATGGCCGCCAGTGCTAACCGTTCGCTTTTATTGTCTTCGTGTTATCTGAAAGAAAAAAACTTGGATCCAAACCGAATGGTATTGAGTTGGCTTGTTTGTCTGATGGGTTTTGCTAGATGTATTGTCAGGCAAATATTGTGTAATCGTGTTGTTAGACTTATTAGTAATTTTTGTTGTTTATTAACAATTTCACTTTATAATAATGTGCTGGTATTAAGCAAGCACGATAACCAATCAAAATGTATTTACTATTCCCATCCTTCTCTTAATTATTTTCACTGTAATCAAAACTTTTTTATAAAAGTTTCCACTTTAATGCCTGACATTAAAATATAGTCTAGGTTGTAACATGTTTCATTACCTAGAAGATACTCACTTAAGATTTTAACCTATCAATATGAATTCTTGGAAAATAAAATTAAATGCTATTTTGAACCGTGGTGGCCAGTATATTTGTTCACAAAATTACATACAGTAAATTTAGTGCCAAATTAATTACACAATTTGAATAACAAAACCTTGATGAAAAATAAACGTTTCGCTCATAACAGGTAGTCCCTCTAATAAAACAGCTTTTAAATTAAAACACAACACCAGAAGATGTACCCTAAAATTACAGTCGGTTAATTTTATAGACCATACAACCTAAAGGCAACTACATAATATCTTCTTTAAATCTTCTTTTTGACCGCTTCGTCCAAAATATGTCTCACGTAACCCAATTTAAAGTCAAGCAAGTAAATAAGCAAAGTACTATTTATTTATCACCTGAAATATTATTCATTTTGTTATAGTAGATCAAAATTAGCATTCGAGTCATAGCGATGGACTAATACTGTTGCAGAAATATTACGTGATGTTTGTTTTTATGTTGATCCCATTACCACTTATTGATTTTAGAGGAAATTATGATTTGATTAATTATCAACCATTAGGGAAAATAGCGACAATGAAACGTCAATTGAATATAAAGTCACTGATAGGTCATTCACCTGCGATCCGTCTCGCTTTTTGCGAATAGGAATTAAATCATAAACGGTGGAGGGTTAAACATGGCATTTTTCTTCCACCGTTGATCATCAGTCAACGTCAACATGTAATGAGGCAGAGCCAGGGACGTCTTGTATATAGGTAGCAGTTTTATCGATGTAAAGTTGATAAAGTTATATTTGTATGGCTGGTTTCGTATTAAACTTGAGATTAACTTGTTAACTGACAGGCTGATTTAGTTGTTAATTGAAATTAAAATCGTGTAACAAGCTTACTGTTTGAATATATTATTGGTACATCCATTTCAGAAATATATGAAATCCTGTAAACTATTAGTCGTGTTAGAGGTGGTTTGGAATATCTAACATCAGAGTAGACCACTCTCGTTCGGCTTTTTCGATTTGATTAAGTCTTCAACAGCCTATAAAATACTTCCTTTTTGCAATTTCTGGCTTTTTTTGTAACATATCGATATCGATAATACTAAACTGTTGCATCTTCACTACATCCCTAGCAAGACTTGGGTTCCATAGTTACTCACGCGGCCCGCCTCTCTACTTATACGTTTCGATAAATTGGTGTTGTTGATGACAATACTCTCAACACATGCTGCTGACACGTTTGATGTCAAGAGTGGATGTGTATAGCATATTATGTAGCTAGCTATCGATAAATTCGTGGAGGATTTAGCACATTACTAAAATACATTTTTAGTTTTTATATAACTCCTAAACTTGTTGTTTTCTAGGGCCTACTAGTATTACATATAAGTATTGTTTACCTATGAGTCGAATAGATAACATCTTTTTGAAAAATTCGGCTGAAAATCATCTTTGTATCAATTTTAATGCATCAAACTAACTGAATCATTAATATTATATACCTACCAGTATTGTATTGTTTGTATAATATTATATACCTGAAGATGGTCAAAATTTGTACACAGAAGATATTCGAAAAAACTTTAAATCGATATAAAATAACGTTTCACCAGTTTTTAAAATTTGGTCTTTTTATCTGTTTATTAACGCGTATCACGCAAAAACGGCTAAACGAAACATCATGATTTATGGAAAGTAGGCAGTATGAGGTTCTGGTAGTCTCGTAGGCTATTTCGTATCCCAAAATAATGGTATTGCTGTCACGTTTCATGGAATTTAATTAATGGTCTAAAGCTCCAACATTGATATTCCTCATTTAGAATTAGGTTGCTGAAATTTCAGGAATGCAGTAATTATCTAAATACCTCATCGCTGCATTGTAGGAAGCTAGCGATGCAAAACCTAATTTAATATTTGACACTGCTGTACAATTATTATTGCATATCGTTACTGAATTTGTGGTATAAATAATGTCTTATGTAAATAAATTAGATTTTATTTAAAATATATTATGAACTATATTATAACTATAAAATATTAATAAATTATTTCAGGATAATAAGTAACCTATGACACTTCTAAAAACTCATACTACCTACATACCAAAAATTATGATGATCCGTTCAGCCGTATTTGCGTTATGAGCGTTTAAATAAACAGACACACATATTAACAGACAAAAATTCTAAAAACTGCTGAAACGTGTTCTGTTATGAATTTCAAACACTTTTTTCTAATATCTTCTATGTTTAGGTTTTTGACCCTTCAGTTTTATTATATGTATTGTTTTGTTACACGTTTAACATTTTGTGTGTCAGTTATTCATCATTTTACCTGGATGGTAATAACCTAATGTTAAAAGTGACGTGATCATTTAAAATTTTGCTTTATTGCTATTAGGCTTGTTTTTTTCTGTTGGACACGTTAAAGGATTTGGAATATGAAAATTATTAAATCTTAATCAAACAACAATGCAAATAATACGCGTAAATAATGCGTAGTGCAAGGCAATATGTCTACTAAAAATATTTGAATATTTATTGATTGTTTGGAAATATCCTCCTCTAAGTAATCTATACTTAACATATTATATAGAAACAGCAAAATAAGGCAACGATATAGATTCAATTTTAGGCAGATGGAGCAAAAGCAATAACTCAATGGTACCCACGGCTTGGTAAGCGAAGTGTAGGAAGACCTGTGCAACGGTTGCTGGATGATATTAGAAAGTTAGAAGGAAACATCTGGGCAAGAACAGCGCAAGACAGGGAGTATTGGCGTAAGAGGGAGGAGACTTATACCCTGCAGTGGGTACCATTAGGCTGATGATGATGATGATAGATTCAATCACCATAATTCGACCTTAAGTACTCATTGGACAACCATTAAGATTGGCGTAGCTTGGAATTCACTTTTGATGGGTTTTTGAATTCCCATCTGAAGTTTCTTCGATGTTTGGATTGTGAACCGCAATTTGGATGGTATGGCTTAATTGTTTGTTTAAAGACATTGTGTGGTGATATTTTATGACAAATTTCAGTGATTATACAGGATTTTTATAAAGATAAGTGTGTGAGAGTTAGTCTGTAGAGATCGAAAAGTATAGTACAGAACTGGCTAAGCATTTTTTGTACGGAACTGTTTGTTTATTGCTACAAAAGATGTATAAAAAAAAGAAATTAATAGCTCCCACCTGCAAAAAAAAAACAATACAATGGAAAATCTTTTCACAATATTACAGTATTTAATAGGTATTTATACAGCAAAGTTATATATAAAATTAGCGCCGGCAGCATTATAACCTTGCACCTTGCCCGTAGATTCCAATTTGGTATATTATTTGTAAGGTTGTATATATTTCATATACCTATTATATATATTTTAGATAATATTGTTGACAATACTGAGCTTTTTTTAAATTGATTTACGCAAATGTGTTGAGTTGACAACACCTAAAGTAGGTGAAAATAAAATTTATACAGCTAAATAAAAAAGCAAATCTTTTTCTATTTACCTATCTACAAGTTTTGTTTATTTTACGCTATCCAAATATACGGGCCACGTAAGTAGCACTCGATGCGGGTTTTATTATGTTTTTTTTTTAATTTTGTTTTTTTTCAGAAGCAATATCTATATGCTACAAATTGTTTTTTCTCTAGGGCTTTTTTTTAACACGTAATAGGCTTACGTTTGACTTTAGCCTGCTTAATGTTTATCACCACTGTAGTCTAAGATGTAGCACGCTTGCCTAGAAGAAACCTATTGGGCTTATTTTAATGTCTATTTTTCAGCTTTAAATAGCTGCTAATGTGACTTAGCTTTTTACTTCATAGTACCTATATTATACAATCAATATATCAATCAATATAAATACATATATGTAGATATGATCACGTAATCCGTGAACTGTCATCACTTCTAATAGACTTTATATGTATTGAAGTGTTTGAGGACCACAATATCCGTGATCATGACATGGTGTCATCCGTGGTAGGACCTGGATGCCTAACGATGTATCTGCGCAAGAGAACTGCCCTAACGAATTAGTTCAGGGGAGTCACGACCCTCAGTCATGAGGAAGTACGACGAAGAGAGAGAGATTTACAGTTAGTGAAAATTAAAAACTATTAAAACCTGTGTCCGCATTTATGAGTCTGTCTCAACCGTTCCGTTTTACCATCCATCAATTTTCACGGTTGATTTAGTGATCAATATTAATTTATTGATTTTTGTTCTAGAGAGATCGTAACAGGTCGAAAGTAGGAAAGTGCCCGAGGCTAGCTGATCACTGTTATTACGAGCTTCTGGGATGTGCCACTTGTTCTTGATTTTATCGTGACGACATTATACGCTATAGTGGGATTAGGATAAGTCTGATTGTAAATAGTTTAACTTATAATATCGTTTCCATATAAAAAGCTTAAAGAATAATTTCAGAAATACGTCTTACATGAATGTGAAAGTGTTGAAGTATTTTATTTAAGAGAAGGAATAGGTATACAGATTTATTTTCGAAACGAAATAATATTCTCACTTATGGATACCCGAAGCAAAAAAACATCACATTCATGATATAGGTTCGTATAGTTTTTACTGTAAAACATGTGTGACAATATTGCATTGCAATATACGTTTTATATCTACTTGGTCACACTATACAAAGTTGAATCACATCGATTATAATTATTTCCTTATTTATAGCCAGCAATATCTATTATCTGCGCACAAAACCAATATTTACGAGATAATTGTTTCGTCACAGTGGAATTAGATGTTTTGTTCCTCGATCAATGTTTGTTATAATGTAGGTGGTCTCAATGTTTCAAATCAATATGTTACATACATTGTATGAAATAAATATTTTATAACTGTAAACTATGAAATGTCAGGATGCATACATGATGGTAAGCAGACGCCTATCAAAATTTGATTTCAATATTGATCAGTTTAAAATAAATTTATTATTAATTATATTGTTTAATCTGTCGTCTACATATTTAATTTGTCTTTGTTTGTTTGTTTATGCTCTTAGTATATTCGTGTGTTATATGTGTTTATTGTTTTGTTTGTTTTACCTAGTTCGAGTCGTCACCGGAACGTCAACGGAAGACCAGCGCTGACTGTTCGCAGTCAGCACATGCTGAGTTGAGGCCGGCTTGTGACAGGAAATTGTGTATGTGCAAAATGTGTTTGTCTTACTTTTCTGAATGTGTTTGTATGTAATTTCTTGTCACAAAATAAATTATATTTATATCATTTCATTTTTCATTTAAAACATGTCATTTAATTTATTGAAATTTATGATAAACCAAAGAGCTATTACTACTCTATGAAGTGTTTCCAATTATTAAATGAATGAAACTCCGGAATTTATTGTAACACGTAGCCATCTTTATTGGAGAGAGACCTAGACCACCACCTAGCTCAGACATAGACAATACAGAGACATCGGTACCAGCTGTCAACGTCAATCGACTTATGGTCGTACATTACATTCCTCCGCACTTAATTTAATATCTAGTTAGCCTACCTACATAGTACAACTAATTTTTATTACAATAAGAAGAGGTTAGTAAGTAACTTACTCTAGATTAGTACATGGGGTAGATATAATAGTTTACAATTAATCATGGGTTAGTGTATACTTAAACTAAGTTAGAATAATTTTAGTTAACTACTACAATCACTTTATTATTAAATAGGTACTAAGTCACCAAGTACTTTTACCGGCTGAGTACTAATTATTGTTAGAACTACATACCTGAACCATAATGGCTCTTATAACTTATAAATGGGTTTTTTCATTCTACATTTCCTAAAAGGCCTGGCCCTAGGGGTATCTGGAAGCTTTGGTGGTGGTTCACGGGGTTCAGGCGTCTGAATTTGTTCACTGCGTGGGGAGTGTGGGCTAACCAGAGTAGTAGGTCCTGATCTGCTGCTTCCTGAGCTACTAGCTACTACCTTGATTGGGCTTGGTGACTTAACACTCTCCTCCACCAGCGGCCGGTCTAGGGTTGGGCAAGCAAGCGAACTCCTTGTCCTACGTTTAAGCTGATCAACGTGTCGATGGAACCTATCTCGTCCCTGACCAATAACTCTAAAATTTGAAGGTCCTATCTTACTTTCTACTTTCCCTGGAACCCATTTTTCTCCTTTTAAGTATTGGCGATACCACACTTCCTCTCCCGGGTTGATAACACTCTCTAGGCCTCGTTCTCCAACTGCATTGTCCGCTTGCCTTCGTTGAGCATGCTCCACTCTCGCTTGCCTGTCAGGTTTCAGCGCGTCGAGCTGAGTCCTAAGCCTCCTACCTAACATGAGAGTTGCTGGGCTCTCCCCCGTCGATGAATGCTCAGTGTTCCTATAATGCAAGAGGAAGTTGTGGAGTGCTTTATGTACTTCAACTCTTTCATAAGTGGCTTTTTTAATAACCCGTTTCAGTGTCTTTACAGCATTCTCAGCAGCTCCATTAGAAGCTGGATGATATGGAGCTGTAAAAATGTGTTCTATACCTCTACTTTGAGTAAATATCCGGAATGCTTCACTTGAAAATGGTGGACCATTATCACTAACTACCTGTTTAGGGAATCCCCATCGCCCAAACAATTCTATTAATTTATCTATAGTACTAGCCGCAGCAGTGCTTGGCACCTGGAAAATTTCTAACCATTTTGACATAGCGTCTATGCAAACTAAATATAATTTCCCATACAGAGGGCCCATAAAATCTAGGTGCACTCTGGCCCAGGGTTGGTGTGGTGATGGCCATGGCCGTGGTACCTGGCGTGGCGGCGCGTCGGCATGTGCCCCACAGGCGTTGCAGTCTCAGCACGTCGCTTCAATAGCTTCGTCAACCCCTGGCCACCATACATAGCTACGAGCAATGGCTTTTGACTTGACTATACCCATGTGCGGCTCATGAATTACTGTTAATACTTTATTTCTACATTTTTCAGGAATAACTACCCTATGACCCCACATCAGGCAACCTAATTCTTCATATAGCTCTGTTCGTCTGTTAAAGTATGGTTGTACTTCTTTCACTTCACATTCGGTTGGCCAACCATCTCTAACATAACTTATGATTCTACTTAGAATAGGATCATGCCGGGTACATTTTTTTATCTCACTGTGATCTAATAGTAATGCCTCCTGAGCAAAATGTAGGTATGTTTGCTCTGGTGTTTCAGCAGGAGCTGGTTCCCTTCCTGGTACTGGTAGACGGGACAGACCATGAGCACTGTTTTTATCCGTGCGGATATTTTCAATATCATATGTATAGGCTGATAGTATGACCGCCCAACGTATCATTCTACTTGCTGTCATGGCCGGGATATCTTTTTGTGGTCCTAAAATTGCCATTAGAGGCCTATTGTCAGTTCTTAATATGAAATGCCGTCCAAATAAATATTGATGGAGTTTCCTCACTCAAAAAACTAGTGCCAAGGCCTCTCTATGAATTTGAGAATAGTTTTTCTCTGCCACAGTAAGTGTACGCGATACAAAACAGACAGGCCGCTCTACTCCATAGCTATCTGGTTGTGAAAGCACTCCACCAATTCCGGTTCCACTTGCATCGCAAGTTGGCACCAATGTTTTGTTAGGATTATAGTGTGCCAGTACCTGAGGGCTAGCTATTATTGTTTTTATATTTTGAAAAGCTAGTTCACACTCAGCCGTCCACTGCCATTCTACTCCTTTCCTCAGTAAGTTAAAAAGAGGTACTAATATAAGGCTATAATTTTTCACAAATTTGGCAAAGAAATTAGCCAACCCCAAAAATGACCTAAATTCCGATACATTCCTAGGTTTAGGTATACTCTCTATAGCTTCCACCTTTGCTGGGTCAATCTTAATACCGTCTTTTGATAACACATATTCTAAGTATGTGACCTCTGGAGCCAAGAATACACATTTATTCTCTTTTAATTTCATTCCACTGGCATTTAACCTTTCAAATACTGCTTCTAATGCTGCCAAATGTTCCTCTCTAGATTTGCCTCCTATGATAACATCATCAATAAAAATTCCAACATTAGGAATATTCTTGAGCAAATTTGTCATTGTCCGTTGAAAAATTGCTGGACTAGATGCAGCCCAAACACCAGCCTATTATAAGAGAATAGCCCTCAGTGTGTTTTGATTACTGTATATTTCTTTGATTCATCCAATTCAATTTGATTATAGCTTTGTGAGAGATCTATTTTACTAAAATATTGTGAGCCATTTAACGTTACGAAAACCTCCTCTATCTTTGGCAAAGGATAACGGTCGATCAGCAAAACGGGATTTAGAGTCGCCTTATAGTCTACACAAACCCTGATCGTGCCATCTGGCTTCGGCACTGGCACCAATGGCGATGCCCAATCCGAGCTGTCCACTGATTCGATGACTCCAGCAGCAAGCATAGCGTCCAGCTCAGCATCCACACGTTCCCTCATCGCAAACGCCATAGGTCGGGCACGCACAATGACTGGTGTTGCTCCTTCTCGCACCCGCAGGCATGCCTTGCTTCCCGTGAACCGCCCCAGGCTTCCATCAAATAATGCCTTATATCTGTGTAACAAATTATTAATGTCATTATCTAATTTCACATTTCCCCTATGAAAGCCAGAGGGACTCAATTGATTACAAGGTACAGGTTCCCTAGACAATGAGATTGGAATATTAAGCTCAGTTATCCATTGTCGGCCTAGCAAAGAGGTGGTGCCACCGCGGATAATGAATAATTCCAGATTTTTAGTTTTACCTCCATATGTCACTTCTGGGAGTATGTACCCAATTGGACGCACATAAGTTCCATCATAAAATCTGATATCAAGATTGTGAGAATGTATTTTCATGGTCCTAAAATATTTATTGTATGTTGCCTCACTTATACATGAAATTGGTGTACCTGTATCAATTTCCATTAACAAATTAATACAATCTATTAATATTTGTAAGCTTACCGGTTTGTAATCGGCTAAATTTAATTTAAATAAGTCGACACAATCATCCCAGGCTGCCTGGCCCTGGACTTCAGCTTCCTCCTGTTCCTGTGCTGTCCCGAAGTGTAGGCCTCCGCCAGTCCCGCGTCCCGCGTAGTAGCCGCCTCCCGACCTACAAACCCTCCGTAGGTGGCCCCGACGTTTGCACAGGCTGCACACAAAACTTTTATATTTGCAGCTGGCGTAATCATGATTGGTAGCTCCACAGCCTTTGCAATTTGTGTCGTGATTAGGCGCCGCGTTCGGCACTGCATCCACGTGGTCCGCCGTACGGTCCTGATTTCCGCCGCCTCGCCGGTTGGACCGGCCTCCGCGAGCGCTGCCAGGCCGCAACGCATGCATGGCACTCGATGCTGGTGACTCCGAGAGCTCTGGTCGAGCCTCCACCGCAGCCGCATCACGTTCTGCCGCCTCCAAGGATACCGCCATCTTGACCGCATCCATAAATTTTAAGTTATCTGCCTCCGCAAACAGGCGCTGCCGAACCACGTCGCTCGCTATGCCACAAATAAATTGGTCTCGCAGATTCTCAAATAAGTCTTTAAATTGGCAATCACGGGCCAATTTTTTTAATTCCGCAACGTAGTCGGCGACATTTTCCCCTTGCTGTTGCCTCCTTTTTCTGAATCGGAATCTTTCCGCAAGCGCCGACGGCGCTGGCTGTAAATGGTCCCGTAGAATTGATGTTGCTTCCTTGTAGTCCAAGTCCGCTGGTTTCCTCGGGCTTACCAAATTCTGCAGCAACTCATACGTTTCATCGCCCATGACAGCGATGAGCGACGCCATTTTCATCTCCTCTTCCACTTCATTTACCTTGAAGTATGACTCCAGGCGGTCCGTGTAGGCCGACCATGACTCAGTTTTGGGATCGAAATCCCTAATCTTTCCGATCGGCATGTCTTTCGCGATTTTTCCTTAATTTTCGTCGCGAAATGAAGTGTTTCCAATTATTAAATGAATGAAACTCCGGAATTTATTGTAACACGTAGCCATCTTTATTGGAGAGAGACCTAGACCACCACCTAGCTCAGACATAGACAATACAGAGACATCGGTACCAGCTGTCAACGTCAATCGACTTATGGTCGTACATTACACTCTATATGCAAAAATGCTACATACTTAGTTGGTTATTGATGTTGGGTATCTGTGTGATCAAAAATCGTATCACGTTTTGAAATACAAGAACTTGAAAACCTATTTATAACAAGCAAGTTGAAGCGCCCGTAGCGCAGCTAGCGGAGGCAATCGCATGCGATTACCAATGTTAAGCAAAGGTCGACGCTGTCAGTTCTTGGAAGATTGACCGAAAAGTAGCATTCCATTTTGAGCGCTTATGTGGGTCGGATGACACGTTAAATTGTAGGTCCCGGTTGTTTGTCTAGTACGGCAGTCGTAAAGTCATGTCAGAGGCCCTTAGGGTGGTTTGAAAACTCTCGACACCAGAGTTGGCCACTCCCATTCGATAATAGGAAGAAGAATAAGCAAGTTGTTTAAAAATGCTCATTGTAAAACACACCATGCTCTCTGATTTTTGGTACTTGAAAGGCGAAAACATAACCAAGTTCCAAACTCGTAGATAAGAAAAAGTGATGTGCAAAGTTTGGGTATAAATTCGCTTGAAGCGTCTGGTTACGTCCCGATCGAATCCCGAGGATAATCCTCCTTCGGCAGTTTGACAAGGTTTTCCAAGTTTATGCTATCTTTGTTTCACGATGAAGATATCGTGAATATTTCCATATGAAACGAGAGTTCTTTTATGATGGTTCCTGTGCTTTTGTCAAGGAATCGTCTCGTCATGACCGGTTATAAGAATATGGTACGGTGGAATGATTTTTTTGATATGTAGTCAAAACATGAATCATTCATAATGAAACGGAAAGAATAGACAAAGAACAAATTGTTACAAATGATAAAAAATAAATAAATCCATATTTTATTTTTTTAATTTTGTAACTCTCAGCTAGAAAACAGTTTTATTTGAGATCGATATTGATTGCTTATCCCTATTGAGAACAAGATTGTCTTTTTGCAGCACCGGAGCAACGTGCATAGGCATAACTTTAACTTCATAAAAATATTTCAATTTAAATCGACAATAAAATTTGTACTACTAGAATATTAACACAACAAAGAGAAGCCGCTTTGCTGAATTGAAAAACAATGAGATACGAATCTGAATTTAACTATTAATAAAAGTTAACTCGGCACACGCATTCGTGGAGGCAGTATTAATTAAAAGCCTAGCATTTGCTTACAGAAACAGGCTACCACTTACCGCCAAAGCCTTTAAATAGCCTTTAAATAGGCTGAAATATTAACGATATGTGCGTTTAAACGTTAATGTGTATTCATAAGTGATCATGTGATAGGACGACCAGACTAGTAGCATTAACTACTTTGCCAAGACAACCAAGGAAATGCGACTCTGCAATAACTTGGTTTTATGTAGCCAATAAATGGAAAAAAGGTTATAGAACTTATTGTAAAAGGCTGAAAAATGAGAATTATTTTATAAGATCAAAATTAACAATCTTTATTGCACTTGCAAATTACTAATTAAATAGTATTTAATTAGTGATTTGTTTGTTTTCTTGCCTTCTTGTATGTGCGTGACGTCACAGCCAGCCCCAACGGAAGACCAGCGCTGGTTGCTTCCATACAACTAGCATTATGCTGAGTTGGGGCTGTGTTGTGGCAGATTTTATGTTTGTTTATTATGTTTTTACTTCTGTGTTGTTCTGTTAAATCTGTCACAATAAATGTTTTCTTTACTTTTTTTCTTCTATAAAACTTAACATTTTTTTACATGAAATCATTTTTACTATAAAAATATCCAGCTAACTGTGTCATTTAATAGCTCATTGTGTTTTCTGGCAGCCACTTTTGAGAGCCAGTTTTATCCTATTTAATGTGCGTTACTATTAAATAATATGTAATACATACTACTTATGCTAGCTTAATTAAGGCGATTAGGAAGTCAAATGCCTGAATATTATATGTAACCGTGTCAGTTACGTGTAAAACCTAATTATCGAAACACAGCGAATAAAACAAGCATGAATAATCGCTCGCAAAAATACATATTTCTTTATTTTATTAAGACACAAAAACAACTTACAAACTAAAACTTATAATAAAAAACAAACAACTATGTAAAAAAAAAAAATTGTAAGTCTAACTATATTGTGTACAGCTTTTTTTACAATATAATGTTGTAAGTACTCTTAAAGTTTATAGTAAACGTCACTATTAGTAAAAATAAAAATAGCCTTTATTTCTACTAAACGTCACTATTATAAGCGGTAATATTACATTTATTGAGTAAGTTTTTGAATTTAGTTAAGTTGTGATGAAATATATCTAGTTTAGTACTTTCTTTACTACTGAGTTCATTGTACAAATGACACATACGAAACAATGGGTTGTTATGACCAATGTTATTATAGAAAATAGGAATAGCAAATATTGTAGGCTTCCGAGTAGATAATTTCCGAGTTATAAATTTAACATCATTAAGCAGAGGTTCACAAAAAATCCCATTTACAATCTTATGTAGGATACATAGGTCAGAAACACTCCGTCTATGCTCAAGTCTGTGAAACTCAAAGCGCATCAAGCGATTCTCGTAATCTGGTATAGATCGCCTCAAGCTCAATTTAATTTAATATAATACAAGTACGAATGGTGTCCAGTTCGCACAAAAACTAGTAGTAATAGTGGTATCTAGGTGCAGAAATCCAGTTGTATACTTACTCGGTGGGTGGCGGTTCGTCCCCAGTATCACGGTCATAATGACAGCTATTCGGTAATGGCCTCACGACCAATGCACTCTTGCTCTTTTATGATAATTACTAACGTTCAATATTTATTCGTGCCTTTATAACCCGCCTTTTATCTTAGAGTTTATTTGTATTGCCCCTGTTTTCGAAGCCGATGCTAATTAGGTGTATTCCATTTAACTTTTACGTTTGAGTGCAGTGATTACGTTTAAGGTGGGATTTTGGAGTTCGAGACATGTTTAATGGATTTGTTTCGTGTGCGATCATGCGTCGATCTATTTGTACATGTCGGGCCTTAATGCTGATGAAATGGGGGGCTAAAGAGGCAGTAAGAAGGATAATACTCCGAAAAGTACTATACAATTTATAGAATGTCACAAAGTGTTTATAAACAAATGAGTTATAACACTTACAAGCGAAACAGTCATCAATTTAACCAACAGTACTTCCTTCTTATGTACACAGAAACATGATGATTATGTTAGTCAATTTGTTAATAAACAAATCTTTATTTACAATAATAAAAAAACAAGGGGAAAAAAAACTAAACATACTACTAACATTTGTTAATAATAATTCATTGCAACTCTTTTGCAACTAACCATTAATGGCGTCAAGTACATGTTTTCGAAATCGGTCATTTTTTATTGCATTTTGTTCCGTTAAGTCTTTGTCTATATCAAACAACATTCAAAATTGAAAAAAAAAATAGGTTTTAGAAATCCATAATAGAGGCATAATATAACTTCGTACATTGAGCGCGTTTTGTCTCTGCTCCTCCTTCCGTAATAACGCGTAACACCATTCCATCGTTAGAGGTAATCGATGTAATATTTCTCACATATTTTACGACCGACTGCGTGCACTTAGAGCTTAATTCATTTCCTTCGCCTTTCATCTAAAAACATGATTGATATACCTTGTGACATGGGGCTTTTTTCTCAAAACCTGCGACGTTATTCTGTACTCATTAAAAATAACAGGTTGCTACAAAAAATCAATGATCGAGCTTGTATCGCATTAAGAACAAGCAAAAACGCAATAACGTCGACAGAGCTAAAAAAACGTATTAACTACCAGACAATAAATAATATCTCAGAGCTGACGTACGTGAAGAAAATGTACAATGAAGATTCTTGTAGTTCCAATACCTATGGGATAATTTAATACAGCTATCGGTATAAACTGGATTACAACAAGACCGATGCTATTCCGATCGACGGCTCCTTGGTCGGAGCTACATGCACTACGTAAATGTCACCCATCGTCTAACCACGATGCTTACACAATCTTAATAAACCATTTCAGAGATCTTATTCCAATGTAATAAGGTCGACATTTCCGTAAATAACTGCAGAGATGAACCTAGATCTCACTTCCGAGCGGTCAGCTGCGAACGATAGCTAATTAAGAACCTAACCTCAACCCCGGTGGCCTAAGGCCCGCTAAATGCAGTCTAAGTGAACTCCTGGCTTGTCTTTCGTAACATTAGTGAAGCTAGGTATCGTAGAGGACTCAACGTTTCAACACAGCATGATTTTGCATGAATTGAATTGCAAATAGTTGTTAAGCACTGTTTCATTGGTATATATGCAGGCCATATCGCGCAGGTGTGTATTTGGGTGACACGGTCAGGTCAGTTTGTTTTTACTGTACGCGCGGTAAACGCTGCACGTTTATACAAATAAATACGCTTTGACGTTTGAATAGGTGAGAGAGTCAAACATAAATTGACGCGCCTTACCGCGAAACCCGATACATAAATTATTGAACTGAATGTTGCTATTTTGTTCTACAACCGCACGGAGTGAATAAAAAACGCGTAAAAATAAATAACACACGGATAAGAATCTTTACAAAAAGCTGCCGCAGTTTTACACGGGCGACGGTGATATTTTTTTACATTATGTTTTGATTGACGGTTAAGCTGTTTGGTCACCATCTCACGTACATATTTGTGTTGTAGATACGAGAGCAGACGTGATGCAGAAAAAAAAGTAACAAACGAGGTTCTAAATAGGAACGGACTTCTTAGTGAAGGCTTCAAAATGCACATTATGAGAAAAATATTGAGTATAAACCTACAGTTAATATTGAGTACATACAATGTTTATTAATATGAGTATTTTTATTAAAACACACAAAATTAAACTATACAATAAAAACTTAAACTACTTCTAAAACTAAAATACTTAATCTAAAATGCCAGTAGTAGAAGGAAAGGTAAAAAAATAATAATAAAAATACTCATTTTTATTAAAAAAAAAATGAGTATTTTTAATTCGTATCTTTAGATCCAAAGGACATTAAGCTTCTAACTAATTCTTGTTGTAAATAAATACTAAATTGGTCCAGATATTCGAAAATCCGATAGTTTTTGCCACTATTTTAACTTAGTATATTAAAACCTTTCAATATACCAAGGTACATAACTAAATACATTAAAAGCTTGCAGTAGTATCCAAGCTACGTTGATACCGTTATTCAAATTAACTTTTTACATTGTGCTTATCGTCGTAAATCAATGCAATGTGCACAGGAATTGAAGTGAATAGATTATATCAGAGCGTAGGTCACGCGATTTCATGAAAAAAATGTCTGTTCGATGCCACGATAACGAGAGCTCGTAAACTTTGGAAAATGCTTTGCCATTTTATAAAAGGGTTTGGTTTTTGTTGTGTAAGTATATACTAAGGGGTTATTTGTATTGGAACCCATACTGGAAATTAATAAATAATAAAAAATCACAGGAAAAATAATTTTAACTATGTATTTAATATACGAGTAAGTATTTGTTTCTGTGTTGTGCTGCATTGGAACAATTTTTTTTCTGATTTATATACTAGGGTACTGAAAGTGGCATAGGCTACTTTTTATCATTTTTTCCTAAAACTTCGAGTATCCAGTCCCAGTAATAATTTAATTTGAAATTATTATTTCATAAATTTGATTTTAGTATTTTTGGTACGAAAAAAACCACGTGAAAATTTTTGTAAGTACTAATTGAATCTGTTTATTGTAAGTGAAAGTATTTTGTAAACACCTACTGTTCTTGATAGTAAGGTACTCGTAATTTTGAAACGACTCAAGTTTGAATATTCATTCAGCACTTTCAGAATTCACTAATTTATTTTTCAGCATATATTTTTTAGTAACATCTGGTATATTCAATTTTTATAATTTTTCATCGTAAATTAGATATATAGATAGATAAATTCTTTATTAAAACACCACATACATAAAATACAATACAAAAAAACATAGAAAATAAAATTTGCGTTTTAATTGGCGGCCTTATCGCTAAGAACGATCTCTTCCAGGCAACCAATCTGGCAGGGATATATTCTTCAAAATAAGTGAGTAGGACGAGGTGTTTAAATTACAACATTGCTTAACATCAGGCAAGTTGTATTCAAGCGTGAGTCAATCTTATACATAAAAAAGTAACATTACACCCAAGAACTGTTTGTTATTGATCTAGCAAACCTAGCAAGCACAACACGCGGGCTCCATCAATCGGGCAAAGAAAATAATAATAGTGTGCAACGGACAGAGGTATTTTCAACTTCCTACAACATACGGACTTATTTTATTGGCATAAGCCTCGGTGTATCATTGAAGTTTACGACAGGGATCCCCTTTATTGTCTGAGGCTCGCTGTTTGTATTTGAAAGTCTGACTTGATGGAAAAATGCACAATGCCCGCCTGTTTAGTGCGTCGCAAATGTGCCTGTTTATATATGTAGATGGTAGACAACTGTATACTATTTACTTGTATCAGACGTAGTTTCTGATGCTTGAATGGGACGTTTACGTAGTTGAATGTGGATCGATTCTAGAGATAGATATATATTTTTGTAGACGTATATTGCTAAGTAGGCATACAAATTGAGATATATTAGTGCAATACAATGATCACTGTTGTTATACTATTGAAAATACTACTATTTTTCGATACGAGGATAGTTTTTAGTTACAGCTTTTATATTGTAAAAGAATAGAGATTATTATAAAACTTATCTTTATAATTCACTCATGTGATTCAGTGACAGAATGAATCATTTAATTTAAATTAATTTCTGATTTACTCGATTTGCATGGATTATGTTGAGAAATCAAATGCACACGCATAGTTAGCGGACAGGTTAATTGCAATTTGTACGTAATGTGATTGCAAAATTTTCAAATGTCATGTGACTATGCAATGTGAATAGCTGACCTAACCCTAAATGACCAGGGTGACTACGCTATACGTCTTTTTTAATATATGTACCTTTACAAAAGATATAAAGATTGTGCTAATTCTGAACAAGTACATATTAGGCAAAAAAAATTGCCAGAATAAAAGAAAAGCTTTAAATTTAAAAAGCGTTTATTTTAATTTTGTTGATTAATTATTTGTATTGCTTGCCTTAATTTTGTTGATTAATTATTTGTAAAACTTGCCATAATACTATATTTGTTATTTTTAATCACTTAGTAGCATATAACGCAATAACATAATAAATATCACAGTTGTTTAAAATCAGATCGACTTTTTTGTCGAATACATATTTAGATACCATAAAGTATATAAGCTGTATTAAGCAAAACGTCAACTTTTTTTCTCAAATGACTGTTAAGCCGCTAGATTTTTTGTCTCCGAACAAACAAAACTGTTTGTGTACCTAACCCTAAAGCTCAGTCTGCGAACCGTATCGCATAATGCTGAATCGGCATACAATAAATCCAGCTACGGAATAGACGTGCGTGCACCGCGCACCACGCCTGCGCAATAATAAATACATTTTATGTGTTGTGTGCACTGAACCTTTGTTTAGATAAGTTTTTTTTGGTCAAGTAGTGGTTTTTTGTCTCTGACATTGTACTAGTATGTCTATTATGATAAAAATGTGTCATATTCTAACTTGCTATACCGTTTTTAAATTAATAGATATATAGCTACGAATTCTGTAATGTCTGTAATTTAATCTTAATCGTAACTTTTATTAATTAAGCAAATTGAAAACATAATAATAAATTATGATATTTGATCATTTGTAAATAAATTTCCAGTGTGTGTGATAACAAAGAAAATTTTACGAAACTAATAAAGATTATTTTTTGTATGTACTTAATTAAGTTCGGTTAAAACTTAATTAAATGCAAAAATACTTTAAGAAAGATTTCCTATTCTTCTCTATTTTGTTTTTGTTTACTTTTCTTTTCCATGGATTACTTTTATAAATCGAATTAATTGGATTGTCCATCAATAAAACCTATTTTTCCTCTACATCCCGATACGTGCTACATCAAATTCGTACGCACGAAGACATACCTATCCATACATAAATCTAGCTTTCAGATACCTAGACGTTCAAGAGCAATCTGCAAGCCCACCGCAACTGCCGCTGGCTAAATCTAGGATGCCCTGACCTACTATTAAATAGGGATGCGGTTGGTTCTACTCCAGATAGCTTGTGTCTTGTAGCTTGGTATGGCTTGAAACGTGACATAATTCAAGGCATGTTCGTTTTATAGGTAGTAGTTGTGATAAACTTATGTATGTAATACCAGATATTATATTATATAGCATAGAACATATACTTCAGTACATGTTCGTTATATAGGCAGTGGCGTACCTAGTCCATGTTTATTTTACATAATTATGCGATCATTAGCTTAGGTTACTAAATATTAGTTATTACTTAATTGCTTTCAATATTTTTTGAAAAATGTAGGTACTTATTGCATTAATAGAAGTCATTTGTTTTAAAAGCCGTGAGTGTTAATTGAAATGTGGACAAAATTAGCAGAAGTAAGTAAGTGTCATACATCTAGTTTTGCGCTTTTGTAAATGTAAAACTGATTTGATTTAATTGTGTCGATTTAAAACAGCAACATGTTTTCGTGGTGTTTGTGTCCACACACACCATAAAATTCAAATTCAAATTCATTTATTCATTGCGAAATATAGGTAAGTACACAAAGGTGGTATTATGTACATATGAGTGCGCTATATTTCCACCCACAGGGCGTGCAAATTATAATTAACAATTTAGTTTTTAGAATATTACACTTATATAAATTATTTAAATATGTCAATAAAAGTACTACACACATTTCAAATTGTCTTATCGTCCAAAAATAATTTTATTGAGTAGTAGACCTTATCTAATAAAAATGATTTGAGTCTATTCTTAAACACACCAAGTGAGTTAGCTTCTTTTATTGACGGTGGAAGCTTGTTGTAAATTTGTATGCTTATATTAAATATACTCTTGCTGTACTGAGTAGTTCTGTGTTTATTCGTACATATTCGAGTTTCATGCCTAGCGCTTTTCATCTTATCATATTTATTTAGGTCGCTTTTAATCCAAAGAGATGCCTCGTATATATATACTGATGGAAGCGTTAATATTTTAAGATTTAATTAAAATATGGGTCTCATCTCTAAAGCTCCACTATTAAGGATTGTCTCAAAGCATTTCTCTCACATTCGCGTCTAAGACCCGTAATTTGTGACAGCGTGCAATACATGCTCCTTGATTTATTTACTTTAACAATAGTGTCGGGCTAGCGCAGCTATTACAGATTCCACTCGAATCAAAATGCAGGTTTGGCTAATTGCCTCTCAGTGAGTTATCGTTCTTAAAAGCTCGGAGATCTTGGAACCCTATCACAATAAAAATTACTTCAAATCACTCGCTAAAAGTACCAAAATAACCAAAAATTTAAAACAGACAGAGTAAAGAACAAGTTTCAATAATTTCATGTAACGGACTGAACGTAATACGTAGTAATTACAAAGTAAGAAAATAATGACTTGGGAATGCAAAGTTGATTATTATGCCGTTGCAAAAACAACATTCAGATTATAGGTTTTGTGTTTACGGTAGGAAACAATTAGGCACAGTCTGGTATTGACCACATTGAACTATTTTTGCTCAGATTTTTGATCTGAATTCGACAAAGTATTTTGTTTTAAAATTTGGTTAGTAAGCTTTCATTAGGAGAAACGATAACTAAACAGTTTTTTTTTATATTTACGAAAGCGATTTATACATTCGATAGCCTGGTTAAAGACTCAGACGTACTAGAAAGGAACTAGCTCTTAAATAAGGCTACCATAACACACAATGATAGTTTTTTTACATGCATTTAATTTATAAAAACTTGATCCAATATCAAAATTCATTTGAGAATCATTCTCAACGCAAAAAATGAATCTTTAGTTCGCAAATAGCTTTTGAGTCACGAATACCATAATTTCGAAACAATAATCAAACAAATAATGATTTGACATATTTATTCTGTCTCTTGAGTCGTATTTCCTCATGACTGAGGATCGTGACTCCCCTGCAGAATTAATTTGTTAGGGGGGTTCTCTTGGGGAGATACGTCGTGGTGGGGGCCCAAGTCCTTCCACGGAAGACACACGTCCTCGAATAAACACAAATACATACACACATTCACACAAATGTTGTACACATAATGTTACTATAATAGCAATATATGTAAGTAACACAACATGAATCACTATTCTAAAATAACAAACTGCAGAACGGATATAGATTTGATACTCTGCAGTTGAGTACAAACCTTGTTTGATATAATTTACTGACTCTTAAAACATGACTCGAACAATTTTCAAGTAAATTCTCATGTGAACTGAAGTTTCGTAGAATTATTGTCACAGTAATTGCACATAGGTATTGTCTCGCTTTAAGTTTAAGGTTTACGTATAATATCTAAGTTTTTTCCTGATAAGCTAATATATCTTACCTACCTTTGTCAATTGATGGAATCTGGTTTGTCCATTATTTTTTTATTCTCCCAAACTTTGGGAATCTTTAAGTGATAAAGTAAACTAATCTTAAAAATGTTTAAGCAAATAATAACTGTTTCGATAGACAAGACAGAGAAACTTTTTCAAAAATCTCGATTTCTATGATACTCCGTGCCTAACTTCTTATATTACACAAGAACCCATTTTATTCAAACACGTTATGACAATGTGAAGCCATAACGATTTTCTGCTATGAAATCCTATATTCAATGAAAATTCCGAGTAAAACGCGTCGTTCCTTCACATAACACCATGAATAAAGGTCATAAAATTAACGTCAAACTTTGTAAGCATCAGCTTTCGTATTATTGCACACGACACTCGGCCCGACTTGAAAATTTGTAATAATTTGTAATTGTAATTGAGACGAACCAAGTCGGTACGACACATAAATTTTAACGACTATTGTCATTCTCTGCACTTTACGATATGGACTAAAATATGCTTTCTTACATTGCTAGGAACGAGGCTCGTTCACAATGAATTATTTATTTGCCAATTCACAAACGAAAATTCATTATGGCCGTCTTCTTTGTCCGCTCAAGAGAAGGCTATAAACTTGAAACTAAGTGAGCAATTGTAAATCTAAACGTGTCGTAAATACGCCAACTATTTCACATCAAAACCTTTACAAATGACTTTAGAGACCATAATATTTCCACTCACAAGTCTCACTCAGTCGGTAAAAACTTTAAACAATTATAATATTTTTTTTTATTTCCTTGCCTATATCTAGATCTTATGTAAAATACCACCAGGGAAAGAAATTTATTTAACAAATTCTTAAAACCCCTTGTCTCTAGTGGTAAAAATCAGATAGGGCAAACTCTTAGATGTCAAATGCAATATTCAACAAAAAGGTACTCTTTTTATCCCGCCGTCTAGTCCCGAGGCGAACCTAACTAACCGTGATAAGAGACAAAGAAGGGATTCAAAAACTACACAAACTAAATCAGCAGACTCAACTAGACCTCCCGGGCGCAAAACATATTCCATTTTCACAACAAACTCAAGCAAAATGTAGTAAATTGCAATATTCCCAGCAAGACAAAATCCCTAAACGATTCGGAAGTTGAACACTTTCAGAAATAAACCCAATAGTACTGCAACAAACCCAAATTAAAAACCATTACGCTCGAAGTTCAAATTGAATATCCAATGCCGTAAACATGAGTCGTTTATTTTACGCGGAGCGCTCAGCTACCGAAACCGAAGTGAAATAAAACTGTAGCGATTACAGTAAATGAGGCAAATCGCTGTATGTTAAGTGCCATAAGCACTTCCAGCGCACTTTACTTAAGCTCTATATTCAAATACTCTTATCCCACTTACGGTACGCTAATGCACTTTTTCGTGAAGGTAGCCGGTAATAACACACTCCATTAGTTGTTTCGACCCAAGGAGCGAGCTTTGGTGTTGGCAATTCGACTATCTGTAATTGAATTCGAAAAAACGAATTAGAAAACAAATGAAATCATTAGGGCTCTGTCGTGTCGAGTCCTCGATGGCTTTATTGAAATCGTGAAGATGAAACACGATGTTGTAAAACGCGAGATTGAGTAGGCGAGCAAATATTGATATTCGTCGACGATAAACTTTCTCACAGTAGACATAACGCTTGAGAACGAATGTGACAACAGTGACATAAGTTTAAAATTCAATGTAAACATTGGGTTCTCGGAATCAAAACCATCGGCTGGGTAATAGAGTTTACCGAGCGGAGAGCAAATAAAATAACAAATGGGCAAGTACATTCGCAGTACTCTTCGTTACCGGCTCCGGGAGTTTTATCCGTTCTGTTACTTTCTTTGTCCGAAGCTACTTAGGTGCGTGCTTGCTTGTTTACTGTACTATACAATTTTATATAGGACTTGCGTTGGTGTTAGAGTATTGCATTCCGTTTTGTTTTTGTTAAGCGTGTATACTGTGCAGAACACGGCAGACTAAGAAACCAATGGGAATGCACCGACTTACCAAAATACTTAGAGTAGCTTCTTAGTATACATACGTTGTGTGAATAATATTGAATTATTTTTTTATTTATATAGGGTCTCATAAAAATATTTAATTTTTAAAAGGCAAATCTTTACCGAAACTGTTTCGCAAATAGGAAAAACATAATCACGGTGGTAGAATTATCATCATGTTGAAACATTATTTCTAAGTTCAAATTTATGTTAATAGTATTTTCTAATCAGATGTAAGTACCTATGCCAGTTTGTCTGCATCTATCAATGCTACAAGCACCAAGCTTCTTGATAGTCATCACTCATAGTATAATGTTTATTATTTTAGCTCCTTACATTTTTATTTACATTTTACCCACAGTTCCAAGGTGCGAGCCACTTCATCCATTGTTATTTATCACTGCTCATAATTTATTCACCTCTACTTTTGCTTCTGTTTTGTACAAAAATGTACGTATTATGTATTTTAATTTTTGTTTGAGCGGTAACAGTTTTAGAGATTAAATCAACGATCATATTTTTAAAAGCTTTTATGGTTAGATGCGCTGCATTTTTGGAAGCCACATTAATTATTTAAGAAGGATTACCAGGAAACCTACTTTTAAATTTACAAACAAAGGAAGGCCGGTTTTATTTTTTTAAACACAAAATCAACATAATTTATATTTAGTATTTTTAAAAAAGCATGTATAATTTGACGAAAAATCGTAGCTAATTACAAACACTATTACGAAGTGCGTATACTCTTTGATTGGTTTATTTAATTCTCTTTATCAAGCTGTTTCTGTGCCTTTGCATTACTTGTTTAGTACTATAATAATTTATTGTTAACGTAACAGTTTTACATGTGACTAGGTTTATAATAATATTTTTTGTAAATCTTATAGTTTAAAATATAGCACACTTCCGCAGAAGATACCTAGCTTTGAAGAATCTTGGACATAACTTTGTAGAAATCAAAGTTCTTAAGATATCCATTAGAATTTTCTAGCAAGAATTAATTACTTTTTTTAGACAAAATTTACAAGAAAGATATGTAGTAGGTACATAATTTAATACAGTATCTTCTTGCCCAATCATCAGATATTTTTAACCACAGCCATTGTACCGCCCAAAATGGAATGCCATTTTTCGGTCACCCATCCAAGAAATGACCGCGTCTACCCTTGCTTAACATTGGTAATCGTATGCGATTGCGTCCGCTAGCTGAGCTACGGTTACTAAGTTTGCGTACTTACGTATACTTAGTACAACGAGTAGGTAGTAAGTATATTTCTAAAATGTCACCTCCAAGGAAACGTCAGGCCGAGCTGTCTCGGTCTGGCTACCATGACTCATGGTGTAGCGTGGCTGAAACGTGTGGGGTTATGGGCCCCGTGAATAATGGGGTAACAAGTTCGCACGTCAAAGGTGCCAACCTATGAATAATTGACACTACTGATTTGTAACTCCTTGCAAATTTCACATGCGTTCTCAATTTTTATCTCATACCACTCACCACTTGAAAAAAAAGTTTGAGTTGTGATTGGTTGCCGGAAAAAGCCAAAACAAAATAATAGAATAAACAATGGTCAAGTGGATACCTGATTTCCTTAAAAAAAGTCAATTACTGCCGGATGCTTGGTTGCAGTTGATCGCTAAAGGGTACCTCGCTCGCAAACTAAACCGTGGCGGCGGCAGTTAATCTCGAAGGTTCTTTGGGTCAGTTACGTTTCCATAGTGTAAGTTATTCGTAACTGCCAACAATGAAACCGGTCAAATGTCATATCGATATTGACCTATTCGTACGTAGTGCAGTCGTTCTGTGCTATTGGTTTTGATGTTTGTGTAACGATTTATAGCGATTTTTTATTGGAAGGGTTGTGGTCAGTTCAGCCTTAGTTTAAAGGGCAAGTTTGATTTGTTAGGGCCAAATAAAAAGTTAATTTTTTTTTTCTTCGTTTAACTACGAAACAGCCTGCCTGATGTTAAGCTATACTTCATCTAAAAACGACATATTCTTGTCTATAGAACGCACCTAAACAAGTGAATCTACAATTTCCATTTGGTTAAACCAAATAGAAATAGAAATAACTTGTTTAATAGCATGCAACGGCAGGTTCATTTGAGAGCTAAATTCATACCAGCATATGCTTGATAGACATTAAACATCAGCATCGCTTGTGCGAATGTTTTTTGAGCCAAATAAGTGGTCAAATCCCTTTGAAGCGAAAAACTATAATATCTATGCTATATGCCTTTGAACCGTATGTCTATTTAAAAATGATAACAAAATATTAGGCCAACAATATAAATACCAACCAGTCCTCAAAAGTAACAAAAACTCGTATTTTTCAGTAACATTTATCCCTCGTATCCTGTCACATATATGTTTCTATGTCTCTGTACAATGTCGTCACGCGAAATTAGAATCCAATTTATAAATGTCGTCAGCAGAAGTGACAAAGAGCTTAGTATACACTCGTAGAAACACCTCGTGTTCGTGGAAATGCGAATTAACGTTTTAATAATTCGCGACGTTGAATAAAAGGTGGTAACGTATGAAAATATTTTATGAATGTAGGTACTTTTATATAAATATGATGAACATATATGCCATTTTATTGTGTGCGTCAGTTTATATTTGTTTTGTACACTTTTAGCACTTAATAAATGAGGTTCCGGACATCTATAGGTATATACTTGTTACTGTTACCAGTTTCTTTATCTATTACTTGTAGAGACTATTTGCTTTATAAATTTTTCAAAATCTTTAAACATCAGAGTAAAGTATAAAGCTTTTTATTTTGATGTTTTAAATAGACCAAAATAGCAAATAATGTGCAAAGTTTTGGAACACTGTACCGGAAACTGTGTTTTCTGCAAACTACAATCCAGGAGACTTCAAATCTGTCATTAATAGGTATCTTTTAGGTAAGCGTGATACACCCTAGGCTGTAATAATGCTAAACATCATGCAGTCTGCAGGCAAACACAAATTAATCCCACGAAAAATATAATATATTATTATTATTTTAATTTAATTTTGGGAAAGAAATAATTAAAGAAAATATATTTATTGAGACACACACAAAACTTTAACCTATTTACTTACGAAACTTACATGCAATATAGTTCCGGCATAACCAACGGCTGCCAACATAAAGTTTAAACTTGGTTAAAATACTTAACAAACTATACACTTTCGATCATAAAAATAAACAAACCAAGCACATGACTTATTAACTTAACAAGGAACTGCAGAACTCTCAGTGCAGAAAGTCGTACCATACAGTCTTGTTTAGCACAAAGATTTACAAGCAATTGTTTAGAATGAACTTACATACTTCTAGCCAAACGACTTAATACAATATTGACTACTCATTATGTCCAACATACTTTAAATGTGTCCACGAAAAAGCAAACGCAAAACACAACATTCGTTTTTGAGCTACTGTCTTCAATCGGTACAGTTCTTGGTAATCGGACAAATATGTCTGATAGCAGACATAAAACATCACAGTAACGTTGTTAAACATTTGAACATCAATAGTTTTGCACTAGAGTAAGCCGATTTATTAATTAATCTTCATTACAAGACACTTGAAGTTATACAACGTAGAAATCTACCATCTGATGCCGCCTGTCAAAAACAATAGGAAAGTCTGGATTATAACTAACAAACTAATGTAATACTCGTTGTTCGGTTATTATAATGATTTTTACTACAGGGTGTAAACGATGAATATAAATTTAACTGTAATATAATATATGACTTTCTGGTTTATATGGTCTATGACGCATCCCCAAGAGACTTGGTTCCGACTTGAAAATACTACGGAAGTTCAGGGCCCGGGAGATAAACAAGATCTGTATGGAACGTACGTTTTGCATTTTTACTTTGTCCCGGCTCAGTCGCCAGGGAACGGTTTTTCGTTGCTTATCGTTTTTTTGGGCTTCGCAACGGACTGTCCGATCATACATTACTAAGTGGTAGTAGTAACAAGAACGCTTGTGTTTTCTATGAATATTGAATTGATTTCACTATTGTCACTATTAATACCTATCGTTTTTCATTTGAAGCCAATTTCATGCCAGAGTTGCTTAGATGCTTGGATGTTTAGTGAAGGTTTAGATAATCATTTAATTCTTTCTCAGATGCTAATATGAGGTTCTTTAAATAATTTAATGCTTTAAAATACTCTTTTGCTGGTTTTAGTCGCCTAATAATTGTATTTCAGAATTAAACAAGCTTATTTTGCATTTGTTTCCAATAACCGATATTTTGTATTAAACCACTTATTACATACTTATATCAGCTTCATCTTTTTATTGGGCAGTAAATAGAAAAGATTTGTTTCATTAAATACCCAACCTTAGCACTTACAAAAGTAATCCAATAATAATGTTCTATACGTGTGGCATTTATTAAGGTAATCCTTGAAATATTCTACTTATCTCTGAGCTTTTAACAGTTTATGATTCTCACTTTTTGTTAGCATTAGTTAAAGAACAAGGTATGCTCTTATCTTGGTTCTTGAGTCTTAACTCAGAGCGTAGAAATGTTTAAGTTTCAAAGCGCCCGCGCCTGTTCTTCAGCTAGTGGTAAAGTGGCGGTATTTACATACCTACCTGTCACAAATTATATTGATGAGGTCAGTCTTTGGATGGGTGACCAAAAATAGTACTCTTTTTGAGCACATCTGTGATTCAAACGTAAAACGGCAGTCATGAAGCTTTTTCAAAGATGAACGACGAAAAAAGAAAGAACGTGGTTTAAAAATGTTCAGCACTAGAGTGGGTGACTTTCATTTATGAAGATAGTGAATTACGTAGCGTTATGCTAGAGAATCGCTTTCCTTGGTCTAGCTGTCAGAAATCACAAATACCTTCATAATTATGTACATACTTAGAAAACACAAATCACGCGCCTATTCACAAATACCAACGGCATCATTGTCATAAAGTCTTATAAAGCTAAAACTGGCCATAAAACGAAGCAACCCGTACAAGCTTTCTAATTTACGATTCTTAACAACAAATGTGTCTCTTTAACTAACTAGTCAGAGAGTGAGTTTGGTGCAAGCGATTGGAGTTTTGTTGCTTAAGTGCATTTTTAATTTTAACCGACTTACTTCAAAGAAGAACGAGATTTCATTAAATAATTATTTTTGTGTGTTGCACCGACATAAAAACCTATTGCCTCATTCTAACACAATGCTACTAATTTCAAAGTTTGAAGTCATACCCAAAGTACTAACTGAATTATCCCATTGAAAAGTAAGGTGAGTTTCTGGGGAAAAGTTCAAATCTTTAAGTTTATCAGACACTAGTGGATGGCTGCGGCTTAATCTGAATAGAATTAGATAGTAGATTTATTAGCACCATTCTATTAGGTAAGGTTTCTATGGACAGAACAAAAAAAAAACCGAGATCTGTCGTTTCGTTCCAGTCTAATGAATGAATAACATAAACAACTTTATCAGCATTTATTTATCAAATTTGAATAAGAAACAGCAAATAAACCTAATTTATATAAATAAAAAATGTATGCGATATTATTCTGGTCGGATTTGATTTCTCCTTTTATTAGTTTTAAAAACAGGTTTTGTTCAAATTTCAATCAACATTAAACGCTAAGCTTTACACGTAAATGCCTTACTCTGTGTGCACATAATGAGCTGTATTTATGTTATTTTTATGCATGAGCAAATATCGCCGGTTCTTTTAATTGCTGCGATACGGACCAACGAACAAACAGTCGAAATTAGAGATGGGAAATAATGGTAAATGGCCGGATAGCTGATAGTGTAAAAAGAAATTGAGAAACGAGTTATTTGCAAACGGTATAGAGATGTTTTAAATTCCATTTATATATTATTATTTAAAATGTATATAAATAAAATAAATGTATTTATTATGTTTTAGAAGAAATATCATTGATACAAACATTCTAGATTAACATTTCTTATTACCATTTTTAATGTCAATCAACTACAGGAAAATTTAAAGATGCACACCTATGTTTAAAAAATGCAAAAGCTCTATCAACCGACCTAAGTACCTACGGGATTTCAAATGGCCGGATTCAAATTTTGGACCTCTCTAATTATAACGGTAGAAGTTTTTATAAGTTCTGAGATAATATTCCGGAAAGCGGCTCCTTTGGCGCTTTTTTTGACACGAAATACTAATCTTTATTGGACTCTTATACAGGTCATTTATGTGGTTTTGCACATAAGGTGAACATTCAAGTAATGGACTATGCAAATATATGATCGGCCTGAACGATAATATAATCTCCGATAGTCTGTACCCAATATAATGTAATATATGTATTAAGATTTTAATTTTACGCACTTGACTATAATTTACATGACGATAAGTTCAATCAATTGTATTGTAGTGGTATTTTGCACTAACTTACTTTTTATTCGATTTTCATAGACTTGTTACAGATACAAATTAAATGAGTTCTGGAAATAATATTTAGAATCGTCATAGTTTTTGTTATGTTAAATAATATGTTTCATAACATGGGTTGGAATAAAATAAAACTCATAAAATAAAAAAATACTAATAAATTCTAAAATCAATCCGCTTATTTTTCCGAATAACATGTAAGTACAGTATTTGTATTAATTATAGACATATTTTAAACAATTACTAATAAGTCATAAATAAAGTAGGCGATCAGCAAATAAAGTAACGGTTTTCTGTTTATTTTACTGCAGCTGTCAAGTTTTGTCAAGCACCGAAACGTTAACGGATAGTATTATAGTTATTTATAGACATATTCGTTAGCGTTCAATAAATTTACAAGATAATATTTAATACTCAAGTTAATGGCAACGTTAAAATATGAAACTCAATTCAATGTTGTATTATAAAAAAGTTGATTTAAAAGTCGGCGCTTTTGATTGAGATCGGATTTGTTTGTTTCACTTGATTGTTTTTTTCTGTAATAGTATATTTTTCGGTTGGAAACAAATTTTGTACGAACAAAATAAAATAACTTCTCGTGGAATTCAAATAGGTAGATACTGTTCAAATATTTCTACAAATTAATTAGTAAAACATGCAAAGCTTCGAAATCAGAACTAACATTGGTAGAGCTTTTTGTTTCGTGCCAGCTTTCAATATTTCATTAACTTGATAAATTACTGGATTCCTTGTGTATTCTGTATTACCAAATAAATATTTTTTTCGGGAAATTGCACATAGCGCCATCTAGCCTCACATTAAGCAAACGTTTGTGTCGTAGGTACTAGATAACGAATACTCTGGATACTTATATATTATTTTTTTGTAAATACGTACTTATTATACATAGAAACGCAAGTTATTACAAATTTTAAAATTCATAATCACTTGTGTTATGCGGGAATCAAACCCGCACCCCCTGAATTAGAAGGCAGAGGTATTATATACTTTTAGTACTCATCAGAAAATACTTTTAATCCTGTATTTGTCCCACTTTCTAAACACCAAATTAAATAAGGTACGGCGGGTTATCATCATAAACAAGATAAGAAATAAATTGAACTGGCTAATTTCGTTACGTGCCTCACCCAATATGACTTAGTAGAACATACAGTGCTACCAGCACACTGGCAAACTTTATTTTTAAAGGCTGTAATCGTTCTGTCATATTAGTTTAACAGATAACTTTCACTTATTGTTTCATATAATAGTGTACTCAGGACTTTTTACAGATTGAAAGTACTCAGATGTTCCTTGCAAAACAAGAAACACAAAAGCTGTGGATATTTAAATGCTAAAGGTGCTGTTGATCATCATATACATTTTATTAAAAAAAAAACGACTTCAGGTGTCACTAAAAAGTTAATAAATAATTTATTTTCATTTTTGTGACTTCAAATTCAGAATTGGGTGTAAAAAATCTATCAAATTATTGAAACTTACAATACTATGAGTTTTCTCATTGAAATCCGTAATGTTTGTTGCTGTCGGTGCCTGTGTTTGTTTTTTCTCAGAAAGTACTAGACCGAATAAAAAAAAAATGTGACCATCTTGGAAATTATCTCTGTCGAAATAAAACAAGAATTTTTGAGATCGGTTTATAAATAACGGAGTAATGTCATACCGACAAAAAAAAACTTTCAGAAAACTTTTTTTTTGAAGTCGGTTAATAAAGCACTAAACACCTGTGTTTTTTTCAGTTATTATTTTGCTTTGGTGTCTAGTGTACTAGATTTGCGGTTATTTTGACAGATGCTAGTTCTTCTTAGGTACTTAATTTATGTATGAATAACCCTGTATAGGTAGGTATATGAGGCCCGTGCCCCGAGCACGATTCATTTCATTGCATAAAGGAAGCTATCTCGGATAAAAATGGAAATAAACGAGGGCTGAGGAGAGCGGGGAGATAACAGTAATTAGATCTAATGTACGATGTAGAGCAGCCGCGGGCTTTTTGGGTACCTTGACTACTTGGAGCTATAAAAGCTTACCTCTGTGTAAGGAATAAATTGAGTTCGGCACAAGACTAATTTATTTGTCTACATTAACATGTATACATACAATAAAATGTAGGTACTCTAAACTCACTATACATTTTTTTTTTAACATGAAATATGCTTACGCTTGACTACAACTTGCCTGATGTTAAGCAAAAAATAATAAAATAATACACACTGAATTGCCAAAGGTTTTTATCAAAGACTTCAGCCCGATGTAAAAGTAAAAACAATTTATATATGACTGGCCTGTTAGCTTAGTTGATATTGTTTATTCCCATGTGGTGAAAAATGGACGCGCACATGCTTCTGTGAGGATTAAAAATGTTTTTATTTGGTGTCTGTGTCCGCTAAACTGTGAAAAGTGATAAAAGTGTTTTGTAAAAATGACAGAAATGCCTCCTTACCATGCGGCTAAAGATGAGGATAAAAACAGTGATCAGGATGACAGTGATTCTTCCAGCGACGTAGATGATTGGGATTCGCCCCTATGTTTCGATCAGCCGAGGCACTTGGAGCCTATCAAGGGCGCCGAGCGAGTGGAGCACAAGTGGAGGGTCAAAGAGAAGGTGAGAGACGAGCCCTGACAGGGGAAACAACAGCCACTGTTATTGCGTATGTCAATGAAAACAAACGCACATGGGTCACTTTTAGCTCGAATATTTCGGATTAGTTGAGCCGATAGTCTGTAACTGAACAAAAAAGTTATTTATTGCCCAAATCTTAGCATACTATCTATTGGTGTTTAACTGTCGTATGACACAGCTAATATCATTGAGATAACATTGAAACCTTGTTCTCAGTGTTATCATAACATTGAAGTAGGTATTCAACAATTTGCCACTGTCTCTATGTACCCTAAATAATTATATAAAATTAATATTACAACAAAATTACAATAAGTTGAGTTGTTGCTTTACTTTAGCTAGGTGACAGGTTTCTTTAGTTTTAATCATGTACAATACAACATTCTACTTAGAATTTTATAAACATAAGTAAACTTCATATGATTTGGCTACTATGCGTATCGGCAATTATGTGCACACAAACACCCATCCCTTCAATATTGTAATATAAGTATATTATTTTTTACATTAGATAGGCTCACGCTTGACTACAACTTGCCTGATGTTAAGCAACGTTGTAATCTACGATCTAACGCGCTTGCCTAGAAGAAACCGGTTTACTCTCGAAGTTATAAAAAAATTATAAATTGTCTCTGTTAGTCAATATTTACTTCATTCTAAGGTGGTATTCATTTTATTTTTATGAACTTGTTTGATGTTGGGTCCTATAAATTATTTTTCAAATTGAGTATGTGTAGAATAACCTTTTTTGTACTGGAAATAAAGCAGCGTTGTGAACATATCAACGTATATCTGTGAGCAGACACAATGTTCTAATCATGAGGAATACAATAAAATTAACATCTAGGTTCTCTTTTTACTGAAAAGGGGTTTGCACATGGCCGTAGTTTGCCTGATGATAAGCAGAGGAACAAGGATTGGTAATCCTTGCCTGAAAGAGTTTGCTCTATGTACTAAGGGCACCCAATGTACCGAGGTTAAGAAGCATACTGTAATTTTGTTTGTGTTTGTTTTACTCTGGTGTAAAACAAAGTTGTATGTAATTTAATTAATTAATGTTATGAAAGTAACAGATTGACTCTGAAATTGGTGGATTTACTTAACACTATAATTAAGCTATTTTGTTTATATCTAAGAAAAATAGTGATCCAGTAAGCAGGAGTAGCAAAGTTAGAAATTAGACTTTTACTGTGCTCAGACAAATAGACTATTATCATCATAGAATATTTTTAGTTATACTAAGAAAACATTGATGTAAGGTCTTTTACAGGGTTTAGGCAAATACCACTATTATTGTAGCTCACTAATTGGTAGTTTTCTTATATGCAAAGGCACTTGATTTCAAATACAATAGGTGAAAAAAAATATGTTATATAAATATTTTAACTTAAATATTAATATTCAGTGTGAGAGATCTCGTCTTGGACGCCGTGACGAGCGGTCGCTTTCGGGAACGGTCAATAGAGCCTCGTCAATACAATTGATCCAGTAAACAATAGGCACAACATCTGCCAGCGGCTAGCGCAATGGCTGCGAGCAAAGCTTGACGGTTTCTAGCTTAGGTAAATTCCCTGGCCCCGCGAAAAGTGACTATAATCAAGTGCCATGCAACGCGTGTTTATAATCTTTACATATCAGTGAGTGACAACCAGTGTACGTGACCCGCCACCAGAGGCCACCGGTAACAGCGGTACCAGCGCCCAGCGCGGGGAAACCCACTCCAACAAAAGGAAAACTCGGTGAGCTTGTTCCATATTAGCCACACGTGGTCTAAACCCCTTTTCTTCGGTCTCTCCTTCCTCAATATCCTAGGATATTGTCTAGACGTCTGCCACGAGGGACAAGTCTGTTTTCAAGCAGCCCATACCAGCAACCAACACCGTACGGTCACATCGGTTACTTATACCTAGATCAAACCTACGCGTAACTAGCTTATCCGATTTCAAAATACATATTTACACAAACTGCAGTAAAAACCTGCTAAATTTACAAGGGTAGACTAGATTACACGATCTCATACCACGGACGTAATTACTCGTAACGTATGCGAAAACACAGACAATCTACTTTCCCAAGGCAAACACAAAAGCCTAAATACGAGTAAAAACTACACACATCTGCAGGCCCGTTTGGACAATAACTTAAGATTTTAAAAAAGGCGCGTGAAATATTACGCTATCCATTCCCAAAACAAATACTGACTCGTAAAACTAAGCAATAAACCAGACCATTAACAATACAACCAAAAAAAAAACCCCTTCTTAAAAACATCTGCCGCCACAGCTGCAAGGCTCTATTGTCGGGTGGGTCATCCGTTGTTAAACATAGCTCAAAATTTACTTCTAATTGTAGTCATTTTTTCTACGTACAATAACACACTAGTACATAAAGCGTAATTAATAGACTTATTCCAAATGACTCGTACTTAGAGTTGCTAGACGAGACCCAAGTACTCACTCGAGTGCTACTTACTCCCCTTTTCCGTTAAAGGCAAAAGGGAACTAGTATAGTGCATGATACACCAGTTAACTAATAAGTAATACATAGTATATAAGCTTCCTTCACAGCCTCAAGCACGCGCATACCTGAAAGATATCACGAGCTAGCCACGACAACCCGTCCTCTGCGATACCGCCACGGTAAGGCACAAAGCCGATATGAAAATAGGGACCCTATCGTAAAAATACCAGGAGACGGCAACTGCTTGTATCGCGCTTATAGCCCACCAAATTAACGACTTGTATGGCCTAACCTTTGACCACCAACACATTCGACGAGACCTCGCACGCCACGTTGAGGAAAACCAAAACGATTCACAAATGTACCTAGCGAACAAAAGTAATCTAGATAGTTCAGCACAAAGCGAACAAATCAGGAACTACATTCTATCACAATACCAAGATGGCACATGGGGCGGCACAGACATACTTAAAGCGGCAGCGGAATATTATAGTATTAACGTCAAAATCTCTCAAAAAAAAAATACCCCGCTACAAGAAACAGTATGTTTCTCTCCTAAGGCACCAAACGACACCGCAGGTAGCATAGGTCTAATAATTACGGGGAACCACTTTGATTGCTATGAAAATCACCTAGGAGTAATAAGTACAAGCACCACGCAAAATGACCTTAGTCTAACTCTTGAAACTAGCACCCCAGAGGAGAATACCAGATGAGTCCGGATACAAACTTGCCCGCCCCAGGCCACACCAAACAACAAAAACAGGTAGTAAATGAAAACATAAACATTGCCACATGGAATGATAGAGGCGCCGCAACGTTGACTAAAAAACGAGAGATTGACGAGTTTCTAGACGGAAAATCTATCCATATTGCCTGCCTACAGGAAACTCACTTAAAATCCGGGACCTACGAATCTAGTCACTATACATGGCACCTAAGCGGAAACAACAACAGAAGAGGCCAAGCTATTCTCATAAGAAAAAGCAGCGGCCTAAGGCTGAACTGGACTAAAGCAAACACAAACAATATGGTTGCTTCAATAGATACAAGCAGTGGAGCCTCTCTATTCATTACTACAACGCACAGGTCCAATTCAACGTCATCAGCAGCAAACGACGCGACTCGGCTACTACAACTGACCAAGAATAAACCAAGAAACTCAATAACAATCATACGAGGTGACCTCAACGCCCACATAGGACTCACAGATACACATGAACTTCGCGATAAAAATCAAAGAGGCAAAAATCTCCCACACCAAACAAGTAACGAAACGGGAAAATCTCCGATTGGACAAATCATTCGGCCGGCGCAGCTGTAAACTGACTTGGACGTCGGGAAACAAAACATCGCAAATATACCATATAATGACAGATGCCAAAAACAACCAGATTTTTAATTACATCAAAGGTGAAAAAACAATCCTATCTGACCATAGAATCATATGGGGAAACCTGAAGCCCCTCACCACAGAATAAATAATACAACAGAAACCTATCTCCCTGTTCCGAACACGCAGCGAGCGGAGGGCACACACAGTAAAGTACGATCGACAGTCGTGGATCAAACGGCACATCACTCCCCAAAGTATGAAAAATTTGTTTGTATTGTATCAATAGGTAACTATATCTAGCTACTTTCATAAGCAATTTATAGTTGAATTCGAGAAAAACAGGATTAATTTAGTAAACATTTTAGAAAAAAAAATTGTAAATACATACTTTGTTAAAATAACACATAAAAAATAATTACTGATAAAGTATTAATTTATCGAAATATAATTCACTGATGATTAAGTATAAACACCAAAATAATACAATTTTATTATTGTACTAAATCTACATTCCTAACGGCAACCATGATAACTTTGAGAGACTCGAACTGTATGCAGTGAAATATGAACCGTAAATCGAAACGTTAAATATCAATTTGGCTTGCGCGTAGGTTACGAACGTACGCTGCGAACGTATTTTGATAGCGTGGCGCGTTTTTGTTCAAAGTTAGGTCGCCCTGCCCTCACGTTAAATTCCAATAGGGACTCTACGAGACCTCCAATAAGACTAACCAGGGCCAACGTTGCGAACGAGTTTGACTACAAAACCCTAAACTACGAGATGCTTCAAAGTAACACCACGCGAAAAAAAAAAAAAAAAACCAAGAAACTTTATTAGAGGACACCAAAAAGAGCAGGAACGGCGAAAACCGAAAAGAGCCGCTATCGTGGGAAGTGATAACAAACGTCATGAAGATGGCGGCCAATAAGACTATCAAACATGAAAGAAGGTACTCTAAGGCTAGAGAAGAGGCAATTACAAACCTACAGAAGGCGAAGTTCCATTAGAAGCATCACCCTCAAGATATAGAGGCTAGAAATACACTTAACCCTAGATTCATAACCATTCGTCCCACAGACCGGGCGAAACATAAATTTGTTTCTAGTGCCTCGAGTAAAAGAGATAGAATGATGACCTATCAAGTACCTTCCTAGATCGCGTGACCGTTAGTAACGCGGGTGCGCTTGCCTCGCAGTGACGCTTTGTGCACAAGTTATAGACCCTTGAACGTCTGAGAAACGAATGTTTATGAATAGTGTTACTTTAGACGAGACTGCAAGTTATTTTTAAAAATTGTTTTTATAAGTTCTGCGGTTTTACAGAGTAAAGTAAGTATATGATATTATTCTGTGTGAGTTATTATTTATAGTTACATTTTATTTTATCGTTCAAAGTGTGCCATTGTGTGTATTTTACATAAAATCTTTTTATTCTATTTTAGGATGAATGATCAGCAACTTGCGGACTATTTGAATCGTTTATCTGATTCTGGTGATGATGATTCTACCAGTCAGAAAAATGATGAAGAGAGTGATGTCGAAGATCATGTCGAATTAGATGAAATGGTCCCGACAGATTCCGACAGCGATTACGACGTCCAACCAATCAGACCACGACGGCAGCAACGCCGAAGCGGCGTCATTTTGTCTTCTGATTCCGAAACTGAAGAAATACCAGGCACTTCTAGCGTTTCTACACATTCGCGACGTATAATTATTCCATCAGCTCGTAATCTAAGAGGAAAAGATGGTCATAAATGGTCTTCAATGCCTTTTGAATCTTTAAATACAAGAACCCCAGCTAGGAATATCGTGCATATAATTCAGGGTCCAGCTGATAACGCGAAGGATATTACAGAACCGGTCGATTGCTTTACTAATTTTATAAGAGCTGATATGATTCGTAAGATACTCATACATACAAATGATGAAATTGGGATAAGAAGTGCGAAATATAAAGATAAAACTGCCACTATTGCTTCTACATGCGAAGAAGAATTGACAGCTTTATTTGGGTTGCTTTTATTATCAGCTGCAAAAAAAGACAATCATCTCACGAGCTTAGAGCTATTTGACCCTACTTTCAGTGGAACTCGCTATATATCAGTAATGTCAAGGGAAAGATTTGACTTTTTACTAAACTGCTTGAGATTTGATGATAAATCAACCAGAGATGAATGTAAAGCTCAAGATAAATTCGCGCCTATTAGAGAATGGTGGGAAGTGTTCATTCAGATATGCAGGGATAGTTACAAAGCTGGAAGTTATCTTACCATAGATGAGCAACTGTTGGGCTTCAGAGGCCGGTGTCCATTTAGAATGTATATACCGTCAAAACCTAATAAGTATGGTCTAAAAATTTTGATGCTATGTGACTCCAAAACAAATTACATGCTAAACGCTATGCCATATGTTGGAAGAACAGAAACGAATGGTGACTCACTCGGATCTTACTATGTCAAGACTTTGACTGAAAATTTGTGGGGTAGCAACAGCAACATCACCATGGACAATTGGTTCACTTCAGTCCCTTTGGCCCTACAGTTACTACAGGCACCATATAAATGTACAATAGTAGGAACGCTTCGAGCAAATAAACGCGAAATACCGCCTGAGTTGCTTCAGATCAAAGAAAGACCAATAGGTTCATCCGTATTTTGTTATGACAGGCAGTGTACGTTAGTATCTTACAAACCTAAAAACAACAAGAACGTTCTCTTGCTTTCTACCACACATAGTAACGGTACTATTGCAGCTTCTGGTAAACCGGAAATTATCGAGTTCTATAATTCCACGAAGGGTGCTGTGGATACGTTCGACCAAATGTGTGGAAGTATGTCTTGTAGTAGGAAAACGCAAAGATGGCCTTTATGCTACTTCTATGGCATACTCAACATGGCAATAATAAACTCATACGTAATATACGTGCATAATAATGTGAAACTAGGGCGAAAACCAGTAAGCAGACGATGTTTTGTGAAGGATATTTCGGAGAAATTGACCGAACCGTGGTTACGTAAAAGACACGAAATGCCAACTTTGAAGAGATGCCTAAAAAGGAAAATCGCCGAAGTTTTAGGTGAAACGCCTACCATTGAGACACCTGGTCCAAGTGGTACTCAAAAAAAGGTTTGTGGCTATTGTGACTATAAAAAAAGGCGTATGACAAGGTTCCAATGCAAGCAATGCAAAAAGTATATGTGCATGGATCATCGCGGCCTCATGTGTCTGGAATGTGCCGATGAAATTTAATTTTAATTCAATTTTTCTTTGTTACTTTCCTAATTAAACATATTAAAGACTGTCATACTTAATTTATTTATTTTATCTACATTTACCCTAAAACCAGCCACTTAAATTTAGTCGTCCGTGGGATGAATGTTTATGAATAATGTTTCTCTTACACAAGGTTATGAATCTAGGGTTAAAGAGTGCCGGCGCCGTTTGCAAGAGATCGAAGCAACGGAAGATCTTAAAGTTGGTAGACCTAACTATACGTGGAAGGATTCTTTATCTCATGATACGGACCCCAGGAAAACATCTGACTGGCAGGACATGGCGAAAAACAAAGGAGACTTTATAAGAGCTGCCAGGGAGATCTATAAGATGGCAGAAACCGACAGCGAATCTGATGAGGAAACAGAACGACATACCAACAGGCAGGCACCAACCATACCCCAGGAAAGGCCGTCAGATGACACAAGAACAATCCCTTAGCGACATAGGATCTATTCGACCCACATTAAAGATCCACCTACTACACCCGACGCGGTTATGATTACTCACAATAGAACCAACATTACACAGCGAACGTATTAAGATAGTGCTTGCACATCAAACACTAACAAACCCCAAGATGGGTCAACTCAATAATCAACGAACACCATTTTTTACTAACGCTTATCCCTATCCTTAATAACAACCTTCTCCAAATCGGCGTCTGGCTGCATAGCCGGTCGACTACCATCCCGGAGCGTTAGCACAAAACCACGCTCCACAACCTCGTGCCCCCCGGTATGCCGGTTTGACCGGAGCAGGCTTGTCCTGGCTGGGTGCGGTACCTATGTTCATGTTCATGTTCATGACTGGCCTGTTAGCTTAGTTGGTAGTGGCTCTGCCTTCTAATCTAGAGGTCGCGGGTTCGATTCCCGCATGACACAAGTATTTATGTACTTTAAAATTTATAATTACTTGTGTTGAGTCTGGTCGTTTGTATGTATAATAAGTATGTATTTACAAAAGAAAAGTATATAAGTATTATATCCGTTATCTAGTACCCACGACACAAGCGTTTGCTTAGTGTGGGGCTAGATGGCGCTGTGTGCAATGTCCCAGGATATTTATTTATATAATTATTAATATAAAAAAATGATTTTTGGTACCATATTTTTTAAAAACCTGATAGTTTAAAACAAAAATATTATACTAGTTTCAGATAGAATATGTTTCGAGAAATTTACAATGTCAGTTTATTAAAAATCGAAAATGGAAATAGCATACAATTTTTTTTTCAATTCGTTAAAATGGTTCATTGCTAACCTTACAGTATGAAATAGGCTTTACTCCTCTCCTACAGGAAAAAGAACGTCAAATTACGTTATAACCAGCGCTGGTTAATTCCATTACATACAATCTGAGCACTCACTGCACAAGCTACTTGTTTTTGTACACCGAGGCTTGAAGAAATTAAGGATCTGTGTCATAGGGGAAAAACAACAAATAAAAACAAAAAAAAAACTGTTAAAAAGGTGACTGATCTAAACATAAAATATAGCTGAAGTAGGTGTTGTGATCTTTTGCGGTGTTATATGAAATAACTATAATCAATTATTATCATTTTCAACGCAAGATGCTTGCAGGCAACCTTCTATATTAATTACATACCTTTTTCTTATTACCATAACTAGCTGTCATAAAAAGACAACTTTAAAATAATCAAGGTATGAAATCATACTTACGATTCCAGTTTAAAAAAAAGGTACATCGCTAACTTACTGAATAAAAGTGGAACTTGAAAATCAAGAATTAATAAATTTATGGATATTGATTTTAGTTATGATACCTTATGAAATTCCTTAAATCAACGCACGACAATATTTAGCTTTGTCTTACATTGTTTCACATTTACATTGTAAGACAAAGCTAAATGGGTGTCATTGTAACTAAACGAATTGATTTGCATATGCTCGTATGTATCTCCAAAATGAAGCTCTATGATATAATTCTTATCTATAAACTTGTGTGTCCAAATTCATAGATATTAAGATCTATCTAGCTTTATTCAATCTCAAACGTATAGATCCGCAAAGGAAACTATTTATTGACTAATACGACTGAACCTTAAAGTCCTTACACGCAACCCAGTGTCTAGTATTAAAAACTCGATCGAACCCGCACTCGATCACATAACAAACAGCCATTAATCCGGCTTAGACACTAATAACCTGCCTGAAGATTAATAGTACCGTCTAATAGAATATTCAGTCACACACGCAACCTGAGTTATTATAAAATTGAAGCAAGGTTTGATAAATTAGCCCTATCCGTCACGATTGGTCACGGAAGTGTGGTAGTTAGGCTGTAGAGGCTACGTTGGTTGAAGGGACGCACCGGTTCATGGTAATGCGCAGGGTAGACTTAACAACATTAATTATATGAGTAGGTCTAATTAGGTAAATTAGTACCTAGAATTTAAAATCTCTTGTGAAATGAAATCCTTTAGGTTTGTAAGTTGTTCTTCTTTATTTTTCCTTGTTCAGAAGTTTCTGCAGTATCAGAACCATAATATTATTTGGATAACAAAATGTACGAAACAAAATACTATTATTATTAACTTAAGGTCAGTTACAAATATTAATGCCGCTTACATTGTTATTATCAACAAACAAAAAAATAATAATAAAGACTATTCCAACTTTAATTATCACGTTCATCTAAACATGGTTCATCTAATATGGTATTTGTCATCATTACAGTGAGATCTATGTAGTTCCTTTGCTATCATCATCTATGTATGTGTATACTCAATCAGTATTTATTAACAATATGTATTAATTTATATTATTTTTGGTATATTGTTATTATATGTATTAGGGTGTATGATTTATATGTATAGTTTATTAAGTAGGTTTGTAGTATGTATTTTTAATCTAATCTTTTCTTCTTTATTTATTTTATTGTATACCACGTCCTCTGTTATCTCTTATTTATTCCTTTACATCCAATGGTTGCCTGGAAGAGATTGCTTTTAGCAATAAGGCCGCCACTTGTGGCACTAGTATAAGTATATTTTTTCTTCTTTCCTTTTAATTTTATCGTGTGTTACAATAAATAATTTTCTATCTATCTATCTATCTATCTAAACATGTAAAAGAAACATGATCTTACAAATCCGATAATTATCAGTTGTTGATCGCAACAACGTGTTAAAAGCTATTCATTGGCAAGTGTAAAAAGGGCTTTAGACGGTGTGACAAAAACTCTACAATAATTACGTAGGGTAACCGTAATGAGTCATTATATTTCACAATGTCAAAAGGAAGTATGCACCGATATGCATATACAGCCGTTAGTGGTTAAGGGAAGCGGAATTAATGTGTTGATTTTGATTGTGTACGTTTTTATAGCTATCTTTGTATGTAATTAGTGAAAAACCTGTGCAGTTTGCTTTATAGTTTACTTTTATGATTGAAGTGAATTTGATGTAAAGTTACGTTATTCGCTTCGGGCTACTTTAATAGTGTAATGGTTTTATTTATCGAAGGATTACTAACACTTATTTGTTTTGCACTGCTACACCGAAGTGCAATGCTGTATGTACCTGAAACATCTTAACTCCAAATGACATAACAGTTTCTGAGTAACTCCTCAAATAGTAAAAACATTTTATTTAATTGTAATAACTGGCTACACTTATGGCATTTATGTCAATAATTATGTCGAAAATTAGCTCGACATGTTTCGGAACACATATTGTATTACAGCACTGTAAGAACACCTCCCACAAATAAATAATGTGACATAAAAGAGATCTCGTATTACATCGCGTTCGTGTAAATATCACAAGCACACAGGTGGAGATAAAAATAAAATCCAATCTCAAATCAGCCAACTGGAAAATATCAATGCCGACTCCGTAGGTGTTATCCCAATAAAGTTATTTAAACCATGATTGATGGCAGTAATTCCATCACACTCGGATACAAGATAGAAAATTATAATTTCTATAACATCACCCAGATTGTAATCATTAGAATTTACGTACGAGCCATAAACAACGGTTTATGTCATTATCAGAAATATCTGTATAGAAATTGGTCCTAAATATGTATAAGTGTTAAGAACGTTACAAATCTAGGCTCGTAAAGCTATTAAAAAATAAATTTTATTGAGTGCCGGCGCCGTTAAAACACAGATTTATATAAAACACGTGATGCGTTGACGGTGTTTATTTCAAAGTGTCTCTTTAACACATGCGTTTTACGTCAGAGGCGCATTCGTATAAAAAATAAGCGGGCGTCGTAAAAAAGGAAATCTCGCAAGGGATGCTTTGTAATTGAAAGCTATTATACAGCTTAATGTTAAAGTTACTTGCATATTGATCTTTACCTGTTGATGTTTAACAATTAGTAAACAGCTAAGGCCGATTTGCTGGATAAAATCACAAAAGTTTACTTTCTAGAGGTATTTTTAAAAATTAGCTCAGACCGATATTGTTTTAATCGAAATATTTCGAGGTAAAATTTATTACCCTCACAACATTTGCAGAATTTCTTCAACTCGATTATAAAAGCTGTACAAATCGTCAAAACGTTCTCATCATAAAGACATCTCAGAATGCTACGTCGCCGTCATGACGTCACGAAAAGAGTTTCAAATTATGGCAAGGGTAGAGTCCCTATAATAAAATGAAATGCCAGTGGATAAAATTGGAACTACAAAGTCTTTTCCTGGATGAAACATTAAAGTTCTATATGAAACAGAAAGTGCTGCCATCAGTTATATATTGTACAAACTCTAGATATCCAAAACTCGTATGACACCGGCTGCATATGGTGCCATAATGGTTTCCTGTTTCCTCAACCCTGCCACAATGGTGGACGAAATCATAATATCTCGGAGAAAATCCTTTTTAGGAGATAAATGTCTGGCTTGAAAGTGGTAAAAGATTCACTGTCGTCATTTTGAAGAGTACCATTATTTTGCAACGCTCGTGAGTTATATTAGTTAAAGCTGAGTTATTAGTTGTATTATTACAGAGACAACAGAATTCTGATGATAAATAATTACTACACACGTAAGTTTATTACGTAGGTAAGTAATTATATACTAATATATTATGATCAATCTAATGACACATCATATGATAAAAGTTATATCGCAAATTAGATAGATAAATACTTTTTTATAAACACCACACATAAAACAATACAATAAAACAAATAAATTAAAATAAGCGTCTTAATTGGTGGCCTTATCGCTAAGAGCGATCTCTTCCAGGCATTACTAATATGGATTGCTTTTAGCAATAAGGCCGCCACTAGTATAAGTATTTTTTTCTTTCTTTTTAATTACTAGATATCGTGTGTTACAATAAAGAATTTTCTATTCTATTCTATTTTCCTAAAGAGATTTATATACCTAATCCTATTACCAAAAAAAAAACAAAAGACTACTCCAAATTTAAATGCGGAATCATAGACAAAGAATGGCGGGTATCCGTTCTTACTGGCCAGTAATACTATTATTTGTTACTCCGCGGGGGTCAAACATGGAAGCACGTTCCTCGCATTCTTTCCGAAATAACACCCAGCTCTTCTCCAGACTCGATTAATCACTTCACACTTGGCTGTGAACGGTCTAGGGTCGATCCAGATGGATACAATATGGTCGGTTGACTTTTAAAGTTGACAAGTTTGATGTGTCGTGGCAAATATTTTGTTTTCATAAGTACTTGTTTTGCTATACTATTAATAATATTAAGGTTGCTATTGTCTATCAGACAATTATTATTCTTCTTGGTGTGTGAATGGGAATAAGATTCGTGTCTTTCAGCACGAAAAAACATAGGTATAACACCAACAAGCTATACCTAATTTGTGACCTAATTACCGACGTCCCGTAATATTCTTCATAAACAAAGTAGAAAAAAAAGTATACGAAGTGTAGAAAATACGCGAAGGATAGCTAAATAATAAGAAATATACGGTTTATGGTGGAAGTTCCTAAGACCCGCACGAAACGGTACGCCTCCACCTTTATTGTTCGTACCGCTAGGTTGTGGAACTCCCTGCCTGGCTCTCTGTTCCCCACGCACTATAATCCAGCGATCTTCAAAAAGAGAGTGAATCGGTTCTTATCGGGTAAGCACGCTCCATCTTAGGCCATAGCCTTACTTGCTATCAGGTAAACTATGGTCAAGTGCAAACCCGTTCAAGTTAAAAAAAAATAAAAAATAAAAAAAAATATCTGCCCCCAAATATGGTGTTTACCGTCAAAATCTCAGCAACTCACGGAACGGCGTAATCGTTTTGCAGCCGAATATATCAAGCACTCAAGAAAGTCATAACCGTTCCCTAAATATCACACACGTTTCACGATCTCTCCATCCTTCTGAAACTTTATAACATTACGAGTACATGACATAAACGGTAAATGTGTTTTCCGTAAGAACCTCATCTGTTTGAGAACAGATTTTACCTAAAGTTGGAGCTTTATTCCGGAGACGTGACTCCCGTTAAGGTTTCAAGATAATGGGCATCTTGGTTGAAAAATGTATTTTTTAATTTCCTGTTTCTTTGCTCCTGGTAGCCGCAAGGAAACGGTCACGTCTATCGCAGCTGCCTCCGATTTAGCTGCGGCAGCTAAATTGAGCATTGTTTGGTTTACGCTACCAAGCTGCTGCTAGCCTGGTAACTGCTACGATTTGAAAAGGTTTTATTCCTTTTGATTTGAGGTTTTGCTAAAAATTGTAACCTCACCAAACTGTTTGTACTTATTTTGCAGTCTAGTGAATTTTTTGCCCTACCTAAAACATATAGGTGTGTACGGTTACTTACAATGTATACAAAATAGTGTAAGTAAATTTCGCTAAAAATGCGCCACCAAAAAGTTTGAACAAACAAAGCTTTGCCAGTTTCCCGCTGTTCAATTACAAACGAGAACGTTTCAAAACACAGGTACGTGACTAAACACGCCGCCTCACTAATCTGAACAATGGGATTTTCAGGAACGCGCACTCGCTGCCTTTTCATTTAAAACGCTTTCAACTAATACTTTGTTGCCGCCGACCCCAGAGCCAACAAATTACACAAGAATAACTCCACCACTTCCGGTCGAAAACAAAAAGATGATTCCATAATTCAATTACAGTTCAAAAGATCCCATTCCGAGATAATGTAAAAGTTGAAATGTCCGTATCACCGCAAATAATGAAGGCAACGGACGAATCGAGGCGTCGCCGTGCGCTCTGTCATTACAAAAAAGGCTCCGTAAATTATATAGCTACCGAAAAAACCTTTCAAGATTTTGGGGACACGAAAACGACAAAGAATTTCGCGTTAAAGTAGCGTTTTATCTCTGGACGAATTTAGCCGATTGCTACCATAAAGATAACAATAATTAAGCATAATGACGACATCGTCTGGGGCTCTGTCGGTTTTTTCAATTTTTTGAGTGCAGTGGGCGGCGCGGCGCGTCGCGATCGGGAGATAGTGCGTCCATCATATAGTATGATAATCGGCCTCAGTTAATTCCATTACCAATAATAAATGCACGCATTAAATTAGACCTGTCGGATGAGTCGACGGAACGTGGCCGCGATCGCTCCCATCACTCGGATTATGATATGAATTATTTATCAGTAAAAAATGAAGAGAGCGAGCTTATTATTGTTTTGAATTTGGACCGTCAAGCGCCATATGTCGCTGGCGCTGATCGTAGACGCGATAGTGTCTGCAATCCAGAAATAAAATTATTTATGAGCGCAAATGTCTCATCGAAATGCCTATTGGATGTGGCATTCATATCAATGACTATTAAAATCATCTATAATTGAACGCCTCGGTCGTATTTAATTTAATTTACAATGACCTATTCCAAACTGAAACTAATATTTATTTAATAAATCCAGCGAACAATTTCAAAAGGACAGGGTGAAAGCTGCATTGTTAGCAGCTGTCGCAGCTCAAAATAACATAATTCATAGGAGATTTTGTTTCGGGACGTAAATCTCTCCGTGTCACCAACCTCCTATATAAATATTTCCCGTATTTTTTCCTTAATCCTTTTTAAAATATAGGCGACAGCTTACGCAAATTTCGAGACGGAAACTTGTAACCTGAGCACGAGTTTCCACCATATTTTTCGGGAAAGAATTGCCAGTTGAACACTTTTTCCTTCCTCGCGTGATAAAAATATTCAAGATAAAAATTAGTCGACGCGATGTTGGGGAAGCTGGAGAATTCAACTTCCGTAAATTTCTAACATAAAAGCAAGTATTCTTTTAGACTAATAAAATATATAAATATAATAGTGAGACGGGCACTTGCCACTGTCAACGTACCATCAGTTCTTGAACCGATTGGCATGGTCCGTGACGATGGTAAGCGCCCCGATGGCCTCACACTGATTCCCTGGGAGCGGGGAAAAGCTCTTGTATGGGACGCAACTTGCGTCGATACACTAGCTCCTTCTCGCCTCAGTGGAACAGTACAAGCGGCAGGAGCCGCGGCGGACGCAGCAGAAGAAGCCAAGCGGCGAAAATATACATCATTATCGACTGATTATATTTTCGTACCGCTTGGCTTCGAAACTTTTGGTCCGTGGGGTAAAAGCACGAAGTCTTTTATAAAAAAATTAAATAAAATGTTGATTGACATCACTAGAGACAAGAACGCTGGCTGGTTCCTTGCGCAAAGGATTTCTATAGCAATCCAGCGTGGGAATGCAGCCAGCGTTCTTGGCTCCATACCACATGTAGATTGTTTAAATTTAGTTTAGATGTAAATACTCTTTTTTAGTTCTATTAGTGTTAATATGTGTAAATATTGTTTCTTATTATTTTAATAAATTAAAAGATATAATTGTCATGGTATTAATTTGCTTATTTACTCTTATTCTTACAATGATTTGATATTCCAATCTACGTTTGTAATCACTACACAGGAAATTGTATGAAGCACACAACGCATTACTTAAAAAATTCTTGTACAAGAGACGGCAGCTCTCTCAAAAAAACTAAAAAGTTAATGAGCGTGATAAAGAGCATCTACTCACTCAAAAAGTTAATAGCCTAAATGATTTCGGCTACTAAGTAGATATAAGTCTGAAGAGAACTTGACTGTTTCAAAAGTGTCTTAAGTCTTATCGCTGACTCACCGTGATACTTTGAATCTTGCAGCGAACTCTGTTGATGAAGTATTTTTGTATCCATTTGTCAAATTTAATTACGATAAGAGAATTAAATTTGAAGGATCATCGTATCGTTGGTATTGATGTCAGTATAACAAGCATGACACGATTATATTGTTAATGAGAAGAGGTTTCTGATTAAGATTGGGTTCTGTGTTACTGGTAATCATTTAAACAGTTAATTTAATTAATAAACTGCTGCATTAATATTAGATGTCGATAACTTTATTCCTCAGTATTGTTATTACTAGAGTCTGCAGCTCACAGATACTAAATATTTTAAGTAATTTTTGTGCTCTAATCATAAATTGAGAAGCTACTTGAACTCACATTGGCACAACCAGTCTTGATCTGGCATGGAAGAAGCGAAAATGACTACCGAAAAATACAAAACGATACACAAGTTTCGATACCTACTCTTTTATTCAAAATTAACTAAGCATGTCTATTATTCATTCTGGAGCTATTTTAACTGCAAGACAACAAAACATACTTCACTTTAGCAATCCATTAGTGGCCCTCCGTGAATAACGCATGACACAAGAAAGTATGACTCGTTTAGAACATCTACTATACCTATACATAAAGTCGGTCATTCGGTCATTCGTAACTCAGTAACCTTAGCTACTCTTTCGAGATTATGGATATATGGATGTGTGATCTATACAGAAAGAAAGAAATACATGCGTTTGATACTTCGCGTAGGTCTGATGACATGCTTAAATTGAAGGTCCTGATTGTTCGTCATAGTAAAGGCATTTGTTAGACATAGTGTAAATTGAGGGCAAATTTTCCAAAAGTGATAGAACTTAAGTTGTTACTTTTGATTTACCAAGGCCTTCTCTAATTTGTTGTGCGTCAGATACAAGAAACCCTGTACATCTAAAACTTAACACCGAAAAAGAACAACGAAAATTCAAGAAGCGTGCCGAGTTAGCTTTGCATTAAAAAGTTGGTAGAGGCCAAAGCTGTTCGGGACGCGAACAAAAATTTCAGCTTTGGCGACAGATGTTTAGACGTACTCTCTCTTTGAGGTCGCTAAAGTTGTTTTCAGCTTTGTTTGTCCACATCAAAACGCGTTTTGTTATAATTAATGGAGTGTTGCTAGTCATTATGAAGGCTAATTAGAGAGGACGGGTCGACAAACAGACTCTGGGTTTGGACAGGTGTGTTTGTGAGATAAAGTCGGTGGAAGCAGAGACGGAACTTTATCTGTAGTGATAAACGCGTACATAATTCAGTTGTTTTATTTTGCTTTACTAATCATCACATAGCTGTCATCATCATCAGCCTGTTATCGCCCACTTATGAGCATAGGCCTCTCTTCTTGTACGCTTCTCGTCCCGGTTCTTGCGCAGATGGATCCAGGTGCTCTCTCTGGTATTTCATATGTCGTCAACCGACCGGATTGGTGGGCGCACTCTGTTTCTATGGTCAGTCATGGGCCGCCAATCCGTTAAGGTTTTGGTACACCTGCCTTCCTTCTGCCTCGTAACGTGTATCAGTTAGCTATACACCATGTTCAAAAGGAACACCAATGTGTAGTTGCTGTATCGAGCACAATAGTGAGTATTTACTTATTTCTCGAACATGTGAAGTGCTGAAATTGAAACAGGCTTGTACTGGATTACACTGATTTTATAAGAAACTCCTGGATTACTTTCTTAGAAACTGAAGAAGGAATTTTTATGCAAGATTTGAGACGTAGCTGAGATAAAAGGACTTCAAATAAAAGCCCTAAACTATGCAAAGCCTATTTAGTTACATTAATAAAACACAATAATGAAAAAAAAGTTACAAAATCAGCAAATTTTATATGATATTTTCCTCATCATACTACATACAAGGTCAAATTAAACATTCAGAACTGAATACAGACAAAAAACTATACTATTATGATAATTGGTTATCGACAGTTTTATCAATATTCATAAAAGTTCATAAAAAGACGATACAAAGACATGGTACTGGCATTTATAACTGAGCAAAACCTAGTCATTCTTGGGTTATTCTGAAAGCTTGTCGCGCAAAATATTGTAAGTTGTTTATGTACGTTATGCGGTTATTAATAAATACAGTTTTTATTGAGAAGCTTCAACTTGCAAGTCAAGTTAATGTCATTGTGGTATTTTATGCAGGTAAAAATAAGATACCAAACATATTGTTTCACTTGCAGTTTTAAAACCCTGTTATCTCATGTTTTGCTTTATTATTCGTCTTATATTGTCTGTGATATTTTATGTTTTTAATTAGTCATTGTAATTGATATTACTTTCGTATAAGACTAATAAGAACGTTATCACAATATAAACCATCGGTCTCCAGTTAAGTAAAATAAAATTTCAGATCACTTTACTAATTTTCAAATTATTGTGAAAAGAAAAGTATATGATCAGAATCAAAGGAAAACTTTAAAAAATAATTGCAGTTTTAGATGGTAGGTTTGAGCTAATGTACTGCTCATAAGGTGTTATTTCAAAGAGATAACGAGAAAGAAGACACACGCCCGTGACTGGCAAAAGCTTGGCACTGTTAGAATAGTTTGCTTTATTAGGAAAGTTAAATCTGTTGCGCTTAGAGGAATGTTTTGCCGAACGAGTTTTCATTTTCAACTGTCGTAAACTTTTATTGTAATTCTGGACTAGACAACATAACAAAACTAAAAAAAAACAAGTTTTAAAACACAATTCATATGGTTTAAAATGTTCATTCATTAATAATCATGTGTAGTAATTTTATGAAAAGTATTCTGTTTTGTTTACCATAATGTAACCAAATTTCAAAATAATGGAAAAGATTTAATATTTTTAATTTCAATTCAAATCTACTTATCTTGTTAGCATATTTCAAAACAATAAGTTCAATTGGTCACATAGTTTAATTATCTAGTACGCATGATACAAACGTAGGCTTTTTTTTTGACTGGCCTGTTAGCTTAGTTGGTAGTGGCTCTGCCTTCTAATCTAGAGGTCGCGGGTTCGATTCCCGCATGACACAAGTATTTATGTACTTTAAAATTTATAATTACTTGTGTTGAGTCTGGTCGTTTGTATGTATAATAAGTATGTATTTACAAAAGAAAATTATATAAGTATTATATCCGTTATCTAGTACCCACGATACAAGCGTTTGCTTAGTGTGGGGCTAGATGGCACTGTGTGATATGTCCTGAAATATTAATTTATTTATTTATTATGGGGCAAGATTGTGCTGTGTGATATGGCCTGAAATATTAATTTATTTTTATTAATTACATCTTATGTAAAAATACATTTGTCTATATACGACAACAAAAAACGAATAACATATAACTACTGAGAGATTACACGTTATAACAACTTGTTGTAAATTATTCAGTATAAAGTTTGTTCAATACATTTCTCAATTTATCTCATCCTGAACTCAATTACAACCCAATAAATTTCAGTAGCAAGCTTTTTAACACGTCTTCTTGTCAATTAGGTAGAACTAACAAAGCATCCTTTGTACCTGTTCTTTCGGAGCCCGCAGTTTGTAAGCGGACTATCTAAATGTCACCTTATTTAACTTTAACACCGAGTTAATTGACCATAAATTAAGTGCTGACTTAAGGGCTTGCCAGCTCACCTTGTTCAGTTCCTTTACATTTAAGCTACAAATAATTTATTCTAACGAAACGTAATTGAACCAAAAAAGAGTCAACAAAGAGTCAAAGAGTTTAATATTAAAACTAGATGTTCAAACGCAAGCGCTGCAGTTGCGTTGGTTGTTTGGCTATTTCCGGCAACGTAACCAATCATGAGCAAGTTTTGAGAGTAAGTGATTTGTGAAAGTGATGAAATGTGGAAGCAATCCTGAGGAGACACCTGTCAGTCTGGACGTGGCGGCCAACCGGGACGCGTGTGCTGACTCTTTCTCCTGATGATGGAAACCTCAGTTTTCCGAAACTTGTCGAGCTAATTTTCGGCATAAGTGCTAGCCGGTTATTACAACTAAAAACCTGTAATGACTTCATCATTATCATCATCATACACAGCCTTCTCTATCCCACTGCTGAGAATAGGCCTCTCTTTGAATGTGCCAGCTGCGTCGATCTTGTGCAGACCTCATCCATAAAGAACCCGCGACTTATAATTCTATAATATCAATGATTCGTAGCATTTAGTCAAGTATGTTTAATTTATAGCCTCGATTCTCGTTCCAAGAACTAACGTGTTCTAAGTAATATGTAATCGATATTGAGAGAATTATTTCGAGAAATGAGCAAATACGAATCGTCTATTGTTTTATTCGTAATGTGAATACTACTCGGGCTTCTCTGGTTTCATTGGAAACTTAATTTATGCGTATCGTTAAGGCTTTAGTTGCCATGAGAATTATTGGAAGGATACAGTAACAGTAACGTACTCCAAAGGTTAGATAGGTGATATGAGGTGATAAAAATAACAAATACCTACAATAAAATAATTATGTTAAGTATTTGCTGTTGATAAACAGCAAATAAAACGATTTATAATTACAAGATTTGCATGTAATAATTAACAAATTGCCACACAGTAAAAGTAGAGTCTCGTCTTGGACGCCGTGACGAGCGGTCGCTTTCGGGAACGGTCAATAGAGCCTCGTAAATACAATTGATCCGTTAAACAATAGGCACAACATCTGCCAGCGGCTAGCACAATCGCTGCGAACAAAGCTTGACGGTCCCTAGCGTAGGTAAATTCTCTGGCCCGCGAAAAGTGCCTAACAACCAAGTGCCGTGCAACGCGTGTGTGTAATCTTTACATGTATCGTATCAGTGTGGGACAACCAGTGTAAGTGACCCGCGCCATTGGCACCAGAGGCCACCGATAACAGCAGTAACAACGCCCAGCGCGGGGTAACCCACTCCAGCAAAAGGAAAACTCGGTGAGCTTGTTCCATATTAGTCACACGCGGTCTAAACCCCTTTTCTCCTGTCTCTCCTACCTCAGCATCCTAGGATATTGACTAGACGTCTGCCACGAGGGACAAGTCCGTACTCAATCAGCCCACATCAGCAACCAACACCGTATATAGGGCGCCATATACTAAGTACTAAACCGATTGCATTAGCTAGACCTTACTATACCATTCCTAGCTCCACAAACAGTGCGGTTAATACTACCAGTTACGCTAAACTAACTTAGAACACGACATATCACTTAGATAACTAGAGCAAATAATGCCAGGTAGAATAAATTAGATTGTACCATAGCAAGTCCACCTACTCTCAACTACGTTAGATCACGCAAACCTCCAGTAATACTTCGTTGCTGCTATCCCCCCTAAATAAAATCTTTCGATCTGGCAAAGCTCAGACAATCTGGCCAAAACATCTTGACTTCAATTGGTCCTAAAAGCAATTTCTACCATCTCTAATTACTCTTTTAGGACTTAGGATCCCGACCTAGGGCATGCTAAATCCACCAGGATAGACTAGATTACGCGATCCCATACCACGGCTGTAATTACTCGTAACGAATGCGTAAACACTGGCTGTTGTAAGTAGATATAATATACATCGGGATTCCCTAAAATTTCCACGATAAATATATAGATAACTACTTACCCTACACTATCTAAAAAGCGGATAGGTTTTAAAGAAAGAAGAAAGAAAGAAAGAAAACATCTATTGTTTATTTATTTTACAGTTGTAGACTTTTGTAACAACAAAAGAACCCCCAGAAATAACCCACATACAAAAAAAAGTAGGTAAACCCCGCCATAAGACAATCTACTTTCCCAAAGCAAACAAAAAAGCCTAAATACGAATTATACTTAAATACAAAAACTACGCACATCTGCAGGTCCGTTTGGACAATAACCTAAGACATAACTAAATAGAAATATTACTTAAACAACAGCTATTCATTCCCAAAACAAACACGAAACGTAAAACTAAACAATAAATTAGAACATTAACAATAGGCACAGCTTAAAACCACCCGCAAATTTCCGACACAGCTGCGAGGCACTATGGTCGGGTCCTGATCCCTTTTTTTTATCTCAGTTTTGCTACGTAAAATAAAGCCCAGACGTTTATTTTATACACATAAAACACTTAGTACAAAAAGCGTAGGTTTTTCGTTGACTATAATCGTTGTAAAACCTGATAAATAGCTTGATATTTGATAAATAGTTGTAGTTCACCAGTACCGCTATAACCTACATGTATTTTTTTAGTACCAAAATAATGGTAGGTAGGTACGATTCCAAATAATTAGCCCTAACTCACCTGGACACCACGCTAGAACTAAAGTAACGAACTTCGCCTGCCGCCGGACGAAAGGGTTCGTTAAGATCCCATAGATAGCCTAGGGAAAAACAGCAGATACTAAGTGCAAGTATCCTAACATTCACCTAACAAATGCCCCGTACCTAGAGTTGATAGACGAGACCCAAGTACCCACTCGAGTACTAATTACTCCCCTTCTACGTTAAAGGCAAAGGGGAACTAGTATAGCGCATGATACACTAGTTTTATAATACAAATACGTACATAGTATATAAGCTTCCTTCACAACCTCGCAACAAACCTCAACAAAAAGGATCACGCGCATACCAGAAAGATATCACGAGCTAGCCACGGCACCCCGTCGTTTGCGATACCATCACGGTAAGGCACAAAGCAGATATGGAAATAGGGAACTCTATCGTAAAACTACCAGGAGACGGCAACTGCTTGTATCGCGCTATAGCCCACCAAATTAACGATTTGTATGGCCTAACCTTCGACCACCAACACATTCGACGAGACCTCGCACGCCACGTAGAAGAAAACCAAAACGATCCACAAATGTACCTAGCGATCAGAAGTAATCTAGATAGCTCAGCACAAAGCGAACAAATCAGGAACTACATTCTATCACAATACCAAGATGGTACATGGGGCGGCACAGACATACTTATAGCGGCAGCGGAATATTATAGTATTAACGTGAAAATCTTTCAAAACAACCCGCTACAAGAAACAGTATGCTTCTCTCCTAAGGATCCAAACGATGCCGCAGGTAGCATAGGTCTAATATTTACGGGGAACCACTTTGATTGCTTTGAAAATCACCTAGGAGTAATAAGTACAAACACCACGCAAAATGACCTTAGTCTAACCCTTGGAACTAGCACCCCAGAGGAGATACCAGATGAGTCCGGATACCGACTTGCCCGCCCCAGGCCACACCAAAAAAACAAAAAACAGGTAGTAAATGAAAACATAAACATTGCCACATGGAATATTAGAGGCGCCGCAACGTTGACTAAAAAACGAGAGATCGACGAGTTTCTAGACGGAAAATCTACCCATATTGCCTGCCTACAGGAAACTCACTTAAAATCCGGGACCTACGAATCTAGTCACTATACGTGGCACCTAAGCGGAAACAACAACAAAAGAGGCCTAGCTATTCTCATAAGAAAAAACAGCGGCCTAAGGCTGAACTGGACTAAAGCAAACACAAACAATATGGTTGCTTCTATACATACAAGCAGTGGAGCATCTCTATTCATTACTACAACGCACTGGTTCAATGCAACGTCATCAGCAGCAAACGACGCGACTCGGCTACTACAACTGACCAAGAACAAACCAGGGAACTCAATAACAATCATACTAGGTGACTTCAACGCCCACATAGGACTCACAGATACACACGAACTTCGCGATAAAAATCAAATAGGCAAAAATCTCTTACACCAAACAAGTAACGACAACGGAGACATCTTATTAGATCTAATTGCACGGGAAAATCTCCGATTGGACACATCATTCGGCCGGCGCAGCTGTAAAACGACTTGGACGTCGGGGAACAAAACGTCGAAAATAGACCACATAATGACAGATGCCAAAAACAACCAGATTTTTAATTACATCAAAGGCGAAAAAACTATCCTATCTGACCACAGAATCATATGGGGAAACGTAAAGCCCCTCACATTAAATTCCAATAGGGACTCTACGAGACCTCCAATAAGACTAGCCAGGGCCAACGTTGCGAACGAGTTTGACTACAAAACCCTAAACTACGAGATGCTTCAAAGTACCACCACTCGAGAAAAATACCAAGAAACTTTATCAGAGGAAACCAAAAAGAGCAGGAACTGCGAAAACCGAAAAGAGCCGCTATCGTGGGAAGTGATAACAAACGTCATGAAGATGGCGGCCAATAAGACTATCAAATATGAAAGAAGGTACTCTAAGGCTAGAGAAGAAGCAATTACAAACCTACAGAAGGCGAAGTTCCATTATAAGCATCATCCTCAAGATATAGAGGCTAGAAATACACTTAAAGAGTGCCGGCGCCGTTTGCAAGAGACCGAAGCAACGGAAGACCAACAAGAATGCCGCAGTTTTTTCAGCGGTCTAGCAAAAACACACCCATCAAAAAGGATGAGGATCACCTATGACTTCTATAGAAGGCACAAACAGAAGGAAAGAAGACGGGTCAAAAACACATTCATTCCGATTTCCAAGTGGGAAAAAGAACTTGACCTTACAGAGGGGTCGTTTACTGACGTACTGAGCGATGAAGACCCGACAGATCTAGGGCAAGAGCCCACACAAAGCAAACACGCACGAAATTAAATGCGAAATATTAGCCCACATAAACATGGCCTGGACTAAAAATGTCCTACCGGCTACCTGGACACAGTCAATACAAGTGCCCCTACCAAAAAAGGCTAATCCGAAGACGGTCGATGACTATAGACGAATCTCTATTTGCACCACCGGCTATAGGATATACGCTAACTTCCTACTAGGTAGATTAGACACCGTTACAAAAAAACTTGGAAACTATCAAGCTGCGTTCCTAAGCAACAGATCTACCGACGATCATATTTATTTATTTATTTATTTATTTATAACGGTACACATAACAGAATGAGTTCACATATAAGCCAAATACACATTCAAAACTGGTTTTGAACCAGAACAAATTCCTCAGGTGAGTGTACACAGCTTGAACAATATGAATTTGATTATTATTTTCAAAAAGAGTATTTTTAGTATTTTTCACCTTAAGACGAGTTCTGGACGAAGAGTGGAAGGCGGGCGAAACAATGCGGGCGTCTTGTCAATTGACCTCTAAAAAGCGTTTGACACAGTGGACCTAAACGCCTTAAGAGACATTTTACTGTCTAGAACCAATAGGCGCTGACCAATCGTATAGTCAAGGCGGCAATGAACGAAGAGAGAGAGAGATGAATGAACGAGACTTTATAAGAGCTGCCAGGGAGATCTATAAGATGGCAGAAACCGACAGCAAATCTGATGAGGAAACAGAACGACATACCAACAGGCAAGCACCAACCATACCCCAGAAAAGGCCGTCAGATGACACAAGAACACCCCCTTAGCGACATAGGATCTATTCGACCCACATTTAAGATCCACCTACTACTCCCGACGCGGTTATGATTACTCACAATAGGACCAACATTACACAGCGAACGTGTTAAGGTAGCTCTTGCAAAGCCACACACTAACAAACCCCAAGATGGGTCAACTCAATAATCAACGAACACCAACTTTTACTAACGCTTATCCCTACCCCTAATAACAACCTTCTCCAAATCGGCGTCTGGCTGCATAGCCGGTCGACTACCATCCCGGAGCGTTAGCACAAAACCACGCTCCAAAACCTTGTGCCCCCTGGTATGCCGGTTTGACCGGAGCAGGCTTGTCCTGGCTGGGTGTGGTACCTATGTTCATGTTCATGTTCAATTGCCACACAGTAAAAGTAAACCTACCATATAGAAAGCTAAAACATTTTTTTGAGATATACCCATTTTACAAACTCAACGAATTTATGACTTGTGCCGTAACATAATCTTCATTTATGATAAAAAAATATTAACCTATGATTGATGTAATTTTATTTTTGTATAATATATGTAGTTAAATCTAAGAAGTGAACTTATTTGTAAATTGACTTGCCCTGGACAGTGCGATGCCGTAAGGTAAATAAATTTTATGATTTAATTAAAAACTATTTCGGACTGGTCAATTGAAAAATCTTTTTTGACTAGCACATACATTTCATTACAATCAAATTTAAAGCAATAGTGCGTGGTGTAGCTAGTGATGTCATAATATAAATTAATAGCATATGAAGTAGTGGTCAATGATTGCCATGCCCAAGGTAACTAGTTGTAGGAAGTGCTCTTTCTGATATAGAACAACCCTTTTTAGGATTAAAATAAATATAACCTCTTTTCAGAGATTTTGTCAGCCTTTTTGAGCCTCTTTTGTTTACGATAAAGTGTGGAAGGTTAATTTAAGCAACACTTTGTTCTCTAATTACGTGGATGTTTGTCCCAACTTTTGTTTTGTCTGGGGTCTAGCAATAAGGTACAGAGGATTCTCGATTGCTTGGAGGTGTAAATTCTTAATGTTTTATCAGGCGCGCTTTTGGAGGAAATAGGGTTTGTTTTGGCTCTAAAGTAAGTATTTTCTATCATAAATACAGCACAACCTTGTAAAAAAAGATAATATATAAAAAAGTAAGTGCATTTGATTCAATTGAAAATAAAATTTAATTCAAATATTAATGATATATTAAGACTGTACAAATATGAAAGAAAAACTTTAAATATCCTCTTATGAAGGTAACAATGTCAATTTTAAGCATTTTTAATAACACACTTTGTCCAACGACATTACTAATAAGCAAAAAAACTATTGCTTTAATAACCTATACAAAAAAAAACTACTTACTTAATTTATTATCTATGACCAAAACAAGTTTAGTGCGACAAGAACAGATTGACCTACTAATTTGTCCCAGCATATTTTAGGTGGAAAGATCTCGAACCATAGTAAAAGATAACAACCTTTACTTACACGCCCGTAATACTTGTAACATAGAATTAACAATCTCTATATCGGATCTAGATGGCGTGATAGGCCCTGGATAACGTCCATCAGAGGATTACTTGAATTAATTAACTACGTGGCACTGTGACAGAGCGAGTTAGAAAGTCGGCTGAGCCAGGTAATGGGCATGAAATTGAAAAAGCATCGAGTTATTTGTTAGGAGGTTTTGGAGTGTCAAGTGAAGTTCGTTTTTTTTGTAGATCTTGTCTGTAATGAACATATGTATATGTATTGAACAGGTTTGTATTGTATGCTTTTAGATTAGATTTCCGCTGTAATTTTATAATTATTTCCCATTTTTAGGTGAAAACAAAAACTTTAGAGTCATGCTGATCTTTCTTCGATCTTACTTTAATGATTTATTAAATTTTTAAACCAGCTCATTTATCGCATTTATAGTTTAGTTTCAATCATAGAAATCAATTGCAATTTTAGCTATTTTATTAATATTTTATAAAAAGCAAACTTATCATAATGTCAAGTAAAAACCATAAACTTTTAATACATGACACTTTTTTAATTAACAGTCCACTAAAATTTTTCATCGGAGTCTTGAGTCGTAATTCATTTTTTTAATTAAATCATTGGTTTACAAATCAATTTGCTTTTGAATGATTTTGTCTACAAAAAAGGTAATTTATGGTATACGAATGAATACTTAATAAGTTTTTAGCTTCGGCTTTAAAAAGGCTCTTCTGATTACACTGACCTGAGGCGAAACAAAGCACAATTATTTCCATGTGATTTATAATGTTTGCTTTTAATAGCCGCGACTGGTAATCGTTTATTTAGATTAGGCTGTATTTAGGTATATACTGTGTGGGAACTTGAGCTTGTTTCAAAATTAAATACGCATAAAAATTATTGGCATTTAGACACGTGTAATAAAAACATAAAAAAATATATTCTTGTGTTTTTTTTTTTAAATATGCATATAAAAATAAATCATAATCTAAATAAACATGTGCCTTATGTGGAAACGGTGAAATCAATATTATTTACTCATAGTAGGTACTAAAGTTTTCCTGGAATTGTTATAATGTTTTACCTGAATTAGGTATTATTTAAACTAAAAATTTGCAAAACAGTGAATAAAGAATTGATCGATGATTTTTAAGCGAGTTCATTACCCAAGATCTTGAAAAAATGCCGTATCTACTGTGAACTAAATTACTCAAGCATCAAACATCAATTTTGTTCCTTTCATGAATTGAAAATATCAATACAGAATACATAACTGTGAGTAAATAAAGGTTCCCAATTGAATTCCAAATTAGGACAACCAATATATTATAACGTATGTATAATAATATTATGTTTGAGTGTACCAGAGATGTTTTTCATAATAATATAGCATAATTGGTTAACGTTTGATCTTGACATCAAAATGCTTTTGACGTAATTTTGTATTGGACGAGTATTTATTTTATAAGACAAGTAGTGTGGCTTTGTATAGCTAAAGTAAAACGATATTCAACAATGGAACATAATACTGTATAGTGTATAATGTACATATTATATAGCCCGTGGAAGGACCTGGGCGCCCACCACGATATATCTGCCCAAGAAAACTCCCCTTAACGAATTAATTCTGCGGGGAAGTCACGACCCTCAATCATGAGGAATACGACTCAGGAGAGAGAGAGACGCCCCCGCAGAATTAATAAGGCTATAATTATATTATCTCTCTCTCTCCCTCTCTCTCTGAGAGAGGCATAGCCTTAGGTACATAGCCTTAGTCCACGTTTATCCGATTTTCCAGTATTTGCCGTGAAATATAATGCTGATTATATCAAGAATTTTTAACATGTATATACGGTTTCAAGTTATATATTCTCGTTAGTTCAAGTTAGATTACAAATTATGCTTAAGACTGTCCAGATTGTAGTCAAACGTAAGCCTACTTCGTGTTACAAATACAAATCATACAAATGTAAAAAAAGATATAACATTATAAAATTATGCGTAGGTATGCAATTATATATCAAAGCGTTCATGGGAAGACAACCGTTCTTGCCACTTTGATATTGGTCATTATAATCGTCGAATACCAATAATCTCTCAATCCTCGTTATAGTTCATAAGTGTTTGACTCAAAATAAATTATTATTATTTTTATTATTATCGAAGACAATACTCTGTTATCCAATTAACGCTAGCGACCTGTCACTGGTCAATTAGCAGAGAGATGAGGCATAATCGTTGCTTTAGACAGTAGGATATATTCTGTAATGTCAGTACAGTTGAATAAGTCAAGCGAAAAAGTCTGAGTAAGATATGAGTAACAGAGAGTATAAATGCAATGTAGACATTTATAGCACAGCAGAGAATTACATAGATTTTTGGTAGTGATCTCATTAACAAGAATACGAATGATAAATAGTTTTTGTACTTCTAATGTAACAAGTTCTTTTTTCAGATGAAGGTCTAAACTTAGTTAATGTGCTTTGTCCTACTGTTAGAGATCAGCGTGCCTTGCCCTGTAGCCCAAAAATGGCCAACATTCAGGTTTTTTTCCATTTACATTTTAACGGATACATATTTTGCTTGAAAGCGTGTACCTATTAATATAAAAAATAATTTTAGCGCACATCAGTCTATTAAACAGTTTGGTAATACCCTAATACATAATCTAAAATACAAATCTACCTTCAAACTATCTAGTACACTCACTTGCAGTCTAATCATACGCCTACTAGTCCATTTGGTCCAATCTCTACTACTGTTCCGATAACATTTCACGCAATAAGTAAACCCCATGGTGCCATGTTATTGTTTGTCTTGTCCCGGAGTCTCAGCGGGCGGGCTACAGGCAAATTGATGAAAATATCGCCGCGGTGGGCTTGAGAGCTTAATTGGGCACATTTCAAGGAGAAATATCTGCTCATTACTATTCTAGGTCATAACAATGGACTTAATAATTTGAATTTGGGTGTATAATGACGTATTTGTGGTTGTGGTTGCTAGTTGTGTAATAAAATTACGTTTGAAATAACCTTGGACCAATAAATGAAAATGTCTTTATAATAAAATTTGCGTAATTGTATGAAGAGCTAATGAATGAAAGAGAAATGATAATGTGCTGACTTTCTCCACATAATGAATTAATTCTATTCAGTAGTCATTTCTGTGGCAATAATAATAAATTACTCTTACGATCACGCGTCGAGCATAATGTAGTAAGAGTAATTGAATTTCACCACCGGACTGGTGAAATCGATATCACATCGATTACATCGTATCCCTTTCCCCTCGCCTCATTGTGGGCCATAATTAGTTTTTGTCACTTCACTTTGACAAATCCCATCCGAAATCTACGAGTCCACCATAGACCCCACCACTTACGTACCAAAACCGGTTCTTATCAAAGAGAATATTATTTCAAACGCCCCTGGCAACCCCGATGGGCTTTTCGAACCCCAAATCCAGTTTGTTATGAATGAAATTACAGAAATCGAATAAGGTAAACACAACTGAGAGGCAACAAAAGCTTGCTCGAAAAAAAGCTAAATTGAATTCAAATTGGTTTCGTCGGGTATTAGGGATAGCCGGGGGACGATTGAAGACGTACGGGAACGTATAGCAGGCAATAATTTAAAGTAACTTTTTGTTAAAGGGCGACAGGCTTAAACCCAGATAAACTTACCCAGTGATTGAATGAAAATAAAGAACACAATACACAAACGCCCCATAAAAATACAATTTGAACGCGCCGCTTTTACGCGAAATACAATCAATGAAAATCCTTTTATGCTAGTGTCGGTCTCTATTGAATATTTGATAACGTAAGACAAGCAATTTTTAAATCAAAATAAACTTATAATTATCTAAGGGCTCATGTAAATTTGTTACGGCTGTAAATAATACGTTATATACATGTGCATATGTATAAACTGTACCTTTTTTTTACCTTTCTAAGCATGTAAAACAACATATCTAATAATTGAATAGACCTTGTCAACCAATTTCTTTGCAAAATTAACTGTAGCACAATTTTCAAACTAAATAGTTGATTTTTGTCTTGTTTTAAATTCTATGAAATTATATGTTCAGAATAACTAAATATGCTATTATTAGTGTTATTCGTGAGGACGCATCAGTAACCTTCCTGTAGGAAATACGTTCGCCGTAGCTGAAATTCGCTTGGAAAACATCATCAACGTAACTCCTGTAAACTGAAATTCGGGTGTTTGCTGCAGATTTCTGAATAAATCATCAATTAATAATCAAAATTTAGCGATGATAAACCGGGTACAAAAAAACATAACTACCTACTGCTTTTTGTTTATTCTCATCGTGAATTTGATATAAGATGCATTCAAACATATTTTTAATAGAGTGCAAAAGAGAAGTCACTTAGAAATTCATTAATCTATCCCTATATTTACTTATATTTACGAGAAGACTAAAGTAATACATTTCCAATACGCTCAGTGCATTTTCACAGCTCTTTCCTCAAATACAGAGTACTTACGATGGAACTATTTGAGCCAATATAAAAACCATTTTATCCGATACGCCATTGACGTATCGACAGCACATTTCAAATACGGCAAGTGTAATGTAAAATAAAATTGTTTTTCGCATTTGCATGCAAGCCAGTGAGTGCAGTCAAGTCGTTTTAGTTTTATTAACCACCACCTTATGCTGTTGTATTACAGACTATTTTGGCTTGTAAATCTGAATAAGTAGTTTGAAAAGGTTGTAGTATTACTACTCGCCGCCAAAGTTCAACAGGTCTATCAGGTCAAAAGCTCGATTGATGTGTTTGGTTACATTAGCTGCCAATCGAAACTAAACAAAATAAATATTGGAAGAACGGTATGCGTTCTGTATAAATATCAAACGAGTGTTGATTAATCAACAATGGATATTGTGTTGGAGTATAAAAAGCAGTGACAGTCATATTATTGTCAGTAACAGCTTATTTTCAGTGTCATTTTTCATCGAAATGAATGTTGTAAACTGAATTAATAGTGTATCTATTTTCCAATTTTCTGAACATAATTTCATGGAAACTGTCAGTCCATTTCAAATTCCATGTAAACTTTCAAATCCATGGTTTGCCTGTCAGAAAGCTGTGCGGTTAACCACGCAAAACGATTCGACTTTGTTGCCTCCAGCTTATTTTATAACGGTCTGCTGAATTGAATTCTGTGGTTATTTATTTAACTGAAGTTTAGTGAGGTGCGTAAACTTCTACGAAAAATGATGAATTGTTTTACATTGTAACTTCAGTCGAATGTCAGACACTACTACTAGTGGACGCCAGTGGCATCCCTCGCATAATTTTAAGCTAAATAAATCCTAAAAAGCCTATAACACTCCTAAAACCTCATACTACCTACATATAAAAAATATAAAAACTGCTTAAACATTTTATTATTGACTTAAAGTATGCACTAAAACTTGAAATCCAAAGGGCTTCAGATTGGCAAGGGAGCAATTTACTACATTTTACTAAAGGCAAAATTCCTAATAGTCATAAATTAAGCCGTATCTCTTTTTATAGTCAATTTCAAGAGCTAAAAGATCGTTAAAACGTAAAGTCCATTAACGTAATCATTCGGGAGCCAATAACGTCATAGAAACATGCAAAGGTTGGGAGTAGAGTAACATTCTGTGTACCGGTAGGGATGTAGCCGTTTTATGGCCAGGCGATCGCGTGGGTCTGTTTTTGCCGGATAAGTTAACTAACTTGACAAGATACCAAAAACAAATATAAGTGTGAATTTATTCATTTATTCGAATTTATAACATCTAAACTAGTGCTTTTGTTGCGTTTAATATCGAGACAATAAGTTCAGGGTATTTTATTCCATTCTTTTAGATTTCTTGCATATTCTTATTTATACCCATATTATAACATACATAGGTATTTATAATTTTACAATGCATATTTCACCGACATTAAACATTTTGGTTTGTATAACAATTAAGATATTTACTTAATTTTTGTGTGCCAAAAAAGGCTCCAGTGAGTCTCATTGATAAAATAAAATAATTCATTTTCAATAAGTTAATTAATGAAAAAGTTCAGTCTGTCAAATACAGATAAATTTGCCGGATAAACTTTTCGGTCGGATACGCAACATCCCTTGACAAGGTAATAATTTTTGTAACATCCAACGCTTCTAAAACCCCTATTAATCTTATCTTATTTACATACATAATGAATATGCTTTTAATACAACACGCTCTTCCGTCGCAATTTTTGTAATTCAAATTAAATATTCTTGTTCACTTCTTATTTATAGTTTTAAGTGTACAAGATAATTATTCATTTTATATCACTCACCATTACTATCTGTTTTATATTATTATCTTAACTTTTCCCAAGATAAACTCAAATATATTATTATAAACACACGATTTTAAAAGCTTTTTGTAAAATTATTGCAGCTTTTTTCCGTGGCTCCGTAAAAATACGAGCTTTATGGTCCTTCTCGAATTTATAGTAATTTGAATTCACACTATTTTATGAGAAATAAATAGTGTATTCTCAGTAAATCTTGATATTTGGGGCACAGAAGAAGTTGAATTGATTAACATAATACGTTCTTTCCAAATAATGTTTCTTAAATACTTAACAGAGAGCTACATATAATATAATGGGGTATTTTTTTTCCTGGACGTTGTTGCTATCTTGGGGCAAAGAAGAAACATTATGTATTGTACACATATCTCTTACATTTGTAGTTGCATCTTTTGACTGTATTTTGTTCAAACGTAAAACTTTTCTACACAAAAAAACGGAACTCGTATTCACAACATGTTCCCATTTATGATACTCTTGTAATATTTTATTTTCATTTACCTTAAAAATAATATAGAATTGTGTTAAAATACCCAAAGCGTAGCATAATGCTGTGTTCCGAGGCACGTCAGATGCTGCGGCTAGTATCTGGACGTGACGTCACGTGCCAGCAACAACGGCTGAAACTGGCAGATGGCTAAATAATACCTAATTGGGTATTGTCTGTCTGCTGTTTTATAATCTGTGGCGAGGAAAAATATTTTGCTTTTAGAGGTTATTTTATTGTGAATCGAGATATGAATAGTAAGAAGTATTTTCAATGTAGAAACTATACTAATTAGTTAAATGAAGGGTGTAGGTAATTAGCAAAACAGACAATTTGTTTGATATGGCAAACCTAATTATAACTAATTTTTTTGGTATGCTATTTTAACTCCTTTTATGAGATTGACTTATTGATGGAGATAATCGCCCTTTTGTAGTGCAATTTACATAAATGATGGAAACCATTAAACAAAGTTTTTTCTTTCATTGACTAGCAATATTATTAACATTTTTTTATATCAGGTTTAATACGGTTATTAACTGAATTAATTACGGATACGATACTTACCAATTTTATAATTAACTTGTTTTTACTCATTGAAATATTTTGATTACTAAATCTAGTGCAAAGGATAAAGCAATATTTAACCAAAGAACTATTTAGTTTTAATCGTTTTTCAGTCGTTTAATTTTAATTGGGAGAGATAATTAGTACAACTTGTCTACTTATTATTTATCATTGAGGTCATTGAGGTACCTGCGTGTGTAGTAATCTACTGTACTTACTGGCTGGTTCGCTTAGTGGGCAGTGGCTCTACCTTCTAATCTAGGGTTGCGGGTTCGATTCCCGCATGACACAGGTGATTATGTATTTTTAAATTCATAATTACTTGTGTTCGGTCTGGTCGTTTCTATGTTTAACATGTAGGTATGTATTTACAAAAAAGTATATAAGTATTATATCCGTATTCTAGTACCCACGATACAATAGTGGTAGATGGCGCAGTATGTAATGTCCCGGAATTTTTATTTGTTTATTTAAAGCAACATGTCAAATGCATTGGACATTTCAGCTAAATGAATTCGCACACATTTAATCACAATTTCCAATATAAATTTTAACCGCTACTGACAAACAGCAAACAAAAACCACCTGACAATAGAATTAAATTCAAACCGTTTACCGCCGTCCTTGCGATTTCATAACGTTGCAAAGAATGTCTTGGTTCAGCTAATAGTTCTTATCCCTGGATTTATCAGATCATTGGATTGCGGTTTTACAAAGCTCTCGACAACGAGCAAGGTTCTATCCTATTTATATCACATTAGGGTTGAAATTAGAGCAAGAATTATTTGTAAGGTCCTTGTAATTGCGGAATTCATTATATCCAACTGTCACCGAGAAGGCGATCTGTCAACGATCTAAGGCACATTCTCTAGAACTGGTACCGTAATCGGTTTTAGCAATCAACTTTAAAAGGTTTTGTTACAAATTCAATGAGAGCTGGTCTTGTTTATGATCTGTCTGTCGATTTGTAATTAATCATGAATAAGGATTATGTGGCAAGTTGCAGAGCAGGTGAACTCTACAGTAAATCAATTAATGAGATAATTAAACTTCCTTTGTTTGCTTAATCAACCAGATAAGTTAACTTAAAATATTTTCTCTGTATTTATAACCTTCTCTGCTTAGATTTTTTTACTACAATATACCTATAGTTACAATAATATACGACTGTTGTTTCACCTCTAAGTAATTTTGTTTGTCACATATTGATTGATTGACATAATATCTAGAATCTTGATTTAGATACTTTGATCCAAATTAAATCAGTACATGAACATTGAACATTTTAAAAAAGAAATGGTTTATTATGTTGAATCTTCTTGCGTTCGTGTCATGTTACTTCTGAATTGCATCGACAGTTTTGGCATTGCGTTTTCGTACTTAACTTAATAGTCATTTTTCGCATCCACCTGTCTCAGTACCAAAACCTGGTAAAAACGAAAATAACCACAAATAAAATTACAAAATACTTATCTGTTTGTGAAGTTGCGAAGTCAGACGTTGGAATAGAGAATTCCGTCAGCCCGCATCGGTTAACCACAGTTGACCTGCGGGCGACATGCCTCTCAGCCCCGTAATTTGACCAATAACATTGTTATTGTAAGTAAATGCTGCTGCAATTGTTATAGAATATTTCCAGAATATTGAATTTCGTTTCTTGAAATTATTGTGAATGCTTTGGCCCCATTGTGTCGGAGTTTCGGTACGGAGCAATAATAGGAATGCTTTTTTGCTAACTACCTTGATAATTTTAAGTAATTGATGGTAAGTGTATATTGAGAATACGATAACTAACAATGTTTTAAGTAGACACTTTCTGTTAGCTTTGTTTTTTTAATGGTGTAAACAACTTACATAGGCATACAGCTTGTTTCATAATAATATGTTTGTGATTAACACGTATAACATATAACAAAGAGAACGGGCATAACATAACTATAAGAGACCTTTCAAACTTTTTTTTTTCAAATAGGTTTTTACCTTTACCATATTATAAGTATCTAGAAGCGTTTTGAAATGTGAATGGGTAACTATCCAACAACTTTCCCCAACTTGATGAATGATATAATGCCTTAGTCATTTACTAAATAGTGACATACATTTTCCCATTATCATCAACACATTCCAATAACACTTTTGTCCAACCCCATGTTTGTACAAAAGCGCCATCTATCTTCCCAAGCTCCATTTTACGAAGCAACATGGTGTCCAACTATTACCATTACCATTTGCTTGACAATAATGGCAACACTACTAATAGACACCTTATTAATGACTATGTACCTGCCCCAGACCCTCCATGAATGGATAAATTAATTCCACCCCTTGTTAATATGGATGCGTACGAGAACATTACAATGTCATAGAACTTCGTGCGATTACTCAGATAAAAATATTACAATTATATATGTTCATGCGGAATTGTTCGTCAATTTGTGATCAGTAAATATGTATATATGAGTTTATATGCTAAGTCATATCTATGTGTATTATGTATGTCACATAAGAGTAAACGTTAAGCGGTAAAGTAAACGACCCTGGCAATCATCATGATTTAAGGATGTGGTGATATTATAGAGTCCTATATCGTCCTGTTTTTCCCGATATAATACTAGCAAATCAGTTGGCATTTATTTCATATCAATAATTACCTACCTTTTTATAATTAAGTATATACTATTTCAGTAAAGATTATTTTTAATTTTATAACAGGGGTTGACAGCTGTCACTTTCATAATACCTGTCAAAGTAAAATATGTTGCGTGGACAGAGTACAGGCAGGAGACAAGATGTAAGGAGTATCTCGCATATTTAGTCTATGCATTTGACAATATCGCCCGCTTGGGCCGGGTACAATTTCTAGCTAATAACGCCAAACATAAAGAAACAGCGGGGAGTATTGGTGTCACCCTTTATGTAGTTACTGACGATAAATCTATGGACGGATATTGGGAGTGATCAGAGATAGAGACTAAATAATGGGTGTGAGAAGTGTTTGCTAAAACGAACTTTAAATTATTAGTACCTGTGGCTTCGACTTTGACCCGAAAAAATTTACGCTTTTGTTTTTGGTCACAAAATGTTTGAAGGTGACATTTCCATTCGACTGACATATGACTTTGACAGTCGAATGGAATAGTTATATGCAATAGGTAGTGTTGTTTGAAGTTGAAGTTGAAGTTTGTTATAAACGCAGGGAGCACCTGGATTCAATCTGCGCAGGACCGGGACGAGAGGCGTAAAAGAAGAGAGGCCCATGTTCAGCAGTGGGCGATAACAGGCTGATGATGATGATAATGTTGTGGTCCAAGCTCTTATATATGAAAAAAATATACAAATAGCGCTCCACAGTACCTACACTGCGAAGCACTCTTAGAATTCGCCTATCCTATACAAAGTTACAATAATATCCATTCGACCATTTGGCTATCAAGGAACTGGGCTTCTTACTAACTTTGATTGACAATCATTACTTACATCCTTTACTTTTCCTTCACATTTTATTACCTATATTACTTGTATATTGAAGAATTATTCTTTGAACGTTGCATCCTTCTGATCTTATTAAATCTTTCTCAGTTTACAAGAAACTAAGAATTTTGTAGCTATTTTCTAACTGTAAGAACTGTAAGTAAATAACAGTTAGTCAAGTAGACTCCACGCCTTATAATTTTATCGCTTACTTATGGCAGCACTTTCTACCATACCTTACTTTGTTCATTTCATTTTAGAAGAACATTTTCGATTTGATTTTATCCGCGTGCATGCTATCTTGGTTGACTGTAATAGCAAGTTTGGTTGTCCTAAGGCTACTGGCGCAAGATACCAGTTATAACTGACTTACGGAAGCTTGTTTGGCTTAGAACCGATTACTGACATTTTGATAAAACGTTTTTATCGAATCTCGCTTGATCGTTATTTGCCATAAGCGATTTTGCGCAAAGCTTAAACCATATTTGAAATTGCTATAAATCTGAATTACTTAATAGGGGTTTGTGATATAAATTTTGCGCTGCGCTAAGGATTACAAAACCTTAGAGTAATTTTTACTCTAACCACAGAACGCATTATGAATCTAACAACTGGGCCTATTAACTGATAACTAACTAAAACACTCTCAACTTATATTTTGGCTAATCAAACGTTATTTTTGTATAAGGATGACAATAAAATCATACAAAAATTATACACTTGTATACAATCATTTATTATTCTAATGCCCATTGATGCATCATACAAACATATTCATAAGTACTAATTTAAGTAGGTATATAAGTTGTTAAAAAGGTCAAACAAATCATTTCTTCTTATTCCATGTAGTAAAATTGTTTTATATTAATTTTATATTTTTTATTTGTAAAGAAATTGACGTATATGTGAACAAATCAATATTTTGATTACGATTATCATTTACTTAGTAATTACAAGTATGTAAAAAGATTTTAATATTTTTTTTTTATTATTTAACACATTATGAACTGATCTGCTTATAGTGTAATCACTACACACCAGAGCACAGATAACAAATTAATACATTTCTGACAGCTTTTTATAGTAAGAATAACATAGTAAAATTGTCTATTTTAAAGACAACGTAATAAGGCTTTATTTTTGCATAAAGCAATGACCACAGTAGTTACGCTCCGACTCAATCAAAGCTTTTTACGTAGATACAACGGAAGCGGCTGCCTTTGTATCGAATAAGCTATAATAATGTAAGTTTGCTGTCTTGATACGATCTATAACATCTATTTAGTTTTTGAGTCGAATGCTTTTACGACTGAACTCTATTAAAGTTGTGATGAGCAAAACTTGGTTAAGTTTCATAGTATAATATTATAGTATACACTACTGTATATAATATACACTAAGTATGTACCGTATTATATAGTATATACAGTAAGTAAAGGTGTTTTGAAAAAGCCTAATGATACGTCGTGGCTATTTTGCACTGGTAGAAAGCCACAGCTTTGTTACCGTAATTTTGTGGTGAAATCACATCTTCAGGGTCAAATGGTGTTATTATAAGTGTTTTTATAATCTGTTGCATTGAAGACATACGTCATCACTAAACGATCATACTTACTATCGTTATTATAATATTGTGATATGAGAGTTGACCATACCAACCAGATTATATTGGCTGAATACTTATACTAAATTACTAACTACTACTTTTGAGAGTTTATTCTCAATTTTTAACCAAACAATACTAGGTATAAAATATCTTGTTCATCGCCATTTCTTTCTGTGCTCTTTGAATATTAAAACTAAACTAGACAAAAACACAAGTACCATACGTATAGAAACTGTCCGAAACACGTTAGAGCTTTAATAGAAAGTAAAATATATTTTCACAGCAGACCTTTTCATAAACGATGTTATTTTTATCTTAATTTCATCGCAGTTTAAAAGGTCAATGTTTCTCTTTATGTATATTTAAATTGTTATTTAATTTAAGCACTGGTCTGCTTTATATTCCGATATTCAAATTGGTTTGAGAACAACTTTGGTACATTGGGACAAAGCTTTGAACATGTAGATAATTTAATCTATTCTGCCGATGGCATATCTTTACTTCGATATAAATAGAATGTGTATGTATATTATAAAAACAGCTTAAATGGGTACAGTTTATTAAATTTATTGTAAGAAAATACCATCACAAAATGTATATTTCACACAAGTAAATAATACATATACAACGCATATATATTATTATATTAAAATGCAATTACCGTACGCATACAGCATATCTACCACCAACAATCAACATAGTTCATGAATTGCACCTTAAACATAAAATTGGGAGTCATCATAAATCAGGTACGTTCACGTCAATGACAGAGGCAGCAGCTATTAAGTAGGTTTAAAGAACTTTATTTCACACTAAGATAGGTACATTTATCACTAACGCGTGAAACATAACTTAAATTATAAACATATATTACGTTCGTCGTCAAGTAAAAATATCAAATAAGTGAACTCAAAATCATGGTTTTGCTTCCATGGTTAATAAACGCATAACAATTATGCAAAGCGATTCCAAAGGAACACTGATCAGGAACCACTTATTGAGATATCGCGGTCATATCGACAATTACGCAGGCTAAATGTACGGGAGGCAGTGGAAAAAATATTTTTTTGTGAAGCAACTCACGTTAAATACGTTTCAAGTAAAAGATTGCCGCTACTTATTACATTGGATGCAAGCACTGCTATCTGTCACATAGTCAGAGAGCGGAAATGAATCAGACAAAATGAAGGACAGATGATTTTGATGAAACTTGTAGTCTCCACACTAAGGTAAATCTTGAAACATATTGTGTAGTACAAAAAGAACCATGTGCCCAAAATCTGTACACTAGCATCCTCGTCACAAAATGAATCGCTACCTTCTACACTATAAATTACAACGCACCCGATAATTTCCCAGAATCACCGTGACACTCATCAAGAATGTACCGTTCCTTGACTTTCCGAAACAACGAGATCATCGATTTTCAATATCAGATTGGGCGAAGATAATTTATTACGCGTAACCCCTTTGCATTTTTCATTTACCGCAATTTTGTGAGAATCTGCAAGTAGTTATTTTAGAGCAGACTGCCTTTTGGTTCTCATAAGAATATGGTAAATGAATGTTTTATATTTTATATTGGACTGTGGGCATTTGACCAAGCCAAGCAAATAAAGAATCTTAAAAAGATTATAATATCGTTCCAATGTTTGGATTTTCTGGTTCAATCTAGTATCCATTACGATACACTCGAAATAAAACGTCCCAAGCATCAATCAACTATAGTTGGGTAACAATTTCATAGTTGACATATTGCGTGTCCGTCAGGGCGGTCAATTTAAATCAAATTACATCCAATGTCATTAACGGTTTCCACCTTCCCAACAAAGATTTGAACAACTTCCATAATAACAAATCAACACCTTACGCCTTTGAAATACAGCTCATTATCAAATGTAAGGTATAGAACAGACAGCGTGAACCATTTGGGACCGTAAAACTAAAAACTGCAACAAAAAGGTCCCACGGAGACCTCAGATGACACTGAGGTGACTTTAATGACATTTTAATAGCATCGCCTTCTGTTGCTGGAAGGAACATGTAATCAGCGCAAGTGATAAGACGCCATTATGGAATGATGAGCTTTTTTGTCAACAGACAAATTGAGGTTTCGTAGAAGCCGCTTCGGATTATTTATATGTAATTTAGATCCTGATATTGTGGAGTAATGACTCTTGTGATATCAGGTTGATATCAACTGAGACATAATTATGTTAGTTGGTAGTTGTTTTAGGTACTATTCATGAATTAGTACTTTTAATGCTTATGAACGTATTATTGATGTTAAGTAACAATGAAGTCATCATTATTTTATTTGTTTATTCATTCTTTGTGAGCAACAGCTTTTTTTTTTCTTCTGTCAAACTTTCTTTCATACAACGGTATAATCAAGTCTGAGGCTAAAACATTTCACTAAGTAATCCGAAAGAAAAGCTCAAGGCAGCTTGGATCTCCCAGATTTTTGACACGTCATGTTTGAGTGCTTGATATAGGCGTCACGTCCTGGGTTATCTTAAACACTCTGACAGCGGCACCCTCTCAGATGATAGCGGGATATTCCGCGTTTTATATTCCCCCTGAGTTCCTCTTATTACCATGTACGAGATGTCTTCTTAGTATGCAGGACTTGCTACGACACTTATTAGTCTCAAAAATTCCGAGAATCACCCCTCTTTCAAAAGTTTTCGAAGTAAAATGTTCCACCGCCGGTCGCATTTAAAACTTAGGTGCCTAATGTTTAATACATAGACGATATTGCTTTTGATAAAGCGGTTTACGAATCTAAAATTTAAAGCACGATCGAATACTAATGCGGCGATGTTTTGTTTGTGTCGGAGTCATAAATATTAACGGGAAACACGTTCATGTGAAAACATTGGAGTGTTCTCTTTTAAACATTCTTGTCTTTTTTAGTGTTTGTACTAAGAGTCTAATTAGAAAAATAATTTAAAGCATTTTTGGCTAGGTCTATCTTGCAATACTCAGTTTGAACAAAAATGTCGTTGCATTTTTTTAAATTTCGTAAATAACAACACAAAATTATGTTAAATTGTAGTCTCAACCATATGCCACTACTTTCTTCATTACACACAAACATTACAAAATACAGAACACTGCTGCTACTGTGGTTTCTCCTTCAAAAATATAATTGGTCAGTGTTATTGAAAAAAGGACAGGACAATGTGGCCAGCTCATGATTACAACGGACCCTTACCGCAAACTTGGACAAAAACGTTCGTGGTAGATTTATATTCGATTCGGAACAAATTATTGCCGGGACCGCTCATTGTTCTGGAATGACCTACAAGTTTTGACGTGCCTACATCATAGCGTGATGATGGACAAGAAATGCTAATTCGATCTTGTCACATCGATGTTATATTATGGAGATTGTATTTATATCCATTGTTGAAGCTGGGCCGGTGAGGAATGTTTCTTGTCAAACTTGTCGGGTGATGAGTAGGTAATTGAAAACCTTATTCGTGTTGTCTATAGACCAGTTTGGTTGTTAGCTTGGATTATTTCGTAATAATGTTTTGTAAGAATATCTTGTATGGTTTTAGTTAACTTGTTTATATCATAAACAGATAAACAGTGCTGTGTTATGCCAAATTAGGATGTTTAACATTTTCAAAAGTTGGTATGTGGTTGGTAAGTCATTATCATAATTACATTTTAAAGGCACGTTGCACGCAAAACCAGTACTACAAAAAAGATGTGTAAAATGTTTTGATGTTTATTCCCAAATACTCCAGAAAATTAACAATGAAAATTCAAAAGCACAGATTTGTCAAACGAGTTAACATTTCCGTCGCACTGTTGTCACTCGTATGTCTACTGAGAACATCTTGAGTTTCTAAGTTCGTTGTTGGATACGACTCAGCTGTTGGTGTTACTTGGCACATAAATAAATATACTTCATGTCATATTGTTGTGATGTTCAAGTCATTTTTAAAAAGATTCTATTGTTTTTTTTTTCTTGTTTAATATAACATAATAAATATGTTATCCGGGACATTTTTACACAATGTCTTCTAGTCCCATATTGGGAAAACATAACTAAAATTAATAACTTTAAATATATAATTTAGTGCAAAATATTTTTAGTTACACTACTACATAGGTACTAGTTAATATTACAAAGCACGTATGAAAGATTTTTTAGGAATTAAGCGATAATAATCACGGTTAAGGCGTTCTGAATGGTGATCAGAAATACGCAGGTTCATATCCTGCCGTTCATGATTATTTGCGCTCAGTTTCCAATAAAAGTATAGTTAAACAACCATAGTGCGTGTTTAGCACTTGATAAAATAACTCAAGTCTTATCCGTAAAAATACTGTAAATCTTTAGTAAACTCTTGACTTTTTAAGCCCAACCTTTGCAAGTAAAACCTTTGTTAAATTACTTTTTCATGACGTTTAAGTCCAGCTGTTTTAAAACCTCCACCATAAAATCAGTATCACCCTGATTCATGCGGCCATTTAAGCGCACAATGGCTTAACTTGGAACATTAAAAACTGGAGTGAACTATTCTCAAAGTCGTTACGATACAAAATGTCGAACGCGCTATTTCTGTCGCAATTGTTTTGCGCCGCAACACAGTTTCAACTACATTACTTTTAAAATTGCCGATACGATTTTGACCGATGAATCAATGGCATCGACGATTCGAAATCACAGAGATTGTGAAAAAATCAGACGAATATAATATGCCATAAAAGTAAAGAGTTCTACGCCTAGCATCAGATAATGATAAACTTAGATAATATTTTTACAAATAAGGAGTCGCTAGTTATATGGTAATAGATATTTTTTTTATATTAGTAAATAATTTCTACAATTTTTATCACGAAAGGTTAGGAAAAAACATATTGCATAGAGATGTAGCGACATCCTTTATTAATCTCCACTTACGATTCCAACTTCGTCCGTCTGTCTATCTTTCTCTGACATCGAATAAAAACGTTGTTTCTACCTCCTTTTATAAAAATAGGGTATTTATTCGGCGCGTGCGTATAATATATAACATTAGATATATTGGACACAATTTTAATAAAGATGAGTTAAGTTATGAAACATTGAAATGAAATGTGTGTTGCCGTAGTAAATTTATTTCGAATAACAAAAGAGATATTGAATTATTATTTTTATGACAAAAGCATAAATACTATGTTAAATTTGCTTATGAAGGCATCAGCAAATTTCTATAGAAGACTCATAACATTTTTTTCACTTGTTAAACCTAACGCTTTAAAATCAAACAATAAATATTTAATCACATCGAATAGTGTGAACAATCCAGCAAGAGTTAGTGGCAAGCACGCGTCTGTTCCTTTTATAATAATTTAGTCGATAATGCGAAAAATACGTGCTTCCCGCAGTTTTCCTACGTGAGTGGGACCAAATTGCCACTTATTGCTTTCGAATGAAGCCACATCATAATCTCACTATTAAAGAAACTGAACGAAACATGTTTAGTATAGAAACATTGCATAATTTTTAAAAAGAAATTATTATTTCAGTTCCTACATAATATAACACAGCCCCATGCAGTAATATAAGCTTACGCTTGATTTTGATTGTCTAAAAAAATGTAAAAATGACACATAATGGAAGGAAATCAAAATATTTTGCATCAAATGTTGCGGTCAATCGTTAATTTATTTGTTACCCTTATTGTTTACTTCTAAGGTATCTATATGTTTTTTTATGCATTTTTAGCGACACTGCTTAAAATTGCCACCAGAAACTGCTATTAAACTTCGCTGGTTTTAATTCAGTTATATTGATGATGTAATCGACTTTACTATGATCAAATAGAAAAACGCTGCACTATGTTATTTTCCCGTCAAAATGAATAATAGCGTAGCAAAGAGTCGACTAGAAACTACCGGTTTCATAATTTAATGGTCTCGTTGAAATTATTTTAAGCTTACCTAGGTAATATTTGGTAGAAATTGTGCTTTAGTATTGTTATTATTTTTAACCGATTTCCAACATAAAGAGGATGATATTATAGTCTTCTTACCGTTTTTTTTTCTTGTTACTTTAACTCACTAATAGCAAAAATATGTCACTCAAAGTGAAATTTGTTTGTCACATTATTAACTATAAACAACCAAAAAGCTGATTTCATATTGTCAAAAGTAAAGGTGTAGGTCAATGTTTGGAATTGAATTTTCCATAATCAAAATTTAATGGGCGCTCGCGGCTTTGCTCGCATTGAAGTAAAATTTGCTTCCTCTTTTTCACCCTTTTAAAAGAGGCATTTCCAAAAATCTTTTGTTGGCAAATACCTACGTCTTAACATCGACCTGTCTAGTGGTTTGGGCTGTGCGTTGATAGATCACTATTATTATCAGTCAGTCAGTCAGTCACCTTTGACTTTTATATATGTATTTAGATTTTGTACTGTAAAAGGCAACATGTTCCATTAATTGGGAACTAAACAAAATATATTAATAACACACATACATCGATTTAACACAAACTTATAGCACTCCCAACGAGTATTCCTATTGTAATCTTACTCGATATCATGTTACAGTGCTAAAAGTAAGATTGATTTTTCTGTCAAGTCAAAAGCAATCCGATAAATCGATGATAAATGATGACTCTCGTAGACCTCACAAAGGCTCGGCTCCGATATCAAAAATATCATATTTCGATCTCACTTCTATTTCTATTTCGAATATTGAAATTTCGTGCCTCTGTCCATACGATAGTAGGATGTTTGATATGGAAAAATGGCTTGATATTTCTGCGCGGAATCGGCTGACGTCATTTTTCGGCCTATTTTCAGACTGATTTCCAATAGCTTTTTTAAGGCTCACGAGATCTGGCATTGACGTGGTTGTAAGTTGGAACTTACATTATTATAATGTCATTCAAAGATAAAAATAAAACATCTTAATTGATGCTCTTGTGTTTTCAATTTTACAAGATCACTTGATGTTTTAAATAGGCTGGATTGTACCTCGAAAATTCAATGTCTTATCGTAAACCTCTTGCAGTTAACTTGTTCAAACACAATTATAACATCACATTTTCCCATCTCTTGAATGTGGCGTGGTGAAACTCGATTATACTCTATACAGTCATTCTATTCAACATCTCAAAACCACACCCAAAACAAAACCAACCATTTATAGGTGTCGGATAAAGCCCACAATTGACAGTGCCACCTCTGAATCGCATTACCTATTATCAGACCGACGGATCTGCTTATAAAATACAATAATATGATGTGGAAACGAATCCCTTGCTCACGTCTTCCCTTTCGAAACAATATATCACGGTTAAAGCAACGATTTATAAAAGTCTCGAATCAAAACAGGGATTCGGTCGCCGTGTCTTAAGCCTGGGGTATTTGTTCGTCCGTATTTTGTCGCGCCAGAGGTATTTTTATAATGAAACAATGTGTTTGTTTGAGTTTTTTTGGGAGACGTTTTAGTGATGGTTATTATTTTTGAACACTTACTGAAGATCTTGTGAATATGTTGTTGGACCTTAATTTAATATTGTTTATTAATATCGTCGTTCCCATATAGAATTAAAGAATCATTTTAATAGTCTAGCGTTATAGAAAGCTGAAAGAGATTACTTAAGGTGACAAGGCTGCCCACTAGTACATTTGTTTATAGTTTAAGTCCTTTTGATAGTTATTGATAATTTATTGAAAGCTTTTTTAAATTCTTACATTCTCTCATAATTTCATTATTCCATCCAAATAGGTTAACACCAAACTAAAGCACGCAGACATCTTTATGAAAGCATTGAACTTCCTGACAAGAAATTGTAAATTCAAGACACACGCCATCTAGAAATAAAAGCACGACTATGGCGACAGAAAACCTACGCGTCCCACTACAAGCTTATGCATAAAATATGAATCGACGCTTTGAATTTGTCATATCAAAACGATAGCACTCGATGGCAAGATAAGACACACCTACCAAAGTGTTGAACATTAATAATACATCCAAATCTCTACTCTATTAATGACTAAACAAAGTTTAAAATTCATTATCAGTGGACACAGATCACAAGTTACATTGTAAGCGTAATCGAATTAATGAAGAACTTTCGCGCAATAAAGGAAGGGTAAGAGCTTTTGATACTTACTTTAATAGACAAAGAACTCATTTAGATAAGGTAAGTATTTTCAGTACAGAAACATCGAGACAAGTTGGTGTTGCAAAGCTGGTTAAAATTCCTTCTAAGTTCTGTGTCTACAAGATATAACTAGACTCAAAAATCATAACTCGAAATAAAAATAAATATTAGCCTAACGCAAAAAATATTTTTAAGAATGTAGTTCATTTGTATAAAAGTATCATACGTTTTTTAAAAGATTAATATTGCAATTAGTTGAAAAATTTCAACTTAAAATCATACTTAAACCAAACGTATTGAATTTTTTGTTTTATAAACAAACAATATACATTTTGTGAATGTCGTCTATAAATTTAACGTCTTATTTAATTTAATTTTAATTCCATTCAGGTAACCACTGAGGTAACTAACAACGTGGCAAAGCTTTAACGCGGTGAGACAAGCGAAAATAATTTATGCGCACACGCTTATTTATCGCCAAGACGTGATCATATCAGGTATTAAAAAGCTTATTACAAAATCAGCACCCTTCATCGGATAAAAAGACTGGTTCACAAACTCTCGGATTACAACCAGATATCAATTTAGTTTATTTCATCATGACTTCTTTGGATGATATTTAAAAATACATGTAACATCACACTATGCTATACGAGAAAAAGTTTGTAATTATTATAGAATGCATTTTTATTCATTCTTCTTGATAAAAGACTGACTCGATTTGAATTAAATTCAGAGCCTAAGGAGGTCGATTAGATCTTGAATACATACTTATTCATATTAATTATCTTCATATTAATTACATACCTATTATTATGTTTGACATGATTTTAATAACAAAAATTTTCATTGTTTTATTAATAAAACTAGACATATGTAACTTCTAAAATTTTATAAAAGCCTAATGTTATAAATTCAATTTGACGAGATATTGTAATTTGTGTAGCATATTCTGTGATATTAGTACTTATACCTATGTATGTTACAATTTTACATTATCAATAAAGATTCTTTATCTTTATCTTTTTTATCTTTAATACACACACATATGTATGCACACACATACACATAACATATATCATGGAACAAGCTTCAAATGACGAGCATGTTATTGTTGTTATGGATATCAAAACATTTTTAATAACTGACATATCTTACCTTATATCTAAGCCAGACAAACATTTCGATACGTTTTTTTGGTAGTAAGTAAATTTGTTACAAATTTGGGTAGGTTTTAACAGTCATCAAATAAAGGATGGTGCCAGAATTGTAATATCACTTTACTTCAAAGTACTCCTACAAATATATAAGTACAACTTCGACCCAATGGCAAGATGTTGCCGATAACTTGGACTCCACATATTCCCGTGAATTAACATGGTTACGCAGTAAATATTTCAGTCAACTGTCAAAATAAATACATTCACGTATAGGTTTCCAATATTTTCCATACACCACAGCCGTTTGAATTCAATGTGCAAATTTTATTCAAAGAGATTTATGTCCTCCCACTTTACGTTCATTCTATGAATACGGGGCTAAAATGCTTGCATTAAGCACACCTATCGTAAACGTATGCCAAATGACATCAGATTTAGTAGACTCCTCATTATAATCCGAGTTGTGGAGAATCAAAAGTCCAAGGCTAAATGATAATGATTGAATTCTAGGCTAAGTAACTTTAGGTAAGAACAGGTTTTAGCAGATTTTTTATAAATCCCTTATTTGTTTTATGATTTGCAGTAAGAGACACACATACTACGCGAATCATGTGTTTGCTGATTTCTCTGTTGGAATAGACGCATGAAAGGAGTGAGGTTCTTATTGATCCACGTGTAACATATCACTGACGGAAAATGTTTTATTAAAAACAGATGAGTATTGGCATGCCTCTAATGAATATTGTCTACGAGTATACCTTTGCAAATAAACGCTTAGCGGCGCGCTCAAATAAAGCGAAATCAAACAGCTAAAGTGGCTTTTGCATTAAATCTTTGTTTATTTACGGCCCACATCGAAGCCTCGATGTATTGTAAATTATTGCGGGCACAGTTTTAAAACGATAAAATGTACGTAAAATACAGAGCCTTCATTGCGTTCATTAGCCCAGAGCGTGGGGTATAAAAACCGAAAAGCGATTAAAATTAGTCAAACGGCAAAACTGTGAGATCTTTATTGGTTGCTGTCGACGTAAAGTCAGTCGATTTATGTTGACGACTGGAGGTTCTAAAGGTGGTCGCTCTACTCTGACGTCATTTGGAGATTTTAAAATTGATTAAGGCGTTTCGAATAATCCAAAAGAATATTGAGCATTTTTGTGACAAATAAAAATAAATTAAGGACGCACAAAGCCATAACGCCTACACTAAAAATAACGAGACATTCACCACTACTATTTTAATTTAAAAATACCTGTGTTATAAACCTTGTTTATCAACTTTTTGGTCTTTTTTAGTGGATTTAATAGACCGTTACGCAAAAATTGTTTAAATAGCAATTCATATGCAAAAGAAATGACTCCATTACGACTCGACTATTAAACAAATCCATTTAGGGCAATCATTTAGAAACTTTGTTATTATTGATCTGCTTCTTCTTCAGTATTAGACGATATACACAGACATAGTTATTTATAAGTGATAACTTGCTCATTAGTCCTATAATTGTGACACTACTTCATCAATATTTGTTTGATGTAGGGTAGTTACACAATTTGGATTTGACGACGAACGTAATATGTATATGTTTAATTTTAATTATGTTTCTTTTTTTTATTAATGTATCTTTGTGTGAAACAAAGTTCTTTAAACCTAATACTAAACATTGGTATATGATTTGTAGAAATGTTCGATGAACAAAACAACGGTTCGATTCCAAATGATCATCAGCCTGTGACACAACATAATAAATAAATAATAAATAAATATCCTGGGACATTGCACACAGCGCCATCTAGCCTAAGCAAACGCTTGTGTCGTGGGTACTAGATAACGGATATAATACTTATATACTTTTCTTTTGTAAATACATACTTATTATACATACAAACGACCAGACTCAACACAAGTAATTATAAATTTTTAAAGTGCATAAATACTTGTGTCATGCGGGAATCGAACCCGCGACCTCTAGATTAGAAGGCAGAGCCACTACCAACTAAGCTAACAGGCCAGTCAAACGTCAAACACTATAGCAATAGTTGATGATTTCGATGTACCTTCTTATGTATGCAAGTATAAGCCGTCTTCAAATAGTTATTTGTTCCTTATAAGTAACCTTGTATTATAAATATCGCTAATTTGCATCAGCTCTCACAAAAGCAAGGATTCAAAGCCATTATTGGAAAATATGTGCGCTCCACAAAAGTAATGTGTGAGTCGACACATAAAACAACGTCGAGATTGAGCTATAAAATGCGATTCAAACGCCACAATTCGATTTAAAAGTAAATTATTGGCGAGTCATCGCAATGGTAAATTGAATATCCGATCTAGGTAATGACCTTCGTTGCAGGAAGAGGCGAGTGCCGGCAATGCCGAGACCGACTTCTTATTACCTCGGGAGACTCTCGTACAATCGAGAACCGATGGTAGGTACAGTATATCAACTCTAATGGGCCAGTGTTTGAAGATAATATTGAAAAGATTTTTATTATTATATTGTATATACTATCATCGATTACGAGGGTTGATAAGTAACTTCGGAAAGGTTTTTGGTATTATGAATGAATGTATATAGGTTTTTGGTGTTGCTCGTTGCTATTAATAACCTAGTTTTTTAAGTTACCTTACACATTTTGTAACTCGCATAAAAATAATTAAAATTACCTAATATAATTAATATATTTTGTGATATCATTGGTATACGAATTTTATTGATTTTTAATTTACGTTTAATTACATTTTTTTTAATTCCTTAGAACACCTACTTGATCGTCTTTTGTAAAACTTTATACAAACGTGCCTTACTGCTACAATTTTTCTACGGGGACACACGGTCCGGCCGGCTGTAAAACCCTAATTACTTTGAATACATTTACATATTAATCGAAATCTCTGTCGGAGATATAAAAACCGATGAGACTAATCGACTCGCAAACACTGATTCGATTCAGATGGGACAAAAACAGCGGGTGCGTTGGCAGTACCAATATGTTAGTTACAGCCCTTGTTTCACTCCTTTGAAGTTTTACAAAGCATTGGCTATTAAAATGTGGAAAGGCCTCATTATTTATGGTCGAGTTTTTTGTTGGTCGTGTGCCTCTGCGGAGGTCTTGTGCCAGAAAACCCATCTTTTACGGCATATTATTTTTTTTAATTCTGAAATGCTTTTAAAGTTAATTATGAAACACCATCGAAATCGCAAAAGAAAACATTTTGTTAGAGAAAAACAGAAAAGGTAAAAGGTCAAATGTTATTTTGTGAAATAATAATATCAGCATGTATTGTATGAAAGCCTGTTGTTATACTATGAAATATCTAATAAAATGGTTCCGTAATGTTGATTCTACTATAATGTTACTAAGAGAAAGAAATCACAAAATAATCAGTACAATATTACGTCACTACAAAAACAGTATACAACTTGCCTTAAACTTAAGTTGAATTGAAGATCCTAAAATTTCATTAGTCATCAATTTATTTCTTCCTTACCCTGCGACCAGTATGAACGGAGTTTCACGCACCAATTACATTACAATTTTGATCTCAAAGAACCTGTCCTGTCTTTTTGTCGCCCTATCACGTGCCGAGGCACCTTGCTTACCTTCCTATCTTCTATTTTCAAACGAACCAATGAAAAACGTGATGACTCTTCAGCTAACAAATTTTATTGTTTGGTCAACTTGATTCGTTTGTTTTCTTGTTTATATTCGCCATGCTTTTGTTTTCACTTGCGGTTGAAACTAGGGCACTACTTTCTACATTTTGATTGACGGCTTGCTGTTTTGCTCGTCAATCTATAATCTATTGCTTGTCTGACGGTAATTTTATTTTAAATAGAGTTTGATAAATATGTTATATTGAAAAATCAATGTGAGTATCGTATAATTTTACTACGTGCTAAAGAATCTTGTGCAGATATTAGACAATTTCGTAATACAGCATTAACAGAACAGCGGAATAGCTAAGCTAATTGTAATATGCAAAAGCAATATCACCAAATAATAATATTAAATAAATATTCCGGTACAGCGGTATCTAGCCCCACATATCTAGGTACTTTTCTTTTGTAAATACATACTTACCTAAACTATACATTTTTAAAATTCATAAATACATAGGTACTTGTGTCACGCGGGAATCAAACCCGCAACCCCTAGATTAGAAGGCAGGCAGGCAATGACTGTTAAAACTTAAACTGGTGATTTTAAAATAATAAAATCATATTTTCCAAAAAATAAAGACACTGGATATCAATCAGAATGTTAGCAATATTACAACAACAAAGAATATCTAATGTAATTGATTTCGGATGCCAACAGATACATTCAATTTACACGCCAAATCTCACAAGCATTGAATTGGGAGGTTCTGGAAGCTCTCAAATACCGTTCAAGTGGCGACCAGAGGCAATATCCAGATCCTATTAGATGCAATACAGGATCCAAGCTACTGCATCCGTCTACGCAAAACCAGTCGGCTGCATTGCAATATTGGTTCCTGAACGCATTGGTGTTGGGTATTCTGCTCTTTTGCTTCTGCAGTTTCTCAAAAAGTTCGGGTTTTTCGTTTTTAATACCTACCAAATCCGTCTTGCTGTGTTGCCTAAAGACACAAATTAAAAGTAATAATAGTTTATTTAGTCTATGATAAAACACGGCGTGAGGCGGCTTTCGACCAAGATTCATGAAGGGTGTTGGGGAGACCTTTGCCCAGGAGTGGGTCAGCACAGGTTGATAAAAAAAAACTATAAAATCGCTATGTTAAAAATTTGCTTAAAATATAATAATAAATTGAAGTAGGATATTACATTTCACTTACTAAATTAATCATTGATCTTGTTTCCAGTAGTAATAAAAGAAATGTAGAAAGTTAACTAATTCAAAGCTACATTAAGTACCCGACATTATGTCTGTCTTATTTACAATCCAACTTGTACCAATTTAGAAATTCGACTAACAACTTTACTTATGATCAGAATATATTCAAAGCTCCGCTTTAATTCGATTAAAGTTATATGGCAGGTGAGTTGACAACAAAGGCAGTTCTATTTTAAACCTTCTGTGTATAAATATAAGGTTGAATATAAAACAGAATTTTAGCGAATTCAGTTTGGATTGTAAAGGAATTAGAAGCACATGTCAATCAAGCTAATGAGTAATTCAAATTCTGTTAATTCGTCTAAATTGGTGCATGGGTGTAATTATGGTATAAATTTAGTCAAAAAGCTACGATTTTATGAATGGTAAATGACGATAGTGAAATACAACTTCAAATTAGGGATCTCTAATTGAGTAGGTGCCGTAGATTTTGATCTTAGCGCCGAAGAAGTAAATCGTGGGTTGGAATTTACTTTAGTGGTTTCTCTTGCCCATGTTCACAATTTCAGGGATCATCGGTATTCTTGATTTTGCAGAATTCCGGTTTTTGACGGTTTTCAGACCTACGTACAAAATGAAAAAGTTTTGAACTGTCTGTCTCTAGCATGTATAAATTATGGCATCCAATAATTTTGTTTTTTTCCTAATGTTTTAAGATTTGTTTTGTAGGTTTGTAGGTTCTTGTACCTACTACCTACTTAATGTTTTGACTAGAATTGTTAGTTGCGATGGCAAGAAATTTAATTAACTCCCCGTTTATTATTATTTTTTCACGTCTAAAATGTAATTATTAGTTAACACTTCAATATATTCTATACAGGTATGTTAATATTTTAAATCAACAAACGCGTCCAAACGTTGACAAAAAAGAAACAAGTCACAGCGCTTAATCACTACCTAAAAAGAGTTAGCTCCAAAAAAACTACCGTCAATTTTGTCTGATGCTATGCAATTTTCGACGGCTTTACACCGTTCAATTAACTAGATTGGCTCGAATAAAACAGGTGTAATTTTAAATTGAGTTCCATCAGTAGAAAAAAAAGGATTTTACCGATTTTTTGGTCCATAGAATATAATCTCGGCTTAGACATGTATGTACATAGACTTAATTATTGTCAGAAATTTTATTTAACCTCTTAGTATTTCTTTACTCTTTTGGTAACTTGGTGAATTAAATATTATATTTCTTTCGTTTTCAGAGATGCACCCACCAGTGGGTTGACGCAGTGGGTGGAGGGGTCGGTTATTGTGCGGTGACCTTCAAGTACAAACTCAAACAAGGGACAGCAGTGTAAAAAATAACAACAACGATCATACTTTCTTTAATTCTGTATTCTTAATTGTATATGGATGTGATTCCGAAATAAATGACTTCTATTCTATTCTATTCTAAAAATACTAATGATAGTTACCTATATCGTGCTTGTTGATGCTCAAGATCTTGCTAACGTTGTAGGTTTAGGTTTGAAGGATTTTATTTCACAAAAAGATATATTAATCAGTTACGTGTGAAACGTTATTATAATTTAACATAAATTATAAAACATATTCTATGCCTCGTTTAGGGTCCTATACTATCACCATAGCAAATATTTTGCTGATGCATCACTATGTTACAGCACGAAATGAAATCAAACAAACCAACGATTGTTCTTTTATTTCTATTAGTGAAAGTACGAGTATGATGTATAAAATATACCTTACAAAACTACGAAACTATCACAACATAATAATATCAATAAAAAAATAATGCAGCACAATTTTTATATGTCGACCGCTCGTAATCCAATTATTTTTATAACTCTACAACAATTTACCTGCACTGAGCGACATCAATCACAATTAAACCCAGATCGATAGAACCAAAGCGATCATGTTGTTCGAATGGCTTAGGCAGTATTTTACGTGTTGAACATTTGCAGCGGACTTTCAACTGCAAATTGAATTTAAACTGTGAAACATTGGTGAAATACACAGGAAAATTTGGCGTAAAAATATTTTTTACGTTGACAAATTATATGAACTTTGTGATGTCAATGAAAAAGCTGGACTCTGTACAGTTCGCTTTATTATATTTTCAACAGATTTCAGCACTAAGAGATTATTTTTATTTAGTTCCTAATCATCTGATTGAAATAATAAAAAACAAATTAGGTATGTTCATAAAATTATGTGTTATAGATATATTTTTACCGTAAAAATGACGTGTGAAAAGTTTCACTTGACACCTAAATTACTTAAAGTATCCGAATCCATACTGTACAATTATTATTTTAGAGAAATCGCCACTTTTATACGAACAGCTACTTCTATCTAGTTCTTTCAAAAACACTAGTAATTTTTGCCGTTGACTTACGTAAGTACCGCGTTGAATTCATCTCTACATCCGAAGCTCTGTATAAAATTACACTTTTTATCAGAAGTCGACGTCCATTACCGATTACCCACAATCTTATAACTCACCGAATGATTTCGCATCACATAGATAGTAACAAAATTGCCTTCATTGCGGCGGGGGGAGGCAACGAGGAATGTCGGGACCAGATGTGCTTCTTTACAGTTTACGTTATTAAAACTGTCTTACCTAAAATTGGTAACAAATAACAAGACATAAAAAATAAGTAGAGTACATACAGGTATAATATGACATAAAATCAGCGTAAGAGAAAACATTGCCTAAAACCTAACAGCGATACCCAATTTATACATTATAGAAACGAACCCCCAAGTCCCCAAAGCAATATCTCTTTCATTCTTGACAACTAGTTTAACAGAGGCAGCATCCACAGCAACAACATTTTAACCAAGCAACTCTGTGAAGAGAGGCGGAGCAACCCATTCCTTGAATGACACTGACTCCAAGGCGAAGCTGGTAGACCAATACGGTAGAGTCTTGGCAACAGATTTTTCATAACATAATGTAGATGGTAGATAACCAGAACTTCTACTACCAGAAACTTCCCCAACACCGTATTGTACATATTCTGTGCAGCTGAATGTGCCCTCCGAAGCATGAGCTCCGAACCATAGACTTTACACACAAGACATTTAATTGTAGTCGTATCGTGCCGTATAAGCAGACGGCTGGGACGCAAGCACGTCGTATAAATCAGTGCCTGCAACCGATTCAGATTACCGGCACGGGACGGGTACAGGATGTCGGCTCACCGATGGCCACTCGATGCTACACTCATACCTAATAGATGGCTACAGCATGGTGAAAAACTGGACATTGTCTATGTGTCTAATTTTCTTAAAAATTTTCTTTTTACCTACTTCTTTACTAGTAGTATATGTGTAGCTTTGTTCCAATTTCATTTTATTAAAAATAACAACAAAAGGTGTCGAATTCCGAACAATAAAAAATGTAACAAACTAAATATTTAACTTATCAAACAAGAAATTACGCATACAACTTTCAGGTAGTCACCAATGATACTAAAAATAATGCTAATTAGTCCACGTACAATAAAAGGGTAATAGTATTCTTTGACGTACAACTTCTAATTGATGAAAGGGTTTGTATCAAAAGATTATAGGTAATAGAAGCTACAATCTGGAATCCCTGTTATATAGTCTATGGTCCATGGTAAACACCCGTTATGTCTGTGATTAAGACCGGGCAATTTTTTCCGTGAGAATGATTCTAGGATGTCGTTGACAGGTAAGTGTAAGTGTGTAATTAGGAGCTACTTGTTAGGTGATTAGTTTGTTCCGATAATAATTATGAAGCGAAGCGTATTTGTTATTAAAGTCTACGTTAAAAAGTAGATTTATAAGTTTTACCAGTATATATGTATGTCTTTGAAACTGTGATTGTGACGTATAAACGTTTTGGAATCGTTGGTATTGGAGGCCACTTTGGTCAGGAGGAGAGGTGTGGTGGTAGTATATGGAGGAACACACCTAAAAACCATCAAAATGGTTGTTTGTCGCAGCGGAAAATCACTATATATTTCTCCAAAGTATCATTAGTTCAAAACTATGTTCAATTAAACTTTTGGTGGTTTATGCGTGTAAATTAGAACCTTTGCACCAATCCTCATTTTTCAAAACATCCGAGTCCCTTAAAAGAGTTTGTCTTGATTTTAAAATATTATGTTTACTAGTTATCTGAAATGCAAAAAGACAAAACAATTTTAACTTTTAAACCTCAGTCTACGAGTACGAGTATACAGCTAGATTGATTATAACCCCACAAAGAATACAAAACAAGAAGCTGTGTAGACCGGCCCGCATCGCCCGGGGCGAACTGCGATAGAAAATTATTAAGAAAATTAAATGATCTACCGTAAGCCAGTCTTGAGATACGCCAATTATTGATACCATCTCTGAGGCTGAAAAATGTATAGGCAGAATTACTTGCATGCGATTTAGTTTGTCTTATCTGTTTCCGTATAAGCTTTGAGAGTAATGGTAATTGATTTTATGAATAAGGTAGCGTCTGTATGAATGATTTTGTGGCGGCGATAGCGAAGTAGTTCAGGGATCGTAGTTGCATCATGATTATGATGAATTGAAAGGAATTATGTTTACGCTACTTATAAAATAATTAAAGATATGAAAAATATTTAATATAAAGATGATACTACTATTTTATATGTTATATTATGTATTATTATGTGTGTATGTGTGTGTGTGTTCTGGTCACCTCGTTTAAATATAGTAAAGACATGGTGGGGCCATAATTTTTCTTCAAATGCAGGACCGTAATGTGTAAAAAAATTTAAGAAGGGCGAAAATTCATTTACAATATTTGAAATTAATAAGCTTTGTTGTATTTAAAATGTATGTGAAAATAGTAACTTACTTGATATTTGTACTTAAGTAATACTTTGAGAAATGAGTTCGTTTGCCGTAGAAATAGCTTTAACGTTTGCTTAGCATAACTTAGAGGTAATGTAAAAACCTGTTCGGATAACATATTGACTCTTATAAGCTTTTGATGAGGTGTGTTTAAAGTTTTACTACTTGTAATGGCTGGAGTAATTTTATACTATTTCTAATGGCGTAAGTAATAGTCATTTTCCGATGGTAATGTAGTAGTTTTATTGCATACAGTAGATCTAGGAAATTGTGAGCGGAGAATAAGGCAGAAATCTTTAATACATTATACATTTCAGGCAAATGAGTTATTTTTTTAAACGGTCAGGATTATTTTCGTATGTATCAACGTCTTCAATCTTTACATTCTTAGACAAAAAACCGAATAGTGGGTAGATTTGGTGAATCTGGATGTTTTGTTAGGGTCTGGTTACATCGGTTACAGCTTTAAAATCCCCCAAAAAGTTTTCTTGTTATCATCATCATCATCAACCACCTTTATTTTGCTTATGCCATCTGCGTCGATCGATTTAAACTTGTCCAGTTTCTATCCCTGACTTTGACAACGTGTCATAAACACAATCACGTGTTATTACATCTAAGGCCATAGCCTTTGCTTACTATCAGGCAAACTATGGCCAAATAAATGTAAGTTAGTCATCAGCTACGCGCGGAAGACCTGGTGTGCGCAATACAGTTGTGTAACCAGTGCACATACCAGATAGATTGTATTTCACAATTAATTAAGTTTAATTAACGAATTAGTAAATTAAATTGTAAATAGTCAAATATTTTTTTTTTATTTTAGGTTAGGTTTTATTTTAAGTAGGTAGATAAAAAAAAACGTCCACCATCTTATTTGAGGTATGCGTGCTTTTCATCAAATACAAAACTAGAACCCAGACTTTATAAGCGATGCAGCGTGCAAGTCAGCGACTGTCACGTAGGCAATAAACCCGACATCTTCACGAATGTCGGCTGACACAAAAACTATGGCCTCGGGCTGCACGTAAATTAGAATATTAACTCTAAGTACAATGTTTTGGAATGCGGACTTGACAGGAGTTAGAGCTGGAGCTGTGCTGTATTGAAACTTAACCACGGTTGTTCATGCAGTAATTTATTGTATCTACACTAATGTTGTAACATTCTACTTATGTTTCCAATACTTGACTTATAATTACTACTGTTATAGCGCAGACAACAAAACACTCAATTTAAGCAATTTCACATGATGGTATAATATTCACATCGATATCGTAATATCTCATTATAACATCAATAAAACGCGACCAACCTGATTGCAGGGCCAATCAGGTTGGTCGCGTTTTATTGATGCGCGCAGCTGCGCTCTCATTGGTTAGATTTTTATGGCGGCAAAATCACTGTGACAATACACGTACGCGTGAATAAATAAACTTATGTCAGCTTTTACTCTTGTTGTTCGATTAATTGCATTAGTGAAGATAAAGTAGTGTATGCAACTGCATATAACACGGGTATTAAAACACTCGTTACTATTATGAAACTCGCTGCGCTTGTTTCATAAACTCACACTCGTGTTTTAATACCCTTGATTATATGACAGTTGCATAAACTACTATTGAAGTTAAACAGAAGAAATGGATTAAATTTTCTGTAGACTTGAAATACAAGTCAGAAATATCTTATCTCAACTAATCAAGTATTATTCAATTAAATGCTAATTGTTCAATTTAAGGCTTATACGAGCGTCACGACGTGGCTATGCAATATTCAGAATCGAAACTAAACATAATAATAATATGTGTCTTGAAAGATTGGAAAAAAAAATATGATTTAGGCGTTTTGATTTGCGCCTTCGTTTTCAATACTTTCCGCTATGAGAATTGTATAATTGCAATAAAGTTCCTACTACGTATTAAAAGAAATCTGTGTACATTGTTTTCAAAATAACGCAACGATCTCTTTCGTTTTTACTTTTATACAGTCTGTGACAACTCACGAACAGCGCACGCGCACTAAGAACTATGTAAACTTCTACATTTGTAAGTTGATTGTACGTTATAGTAATATTTAGATACTTCTTAGCATTTAAGTGTAGCAAGTAAAGAGGTGTCAGTCATAGTAAGTATTTGAAGTAACCAAGGTTACTTTTAAAATTCATATTTTGTATATAAAACAACCTGAAAGTAGTTACAAACACGTCGCTTGTCATCAAGCGACGTGTTTGCAACTACTTACTACTTATTACACTTGTATATACAATAATTCAAGGACAAAATCGTTTATCATATCGTATCTAAATAACGTTTCTGTAATCACTGAATTATTAGTTTGTCTCTCCATTTTTTAAAACAAATTGGTATACTTAAATGAATGAACGAAGAAAAGCGATGTAACGAATCAACTCCTACACCCTCAATAAAAGCAAACTATCGTGCCATCCGACCATCTACTCCACTTTCGAACAATATATCGTCGTAACCGACACCTCAGGCCTCCCACAGACGACACTTCCTAGTTGCATGTTAAATTATACATGAGACGTGTTGCCGAAAAGCGACCACGCCTCACCGCGCCGCGAGAAGCGCGGGCGCCGCCCACCACGCCCCTTACTAATTATTATAACCGGTTATTATATAACCGGTTGTTTGTAACCAGCCTTAATTAACGGTTAAACTGACCGAGCGCCACCTGTTGCCCTCACTTTACAACTATACCCTTACAATGTACTTTAGAGACGCCTAATTACCTACCATCTTCCTTAAAAGCATATATTGTTGTTTGTATGTACATATTTCTTTATCATAACAATGTGTTCATTTCTACAAACATCACAAAAATTGACACTCAAGATTTCATGAGGTCACTCTGTTTTATTTCGCAATCTCTGTGAATCGTATTCCTAATTACAGAGCGTCGAGACTATCCCACGAAATGGATTCATCGATGACTACTTCGGAAAGTAAAAATACATTGTGATGTGCGTCCATGTTACTCCTCTGATAATATAATATAATTTGGAATGATATTATATGTACGTGTAAATAAATCCATTCATCATCATCATCAGCCACTTTATTTTATATAAATACGTGAAATATTTATAATTAAGTATAAAATCTGCGACTTCTATCGGGTGTATCGTCACTAACTATCCCCTTAATTACACAGAAATAGTTCCCGATACCAATTGGAGTTCCAAAACTGAAATTTACCTAAACTTGTACCTACTCGTAGTAGGAATTAATTTAAAAGTTACACTATCAAGGTATCGCTATCTCAATGGGCGGGAATTGAAATTGTTGATTGAAAATTAGATATTCACATGCTCTAGGCTTTGCAGCCTGTCGGTATCTGCTTTTGAACGTTCATCAAAGTTATTTTCTGAACGCACGAAGCTCTAGAAAGCGGGGAATTGTCGTGATTGTATCAAGAACTCAACTTGGGAATATCGAAATGCGTGAATTTAAGTTTCTCTTGTAATTCTCGAGAAACTTTATGGTTGTGGTTTTATACAAAGTTATGTATTACTCAACAATTTAATTTGAAAGAAAGAAAGAAAGAAAAAAAAAACATTTATTGTGACAGATTTTAAAAACACACAGGAGTAAAAACATAAAAAACAATTTGTAATGAAGTAGAGTAACCATATTATTTCATTTACCGGAAAATTAAATAAAACACCAACGAAACTCACACAGCTTTTATTTTACATGTTAGTCGTCTTTTTTTGTAAAAATATGGCGGAATATTATGTCGGAGTTAAGCTTAATAATAACATCATTATACCGCCCAAACAAAAAGAAAAGAATTACACATTGAGGAAACCTGCCAATTTAAAGAAACCCAGTAATAGATTAGTCAAAACAAAGAAACAGGGTATATTTCACAAGATTTGCATGTATAACAAATTGCCACACAGTATCGCAAACCTACCATATAATGCTTTTAAGAGGAGGTTAAAACATTTTTTTGAGATACAACCATTTTACAAACTCAACGAATTTATGACTAGTTCCTTAACAGAATCTTCATTTTTGATAAAAAAATATTAATCTTTGTTTGATATACCTACCTAGTTTTATTTTGTATAATTTAATTAAATCTAAGAAATGAAATTATTTGTAAATTGACTTGCCCTGTACGGTGCGATGCCGTGAGGTAAATAAAAATATGATTTACAATCTACTAAATTTCAAGAAGTCAAAACAAAAACTTCGTTACAGCTCCATCAGCCAATCAATACGACAATTCAGGGCACGCTTCAACATTGTATCTCGGAAGCTGCCTGCCAAAGAATATATATGTGTATTATAGACTTATCATATTAGAATCGTTGTGAAGTTGTTTTTTTTATTTTATACACGGTATAACCTATATGAAAATTACACATAGTTAATGCCCTAGTATATGGAAACGCTTACAAGTAAAAATAATTAATATTTCAATAAAAAATAGGCTTCTACATCTTTTTAATTCTAATTATGTACATATGGCGGTCATGAAAAAATGTGTGTGCGCATACATGGCAGTATCAGCCCATTTAGAACTTAAATTATTCAGAGCTCTAGTTGTTTGGAAACAATTATTCTACAAGACACACCTTTTACAAAATAAACATTATGTTCTGAATAATAAAAACAAAAATAATCAAAGCTTTCAAGTAGCTTATCCACAAGATATTTAATCCATGCTTCCTACAATAGCGAATTACCGACTTAGATGAACTCTGTCGTAATTAACTCCTCGGAGCGTAGATAGGTATTTTATGAAGCCGAGTGTATAATTTCTTAATGGCTATAAACTGTAATTTCGAGATAGTCGAAGCTTCCGTCACGATGTTTCTATTAAGAGTATGAGAATGATAGAGGTAGTAGTTAAAGTTTTATGCATAATTTTAAACTATTGAATGCTCGAAAGCTTTTGCTCAACACTTTGGATGATAAGTTTTTTTTGGTTAGTTGCAAGTAATAACTTTTAGATCGCATTTTTTTTTTTCGCTTCTTTTTATTCACAATTATGTATAATTAAAAACAATATTTTTTTTTATTTGCCTCCCTCCTTGAATCGTATCCCTAATGTCTGAGGATCGTGACCACTTTTTTTATTTTAATAGAAGTAAACAAAACTAAACATTTTCTATTGATTTTGATGGCGTTTTTTCTCCGCCGGTGTTCAATTTAAAAATTAAAAAAAATATAAGTACTCTCGTTTTACTACAGCCCTTGGAATATCCACTAGTTAACCATTAAATATTTGAAGTACCTAATCTTATAACATTTTCTCAATCTACAGTTTCAACACAATCTTTTGCAAAAATTATCCACCACTTCCTTACTGCCTCCACCGATCGGTTCAGCGAATTATTGATTGATTGCCATCACGGTACCGTGAACGAGTAATACTGCTAAGTGTTTATTCATAACTTATAAGATGCACTTACCTTTATAAGCTATAAACAGGTTTACGGCAATTAATGCAAATGCACCGCAATCTGGCTGACAGCCTCTCCTGCAATAATGGTTCTCTGTTAAAAGCTCGACTCCGTTTTTATCTTTATTTACTTACCTAAGGAACGCATTGACAGCTTTATTGTTTTCTAGTTACTGTTTACTTACCCTGAATTAGCAATTGTTTGCATAGTATGTATGTATCTAAAGTGGTTTTATTACATTTAATGTGCCCGATTAGAGAAGTAAATTCTAACAGAAAAGGGCGTCAATATTTTGAAGATGGGGCCTAATTTTGGCATATTAATAGCAGAAACGTAACATAAAATAAAACTAAACCGACCCTCTAATAAAAAGTGTACCTTAATTCCATATTTTTTTGTATGAAATATGTAGTTTTACAAATATTTAATAAAAAAAATAATTTAAGTTTTCGTTAATTAGTTCGAAATTTGGATTTTTTTTAGTCTACATAGTTTTAGTCCATCTTAGACCATAGTTATTGCTTACCATCAGAAAAACTATGGTCAAGTGCAAACCTGTTCTAGTTAAAAAAAAACATAAATCCTTATGTCATTTGTTTCAATAGTCTAACGTTTCTCTATCATTTACTCTGTGCATTACGTTTTATCAAACGTACAATCTGTAACCTACCATTTCACCCGTCACCACAGACGAACAATAGCAGTAATTACACGAAGACAAATATACCACGTGTTTACAAGACGATGTGATCGCCCACGCACTGGCAGGGTGTTATTACGCCTCTACGCTTGTAAGTTGAATTGCTGAATAGTTTTGCACATTTAAAAGGACAACTTATGGGTCCAACGTAAAACATATGTTTTGGTTTACTTTAAAATTAAATACGAAACAAAAGAAATACATCGTTACATTAAAAACGTTATGTGCTCTCTTGTTTTTTTTACGGATGTTGGATTCCTTAAGTGTTATGAAATGAGTATCTGGTCTTCAAAACTACGTAGGTAATTCTATCATCATCGTCATCTATCATCATCTATAGCCCTTGGGATCCCACTACTGGGTATAGGCCTCCCTTTATATGTTCCATCTGCGTTGATCTTGTGCAGACCTCATCCAAGTTGGAATTCTATAGTATGACTTATCTTATTTGTTTGGTGTCCCGTAAAAGATAGAAAGTACCGACACCAATAAAAACTGAGAAGGTATCAAATATGCTTCTAATTTTACTTTAGCCAGTAATTTTTCATGAATTAATCGTATAAATAACACTTACTAATAATTTTTACAAGGTCTTAACATGAAAGCTCTTATAACAATTTCATCACCAAACGAAGCTGTTCTGTACAATAAAAATACAAATTGTTTTATTCACACACCCTAACAATCTGTCAAATTGATTTCTAAATAACTCCACCATTTTTAAATTCGCAATCACATCCCGCGACAGTTGATCTCCGAGCAAATGAACTTTCAATGTAAAACCGCTGATAACTGCATAAGCACTAGAACAGATATAACAAGACTACAGATAAGCAGACATCCTTCTCAGGCCCTTGAAATGTCCATCGGCTTCGGACAGCTAAGACTGGTCTGCATAGACGAGATTATTGAGACTCCTACCCAGCCATCTTTTAAAATATCTATATATTATTTGCGAATAACTATATAAATAAACACAAATTATCATCATTCACCATTACCATCTTGAAAATATTAGTCTTATTCTTATCTTATAGAAATTTCCACATTGACAACTATCACAGACGTGTGTTGTGCTTATATTATATCAGACAGGCCTTAGTCAAAACTAAAGTAAAAGATCCTCTGTTGTGACAGGCCAGTCAGCAAACACTACACTTCCTTCTTCATAAGTTGGCTTCCACATTACAAAAGATGAGTTCTGATTTATATCACAGTAAAACTCACTTTTTATTATTTCAATGAAGAGTTTCAGTAGCATTTTATTTTTTTCTTTCTGTAATTTTTTCAACATAATAACGTGTCCGATAGAACGAATGTCGGTGTCAGCATCAGACAGTTGAGACTGCTCCACGACAAGTGGTAATTGCTTGAAGTCGATTTCCGACTTGGAGTGCGCTCGCGCATACTTTCGATGACATCTTGTATGGTACAATCGAAATGCACTGTTCATTCCATCCAACTTAATGAGGGAAGCAATTATTGGTGAAATTGATTGGAAAGGTACGATTTAATTATATATATTTGGTAGTAAAAAAATAAACATTATATATACATATTAAAAAAAAAAAAAAACTAATCTACATTTTCAAAAGGTAGCGTACCCAAAATGCTGGCTGCATTTCCCCGTTGAATAGCTAGACTAATCTTTTGGGCAAAGTACAAGCCAGCATTTTGGTCACGCGAAGCCTGTTTCAAACGCCCCGACAGATCTTGGTAGAGGTCAAGTGCGCTCTGACCCCACGGCCCAAGAGTTTCTACCCCAAACGGTACAAATAAATAGCCCTTGTCTAACTTAGAATATTTGCGCTGTTTGAGAAGCTCTGCAGATGAAGCAGCACCGCCAGCCTGTTTGGAAGATTTTTCAAGATGGGAGGGCGCCAATGTGTCGACACAAGTTGCATCCCACACCAGCGAACGACCCAACTTCCAGGGAATAAGCGTCATCCCATCTGGTCTTTTGCCGTCGTCGCGAAACAAACCATTCGGCTCTAAAATTGCTGCGACGTTTGCAGTGACAAATGCCCGACGAATGACGTCATTCAGCGTACTATGGCGAGCAATGCGTCCTGCGCTCTTTGCACAGGAGAGACCGTGGTGACCGAGGCTATCAACCCTCTCTCCGCAGTTGCATCTATGGGGCACGACGCAAGGTGATCCAATGCGCAAAGATGTGGCTAGCCGGAAGGTCTGATTATCCAGAAGGTTGCCAACATTGGTGGACGGCAGAACTTGCAACCAAAGACCCGACTCCCAGCGAGAAGCGGCATGAAGACGGGCGCGCTCTGTGACTGAGCTGGACGTATTTAATAGCGCCTTCCGTTCCAGCTCACAAAGCGGTCCATCCCATAGCCTCTGAGAAGAAGGATCCCTGGGCAAGTCATCACTGTTGCAGGCTATTTTCCAAGCGTTTAAAGCTTCCGAGAAATGGACAATTTCGAAAGTATCTCCTAAGGAGGGCTGAAGAATTTTTTTGATCAATTTATTTGTGCTGCCGATTGAGGACAGAAATGCCGGCAAAGAAACTGATGAAATTTTCCTAATTTTTTTACGAATGTATGTTATTATGGCTAGCACAGTAATGTGAATTATCCGTTATAAATAAAATGTTAACATCATAATTTGTTATTTCTAAATTTGTGTTTGCCGAAAGTTATTTCAGTTTGTAATTTTTAAAAATGTTGTATTTCTTAATTAAAAAATGAGTGTTTGTCTACATCACTAAATTACAATACATTTATTACCTCGTAAACTCTGTATCAAAAGAAAAATACTGATGTCAAGGTAGAATCAAAGGTTTCAATTTATTGCGAGACGCATTTATATAAATAGGTACAGCCTTAACATGCACATTTCCACATGCTTAGAATACGCATTTTAACGTTCAACTTCACTAAAGCAGTTCCGCTATCGAACAACACAAGTAAATCCCTCCGAAGGGGAGATATAAAACCGATCGTAAAATTAAATACAAAATGAAACGTTAAACAAACATTATCTGAGTACACTGCAAGAAACATAAAGATAGTTGTACTGACGGTCGTTAACAAGAAAGACTGTCCCACACACTCGCTTTGCATCGACAAAACAATGGCAACCAGTTAAGTACTGCAGCTTGAAGTATTTTAAAGTATGACTCGATTTTATACATACGAATACTATTCCTTTTTGTCGTGTGTAGTGAACTATCTTATATTGTTTTTTGGGCGTGTTTGTGGTGAATAGTAAGTGTATACATATTTTATCAAGTGGTCTATTGGAAAAGAAAAATGTGTGTGCCATTTTTTTGTGCGCCAATATTTAACTAAATATATAATATTCATTAACTATAACAATCAAAGTATGTATAAAATCATTACGATATTTTATCAATGTAATTATAAGAAATCCTTTACTCATATGACTTTTATATATAAATCATTTATTATTTTATCTACCTATAATCGGTTTGTCAAAATATTTTGACACATTTTTTTACAAAACAACGATTCATGTTGTTTTAGAGTTCCATAGCCATAATCGTTTAGACTTCAAGCACTGTCTGATACTCAACTGCGCCTGCAGTTTAGATACCATCTCAAAACATCCCGATTGCAATATCTTTGCATCGTAAATAAAACGTTATCTTCGAGCGTGCTATAAGGATTTGTAATCTCGGGATAATCCAGATCATACCCAATAACGTTGTAGGCATTATTGGGGCTCAGGATCGATATATTGGGATGTCAGACCTTCTCCGAGATACACAATTATTTTTACAACCTTAATAGGATTAGGGTTGGACATTTTTGCGGATGAAACCGCGAGACTTTTGCAACATTATTGTTTAATGTATCGTTTTGCATAAAATATACATAACTTTTATGATAAGCCGAATTTAAGTGTTCCAATCTCAAATGTCTGAATACTGTTTTCCTTAAAAAGTTTTATTGGGTTGTTACAATTCGTGGAAGTCGAAATTTCGAGTGTAAATTCGTCTCACGATCGTATTGTTTTCAAACTCGAGCAACAGAATAGAAACACAAAAAAGAATTATCAGACTCTCAAATCCGATCAAATTAAAACAAACGAGACTCGGTACTCAAAAAATGACTTCATTTAGGAGACTATCGGAACTAAAGGCATATAAGGAATAAGTAATGCCCCCAAGTTCAGTAATAAATCTTAAAAGAATGCTTTGGCCGTTCCCAAAAGGATGCTCGTGGAAGCGTTCACCTTCTATTTTCCCCGTTATTTATGAGCCTATGCTTTATACCAAAACCACGGGCCAAGAATAAAACGGGTAACTAAAACGAATGGCCGTATGTTACCATAATCATAGATTTCCGAAGCGAACTGAATAAGTTCTTTCTTAATGAAAACAAATGGGAAAACTGGAAGCCGATGATAAAGGGACTATCTCAGTAGTTTAGTAACAAAATATTATCTCGGATTCACATTAAGGACGTCAGAAACAAAAAGGCCGACGCTATCTAATCTAGTGACGTGAGTTATGGAGAGCATGGTCACTGTCTTTACAAAGGCCTTAATCTACCAGATCCCTTTGAAATTTTCAATCGCTAATCGTGGAATAGTTTATCCTCCTTTGTATAAATTAATGTCATGGTGTGTCTTAAGCCTAATGGTAAGAATGTGGTCCTCGCTCTACCAATTACACGTAATTTACATAAAGATGCCCCACATTTGCATTTTGGAATAACCTTTTCATAATCGTCACTACTAGCTCCCTACTTGGCGATTAGCTTAATGGACTTCTCAATTTAATAAAACTCGAAAAGTTCTTGATTGGTTTTGAAAAGATAGGACATAATTTACGATTGTCCCCGAATTTTTTTCTCGGGCGCTTTAGGAAAAAACGTCGATCAGTATTTTATGGGTTGTAGATAAAGTTAATGAGATGAGACTGTTCTTTTAAAAGCGCAGACTTGTTTAAATTTTCAACGAGTGGTGAGTCATTTGAGCCACCAACGTAGGCGGCTTTTGAAAGCATACCTGCGTAATTGATATAATAAAAACCAAAAAATACTGATTTACTAGAAACCAACTGGCAATAAGCTAAATTCAATGTATATAGGTATTATGGTGTTTAACAAATTCGAAATTAAAACGCCAATCAAAGACGTCAATGCTGGCTTATTTTAACCAATAACAGTTATCCACCAATCATAGAAGTTACAAGGAGTTCTACTATTAGCGTTTCATTTCCGTGCGGAAACGTTCCAAATTTGAGAAACACCCTGCTGTTCGTATATTATTTATTCAGTCATATCATCTTTAAATCTTTTGTTTTTTGTCAGTAAACAAATATCATATCCGGGTTTCTCTAACAATAATGTTATACCTACATAATTTTAAGAAATAATTATTTATGCCTATAACATTTGTACAGCCAATATCAACATGGGATCTTTGGTTGTTTTTAAAAGCTCCATTGTTGAGTCCCGTTATTTAAAAGCGTATTGGTTAAGTATTTAAGCCCGTGCGGTCGGTTTGACGACAATGATCCAAACCATAGACATTATTACTCATAGACAGATACAAACCATTCCATAAACTATAATCTTCAGCGCGCATCGATCAGTATTCAGTCTCGTTTATCCATGGCATTAGATTTCATTACACCAATCAGCAGTTGTGTGATTTTGGTATCAATGTAACTGACCTAATTTACAACGTTTTTTACAAATTGTTTACCTAGACCAAAGTCTCTTAAAAATAACATTGTTTCAGTTTGTGTGTGTTTATATAGAACGTAATTAAAATCAAAACATTATGTTATTACAGGAGCCAATTAAGTTGGTGATTTTAAAAAGTGCTTTGCAGTTTTTTGGTTTAATGAGGTGTTTATGTGATGTCGTTGTTCCAAACGAAGGGTGCCTCGATTTCTCTGAGTTCCCTCAAATCTTTTTGTTTGATCAGGCGTTTGTTGACAACAAATTCGTTGACGTTAATCCCTAGACAATAGACGTTTTATCCCGGACAGAGCTTAATGACGGCCAATGGTATGCTTTATAAGTAAAATTTAATCCGAAAGTTAATATTTGTTTGTGTTATTTTAAAATATTGTTATGGATTTTTTATTAATTTAGTGAATGTAATTACAATCATGGCACAATGAAAGTTGCCAACTAAAAAAAAAATTATAAAAAATACATGTTTGTACATAAAGGTATATTCATATCTTCAAAATTAATTTAATACTTATCCTGATTTGATTTCAATTTAGATGAATCTGATTTGATTTCAATTTAGATGAATCAAATTGTATATACACTTACCACTTTCGAACTAAACCTACCTCCACTAAAATACTTGAATAATAGCAAATAAAAAGCTAACCGCCATCGTTGTTTAAGGCTTGCCTGTCTCGAAACTTGAAGAATGGAACGAAAAACTTCAGTAATCTCACCCGAGGTGTCAGAACAGTTCGTTAAGGCTCATTCTTTTGAACCTCTCTAAATGATATAAATTACCGAAAGCATTTAGTTTTTCATTCAATTCCGTCGTCCTATCTACCTATAAAAATTCTTTGACATTTAAGAAACAAAAGATGTAGAGAACAATAGCCGCGTGGTTACTTTTAAGGGATGCTTCAAAGCTCTTTCGTGTTGAATCAAACACAATCTAATTTGGCAGAAATATTTATTTATACTCGTTAAAGTCAGCTCCGTCATTTATAGCAAGTAATATTTTTATGTACAAATTCGAGTGAAGGTACTAAATTAATCACAAAATAATAAATTAATTAAGCTTCTAACTTACAAGCTATGTCAATTTTGGTTACTGGAAAACCAAAATGTTTCAATGAAAATAATAATTTTGGTCTTTTTTCCTCTACGTAACGAACTAAAAGTAACCTAGTTAGTTTTACTTTACAACAAGTCTAACATTGATTTTAGAAAACTGTATGACATTTCTTTACTCAAGATTAATTTTGAAACAACATTTTATCAGATTGATTCTATAAGAATACGCATAATTAAAGACGAGCATTCAAATCTTCCCAAATTCAGTAAACGCAACAAAATTTCTAGATTTCATCAATACATTCACCCGTAACATTTACAAATATTTTCTGTCGAAGGCCAACAAAAATATATTCTCTGTTATAGTTTTATACAATGTTCTGAATATTTACAAATACATACAATATTTATTGCTGAAGAAGACATCATAAAGTTTATTACATATTAGTACCGCATCAGTTTGAGAAGTCAAGTAGTAAAAATAATCTAATTGCTAGTAACTAAACAATAAGGACTAGTTATAAAAGTAGTTCTAGAATACACAGTTAATCTAGGCGTAATCCAACTTGAGATTCTCCAAAGAGCTGTCAAAATGAAAAAAAAAAACATCGAATTATTCTGAAGACACTACACGCATTTTTCGTTATGAGTAATATTTACAAGCGATAGTATAATCGATTTCGTACATAGAAAAATTACTATTAGGTACTTATATTTGTCTTAACATATTTACAATGCTATGATTTCTGGTGTTAACCTTACTGTGTGTTTATAATAAATACATTTTCATTAAACTAATTCTCTTTTTAATGTACAATTTGCCTAACACTACGAAAATTACTCGGGTAATTTGATAAGACAGCTGTTTCTTCTATGTACAATTACGGTGAGGTTTAAGTGTCCATTATAACATTACACAACAAGATCTCACAAAAACGCAATTTAAACTTTCACTAGTCCGAGTTATTTTTTTCATTTTGTATCACATTTATTTTCTACGTCACTTGATACGAGTGTCTTTCGCGAAAATGTCAAATACTTTAGGAACTGAAGACGCGGTCTTCCACCGATAGCATGTCGAAGCTGTGTCGTCAAACGACGACATCGCGGGCAGCCGTCTCATTGGTGGCTGTCTCAGGGGCTATCACCGGCTGGAAGCAGTGAGCCGCGGGAGTGAAATCTTCTACTAGTTTTCTCTTAAGAACAGAAGACGAGCCTACGTATACATTGGTCCCGGGAAAGGTGCCTCGTCGTCTTCGCCTCCAGACTATAGCGACTAGCACGGCTAATGCGAAAGCTATCATAGCCGACAAGCAGCCCAACACTAATTCTGAATCCGATGCTCTCTCAGGCACTCGTTCTCCTCTCATAGAGCTTACAAGTACTGACATCAGCCTGTCTCCTTCACTCACTTGTACGTCTTGGACACTCTCGGTCGATACTCGCTGAGCTCGGCTGGTGTCAATGGTCATTGTCTCTGATCGCTCGTTATCAACTCCAGCAGTTCGAGACACCAGTTCTACTTGTATGTGATACACTGTATCAGGCCAAAGTGATAAAGTCACTCGGGTTGAGTCTGTGAATAAGTTTCCTTTCAGACCTCCACCGTCCACCTCCCAAGTGACCAAATATACTCCGCGTGCTATTCTCTGTTCCCATGCAATCTCTCCAATGACTAAAACTTTTTGATGGATAAGTGATATTTCTTTGAGAGTCCATTTGTGTTCGTCATGGTTGGAGGAGTTGGTGTCATGCGCTACCCAGGTTTCGTCGGGGCTGTAGATGGTGACCAATCCCTGAGGGTCTACGACGAGTACTCTTAGTAGTGCGCCTTCATTGTTTGATGGGACCCTGGTAGCTAGGGCTTGTGTTTGTATGATTTGTCTCCAGGGGCCTTCCGCAGCTCGTCGCATAACGACATAGACAAGCGGGACTGGACGGGAGGCGGCGCGAGGAGCTGGTGGCGGCCAGCGAGCGAGGGCTCCACTGACTCGCATCACACCTTCACCCTTGGTGTGGATGACAGGTTGAGTTTGACCCGCCCTGGATGCTTCCGCGTGAAACTCGCAGGCGATTTTGCAGCCCGGGAACTGTGGACAAAGAATAATTTGTTAGAAAATTTGTAATACATACATACGTACTAAAAAAACTACTATTAATCTGCTAATATGGAGTTCATAAGATTTCAGCTAAATTATGTTTTTTGATGAATTTATATTTAAAGAATCTAAATTAAAAGGAGAACATCTATCTATCTATCTAACATTTATAAATATACTCACACAAATATCTTTCTCTTCGCAAACTGCACCCCACACTTGATAATTGGACTGCAGAAGCTCACAGTTCTCCCAGCACTGCAACAAAAACACACGCTATAACAAACAAGCGTCAAATGACAGCTTCGTCGCAATTAAACGGACTCTTTGAACTTGCTTAATTTACCATCATAGATCATTCTGATCATTACTACAAATGGGTAGCGGGAACTGACACTAACAAATTCAAAAGTTTAATGCTCACAGGCCATGCATTCAAACGGCTTTTTTTTCGTCAAATTAGTCTACTTTATCGGACGCTTGTTGTAGTTGTGAAGAGAGGTGTGTGGATACAATCGTTTGTCATTACTTTGGGAATTGGGTCGTGCTCGTTAATGGTGACATTGCGGTTGGAAAGACTGGATATGATAAATAGACCTAGTGAAAATGTTTTTAATCTCAACAAAAATAATATGATGGTTTCTTAAAATAGGTATAAAACAATGTACTAGCAATAAGTTAATATATGTTAATAATTTTATGGTACACGAGTACCATATAACTTGTGTAAGACACCTAAAATAAAACAATGTACCAGCAATAAGTTAATATATGTTAATAATTTTATGGTACACGAGTACCATATAACTTGTGTAAGACACTTAAAATAAAACAAAATCAATGTATTTAAGAATCACAAAAAAGTTTGCTTATTAGACTTTTTATCGAATGAGAGTGACCAAATCTGGTGTCGAGAGTTTTCAAAACGCCCTAAGGGCCTCTGACATGGTTAGTCAGTAGTAACCCTGAATAGCATAAAACATTTAGCCTGCGTGTCGTACTAGCTCTTCAAACGCCTAACTAGAATAATTACAGCAGACCTCAACAGCACTTGTGATTCAACGTCCTAATTACGCTATTGTCCAACGCGCAAAGGTTCTAAACAAGTCGACCAAAATGTATGCGTTTTGAAGTATACGAATAGAACAGTATTTTGAGGTTTTTGAAAATTACTAAGCATTCTTTGATTGAGGTTGCAATTTTCTGAACACTACTTATTTGACAGTTAATTTAACAATCTGTTTCATTTCAATCACATAAAAACTATCCATTGGCATGTTAATGCTAATCTTAATATAGTTATTTCACAATACCAAGATCTGCTTTTACTTTACCAATTAGGTACTTTAGTTTAATTTTACTACAATCTATCGTGTGATCGTTGTATTGGAATTATATTTTGTAACAGTGTTGAAAATTATTTACGAAGAATATTCTCGGACATTTATTTTATCTGATCAATTTTAAATTCAATTTTTTTTTTAACAAAAATGACAATTGGTGAACGCTATCTACATCTACCTTGTTTATGACGGTGTTAGAGCGTATCTAAAACCTAAAACGAATCTTAACCAAAATCAATATTTTCTTATTTTGTCAAAAGTCGTATCTAGCCAAATTACCCGTTCCCTATGCTGCATTTGTCACTAGAAACACTCATTAGTTGGAGTTGACGTTAACTTGACACTCTCGGTGGAGGTTTAATAATTATAAGAACGGGCGAAGCGAAGTTATTAATTACTGGTATTGACAAAACGCTTTCGCTCGGATTCCCGCGCTACGTTTGAAATGAGGATTTTATCGGTCGGGTTTAGGTGTAATATCGCCGACGTTTCTCGGATATCGGTTTTCACAGAGTTTTCTCGTAATTTACAGTGGTTTTCCACCGCTTATGTAATGTCTTAGTAAAGTTTTTTAAATGTTAACTTTTGTGAATGAGAATACTTTTTACATATACCGTCTAATACAAAATGTGGTTTTAATATTAGTCCTGCGGTGTGTTTCACAATGAGTCGGATACGGATCCGATTCGATTGAGACGGAAATCAATTGGCACCGAAAGGATTTTTCCAAATCACAATGATTCCATACGAATCTTTTAACAAATTTATTCATCAGAAAAATCGGAACCGTTCCGTGAGCCAAAAGCTAGCGGATTCGTTTCCGTCGATTATAAATTCGATTTTGTTTTTTCATGATATTTAACCTGATTTACACATAATTATGCATTGATTTATTTCTATTTATAATTATTCATATGAAATCTACAGTAAAAATGGTAAAATTAGCCTTAAAACTTATATTTTAAATTTCTACCATTGTATTTAATTTCTACCATATTTACTACGAGCGGATCGGATCATATCCGACTCATTGTGAAACACCATGCTGGACTTTGAAAATAAAAAGTGGATTCTTGTTGTTCAGAGATCACATACAAGCAATCAAAATGACAACTTCAAATTGGACGTTGATTATCATTGGTACATTTCCACAGTTAGATAATTACGGTAGACGGTAGACAGACAATTTTTGAATAATTTAAACGGACTTGGTCCAGACTAATATTTAAACAACGTTTTGTAATAAGACAGATTTGGTTTAAACTACATATTATTTAGCACTATTACAACAAAAAAAAGCGGGACATTTCACACAACACCATCTAGCCGCACACTAAGCAAACGCTTGTGTCGTGGGTACTAGATAACGGATATAATACTTATATACTTTTCTTTTGTAAATACAAAAAAAATCCTCTGATACTTATTTATAAGATTAACTTGAATAACCTACATATGTAATACATTACATAGTTACTTCCAATGACTTTAACATGGACATTCTTCAACATCCTCAACCCATTTCAGGGATTAAGGATCTAGCACATCTATAAAAGTGTGTGATATATTTTATTACAATGTTAAAATTTTAACTAGCACTCTTATAAGGACAGGATTTTTAAAGCCATTAAAACTAAGCTCGAAGACTAAAATTAAAGTTTATTTGAATGATGGCTTAAGCAGACATTTTACGATGGCTGCTTTCAATCCTTTAAGTCGTAAAATAAGAAATGGTTAAAGAGTTAAACTAATCTTTATGATTAGTAAGGAAGTAACGGATGACGTTCTAGTAAAAACTGTTATTTTAGTGGCTAGAAATCACCGTTAAACATAAATTATCATTTTATGTTGCAAGTTTAAATTAAGTTAGCTGTAAGTCTAAACTTCAGTGTTAATAAACTAATCTTGAGGGACAAAATACAAATTAACTTATCAATCTTCCATTAATAGGTACTACATTTATCGGTGTATTTAAACAACTAATCTTATTGCATAAGACATTGTACCTACAGAACTTACTTATTGATAATTATTTAAAGCATTACATAAAATGTACATATGTAGGTACACTTCGATTTGTGTGCTAATATTAACATCAACGAAAGCAATTAATATTTAGGAAACCAGGCAAAGGTGTGAAATAGTTTCTTCGTGTATCATCAAGATTTAAATTAGCTTATGACACGAATACAGATGTATAACTTATGGTTTGGAGTATAGTAGGTAGGAGTAGAAACACTAACCATAAAGCAGTCTGGTCCTTGCAAACACGAAGACTCCCCGCTAGGCCGCGGCGCTGCGAACTGGGAACAAACACAAAAACTGTCACTCAAACATATTTATTTATATGTAAATTACGTGTAGAAAGATTGGACTTTTAATTTTGCTTAATAAAATAAATATTGAAGGTAATTAATTAATTTCTTTTGATCATCTTGAAGTAAACTAGAGATAAACAAAACAAGACTATTTCGAACAGTGCAAGACAGATAACTTCACAAGTTTGCATTTGTATTGAATTTTGACAATTAAGCCTTCGTTATTGATATCAGAGCATTATCTTATTATCATTTACTGACTTAGGCGCAAAAACTACGCGGTATATTTTATTTTATAAATAAATAGTCATTTGAACATAATTTCAACGAAAACTAACATACTAAAAAACACAGCTTTATGCTTTTCCCATGATACTTGTAGTAATATGCGAAGTCAGTAAAGATCGCACCTATCCATTATGATGAGTTCCATCTGTAAAAGGCAAGCAATTCTCAATGAGTTACTAGGAACTCAGAATCGCAATCTGTTTTTCTTTACGACTACAAGCTTGTATGAATAAAGTGCAGGGAAGTTAACCAAGTCTAAGGTTAGGTTAAATATTATAATATTGTTGGTTGGTTTTCTTTTATTTCGAGACGTCATAGCTGAACTTCTAAAGGATTATTTTAGAAGGAAAATGAATGCTTAACTTAATTCTTTAATATTAATAAACTATTATTTTAATAATTTACTGATTTAAAATGCAGGTTAGCTTTCCCACCAATAAGAGTTAAACGCGTTTCAAATTAATTCAAAACATTAAATATCGATACTAAAATTGTTTTCTTGAAAATTATGAGCTCATATTTTCCAGATAATTAGATGTTTGTAACGCATTATTGCCGCGCCTTTAATTAAAACGAGCGTCGGAAATATAATAATTAAAAAGATAATAAAACCCGATGACAACTCTGAAAACATGACCGTCATATAAAACAGTGTCATCGAATCCTCCGAAGCGCTTAATTAACTCGCCACTTCAATTCCAGAAAGCCTGTATAAAAAGACTTTTAATTATTCGACGGAACACTAATACATTATTCGTTATCTGCACTGAGAGAGGGTTTTATGCCCGAAGAAAAAGAATAAACGTTCGATTCGAGCAGGCCAGTTTAATGTATTTGATAAAAGTGACAGCCATCTGCTTACCGTCGGGCTCTGGCTGCCTTTAATTGCCTGATATGCCATTGGGAACGGGGATCGGACAACAGTGGCTCAAATGTCAAACGCTTTAATGTCGTGAGCTTGGGTCATTGGCTCAGCTTTCGAATTTTAGTTTAATGTATTTTGCAGAGAAAGGCGCTCTGCATAAGGTGACATTCAAATGTAAGACAGTAAATAGAAGAAGTACCTATTACTTGAAATACGAACAATCGCCAGCAATAAAATAACAAAACTCAATGACCATCACTTTAGAAAGCAGGCAACATCAAACAAAGTAGCAAAAGAAAACAAAACGAAATTACTGCGCAGGTCACTATCATTGTGGCTAATGATGCCAATCTGTGGCGAGGGCCATCAAACGACTCTCTACGTACTCCATTATTAGATGTAATCATCGTAATTTTTCACACAATTTATTTTTTGAACCACGATCCGACTCACAAGTGTTATTTCACGTCAAATAATGACAACAAAAAACGCACTCGAGATTGCTTGCGCTGCTCACCGCGCCATAGCTAGAATAGCCCGCATTTTTATTACAATCTCATTTGAGCGCTTCTAAAAAATAGGCCTCATAAATCTGACTAAATTAAAAATATATTTCACACGTCTTCTGCTGATCTAGGCTAATAGATCAACGCTTTTATTTGATACATTTTACCAAAGCTTTTATCTTTTCAAAAAAAGAGTCCACAAAACGTTCTAAGCCAATTTAATTATTAAGAGTATTGTATCGTAAAACTCCGTTCGAAGAGGTTGAAATATGAAAGTTAAACAAAACAAATGAATGGAATATACTTCGGCAACTGCAAAGGGAAGTGAGTGAATAATGAATGACGGTGATTGAAAACAGCTCTGTGGAGTGGTCGTATTTACGTTAGATGCCGCCACAGATTAACCCTTTGTTAATCAAACAACGTTTATTGAATAATTTAATTAATCTTTCGTATTTGACTTCAATATCGAAACGAAATTCAAAACTCGAGGCGGAAGATTCTAATCTCAAAACTTGGAATAAGTTACAATTGAATTCTCTAAAGATAATAAACCATTTAAAATACATTCTAATAGCTATGCACGCCGACCGTTAACCTAAATGGAAAATTAGGGTTCTGATATGTATTACGTTTTTAAAACGAACCAGGATCCTGCTTGCCGACACTTAAAAAATTACTAAAATCCATTAAAGATAATCGTCCATAAGTCGAGCCCGAGGCTGCGCCTGGGCAGGAACTAATCGATCGAAGGCACACATGGAGCCATTTACAATCAATCCATCAGCGTTTATGTAACCGCGTAACTACCGACCATCGACAATTTATCATTTTGTTTTGTGAGTAGCGGCCACGGCGTATGCATTCGCTCTTGGGGGTCAAATGGGGATAATTCCGAACGAACTCCAACAGTCATCGAAATGAGATCTGTAAACAACTTGTTTCCATTCAATAAATCAATCAGACTTGTACGGTAATTGCAACGCGTACCGAGAACGAGTTCCAAATTGAAATTAGCAACACCGCGCCGATCCTCCCACTAGAAACGCGTTTCCAGATTCGAGGTGGCATCAATTAAAGTCTATCACAAATTGCAATCTTATCGCCTACAATAAACAATGGCGAGTGCGACATTAACATGTAACGCAGATAGAAGGAAAACATCGAACACTTAGCAGCCTCACGGAGAACGAAGCAAAAACAGAATGAATTATGATTTCACATAAAGATAAAATACAATCTAAGTCAGCGCGCCAAATGGCGAAGAAAAAATGAAATTTTTTCGCCAGAACTGATACAGAGCGTCGAGTAGCGGAACGTGAAATACAGGCAACATAGTATTTTATCTCGGAAAGAACGATCATAAATCGCAGATAAAAACTTCGTATCTATTAAATATTAGTAATGCGTAGATTGATCGGCTTCTTCCTACAACTTAGTCCACTCTAAGTACTAAGAGTAAAGTTTGAAAAGTTAATAATGTTGGTATTTCAGTCACAAAGTTTTGTAACGGAATAAAACTGGACCCAATATAAAATCCCGAAGCTCAGGCTAGAAATCGGTAAATGTGTGCGCTGTCTCTACCGTCCGTTAGTTGTTATTTTATTTGATCTGCAGTAGGTAAACTCTATTACTGGTCCGTTTTTACTAGTAGGAAATTCAATTCCAGTTCCATTCCTGGGTCTTAGTGAAAACTAGGTTATTCAATATCGAGGGACACATAAATGAAGCAATGTTGAGGAAATTCTGTCTGGGATTCCAATATCAGCACTTTCTTGTTTCTACCTAAGAATAAAATCGAATACAAAACATATTAAAAAAATGTAGTCGTTTCTCTTGGATATTAAGAATTAATGAGCAAGTGTTCATTTAAAAGCTTTTAATAGTAGGGCTCTTGATGGTGTACTATCATAAGCGATTAATGAAATATGTCCCCGTTGGCAATAAAAGATGGCATCGACATCATTAGGAGTCGGCCATGATATGAATTTTTCATGAAATATGGCCTCGCACTGCGCTCGTATATTGCAGAGTACAACCTCTAGGGGCATAAACATTATTATTTTCATCAGCTCATTCGACGTTTTACTTTTTGTGCTCATTCAACAGACCACAACAATTTTATCTCGACTTTATACCGACTCTAAAAAATTCAGTCACTTTTGTAACGTGATGGCGAATAGCTTTGTGGACTACGTTTAATTTAAACTTCAACATTTTGTACAAATTGTGAAAATCATTTACAGTGAAAAAACCTCTTCCAAGCTATAAAACTCGAACATAGAGCAAGCAAAGTGTTGACCCATTTATGTATTATGAGCATCCTGCCAATTTACTTTATTGATGTTATATTATAGCATCATTAAGTTTTTATATCAATTACCTTTCTGACAGACCGCCTTTAATTATGATGATACGATACCCATAGTCCTTAAACTATTTATAAAATTATACCGGTTTAAAATCTGCTCCAATAACACAAGAACAACGTGTATGGAGTCAATAGGTTGATTGGTATCTACGATGCCATAAATAATGCCGGTGTCTTTTAAACAATTTGTAAGTTTAATATATGAAAAGTGGTACAATTTTAAATCGTGTTTTGTACACAATACATGATAATGTATAATCCATTGTATGTTCAGTCTGGAAAAAGTGAATATCTTAAATGTATAATGTGCGTGCATCAGGGCATATGTATCACGCAGAATGCTGAATACGAAGCTTTAACGCCTAACAATGATATAAATGGTCACAAACACGTTCCAAATTTGATCATGCGGCGAATAAATTAAACGGGAACACAATCAAGGATTAAATTACGGGTTCATTCTGACTCCCACTCGCGAGCCCGCGGGTGCGTTGCGACACATGTGCGCGACACATCGGTCGTCGGCGCGTCGCATGCATGTAGGTGCCCTAACATGTAATATTGTGGCACATTGTGCGGCTTCGAGACCGCATATAAATGCGCTGAGAGCAAATAAAACGGTGCTATAATTTCAAATCATACGGACAGAGAATGGGTGTGGACGGGCGCTCTCATTGTGTGGAAATGATGTAACCGCTATTAAAAGTGTGGGCCGTATCCCTTGAATATTTCTTGCGACGAAGACGTCGTACGGTCATATCGGTATTTTATATCTTACCGGAGACAATAGCATACGTTTCGAGAGAACTGGCTCCGAACGTTTAAGTGGCCGCACAATCCCATGTCTCCCGGTCTACTGGTATTGCTCCTCGATAACCTCCTTAAATATTTATAATATTCCAAACTAGGCAGCGATACATTTTGATTTATGTTGAACGCTTCAACTAAATGTAATGAACCGGGAGAATAATTTCTTCTAAGATTTGTTACCTGTTCAAAGACCAAATATAAAATCGAAGACTGATTTTTATGGCGACGTCGTACACTGTTACAAATGAAACAACCACGATAAATTTCAAATTCTTTATGTAAAATAAAATGACCAGTTTTATAGGACAGTAAAACGTTATAGAATTAGTGTTGTCCAAAAACAATAATTCGTTGGTGTTGTAAAGATTTCAATTTGTTTGGTTTATCACTAGAGAGTGATTTAGATTGCTCAAAATCAACATACAAGTCATAAAGCTTTGGAAAATTGATACACAAAATTACATAGACTTTAGAACACCTAGATTAAACGTGGTATATTATTTCAAGTTTAAAATGTTAATCCTTAACGTCTCATCCACGTGACACGCCTACTCTACAGTTAAGCCTTCGTCACAAATATTCCATTCTCCTCCGATACAGACATGTAAAGGATTACGAGAAACTATTATATTCTGTTTAGTTTCGGAGAATCCTCGACCAAGTTTAATGCTGGATTTGAAACTAATTTTGGAAACGCTATTTCAGATCAGTCGTGGTAAGCCTTGCAGGTAAACTCGAAGGGATATTCTATTACATTAATTTGAATTTAATTACTCTTACAAAAATAAATACAAGTTTTGTACAAGCATAATTTTCAATTTTACACCCCCTTTCTTAAATTTTAAGAACGCAATATTCAGAAACCTTATCCAAGTCTCATTGAAATCTACTGAAACAGTTTTTTTTAAATTAATTGAAAGATTGACATATCGTTTTTATCCCTCTCCAACATAGGGTGTTTGCTATGACCTCTATAACTTTTGTCTTGTTCTCACAGATCGTGTCAGTTTTTATACAAGTCCCAAGTTCCGTGGACCATGTGACAGATGCGCGCATGGTTGCAGTTGTTAACGAACCATGATTCGATTGGAATAATCAATCATAATCTTTGATTGTTTGACCGCCACTGCCTTCAAAATAAATTTCGGAGTTATCGCGTGCCCATCTGCAATGATTAGGTTTTAGATTGATTGATGTTTTTGTTCTTCGTTTTTAGTGGTCGAGCTATGTGTGTTGGTTTTGGTTGTTGTTTTTTTCCTTACTTGAAGTATAATTGCAAATTGTAACCTATATTAAAAACAATATTTCTACATACTTGGGATTTTGTTTATCTTATACAAGTGAAATTAAACGAAAAATATGTTCCTTTTAATTCCTATAGATACCTATAAGAGTATGTAAAGTAAATAATTCAAGACGGAATAGATAGGAGCGCAACGTATTCAAAGGTCTCTTAGTCGAGATAAAGCGAGCATAATCAAGATGCAAGTCGAAGGAAATCGCACAGAATGCAACCTCGATGCTAGGACCGTTACGAACCGATATCTACACCGAATCCGATTGCTGCAATGCGAAAATTATCCGCAACCGTTCCTGCATCAGACGATATCCGTGGCAGACCCGGCAAGGGTACAGCGGAGGCGTAAAGGGCCTTAGAAATGGTTATGTCTCGCAATGTATCTGATTTAAGTTGTGACGCGTCGTTTATATAGCTTACGGTGGGTAAGATGCGATCAGTTTATTTCTGTTTATGGCTATTCGATGTCTAGTATTACTCGCATTCTCGCGCACGCCTCAATATTTCACAGCGGCTATTTGTTACCAGAGTTTACAACTTCTGAGACGCGAGCACGTGCTTCAAAAAATAAAAACAAAATCACGTAAGTATGAGAGGAACACAATCAGACATCGATATCTGATACGGACAGCGTTTCGCTCACGAGCGTACCTATCGATCAGAATCGTGAACAATGGAGATATCATTAGTCCGAATGTACAGTTGCACGAAACACTTATACACGGATCCCACAATCCGAGGCCCCATTGATCGGAATCGCTGATGAGAACAGGAATCCGACCCATATCAAACGTAATAATCATCTAATGAGATTAACGCTACGCTTTTCTTTTTGTACCTAATCTGGAGCGCACGAGGTTTTTTTACGATTGCGTTTACGAGCGACGCGGCGGAGCTTCAACTTATCAAAGGCCATATTTCAAAAGCATAAAATAAGAAGAACAATTAAAGGGTTCGTAACCGGGTGAGTAAAATGGCCGCATTCTCTTACAAATATTTATGTAGGCGGTCGTGTAAACAGTAGCGCTAAAAGCAAAGACATGCGTTTAATCCAAGACAAACAGGCCGAAAGAATTACAAGAGTGAGACACAAACACCATAAAGTTCCTGCTCCCCGGGAGTAAACAGGAGCAAGTAATCCTTCGTAGGTGCCGGGACTAGGCCTATTAAAGCGAAGTGCTACTGGAAATGTAAATGTCTTACTTAGAAATTCTACTGTGGATTAAGTCTTGATTTGCATATTTATAAGTGATAAGCCAATTGTTATTGAGTGTGCGCTATAAAGCGTTTTATTTATTGTATTGCAATTTAAACACATTCATACCTTTTACCGTGGACATAAAACGCCTTCTACAAACAACATAAGTATCTATACTACTACAGTATGATGTTCATCTATTTAAAACTCGTCTATGGAATATTTTACAACGTGAACCCTATAAATATAGCGAAGGAAGGCGTACATCGCGGACACTTAGCGCTAGTCTAGTAATTGTAACTCCACCTGTAGCACACCAGTGAGGGGCAAATGCGTGAGAAACAAGTGGGTACGCGACGAAAGGGGAGGGTTATGTATGTAAATAATATGTATACACACGCACACTAGGACAACACAGCTATCGTGCATAGAACACTCACGATTTAGACAATGTACAACGCTTTGTACTCACACTGCTATGACAAACATGGAAGACATGTTAAACTTATTTTGCTGGAACGATTTTCTATCCACGCAATTTACCTAGTATCAAATGTATCTTGTTTGTAGCTAATAAATTAACTTTGACATCTAACTGTGACTTGTTAAAGGTTTACTGTTTCCCGCAAAATCCAATTCAGTCGTAACAAACGCCGCTGTTTTGATAGGATATTGCCACTTCATGATTTCGAGATTTGTGTATAGTTATAAACCTGTCAGTTATCTGTGAGTTAGGTCCACTAGAATTTGAAACGGATACATAATTCAACGCAATCAAAACCAGTGAGCAAACAACCGTTGGTCGTATTTATTATGTACGCAACCATACAATACATACATAAATTATACCCGTTTACCTGGTTACGATACGCAAATTTAACAAGACGAGAAAGCTGGGGCACTCAGTAACTAGCTAACTTCCAGCCGTTTAATTTATAGCCAATTAAGTTAGTGTTAAGCTAAATAAACTGACATGAAGATAGCACAAGTAACCGTAACACAAAGTACCGCCCCCGATAGCTCGGCGCAACCGACAAAGTTGTGTGGGTGCTTGTCCTCTATAAAGGCACCGTCGACAGCGCTGCATCTTTAATAACTCGGATTATCTACCAATGAGCTTTGATATTGCCTCAACGATGACAAGTACACGAGTTCTTGATTTATAATATTAACTACTATAAAAGCGCCCTCCAGAGTTATAGCTCGAGGTCTTGTTGTTCATTATTGAATCGAATCCCAAATGAGGATTAATAAGGATTTATGTTCGCGATGGCAGACTGAGAATTTTCCATTCGTTGATTAAATAAAGTACGCCGAACGTTTCCTATTCATCTGTCGGTGTCCGCGTTTGTTCTTCAATCTCGGGAAGGTTAATTTATTTAAGCTTCAGCATTGTCGAGACGTAAGGAATTTAACATCGAAACTGCAGTCTTAAAATCATTTTAGAGGCAAAGTTTGAGATGACGAAGTTCGAGACGCGAGTAAAAACCGAAGTTAGGGCCAGATGCTGCGGCCAGTTGGAAACAACTGGTCGTTGCTTTGTAAAAAGTGAGCTTTTAAAGTCAACCGTAAATCAATAGGAAGGAGTTCAGAGGAAGTGGGAGCGTGAGGCGGGTATTTAGTGTGATGTTGCCACTCGGCTCTGGACGATAAATCTGGATGGCGCGCTTTGTAGCTTAGCTTTATTAACTACCAATTGATTCTAATCTTGCTTAGAAATTATGTAATTAACTACTAGGTAAGGAGTGTAATGCCAAATTGTCATTTTAGCCCCTATACAGCTAAAGTGACAGTACCAAGATTTATTTAAGTTGACATATTGTATGATTACATACCTATTATTATGTTTGACATGATTTTAATAACAAAAATTTTTATTAATTTATATTAATAACACTAGACATATGTAACTTCTAAAATTTTATAAACGCTATATGTTATAAATTCAATTTGACGAGATATTGTAATTTGTGTAGCATAATTCTGTGATATTAGTACTTATGTATGTTACAATTTTACATTATCAATAAAGATTCTTTATCTTTATCTTTTTATGGGGGCGCTTATCACTAGAAGGTGGAACTGGCTGATACAGTAAGCTGCAGGGTCGAAACTATCTCCAGGAGCATTCATCTCGACTCGCGGTTAGAACAATAGCATAACTTTGTAGGAGCCAGTTTACGTGAGGCATTTCGAGATTCTCGGTATCACAATATTATTTTAAAGCTCGGAAACCTGTCTATTGTGTGCGCAGCATTACGTAAAGGTACGAAAGAAAGGGTAAAGAATTTTTTGTTGAGATAAAATCGTCACGGTTCGATTGGTATCCAATTTACTTAGTGTAAAGCGGTTTGAATGTAGCTACCTGATGCTTTGTCGCCTGGTCACGGCATCGTCTGCCCAACGTTGTGAAGGTAATAGCTTATTTATGTACTTTGTAATTAAAATATTCGACGTTATCGTATTCGATAAAAAGTCTATTCAGACACTGATGAGAATAAATTGGATGGGAAGTACCTATCTATTCTATATACAAATTGACTTTCAAAATATACAAATTAAATATGTGTATAAAAACCTTACTTTAGGATGTTAATGACGTAAAGAAAAAAACAAGTGTCATCCTATCTGACATAAAAAAACTGAACCAGTCGAAAGTAGCTTACCTTGAGTAAACAATGACAAATCCACAGTGAAAATGTTCAATACAATATATTATGTGGTACTGGCATTATGTGGGCTTTACCGTATTTTATCTAACTAGTACTGCCAAGTATTTTGTACCAACCTTAATGTTACTGTGACATTATATGTAAGTTTGGCATTATTTGCACAAATTGCACAAATGTTTCCCGAGCGAACAGTTTTGCGAAATATATTATGCACCTAGGACCTAATGTATAACTTACGAAGTATAATAGTGAGTTTAATAATTTTGTAATACTTTTTATTATAAGTTTATTTCTTGCGTCAATAATCTCGTAATCTCAATAAAAACCTAATCTGAAATCCAACAAGATCTTTGTAATCAAAAGAACAATTGAAATATCTAAGTGAATTTTTCGCAAACAATCTCGAACAAAGACTTTTGAGGAAACGCTTAAGAGAAAAAAACGCTTATCTGCTTTCCAAGTCGGACTAGCCACTTAGAGCATAAACGCTACTTAATTCAGCAAAAAACAAAGGCGGCTAAGTAAACTCTCTGCTGTTGCCAGCGTTTTGTGAGAATAAATACAAGCTTATCTCCAAAGCGAAGCGTATCTGTCTAATTCTAAGAAGCCAGATCGTAGACTAGAACACTAGATAACACGAAGTTTCTAGAGTTTCAACATCTACGTGATCACGAAACCCTCGTGTTACCGCAGATAGCAAACTCAAACTCAAAATTTCTCTTAGTAAGTTTGTGCGCAAGAAAGAACTTTGGTGTTAAGTTTTCCACCGTCTAAAAAGCATCTGACATGGCTTCTCCACTGCAGTTCTATAACTGTGACGAAGTTTTAACAACATTTTGGACTAATGCCTATTTTAACATAGAAAAGACTTATGTTTCACTAAATCCCGCCTAATATTAAGCACCACTGATGATCTTCTATATTTTGGGCCCCACAATTTTGACATGTTTTAATATGGAGACATAAATAAGACATAAATACACAATATCTGTATAGAACACCTACTGCCATAATGCAATGATTTAACTTAATGAATGCGAATTGAATTGATCACCAGTAGGTACATTAAGAAACGGGTGCCTTCAAGTCTCTGTGTAACCACAATTCGAGTTAAAACTTCGTTACGGTTAGCTGTTTCGTATAATATAATCTGTAGTGCGTAGTTTCCACAAGAGATGTCATCAAAGGCTTGTGAAACTAGATTATCACAAAGGCTAAACCATTCTTGTGGTGAATTAACAAGAACATACTCAGTTCTGGCCTCGTCAAAAACAGACGTCGGCTTTGAATAGGATTAGAAAGACCTTTTGAAGGAATGAATACGAAATAGCGATCAAGATTTTAATTGTATGAGGTAATAGGCCAGTCACATACTTATTTGATTATTTTTGTCACTCAAATAATTTGTTTAGTCAGTCCAACTTAGTTTATATATTTTTTAACGTGGGTTAGGCTTGCGTTTGACTACAGCCTGCCTGATGTTAAGCATTGCTGCAGCCTAGGCACAGAATAAATAATACAAGCCTAGGGTGCAACACTCTAAAAGTCTAGATTTGAGGACTCCTGGATTGTACTGTATATTCATACCTTTAATGGCACTAGAATTAGTTATTTTTCTTACTTTGTTATTTATTCGTCGTGTATTGCAATAAATAATTGGTTATCTATGTATCCATATAACGTGATCATAATAAGCTGCTCTGGAATTTAGATGCACAATACTTTCTAACATTGACAAATTATCATTCTTCTTTTATACTATCAAGGTCGACCCCAGAGATTAAGCACACGAGATTAAGAAATAAACGACATTACTAATTGATCTGCTGACCTACCAATTAAGTCTTGTTAGCAGAGCTTAGTTTAATGTATTGCAGTTAACCACCAGAATAATCTAGCTAATAATGCATGTAGGTTTATACATAATTACAGTAATTGTAGATAGTCACTAATTTTAGTTTTATAATCAAGAGTATTGTTTTAGTTTTTTCATCTCATGTGGGCAAAAGATTTGTACATAATTGGTTTGGGCAGTATTTCAATTTATGTAGGAAATAAACAAAAAACATCCCAAGGTGCTTTAGCCTACATAGAATTTGACTAATGCTGGAATCTAAAATGTAACATGTAACTACTTGAACCTTTTTTGGATTAGTTAATGGTTAAATACCTGAAATGTCGTTACTACAATATTTTGGCTCTCTGTATAAACTACTTTTCTATTATATCACAGTGCATTATAAAACCAGCTCAGCAGATTCCCGAGCACTATATCTTCTCAAAATCAACAGATACTCCATTGTAATAAAATCATAAATCGTATCGAGATATTCAGATACGATGCTGGAACCTAAGTCTAGATCAATGTGACCGCGGCTCAGCCTGACAAATGGCGGGTCGTGACGTCACACAGTATTGGAGGGTGAACGAAAGATGGCGCTGATTTGTAATGCTTTAGGACTTTATAGTGCATGGTAGGATAGTGCTGTTGGAAAAGGTTGGGTTGATGTGTTAGTTTTAAAATTGATAGAGTATGAAAAATATCCAACAACTTACCTTAGTTTCCATTTGTAGGAAAATTTTCATACCTTATCCTTTGTTATTTTTTTTATTTGTACAAGAACGAAGGACTGCTTAGTTTTTGCCATTATAATTGAAATTAATACCTTAACTAAATCTTATTTATTTCACAACGAATGACGATAAATTAATTATAGTCTGTATTGTATCATTTTTGTAATTGTTTGGTTGAAATTTGTGTATCTACGGCAAAAATGCAGCTACGTCGATTTGTCTCTTTACAAACATTTATGTGGAACAAGTTACAATCAGGCTATAACAACATTAAAAATATAAAAAGGAATTCTCCTCCGTGAATCATAAATAATTGCACCATTACAATACACGACAGATAAGACAAATTTAGCACCTTCCGTACACGGCTACTCATAACCAAGGAATTCATATTTCCGGCGTCTTAACGATGCTATAAAAAGTTATTGTTATAATAGATCTTAATAATCTTATTCGAAGAATACGAGCATAAAAATCTTGTATATTAATATGTATAACTTTTCACAATACGATATTCATACTCTGGAAGTTTTATTAACAGTTATGTAATTTCAGTTTCATTGAAATCAAAGTTTCAATCCAAGACTAACAAATTACTGTGTTAAATCTGTAATATACACATTTTGATTCTATATAATCGCGTAGTAAATAAAAAAAACATGATACCACAAAAACACAGAACGAAAAACAACAATCCGTACAAAAAAGCTTTTACCATAAAATCTGATAACTCCCTGAGCGTCAAATAAAAGCTGTATGTAAACTCGGCTTTCAAATTAAGTCAGAGAATCATAAGTGGGTTCCTAAATGACATTTTAATGGCCACATTCTGCTGTCTTGCATTTTCCAATTACCAGAGACTTGTGTGTAATTTTTAAACATGGACAACGTATCTCGGAGACAACTATGCTTTGTCCATTATGGCATGATCATTTTGACTGTCATCTACATAATTAACATCCTATAACCATGCATAACTATATCTTAAGTCAGGTACGGTGCCAAATGAGTTTCGATCGGTAAATAATTAAAAATGTCAACTAATTTCATAGAGCGCTTCATACCCTTATGTGTAAAATATCATTCATTAAAATTAAGAATTTTTTGTGACGTCGTCGAAAATAATTTGTACCTTTAGTATTGTGTATTATTATTTCTTGAACCAATTTTATCATTCAACATTTAAACAAAAATACGAATAAGTCTGTCGTGCGTGTTCACTTATTATTTAGTTCATTTGACAAATCTGCGTCGAAAATGTATGAGCTAATGAAATGTCTGTTGGGTCTTATGCTGTTATTTCGAAAGAATTGAAACTCGAATTTGGTACGAGTTATGGGACCGGTTGATGTGGGGTTTTGGTTTAAAAAACGCAGCCACGTCTAATGAATGAGCTTTCATCAGAGATGGGCTGCTTATAAGGAAATGAGGTAGGAATGAATTACATATTGTTTAAAAATTTCTTAAAAGCCTCGTGTATGTTAAGATATTGCTACAGGTTCGTATGTTGCTAATATAATAAAGCCTCTATAAATGCAAGATCATGAACACAAGATGTGTATGAAATATTAAAAAATAAAGAGTAATAGTACCTATGTCTGATCAGATCAAGTTAAACGTTTTAAAAACAATATCTTTTCGTAGAAATCATAAAATAGAAGAACACAAAAATACAATAAACAATTCAATTACTCGAGTCTATAAACGAATAATAACGAACATTAAGACGTTAACAATAAATTTAATAGGTACAATTTAGCAACGGGCCATAGATCGTAAACTCTAGACATGTTTTGAATTTTAATAGAACATTTTGATATAGTTCACAAAAGGCAATAAAAATCACATAAACAGTTAACGATTGACCCACTAGGAGGTCCGAAGTCGCATGCCGGCTCTAAACCGTCGCCACCATATCTTGATCTCTTCCATCTGAACTGATAAAACGGGCTTTGTGGCACGGAAGGGGATCAAAGTATAGTGGATTTTGTACGTTACTCGCTAGTATCAGATAGCGATGGAGAGCTATGATAAAGTCTATCACGTCGTATGAAATATCGGTGAATTAATTATTAAGAGACGTAATGCGATTAGTTATCGCGCTTTGTGGCGGTAGCCATTGTAATCCGAGAGAAGAGATAAGAACATGTTCTAAGAATTTGTTTTTCGTTTATTTTCCGCTTGTCTAACTGAATCAATATCAAGTCGAAAGGGGAAAGGGTACATATTAATGGCAGTTTTGCAATTCAGCTTGCATCACGATTCAAAACATTTCCAAAGATCTCCTAAATAGATTATGTTGAATTAATATGCGACGTGAAAGCTGTTGTGTTTTGTTGTGTGGATAATAAATAATATGGTTCAAATATGTATAAAAATAAATTTAACTCGATACGTTGAAAGGGTTGACATACCGGATATTTGGTTTAAGACCGAAAATGCGTCCGATTATAAAAAGCCAATTTACAAAATAGGCGAGTGGTGGTGAGTTCAACAATGGCCGCGCGTTGGACGCGTTCCATTACACGTCAACAATGCACAAATTATAAACAGTCCAATAGCCAGCGCGCATCACTTCCTGTGCCAGCCATTGTCAACTTCATACAATAACTTTTATTGAAACGATCCTAGAAAATGCTCGCCAAACATTCAATAGGCATTTATTTGTGGCCTCCGAGCTACATTGTCACGGAGCGCAGCCAATTTCGATTCCGTCGATTTCCGCTCCACATCAAAAGAAAGGATCGGATGTGCGTAGAATGTTTGCAAAACGCTTTCAAGTCACCCGCACAAAGAATCTATTATGATGCGAGTTTGATGGCAACACATCGCGACAAATTTATGTCACCTTAATAATGAGGCTCACGTTCATTCTGTCACTCACAAAAACCAACAATTGAAGGAAGTCAGCTTCCCTGTGAGGAAATTACCTGCAACAAAGAATGCATTATTTGTAAATTGTGTGGCAAATTGTATGTATAGGATAGGAACCGGAGTAGCTCAAGCAAATGGATGTAGAACAGATGTTTCTGATTTACGTTGCAAGGCGGCGGCACTTCGCAAAGAGTAAGCGGTATTTCAAACAGTACATTTGCTACATAGTTACATGCATTAAGCCTGAGAATCCAGAGATGTTATGCATGTTTAAGCCAGAACCTGATAGGAACCCATCTTAATTTAATTATGTTAACTTCTGTTTCTTGCGCCAATTTAAATTTCAATATGAATTCTCTCGTTCAAGATTTAGAACGACCCTCCTCACATAAACTATAAAAAGCGTTATAAAAATGCTAATTTTGATCTAGAGTAGATATGATTTACTCTCCTGGATTCATTTCTTCTGTCACCAACATTGTTCAAATGAATGGGGTCAGTCATTTTGAAGAAGTGCCAAATCTATATGAACGTACTTTGGCAAGCCGGAGTAGGATGCTTATCATAAAATAGAATTCATACATGACAATAAACATTTCAGTTATTTTAATACTCAAATATTTTATTCGTACCATAAAATAAGTCCATACTAGAGTGGATAAGTTAGGTACACCTACATTACTATTACCTGTTAGCACAAAAACTGTGACAAATAGCCAAAAAGGAACAATTTAATGCGTAAAATTTAATATATCAACCTTCTCACAGATGCTTACCTTCAGAAAAACGTTAAATAAGACCTATAAAATGTAATATACGAGTATACTAATTTATATTCAAGATACATGCTGATGTATCAAGGAATGTACAAAAACTTGATTGATATTCAACCGCTAGCAAAACTGTAGTATTATGCAGCCCATCAATCGCAAACTGTTGTAATAACTCGACTTGCTTCCATAATCAGTATGTACAGCATATCGCTACTTAGGAAGTCGTTAGGCTATTCACAGCGTATGTGATAGTGACCATATATATAGTTATAGCTTATTATACATAATGGAGCAACTATTAGGTCTCATTTACAGCTTGGATCGAGGTTGGGTCAATGACCTGCAACCGTTATCTAGTGAAGACAGTTTCATTGTGAAACCACGTTTGGAATTAGCTCCGGTTACCCTTAAATAGTTATGGGTTTGTTTAGAGCATTAAATTCTTTGTAATAGCTGGTGTGCCCTCACAATGTGTCTGTTAAAGCAATGAAAACAAATGACTGCTGTAAGTGGCATCAATATTTCGTCTATTTTAAAAACAGATGAGCCGTGTGAGCGGTCTGCTATAATATGGTGTCAAGAGATTTACAGATCTGCATAATCTTAAATTAATTATTGCTAAGAGAGAACTTAGATATACAAAGTCATATTTTATGATAACCGATGCGGTCAGATTTATGTGTATTGACCAAAGATAACTAACATGCTTCCTTAACTTCTTAGTTATATATTTACCCACTTATATATGGGTGGTTCTACAAAAATTGGGTAACTTTTCGGGATTTTTTGTTTACTGTGTTTTTTATGTTATATTTATACAAGTTTGGGTTTATAAGATAGGTAATCTTATAACTATATCATTGCAAAACGGGCCAGTCACTTTTTTGAGTAGTTTCAGAAATATTACGATTTTTCAGAATTTGACTGCCAACGGACTGACGAGGGTGACACAGTACTGATAAAAGACACAAATTCATAAGAAATATTTGTCATTTATTAAATCTCTTGGAAACGAATGATGGCACATTAATTACTTTTAAATATTAAAAGATTAGTAAGCTAAAATTTACAGTCCAATACTCCGAAAAGGAATTTACCAGAACTTTCATAACAGAAAAAAGAACCTATTGACATTTGTAGTAAAAAAAAATATTTTAGCCACTTTTACTTAATAGAATATATTCTATAAGTAGTCAGTAAACAATATATATTAAAGTAAGAGTATCTTTGTTTAAGTATCAATGCTGTAATAATAATAATAATTACAAGTTTAATACTATGAAAATAGTTTGCTTAATTATTATATTTGAACAAAATATACAACATAATCAAATCTATAACAAAATAAAACATTAAATCTTCACAGCAAAATATTAAAATATGAGTAACATTCAAAATGTAAGGAAAGAAAATAATCGTTTTTAGAAATCATAAATTTTTTGTAATGAGGTTTGGTACATGTAATTTTTAGTCTCAATTCACCTTCTTAATCATCAACAGAAAGCACAGGTGGCTGCATAATTTGGTATTCTGTTTTCTTTGTGACATTATTGACTAAAATATAATTAAGTAAGTACTGTTATAAACACTTTGTTTGAGTAAATAGCCGCTAGCTTCTGGTGTTGGAGAACTATGCAATTTACAGCTGTTTCTCGCGTAAGTTGTCATCTTCAGAGTCTATAACTACAGTAGAAGTTTGGAGTCATGTACTTCACCTGATGATTCAGTCTGAAGAAATGAATAGATACTAGCGCAAATGGTAAGATCAACCTGGAGCACAGAATCAACTCAGTGTCTTCATTGTTTAGATTGTAGGCAAATCCGATCACCTAATGCAACAATAGCATCCCCTTAAAAGCCTCCATTTTAGATGTATTGTCATTATTTAAGGTTTTTATCTGTTTAATTTCACAGCTTTCGATCACGTTTACTTTTATTCCAGGACATTTCTAGCGAACGACAGTAGCAGTCATTGCTAATAGGTGCTTTTTGACACTAATTATTAAATTTAATTCTGGGTTTTGAAACTGTGTATTTTTGAGCAATCTCTGTCTTTCGTTTTATTTTTTGCTTCTTCTATTCTTCAGTCTTTGTTAACAACTGGTGTTTCAGGAAAAAATGTTGCAATTCATCATCAGTAGCTGAAAAAGTATTCTGGCATATAAAATTAAGAGTGGTCTACTTCAATAGTTGTTTATTTAGCCTGTAGCTTGGTGATTTTTTTTTCTTGGTAACCGTTGCTCTTGTAGTGTCTTTTCTTTATCTTTTTTTCCTTTTTTAAGTATTGTAATCTCTTTTTTCTTTATATTAAACTAGTTTGATGGGGTCGCTTTGAATTTTCGACAAGCAAACTTTGTCAGCTTCTCTTTTCTGTTTAATTTATCTTTCCAGGCCAAATATGTCTTTTTTAGTAGGGGCCATGATGAAAAAATGCTTAACACACTGTATTTGTTGAAATAAATGTCACCTAAACAAAAAAACATCAGTACCCTGGAAACACATCAGTCCGTTGGATCGATATTTGACAACGGACTGACGCCAACGGACTGATGAAAACGACATAAATTTGAGGCTGTAATTAAAGCTAATGTTTGTTTTCGTGATTTTATATATCAATTAGTTGCATTTTTATAAATCATGGTAAACTGTATAAAAACTAAAATAAAATTAAGATTTATAAGAAAATAATCACTAACCATGGTACTGATTTTTGGACTGGCTAAACACAAGATTTCGCCATATCGAACGCGCTAGCACTAATACTGTTACGGCTGCCAGCAAATGCCTTGATCCTATGGTAACAATACTTACAATATAAAACAATTAACATGTATTGGCATTCATATCTGTGATATTTAGCAAAAATTTCGAATTTGAAAAGTACACGACAGACTGTCACATTAAACTAATGACAAAGTTTCATATTTTTTTTAATAATTGCGTTGAGATTATTGAATTATGAAAAACGTTATAAACATTATTACATACATTATAGATTGTAAATAAATATGACGTTTTCTAAAATAAATGGTACAATTTTATGTACAGTCGCTTGATTGAATGATTTTGGGTTTGTGACACTCCAACGGACTGACGTTTTAAGCACATTTTATATTTTTATAAAATTGCTATTTAAAGTAGGTATATCCCTGAGATTGAGTGACCAATTAAATTAGATTTCATGGTTCCAAAATAAAATAAAAAATCTATAAAATATATTAGGTATAATTTAATATTGATCGATGACATTGAGTTACCCAATTTTTGTAGAATCATCCATATATTAAGTGTCCATAATAAGCGAACACTAAATCAATTGCGATTCCAAGTTTATGTTAGCCAATGTTAAGTAAACATTACTTCTAATTTATAACCAATATCAATATCGTTCGCAAATTCGAGTCTGGCGCTGGGTAACGAATATTCGGTTGGTATGTTTGGAGAAGTAAGCTTACAAAATTGAACTACAACATATTTATACACATTAACGTACTCGTCAGATGCTGACCAGTTTACAGAAAAAAAAAAGTATAATTTCGTTAGTGTACGCCTAAATAACTATATATGTATATATCAAATAATATTTCTCCTAGTTATTTATCTTTCTTTGTACATTCTGATACTTTAACTTGGTAACCATTGTCATTCTGGTTGTCTATTAGACTTTAAACAGAAACTGAACCACAACCCGGCGGGAAAGCCGCATTGAAATCCGTATACGTTATCGTAATTTCTACAGAGAGGTTTAGTTTACATACAATTCCATATACCTGCAATTCTATATACAATATGAGCTTAGCCACTACACTTGGTTGAAGATTAACTAGAATAAGCGTGTACCTACTTACACTTATTTTATTGTTTACTGAACGAACATTCAGATATTTGACCACCAGAACATTGGAAGATATTTGCTCAGGCAACACTGATTCAAAGTTGATCATACCTATTATATATGTAATTTACTCGTTTAGTACACAAGATTTACAACAAGCAATATCCTAAAACTCAGTCAGTCGGAACACGTAGTAGACCTTTCACGAAAGGTTTCTTGCTTATTTACATATTAAGCGTAAAACAGAATTTCCCACTGAGAAAGGATCTAATTTTCATGAGACATCGAACCTTGATGTGACCGCTAAGTAGATTAGATACTTGTTACTTCGGTCACGTTGGGTTCGTTCTCTTAATAATGTGTTGGGAAAGGGAACTTTGAATTTGGCATTAGTGGTCATTGGGGAAGGAGCTTTGCATGTAAACTGATACTCGCTAAAGGGATTCCACGAAACTCGCTCAAGCGAAACTATTTAGCAACAAAATACATTTAATGGCGACACTAAAGGGAAAGGTGAATGAAAACAACTATTAGATAACAAAGCACGTGTTTAAGACGTGCTGTTTCAAACGTGACTATGAATATTAGCTGCGAGTGTCGCATACAAACGGCTGAGGCTAGCACTAGCACAGCTCGTAAAACGACGAGTCAATGACATTCTGATTACACGTATTACAAAGCTATACGTATTGTATGCAATTATAATACGCGACGCCAACAGAAGCCAACATTAAAAAAAGCAAATAAGAATACATGTATCCATATAATTAAAAAAGGCACTATAATTTATACAACTCGACGTTGCGTAAAATCTGCGCGCTGAAATACCTCATTCCAAACTTGACGTCACATAAAGTCGTGGGCGAGGAAGACAGCGCGAATAAAAACAAAGTCTTTTTTAATTTAAAACGAAGAGACAATGAGCAAACACAGATGGGAGAATGCAAAACGAAATTGAATAAAGAGAAATCCACGAATGTGGTGACGCCGACCGAAGCGGTCCTCGGTAGCCGAAACCTCGAGTAATTTATGTGGAAACAAAGTGTTGAGAATAAAAGAATTGTCACGTCACGTGCGAGGAACGAGCCCCGAGCAGGGCAAAGTACGAGCCGGCATCAAACAGGTCTCAAAGCAAAATAGCGTTTTATTTACTAAACAATTTCTCACATGATCAGATACGACTAAAAAGCTTCCTTATGCAGCTCGGAAAGGAAACGCTCGAGATGTATTAATGTTGTGACTATTGCTTACCATAAAGCAGCGAGCGATCCTTAATTAACGAGAAGCGGAACTGTATCAACCACAACAAGTTTCCAACTTCGATGTAATAAAGCTGAGTACGAATGGCTCACTTAAGACTGCGCTTTTGCGTTTTAAAATAAATATGTCCGATTAAGACGATTCATGGCCAAAAACAGCGATATTTAGGAGTCAATTAAGAATAAACATGTTGGAACGCCCGGTGCGCATCGCGTAAAACGTGGTTAATAGCCGTTTAGATGCAACACAGAACCAGCAGGAAGCCGCCGAGAAAACCTGTGGCATTTGCACCGCGGGCGCCTCACACTCACACCTATACCATGTTCACGACACTCTCCTGTTCTTATTGATTGGATTCGTGACAAATAACACAATTTATGGCTTTGGCTAAAACCATTTTTATCAAACATGTGTACTTCAATAAGTACATGACGTTTAAGTTAAAAATAAATAGCAAAATATTTTAAATTTAACCACATGGTTTAAATATCGATTTTATAGTTACAGACGATGTATCAAAACATGGGAAATAAGTACCGTAACCCAAGTTGCACAAAGATCTATTCACTGGAAAAATGAAAGGGGACAGTTATTCCTAAAAGACAATAGCAGCTATTGTGTAAGGTGATACCGTTTTACGACTTACGAAGCCATACGAATCAGACAGGAGCAGCATTGAGGTGTCATTCTTAAAGCCTATCCGATATCTTAAAGCCACTGGGATAATACACCAACCAAAGCAACGATGAAAATGTATACTGATTGATGGTTGATAAAACTCGACAAATCTTCAATCAAAATAAAACCAGAAATGGAAGCAATAAAGTTCACAGAAGATCGTCATCTCGTAAACATTCAAAAAGACTCAAAAGACGCGTCAGGTCGTCAAGATGGAGTCCCCTTCAAAGAACGTCCCGAACACGTCAATTTGCTTACGAATTACGCATAAATTCGTCCCCGAAGACAAGACATCTCGTGCGGCGATCGTTGTTGCGACATTTCAATAAAATTTACGATTGTGACTTAAATGGCGTGTCCGATGAACAAAAAATGCTCCGACATGTTCCCTTTTATTTTAGAAGCAAGTTCACTTCGTTAAAATATCTCGGTCGTGATAGTAAAACTGTCCGTGCATTGTGCCTCTAATAAATATACGAGTGAAATCGATATTACGCCGATAAAATATCTAGCTAATTCGATTTTCAATCGACGTCTATAAACAAACATTCGAGATTTTTATTGAATCGTTAAGATACTTTTTTTACCAAGCGTGTAGTTTTAGCGGGTATTTAATGTATTCTTACAATCGTTGAGAAAATTATTTTGAGGAAAAATACATTACGCGTAACAGCTGGATGGAATTGATACCCCCTCAATTATTTCGGTTGAAGTTGACGCAATGCGCGTCTCTGGATTTACGGAGACAAATGGGGACCTGAATAGGGTGTCTTATTTTTATATAGCTTAAAGACAGTGCAGCGGAAAAGTGACAATATTATTTTAGGATTCCAGGATTAGCGTTCCATGTGCGTTGGCCAAACTCACGCAACATTGACGAGTGTTATTGACTGTGACACGCGAGCGTCTGCTCGTGACATTACTACGCAGCCCCTTCGGTATTTTTGTACCTACCTCCATTTATCTACAACGTTTATGCGAGAGAAAGCTTTAAAATTAGGACTTGATTTATTGATTTTCTTTGGATGTCGCTTGTAGCAATACCTATATCACTATATATATATCTTGTTGGAACTATTTATCAACATCATCTATTGTAGATATGCATTAAGATTTTAAGCTTAAAAAAGTTACTAAATATTATATTTTCTTAACGTCTGTACCAGAGTATAAAACCTTGTAAATTTAGTTGTATTAACCGGCTAGCACTTACGTCAAAAATTACGTCGAAAAATTAGCTCGACAAGTTTCGGAAATCTGAGGTTTCCATCATCAGGAGGACGAGTCAGTACGCGCGTCCCGGTTGGCCGCCTCGTCCAGACTGGTTCGCCGACTCGCTGCCGCACCCCCCCGCTTCTGCGCCCGCTCCGCTCTCGCAACCGCTCGCGCACCGCGACGGGTGAGGATAGGTGATGGAAACCTCAGATTTCCGAAACTTGTCGAGCTAATTTTTCGACGTAATTTTTGACGTAAGTGCTAGCCGGTTAATACAACTAAATTTAATCATGCCTTACGGGAACTATAATACAGTAACCTTGTAAACTGATACTTCTCAATGATAGATGTTAAAAAACATATTAAAATAAGGAAGTGACACTCACAAATATTAATGTGTTATTCTAAATCAACAGTTACACTATCCAAATAAACGTTTAATTATAGACTACTGATTAAATTACATTCCGCTTATTCCACTTCCAATAGTAAGTAAATTAATATCCGTATCTCTATTTGCCATAAAGCCGACGTTAACGATCATTACAATAATTGAAATAACTTGTATAAATATTAGCATTATTAGTTGACTACGGAGAACCTAATATTCAATAAAAAATCTCAATCCAAATAACGTTTAGATTAAAACGATGTTAGTCGCTTTAGTCTCTGCGGGTCGTTTGTTTTTATAAGCGCGACGTTTAAAACTCTCATCGTTTTACATAAGAAAAGCTATAAAAAGACATATTTCATTATTTTTTCCACTAAAACAACGGGGTGCCTCGAGTTTTTTGTAAGGAATACCAAGCTTCGCCCACGCTGGTGGATGATCGCTTCACACTCGAAGTGGCATTACAGTAGTGATATTTATCTACGTGCTTAATACTTACGCTATTTTTAAACTAGTAGAACTGTGGAGGGAGACATGTTTGTTTTCAAACAAATTTTGTTATGGTTTCAATCAGCGTCTCAATCTAGGGTGTAAATCGTGACATAAAACGATAGCTCGGAGTAACAGATTTGTTTATTGCTCTTGACGAGAGATTTAAACAGATTTCTGTGGCCACCTGCTAATTTCTACCACGTGTTTTAACGTTATTTTTTATAAATTTTTTAGATCGCTTATCGTGAAAGTAGATTAAAGCAGGTTCTTTAACATTAAGCAATAATATTCCGATCTAAGCATAGATCAGGGCATACTCGTACTATGTATCGACACCTCTAGGAATTTTGATGTCGCATTATAGATTTGACCGCTCGATAAGTAAAGGTGCCCCATCAATTTCGTACAAAATATTTGTTAGATCCAAAGATTCGTTTTTATAGCTTTAGGAAGATTAGCCCCGAGATAGAGAGATTTGGGCGTCGAGGGTGGAATTTGGAGACATCATAAATTTAACACCTCACACAAAAACAAACGACTAAAAAAATCTTTGCTTTCGTTGCTATACTTGCTTCGTTATGATCGAATTATACTTTTAAAATGAACTTGTCAGAAGGAGATTGAAACAGGGTTTTCGATTTCTTTTGTGGCAGTTAACTGTTATAATTTTTAGCTTTAAAAGGTTTATAGCCTGCATTAGGGCCCATTTAGTCAGATTTATTCTCCCTTATTTTAAGTAATTAAAACTTTATAGCCGCAGAGAGTCATTGTTTTAAAATTACGATCCCTCTACTGAATGCCCCTCTTTATCTGCGTATGGGCAAGTTAAACTCCACCCATAACAGACATCATAAAACTATAATATATAGTATACAATATTATTTCTCATGCGTGAAAAGTAGTCGTAATAAAAATATGTACCTAGGTATATATGTATGTTTGCTTTGTTGTTGTGTAAAAACATGTATATTTTCAAAAAGTTCACAATTGTATTGGTAGAAACGATCCATGTCACAGCATATACATTATACATATAAGTAATGTAATCAATCAATCAAACAAATCAGCTCAACAAACCGATAATCTTGAACAAACTTCCAATACAAACCTATTAGATCGTGCGAAAATGAATAATATCAGCTAAAAGCTGCCATATTTCCCGTGTTTTAGTTTTGAAACTTTAGCAAATAGCCCGACGAAAGTGATTAGTCGATCGGACGGGCAAGTCTCAGAATTAAATTTACGAGCATTAAAACTATCTCCATTTCATCGCGGCCTGTAGGGCTACGTCCACGGCTTTGGAAGGCAGCTGCATTTAATCGAATCCCAATCAACGCGGCTACGACGTAAAACTTTACTGTAACATTAAATATGTAATCAAAACTGCCGCTTGAACTCACAACACCATTAAAACTGATAAATTGTTTCATAACTTCTAATCTTTAAAACCGTGCTGTTTATTTTCTTCTTTCTTTATGGTCGCTCATTATACCTTTTAATATCGGAGACAATAACGAGCCGTCGGGCTTTTAGTCAAAAACTATCTGAAGATAAGCGAATACGACAAAGCATTAGATAGCGTGCACGTGATTGATTGTAAACAGAGATAAAGGGGAAAGGGCCATTAATTTCTTATTTACCGAAACTCAAACAAACGTAGGTGTCGCCGTGGACGAAGAAAACGGTTAACGTCAAAAATCGGACGGCAACACAATAGTGGCTCGAGGATTAAAAGCGAAGCGGTGTAGCAGTAGCGGACACATCATTTATCAGAACAGTACAAGCCCAGCTTTTCCGTGCGCTTTGACACCAATGGGTTTCGAGAGCGGAGAAAAAAATGTAGATCTCCACCACTATTCATTTAGTAGACAAATGAAGCAAACTAACCAATAAAAAATCGATAAATTAGACGCTTGCCAGTTTTTTACAAAACATTCAAAGTTAAATTTGGAATTTCCAATCGTTTTAACATATTAGAGGAATAAAATTGTCAATGTAATTTGAATGTCGTCAATTTTTTAGAGATATTAATTACCGCATTTACATAGAAATTATTTTATTAATCGCGTCGGAGCATGCTATTGGTTGATTGCGTTTTGGAAGAGCTAGAGTTTTGATAGATGGTGTTTTGGGGATTTTTAATTAGTCTTTGGCCGTTATCTGTTTGTCTCGGGACAGAGTTCCAGTCCATATTTCAGGTTATTTTACTAACTTCGCCTGGAGCTTATTTTATAGCCGGATCGCGTGCCGCGCCGCCCTACATCAACTGTTGGTCTAACGGAACGTCATGTAATTTCTACTAACGACGTGTTTCTTTTATTGTCATGCAGTACCGGCGTATCGAAGATTACTATGCAACACCTCTTCGAGTTTAATAACCATTGAAAAAGCATATTCAATCAATATATTTATGTATGGATAACTAAATTTAAATACAAAAGACACATGATATCGACTTCACAATAGACTAATCCAAATTAATATGATATGTCGTGCTCCATAAGCAGCTATAAAGTGCCTACTGTCTTATAAATTCGCAATAATCTCAAACAATTCCTATCTCACATCAAGCGTTTTGTAATTGAATCCTACGACTAGTAGTTTATAGTGGGGCCTTATTTGGATAAACCGATACAGATCAGCTTGTTACTCGACACCAATAAACTTTACGGGTCCAATTGTAGCATCAGCTTAGAGCCGTCAAACAAATAAATTCTTGACCTTATCTATGATCTTTAAGAAATTCGAAACCGATGAGCGTGCAGTGTTAAGTATTGAATTTATGGCGAGTAAGGATTCAGTATTATTAGTGAGATTATGTTGAACAAAAGACTATAGCATCCGAGTTCACTATTTCTCACTACATCGGCGTGATGTAATCAGAGAAGACGACGTGTCGCGCTTATTTATGTATGAGCGGGGCGCGGACGAGGGTGGGCCAAACGCGTTGGATACAAACAGAATAATATTGATGACACTGCGCTACGAGGGGTCATGAATCATTAATCGTCTTCTCTCTTGTACGGCTCTATTACGTACGACTGCGATGGATAAGCCACCCTTCATGAGGTGCGCGAGAGGTCTTAGTGCCGATTGCCTCTTCTGTATACGGATTTTGAGGATCACTCCGCCTTCTTAATTAGATTTGTCTGTAAAGTATACATAGTTACCTACATTATATTATATAATATTTCTTAAAATATCACCTATTATTTATATATTACAAACTAAAATTTATGACATTTATTTATTTATTCACGAAATAAATTTAATTCTCAAAGGCATTCACGCGCCGAAATCCTGTACGACTCTCGCGAAACATCTAAAACGCACTCGTAATTACAACCACAGAACGAACATAAAGCAATTTTCTTGAACACAAAAAACCGAGAGCAATTTAAGTTAATTCAGTAAGCAACAGTCGTGGCTACTTCCAAACCAAATGAACTCAAACGTAACAAAAACGAAAACAAATCGTGGACAAAAACGCAGGTCATTTCGGCGTGGACTTTCTCGTTTATTTTTTCTAAGCGCCCGAGGACGTGCATCCGAAACCTTGGCTCGGTTTTTTTATTTGTTCGAACAAAATTTTTATTCTACCTCTCGTGCATGGTTGAACAACGATAAAATAATAATGCTCAGAAGCGAAGTGGCCGCTTCAAAAAGGGACCGTAAGGGAAGGCGGAACGATCCCAAATTTCTAATCGTGATTTTTATTCCGAGATCACCCGGCTTGTTCTTTATGGGTTCTTTTTTGCAATGTTTTAGGTCTCAAGGTGAACGGGTATTATTCATTTTTAGTAACGGTTATCGTAAAACATTAAAATTTGCAAAGTTTTGAATTTTTGCAATAAAAATTTGCTAACAGCGCAATAAAAGTTGAGTCAATTTCGTTGAAACTATGCCAACAATAAGGTAACGGTTTCAGCAAAATAAAAATATACTTATTGTGGAATTTTGCGCCAACCGTTTTTGTTTTACTTGGGATATTATTTGTATAAACAAAAAAAAAGAAACTTTAAAGCAGGTATACATAGTACAGCTACAAATGATAAGGTTATAAAGAAGTTACAAGAATTTTCTGTAAAAACCAACAATGACACTGATTCCAATTCTAAGCACACGCATCTCGTAACAATTTTCCCAACATGAGGGCATTTCAAACGGATTCGTATAAAGGCTTGGCACATACAATTTACATGACAAGTCAACTTACAAGCCTAATGTAGCTATAACCATATACATAATCTTACTTAAGGTACTTTTTAAAATTCATCACGTGTCCCCATCTTCTCCGTAGTCTTGGGTTGACATCGAGGGAGGCGCGCTTCTAACAAAAAGTTACACTAAAAGTTGAAAAGAACAAAAAACGTCAGACTGCATTTAAAAGGACCTGTTTCAATGAAGGGAACACAATGGAAGAAAATAGGTTCTGGCGACAATGTGGCAGTTACATACAATGTGGGTCTTGTAGCTAACCTATGAGACGTTGTAAATTTAACCGCTTGGCGTCTACAAATAATTTTTACGGACTTATTTCCATAAAAAAGTTACTTAAAGCTTTACCTACGACACTATACGTACAAATTCAATTTATTTTTATGTGTAAATATACCGTACTTATAGTTACTTTGTTTTGTTTTCCAGTTGGTTAATTTATTTAGCCTTATAAATGCTTGAAACTGGACACAAAAATAACTAATCAATTATCTACTTCTGAACCATGGTAACACAAATTATTTTTGTAAACACTAAACACCTTTCGGGGGCAAAAAAGCTTACCCCATTCCGTGCCCGTCCATTTAGAGGCTCATTTATAGTTATTTGCGCATTTCCTCCTGATGGCCTAAAATTGTGCACAATGGAATAACTACCTATCCTTCCGCCCTTAAAAACATCACGCACATCCTTTTGGGAACAAAAAATCGATTGGGATAAAAACCTTTTTGTGAACGCAGGTAGATTTCTAAAAAGCACACAGAGAGCGTTTAGGATCTATGCAAAAAAATACGAAGCGTGATCGTAGTAAATACCAGATGGATTAACGACAGATGTCGATTTTGAGACGTTGATGATGTTCATGATATGGGTACTGCTGTTTCGTTTTTACCTGACTTCGTAGGATCTTCACAAAAACGTAAAAGGGCCTTATCGTTAAGGAGATGTTTGTTGAATTTGGATAAGTCATATTTTTTACAAAAATTTGAAGGAACGCACAATTTTGACGCATGTCAAAGCTTACAAAAGCCTCTGCATTACATACTACTAAATATTTGAAAACGTATTCAATATTTTTTATTATTAAGTTCTAGAATCACTACACATGATAAGCTAGGATAAAATTACGATAAATCTGAGCAATTTTACTTGAATGGAGTTAGTTAATGATACGGCTAATTTGTGATTCCATTGAAATCTAATTCGAGTAGCCAGCAACGATAATAAATAAAAAAGAATAATGACGTTACTCTGGCATCCATATTATAATTTATCACCAACCATAAAAAACATTTTATAATTAAAAATATTAAATCAATACGGCATCAGTTCGAAAATTTATTAATACAAGAATTTGATTAACAAACAGCATGATTTATGGTGCAATCTCTTACTGGATTGGAACAAATAAGTTTATTCCAATTTGAAGGGGATAGCCGATACAAATTACGTTTATGGAGGCATCCCGATAGCACGGCCAACCTGTTTCTGACGCGGTGAAATAAATAACTTGAACTGGTTTAGATAAAACACTATCAGTACAGTAAATACTGTATGAGATATTGACGTTATCTTCCCTATAAGTTGTGATAAAGTTTACTAAGTTACTATAATTGCGTTCTGTGTTTGATTGATAGCTTCAATTAGAGAGCTCGGCTCGGTGTAATTATGTGTCAATTAAGTGCTATGATCGTAGCTATGGGCATACAGACATGTCATCCGTCTATGTTGCCTCATTAAACTATTATGTCTACAGTTTTGTAGGTTATGTCTGTATTAGCACTCTTAATAGCGTTTATAAATATAAAGATATATGTATAGAAAGTACTTAATGCTGTGTACAGATTCGAAAATAGTGATGGTATTGATAAAAGCAATTTATGATGTAACGTGTATTGTCAATATATGTAAGTACTTAGGTACTTAATTATTATTCAGGCAAAATGAAAACCAATTTAGCGACATGTTTTCATTAACTTCACTCGTGCACCTTTTTGCAAATCAGAGACCTATTCTTAGACAATTGTATTTTCTAGTTTCACGAATAAACCTCAATTCTTTCGCAATCTAATACTAGGGTAAGTAATAAACGTACCAAACAAAAATAAACTGTAACGAGAAATTCCGCCGCTCAGAAGAAATAGGCCTAACGTCAGCTTTTTTGCCCGATTGAAAGCTTGCTAGCGGGCAAAGTATATTTGCTACTTGATTGCTTCTATTATTTCTACTGAAAACGATATTCTCTCTAGCAAATATAACCTGTTTTTGTGTTGTTTTTATTATGTCATAACATAACATAATATTGTAGTTACAGTTACACTTTTTTCTCATATTAGGTAAATAACTTCATGTTGTTTTATTTTTGAGGTAGGTAGATCTTCTAAATACAAGAGTGGAGGCTTATGCCCTATAGTAGGTTCTATAAGCTGATAAAAAGTACCTACATAGGTAGGTACTTAATAAGCTACGTAATATTAAGGTTTCCCTAACGTTTTAAATAAGTACTTAAACCTAATTTAGAATCTATGTTAGAATTATTAAGCTTTGTTCATTTAGGTATGTAGGTACCTGTCAGAGTATAATATGTAGGTAGTTCAAACAGAATATCTAACTTCATGAATTGAGATTAATGGCAAACCGAATAGTTCTATTCAAACACAATTAGCTAGGTTCTAAATTAATATTAACACAAATGAATATCAAGTGTATTTAGTATTTCGCCATGTCAAATGCAATATGTACTGTACCTACCTATGTTTTAATAACGCTGGTTTGAAAATAAGATATTGTATTTACTTATGCTATCAAACATACCCAGCATCAAAAAAAAATGCAGGTATCGAACGGAGTAAGTTAGATGCTTCAAATTATAATACCATGCCAGATGTTTTGAAGAAAATAAATTGAAATCAGAGAAAACTTCAAAATGAAATCACACTAGCTAAATGATTGCTGAATGTGTCAACGCAATTCCCAAAGAGGTGCAAAGGAAAGAAAGTATAAAGGGACTATTATTCTCTTGAACCTAAACAAGACTACAAAAACATGATTCAAGCCTGATCTAGGTATATAAGTACCTTACGGTGCCCAGTGTCATAAAGCTAATATAAGTAAGGTACAAACATTAATTTGAGCCGAGGTACAGCTAACTACAAATCAAGCATTTTCCTTTAAAACTAGAAGAATATTGATTGTAATATTATCACGATTGTTACCTTTTGCAAACATGTCGCTCTGCACTGTGCCACTCGCAGAGGAGACGACACTTCCTCCTCAGCAGACACTCCAATCCACACGGCGATGAAAGATATTAAGGAGAACTTATACAATAACATTTTGGCACACATTTTCTTTGGTTTCCTCTTCACAAAGTCCTTGTCAAATATTCGAGCTTATCATAACCGGCACGTAACAGCAAACAGAGAGATATCAGTCATAACGTTTTCCCGTGTTTTCCTCGGTTTTCCTATCCGCGCTTAGAAGTTTTCGTCACGAGAACGTCATTTGTCAACGACCAAAGTTTTTCGTAGCAATCCGGTATCCGAAACACGTGGGCGTGGAATTAAAATTACAACTCAAATGTAACACAAAACGTAAGTAAGAAAGACCACTTGAAAAATTGTGTTTCACAGTTCGAATGATCCTGGGCGAGCTCGGAGCGAGGCGCCGACGTTGCCGCCAGCGCGGTCGAAAGCAGACTAACCACCCCGCTTGAAGCTCGCTTACTCTCCCCTCTGTTGGTTAATTTTTGTGGCCCTCTCGCTCGCTCGCGAGAGCTTTCGACCTCTCGTTCCCTCACAGTAGAAAGTACGCATCCGTGGCTACTACTACGTGTGCCTCGCTCTGTCCTCTCTACTACTGCATGTACATTGTTCTATCTCGTTTCATCTCAGGCGGTTTCACGTTGTTTTTCCTTGATGCAGTTTAACGGATGGGAATGTAGTGGTTATTGTTAGACAAAGACGGTGGTAGTTAAATTTTTAGGGTTGTTCTAAAGGGGTGACAAAGAATCGAGCTAATTCAGGGCTTTCGTTTTTATGGGAGCACAGGCGGTAAAAAAGTATCCCGCCTCTCTCGTTTGTTCAACTTTATGGTGCTTGCATGGTGAACCCATACTCATGATATTAATGGCTGCCGCATGAGCAATTATAATGCATTTTTTATGAATTTAATGTTTATAAAATCTCATTTAATGACAGTTTGTAACGAGCGTTTAATACAGCTTTATAAAGGGGAGGTTGAAATAGTATTCACTCAATATTATATTTTTTTTATTTATGAAGTTTAATTATTCCCGGACACATTTAAAAATACTTACTAAATACTATCAAAATAATAGCTTCAGATTTATGTCTAAAGAATAAACAATCAAGTAAGAAAAGTGAGCGTAGCAGCAATATTTTTACGGAAAGCTCCACAAAGCTTTAGCAAAAGGATTAAATAAGTATACGTGTACGTGACAGCGATGGAACCTCGCGAGGTGAAGTTGGTTTTTCGTTTTCTTTTGGCCAGAATCTTCAGCCAGTTCTATTCATACCCAGTGTCTTTAATCTTGAAGTCTCTTGCCAGACTTTGCTGCCGGTTCATAGTTCATCAGAGGATAAAGCCTGGTTTGGACGCAATTTATTGGACAAAGAATAACTTATAATGTGTATTAATTTCTAGCATTAGAAATAGCTAATGTTACCATGTTTCATAATACATAATATTAGGTTTGGCACTTTTTTATTTGTTTCTTATTCAAAACGTTATTTATATATAATTAAATCTAATAATATACTCTTTGTACAGTTTTGTATTTCCAGACATGAAAGTTTTAGGATACAAAATCAATAAGTTTCATTAACTCAAATTACAAGTAAACTTTACAAGCTAAGTAAAATACTAGATTCCTAAAGTCCAATCAGCGTACACCGCAGTAACTAACAATTACAGACAAACACTAGGTCTCAAGTTAACCTCAACCTCGACAAAACCAGTGACATAGTATTGTAAAGGTTATCCATTACTTTTTCATAAATAAAATATCAAAATAAAAATAATGGTCTTTAGCAGATTTCAACCTTCGTGTTACTTTAAAAGTAAAATTGGTAATACCCATAGTAGATTTAACAACTAATTGCCATCCAGAGTGGTAATGCGGCCAGTTTGCTGGGCGCGTGCCCTGTGGCAGTTGGCTGGAGTACTCAGACTATCTTTAGGCTTTTCTAAAAAAAAATCTAAATGCCCCCCTATTTTATGTTGTAGTTAGAAGTAGTATGTTTAGTTCTTAATCCCTTGTTTTTATGTACTTATGTATTTATTGTAAATGAAGATTTACAACTAGTTGAATGCGAAATACACAACAATTATTTTTTTTATAAATTTTGCGTGAACAAATTTTGTATCAACTTTAAATAGAATTACTCAACAAAGATAAGCACAATAACATACAAACTTTTAAGCTCGCTCGCGCAACGACATCTAAATGTGCGTCATTTTTCTTAGTAATTCAAAATGTCTTTTGTTTTATGTTGCATTTAAGCCAGTTCATGTCAGATCTATGTCGTAGCACAAAACACAGAAAGCCCTACTCCAGTCTGGTAAATTCGTTTCAAGATACAAGGAGCTAATTAGGACTTGTAAGAGTATCTACCGCGGCTCTGTACCTACTGTAGTGTTCTGTAGTGACTGCTGTTACATCTGTGGTACTAGCTACTGGATTACAGGGTTTATAGTAACTGATATTAATTGATTAATTTTAATAAAAACTACCACCAAATTTAAAAAAACGAAAATTGGGAAGAAAAAATTGGAAAGAAAACTACAATATGGGGAGATTTAAAAAGGGTATTCTCAAACACCTCTCTAAGCTGGCAAAGTGCTGCAGCACTTCTGGAGTTGCAAGTGTCCATAGGTGGCGATGAATGCTTACCATCAGGCAGATCGGCCGCCTTTTAGCCACTTTTTTATAAAAAAAAAGAAAATAAATCAGTGTGTTTTAGTTCCGACTTGTGTCAGATTACGAATATATAATGTGCTTACGTACAAAAATGCTTAAAAATATAATGCATAAACATGCTTGCGATCATCACATACAACAAACTGCTCACAAAATCAACTGTTAAAAATAAAATGAGTATCAGCTTGTAAAGAAATGTATGTAAAAGTGACTTTTTTATTTTGAATTTTCAAATGTGATTTATTCACTTCTGCGAGGTTATTGTTATTATTTTTCAAGTAACCCTGTGCTGACTAGTTGTTACCTGTGTGGGATTCAAAGACAGTCTTTACAAACTCACGATGTTTTAGATAATAAGGGAATAGAATTAATTTACCTGAAGCTTCTGTATTCTGTGCCTGAAGTCAATTCTTAAAGTATTCTCTTAGAATTGATTTCATTTGACCTTTATATGTATTAACCAATTAAATGAGCTCTTTTTTGGGCAAAAAACCTTTCTAAATGTATGCTTAAATGTAGCTCTGTTCGCGTTGGTTCTGAATTCAAAGCAAGTTCACAATAAAGCCAAATCAAGCCAAAATTATGATGATCCGTCGTTTCTTTGCAGTGTAAATGTTCTTCTTTTTATTGAATGAGAGTGGCTAACACATGAGTCAAGAACGTCAAGGCCTCTGACATGGCTTCACGACTGCCGTACTAGACAAACCGCCGAAACCTACAATTTAACGTGATATTAAATTCAATGGGATCAAGCCAGAAAACAAATACCTAATAAAGCCTAACTCAAATAATTCCCAGAACATATCGAACAAAACCCATTTTATTTCCAAAGCCAAATTTTCCAACTTTATACAGTTGACAAGTGTTGCCGTTTTATAGGTCTCCTCGTTCCTATTCTGTGGCCAGACCATTGTCGAATTCGCTGAAAGGTTTACATCCCCCATAAAAACAAGTGTTCAGTTTTGGAAGGTCAAAGTTTGGGCTATTGTGGGTTTAGGACGATGGCAACATGGCCAAATAGACAGCTCGATATGAAGAAAAAAAAAACATCAGAAATACGCAAGGCAAATATAAAAATATCAACAAGTTTATTTAAAAAAAAGGTCATAAGTAGAAGATATCAAGAAGATTATTTTTAAAAACAGGTCTCATAAGTAGATTTCTGGACGATAACCTTCCTAAAATAAATAGATTTTTATTTTATTTTACACTAATTATACAGCTATGATGAGATACACCCTTTGACAGACACATAAACAACGATCTCTAAGTATTGTTACATTTGGTTAGTTTACACTAACCTACCTTCACACATCATTTGTTTAAACATCATCATATTCCGGGACATTGCACACAGCGCCATCTAACCCTAAGCAAACGCTTGTGTCGTGGGTACTAGATAACGGATATCATATTGTTTGTTAGTCTGTCAATACCATTGCGTAATAGGCCTGAACGCTTTTTGGTCCACTCAGGACATAATAAGGTATAAAATATTGTAAAGATACAAGTTAGGAGCACATTGGTTAAGTGGCCTATGACTTAGGATGCCGAGGAAGTAATAAAATTGGTAATTTAGCAGGTTTGATTTGATCGTGTCTCTGGAGAATTTGACGAGTCGTCATACCGTTTTATTTTTGCAAGAAATTTACGGGTATAAAGATTTGGATTATTATTGAAGTTCTAATAATTTTCATAAAGTATATTGGTTCTGATGCACAGTAATTCAAGATCAATATATTGTAAATGATTGAATTAAATATTGATACTAAAAATATGTATTCTACAGTATCCTTTATGTTTAAACCCACAAGAGACAAGATAATAATCAAAAACAATCAAAAATCTATTTTTTCTTACAAGAGATAGGTTTGCACTTGACCAATTAATTTAAGATAACGATTTAATTGTAATATTGAAATTTGCCTCGACACTCAAGAGGCAAGCTCAGACTAACCACTCTAATACAAACTAACTTACATTTTACTATTTTATTTGCAAATATTTGAAGAATGTTCAATCTCACAAGTTCCGGTGAAGACTGGTACTTCAAAGCAATCCGCAGCTTGAAGCAAGTCTTTCATTGACTAAGTACTACGGACTCTGAAATGAATAGAATAGCATACTAAGTAAAATAAGTGGCAAAATATTTACTACGAGTTATTTTGCTAAAAATGTTTATGCTTAATTTACTTTTTGCAGATTCGGATCCCGTCGTGGGCGTAAGTATTTTGCTCTTTTCCAATTAAGTTTGAAGCAAAATATTTACTGCTTAAATAGATTCAATTATGAAATTATTACGTACATATTGCGTAATGTATAGTTTGTCGATATTTTATTTGTAAATCAACTAGATCTATGATTATGTCTAGTTTTTTTTTTAACTTTAAAATAGTAGAAAAAAATCTTTGTTTCAATGTACCTATACTACCTATTAATAGATAATTATAAGTTAACATTTAAATGGATAAGTAAGTATCAAGAATATTCTATGTTCTGACTAATTTCCTTTAACAGGCTCTGTTTTGTAATTATATTTTATGTTTGTTGCATATAAAAAAAAACATCCTCTTATTTGTCGATAAATTTAGGTACTCGACTCCACATCTTTTATTTTCGAATCGTCATCATAATAATGCATACTTTCGTTTATTTCTTCAGTCTCAGTATTTTTATTTCACTCAGTCTGTCCGCCCGCGCCATGCAACTACGCAGGGTAAGGAAAGTTCAGAGAATAATTCACAAATAAATACAAATATTTTTAAAAGGTCTCCGAAACACACAGCACAGACAGCTTATGATGTTATGATGTTGACCGTGTAACGTCTAACGCGGTCTCAAAACTTTAGAAGAACTTAATTAAGTAATAAGAAAAAGGGCAATTGTAATCACAGTTATATACACAATTCAAATTCAAATTATTTATTTAAGTAAATAACTTATGAACTATTATTACATGTTCACTGCACTCCACACTAGGATAACCTGTGTTATGAAGTGCAGGCTGTTCCTTAAGTTAAATGAAAGGATACAATCAAAGCTTACGTACTAGTCCATAAAATATATAAGATTAGCTGAATTATGTATATCTTGGCTACTATTTATGCTAAATATTAATATAACGATTGCTCATTCCGTTTGCAGAACAAGCAATATGTATACTTAATTTTACTTCAAAGTGCATGTCACTGTATACTTGCCTATAATATAATTTCTGTGTACCTAAATAATTTGTAAAATAGGCATACTACCTATTTATATTTTTAATATACATATTTTCAATGGAGACAATTTGCTGCATCAAATATTTTCTCTACATTCAGTCTACTCTGTGGATAGAAATGTACAGTTGAGAAGATGGAAACTGTTACACCAAAGGAAGAACAGAGCCATCTTTCGTTATTTAACTATTTTTTCTCATATTTTAAATGAGTTTCGTCGAGTTTTCATATTCATAGCGAAGGCATAAGGTATTTAAATTTTTTAAATCAGATTCTTGGCAACAGTATAGTGTATAAAAAGCTGGTTTGTTATTTTTTTTACAACCTCTTTCAGTTTAAAATAAGATTGGTAACAAGGTTCTGTTACTTTTAAAGGAAAATAGATAAAACGCATTATTGTGGACACAAAAATGCTTTCATATAAGTACCTACAGTTTCCTGCTTCATATATGATCTGGTTTGATGAAACATTCTTGTTGTTATAATGATCAAACAAAGTTTTTGTTGACATTTCATGCTTCTATGTGACGCCTTTAGCACTCTATACATTTACAGTGTTATTATTGTATTGGCTATTTTGATTTATTTGGATTACCTTGCCTCTGGTAACAGTTTTAAAACTTTTATTTTTATAAACATAACACGAAAGTCCTTATTTTCTTATAATCATCATGTCTAGACAATACGTAAAACGAAATATCACAACTTTTTAGGTTTCTATTGGTACTTTCTGTACAATAGACGTAACTCTTACGAAACCAAATAAGTTTATAAGCATGTTTGTCACATCACACTCAAATGATTTGACGAGGAAAATAATATATTTTTACGACGCTTATTTTTACACGGCAAAGTTTCGCCACAAATTCTTCCACAACTCATTCGAGTGGAAGATATAAAAGTTGTGGTCTCGAGACGATGAGCTCACGTTGCCGCTTCGATTAGAACTTTCTGGGCCATTGTGGAGACATACTACAGTATCAGACGGTTCAAACACGACCTGACAATGGTCAGACGGTCGGTGGAGTCTACGCGAACTTCAAGTCGCTAACCAGCGGTAAGCAGCTAAAGATCAAGACCAGTGGTGATCTTTTGTATTGAAGGCCAAGACTCGCTTTGGGTCGCTGCGACAGCGAAGTAAGTAGTAAGTAATCACCTCTGGCTACAAATATAACAGACGACGGTGATTTACCATCTGGCGGATAGTCATTGCCACATTTTTATACGTTAACACGAATAAAAGCATGAGTGGCTGGAAGTACTACATGCGCTAAAAAAGAGTGAGTGAGTGAGTGAATGAGTGAGTAGTGGTAGATTTAAACTATAGAAGTAACCAGTCCATTTCTGTGCCATGTTAAAACATGGGCCATTGTAGCGAGTTTAACCGAACTCAAATCAACGGGGAATGAGCTGTAACCAAACAACGCTGAAATAGTTGAGCTATCTAACTTTTTGCCTCTTTTTCTTGATTTCGTAGATATATAAATAGTTCTTATAATATGCCAATAAAAAAGAAGCTGCAATCATTTAATGTGACAAACCTATTTGGACAAGGTTATCAATCATTTGACAAAAGTAAAAGACACACCATTCTTTTTTTTAAATCTTTAAAAATATCTAACACATAAAACATTGTACCAACCAAAAAAACGTAGCTTATTAACTGTTGTTTTGTTATTTTATGGTTACTTTAATTCGCATTTGAATTTAATACGACTTATGATAAACATCTTTGTACTTTTAGGTTTTAATACGATTTTTACAATCTAGCAAAACGAGAACCACAAAATAACTGAAATCTCAAGTTCTTTTAAATCCCGATTTAGATTTTCTCTTTTTTTTCATGATCATACCACTTTACCTATCTTCTTCATAATATATTTATAGGTATCTTTGCTAACCAAAGGCTATGAAAGTTTGTGGTCTCAAGCCGATGATCTCGAGTCTTTGCTTTTCAAATAGAACTTTGTGGTCTATTGTGGTGTTAGTTTCATACATACGAATAATTGTTATCATGGAATTGTAACTCCTTATAAAAGTCGCATCGAAAAAGCATCCACATTAATTGATCTCTCTTCCACACACCGTATCGTACCCTATTCGCACACAAAGCGTTCTCGTGATTGGTTACATGGCAGGAAATTATCAAATGCTTGATTGCAGTTGGTTGCTTAAGGATTGAGCCCCGCCCACTAACTCAACCGTGACCGACAACTGTCGCAGTACATATTATGTCAGACTAGTGGATGCTCGCGGCTTCGTTCGCATTTGAAATTAAACTTGAATCCTTTATTTCACCACCATAAAAGTGACATTTCCAAAAATCCTTTCTTAGCGGATGCCTACGTCACAACTTCTGCATGCATGCCAAATTTCAGCCCAATCCGTCCTGTGGTTTGAGCTGTGCGTTGATAGATCACTTTGTCAGTCAGTCAGTCAGTCCTTTGGCTTTTATATATTTATAGATGCCAGTATTTAGTTCAATCTTCTATAGCGACCGCGTGGATCTTGTGGAGCTATTTTTTAACTTGGTTACGTTTCAATAGTATTAATTATTTGTTGTGATTGTGGTGTTCGTTTCACAGTAACTGTAGCTTAATCTGTGTTTGTAGAGCTTAGCTCAATAGGGATGTTGATAAGGCTGCATTGTATCGCCTTTAGCGAGTTCTGTTCGTGGTTGTAGTTGAAAACTTTTATGCTCTGGAGATGATATTTATGTAACTTGCGTAGGGTTGAGAAATTGAGTATGCATTTACTATGAAATAATGTAAATGTATTAGACAGGAATTGCTAATGACTATCAGTTATATTTATACTATGTTATACATTAAAATAGTTATTTATTTGTGACAAATATTGTTAAATATTTGAACTAACGCATTTGAAAATCGGAGAATTCAATATTTTTATTTTGCATTCTCATATCATAATCAGTACTTATAAAAAGTACGTCTACGAGAAACTTGCAGGAGTTTTTACAAAATTAAAACAGTCAAAAATAGATACGACCCCTACACTTAAAATTAAAACCATCTGCTTTTTTATTCTCAACTTGCCATATTTACATAACATTTTCCAAGTCATAAAATTCCTAAGCCTGCTTCGAGTATAAAACGAGATGTCCACCGAAAGCTTAGACCATTTTCATACATAATAATATGCTTGTCCCATACTGGTCCTTCAGAATTTTATATCAGTACGTTACTCAGTACCTACTCTGCTTGGGAATGTACACAAAATACCTATAGGTCAGTATGGTATTCTAAAATAATCATCTTAATATTGAAACAAAATTTACTCCGTACTGAGGGTCGTAACTCCCCCGATAAAGTAATTCTGTAAAAAATCTTGCGTGGATAGAATAGAATAACATTTATTGAGACAGGTTAACAAACATTTAGTTATTATGTACAACAAATATACAGTAAATAGTCTGCCCCAACACAGCCCAAACTCAGCATAATGCTTATTACTGGAAGCAATCAGCGCTGGTCTTCTGCTGGATACATCAAGGTAGCCGAGTAGGTCCTTCCACGGAGCCTCCTTTATTCTTGCGCTGAATTTCTAATAACGAAGGTATGCTATGTATTTTAAAGTTTTTGTAACTAAATTTATTTTGTTTCACCTTAATCTACGTCTTTAGTTACGTTTTGTGTGAACTTCATTTAAAGATTGAGTAATACAGAAGTATCAAATGCAGTTACTCTAATATGTTGTCTATACGTTCATAGAAACAGAACAACAGTCTGATAAGAAGCTAGAGCTAGTTCACTGTACTCAATGTACGTCCGAATCTTGAAGCGAAATTCTTGGCCGGTATCTTTGGCCAACTTTAATGAAGTTTCCCTTTTATTACCCAGACTTAACCCCAAGGATCTTTGTGTTTATGATCCTGTTATAACTTTAAAGAGATTGCTGCAGTGTACTGGAGGTTAATTTTTTATTTATGTAGCTAATGAGAACGGTTTATTTCGCCTTTTTTATTTGCGATCCGGTTTAATTTATTTTTTTAGCTCACTGTTCCTGGGATCATTAATCTTATAGTGCTTTTAGTGGAGATAAAAGAAGAAAATGTATTAAAAGGTAATATAAATTCGCAAGGTTTCTTTTGTAATAAAGGCTGCTTAGTTTTTGACCTTGTTGTTATTGGACTGGTATTTTGTTGTTTAGTTGCCAGTAAAATATGCGGGTGGTTTACAACCTTACCTTTTTGAGTTTTTTCTTGAAAATGCATTATAGTAAAAAACTTAAAGGCGGTTATTGTTAGAACAACAAAACGATTAAGTTCCTTAAAGTAGTGATTATATTTATCTATTTGTAGGCCTTTAATCCTTACCTTCTAAAAATCATATTGTACTTTACCACAATTTTTTTCACTGTCAAAAGTTACAAAAGTATTTGGTTACAAATAAAAAAAAATACAAAACTTTACTACTAGTTCTTGCAAAGTGAAATCTACCATAACAGTTAGATTTTTAATCCTATTTTTAAGCGACTTACGCTGTATAATATCTATATTGGCTGACAGTTAGTGCTTGATAAAAAAATAATAAAACAACTTGGAAAGGCTTAAAAAAATTAGAATAATTATTTATAATCATTAGTTTATAATCATGTTAAAACGAGTCGACCCAAAAACAAGCCAGACCACATCGTTCCGGACTAAGAAAACACCGTCATCACTTTTTACCCTAAGAAAATTTTCAGCTCCGCATCTTGGCGTCCCCTCATATCGGCTGCGGCGCGGAAATGCAATTTCCATAAATTTTACACACACTGAACAGAGACCCCATCCGAAAAGATGGAGCATGACCACATGGAGATGTGGCCTATTCATCGCATGCTTTATGAGGATGTTATTGCGGACAATTTCGGTTGAGAGCGTGAAAAAACTAAGATTTATGCCGTGACATGTGGACGGAAAATTGGGAAATGAGACGAGATATTTGAGGAGATATTTCATTATTATAATTAAAATATAACGTTTTCATATATATTTAGTAAATCCATGTGAATTTTAACCGAAACATTGTGTCGATGCTGTGTTGTCTTTTTTGCAAAGCATATTTTATTTTGTCTGCCTCACTGTTTAACATCAAAAGCAAAAGATCGTTCATTTTCATTACCTTACCACAGGGCACGGAAATATTAAATAATGCAAAGCATTTCGCAAACGAAAAGTAAATTTTCAATGTGCAACAGCATACATTTTCATGAGGACAACAGGACTGCGGTCGTAACAAACCAAATAAATTATAAAAAGAGATCTCGCGGCGGAGACGCTTTTCTCGGGACATGTCGTAAATTTAACGGTCGAAAGCACCCTTATTTCCCTTGACTATTCACGTGGTTGAGTCAGCAACTATGCGCCTTTATGAGTAATAGAAAAGCCCTTCCTCCGCTAAAATATTAAACAGAACCTTCATCATACAAATCCACGTCAAATAAAACGCATCTCAGACTATTCCCAACAGCAATTATTTTAATTTCCTTTCTTTACAACAGTTTAATCCAGTGTTAAAACGTACGTCTATGTGTAACTGCCTTAATTAACGCCGTCGATCTCCCATTCGCCTCAGAAATTGCTCCATTGTACAGAATTTGTAACGTAGTAAAATTCTTCGACCGCAACAGAATTACCACGGAATTATGAGAATAATTTAATTAAGACATAACAGCACCTTTAATGCCGATTAGTCACACGATCCGTGGTTTGGGCGTACTAGGTAATTTGAGATCTTAATGGGTTTAGTGCGGCTTCGGTCATACCTCCCACTCGGTGCCGGCCAATCAGCGACGCCAGTTCTTGGTGCTTCAACGGCTTCTTTGATCCATCATTTATGATTAACACTTGGTGAGATTCTTTTATAATTTACTTACGGGTCGGCCAGTGATGCAATTTGCTGTTCAATTACGGTTTCACCATTAGATTCTTATAAGTTCATCGTCTATAAAACAGAAGCCTGTGGTATTTGGATCAGACGTCTAATAATTACTTGTTTTGATTTGAGTGTCAGCTGATTTTGCTTTGGTTGTCTCTTTCAAGTGTCAATCAGACGTAGCTTTACCGGTTTCTGTGTGTTTTAAGAGGTGTGTTAATAAGCTCTTCGTGTCAGTTGAGTCAAGGCTAGCATTATTTTTTCTGAAGATACCATTGCGGGGCCTTTCAATGTAATTGCCCCGGTTCCTTCAAGGGGCTGACAGCTCAAAGGCCGGTCACTGACGTGCTTATTGTCAGAACGCCCTCGGTTTACCTTATTCAAAGTTTGCGGGCTTTTTTGAATATTCACTGAGAGCATAAACCGAATAATGAGCGTATTTGCGGAATCCTTTTTGCACTTTTCGGATTAACTATTCAACATTTTACTGTTACGATAACTTACATTTACAAAACCAGTAAATTACAAGATGCCATTGTAAAGAAAAAGATGAAAGGCTTAGAAGATTATCCGATCAAAGCACAATATGCCACTTGAAGTCATTTTCAGGGATAAAAGCCTTTTGTTAGTAATTTTTAAAAGTTGTCTGGTAAGTAAGTTATTATTTGTTTGCTTTTGTTTATTAATTAGGCGATGTTTATGAGTCGTTTATACTGACCCGTTGAAGGCATGACTAAGGTTATTAGGACCTAATTTTTGCCAACGGTTTATTACGTAAAATTGTGGGATGCCGTAATAATTTCTTTATGGCTGGCGGTGCCTTGTATTTCAGCCTTCCAATAGAAAATGTTCCAATACTCATAAAACCAAATTGTGGTTGTAAAATCTTGTAATTAGTGAAACTAATGGTGGTAATCGACTTCCATACAAAAATTAAAATCATAAACATTATTTTTTCAAATGGGGTTTTAACTGCTACTATAAAATTAAATTGTTTATGGAACAAAAACTTGATTTATGTGATGAAATAATAAACACATTAGCTTGATATTGATTTGGTGCCGAATAAATTGCCAAATTTTATTTATAACGGCGATTGTGTTAAATTATGTGCCAGATTGCACCAATACGTGATTTGTAGTGAGTTTTTTTTTTATTTTTAGTATAATAAAATGTTATTATGTTATCATCTTCTTATGCTTCGCCGCGAATACAATCTGTATCAGTAGTTTTTAGCTAAACTGGATTAAAACTACGACAATAAAATTAGTTTGTGATTTGGATAGAGTGACCAAACCAAACAAACAACGTCAATTTTACAGTCGCATTAATTATTTTTTTGGTACAGTAATGATCTTAAGGTTAACGTTTAAAACAAATTTAGTGTCTTATTACTTGTTTTGTAATCAGTGTAACTTACATCATATTTCAATTCGAAGGGTTACATATTTTGATTTACAATATTTAGGTACACCATGAATTTTCTTTGATGCAGTAAAATTGTTACTCAGCATCAATATTGCTTTAGTAGTTATAGACATAGATGAACAGTTTAATAGTTGTTCAGAATTCTGTGCTTTTACTTTCTTTTTGTTACCTCATTTTATGAAGCATATGCGAATACACCAAGCAAACTTATATTGGTATTTATTAAAAGACATCTGCCATAAGCTTTAATGATATAGAGTATTTTATTTCCTGCTACAAGACGAATGACAACAAAATACAAAAAGAAGCAAAGCGATTGCCATTCTTCCTTTGTGTGTAACCCGATATTGCTTATTCAGTTGTTTTCTGCCTGTTTGGGTATAAGATTACAAGCAATTTATTTCAATATGGCAATCGAATTTACGAACTCATGCCTTCGGTCATTTTTTATGGTCAAAATTATTTTTGTGTGCATTTCGTACCTAAATGCCTAAATGGATTGGGTAAAAATATGTGTGGAATAAAATGCATTTGCGAAACAAAAGACGATGATTTGTTTTTTTCTGCACGGGAATTTTTGGCGAAGTTCACAATATTTTTGGGAAAAATTATACATCAAGATGAATGTAACCTTTTTGTTACCTGCAGTAGAAAAATTTAAGATTTGTCGAATCCCACAAATATTTTTGAAAAACTTTGCAGATGCTATTTAGTGTAGAACATTTTGTTTAGTGAGTATATCGGCTTTCGTTATGTGGCGTCGAGATGTTGGAACAACATCCCTCCGCCGATCAGGAACCTGCGCAGAATGTATAGTTTTAAAATAAAATTCAAGAATTTTATTTTGGAGCACCAGAAAAGGGAAGCTTTATTAGTCAATGACACCAGTGCTATTTAAATTGGACTGTATACGTAATATAAATTATAGTTTATACTCGTTTTTGTTAAAAATAGATTTTATTTTTTTCTATCGCCCTTCATATTTGTCTTTGGTATTTGTTATGTTGTTATGTCTTTGTTGTTTCTGTTAAAACACTTTAATTCCATGTACACGTGCGTGACGTCATCACCAACCCCAACGGAAGACCAGCGCTGGTTGCTATGCAGCCATCATTATGCTGAGTTGGGGTTGTATTGTGGCAAATATGAATCTTATTTAAGTAGTTATACTATATATGTATTTCTTGTTTGTGCTCGTTTGTTTATTATTTGCTAAAATAAATCATTTTCTTTCTTTCTTTCTTTATATTTTTTTTACTCACAACGTCATATTGAACAATAATTATCTAGGTACGAGTGAAAGTTTTGGTTACTTTCAAATTGATCAGTCACAAAAAATGTATCACATGTCTTAGCAGACAAATACAATACCTAGTTCTTACATCTAGTCTCATTGAAGACCTAACGGTCAACCCGCTCACAACTCTGTATCAGCAAACCTATTTACTACACAAAGGCTGCCCTATTTCCAGAGACTTCTCCCACAATAGTCGTTCTAAACTTTCCTAGACCTTTTTCAGTGGACATTCGACAATATCTGTTATCGGTACAATTATCGGCGCAGGCCACTTGAAGACGGTTAGATTCAAAGAATTATTGTAATTATAGAATCATGACTGTCTTATAAATTATAAATGTTTCGTCAAAAATGCTTCCATGTTTCCATATCTGTCTCAATCAGCACTCGCTTAAAAAGCTTGCTAGATTGGGGGTTATGATGTCATAAAAAGCCAAATCCATGGTCGCTGGTAGGCGGTTGACAAAGAAATCAAATTAAAATTCTTTATTGTACACAAATTACAAACATCACAAGTATAAGGGAACTTAGTAAAGAAAATTAGGACAGAGGGAAGCCTTGTCACTTGGAGTGTTCTCTCCCAGGCAACCAAACTTGGACAACATTAACAGAAAATCAGTAATGCTGGCGTACTAAAAACTGACAATCTCGTGTAATAAATTTTTGGCTCAGTTACGTTTCTTTAATATCAATAATTCGTAGATGAGATCTCAATCTTGAGATAGGTTGGCTTAATCCGCAAATTTATGGTCCCACTTTAATCGGTTCTTCGTGAAAAAGTACTTTGATATGAGGTAAAGGTAACTGGAAAATGGTATGAGCTTTGATGCGTGGGACTGGAATTATTTATAATGTCACTGTATTATAGTTCCCGTAAGGCATGATTAAATTTAGTTGTATTAACCGGCTAGCACTTACGTCAAAAATTACGTCGAAAAATTAGCTCGACAAGTTTCGGAAATCTGAGGTTTCCATCATCAGGAGGACGAGTCAGCACGCGCGTCCCGGTTGGCCGCCTCGTCCAGACTGCCAACCGGGACGCGCGTGCTGACTCGTTTTTCCTTGGATCAATTTTCTCAGAAAACTTAAAATTCAACAGATTTTATATTACAAACGAAACCTAATTATTAGTGATGGTTGTGATTTAAAAAGAAACAGAATTTATATCTGGACCAAAAACAGTTAAGCTTTTTAAAATAATTTGTGTGTTACTACTTACATGCATTAAAAGTACATAAAATAAAGGTAATTAGGTTTTCAAATCTTCACTTCTGTTCATCTCAAATACACCACTTTGCAGATTTTGCATAAATTCCTAATCATTAAAAAAAGTAATTGCTGCCAAAAAACAAAACTTTCCAAACCTTAACCTACATTACCCGTAATCCAAAAACTGTTACACACATTTTCTCACCAAGTCACCGCTAATGAGTACTATAAACATAAGGAGGAAATGTTTGCTTTTATACTTACGATGATTAGTATCATTAGGTTTGTCCGGTTGTATGGATTTAGAGGCTTATTCTTATTAGACCATCCTGTTTGTTATACCGATTGTAAACAGCGGCGCGCCTTCCACTGGGAAGATGGTATAGGGTTATGTGAAACATATTAGAATTACTAGGTGCTCGCGGCTTTGGAAGTAAAACTTGCATCACCTATTTCACCCCTTTAAAAGTGGTATTTCCAAAAATCCTTTCTTAGCGGATGCCTACGCCATAACATTTACCTTCATTCTAAATTTCAGCCCAATCCGTCCAGTGGTTTGGGTTGTGCGTTGATAGATCACTATATCAGTCAGTCAGTCACCTTTGAGTTTTATATATTGAGATACTAGTTTTCTAATATTTTTCACATAAAGCTTGGTATCTAACATCATTATTTTTAAGAGATTAACTAAAACGAAACATAATTATAACCACTTATTTTTACATCTTATGGAAATCTATCCGTACATATTGACAGTAGTAATTTTCGAGGAATTTAGCTATTAATAATAAGTTATTAATTAGCTATAGAAACAGCTGTTTTTTCATAATAAACAAATTTAAGAATTTGATAGTATTAGGTACATTAATATTACCAAATCCTGTGAAGTTGCTAGTGTTTTTTCTGGTATCCCTGTATACTGTTATAAAATAGTCGTAAATTACAACTAAGCAAGCACATACAAAGTGAAACTGTATCAAGTAAAGGTATTTGTTTATGATACTCATTAGACATTTGGAAACTTTTTGATTTTAAATTAAGATTTTTCCTTTTAGTTGTTATTTAATTTTCGCTATAAAAAGAAATAGGTAAGCATCATTTTTTTAAGGTTATTTATTATGTTTTCATAGTAAAGTATATATTGTACAACATCTTAGTAATGTTCCACTGGAAGACCTTGACTTCTGCAACACAGTTGTTAACTAAAGCAGAAGGCAGAGCCTCAACTTCTATGCACCATGTAAAGTTTTTTGCAATAAATATGTTTATGTTATGTTAAACATGGTTACTACATTGAATTTCCTGTATTTAGTTTTGGTACTTCTTGCCCTACCTTCTAGCCCCTTGTTTCTAACTATTGCTATCAGGCAAAAAACAGTCAAGAGTAACCCAGGTTTAGTTTTAAAAAATACCAGCTAGGTGTTTACTATTTTAATGCTCGACTACACTTTCAAAATGATAATATAATTGAATCCAGTATTCAATACTCCGTTTCGTTCAATAATTATTTTCTTCCGCCCAACTAGCGTTGAACAAAGAACCTTCTAGAAGGTACTGTTTCTTCATCAGACGCGTTGTCCCGTGAAATTGACAGATGTTCAAAATAATAACAGAAAGTTACAGATGACTGAATAGGAGACGGATCGTAATTGGGTTGGCGATGGCCTCAAATCAATTTCAATTTGAAATTAGTTGCGACGCATCCTTTGTTTAGGGTCTTGCGATTTGGGTAGTTGGCCGTTTGGGAAAATAATGGTGTTAAAACGATATCTTGTGTTGTTAAGGTGATCTTATAAAACTGAGCTTATAAGTTTGATTTGTGTGTTTGGAATTGTTGAAAATCGATAGAATTTGATGATGAATATTGATTATTATTTAACGATTTTATTGATTATTATTTTATACGGTGGTTTGTAATGTAAGTGAAATCTTTGTAAATGTGTACGTATAACGCTATAAAACTATTACAAACACGGCACCACAAGCGCCGACTCGCAAAACTTTTTAGAAGCAATTTGAGACTATAAGCAGAACTCTGCGCGGTGGTGAATAAAATTGCTCTACATAAAATAATTACGAGATTTTGTTTGTTCAGTGCATCGGAACGGAACGTACGAAACGTTTTGCGCGGTGTAATTTCCTTGTTAACTCGGACATCGAGGCTTATTAAGTCATCAGAAATATACCACACGGGAACCAGTGCGTGCGTTGTTTTTGTGAATAAATTGCAGGCTTTTTGCTAAGTTGCGCTGAACGTGTTAAGGCAGGGTTATTTGAGTGTACTTACAACGTACATTCTGTTGTTGCGATATTTGAGCAGTATTATATTTCGTATAGCCTCATGCTTTGATATAATATTCACAACATGGTAGTACTTTAGTCCTACTGGCAACATTGCACGTCTTTAGAGAGAAAAAAGAAAATATATTTTTTCCTACCTAATGGTAACACCCCAGCGGTGTCGCTCCTCATTCTTTTGTCGTGCAAGGCAACGCACAGTCGAAATTTCTACCTTCAATTTTAAAAGTTAATACTTAATACCAACCTTCAATTTCTACAAAAAGTTAAAAATGCCGAAACGAAGTGCCGAGGAAAAGCTTCGTCACTACTACAATAAAATCAGGAAATTACAAGCCAAGAAAGAAGGGAGATATCGTCGCATCATTTACTCATCGTCATCGGACAGTGAAAAAATCGGCGACGGCTCCGCGGAAGTGTCTCGTGGCGGTGACCTTCACCTAGTAACGCCACCGTCCCAGCAGCAGCCCCCAACGCAGGGGCTATCTCGTACATCCGAGATCCTGCCGCTTCCTAACGATTCGCAGCAGCCCCCAACGCAGGGGCTATCTCGTACATCCGAGATCCTGCCGCTTCCTAACGATTCGCAGCAGCCCCCAACGCAGGGGCTATCTCGTACATCCGAGATCCTGCCGCTTCCTAACAATTCGCAGCAGCCCCCAACGCAGGGGCTATCTCGTACATCCGAGATCCTGCCGCTTCCTAACGATTCGCAGCAGCCCCCAACGCAGGGGCTATCTCGTACATCCGAGATCCTGCCGCTTCCTAACGATCCGCAGCAGCCCCCAACGCAGGAGCTATCTCGTACATCCGAGATCCTTCCGCTGCCTAATGACTCGCTGCAGCCCTCAACGCAAGAGTTAGCAGACGAGATCGCTCCTCTTGAGGAGCCTATACCAGAGTGCGAACTGGATCCCGAGTTGCTAAGTGCACTTGGTGATACCACTGATGATGTCCCGGCTTATGGACCTGCCATACACGGTACGCTGGTACAACGCTGGCAGCCGATTTTGAAAAAAAGGCCTCCAAACAGAAGCAAAGGTAAAAATCCTTAAAGATTACATGGTGCCCGATAATTGCAAGGCGCTTAAAGCACCCACCTTAAACCATGAGATTTCTGCAGCCTTGCCAGAATTAAAAAAAAAAAAAAAAAAACCGAGACAAGATTTTACAAGACAACCAAGGTCAACTTGGCCTCGGCATAACAGCCATAAATAGAGGTAAGTCGATGTTGCTAACCGGAGATGACAAAGTGAATGTGTTAATTTTTTTATCGGATGGCTGCCGCATATTATCTGACTTACATTTCACCGAAACTCAAGTGAGAACGAAACTGATTTTTCCCGTATTGGAAAAAAACATACAAACTCTTTACAGAGTAATTCAGAAAGAGACGAAACACTTTTCGGCAGCAATTTGGCCGAAAAGATAAAGGCATCAAAAGCGATCGAGAAGCAAGGGCTTCAAATTAAAAAAGTTCCGCCTAGAACATCCACATCAAGCACACCAGCGGCACCTAGCGCCCGATCCCGTCAGGGAAACTGGGCGGGCCCTCCTCGCTATCAACAGGCGAGAGGAGGGCGCGGCTTCAACCACCGGAACCAGTACCACCGCTCCGCGATGCCGGCGCGAGCAGCTCCACCTGTACCGCCGCTGAATCGCCAGCCGACTTCAGCGAGCTCGAACAAACGTGTCCCAACTCGTCAGTAACGCAGGTACATGCGAGTAGATTACGTCATTTTTATGATTGTTGGCTTAATGTTACAAAAAACGCAGTAATTTTAGACTGGATTTGTAATGGCTATAATATCCCATTTTTACGAGAAGTATATCAGCAACGAATTCCGCATAAAACTTCGTTGTCAATAATAGAAAAGCAAGCAATGGCGCTAGCCATCAAAAAGTTAGTCGATCTAGGCGCTATTACTGAATGTAGTCCGCAAGATCAGTTTATTTCTAGTGCCTTTTTGGCACCTAAATCAAGCGGAGGACATAGGTTCATACTTAATCTTAAAGAATTGAATAAGTTTATCACAACAACCCATTCCAAAATGGAAGACCACAGAACAGCATCAAAAATGATCTCACAAAACTGCTACATGGCCACAGTAGATTTGAAAGAATCTTACTTAGTTGTCCCTATAAAACATTCTCAACGTAAATACTTACGTTTTCAATACGTAGATGAACATTCTAACATAAAAACCTACGAATTTAATGCTATGCCTTACGGTTTATGTTCTACGCCTCGAACGTTTACAAAAATAATGAAAGAAGTAGTAGGTTATCTCAGAAGCCAAGGACTGAGATCAATTGTATATCTCGATGACATATTGTGTTTAGGAAACACCCAAGACGAATGCTTACTAAACGTCAACAAAACACTTAAGTTATTGAAATGTTTAAGTTTCGTTATTAATTATGAAAAAAGTAGTTTACAACCGCGACAATGTAGCAAGTTTCTTGGCTTCATGTATAACTCTTTAGATATGACAATATCGCTTTCACCTGAGAAACGCGAAAAATTTTTGCTACTTTTGCAATTTTTTTACCAACTACCCACTTGTACAATTCGTGATTTTGCGCATTTAATAGTTGGCCTTAGTTGCGAATAATGATAACTATAATGCCAAATTCCAACCTAGCGCGGTAATCTTGCCAGATTTAGCATGGCGGATGAATAATATTTCATCTACAACTAACACATTAGTAACACCAAATTTTAACTTAGAAATGTTTACGGACGCGAGCCGAATTGGCTGGGGCGCTTATTGTGACAACAAGCGCACTGGGGGCAGTTGGACAGATAGTGAGCGTGAAAAGCACATTAACTATTTAGAATTATTAGCTGTTTTTCTAGGCTTAAAATCTTTCGTGCGCGATATGCATAGCTGCAATATTTTGTTACGAGTAGATAATACAACAGCACTTAGTTATATTAATCAAATGGGAGGAATCCAATTTCCCCATTTAAATAATTTGACAAAAAATATTTGGTGCGAACACCGAAATATCTGGTTGTATGCATCCTATATAAACACGAAAGACAATTTTGAAGCAGATCAAGAATCTCGTAAGGTGAACCCTGACATAGAATGGCAGCTTAGTGAAGCTCAATTCCAAACTGTCACGACAGCATTTGGTTATCCAGAAATTGATTTATTTGCGTCCCGCACTAATACCAAGTGCAAAAATTATGTCTCGTGGAAACCAGACCCAGACTCTATTGCTGTAGATGCGTTCACTTTAAATTGGAAATCAATGTTTTTTTTTTACGCATTCCCTCCATTTTCGATGATATTGAAATGCCTACAAAAAATTTACAACGACAAAGCAGAAGTCATTTTTATTTTTTCCAACTGGCATTCGCAAGCTTGGTTCCCATTGTTAAAAAGTTTATTGAAATCAGACATTATTTATTTCACACCTGATTTAAGTATATCACATTCTTGCAGAACCCGACAACAACAATCGAAGTTTACCCTGGGTGCAGCGCTGCTCTCAGGACAGCGTTTGCGGCAGCAGGCACCCCACACCAAGCATTAGACCTAACAATGGCATCTCTATCCAAAAATACTCTATCTCAATACAACGGGACGTATAAATTGTGGTGGCGGTTTTGTTATCGTCACGGTTTAAACCCATATATGGGGTCAATCAGAACTATTATTTTGTTTTTGACAGAACAATTTCAAAAAGGTGTTGCGTACAGTTCCATAAACAGCCACCGTAGTGCATAATCATTGCTTGTCGGAAGTCATCTTACTACCAATGATCAAGTAAAACGACTCCTTAGAGGTGCATATAGATTAAGACCAGCCACACCAAAATATTCTAGGACTTGGGACCCACAGGTTGTTCTCGATTATATAGCAAATTGGGTACCAAATCGTCATATTTCATTAGAAAAAATAACACTAAAGTTAGTTACACTATTAGCGTTATCTACAGCACACCGGGTTCAAACGTTTTCTCTAATAAAATCAGAAAACATTAGGATAGGCTCTTCATCTGTCGAAATAGGTATTACTGAGGCAATTAAAACATCCGCACCCGGGCGTGAACAACCGGTTTTAGTACTACCTTACTTTTATGAGGATAAATCTATATGCCCCGCTACAATAGTAGAAGACTACCTATTTGTAACTAGAAAAATAAGACTGCCTTCTATAAATAATTTCATATTAACCTCTAAGCAACCGCATAAATCAGCTTCGACTCAAACCATCAGTCGATGGATTAAGAGAGTTCTGGGTGAGAGCGGCATAGATGTATCAATATTTTCTAGCCATAGTACACGACATGCTTCAGTTTCCGCAGCTCGAGCTGCGGATGTTTCCTTAAATACAATTCGCAAAACGGCAGGATGGACAAGTACGTCACAAACGTTTGCCAAATTTTACAACCGGCCGATAGTAAATGAAACTTCTTTTGCGAGATCAGTTTTGCAACTTAATTGATTGTAATGTTATACGTTATGAGATGATAACTTGTTTGTGTATAGTTTACAAGTTAAACATAATTTCCAATAAAATGTGATATAATTTGTAATCGTATCATTGAGATTACCATTCATGTTAAAATATGATTATGTAATAAAAGTTGTTTGTTATTACTTTGTAAAAACAAAATCTTTTATTTCTCACACAAAATTTTGGCTCTAAACATCTACCATGTTGTGAATATTATATCAAAGCATGAGGCTATACGAAATATAATATATGATTAAACGAACTTGCAAAAGTGAAGTTCGATCAATATTATATGAGTATAAAGCCTCATGCGAAGATATACTTATCTTCCCACCCACCACAAAAACCCATAAGTATATTGAAAATTTTGTGTTATATTTTAATTTCTCTTAACAATGAGGAGCGACACCGCTGGGGTGTTACCATTAGGTAGGAAAAAATATATTTTCTTTTTTCTCTCTAAAGACGTGCAATGTTGCCAGTAGGACTAAAGTACTACCATGTTGTGAATATTATATCTTCGCATGAGGCTTTATACTCATATAATATTGATCGAACTTCACTTTTGCAAGTTCGTTTAATCATATATTATCGTCCGTTTTTAAACAAAAAGTCTAGTTCTTGTTGTCTAGAATAATATAAAATAATACGGAAAAATGTAAATTGTCATAATGTAAAACTTTATTGTAGCCACCTTGTCTAGTTTTTAGTTTTCCACCACTATTTCGTAGATCTAGCACAGAAGCAGAGTGGCGCAGTGGAAGCGTGCTGGGCCCATAACCCAGAGGTCCGTGGATCGAAACCACGCTCTGCTATTTATTTTTGCCTTTCTAATTACTTCCTTTTAGCATACACGCCAACTTTAGACTACCTATAAAGATAGTGAAGATATTATGCCCCCAATAAATTTTATCAGATTTTGCTTTGTCATAGACCGACTACCTGCGACGTGATTGCAGTGTAAACATAATCTGAGGTTTATGACTGGCCCAATAACACTTTATGACTCCCAAGGTTGTTACGTAACTATTTCACGGAACTGATAGGACTGTTGGTATGGGAATCGCAGTTGCGTTTTATTGTGCTACCTTTAGCGATTTAACACGAAAGAGACGACTCATTATGATGAACAAAATTGGATACGTAATGCTAAATATGTAGTCTCAATGGTATAGATTTTGGTATGAATACGTATGTATGACTCCATGTAAAGGTCGATACCGGTATAATTTGATTATTTCATTGTACATACAAAGAATAGCTTACTCTAGTTTAATATTATGATGGTTTTCACAACATTAACACCAAATTTTTTTAATTACTTTTAGATGTAATCAAGAAGAAAACCAACTTATACTTAAATCAACGAAATTTGTCAGATATATGTGTCAACTCATTTTTCTCAATCATTAATGACCTGCGCAGATTATTTCGTCCTGACGTTACCGCAACCAAGTACAAATAATTAGATGTCTATAAGTTCTTTTGTCAGTGACGACCCTCGATTCCCGCAATTCAGTTTTTGCGTGCTTTGTCTGTAAACCGCCGGCATATTACGTAAGAGTCCTGTCATTATTGAATCGTCTCGACCACCCTGGGAGGGACACACGGCTCTCAGTTTAGAAGAACTATGCGTCGGTAAAATGCTGAGATTTTTGTGCGGATTAGGGGAAATTTTCGGCTTCTTTTTGGGTATGAGACACAATGAAGCTTGCCAATAGATACTCGTTATACATTGTTCGTAGTAAATTTTAATTATAGAAGATATGATTCATACATACCTAGTACATGGTATATTTTTATATGTGTAAATAATAAAAATAATGTCTTTATTTATAAAGATTATTAGTAAAGATTATTATAATAATTTAAGAACTTTTGTACTTACTCATAATATTCTATCTATCAATACATAATCTAGTATCTTATAGCGTCAAATTACCTTTGCGTTTTTTGTACCTACCTTTATTAAGTACTATTTTAATCTAAAACAATGTTTATCACTCGTCGTAGGTTTTAATAACATTGCTTAAAACCCTAAAAACAGCAGCATCAAAGCAAAATTCCTCTACAAAAAGCCAAATTCACTCCAACTTCAATCACCGCTCCCCTAAACAACGGAAAAAATGTATCTCTTCATCATTGTCAAAGCCAGAAGGTATTCTAGTCATTCCATACTCGCAGACCGCCGCGACCGTGGCCCCCTGCTAGAACCCACGCAAGATAGTCCTGCAATCGGATAAAATATAAACTGCAAATATCATCCTAGTCTCATATTTTCTAGGTTAACACATAGCAGATGTGCTGCTACCAAGACGTTATAAGATATCTTGTCTGAGCGCTATGCTCGCCCTGTGGCCCACGGGACAATTCCAAATATTTCACAAATTGCAAAATCGTCCACGACATCACGACGTCGCATCGACTTAGCCAACGATAAGCTCATTATTGAGATCGTGGTGTTTAAAAGTCAGCTGATTAATTTGCCTTATTTGGCGTGATTGCCGATTGCGAGGATTCGATGAGACCAGTTTTTCTGAGGTTTTTGTCAGGTGATCTGATCGTCAGCGATTACAAAGTGGCTAATTGTGATATTTTAGTTGGTTACGTAAAAGGGATTATGTTTTGTACTGAAACGTGGTCTATTAATTTGGAAATAGCAATCATTATTATTTTTAGGCAAAGAGTAAATATTGTTCAAGATAAAAATATGACGAGTCACATAGCAAAAACGCTGAGACAAGCTACAGAAAGTCATACAAACAATATGCACGTATGAGCCTACATTATGCAAAAAGAGCAATGAAATTGCATAATATAATAAAAAATTGTAAAATAAATAAGTATAGGTCACATATTTACCAGAAAGATAGCAATATTTCTTACTTAACTTTCCAAACGCAACGAACAAAGCATCTAACTCAAGAATGACCGATACAAATATAGAAACAGAGTAATAAATCGCGACAAGATACCAAGTTCAGAGATACTGTCTTCGGTTCTGGACTGCTTCATTACAGAGTTTCTAAATAAATGAGTCTTGATGGAAGTTTTCAATAGAGCAGGCTTGGAATAAATCAAATAACTCCACTGGATTCGCTGTCGCTGGCAAATGTGTCTTCATTCATGGCAGAGCGCTGGGATTAGGAAAACCGTGGAGACAGTTTATTTACAGTTCAAATAAGCAGAAATAATCACAGTGAACGGGATTTGAATTGAAGTCTAAACGAAGGCATGTAATGATAGCATCAGAAGTGAATCATATTATTATCATAGCCGTCAAACATATCGTCTATATGATAAATAGAGAGTGTTGTTTTTGGCTTCAAATCATTATTATTCAATTGGTTAAAAACATTTTTATAAAATAAGACTAAGAATAATATACACGGTTAATTACGTTTTATTATTTAGGTTATTAGATCCCTGAAAATAAACACAGCCTCTTACCCCAAAGATATTATATTATCTCTGTTTAATCTAGACTAAAGCTTTATAACCTTTATTCGTAAAATCGACAAAGCTTAGCATTATTTAGAGCAAAAGATAATTGTAAATTTTCATGCCGAAAACTTTAAATTATATTACCAAAATTTTTAGAAGTAAGAAAATCTTGATGAAAGAAATCTACGCTTTATAAATAAGGACTTAGAAAAATTAGCACCCAGACAAAACCTAATACTAACAATATACTCTGTAGTTAGACCAAAGACAAATTGCCTGGATTTGTCTAGAAAAATCCCCTAAGCTTTAAAAAGTAAATTGGGCAGACAAACATTTTCATAATAACATTGTATGTCTGAGATGTTTTGAGAGCTAAAAATACAATATACATTTTATTAAAAAAGTTTCTCTTGGAAGACTACAAAAAAAGCTATTAAGCTTTCATATTTTGCTTTTAGAATTTAACTTGTACATTTAAATAAAGTGTTGTTAATTTAGGAGTTAAGTTGTAAAAAAATACTATTAAAATCTGATTTAATACTATACTACAAAATCATTACTAAATTAGGATCGTTAGTTTATTGGTGCAATATTATTCAAACGAAAAGCTAATTGCATCCAAAACGTATGACCAAATTCTCTTCTCTTCTTGAGTCGTATTTCCTCACGACTGAGGGTCATGACTCCCCTGCAGAATTAATTCGTTAGAGGAGTTCTCTTGGGCAGGTACATCGTGGTGGGCCCCCAAGGCCTTCCACGGAAGACATATTATGTCCTCGGATATTGTGGTCCTTAAACATGTCGGTTTCCTCACGTTGTTTTCCTTTACCGTTAAGCGAATGCAAATGCAAACAAACTTGCAAATACAAGTCATTGGTAGGGTCCGATTCTAACCACACCCTGGTTATATAGAATCGTACTGGTCTGGATGAAAAGTAGACACAGGAACCGCTACGCCAAACTCGCTTTTTATATATTTTTTTTTAATTCAGAGTTAAACAGGAAACCTAACGAAATAAAATCAAGAAAAACTCCATGAGAACCAATTGACCGCAATCCTTAAGACTTCGTAGAAAGTACTCAACCATAAAGTACCAAAGAACATAGCCTGTGAGAGTCCCAAATAAGTGTAAATCAACAATACCAAATACGTAAAAACGAAAGTTCTGTAGATTTAACTGTGTATTGAGCACGTTGATTAATTAGCGTAGCTATCTGTTAATACACACCTAATGCTAAAACTTGCTTACCTATTAAGGCTTAACCTAAATTGTGACAATTGTTCTGAAAACATTATTTTATAGAAATCAAGTGCCAAATATACAATAAATTATAGTTTGAATACCCATAAATATATCTTTATTTTTTAGTACTAATGGATCTCGTTTAGATATATCAACAAACAAGTAGTATCAGCAGTAATAGCCGCGTTCATCTAGGATCTAATATAATTATCCTCATCTACAAATTTCGGTTCTCTGCTAGAGTTTAAAGAGACAAGCATACATCTACTGACGATTTTTTGCCTTTTATATATATATAAAGTATCAAGACACACATTTGTATCACGATACGAATAGTTTATAGATTGAAGGTCCTATGCATATAAAAAAGCTGAAGAAGGTTGAAAAACTGAATATTTAAGATATTTAATGATAATTATCATCATGATTTTTGGTATGTAGGTAGTATGAGATCTTAGGAGTGTCATAGGCTACTTTTTATCCCGAAATAATGCAAACGAAGCTGCGGGCGTCCACTAGTATATAATAATTGATTAAGGAGTCCATACAATCTCTCTACAGAATACACCTCTATAGCATTTTGTTCCGTGACAGACACTGGCAGGTTTGAGCAAAAATAGTGTGGACGGTGATCGGGTACGTACGGACAATGCATTCATTATTGAGATGCGCCCAGTTGCGACCAGCTGCAGCTGGAATTTGTGAGGGTTTAGAACGGAAGACCAAAACTGGTTAAAGGCTAGTGCTGAGGTAAAAGAGAACTGGCGCAATCGTATTTGTTACACAGTCGCAGTAAAAAAATGCTATAATTATGCAATATTTTAAAACATTTTTATTTACACTAATGTTGTAACATTATACTTATGTTTCCAATACTTGACTTATAATTACTACTGTTATAGCGCAGACAACATAACACTCAAGTTAAGCAATTTCTCTTGATGGTATAATATCCACATCGATATCGTAATATCTCATTATAACAACAATAAAACGCGACCAACCTGATTGCAGGGCCAATCAGGTTGGTCGCGCTTTAATGATGCGCGCAGCTGCGCTCTCATTGGTTAGATTTTTATAGCGGCAAAATCACTGGGACAATACACGTACGCGTGAATTTAATTTAATAAATTAAAAGTTAAAAATAGCTTGTTGTTTGATTAATTGCATTAGTGAAGATAAAGTAGTGTATGCAACTGCATATAACACGGGTATTAAAACACGAGTGTGAGTTTATGAAACGAGCGCAGTGAGTTTCATAATAGTAACGAGTGTCTTCATTATATGACAGTTGCATAAACTACTATTGTGACTAACGCTAAGGCATACAGACTGTCTGATATTATGTTATAGTAGTTTGATTATGAGAGATGTAATGCAACTAATCAGTTTTTGAATCGGGTTTTTCAGTACCAGTAGTAGGGAAGTCTATAAAAGAATACTATTAGATTTTAGCATCTATTAATGGCGTTATTGCCAAAGATAAGAAGTGGATGCATTCAAGTTAGGATTAAAATAAAAGATTTTTGTGATACGGGAGAAATTTTATACATAATCGTTTAAGGTACATCAGAGTTCCAAGTAAACTACATTTAAACATTTTATTTTCATGCTAACAAATCTCTCTGAAGACAAATAAAAAAAAATTATAGGACGATTTTATAATTTTACAAACAACTTGTGTATAAATGTTGCATCTTAATAAAAACAAACTGGTAGAAAATACATATAAAAATGAAAATAACATCATAGTTCCAAGTCCATTCACGATCATAACTTAAAGAAAATAGTCTAAGAAACTTGATAGAAACAATAATCGTGCTCATAATACTGCAAGATTATTGTTATTGGTCACAGCTTGTTATTAAATTTTATATCCCATGTTTTTCTCCAAATATTCAATCTAGGCGTTGTTTGAATTGATTGCATCGAGATATTTTTATGAACTTTATCAAAAACTCAACGTCATTCCATTTAAATTTTCCATTTTAATCTTATCTTTATTTCTGTCACAGGCGTTTATAAAGCAATTCGTACGCATTACAAAAAAATCAATTTCACTTACGTTCCAAACGTATCGATTCTCATAAGCGCGAATGGTTGTAAAGTAGATAAACGTCAATATGTTTACAAACGCCTTTTTTTCCGTTTAAAATCTTAACTGAGATCTCACAACAGCGGGACTGTATCGGCTCATCTAAGGCAAAACGAAATAAATGCTTAGAGATCGGCCATTCTGGGACCAAAATAGTGTTGGACTCTATTCAAAACTCTTCGGAATTACTACACTATTTGTTACCATCGTCCATTCAGTAACTCAGCGCCTCTCTGTAATTTGTTACTGCAGGAATTCGACAGTTATTAGACGAATATACATTTTTAACCGACTCCTTCAAAAAGGAAGGAAATCAATTTGATCTGTATGTATGTCATGAAAGTAGTTGAATTCATTCATTCATAGTTACTTCTAGCCATGTGTAATTTCATAAGGATATTAAATGTTTGTACATATTGTTGTTTGTCCACGGTTTTTTTGGAACCGATTAAGAGTTAGTTAATTTTAATGGACCTTATAACAAAACGTGGTTTATATATAAGCCTAGACTAAGTCCGTTTTAGTTGTTCGAAAATTGTCTGTCTACTGTCATAATTATCAAACTGTAAAATGTACCAATGTTAAATCAAAGTTCCAATTTTTGTTCAAACAGTATAGAAATAGTGGAATAGAATAAGTTTCAAAGGGTCATCAAATGTGTATGTAGTTTTTGATTGTAGGTATAGATGCATTACTGAATTTCTGAAGCTGACATTGTATGGATTGTATGGACAATGTAAGAAGTCGGTTAAAATTTTAAAATCACCACTTGTAACGTCTATCTCTGGCTAGGTGTATGTTTACATTGGGATGGTTGGAACGCGAATGACTATGTATGTTTATGAGGATATTAATAACGCGGCGAATATTTTTATACGTCTTGTTAGAGGATATTTGGTCAATATCTGCTGTGAATATGTTTACGTGTCGGCGTGTGATATTTTATTGCGTCTGTGGCATTGACTTTTATGAGAGTGAAGTAACATTTGGACTATTTTAGACTTCTTGATTTGTGATGAAGCTACTGATCTTTTAAGAAAGTAGTTAACAATAAAAGTATAAGGTAAAGAATAATGTGCCTATCTGATATGGATACCGAAGTATTATCCTTACGTGCCTAGTTACAATTTTGAAAAATAAATTATCTAAGTAAACGTTTTTAACGTATGTAAGTCTTTTTTGAGTCGTGTCCCTTATTACTAAGAATTGAGAGCCTACGGCTGAATTGTTTTATTGGGATAATTTCTTGGATACGTACAATGTACATTGACACACAAAAAAACGATAAACCATTATTTTTAAGTAATCATATCGGTTATTAACTTCAGTGACTATTATTTGAATGTATTGTATAAACAATGTATATCACATGATATGTGTAAATAGTTTTGAGACTCTGATGTTATAAGAGCAACATCATCAAACGCACGTATATTTCTAATATTCCCAATACATTTCTATACAAAACTATCAAAACCAAATCCTCCACGAACGGGCATTAATTACGAACTAAATCCGACGCAACTGAGAACGTTAACACACCTCACGTTTAATCTGATTCGTATTATTGCCTTCGAAACGCAGCATTCCCTTGGATTTATTACAAAAGAGCTGTTAGGAGTACTTTGTATGGCATCGCCGGTCAGCATCGGCTTGTTGCCGGAAAATAGGGAATATAACCAATAGTTTTAATGTCTATGATGTTATAGTCAATTTATATAGCAGATTATTTTATTTATTCAAAAACAACTTACAAAACACATAGGGAAATAATATTAACTAAGTAATTAAAAACTAAACCTTATAATAAACTTAAAAATACTATTAATTAACAACTATATAATCTAAAATATGTATATACAACCTAACAAATAATACCCTAAACTTAAATCGGAATCTGCGGGCAAGGTGCCTAAAATGCTGGCGGCGTTACCTCGCTGAAGAAGAAGATTATTGTGTCTAGTCTACGTAAATATTAGATTTCAGGTACATTATGTTTTCGGTATCTGTTTATAACTGGATGAATGAAATATATAGGCATGATTTAAATGCCTAGTCTACGTGAATAAATTACAGGTTTCAGAATGCTGTTTATTCTAAAAATATTAGCCCAAAATATGGATATTTTTTGGCGCTTCCGTGGATCAATTCGGATACCTTCACATAAAATCTTAGAACTAAATCTTAGAACTGTATCATTAAACAAGTAGTTGTTAAGCCAAATTAGAAGTAGGTTTGAACAGTGTTTGCCCAAATTGATATGACAAAATAAACTTCGATTAGATTTCTATAAACTTTAAGCTTTCAAAACTTTCAAAAGTGTTTACTTCGCTAAAAGCCCGGCGTTCTTGTCGGTAAATTTCATATTGAACTGCGACTCATAGTCTTTAAAGTTTTAAACGAAACTATGATTTATATTGCCAGCATTGAAGTTTAAAGCTTAGGCATCCACTACCTTCTTTTACAAAAAAAAAACATATTAATGAATCTTTCGAGTTTGTTTTTACAAAAATAGTCTTAATAATAGTTTCTAAAAGTCTTAATAATCAAATGGCTTTTGTTTAGTTAATGTTCAAAATTAACTATAAACTAAATAAGGTGAGAGAAAGATAAAACATAATAAAAGGTATCGAAAATTTTGTTTCTTTTGTGTTAGTGTAAAATTCAAGAGTACCTATGCAGTTACGCCCAGCTATCCAGGCCTTAAGAGTCGCATTGCATTGATGCTTACTCGGAACGTAGCTTCGTGCAAAATGGAATTCGAGTTTCACACGCAACAAATGTTTTCATTATCTGATGAACTTTGCGAAGCGAACCGAAGTCATAGAATAGTTATATAGCTAGTTAATAAAAGAGGGTTAAGAATCAAATATGTAAATGATTAACGTCATCATTGTTGTAACATTAGTATAACCAGCGAACCCAGTAAGAATCACTAAACTACGGACATCATATTTCATAGAAAATTGACAGATTTAAATATTTCAAATCTCACTCTCATTAAAAACTTAGAATACATGTAAACCGTTAAAAATATATTCATACAAATGAGATTTGCAATATTTCAATAACACGTCAATTTGTTTTCCAAACATTGCTCATCTGCAAAATTGCACCAACCAAGCACACACGCAAAGACTAAAAACAAAGCCATCGCAGTGCAGTCCTAAACGTATTAACAATACCTCAATACCTACAACATCTCTCCGCCATAAAATACGTTGGGCAATCGACTTCCAATCGAACAACAAAGCGTGGCAAAAATCCGCGGCGCGGTCGGAGCGGCGGCGCATAAATTGTGCTCCTCTGGGGTTGCTACTCTGAGTCCCATGCGTGTCCTCGCGGTTCGATCTGTGCACGGTATTTAAATAGACAGTGAGTAATGTTTGAATTCGAACAAAGAATCGGGTTGAACCTGGCCCTACACGAATGATTTGTTAAAAACCGATCGATTGCGGGCAACAAATCCGATTTAACATGCGGTTGAGTCTATACGTGGATGGATCTAAGCCACCATGATGTACTCGAGAATACGCACTAAATTAAAAATTTCAGTAATTGCATAATTAAAATGTTTATGAAAAACATAAAGGAATAAAAATGAATATAACAGCACCATTTAGCCCCATAGGTACTTAGCTTACGCTTGTATTATGTGTACTACATAACGAATATAATACAAAAATACTTTTATTTCGTAAATACATACTTAATATACATAGAAGCGACCACACTCAACATAAATAATTAAATTTTTACAAATTTATTATTACATGTGTCATGCGGAAATCGAACCCGCACCCTTAGATTAGAAGGCAGAGCCTCTCTACCAACTAAGCTAACAATTAATTCAAAACATATCAAAAATATAGATTATATTGACCTTAGGTACTGTCAAAACTACAGTGAAATCAAGCGATCAGCATCGCAAAATGTATGGGAGCTGGATGTTCGCATTTTCTCGCGCCGATATCATTAATGCACTACTGGAGATGGTGTTGTGCAATCCTAGTTAATTACATTAACTTGTGGGAACTTTACTTCCTGTAAGTTATATATTGGCTTGAAAAGCTAGGATATATTACAATATTGTGTTTTTTTTTGGCATTAGTAAATAAACTCAAATACAATTCTTCTGTAGCAAGTTATAAATAAGTTACTAAAATTGATGCTTATTGCATAAGTTTTTCGTTCAAATTCCATAAGGGTAGTTTAAAAATGTCCAAGATACGAATAATTGGCAGTAATAAGAACTATTTCCTGCCTTACATATAGGTAGGTCATTTTTTTTTAATAATAGCGTATTTTATCTTCAGTTCTGGTTTATTCATAAAATTAATACCTATAATTTTGTCATCTTAATTTCCGGCCAACTGCCTACGTAATGCAGAAAAATACAGTTTTTTGTTTTCACAACCAACACTTTCAAGTGTGGGATAGGTCATATCAAATACAGTAATTTAAATACCCCACTGGCACGCAATATGGATGCAAATCTGTGCTCAAGGGCTCCAACAAATTTGAGAAGCCCAATTCTAAAAACTTCATAATGATCTTAAGTTGAACACAACATGCACATTCGTCCAAAATTGGCCCAAATTTGCTAAAATTATCGTCCAAGTTGCTTACTGGGCGCTACTCATTGGTAACATTAAAAAGAGCCTCAGGGTGTTATCCTTGCGTGACAGACAGTCAAGAAAATATTAATAATTTTAGTAAGCCATTACTAACGAACAAAAGATTGCGGACGAAATTTTAAAAGCAACCTTTTGCCTGAATTAAATTGCGTGTTTTTATTAAACTATCGTAATGCGTTGGTTTTATTCAGCATTGTAGATGTTGTATTATTAAAATTTCTTTAGGTATTAATGTTACCGGTGAATGAATAAAATAAGAAAACTGTGACTTAATTATATCACTTTAACCAAGTAATTAGAAAAAAAAAGAGAGGCCTGTGTTCAGAAATGTACAACTAATGGCTAAGAAAGAAGAAAAAGAGAAGAACCAAGTAATCAAAACAAACTGTTTGTAAAAGTTAAAAAAAAATGGTGATTCCAATAAATCTTGCCACTTCTATATTATATTCTATATTCTATATTTATATTGAATATTTAGAACACTGAGAAAATTATTGCAATCAAACGGATATTACATTAAAATTCATAGAAAAATATTGTTATTGATATGGTGTGAATGTCAAATGGAACTTGAGTGGTTTGGGTTGTTTTCTGAGTAAAACTTATAAATATAGAACAGATAAGAATTATCTCTTAACTACTGCCAATTTAAGAAACCAAATCTTATCTGACAACAATATCATGTTGATTTGATGTCAAAACAACTTTGACATTTACGATAAAACCTATCTATTTTTAACTTGAACTCAGCTAAATAAAACTAAATAAATATATTATTTGTGTGGTCCCCATGTCATAAACTGACGAAGATTTACTTACAAGTGCTGGCCTCACGGGGATTATAGGCCCATCTCAAATTTAAAAGAAAAAGTTTAATGTAAAGATCACTGACAAATTTGTAACAGAACAATGAATCGGATTTTAAAGTATCCACTTTCATGACACGGGCGAGCGGATGAGCATGTTAGGGTTAGAGCTTAGTGATTGAATTAAAGACCTTGATTTTTGTCTTAGTCTAAATTTAATTCTGCACTGACTAAAAGTTTTCACTATTATTAGGACAATTTGTTGGTAATGTCTTATCAGATGCAAGATGTTTTCTATGTTATAGTGTAGTTTTTTATTCTGACAGTTTCTATTACATATATTTTTTTCCAAATAATGTTAACCATGCGTTTAGTACTTTAAAGCTTTTACAAGAGTTACCTTTGATAACATACCAAGGAGTCGGCCAGCAGTAACTAATAACGAATAATTAGAAAAAGTTGCAAAAACACTCCAAACGCTCAAGTAATATTTACCACAAGCCACTAAAGAAAAGAAAACCCTAAACAGTAAGCACCACAGGTAAACTTTATAAATAGCAAGCACGTACTGCGTGCGTGACATCTGGTAGTCACCGAATAGATTACCTCCTACATACTATTTTATACTATCTACCCGCCTGTCGCGTCGCTCATCGCTCCGCTAATGCCCAACACACACGCAACGCGAGCGCTTGCGAACCTCTCGGTGGTGTTAAATGTATCCGTCTGCTTATATCAGGTTACTGTAAAGGCGTGGGCATTGACATGTCTAACTTGTTTTGTTCTGTTCACTGGACCGACCGAAAGGTTGACTTTCTATGAGCATCGACGTGACGCGGTTGACTTACCACAAACCCACGGCCATGTCAAATAGACTCGATGTCGGTGTGACCATATTCTCGTGTCATTCGATAATAGTGATTATCATAAGTTGTCAGTTGTCTGCTAGTTATGGAGCCGTTTGATATCGATATGCGAGTAGATCATCATTTTTATGCGAAAGCAGACCAATATTAGTTTCTTATCCCTGGTTGGTGATCATGTGACGCAATGATTGTATTATTATTTGTACCTATTGTATGAAAAGTGATGTTTCCACGTCCGACTGACCAAAGAGATCTGCTCGTGCTACAGCGCTTCTGGACATAGGCCTGTTATTATATCTTCACTCCACATTATATTAGAGACTACGCCTGCTGCTGTGATTTTAATTATTTTATCTTAATAAACCCAACTTTTAAACTTGCACCTACATCTTTTCACCAAACCAACTCAACCGTTAAGAGCTGATTTCAAATTAATGCATACTGAAGCGCAATTTTTAATTTCGGTTGATTTAGTAGTTCGGAAATTGATGAAGTAGTCGTAATTTCTGTGCGTATTCGAATATTTATGGTCCGGTAAGATGTCGCTGGTGAAAAATAATTACAATTTGCGTTGGGTGCAGCGCCACGCTGAGCCGACATGAGCCTTCAGCGGGCTATTAAGATGTTACTCAAGGATGCATGGGAGAGAGTATTCGAGATAGCTTGTTTTAAAAATCTCAAGACTATAAACACATTTCAGTAGAAGGAAAGAGACCGAGAGGCAGAAGTCCCGTACAGTGGTCTGACCAAGTAACTAAAGAGCTGGAGACACCGATAAATGTTGCAATGCACCAAGCATCAGAACGCAACAAATGGCGACAACTAGGATACAAGATCAGAAGGAGTCACCATCCTCAGCAGTGAGGGATACGACTAAGAAGAGATAAACGTATTTATATCTACGTCTACAATTCTCTGCGAGTCAACTGAAAACAGACAAATCCATGTAAAAATAATAAAGAAAAATATTTAATAAAACTGTGGTCACGCGACCTTCATAAATGAAAATACAATTGATATTAGGATAAAATATGACCTTAAAAATATTCAAATTCAAATTGTTCGACAGACAAGTAAAAACAAAATCTCACTTGTAATTACAAAGTAACAAGCGTAAAGGGCTAGTTTTCACTATCAGTATAAACATAGGTGTTTTATTTGTGCATATGAACTCTATTACGAAAAATATTCAATTAAGTTCTTGGAATTTCTTCTGGATCAAAACCAGCTTAAAGCGTATATTAAGTTAATATGTGAACATATTTTGTTTTGTGTGCAATAATCATTGAGCTTTATGTACTACACATTAAGCTCAAAGGCAATAATAAATAAATAAATAAAATAAAATTACGCGATAGCGTATTTTTAGACTCAGTCTTCCTAATAAAAAAAAAGAAAAGTATATAAGTATTATATCCGTTACTTAGTTACTACCCACGACACAAGCGTTTGCTTAGTGTGTGGCTAGATGGCGCTGTGTGCAATGTCCCGGAGTATCTATTTATTTATTTTAATTAAGACATACAATATATGTTACGTGTTGCGTTTTGTCGAAACTCCTTCACTGTTTTCTACTGCATACAATGTTAGCAAAGTGTGCATTTAGGCCCCGTCATTCAGTGCTGCTCGCAGATATGCTCACGGATAAGCAACTTGGGACCGACGACTCATTTAATGCTTGTCGATTCCAATCATATGATAAATCAATTACTTTTGAAACAGCCGAGGTTTTAATGCGTATGATTTAAACATGTGCCATCAAAAAAAACATTTGTACATGGAACATATCATTTTGGCTGATGCGATAATTCAAAGATTGTAAGATAAGCTTTGTTTTATAAGTGTCTGAATAATAATCTGTTTTTTGTCCTTTCTTTGTTTTCTAATCGCCAAACTTATTTACAAAAAACAGACTAATAATTGATAATCTAGTTGTTAAGTCTTTTTCGCCCGTTTTAAAACGCTACATAAAATAAAAAATACATTCGCCAAAACATTTAAAACGTTCGTTCATTCACACGTGTGACGTGAAATTTTAGATTTTTCAATACACTGATCTGAAAAATACAACGAAAAACGTTGGATCTGCAAAAACATAACTCTTGAAATCATGCCACATGGCGCCATCGAGTTTTTAACCGATACAAAAATAAAATGTTATTATTTTTGCTCCTCCATGTTTTTATAGCCATCTGCACACATGAACCAAGGTAATAAAGGTAGTTAAAATTAATTTTACGATACTTCGCATGGCGTAACCTAGTACCGACACTAGTAAGTTATTTCGCCTACTTTATATTTTATAGGGATATGAAAATATTTTAATGTCGTCATAAATATATAATGCTTTCATGGCATGCATCATTTATGAGTACGGACGTCGTTATGGTGTCTCTAATAAGGGCAAGGAACTCTTTCAGTGGAGCAGACGACGCTTGTGGCGCCTCTATTATAACTAACTCTATGCTTCAACCTCGTGAGACAAATTTTATCGTTCAGCAAATTTAAGTCATGCACACGACATAGACCTTATTTCAAAAGGCTTTAGCTTGAAATTTGCATAAAATGCTGAGTTACAAGATACCCTACTTGAATACATATTCGGTTATTATGTTGATAAAAATTGTCGCAATGTGGTTAGAACTAAAATAGTGCATGACTTGAATAAATCTATGGGGCGTGACTGATATTCCACCGTAATGTAACGTAGCACGGAATATTTTGAAAAGAAGTGTGCTGTCACAGCTTTTACCATCATTATGTCAAAAGATGCTTTTTAAGACGAATTTTCTAATTTGTTGTAACAGAATTTGATGAAAATGTTACCGTATCCGTATAAACCAGCCTTAAAGAGCCTATTATTACGTTAGCATTAGCTCTGTAGCCCTAACTTATTCTCAGTACGTTAGGTGTTGCCATTCACCACCTACGCCCTACAAAGTTAGTACGTCCAGGTAGAGTTATGGCCCTACGACGCCGTACGTACAAAAATGCCGCATCGCAAACTACCATCGCTTTATAAAATCCACTGCTTACTTATTCAATAAACGTTTACAGTGTGGGAACGAAATATAACCCACTTTGTTCTGTGGAAACTACAGCTATTTGTCAAGGTGAATACTTATTCTGAGGATTCTAGTGTTCGAACATGCTTATTATGTGTTAGAGTGGTTTTCCTTAGGATTGATATTCGATTGCGCAAATTTTGTTGTCGAGCAATGTATGTCTTTGCAGTAGCCTCATTTGAGAGAAAGGGACTGTATCTTAAAATTGCATATACATATAACATTATTTAATTAATTTAGCGGATTGCCATTTAATAGCCATGTAAATTAATTGTATTCAAATGGAACTGGCTCCCAAAGGAAGCTACAACATATTTACAAAATAACACTAATTTAGCTAAATTAAGTGAAACTGTAAATAAGGTTTAGTGGGTATCGCTTCAATTTTATTGGATTGATAATGAAGTAGCTTAATTTTACAACGATCTCGATATCAAATATATTTTACACTTGTTAATATTTTACAAACCTAAAATACATTAAAATGTCAATCCCTAAAAACGCACCCTTATAAGCCACCCTCACAGAGCAAAATAAATAGCCCTACGCCCACGTTTACGAAAAATCCGGCCATAAATACAAGAAGATCACGACTCACCAATTCCAGTCACCTTCAGGTAAACCCAGGTAAAACTACCAGTTCAGAATCACCCCTAAACTTTACAGTACGTAAAACACGCTCACATAAACAAATGCTGCCATTTCCAGGACAATTTCACGCCCTATTTTACTCGGTACGAATTTTCTAGTCCCAAATTGAAATGCTCGGTAAAAAGCGCCTGGTTTTTGTGTATATAGCGTTTTTATTTAAAACCTCTTCTGTGTTTTGGTACCAAAATTGAAAACTTTTTCAATAGTTCTATTCGGCCAGTATGATTCTACAAATTATAAAATATTTTTATTTAATTTACTTTACAATAGTCAGATTCAGGTAAGAAAGTACGCACATATATATGTTACAGGCATATAAAGTTCAAGTTCAATTTATTCATATTAGGAAAAAAACAAGTAAGAAACCAGATAATTCATATTATTTTAAGTAGGTATTTATAGAGCTAGATGGCGATATGTGCAATGTCCCGAAATATTTATTTTAATTGGCAATTAAACATAAGCTTGACATACAGGTTCATTAGTTTCTAGGGAAAAGTAGCTACTTTAAAACCAACAACAGTATCCTTTAACTGTATGCAACAGTCAATGCCTAGTGCGTAGGTAGTGTACAGATTCAGAGAGATAATGCAGAATCACGCACAATACAATCCAACTTTTAAGTCAATAAACTTGACGCCTGCATTTGTCCCCGCAACCAGCAATATACCTTCATCCTCATTTCGCGTCACTGTTTCACAGTAAGAGGTAGATGCTCACAGCACGACGCCACTCGACCACTAAGTGATTTTATTTGTGGCTCTCACAGAATTTAAACTGATAGAATGGGTAGTGCAAGAATTAGAAGTATGATAGGAAGTAAGATCAGGAATAATCGTTGCATTGCTCTTTCCTAAGGATCATGACTAAAATTGTAAATTTTAAAACCTAGAATAATGATTTATCCATTGTTTTCTTGGAGGTTGTACATCGTGGTGGGAGCCCAGATCGTTTCCCTTTAGATAGATAGTTAGATAAAACTCTTTATGTAACACACAACAGAAAAAAGACAAACAGAAACACAAGAAAGACTTGAAATAGTGCCACAACAGGTGGCCTTATCGCTATTTCTTCCAGGCAACCGCAGGATGCTGACTAAAGTACTATGAGAATAGTTTACGTATCGATTCACGCGATATTAGCAATATAGTGTGCGTGCTGCAAGTAAACCCAGATTTGTCACAGGTTTAAATACATACATTGGTACACAAGAGAGCGCAAGCTTTCGAGTAGAGTCCTGACATTAAAATGTTGGGACGTGAATCGCCAGGATGTGCTGCGGACGTATGCCTGGCTTCCCGGGGCCCTGATTCGCGATTCCGAGGTGTCTATCCCAGGTTTTTGGTTGGTATTTCCGGATCCCATGCAACGGTGAGTCCAACATCACCACGATAGGTCCTTCCCATGGCTTAGTAGTGGTATCTGTAAAAGGATTTTCCTGGGTAAAAAAAAAAAAGGTTTAAATACATACATAGTTTCACTTCCAAATGGCTGCTTTGCAAACTAAGCCTTAGCTGCAAAGATATAAATGTATCTATGAGACAATACGCTGAACTAGATGTCCAATTCCTTTCTCTTACATTTTCTAATTCCCCGTTGTCCACATACCAATGTGTATCAAATTACTCGCGGCCGGTACCAGCTGCTTGATCGATTGTCCGTCGTGTCGCTAAAAGCTAAATATTGACTAGAATAATTGTCTCAGTGGGTTCTTGATGGTGTAATGGGATGAAAGGAGTAGCGATTTGTTGGCGCTCCTTTTACGCCGATGATGAATTTTGTTTGGTAAGAAAACGATGTAAGAGGGCCTTTTCTATGGAGAGGTTGTTGTTGGTAAATTTGATTTAGTTGTGGACGTTATTTATTGGTCTGTAGTAATCTGATATTTTGTCTTGAGTAGGCTGCAATATGTCTCGATTGAGTATTATTAATATTAAGTCTTTTTTTATCGAATGAGAGTGGCCAACTCTGGTGTCGAGAGTTTATAAAGCCGCCCCGAGGGCCTCGGACAATACTTAACGACTGTAGTGTAGGCTATTTGTATCGTACATACAAACAGCCGGGACCTACAATTTAACGTGTCATCCGACCCACGGAAGCGCCCAAAATGGAATGCCACTTTTCGATCACCTATCCAAGGACAGACCGCGTCGAACTTTGCATTGAAAAAAAATTAACATTGGTAATAGAATGCTATTGCCTCCGCTAGTTGAGCTACGAGTGCTTCATGTTAAGTTTAGTAAAAGTTTTGTTTCAAACAATCAAAAGTCTTTATATACAACTAGTTTAGTTGTAAGTTAAAACAAGAAAAAATAATTTAAATTACATATGAGCCAAATATGCAATGTGTATATGTGTTGTCTACTACGTGCTATTAAGACCAAATGAATTGTACCTACCTAATATACCTACTAGAGTTGTAACTCGTATGAGACATGACAAAATATCCCATTTGCATTCACTCGTATACCTACCTTTCTAAACACAACGCGCAAATGAGCGCTAAAGTTGTTGCCGCCCAACAACAAGTTGACGCTTTAAATGAGGCGCGGGTGCGTCATAAAGCGGTCGCGGGGCGGCATAATGCCGGCATTTCGACACTTTTATTCCCATTTTACGCGAATTCTGCTGTAACCCCTAATAATAAGTATGTTGTATTCTGTAATAACCGATGTAGTTATGTGGCTAGATTGTTATAATGTTTAAGTTTATGATGTAGCGGATAATTTTATGGTAAAGAGTTGCTAGTTTTCATTACCGTATCGTAAATATTTACATTGATATTGTGGGATACGGTGGGCTGTATTTCAAGGGGCGCACGTTCCGATACAGACAACATTTATTATGTAAAAATAAGTAAAACTGTGACGTCTGACATAACGAAGTTTAAAGTTTTACAAATACATGCATATCTAAATTCAAATTTGAAGACGAGAAGTTTGTTATATCACTATCTATAGTGCTTTTTTAAATGCATAGGGCACCTTTTTAACATTTGACACAAATCGACTAATTTAACCAGATGTGTTGATGCAATGTGACATTAACAGTGTTTTTTTTCTTTCAAAAAGCATGTTACTCAGAAGCCCATCATTTTAACAATTGACTCGAATCAGCTATTTTAGCCACAAACGCAGATGCAATGTAACATCAATATTACCTGATGCTACATATACTAGCATCATCTTTCGTAGAAGAAATTCGGCCAATGATGATGATGACTCAAATTATATGTTCAAGATTAAACCAGAGATGTGTGAAACAGAGCATCCAGTGAGATACAGCAACACATTTGCCGGCGCAACAAGAGCGAGCACAATAAGCGGCGGCCTCGTATCGCGCGCAAAGTTCGCAACCTTATTGCCAATTGACATCCAGACACGAACACGCTCGTGATCGAAAGAAAAAAAATTAGGGAGGGGACATGAAATTGGATAATTATGTAGATATGTTATCGATACATACAATACGAGAAACACAGTAAGAACAATAGAATAAGTAGGACAAACTCTATGAGACACAGAAACTTGCCAAAATGTGATAGAGAACTATATTGCTTACCATCAGGCGAATTACGGTAAGGTGCAAACTCATTTCTTGGAAAAAAATAAAGAGAAAACCAAATCTAAGCCTAGTTTGGTCTTGACATTATGTAACTATCCGTTACCTGGGCGTCTTTTGTGATTTATTTTGACTATCGATTAAACAAAATAATAAAATATAATCTTTCAAAACTTAATATAATTGCCGTACACGCCTCGTAGGTAACGAAAAATATTTGGGAGAATCCTGTGTATAAAAGTAGTTTGTTTTTTTTAGTCTTTTGGCAGGTGTTAATTAAAAGTAACAAACTAAACTGAGATTTCTGTTTTGTGTTGTTGTTGTTAACCGAACAGATTTTGCCTTAAAAATTTACCCTGCAGTTATCACAAAGAATTCTATCATATCGATATACATCGTCACCTATCACCGACACATGACCAGCTCTACTCTGTTCATCCCTAAAAGAGAGATGCTTGTTATTTGCGAGCGGCGTCCGCCCATAAGCGCTATCACTAACTAGCGATCGGGGCGGATCGATCCCTGATTCGACTCGCGAAATTAAGGAAATCGCTCATGGGGATATTATTCTCTGTGATAAGATGTGGATGTATGATATTTTTTGGGCTCGTCCGTTTTTTGGTACTTAGGTGGTGTCTTTATGTTCGGAAAGATGTATAGGGGAGTGAGTAGATCACACATTGTGAGAGGGTTTGTTAAGAGAAGACGGAAGTCAATTGAAGAGATATTTTATATGACGATTCGCAGTGCTCTGGAGCACTGAAATAATCTTTAGATTTTTGAAGGTTTTTTTTGTAATACATAGTTATGAAGTGGAATGTTTTTCTTTTCTGATTATTGTTAGTAAATAGCAAAAAAACATGAATAATTTATGTGAAAAAAAATCGTTTAATTGTTAAAGTTGCAGACTGGAAATGGACAGCTCAGGACCTGAGAAGATAGCACATATTTTCTTGTGCAGGAGACCAAAACCATAAGAGTAAGATACCATACCATAGAACAAGTAAACAAAAACTGTTAAAAAAATCATTGCTAAACTTGATCTAGATCTTGTAGGTACTTAATCTAGATTTCAATTCTCATTTTTATCAATCATAGTTAATTCAAAGATATTCAGAATGAATGTATTCCTATTAAAAAACGACTTATAATAACTTCGTATGTCCAATTAGACTCAACACTTCTCACACAAAAGACAGAGAAACTGCTACGTTCCGCATTCCACGTCCCAACAAAAAATATAATCTGTAACACTTATTGATCGCGCATTATGAGCGCTATTTGCTTTTTGTAACCAATTCCGTAGCAGTAATTGAATAGCTTGCAACACATTTCCCAAGATCTAGATCTCAACACAATATAAGTAGGCACATAGCTATAAAAACAACTTTTTGTCACATGAACTTTCTCAAGTATTTCTGTCATATTATTCTTTTGAAACACATGAATGTGAGTGAAAAAAGACAAGTTTTGTAGGAAACAGATGACAAAGTGACATCGCCATGTGAAGGCCAATTGAAGATAATTCTTTCATCGTTCTGCATACAGCCCACCCAGATACCATGTGGGGTCGGTGGAGTAAAAAATAAACAAGAAGCAAAAGTTCCTGACACATTTTGCAAAAAAAGACAAAGTAAGCTTATGTAATAGTATTTTTAAAAACATTTTTTTATGTTATTTTTCATAAATTTAATTTTTTTAAAGCTCAATATTTGAGTATCTTTTGAAACAATTGTACCTAAATGTTTTTATATTGATCCTATCTCTATAAAAAGTTTTTTTTTATTATTTATGTAGTTTTTGCACTGTAGTAAATGGACGCTTCTACATACTCTGAAATATGAAAAATACATATCTTAACAAGTTTGTATGTACATTTGCCTAATTGACCTTTGTAACTCGGTTACGACTTACATTGACTATCATTTTTACGCTGTTGTCACACAATTTTGACATTAACGATAGTTTTAAAAATCTACGCCCTTTTATTAGTGCCAAAGGTCTCTAGGCAACAACTTAAATAAAAAATAATTCCACCTTACATCGTAAGCAAGGCATCTAAAAATCAATAGATAATGTAAGCTTTGAGACACCTAGTGAATTATTTGTCCATAGAAAAGTCTTTAGAAGTTATTTTTCTGGAGTGTCTCAATCCTTTGATAAAAGGTTTTAATGACACAAGGAGGACGATACCAAACGTAAACTTGAATCATAAATGAAAGCCGGGGAGAACCAATTAAGGTACTAATTTAAGGAGTTTTCGTCATTTGCCACTGTTTCATTAAAGTATTTATCTGACCACACATTAATTGTAATAGGCTTGCGTTTGACTACAGCCTGCCTGATGTTAAGCAGAACTGTAGTCTAAGGTGTACCACGCTTGCCTAGAAAAAGCTGATTTACTCTACATTTGAAGACTAAGATATGCCAATCTCAAAAAATTTGTAGCTGGAGGTACCACTGTGATTTATTTAATATAATGTATTTATTATGTGTCGCTATTTTCAGCACAATGAGTTGTCTATCGAGAGTGATGTTATTTAAAAAAGCCATTATCCCCGCACTTCCAGACTCGACCAACATTGTAAAACATCGTCGTAAAACATTGCATGTGTAAAAAAACACAATTTCGTGTCAGACAAGTTTTAAATATGTTCTGGAACTTTCGACACGGTTTGTGGTAGCCCTGATAAGAGCAGTTAAAGAAACAATAAATTTTGGAACCGCATCGCTACAAAGTTGTAAACCTCAACTTTTGCAATAAGCATTACCTACCTACTAATATCCGGTCAAGTGCGTTTTGGAATCACGAACAAAGTGTTCCGTGCCATTATACGTGAGAAACAGAATAAATTCACGTGTTTTGTTTTATTATGTAATGTGTGTGTGTTAAATCAGATATTGAATCGGGCGTTACATATTTCTTCAGAGTTTCATTGATAAAATCAATTATCCCTTTACTAGTCTCATTGGATATTTATGTTTTATTCAGATTTTAGATTTTTCGTTTTATTACAATATATTATTCTATGTTTTTAAAAGACTAGATCTTAAAACGATTCATAATAATGTATTCATGAAGTTACAATAGTTTACCTAAGAAGAGTCTTAGTAATAAGGTTTGTGTTTTAGGCTTTGGTTACGGAACCCTAATAAGCGACCAACTCGTATCGAGCAATTAAAATGATTAATGGGATTAAAAACGTGAATGAAGAGCGTGAGCATTTATTTTATTGTGTCATTAATTGAATTTATTATATTACTGTCAAACAAAGATTATTCGGCTAATATTATGTCGCGATTTATTATGCTGATAAATGTACGTACAGCCACAGATTATGGTACAGCGAAGTTTTATAAACAAACTGAGTCTTTTAAATATAAGTTTACCAAATTTATACGCAACGCAAGGCAGCTTTTGTAGATACATCAATATCAACGTTTTTTTTGATATTTTTACTCAAAGTCCCTATAATGATTTTTTGACAAGTCGTAAAACGAAATCTTTGACGGTTTGCCATGATTTTATGTTTCCGAATAAAGACTGCTAAAAACTCAACTAAAAACATTATCATAACATCGTAGAAGCAATCAAGTGTTTGTTGTCTGCAACGGAGTGACGGATCATCGTGATTTTTGCTATGTTGAGTGCCGAGATTGACACACAGTATGACATGTTATTTTTATCCCTAGCACAGAATACGGAATGTTTTTAGGCAGACCCACGTGTCAAGAAATAGTTCCATGACATAACATATTCCAGACAGCCGTTTAGTTTTACAATATGCATTCTATTTCGCACTGTCTCGTCCTTTATTCCCTCACATTTCTGGGAACTAGAACATTCTGTCACATGTGATTGTGACCAACATTTTGCATATCCACGGGACGGCTTTGTTATTCGTGCAATAGCAGCGCATGTCTAAAGAGATTTATAGTGACCAGTGTACGGAGTAACGTTATTTCTATTATACGATGAATGTCAAAAGTATTTAGGTAACGTTTATTTAAAAGTGTGATTCATAATACTAAACCACATAATATCTACATATATACAATACGTATATTTTACCGTCAATCTAAGTTATTCGAATTACATATACACAAAATAAAATTACGATGAACATTTATCGAACGTAAATTAAAAAAAAGTGAGCGCTTTCATTACTTTACTTTTCCAATTAGTTGAGACTCACGTTTGATTAGAGTTGGCTAAAAAATATCCGGCTCATAAAAGTTTCTGCTGTTCATTTAGTCACTGGACTTTAAGCGATTTGGTAACTCTCCATACCAGTGTTTGCCACCTTTATAACAACTTACTTGCACGTAGCATATTTTAGAAGACATAATAATCAATTTTATTAGTGTTCAAAGATTTCAAATGTTTGGTTGGTAAAAATCATGGTAATTAATAATACATATTAACTACTTTTTTGCTGCATATTACAGCTTGACAATATTTTGCACAAAGTACAAAATCAACATAAGGTACATAACTCTACAAGGTGCTCCGATGACAATTTACAGTAGATATTATAACAGCTCATAAGCAATAGCGGCTTATAATCCGACAGCTCAATTAAGATCGCGCCTTGTTTGGTACAACTTACTTGATAATAATGCTATTTAGTAAATTGAGTTACTGTATCGCTTGTTCTGTTAAATATGATTTTATGAGAATCAATTTTGAATAAGAAGTTAGGATTTGAAATGTATTGTACGTCGTTTTAACAATTTTAGATCTTAGACTACAACGTTGCTTAACATCAAGCCAGTTGTTGGCGAGATCATTATTTAGAGAAAAAAATGACTTTTTAAAGACCTCATACTACCTACATACCAAAAATCATGATGATCTGTTCTGACCTGTCTGAGCCGTTTTTGCGTTATGAGCGTTTATATATACAGATAAACAGACGAAAATTCTAAAAACTGCTGAAACTTGTTCTGTTATGGATATAAGGTAGCTTCAGCTTAATTATATAGATACTCGTAAATAGTTATTTTATTTATCTTGTTCCTAAACAAATATTTTGTACACAGTATATAAATATAATAATCTACCAATTAACTCTTATCACCTATAAGTTCGAATGAACAGAACCTTTACTTAATTGTCCTTTCCAATCGATAAATTCTGTCATTGATCAACGTTTATCTGTGAACGTGACAACGCTTTGTCAAAAAGCTCGGACGATAGATGACTATTAGTCGGAGCACCCGCTTCCAACCGACCTACACGAAAAAGATAGATTTACATTCTCAGATATTCAACGTCTCAGACACGTCGTATCCACAGACACAGTAGGTTTGTCTTTACGGTGCGGCGTTTACGTGTACAAGGTCTCTTTACAATATTGTATTTATTTTAAAAATATATATATTAATAAATTTACATCTTTAAGTAAAAAAAAATAGTGTAAAACGCTGTGTTTTTTACACGTATATATTCAGGTGACGTTTTTTCGTCCTTTTTTTATCACGGAATGTGCCTTCGTTTGACTACAGCCTGCCTGATGTTAAGCACCACTGTAGCACGTCGCCTTGCAGAACTTATCTCGAATCGAATCGTTAAGCCATATTAGACTCCCTTAAGGTGTTTTGTTAATTCATCCGCCTCGGTGCATTTCAAACGCGTTTGTTGTCTGTGGATATAATTAGCTCTATAACTGATGTCAGCTATGCCGACCCAGAAACAATTTGTTAGCGCTCTCAAAATAAGATCAGAAAAAATCCGAGACGTTAGTTGATTGAGCTGGTGATGGATTGATTTCTATAAATATTTTAATTTAAGTTTTTGAAACAAATTTATGTAAATAAGTTATGTACTATTCTTACGCTTACATACTATATTTAATAAGACGAATATTGAAAATAAAACTTATCTGTTTATTAACAGTATTTACGAGTAATCTAGAAATACAACGTATTATAAGAAATAATATATTTATACGGAATACAAGTATTTTAAGATGTTGATAGCAGAATAATTAAACAGTCATTGGACTTTTATGCAGCACGTTTTAACAACTAAATTTACTTAAATACTTATGTAAAATCCACGCGATAAAATAATGTTTGTTAAATCCGTATGAAAAACTGTGTAAAAAAAAGTAAGCAACATTTTATCCACTTTTAACATACATATTTCAATTTTATCCAAATCCCGTCACTCGTTATATTTTAGAATTTCCTAGCATTGCCAAGTGATATCTATTCCACATGCAAATCTAACTGAGAGCCTTACTCTACAGCTAACGACAATACAACCAATAGACAATACATTGTTGAACATATTCAGACACACATATGTCAAAAAAATCTACCTTACAATACTTAATAGCACGCTGTAATCGTGATTTATGTCAGGTAGGTCATTGACTATATTACTTTATTTTGGGTAAGTTTCTACTTTGTAGCTATAAAGATAGGTAGATTAATAAAATAAAATAAAATATTGACTATCGAAAAAATCGTGTAGAAAAAACGGTGACCAGAATTTGTCTGATAATTGCAATGAAAATACCAATAAGATTGCGATCCTGTTGTAATCAGTATTTTTAAGCGAAAGTGCACCAGCTCCTACATATTATTTGGTAAGCACGCTTCATCTTAGGCCATAGCTATTGCTTACCGTCAGTGTTTTTTTTAACACTCATAGTAAATCTTTTTCTTTCAAGGTATGGGTTTGCAATTGACCGTAATTAGCCTGATGGTAAGCAATCATTACGGTCTAGGATGGAACGTGCTTACACAGTAAGAACCGATTCACTCTCGCTTTGAAGATCGCAAGGCAATTCCGAGTAAAAACATGTAGTTAAAAAAACATGTTATTTAGAAGTCTCTAAGATACTTTGTCTACACTCAGCGCATCGCACTGTCACTCTCAGCCGTTGGAATCGATTTGGAAGTGTATTCAGGCTGACAATGCGTACAAGCCTGCTGTCGAAATCTGCTTCGACTTCGTACGGTTGTTCGGGGCATTTTCTTTGAGCTGGAAAGTGTTTCGTAAATAAGGAGTTTTCAGATGGTTGTTGTTTTTTTTTATATGTAAGGTTTTTTTTTAAATTGGTACCTACTAATTAAAAAAAAAAACCAATCTTTTGTTTTTTACAATAAACTACCTAGTTTATTGTAAAAAGTAAAAGGTTGTAAATTTACGTCAGCATAGAAGGTGGTTTCCAAAAACCTTTACCAAATCACCAAAATTATCAAATGAGTGCAAGAAACTAGAATTCACTCATATATATATATAACGTTCAAAGTCACAAATAAATTGAAATCCAAAATACTTTATACACAGTTAAAAAAGTTGATCAGAAACTTTACAAAAACGGCAAAATTTATGGACGCCATTTGCAAAAACCTTGCATAAACAAGCGAAAACAAAACAAAGCCGACAAGAGTTGATCTTTAAAACCACCTAATTGCCACCTCAAAACCCTGCCGTTTTAATCACAATTATTCAAGGGGATTTATACATTTTCATTTACATATATTTTCATTTACATATAAATAATGCATTGGTGATTCGACTGTAATTACTCAAGGGAGGTAGGGATATTAAATGCATATTAATCAGTTTAGCCACGGAATTGAATCGATTTTTCTGAAAGGTTTTCAAACATAGTGGGAGCAAAAAGAATTGTTTACCTTTGAGTATTTAATGAGTCTATAAATAAGTGCTTTCATTAACTAATTGGTGTTGAGTTTCACAAATATTCACTTCGTCAAGTTGAGTGCAATTTAATAAAAGGTCATGTATTCGAGAATGCATAACATTTGCAAATTAAAGATGGTTGTCATCGCCATCATCTTACATCTGCTGAAATAATATGTAGCCTGCACTTGATGGAAAAAAGTTTATTCATGTAAGAGGGCCTCAAATAATCTTACCGTATAAAAACTATTGATCCATTCAACTAAACATACACAAACAAGGCTTCAGAGGCCTTGTTTGGGATCAAACATATGTGACACAATATTCTCTAGTAAGTGTTACTTTAACGATCTTCAATTCTGTTTTGTGAAAAGAAGGAAAAGGGTATGGAACGTGTTAACGTTTCCCTTTTGCATTTCTTTGAACTTATTTATGCAAATTGTAAATGCTAAGACATTTCGCGTTGTAGAAGAAAATTTGCAACACAAAAAGTAAGCTTGCTCATTCTGTAAAGCAATGCAATGAAAGTCATTGATTTTTTTTAGGCTTTTACGGTAAAACGGTAATTTAAACTACAAATAATTATTGCATCACGTTTTTTTCTATATATTTCGATCAGAAAAAGAAATATGATAAATCTAATAATGCACACAAAAAATATATCATCATCATGATGATCAGCTTCAAATTCAATATCAGAAATTAGTTAACTACTGTATTTTTTTAAGGTGATTAATACGTATTAATACAATTGCAAAGACAAGATAATTCTTATTAACCGCTTTCTTTTAATCCAGTATTCACTTAGACGCTACTATAGACGTTTCAAGTGTCTTTCAGCTGAAAATCATAAAAGTTATCTCTGAAACGTCCCACAAATGGCTAGCAGAGCTGTATAGCTGAATATCCAGCTCGTTTACGACATATTATATCCGGTTTTCTGAACTTTTGACTGCTTAACTGACCTCCAGAAGGTTATATTTGCAGTAACTTCAAAACGCTTATAACAGTGTTAGCGGTATTTTGCTTATCTTTAACTTGTGTTTTCATTAAATGGCAGAACGAAATGTTACAAAAAAATATTTTTGTTGTTTTGAGTGTCTGAATTCGCAATGATGTCGTTAATAATAGTCAACAGCCTTAATGCCACAAATCAAATAACACAAAAAAATAAAGAATTATAAGCCGCTTAAAATGGAAATCACATGCATTTCAAAAATAAATAATACATAAGTATTCTCTGTAGGTATATTAAAATTATCATAAAGCCTATTGGTTTAAGTAGAATTTTAATTATCAATTTTTCTGTTCATCTATAAGGTATGATTATAAATTTGAACTAAAATAGTATTTGTCAGTAAGTTCTTGTCTATATAAGCAGTTGTTAAAGACTCTGACATCAGAGTTGGCAAATCTTTTACGAACATACATTATATAAGTATTTGTTATTATAAACCTTTGTCTTTCCAACTTTTACTATTTCCTTCCCATGCCTAATCATTGTCAACAGAATTCTTTTGATATAACACCGACAGAACTAAACAGAATTCTCGCAACACATGCGTCAGCCCCTCACTATCGAAGCCGACAATTATATTTCGGTCGCGTCCCGAGCGGGATTTCTTCAGAACAGATACTGATCATGACTTTAATTGTACGTGGCGCTAACGTTACGTTTCAGCTCAAGTGCTGCTGTGCGGGGTTTACATGGTACGATGCATACATAAACAGTCTGTTGGGTTTTGTATGAACCGGACACACTGTGACCTAAATTTTTAGGCCGTTTAGGTGTCATTCTATATTGTGACATTTGCCATAAAACGTTCTATTCGACCCATTGATGCATAAAGAATTAATAAAAAAAATATTCCGGGGCATTGCACACATCGCCATCTAGCCCCACACTGCAAACGCAAGAATAATACCATGACTTTAGTTTACTAACTTTACAAATACTAGCTGTTGTAATAATGTATGTATTAAGTTTAATATGTTTTATCGTACATAGTCTCCAGACAAGCCTAAGATGATTATCAGAATTGTTGGTGTTGTCATGTTCTCTCTCTGAGTCGTATTTCCTCATGACTGAGGGTCGTGAATCCCCCCCAGAATGAATTTATTATAGGAGTTCTCTTTTGCAGATACATCGTAGAGTGTACAGGTCTTTTCGTTGCCATGTTACAAATAAAACAATTCATTGTTATAATACGAGTAGGTATATCAAGTTTTTCTATCAAACTTTACTTGATCTTATCATCCAACATAAGTTTTAAAGTTTACTCACCATGCCCATATGGGTGGACAATAAACCCTCATACAATAATTGCGGCCATTACGTTTGACAGCGAATACCCCAAATGTGAACAAAATGTGAGTAACAACAGTTTAACATGTTCCCGTCGCGCCTGATTTAACTCGAAGGGTGCCTTTGTTGGTTCTCAGGATGATCAATAGCTAGTTATGTCCTGCCATCTGCAATAACCAATGTTTTTTTTATCAACACTGGAGACGGCTCCAATGTCCTGTCCGACCCACACATGTGCACGCTGTCCCTTTTTGTACGCAGGTAGTATTGTAACTAAGTTTAGTTTTAAGTATTGTTTTGTAAGTTAGTATTAGCGTAGCCATGTAGGCGAATAAACGTCCTTGGTTCATATAAAAATGTTTCATTTTTGGAACCCCTGCTTCTACCAGCTCAGCTGAACCGTGCGTACCTGTCTGGCGCGGCCGGTGCGGATAAAAGGAAGTCCAGACTTCTTTAATGACATCATCAGCCGGTGTATATCACGAAGTTCTGGAACCTGAATCCGCGAACCAAACAAATACGACTCCTGGACGCGTGTGCAGCTGTAGAAGAAACTGGTTCGAGGTTGGAGCAGAGGACGGCGCCGGCAGCTATACTCATGGAGGGTTTGCGACGGCATGTGAGTAGTACCCATCACTAATCCCATGACCTCCTACCTATTCCGCGAACTTTGTAAGTGGGACAAACATCGCTCGCTTACGAGTTGTCGCTGCATTCTGCACTAGAATCGGCAGAATCAATAGCGACTTAGATAGATCTTAGGCTAGGGAGCTTGTAACTGAGACTAGCATCGCTCGTGTTACAAGTTGTCACTGCATACTGCACAAAAATCGGCGGGATGCATAGTGACTTAGGTAAGTTTAGACTAGGGAACTTGGGAGTGAGACAAGCATCGCTTGCTTACAAGTTGTCACTGCATACTGCACAAAAATCGGCGGGATGCATAGTGACTTATGTAAGTTTAGACTAGGTAACTTGGGAGTGAGACAAGCATCGCTTGCTTACAAGTTGTCGCTGCACTCTGCACTAGAAATCGGCGGAGTCAATAGCGACTTAGCTAAGTAGAATTAAGCTCTAGCATTAGATGAGGCTACAAAATCTAGCCACCTTAGTGAAGTTATAATGTGTATAATGTAATTTTGTGTGTTAGGTATCAATTTAGTTACATACTACTGTTTTGAGTTAATAATGTCAGTATTTCTGTCAAGTTGAGATCATTTCAATTACTAGATGGTTGTCCCATACGTAAAACAGTTTATGTTCCAAAAACCTATCCAATCCTATCCTCAAAGTGATGCAGGTAACTCTGCCTATCGCCTTCATGATGTCTCCTGATACATCAAATAAGTTCCAGCTCTGGTGGCGGTTGAAACTGCCCTACATAAAAGTGTTTGTGCAAGCCGTTAAATTAAAACTAGTGAAATATTTAATCTACAACAGTGAAATTCCAATCAGTGCCGTACTTTAAAAACGTATTTGTGATAACGTTACTGGAGTGATTAAACAACGTTACATAAGGAAAAAAAAAAATGCAGAACAGACAATGGACAATTATAACAGGTTTTTGTGTTCGTTTTCTAAAATTTAAAATGTAAATTTAGTTTAACTATTTAATTTTCTTCGTAATTGCATTGCCTATGTGTTTATTTGCATATTCATGTAAAAACAATCATGTGTTGTTCTATAAAATTGCCCCATAAAATGTTGAAATGCAGTTTCTAACAAGTTACTTATAATTGAATGTAAAATCTGCCCAAACCTGTTTATAAATTATAGACTGCTCCACTTGCTCTAATTATTTTTACATTTGCATTGAAATATTTTATATACATTGTACTAACTTTTGTTTATAATAACAGGTCACCTCATATTCATCTAACATCATACTTGTAAAACATTCCTATATGTAAAACTTTGTATAATTTTACTTTATGTGTAATTCTATTAAAATCGTTTAAGTAATACCGATAAATTATAAGTACTCTTGCGGTAACAATGTTTCATAATATGCAAAAAATTTAAGTTTTTATCAGTTGATTTATTCATTGCAACCACCGAAGTGAAACTATGAAATTGATAACAAGTTGTAACAAATAATGTTATAATCCCGCCGCTATCTGTTAACACATATACCATTTATAGTAGATATTCAATTTCTGAATTAATCATAAAAATATTTAATTTGCCACATCTTAATTATCATGTTGTTTTAAAACATAATTCATTTCAATTAGGTATAACTATGGAATATCACATTAATTGATTTGAATCAAATATTTTGTCTCAGTGTTATAGTCAATTTTAATTGAGTTGGTTTTTTTATATTTTGATACAACCCTGTGCGTTTTCACTAATTTCTAATTTAAATGTTTTACTTTACTGTCATCTTTTAAGTCTTTCTTTGTTAATGTTGTGTAACACTTTGTGTAGACAGATTTAAATGATTTTTATTGTTTCTAAAGCTATTAAGGAAAAATATTAGTTTATATACATGTCATTGTGTAATATTTCTATTCATGACCTTTTAGTTCTGTGTAACTAATATTTGTATTATTCTGTTAAATTGTATAAAACCCATTTTGCTATTCAAATATGTGAAACTGGTTTTTGATTATAATTGTTGAAACGGAACACATTATAACACAGATATCTATTTAATGGACATTTAAAAAAAATGTTAATGTAATTTTCCTCTGATTAACTCATCATCGTAAAATTTCATTCTTATGGACGGAGGAGTTATGTCCTGCCATCTGCAATAACCAATGTTTTTTTTATCAACACTGGAGACGGCTCCAATGTCCTGTCCGACCCACACATGTGCACGCTGTCCCTTTTTGTACGCAGGTAGTATTGTAACTAAGTTTAGTTTTAAGTATTGTTTTGTAAGTTAGTATTAGCGTAGCCATGTAGGCGAATAAACGTCCTTGGTTCATATAAAAATGTTTCATTTTTGGAACCCCTGCTTCTACCAGCTCAGCTGAACCGTGCGTACCTGTCTAGCTTTGTTTTATGGTGTCTGTTTATTTAGTTTTGTTTTGTTAACTCTCTTGTGTAAAAATATACGTTACATTAAACTAAGTTTTGAATTATATCGGTGTAAAATCTAAAATTATTATTTATAACTCAGCCTTCAAACAAAATATCTGTGATACTTCCATTTTTTCTGTTTAAATGTTAATGTATGTAAATTACTAATTTAAAACATATTGTTAAATTTATTAATAAATACCTAATTTATTAATTACACATATTTCATTATTAAAAGCAGACTTATGATTTTTCCCTAAGTATATTAATATTTACTTAATAAAAGTTCAACACTTAACACACAAAACTACTTAGGTACAATACACACATTAATCCATTAACACATAAAAAAACGTATACACTTACTTACCATCATGTAAACCTCTCGCCTCCATTCTAATTTGGACCAAGTTGATTCGCTCGTTTTCTCATTATACCGAATGCCGGGTGGCCAGCTCTTGACAAGAGGAAATTGTCCCCAGGGATTAATAAAATTTGACTTGGCTTGCATTAATATTGTTTACGACTGCACTTCAACATTGCAACACAAAGTGCACTCGCCCTTTAATGTTACTAAAAAGCTGGTGCAGAATGGATGGAACATGTTATATGAAAATCATAATGTTAGTATGCATAATATCTGCAGAAGTGAAATCTTGTGTTTTTTATATGTAGATGTCCGAGAAACATAATAGAGTCGTAAATAAATAATTGTTTTTCTTAGCCAGTAAAATATTAATTAACGTGTTGGAACTAAAATGTAATAACCTAATACTATTATACATTACACCTATATATTATATACTATATACTATTCTAAAAGGCTAATAGTGATTGCAGTTATTAATACTGAATCATTATAAGAATCAATAATCGATATTTATTGTTAATTCGTGTTACTTTTTATCATATAGGTATGTATGCAAGACTAATGCTCTGCAGTCTCATTAAGCTGATGATGATGACGATTTATGTGTCTTCTTCATATTTACAATTCATTTTAGCCATTGATAGATCAAATGAAATTTTTAATCTAATAATTTGAAACCTGTTTTACTTTCTATTTGAAAGCCACACAAATCTAGTACCTACGACACAAGCGTTTTGCTTTGTGTGGGGCTAGATGGCGATTTGTGCAATGTCCTGTAATAATTATTTATTTATTTAAATACAAGACTATAATCACTTGATCGATATTAACTAACCATATTAACATACTCAACTTATCAAATCTCTTTTGGTCAACTGTCAAAGAAGAACACTAATGTTAAAACATCAACATTGCAAAATACATCACCAATGTCATTGTACCCTACGCCTATGATACTATGATATTAGATGCTTTGAATTCAAGACCACCTAATACGCGGGTGGACTAATAAAATGTGTATCTTCAGAAGCATCTGTGGCTAATTGGACGACGGATATTAATAATTTGCTGTCATTAAATGGCGCAGTCAAGATATTTTGAGAAACTACGAAATAGATGCTTGGATTATATTAAGATTCAGATTAAGAGTCCAAACAAAACATATAACTGTTATGTATTATTAGGAATTCATTAAAATAACATAGTCTGATCAAACCATTATTTTTATTATTCATTATTAATTAAAGACACTGCTAAAAATGTAAAGCCCAATATTTAATATAGTCAATATAGCAAAAGCCATAAAATTTTTGCAAAATAAAAGTTAAGAATGACATTTACTTTGCAATAAAAAACTTGCACCAAAAAATTGTAACGTGTAACCAAACACCGCTTTCAACGTTTTTAAATGTTAACATTTTCGGGTGAGCGATAAAAATCAAAATCGATTTTAATTGTAACACATTATTCAACTACAAAATTACACCTCGCCCAGAATACATTCTGCCTAATTCGATGAATATCTGATACAGCGTCCATGTTGAAAATAAACTAAAAAGTTTGATTACATTTTGTTCGTGATAGGTTCCGTACATTTTTTATGTACATAGTGAATGTTTTTGAATAATGTTATGATTTTTTGTGACAAAATAAATAATTTTTATTTCATTTTCATGTATATGTATATGTCACACAAATATTAGTATTGGCACCACTTCTACAATTAATTTAAAGATTTTATGGTACAATTCGCTCACTAAAAAAATGGTCTTAAAAATCTCACTTTTTTATCAACTGCTGTCCCACTCCTGGGCAAAGGTCTCTCTCTCCCAACTCCCTCCATGAATCTCGGTCGATGTCTAAAAAATCCCATGTACTCACTAAAAAACATACTTTCAACATTCCAATCATATTCAAATTTCCACTTTATTTTGTCCCAGCTAAGAAAATGATCTTAGTACTTTCATCATAATAAATAGTATTGTAGAAAATAATCAATTTGGTAAAAAGATAAATAATAATTAAGAATATCAAATAGTAATCAATGTTAATTAAATTGCTCGTACAAGTAATCAACATGCATTTTAACATGATGCTTTCATAAAATGAAGTATGTATTTGTAAGTGCCTTAGTTTAAGACGTAAGTACTACAGGTATTAATTGAGCATTTAGTTTTAAAACTCGCATTAAACTGACGATACTACAATTATTTCAAAGAACATTAATTACAAGTATCTAATTAACCATTAAATTAAAAGATAATAAAGTTTTAAGCGTTTGTTCAACCGGTACTAAAACTACCTGAAAACTTCAGAGCTTTTGCAATTTAAATTGTTTTATTAACGTATCCAGAGAAATTTAATAATATAGTTTCTGTGTCTCAGTCTTTTCTATATAAGAACAAAGACACCTTTGTTCGAAAATTTAATAATTAATCTGTCCACATTTTCACTATATTTAAAAAGAACTCGATGTGGCACATATAAGTTATTATTGGGATACATAACTGATGCTTAACATCAAGCAGGCTGTAGTCAAACATAAACCATATTCATCGAAAAAAAATAGCTTTATAAAGAACTGCATAATATTGTAGTGACAATAAAAACGACTCCGTTTATTGCCTTCCCCGCTTTAACCCTAAAAATAAAAGTTGGATAGCTGCGGTCTCGCAGGACATGGTCGCAATTACGAGCACACCGACAAATTGCTCCACTTATTTACGGTTAATGAAATTCAGATTTTATAACAGCACCCGCTTTACACTCTCGTCCGCTAGACTGTTGGACATAGCCATCAATTTGATACCTGAAGACACTTTGGACTGGAGAAAGACATGTGGTGACCGAAAATTTCTTCTTCATAGGTAAAATTGTGAAAATAATTATTTGTATTAAGTATTTTAAATTATAACAGCTTGGCGTGTGAAAACAACACACGTATAAGATAATTCTAGTTAAAGGTGAAGTATGCTTCACCTACCACTACTAGAATAGTTTTTTTTACACGAAATAGGCTTACTTTTGGCTACAGCCTGCCTGATGTTAAGCACCACTATAGTCTAAGATGTAGCACGCTTGCCTAGAAGAAACCTATTTACTCTATTTATATAGTACGGGTTTTCAAAAGAAGTTGCTAGAGTCGGTACATATTTTACATCATATACCTCTTTTCTTCTTGCTTACTTGGCGATAAATGTAAATAAAGCTTTTAAAACATCTAAGCATAACCTCAGTATAACTAGAAGTATTTTTTAAAATAATTAGACACTTCTTACATCGCAAAATCAGTAAAAATTAGTTAAGAACGACAGACATGTTAAAAATTTTTCAGAAGTTCACAATTTTATAATGTCGACCCTTTTCGTGGCATAAAACATGCAAGCTTTTATCTCTACTACAGTATTTCTCATAGTGATTTGAATAAATTTTGCCTCCTTCTAAAAAAGGCTTTCTTCCCCGAAAATCGCAGCGGTTCCTTTACCGCCGTAACTTTTTGAAATTCATCAGAATATAAAGTGGTTTCATCCCTTTGAATCCGCGACGGAGGTTGCCAACCTTCTGAAAGTCCATCAAAAAGGTAATTAAGATGAATTAACGATCACAAAGCCAGGGTGGGCCTGCGAGTAACCTCTATTTCTTCTAATTGGCTCCCACATAATTTTTACGGCGAATTGTCGGTCCTACGGCAATTCACCCACAAGACGCCTCTAACTTTGGTAATGAACCCAGTAGTGCTACTTCTAATGGCGTGACCCGAAGTATGTATTTATGTATGTTGGTATGGTCTACACCGGTCCTAGAATACTATCTGGTAGTCTACGACTCGAAGTTTTGGCAATTCAGTTGGTAAGAAACATAAAAATTAAAAAGTTAATTCATACACTTACGAGATTCATATCTCTGTAAACAGCGAATATTGACGTTTGAGAGATATCATGCTTAATATATAATATTGATTGTCACCAGACTTCTTCGGTGCGCAAAGAAATTCTGTGTAGACTCTTATCGGAACACTAATTCCCGGGTTCTAGTAAGGTGTCTTTGGGTATATTAATCTTTGTAACAGTCTAACGATTAACTTAACTCGATGTCTAATTCTTTGGGACAATAGTCCAGTCTTGAATTAGAAATATGTTAATTTTTATCTTTGTCTCGGGCCGTCAGAGCGGAAGATTATAATTATCAGGAAATTGTTCGAAACGTTTTGCTTTGTTGTTGGATCCGTCTACTTCGATAAGTACCTAATGGGGCCGATAAGAAAGCGTTTTTAAAGTTAATGACAGGTTTTTTGTAATTTTCTTAGGAAATAATGTAAACGACAGCAAATGAGTTAAGGACTTTGCGGCACTTTAAAGAGACAATCTGCAGTGCAGTTGCAGAAAAAAAACAATTGTAGCTATGCATACAGACTTGAATATATAGTGTTATTATGATCCAAATAACTTGAGTTCTCTTGTTCCTTCCAACAAAGACATAAGTTTTCAGATCTTGTGATATTCATACATCTGTTCCCTCACTATTTTTACTTTAACTTTAAGCATTTAATAACTCACTTGAAAAAGAAAAATATGGTGTAAGGTTGGTATCGAGCCCGGGGCCATTATTGGTACTACAATCACAAAGGTGGACGTTCTCCAACTAAGCCATACTCACGTACTCGCTCATCCGTGAATAGAATCGGCAAAACAAGTGACATCAAAGCAACCCACCTGCCAATATTCCCACATCATTATCAACAGCACAATGAAACTAATTCTCCCTTATCTTTACAACTTCCTCCACTACAGTCACATACACAGTTAACTTAAAGTAACCCAAATCTCTTTTCATACCAACTGTTTTATATAAACAAGTTCGGGACAGGAGTTGTGTAGAACTATGATTTTTTAGTTATTACTGAATTTTTGCGAAAAGTGATTGCTACTAAAGTCATTTTTATATTTAGTTGAAATATTCGATCAATTGTTTTTTTATCATGAGTAAGTACATGTTTTTGGAAAGAAGTTGACTACAACACTTACGATTACTAGAAAACGAGTTTGTAGAACCCATTTTTTAGAGCAGTGTTTTATACTAAGCAAATTAAATGTCACTAAAATACATTAAATACTTACTGTATTTGAGCTACATCTAATTCTGTTACACAATGATATCCAAAACATGTCTTTGTTCAAGGATCTTAAATAATACAACACAAGTTTGTATGAAAACTTATAGAATAGAATAGAATAGAATAGAACATATCTTTAATGTACACAAATGTAAAACATAAATAACAAAACAGGAAATAAGCTTAAATATATTAAAGTGCTGTACATTGGGCGGCCTTATCGCCTTAGGCGATTTCTTCTAGGCAACCATTTGGAGGGACATTACTAAGAATTATAAACAGGCGCTGTATTAAAAATATAATTAGATACATACATTAGTTAAAAGAACAAAAACTACTTAAAATATACATAAATAAATACATACATATTTCATACATATAACACAAAATATTTACGAAAAAAGCTACTATTTTATAAGTAATCTACCTACATAAATTAATGCTATAACAATGACAAATAATGGTGATACACTAACTTTTGGAATATACTCAGCGACTTGGCCTGCCTGATAGGCAGGAGCAACGTGTTCCACAAGAGGACTGAATGAATGAATGAATGACTGGAGTGAATTATAATATAATACAAGTTTGTATGAAAGTACGTTCAGGCCACTCCCCGTTAAGGGTCCTATTTCCGTAATGAGCAGGGAGCAGGGCATCACACGTGTTGATCCTGCGAGGGTCAGGTGCTGGTCGTTTTGCACTGACCAGTAGAACTTGGACTCTGATAATAAGGAGTTTTGCTAACGTTTAATCTACCCTACTACTTGGCATTCATAGTACTTAATTAAAAAAAAGAATTTCAAAAAATTAAAAAAAAAATCAAAATCAATCTTATGTGTATGCGTTCTAAGTGGTCGCCAGTATCGCCACCACCTCCCCATCTCTCTGGTAGTGGTGGTGGTGGTGGTGATAATCCAATTTGTGTGTGTATGTGAAACAATTGATTTGAGCTCTCTCAAATCTTAAAACTATTAAACATGAAATAGAAAGAAATTGAAGTAAGCTCGAAAATAATAACCTAATTTGTTTTATTTCGCAATCTTACACGGGTAACACTTCAGATACTACTTGTCAGATCTATAACCACCTTATCAGTTCTTTCCTTTCACGTATCAGCCACAAACCAATAGACATCCAATCACGGTTGCAAACAGTCCGCTAGTCACCAAGGACCGTAATTTTACGGCTGACCTGTTCTCGCAATTTCTCAAAGAAGGCCAGATCTTCTTACACCGGTCGCACCTGACCAATTTTTTTTCTTTAAAAGTAATATAGTATTGCAGGACCTTCGTTACAATTATTCCCACTGCTGGGCATTGTTCTACCCACACTTGGAATCAGATGGGATAATCATTTCTAAATCCATAAGTTACTTTAACCGAATGATTTCCTAGGAAGAGCTCTCGCTCCGCAGGTAGACCGCCAGCCATCTGGACAAAAAAGACATTAGAAAGACACTAATGGCACCTAGGGAAGGAGGCCTATACCCAGCAGTGGGTCGACAATGGCTGAAGAAGAAGATGATGATGATGATTTCATAAGTATGCGTTAGTACGCTTACTAAAATGTACGTCTTGAGTAAGCGGGCAGGATCTTCTTACACTGGTCGTCCCTTATCTACCTTGGCACCTCGCCTCACTGCTCGTTATTCAATAAGTCGTAGGTTCTTGTCCCTTCGACCAGTGTTATATATTTCGGTAAAGAAGGAAAGATCAAAAGAACAGAGTATTTTTGGGTTAGTACATGATATGGTAACACGGTAAGTCATGGGAATTCGTGTCATAAAATGTTTGCAATTGCAAATGCATTAACTGTCTCGAATTGTACTGATTAAAATATTAATGCAGGTACTAGTGGATGCCCGCAGCTTCGCTCGCATCATTTCAGGATAAAAAGTAGCCTTTGATCTCAAAACCTCATACTACATACATACCAAAAACATGATGATCGATTCAGCCGTTTAACGTGATGAGCGTTTAAAAAAACAGAAACACAGATAAGCAGTTTATTTTAGGAAATTTTTGGAACGTGTTCCGCTATCAATTCGAAATATCTCCAAACATATTTTTTTTAATATATTCTATGGCAATTTCTTCAGCTTTTTTAGGTATATGTATAGATTTAGTAACTGCCTCGTATTGTATTTATTAAAATACAAAATCATTAAGAATGAGCACCTTAGTCATATGAATTCTTAAATATTTGTAAAATTGTAACATCAAATGTAAAACCCGCTAAGTTTCACATTTCAGAGCAACACAACAGAAACGAGCACTGCTGAAATACGTATCGGAAATTCAATACAAACGCTATCAATTGCAAAACTTCCTTCCACACAAACTACTTATTAATCTACACACGTACCAAACTTGCGCATTGTCCACGAAACTGTTTCTCGAGAAACGAGATAAATTAAATTAATGCGACCACTTAGAAGCAGTTAAAAACTGGAAGCTTTTTATAATTGCCTCGCTACAAGAAAATTACAATGAAACTCGGAAAGTTGAGCGGGAGGCGATCGTTTTAGCAATAAATTGGGGAGTGTTGTTGTCAAACTATCAAGTTGGTTTTTAAGTTTTGAGAAATCAGTTTGAATACTGAAATATTTTATTTTTCTTATAATTCCGCTCTTTCTTTCTTCTTTCTTACTTTCTAACAAAGAACTTAATCAATTAATATAATTTTATAAATAGCAGTAACACTTGCGGCACAGGTATAAAATTATAACTTTGTGTTTTAAATCATCTTTTATTTAGCCATGTTTAAATTTTTAAATAAAAAATTATGTTTAAATCTTCAAATTGTTCCCAACATAACGTGCTCTAGGCTACAATTAAAGCTTGTAATAGGCCTCAAACACAAGGGACTACAATAAAACTTCTCCCATTACTTAACAAAGAAGCTTGAATTTACACTGAAATTACAAAACTAGAACATCTAAGCACAAGTATGTTGACTAATTTAAGTTAAGCAATTACAACGATTAAAAACCCTTGAAACCCGAGCGGACTTTTAAACATACTGTTATAATATATTAAAGCTTGTGTTTCTAAATAAAACTAGATATATTTAGTCACATTAAAATGCACATGATATAGATTTAACATTACAAACATTTTAAACTTATATACCATTTACAATGATAAAGAGTATCAACTGATGTGGCAATCGAAGGCTTTCTTAAGTCCTTAACATAAACGTAGATTAATTATAAAGGTGTTGTTTTTTTAATTCTTAGCATTTTAAATTGATTTAGTTTAGTGTACCAAAAGATTCGAATAACAATATATATGATATAAGCGATTTTGAACGAAACCAAATAATCTAAATTGTCTTTTTACTTCAGTTTTAAAGTTCCAAAATCGGGTTTATACATTGTAATATTATGTATTTAAAAATATTGTCCAGTCAGGCGCGTCGTACGAGAATTCGCTCAGGCTACCACACCTTAACAAATTTATCTTAGAGCACCACTTAAGAAATTAAACCACGTTTGGTTAATAATATCGTTTGGCGAAAACAAGCCACTATTTCATTTTGTAAGCATAAAAGCCGTAAGCTGAAAATTTTATGACTCCAAGCGTCTGGCAACGAGGAAATTTTTAAAAAGGTTTTTCAAATTTCGTGACTCATCTCCGGTCCCTTGTTCCCAAAAGTATAATATACAACTAGTGTTTTTGTGAACAGTAGACCTGACTAATTGTTATTCAAAGAGTTTTTTAACTGTGGCAAATAGCTTATTATGGTACAAATATGTAACGCTTTATATGTCATGTCTTTGACGTTTTTATAGGGATCGGCGAAAGCAGTATTTTCACATCATTGTTTTCTTGACTTACGATGATCATTGAAAGCAATTGATCTTTGTAAGTCTACAAAGCTTAAAATAACACATTTGTTTTTCGTCTTTCATCTAAATATATAAAACTCAAAGGTGACCAACTGACTGACTGACTTAATGATCTATCAACACACAGCCCAAACCACTGGATGGATAGAGCTGAAATTTGGCATGCAGGTAGATGTTATGACATAAGCATTCGCTAAGAAATGATTTTTGAAAATGCCACTTTTAAGGAGGTGAAATAGGGGATGCAAGTTTTACTTCTTAATGCGAAGCCGCGAGCACCCACTAGGTAAAAATACCGCGACCATTTGGCGTTAATTTGTTCAAAATCAGAGCTTATAAAACTTTCCTACTGACTATATTCACGCCAGCCATACATGAAAACTATCATACACAATGCAGAGGCGCTTTACCGTCTTCTTTCAGTCAACCATCCAATAGATACAATCCTATGTAACTATACCTTTGTTTAACCTGGGCACATTAAACATTTGTACTAAGCAAACGTAGGTCGGGATTTGCGTAACGTCACAGAATACAGGTAGAGTGTGGAAAATGTGAACTAACCTTTCTATCCTTTGTTATCGTCTATTATAATGTCTGCGAAATGAGGTATTTTAATAGGTTCTGATTTTCTTTACAAAACTTAGGTTAACAATGCAATTATTATGTAGGTGATACTGCTTGAGTCAATTTAGAATTATCTGACCGAGTCAAATTTACAATTAATAACTCAGATTAGGTATGTTTTAAATAAGAAAACGTGCAAGTTTTATCAAAAGCGGCTATGAAGTTTTTGAGATGTGGTATTGTTTTTTTTTTAATAACACTACACTTTCTCCCAGTTTTCACCTTTAAAAGTTAGAGTGATCTCTCAAAGACGTTATATTTTCTACTGGTAATATTCTGAAATCTAGATAGTTCAATTACCTTGGAAAACATTTTAAGTAAACGGAAAAGAATATTCATCTTCAAAGTTTTTCTTCTGATACTTTTTCTCAATACGTACCTAACATTTAACTCTACCTCTTCAGATGATTGTTCTTTTCAGGTAGATTGATATGAAAAGTTAGATTTTCTTTTATTTTATGCGAGTGAATTTCTAAAACATTTAATCATAAGTAGTGGACCAATATCAAAAGTATTATTGACGGATTTATACTCGTAGTAACAAAGTGAACCAATAAAATAAAATTAACTTCAATGATTTTATGGCATGACAATTAATTATAATCTATACTAATATTATAAAGCTGAAGAGTTTGTTTGTTTGTTTGTTTCGCGCTAATCTCAGGAACTACTGTTGCGAATTGAAAAATTATTTTTGTGTTGGATAGACCATTTATCGAAGGCTTTAGGTTATATTACGCTGCAATTAATATGAGCGAAGAAACAATGGAAAATGTGAAAAAAACGGGGGAAAATTATTCAGCCTTGCGGGCTTCCGTTGCGTGCGCTGCGAAAACGGTACAAGATATCAAAAAAATGTGTATGAAAGAATTATTTCCCTTGAAATGATCTAACAAAATGTCCCAAACAGTATATGTCTATCTTTTAAGGTTAACTCTCTAGAACCGTTTTTATGGTAATAACTATTCCACGCGGACGAATTCGCGCGCACCAGCTAGTATCAATATATTTTGGTTCCTTAGGTATTGATAACTAAAGAGAAAAAAAAAGTAAAAATACTACTTTTCACTATAACTACCAAAGAATATCAATATACTGGGAAAATTTGAGCAAAAAGAAAAAAATCTCAACCATTATGACTCTTGGTCATTATGGTTTTTTGAAGTTTTTTTTCAAATATTTTTAAGAAAAAAAATACCTACACCAATTTTTTTAACACAATAGCCACACAGATTCAAGTCGTCGTGGTTTGCGATTTTATTAATGCGGTGGGCATTTCTCCAAAGCACGCGAGGTCAAGCCAAGAGGGAGAGAAAACGACTTTGGCCTAATCCGCTGACTTTTATTTATTCAGTGAATTAATCTCAGGGTGCCCGGGGGTGGGACACTAGCCCTTATACTTATACTGAAGAAATAAATCAGTGGCTAAGCTCTGTTTGAAAAAAAATATATGTTGTGCAGTAGCGTTTGGAAAATATTAGAAAATTTGAAGGAAATATCTTCACAAGAACAGATGCAAGTCAGCGATGATTAACTTAAATGAGAGGAGGTTCATGCATTGTAGTGGGCGCTAAAGAGCTGAAGATGTTGTTTTTTTTATTGATATTTATCGAATTAGGACCAAATTGATACAAACTCTGTGTTAATAATGTGAAATTATGTTATTGGTCCGGTAAGAATGTCTTTTTTATTATATTAATGGTTTCGATATTATTTAGTAGGATATGTGGCAGAAACTACTTCACAATTATCAATTTTGAATTATGAATGCAATGTTTTTAAACAATTGAATTTTGACTGACCACAGTTTGTATGTTTATTATATAGCTTTCTATAAGCGACCGTAAATGTGTTTGCAAATCAAAGCAGATTCATTACGGCGCTTGAATTAAAAGCTACACAACTCACTTATTTAGAGTTGCCACACTTTCATTGTTCTTTGGATACAATTGCATTACGCTATAGTGGATGAAGCAGTAAGGACGGCTTATTTTTCTTGTGTTATTTATTTATTTTAATAGGCACACAATACACAGAAATAACATGAGTGATAGCATAACATTATAAAGGTATTGATCCATTCTGTGCATCAAACACATGCGTGCACAACATGATTATAAACAAATCCAATGTTCATTAAATTAAACTAAAGTGAAACTATTAAAACAATACATATAATACAAAAATTAAAATTAATTATAAATATTAAGCAAAATCATAAAAAAAACACGACTAAGGTACAAGAGTTATGAGAGTGGCCAACTCGAGAGTCCTATAAGTACTGTAAAAGTAAACGGTTGTTATTTCATAAATTCTTACTTGGTGAGTACTCACTTTAATGGGCACTAATTATATTCAAAATACATGTTTTCACGAACTCGGTAGGCCTCTGGGTCCAGCACTAGGTCTGTTTGCACAGCCTGTATAGCAGGACCTGAGAATTACTTTCCCACAAACAGTAACTACTTTACTGTTATACGTCTTTGAGTAAGCCAACTTCTGTTTATTCACACTGCAGCTAAAGTGAGTTAAAAAGCAAAATAGGAGCAACAAGATTGCACGAGCTTAGCGGATTGGAATTCCATTCTTTTCGCACCGCAGTTTTAGTTGACTGTATGTCTATACTTTATAAACATACGTATATTGTTTTTCTACAAAGATACTTAAATAGACTTCGATCTTCCTCAATTTTAGTTTTTTCTATTCTTATAGAAGTATACTAACATAAAATTTTCTACTTTTTTCTGTTTTCTTTTTCTATAGAAAAATGCCTTAATGGTATGCAACCTAAAGTAAAGGATCGTTTTCATTGTAAAATGATAATTAAACACGTTTTATAAGAAAAAATGAACAACTTTACTAGAATAAGACAAAAAACAGTGAAGTTAAATAGATGATACAAAGAAAGGCAGCTTTTACCAGTTCTAACAGCATTTACCACGTTATAACCCCAATCACATGGAATTCTAAGCGGATTTCAGTGTAAGGTGAAAAGTCACGATACTAGGTAAATAGCTAAGTATACATACATATATTGAATTACTGATGCACCTATTGACCTCTAGAACCAACTGACCTTTAAGGTGTGTTAATATCGATAGGAAAGCTTAGATTTATCTATGCTATCGATAAACTGACAAAAGTACCGCTTTTGTAGACGGAATAATCATTAACTAACCCAGCTTATCGCGTATTATTATATTAAATGTTATGATCATACCTAAACGTATGATAAGAAAACTGTAATGAAACTGGCCCTCAAATTAAGTTCGCAGAATACACAGTAACTTCCCTTCTCTTATTTTTAAACAAGAAAGGCTCACGCTTTACTACAACTCGCCTAATGTTAGGCAACTTTGTAATCTACGATCTAGCGCACTTGCCTAGAAGAAACCGAATCACTCTCGACTTAAAGACCTATAAAGACCTATAAGAACCTACTTGTAATTTACTGTTTAGCAGCTATACAAATATCTGGCAAAAGTATATTACAGCACCAGTTACGCAGCAAAAAAGTTCACAAAAGTCTACTACAAAAATATATTTATTTCAAAATAACATATTAATATTAGACATTATAAATTATGTTCCTATCCTTTTACATAAAAATGGAAAAGAAATGAGAACAGTAAAATTCTGGACGAAGTTGATAAACGAGCGCGACTCTCCCCTAAAATTAAAATGAGGTTAGCCAGAACTAAAATTCAAAGCTTTCCGTGAAATCGTTAATACTGGTAAAATGTGGACTGCTGATATGTTTATTATCTTTACGGTGGAAAACACTGAAGCGCATATTAGGTGTTGACAGAGATATAAGTTATACGTGTATCAAATTTATCATACCTACAACCAATAAAATTAAATAAATTATACCGAGTTTTTATTTTGTTCTTTTGCATTTATTATCTACGCAACAAAACGTTAATTTCATAATTTAGTTGTTTACTTGGAATAATAATATAAAGAAAATATATTTTAAAAACATCATTTTGATAGTTTTATAAAATGCAAGCAAACGCGAGTTACAGGTTAGGAAAATATATTATGTGCAAAAATCTACTTAGGAAATAAACATAAGCAATTTTATTCCAAACTATATACATTAGATAACAAATATTAAGGCAGTATATAGGTTGCGGTTGCTATATCTTTGTACATATACAAATTCTACAACTACATATACAAATATACACCAACATCCCCTAACGCTCCCTAGAGAGACATACATATCTGTACTAACCTACTCTTACTACTGAATGTATCGAATGCTATTTCTGAAAAGGGACTTTTATAGTTGCTTTTATTCCGCCCGCCTTTGATCGTGGGTGGTCCTGAAACAGGTTGATATTAACAAGGTTTTAATGAGAGAATCTAGGTGACTGATAGCTATTTCCTGCTTTTATATGTTTGTACTTGTGTGTAACTTGCTGTTATATGTGGCGTTGTCAGTATAAAATTAATAATCATTTTTGTGGGTACTATTAAAATAAAATGGGCCTTATTACAAAACGTGGTTTAAATATAAGCCTAGACCAAGTCCGTTTTAGTTGTTCGAAAATTGACTGTCTACTGTCATAATTATCAAACTGTCGAAATGTACCAATTTTAAATCAAAGTTCCAATTTTTGTTGACATTTATTTTCTCCAATAGCAATACATTTGTAATATAAAAGGTTTTTCATGAATAGAGTGATATTTATAACTTAATACTAGATTTTCATTTCCTACCTAATCGTTTTAGTTGATATTAGGTAGGTTTTGTAGCCCTTCTTAGCCGGGTGGGTTACAAAATGGCCAATACAAAATTCTTGGACCAGTTTTATTTTTAATTTATGTTAATGGCCTTGTTAATGTAATGCCATATTGGACATATGTAAATTTATTTGCAGACGATACCCACGTCGGGATGAATGATAGATGCAGGGATAACCTAATGACAAAAGTGACAACAACAATGACTATCTTAAAAGAATGGTTTTGTGCCAACGGCATAGTTTTAAATGCAGACAAAAGTATTATTATGTATTATCAGTCTAGAAAAGGTTTAAAAGAAGAGGAAGGTGCTAAAGATAATGTATTTCTTGGATACACCATCGACAATACAATTAGCCACACAGAACACATTGCCAAGCTATGTAAAAAGATTGCAAGTGCAAGCTATGCTTTATTTAAACTAAAACCTTTATTAGATAAGGAATCCATTTTATCCGTCTACTTTGCATACATCCATTCAAGACTAAAATATGCAATCACAATCTGGGGAAACGGGAAAGATATAATAAAAGTGTTAAGAGCTCAAAAAAGGTCAATAAGGACTATGCTAGGACTAAAAAAGGGCACATCAGTGCGACAGCATTTTAAAAACTACAAGATAATGACCGTTATATCTCTCTATATATACTGTTGTTTACTAGAAATATACGAAGAAAAATCAAATCTTATGAGAGAAAATGTTTATAATTTTCGTAAGCAAAAAGCATTAAAATTACCCCTAACTCGATTGGTTAAAGTACAGAAGCAAGGAATGTATGTGAAAACATGCATGTTTAATAAATTACCTCGTAGTATAATTGACTTGCCACTAAATCAATTCAAAGTAAAACTAAATTTTTTTTTCAAAACCCATCCTTTCTACTCACTAAATGAATATATGAGATTGCCTCTAATAGAATCTTCATTTATAGTGGCCACAGGTTGACATGGAACATTAATTTATATTGTAGTTTATTTATTAACATTTAATATTACTTTGTCTGATATTGTGTAAAATTGTTTAAGAACCTAATATTTGACATTGTTATTTGTAAGTGACATTATAAATTATTATGTAGTATTATTTCCTATGACATTTTATAAATTTATTTAAGAATCCATATTTGACATTGTTTGTTTGTAAGTGACTTTAATTTTTTTATGTAAACTGAATTTTCTTTGACATAGCTTAAAAATATTTTATTTTATCTAATATTAGAATGAAATTAAATTTATCTACTTAAATAAATCTGACATTGTTTGTTTGTAAATGACATTATGTACACATTTTTATGTTTTTATCTTTAATTCTTTCGTTAATAATTAGTATTAAGTTATTTAAATGATTACTGTATTATATGACGTACCTATTGTAGCGCAATGTTATAAGGTCAATAAATATCTTTGAATCTTTGAATCTTTGAATCTTTGAATCTTTGAATCTTTGAATCTTTGAATCTTTGAATCTTTGAATCTTTGAATCTTTGAATCTTTGAATCTTTGAATCTTTGAATCTTTGAATCTTTGAATCTTTGAATCATTTTGATTGCTTGTATGTGATGTCTGAAAACAAGAGTCCACTTTTTATTTTCAAAGTCCTGGACTAATAGTTTGAGCCGCGTTTTGTAATAAGACGGCATATTATTAATAGTTTGATAATTAATGTGAGACAATTTACACTTTTTTTGTAATTTACTCTACTTAAAGTTTGATCTATTAAACAAAATATGAATTAGGTGTAATGTAACCGATCTGCCAAAAACTTATTTAACATAAGTTATACTTAAACTAACTATATTATAATAATTATGACTTAAACGACCAAAAATTGCATATCATTTCGTATTTATTATGAAAAATATTTTTTTACGAATCATAACTCGTTTTTTTGCGACGAAAGAAGTATATTTCTACCTACTGAATAATATTTCCCTCGTTATGACACGCAATTTGAAGGTCGTAATACCATTTCCGGTATAAAACAGTTCGTAATGGTTGTTGCTGATATCCAAAAGTAGAAATATTTGTATTTCACAGGAAATGGCTGCCTTTGTTTTAATGTCACGCACTACATTGCAACCGTAGATGTGAAAAATAGAAGAAAGGTCAAACTCGGGACACTTGACTGTTAAGTATGAGCAAATTAAAAAAGAAAATATTTGAGAATCAGAATGCTATGGTTGAATGCTGGTGTTAATAATAAATGATGATAGCTCATATAAATTTTAGTAAAGGATATCTTACTATTACCACTTACAGATATATTTTGTGTAAATGAAATTGTTAAATTTGAAAGATTCCCTTAAAAATAGATATAATTGTTTGATCAATTGTAAGACGTTTTAAAAGTGAAAAGGAAAGTTTTTCTCAGAGCAACAAAGGTTTTTAGATGTTTCTAAAAAAATGTCGTAAAACATAAATCCACGGCCTTTCTATTTAATATTATTTTAAATTCTAATTCTTTGGGTATAAGTAATGTTAAAATCGTTATCGTTTATGGCAGACTAAGACGTCAAGTGTAACAAAGAATAGCTTTTAAAGTTAAATGATGTATTAAGCAAGTGCTTGACATTTAGAACTGTTACTTTTAAATGGGTTTTGAATTAATACTTATGACTACATATCAAATTGAAATTTCAATAAGAAGTCAAATTAAATAATTTAATTTGATAATTGAAAGCACATTACTGATTTAGTTCTTCTATAAATATATTATAAAGTATCAAAAAAGGAAAAACTTGTTAATTAATGTGTTTTCAATTATTAAATTTTAACAAAACTTCATCATTAGCAATATTTAGTACTTCCAAAATCGTCACGATTTCATCGATTCAAGCAGCTCAAACTTAGTCGAGACAGAATAGGGTTGTGCTAAAGTCCATTGTTTTACTAAGCCCTATTTGCATATCAAAGCTCGCCATGGAATGTCTAATAGAAGTTTTTGCATCCCTAACGAACCACAAGAATCAATAAGAATTAAGTGAGGAGCTTTTAAAGCCTCTTACAAACTTACTGTGAAAGCATTAATTTGGAAAATAAATTATCATTGGAACTGTTATTTGAATTTTTGTTTTTAGTTAATGTGTTCTTGTATAATATAATATGTTTTCAGAATTAAATGATTAAATGGCAAATATTTATTTCTGCCTGTAGTAGGTATTATAATTTTTTGTTTTAAGGTAAATTAATTGTGAATATTACTCAAATTCAATGATATTAGTCTTAATAAATATCAGTAATAACATGATCTAAAATGATAAAAGTATTAGAAAATACTAGTGATTATAAAGTGTTTTGTTCAATATATTTCTCAATCAATCTAAAAGTTGCTATAAAAACAAGACAGCTTTAACCTCTTAACTTCAACAATGTTGAGATAATTCAGCAACTAATATTAAATAAAATAAGTTTGTTAATATTACTTTTTCTTCGCAATATAAATACAAACAAATGATTATAAGACGCGCGTTATTCCTGAGGTCACCTTTATGAAGACCTACAAGTGTCTTCTAAACAAGATTAGTTCGTAAGAGAAATCCAATTTGTACGAAGCCTGATGAATACCGACAGTTTAGGTCACGAAAATATTTTTCTCTTAGCTACTGATTGACCTTAATAACATAGACCTTAAGAAACTAGTAGTACTAGTAGTAACAAAAAGTTGGTAAAATATGAGTAAGAAGGCATTAAAAAAACCGGCCAAGTGCGAGTCGGACTCGCGCACCGAGGGTTCCGTACAAACCTGCAAGGTTAAATATTTTGTGATGTAACTAAAAATTTATGGTTTTCGTAATTTTTCCTTTATCTATGCTATAAGACGTTGCTTCGTACCAAATTTCAAGATTCTGAGTTCACGGGAAGCACCCTGTAGGTTTTGATTCCCTTGCAAGTGTCGAAAATTTGCGGCATAAATGGCTGTATCTTTTGATTGCGTTGGCTTAGAAGTTTGATTTTTTCACAACTTCAAGGGACAGTAGACCTGAGTAATTGATATAAATTTCAGCTTCATACCTCTACGCGTTCCTGAGAAAAAGGGTCTTGACAGACGGACGGACGGACGGACAGACGGACAACAAAGTGATCCTATAAGGGTTCCGTTTTTTTCATTTGAGGTACGGAACCCTAAAAAGACAACTGTGTCTTGGTGGTAAATGCATTGCCTTTACATTCAAATTTTAGAGTCATTTCAGATGCATTGCGCTGAAGGCTGTTAATCTTAGGCTGTTTTGTTGTTCTAAATGCGTTTAGAATTGATAAAGATAAATTTGATGAAGAAATATATTGTGAGGAAACCGACAACATCATCATCAACCACAAACACTGAAGATTTATTTATTTATTTACTACAGAAGTGCAAGCCTTACAGACTAAGTCCAATGCGCCTAGTAAATATGTATGTATTCAGTTTTGCCGGGTAAGCACAATTGCATGATGTATAGTCATATTCCTCGAATGAGTATTCTCTGAAATGCAATACATTACCTGCTTTCCTACCTTACCTGTTTGCTTGAAATCGACGAGTACAATATTTGCCTGGAAGAAAGTAAATGACAGCCAAAATCCTGAGCTGCTTACGTAAAGCGTTGGAAAATAAAACTAGGCCGCTTGGCAAAGATGAATTTCAATTGTGATTGCAACAGTTTTAAATTATGCACTTAAGAGCCAAGTTAAATTTAATAAACAGGGAATAATTTAATTCAGTGGTGGCAGTGCAGCGTGGAGTATGGCCAATAAAGGCAATTTTATGGGCATTTTATTATGATGCATAACCGTGAATCACCTATAATGGCCTCGTGGCATACGAGAAAAATTATGCCTCCCACTGAACGAAATATGAACATAACTGTTACTGAATAAAATAAGTGGGCCTGAAAAGTCTGTACAAATACTGGTGAACTTGTGCAAACTTTTCGAAAGGAGGTCGTAATTATGTTTATCTACACTAATGTTGTAACATTCTTCTTATGTTTCCAATACTTGACTTATAAATACTACTGTTATAGCACAGACAACAAAACACTCAATTTAAGCAATTTCACATGATGTCATAATATCCACATCGATATCGTAATAGCTCATTATAACATCGAAAAAGCGTGACCAACCTGATTGCAGGGCCAATCAGGTTGGTCGCGCTGCGCTTTCGTTGGTTAGATTTTAATGGCGGCAAAATCACTGTGACAATACACGTACGCGTGAATTTAATGTTTCGCAATGTGTTTTGTTTTTTAAATACAAATTAAAAGTTAAAAATGGATAGCGACGATGATAATTCTAGAATTGGCAACAAAAGTAACTCACAATCTTTTGCCAGTAAAATCTAGAAAATTATATGAAAAATTAACTACATATTGTCAGCTTTTACTCTTGTTGTTTGATCAATTGCATTAGTGAAGATAAAGTTGTGTATGCAACTGCATATAACAAGGGTATTAAAACACTCGTTACTATTATGAAACTCGCTGCGCTCGTTTCATAAACTCACACTCGTGTTTTAATACCCTTAATTATATGACAGTTGCATAAACTACTATGTGGCGGTGTAGAGTTACGCGCGTCAGCAGTTTCATACACCGCACACACAGTCTTCCCTGCGACTTAACGCGAAGTACATGTATGTAATATTGAGCTCAGTGAATACACGAAATAGTAAATTGAGAAATGTAGTTTCATGTGACGCACCCCAGGAGTCAGATATGCTGTCTACACCTACACCGGCACCCACACACACACACACCCATAGTGAAAACTACATATTATTAGCTATCAAAAAAAGTAACCACATTGTAAAAATCTAGATATTCGAATAATAGCAACCAACAATCTAATCGTGTCAAGTTCTCCTATTCATTCATAAATCTTATCTATACTAATATTATAAAGCTGAAGAGTTTGTTTGTTTGAAAGCGCTAATCTCAGAAACTACTGGTGTGACTTGAAAAAATATTTTTGTGTTGAATAGACCATTCATCGAGAAAGGCTTTAGGCTATATAACTTCACGCTGCAACTAACAAGAGCGAAGAAACCATGGAAAATGTGGAAAAAATGGGGAAAATTATTCATCTTTGAGGGCTTCCGTTAGTAACTATTTACTTATCCACGCGGACGAAGTCGCTGGCACAGCTAGTACTTTATAATGGTCTTATATTGTTCTCTTAGAAAGAAGTAATAATATATAGCAAGTCTAAACAAACATGGTCTATCTAAAATCAATTTTCTAGTCTTTATCGGAAGTAGCAAATAGTACTAGATGAATGGTTCACCTGTGGTATTATTTATCGCGTTACGCAGACTACAAGTTACCTAAGAGACTCCTTAATATTATATATAAGAAAATCAATCTTATGATTACCTACCTACATACTGCAAATAAATCTAAAGCATATGTCAGAAACCAACTTATACCAACCAATGATAAGATTGCTTTTCCATATCAAACAAACAACGTTGCAGTCTACATAAGATATGTAACGCGCTTCTCCAGAAAAAAAAGAACACAGTCAACTTGAATACAAGGTGCGAAAATTTTCTGGGATCCGTCTGTCCGGGGTCCTGACCTGTTAGTTATCAGAATGTAGTAAAGAGCGAAGCTAATTTTTTGACAGCATTTTTAACGCAAATGCTAGTCGGTTGTTATAGTTAAATTATGGTAAATAACTACTGATACTAGATGGTTTTTCAGGACCATAGATGAGGGTTTCATAGGTTATTTAGTGTACGTGTAACATTATTAACTGCGTATCTGTGAGATGGCTATCAGCTACACGCCGGAGCAGCTCGCTGCACGCGCCTTCCTCAGACCTGATACTAATCTCGTTAGGTATGTTTTCAAGGTACTATACCTATACTTTTAAACAACTGCTTGACTCCCTGTTCCTCGCGGAATATAACCTTGCGATCTTCAAAGCGAGAGTGAATCGGTTCTTACTGGGTAAGCATGTTCCATCCTAGACCGTAGAATAGAATAGAATATATCTTTAATGTACACCAATGTAAAACATAAATAACAAAACAGGAAATAAGCTTAAATATATTAGAGTGCTGTACATTCGGCGGCCTTATCGCCTTAGGCGATTTCTTCCAGGCAACCTTTTGGATGGACATTACTAAGAATTATAAACAGGCGCTGTATTAAAAATATAATTAGATACATACATTAGTTAAAAGAACAAAAAATACTCAAAATATACATAAATAAATACTTCATATTTCATACATATTACATAAAACATTTACGAAAAAAGCTACTATTTTATAAGGAAACTACATAAATTAATGCTATAACAATGACAAATAATGGTGATACACTAACTTTTGGAATATACTCAGCGACTTGGCCTGCCTAATGGGCAGGGGCAACGTGTTCCACAAGAGGAAGGCCTGGACGGTGAAGGATTGAGAGTAAAGGAGGTTGGAACATTCAGAAGTAGAAGGAGTCTCTAATATCAGAGTCCGGGACGTGCAAGGAGCTGGAGTGGGAAGCGGTAACAAATTGGGAACGTTCTTTCAAGTAAATAGGAGTTGAGGGAATGAATAGGACTTTGTAAAGAAAGGACAGGATATGGGAATTGCGACGATGACGGATGGGCAACCACTTCAGCTTTTGGCGAAACTCCGAGACATGATCGTACTTACGCAGACCATATATGAAACGGATGCCAAAATTTTGAAGTCGCTCGAGCTTGTCGAGCTGCTCTTCAGTTAAATCCAGGTAGCATGCGTCTGCGTAATCTAATATTGGCAATCAAAAATAATGCCAAGGTTTTTGACCGTTTCCCTGAATTTAATCGGTACTCCATCAGAAAGTACTTGTGGCAAGTGGGACCAGTCTATCTTAGAAATCATACGGGAGCTACCAATTATAATCCGTAATTATAACCGTAATGATTGCTTACCATCAGGCGAATTACAGACAAGTGCAAACCCATTCTACGTTAAAAAAAGCAATGTCTTTTAGGGCATACGTCATCTAAATAATCAATGAAATTATAAATTAAAAAACTTGCTTCAGCCACACACCTAGCAAACAAATATCCTTAAGTTAAGATAGTCCTTCTACAAAAGACTCGTCCACTATGCTGGTGCAAGGATTTATGTTACTACGCTGTTTGCTAAGTGTGTATAACATTATGATTTGAACTGATTTGTCCGTGGTGTGTTTAAGAATAAAAACTAGAAGTATACCCTAATATGTCTTTAGCTAAACAGTATAAATTTTTTTAAATTGATTTAATATAGAATCTGATTCCTATTTTTGCGATATTAAGTAATGCCATAAAGTTACCATGTCAATTTACACATTACATTCACATTATTACGAGTATTATTATGTAAACTTCGTCAAAGAACAGTCGATAATCTTTAAGTGATGTAATGGAAACGCACTACTATGCACGGAGTGTGCACATTTCTTTTGTCTTTGCAATTATAGCCTTTTAAAATATTGATGTTCATCTTCCATTATTTCATACTCACGTGACGTCATAAAGTTATTTATGATTTATAGTTTTACGTAAAGTATTAAAAAGTTTTATTATATAGTGTTGGAATTAAATATTCAATTTAGCATAGATAATTTACCTTCTTCAGAACAGAAAATTACTAACCAACCAATTTGAGATAGAGGGAAAATGTTAAATAAGTTATAAACAACATGTTACTGCAGCTAAATAAGCTTTCATCAACTTTAACAACAGATTCCTAACTTATAAATCTAATGTTAGGTAAATTTATTTTATATAGGTATTAGTTGAATTAGCTCGGACGGCACGGAGTAAAATACAACATTAGTTTGAACCTATTTTATCCAAATCACTTAATGTTTACTTAGTTTAGCATAATTTTATGATCAGTAAACCTAAATCACGAAATCAACAACCTCCAATATAAACCAATCCATCTGCCAGCAAATTGCATCGCGAAATAGTAACAAGATTACACTTCATTTAGCAAAATTAGATCAATGACGATCGATATTACGAAAAAGGCAAAAAGAGGGTATTTCGTAATGTAGTCACGTAATCATTCCACCAGTCATCTTTTATTGAGATTGAATTTTCAATCGGACTTTGATTGATTGAAACGACTCGGGCTGAGATTGGTTCTTAAGTGGCAAGAAAAAGCTTTGATAAATCTGGATAAATCTCGATACAAAACAAGAGGATCAAATTCTACTTACTATGGGGATTTTGGTGGGAATTCATTTAGGGATTTAGATCTGTGGTAATGCTCACTTTGTGTCGAAATTAATTTTGGCTCCTCTTTTTGAGAAAGAGATTTATGTGTATTCTTAAAAGGATAATGTGGTTCAATGTTATTTTTATTGCGGTTTGTTTATAAACTCTGAAATAATTGAGAAAGAAAGAAAACATTTACTGTGGCAGATTTAATAGAAAAACAAACACAAGTGAGTACATAATAAACAAACAATCATATAATCTGCCACAACACAGCCCCAACTCAGCATAATGCTGGTTGTGTGGAAGCAACCAGCGCTGGTCTTCCGTTGGGGCTGGCTGTGACGTCACGAACGTACACGAAACTTCTTATAAGCTAATTTTTATTATGATTTATAGCAAATTTTAAAGAAACAAATATATATTATATGACATTACTTACAACTTTTTTGTAATCGAATTTAGTACATTGTTCCCTTTCCACGTTTGTTTGTGTAACTATATACTTAACAATTTGCAAATAAACAACTATGATTATGACAAGATGTCTTCTTGACGATAGATGGGTGACAAAAATATATCCATGACGAATGTATTTGCTTTTTTACTTTACAACATCACAAATTAAGATACTCTGAGCAGAAAATACAAGAAGACTGAAAAATATTCATAATGTAAAGAAATCTACCGGGTTCTTAATTTATATGTCCATATAGACATTTCCATAATACCTACATGCCACTAAGCTCATCGGTGGCCAGAGAGTTGCCAGTTAGGATCTCTATATTTCCAAGGTGGGTTGTTTCTAAGCTACCGCGAATCTTCATAGGCCCACGCATCGATAAAATATGTGAGGACTGGTCGGTATAGCCAAAAACTTAAATACATACACACATCACACCATTATATAAAATCCCAAATTTTGTAATTTTGTTGATCTGTTTGTTTATTTACTAGCCACAAACCGAGCAGCAAATGGATGTATTATAAATGTGCATGAAATTTGACATTGAACTTTATCCCAAAAGAAATATAATTTAGCGCCAAACAAATGCATGTGATAAAATAATGTAAACAAAAAAGCACACAGCGCCATCAATCTCACGTTATCTCTATTCATTAATATAATTAGTTTAAACTCACCTTGTAAATTATTTTCTTTAATCTGATTGTTTCGTTATTCTGAATGCTTATTGGTTCGTGCAGCTATTATAATTGAAGGAATGGCTTAATATCTATACTTCTATACTAATATTATAAAGCTGAAGAGTTTGTTTGTTTTTTTGAACGCGCTAATGTCAGAACTACTGGTGCGATTTGAAAAAATCTTTTTGTGTTGGATATACCATTATCGAGAAAGGCTTTAGGCTATATAACATCACGCTGCAACTAATAGGAGCGAAGAAACCATGGAAAATGTGGGAAAAAATGGGGAAAAGTATTCATCCTTGAGGGCTTCCGTTAATAACTATTCCACGCGGACGAAGTCGCTGGCACAGCTAGTGAAAGATAAAATAACATAGTTAGGAGTCGTTTAGTATTTATGTATCTAAGCGACCGTATAATATTTATTTATAGACGGTAGTCCCAGTAGTGTCACCTCGGTATTCAGGTAAGGCCCAAAATTACCAGGACATGGGAACAGTCGACTTGGATAAGACTGCGGTTTGATAGGACATAGGGTTGTTAGAACTGAATGATCTCAATTTATAACATTTCTAATATTATAAGTGTCCTTTTTTCGTATTTTTACGTATCAAGCGTATCGCTAGGATTTCGGCTGCCCATCCTATGAAATATATCATCAGGATTGCTTGAAATAGATAATATTATATTATGTTAATTGCGTTATGATATTCAACATTTGTAAAGGAAAACAGGTTGAGTACACAATATATTAAATTGAACATTTATGTAACTAATACTTCTGATCTTATTAATAAACTGAAGTAAGTGTACCTACTAAGTATACCTGCATGCATATTTTTGCCCTTTCCCTTTTTCCTGCAACTTTTTTACACCTGCATCGCCTGTGGTCGCAAGATGCGCAAACACCATTATCATTACTACCTTCATAATGATATGTACAACTACATAAAGAGTAGCATATGAGTGATGTATCCAGGACGTTTATGTCTCTGTATGTGGTCGGCCGCGGGACAGCTCCCTACGCTGTAATTAATAAAATAAAATAAATAAAAATAGCCTTTATTTCCCTTTTAAACGTATAGTTGTTCACACTACAATATTTTGATTTGATTCATGAAATTATTATATAAATGTCTAGTATTATTGTAGGTAATGTCAAAATGGATATATGTACTTAAATGTAATGTCAATGTCTGGTTATTGAATTAAAATGTTATTTATTTATTTAAGGGATCGTCCAACTTTGGACTTAGGCCTCCTCCAACTCATGCCATGTATGTCTCGTCTTTGCTGTTCTTGTCCAGAGTTTTCCTGCCACCGCCTCTATATCGTCTCTCCATCGTCTGATTGGTCTTCCACGCTCTCTCCGTCCATCTCTTGGCTCCCAGTGAAGTATTCTCTCTGTCCACCTGTTATCTCTCTGTCTCGCTGTGTGCCCCGCCCATTTCCACTTAAACTTGGCAGCCGTCTGAACAACATCGGTCATTTTCGTTTTTTTTCTGATATCCTTACTATCGATGCGGTCTCTCAGTTTTATTCCTAGCATACTTCGTTCGGTTGCTCTTTGAAATGATCTTAGTTTCTTTATCGTAACTTTTGTTGGGGCCCACGTCTGACATCCATATAAGAGAGTTGGCATTATATTGGATTCAAATACCTTTTTCTTGACTCGGAGTGGTATGTCGCCTTTGAAAATTTCCTTATTGCTCCAGTATTTTTTCCAGCTTAACGATATTCGTCGGTCTACTTCTTTTTCAGTTCGGTTTGTCATTTCGATATTTTGTCCAAGGTAAATGTAGCTTATTACGTAGTCAATGTTTGTGTCGTCAATTGTAATCGGGATTTTCTCTCCATTCGTCATAATTTTGGTCTTCTCTTTATTAATGTGCAATCCATATACTCTACTTCGTCTGTCAAGGCTTGTCATCATATATTGTAATTCTACGTGGCTCTCTGACATAAGTATAATGTCGTCGGCGAAACAGAGGTGGCTCAAGTACTCTCCGTGTATGTTAAGCCCTAGATTGTTCCACTCTAGATCACGGAATATTTGGTTTAGTAGAGCTATAAACGCTGTAATTAGAGTACATAATATAGGTATGTCAATGGTAACACAATATAGACCTCTCATTAAGACCAAAGAAAATGACGTTGTCATAGTGAAGAGATTCAGTTTTGTAAAATTGTACAAATCTGAACGTGAGTTAATTTCACTGTATTATAGTTCCCGTAAGGCATGATAATAATGAGAGTTAATTAATTAAGTGCTAAACCTGCACTATGGTTGATTAAATTAAACTTTTATTAAAAAATGCGCGAAAATAATCACTACCGGCAGGATTCAAATCTGCGTATTTCCGATCACCGTGCGTAACGCCTTAACCATTAGGCTACGGTCTACTAACTGCCAGGCGCGAAAATCCATACGCATTTCCATACACTTCAGACTGAGCGGCTGATGGCGCCACCTTGTGCTGTCAGAATATGTCTAACAAGCACTCATATCGATGGACACTTGATATGACGAGAAATGGGCCTTTCGCGTTTTAATTGTTATTTCCCATTGAGATCAAATTATCATAAAATAAATTGTTCAAATTTAACCTACTTATTAATCTATACTAATATTATAAAGCTGAAGAGTTTGTTTGTTTGTTTGAACGCGCTAATCTCAGGAACTACTGGTGCGATTTGAAAAAATATTTTTGTGTTAAATAGACCATTTATCGTGGTAGGCTTTAGGCTATATAACATCACGCTGCAACTAATAGGAGCGAAGAAACAATGGAAAATGTGGAAAAAACGGGGAAAATTATTCATCTTTGAGGGCTCCCTGTACGTGCGCTGCAAATCGGTTCAAAATTCAAGGAATTAATGCCCAAAATATTTATACCACGCGGACGAAGTCGCAGGCACAGCTAGTTTATTTATATATACATATATAAGCCTATACTCAACAGGTATCGGTGGTTGTGCCCTATTTATTTTTAATTGAACCTGCTCAAAACAATTCCACAGTGAATATTTAAAGTGGCCTAATTATTATTATAATTGCTTAGACTAATAATTAATTAATTATTTTTGATTGAACAAAACCTATAACTTAGCGAAATATAATATATTATATTTTAACTTAATAAATATCGACTTTATTTACAATTATAAAATATGAAAACAAGGGAAGACAAACTAAACACACTACTTCTAACTGCTACAAAAAAGGGGATATATTTTATATTTTTATATTTTAACTAATACAAAATCCCCATCAACTTTTAAACTAGTGCGTAGTCACAATCTCAATGCATTTTTAATATCATCCTAGAGGCGCGTAGAGATGACTCATACACTTTCTTTTAATATAAGATAAACCATGACTTATCCTTGGAATAGGAAATACTGGTAGTTAAAATAACTTTCAAAACTAAAAAAAAGTATATGTACATTTAACCTAAATTTAAAACATCCACATGTGGTATGGAACCAAGAACGCTGGCTGCATTCCCACGCTGGATTGCTATAGAAATTAATTATAATTGTCATAGTACCCAGAGCAAATCAAACCAAATCAATCTTGATTACACTAAAATGTGTGTTACAAGTAGCATTGACTTGGAATAATCGATAATATACCTTGTCAAACAACCCTAGGGCGTTTTCGAAACCCTTTTTCACAAAATAAATCACTTAAGTTGGCTATAATCCAGGGGGATTATGGCACAAAATAAATAAGGATTTTACGGGATCGATACAACGAGCGAGCTTAAAAATTCCAGATTTAATCAAAACATACACAGAATATTCTCAAAACCAACGATTTCATTACATTCAATAAGTCACTTCTGTGTGTTTTAAGCAGGTACAGCGCCATCTAGTTTTTTATACCGTTATTATAATTGAAAACTCATTGTTACTGACAACAAGCTATATTATTATTTACTAGTGGACGCCCGGGGCGTCGCTCGCATTATTTTGGGATATAAAGCCTATGTATGACATTTTTAGGACGCCATACTACCTACATATTAAAAATTATCAAGTTCAGACGTTTCTGCGTGATGAGCGTCTAAATAAACAGCATATCAAAAAGGCAATATTCCTAGTTGGATAAATCAAATATGTTAATTAAGTTAATTGTAAGGGTAAATCATCATCATCATCATCATCCTTAGCCCTTATCAACCCTCTCCTGGATATAAAACACCTATGTATATACCTATGTATATATATTTTAACTTGAACGGGTTTGCACTTTCGCCATAGTTTACCTGATAGCAAGCAAAGGCAATGGCCTAAGATGGAGCGTGCTTACCCGATAAGAACCGATTCACTCTCGCTTTGAAGATCGCTGGATTATAGTGCGTGGGGAACAGAGAGTCAGGCAGGCAGTTCCACAACCTTGCGGTACGAACAATATAGGTAGAAGCGTACCGTTTGGAGCGGGTCTTAGAAACTTAACCACAATATATAACCTAAATCACACTCCAGAGCGACCTTATCGCATAAAACTATCTATTTCACTTCAGATATTTTTGCCAAAATTATGTATGTAGTTAGGCCTATTTATTTTATATTCTCTACAGGCTTTACCATAATTACTCGTACCTACACACCTACCGGTGCAAATAAAAACAAAACCGCACTCCGCGTATGTAAATACATCCCTAGTCTCTGGACAAATCATTGTGCGGTGCTGGCCGGATGCAAAAAAGTACGGTAGGTAAGGACCCTTACTTACCGCCTATTTCCAACCGATTGTAGTTTCTAAGCGAGAAAAATTAAGAATTTGAGACTACAAATTGATTAAATGACGAACGTTTTCCTGAGAATATACCTATAAAATGATTTCGAAATTAATAAATAATTTTATAAACTGTTTTTTCAGATCTAGTTTTGAGGTCAAAGATATGGTTATCGGTCTCATTAATTGCTTCGCAATGGGATACGAGTACGTTAAATAATAGATTTTAATCATCTGTCACGGAACGGTTTTGTAAAATTGTTTTTTTTTTATATAAGATATAACGGTCAAAAGAACTTAATTATAGTCGTCTAGATATAGAAATAGCTGCTCTAAGAACGAACTAAAATACCACGAAACTCAAAGTACTCTAAAATAAGCATTTGGATTCCCTCAAGTCTGCACTAAGTCTACTTAAATCAAATTTCAGCACACAGTGGACACTAAGCTGCAAAGCACCTTCACTTAGTTCTCAGAATTACTATGTCCTTTAGAGTGTGAAATTGTTACAATAAAACTTGTACTTACTATGAAAAGCCTTGAATTTCAAGACTATGGAAGTGAAGCAAATGCATTGAAGTTTAGAATTTATCTATACTATAATATTATAAAACTGAAGAGTTTGTTTGTTTGTTTGAGCGCGCTAATCTCAGGAACTACTGGTGCGAATTGAAAATATATTTTTGTGTTGTATAGTCCATTTATCGAGGAAGGCTTTAGGCTATATAACATCACGCTGCAACTAATAAGAGCGAAGAAACAATGGAAAATGTGGAAAAAACGGGGAAAATTATTCACTTTATAGGGCTTTCGTTGCGTGCGCTACGAAAACGGTTATATGAAATATGATGCCCAAAATAACTATTCCACGCGGATGAAGTCACGAGAACAGCTAGTATTTTATGAACAGCTACATCAGACAATAAAGTTGTCATTAAAAAAAAGATATATACTTGCCTACACATTATCATATAACGTACCTTATCAAATTTGATAATTGTTCTATAACATTATCTTTATTTCTCTTCATAGATTCGCGCGGGCTTTACGCCCGGTATTTTTAAGGCATTATTATTATGTTAGTATAAATTATTTTTTCACGACTATTTAAATCCAGTCATTTTTATTCTCTGCGTCCCTTTTATAACAAACCCATGTCTTACTCCAGGGCATAGCTAAAAAGTTATAAAAACTAACGCCAAATAATACCATACCAACATAAGCTCTGACAAAACAAACAATATTCCCAAACAAAGATAGATCAGATCCCCACAAAACAACAAATAAGAATCTATTACTATTCTCAAACGGTTTCACATCAAATCGGCCGTGTACCTTCTAACATTCTAACCCTTCGTTTAATATTTAACAAGGGACCTACAATTATTTATTCACACTGCGGCATTGCAAACAAGCCAGAGTTGTAAACTAACCGCGGGGAGTTAAATAAACAAAATAACCGATACCACGATAATTCAGCCTATATTATGGCAATAGGTGGTCAGTCTGGAATGCGTAATCTGGTTAGGATTCTAATGGTCTAATCTATGGTCTCTATTTACATGAGTAATGAATACTCAATTAACCTGGGTATTGTTTTAGTTTTTGGTTTGGTGCAATTTTAATTTAATTACAGTAATCCATAAGGCAGTAAAACGAGCTTATCAGGTATGCCAATAACCACAGTTTAATGATAATATTATCATAGCTTATTTGAAATGAAATATATAATGTCTCATTTTATGTTTGAGCATTAGCGTGAAGATATCTTTCAATAAAAAGATATCTTGAATATGCATATTGCAATTTACTATTAATAGTTTGTCAGATAGTAGCTAACTTTTTCGCAGGCGTTATCATGAAAGCAGAGTGGCGCAGTGGAAGCGTGCTGGGCCCATAACCCAGAGGTCCGTGGATCGAAACCACGCTCTGCTAGTTATTTTTGCCTGTTTTTGTAAATGTTTACAATATTTTCTCACAACATAAATCGTTCCAAATACTTACCCTCACCGGGAATGCTCAATAAGTGTGGGCAATAAATTACGAAATCGATATTATCTCGTTTGAAGTTATAAATATTAATAAACGACAACAAAATGCTGTAAACAATAGCTATATTGCTTCCCGTTTCGGATCATTTAACTGGCACGTGACTGATATATTTTGTATTAATACAGGGACATTACAAAAAGAAGAAAATAAATATATTATTACTGTAATCTGGCGATTCTGTACACAAACAAATCAGTGGCATTTTTAGCAAGAACGAATTTATAGCTAGAATGGTATGTACTTAGGTACCTACTGGAACTTAGATCAAAACTAGTACTTTAATCTTCAATAGAAATTTAAATTCTAAGAATTTTGTTAATTCCTGTAAAAAACCTTTTAATGGGTTTGGAATTTATTTACAGAATAAGAAGAATACAGTAATATATTCTAGTTTTGAAGTTGTTGACGTTTTGGATGTTGCGTTAAATACTTATTTTTATAAATTAATGTACCTTTTCAGTATTCAATAACCATAATCATCATTATCAAAATTTTTATACATTTTTTGATTCACTATAATATTAGGTACTATATTTATAGTACCTTACTAACTTATAACTCTGTAAATTGTATTGATAGGGTTGTCTGTTTGTTTACTATGTTGGTTGTGATTATTGATGCGGTAAAGGTTCCTCTACTGAGAATGATAACATCAAGATTTATACGACTTAGATATTTTCTCATATTATAAGCTTATATAGTCGGTGGTTACTTGGTTAGATACTTGATGCATTTTAAAATGTACGGAAAGCTTTTTATAACATGAAATATTTTTTTTTTATTATGGAAGGAGCAAAAAGTAAAATAAAGATTGTTATCAGATAGTACAAATGATTATTTAATTGTTAGTTAGCTTTTTTATCTGATAGCGAAGATATTGTAACACAACCGACAGCTCAAAAAATAGCTCACTTTTTAATTTTTTTTCTTTCCTTTCAACAAGACGCCATATTTTCTAAAACCCTACCCGTCTAGAATTACAAACCAAAAGGTCATGCCGAAGTCTTATAAGCACAACCCATGGCATGATTTTGTCGGCCATTTTGGTTAACTGATACCCAGTCTCCATGACTGTAACTTGAGACTATGTGAGGGTTAAATTCTCTCAAGTTTCTAGCCAATGAGAGAGCGAGGATGGCAGTGTGAGTGCAATTGTTTTTTAACCTTTGTACCGTGTAATGTGGGTACTTACTTCCGGTAAGAAAGTAAATTATGTGGGTACATGGTCATTTAATAGTTTATACAAGGTAAGTAAATACAAATATGTACTCACAGTGCAAGAGAGGTGCATTTTTAAACAAAAGGTTGTTGAAAACGTCAACAAAAACTTGACTTGATATTTTTTTATTAATGTATATAATACCTATATATGGCCAGCCATTTAATCATTTTATATCGGTTGCATTTTTTTTACAACTTATCAAAATATGCGTGAACAAATCTTTGTTAAACAATAGTATGTTCACATTACTTACTTTATAAAAAAAACTTTTTTTAAAAAGTTTTTCATAATACTCGAACCCATGTAAAGTAAGAAAGGGGGACGAATCTCAACCACAGGAAGCTAGATCTGTCTACTAAAACAATGCACATTTACAAAGGAACCCTAGTCGACCAATCACTATCCTTCATTTCTTACTAAGGTGTTGGCACTGTCGTACTTTATCGTATTAAAAAATATCTCACCCGACAAAAAATATTTATATGGCTCACTATCAATTCAGACAAAATTACTCGGTCAGTTTTGTTGAATTAACATAATCTAATTTTAATATTTTTATTGGTGGCAACTTGGGTGAAACATGATATAGTACGTAAAAAATTATAACTACTTATATTTTCAATTTTGAGCTAAAATGAAAAGTAATTTACTAAACTAATCGCGGGTATTATAGCGGTGGTAGTAGCGGGTAAATTTCCGTACCAAATTTTATTGAAATCGGTTCAGTAGTTTCGGTCCATCACTTTTTTTCACCACTTGAGCGTGAAGATCGAACAAACAAGCTCGGACACGTAAACTTTAGCCTTTATAATGTTAGTAGGAGAATTATAATAGAAAGTAGACAGAATGTGATTTAAATGTACCTAATGCGACAGAGTTGCATCACTAAAACATTTTTCCCGTGACTGGAGGACTCTTTGTTTTAATAGCACTAGGCTGGATTAGTTTTGAGTGTGCTCTAAACAATAGTGCCTAGGGGAAGCCATGTTGGGGTTGTATGACATTTATCTACATAAGGCGGGTAGGCATTGTTTTACTAGACTTGTATATCTGAGGGAGCGCGTACATTATGTACGGTGGATGGACTTAGAAAACTTACATGTGTGGTTATGAGGATGACTGCTTTATGTTATGTGATGTTATTTTGTATGGTTGATTAAGGAAAATAATATATTTAAGTCTGATGCTTCACTCGCATTGTGGTGAGACATAAATAGACTATGATAACTAACCTATACTAAATTTGAATAAAAAAATAACGGTGATCCAGTGCTAGTTTGCGGTAAAAGAGGTAAATAATTATGTAAATAACAAAAAATATACAAGCCCACTTCCCTAGTTAGTAGTTAGTAATTAAATTAGTAGGTAGCAAGTATTCTAGTTCTAATTAACTTTTATTTATTCTTAACCATGGTAATTATAATGCCAGGACTCATTGTACCAGAATTATAACAACATATATGTAGGTACGTGAAATTTGACGAGAGTAAACTGTTACACAGACATTTTGATAAGAATGATTAAATCAAACGCAAAAGCTCAAACCATACACTCTCATCCGACACACAACTCTCAAAAACGTCCGAAAGATTAAAAATGCTCTCTTTGTCATATTTCATGTAATTCTGAATAATCCTTGGGATTAAATCTACATGTTCGAGCAAAACTGGCTACAGACATGGACCGCACGAGGATTTTCAGGGCTTTATACTTGTATAAAACGTCGGTTTCAGTTGAAATTAAAAAGGATAGAGAGCTCCAACGTGAAGTTTTAAAACTGCGCCTACCGTTTTGTAGAATAAAAGTAAGATAGAAGTGTAGGCATGAATTGCTGTCCCGGCAGAAACAATGCCGGTTTGGGTGTTTGGCTTAGAAACGTTGACGTCAAAGCGCCATAGAAACGAGTAACTATTGACGAAGGTTAACGCCTGACGAGTTTTTCATATTCCGTCATGGTTGCAGGTTTTTCACGTCTCAAAAAGTAACCTGCAGTTTGGCATCAACGATTAAACCGATATTTAATGTGTTTGTGGCTGATACCTGCTAGCACAACGAGTCTTTAACAAATTAAGGATTTTTTAGTACGTAAGAATTCCGCTAAATTTGTTCAAGATTTGTTGAACTAGTAAGCCTTAGTTACGTAAAACACGAACGTGGTACGACGAAGTAAAATTGCTCAATTATTGCTATAAATTTACCACGTCACAGTCTTTTATTATACGAAGATTATACTGTTCAGTGCATTTTGCAACAAAGTATGTTATTGCCGCATGAAAGCACCCTACTTCACCGGCACATCTGAAAATCGCGTAATAAATGCTAAGAAGCGATTTTAAATCGCAGTTCCGCGCTAATGGTACTGTTTTTGTCCCGGCAACTGTTGCCAAAATATATTTAAGACTACAAAACCTCAAGACTCCTAACTATGCGCCTAATCTCAACTCGTTTTATCAAACGAACGTCCTGCAGCAACTATACGTATTAATTAACTTTGCGGTCTATCCCAATTCCCACGATGGATAATTTAGGATGCTTACATATCTACTTTATTTTATTTAACATTTTGATACTATTTGACATACTTAACGACGAAACTGAATACCGTATACCGATCAAATATCACTTACCATTTTGACCTGCAAAAAGTCTGATGTCAGTCACTCCATGAAATAAATTTGTATCCGTTTATATCTCGTTTGATACTCGTTCGAAAGTTGCCGACAGAAATTGGAACCAAGGCTAAGAGACATGTCAAAATTATATAATACTAGCTGTGCCTGCGACTTTGTCCGCGTGGAATAGTTATTTTAGGCATATATTTATTTTTGCAAACAACCTCTTCAGCTTATAAATTATAGCTGTTACCCACGACTTGAACCGTTTTCGCAGCGCACGCAAAGAAAGCCGTCAAAGATGAATAATTTTCCCTGTTTTTTCCAGATTTTCTATTGCTTCTTCGCTCCTATTAGTTGCAGCGTGATGTTATTATAGCCTAAAGCCTTTCTCGATAAATGGTCTATTAAACACAAAAAGATTTTTTCAATTCGCACCAGTTGTTCCTGAGATTAGCGCGTTCAAACTAACAAACAAACTCTTCAGCTTTATAATATTAGTATAGATTATAAGGCATCTAGTGGCTACAAAGTCGGTGCCTCAGAACAGAAGCCCTCTGGCGAGATCTGAAGTCGTTATTGGCCAAACAATGCTAATTTGAACGAATTTGCTTAATGCACCATAATTTGCATTAGCACGACCAGTTGGGAGCACTTGGGTCCCAAATTGAACTGCAGCTGAACAATAGAGCTAATTTTCTTTAAAATTTACCTGCCTTAAATTTGAAAAAATGTTTTTTTTTTAATTTTTATGGGCCATCATCATTATCATCATACACACCATATCCCTTGAAATCCCACTGCTTGATATAAGCCTCCCCTAGCCATCTGCGTTAACTTTGATGATGGTGCCGACCCATTAGATTTTAAGGTCCGTATTTTGATTTAATGATCATATTCGTAATTAGTCAATAGCATTATATATAATAAACAACATTGATTATCGTGATGTAACATTAATTTCTATCATTTATGAATGAAACTATTGGAATTGGAATAATATAAAAAGCCTTTATCAATAACCGCTTTAAAGTTACAGGCGAAGTTTAATATCTCTTGGGCTTTTCTCTGGACAAGACAGAACTCTTGAATAAGATTTTTAAGAAAAAATATAAGTATGTGCAATACATAGACAGACTAAGTTTAAAATAGCCACCAGCCGTCATTTGCCAAGAAAACAAAATTCAGGTACGTAAAGTAAAACCAGAACAGTTATCAAAATTTATACTTTAAAATACAATTGTTGAGTTGTTGTATGCATTAAAACTACTTATTTATACCTAAAACATTGCTAAAATATAACAACAGTTGAAAATGGAGTCTAATTTTCATAATGAGCTTGTTTTGCATATAATTTATATCAAATGCGGTTTTCCTAAAAGCATATGCTGCGGTTTCTTTAACAATTCTTTTGGCCAGATGCCAAATAAAAGGATGTAAATACAGCTAATATATTACTTTTAAAAACCACTAGTAATGCATACAATTATGATGTTTGAAAAGTTTTTAGACTAGTACTTAAGATAGTTTTAGCGAGTTTCTTTCTATAATGTCTTGTGTAAGAGGTTTATCCTTAATTTGTCTCTTAAATTTTAATACCGCAACAGGCCAAACAAAAATATATTTCATTAAAAAATGATAATTACCCCTAATATGTATTGTTATTTTTCACAGATCCACGTTTATTGAATTTACTTTATTATATAAATTATATGAGCTTAAATACATATTTACCAACTAAAAAACATTGCGATTAAAATGGTTTCATTCCATATCTCGGCAGATTTCAAAATCCTACAAAGAGCTAGCCTAAAGGCAGTTTGCGATTAAAATCTTTCTGTACAAGAATAAATTTGTCGTCGGCGGAGGGACTGTTTGATCAACAGATTACGACTCGGTGAGAAGAGACGGCAAATGGTGCATTTTAAATTTAAAAATTCTTAACGTGTTGTGTCCTGTGCTGTTTTTCATACAAACTATTGAATAAAATAAATACTTTTAAATACTCATGGGTAGGCGATTTTTTGTGATAAAAAGTAAGTAGTTGGTACTTAGCTATGTCAGTGCCAAAAATTACGATGATCGGTTGCTTCGTTGAGGCGTGGCAGAGAAACAAACAGGACAATAATAACGCTCCAATAAAAAGTTAACTAATCTTAATAGTAACGTGAACGTAATCTTAACTTATCTATCTTAACGGGTTACACCCTAGGCTGCAGCAATGCTTAACATCAGGCAGGCTGTAGTCAAACGTAAACCTATCCCAAGTAAAAAAAAATATTGAAATAATAACGCATTTGATATGCTAGAATGATTTTATAATTGGTTTTTTTATCATTGATTTTAATTTTATCAAAACATGTGTGCCTGGAGTGAGGAAACCTTCGACCGGGACGCATGGAAAAAGTTGGGGGAGACCTTTGCCCAGGAGTGGGACAGTATAGATAGGTTATTAAAATTATGTTTCCATACAAAACAAATTCGTTGAAAATCAATAAAACATTGCATTTTATTTCATAAAATATCTCTGCTTAATAATTGTAATTAATTAATGTCGAACTTTTTAAGCAATCTAAATATAAATCTAAATATATAAAACTCAAAGGTGACTGATTGACTGACTGACTGATATAGTGATTTATCAACGCACAGCCCAAACCACTGGACGGATCGGGCTGAAATTTGGCATGCAGGTAGATGTTATGACGTAGGCATCCGCTAAGAAAGGATTTTTGGAAAAGCCGCTTTTAAAGGGGTGAAATAGGGGATGTAACTTTTACTTCTTCATGCGAGGGAAGCCGCGAGAACCCACTAGTTGAATTTAAAACAGATTGTATGAAAACATGTTTAGGCTGTTGCACGTTAAATTTATATTTCTTGTGTCATTTTATTTAAAAACAGAGACTGACGTGAGCTGGATCTAAATAGCTTTTTTCTTTAAACGTTGTTCACGTTGCTTGTATATTGCTTTAGTAATGAAATTTTAAAACAATAATCGTGAAGAAGCCAATTCAAGTCCTGTTTAAAAAGTATTTATTAACGATTATTACTTCACTGGGTGAACTAACATTGATGTTGTAGTTAGAATGTACCTGACTATTGAACATAAATAAAACTACGGTCAAGTTAATTTAACCTTAGATATAGACCGTAAAAAAATAACTATGTCAACCACATATTTAAATGTAACACGTTTCTTCACAATAATCAAACCAATTTCCAAACTGCACAATCATAATTTGGAATTACCAATTTTCTCTAATTCAAGCACCTGTAATAAACAAACAATTTCCATTAGAAATTGGTGCTATATAACCTCATGTTATTTTAATTTATTCTAATTGTACATAATGACCGGTCGATCCCGTAACCACATCAAAGGTCCAGAATTAGCATCACTGAGCACGTTTGAGGGATAATAAAGCTATGTAGTTGCGACTAGAGCACCTTAGGGGCTAATTTCGCGTGGCGAGTAATAGTTATGAGCTTGGCGATCCGCCTGGTAGGGACCGCAATATGCAAATGAATTTCGCCTCTAGCGCATTGCGTTTGTAGACGCTTCTGCACATTATGGCTAATACCATGTTGTTTTTACAACAGTAATGCTGCTTGCTGTAATTATGTGAAACATTTGATACGTGGGTTTGTGTTTGAGCTTACCAAATGTGCATAATATTCATGTAGTTGACCTCTCAACAAATTTTTCGCCATATCGGTTCTCAGGAATCTCAAGGAATTATGAATTATATTACTGACGAGATTTTATAATATGATACACACTGTACATAGGTATATTGTAGTATTCATTTTATATCATTAATAAATATCTTTACCTTTATCTTTTTATCTTTATCAGTATAGCGGATCTATGTAAGTGTTTGCCTAGACAAACATGCTTGTTTTTCAGATGGAATTCCTTTTCAGACTTGGCTACAGGATGTTTTCGAAATACTAAATTCTGTGATTTAACCCTGAATATATTTCAAAAATCAGCTTGCACAGCACTGTGCCCTCATCATATCGTAAGATTGAGTGCTAAAGAGAACATTTAACGCACCTCGCAGATTATAGTCGGTGTTACCTTTTTCTTCCGACTATCACACATGTTCTCTATGCCAACTTCTGGGATAGTTGTAAACATTACTAGAAAGCATTCTATGACAACAATATTCCAACTTTACGTAAATAAAGTAAATAATGCAATGGAAACGTAATTTCATTCAAAATGCGTTTTAAATTCGAGGCACAAAAAGCGTCAGCAATTCAGATTGGACAGTGAAGCGATAGCCCCTTTAAATTTACCAGTTGTTTTAAATGAAATCCTAAATCTGATTACTAAACAACAAAAGACAGATTTATGTTCGGCGCAAAGACATCATACATAAAAGATTCCTAATTTTAATAAAACTTCTAAGAAGCAAAATAAAATAATTCGTGTTAGTTGTCAACACGATGCATCTGGTTGCTGATTAGTCATTGCAGAACCCATTAATGTTGAGAGATTGATTGTATAACAGGGCTTGTGTTTCTCTTGAAAAAATGTACTAAATTTGGTTTTAATAACTCGTGGACTGAAACCCACAGAAAACATGGACATTGGCAGATTGTTCCATAGTTCCCCACTAAGTTACTGCTTATTCTTGTTAGATGGTAAAATGGAGATAGAGAGACAGAGTGGATGAAAAATAGGTATATATGTGGCTGTCTTTTAGCAATATTGTCTATGGTATAGCGTTAAATATACCTTTTACGAAGATTAACTACGAGAATTCTCCATTTAGGTGATTAAGATTTTGTTAATAAGCACCCCTTGGGGGTAACAAAGGGGTGACAAATAATCCGTTTATGCTACGTGGAAGGATCATCACTCTCCTTTAAAAGTCACAATGTTTTAGGAAATACTGTGTTTTGGATTTTCAAAGCATAAAATATTTGAATTTAGTGTTCAGGCACTAATTATGAAAGTTACTTGAGTACTTCTATTTTCTGCATTTATATAAGTAGGTATGTTGAAAGTTTTTTTTGGCTTCTGGTGATTTCTACAAAGTTCGTAATAATATTTTTTCCGTAAGAAAACATTCATTTACACGTCAATATGCTATACTTCATTAAAATCACTTTAAAAAATTATATTTTATTATGTCCCTGGTTACCTTCCACCTTTATGTTAAATATGTTCTTTTTTATTTGGTGTACAATAAAGTATATTTGATTTGAAAAATTTAAATGCGGTAGTCGCTTAGTGTAGTTACACATTATTTCACATTATAAATTTCATAGTATAAACAGAGTTAATAACATAATCCAACCATTCCTTTACGTGACATTACCGAGTAGCGACGTAATTTCCATCATAACCGAAAAACCTGCTGTAATTTATATTACACTGACCTTCAGCAGTAAATCCTTATCTTAATTAATAATAATATAATAATAATGTCTTTATTTCAGGCAATAAACCCATATAAAACTAAAATATTACAAAATGCTGATAAAACTTAAACTAGATACAATAAATAAAATAGTATATCACATCATTTGCGGTTTTTACTCTGGTATACAGAGATCCAGGATCGATAAATGGGACTGTAAAAATCTTCGGACAGGCACTGCAGTATACTATTATTCGATCGCCGTATTGCTCCCCAGAAGGAAGCAATACGGGATCGAATAACCGCAAAGAAGTCAGGAACCCGTGCATCAGTAAACATGCCCGACGCGCTGCAATATCTGGGCTTTCTCATAAGGATGCGAAATGCGTCATTATATTGCACCCTTATGGTATGGTACGTACTTCTGGTATATTCCGTCCAGAGCTGGCACGTGTATAAGCACATACAATAAGCTTTGAACAGAGTAACCTTCACTTCGTCAGAACATTTTGCGAATCGGCGCGCGAGCATGTTACATCTGATGGACAGGTTCCTTCTCTCTCGTTCCATGTCCAAGTCATCTTTCATTGCATCGGTCAATATGTGTCCCAGGTACCTGAACGACTTTACAACCTTCACTGGTGATCCTGCCAAATACACATTGGGAACAACGTCCGGACCTTTTCCTGCTCGAAACACTAACATTTCTGTTTTTGCTACGTTGTACTTCAACCCATGTTGGGTAGCAAATCTTTCACAAACAGTTAGTAGTTTTCGTAATCCGCCGATAGAGGGACTCAGAAGCACCATATCATCGGCGTAACTCAAGTTATTAACACATATGTCACCAATATGGCACCCGACCTGGGTGCTTCTCAATTCCTCTATCAGGTTGTTGACATAGAAATTGAAAAGGTCCGGAGACGTTAACCCACCTTGGCGGACCCCGCATTCCAGCTTGTACTCGCTGGAGGTCGTGTCGCCCCATCGCACTACATTTGTTTGGCTTCCGTACCAGTATTTGAATATCCTGACTACCTCTTCTGGGACCTGAGTCGCTGATAGCTTATTCCAGAGTATATTGTAGTTCACTAATTCGAATGCGCGACTGAGATCGAGGAAACAGGCATAAACAGATGTATCTCGAGTGGTATAGTAACGCACCGTGTGTTTTAAACTGAAGATGGCCAAATCAGTAGACAAACCTGGACGAAAACCAAACTGCGCCTCATCTATATGTAAGTTATTCACCAGTAAAGGCTGCAACAATCGCTCAAATATCTTGCCTATAATAGTCCCCAAGGATATTGGTCGGTAGTTAGTAGCACTACTTACTTTGCCCGTTTTGTTTTTAACTATCGGCACCACGACAGTTTGCATCAGACTTTTCGGCAAGTAAGAATATTTGATACACTGGTTATACAAGTTGGCCAGTGTTTCAAATATTCTTTCTCCCGCGCATAAAATATGTTCAAGGCTTAAGCCGTCGTGGCCGGGCGATTTACCGCGTTTCATGTTGCAAGCAGCTTTAGCCACATCTTTGGCACTAAATCGAACACAATTTATTCCACAGATGTCGCCGTTCGGTGTCACATCAATCGCCTCCGCCTGCAACTCGGGCTGTACTTTAAATTTATGCGCAAATAACTCCGCCATATCCCTAGGGTCCTGGACGCCGTCAACCGTCACTGGCAGAGTATTCTTATGATTTTTTGTTTTAGTTCCGTTCCAAAATTTTATAAAGTTTTTATCACGCCTATGTTTTGCTAATATATCTAACTGTATCTTCTCTTCATTTACTTGGCACCATTTTAGTTTATTTTTAAATTCTCGACGAGATTTTACCATATTTGTATATATTTCGCCAGATGACGGCTTTCCGGCAAGAATCCAGTTATTAAAATAGATGCGAGCATTCGCATGATATGATTTTATATGGTAATTCCATCCAGTTATCTGTTTCTTTCTCCGTACACCAGAGGGCAGAACCGCGCTTTTTCTAGCCGCATTTTGTAACACATCTACAATACTTAAATAACTACTATTAATAAAATGTAAATGATCATTAAAATCTAGGCACTTATTATTATTATCACAGTCAATACAGTCAATTTTCGTATATATATCACATAAATATTTATTACATTCTAGAGAGTACATTTCTACCTGACTAGACGTTCGCGCACCCCACAAAATACCCCGCAAAGGATTTGTGCCCGCACATAGACTTGTTTTATTACATAACTCGCCAATATCACAAGTAACAATTAACGGAAAGTGGTCCGACCACAGCACGTCGTACATTATACTTATAGAGCGGATCGAGTCAAGCGCAGCCCGGGTGGCCACGCAGTGGTCGAGCCATCGGCAGCAGCCGTGTGCCTCGCTCACGTACGTGTAGCTGTCCTGGCTGAGCCTGGCCCGGTCCGCCCATGTCCAACATTCCTCGTCACAAAAATTTTGTAATTCAACTCCAAAAATAGAACTCGGGTGAGAATTAAAGTCACCTACAATATAGGCTACTTGTATCTGATGCTCCTCTATAATTGTACTTACATTAGCGAGTATATCGGTAAATTCTACGATATTTTCAATATCATTTTGAGGCATGTACACTGAAAATACCAAAAAAGACTTCATACCGACAGTAACATGTATGGCAGCCAGCCTATTGCTGACACAATCAACTACATTAACTTGACTAAACTTGGACTTGTTCCATAATATCGTCAAACCGCCGTAAGGCCGCCCGCGCAGCACCCCCGCGGAGGTATCTACTGATGATTTGGCAAAACAATCAAAACCAACATCAATATCACAAAATGAATCTAATTCGTGCGGCAACGCCCATGTCTCTTGCAAACATACTATATCGTTACTTTTACAAAGAGTCCGAATGGCTTGTATGCTACGCGTATAATGTTTACAGTTAAAAGAAACTATAGAAAAAGTTGTATTGTTGTGCCTATCCATATTAATTTTGATTGTTACGGCCATAGTGCGGGCGCGAATAATCGCGGTACAATCTATATTTAACGCCCACGGGCCAGAAGTCGTTACTAAGGAACAAGTCCAACTTACTTCTTAATATTGTCACCTTAAATGAATTAAAGTCCGTCTCATTTTGTTGTTTTAAAAGTTCGATGCTACGGCATTCCTGTCCTCTGTCGATAATATGCTCCCTAATATCTTCAATCGTAGTCGATTTCGTCAGTCTTGAAATATATACTGAAGACATTTGTTCCGCTACTCTAATTTTAGAAGGTCCCGTCGCAGTTCCGCACATATTTAACTTAGATTTACGTTTCTTTTTCGTAACTAGTATAAAGCTATCATCAGACTTATTAGCGGCCGACGCAAAGCTCACATTCGCTTGCAGCTGACTAGTAGGCATCACGATGTCACGGTAGGAAGGCGTGTGTACCTGCTCGCTCGCCGGCTCGCTGGACTTTGTACCCGGCCGAGCCTGAACAATAGGCATCGACGCACCGGCCCGCTTCTTATCAGTGCATTCCTTAGTCAGCTGTCTTACCGGCGTAGTAGTAATTTTACTCGCTTCGTCATTTATAGATCGCTGTTCATTTTTATTAGCAGCAGGCGCAGAGCACATGCAGCAGTTTTTTCTAGTCAAAAGTATTGAGGCGCGAAGGCCATTTATGTCCGTGCATATTTTTGTCTGCATATTATTTATCTCGGCCTTTGTGGACGCTTCACTCCGTATGTCCCGCAGCTCCGCCTTCATCCCAGCCATATCCTTAAGGAGCCGGGAGACGTCGACGTGGTCGAAACCGACCGCTGGTAACCGGTTAAGGTTCCTCGCAACAAAAACAGGCTGAATAGACGGGTCATTTTCTTTCATCAGCTTTATGATATCCTTCACATTTTTCTTACTTTTATCCTCTCCTTTTCTAATCACATTCCTGGAGCTTCTTTCGGGCAGCGCTTTGACCAGCGTAGACTTTCCGGCTTCTATCTCGGCATCAGAAAAAGTAGTACAACATATTTGTGTAATACTAATTTCATCCAGCACGTCTATTTTATTTTGGACGAAAGTTAAAAACTCGTCAATAATAATAGGCAGCGGCGGCGCCGGTGGAGGTGGCTCGGACATTGTAAAACAATAGCGACTCACAACTGTACGCAGGACGCGACTACGCGCATCGGGGATCCGTGCGGAACTAATTAGCAAGTTTTATTTTATTTATACAAAATATAACACAATGTTAACGCGATTTTACATAAAAACACGTTTTCAGGCGTGGCATACTCGTGATTTACTTGACCGCTCTCACATTTATAGGTTTTGTCACGCTTGGGTTACATAAATTGAGACATTTCGCCACTTACTGCTATATTTTAAATTGCCTCCATGTTTTAAAAGGCTTTGTCGCGTTTTAACGTAATTGAGTTTTAAGTTATTGCGTAATAGCTGGGTACTATTATTTTGGCTTTGAATAGAGACACGTGAAATGTGATGTTGTAAAAGCTCTGATATTTTTAATGATTTTTAAAAGCACAGCTAGATTAAGTAACTTGAAATTTCTTCTTTCTGAATAAACAACATACTGCACGCTGCAAGGATATGCCAACAGCAAAACAAAAGAGAAAAAGCTGGATTATCATATTTTACAGAATAGTTACATATTATCCAAAGTACCTACCACTAAAAGGTACAAAATAAATTAATGTAGGTACCTACATTTCAAATGCAAGTAGACAAAGATCAAAGGACGTACAGTCGCAGTTTATTTCCGATTCAGAATCCGTGTGCCAACAACGCCCGGATATGTTGATACAAACAAATCCACGGGGACTCTCCGCCAACCGTGAAATTGACAAAAAACTTGCGAAATCCATCACGATTCAAATGACACTTTGAAATTGTAAAGCCGAACTGAAGAGAATCGAACTGACTGGGAAAACAATTGACAGGATCGAGTGAAGCGAAAAATTGGAATAATCAACGGATGCATTGTTGGACTACGAAATTTTTTAATAAATGTAATTTTTCAAAAGCGCGCCGTTCTTTGTTTAAGCACTTATGAGTTGCCACTTTAGTACGGATTCGCCATGACAATGAATGCAATCAACAGTGTAGGCCTTAATCAGATATTGTTTCACGTTTTTGTAATGTTAAAAGAGGAATAAAATAATAAGACTAAACTTACAGTCTCCTTAAAGAACAGATGTTCTCTTATGAGTAAGTAACTTTTAACTTTTAGATTGGCTAACTTTAGTGTCGACAGTTTTAAAAAGCCTCAGGGCCTATGATTGCTATAGATGCTATACCAGATGCCCCTATGGCGGTTCATAAACTCTGACACCGGTGTTGACCACTTGCAAACGAACTTACTTTATTTAGTTATTATTATGACACAGTGTAATATTTGACCACTGATTTTGGAACTCATCATAAATCATGCATTACAAATCCGCATAGAACAATAGTGCGCAAATTACTACAATCTCATCCGAACACGCTATTCATTACCTATTGCTAACTATTACCAAAGCACATGATTAAAAAATAAAATACACATTATCTCTAACCGATTCACCCCAAACAAGCCGCTATTAACCCATTCACGGCCTGTCATGTTGAAATCACACCGCATCGCTGTTCCCAACTAATTCAGCACCAAACGCCTTAAATTTTAAAGGACAAAGTTACCGATACGCTGAAAGCCAGGAAATTGGGCATAACGTACCCGTTAATATTTCAACAACTTCCTACCGATTAACAAAGGGCAATAGAGTGAGGGATTATGGCCTTTATGTAGTTGTAATAGAGTTCTGATTGTGATTTATTAGGCCTAGAGATATATGAACGCATCGCTCCCCAAAGTTAAGCTCTGGAAATTTTAATACATCCTGTGAGGGGAGGCTTCGTGAGTGTTGATTACAAGGCAGAGGGTACAAAGATTATTTAATTTTGTAAGACTTATTATGTTTCTTTTTTGCAAGAAACTGGAACTTAATCATAACATTCAAAATAACTATATATCTAAAGATTAACTAAACGGTTTTCACTCACGTGTAAATCGCGTAAATGGTTATGGTAACATTACCACAAGACTGTCCGAGCATATTAGGAGTTTCAGGGACGGAGACACGGCCAGATCAGCAATAGCGGAACATGCGCGGCTCTCGGATGTACAGCATTACATTCGGTTTGATCAAGCTTCTGTGCTGGCGAGAGAGAAGTCTTTTATTCCACGGAAAGTACGAGAGGCTATAGAGATCAACCACCACCCGAATTTCAAACGAGACCGTGGATGGGCGCTTCCTCCGGCGTGGGTCCCGGCTCTTAATACGATGACGAAGAGAAGGATCATTGGAGCTTTGGATCAAGATACGGTCAGTTTTGTGTGCGCCGGTACATCAGTCGATGGTGCTGTCTCTGATGTAGCAGTGGAGCAACCCGAGGACGAAGCGGCCGGGAGTAGTAACATCGTCTCGCCTCCACCCCCACCACCACAGGTCCCCGCGCCCGTGTCCCGGCGGGCCGCTCGCGCGGCGGCGCGCAGTCTGCGTGTTGCCGCGGCCCAGGACGAACGTTCTGAAGATGGGTGTCATAACATCCGAAACGCGTAAACCATTTACGCGATTTACACGTGAGTGGAAACCGTTTAGTTAATCTTTTGATAAAATGTCTCACGAAAGTTTTAATATTAAAAACTATATATCTTTTAAATATATATGTATATTTTTCCAATTGTTTAACGGTAGGCTGTAGTCAAACGCAAACTTATGCCCGGGTTTGCGTTTTAAGCCTGCTTGATGTTACTTTAAGAAAAACTAAAGTAAATGTTTATTTCGTTGAATTTTATCAGACAACCTTGGGTAAAATATTTCTCAATAGTAAACACAACACATTACTATGATCATTTAAACATTTTTTTTTTAGAATATCACAGCAATATCTCTAGATAGGTACCCAATTTCATCTCTAAACACATTCAAAATTTTATCTCCACTGTTATCCATAAGCAATATTCCATATATTCTATCAACCCCCTATCCCATAATTGAATATTTATCCATTCATCAACCACTGCATAATTAAACCAGTAGTTTGTACAAACAAAGAAACTTGTACAACTACGAAGTCACTCGACTTGACCCGAGTTTAATTATAAACTGGCTTCAACTTCCCCGAGCAATATTGGGAACTTAGATCAGCCCGGTATTGAAATGAAGGCTTTAATAAAACAATGTCTTGTTGAACCAGTGGAGTGGAAGGTATTTATATCCGTATTTTAAGTAACTTCAAAACTGGAGATTGTCAGTTTGATAATTTATTTGCAGTGCTTTTAAAGATAAAAAAATGTTTATTCATGAATGCTGTGTTGCTGGTAATGGTAATCTCTACATATACCTAATAAATATATTTATCTGTTTTATCTGTGTCTCTGTTTGTCTGTTTAAACGACTGAAAAACACTACTACGTTTTTACTACTACTACTACCTACGTAGTATGAGGTTTTAGGACTATTTTTATTCTTAAATAATGCGAGCGAAGCCGAGGGCGTTCACTAGGTGGTAAATATTCCTCTAGGGTGAATCTATATAGGTTTCTGAATACGTTTGCTAATGCTAAATATTACATATGAACGTATGTTTGTTTTCCTGAAAATTTCTTCTAAGGTAGGCACTTGGTATCAGATTTCCTAACAACAATGATGACAATTATGTTCTTTGTCTAATAAGTAACTAACTTCGTAACTTAGTTTAATAAATATTGTAACATCAGCTTGATTAAATTTTACTCAAATAAACTTGACTTATTAAGACCACAAGTAGCATTCCGTTATCTGACTAAAGAAAGCGTAAAGAAACGTTGAACCGAGATGAGATAATCCAATTATCTGGCACCAGTTGTACTCAAATCATAGACAATGTAGGCGAGAAATACGTAACAACAACTATTTCACACGAAAATGTTTTAAACGGAAACCGAATGCGGCAAAGTAATTATCCACAAGAACTTCCTACTAACGATTCTATTATTATAACTAAAGTTCAAATAATTAGTTTTGCAAAACATGGGTAAGTTGTATACATAATTGTCTTATCAATATGTTATAACATTGTGTCCTTGAATAAATCATCAATTCAATAGTAAGCCTTGTCAATTAACAGTTGGTATTCGGTGTACACCATATCTTTTACTACCTTCACGTATTTTTAGTGACATAATACATGTTAGGTAGGTACTATATAATTATTATGACATCAAAAGCATACACCATCTGTAAACTGCCACACATCTAATAAATTGCAAAAAAGCATGACATATAGAAAAAATAATAATCTTGCTCGTTTCAATCATCATCAACAGCAAACGATGCAGACAAATTTGAATGAGTTTTTATGAGAATTTACTTGACATTATATATGTTGAAAATTTTACGTTGTAACGAGGAGTCTTATAGATGTAATATCGTAGTACTCTTACTAGTGTACGCCAATTAGATAGCAAGCTCAGCTGAGCAGCTGTACCTACAGTTTGTAAGCAGATGGATGTTACATTGCACATGCACTACAAAAAGACATTAATTCACTTTAGCCGACTTAAAAAAAAAGATTTTCAATTTGACTTGAATTTTTTTTGCAATTACTCAACCAATTCGGTAGGAATTGTTATTGTATTTTTTTTAAGTTATTGTTTTCGTGAGTAGTGATGAATAAATCAAAGTTGGTGGTTAGGTTAAATTAGTTACAGGAGTAATACAACAAAACCTAATTATTTTGCAGTTAACTAATTAACTAGCCCTAACTAAGCTTTGCCAAAATTCGCGCACAAAAAAGCTTACCAGCGTAATCTCAGAATTAATTAAAATTGCATTTCGCCAAAATTAATTTCTCGAAAGTGCAGAGGAAGATTTTATTTTTTTCAATTTGCAAACAACACAATTTCGCTAAACAAAGGGGGATTTTAGTCCAGCTAATTAGAAGATCAGAAGCATAGATGAGTCACTCCCGGGATTAGCTTGGAAATACTGAGTAGAATGAACTAAGTTTGCCTTTTTACCAGCTTAGTAGCTGTATTTTGTTTGAATTTTTAAAAATAGAAAAGTTATGGTGCTGTGAATTTTATAATTAATTGGTTATGTGGTTACCTGCGTCATACTTAGTTGTTATGGTATATCAGAATATCTAAAGATCGTCTTTTGTTCTATTAATGGATACTGATAAGCATTTTTACGGAATACAAGAATACAAGTTCTTTGTATTTTTTGCATACGTAGGTACCAAATTACATTAATAAATCAATGAACAAATAATGCTTTTTTAACAATAGGTAAACCAAGCATCTAAGATATTAACTAACTAACAAATACATTATTTACCCATTTCGTATTTTCTGGACAACAAAAACAGAACTGCAGTGCTAAAAAAAACTCCAAGTGACTCGCCCTATGATTCTGAAAATTATAGGTGCAATGCAGGAATTGTGTATTTAAAACCTGGCCTAGATTTGACACAATAAGTTCAGGTTTCGGGAACACAATACGACCATTCTTCACTCGGCACTTCAGGGTACAGGGCATTTACAGCTCCGACTCTGAACAATATTTTACAGGTACAAAACAAAAATGTGGGAATATAGGTGGGTTGTTTGCGAAACTGCTGAAATTGTGGCCCAGTTTGGTTTGCACAACAAATACTTATTTTTATAGCAACTATTCAACAATCAGGCTCAAAATGAATTATAATTAACTAATATAATAATATGGATAATTATGGATTCATTAACTAGAACATCATTATTTTTTGATTAATTAATTATGTACCAATAGTTTACTTACTCACGGTGGCTTGAGAATCTCTTGACACTAAAGTTGGCCACTCTTATTCGATAAGAAGAAGAAAAAAAAAGAAACGTTACTTACCTGGAACAAATTAAAATTCTGTCGTCTAATATTAATTTAAGACATAAGGACATTGTATTTCGAGAGATATAAAATGAATAATATATTTATTGAAAAAAAACTTACAAAACAAATTTTACTAATTAAAAATAAAAACTTAACTAACTTATAAACTTGTATAATATCTTAAAAGTTACTACAGAAAAAGTAAGAACTTAAGTTTAATTTAGCGAGCTACATAATTTACAACAAACTTTTCAGCTATATACTGGAAGATAAGTTTTCAATAGTGTACAATATCTACGTACAACTTCGTTATCGCGCGGAATACGCGGGGGAATGTATGCTTAGCGGCAGATAACCGAGTTAGATGGTGAATTAGTACGTGACTTCATTACTATCGCAACTGCTTTGATACTGTATCGGGGGTAAAGTGGGCCGAGTTAAATTTAATCTTTAAAATTCTCAATGACTTGTTTTTTTTTAAATGTATTATTATTTAGTAGCACTCATAACATATGAATTCAATAAACAAACGCAAGATTCGCTTTTTCTTCGCTTTTTTTACATGATTTTTTGCTTGAAAAGAGAAGATCACAAGTTCTCTGAATGAAAAAATACTGTGTCACGTAATCTATCTAAATATATAAAACTCAAAGGTGACTGACTGACTGATTGACTGACTGATATAGTGATCTATCAACGCACAGCCCAATTCACTGGACGTATTGGGCTGAAATCTAAATATTATATAAAACTCAAAGGTGACTGACTGACTGATTGACTGACTGATATAGTGATCTATCAACGCACAGCCCAATTCACTGGACGTATTGGGCTGAAATTTGGAATAAAGGTAGATATTATGACCTAGGCATCTGCTAAGAAATGATTTTTGGAAATGCCACTTTTAAAAGGGTGAAATAGGGGATGCAAGTTTTACTTCTTAATGCGAGCAAAGCCGCGAGCACTCACTAGTCACCTATAATATTATAAAAGTATTAGTCATAGAATAAAATATAATTTATCTGGGGAAAATACAAATAAAATAACAATCATTATGTGGATTGTACATTTTTCACATCGGTTTTGGTATAAGTTCACTTAGAAAAGCTAAATTATAATATATATCCGACCAATGCAACTTAAATTTCGTTTGATAATAATCATCTGCAAGTATAAATAATGATGGCATTTCAGTACTATCAATAGTCATATACTGTTGCATGATCAAAACCGTTTCTCAGTTATTTACCAAAAACTTTCATCAAACCATCTCTCCATTCAATCACCACTTCCTACTAAACAGATCACACAACACATAGATTCCATCTCAGAAACAGTTCCGAACAACGGACGTAAGATAGAAAGGAGTCTGAATTCAGGACATCTAAATGTAGAACACTACGACGGTTTGCACTTAAGATCGGTCGAATACAAGATGCAGTGTTCTTGTTGAATGGAAGACAAGAATTTTGAACAGGGAGCCGATAGACTGAGATACATTTATCTATCTACGTATTATGTGTATTGAAATGCTTAAGAAACAACATGCATTTAATTTTTGCGTTATGAGTATATAGTATCTACAAATAAGAAGAAAGCGCCCATAGCTCAGCTAGCGGAGGCAATCGCTTGCGATTACCAATGTTAAGAAAAGGTCGATGCGGTATATCCTTGGATGGGTGACCGAAAAGTGGCATTCCATTTTGGGAGCTTCTGTGGGTCGGATGACACTTTAAATTTTGGGTTATGGCTGTTTGTCTAGTACGGCAGTCGTTAAGCCATGTCAGAGGCCCTTAGGGCAGCTTGATAAACTTTTGACACCAGAGTTGGCCACTCTCATTCGATAAGAAGAAGTATCTACACATACACTGTTACAAAGAACCTTAAAATGACTAGCAAAATGTTGATAACTAATTCTACTTCTTTTTATTCTATGTACTTACTTATTGAATGAGAGTGGCCAAATTTGGAGTCTCTGTCGAGAATTTTATCAAGCCGCCCTAAGTGTCTCTGACATGGCATATCGGCTGTCGTACTATGACAGTAAATTACTCGTACCTATGTATTATCAACAATACATAATATAATATAATCCAGTAATATATGAACTACGCATTTCCTCGAAATTTTCAACGTTCGGGTGCCAAAATATATAAATAAACTTCTTTTGGCTTTCAATATTTCTTATGAAACACTAGCACAAACAAAGCTTAGTACTAAACCTAAGTACCTATAGGCTGTATACATACCTATATTCTACATACATTCAATGTAAATAACAGAGGGTCTGACAGAGAGCCCTCAACGCCAAGGGTCATTCTGCGCATCAAAAGCAATGTCCATCGTTATAGCAGAGGCTTAGAGTACCTACTTTATACGTACATATATTAAATACCTTCTTTAGTAGTAAGTCCTACGAACAATTATTTATACATGAAAATTATAAGAATGTCGCAACGAAAATGCTTCCACATTTCATACACAATACAAATAAAAAAACTAGATTGCACAACATAAATAGATCAATTTTTGTTATTAAAACTTAGGTACAGGACTTTTAACTAATGTTAGTACTATGAGATGCGATTAATTATCAACAAACACAAAGCTTGCTCGTGATTTTTTGCGATGCTGAAAATAGTCAATTGCTTGGTCGCAGTGGCTCCGCGCACCAAACCAAACGTGGCGCGGCAGTCGACCTTACCGTAGAATTATCTATTCGGCTCAGTTACATCTCTTTAGTATTAATTATTCGAAGATTTTGTATTTCTATATAATTTCGCTGTTAGTTTCTTTTATTACGCATTTTAAGATCTTGAATGGAGCTAGTTATTTGGCAGTGGTCGCCATCTAATTAAACCGCAAGGTTAATTAAAAGCAAAGTTCAAAAGAGCTTCTTTGGTCATGTTTGACGAATAAAATAGATACTTGGATAACATTTCTTAACTCGCCGAATAAATTACAAGATAGACATTAAAAATAATTTGCGGCATATAAAAAAATAATGCTGATCGAGAAATGAAGGGCCTCTTTAAAATATTGAAATAAATGTGCAATAATTTCGTACTTAAATTCATCTCGTATATCGTGATAAGCGCATCAAAACCATTTTCATTTATTATATTTGAGATCGGTATTCCTTTGATGAAACAAGCGACAATCAGAGGTATTTTTAATCGGAATTGAGGCTTGAAACCACTTTGTGTATCATAATCCTTACCGTGATGGGTGACGACAGGTGATACATAATTAAGTTATTAAAACTGCGCATAATATTTTAATGAATCTCGCAAAGCTGCCGATCACGAATATTTTTTTTAATGAATGCCAATGTCACTAATTATAGCTATAATACACATGTATGTATATCATACGTAATGCCAGTTACCGACCTAGTAACCCAGCAAGGTTTATTTTTATAATAGTTTATTTATGACCGAACCCACCGATAAGGTGGGTTAGCAAATATCATAAGATTACTTTTCTAAATAAATCGTTGTATATCTTGATATTTTGGTTCGTAATACTGAGATCCGAAAACGTACGAAGGTGGAAGACGTCGGGTCTCGTATTACGAAATTCAAGTGGCGATGGGCTGGACACTTGGCGAGACGTACTGACGGCAGATGGAGCAAAGCAATAACTGAATGGTACCCACGGCTAGGTAAGCGAAGTGTAGGTGTAGGAAGACCTGTGCAACGGTGGCCGGATGATATTAGAAATTTTGAAGGAAACATCTGGGCAAGAACAGCGCAAGACAGGGAGTATTGGCGTAAGAGGGTGGAGGCCTATGCCCTGCAGTGGGTCCCATTAGGCTGATGATGATGATGATTACGGTCAAGAGACCGTTAGTCCAAATGCTAATTTAGACGAATCCTTACGTATTTCCAGCATAAGAACTATTAGGTATTCATAACATACAAAAAATAATTTTATGCTAAAATTCAGATATAAAGACGAGAAAAAAATATTGGTCGTAGTATATTTTAATCTAAAGTAAGTTACCCGCAGCTCCCTTGTTAAATAAAACTATAAATCATCCCCCAGCGCTTTTGTTCAAGCTCCGTAAACTAATCTACAAATTAACTAATTGCTGGCCACTGAAAATCAATATGTCGGAAATTTCATTCGTTTACCAGACTAGAGGTGATTTTCAATGTAATACTCTTGGGAGTTGGGACGCAGAATATTTGCAGATGTATAAGCTACGTTACATCTGAAGTCAATTTAAAAATTGACAATTGGTGCCTCGCTTATATTGTATGATGTTGGCATAGGCTTATAAACACAAGTATGGCACAAACTTATTATACAATACAATACAATACAATATTACTTTATTATGCACACCAAAAATAAATTACAATATGAGATGCTTAAACTATAAAAGAATGCACAAGTGGGCGGCCTTATCACCTTGAGTGATCTCTTCCAGGCAACCTTAGCAAGAAAACGGTGACAGAAATCAGTTTGGTCGGTGGCGTACAAATAAATACAATACTTAAAAAATAAAAATAAAATTTAAACAAAATTAAACCTATAACTAAATAGAGAAAGTAAAAGAAAAACAAACTAATTTACATGTTACAAATAATAATAAATTAATAAACTATGAACACACACATTTATTTTATTTTTTTTTTATTTATTATCCCGGATTAACGACGGTAACACCCCGGGACACTGATTATATTTAGTAATACTAGTTTGATTACTGTAACGTGATCAAACAAATTACAAACTTGTTGTTTGTTACTTGTTATTTTAAGATTAAAGTGATCCAATTTCATGTTTTACAGATGACCATAGGAATATTTTCATTAAATATTTGGATTTATTGAAACATGTGATTTAATGGAAAATCGGAAATTTGTACTTTCAATTAAACGCAGTATTTTCTCACAATGATTCTTAATTTTTTTATGCCTCGCCAAGGTACACATATATCTCATTATATTCTGCTGTACATTAAAGTTGACTCGTTTTTCTTTATTAGCCGAGTGGAAGTGAACCCGGGGTGATGGTTTATGTCAGTTGTAGTTGAAATTGGCGGCGCCGTTTATATCCTACCTTCAGAGTTTGGGGGAAATCTTCACGTATAAATTCACAGGTTAAGAACGGAGGAAATAAATTGAAAATTTGTGCGCCTGGATTTAATTTGCTCTTTGAGTAGATTTGTTTTAAATGATTTTTTTAATGCATTGTATGAAATGTAATTACTAAGATACATCTTTAAAAGACAATTCTTAAATGAGAATAATTAATCATAAACTTGAGTGATTAGTGGTGGTGGTGATTTCTAAAAATACCAGCCACAAACAATGACAAGTAGACGAAAGCCCAGGTTACTTGGTTTCATGAAATATTCATCAAATCATAATAAAAAATTACACTCCACAAAATAAAGAGATCTACTCAAATAACCTAACCACACAGTACCTATTCAACCGAAAATAAAATAACACAAAGCATAATGTAGTCAATTTTATACGGAGCAAATGAAAACCTCTCTCTTGGGCAAAAGCAAATTTTATACAACGTACTCGAGCTAACAAAGGCAACAAATCAAAATGAAAATTTTTCATCCGTACGATACAAAGGTCACTGTATCTAACTGAAAGGGGCGCGCAACCTTCGGCTATAGTCTTAAAAACAGAAAATTTTCATTAGCCGTTGTCAACGTGGAAACAGATAGGACGGTCCTTTGTCCCACATATTGACTGAGATTGATTGTCAGCCGGCATGTGCTAAACGAGTTGCGACGAAATAAAAGCAAAATGTTTGTGACCCCTGTCGACATCCGTCACAGGCGTAGATCGTTTTATTGAACGCTTCTGCTCCCATATTAACTTTCGGTGACGCAGAGCTGTGATATGTGTTTTGCTCGTATCTTTCGCGTAGATAGAAACTTCTAACACTTGGGTATTTCTATTTGTATAGTCAGTACTTAAAATCATGTCTGACATAAAACTGTTAGTGTACTCTTCTGTGTGATAGTAGCAAACGACCTTGCAAAAATATGTATTGTAGAAGTTCTATGTATTGCATTATTGGCTTTTTGAATGGTAAACCTTCTTAATGCATTTGTTACATTTACTAATAATTTTGTATGCAAATCTATGCAACGAAAACGGCATACACTTACACTCGCTTTTTAATATTTGTCTTAAAAAAATCGTCCAACTTGGTTTTAACACAACAATACTCCAGTTTTCAATAACATACAACATTATAAACTAAATACTGTACTCCAGTGATCAAATTGTCAAGCTGGCAGCGTACACTCTCTGACACGGAGTTTATTGCCACTTGTAGATCTACTGCTGCCAACACACCTTCTAAATCAATATCATCTAGCTCTTAGTTTTATTGTGTTGATAAGTTTTATTGAATACGTGGTTTGTATCTGTATTTACTTTGAAATGAATAGTTAAAAAAACTAACATTGCCTTCGAATGTAACTTTTAAAATACTTATTTCTTAGCGTTAACAAATACGTAACCTTCCATTGCAGTATTTTTTATCATGAAATAGGCTTACGTTTGACTACAGTCTGCCTGATGTTAAGCACTATAGTAGTCTAAGATGTAGCACGCTTACCTTGAAGAAACCTAATTACTCTAGATTCGAAGAACCCTGGGTTATAATTTTCTGCAAACAAGGCTCCAGGTAGAGAGTTCCATAGTATATAATAACAAGTAATTTAATAAGTTGCATTTCACAAGCAATGCTATTTGTGTTCTGGTGCAAACTTTTATTTTTTTAAAGTTTTATAATAATTAAAGCTTATGTCTATAAATTACATTATCATAATTCAAAAATGCATTTATCACCTAAGTACTCTACATAACCCTAACACACCAACATTCCATCAACGAGGTCGTCCTTATATATATATTTAAAACGATATCATTAGCTTCGTCTTGCTTCTAAGATAACAAGCATTGTTGAAAATCTCTCCGACCCTTTTCTTACTTTGACAAGTCACCCGTGAAGATTGCTTAGATCCCTGCGACTGCCCTTAAGTTGAAACTGCCTTATCTTTGAGATAGGATTAATTGCGGAAATACCATGACGATAACGAGCTGATATTGCCGACCTTTCTGGTCGGTTCACTTCGGTTGTGTATGAATTGTTATGAATTGAGGGTAGTTGGAGTTTTATTGGGTGATTGTATTGTGCAAATAATGTTAGGATTGGTTAAAACGGTGAACGTGAAGTGACTTTAAGTGGACTTGTGATGATGCCTGACAATAATTATAGATGAAACATAATTAGTAGTCTAGTAATTTCTTGAATTCATATTTACAAAATTTGAAAGTGTACCGAAAACAATGAAAAATTAAGTCTTAAGTAATTGCAAGTAATGTCTAAGATAATTATTTTGATATTGTGTTAGATGATGCACATTATAAGAATCGCAGTTGGCGTAGACCATAGTATATCTACAAAAATCCAACAAGACTTTTTGATATTTATGTTCCAGAAAAATATAAAAACACAGTCATAACATTTCTAACTGGTAGTGAAGAGCCAAGTGCCTATTTACCGATGAATATTCTGTGCAAATGAAATGTCAGCTGATTCATTAAATAGCTAGTGTATGTATGCCGCCTCTCTCATATACGTAGTTCGCGGCTGCATGTAAACAGTATTATGTACAGGCTGAGTTAAATTAGGAGAAACAAAAAATGTTTACATACCGCTAAGCTTGGTCAAGTCATCAACACAAAAAGCTTAAAATTTCTCTCAGTTACAAGTGGCAGTGATACATGGTGTTTAATTCATGCCTGAAATTATTACATTTTATCCATCCATGTTGTTAGCAATACATCAAAGAACAACACAAATATCTTGTTATATCGAAGCTATTAAATTAACGCTACGTGTATAATTTTAAAAAATCCGTTTGTAAAACATTTATTTCAACTGTACTGCCAAACTATGGCTTTGTCACTTTATCGAGTCCAATTGAAATTTTATATCTAGTGATATATTATTTTCTATATTATTTTCTTAAATTATGTCTGTTTTATTTTTTAATAGTGCTACTCAAATCAAAGTCCTGTTAAAACACTCCACCCTATACCCAACCGCAGTACAGTAGCAAGCGCAAAACGCAGTATTCTCGGTGAAATAAGCATCCGAACCACCGCAGAGACTATTATGACATACCAACCCGGGTCGTGCCGGGAACAGGAAACAACGGTACTTGCACCTCTGCTCATTGCATATTCTGTTTGCAGTCTATGTGCTTATTTTCGTACGAACTGTTGTCTAAGTTTCACTTGCATAACGATATTTAAAAGCATTTAGAGTCAAAATTGCCAGGTTAATAAATTACTTAATGAAAACGTTGTGCAATGTGGCAGCGGTACTAAGTCTTAATAACATCATTAAATTACATATCCAATTATTAATAAGAATAAGAATAATGAAATATTTTATAGTAATTTCAAATCGAACGCTTCACGGAAAATATCTACGCTTATCGTAAAATGAATCGGTTACCAATACAATCTTAATTTAATAAAAATTCTTAAGAAGGAGCTTGCCTCTAAAAACTAACCGCATTGGTATTTACAATATACATTATGTGTACAACCTTTTTAATTATTATAATATGTCAAACTTCAGACTTCTCATACCAACTTTTCCACATCCACAATCGAACAGCACAAACGAACTAAACCCCGATAACAAAAGCGACTAAACAGGCAGCATTTAGCAAAATCCTATTTCGTAGTCCCGGAAATGACGGCGGGAATTTGCATGGCTGATTGCCGTCCGCTGCTCAATCAAGGATATTTAACGAAATTAGTTAATTGAGTGAACGTTCTACCACAGGGGCGGAATAATGCAGAGACTTCGGGAAGGCTTGTGGAGATGTTGAGCTTTGTATTAGGTTGGAGATGAGGACACTAGAGTTTTAACTTTAATAATTGAAATAAAATAGTCTGGTTTCATATTTTTCTTGCCAGTCACATTTTCTTTGCATTCATTTCTTTGCATAAATAAATAAATTAGCGAGCATTATTTTTTTCATTCCAATATTATTACATATATGTTAAACGACAAGAAACAGGGTTCCAATTTCGTCAAAGATCAACACATTAAGGCCCTGTTACACAAAGAGTATTTTGCGACAAATTACCGATTAAAAATGTAGATAGTACCTATTAGTATATTTAAGAGTTGATGTGCAAGCGGATTCAATATATACTACAACTTTATATCATACTAAAAACTTAATTTGCACGTCGTCGTATTACAAAAACATAAGCATATAAATTGATTATAGTTAAAATCACACCTTTTTTTTTATTTCGCAACAAAAGAAAAAAACTTTTTTGGATTAACATTACATATAATAAACAAAAAAATCATATAATCATAATCATTTATTTGCAGAATATGGGTTTTACAGAGTTGTTCAAAAATAAAATATTGTACGCTACATTCTCACCCATAGGGCGTGCAAATTGGTTTCACAAAATGATGTTAATTTTAAATGCAAAAAAACAATCTTAAACAAGAAATCGACAGTTATCCTTCTGCCCACTAATTCTCCATCTCCAAAGCACCCTCGATCGCGTCTCGACCTCGCTCAAATTGTATCAGCTCTGAAAATATTGGTCTTGTGTCGAAACATGGCAAATGAGATGATTTTGACGATACCGCCGCATTGTAATTAGGTTGGTGGTAAATATTACCTATTTATTAACAATATGGGGTATTTGGGGAGTTTAATTTAGTTCGTGTAATTAATGTACTTATTTCTACAAATATAATTGACTCTTATGTGTTTATATATTATTGACAAATTGATAAACACTTAAGATAGATAAGAAATTAGTACGGAAGACCAATGTTGATTGCTCTTTTGCAATCTATATAATGATATTTATAGAAATACCTACACTTTAATAATTATTTTCACTTGTTTATGTTGTTTGTTATCGATGATATATATACATGTAACTGTAACGCCCCGCGGCGTCCGTCGGTATAATATTATGCGCCTACACATATTTTATATTCACTATATTTATTCTTTGGACAGGTATGAGCGATACAGGTCTTTACCTATGAAATTGCCGATTTGTATGACGAAATTGAGAAAAATGATAAAATGTCTGAACAGATTTTTATGCAATTGATAAGATAACTATAAGTAGTTAGATGGAAAAAAGCTATGCACTGCGCATATCAATTTCTCAAAAACAGAGTATATGATAAAAATATACCTAGTTAAAGTAGTGAAACCGACGACACATTGAAAGAGATGTTTTCTATGACTTCCCTATAAGTAATATGCACTAGTAATACATTTTTTATCTAAAAGGTACATAATTCAACAATTGATACAATAAAAATTGTATTTGGAAAAAATATAGCTGTACGTAAAAGTTACAAACAGATTAAAATGTATGAAAAAACGGCAAAATTTCATAGGTAAAGACCTATTTATACTTATGTAGGTTATACAGAACACACCAAAATGTTTGAAGTATTCAAACAAATGAATGGGATGGGTTTCAAACTTTTCAAATTTATTCGTAGACAAATTCAATAGAAACGCTGGTTGTTAATTCGAAGAACAAGTCTAATTTCGTGTTTCCACTTTCAAGTTGTAAACAAACTGTAATTAGGTGATTGAGTTACGAGTTTCCTTTGCGGAAAGTTTGCTATATATTTTGGAAGTTTTAAATGACAATTCAGTTTTCTTGGAAACAAACATCCAATCAAACTGATAACTGAGATTGATGACATCGAATAGTAGTAAATAATGAAGTACCTGGAAAGACCTAGAATTGCTCAGAATGACGTAACTTTATTGATTTTACTGATGTACCAAGGTACCCTATTATATTGAAGTGAATAATATAACTTATCGCTTGGTTTCAGGCCAATTACGGGAAACATACCTTTGGTTGGAACAAATTTGGTTTTGAAATTCGAGTTACATTGTGATTCTCTACTAGGTAAGTAGAAAGACCTAGATTTACACTGGTTAAATAAGATTGATTTCAACTTTTGGCATAGTTTCAGGTAGGTATATAACGATGGATATACCTATTACCTATGACTTTGAAATTTCTGTGGCTGTGGTTAAATTATTGTTCTTTTATGACTTTGACTTATTCAACGACAGATTCATTATTTACATCTGACTACTTTCGCGCACAAAGACACCGGCTGTTCGTCACAACGACGTTAATTCACAACAGAAAAATTGTTACATAATATACAAAATTACATAAGTGATTGTATTTATATAGATATTGGTTCAGTTAATAGAACTATTTAACTTTTACTGTGAAAAAAACTTCCAGTAAAAAAAGTATTCAGGATTTGGTATCAACAGGTCGTTGGCTAGTAATATTATTACGAGTTACAATCGAGCGAGCTGTAATCAAATAAAAAGCCCTTACTAAATGCGTAGAAAGCCACGACGACTGCAAAAGCCTATCAATTCTAAATCAGCAGTTCCGTGCCAAAGATCAGATTGTCAAGTCCCTTATTGATTGGTTCCTGATGAGGCCTCTATAATCCTTTTTTTGCCGCTTGACCTCTCAGCAAAAACAGGAGTCCAACCTTTTGTCGGCTCTTCGAAGATTTATATCCTCGTCGAATGATTGGTATGTTAGTCTCTCAGGGGACAATGGATAGATTAAATCTATCCAGGAGTAGGCATGTCAAGCGTTTTCGGATAGCCATCTGTTTTAAGAATTCGGGATGAGCATTATAATGAATGTTTGCAATAAATTAATTCAGTTGTTTTATTGCGATTCAAATTTATGGGTCTGAGATCGTCAGCTTGATCAGCTCCTTTTTGAGAAGGCTCGTCAAATTATCTCAATCTGATATTGAAAGGGACGGAGATAATTTTTAGTGCGAATATTTTGTGTCCAAATTAGTTTGGATCCAATGTTTGAGTATACTTATGTTTTAATGGAAAACAAATAATTGACAATATGGATAAGTCGAATAAAAAAATCCTTTGAGTTACCTAATTAATTGTAAAAACATTAAAAAAAACCTTAACATCTCATATGAACATCATATTTACCCACAAACAGTATAAATAAAGTGTTAGTAGTAACTTAAGCAAAATAACTAGAAACTTTAATCTCTACTCCATCCACAATATCATGTTTTGTCAACCACTGCGGGCAAGAAATGTTGGATCCCACTGAAGTTGAAACTGTAATAATGAGCCACTAAATATAGTAAGATAAAGTAAAACACAGAAATACAACTTGATATTTTGAGTATTTATATGTATCTTAATTATGCCACAAAGTTTAAATTTTGTAACACTTATTTTTTCTATTGCTTATTCTCTGATGCATTAGGATAGCCTTCATAATGCTACGAAAGTTTTTCGTGCATTATGATACAGAAGAGATATTATATATAGAAGATAATATTTGATCATCACTTGCTTTTCAGAATGCAGTTTTCTTTTTCGCAGGCGTTATCATGCAAGCAGAGTGGCGCAGTGGAAGCGTGCTGGGCCCATAACCCAGAGGTCCGTGGATCGAAACCACGCTCTGCTATTTATTTTTGCATATATGTAAAATAAATTATATATTGGTCCTTGATTGTATGTAACTATCAAAGATGCTTCTCAGGTTTTTTATTGATTATTGCTAATCTTCTAAATATGGCATAATTTTTCGTTAAACTAAAACAGCTAAAGTTGATACTCTGCAACAATAACAATTTAGGAATATGAGACCACAATAATAGTCGGAGTAACCAAGATTAATTCTTGTGTTAATTTGAAGATGTCTGTCTTCAGAACCGACTATTTGTTTCATCATTGTCGTGTTTATTTACAAGACGGTAAATAACTGTTGTTGTTTTTTTGTAGATCCTAAAAGTATTATTTTATAATCACTAAACTGCGGCTTTGTTAGTGATTTAAGGGCTAAAAATGTGCCAGCTTTTCATCAGAACATTAATAAAAACTAGTTCTTTAAGCAAAATTAGCACATAGTTTTGTAATTTCACAAATTATGGGCACACGCAATCTAATGCCTATTTCAAGGATTTTCCAAAACAATCATTGCGTAGACACCATTTATTTAAAAGATTTCAACCACTCGAGACGACTACAGACAGTATTTCAATATATCGCTGTATGTAGTTACTCTTAGACATTGACACAAAACAGGAATGGACTAATGTTAGCCAGTAGCCACACCTGTACCAAAAATAAAGATGTTTTTCTACACTTATAAATAATTACTTGTTTTTTATTTTAACGTATACTGTCCCACGCCTGGGCACAAGTCTCGAAGGCTTCCTCCGCCTGGGCACAAGTCTCGAAGGCTTCCTCACGCCAGGCACCCCGACACCGGTCGAGATCCCGACGCCAGCGGGTCTTGGGCTTTCCTCTACCACGCCGCCCTTGAGGTTCCCACTGACAATTACTTCGTTGTCAAAATTTTGGAGAAACAAGTGATCCTAATTGTAAGGAAAAGGATTAATAAATTGAACAAGTGCTTCAAGTGGCGCCGCCACATTTTTACGCTCTTTGATTTTGGTATTCTGGTTAGACTAGTGCTGCTTAATTATAAAACATTGTACTATTTCCAAAGCCAATGCTTTATTGAACTATGTCAATGCTCTGGGACAGGAAACAGCTTTATTTGCTCCAGCTATCTTTTGCACTTGCATTCTTTTTTGTGCGTTCATTGCGTTCTTCGCATCGACAATGAATGAACGTGTCGTTTACGTCGTTTTTGAACGGTTGAATGATGCGCGTCGTTCTATCGTTCTAGCTTTGGACTGGAAATAGATTAGAAAATGTGATGAAAACAATTCCAAATGGCGCTTCTGTTTTCTTGGTCTTTTCAGAGAATTCAAGTCACATCTTGTTGCTTTTCCATTCTTGCGGTTAACGGTATCTTTTTTAAAGAGGGTGCTAATTAATGTTGTAATAAAGCTTTTTGATATATTTTTTTTGTATTGCTAAGCTAGGTGTAAAATTATTTCAAATATTTAAATATTTAAATTTATCAAAATATTTAAATAAAATGAAGAGTTTTTAATGTTTATATTCAAATTAGTTATCAACTTACACTGTAACTTAACTGCTAGTAAGGTCCTTCAAACATACGTAGTATCATACACCAATGTATCAGATCTATGCAGCTGCTTTATACAAATAATAATACCAGCTAGAGGCGTTGGATTCGATTGAAACGCGAGCTAAGAGGTTAGTAGGTAAAACCACCATTAAGAAGGCAAAACTCGAAAGTTTGGAACATCGCCGCAAGGTGGCCAGTCTGTCGGTCTTTTATCGAATACATTTCGGAGAGTGTGCAGAGGAGCTACATAAACTGATTCCCTCAGCTCCCTTTTATAACCGAACAAGCAGAAAGTCCGCAGGTAGACATCGTTTTATGGTGGAAGTGCCGAAGTGTCGAACGCAGCGCTTTGCTTCTACGTTTATTGTACGGACGGCAAGGCTCTGGAACACTTTACCTGAAGCTGTGTTTCCTGCGAACTACAATCCAGGGGTTTTCAAATCTAGAGTAACCCTAGGCTGCAGCAATGCTTAACATCAGGCAGGCTGTAGTCAAACGTAAACCTATCACACGTAAAAAAAAAATGAATTAAAATAAAATATAGAAGTAAAAAAGGTACGGTGTTAAAATAACAGCACAAAAACAACATGAAACTTATCTTTGACTTTATCAAGAGTAATACCATAAAGCAATATTATTTTATGTCGTCAAGAGCTTTCTTTCACCGAAAAATGAATTAAACGCCGAAAGGTAAAGGACACTCGTCAAAGCAAATCTGTTCAATGGGAATAATAGAGAATACTCGACGGTCCAAAGCCGAAAGGAGTGCTTATTTCTGTTTTTATATTTCATTATTGGCCCTCTCATCTCGTATTGCACTCATAGAGTCCGCCATAAAAGATTGAAACGTGAGAGGGGCATTTTCAATGGCGTAATTGCAAGTGCTTTTTTTAATTCAATCCCTGAATGTCGGCGCAACTAAAGCCGGAATGCACTCATTGATATCGCCCTAAAGTAATGACTACTTTTTATAGTTATGCATAAATACGTACCGTTTACGTTTGTATTGAAATTGCATATTATTTTCCTTGAATGATTGCAGGCAAAATTGTTAATTTGAAATTAATACTGAAATCAATGCACAAGCATACCTACTGATATCATATTGATTTGGAAGATATCTTCCATATATGGAAGGACACATTTATGAAAGGAATCTACAGATGCTTGGGCATAAAGATAATAGATTTGTTTGTAGTATTAGGACTCTGAGAGTAACTTAATTATGTATTTTTTAAAATTTAAAATTGAACTAATTACATTATTATTGTAGTAGGTATACTAAATTATTATTACCTCTGTTAATATGCCTATTCTCCGGGAGGTGAATAGATTCAATATTACTAGATGTAGTAATAATATTAAGTAATGCTCTATTAGCACCTAATTAACATGAATAATATTAAAGGATGTAGTGTATTATACCAGTTATTAAGTACCTAATTTATAATTTTGGATGTACAGTAAATTAGCGTGGAATAATACATTTTCATGTAATACCATACAAAAAATATTTTATGTGTTTTTTTTTTATATACATATTATAATATATTAGCTACTTTTAGGTTATTTTAGCTACAATTTTGTTACGTGCTTTATATAAAAAAGCTTTCTGTTGACTTTAAGAAAAATCCTGACATTTTATTTTTCAACCCACTTAGGTTAAACAATCACTAATAAAATAAATTATAATGAGTATCAAAAAGTTTTTATCAACTTCGCAGTGTTTTATAACTATTTTATATTAAACCTACAAAGCGCCCGTCGCTTAGCAGAAAACAATAACTAATCCAATTTTCTATCAAATTTTACTTAAAATAGTAGATATTTCAAGTAAGGTGCTTTCAAGTAATTATATTTATAAGATTTTGTAATACCAATTAACTATGTTCAAACGCGAATAAAACCAAATCCTAACCGCTAACCAGACTATGATTAGTCTTTAGAGTATTTTTTCAGGAAGGTGGCGAAGAAAATGAGCAATTACAGCAGCGGCGTCTCGACTTAAACGCCTAATGAAATTTAGAGTATGCGGAATGGAAACCGACGTCCTTGGAGACGCAATACAGAGAACCCTTTGATTTAACTTGGATCTTATACAAGTCTGATAAAAAGTAAAGTAATAGATTTTTATGAGGTTGAGGTTTAATGGTATTTTGAACTATCTGTATACTTATGTGTTTAAATTAATATCAGATACACTAAAAGTAGCAGTGGTAAAAAACATTTTGTAGACCTTATCCATACCCATTATTTACTCTTACATATTAATTGATGACTCATAAGTTGATTTTAAAAGTAATTATTGGGCAAATAAAAATAATTATTATTAATACCGCTTTTTAATGAGGACAGATCAATATATTTATACGTGTTTAATAAATCATTAAAATATATAATTAAAGAAGTTTTTTAGTAACTTTATATTTATATATGCACTATAAAACTAGACTATTAAATCATGATTATTCTTTTATTACAAAGGTATAATACAATACAATCTTACCTAAATATTTTTATATAAATGTATGTTACAACAATCATGACAAGAAATCATAGTGTTACATGATGATAATAATTATTTAATTGTTTTGAAATATTTATGATTTTAATAAATATTTCTTTCTTTCATTCTTTCATAATTTAAGTAACGGGTACACCTAAATGTATCCACTCCACGGCACGAAACTTCGCATCTCCTCACCATCAGCAACTCCAGAACTCAGAAGCTCGGAAAATTATTCCGAAATACAATTAAAGTGTAAAGCAATTTATTTTAATTTTAATCCCCACCAGCCAGCGTATCTTCGAAACTCGCATTAAACGGCAAAATATCTAATAGATATCACAATATGCTGAAGAAAAATCCGACAAATATACATTATTATGTCATTACTATTGCATAATCTTAATTTTTTTGATTGATCTTAATCAAGAAAAAAACAAAATACACTAAAAGTAATAAATTTGTTGATTGATTTATAGCTTACAATGTGAAAAAATATTATAGAAAACGCAACTGGATTCTACTTTATACGTAAACTAGTGGGTACTCACGGCTTCGCTCGCATTCAGAAGTAGAAGTTGCATCCCCTGTATCACTCTTTTAAAGGCGACGTTTCCAAAAATCCTTTCTTAGCTGATGTTTACGTCATAACATCTACCTGTAAGCCAAATTACAGCCCGATTCGTCCAGTGGTTTAGGCTGTGCGCTGATAGATCACTATGTCAGTCAGTCAGTCACTTTTGTGTTTAATGTATTATATTTAGATTAAATTGTTGAAATAGAACGTTTTTGTTGGAATGTAGTTATTCAGATGTCCCTAGGTTATATTTTCTATGCTTGCACCCTAATAACTGACTTAATATTCATAACTTGAGCTTACACAATATTATTATGAGCGTAAAAGCTGCTTATTAAAGTATAATTGTAGCTCGTATACATAATGTAATCGGAATATATGTAACGTCATAAAATATTATCCTTTATGCCTTGAAATGATAGCGGAAAGACGTTACTAAAACTCGGAACTTGCTGTGCATTTAAATATAAACGGTTACTATATATATATACTGAGGAAGGTAACCTATCATCATCATCATCATCCACAGCCCTTGGGATCCCACTGCTGGGTATAGGCCTCCCTTTGTATGTGCCATCTGCGTCGATCTCATCCAGTAACCTATACGTGAAGTATTTAGCCTTATCAGCAATAAGTAAGCAAAACAAGTAAAAAATTGATTTTTTTTTTCATAAAACGTCAAAATTCTCGTCAATCAATCATCGTACTGAAATCGTACTAAATTACTATAAATGTTTACCTACTTACATTACTTTTCTTCACTAACATTTAAATTATTCTGTCAGAACTTACAACATGAATTAATAACAACGTCTTTTGCCAAAGAAAAGTTAACCACAATTTACAAGCGCAAAAGCAAATTACATCAGCACTCTCCGCATTTTCTCAACTATTTTATCCGTCTAATAAAAAACCTTTATTGCTAAGATTGAAGTTAAATTTGCTAAACACAAGGTTTTTCTTTTGTCGTGTAATGAGAATCCCGGGCATGTTCACGGACCAGGGGTCAAAGAGGCTTCTGTGACGCCTCGTACGGAGCACTCTTGGAGATGTTAGGATTTTAGCACAACAACGGTTTGGAAAAAGATTTAGATACGTAGGTATAAGATATTTCATTTATTCATCAATATAGGTACATAATTACGTTTAAAAGGTTAAGTTAGTTATTTAAGAACCTAGATATATTTTTATGTTACATAGACATAAATCATTTCCTAGTACACCATAAATATTTTCATTTCATGAAAGTACGCTTATGATACTCAATTCAGAACATATTTAGATTATGCTGAATGTTGTTAGATTCTACCCAACAGTACGTATGTACCTACGTGTAATAGGCTTGGATTTTGTTCAATGTAGTATATACAATAATAAAAAAAAGTTTATATTAACAAAGTTTCTTGAAGCATTTGTTATGTAATCCTTTATCAGGATAAATTTCAAATTAAGAAATATTTACTTCTATGTCGTATTTTATACAATTCAACGTTTTAAAACACATATTGTAAGAAAATAAACACTTGTAAAATGTCTTTACGTTATTAATTAATAAACTTTGCTTTGATAACTAGTTTTCTTGATATTTTGTTATAATAAGCACCTATTCGTATTTGTACAAACACTAAATACTTTTTGGTGTACCAAGACTTTTATTTCTGAAGAAAATTCCAGAAAATCGAACACAGCTCTGTCATCTTAATGAAATTCCTGTTGAATCAGTGGTTGCATGTTTGCATTTGTACTTGAGGGGAAATTGGTTTTGCTGTTGTTCCGATATTTTCTATTTACGAGTTGGTTTAGAGGGGTTCCAGCTATTTGTAGAAAAATTTAGTGCTTCTGAAATGTTTTCTAAACGTAATGTTGTTACTGCAATACATGCAGAATTGCATAACATCAGGCGGAGACGGCAAACGCTAACTCATAAATCGTAAAAAATATCATAAATTTATTCAAATTTTAAATAGAGTACATATAATAATAAGCCTTTTATTTGAAACTGAGGTATTTATGTAGTTCCCTCTGAATGGCAATTTATAAAATGTCTCTCAGCTCAAAGTGCCTCTGGGCATAGGCCTCCTCTAACAACTTCCATTGAACCCTATTTTGAGCCACTCTTCTCCAGTGGTGACCGGCTGTAGTGAGCCTCAGGTCGTCTTCCCATTTAGTCATTTGGCGTCCTCTGCTTCTCTTCCAATCTCTGGGGTATCATGGTACCCCAGAGAGGTTAACTTAAAATATGTAAAAAGAAATTAGTTAGGTACGTCATATTTATAATACTTTTTAGAGGACTTTTTTGAAGTCGGTTGATTATGAGGCTAGCGGGGTCTTCAAATCTAGAGTAAATTTATATTTTTAATAAATTTCTTCTAGGCAAGCGTGCTACATCTTAGACTATAGTGGGGCTTAACATCAGGCAAGTTGTAGTCAAGCGTAAGCCTATATCATGTAAAAAAACACTAATGACAACTTGTCTAGACTTTACCTAAATGCCTAATTTGCACAAGCCATCCTTGTAGACGAGTTGAGTCGGTCGGAAGCTCGGAGGAAGGACAAGCCTGGAGACATAGTAATAAGTTGAAGTGTGGCGCACTATCGGAACCTCTCTTTTTAATAAATGTTTTTAGTGTGCTTAAAAGAGACAACTATATACAATCTGTTCGGCCCTTTACGTTAGTGAAGCCGGTTTTTCTAGCTCGAGTAACCAATTTGGATACTAGCTGTGGATTTGGATTTTTGGCGAATATACCGTGAATCTTTGGAATATTTGGTTAAATGAGTTTGTTTGAGAAGTGTTTTCTACTGAAGAACAAATGGCGTGCGTTGCCTATGGCTGTAAGAGCCATGCTTCGAAGAAAAGTGACGAAATCCAGAGCTTGTCATTTCACAGGTTAGAGTTTTTTATCATTTTCCACAAAACAATACAAAACTGAATCAAAATATTAAAATATAACAAATTTCTACTCTTTTAGAACCTCATTTTGGAGGAAAACAATTAAATTTTGCCATTATATGTTAAAAATACGCAAAAGTTTGGTTTATAGTGTTGTGCACAATTGTTCTGAATTCGGTTAAAATCGGGTCTCGGTTTTGCCAATAGTAGTAATTTATTCGAACAATTATTTCAACATAGTATTGATCAGTGGAATATTGATAATCATAGAAATCTACTCATAAAAGCCATAGCCGAGACATACTTAAAAACGAAAATTCATTATATGACTAAGCAACTTATACAACCACAAGATAAAGTACGTAATTTTTTAAATAAAACTGTATTGTTTAAAAGGGTCAGTAAATAAAAACCTACAAAAGTTGTCTGAGTTATTTTATTTATTTCGAACTACACAATCTTTCCAGGTTTTCTCACCTAGTTCTATGCCTAAAAGATCGATTTTGAAAACATGTTACAATTACGTCACTTTAATATGGTTTAGTTAGCGAAACTACTAGAATAATCGTTAACGTGACAGAACAGAATGTATGTTAGGGTTCGGTTTCGGTTTTTTATTTCGTACGTCGTAGGCACATCACTAAATTGAGGTATTAAAAAACGGCTACACTGTCATTTGAAGGTGATCTATATAGTAACTAGTTATCTCTTTCTTCCGCGTTGGTGCGCACATAAGTCGAAAGAGTGCAGACATACAGAACACGTTCAATTTATTACTATGACTCCAGGCTTGTTCTTCCTCCGAGGTCGGAAGTGTCTCACATCCGTGCTCTCAGAAACTAGGTTATATTATGTATGTATGTGTACATGTATGAATCATGGGTTACGGAATTCGTTTGCCACTTGGACGCCCGCGGCTACGCTCGCATTTTTTTGGGATATAAAGCCTATGTATGACACTTCCGGGACGTCATACTACCTAAAAATTATGAAGTTCAGACGTTTCTGCGTGATGAGCGTCTAAATAAACGGACTAACAGATGAATAGGCAAAAATATATAAATTGTTGAATACTTATAATGAACTTAAATTAAATTTGAATCTTCATATTTTTTTAATATGTAGGTAGTATGGCGTCCTAAAAATGACATACATAGACTTTATATCCAAAATAATGCGAGCGAAGCCGCGGGCGTCCACTAGTAAATAATATTTAGCTTGTTGTCAGTAACAATGAGTTTTCAATTATAATAACGGGATAAAAAACTAGATGGCGCTGTACCTGCTTAAAACACACAAAAGTTACTTATTGAATGTAATGAAAACTTTTTGGGAGTCCTTAATGTTCTGTATGTTGGAATTTTTGTAGATTGCTCCAACGGGTGAAGTCTTTCGACGACGCTCGTTGTACCGATCCCATTAAACCTTATGTTGTGCTATAATCCAGGGGAATTAAGATGGACTATTGTGTTGTATAACCCTTTCGAAGGGCGGCACCCGCCAATTAAGCATCATTTATAAAAAAAATATTACTATTTATGAAAGTAAAAAATTATATGAAGATTGTTGCATGAATTCATCCATCAAGTTCGTAGCTAGAACAAGAGATTACGTCGAGAAATGCCGCGGAAAATGATATGTGGTAGTATATGTGGATAATGCGGGAATTATGCATAATATAATATATATGCTCTGCTCTGCTCTGCTCTGCTCTGCTCTGCTCTGCTCTGCTCTGCTCTGCTCTGCTCTGCTCTGCTCTGCTCTGCTCTGCTCTGCTCTGCTCTGCTCTGCTCTGCTCTGCTCTGCTCTGCTCTGCTCTGCTCTGCTCTGCTCTGCTCTGCTCTGCTCTGCTCTGCTCTGCTCTGCTCTGCTCTGCTCTGCTCTGCTCTGCTCTGCTCTGCTCTGCTCTGCTCTGCTCTGCTCTGCTCTGCTCTGCTCTGCTCTGCTCTGCTCTGCTCTGCTCTGCTCTGCTCTGCTCTGCTCTGCTCTGCTCTGCTCTGCTCTGCTCTGCTCTGCTCTGCTCTGCTCTGCTCTGCTCTGCTCTGCTCTGCTCTGCTCTGCTCTGCTCTGCTCTGCTCTGCTCTGCTCTGCTCTGCTCTGCTCTGCTCTGCTCTGCTCTGCTCTGCTCTGCTCTGCTCTGCTCTGCTCTGCTCTGCTCTGCTCTGCTCTGCTCTGCTCTGCTCTGCTCTGCTCTGCTCTGCTCTGCTCTGCTCTGCTCTGCTCTGCTCTGCTCTGCTCTGCTCTGCTCTGCTCTGCCCTGCTCTGCTCTGCTCTGCTCTGCTCTGCTCTGCTCTGCTCTGCTCTGCTCTGCTCTACTCTACTCTACTCTATAATTCACTACATTTACCGTGTGCGTTGGGAATTATGCATAATTCCCGATTATCCACATTTACCGTAACATATACACTAAGCAAAAAAAAGTATATGTACATTTAACCTAAATTTAAAACATCCACATGTGGTATGGAACCAGGAACGCTGGCTGCTTTCCCACGATGGATTGCTATAGAAATGTATTATTATGTCATAGTACCCAGAGCAAATCAAACCAAATCAATCTTGATTACACTAAAATGTGTGTTACTAGTTGCATTGACTTGAAATAATCAATAACATACCATGTCAGACAACCAGGGCGTTTTCGAAAGCCTTTTTCACTAAATAAAACACTTAAGTTGGCTATCACACAAAGCTTTTGTACAGATTAGGTAAGATATAATAATAATACCTATCATAATACCTATTACTTAAATCTAAACTTAAAAACTCATTACACTCTTAAAGGCTCATTCCTCATAAATATTCATTGAGACATACTCGTATTGAAAGTTATTTTAACTACCAGTATTTCCTATTTCAAGGATAACTCATGGTTTATCATAAACTAGCTGTGCCTGCGACTTCGTTCGCGTGGTATAGATATTTTGGGCATTAATTCCTTGAATTTTGAACTGTTTTCGCAGCGCACGTAACGGGAGCCCTCAAAGATGAATATTTTCCCCGTTTTTTTCCACATTTTCCATTGTTTCTTGGCTCCTATTAGTTGCAGCGTGATGTTATATAGCCTAAAGCCTTCCTTGATAAATGGTCTATTCAACATAAAAAGATTTTTTCAAATCGCACCAGTAGTTCCTGAGATTAGCGCGTTCAAACCTTTTTTGTTTGTTTGAAAGCGCTAGTCTCAGGAACTACTGGTGCGAATTGAAAAAATATTTTTGTGTTAAGTAGACCATTTATCGAGGAAGGCTTTAGGCTATATAACATGAAAAATTATTCATCTTTGAGGGCGTCTTTTGCGTGCGCTGCGAAAACGGTTCAAGATATCATAAAATATGTATCAAAGAATTATTTCTCTTGAAATGATATAACAAAATGTCTGCAACAGTATATGTCTATCTTTTAAGGTTAACTCAATAAACCCGTTTTTATGGTTATAACTATTTCACGCGGACGAAGTCGCGGGAACCAGCTAGTAGAAAATAAGCGGTTGGATCCACTTTAACTAATACATACATATATAAATATATTTATTTAATAAGAATATATTTATTTTAGTTTTGCTAACCAAACAGAAGGTTTGAACTCTTGATATTTGAAGTATTATTGTTCGACTTGTGCGATTTATTTATTTTATCTACACTAATGTTTTAACATTCTACTTATGTTTCCAATACTTGACTTATAATTACTACTGTTATAGCGCAGACAACAAAATACTCAATTTACTGCATATAACACGGGTATTAAAACACTCATTACTATTATGAAACTTGCTGCGCTCGTTTCATAAACTTACACTCGTGTTTTAATACCCTTCATTATATGATAGTTGCATAAACTACTATTATTTATACTTGTATTTATTGTAATATACATTATGATTCTGATGTTTGATTTCATTATTTACTACATTTACCAAAGGGGTATGGTAATTATATATAATTACCGGTAAATGTGGATAATTTACTACATTTACCAAGTGCGTTGGTAATTATACATAATTACCGATTATCCACATTTACCGTAACATATATATTATAGATATTGAACAATTATTTTATGATATTATATTGATCTCAATATCGATATCTATTCCCCCATATGATATTGGGGAATAGATATTAATATCAAGTACCAGAATCCATGATGTAAAAGCGACGATGTAATTCAAAATGGAAGATAAATATATTATAGACACTTGTATAGAAACATTATATTTTCTCTTTTTATAAACACGTTCAGATTTGTACAATTTTACAAAACTGAATCTCTTCACAATGACAACAATGACAATGTCATTTTCTTTGGTCTTAATGAGAGGTCTATATTGTGTTACCATTCACATACTCGTACCTATATGTACTCTAATTACAGCGTAGGGAGTTGTCCCGCGGCCGACCACATACAGAGACATAAACGTCCTGGATACATCACACATTTGCTACTCTTTATGTAGTTGTACATATCATTATGAAGGTAGTAATGATAAAGGTGTTTGCGCATGTTGCGACCACAGGCGATGCGGGTGTAGAAAAGTCGCAGGAAAAAGGGAAAGGGCAAAAATATGCATGCAGGTGTATATAGTACACTGGCTTAGGTAAATTAATAAAAACAGAAGTATGAGTTACGTAAAAGTTTAATTTGATATATTGAGTATGTACTCATATACGGCAAATGAAGACACTTTTATGATTGTGTTCATTTCTAGTTGGACTAAATATTTTACCATTTTTACTGACATGATTTTCTTTTTTTACCGAATATTTTAACGCAATTAACTAATTTATATCAAATTAATATATATTCAATCAATTCATATGTATTTAAGCAATTCTAATGATATTTTTCATAGAACCGGCAGCCAAAATCCTATCGATTCCAAACGATACATGTACGCGTGATACCTAAAAATGGCACATAAATTGAGATCATTCCGTTCTAGCAACCCTATGTCCTATCTAACCGCAGTCTTATCCAAGTGGACTGTTCCCATGTCCATGGTAATTTTGAGCCTTACCTGAATACTGATGTAGCTCTACTGGGACTACCCTCTATAAATAAATATTATACGGTGGCAAAGACACATAAATACTCAAGGGCTCCTAACAATTATTATAATAGCAGCTTTAACCAATAAGCATTCAGAATTATGAACCTAACAGATAAAAAAAATACACAAAGTGAATTGTAACTAATTAAATAATCAATAGAGATTACGTGAGATTAATGGCACTGTGTCAAAGAATATTAGTTCATTTTTGTTTACATTATTTAATCACATGCATTTGTTTAGTACTAAATGATACGTCTATTGGGATAATGTCCAATGTCATTTTCAGGCGCATTTATTATACATCCATTTGTTGCTCGGTTTGTAGGTGATAGATAAACAAACAGATCAACAAACTGACAAAATTTGGGATTTTATATAATGGTGTGATGTGTGTATGTGTATTTATTTTTTTGGCTATAATGACCAGTCTTCATATATTTTATCGATGCGTTGGATACGTCTATGAAGATTCGCGGTAGCTTAGAAACAACCCACCTTGGAAATATAGAGGTCCTAACTGGCAACCCTCTGGCCACCAATGAGCTTAGTGGCATGTAGGTATTAAGGAAATGTCTATATGGACATATAAATTAAGAACCCGGTAGATTTCTTTACATTATGGATACTTTTCAGTCTTTTTGTATCTTCTGCTCAGAGTATCTTAATTTGTGATGTTGTAAAGTAAAAAAGCAAATACATTCGTCATGGATATATTTTTGTCACCCATCTATCGTCAAGAAGACATCTTGTCATAATCATAGTTGTTTATTTGCAAATTGTTAAGTATGCAGTTACACAAACCAATGTGGAAAGGGAACAATGAACTAAATTCAAATACAAAAAAGTTGTAAGTAATGTCATATATTTGTTTCTTTTTAATTTGCTGTAAACTAAAATATAAATGTTGCTTATAAAAAGCTTTTTGTATGTTCGTGACGTCACAGCCAGCCCCAACGGAAGACCAGCGCTGGTTGCTTCCACACAACCAGCATTATGCTGAGTCGGGGCTGTGTTGTGGCAGATTATATGATTGTTTGTTTATTATGTACTCACTTGTGTTTGTTTTTTTGTTAAATCTGCCACAGTAAATGTTTTCTTTCTTTCTCAATTATTTCAGAGTTTATAAACAAACCGCAATAAAAATAACTTTGAGTTACATGAATACCTACACTTAAATCTATTTCTCAAAAAGAGGAGCTTTAATTAATTTCGACACAAAGTGAGCATTACCACAGATCTAAATCCCTAAAAGAATTCCCACCAAAATCCCCATAGTAAGTAGAATTTGATCCTCTTGTTTTGTATCGAGATTTATCCAGATTTTGCCAGATTTATCAAAGCTTTTTCTTGCCACTTAAGAACCAATCTCAGCCCGAGTCGTTTCAATCAATCAAAATCCGATTGAAAATTCAATCTCAATAAAAGATGACTGGTGGAAGGATTACGTGACTACATTACGAAATACCCTCTTTTTGCCTTTTTCGTAATATCGATCGGCATTGATCTAATTTTGCTAAATGAAGTGTAATCTTGTTACTATTTCGCGATGCAATTTGCTGGCAGATGGATTGGCTAATATTGGAGGTTGTTGATTTAGTTATTTAGGTTTACTGATCATAAAATTATGCTAAACTAAGTAAACATTTAGTGATTTGGATAAAATAGGTTCAAACTAATGTTGTATTTTACTCCGTGCGGTCAATGCTAATTCAACTAATACCTATATAAAATAAATTGACCTAACATTAGATTTTTAAGTTAGGAGTCAGTTTTTGATGTTGATGAAGTTGATGAAAGCTGGGGTAACATGTTGTTTATAACTAATTTAACATTTTCCCTCTATCTCAAATCTTTTGGTTAGTAATTTTTTGTTCTGAAGAAGGTAAACTTTGTATATGCTTAATTCAATATTTAATTCTAACACTATGGATATAATAAAACTTTTCAATACTTTAAGTAAAACATTAATTAGATTTATTAATAATCAAGTAAATAAGGAAAAATATACATACTACTTCTAAAGTAAATAATCTTTATGAATTATTAATGTCAAATTAACTAAATAACCAGCCCCAAAAAAGTAAAACTATAAATCAGAAATAACTATATGACATCACCTTATGTCGTGGTAAAAAAAAACTTTATTTCAAAGTTCTCTTACAACAACCAACCAACTTTGAATTGACGTGTAAATGACTTATAATTTAAAAAAATCTTTAAGAAGACCAGATAACCTCCATTTTTTTGAAGTCGGATAAAACTGATTAAATTAACCACAATCAGTTTCACAATGACAACAACAGTCACAAATCCACTCTTACATTTACAGGTTTAATGTAATTGTAATTCATAATTATGTTTATTCACCACACAATAGAGTATTTCAGGCGTCCAGTTCCGCTTACAGGGCCTGTCATTTCCACAATTGCGCTTCAGGATTTCCATTGAACGAAATGCGCATCCACGGCGCGTCATCGCAATTGATGAAACAATACGAGGAGTTAGGAATTACCAGTTGGAATGGAGGTGGCAAAATGTTTTTTTAACATCTCATAGTTTGTCCAACTGTTTGTCAACTGTTCATCTAATATATAAAACTCAAAAGTGACTGACTGACTGACTGATAGTGATCTATCAACGCACAGCCCAAACTAATGGACGGATTGGGCTGAAATTTGGAATGATGGTAGATGCTATGACGTAGGCATCCGCTAAGAAAGGATTTTCGGACATGCCACTTTTAAAGGGGTGAAATAGGGGATGCAAGTTTTACTTCTTTATGCGAGTGGAGCCGCGAGCACCCACTAGTTGAGTATTAAATAAATAACTTATTATTACGTAATTTGAAGACAAGCTGATTTTTTCGCTTGGCTGATAATTATAAACAGGTTTCCTTCAGAACCATCAGCTCTATAATTAATATGTACCTATATATTTGTATATCTGTATTTACAAAAGAAAAGTATATAGGTATATGTATTATATCCGTTATCTAGTACCCACAACACAAGCGTTTGCTCAGTGTGGGGCTAGATGGCGTTGTGTGCAATGTCCTGGAATATTTATTATTTTATTTATGTGAGGTGAAATTAGGCACATTGCATCGTGTTTATACACAATTGTCGCAGTGATGATCACTCTGCTACTAACCAGTGATGATCAAGATCACCCAGCACGCATTTCGTATATCACCATCTTATCATTCTCCATCAAATACAAAATTACTTGGATAATCTCTGAAATATTTTTAAAATATCTTAATAAAAACCCGAAAAGATAAACATAAAATTTATGTTCTAGCTTGTAACAACAAAATCTCATGCAGATTCCAACTTCCCATTTTCGAACATCCACGTTGTTGTCCATTATACAAAATGGGAGCACAGGATTTCAAGTTCATTAGACTCCCATCTCGTTAGCGCATAGGCGAGTGCTTTACCAATATTGGACCTATACTATATAGGTAGTATAGGTGCATATATGCACTGTGGAAGTACATTATGATTTAGGACTGTTTATCCAAGCTGCCTTTATTTCTAGTCGGCTTTGGAATTAATTTGTAATTAGTGTTATACCGGTTTCATTTAATTGTAAAAAGTAGGTAAGTGTAAGTTTTGATAAAAATACAGATAGTAGTTTCAAAAGCTTTGGACCCTATAAAAAGCTTAACTAGAAGACAGTTATAACATCATATCACACATATCTCTTTTCTGATGTATTGAACCAATATATGTGATATGTAAATGAAAAGATAAATGTCTACTAATATACATATTAGGAGGATTGCCTAGGAGTGGGACAGCATAGGTTGATAAAAGATAGATATAAGGATTTTTTGTTCAAATTGCCATAAAATAAAAACTACGCGCAGAGTATCTTAACCTATTCAAAAATATCAGTTAAGTACCTTAATACTTTTCAAAACATTTCACAAAACTAACACTCGCAGAAAAATAAAAGAACGTAGACGCAAACATTAAGAAACGAATACTAATTATACAGAAAAAGAATTCTATTTGCAATTACAAAGTTTCTTTCCAAGCTTACTAAAAGCCTTAGCCTATCCCCTCAGCTCTACTGAATAGTCAGCCGCATGTTCTGTATAACATTTGGTGTCATCTAAATTGCTAACCAGCAATCGACACACAACTGTATTGGGCTGGTCAGAACGCATATTTTTTGTGAACGCTCAAAGCAAGAAAAAAACCTAGTTAGTATGTCATCACCTGTTGATTGTTTCAGTGCCAGTTTTTTAATAATGCAAATCCTTTAGCGTATTTTTTTAATAGAAATGTATCCTGGATGCTTCAATTTAACATAAATATACTCTACATAAGAGAAAAGAAAGAAACAAAATATTTTTTGTTTACGAAGTAAAATACACATATTAGTATCGACGTTTTCTTTGCCTGAAATCATGCTTTATTTTATCGTAATAACATTTGGTTTCTCTTTCAGTGCTTGTTTGTATTCCTTTCACTTGTGCTTCAACAATATCAAAATACCTTAGCCACCATTTGGAAAATTTGAGGTTAAGGGGAAATGTGTCAGGGTGTGTTTTACTGTGTTATGTCACAGTAACCAGGCAGCTAGCTTACCTTGCTAGTGGCACCGGCCACCGCTGCAGCTTTTAGCTTGATTATGCATTATTTAACATCCTGCCCGTAAATTCTGTGTAAATGTAAACAGCCGTTATGTCGCGTAGTAATGGACCCGGTAGCAAAACATTGTAGCTTTGTTTCGCGTACATTAGAAGATTAATTTATGAAATTCGTGCCCGATTTATTCTGCGCGGTCAGTTTTTGGAGTGTAAAGTTTAATTCTTGTTTGGTGGTCACGGTGTTAGAACTGCGGGAGAAATGGTTAAGATATTCACAATGTTTTTAGAATGCTTAACTGCATTGCATTAAGTTTGAGCTAAAGTTTTGATTAAATACATTTAATAAAAACGGGACATTGCACACATCGCCATCTAGCCCCACAGTAAGCAATGTACCTACATAGGTATGCCTGTATTTTAATGTTCCTTCTTTCTTAATGTTAAATAAACACAAGTATGATTCCGGTTCTTAAATAACTTCAGATAAGTATGAAACATATATACTCGATTCTAGAAAGTAATTGTATAATACGTCTTAGATAATTTTCTTTATTTCTGGACAAACGTTAGCAAATAGATTGAGGTAAATTGCCTAAAATGGTTTGCATAAAATTATATTTTAAATTGCCTAAACTATTTGTATACATAGTTAAATTTGTATTGCATCAAACTAGGCAACTCCTTCCAAGCTATAATCTTATACACATTAAAATTCATTCATTATCACCTCTCACCACAAACCATCTAAGACCCTACGGTATCTCTATTTAATAGGTCAGAATTATCATAGGAAAGCGGTCACGTGAAGGATTACATGATAATGGAGCTTAGACGTTAATAACTTATGAAGGGTTGGCTTATACAGTCATAATGAATATCACTAGGTTATAGTGAAACCAGTGGGCAATCTTCGAGCGAGCGTGAATGTAGGCTTCAGTGGAGCGATTTTTGGTTTTGTAATTCTGTAGTAGGGCTAGAAAGTTTTGGACTAAACGAGCAATTTGTTGCATTAGTTTTCATCGTGAGTGCCTTAGAAAGTTTTTAATTAATTACATTATATAAAAACATAATATGTCACATTTCTCAGTTTTTCACAAGATAGTTATCATTAAAATTTTGTTCATTATAATGTTTTAAAAATGTATCTATATAAAATATTATATAGGTATATATTTTTTATTCATAAGCATTTAGTGTTGCCATACACGTACATGATACTTAGAAAATTACACAAATAAATACTCAATACCCAACAAAAATAGCATTTCTTTTAATCTAATGTGTCGTTAAACACTCACACTATGAAGCTTTCGTCTAAATAATAATTTGAATAAATTTAATTTTGGTAATGTTATTCTTCTTTCATACCCTGTGACTGACCCATACAAAACGGTCCCGATAGAGCGCGATCTAATTGCACTTTGATGGTAGATCTAAGTTACGACTTGATGTTTGTTCCTAGTATCTTACTTGCATCTTGATCGAAGACGAAATTAAGCGTTTGATAGCACTGTTATGGATTACACGAACTAAATAAACTGCGGTTTGTAATGAAGCTGTTCAGAATTAAAGCTTGTAATCATTGGTTTACAACTTTTTAGCCATTTATACTGGTTTACAAGTCATTCACCAAGAATACCATCATTGTTGAAAGACGTGTAAAATTATCTAAATTTATCTAAACTTTTTAGTACATTTAAAGTATAATTTCGTATCTGCACATGTAGGTAAATAAATAGACAGATAGGTTATTGGCAAAAAAAATCAACATTTTTATTATAAAAGTAGCCATGTCGACTCAGATGAACAGTTTTCCAACCGCTCTCAAAGCCTGTGACATGGCTTATTGTCATTCTATAAAAAAATAGCTAAGACCTACAAAATTGCACGTAATGTCAAAGGTTAAGCTTTATTTTTAACTATCCCGGGTTTTCTATAACGAGCAAACGTAGTACGTAAATGTAACAATTTTACTTTAATAAATCTAGTTAACCTTTCAAATACTTGCAAATTTATTCAAGACTCGGCAAAGAAAATATGTCACACTCTCATCAAATAATACATGTGATTTGCTTACAAATGAGATACGTATTAAATTCATTATTCCACTCTCATGAGTAAAGGAATTAAGCACACGTGCCTTCATAGTAGAATGGAGATCATTGCCCTTAGAAACTTCTAGATTATTCTAGATATCTTCTAGATATTTCGTTTCATCTCAGTTCATTTATTCTTAGGAGACGGAGAAAGAATTCTAATTCCCTTCTCGTTGCAAAGAGGTACATAGACTATAAAACACAGAGACTTCTTACTAACTATGTAAACTCTGGCTGCAGTCAGAAGTATTTGTAATCATGTATCATCATAAATTTGTATTTAGGTATTCTGCGCAAGCAAGACAGGTAATAATATACTGAATGAGGTCCTACAAAAATATTTTCATAGCTATACAACTTACTTATGTACATTATTTTACGACAGCTCAAGAATAGTAACTTTAAATACGGAACAACGGACTTTTTTTAAATTTTCTTAACCTGCTGAACAAAAGTTCATTTTGATAAAAGCTTTGTGTGTGGCGTTAGTAACCAGCTATACCTATGATACACACTATTTCATCAATTGTAGTGTTGCATGTACGAAGGAGAAATCAGACACATAGTGTATTTTGACCTATCATATATAGTTAACAACGAAATACAAATGTTGGTAGTATATTTTCCTAGCAATACGACGTTTATTAGGTAAAATATCTTTGTAAGGCAATGAACTCAGTATAAAGCACTGAGTGGATAGACAGATTGCGTCTTTGTTCAATAGGATTGGATGAAATGGATAGTGTTGAATGACAAATCTGAGTTGTAACAGATATAAAAAAGATGCATGGCTTTGCAAGTTGTATAAGTACAAAGAAATATCAGCACATGAGAAAATTTTGTACTCTACAATATGATAAAACATCGTAAAAATGGTATGGTAGGTAGGTAGGTCTGAAGGAAGAATGATATGTAAACTTATATGAATTAAAATATAGTCATTTGAGGTAGGTAAGTGGTTGTTCGGGCCATGATTATAACCTAATTTGATAGGATATGGGTTTGAGATTTCGCTTAGACCTTGTTTTCAATATCAGGTGATTTTATAGGGTGTTGACTTCCAAATAAAGACTTTTAATACTGATAAAACAAAACAATATAAGTAGTAAATACGTCACTACAAAGTCAGTTAAATTTATAGCAACGAAAAATATAACGCGACTGCAAATAAAAGGTGTCTACAAAGTAAAACAGCATAAAATCCATCTGTATAAATCTCTATAACTTATTGACTTTAGGACCTAGACCACTATACTCAGACTTTCTACCATCTGCTACTTTATAGCTCACAGATTTCAATCCTGCTTTATATGAGAAAAGTTATGTTTCCATCTCGCGTAAAACACATTGTCAGTATGTAAGTACATAATAACAAGAAGAAGTACATAATCATTTACAGGGCTATCTGGTAACTTATGGGTTAGGTCTACCTATAACTTTTCCGAGAAACAACGAAAGGAAATTACCTACCTTATAAACTTATTGAAAGGCACATTATCTTTAAAAGTAGTAGTAAAATCGCTGATATTGACGAGCCATCTTTAAATATTTTGTTTATAAATTGCAAAAAAAACTGTCATCGAGCTCATAATAGCGTGTTTTTCGACAGACAAAAAAAAACAAAAAAAAAGCAAATTAATTTCGGCAAGTTAAGTGCAAACCTGTTTTAGTAAAAAAAAAGCCATTTAGGAGCCAAAACAGTCAAGATACATATTAGACCACATTATGTATAGATTGTGTGGGTATCTTTCCATAGGAGATTATGGTCAAGACTTATGAACGAAAAAAAAAATAGTAGGTAACTCTGAACAAGCTTGCGCCCTTACGTCGTAAAAATACACGGCAGCGTTATATGCAAACCGAATCATAACTTTGTGAGGCACGGCTGATTCAATATTCGAGAAAATGAAGGAACAAGCAAGCCTTCCTCATTTGTGTGGTGGTTTCATGAAAATATGATGTATATAATTTATGTTGGTGAAAAAATGTGTGATTTGCATGTTGAAAATCAAACATGAGATAAATAGCGTGGTTTCGGCAAAAAAATATGCACTGTAGGTATGTGTTGGCGCTGTGTGGTATGTCCTGAAATATTTATTTATTTATATTATTCGTATTTGTCTGTACATACGACTTGGCATTTATTGTCTTTAGGTAAATAGGTAGTCAATTGCTTGATTAATTAATATGATACTGTGATTTTCATATCTTTGTACCTATTTAACTAGATTTTCTAGATACTGAAAGGTACCTTTTTACACTGGATTTAAAATCCCTTGGTTTCCATTTCGTAGTTAACCTATCTTCCGCTTATTTCAGCTTGCTTTTGATTACCTAAAATATAAAAATAGTGTACCTACTTATTACTTTGGATACATACAAAATTGACAATAAATTACTTAAAATTAGGGACGCTGCGTACCTAACCAAAGAGTCAATACGCTAAGTTTTATGTTACATAGGTCCATTTAAAACTATATAGATTTCTACTCTACTGGAGACCAAATGAACGTAGTGAAGTGCGTACTTGGGGACTTTTTAAAAGGCTATTTGAAGCTTCAAGTTGATGTTTCATTCAGTGGCCAGTTGTAAGAGGTTGAATGAGTAAAACCTGTGGTATGGTGTAAGGGATAGGTAAAAATGTATAAAAAGACAATACTATCAGAGCCAATTACTAATACTTTATTGAAAAAATATCCGTTGTATAATATCCGTAGTGTAGTAATACCTAAATAAATAAAAAATAGGTATTTCCTATCGTAGAATTTCGATATCAATTTGGTTATGAAAACCATATTTGTTTTTTACAAAATGATAATTAAATAAAAAAAATGATAAAATAATACAGAAAGTCGTTTTAACAGCAAAAACTAAATCCGTAACAGTAAATTAAAATAATAATTAACATAATGTATCAGTTAATTAGAGTTATTTGAGCGATTTAAGTTTGCCTGCCATAATACAATATATTCATGTCGTTAAATCGAAAAAGCAGTTGGTATATGTGCAGAACGCACAGCTATCATTCAGCTTTGGCGGTTTGAAAAACCTTTTGACGAGATTTTATCATAATATATGATACATGATGTGCTTACCTAAGGTATTTTTATGTATTCATTTTAGTTTTAGGGCTGGTTATCTAGTTAATTTATTGAATTATGTATTAATTGTGCGGCATTTTTAATAAAAAAAAACCATTGAATTGGATAAAAATAAACATTACATTAATAAATATCTTTATCTTTACTTTCTTCTCAATTAAAAGCCAGTCTCAAGCATAAAAAAATGAGATGAAAAGTAAGAAGTTTGTAACTTGTCCCATACATTAAATGCTAAGCTTTGCAAGTAGCCGTGGTCAGCCCCTCGTGTTAAGAGCGGCATTATGGGCCCTCTCTACCTTGTTCAGGCTACAAATTGAAAATGTAAGAACTCATTGTAACGCTGGATGCAGTTTTTCAGCCCCTAATGAGTTTGTGACTGGAACAGGCTTAGGAAATGAAGCGGCGATTATAAGGCTTTGTGAATTTTGAGAAATAGTTGATAATTAAATTGTTTGATCTATTTTTTTAAACTAAATAGTCAGAAGTTTGACCACAAGGTTACTTGAACTAATATGCATAATTTGTACTGGAGTCTACCGATATTTTAATGGTAATATTATCGAATCAGTGTTGTGGCTTAAACCAAATCTAGGTTATCATAAAATAACTCCTTCTTGCAATATGTATATAATGTAATAATATAAACTGTGATTCAGCATTTAAATGTTACCTTTACTCATTTGGCTGTCAGTTATTCTGCCTTTTACCAATAAGAATATTCGATCATTCCTTCAAAAAGAATTCAATGAACAAGCGGAAAATGGAACATGCACACATATCTACATATTTATTCAAACTTATAAACGCTTCAACTAATATAAAATCAAAAGTAACGAATGAATATTGGAGGAATCAAACGTAAATTATTCAACAAAGGCAATGAGGCCATGTTTCATCTCTTCCGTTATGTATAAATATTTACGTAAAAGTACACGTTTAACCTTATTTCAGGCAAATTAATAACGTGAGTGGGAAATATTCAGAGGTTCAAAATGAAATTCGGGGTCAAATTAGCACATGTTTTAAGAGAAAACACGTCTTTTAAAAATGATAAATACATGTTTATTTGTTTTCTACATAAGGAAGTATTTATGCTGACACATCACATGCCGCTACGTCAGCGCAAAGACAAAGTCAATCTCTGAAAATAATTTATCAAATCGTCGAATCGTCGCACTCCAAATATTTACATAAATTTTGGTTCCCATCATCCGCTTGGGAAATATCTCTATTTGTATCCAATATTTATACCGGGAATATCTACTATTTTAGGATTCCATTTCCAAGGGAATTATTCAACAAATTTATGAACAAGTTGTTTTAGAGAGCTTTGAGTGGTTTCAGCGGGAATGTCAAAATGTTTGCAGATATTATATGCGTAGCTATCAAGTCGTACTCTTGTATTCACTGATCTTGTCTGGAAATCTGATTTTTCTGTATAGTTTTTACTTAATTGATGAGTTACGCGCTCTGACTCAAACAGCATTATTTATATGTATAGATATTTCGGATATAATCAACAAAAATATTGATTGAATAATTTGATGTAAATGTCCTTTACATTTTCTAATTTGTTGCTACGATTATATATCGTTTAAAAAACATCATTTGTTTTAAAAAACCATTATAGATAACGTTATTATTTCACTACCCAAAGTATCCTCGATCCAAAAGGGAGCCTATCATGAATAACACAATGTTTAGTTTAATCAAGAACCCGATTGCCTCCAATAACCTTCTCTGTATAAACTTTACAGCAAATTCAATTATAGGCCGGTTCACAACAATAACAGTTTTCGGTAATTATGTTTGTATAACAAACCGTGGCTTGCAAGTTGGCGTCCGTAATATACTTCCATGTACCTACAATAAATAATATATAGTAACATGTTCGAGTATAGTATATTATGTACGTATGTGGTTATGTTGCAATACATAAAGACCGTAATATTGTAGTTGTAATCTAGAGTTATGCTATGCGGTTTGTTTGTCACGTTTTACGTTTTATTTTGTATGTAAAACAATAATAAAAAACTATCTTTAGAGCATCATTAGCCTATAAACATAATAATTATAAGATATTGAATCAGGCGTTACTTTGCGGAAATCCATTGTTACTGAAACTCTGGAGAAATATGTAGTGTTTTTCCGCTGCGACTGCTCCTTAACCGACATCAAACAACAAACTTGATGGTTTTTAAAGGTGTGTTCCTCCATATACCACCGCCACACCTCACCTCCCAACCAACGTGGCCTCCGTGGATCTCAAGATCTTACCAACACCGCACCTTGCGTCTTGAAGCTTTGTTGTTCTCTTTCGGCAAGATATTCTCATCGACACGTGTTTCGCCTCTCCACGAGGCATCCTCAGGACGTGTTGACTCTTCGAACGTCGGTCCGAAAGTCAAATAATTATATTATCAAAACATATACTGACATTCTTTGATTTCGAAGTTTGAGGTATTTAATTGACTTTTTTGTTCGGTTTGTTAAGGCTTATGTAGTTCACATCGTCGATTGAAAAATTTACAAAACATTTCCCCGTCACCAAAAGAAAATTCTTTCTTGTTTTCCTTTTTCTCTTTTTGTTTTTTCTGTATCAACTTGACATACATAATGAAGACAAATCCGAAAAAAGGAACTTACGTTTCTGTTGTACCTACACACTACTATTACATAATTTGCTAAATTACCTAACGTACGATTAATAATGGCTTAATTTAATGATAATAATGTGGTTTATATCCAAAATTGATAGATTGTACAGCTGTGAGCAAAATATATAAGAAAATTTTGACTTTTTTTGTTTATTTGTTTTTCAGAATTCTTAAGAATATTCAAATTTTCTCCTATGTATTTATATTTGTAGGAGCGGTTTATACACTTTATGCTTAGTAATTATTAATAACTAATATGTACTAACTCACTGTAACAAGTAATTAATATGTAGTTCATTTCTTTAATTTTTTTACATATCTGCTTTAGTTGCTTTAAATTATAACGGTTCGTATAAGTGGAGGTTTTATTTTACTTATTATCATAGGTAACTTCTGAAATTAATTTCACAATGTTGGGGAACTTTAGTTAGTTTATGTGTTTGAAATATAACCACTTTCCTTTGTGTATGTATTTCCCATTTGCGGTTGAAACTAATGCAGGCAATACTTGAAATACTTTTAAATTTACTGCACATTAAATTATCGAAGAATCATTATCAAAACGTAATCAGATTTTCAATAAATTATGGTTTATCGTCATTATTAAATGCATTAATATTTGGCCAAAAGATTTACCTAAAATTTAGTTAAAATCAATCAATTATTGATAACATTGACGTCATTAGTTACCTCATTAAATTGTTAAAAACCTAATCATGTGTTTACTGAGTTTCACTCGCATGCATGCATGCATTTTTTTAACTAAACCGGGTCTGCACTTGGCCATAGTTTGCCTGATGGTAAGCAATAACTATGGTCTAAGATGGATCCTGCTTACCCAATGAAAGAACTGGTTCACTCTCTGTTTGAAGATCGTTGGATTATAGCTCGTGGGGAACAGGGAGTCAGGCAGGGAATTCAACAACTCAGCAGTACTTACAATAAACGTAGACGTTTCGGCTTCGGCCAACTCAGTCCTGAGGAAACTAATTCAAGGTGCTGCTATACAGGCTGTGCAAACAGACCTAGTGCAGGACCCAGAGGCCTACGAAGGTAAGCGACACACATGTACCTATTGGGAATATAATTAGTGAACATCAAATGTAAGAATACCATAAGGCAGGCTGTTGTCAAATGTAAACATATCTCACGTAAAGAAAAAATGAAATAAACAACAACATTTGTTATGTAATATTTAGTTAAACTACAGACTAAAGAGTTTAAACTGGAGTTATCCCATACAAAGAGCATTTCACGTAGAAAAACCACACACGCATCATTTATACTCTACTATCTTACTTTGTGGCATTAAAAATGTTCAAAAGCACCACTCATTAACTCTTTGCTAATTACGCGAACATCTGTACTAAGGTACATGATACGTGCAAAAAACGAGTTAATTTAAACCTTATGTGTGTTGCAATATGGAGTAGCTTACGTGATACGGGTTTTGAGTGTAGCTATTGTCTGGAGGGTCGTCTGTCTCGACCAGAGACATCTTATACCATAGATGCCTCATGCCGACTCAAACTCGTCCGATAACAATACGTGATAAATCACATACATACTATATTACAAGACTGGTGATTGACCCGTCATAATGTAAATCTCTACGACTTATAGAATCAATGCTATCATATTAATGGTATTTTAATTACATACATATGTGTTATTAAATTGTTAGCAATTAAATATGTTACTGTAATAGATAAGGATTTTTGTAAAATAAACGATTTTTTATGTTTGATTTGATATGCCTTAGTGACGCAATTAGCTACAGGTTATGTTTTTTTTAATTATTCAACCACACTACAACTAATCTAGTAAAGGAAAACAAAATATTTTTGACAACAGTTTACTAAAAAATAACACTTAGCGACATATAATATTTAAGCAAAGTAGCCTGTCGATTACTTATTGAAAGTTAAGTAGCCGTCTGTGATTTATACTGTCTTAAGTCTCTTGCATCAAGTGACGTGTTTTTTATCGCTTATTCTTTGAAAGTCCCGAGTACCTCCTACAGGTAGTTTGAAAGTAGATCTGCCTACTTGCTATACACTATAGAGTTGTGCCTCAGATGATGAGGGAATAAAAAGTCTGGAAAGTTCTGTCGTTGAAGCGTGGCGCTTGAGAGTGTTTGCTTCTTTTTTCTTAGACTGACGTGGGTGCTCGCAACGTTTGAATTTATATTGTCTGGATATATAAGTACTTGCTTTGAGCTAGCTTAAGATGACTTCTGTTGTTTTCATGTATGTTTTAAAGAAAGGCTGTTTTTTGTATGTATATCGGTGCCATCTCTTTGTCCGAGTTTTGCGCCTATTTTAAATAATTTTAATGTAGTTTCTTCTTCTTGAATGAGAGTGGCCAACTCTGGTGTCGAGAGTCGATCAAGCCGTTTTAAGGGCCTAATAGTAATAATAGTTTGATGTATTTAATACAACTTATTGTTTTAACTGTCGTTATACATAGTTACAATCAATAACGACGAAGTATTACAATAATATACCTATACCAATGTTCTATTATGTCTGAAAATAATATCTATGTAAGTATGTATTTTCTCAAAACTGCAAAAAACTTAAAGATAATCGTATTTCCAAGAATCAAAGTCACTAGTAACAGAACCCCTCTTTTTCTGATATCTATGAACAGCACAATAAGTATGCACCTGTGTAGATATATACCTTTCTTTTATACATAGGTTTTTGTGAACCGTCAAAGTAATACAAGCCTATGTAACATACGTTTCTAGTAACTGCATACTTATGTACTTTTCTACGCTATCTCTACAAAGCCTAGGGCCTAGTTTAGATACTCGACAGCTCTCGTGGAGGGTGCGCGACGGACCAATGACGTCACTCCATACCCAGCGTATGTAAGCGGCGACAAACTTAACCAAACACGTGGCAAAGTTAGGAACTAACAAGTTATGAATGAAACTGTCTACCTGACTCCCTGTTCCCTGTGTGCAATTTTTTTTTTCTATTGATTTTCGAGGTATGAGTAAGTAGGGTTTAACTGGTCTAGCAAATAAAAAAATAAAAAACATTTATTACACATTACAAATATAGATTAAACTCCTTAATATAAAAAAAACTAACAAAAACGGTTTTCTTCACAAGTTTACTACATTAAACTTGCTTTAATTTCCACATTAAAACATTGGCAACATGATTCGACCGTACTACATGCATATATAATAGGTACCCACATAACTAACGAATTCACAGAAACGTTTGCGACTGTGGCGCCATCAGATTTACAATTTTATGTTTGTAAAATGTACGTAAGCTTTTTAAACATAGAGTACGTGTGCCGGAATGCGAATAGCTGCTAATGTAGCGTAGTCAGCTTGGATCATGTTAAAAGGCGCCCCTCAGCATTATTTTCAAGCTAATAATCATGAGGTAAATACAGATTGCGATTGTGTTGGTTTGCTTGTGAGAAAGATTTATTTGTTTGTGAATTGTCTTGTGTGGTGTTGATAACGCTTCTTTGCAAATGTTATTTCGTGTTTTATTTGTGTACCTTGTATGTATTTAAAGCTGTAAGCTTGTAGGCCTTAACATATTTTGTGTAGTTGTAGTCAAACTAAATATTTTGAGTTGCCACAAAGAGATTAAGTATTATTTATTGAAAACTAGTGGACGCCCACGGTTTCGCTTGCATTTTTTCGGGTTAAAAAGTAGCCTGTGACTCTTCTAAGTCCTCTACTACCTACATACCTAAAATCATGATGATTATTTCAGCCGTTTTTGAGTTATGGGCGTTTAAAAAAAAGACAAACAGACAAAAATTCTCCGAATTGGTAAAACTCGTTCTGTTTTCGATATAAAGCTTACCCAATTTATTTTTTCTAATATATTTTATGTTTAGATTAATGACCCTCTTCAGCTTTATTATATGTAGAGAAGATACATATTATAGAAGAAAATGACCAGATTACTATACATACTTGAAATCTATTATATTATATCTACTATCCTATCTAAATAAACATACTTCTTCTTCCATTTTTCACAACCTTCATATATTGTAGATTTAGCTGAGCCGAGGAACTTTTCAGGTTTTCATAAGGTCTTAAATTTCAATTTCAGGGGATCAAGGCACATACTATCCTATCTGAACCAGACAATGCACGCGCTGAGGTTAATTCTTTTAAAATGTGATCTTACCATATATTCCAGTCTTTATTAAAAGGGATTTGGAAAGACAATGTACGGAGAGGTTATGTTGAAGTTTTTCTTTGTCTATTTGATTTCTTAGACAAAAAAGGCTAGCTGTTTTATATGAGTAGTTCGTTAACCTCGTGCATTTCTTGTAGAGAAATCTTAAAATTCGTAGATCATATTTTGTCTTTCATATTGTTTTACCAAAAGTGCCTCTAGAAGGCGGGTTATTTTATTAGGTACCAATATTGTTTTAGTCATATTCTGTTTTACAACCTAAAGCCCTTATTTTAGGTACTTGTAACTTTGTAGGTATATTCTGTTTTATAACCTAAAAGCCCTTTTTAGTAAAAAAAAGTGTTCTAGAAATGAATAATGTTATGTATTCTGGCTTCAGTGTTTTACAAAGAGTATCATAAACATTTCGTCCATTGTTGACCAGCATTGTATACTGAAAATTAACTTTTTTATCTAGAACAATAACGTCAATGTAATTCATGAACCGACCACGAAATGGCTTAACATGTTTTATAGCCGCCACGGTACAAAAGCTTGTGAAATATAGTCGAATATATGCGGTACTTCTACAAAGGATGCTTAACGAGTACTAGTTTTCAGTGGAATTATTGTGTTTGTGAATTGACAAGCGCGGATTTACGTACTTCGGTCGGATGTGAACTGGGCAGGCATTTTGGGGAATTGGTTTTTTTACTCATGACAGTCGTGAATGACGTCATCGATACTAAGAACTTACTTCATTAATGACATCAATTGAAATACATAAATAAAACGCGTGAATGTAAAAGATTCTATAAGTTTTAAATCTGTTTTTAAGGATTATTGACAGTCAGTAATTGTTATGACCTGACCTTTGTAGCTCAATAAAATACCAATTCAGTTTTAAAACAATTCATAATCAAGATTCATCTAATAATAAACGAAAGTAACTAATATTCGAAATTTCTAGAACATCCCAAAAGCGTGTAGGCGGAGGTCCATTTAATTATCTGAAATTTTATATTCAGTATTGTAACATAACCAAACCTTGAAATTACAAATGTAACAAGTAAAAAGAAAACAGTCGATTTCCATGAAACATTTGCTGAAAATACAAATCACATTTTGCCCCATAAAGTTAATATTCCGAGTTACATAAGTTGCTGTGGGTAAAATAAAATTCTGCGAATGTATTTGATAAGCGATGGACATATTTTTCTTGCAACTGTAAAAATATATAATAGTAGCAGAATTTTACAAAAGCAAAATTATAAAATAATTGCTGTAAATTATTTATTTTATTTAACTTGGAAATGTTATCTCAAAGAGATTCAGACATCAAAGTAATTAATTACATGTAGTTATTATAGTTCTAAGTGTAATTTTAAGTAGAAATACTTTAAAGAACATTTGACAAGTTTCAATAATTTTTAATAGACCTTATTTTGCTTTTACCGCACATATTGTATATTAAAAAAGTTTCGGACTGAGTGGCGTGAGGTAGCTATCAACAGAGATTCATGGAGGGAGTTGAGTGCCTTTGCCCAGGAGTGCGACTGCAAAGGTTGATAAAAAAACATAATAACAAATACCTACTAACGAAAAATAAATTGTTGTAAATAAATGAATACTTAAGAATATCTGCTAAGAAAGACAACAAAAGAAATGGCTTTTAGTTTTATTGTGTAAAATTAAGGTACAGAATGAACTTTTTTAAATAGGATAAACCAGGTTCACCGCAACTTTATACTCAGTGGTACTGTACCCTCTGTATTTCATAGAATGAAAATGTTATCCGAGGTTGGCCGGGCCTCGTGGCTTGTCAGAAGAATTGAGAATAGTGATGAGACAAAGAGTGATTGAACCAAGGTATTAATAAAAAAATGAAAATGTTTAGTTCAATCAATAGTGTTAAAATGCGTAGTTACAAGACTGGACTAGCAGTTTTGGAAATAAAGGTAAAATCGGTTTGCTATTTCATAGCTTTTCGTTGACCACATGAAAAAAAACTTACCAACCTTAGCACACTAACAAATAAAAAAATCATCATTAAAATTGTTTCATACAATAATAGAGTATATATGTGATCACTCTGCGATTTAATTTTAATATTTTTTATACATACATACGAAAAAGGAAAAGAAAATCTTTTCAGTAAAATAACCTCCTTTTTGAAGTTGGTTGCATAAAGAATAGTCAAATATAATAAAATAGACAATGCCTATTTTATTGTATTGTCATGTTCTTTTTTAATTCTCCACAAACAATTTTCTACAACACATCTAGTGATGCAGATATAAAAAAAACACGATTGTCGAAAAACCTGTTAAATCGCAAATCATTTCCCAACTCTATATTTGCATTATCCAGATTCGTCCAGCTCTCATCTCAACGTTAGGATATATCAAATACAATTTGCAACAGGGAGATTTCGCTGGATTTTTCCTGAACCATGCGGTTTGGATGCAATCGCAAACTGCATGTAAATGGAATTTGTTTGAGCGATATTATTATTTTCCGATGTGATAGATTTTTCGCCAGTGTTTGTTGCTTATTCTTTTTTTAAATATACCTAACAATAGTTTTATGTAGCTGAACTCATAGCTAAATATCAATTAATCTATATAAAAACGTATATACGCTTTTGCGATACTTAAGTGCCTGTCTTCTGCAACACAAAATACAATACAATAAAATTTTACTTTATGTCTTTTACTTCGTAAAACGAACCACTTTTTCAAATGTATTAGTACCAAAAAAGCAACTAAATCAAGCAGTATACATTTCCCAGCTTTTCCTCAAGCATTCTGAATAAACAACTCCAACCATACGGGAATAAAGCACCGACTTTTTCACATAATAAATCAAGCAGCCGCAATTGTAGCATCTAATACGTAAATAGCCTATTCCCCCTCACTCTACCAACAATACATTAATCAGGCCTGCTGTAATTTCCTATCCTAATTTCGAACACCACGAAAAACGCCTTCGCTAAGAGCCTTTATATTCCTACTCAGGAATATTTAGAGCGGTCGTAAATTCCTCTTTTATCGCGATTTCAAATGCTATCCGTCGGCTATTTACGTGACAACTCCTCACTTCATTACAGGGAGCGTGACTGGATTTGCTAAACTTCGACTTTCTTGGGGTCATTTTAATAGAATTGTCTCTAATACTGTCTACTCTGTGTAGGTACTAATTGCCTTTGAAATCTATTACGGAATTACGAAATTGTTTCGCGAGAATTTTGGTAATTAATTTGGGACAATTCTTATCGCTTTGATTCTGATACGGACGTGGACTGTTTAAACGATCATCGTAATTTAGATGTAATAAGAGAAGCCTCGAGAAGCAGTGTTGTGTTTTGGCTAAATTATCTCGTGAGACGCATCTATCTAAGGTCTATAAGTCTGACAATATCAATTTAGTAGTTGGCTAATCAGTACTATACTTACATAAAAGACTAGCTGATGCGCGCGACTTCGTCCGCGTGGAATAGTTATTACCATAAAAACGGTTCTAACGGAGTTAACCTTAAAACATAGACATATACTTTTGCGGACATTTTGTTAGTTTATTTCAAGAGAAATAATTCTTTCGTACACATTTTTTTGGTATCTTGAACCGTTTTCGCAGCGCATGCAACGGAAGCCCTCAAAGATGAATAATTTTTCCCGTTTTTTCCACATTTTCTATTGTTTCTTCGCTCCTATTAGTTGCAGCGTGATGTTATATAGCCTTAAGCCTTCCTTGTTAACTGGTCTATCCAACACAAAAAGAATTTGTCAATTCGCACCAGTAGTTCCTGAGATCAGCGCGTTCAAACAAACAAACAAACATACAAACAAACAAACAAACTCTTCAGCTTTATAATATTAGTATAGATTAGTATAGATTATTACGTGATTCGTATCCTAACGAAATAACTTGGTCTCTTTCCTTTTTAAAGGCTTACAAACTGATACCTACGATTCGTGCGTAATTGGAACCATAAAAGTACTGGGAATTCTTAAAAAAACTGTAGACCAATCTATTGAAACTGAATACTGATAAAACGAATATAATGTCCTTCAATGCTGTATCACCAAACTTTAAAGAAGCTCCATTAATATTAGAGAATGGAACTGAATGTATATACGCAAAGCATGTTAAGCTATTAGGATTCGATTTAGATCCCTCCTTAACATGGAAAGAACATATTAATAATACTTGTAAAAAAATGGCAAAAGGGGTTTATGCATTAAAACAGTTGAAACCAATAACAAGCCCAGAGCACCTAAAGGAAACTTATTATTCATACATACACTCTATACTTTCATACGGCATAAGTATATGGGGCAATGCGACAGACTTTGAAAGAGTGTTAATAATGCAGAAACGAGCAATAAGAGTACTTGTGGGAGGTAGATATAGAGAGTCTTGTAGAAACCATTTCAAAGAGTTGAAGATTTTGACGTCAGTGTCACAATATATATTAGAGATTATAAAGTTTGTAAAAAGAAATCCACATTTGTTTAAACTTAAGACTTATAACTCAAATAGAACCAAGATAAACAGAGTATTGTTGAAACCAACTGTGCCTAGGCTGTGTATGACTAAGAAACTACCCACTATAATGGGAGAGAAACTGTTCAATAAACTCCCCGCACACATTCAGTCTTTGAATAATGATCAGCAATTTTGCAATAGCGTCAAACAATTATTGTTAGATCAGACACTATACAGTTTTAAAGAATACTTTGAAAATGACTACAGTCAACTACCAATTGATTCTAAACTTGCTTAGAAATTATGTAATTAACTACTGAGTAAGGAGTGTGATGCCAAATTGTCATTTTAGCCCCTATACAGCTAAAGTGACAGTACCAAGATTTATTTAAGTTGACATATTGTATAATTACATACCTATTATTATGTTTGACATGATTTTAATAACAAAAATTTTCATTGTTTTATTAATAAAACTAGACATATGTAACTTCTAAAATTTTATAAAAGCCTAATGTTATAAATTCAATTTGACGAGATATTGTAATTTGTGTAGCATATTCTGTGATATTAGTACTTATACCTATGTATGTTACAATTTTACATTATCAATAAAGATTCTTTATCTTTATCTTTATCTTTTATCGAATGATCCTTTGATTCCAAGCCATCTCGTACTGAGATCGTATCACGCGTACTTAGGTTTCGATATAGTTACATCGCAGTCAATTTAAACCAAATCCAAGGTAACGGCCGAAGATCCGATATCAATGGATCCGTACCGAATCTCGAGTTTCGATTTAGGATTTCGAACGCTTGCAGGTTACAGTGTTATAGGTACCTATATGATGAAGCTGTATTAAGTAAATAAAATAGGATAAAAGTGGAAGAAATTCATATTATTGTACCTTAACTCTGGTGTTTATATTTTGAAAGGTAGTTTGTTGTAGTTGATGAAATATTAACAAGAAAAAAGCTCATATTTTTAAGGCAAACAATTAAAAATATTACTAATAGATAAATTATCGTTCAAAGAAAAATATATACAAAATAGTAAAACACTTTTAACGCAATACTTTCTAGCATGAAAATCAAATATTTCAAACACATAAAATTTAGTATAAATAATATTCGAATCACAATTTCAAGGCAATTTGACGTGACTCAACTTTAGCGTTAAAGTTTTATGCACTTCGTAACGACACTTCCGGTTTTTAATTTTATTATTTACGATTCTCATAAAGATGACTGAAAGTCTGACATTCTAGTATGAACAATTTCAATGAAATAGTGCAAAAGTCATGGAATTTGCAGTTTCATTGCCATAATTAAGAAAAAAAAATTTAATTCGATAGACATGTGAATTATTTTTACAGAGGAAAATTAAGATATTCCTTATAGAATATTCTTCCTCTAACACCAATATCTCCAATACTTTAATCCCTATGACGCAAGCGCTTCTGAAAATTTACATCGAAACTACCTCATACAAAACCTACACCATCTGCCGCCGTACATCCTCATAAAATAATTGAAAACTGCTTAATACCGCCGTTCGCACTGTAAATAACACTGCAGTGTCATGACACTTTAATGTATTATGTAGGAACAATGGCATCAGAATCTGCAGACGCCTTAAATACCGATAAACTTTTTTTTGCTATGTTCGGCATGTGACAAGTCTTAGTCATTATATCTGATCCAGATATAAGGTGACATTTCTGTCCTGACGCCCGCTTTTTTTTAAGTATAGCTTGCGCGCTATGTTCATCTTAATCAGTTCAGCTGGAACAAAAATAGGAGAAAGAAGCAAAAACAAACACTCCTACACATTTACACACTCAGAAGCTTTCGCCTTCTCAATATTATTATTGTATAGGTAACTAGATAACTGACGATTTTTTTGTTGGATAGAGCAATGTTAGGCAGGTATCTATGGATTACATTGTCTATGTGCATTATGCAGAAACGCTACTACGTGTTAATGGTACAATGAGTCCCAAACATAAATTTTGGACATTTTATCCCATTTTTTGTTACGTTCAACAATTTCCTCGTATACTCTTTTTAATGACTTTCAGAATGCGTATATTTAGATTTTATGTGCGAGCCATTTATTCTGTTGGTATGATAATTTGTTTTTTAATCAAGTGTTCTGAAAATTCATAGCAGTAGCGTACTTACATTATGACAGCAGTTTGTGTACTAGTTTAGTATTACAAGAGTTTATTACAAGAAACTTGCTCATTTTTACTCCCGCCATGTTATTTACACTACCTATCATAGTTATTATGTAGGTACATAGATAACTAAACTAGAGAGTTTTTTTGCTAGCATCTTTTTTATCGCACGAAAATACGCTTAAAGGAAATCGTCAAACTATTTCACATAATAACGAATTGTGTCATAACCATCATTTGATTATTTTGTCATTACAATTTTTCGTAGACTATACAAGATAAACTTTTGCCTAATTTGCATTATTCATTAAAAAAAGCAAGTCGGTAAGAAGTAAAAATACTCGGGAACATTGCACATGGCGCCATCTAGACCCCATACTTCTTCTTTTAATCGAATGAGAGTGGGCAACTCTGGTGTCGAAGTTTATCAAACCGGCAAGACATGGCTTTACGACTAACATACTATGACAAACAGCCGGGACCTACAATTCAACGTGTCATCCGATCCACGAAAGTAAGATTCATTCAAAGCTGTAGGTAACCCACATTTATATTTGCTACAGGCTACAGTAACACTTTCAATTTCCTTCCAGGTGCTCGCAAGAGTGAATCTATAAAGTACATGATCTTAAAACCCTCTTTCAGATGTAGTAAAGACGCTCAATTCCGTGCGAATGTACTGCCATTCTAGCATGGTTACCGTGAACCATTATTTTAGATGCGATTGATTCAGAATTGAAATATTTTACCATCGTACGAGTAGAGGTACGACAAAAAGGCACCGTTATACAGTTGAGGTTCCAAAATTCGCACCAAGCGGTTTGCTTCGCCTTTCATCGTGCGAACAGCCAAACTGTGGAACTCCTTGCCCGAATCTCTATTCCCCTCGAACTATAATTTGTCGGTCTTCAAGTCGAGAGTAAACCGGTTTCTTCTAGGCAAGCGCGCTAGATCGTAGATTACAACGTTGCTTAACATCAGGCAAGTTGTAGTCAAGCGTGAGTCTATCTAATGTAAAAAAAAATATGATGGTTAATAATAATCATAATCCTCTTAGCCATTTTTGGTTACGGCGACCGACAACGTACCTATGTTATCAGAAAAAAATAGTATAATGCTATAGCTGGAAATATCTAAAAACTACTTTTTAATAATCTATATGTATATACATGTATAGGTTTGCCTTGTACAATTTTTTTGCCTACTCCGCAATCAGACCTTAGCGAACCAAACACGTAGCTCATGCTATCACCCCTAATATCCGTGAAACTCCAATTTTACGACTACCAGAGTCACAAAGTAAATAAAGGTGAAAGTGATTCAGTTTCTGATGCACGTATTTTATTGCCAATCAAACCAAAAGTGGTGCTCAAAATCAGGATTATCAGTATCAATAATAATAAAATATGGCTCCGAATTTAGACGTCCGATTAAAACGCATAACGTTATATTTTATTCAATACTCAACAAACTGTACGGTTTCTTAATGCATTTATTTTTAATAAGTTGTAAATCATTATACCTACATTCATATTTTTATTATTATTGTTTTCTTCAAATCAATACTGTGTTAGTTATATATCTGACCTACTTAACATAATACGTATATATATACTTTTATTGATAAAATACAAACTCAAGGGAATGTAGCCCTTAATTCATAAGATATGGTTTCATCATCCATTCATTAACGGGCATTTATAATTCATGGCTTATCATATCTACAGGTTGTACTTTTAAGAAAGAACGCTTACAATTACTTGGCAAGAAAACAAAACGCTATCAGGGCTGAGTACAGAAACAAGGGCAAGTTAGAATAGTTTAAAAAGTGTCCTAATATCATCGGGATGCCTAAAAATTAATCGTTTTTTAATTATTTATCATATTTTACTGCTAATCTAATTCATACATTTAGTTCATATGTATAATGATGCTAAGCAAACTAAAACCTTTTTGTAAAAAGACTTGGATTTTGAAAAAAATACTATAAAAGTACAAAATCTGAAATCTTAATTGATGCACGTCTCTTATTCACCTTAAATAATACATACTTATGTTAAGCCAATCTATAAGTAGCCACTATTGGGTGATGCCTGGTAACCTCATTGCTTTCCTTTCACAGGATATGGCACGTGTGGATCAGCACGACTGTGTCCTGCGACACAGGTTCGACCTAGTGCAGAGCGCGGCGTGTTTGTTCCGCACGATTGCAAGTTAATTTCATCTGTTACCAGGCGTCAGCTAATCTTATATATTTTATGGACTAGTACGTAAGCTTTGATTGTATCCTCTCATTTGACTTAAGGAAGAGCCTGCACTTCATAACACAGGTTATCCTAGTGTGGAGTGCAGTGAACATGTAAAAATAGTTCATAAGTTATTAACTTAAATAAATAATTTGAATTTGAATTTGAATCTAAATAAATCTATAAAGAAATCTATCTACCTGTATATATATGACTAAGTAAAACCCAAACTTGGCTCAACAACTCGACCTATTTACCTCTAAAGTTACCTATTTATCCTACCTTGTCAAGTTTTGCAGCTACACCATAAATTTGCCCTACTTCTCATGATGTAAGCCCCATAAACAAGAGTCGGAGAAGTTATGGTACTTGTAAGAAATTTAAATTTAAGCTGAAAGGGGTATAAAAACTGCCTTTATTTTTACTAATGCTTTTATTCTCAACAATATTTTTATCCTCTCTTAAGTCTATTTTACAAGTATAAAATTTGATTACGCTAGCAATTTTAAAATCATGCAAACGTTATTTTTTATTAACATAAGATCGAAATTAAACATTATTTAATTACAAATTGATAAATTTGGACTGCGTCATTTATGGGTCTAACCAACACTTAAATTTTACTTCAAGTAATAAAATATCGGTAAAGGTCGGCTCCGGAAGATGCTTCACATCTTCAAAAGGCTGGGTGCAGTAGCTGATCCTAAAACACTGAAAACAGTTTACCTAGCTTTATGCCAATCGGTATTGACATACTGTATCGCTTGTTGGGGTTCTGTAGTTAAAACTCGTCTAAAAAAGGTTGAGATTGCCCAAAGAGCAATACTCAAAGTTGCTTACAAAAAACCATTCAGGTATCCAACGGACAAACTTTACGAAGAGACTAAATATTTGACCGTCAGACAGCTATATATCATGGCGACGGCCCTGCGTTTCCATAAAACAGCGTTGATTACGGCTACAAGTACAAAAAAGACTTCACGACGTAACGCCTGGTCGATGCCCAAAACTCGAACCTGTCTTGCTCAACGAAGTTATGCCTGTAAAAGTCCTATACTTTACCAAAAAATTAATAATATTCTTGACTTGATTGAATGCTCTCGGTACATATGCAAAAAGAAAATGGTCTCGTGGCTGATTACGTATAACTACGCCGAAACAGAAGCATTGTACAAAACCTAACATTAAGGGGCCTGCTTCTGAACTGACGATTATTGACTCCTATTTTGTAGGTAGTTGACGCAGTATAGAATGCAGGTCCCTAACTTAACTGAGTCACTCTTGCATAACTCCTGCCAAACACGTACCTAAACTGTCTTATCTTCGCTACAAAGCCGTGGCGGAGCGGTCGGCCGATGCTTATATTCGCTGTCGCTTTCTTCCTAGCTATTACGTAGCCCTCGCAGACTTAGTTGCACATGATTTGACTCGATAAAGAATTACTCGGACTCGACTAAGAATAAATCGCGATTATTAATAACAGTCTGTTGTTTTGAAAGAAAAAAAATAATAATAATAAATAAATCATTAACATTTTACATTCTGTTGTTTTGAACGAAAAAAAAAATTAATAAATAAATAATTAACATTTTACTTTTACACAATTTTACCATCACGTGTTTTTTATGGATATTTTTTATTATTTAAATATATTTTTATACATCACATTAATTATCTATTATTTAAGTAAGTATCACATGACAATTTAATCACACAAGTACACATCTTTCTCATCTCTTTTCTTACATCAACCCCTCCCCTCAATTCCCATTCCCGAGACAGTTAAGTAAATTATTTCCTCCGTTAACTAACATATTTTATTGAAAACTTTTTGTTAAATGTACATAGATTATTATCTGAAATCCAGAAGGATGAGCGCGTTTCCCCACGACACAGGGGAACCTAGTGTGGGGAACATAGATCACATCATTTGTAATCGATCCTAACATAGTAATATAAATATAGTACTAACAAACAAATGTTGTAACTTAGTTATAAGGTTTTTGCTGTCCAATAAATAAACATTATTATTATTATTATTATTAATTATTCGTATCATTCAAAAACATACCTACATGTATGTATATTCAAGACGTGTAATAAGTGGTTAATGAATCATGTAATGAAGACATTTACCAAGTTTTGTCAATATTGATTCCACATCGACCTAATTTGGAATCTTTTCTCCATTCATCCAACAATCACTTATGTAGGTACATAGAAAACATACAAGTAGCTTTTACCAAACAATTTCCAGTTACCCACATACCTACCGTAAATAAATCTGTACGTTGTAAAACAACAACTAATCTCAGCAGACTTGGCCCGAGCACTCTTGGCCTAGTTTACCTGGCGAAAATCTTCCCCGTGCCAACTTTCGTCAGACTACAAACATTCCCTATTTTTTAAGTGTTACGTAACTAGTAATCTAGTGTGATATTGATATCGCTCGTTTTACTTTAGAAGAATATAACTATATTGACAAATATACGACAACGGTCTTCAAAAATTACGTCAACGAGCAATGGATTTTTTAACCACTCGCGCGTCCGGGTGACTATGGTTACCTTATTTTTTGGCGTTAACTGTCGAGGCGACTATAGCAACTTTAGCGATTTAGCCACTTCAAACATATTTTTATCTGTGAAAATTTACAAGAAATTCGTGAATGTTGCGCTAGATGACATTGTACTGTAATGACGCGTCTTTTGGTAGCACGTCAACACGTCAAGCAAAAGTAAGGTTATTTAAACCTCAAGTATGTTCGTAGTTTTATTTCTTACTATCGTCAGCCTATCATAAACATTTTTTAATAAAGACTCATTCATACAATGTCATAAATCTTTTTCTAAGTCATATATTTTTAAATTCAAGCTATTAGTAACATTGTTTACATATTGTGATGTTGTCAGTCGATTTCTGATACAGAATTATCTCATAGCATACGCATCTCCTTTTTGATGTCATTGCTTAATATATTCAAGTATCGCTTGCCTCTGGTTTTACATCAGCAAGATTGTTCAAACTGACACACAAATCATGTTGATTATATTGGGTCGATCGGTATTATGCGCCCTAAGGCCCATACGTTAAATTTACTGCATGTTTTCCCAAAACGATGTGTTACCCTGTTTTTAGTGTCGATTTTACGATAAATAGCGCCGTTTGTCCGCACCCATTAAGGCTTGACGACACATCGAATGGCCACTTGAGATTGTGCTGGTGCGGGATAAGCTCTCAGAGATACAACACAATAGACAGCATTGACAAAAATACATCTGAAAATTATTTGTCACTTATTTTCTTCAATATCTCCCGAATATCACACACAAGATTAATATTAACAGATTCAAATCAACTCAAATTAGCCCTGTAATAGTAGCGTACCGCCCATAGCTCAGCTAGCAGAGACAATCGCTTGCGATTACAGTATCCAATGTAAGCAAAGGTCGACGCAGTCAGTTTTTGGATGGGTGACCAAAAAGTGGCATTCCATTTTGGGCGCTTTCGTGGGTTGGATAACACGTTAAATTGTAGGTCCCGGCTGTTTGTCTAGTACGGCAGTCGTTAAGCCATGTCAGATGCCCTTAGGGCGGTCAAAAATAGGCATAATCTATTTAACGCGTTATCTCGATGTTCTATTATTATATGCTTTGCTCTCCTCATTTTGAGAGTCGTGACATCCCCGCAGAATCATTGCAAAACCTTCTAGTAAAAAGGAATAAAGCTTAATTTATGCAGAAAACATCAAAACATAACATCCCTTTCTAACATACCAGTTTCAAACACATTATCTTCTCATACGTAAATTACAATTGAATTCCAAGAAAATAGTCCACATCTTGGGTGGTAGAAATCAAAACCACATTTAGGAGCAACTAAGTAAGCCATCTCCGCTTTCTGTTTTAGCTTCACGGACTAATAAACTGCAGTTTCTAGCGGTGCCCGATTGTAGCAGTGATACATAGTGTTTGTGCAAGTGAGCCTGTTTGAGGTCAAAGTGGGAGTAATATTGTCCAGTGGGCAAAGCTACAAGACGTAAATTGCCTCGGACAAAACGCCTTGAAGTTTGGCTGTGAGACAAAATTCTTAGAAATGTATGTTGTAAGACTTGTTCTACAACTTAATAAATTCGAGCTTAAAAATATCTTGGATCTCGAGGTTATAATTTTCTTTTTTAAAATAATTCAGAGCTATAAGAAGCAATCTATGTCTTGAAGGTTAATTTTATTAAAAGAAAATCGTAATCAAAGTAAAACTGTAACCCTTACCTTAAACAATATCTCTATACAAACTGTGGTTTATATATTAGTCTAGAACTTTGAAAATGAGAAGTCGAATCTTGTAGTTCAAATATCACCTCAAATAAGAACGGTGTATATCTATATTATCTATGGTGATATTTTGACAGCCCTATTATTATGAAAGAAGAAACCAAATTTGAAAAATAAGAATGAACTTATTCGTAATATTTTCAAAGTCCAGGTCTAATAATTAAACCACATTTTGTTATTAAACGATTTAATTTTAGAATATTGTACGTAATTAATAAATTGTTTCCGGTTTTTTAAAGAAAATAAGAATTTAGCCACCTAGGCGCCAAGTGTCTCTTCCCGTTCTAATAATTCCATGCACCTTTGTTCAATTCTTTCTCTGTTAAATACAGGTAATCAATGGACACCAATTATTCAGCTAATAGACTTTAATAATGGACTAGGGTGATTTGAGCGCGCTAAATTATCGTTACGTACAAAATTGGTGGCAATTTATTCGTTGCCTTTATCGCGATTTCCTCTGTTAATTGAGACATTTGCACAGAAATTGCTGACTGTGAAGGAAACAGTTCGTTATACTAATGATTTTAATGTGAGTTTATTTATTATGTTTTATAGTTTACTAGTATATTTTTGTGACTTTTCCCGAGTTCAGTTGAGTATAAAAGTTACTAACGTAATGTTTTGAGTCGCGTGTTAAAAAAATAGGGTCCATTTCGGCGTTAAGAAAGAGCAAACATTAACTTTATTTCTTAATTAATTAATTTCTTAATTATGTCGCAGTTCAGGGCTTATATTCGTAACATTGAGTTAACTATGATTAATAATGACCAACATGAATAGTCATATTTCAATTAAAATATTTTTATATATGTTGTAGTATTTAGTCATCTCTATGTATGCGGAACATTTTAAAATTAGTGGACAATACGGACATAATAAGTTTTGACATAATACAAATAGATAGATATATATAGATAAACTCTTTATTGCTGACACATAGATAGATAGTTAGATTGATACTTTATTGGACACTCACATATAAAACATAATACAAAACGGAAAAAATAAAATTAAAACTAATGCCACAAACGGCGGCCTTATCGCTAAAAGCGATCTCTTCCAGGCATTCACATATCTACATACTAATATTATAAAGCTGAAGAGTTTGTATGAACGCGCTAATCTCAGGAACTACTGGTGCGAATTGAAAATATCTTTTTGTGTTGAATAGACCATTTATCGAGGAAGGCTTTAGGCTATATAACATCACGCTGCAACTAATAGGAGCGAATAAACAATGGAAAATGTGAAAAAAACGGGGAAAATTATTCATCTTTGAGGGTTTTCGTTGCGAGCGCTGCGAAAACGGTTCAAGTCGTGGGTAACAGCTATAATTTATAAAGCTGAAAAGGTTATTTGCAACAATAAATATGATGCCCAAAGTAACTTTTCCACGCGGACGAAGTCGCTGGCACAGCTAGTAATTCATATAGGTACAACCGAACTAGGTAACTTCGGTTTATCAAGCAGACGGTTAGTGTTTAAATTTTATTTAGGCATTAACACATTTTAATTTAATTACATTATGTTTCAATATTTTTCTGTATCATCGTATACTCTATTTCTTAAAATAGTAATTTAGTTTAGCACACACAGTCATCCATTATCAACATACCTACTGCTGCAGTCTTGTTTAAATTTCAATGGTTTATCAACAATTCCGATTTGAATTAAATTCAGAAAACATTTTATTTGAATTGTAAAATAGATAGAACGATACATTTCGTATCACATGAAAACAACAAACTATCTTAATAACCTCATTTTGACAAACTAAACTATGATAACGGACAGTTTTCTGCAGCAACAGCTAGCGCTATAGTGACTCTAAACTTCAAGTCTAAATCTATGCATCCGAGCAAATCCACTACTCGAATCTGTAAATCTTTGGTCGTTCTACTCAAAGAAGAGACTATTGTCTTTACCATCTCATTTCTTTGCTCTTGCGTCATATTTTTATAAATATCGGCGATCTGGTCAAAGTTGTAAGAATCATCGAATTGCTTGATGGTTATCAATTCTGGCCGGTTTTTCTCTTTGCATGCACTTGGCCCTTTGTAGCTGTTAAAAAAGTAATTAGGCCCATCGCCTCCATTATCTCCATTAGGAGGTGTTCCATCTCTGTTGTAAGAGTTGACTTGGCTGTGAGGACGGTTCACCGGGATGTTATCGAAATTAGTGCTCAATCTATACAACTGTGCCTCTCTGTATGCTAACATACGTAGCGTAAACATATTATCGGGACCACCCAATATGCCTTCTGGAAAGTTCCCCGGACAGAAACCAACTTGTTCTACGTCTGCAAAATAGTTTTTAGGATTTCGATTCAATACCATCTTTCCCACTGGAATGACGGGGTACTTCGATTCAGGCCATAATTTAGTGACATCGAAAAAGTCAAATCCAGGTGTGGAGTCTATTTCCTCCTTTGTGACAACTTGAATGCCAAGAATCCATGTTGGATAGTTGCGTCTCGCGATAGCGTTGTATAATTGGCGAACAAAGTGGTCGGGATCCATACAAGACAATTTTGCTGCTTGTTCTAAGCTCAATTTTTTCACTTCACATGTAGGTAACATATGCCATTTTACAAAATAATATTCGCCTTCATTGTTATACACTTGATAAGTGTGAATACCGAAACCTGGCATACAAATAAACCCGTCAGTTATTCCAGTAACACCTAGAAGGTACATCCAAAAACTCAAGCTCTCAGGTCTGTTGCATATAAAATCCCATGTCTCGTTTGGATCTTTGAGATAAGTGACTGCATTTCGCCTAAAAACTTTGCCTGCTTGTTGAAAAAGAAGAGGTTCTTTGTATATGTAAATGGGTGTGTTGAAGCCGACAATGTCAAAATTTCCTTCTTCGGTGTAGAACTTGACTGCGAAGCCTCTTACGTCCAAGCTTGTGTCTGCTTCGCCTCTGTCGAGATTAGCGTGAGAAAATCTAATGACGAGAGGTGTTCTTTTGCCTATTTTGCTGAAGAGTTTAGCTTTGCAATACTTGGTTATGTTGTGAGTTACTTCGAAGTAGCCGAATGCTCCAGCGCCTTTTGGGTGTACATGTCTCTCTGGAATTCTTTCCCTCATTACGTGAGTCAAGATGTCGATTAGAAATCTATTTCTCATCAGGTTTTTGGAGTTCAACGTGTTTGTCTCCGTTTCGTCAACGCGAGCACCAAAGCCTGTGGTCAAGCATTTCAAAGGACACTGGAAAATAAAATAAAAGTATTACAATATTTATAATGTCCTTAAACGTCTAGCTATCTAGTATGTATAAATGGAAACATTTTAATTAACAAAATGTAGTTTTACCTAAATTGGTACGTAGGAATAGTGCAGGTAAATTTACTATTTTTAAGGCAAAACTGATATAATGAATGAAACTTGTTTGTTAGTACCTACCTGAGTTTTTTGTCTGTGATTGGGAAGTTGTAGAGAAGCCGGATCATTATAGCAAGTGCTGATGTTCGATATATCAGCAAATACTGAAGTATATAATGTAATTAAAAATGCAATAAATATTTTCACCATTTTAGCGCATGAACAACTAAGCAATTTACTCCTTAACAGTATAATGTGAAATAAAATGAACGTTAAATGTTATTCCATATATATTGCATATATTTTAAATGTAAATATATCTCCTCTATTAATTAATCTATTCGCTATTTCGAACTGCACTTTGGTATTTATTCATCAGCGTTTATTTAAACTTGGATACCTACTTATTATTCATTACTAATGAAAACGGTTACTTTAAACAAACTTTAAAATAAAGAGTGCATTTGTGTCTTTCAATACGAATATTATTTTGTCTAATTAATCTAGTTGTATGTAAATTATATAAAATATATCAACACATGAAAAACTCGTTGAACTAAACTTGTTAGTGACGTAAGAACTAAGCTACGTATAAAAATATTGTAATTACCTAATATTCAACACGTTTTTTTCATTTGTCTGCTGCATTTTGTTTTTTGGTTTGTTTAGAACGAACATATTTATTAAGATTTGCAGACTTACATAGATCTTAATCTTAATAATTCTCAGGTCCCATTAAAAAAAAGGAACCGTTACAGAAAATATAAACAGAACAAATGACTTGATCTTGTATTCCTAAAAATAATTATATCAGAATTTGAAATCAAACATCAGTCGAGCTGACCAATCCTAATATTTTGTGGGCTCCAGTGAGAGAAAAATCCAACGTTCGACTAAAAATCGGTGCAGCGTTTAACACAATGAAAACGAGCTTTTAGAGAAATGAAAGTCCGATAGCAGGTTTACTGGAAATCGGTGAAATAATTTTCAGAGATTGCTTCTTAGTAGGTTTTGGAAAATGCAAGATCGCAATACTGTTTCATTCTCCGTATACTTACTTACAGGAAAAAAGAAACGCTGCAATAAAAAAAGTTTCATATTATACATATTTAATTCTGACTAAACATTATTTTAATTTTGTTGCGTTACTCTATCTGAAATTGTAGAATAATATACACTAGAAGATTTCTGTTTAAGTGTTATTAACAAACACCAATAAAAGTCAACCTCTATACATATATATCTATATCTCTATACTATATGTATATGTCATATGTATAAGCAAATATCATTAAAATTCATTATTTAGTCGTTTACGGACTCATAAAATCTGCTAGTAAATTAATCTCTTAGCTTAAGAAGTCTCCAAAACTTAGCACAATCGAAGCGCAAACATTTTCCATCACAAGTTTCGGTAAATTCAAGTACATTTTGCGATTGCAAGGATTCAGTTTAAATCCGTTTTGATCCTATTATAACGGTAAGGTGTCGGGAACTAAGTAACCGTGTTACTGCCCTTGCAAACGGAATAGAGGAAGGGAGAAGTGATTTATTTATTGTCTTTGTATAGTGTTTATAATGTGATAAGAAATTTAAGCAAAGCAATTTCACATGTAAAACTACGAGTAGTTTCTTTTTTACAAATATGGACACATCAATTTTAATTAATTTATAAGACAGGTACATTCACAGTTTTTAAAGTAACATTTATCTATTTATTATATCTTATACTTTTCTGTGCTTATACATAAATTTTAAATCTCTGAGAGACTACTCAGCAGTGGGTGAAGACTGGGTGATGATGATAATTAGAGATTAAACCGGCAAAAAATAATTTCTAGATTTTTTTTAACATATCCTTTCAATTCCATTTAAAACTTCTGAAATTCATTAAGTATGAGCAGGTAATAAACCGCATAGCTAATTCAGAACATCTGCTACAAATGCACTTTACCAGTCTGGTCTCTTTAAAATACAAAGAAAATGTCGTCTGGTCTTGATACTCGTAGAGTAAACACAATATTACCAGTGATAAAGTTTTTCTTGTCGTTTTGCTTAGATGTGGTTTGCTAGACAAACTACAAAGCGCTGTTTTATAAAGGTAGGTAGAGAGGTAAGTTAGTGTTATTACAGTTCATTCAAGTTCGTTATCTTCTAAGCAAATAATTATTATATATTTATTTTATATATACTAGAAGTAACAAATTCATAGTTACAATCTTATACCTACTGCTTGATGAAAGTTGTTAACTCTTGTACAATAATATCAATCTAAGTACTAACTGTATATATTAAATAAATAAATAAAATAAATAAATATCCTGGGACATTGCACACAGCGCCATCTAGCCCCACACTAAACAAACGCTTGTGTCGTGGGTACTAGATAACGGATATAATACTTAAATACTTTTCTTTTGTAAATACATACTTATTATACATACAAACGACCTGACTCAACACAAGTAATTATAAATTTTTAAAGTGCATAAATACTTGTGTCATGCGGGAATCGAACCCGCGGCCTCTAGATTAGAAGGCAGAGCCACTACCAAGTAAGCTAACAGGCCAGTATTCTTTTTCTATTTTGTTCTATCTGTCAATTAATCGATCAGGAGATGTCCACTCAAACACTATCTATTCTTAGACACGGAGATAAAATGTATGGGCCAAATTCATTTCCAGTACAACAAATTTTCCCCAAACAAAATGCAAACTTAGAGAGATTCTACGTCGATTCTTGCTGCCATGGTAAGGCAGTAATAAATTAAACAAATCCGATTTGCACGTGCGACGCCAAAACTCCTTCACCCCGTTTGGTGATCTCGTTGTTTATTTGTTTCTGCGATGTATCTGGGGAAGATATAACGATTAAAATTTGATACAAACTGAGGTTCGAAAAGCGTAACGTATAGTAAAGGAAGACCACAATATAATATTGTAATTATTTTTGTTGTGTTATTGTAAACGTTCGTGTCGTCACCCGTCGGTCTCAACGGAAGACAGCACTGACTGTTCGCAGTCAGCATATGCTGAGTTGAGACCGGCTTGTGACAGAAAATTGTGTATGTACGTAATATGATTGTCTTTTTTTATATCTTTTATATGTAAATTTTGTTCGAACCTAATTTCTAGTTCCAAAATAAATCATTTTCAAAAATGTAATAAATATGTATGAGTTACTTAAACCGAACTAACGCATTATAAACTTAGAGGCACGTCAAACATATGTATTAGCAACTTAGTTTTACGAATTTTGAAAATTAAGAAAATGCAGCCGCTTGCTGCACTGTTGCTACAAAACGTACCACTAAAAACGAGCCGCTCGATACACTCGATTCGCGCAAGTTTTTTGGATTCGATGCCCCAGAACAAACAGGGCCCGCACGCGCCGTTCACAAAAACAGCAATTGTGGCTCGACCAGGCCACTTGTGCACCATCTATATAATTATTTTAAATGCTATTGAATTAACGCTTCTTTTGATGTAAAATTTATTAAATTTCATTGTCCCTTTTAGTTCCTAGTCCGGTTATACCGAAAAAACAACTAAAATCAGACCTATAGGTAGGAAATATTCAATAATTACAATATTTGAGAAATGACCTATGTTTTTTAAGTTCCTAATATGTTTCCAAATATATTTAGCATCAAACAAAAAATAAAAAACGTGTGGTATAGTACAAAAATATTTATTTATAAGCACGAAACAAAACAACATTTTTTATCGCGGCGCGGTGGTGACGTTTCGAAATTTATTTCGGTACAGATAAAGTAAGAAATTGAGTCGGTTGACGTTGAATTGAATGAACGATTTTAAGTAGATAAGGATAGCGATAATATGTTTGCTCTAGAACCGTTAGAAAGAGCAGGAAAAGCAAATGTAAGCAGCTCCCGCCCGTGGTACTTTTTGTTGCCAAAGATTCTGAAAGTCTCGTTTTTTGTGGTACGTTTTGTAGCTACAGGGCATCGAATCCAAAAAACTCGCATGAGTTGAGTGCAGCAAGCGGGTAACGAGTTGCTAATCATTAGCGCTGTATTTTTTTGCATTTAACTAATTGTGACTAATTGTGTAATGTTTTATGTGATTATGTATGCTTACTACTACAAACAGTTAAATATCCTCTTCCAAATAAATGATAGTATGGGATAGACATTTAAGTTCTTCTTCGCTCTGTTTAGTTTGATTGGATCTATCATTACAAGGAGATAAAAATAAAGTATTAAATGAGTATTAGGGTATTTTTTTTTAATTATTGACCTATGTCGTTAATTTATGAATTCACAATTTGACTATGACACGCTCCATCTTTCAACCTAACAATAATCAACGTTTGAACATAGACAATGTAAGCGAAGTTGGTGGAACGGAACAAATATTTGCGAAGACGAATTTGTTTGAGCAATTATGCAAATTTACCTTGACGTTACTTTTGCGGATGCTGTATTACCATATCTATTTTACATATAAGATAAAAATAGAATGGAACATGTATTTACAATAATGCTAATGAAAGAAAAACACGAGAAAAACTACTAACAAATACCTAATTAGAAAATAGAGATACAAAAATATTTTCTATTTTTATTTCACCTATTCGGTTAAAAAACGCATACGCTGAAATAAAAGTAAGAATTAATTTTCCCAGTTCTTAGAAAGTGGAAGACATGACTCTCATCAATGAGGCGATTCACAACAGGAGGGTTTTAATTAGAAAATCAAGGTAAAAGCTTAACCCAATATCTACAAAATAAAACATACTTTAATTGCAGTCACAAAAAAGTTTACCAAAATTATCGATAATTTTTTGCAGGCAACTGATAAGTATGCAAGTCAGGCCACGGACACTTGAGACGGACTCCAGATCGTATCTGAGAGCTTGCACCGAGGATATGACGACTTACTTTTTGCTAAAAAAGGTTACCAAAAGACGTCTGAAGTGCACAGCTCGGGAACAGCCAAAAAATGCATAAAACGACGGCTTAGCGCCATCATTTTAATGATGCCGGAGCTATGTAATAGACTGGCAGTTTTATTTTTTGTTGCTTAACGTAGGGTGGCCTGAATGTGTTTCCATACCACGTGTGAAAATGATTTTTTAATTATTAATAAATGTTCTTATTAAAACTTCAAGCCATTTTAACAAATTCTAGAAAACCTATCTAATTGAATGTTAGAAAGTGATCTCTTGGTTTTAAATACCTATCTGTCAATATCTGATGTGTCAGTAATCACTACATTAGTATATTTTAGTTACTTTTTGAGTCTAATCAGAAAACACTTTGTAATATATCAAATAACATTGAGTAAGATATTTTTTTAACTAGATAGGCTCACGTTTGACGTCAACTCGCCTGATGTTAAGCAACGTTATAATCTACGATCTAGCGCGTTTGCCTAAAAAGAAACCGATTCACTCTCGACTTAAAGACCGATAAAATAACAATAATTGTTTGTCACATACAGCAACCGCTACGCCATATCAAAGGCTAGGGAGAATATATAACTCTCTGAATTGTCACCAGGTTTATCCACTTTCATACAAACTTACTGTATGCAAGTTCGCTCAGGCTACTGCATCTTTACGTGAATACGCCTCGGATGTCATTGCCCGCTGCATTTATTATTTCGATGGAAAACAACGCGGTGGAAATTTGACAGCTCAAACGCGACAGACTCATTTTGGTCGTGTACTTCGTAATCTTGGTAAAAGTACTTTTTTCAGATTCATTCTTGTTGCGGAGAAAGGTTTTGGAATGTAATTTTGGTGAATGTACTTGTTTGTGATACTATTTTGCTTTTTGCAGAAGAATTTTGAAATGTTATCCTGGTGAATGTGGGTACTTGTTTTTTAAATTCAGTTTTGTTGTGTGCAAGTTTTATAGTTAGATAGACTTTTTTGATGCGCAACACACAAAATAAAACTGATTTGAAAACTTTGACACCAGGGCATCTGAAGTTGTTAAGTTTTTTAGTCTGAAATAAGAAATATAAATAAATAAATATTCCGGAACATTGCACACAGCGCCATCTAGCCCCACAATAAGCAAACGCTTGTGTCGTAAAAAATATGATAAAACATTTTGTTCATAGTCTCATTGACTACGGATACAGCAAGCCTTTACCCCGTTATTTAGGCTAAAGTTTTACTAAGATATTCAATCCCTCTAATTTCATTACGGAGCTACTTTCCAAATTTAAGGGTTTGATAAAAAAATTTCATTACGCTACCAAGTTCACAGCGCCCTCTGATTTTCTAATTCAAGCGAACATAGTTTCGCTTGTTTAAGTTTCTAAACATTTTTAAGTAAGTAATTTAGAAATTAAATACTTTGCAAAACTTATAGATCGTGATGTGCTTTTAAAATGTTTTCAACAAAATTACACAACTATTTAACTTTATTAATACTGTTGGGTGCACGTGGCTTCACCCGTGTTTAGTACAGGTGAAAAGCCTAGTCAAGCACTATCTTTGTACCTCCATATCAAAAATTGTTGGGTCATAAAAAAACAAATTAATGAACTTTTACTTTTAAATAACTGTACGATTTAGGCATTCTTAACTGCAGAACAATTCCTTTGGACGGTAGATTTATAAACTCACAATCATTGAAACAAATCAATCTCTTAACAAAAATCAAACACTTTTAAAGCCGGAACCGACCAAACTATCAAACAGCATCGTCAGTATTTGTTTATCTCAGAAAACTTTTCTGAGATAAACAAATACTGACGAGGCTGAAGAAGCGTCTGATCGTGAATTCCGTTACTCGCAGAGGGACTCCCCGAGTGCTATCCTGCCAAGAACTGAGATGTAGGGCTGTAGACACAAAAATTGGGTAAAATTGGCTGTAAGACCGACTTGTGAAAAGATTTTTAAAAGCATTTAGTGACAAAACTATCTAGTATAATAAAGTATATAATTTTAAAACAAATTTCGCAAATGGATCTAAATTTTTTCACAAAATTTACTCTCCCTGTGAGTCGTATTTTCTCATGACTGAGGGTCGTGAATCCCCCGCAGAATTAATTCGCTAGAGTTCTCTTGGGCAGAAACATCGTGGTGGGCGCCACTAACTACCAAGACTATAAAAAAAAAATCTAATAAAAATATTGCCACGTCCTCACAGTTTCATCTCATTTTCTTCGCTCTGATAAATATTTCAAACATAATTTTTTTGACATTCAGAGTGTAACCAGCCCTATCCACGGAAACGCATCCAAGCCCTGCATGTGATTGGATTCGTAACGTATAAAACTTTACGTAGAGAGCATAGTTTACGTTCTCGGCCGGCGGACACGCCAAAAGATTTTCATACGAGCCGAATATTTGCAAGTCGAAGTTTGCGACGGACCGAAATTGGGCAAACTATTGAGGTATGCGGGCGATGGGGAACTCGGGAAAATAATTATTTTCAAGTTTTCCAAGCATGTTGGGAGGAAATTCTTGGCGGATAAGAAACGAGGGTTCCACTTGAAGGTAATAACCTAGTGAGATCCTTGAGCGTAAGTTGTAATACAAGCGGAATTATGGTTGGAAGGATGGGATATTGCTTAGAATATTTTTGGCTATTATTATACGTTGCGTAACGTGAATTGCTTAGAATACATAGTATTTTTTTATAAATGTATTAATAAATAAAATAATAAAAATAAAAAGCTTTTATTTTCCCTTACTTAATAAAATTAAACAGAGTTTTTGAACTTATGTAATTAATGTTAGTAATATTATCTTATGTTAGTGTTTTTTTATTATTATTATTGCATTAAGTATAGGGACCGCCTAGTGCGGTAAAAGCCTCCTCCATTTTTCTCCATGTTTGTCTCGATGAAGCAGCTCTATGTATAATAAATGTATTACAAGAACCATATTTAACAGTTACTAGAAAAAATAAATTAACTTTAACGTCATTTTTAAAATGTTCAATAATGCTAATTTGCTAAGCATACTATGAATAACACAGATAGCATTATAATTATGTGACATAATTTAATTTATAGTAATTAATTCTCACATAATAATTCAATTAAAGTTGACCTAGCTCCTAAGGCAGGTACCACAGTAACTATTTAGTACACGAGCAACATTGCCATACTTCATCTCTCAGTTCTAAACTGACACACAAAGTTATGCTAAACTTATCCAACCCTTCTTTCGCAAACTAAAATTACTCGACTAACGAAGTCTGATCACAATAGCGTGTTCGTTACCCAGTCTAACGTGTTAATCAAAGTAACTTATCGTAAGGGGCTGTCGAAGAAAATTGCTCAATCAAACACTGTTGAGAATAGGTCAGGCGTGCTTGGAGTCATAACTACGTAATAACTGGTCGCCCATATTGAACTATTAGCTTTTCACTACTTGAATATTTATAGCGTTGATAAGCTTGAGTAATTGTTGGCCTGAAACCCAGCTAACTTTATTGGGGTTGCGAAATGTCGGGTTTTCATCGTTTTCAATGACCTACTTTTATAAGTGGTTTATTTTGATGCAATGGAAAAGCTGTAAACTATGAAATGCTATTGTGAAATTTTTTAAGTTGTGTTTGTTGTTTGTGTATGAGTATACAATTGTATACGTACCTAGACAGGTTACGACGATGCAGCTGTGCTGGGGCGAGGATGGATTCCAAAATTAAAGAGTAATTTAGGTGAAAACGTTTAATCGCCTTGATGGCTTAGCTAATACTGCCTTAAAATTAATTATTTAAAATGAAACTTACAAACTACACACAAAAAAGGGTCGAAATAAGTGTTTGCACATGTGCGGATCGGGGACGAACCGCGCTGCAGGACTTTGGAGTCTCGAGAGTTGATAAAAAAGATGGCATAACATAACTCCTCCGTCCTTAAGAATGAAATTTTCCGTTGAAAATTAAATCGATGGAAAATTTACATTCAATGTGCAGGTGCACTTATGGAAAAATAATATTAAAACAATGATGTCATTACAATGTATGAATATAAAATAAGAAATTTATATAAAATCTTAGTGATGTAAATTTGTATTGAATTTAATAATACTTATTTTCGTAAAAGTGTCCATAGTCCAGTCGAAAATTTTCGTTATCACGGCAATCACGGAATTATTATTAATAGCACTGTTTTATATTACAGTCGAGGATTTTCACTTAATTCACTATTATATTCACTTCACACTTTAGATAAGCACTTAGGCTGGGATGCAGTCGCAACTACGACCAGAACTGGAACCTCGTTGAAAGCGTCGTGTGAGCGACGGCAGAGTTACCCGTTTCACGTATAGGAGAGGAGGGGTTAGGTCTTAGGAACACTTTAAAATCCGCTTTTATGTGGGACAACCATATGAGTAATTTGGAACCTAATATCCTTACTTTTACAGCATTATATGTGTCAATTTAAATCACAAAAACAAAACCTTTTACAGTATCCGGAATAATTGTCTGAGGGTTTAATTAGCATTACAAATACTTAAGTAACCTTACATAACCTTATTCTAATTTATTTTTACTTAAACACTATTTGTAACATTAGAGACCAGTGTAGTTCTTTATAGCGAAAAAGATGATTAAATTAAGAGTTATGCTCCAGTTGGCGAACCTGGGAGGTTTTTACCCTGAGAAGTTGTATTTCTTAGAATAGGAGGGCGTTTCACATCTTTCATCGGAATCTTACTCTGACGGTTACGTAGTTTTACTGGTATAACGTTTCTCTCCACGTCACCTGATACAACTGCCTTTTCATATCTAGGTTTATCTTTACTGCGTCTTATATTGGTGCCTTTAATGAATATGACGTCGTCCTTTTTCACGTCACAATTTAATTCTCCCCCTCGTTTTTCTCTAATCCTTTCTTTAATATCCAACATCTTACTGGACATATGGTGGTACAATAGTCTGGTTCGTTTTGCATGGTCGCGCATTAAAATCTGCATGTACTGTTTCTCATAATTCACATCAAATACTTTGCTGGCGCAAGTATGGCCTGAAACTACTTCAAACGGCGTCAGTCCTGTTGTACTGTGAATGCTGTTGTTATATGCCATTATAGCATAAGTCATTACTGAAGCAGCGTCTGTCATCTTATGTTCATATTTAGCAATTCTGTAAATTTCTATGATAGTAGAATGAAATCTTTCTATTAATCCCATTGAGTTAGGATTATTGGGAGTGCCAATATGCATCTGTATTTTGTAAAATTCGAATAATTCCTTCATAAGGGCATTATTAAACTCTGAACCCGAGTCTGAGCTAATTTTCTGTGGTATGCCATAGAGAGAGAAATACTTTATGAGGGCTCTGATAACCTCTGGCGTAGATTTATTTGACAACGGGAAAGCTTGGCCCATTTTGCTAAAGGCGTCTATAATGGTCAGGTATCTTTGTCCTTCTATAGTGAATGTGTCGATAAATAATTCTTCAAACGGTTTACTTTGAGTTTGGGTTAATTGCAGGACGGGTTTTATTGGTTTCCGGTCATATTTCATTCTTTTGCATGTTTCGCACGCGTTGATACAGCTGGCTACAATGTCTTTAAGGTTATGCCAAAAGTAGGTCCGTTTTATTTGGGCTATTGTTTCTCTTATCCCCCGGTGGCAGTTTTTACCAACGTGATATTTTTGAACAATGTCCTTTTGTTCAGTCTCGTCTTCCACAAAAACTACACGTTCCGTACATTCCTTAATGATAATAGCGTTTCTTTTAAATAGTGTAATAAACACTTCAGCGAACTGGCGTCGATGAGCTTTGTCTTCGAAGAAAATGAAATACTTGGTTTTAGGTTTGATGTAATGTTTCATAAAATCTTTCACCAAGTCCGGTCTGTCTAATGGAAGGTGAACTTCTAGGATTTTTTGAGTTTTTCGTGAAATGTCTTTAACAGCTGCTTCTTTTCTGTACCAGGTATGTACAAGGATTTGATTGGGTTTTGTATCAATCGCTTCATGTAAAATAGGAATCCCTGTAGATTCATTTTCGTGAGCAGAATGTATTGTTTCTGAGCCGATATGAGATTCACATTCAGATGCTGTAATTGTGCTGCTTGAAGAAGATATAACAGAACAAGGTGGTTTTGTCCTGTTGCTGTCTATGGGTTCACTTGTGGTATTTTCAGAATATTTTGTTGGGATACTGTTTCCTTTGTTAGCAATCATAGAGGTGCTGCTATTTTGGCTATCCAACGCGTTTATTTTTATTCTTGACAACGCATCAGCATTCGTGTTTTGTTTTCCGTTTTTGTATATGACTTCAAAATCATATTCAGCCAATCTTAAACGCCAACGAGTTAGTTTGCTATTTGGTTCCTTTAATGAGTTGATCCAGGCCAACGGGCGGTGATCCGTATATATTTGAAATCGTCTACCAAAGAGGTAGGGACGGAAATGTTTTACAGCCCATACTATAGCGAGCAATTCCTTTTCTATAGTACTGTATCTAGTTTCTGTTGGATTTAAGGTTCTGCTTGCATAAGCTACCGGAAGATCGCTACCGAGTGAACCTTGTGATAGCACCGCACCAATCGCGTAGTTTGATGCGTCTGTGGTCAAAATAAATGGTTTATTAAAGTCAGGAAACTGCAACAGTGGTGCATTCGTGAGAAGTTGTTTACATTGTTCAAAGCATGTTATGTATTCCTCAGTAATGCATACTGATTGATTCTTCTTCAAACATTTAGTCAACGGTCTTGTTAGTTTGGCAAAATCTTTTATGAACTTTCGGTAATATCCAATAAGACCCAAGAAGCTTTTAATTTCTGTTCGTGTTCTGGGTAATGGATACTGTAAGATTGCTTTTATCTTATCGTCATTTGGTTTAAGGCCATCTTTTGTTATAGTATGGCCCAAATACAAGACTTCCTTCCGCAAGAATTCAGATTTATCCAATTGGATTTTCAAATTCGTTTCTCGAAGCCGTTTAAAGATGTTTCTTAGTTTTTCGAGGTGTTCCTGCAAGCTACTTGAAAATACTATTATGTCGTCCAGATAAACAAGGCAATGTATTCCTTGCAGTCCTCGTAATATGCTATCCATGGCTCTTTGAAATGTTGCCGGAGCTGTTTTCAACCCAAAAGGCATGCGCAAAAATTCATAATGTCCGGCTTGTGTACTAAAAGCTGTTTTCTGCCTGTCTTCTTCATTGATTTCAATTTGATGGTATCCGCTAGCCAAATCTAGCGTTGTGAAATACACAGATTTTCCTAGTTTATCGAATAAGTCATTGATGTTTGGTAGAGGGTATTTGTCATCGGTCGTAATTTCATTCAAACGCCTATAGTCGATAACCATTCTGTATTTCTTTTTTCCAGAAGCATCTTGTTTTTTTGGTACTAAATGAACCGGAGAATTCCATGGTGAATGAGATTGTTGAATGACATTATCCTTTAATAACTTTTCCGTTTGTCTGTTGATCTCATCGTTAATTGCTTGTGGCTGTCTATAAGGTTTTGTATAAATTGGATCTTCATTGACGGTTCTTATACGATGTTTTACTTGATTAGAGAACGTTAGCGGTAACTTCTCACAGTAGAATATATCTTTGTACTCGTGACATAATGATGATATGTGATGTCGTTCTTCAGCGTTCATATGATCAAGTCGAAGTCGCGATAAATTTTCTTCTAACATCTGGTTTAGTTCAGCATCAGTTTCCATCGGTATTGGCAACTCGTTCACATTGCAAATCTGATTTCTAATAGGATCGATGTGTATGGGTTCTGGTATTCTGATAGTGACAGGTTTATCAGAATGATTTTGTATTACGGTTGTAGCATAACCGTCAACGCAGTGTACCATAGCGCTGGGCATTCGTGCACCTTCACCAAAATTCATGTACTCCATAATGCCATCTCCACTGTATAAGTCTGTGGGGATTTTCACACGTGTTTCACACCTGGGATCTAGTAGTATGTCCACGCCATTGTCGTATACAATTGGTATTTGTGTGTCTTTAGTGCACAACATCTTTTCACCCATATCAATTTTGGCACTCAGCATTTTTAAAAGGTCTGATCCAATAAGACCGTCGTAATCCTTGTCCACTGTATAAATGTAAAATACACAATGCAACGGGCTTTTGAATGTTTCAGGCAATGGTATTTTAACAACTTCGTTGTGTGAACTGCGTCCGTGTGTACTTACGACTTCAAACGGCATGATCATCTTGTATTTGCTGTAAAACTCATCAACCTTTTCTGCGGTTATAAAACATCGGGAACTACCTGTATCGATCATAAAACGCGCGCGTAGCTCAGGTATTTCTATGTATGGTAGTTTGGAAAGTGGATCATAATTTAGTTTTATGGTGATGGTGGATCCTCCGAGGCATCTTTGCAAAAATTTGTATTGTGGTTGGAGTATTCAACTGTCTCAAGTTGTTCAGTGTGATCATAATACGGGACACAAGCTTGTTCGTCTGTGGGTTCATCAACGTTATATTCGTAATAGTGCGCATTCTGGGGGTAACAATAATCATTTACGTTGATTTCATTCTGGAATACATTATTGTTTGCTTGGCTAGAATGTGGCATATTTCTTATTGGGAGTGCAGTGCGCATAGTGATATCAGTATCTTCAATTGGTTTTTGGGGTGGAATGCCGAATTTAAATTGATTTGGTGGTATATTTGGGCGATACGATTGTTGGATACTGGGTAAACGTGGGCGGTATCCATGGATCGGCTGGGCAAAACGTTGCGTTTGAGGATAATTCATTCCAAAACGGTGGCTAGTTTGCGGCTGAGTTATTTGAGGTCTAATATTGCTTGAACCAGGAAATCTAAAATTGTTGGTTTGAGGAGTCAGAGCTACAGTTGTTTTGACACCAAATTTATCTAGATAAGGATTTTGTACTGGTTTTGGCATCTGTGATTTGAGCATATTTTTTTTTGCATTAATGTTCGCATAAAAATCTATTTCGGTGAGGACTGTTGAAATGGCGTCTTCTAATTTATTGCAGCCACTCAGGCGTACAACCCTTATCATTTCATCGGGCAGGTTGCACAAAAAAACGTTTAAAGATGTGTGGTTATAAATAGTCGTTTTAGATTTTTTTAAATTTTCGTCTGGGATCTGATTAACCTTTGACTGAAGAGCATCTCTTACGCGTTTAATTCGGTTTGAAAAATCACGATACGACTCGTTCGGTTTAATTTTTAATGTCTCTAACTCAATAGAAATACTTTCCTCACTACGCGGGTCTCCAAAGTTTTCCCTTAAAACTTGCTTTAATGTAGGCCAAGACAAAATATCTTGCCTTTGACTTATTAATTCAGCTGCTCTACCGGCGAGTTTACTAGTACACGCGTGAAAAATAAAAAGGTCTTGAGCCGGATTTGTTTCATTTCTTAGGGTGTCAATTACGTACTCACATTTTTGTATGTACTGATCCAAATATTTCTCATCTCCATCGTATTGTGGTATTAATTTCATGATGTCAGCTGAAGTAATAGTCAAAAGAACTGGTGGATTAGACATTATTACAATTTATAGAAACCCTTATTTTTTATACAATTTAATATTAATAACTACAATAAGTTGGCTAGATTTTTATAGCCTTATGAAACTATGTCTATTTACTATAGTCTTAAAATACTCGATTTTTGAGCCTAATCTTAACTAAGTCGTTATGTACTCCGCCGATTTTCAGTGCAGTGTAACACGACAACTTGTAAGATAAGCGATTTTTGTCTCACTTACAAGTTCTTTAGTCTAAATTTTCCTAACTAAGTCACTATGCACCCCACCGATTTTGTGTAGTGTGCAGTGACAACCTGCAAGTTGAGCGATGTTTGTCCCACTTACAAAGTTCTTGGAATAGGTAGGAAGACACAGGAATAGTGATGGGTCTACTCACGTGCCGTCGCGTACCCTCCAGGAGTACTAGCTGCCGGCGCCGTCCTCAGCTCCAACCTCGAACCAGTTTCAAGACAGCACACGCGTCGCGGGAGTCGAATTTATTTTATGGTTCGCGAATTTAGGTTCTAATACTTCATGAAATATACAGATTTCACTAAAGAAGTCTAGTTTTCCTAAATCCACCTAGGCTGCGCCAGACAGGTTACGACGATGCAGCTGTGCTGGGGCGAGGATGGATTCCAAAATTAAAGAGTAATTTAGGTGAAAACGTTTAATCGCCTTGATGGCTTAGCTAATACTGCCTTAAAATTAATTATTTAAAATGAAACTTACAAACTACACACAAAAAAGGGTCGAAATAAGTGTTTGCACATGTGCGGATCGGGGACGAACCGCGCTGCAGGACTTTGGAGTCTCGAGAGTTGATAAAAAAGATGGCATAACATAACTACCTATTATTTCAACACAACATTATGTATTTTCAATTTATTGTTTGATGGTTTCAAGGTAAATTAGAACATTTTAATCGATATGGTTTTTTGATGTTTTAAAGATTCGACAGAAAGGTCTAATATATTCTTACTTATTGTGAATTTTATTGAACTTATTTGTTGTGAGCGAAAGTTTAAAATGTAATTTTCAAATTATAAAAATATAGACGTATAAACTTGTCTTTATCTTTCCTGTCTTTTCAGTCTATAGTTGAATGTAGTATGAGTATAATAATATGAGAGAGGATTTCGGAGGGATCCATTGTTCTGAGTTTTCTTTAGTAACATAATGAACTGGCAAAGTTTATTTAGTTTAATTTGCCATGAAGCAATCTCAGTGAGGTTGCTCATTCATTTACTTTGTTTTGATTTCGTTAGTTAACATATCTGACATATTATACATGCATAATTAAGATATTTTTTTGATAAGCAATATTATTAAAATAAGTGAGTTTCATAAAAAAGTCACGTAAAGCAAAACCAGCCTTAGCAACACAATAGTTGAAGTTGAAGAATGTCTGTATTACCTATACTTAAATAGTTTGTTAGTTAGTAGTTTTGCTTATCAGGCTTACTCTTATCAGGATCCCGCTTCTATGAAAGGTATTAATACAAACTGTTTTAAAGGTATTAATACAAACATTGTATTAATACAACGGTAACAAATAGATGTTCAAAAACAAATTTCGATTAACAAATTTTATTAGAAGGCTGCATCTACAAGATAGTCACTGTTCTCAAAACGATACCGAAAACTATAGCAATAACAATCATCAGTACCCTTGTAGAAATAAAGTCGTCAAAGTAGACTCGCAGCAAATCTCAATACTTACTAATGTGGCGCGGCGACCCAAAGTGGATCCTGGCTTCTGACACAAACATACGCCACTCCTCTCGGTTTTGCGCCATCTCCTGACACTCGGTAGCATGAAGTTTTAGCAGATCCTTTTCCATCTGGTCTTTCCAGCGGTACTTGGGACATCCGACTGGCCGTCAACCAGTTATAACAACTTTCTACTAACAAATCTCGTTAGTAGGGACAAAGTTGAGTAATAAGGGATACCGTTTCTCTATAACAATTACGCCAGTGGAAGTAATAAAAGTTCCCAGTTTCTGTGTACGTGACGCAAAAATTCGCTGCCTTGTGGTGGAAAGGCAGTGTGGATTTTTTGTCTTTATAGCGTAAGTTAATGTAGGATGATGTGGATAGTTTTTTGTATAGAGGATTTCTTTTCTTAGAGCTTGATGACTATATGAGCTCTGGTGTCAAGAGTTTTCATACAATCATACGGATACGTAATATAATGGTTCTGTTGTTTGAAGTAACAACTGCCAACCAAACACCATAGGTAGCTTTAAATCTCGCCTCAAGCGCTGGTTGATCGAGCAATCGTTCTACAGTTATAAAGAGTTTTATGAACTGTAATTTATTATTATTAGTTAGTATGAAGTTGTTATTTATTTATGTTATTGTGCTATTTAGATATGAAGGATGAAATACAATTAGTTGTATATTGTATTTGATAAAATAATTGACGTGTAAACTTTATTTTTTACCAATAAATGAGTTATGAGTTATAAATTTTACGCGCCTATTTTAATTACTTAAAGTAAATACCTAATTTTTGTAATCCCATGTCATAAAATTCATCAGAAAAAAAATATCAAAACAAGTTCAATGTATTCACGTATTTTGTAGTTGGTCTACTGTTGTTACAGACAGTGGAAATCAGCCGACTCTTTCGAACGTGTTCAGCATAGCTCTATCGTTATTCTCTTCTTATTTTCCTCTTGGTTTTATACGTAACTTGCCCTTCATTAAGGTGTGATCGGGGCAAAGTTGGCGTTTTGATAGTTTGGATTGCTTTCTGGCGGTTATTGGTTTTTCTGTATTACTTTTTGGATAAAATTTTCTTAGAAAGCCGCTATAAGAATAGATTGCTAATGTAGTACAAAGTCTTTGAAACGATAAGATGTTCTAAATGTTGGTAAACTTCATTAATTACTAGCGTAGCATACTAGGCATATATGTAACCGCAATTGCAATTTTTTTTTATATATGTATGTATGAAGCAATGTTTTAATATTATTCATTCTAATAAAAATGTAACAAGAAATCTTTTGTTCCCGCGCCCGCAAGCAACCCCAAAATCCAATCCAATGTAAGTAGGTATATCGAAGAATGGTAATCCGCAACATATTTCTTTGAGCGGCACTCGACCAGCCATCAAAACCTCGATGCTCAACAAGCGGGATCACCGCCGACCTTTTGTATCATAAAAGAATTGCTCTCGATATTTGGCGGCCTCTGATCCGCCGATTTTGTCCATTTAATAATCGATTATTGCCCAGGGTAAGAACGGATTACCATATCAAAAGAGGGAATCTTGTGTCGTCGGCAATTTCGTGAAACATTCATCCTTCTGGAAGACGGCGCGAGCACTTTTATTACTTGAGGAATTCTTAGAAATATTCCGCCTTTGTCTTTTGATAATACGCTGTGACAAAGATAAGTTATGGGGGTGTCGCGTTGATTTATTTATTGGTTCTATTTTAGGTTCCGTATTTTTATTCAACTCGTCATTATCCTTTATCAGTTTGCCAATTTACTATCCATAGCGATTTATAATAAAGAAAACTTTGAACTATTTGAACCTGTTTTAGAGCATATTTGCAATAACATAATATATGCGCCTAACATTTTATGAGTGTTGACGTAAAAATGTATCGTCACGAAATGTAACAGGCGAATTAAATAGAAGAAAGAAAAAACTTTAAGTAGAGACTTCTGGAAAGGCCAAAAATAAGAGTCCGCATTTTATTAATCTCACACAAGACTTACTTATTATTAAAATACTCGCTGCTGATAACATTAGATCTAACAATCTCCTCTATTACCAAATTTTATCAAGCAGCTACAAAGCTCCAAGTAGATACCATAATGCGGGCATGTCTTCCGGCTCCCTCCCACATCCCACATCCTTTGTGAGACACATTTTGGTTAAGGATCATATCGCATTAAGATAAAATAAGACGACAAGACAGGACATGCGACTTATTTACTTAGTTAATTCGTAAGTTTGGGTAGATTTTATACTTATTACAAAACTGTTGGTGTGTGATTTTTCTAGTAATATAAATATGCTTTGAACTTTTTTCACATGGCAAACACACAGGAATCATCAAGTTACCAGAAACTACAATCATATAAAGTCATTTTAAGTGTTAACAAGATTTATTAGCAACAAAAATGATTTTTCATTTTGCTCCATTATTAACTAACTGCTCGGATGCTCTTTTCACACATGTGCTTATTTTTTTTATCTTAACTCCAGAATAAAATTAACGTTTTTAATATTAAAATTAACGTTTTTCCTTAAAAAATAAAAACAACAAATATTTCAAGCGATATTCGAAAAGCAGCAGTGAGCAGCTGGGTTTGATCTACATAATTATATAATCCAACGTTTTTTAAAGCAAGATTGAATAGGTTCTTACTGGTTAAGCACGATCCATCTTAGACCATAGTTATAGCTTGCAATCAGGCAAACTATGGTCAAGTCCAGAGCTGGCTTAGTTAAAAATATAGGTACTACTATACCTAATATGCGTACTAGAAAAGCCCTTGTTCACAAACGAGCAATACCAGCCAGTGGGCCTACCGCTTAAGAGTAAACTATATCAATTGCTATCTTTTATGACGTCATTTGGTACCGCAAATAGGTATTTGAAATGACGTCATAAACTATAGCAGTAGGGAACATGCACAACTTTTTTTTATCACTTCAATGAAAGCTTTTTAATAGACAATCAGCACAGTGAAATTATTTTTGAATTAGCTTTAATAAGAACGCAGTTAGACACGTTTTTAGTTTACGATTAGACAGAGAGAACCGACATGTCATGTGACGCCACATGACATTAACGCCATACAAAATACATAGAAAATTCTGTTTTGAAAGAAAGAGATGGAATGAAATCTTCAATTGGTCATAGCTTCTTTATTTTTCAGTGGATATAAATGCGGTTTGCACAGCTCGTTTAGTATTTTGGTACATATTTATAGTTTATTTACAAAAATCAAATTCCATTTCCATGCATGTTCCCTATTGATAAAGTTTACTCGGCGGTAAGCCCACAGGACAGTCATGCGATCAAAAGTGTCGCAAGAAGTGATTAGTCTTAACCCAGTGGCTTTCAACCTTAGAGCTCCCAAAGAGGCAGTCGGTGGCCGGATGCGTCGACCGCGAACTATGGCGTCGTGCTTGCCTCTAATCCTCCGAGATAATGTACTGGCACACGGGCTAAGGAGTTTTAGACAAGTTAGAGCCTTTGAGAATCACTGATACATGAGCTGGCAATTTGTAGTGGTTGAGAGACCTTGGTAGAATCTGGCGGAGGTTACATTCATAAAGTAAGTAGTTGATATATTTACTTTCGATTTGTACGCTACTATTTGACACTGCTTGAAAAGTTTGCTGCCTCCACATGTTTATATGTGCTAAGTACCTAATCGTAAATTTCGCTAGCTTTGTATTAAAACATATTCAAGAAAATAGGGGAAAGAAGTCATTTCTGTAGACAAAATCTCCTTAAAAGTAATCCTCGCTCAAGAATCTTATTTATAACATTATGGTGTATAATTTTCAGTCTATATAATACAAGGCATCCAAGAAATATCATATCATTTAGAATTTGATTTCGAGGAAGGACATTATCTAAAAAAGAAAACTACAAAATTATCTACAATACCAAACGACCTTACTGAGAATTCAAATATGTTAAAACAGATCAACAACTTGAAAAAGATGTAATATAAAGACATCTAAGAAATTTTGCAACAAATGTCTAAAATAAGTTAGCTGAAGTACACTGAGGATGTATAAAATATATGGAAAACAAATTAATAGTAAAAAACATCTACCTACAACCTTCAACAAGAAATCTTCTGGTACAATAGTTTGCAGCTTATTTTCGCCATATATGAGTACTACTACATTTATTGCTGCACAAATTTAAAATATGGATTATTTGATTACAATTTATTGCATTTAGTTTAAAATATACATACCTAAAAATTAAAAGTTTAAAATATAATCAAATTTCTAAATGGTTCTCTTATTCTAGTCGATTCAAAGTCGTTTAGAAAAGAAAACAATCTACATTATTTAAATGGCAAAGAGATCATGAAATCCTGGGCGTATCCAATGGCGGAAGTTAAAGACAAGCGTTCATACCATAACGAGTATTGTTAGCAAGGAACGCTTTGACCCGCCTTGCCTTTAACAATTCCTTCCTATTAAAATTCTTTCCTCAAGTCGAAAAACTTTATCTCCAAATAATAAGGTCTATACTGGAAGCGTTTGTGGATCGGATGTGTTAAAGTGAAAGTTTTGGAGCTCAGGGATATTTGGATCATTGTAGTTTTTAATGTAATGTATGTACTAGGTCAGTTTATTAAGATCTCAAAATAAAAAAATAAAGAAGTGGTAGAGTCTTTAACAGTCTTTTTCATTGAATTAAATGACTAGAATGGCAAAACTTGAAAAAGTACAACACGTGCTCACTGCTAATTGGTTATAGTTTTTTTTTATTAGGTACAAAGCATAGTACAAGCACCATATTCTTATCACTTTACCTACCAAAAATGTTTAGCCGTAGTTGCTTTAATAAGTTACGTCTTCTACTTCTTATCGAATGAGAGTGGCCAACTCTGGTGTCGAGAGTTTTCAAACAGCCCTAATGGCCTCCGACATGGCTTAACGACTGCCAAACTAGACAAACAGCCGGGACCTACAATTAAACGTGTCACGGAAGCGCCCAAAATGGAATGCCACAATCGGTCACCCATCCAAGGACTTACTGGTGAATGAAGAATAAATTATGTGAATAAAGAATATTATACTCTTTATATTCTACTGATTGATGACGAAGAATATTCTCAACGAGATTTTGCTTTCCTCTCACATATCCAATATAACACTTCCCATATTTTTACATTTTCATTTTCAGACCCCTCACGTGCATTTATCTATTTTCATCTCAGTAAATAAGTTGAGATAGGTAAGTAAATTTATATTCATAAGTAAAATAAGTATAGTAAGACTGGGGCCGAAGAAATACCAAGTATAATATTATATTATAGGGAGGTTCCCCTTCAGGTAATCGACTGACAAATGTCTAAAATATTTCACGAAGTTCATTTTGCTGGTACTTCTGGAAAGATGCAGCGGTGATGTGGAGGAATTTTTCTTTTTGACGGTTTTTATCTTTATCATGTAATGGTAGGAAAAATCTTGTAAGAATAGTGTATATTCATTGTTGATATAACACAGTAGGTAACATATTACATTAGATTACAGTGATGTTCGACTTCAGGCTGACTGCGGTCAAAACGTAAGTCTACAACTTACGTTTCATAAGTAAATTATTAAAAATACAATGTTATGTAGACTTCAGATATCAAAAATTATACCGAAAGCTCTGGTTTGTATTCATTGTTTTCTATTTTCACCGCGAAGTCCATTGACTTTTCAGGGAAATCAACACCTCCGTTTAATATTCCCAAAATTCTGAAGTAAACAATGGATTCAGAATCGTTTACATTTTATTATCTTATTTTACCTACCAAAACAACTCTCTCCCTGTAATTTAAATCCACCCCAAAAGGAAACTGAAAAATAATTACCAAAATATTTTTGCGACGGGGGTAAAAGTCCATAAAAGCGAGGAACCCTTGGCCTGTGTAAGCGTTGTCTTGAATTTTATATCAAAAATATCCCATTTTCTTGCACCCCTTCAATAAGGTGCGAAATTAGGAGAAGAATTAGGCTCCCCCTTGCGGAGCGTGAGCGGAATACTGGATGCAGCGAGCGGGGGCCGACACCACTGCCGTGCAATATATCAGCATTGTATTGATTTATGAACCACTATCTAGCTATTTCTTAATTTTGTCCCAAAACCGAGCCTTTACCGATAATGTGGCTGTTTAACTCTATTAAGGTATATTGGTAACATGCTCAGAATAATAGTGGGTGTATCGAAACCCTTTTTGCTGTACGTAAAGGTTAGTATTTTGTTCGCTAGTCATTTTCTTTTACGGTATAGCTTTCTATCGAAACTGATAATGTCAAGCAAAAAGGTTACAAGTTTGGAATGTTCGAATAAAAAGTTATTTTAACTCTATCTAGCTTATTAGGTCGTTTGCCTACAGCGCTATGCGTGGGTTAGGTTAGGAACCGATATTAGGTTTCTCAACAAAAACAGTGAGTTGAAGCCTTGTTAAGTATACTGGCGAACTAGTTACAACTATTGTTTGTTATAAATAAGTATAGGTATAGAATATCGACTAATAATAATGTTTATAAGCAAGATTACGTTTTTATTCCAAAATATACTAATGTTATAAATAAATGTATACGTGACATGCATATATACCTATATGTACCGTTTCAGTCCGTTTCATGCGCTCGTTTCTTCCGCGAACTTGCAAGATGTGGAACGATCTACCCCCTGAGGTCTTTCCACGGAGCTACAATATGGGGAGATTTAAAAAGGGTATTCACAAACACCTCTCTAAGCTGGCAAAGTCCTGCAGCACCTCTGGAGTTGCAAGTGTCCATAGGCGACGATGATTGCTCACCATCAGGCAGATCATCTGCCTTTTTGCCACTTTTTTTTTATATAAAAAAAAAAAATGTACGTACCTAATGAGATATACGTATTTAAAAATTATACTCTAAACAGATGAGTGTACTAAAGTTTTTCGTACAGAATCTGTTAGGTACTCCGTTTCAAGCTGGGACTAATTTCTTAAAAAAAACAGCGAAACAAACATTGTTCTAAAACAATAGTTCTTTCAGAGATGCAGCCGCTAAAAACAAACAAGCAGAAACAGATGAGCACAAAGGATGGATGGACACTTATGACGAAATATGCGGGTATCTTAGAAAACAAAAACATTTTTCTTGCTACCAACCTCGTGTTTACCGGGAAGTGTTTGCACTCCGGACTCCGTAGACGATGTATCTCAAGGACACCTAAATAAATTTCAGTCAGAAAATATGAAAAAAATTGCCGTTTAACAAGCGTGACGTCAATGTAAATATACCTAAGAACGCGGTATATCATATTCTTCGCCTCGATGCGGCTATGTCCAGTATCTATAAAAGTCATACATAAAACATCTCACCTCGAGTATTGGTGGCCCACAAGTAATTAATAAGCCTCGTGTCCACGGTACACAAGTATGCAAATATTGCAGATATTTATTGATAAAATAAAATATTTTTTAACAAACTGACTAGAAACTTGACTAAAATCAGTGACTTGCCTGATGCTAAGCAATCATTATGGCCCGATTAATTAATAGTTAATTTTCTGATTAAAATACATTATCAATAGTAAAAAAAGAAATTTTGACAAGCACACGATTTTTGTTACAATTATCAGTCTATGAAGTATAATGTCGTTGTCGGCCCCAGATGTTATTCCGTATAAGCTTCCCTTATTAGGGATTCCGTATGTTTAGCCGCAGGAACAAGCCGACTCTGCCGTTTTTATTTTAGTGACATTATTAATATTTCCTTGGTAAGACCGGGGCCGTGTAAACGTTGGTCAGCATAAATTTCGGTATGATTTGGGCCTGATTTGATTGAGGGTTTAGGTATAGAAACAAGGTTCTGATTGGTTATTGGAAGAAAATGTGGGATAAGAATTCGAATAGAGGTTTGTATAGGTAAAAAAAAATGTGCTTACTGCTTAGTTGTTAACCGTTGTGTCCAAATAAATAAACCCAAACTAAATATGATAAAGTCATGGTATTGGTAGAATATTGTAACTTTTACCAGATTTTATGTCTTGCCTTAATACACCCAGTCCTTAAATTAATCATTTGTAGTATGTATTATGTTCTGGAAATTGTATATAATAATAAGCACACATTCAATTATTATGTGATTATATATAATATAATTTATAGTAATATAAGTATAATCACATTAACTGATTATATTTGCCAAAACATTATTTACCAAAATTCGTTGTTAGCAACCTCCAAAAAATCACAACAACGATACAAAACTCCGAGAAAACGATTTGTTTGCACAAAAGAATCTTCATTAAATACTTTCGTTTTCCATGACAGGATTTTGTACAAAGAACATCAAATTCTTTGAAACAAATTATTTATTTACAAATCTTTGAAATCGTTTGTGTAAATAAATTAGGAAATGTCTAAAGCTACTTCAAAGAAATACTTTCTATCTATTTGAAACAGATGGGCGAAATGTAGATAAAAACGTAGAAAACAGAATGATTTTCGTGTAGAGTGGTATCTGCTCGTAAGTAGGTAATAATTGGAATAAGTAAACAGTGTCCATTTTAGTTAACCATTATTTATTTGAATACAAATAAAACAAACAAAACTCAACTCCTTTGAAAACGATTTTCAGTCAATTTAGAGATAATATTTTTCATAAAAAGTAGTCAAGAAAAATAGAACTAACTAAAATTAAACTGTTTTCTTTATACAGAATAATAAAAAAGTAGACACAATAAAATTTAAAAATAAATAAAAATACTTCCATGGGTTGGACGACACGTTAAATTGTAGGTCCTGGCTGTTTGTCATACTGTACGGCAGCCGCTAAGCCATGTCAGAGGCCCTTAGGGTGGCTTCATAAACTCTCGACACCAGAGTTGGCCACTCTCATTCAATGGGTAGAAGAATAAAAATACTTACAACGAGTAGCCATTCAACGAGTCAAACACTGCAAATATTCCCGTCATATTTGGCGATGGGAGAAAAAAAAAACGCGAATATATTTCGCATCCGGTCAGGTGTCGTGGAGTCCTGAGGGAAATCTAACTTTCCCGGGGCGCAGACAGCAATCGATTCTATTCAAATTTATGACAGAGAGAAACGGTTCGCGAGGGATGGGTATAGAGACGGGAGTTTGTCTGTTTGTTTAGAATCTAAACAACGCGCAACGTAACCTACTGCTATGTGATGCTTTTCTTTTGCTGATTTACTTCTGTTTGTTTTGTTTCTATATGTACATTGCCGGGACCTTTACATTATTTATATTCTTGCATCAAATTATTTTCTTAACTACTAATGATTTGCATGTTGTAGTCAAAATGGAGTACTATCGGAAGCGCGGTTTGAGATTCGTGAAATCTTTGAAATGTCAAAAGCTCTCAGACTTAATAATGTAAACTTCACCGAACTTTCACTAGTTGTATTATATTATGTAGCTTTTAAAATAAAATTAATGTTAAAATAGATGAATAAATTTGCTTAAACTCTTTGTCAAAAACCAACAGACACCTCTAAAATAAAAAAATAAAATGGTAAACATATAAAATATTTTGGTTTGAGCAGCTCTGTAAAGCGCCGCAGCATCGCGAACCCTATCAATAGCTGTCTGCAACTGGCAGGTTGGCGCCGACTTCTCACAAAATTCTCGCCCTTATTTTATTGCCTTCTGCCGAAGATTAAACTTTCCTTCAGCTTTTTTAACAATCCATTCGTTCAAATACACGCCGTAATAAAATATTTTACACGTATATTGAATAACGTCTGAGAAATGAGTAAGTAAATGTTTGATATCTGTAACGTATTCCCGGAGATGGGGAATTTTCTTCTACAGCATATTTTATAAGTGAGTATTTGCTGACGTTAAAGGAAAATTTGGTTTTAGTGGAATTCGTAAGTGGCTGTAATTATGATGCCATGTTTCCAGTTTATTAAATGCTCGTATGCGTGTATAATGTTGTTGTAATAATATTGTGTTGAGGAACTATTCCGAGCATGTTGATGTTAGATAATTAGGCGGCATCGAAATTAATTTTGAAACGTGTTGCTTGGGAAAACAACGCGTAGTTTGGTATTACTAATTAACCATCGAGCTACGTGATTTGGGTACATCGTACGTAATGCAGTGTGTTTAAAGTCAATTTACAATCAGTTTCGCGTTAGAAATTGTTGCATATTTTAAGCAAAAAAAAGCATTTATGGAGAATTTTGATGGATCAACAGGAAAATTGATAATTGCATCCTGAATTTCAGAATTTAAATCAATTGTTCCAAAACCAAAGTTATTAAAAACTTAATGTTTTTTTTTTTATTGTAATAATCCTTACCAGTATTTGGAGTAACTTGCAACATGTGAACGTATCCAAAAATACCATTTATTTAAAAGCTATTATAAATCAAAACTTTCCCTTAAACCTCTTGAAATAAAGCGAAAAAATATAAATTTCGTAACAGCTTACTTCAAATTTGATAAAATACTTCTCGACGCCAGACTTTTTGGTCGTTCACTTTTTAAACTTATGCAATTAGAGTAAAAGCACTTGGCATTATTATAACTACACTATACAGAGAATAAATAATACTATTATTTCTTCTTTCAGCCACATTTTTTGTAAGAAAAGCCGCGGTAATATTATGGAGAGAAGTGAATAAATTTTCTAAAGGTAACTAACATAAAGAAAGTAGTAACCGTCGAGTCCCTCGGGCTACAAATCTTCATCTCTGTGGAGGAAGATTCAGTTATCATTCTTTACTAAAGTATGGAAGAATATTTTTATTATTTGTGTTTTAAATTGATCATAATAATATAGTAAAACTTGTATAAATAACTAACCTCTTAACCTCTTCAGCTATATAAATTATAGCTGTTACCCACGACTATGTTCGCGTCATTTTCTGAGAGTATTTTAGATAATTTAGTTATAAAAAATTTAAAAGAACATAATTGTTTTAAAGTACAGCCTCGAATACAATATAAACAATGGTACACACAGAAAACAAATAAAAATATATATTATTCGTAACAGTGTTTTGTGACATACGAATTAATTGACTTAATATTATTCTAATCTAATATGATTCAATATCTAGGCAGTGAATACGAAGCCTTTGATGTAAAAAACTGTATACAGTACTTTTTAATGATTATGTACACAAGTATATGAGTGTTATATCCGTTATCTAGTACCCACGACACAAGTGTTTGCTAGTGTGGCGCTAGATGCAATGTGTGCATATCCCGGGGTATTTATTTATTTTAACAATTTCAGCCGCTTTTCAGTCACTGTTTTCCAGCGCAGGCTCCATTCTATCGTATTAAAGCCTCTCTGTTTGATAATAATGGAGTCGGTGTGAACCAGCCTGAATATTTTACTGAAGTCACCCTGAAGTTTAAGATTTTGCTCTGTCACTTTCACCAGGCACTGTGATTGAAGATTGAAGAGGGAAGGAGCACAGAGAAGGAGTAAAAGGAGAAATGTATATGCTAGGCTGTACACAGTTGTAGAATTTTTTAAGTGCATGACGTAGTAATGTTACATAACTTACATGTAAAATGAACATAATGGAAAATTTCAATATAAATCAGTTTTTGTAGGGTTATTAATGAAGCATATGTTATCGTCCGCTACTAAAGCTTTTCTTTGGATTAAGCATCGCTACTCTATTGATTGATGTCCACATTTTAAATGCATTTATATTTTTTTGCGTTATCTAATCATTCAGTAAATATCGTACAATAATACAAAATTTATCATTTTTTAATGAATATAACAAATAAAATATTTAATTTAATATACTACAACATTCAATTTTAAATATAATTCCTAAATATTCCCAAAAAAAAATGTAAAACAAACATTCCATAACCGGACCAAATTCTTTGTCATAATATGATATTGTAATTTCATTTTTGCTTTACCCTATTACGACCGCCCTCCGGCAAGATGTAAGAAAAACATTGTTGCATGCAGAATTATACTGCTTGCAACTTTGTCTACGTTGGAAATGACTGCTGTAATTTGTTTTAAAAATGTAGAATTTTAACATTTTAATAATAGGTACAAGTAAATGGCTTTATGTTTAGTAGTAATTGCTCAGGTAAAGGTTAACTTCGAAATAATGAGAACGGGTAACTTCTGTTGTAGATCACAATTTATGTCATTTCACATATAAAGTGAAACGATATGTGTTATCTAATAAAACCAAAACAAATCACCAATTACAATACAAATATCATGGATGCATAATTCAGTCTTTAATAATTTTGCTAGTGATTTTTTAGATCAGATCAAAAATAAAATAAAATTTGAATTTGAAATTTGAATTTATGCTAGATTTCAAATTAGAAATCTATCCAACATCTCAAGATTAAGGACCATACCCATTACTTTGACTTTTTATAAATATCCGATCTGAATTGCGTAGACAGTTTTTCCTTTAAGCTGGAAGATTTCCAAGACCCAAGATGAGAGTCAAAGCAATTTCTTGTATAAATTTTTAATATAAGTTACGGAGCCTCTGAACTTTACCGGGCCCGCGACATAATTTCTTTTACTTACGGATAAAAACTTGGATATTCAAGACAAAGTACTGTCCTAGCTTGTAGATGTAGCTAAGTTCATGGAGCTTTATGTCAGCGAGTTTTAGGATAAGCTTTGGTTTTTATTTTTATTTTAAATAGACGAAGAAAATATCATTCAGCAACTAGAATTGATAAAATTATACAATATTTTTGTAATTAGTGTGAATTTCTTACCAAAATGTTTTAGAGACTATTCGATTACTTCAAAATTATTATAAAGCTTCTGCAACCCTCAAAACCTTCAATAAAACTGAAACTTCAACCTATTCAACTCCTTTCGATTATTTTTCTCAGAAAAGAAGTATTAAATCTAAATGTACTGAGATCAAACAATAAAATCTCAAAATCATCGGATTCTAAAAGAAAATTCAGACCCAGCTAGTTCTTCAAAATTCATGGCGGTCATAAACTTCCAACTCCTTCCCTATATAAAAGTTATAAAAATATATCTTGCAGTAAAACTAATCGTCGATCAGTTGATCGGTTCAATAAGCAAACTACAAAGCGTGGTGAAGGACAGTATCAAAAACAATATAACTTTTGGACACCTCACTTTCTATCTGCTTATAGATTGATTCATATGTACTTGTGTGCATGGATTGTAGTAATTTAATAAGTTTATTTAGATTTAATCAATAATCAATGACATGTAAGAATTAGGTACTTATCAACTTTGACTCTGACTTTGATTCGTCAACTATATAACTATATCCCATCTCACACGGTCTTATCAGCGTTCAATCCAAACATGGCGTCAGAAAACATTTTGTTACTTTGATGGGTGGAAAAGTGATTTGCAAGCCTCAGTGTCAACTTGGAGAAACTAGACGTGAGAAGAGATGCTCTGAAGTCAGTTAAATTGTGTTTTTATTTTCAGAGGTGGTTCCATATAATTTTAATAGAAATCTATATAGTCTTTTTCTAATAGATATTGCTGTGACGTCTACAAAGCAATTGAGCAATCAGATAGATCAGGCAAGCAAACAAATATTTAATCACGGCTTTATGATTACTTCCACATTTTTTATCAACATTTTGTTCTAAAATGTGCACGTCAATTGATTTTTACGAAATTAATTTATTAATAAGTTGTCTATAAGCTATGACGTCATGTGACAGGGTCAACTTGGCGGTATTACGTTGAATAGCGGACACTTACTGAAATTGCTTACACAGAAAACTAATATCGGTGTTTGCTGTCCGCTAGCGAGTGGTGCAAGTTTGGTAAGTATTGGAAGAACGGCAAGATTGTTAAAAGAAAAATAAATGGTTTGTGATTGTGCCACTAGTGGTGCCTGGTGGCTTTGTGTGCGTTAATACGGGCAACAAAATAGCGTATTTGTGTTAATCTGAGGTAAAATTTAAGACGGATTAAGCCCCGTTTAACATATATGCCTTTCTCTATTACTATTTCAACATATTTTGAAATCGCACGTGCGTACCAAATTTCTCCAAATCTGTTTAGCAGTTCGAGTGAAAATAATTAACAGCCATACACAATTACACACGCCTTTATAGTGTCGGAAAAAGGAATTCATTTAATTTACGCTAGTTAAAAACATTTTAGTATCACAGACTATTACATTCATATCGCAAACAAAATAGCCAAGGTATTTTCAAGTAAGTAATTAAACAAAACTGAATTTAAATCCACGTAAACTGTAGGTAAGGAGTTAGTTGAGAACAACGGACGTAAGTATCCAACAAGTTAAACAACAAACTGATGAAGTTAAAGTTTTACCATAATTTTCTTTCGAAGTGGCATCCTCTTTAATCTCTGCCTTTATAGTTAACCAAAGATCGTGAATGGAAAAGATTCAGTAGCATTTTGAAGAGCTATTTTTATGGAATACTAGCAACCCATGCTCTGTAGTGTTTGTTACCTTCTTCAATTATGATTGACAAAGCACAAGCTCGAGTGTAATTTAATTGGTCTATGAGTTCCCGATTATATGACAGAACGTAACGACACATAATTCTTAGTTTTTTGTGTGGTGATAGGGTCCGAGAGTGAAACTATTTTTATCCCGAATTAGTGAGAGTGAAAATTCGTATAGATAGGTATATGAAACTAATTATTTATATAATGTAAATATTCTTAAACTAATTATTTATAAATGTAATAATTCTATTAAGTACATTAAGAATTATAAAAGCTGTAGCAATGCTTAACATCAGGCAGGCTGTAGTCAAACGTAAACCTATCCCACGTAAAAAAAAAGCTTGTTATAAAAAATCTTAAAAAATAAAATACGCTAAAGTTGTATACTGAGTCTGTATTTGCATATTAACAATAAAAGTTTTTCGAAACTCAAACATCAATCCAATATTTTCAAACGTATATTATGCCAGCCGCAGAAACCAGTATATTTGACATGAAATATCATTTTAATACAAAACAAAGAACATAATCATAAAGTGCTCCAATCTTAGTGCAAGTACAGTAACTGCAAAAAGTATTTATAGTAAGTATATGGAAAAAAAATATTTGAAAAAAAATTAATTGCTCGTTATTTGGGTTGGAAGTAACTAATGTGTGTTGTGTTTTTACATTTTATTTCTTATTTTACTTTCATTTCTCATTTGCGTTTTAAATAGACTCAAATAAGTAGGACTTTCATTATTTGAATTTAATCTTTTGAACTGATTTCAAAAATGTCAAATAGTAAACACGAGGGGAATTTTTAATTAAACAGATTTACGCAAATAATTTTGTAAATGGCCAGAATTTAATTCTTAATGTAGATATCTAGTATTTTTTTCAATGTAGAAATTTATTTAAATTGTATTACTTATTTATTTTGAAATTAAATACTTACGTGACACTGCTTGACGTTACTAGAAATTGCAAATTTCAGTTTTTTCGTAGACTGTACCTTGTATGAGTTTTCCCGAAATTTTATGAACTAATTTTCCTGCGACAACATTCCTTATGTGCGGGATGCTCCGGGCACTGTAGCCGTTTTTAGGGTTCAGTATAAAAAGGGTAAAAACGAGAACCCTAATACTAAGAGTCTATTGTTCTTCTCTGTCTGATTGTCTGTCTGTCACCACACCAGGCTGTGTAACTGTGTCTAACTGTGATAGTCATAGATCACAGAAAACTATCTCCTATGATATGTATTGCTCTTAATAGTATGGTAATGAAACAATACAAAAAACATTCTTAACAAAAATCAGGTATGTATATTATTAAGTTTATTGTGTAATTATAAGTTGTCTTGTGATTTGGTAATAAATTTTTATTATAACGCAATGGTGGTAAGTTACTTTCTAGTACCTCGCTAGTTACCTACCTGAAAAGTAAAAATCTGTCACCAAATACCTAACAGTGGGCACAGAATACTAATAAAATTGATCTTCTTAATTGAGAGCCTTTTCTATTTCACTACAAGTATGTACCTATATACTTTAAACCACAGTTTAGCTCCTTCTGTTCCCTGCTTGTTAGTTATCGGACTGTCCAATGTTGTCATAATTATAATGTAGGGTTTTACTCAGAGACAGAACTGAACCCTTTATAACCGTCAGTATTCCAACCTTGCCAATTTTTTCGGCCAAACCCAGCCCGTGTTTAATGAAAAACTCCGTACCGCAATATGCCTGAGGGGACCGCTTTCACTGATTGTAGATTTTTTCCATACTTTGTTTCATATGAATATTTTACGGTACTTATATACTGTACAAATAATACCAAAACCCCGAGGCTTTACGGCGCGAACAGATGTTTGGCTATCTCAAACGAAAAAATTCAGACTTTGCGGGATTTTCTATTTTTTGCCATCAAAAAATGGTGACATCTGCTCTGCTACACAGGTTTGTTTTGCCATGAGCGGAATTGGGATCAAAAGTAAACTTGTTTGATATATCAAATACTTTCTGTATAATTACTGTTGATTCGAAGGCAAATAACCTCAACATATGTTCATAATGTAAAATAAACAATCTTTATAAGCTATAATTTTAGTAAAATCATTAAAAATGTTTGATCTATCATTATTTGAGATAAAATATTACTTTTAAACGTGTCTTAAGCTAAAAAAATAATTTATACCCTAAATAATCAGATTGATACTTACATTTTCAAACTCAATCCAACAAGCAACTACGTTTCACGAAACTAGATTAAACCAGAGCACAATATGCATTCCCCCTCAGACCCAGTACCTCCTAAGAGCAGTATAAGGCAACATTCTTACCTGAACGACAAGAGATTTACAAACATTATACGGCGTGTATCGCCAACGTTTAATAGCGTAGCAAGGTGAACGCTGGAATTTGCAATAAGCTCCTACCTTTGTCTCGCATCCCCTTATTTCTCAAGTTCCTTGAATTTCATCTTGTTTCTGTATATAGGGTGCTACCGGTAAAGAACTTTGTCACAATCAGGCATCTTGTTTCGTAAAGAACCAATCCTCATCCTTGAGTCGGATATCTCATTACTGAGAATTGTGACTCCTCCAAAAAGATACGTCAGTGGAGCAGGACTTTAAGAAATCCACTTTTTTTTACGTGGGATAGTTTTACATTTGACTACATTGCAGCAGCTTAGGGTGTAACACGCTTACCTAGAAGATACCAGCTATTAACTCTAGATCTGTTGACTAATGAATCGGTTTTTCTTTTTCAAATTTACATCTTGACCTCTAATTGGGATCTTCTATATTTCGGAGTAGGTGGCTGATAAGTCAATGGGCGTAATTAATATAGCAAAGAGACTCGAGCAGTGGTGGTGACCTATGGAATTGGACAGCTCAAATACACAACGTCCTTTTTGCTGTTGGTGGCGCGCTCTCCATTATTTTAGGGAATAAGCATTTACACTTTACCCACATGTACCTAAATAGAAACTTGGCATCGCGAGGGACGCTAGTAGAATATACTAAAAAATAGCCTATTTGTGACACAAGGGGTCTTTCCTAGATCAGGTAAGAAAGAAGCAGAGAGCAAAGAGCTTTTGCTTCTTTCTTTCTTTTGCTTTTGCATGAGGAAAGCCTCATGGGTCACAAAGTAGCCTCAAAACTTTACTATGACACAGTCCCAAAATGCTACGTATTTTTCATGAGTAAAGTAGCAAAAGTAGAAGCTTGTTCAAACACATTCGTCTCCTAGATGCGACGTTTATGTCTTGTGACCAAAATGCTACTAACGTGTTTTGTGAGTACATTCTTTTAGCCAGGAACTTTATTATGTGAGACAGTTCATTTTATTATGAAAAAGAGGAAATCTTTAATACATATATCATACCTATATCATCATCATCATAGGTATATCTGTGATGAAGTATGACATGTCATTCTACGGTTTAAGACTAATATAGTCTGACAAGCAAACGAGACTTACAATTTGATGCCTCATCTGACCCACGGAAGCGCTCAAATATATGTCACTGTTAATTGATTCATTTGATGAACTTAACAATAACATTTTTTTAAGTTCAGTAACCTAGAGAATTTTAACCTACGTTTCTAAAGATGAAGACTGGGTCCATTACGACTGGAGTCCAACAACCCTCATTCATTTAAACTTCTTTCATTAAAAATTTTGTTACTTTACTTTCTAACTTCAAATTGCATTACAATCCTAAATGAGTAAAGGAACTCAAGTTTAAATTATCGGGCATATTTATATTCTCTCAAAATAGATTTGAGACATTTTTGAGATAAATAAAGACTGCACTTGTTGCAAAACTTAGACAATTTTTTCTACCATTAAAAGTTACTCTTATTAATGTTATGCAGGTACTCGTATATATAATTATAGAAGTATATTATTTATATAGGTATAGAAGTCGAATCGATGACTTCCTTTTATTAAGAAGGCAGTTAAAAATCAAAGCATCCTTCAGCACGGTTCGTTAGAAATGTAAAAACTTTCAGAATCAATATTGAGATTCAAATTAAACTTTACACGGTCTTATTCAAATTAGCCACAGCGAGTTTACCAAATTTCGGAAACAAACGTACCGAAGTCGAATCCGGAGTTTGCGGTCAAAGTTCTAGTTTCTTGTCGTCAGTTTGAATACTGATCGCTTTATTGGAAGTTTCTAGAAACTGGCAAGTTTTGTGACTTTCACCTGGAACCTACTGGAACTAAATGGGAGACTGTTAGCAACGTAATGTATATTTATCGCTTGGTTATCATCATTATTTGCCTGTATCCGTCCATCTCTGTACATAGTTTTCTATCATAGAACACAACTTAGTCCGATTAGACATCCCTCGTCGCTATCAAAATGTCTAATAGAATTTAGCTCTAATGTAGACCATAAAACATTGAAATTACAAAACAGGAAAGAAAATATATGAAGGTGCTGCACACTGGGTGGCCTTATCGCCTTACCTTGGTGTTCCTTTTAGTGTATTTAACTGCAGCGTAAGCTCGTAAAGAGAAAACTGTTCTTATACTCAACAAACAGCAAATTATGTACACAGTTTTTCAATTAACTTGTCGAAATTAGACTAAAGAAAGTAATTATACTTATGTGATCACATGATTGCGAGTGACGTACAAGAAGAGAGGCCTATGCTCAGCAGTGGGCGATAACAGGCTGGTGATGATAATGATCACAATATAAATTTGATGTTGTTAAAAAGTATGTACTTTTATTACCTACCATTGCAATATTTGCAATAGAAAAGTCTTTATAAATTACTAGCTGGTTACCGCGACTTCGTCCGCGTGGAATAGTTATGAACATAAAAACGGGTCTATTGAATTAACCTTAAAAGATAGAAATATACTGTGGCAGACATGTTGTGAGATCATTTCAAGAGAAATAATTATTTAATACATATTTTTTTGATATTTGGAACCGTTTTCGCAGCGCACGCAATGGAAGCCCTCAAAGATGAATATTTTTCCCGTTTTTTCCACATTTTCCATTGTTTCTTCGCTCCTATTAGTTGCAGCGTGATGTTATTTAGCCTAAAGCCTTCCTCTATAAATGATCTACTAAACACAAAAAGATTTTTTCAATTCGCACCAGTAGTTCCTGAGATTAGCGCGTTCAAACAAACAAACGAACAAACAATTAAACAAACTCTTCAGCTTTATTATATTAGGTGAGGCTTATAGGTGATGTAATAGAGAAACAATTTATGACTCATTGTCCACCTGAATGTAATGATTAGCAAGTCCACTGCACAAACTTTAGTTCCATAAAATATGAAGTAGATTGCGCTTTAAAAATAAATGCAGTGCTGGTATGATAACGTTGCGTCATAACAAAGTAATCTACATTGTGCTGCAAGACAGGCTTTCTCAAACTTTATAACTCGATATGTGTTTGAAACTTGTGTTTCGTTTTACATTTTTTTTCATAAAATTAATATTCGACGGAAAGACACGGTCTCGACCCTCTTTAATGAGGGATATAACTAGAAAAGGGCTGTGATTCCCCCGCAGAATTAATTTGTTAGGGGAGTTCTCTTGGGCATATACATCGTGGTGGGCGCCCAGGTTCTTCCACGGAAGACACGTTTCCTCTATTGTGGTCCTCTAACATGTCGGTTTCCTCACGTTGTTTTCCTTCACCGTTAAGTGAGTGCAAATTCATTCATAACTTGAAAATACAAGTCATTAATGTAGGGCCGGATTCGAACCAGGGTGCGTCTGGACGACAAGCAAACACTTGCTTCTAAGCAAAAACTAGAATCTTTCTTCTAAAATATCAAGAACTAAAGCTTATATCACGTGTAGCATAATAATAAAATATAACAACAACGTACGTGCTCAATTACTATTGGTCCCCTAGGAACCATGTATCTTTGAGAACCGCTGGCTAGTGCCATAAACTTTTAACTTACTATGTGCTTCAGAATAGAATGAGCTTTTCATGATCATACTGCAGCAAGCTATGATTGGCAACCATCACGCGATATCGTTTTCCAATATTTACTGTTGGGAATTTTGCGACAGAGGTACGTATGTCATTGATATAACAGAGATAGATATAAGTAGGTATCTCTGGATGTAACGTTTGATATGTAATATCTTATTTTAGGAATAAATATACGGCTTAGTGTCAACTCAGACAAAAACTTCTCGGACAGTTTGGTTCAGTTGACAAAATCGATAAATAAATACTGGTCACTAACGTGTAACCTTTTAAGGGCTGCTTATTACGTCAAAATCTACAATTTTAATCCTGCAAATATTGGCAATACAGGAAAAAATATTCTCCATACAATATTATCAGCGTGCACAGATTTAGTCCAGTTGTAGTGAGATTTTCGTATGCCGTGGATCTACCCCTTGTCTGCTATTTTATTTGCCCACCATTTTGAAATTTCGTTGATTCTATAGGTTTTCTTGCAAACACATCTCCTGGATAGCTCGTTTTTAACCGTATTGCCTTCTAATACAATCTTTAAAACTTCCTGAAAAAAGCTAAAGACCTCTTTCATCTGAGAGCCAAACTAAGTTTTAAAAAAAATAATCCCTAAACTTATACAGAGGGTTCCTTAAGTATATTTAGGTATTTTCTTTTAGAGCGTAGTGCAAAAGCTAAGCCAACTTTGAGTAGTATTAGTTGGTCGTTTTTTCTCGGAACCTTACTTCCTCTTTGAGACTTAGTTTGGGGTTTGTTGTTATTGTTTTTGAGATTTTTCTTTACCAAGTTTTTTCTTGTAAGTTAGGAAACTTAGCGTAAGTTTTCTCAAATTTTCAGCTAAACTTGACCGGACTTTCCTTAGTAAGCAATATTTTGCTGCTTGAAATATTTTGCCTCAAGCCTCCGACGGCATTATGATACTAGTGGACGCCTTGCGACTTCGCTCGCATTATTTCAAGATAAAAAGTAGCCTAAAAAGGCACTCCTAAGACTTCATACTACCTACATAACAAAAATCGTAACGATCCATTCAGCCGTTTTTGCGTGATGAGTGTTGAAATAAACCGACAACCAGAGACAGATAAGTTTTGTTACATGTCAGTTAATTTTAATTTTATGCATCCAATTAAGATATCTTGAGTAAGCTTCTGCAGAGGAGTCACAATCCTCAGTAATAAGAAATATAAATAACAAGAAAACATAATGTATCCGACTACTATTTTTTTTACAAAATCCGTCTGGTTACCTCATTTTTTTTTTTTTTTTTTTTATTAGTTCATAAACAGATATATACAGGCTACAATTATACAATTCTTAATTGATAACAAAAATTACAATACGTATATTTCCTATACAGTGAACCTAGCAATTTTAATTTCTATGTTTTAAAAATACCTTCCGATAGTTTATAGACAATATTAATTGCAAAAGATAGTTATTAATTAAAACCGATCACATTACTAATTTTAACAATTGTGATTTCACAAAGGGCAATTAGTTATTTAAAAATATATCAAAATTTAATCCGATGTTTATGTTATCATACAATTTACACATGCGTACTAGCGGAGAGAATGCTAACATATTAGTGCGACAATTTTCAGGGACAAAACAGTTTTTCCAACACAGTCTAGCATGAGGCATGGGTACTCTGATGTTAATTTTAGACTCATAAGAAGACAAATCCGTAAAGCAATGACAGAAGCCCTTAGGGAAGCTTGATAAACTCTCGACACCAGAGTTGGCCACTATCATTCGATAAGGAGAAGAATAGGATGACAAAGCTGTTTTCTTTAGTTTACACAACGTTCCTCTATGAAGTCGCTAGTTCGGTTAGAAGACGGTTACGGAATATGAATGTTCCGGGTAAATACCAACCTTGGATCAAAATACGTGCGAAGGGTTCAAAGCGGTTAGTGCTCATATGTAACGATGTTTTCAGTACCTGGGTTTTAAAAACAACAAACACTTAAAACACTCTGTAAGAAGAAGTCAAAAAAGTAATAAATCGAAATATATCTTCAATAATAGTCACATTTTTAAACACATATTTTATCTGAGCGTTTGACTTGTATTTTTTTGGCAGTTGATCATAACCAAGCATACAACTTGATCGAGTATAACTAACCATTAGGCAACCTATGGCCTAGTGCAAATCCGTATTAGTTAAAAAAACTTTTTATTGTATGTCTTTCACACACATTTCATTTACACAAGATAAACAACAAACAAAATTCAAAAAATTTACATTTGATCTACAGTAACTAAAAGATATGTAGCATTGAAAATTCAGCGTCTCTAATATTTTCTGTGATTTCCGTTATATTTTATTCAACTTCACTTTTCAATCCCCATACCAATATAATAATAATAATAATAATAAAACCGCAGGGGCGACTTTATGGCGAGTCGTCGGTGAGTGGCGTCACCGCGGACCCCGATTCCCTGGGGGCTAAATGAGACCCCCTGCCTCCCGGCTTGCCTTAATTGGCCGACCGGGAGTGGAAGACGCAAGAGCTCAGTACCTAAGCTCCAGGGTGGAAGTGTTAAAGGGCATAACGCCGCTAGTACCGCTCAGAGAACGCGCAGCACACCTCTCTACACCCTAAGCCACTCACATCAATGTTGCCCTTCCGGTGCCATCTTAGGCTGCCTTTTGTGGAGGGCCCATTTAGTGAGTGGCAAGTCATCACCCGCTATAATTTTTATGAATGAGGCGTAACTGGCGGGTGCCGTTCCTCGTACAATAGACCAGTTTAATTAAGTCAATGAACAACTCAACACAATAGCCTGTAACATCAATACTATGTCTGCAATAGTAATTTTATTAACCTAACATCCTCTTTCTGTAATTTTGTACTTAATTTTAAGTACTTATAGTATTGTAAAAGGCCTCTCAGTGTTGGCTACGGCCCCACTGATGCCTTAAAAATACCGGGCGTAAGGCCCGAGAGTCTGTGAAATAATAATAATAATAATATGTCTTTATTGCACACCAACATGAAAGAAATACATGAAAGGATAAATTTATGATGACGTACATATGGGCGGCCTATAACAAATATATATAACAAATAGTTTTCACCCAAAGCTAGTTAAGTTATCGAATCTGCAGGTTTTTTAAAGTGCGGTAACACCATTATTGGTTGGTTACTTATGTAGCTAGCAAGTTTTTGACAGATTGATAATAAAAAATGCTTATTCTAACAAAATTTATTCAAAATACAGAAAAAGCTCTTTTAATATTACATTGTACATATTATTGTTTGTTGTATTTACAGATTTTTGGAACATTTTATTCTACTTTATTTTTACCATTTAACAAAATAATGGAAATAGTTTCACTCAAAGCTAGTTAAATAATCGAATCCGCAGGTTTACCTTACATCCCACATCTAATCAAAGACGTCAGGTAATGCAATTATTGGCTGTGTACATTGGAGATATAGTTAGCGAGTTTGTGTCTGGTAACGAGATAAACAAGAAATGGTGTCGCGGCTTGCTAATGGAATGTGAGGTGAAGGTGTGCTTGGATAAGGGTGTGGACAGGTTTATTTAATGATTAACGTATCTCAATGTTATTTTGCAGGAAAAGTATACATAATTGTTTAGAAAAAAATAGCTTAATACCTTAAATGTTTAGAGCTTTATACGAGTATCAGATCTCTTGTATTTACTATTACTACTTTAATAAAGGTGTCCATGATAATAAATCAGGTTTTTTGTATACAAAATGTAATGCCACCCCAATATGTAATTGTCTGACAAAAAGTCTTATCATAATTGTCAAGATTGCCATCGAAATATCAACATCTATAGTTCGTCAACTCGGTGTGATAACAGTAAGCAATCATGTGTTTGTTAGTCTATTTCTTATGCTTTTAAACCGCAACGGAGAGACGCGAGATGGTGATTTTTTGGTATATTAAATGTATAAAGAAAGTGACATGTAAACAAATCTAGCGAAATCTCGGCCATCCACATTAACTTATATAAATAAGTTACTAGTGATTTCGCTATATTTGTTTCATTGGCATTCATAATTAATCTAGTATGTCAAGGTTCTATACTTTTAAGCTTAGTTTTGTTTAGTTTATACGCAAATAAGATTTCGTAAGAGAATTTAATAATCATTCAACCTCAACACCACAAAATGCATCTCTCTTCTTATTTATTTATCATTCCGTGCAACTTTCCGAAGGCGTAGATGCATTAGATGACAGGACATCGCCTAATGGAAATGTTTAACTTGTTACAATAGCCTAGTGCTGTGATAAAACGAGTGGGTGGTTGAATCTGTCGCAGAAGTTTAGTTATTTGCAAGAGTAGCCATTGTGGTAAGATTTATGTGTGAAATGTAATAAAAAACTATATTCTAGTACAAATCTCCGTCTCACTCGTAATAGATATTCTGCAAGCCGGTTGCACTAATATGATACAACAGGGAACGTTTCTGTTTCAGAGCGTTATAAGCGGTTTTGAGGCAAATAAAGATGTATTTTATACCTCTGATGTCCCTTTCAGCAATCTGTCGGTGAAATATGTGACTTGTTGGTATGTCTGAAAGTAGGAATTATCATAAAAACATACACAAATATTATTTTGGTAAATAACATTATTGTGTGTTTTTTAAGTTTAAGTTTTATTTAATGTGCGCATTTTGTGTAAAATATGAGATTGGTTATTAGGCAAACAACACATTAAACTTACGTACCTACTGTTAGCATTACACATAAGTCGAAGAATAATATCATCAAATTAAACACAAAACATTAACGAGCAAGACAAGCATCAAAAACCATTCTACCTACGAAACTTCAATTCCTCGTACTTTTCTACCAGAAAATAGACACAACAATGGATCAGGCACCTGACGCGTCCGAGATAGCAACCAGGATAGTAAATTAGCTCGGACTTTCTGGTTTGTATTGTATTATCTGACTTCCTGTATCTAGTACTGTACTTTATCTAATTTGGTGCCTGCTAAATCCCTGAAATAGCTGTAAAATTGAATGTAAGTTGGCGTTTGGTAAACTAGAAATATGATGTAAAGAGTGAAACATTTTTGAACACGCTCTAATAATCCTATCATAATAAGGTCAAATTAAATTTGATTGTAAGAATAAAAAGCATCTTATGTATTATAAGGCATCATTTCCTCATTTTCAGTATGAGAGCATACTGCGTACTGGAAGCAAAGTCAGACGTGAAAGTAGAACTTAAAGTAAAGAAAAAAAAATAGATAAAAGTTTGAAGTAAAGTAGTAAACTTAATTAAATCATTCCCGAAGAGCTACTTCAAGTTCTCTGCTGAACTTTAATTGCAAATTTTGAACATTTTCCAGGTACTTTTCCAACATGTAATTTTCCTCCGTCTTCACAAAAAGTATCTCGTCGTGTAAAGACATAAAGTACATAACTCAGGGCGTCAATTCACCTCTGGGTCGCGTGTGCCATCTATCATGGCTTCGATTGACACAAGAGTCAGCTGTTAACCCGCCAGTAAACTTTGTGTAACATGGTAGTAACTTTAATAGTGGGGGCTTGAGATACGAAAGAAACGAGGAAGAATATAACAGATTTGTTTAACTATAAAATCTTGCCCGTTTAATTCTCTTTGTTTCTGACCGAAAGGAGGTTGTCAAGTCTTCTGAAAGTATTTTTTTAGCACAGTGTCGATAGACATAAATCTTATGGTGTAGCTCAAAGATATTTGGGAAAACTTAAAAGCTGCGGAAAGTTCTTATTCCATGCACTTGTTATTTTTTTTTTACAATAAATACCTATATATTGTAGTTTGTATTTTTAGGAAAATTTTAATATTTTATCCCACTAGTATTATAAAGGTGAAAGTTTGACCGTATGTGTAAATGTATGTGTGTTACTTTTTCATATTCAAACGGCTTACGTAAAAAATCGAGTATTTCAGGGGTTTCCAGGGGTTTTCAAATCTAGAGTTAATAGGTATCTTCTAGGTAAACGTGTTACACCCTAGGCTGCAGCAATGCTGAACATCAGGCAGGCTGTAGTCAAACGTAAACCTATCACACATAAAAAAAAAAAAAAAAAAAAAAAAAAAATTCAGTAAGGCATTACTCAGTTCCTGGTTTGATGTGTCATCTATCATAGCTTCGATTAACACAAGAGTCGATCGAAGTCAACGCTTAACCCAACAGTAAACTTTGTCTTACATGGAGGTGATTTCGATAGGGGATGATGGATAGATAAAAGTTCATAGGATAAGTTTACACTTGCACAACAGAAGCAAAAGTTATTAGCAGTGGAAATTTATCTATTATTTGATTTGAATTAGTATTTGTTCTCTTATCACCCTTAAAAAGCGAAACCAAATTAGGTGAAACTCGGTATAAAGGGTTATTTAGACACTGTATTTTGCTTAGGCTAATCATTCTATCGTTTTTATTATTAGTTATTCATTTTACGTTTAATTTATCACTATTTTAAAAGTTAGTCTACTGTCGAATGACCTATGGCACCGTCATGTTAAGATTTATGGCCATATTTTGGTCCACCCTGCCCCTTGATGACTCATGTCTATCAATGTCTGAAAAATAATATTAACCCAGTTTAGACATTTATTAGAGGATATACTATGTAACACTTAAAAATTAATACGTTTCTGCTTTGCCGGCTAATATGTAGTTAATACATCATTATGTAGGTATTGTCTGTCCATAAAACATTTTTACTGACAGATATTTGTTTTTAAAAAGGTGATAGAGGCCGAAATTTTCGTTTTTTTTTACAAATACTTGTTCAATATCAGACGTGTCGGTACACGGTTTATCCAGGCCTCCACTTTACTTGGTTGCTAACATATTTTGTAGAACACTCGTCTTTTTAAACAAAATATTTCTCACTAAAACATTTTCAGCTGAAGAAACATACATGTATACGTACACATAAATACGTAGGTAAGAATATGTCAGACAACCTATTGTCTCTCGACAAGCTTTCTTCGCCAGTATAAAACAAAAACAGAAAATCTGGAGCTTTTCAGTACTAGCTTTCATTTGGAGAGAAAGCTTCGCATCGGACCGCGAGCTTCGGTTCAATAGTGGCAAATGAGGCACGTTTACCACTCGCCGCGGGAAATTTTCACCATGGGATTGCTGGAAACGTCGCAGGAAAATTCCCAGATTCTTTGGTACAAATATATGTACACTTAGTCATGTTCAGTAGGTGTTGCTTACCATCAGGCAAACTGGTTATTTGCAAACCTTTTACCGTCTTATTACAAAACGCGGTTATAATATTAGTCTTTGGAAATAAAAAGTGGGTTCTTGTTGTTAAGACATCACATACAAGCAATTAAAATGTCAACTTTGAACTTTGATTTAACATCAAGGATTTTAACTCTTTAACATTGATACATTTTGACAGTTTGATAATTATGACAGAAGACAGAAAATTTTCGAACAACTAAAACGGACTTGGTCTAGACTTATATTTAAACCACGTCTTGTAATAAGGCCCTTTAAGTTTAAAAAATCAAGTATCACACTAATATTATAAAGGAGTGAGTATGCGTGCAAGCGGTTGAACCAATTAGGTGTAGAGATAGATTAGACATCAATGTCTTCAAACAATTTAGTTTCCTTCTGATATTTATCTTAACCAATAAGCAAGTGTAAAATCAACATAATCTGATAAACGTATCAATGGAGTCAGGTAGCATTTGCACCAGGGTAGGTACGTAACAATTCCAAATTATTTATTGATTAGAATTACAATAGAATGCAAACCACAAAGAAAATGCTTCTACCGCCTTTGAGCCAGTCTCTGTAGTAAAATAAATTACGACATGTCATATCTAGTATTTTTTTATTGAATGCCACTTGCCCAGTTTTAAGGAAATTTCTTTAAGGAAGCCTTGATTCAACGTCTTCAGAAATGCAGCCGGATTTACTTTTAATGAGTTCGTGAGTGCAACTTGGGGTTTACTTTGTAAATGAATAGACTTGCGGAATCGGAGATCTTTATTTCTTAATTTTATCGTATTGAGTTATGAAGGCATTGAGTAAGACCTACATCTCGCCTGTAAACGTAAATTATGTTTGGTTAAATAATCATAATCATTTATTTGCAGAATATAGGTTTTACAGAATTGTTCAAAAATTTAACTTTAATTTTATTTGGCATCGGTCATGTCTCGTCAAAAAAAATACTAATTAAAATAAAATTAAACTTATAGTTATTTTAGCTGTATAGGGGCTATATAATAATAATACTATGTAGGTAACAAATCAAATTCTGCAAGCATAGACTTTTATGGGTTCAATTCAAGGTGAAACATAACTGATTTCATACGCGACCAGATGCAGCAAAATGTGAAACATCAAATCCTCAAATTTATGAAAAGCAGACTATGAAAAATCTTCCAATACATTTTCTTTACATTGCAAACCGATACTGCGATCCCAAACATATTGGCACTAAAAATCCGAGCTTCACAAAATCCACACTGAAAATGAAACATCTGCAGTCGCCATCGACAAATACGGATTTCAATAATTTAGCCGAGTAGTCTGCACTCGTACTGTGATAGGAACACAAGAGGGGTGCGTACAGACAGAACTAGCTCCCACTTCACATCATTCTAGTCTCTAACACCTTTAGAATAGAGGCTAATGTTTCTTGCGACAAGTTGCGGTAGGTATTGTACCAGTGGCTGTTTATTTAATAACGTTGCGCCGCGCCGATAAGCGAAGCCATTGTGAGAATCTCGAAGACGTAAGTACTAGCAGAGGTACGGGGTAAGGCCAATTTAGCTGTGCAATATTCATAATATTCTGATAATACAGTCTTTGTTCGGGATTAGGTGAATTAATGAAGCTTCCTAAAGTTCAAAGCTGTAGGCTACGAGAGATAAGGACGATATTATGAGGTTAGGAATTTTAGGGGATAATAATGTTATATAAAGTTTAGGCACTTAATTAAAAAGTGTGATTACTTTATAAACATAAAATCAGTTTGTCATAGCAAATATTGGAATATGTGTTTATAATTTGTAAGGTTTTTTTTACGTTTCGATACATAAATGGCTGATTCATCGGTAGCTCAAAAAAATCTAGAAACTAAAAGTTGTTTACCTCTCTTTCGAGTGTCACTTCTGATCATAATTTTATCTACAGAGCAGAATAGAACCTACTCTGACTGTGTCACCCCAATTTTGGAAATGCCAACTGCTTGGCAAACACTGATATTAGTTCCCTACGAAAGTACTCTACTTAAGTGTTTCTCGCTATATTTCATTGGCAAGATGAGAATTGCTGGCTATTAGGATTATTATATTTGTCTTGGCATAGAAAAAAACATGCTATTTCGTGAGCATATTTTACTAATAGTATTTATTAGTTTTGTTTGATGTCTTTATAAAAACCATGAAGATCTTTGGCAGTTTCATAAAATATGTAAGCTTATTGATTAGAATATCGAAATTGATTTAAAAAATGATTCATTTAGTTTATTACAGTTTAATCCATAAAACCTGTAACAATCATTTTTATTGGTAAACTTATAACCTGTAACAAATATTTTCATGTATTTTACATACACTCAAAACGTCGTCATCAAATACAACACCCGAATATGAATATGAACCAGAGAACACTAAAATCTTTACAAACTTAATGTAAAAAGGACTTTTGAATTCTCTATGCAATTAAAACGTCATTTTAAACTATCTCATTGTGCAACATCACAAAAGAGGGTAATGAAAAGAAAACTGGATTTCAGGACACATAGATTATACTTAATGCCCACTTTTATCCACAATGTACGACAAGTTTTCATATAAAATTTTATAGAGGGACCATTGAAGCAGTTTCAATTTGGTGTTCGCATTTTAGTACTCATGGAAATGGTAATGTGGCTTTTGAAGTGTTACATGAACAAATATTATTACTACATAAAATGCAGCTTAAATACACATGCTGTAATCACACGAAAATCTATATATTTAAAAAATCAAACTAACACAAAAGTTTTTCTTTTTCTATAGAATATTACATTTCGGTACATGACCTTTTTTACTCGAATTAGTAAAACCAAGCGAGTGTGGCTTAACGAATTATTTCTACGGGGGAGTCACGAGCCTCAGTCATGAGGAAATACGAATTAAAGAGAGAGAGTGAAACCTACGCTAGTTAAGAGATATACATACAGAAAAAGTATCGAACACATCGAGGAAAATAATATATGTACATAGAAATAAAGCACAGGCTTCTAATAAGATAACAATACATAATATACCTAATGTATTTCGCTATTCTAATTTCGGCAAGATATCTTTCAATATCCTCCCACTTCTCAATACTCTGATTTATTAGAAATAATATCTACAAAACAAACTGATTTGACAACAAAGGTCTCGAATATTACTATAAAGCTAGACAAAATTCACATATACATTGGCAAAATGGGTAGGTCTACGACTTTCTTTCCAACCTCTACGAAACAGACAAAAAATCCTCACAAGATCCATTCTAAGGCAAGGAAGGATCTCGAGTCCAATGAACCTAAAACCTCGATGAAGGCAAGCGATTCCACTTTTCTGTTTAGTTCGTTTAGTCAAGCATAACGGAATACCATTACCCTCAACACCATTACGATTTCATAGCACTTTTCCGGCTGAACGGAACGAAATAGCCCGCGAGACCACGGACTTATGGAAATAAATGGATTGCTGATGAAAGTTCTGTGTTCTAAAGATTATATTTGGCTTATAAAAACGTAAGTATATTTTTGGCATAAGTATTTTTTGGTACAATTGCGAGTCTTAGCTGTTGATCTAATTTCGTTTAATCTAAGTTTAGGTACTTTAATTTGCAAATCTCAGTTTACAAAACTAACATCTAAAGACTCTCTTTAGATTTTAGTTTACCTTTTTTTGAAACCGACGTCTCCATAGCTTTGATGATCACGTGATCTATAAAATTAACCAATAAACACTAATTAAAAGTATAATAATAGCCATTATTAATTAAAAGTTATTTTGTTATTTCACAGGAATCAGTCCTAGAAGAGCCACATAGCCGTTCAAAATTCCTCGTCAAAGCCTTCGTAATGGTTTCAGCTGCCTCAAATTTGTGCAAGTAAGTGCACTTTACATAGTCCGGATGAATAGGACAGAATATTTCATAGTTGGAGGGAACTTGGCTCATTCTCAGCCAAGTTATGGCGTGAATTGTGGAGCTACACCTGATTGGTAATTTATTGGTGCACTTACTAGGTTTAGCGATAGATCTGATAGCTTGGTCCATAGAGTAGGGTTAAAGTTTAAAATGTTTTAACCAGATTCATTCATTTTTAGATGATGATTTTGGTCCTTCACAAGATCACCAAGTTCTGTCAGCTAATTCGGTGTATGGATTGTAGGAATATGGAAGGTAAAAAAACGTTTAAGTTTAATTTCTTAGGTTAGTGTTGGGAACAAAAACTTTCCAATACTTTAGTTGGCCTTGCAACACATATGCAATCTTGTTTGTGCTCGTTTGTTTATTATTTACTACAATAAATCATTTTCTTTCTTTCTTTCTTTCTTTCAATTTTGATGAAGTTGGACATATGCTCCAAGATTTTTTTAGCTTATCGTAAAGCCTTAACTATACAATACATTTGTTGTTCACAAAAAATCTTGTCCAAGGGCAAGGCCAAAAACCCTTAGCAAAAATATCCTTACATCGACAATTTCCAACGGAATCAGATATGGCCACGGGTCACCGCAAATCGTCATGCCCTATACACTCAATTTCATCATAACTGGTTTTGCTTTCGCAAATATTTTCGGATCAGTGAGCTGATGTCATCAGCTATGTAACCCGGAGGTCCCTGGGGAAGGCTAAATTGTTTCGGAGCTACGAATCCAAAGACATCATGACCAAGAGACGCCTCAATGAAGCAGGCTTGCGTCATACATATGCCGAAACGAAATATTCACGTAATAATGTAAGTCAGTTACAGATATCACTCAGCTTGATATCTCACGTGGATTGGTCTATCGCTATGATTAAAGAGCATGGGCTCTTGATAAAACTTGACTTGTTTTAAACGATTTCAATAAAAAGGAGGAGGAAAAGGCGTTGTTATGCATATAGATAAAAAAGGTGACCATAACTATTGACGTTATATTAACTTTATTTAAATCACTTATTATTTTACCTCATTGTAAAAATAATCATTAGATTTTCCATTCATTCGTTAGGTACCAGCTATCCTGAAATGGGACCACCAAAGGAACATTGCAGTCGATGGTGAAATATGCCTGTATGGGATACACTGGCTGAATGAAACGTTGACTTTTGAGCTAAGCCGCCGGAACCATCCAATTATTTCGAGAATTATTCCGCATATGACATGGTATGGCATAGTTACATCTCTATATATAAAACTCAAAAGTAACTGACTGACTAACTGATAAGTGATCTATCAACGCACAGCCCAAACCATTTGACGGAATGGGCTGAAATTTGAAATGAAGGTAGATGTTATGACGTAGGCATTCGCTAAGAATGGATTTTTGGAAATGCCACTTAAAAAGGGGTGAAATAGGGGATGCAAGTTATACTTCTTGATGCGAGCGAAGCCGCGAGCACCCACTAGTAAGGTATATGGTTGACGGACTCGGATCAGATTAGTGGTTAGTAGTCTCTAGATTTTATTGTCTTCATTCGATCCGAGATCCGACCGGAAGAAACATAGTTTCCAAGTTACTTCCTGCTACCGAAGTGGTTTTTTATTTGTTACGTGGTTCTCCCAACTGCGCACTGAGATATATAGCTATCTGTTATATACCTTTGAAACTAAAGCTATAAAGGTACTTCTATCTACTCTAGTTGAGGTCGAATCAAATTACTGCCTTTATTTTGGACCAGTGGTTGCCTGCGGTTCCACTAACTTGATCTCGAGATAAAACGTAGACTATGACATTTTTCACACCCTACTTATTATGTATACCACGATACTACCTATAGATATACATTATACAATTATCACTATTATCCATAGCTCCATTGAAATATAAAGAAGGCGGAGTATATATTTATGTTCAAATAAATATATATAAGAATACAATTGCAATACTATAATATGTTATGTCACATGATTAAGTGTACATGTTGCTTAAAATAGGCTGAAAAAATAGCAATGTCGAATCATTATCAACTCTCTAACTAAGTCACGGAGAAATTTAAAAATGATTCACTTAATTCCTCTTTTCAACAGATAGGTACATAAATATATCTACATCTCTATACAATATCTTACTTAAGAGTTGAACTCAGTAAGAAAATGTCTGTCTTTAAATTAAGACTTTTGCTCTCAAACTTCGTCCAGCTTTTCCATTTGACATTCAAGCGGTTTAATTGTTCCTCGAGCTTTGAATTTTGTTTCAAAATTATTTCACTTCTTTGTCCGAGACTTCCCAACTCGAAGGTAAGGGAAATTTACTTAAAATATGAAGAGGGCGATAGGAGCCTTTTACTTTTTTACGACTGCATTTTTTGTACTGTAATTGTGTTCGTAGAAATTGTGCAAAAAGTTCTTCTAAATAAATGAAAGTAGTTACTGTCTCTGAGTTAATCAGTAGTGAATCATGAAAGAAATATATTGTATTTTGTATACATTACAATATGTCATACATCACATTACATTGTGTACAAATAAACACCTACACTTTGAGAATACCTCATGTATTTGTGGAAGAGACATTTTCCCAACCCAAAGATAATATTTGTCTGATTATATTATACCTTCGAAAGAATGCGATAGCATACCTACGCTCTCAGATGCGTCAAGAAAATCATATCTGAAATTCGTTAATCTTAGTAGTTACTTAGTTTTTCAGCTTACTTTACTCTTAATAACACCGAATACAAACGCACTATTAATAGAGTAATTTGACCTAAAACGGGGTCAAACATCATATTAAAAAATCCCAAACAAACCGCACTCCTACACACCATTGTAACGGATTACAAGCAAGAAAATACTAGCAAGAGAAAAATAAAGTCCCACTAATTAGGATGTCAACTCCGCAAATAATAATCCCGGAGGCTCATTTCGTATGCGACCCGTAGTCGGAGCCGAAAAAATATCTTCGCATTTTTTAGACAACGCAATTACAGGAATGTTTACTTAATGCCCGCCCCAGTTTGCCGGAAAACATATACGACAGCGTTTTTAATTTCGTAACGGGGAGCACGGGCTACTTCAGGGAGCCAGAAATGTTCAGACATATAACTTGGGTGTTCCAAGTCTTATTACGCGCATTGTATTATTTATTCTGTGGCGCAATATAGGTACAAACCATAGATTTATGTCTTACTGGTGTTAGCTGCCTATAGGTAGGTACCTACTAGATGAAACTTTCTTCTCTATGCATAGTTTTAACTTAGTAGGTATTTTGACTATCTGAGTACCGTATTATCATCAATGTGTAACAAGGCACTAATGATGACAAAACTATAATGAATACACATTTAGATATGTATATATTTGATTTCATCACTAAACAAGTTATAAATGATGGTGAGTTATCAATATAAGGTCATCGTACTTTTCTCACTTTTATAAATTTATTTAACTTTGTACGAAAAACAATGAACGATTTCAAGGAAAACCAAATAAATCCGTAGGTTAACCCACTTAGCATATTGCCTCAATCTGTCTAAGCACCAGAGAAAGAACATGCCGATATGTGAATTCAGGTAGATAATATTGTAATTATCTCTCTACTAGATTTCCTACTCAATTGAAACCCGATGGTACAGGTTGGGTCAACATTATTAAAGCAATAAACATAAGGAAGGTACAGGAATGTGTGACACGGGCTGAGTTGCCATTTAGCCTAACACTGACAAATACCTGTCTACAAACGACCTTCAGGGCTCTTCAGAGTCTACAATAGACTAGTAAATAGATCAAAGTTAGAAAGAAAATAAATTAATGTGAATAGCAGTTTTGCGTTAGATGCGCATGGGGTAAGTATTTTAATATTGTGTATGACGTGTTTTTGTATTGAACTGCTTAAAGTACAATCATGTATTATTAGATCTTCAATAATTTATTTATCTACTGACTGGCCAGAACTTAACATTGCTTTACGCTAAGTTAAGACGGTATCTTAAACTATTATAATACTTTGTTACTGTCATACAATACAATAATTATTTAATTTCGATTTTCGATGGTACCTTGGTACTTTGCTTTTTTCCCGTCCAAATCGTCCAATGCCACACCTATTTCCTTTTCTAAGTATATAATTTATTCAAGTGTACAGACACAGACTACTACCTAGGTCCCAGCACCAATCTAGGTACCCATCCTGAAGCCTAATGTTCAGATTCACTCCAATGTGCTTGGTTTTATTACGGTACTTCTCCACATAGTCCTAGGTGCCTCCACATCCTAGCTCTTAAACCTCCTCAAGAGTCTCACTAACTACGAATAAATAATACTATAGAGCTGTAACTTCTTACAAATGATGTTTAGAAATGCTTCTACATTTAATCTCTTACTTACACACCACTCGTACACCAAGAAATAATTGTAGCTCCATACAAATGAAGAGTCGAAAAAGCTTCCACATTTCATCTCTCTCCCACACACCACACGCACACAAAGGTTGCTCTTGATTGGTTACGATGCCAGAAATAGCCGAATGCTAGTTAGTCTTTGGTCGGTCGCAGTTGGTCGGGAAAGGAAGTCCCGCTCATCAACTCAACCGCGGCGGCGGCGGCGTGGCGGATGTTGGCCATATTTTGAATTAGTTTTAGGCCTACATACACCCTGCTCGTCAATTCAACCGCGACGGCGGTAATAGGTAGATCATTTCATGGATATTTTGGTTCAGTTACATTGCTCTAGTCCAAATATTCGTAGCACACTAAGCATAAAATGCACGATCGCGGTGGATCAATAGGCGAGCTCATTTTGTTTTATTTCACCACTTGAAGGGAGAACCCTTTCGAGAGTATTTACTTGCATACATAGCTATAAGTATATAGATATAGTGGAAAGCAATTATGTTGGAAGACTGAGGTAAACACTACGCGAATGTGAGAAGAATAGATTTTGTAATTAGTTGCTAGGTTGTGTCTACGGTTCTAGTCTGTTTAGATACACTATACCTAATTAATGTATGTAATTAATTAAAAAAAATACCTATTTATTTAATACCTACTCACAGTATTAAGGTAAATTGCCTTTTAACCTTCGTAATTTTTTTAGTACATCGTCGGGAATTCCATTCGGCAATTATTCGGCTTATTCGCTCAATGATATTATAGCTATATATATACCTATAGCAATAGATAAAGACATATTGATTTACAATGGGTGGAGCTGCAGTGGTTACTAATGTAAGTTTTTTTTATGCCAACGTGTTCTTGTAAAATGTGTTAGGTATTGTAAACTAACATAGCAAGAAACATAGAGTAAAAAATACACCACATAGAGTTTTTCCAATTAACATATCTTAGCTATTTGAACATAGTGACAGACTTCTTCTTCTTATCGAATAAGAGTGACCAACTGTGGTGTCGAGAGTTTATCAAGCCGCCCTAAGGGCCTCTGAAATGGCTTAACGACTGCCGTACTAGACAAATAGCCGGCACCTATAAATTAACCTGGCTGAACAGAATTACCGACTTAAAATATGTTAGATATTCGTACGCACAAAATTACAGAGAAGATCTTACAATACATTCCAGCAATGTACAACCTTAGAGCCCATTTCAGGTACGATATAGGATGCCTAACTAATAATTCAGCAGGTAGGCTGTAGAGCACCTACACTGACATTATAATCGATAGACACGCTATAATTGGTATTAAGTTTGAAACACATAAGTGCAAGACAGTTCAGAAGTGTACTGTTTGCAATAATATTTTTGATTGTGTTGTAGAATACAATTTACATGCAAGGAAAATTAAGGTGTAGTTATAAAAAAATAAGATTGAGAATCAAAGATGAGTATACTATAATAGATTCACAGTTAAAAATGTAATAACCCATCGGTCTACTTATTTCAACAGCTTTATAATAAAAGTAATACCTAATTTGAAATAGAAAAATGATATTCTCAGAAAAACAGACAGCAAGAAAAAATATATTTGTATTGAGTGTGAGACTTCACAATTATCCACAACAACAATCACACTACACATAAAACAACAAGTCAAGTGTACTCTGCATAATATTAGCTGTGCACAAGACAAGTGCTGCCACCTATCGCTAGCATACCATTCTTAGCCGTCCTTAATTAGAAGTCTTTGAAGTATTTTATCAACGGCATACACCCACAAAACAGTGTTCTGTCAATTTTTTTACGACTTTTGCCCATGTTTACACGTATAGTTATCCACAAGATAAGTGCTGCCACCTATCGTGATTACTTTCTTACGCGGTCTCTAATTAGTCGTCTTTGAATTATTTTATCAACGACATACACTCACGAAACAGTGTTCTCACAAGTAGCAGATTACCATGTCAAAAGAATTTACGACCTTTGCCCCTGTTTACACATTTTCGCCGTGTGGGTGTAGCGCCGAAAAACGTGGAAGCAAGGAACTTTATTACGAAATTCATACGGGATATGTACAGGACTAGTCGGAAAAATATTCTTGATACTGCCATATTGGGCATTTTTAATGTTGCGTTGTTCAATCTCAGGGTCCAGAGAATATCTATGATTATGATTTGTAGGGTGTTGCTAAAAATTGAAAGTGCGTGCTAAAGTGCATAATACGTCGTGTCCATCTTCGTCTAATCGCTTACCACCAATAACACTGACACCCTGACTAAACTTTGTTTGCTGGTTCCAGTCAGTCCGCTGGAAACATTGTTACATAGGAGCGATGATATTAATATTATTATTATTTATAGTATTAATTGATTACCTACCTATAGTAAGTAAACTATATGAGTATCTTAAAAACTGTGATTCTTACAGGTAGTTAACCAAATTCAACCAAATACTTACCTTCAAGCATAATATGACCCGAAAGCCTATTTCCTAGTTAGTCTGTATTAGTCCATAGTTCGGCAGGCGAAGTGAAGAGGCTCCGTGCTTGAAACTTGCCATGTCTGGCTAACACGAGAATTTCACAAGTGTCTATCTGCAAAACTTGCTCTGGCAAGCCGTTTTGCAAAGCACTGCACAATGCGCAACTCGATTCCTAAAACATGCAGATGTTAAGTTTCTTTTTTAACAAATAACACGAACAGTTGTACATTTGAATTATAATTTTCGTATTATTAAATACATTTTAATTGTCAGGATAAGGTTTTGAAATGGATTATGCAACTAGCGCCCCCATTATATTTATATTTACTATTATGCCTGACGGTATAAAAAACACTTCACGGACTTTGTTGATAGTTTGGTATTCCTTGCTAATGAAGTCTGTAATGCAATAAAAATTCTCAAAGAGTTAAAAACAACAAAATCAAATTCAAAAACCAAAACTGTTGATAAGCGCCATCTGTGTCACTTTCATAGCACTACTTTTTTAGCGCACTATATTACTATTAAAATAATCATGAACGCAGCAAAAATGAAAACAATGATTTGTCAATTTTTCCTAGTTGGTTCTCTTTGTCTCGATATGCTGGCGGTGATTGGTCTATGTTTTATGGGTAAACTAACGTGTAAATATACGCAGAAAATAAGTTCAAAAGTTAGGATATAAAAAAATATATATTATAACAATACAAACGTGCAGTAAAATTTAATATTTTTTAAAAAAATGTTGATAGGTATGTGGTCCATATTTTAAAGTAAACTGTAAGTTTTTGGCTAAATAACAACTAGTAGGGATACCGATAACTCACACATTACCTACGGGTAAAAATCAACAGTTTTAGGAAATAAACTAAGCTTCCCGCAGTACATAGCAACGCATTAGGTATAAATAAATTTCATAATCGTAAAAAAGTGCAGGCTTCGAAATGTCATATGATAATGATGATTATAAAAGCTGCAGAACGAAACGTATTAAAAAGCGGCAGCGGCAGCTATGAGACCTGGTCGGTGGTTAGCGAAAACATACTTAATTTTGAGTTGCTTGTCATCATTGCCGAAAACTGAAAATAAATTGTTTCTGAAGTATTTTTATGTGAAAGTATTTAAATTACTTGCGTTTGTTATCACTGCAATCCAATATTAACTATATACCATGAGTTCCATCGGTACAGGCGTAAGTATTTTCATAATTTTCACCAACATAACCATGCATAGTATTTATCGTGTTCCTTGGTTTAAAACTTCGATTTTTATGTATTTTGACCAAAATATGTTGCAATGTAGCAATGGGTAATCGCTAGCACTTGTATGAATAACCAGCCAAAGCTAAGAACAATGTTATGTTACTATTGTTTTTTTTGTGTTTCCAGTACGATCTTTCGGCTTCACAATTCTCGCCAGACGGCCGAGTATTTCAAGTAGAATACGCATCAAAAGCAGTAGAAAACTCTGGAACAGTCATCGCTCTCAGGGGGAAGGATGGAGTTGTGTTTGCTGTGGAGAAATTGGTAACATCAAAGCTGTATGAACCCGGCGCAAACAAGAGAATATTCCATGTTGACGAACATGTTGGCATGGTAAGTAAATTGATGATGTTATGTATATTATTGGTCTTGGTGGTCTTAAATTATCCTCACTAAATGTTATGCTTTGGCTTTTATAATGCAAACTGTGAAACTTCTTAGATACCAGAGTCTTGTTCGCTTTGAACTACAATATACAGGTCTGAAAGCTGTGAGTATACCAGGTTTTTCCTAAACAAGCATAAGTACTATGTTGGTTAATATCAGCACACCTGGCATTATAAATATTAACCTGAGTCCTGGTCTATTACCTAAACTACAAAGGCAATTTAACATTTTGTTTCACACACCATTCACAAAAATATCTATTGGGCTTACTTGAAATATAGGCACTACTACTTACTGAGGGTTACTTTAAATAAAACCTAAATACCTAGCATACTCATTTGAGTAGAGGGCTGATTTGTATTCAAACTTGACATCTGGATTATATGACTTAATTTTTGGGTAACAACCTATCATATTTAAAAAAGAAACTTTGTCTGTAAACCCACTTCAGTAGAAACTAAAGAATCACCCTTACTGTACCTTACTAGATTAGTAACAGTTATGTTAGTGCTAAATCCTATTAGTTTCAGTTTTCAAATAATAAAGATATTCATATTATTCATTCATTGCATCTTAAACTACTATTAGTACTTGCCCATCTAATATAATAATTTTCCCACTATTCCAGGCAGTTGCCGGTCTAATCTCTGATGCCAGACAGATCGTGGAGACGGCTCGCTCGGAAGCCTCCAACTACAGATCCCAGTATGGAACCCCAGTGCCTCTGAAGTACTTAAACGAGAGAGTGTCTATGTACATGCATGCATACACTCTGTACAGTGCCGTCCGTCCGTATGGATGCTCGGTGGTAATGGGCACCTGGAGTGATTATGAAGGACCTCAGATGTACATGCTGGAACCCAGCGGTGTTTCGTTTGTGAGTATCACTAATTTAAAGATAACATTATAGTAACTCGTCATTGACTCCAGTTGTTAGGCTTGTATGCAAAATCCTATAACACTTTTGATTATTGGTCTCGTTCATTGAAAAAGTAGAATCACAAACAGTATTTTGTCAATTTCTACTCTTGCTACAATTGGCAAGAGCCATCAACCGTGCTTTTGTTAATTTTATACAAATCAACCATACAATAAATACTAATTATTTCTCATGAAATACAATAATTTCTAAGTCTGATGCTTTTCAAGCCTTTTCCTTGTCTCAGTTTTTATAAGTTGTTTGTATGGCTCTCTAATATTACCTTGTATTTCTTGCTAATCTTTCCTGTAATGTAATTCCTTTTGTTCTTACTTGCTGTACAAACCTTATGAAAGCACAAAGTTATGTTTTTATGTTATGGTAATAGATATTATCATAGTATTTTTTTAATTTTCCAGTCCTATTTCGGGTGTGCAGTTGGCAAAGCAAAGCAAGCTGCCAAGACTGAGATTGAAAAGCTGAAACTAGCCAATATGACTGTCAAGGACTTGGTGAAGGAGGCTGCAAGAATGTAAGTGCATTGTGTATAGATTAGAGTATTTATAAACAAAAAAAATATTTACCAAATTACAAACTGCTTAGAAGTTCCTGTGTGGAAAAGGAAGAGACGAACCAACTAGCATATTTTTGTTTTTGTATTACTAACTACATATAGGATACATTTTTTATTAAAAGTCTCTCCTGATTAATTCTGTTTGTTACTAATAAAATTTGACACACATTACTTCTAAACGCTTACTATGAAGAAATTCAAACCACTGTCCAATAAGAATGAAATTTGGTATGGAGATAAATTAGGCTCTGGATTAAACATATTGGCACACGGGTAACAATTTGGGGCGCTAGTACTTCTTTCTGTCTCATAATTAGCAATCCTCCTAATTTGTCGAAAGAATCGCTAGTGGATCGTAAAGTTTGAATTGTCAAATAACGGTAAACCTCTATTAGCCAATATATCACACTCACATTAATAAATCAGATTGTTTTTTTTATTCAGAAATTACAAACTTCTCTATGTAACTTACCATTTATAATCTATCTATACACACTATTATACACATACATATAATAATGTATATAAAAGAAAGTGGTGTTAGTTACATAATTTATAAATCAAGAACGGCTGAACGGATTTAACTGAAAATTGGTGGGCAGGTAGCTTAGACTGCTTAGAGATGGACATAGGATAGGTACTTTTTATCCCTTTTTTATTGAATTGAATAAAATCAAAAACCTGCTTTATTTATTGCCTCTAAGGCGGAACAGAGTTGGCCGGGTCTGCTAGTACTTACTAAATTAACTTTTCATATCATTCCAGCGTGTACTTAGTCCACGACGAGTTGAAAGACAAGCAGTTCGAGCTGGAACTGTCTTGGGTGTCCAAGGACACTAAAGGCAGGCACCAGCTGGTGCCGGCAGCGGTCGCCACTGAAGCAGAGAACCAAGCCAAGCAATCACTGGCTGATATCGAAGACAGCGACGAAGGAGAGATGTAGTTTATAACAGTTTACTAATAAATTCTAATTTTTAATAATCATTTGTTTTTGGTTTGATTGTATCCTTGTGTCTATGCATTACCCTTTTAAAAAAGGGGGTCATAATTACTTTATGGGGTCATACTATTATAAGACAAGCGTTTGCTTAGCAAGGCGCTAGATGGCGCTGTATTTAATTTTCCGGAATTTTTGATATAGTGTAAGTAATAATAATATAGTACCTACTATTGAGTTCTTAGAGTGATATGTTTGGTGCCGCCAGCGTTCGCCACTGAAGCAGAGAATCAAGCCAAGCAATCACTGGCTGATATCGAAGATAGTAAATGAAGGAGAGATGTAGTTTAGAACAGTTTTATACTAATAAATTTAAATTTTTAATCATCACTTGTTTTGATTTTATTCTAGTATCTCTATGCATTGAATGGACTCTCATACCATTATAAGACAAGCGTTTGCTTAGTGAGGCGATAGATGGCGCTGTGTTTAATTTTCCGGAACTACAGATGGGTTATTTTATTTGAAAGCGAACATATATGTTTGTTCCTCTTTACAATACAATACATTTATTCATAATTCCATTATTACAGTTTAACGTAGCGACGGATCGTCGTGGTGTTTTGGTATGGTATATAGTAATAGGGTCTAGGTATGGTATTATAGGCTATCATACCTACCATAGATAACACAAAAGTCGATTTTGTTGATCTGTTAGTTCCGTTATCACTTCACAACAGAGTGACAGATCATGTAGATTTTTTGCATGAAGGTAGTAACAAAAGTCACATGTATTATAGATTTCGTACCTACAAGTATTTCTTGTTTCAAAATAAAACATTTCCTATTTCTAGATTTGAGTCTATCATACGATTATATATACTAAAGTTATTCTATTAAGTGGTTGTAATGTAGTTTAGCAAAAGAAACCGATTAGGAATTAGTAGGTAAGTTCGGTACTGTTTTTTTATCCAGTAATTTTCAGTACTAGGTATTGTTGTACTGCGAAGGCGTTAAGTCATGATCAAATAATTTAGAAGTAGGTAAGTATGTTAAGTTTTTACTTCTAATTATTCTAACCATTAGAGGCACTGCCCTAAAAAATAACTTCCATACCAAATATTAATCAGGCTAATTCTCTCTCGAATCGTATTTCCTTATGACTGCGGGTTGTCACTCCTCCGCAGAATTAATTCGTTAGGGGAGTTCTCTTGTGCAGATATGTACAAAAATAATAAATATTAAGAGGATCAATAAATAAAAATTACACAGATTCATCATTATTTGTATTGTCAGTTTATGTGTTTACATCTCACAATATTTGCAGACTCCTAAGTACAATTATACAAATTTTTTAACCAATTATGACTCAAAATATTTATAAAATGTACAATAATTCAATATAATCTCATTCGTTTTGAACTTATGCATTTAAATATTTACAAAATATTACTTATAGTTTTTTTTTAAATTGTATACAATATGGATATTTTTAGATTACAGTGATATAAATACATAAAAAATAAGGAGAACTAATCGTATTTACATCAGGTCATAATAACTGAGGCCACAGGGTATAAAACTATATAAGCTGCTTCAATCTGTCTGCTGCGTCACTCGCGGGTACAGCTGGAACAAAAACAAATTGTTAGATACAATCAAATACCTATGCGCAAGATTTATTATATAAATTCTAGAGAGATTGAGCAACATCAGACTAAGAACGACTCGAAGAGAAGTTCCCATAAATTTCTAAATCTAGGTAGCGCAATTCTGAACAATGTACTTTTTTATTCTATCAGTTTATACATGTCACCACTAGGTGGCGCTGTTCTCAATAACCTTTTAGACAAGTTAGTACAAAACTGTGCCAGCAGATGGCGCTGTCAAGCAATACTGACCCCGAGCAGGTTCCTAGGCACGTATCCCTCGCTGTCCCTGGTGTCCCGGCACCACCACCACTCCCGCTCGCTGTCGTCCCCTTTCCGCAGCACCTGCAGCTTGTCCCCGCTGGTGAAGGATAGTTCGTCGCTCCGAGAGGCTGTGTACGCGAACACTGCGTACACGATGCCGTTGTTCATTATACCGAGCTTCTCTTGAACGCCTGCAAGTAAAAGCAAAGTTGGAGTAAGTATCGAGGTTTGGCAAAAAAAAACCAGTTGTCTCTAAGATATACAATACGAATTTCTTAGATACCTACATAGATAAATGCTTTATTGGGCACACAAATAAAATAAAACACAATAATACAAACAAGAGAACATTTAAATCTTATGCCACAAATGGCCTTATCGCTGAAAGCGATATCTTCCAGGCAACCGTAGGATAAAAGGAAACCATAGAGAATACTAGACGGGGTGAACAATAAAGAGCACAATACGTTGAGGTTGAATAAACAAAAGTTTAAAAAGGTAGAAATGATAAAAAAATACATTAGGGAAATAACTTAAAATAATTTGCATATTTATTTCATACAATACCTAAACGGTGTGTTGACAACCGGACAAGATGGATCTGATTTACTTAGTTTTAATTGTAAAACGAGAACTTATTTGTGAAGGTTGTTCAGGTAAAAAACATTACTTTTTACATTAACTAGTAGTAAAAGCATTGCTGTATTGGTCTTTGAATTTTGGGATAAATTACTGAGCACTAAGATTTAATAGTGGAATTGAGTGAAAAATACATTAATTATAATTCAATTCAATTAAAATTTTGTATAGCTTTGTTTCCGTTAGATGAGTTTTCCAACCTCCTAAAAATCTGTTTCCCTGAAGGAATCAGCTGCTACAACACGAGAGACTACTTTCTCTCAGCGTAGCAGCTGCTCGACATACTTTTTGTATTCTAAAATGTCCTATTTTAAATTATATTATAAATAAGTGTAAATATTATAAGAATTTGTGTGTCCAATAAACATTTTTATTATTATTATTATAAAAGAAACATCACCTAGAAATAGTACTACCTATGTACATAATTAGTTAATAAACTATGCGTTATTGTATTGAAAACTTGTCGCCAGAGGTCACCACTATCATTTTATTTTATTACCTCTCCAAATATAAGAAATCGAAATATATATAAATCGAAGGTGACTGACTGACTGATATAGTGATCTATCAACGCACAGCCCAAAACACTGGACGGATCGGGCTGAAATTTGGCATGCAGGCAGATGTTACGACGTAGGCACCCGCTAAGAAAATATTTTTGGAAATGCTACTTTAAAAGGGGTGAAATAGGGGAAGCAAATTTTACTTCTTAATGCGAGCAAAGCCGCGAGTAGTAAATATAGAATACTTACTGTAAAGATACTCAGAGCATCCGTCGAATCCTTCCTCGTCCTCTTCGCACTTCTCGGCCGCTGTCTCGTGGTCGGACAGCGTCGTTGCGAATATACACGCTCCTGGAATTAGTTTAGAACATTGTTAGTTCATGAACTCATAAGAGAAAAGACTACTTTTATTAGCATCAAAACAAAATCATAACAAATTGTGTTCATACTATTTAATTCCAGTTCTACAAAGTGCACAAACATCTTTGGTGTAAAAACAGTGTGTATCAATTTTGAAGTCTAACTTGTATAGATAATAAATAAATGCAAAAACACAGGTTGCGAAATTTCACACACTGCTATCACATCTTCGGTAGTATAGTGGTAAGTATCCCCGCCTGTCACGCGGGAGACCGGGGTTCGATTCCCCGCCGGAGAGATCTTTTTGCCATTCTATTTTGTTATTTTACACTTTAGATCCAGTAACCAACATATTTCAAGGTCGTTATGTAAAATTAAAACAAAGATTTAATTTTCACAGTAATTTGAATGGATTCACAGTGGCATATACTCTAATTTTTAGAACAAAATTTTTAAAGATCTGGTTTTGTCGTAACCTTATTCATTGACAGCACGAATTTACGTAAAATAGCACATACAATACAGTCAAATCAATTGTTAGATTATTAATTTAACAGACAAGTAGCGGTCCAGTGTGATGCATAAACAAAAGAAAATGTTAATATATTAAACTCAAAGGTGACTGACTGACTGACATAGTGATCTATCAACACACATCCCAAACCACTGGACGGATCGAGCTGAAATTTGGCATGCAGGTAGATATTAAGACGTAGGCATCCGCTAAGATAGGATTATTGGAAATGCCACTTTAAAAGGGGTGAAATAGGGGATGCAAGTTTTACGTATTCTTGTTTAAATATATATAAAAAATATCTGTACCATGATCGACGAGGAATTTGACCATAGCGAGATTATTGCAGGAAGCAGCGCAGTGTAGCGGCGTCCAGCCGTCAGAGTCCTGCGCGTTCACGTCGCACCCTAGCTCCACTAGGAACCTGGAACATTATCGAAATAGCACGTGTTAGCATACTTACAGTGAAACAATTTATATTTGCGGGCCGCAGATCGTCCGAGAACCTTGCCACGGATTTTAGTGGGACCGGATTAGCTAGTTAATCTTGTTCTAGCATTAATATAGTGTTATAAGTATATTAAGTAAATGTAACTGTTATTAGGCTGGCATAAATGTTTAGTCTTTGTCGGTCTTTAAGTCGAGAGTAAACCGGTTTCTTCTAGGCAAGCGCGCTACATCGTAGACTATAACATTGCTTACCATCAGGCAAGTTGTAGTCAAGCGTAAGCCTATATCATGTAAAAAAAAAAAAAAAGACCCTACATTTAAATAAAAAATAGAAACAATTTATGAAGTGAGTAATCATTTCTTAATTCATTTTCTAGGCTAAAAAGTAATAACCCAATATGTTATCAAAACTTACAGTAAAAACAAATATTTATTATAGATCTCTTTTTATTTTTGTTACTTTTACGCCGAAACTGAGCGTGGGTTGACGTGATTGTGGTCACTAAATCATTCTCTATATTGTATAGAGAAAGATTTAGTGACCTACTACTATTTCTTTACAAAAATTACGCATAAACATATTATATTTTTCATACAAAACAGGCTACTTGATATCTTTAAAGAACGCGAGCGAAATCAAGGATTTACATTAGTTGAATATAATTTCAACTTACTTGACGATTTCGAAGTGTCCCGCGCAGATGGCGTTGTGCAGAGCTGTGATCCCCTCGTCGTTTGCAGCGCTGGCATTCTGCACCTGGAGTTATTCAAAAACAGGTTGATTAATGTGTTAAAAATATGGGGGCGCCACTTGTAGCTTCTCTAATTAAATTTTCCAATGAAAAACTTGAGTATCTATCAACCACAATTATTTAAAAAGAGAACAACATGCTGTTGCACCGAATTCTAATTATTTTGAGGCAGTAAATTTGATGATTCATTCAAATTATTTTTCAGGAATGTTTTTTTTTAAAAAGCACTCAAAATTTCGCACTGTTTTGAACTATTGTTTAATATTTAACATGGTCAGAGTTAAACAGAGTAAATCAATTCTAGTATTTTATTTTTGTTTAACATTTGTGCCTGGCTAATTAAAAAGCTTTAAAACAGTGAAAAAAAACTTAATACAATTCTTATAATCAAGGTAATGTACCTGTGTTGCAGTTTTCTTAACCAGTTCCAGTTCTCCTTCTAAACTGGCATCCAACAGCAGCGCGAGGGGATCGAAGCTGACTCGTCTTGCCAGTGGGGCCTTCCTTCCCTGCTTCAAGTTACCCTTCCTCCTTCTCTCCGGGACCTCTTCCTGAGAGTCCTGACTGAGCACTACTGAACTTATCTGCTCCGTTATGTCAGACACAATCTCTTCGCTGGAAATGCTCTGAGCTCTATCGACTTCGTCTTTCCGCTTTAGGCCGTTCTCATTAGGCATTTCGTTGTTCAAATCCATCTCGGGGAATAGGAATGCTGGTGGCATCTCGATTCTACGGTTGATGCTTACGCTTACACAGTTCTTGGTGTTGTGGTTTCTTAGTTTAGGTTGCTGCTCGCTCATTGGTGGTTTGCGGATTGTGAGGGGTCGAGCTTTGATGATCATTTCGTTGTTTTCTTTCTGTTGTGGTTGAGATTCGTCATTTGAGTCTGGTATGGGTATAGCTGGCAGGTTCTCGGTGGATTGGTTAAAACCATCATTGTTTGCTGACTGGCGAGGTGGCGTCTGGAAAACATAGAAGACATATTTAAAAAAAAAGTTCTAACAGTTCAAAGTCAATTGAAAAGAAATATAATGTATTTAGGTATGTTTATAGTTTTAATTTAATTATTATAACCAACTTTAGCAGACATCATATTAAATAAGAATAAATTATTAAATGAATAAGCTGTAAAAAAGTTGCTGATTGTATACTAGACTCTAGGGAAAAGAAGCCTGATTACCCTCTCAAAGAAAGGCTGGTTAATAAGTTACATATGTACTCTTGCACAAAGCAACTATAGATATGGGAGCTAACTATACATCTGTTCGCACATTATTGTGTAATAAATGCAAAGAATACTTTTAGTCTTGATACAATATGGGCATAGGCATCAACAACAGAAAGAAACACAAAAAATATTTACATACCTTAATAGTTGGTTTCGGTGGCAACGCCGGTTTAGGTGACTTGTCGGTGCTGACATCTGGTGTTGAAAGCGGTGTACTAGCACTTTGCGGTGGAGACAACAGAATGCTCTGAGACGAAGCATTCTGTCCATTGAATGTAGACCCACTAGACGAGAGCCCCGATGCTGTGTTTCTAATTGGCTGTTGAGTATTTGCATTATTGTGATTTAAATTTTGATTTTGGATGGTAGGATGATTTTGATTCTGAACAATGGTTTGTGTTTGAACGGTCTGCGGTTGAACTGGTTGGATCTTAGTGGATGATGTCTGGTAAATGGGTGATGGTTTGCCGCTGACCTGAACTGATGTGGGTGCAACACTGGACACGGGTTTCTGGAATTAATGATGATGATATTTACAGGTGTGCTTTGTGAATGAAGTGCAAATGAAATGGTGATTTAAGCATACTACTAACTGGTAATAATACTGGTATATAAGTAGGAATATACCTAATATTACCATGTTCTTAACATGGGTGAAATAGATGAAAAATGGCTATATGGCATAGGTAGCTATGATGAAAATGACTTTACAAAGACAGTTTACAGGTGATGCTTTGATGATGCAAAATTATCAATTTTCATTTGAATTTCTCAGTAAGATGGTATGGACGGTACGGAATTGTAACTTACTTTATTTATTCACATAAAGATACTATTTTTTTGAAAACTTTTTACAAATGAATGAACTTATCATTTTAAAGGTTTAAAATGTATGTAAGTAAGTACTGCATTTGAAATTCAGCTATTTTGAATTATTTAATTGATTCTTAGTAGAAAACTGTACATGATAAAAAGCAATTCAACTCACCCCAAATCCCATAGAAGCGCTGCTAGTAGTGTTGGTGGAGCTAGTTTTAACAGATTGCTGCGACAAGGTCTTGGCTTCATTGTTCTGACTATTTGTACTTATTCTAGAGTTCTGCTGATATGCATGATTCTCCTTCCCTTCCTGATTACATCGGCTGGAAGAGTCTGACTTCTGCAACTGATATGCATCTTGCTGATATGTGCCTTCCGTTTGACTTAGTGGTGTTGCTAGACTTTTATTCACAACCGAGAGAGGCGTAGAATGCACTGTCATATGATTCACGTTGATTGCATTCTTTTCATCACTATTTTTGCCGTTCACTTCGGGCTTCTTCCCGTTTGTACTTTGAGGAAACTTTGTATTGTATGGCAATGTTTGGTATTTAGGATCCGTCTTGCTCGCGGCGAATTCTGGCAAGAATTCTTGCTCGTTTATCTTTAATTCTTTGCCGGTTTGATTGCTGTTTGAACTGCTGGTACTGTTAGGGCTGTATTGAGGCTGTTTTAGGTAATCCTGGTACTTTTGGTCCAGCATTTTTTGGTCGTACGCATTACTAATTCCCTGTTGTACGTGACTGTAACCTTCGTGTTTGTTCTGGTATTGCTGGAACTGGTTCTCTTGCAAGCCCTGTGAGTGGGGGTATCCGTTGTACAGCGGATTTATCATAGGTTTTTGCTGTAAGTAATGAGCTTCTTGTTGAGTCAGATGGTTTTGTATATTGTCAGTTTGCGTGAACTGTTTTAATGGCACGTTGTTTTGTATTACGTTCTGTTTGTTAGCCTGAAAACAGAAATAATATCTTCATATAAGTAATTACGATTTCATTTCATCGATCACGTTATTTTACAAAAAAAACTTTTCAACGTTTGTAAACAAATAACGCTTCCCGCAAAAAGGTTTTATTTTGACATTGACGTAAAAGAAATATGTAAACAGAACAACGGAAATACTACCAACCGAATGGATGGCACAGGCTATAAAATGTTAAGGGGAGGATTAATTTTGTGTACATCTTTTAAGTTTTTGTTTCCATTTATAATTTACCTGGAAATTAGCATTATGGTTAACGCTTTGCGCGTGCGGGACATGATTGTATGGCTCCACAGCGACGACGTTGCCCCGAGACTGCTGGTTCTTTGGTTGGTTGCCGCCGCCAGCTGGGTAGTTGGGCAACTGTTGCATCGGCGTCGGGTTGTTTGTTCTGGAAAATATAACATTATCATAAATATTTCTTTGAACAGGACATTTGCAGAAAACTGAAAAATATTTTGTTAGTTACATAACCTTTTAACGCCAATACGTTTTAAGAAAAGTTATTTTTACAATCGCGTAAAGTATGTAGGTACCTAGGTACCTACCTAATTTGGCAGATTGGAATTTCTCCTTTCATCCTATCCAAATTTCCTATTCCCCGTCCTATCCATCAAGCAGTGGAGCCACCGCGCTGAACAAAAAAGAAACGAGAAGCTATCCACCATCGGACGTGATGGCGGAAATAAATTCGGCACTGAACAAAATTTTTTTTTTTTTTTTTTAACATGAAATAGGCTTACGCTTGACTACAACTTGCCTGATGTTAAGCAACGTTATAGTCTACGATGTAGCGCGCTTGCCTAGAAGAAACCGGTTTACTCTCGACTTGAAGACCGACAAATTATAGTTCAAGGGGAATAGAGATTCGGGCAAGGAGTTCCACAGTTTGGCTGTTCGCACGATGAAAGTCGAAGCAAAACGCTTGGTGCGAGTCTTTGGAACCTCAACTGTATATCGGTGCCTCCTTGCCGTGCCTCGTTACAAAAACCTATTCAGGAAGCTTTTGCAGTGCAGTTAAACCGCGAATACGTTAGATACAAGCGATCCCCTGCGGTCTGTGCTCCTCATCTCCTGGTATTGCAAATTCAGACTATTGCTATGTTTCTCACCTCTGTTGCTGTGGTTGTCTATGAGCAGCGGCCAGCTGCCGGTTCAAGGCACGTTTCCGCAGCAACCTGGCTTGCAGCTCGGACACCCGGCGGTCTATGCTCCGCATCTCCTCCTGCCGGGCGCCCAGCGCCGCTCTCTGGGCCGACAGCCGCCCGTTCTGTTGCTCGTTCAGCTTGTTGCGGTACTGGAATTGACAAAAATAAAAGTTATTATTGACTGTTAATAACTAAATAAGATTTTAATATTAAAACTTTCGTGAGACATTTCATCAATGTGTTAAACTAAAGATACGTTCTGAAGATGGATGTCATAACATCCGAAACGCGTAAACAACATACGCGAATTACACGTGAGTGAAAACCGTTTAGTTAACATATTAAATAAGATTTGATTAGTGAATGCCCGCGGTTTCACTCGTGTTGTTTCATGATAAAAATTCGCCTACGTTATTTTCTGGACTACCTATGTCGTACCATACCAAAAACATGACGATCCGTCTCGCTTCGTTGTGGTGTGCGGAATAAGCGGACCAACAAACACACTTTTGCTAAGTATGATTATGATATCACATCCCACATCGAAAGTAAAAGCTTTTAGCACCTATTAAGTATGTGAATTTTGTTATTATTAGAAAAGATGAACAAATTAGGATTAATGGTTGCCTGGAAGAGATTGCTTTTAGCAATAAGGCCGCCACTTGTGGCGCTAGTATAAGTTTTTTTTTGGTCTTTCTTTGTTATTATTATCGTGTGTTGCAATAAAGAATTTTATATTTTATTAGAATTTGAAGTACTTAGGTATCTATAGAAAAAACCATCTACCCTACTATAATTGCTTCCCTAAATCGACACAACATAACATAATATTTAATTTAAAAATAATGCTATTTTTGAATAAAAAATCTCTAATTAAACCACCTCAATCGTGCCACATTATTGTATCCATCCATCCCATTACTCTTCTTTGTTTGTTCCACTCGCAATGTAGCGTGAAAACCCTTCTCTACTAACAAAACTGTAAACAGTACAGTCCTAAGCACGGCCATTAGATTCTCGATTTATCTGACCACTTCCACCTTCCACTCTTGAGCCGATTCCATTTCAATGGCTTTTTCCATGTCAGCGATTTTCGGCTTGGTATTAGGGATGATTTGTTTTCTTTTTTCGGCTTCGCACGATATTATGTGTGGTTATGGTAGCGCGGTAAAAATTCGCTTGGATGAATGTGTTTCATGTATTATCTTTGTCAATTATCAAGATTTTTATGAAGTAGATCAATTTGCCTGTTTAAAATCTGGGTAGTAGGGGGTAGGGGTAACTTTGTATTTTCTTCTAATTTCTTTAGTCAAAGAAATCTAATCTCAGTAAAATAAAAAAAATGTAGATAAACAGATCATTAAGCAGGTAAGTAGTTTCTTTTGCTTCCTATAACATGGAAATCATATCTGACATAGAGGTAGAGTTAAAACCACTCCCTAGTGTTATTTTTCCTAGCTCAGTAAAAATATTGGCGAGTAATAATTGTGTTTCTCAGCAAATAGGTAAACATTAAAACTACGTGAGACAAGTATTTAAAACATGCTTATCTCGAGAGAATGCTTCTGCGAATAGGCATTTAAAGCTACCTTCAAGTATCAATGTCTAAGTACCTTCATCAAGCAAAGTCAGCAAGCTTGCGAAAGCCTACCAACTTTCATCTCCAAGGTAATTCCCTAGATTGGGCCGTAAATTAGCAAAACGAGGGTATTAGCGAGCTAAAATCCAAAGTGATGTTATTAATCTCTGACGCAGATATGCCCGGATAATGACAACAACTGTATCGGGGCTGTTTTGTTGTTGTGTTGCTACTGAGATAAAAAATGGCAAGTACAAAATTCAATATGAATTTACAAAAGCTAAAGAATTCCAGTTGAATTTAATTACACAGCACAAACGAACAAAATGATAGAAAAAAAAACCAAACTGCCTTCTAAATTCACAGACTGACGTTAACCACTTACAAAAGGTAATCGAGTTTCCTCAAATAGTTTCTGCAACTTTCAAAGTCGAGAAAAAGGTTGGAAAAGGGGCTAGTTTACCAAACAGTTCAGATAGGCATGTAGATACATAGTAAGGAGGTTACTACATACTTAATGCTACATGTACATATTTTGTTATGTTGGTATACCTCTAGGAACTTAGAATAGGGAGAATATTGGCACAAGTAAATAGTAGGTAGGCATAATATGATTTAGTTTCGCGTCGTACCGACGATACCGACCTTTTACCCTCGTCCCAAATATCAGAGGCAGAATACCAATTACGGTCAATTCTCCACTACACATGAAAATGCATTCGCACTTCCCTTTGAATTTGCAATGGAATTAAACTGCAAAATTGAGTCATCTACAAAAAATAAAACCGAAATATAAGTTAGTTGCACTTAGGTTTCACTTCACTTTTCTCACTTTCGTTCTAACAGAAGGGTAGAATTTGAAATTAGAATCACTTTCAACGCGCAACCCATAATAAAAATAGAAACAAAACTACGGAGCGAACTTGAAATAAATAATTCAATGAACGAAATCACTCGTCATTCAACCGTTGGCTTTCAAATAGTTCGAATTTAGAATTTCAAAATTTTACGTCCCGCGCGCGTTTTGTTTTTATTTGTAGGAGCCACGTTTCAAGTGGATTCGTTATTTTGTTTGTTTGTATGTACTCGTATATCCCGGGTGAATGTCGCGACAGTAACTAAATTGTCTGGTTGCAATCTGAATCAAAATGTTGGCAGCAGAGCGCGGCCGCGGATCAGTCCCATGACGCGATTTGGTTACCGCCAGGGTTGTTACTCAGTGTTTGGAGATGATCGAATAGAAACAAAAACAGTTACGCCTAGTAGTTTGTGATAAACAATAACATAGAATTGAATCTATAATATTGGCAGGTTGTACCGTAACAGATCCTTTATAGATTTGTCTAAGCTTTATAGTTAAGCTAGTTTATAGTTAAGCTAGTTTTAAGATTTTGGCTAGGTTGTACCTTTTTGTAATTTAGTAGGTAAACAAATACTTCCGCCTTAGACAAGAGCCGTATTTTAGTGAGCGTACTGGCGCTCGCCTAAGGAATAGAAATACCAATGTATGGGAGTGACGTAGCATGTCAATCGTCGCAATGTCAATCCCATAGGTACATTGCTCTTTATATTCTATAAGTGAGCGACAATACGCTCACTAAAATACGGCTCTTGTCTAAGGGGGCTTGTCTCATTCAAGTGGTTTGTAGGTACCTACAATATCCATCTTCTGTTTCAAGCAATCCATGCCTTCCAAAATAAGCACAAAATACCTAAAATAGCCCAAACACAGCCCTAGACATTACATTGGTCACCTAATTACCTAACGTTTATCGCCTAGTCCACTATTTAGCTAGATTAACTCTCGCCAGGGTCGTAACTAACGCGCTAATCGTGATTTGATATCTTTATTTAATACTGCCATTTGTCGTGACAGGATGGAGTTAATGGTGTTGTGAATGGAAGGGATGAACTATAATTTATTAAGTGCTGAAGATAAGACCTAGATAAGATCTGGGACTTTGGCCTGAGCTGGTCGTCGCGACGTACAGATAGCTTGGATTTAGGTCATAAATTAAGATTAATGTCTGCGTATAAATTTACTAAAAACGAATAGATTCAAACTGTTTAAAGCTCAATAAATACACGTTAAGTAATAGGTATTTACTTATTTGATTCGTTAGGCATTTTGATTTTATACTTAGTCGTACTTAGTTGAAATGCTTTACTTAACTTCTAAGTAAACTCTTACATACATACCTATAACCGAGCATAATTAATTAATTCAGATTTCGTATCAAACGTACAATAAGGGATAATTACTGGGGTAACCAAACAAACTCACGCCCTTCTGGGTGGACGTATATACCTTAATACGACTAAAACAATTATCCATCTAACATGACATACCACATAGTACAAACCACAATACAAGCTAAGTGGATATACTTAGCACTGGTACAAAATTATTCTGGTACTATCATAAATAGGTACTGATTGAAGGCGAAAAAATAGCAACAGCGTCAAACGAATAACACTTCAAAAACTTTTTCGCTCGGTTTGCATACCCACTTTTATCTTATAGCATTGTGACCACACACACACTACACGTAACGTATGTACATAATATAATCACGATTACTGAAAGAGAACCAAATTCCAAAGAAAAAAAAAATGTTATTTTCTTATTTCATTTGAAAGTGAAACCTGTGCTTTTGGTTGTCTGTGTGGTTTTGGACGTTTATTTCTAATAAGAATTTCAACAATTCAATTAATTAGTAATACAGGTTAGTTTGTTAGGTCCCGGCAAAAGTAATACATATAAAAGACTTAAATGTAATGGGTACATAGAATATCATTGGGTACATAAGTATTATACATAATTTATATTAATATATCAGGTACCGTTATCTGTATAATTAGTTTCTCAAAACAAAATGCCGGTATTTAACCCTTATAGTTATGATCAGTGATTCTTATAGCTCTTGCTAAATGCTATCGCTTCAGTTCTAGAACATTACAGTATATACAATAGTACAATTAGCCACGTGGTTCGGACAGTATTTGTGTTCGAACGAACTAGCCAAATAGGTTGCGGACATTCGGTCGAGTCTTGGACTTGATCGCTTGAGTTATTACTGTCTCACTGGCTTTATAAATAACTTTGTGTAAAGTAGACCTATAATTTGTTACCTATTAGCTTAGTTGGTACTGGCTATGCCTTCTAATCTAGGGTGGTGGATTTGATTCCTGCATGACTAGGATTCTTTCATTTCATTCATTCATTCTTCTAGGCAAGTGCGCTAGATCGTAGATTATAACGTTGCTTAACATCAGGCGAGTTGTAGTCAAGTGTAAGCCTATCTTGTTGTAAAAAAAATGTATTTTACCATTGCTATCTTTTCAAGGTTCTTATGTAAAGCTTTTATATCTAAGTTCATAATATTCATAATATTTACAGGAAGTAGTGCATTTATAAGCACGAGAACTACACAATGTGATGGTTAAATGCCAGGCTATTTTACACTTTTTATGCTTCTAATTTTCTTGTAATTCGAATGCAGGTACTTATTTTATTTACGTAAGTAGGTAAGTGTTAGAAAATGTATTGTTTTAGATTGCATAAATATCTATACGCCTCTACTCTCTGAGGAAATCTTGCCGTGAAGCTAATGCATATTTTACAACCAAGCCATAAATAAGTTTACTTCGCAAGATGCAGCTCGGTAGTACTTTAGGTAATCTAGCCAGATGGGTTGAATAGATAGTAGGTAAATTATGTTAATGTGTAAGTTCTTTATGTAAAATCGTATGTATGTATAAATAACAGCATGGTAAGTTAGTCGGTACCTAAGTAACCAAAATTATTATAATAGGAGGGCCGTATGAGACCGTTAGGTTTCTATCAGAACTTAGAAATAAGGTTTTGATGCCTAGATTGTAATACAGCTAAAAGACTATAAACAAATCAATTATTTTTTATGTACCTATATAGTCTAAAAACAGAAATTCTGTTTCTAAAATGAACTAACTTTATATGTACATACTCTATACTCAAATACTTTTCTTATTAAAATATTTTCGATCCAAGATATTGTTAGGCAAAATAAATAGGTACATAATTGTAAATCTTTACATATTATATTTACTTATTTTGTTATCGCAATCCGCTATTTAATTTAAAAACAACTAACCAAAAAACTAAATAATTACCTACGTATGTATAACTTTCTCTTTCATCCACAACAATTCACTCACTTGGCAGCGAAGTATACAATTTCCTTGATTACGAGCTGCCACGTGGTCCTCGCTATGCCTCTCGGGACTTGCTAACTTTAAATTACAGTTTACTCACTCGATATCATGGGAGGGATATTGTTTCCAAACTTTGCTGCTGAGATTAAATATAGAGGATTTTTTTCTTCCTTATCTACGTAAGTTTATCTGCAATTGTACTATATTTTAATTTAATGTAATGTAATGTAATTTAAATTCTAAATTCTTTTTTGTAAAAGTAAATATTTAAAATTTAAAATGTATAATTTCCAAAAATAAGACCCCGGAAGGAACTAATCACCGTGACACAGACGCACCGGCGTCTAGTACAGTGCTTTAGTGTCGATATTTAGTATGTGTGCATTTTTATGAATAAATAATTTTGAATTTGAATTTGAACTTTAAATTACAGTTTACTCACTCGATATCATGGGAGGGATATTGTTTCCAAACTTTGCTGCTGAGATTAAATATAGAGGATTTTTTTCTTCCTTATCTACGTAGGTTTATCTCTTTCTTGATTTATTGAAGCGAGTGTAGCACAGCGGTTCCAGTGTCTGCTATTCATCCAAATGCACCCTGCTTCGAATTTCCTCATGACTTAGGGTCGTGACTCCCCCGCAGAATTTATTTGCCAGGGGAGTTCTCTTGGGAAGACACAAGTCCTTGGATATTGTGGTCCTCAAACATGTCAGTTTCCTCGCGATGTTTTCCTTCACCGTTAAGCGAGTGAAAATCCACACATAACTTAATAATACAAGTCTTTGGTCTACACCAATACACAGCAACCAATAGCAGCCAATATACATACCCTACGGCTGGATTAGAACCAGGGTGCTTGTGGATGAAAAGCAGACACAGAAACCGCTGATTATCACTGCCAAAAATTCATAAGTTTAAATCTTGACTTACCATCAACTCTCTCCTAAGTTTATCCAGCTCATGAGCAGACGGCGGCGCTGGCTGCACCCTCCCTCTCCTCAGCTCCTCGAGCTGTCTCGTCAGCTCTTCCACCTTGGCCACTGCCACAGACAACTCCTTCTCTTTCTCATTGAAGAGCGCGCGGATCGACTCGAGGTCGCTGGCTGGAAAGAAGAGAAGGAGACATGAGGTTCTATTTTTGATTTGTTTAAATGGCTGATAAGAGAAACAATTGAATAAGAAAAGTTTTGAGAAATAGAAACACAGATGTAGACTATAGTACTATGAGATTGACGTGTTAAGTTTTTTATGTTTTGAAAAATCTAAAGCACTTTCTTTAAAGTTTTTAATTTTGCCACTTAAAATTCTCTTAGTTTTTAATTGTGTCTTTAGTTTTAGTTAGTTACATACAGTTAACAGGTATCAACTGGAACAATTAATTGAATAAATAAGCTTAAACTTGTAGTACATGTGTATATGTAAAGACGGGCAGAGTATCGTACGTAATTTTGAGACATAAGTATTATTTTATCAAATATTATCAAACACAGCAAAACAGATATATATACAAAAATGGCGCCCTATAAATAGCCCAAACGAAATATCCTTCCACGCATAAATGTGAATTGAATGAAACGGAGTACCTGTAGCGACTATTAAATCCATTTAAATTAATATTTAGTAGAGCCTGTAAAAGTAAATCAGTGCCGTGGGCGAGTGAACCCATTTGGCTAATGAAGACAAGTCCCCGGTTCTTTACCCTATTATTCCTATTTGCATTCCACTAATTAATTGTTTGAATGAATATTTAGAGTCATAAAATATTAATATGTGAAATGTAGCCGGGTTTGAAACAATTGAAAAAACTGAGATAACAAATGATGATGAAAATATATGTTTGAAAGTTTTCTAAGTTGATATTTGTGTGACAATGATTCTAAATTACATTGAAATATCATTAGAGTAAGAATTAATTAATGAAAGGCTTAAATATTTTCTGTAAATGTGAAACCAGTAAAAATATGATACGGAAAGGGTTAGTTGATTCATCAGGAAGTAGTGTCACAAAAAAGCTTTATATCATAGGTAAACTGTAATTTTGTGGTCAAATCTGTAACAGTAGGGAACAACTAGCAATTAACAAAACAAAACTTTCTTACAAACAAGAGAACAAGTAAGCAATAAGCAAGTACAAAGGTCTGGTAGATGGCAGTTAATTCAATCCAAAAGGTTCAGAGTACGATACATCTGTAGGTATTCTATTATTCCACCCATAGATAGACGTAGGACCGATATGGACTGGCTTATGAACGAAAATCATGTTAGAAGCGCACGGAATACTCAGTTTTAAAAACAAATTTACTTCAGGAAATAGAAAGTGTGTACAGACATGCTCTTCATCCGGTGCTCACTTTCCGTTAGAGCTAATTATTATGTAAGCACGGAGAAAAAATCTAAGACCATGTCAATGATTTTACTCGTCTATTAAAATAATTTGATTTGTTGTGAAATGACTTACAAGTGGTCAAATGCAAATCCCATATTTTGTAAAAAACAACTTGCGTTAATTAATTAAATTTAAATCAAAGTGAAATTTTAAGCAGTTTAAGTCTAGATTTCCACGCAAACAACTCTCTGCGACACGGATGCGCTCAAAAGAAAAAAAACTAGGACTAGATTTACTTAATCTACATACATAAAACAGTAAGCCTTTCAAATATTATGTTTTCTTAGTGTTACGTTTACAGCTGCATATTATGCTCACCATTTTTCAAAGGTGTTTTGTTCTAGCAAGGCTTGTCCGTTATTGAGCTATGTCAACCTCGCCCGGGCCCCGTCTCTTTTGTTTTCGATCGAGCCAGTTACCCCCGAATTTAGCTTTGAGAGTCTATTACGTGCCTAGAGGAGTAATAAAATCATTACGTAGAGTTTTGTAAGGGTCAAATACCTCGGGGCCAGGACTGATGTGAGCCAAGGAAATGGACTAATCTATTATACATACGTACGTATGAGTGTTGTAATAGGCATATCATTGTTCGTAGCTACGTGTGTTGTATATTACCAGTGGACGCCCGCGGCTTCGCTCGCATTATTTCGGGATGAAAAGTAGCCTATGACACTTTAAAGATTTCATACTACTACGTATACTGTTTAATAAACAGAGACACAGAAAAACATATAAACAGACAAATTTGTAGAAATTGTTGGAATTGGAACGTGTTCTTCGAAGTAGATATTTTGTTTTTAAATATCTTTAATGTTCAGACATCCGACCATCTCCTATAATACTTTAGTACATAACATGTGAGGAAGATTAACTAAGGTTTTCAACTGAGCAATGATGCTTGCATTTTATTTATTTTTTCCTTATAAAATTAGCTACTTCTAATTAACAAGGACAACAGTGTGGATAACTACTACTTATAACATAAAAGAACAGATAGAATAAATCAAATTATCTACAATCAGTAGACGTAGGTTTTCATTTCAGTACACTTTGTTCGGAACAAAACTATTTTCCTTGTTCGAGCTACATGTATTTCATTGGGATTCCAGGAAAAACTGTCTTACCGAGAACTGTTCCGTATATCAATACACATGTCTCTTCGTGAGTACGTTCTCTGAACAAGTTTTCTTGGAGACTCTATGTAAGTGTCATTTCGTAAAAATGGATAGGTCGGATATGTTTTATAAATTCGAAAATAAGCAACAAAAATTCCATTATTTGTTCCATTGTTTATTGTTTAATTAAGTTAAAATCTAAAAGCTGAAATATAACGATAACTTTAATCTCCGAAAAAAAGGAACCTTTTTTTTAAACCTATATTACATGCCTCTGTTTCCCATTATATTTCAATCTAAATAATCGTTAAAAATATAAACTTTTTAAACGCATACTTCTGGCTTCCGTTTACCTCTACCATTTTAAAAATGGAAAATGACACTCAGTAATAACATAACATTTTTAAATCCTTTTTCACCACGGAATTAATAAGTGTACAATGACTCCTATTCGCCATAGATACACTCTCTACATCTCATCAACTTTACTATCACTTTGCAACCTTTTACAATTTTATAACGATAATGACGTCATCCCATAGGGCCGGAATACCTACGAAGGGCCTCGTACAGATAAAGCTGCCTTTATTGTCTTCAGTAATTGAAAGGTCGGAGGTATTTCCCTTTAGGAACCTTCAAATGGGGCCCATCTGTGTCCCGACGAAATGGCATTTTTCCAAGTTAATACGGGACAATTTCACAGCTTTTAAGTTAACATCGGTGGTAATGTTTGACTTTGCTTGAATGGGATGCGAAAAACTCCTCATTCAAGCAGAGTCAGCCACTATGTCATAATCTTTACAAATTTTAATAAGATTTTCTTGATTGATATTAAGGAATTGTGTTATTTTGCAATTATTGTTAATTCAGTAAAACAATTAAAGAAATTATTTCCTTTTTATTTAAAAGAGAATTAGGCATTTGTGTCCCCATGTGCGGCGGAATGAATTATCTAAATTTGTATATGCTCAAATCTAAATCATACTTTTTTACGTTTTAATGTGTATTCTTGCAAACATTTTTCACGGCACAAGCAAGCATGTGTTAAATAAATCATGCAAGATGTCGCAACTAAATTTATGTTTCTTTTTGTTGCGGAAAACATACTTTTACGACTTTAAAAATTGTACCTAGGAGAGTTGCTTTAGACATTCCTATTTCTTCTCTTGCTGTTTCATTTAGTGCAATTTTCAGAAAATGTAGACCGTTTTTGTAAGCCGCAAAATATTATATCAGTCAGTATAACACGACAAAAGCTATAAATTTTACCAGTTCTTCCTGGCATTGAAAGCAACTATTTAGCCCCTAGTACCTATCAAGTAAACTTTCATTAATAGATTTCATAAGCTCGGTGAAACCATCGGCATCCGAGACACCGTGCAAACTAGTTCGGAAACAAATGTCAATGATTGAATTTTTTTATTCATTCTTTTGTTGTTCATTTATTCAGTTAAATAATAAATAAATAAGTATTCCGGGACATTTTATTATGAATCAATTAATCAAATCATTTTAGAGCCGTGGGGTCCGGGAGCCCATACTATTTTCTAAAACCTCTCGGAGCGTTGGTTGACGCGACGCATGACCAAAATGCTGGCCTTTTTCTAGCTCAACGTATCAGCATTGCCATCCAGCGTGGTAATGCGGCCAGCATGCTGGGCACGCTGCCCTCTGGTAGTGGGCTGAATCACTTAGCTTATCTTTTGGCTTTTCTAAAGATTTTCTAAGTCCCCCTTTTTTGTAGAAGTTAGAAGTAGTATGTTTAGTTTTTCTTCCCTTGTTTTTATATTTTATTCTTGTAAATAAACTGATTTTTGAAAAAAACTCCGTTGCTCAAACAAACCCTAAACCTTCTAAATAAGTGACGCAGCGCTGCAGCGCCAAGTTTTGATATCATAACTTACGCCATTTGGTAAAGATGCTTTTAAATGCAACTTGGGAAGTTATTTGCTCCAAACTTCTACTTGCAAATGATGCCAGACCGTAGCTCGAAATTACAGCTATTAGTGCAAATAACAGTTTGTTTGTGTTTTGAAAGCAGATGATGCTCTTGGAAATATTTTAATCCAAAATTAATAAATATTTCAGGGCATATCACACAGCGTCATTGAGCCCCATACTAAGTTTACGCTTGTATCACGGGTACAAGATAACGGACAATAGTATATTACATACCTAGGGCAGTAAAATAAGGAAGGTCTCAGATTACATGTAATTGTCGTCCGAGGCGGAGCCGAGGTCGACAAACATGTGATCTGAGGCTTCCTTATTTACTGCCCGCGGTGTGTACACAATTTTTCTCATCGACGGAGCCGAAAAGCGACAACAACCGAAAGTTGTCACTTTCGGCCCGGAGGTGAGAAAAATACATTATATACTCTTCTTACGTAAATACATACTTATTATACATAGAAACGACCAGACTCACCATAAGTAATTTCAAATTTTATAATTAATCTATATTTGTGTTAAGCGGGAATCGAACCCACACCCCTAATTTAGAAGGCAGAGCCACTACCTACTAAACTTAGAGAGCAGTCAACACTTATTTATAACACAACATCTATATTACTACTGGATTGAATTTCAAACTATCTGCTAATGGATGTAGAGATGCTTTTCGACACATGTTTTTTTCTGGTCTTGGTGCCATAACCAGTATATACCACTGCTGAAACTATAGCCAGATATATACACTCTCTGTAAAAAAACTCTCATTTTTTAAAAGTTTCAAAAGTTTAAATACTCGTATGTATTTGCAAAAAAACTATCACATATTTTTGTACGTAAAATACAATGCAAAATATACATTGCTGTACAATAACGATTTAAAACACTAGTGTATAAAACGCAGCGTTATGACGCTTAATTAGTACGAAACCAAGTCAAGGGTATAAAAAAATACTTTCCCGTTGAAGAATAAAGACCAATTTGTTGTAGGTACACAACAACACTGTACTGTAATAAAATGTTGCAATTTATCTATAGGCTGTTAGAAATAACATCTTTTTCCTCTTTCGGATTCAATTTGTTTGAAGGCCGGCTTGTTATCTCCGAATAAATATGCAAGTAGGGTGTTGTTAGCAGCGGACAGATGGATGGATACTTCTTTTTTATTTGACAAGCGAGCTTTATATCTTATTGTTATTGAATATAGATAAACTGTGTTGAATTAAATATTGATACGTTATAGTTTTGTATTTGATTAGATAGTTTTCCTATTTATTAATAAATTCCTTGTTGTTCAAAAAATATTCAAAACAACCTAACACACTATTTTTCTGTTCTTAACGTTTAAAATTTCAATCTTATATTCATAATCCTGCCGTAATGATTTTACGTTTGAAAATTATGGTACTGAAATTGCCGTTTTAATTACGATAAATCGGCAATAAAAGATTGCAAAATACAAACTTTTTAAAATAGAAATCATTTGATGTAACATTTAAATTACTAAATATATTTAGAATTTATGTACATGCGAGTATAAATGTATAAACAAAAAACAATAACTGACCAAAACTAAACAGCACAGTCACCAAAAAAGGGTTAAACTAACTAATGATGCAAAACACTGTAAACTTGTTAAGTAATTAGCCACTTCACCTCGACTGGCCTAATGAAGAGCAAAAACTTGAACGTACAGACGTGAACTAATGTTTGCTAGTTTTGTTCTGATTTTGGGAATTAGTTATGGTTAATATGTTTGGTGTTCAATTTATGTTTTACATTTGTTTCAGCAAATTGCTTCATAAGTTCGTGTGATGTTAAAATGTTTTTTAATTCACGAATTTCCAAATTAGTATAGCGTACTAAAACTTCTCTTAAATGTTAGTACTTAGTAGTAGTTTATATTTACAATTGTAATAATAATATATGTACTTGTATAGAGTACATGGTATGAAAAAAATCTGATCAAAACTGAAAAATAAAATTAATCAGAGCATCATTTTAAAAAACTTTGATATTTCTACGACCTTCCGCTACGTAAAGATATTTTAATAACTATTAAAATCTATATTCAACACAAGTTTATTTACCATTATTATCAAAAGTGCCTTAACAGAATTGCGTAGCAAGTGCTACGTAAAATTGTAAGTTACTGTTATTCTTCTACGTAATCTCGTAGTGGAGCTACGGCGTTGCATCAAGCTTGCATTTTCTCTACCACGTAGCTTCAATAAGGCCATGAGATGCATTTTATTGAAGGAAATGGGAGCAGTAGCTGAGAATGAATGACTGTACAAAATGATACGATTTTGCTAAACCGATATTTTTTACATTTCAATTCACATTTTGGTCATGGTGTCGCTTGAGTGAATTTTGGCATTTTTAGCTCGGTGATATATACGACTATATAAAATAATAAGGATATATGCAATTCATATTTTTGATCTATCGGCTATCAAGTATATAAGCTATGTTGTTGCTATCTCTATGACCATGATAATTTATATTTTTAAGATGTGTTAATTTTTTAAAACCACTAATTTACTACTTACACTAACAAAATTCACAAGTCGTCAGTTTTGTGGTATTTTGTGAATAAAAAATGTCAGTATCTTATATGAAGATGAAATATTTTGTAAACATACATAATATTACAATCAAAATTTTTGTTGTTAATTTTAAACATAAATTAACACAGCCCATTTTGACTTACGTTTACTTGTATTTCCTGACCAATCTATCTTGTGTACTGACGAAGCTAATACCAAGCCTATCTTGCACTAAGATTCCACCGGCATCTCACCAGATGGCAACGTATACTATACAATGTGACTGTTATAACATAAATTGTATAAACTATTCTTAAAAGTATTTTTTATTTATTCTATTTAAGATGCCAACAAAAACATGAATATAATACTGAAAGCTGTTTGGCTCGAATTTTTTCGATATAAGAGTAAATTATGTCAGCAAAAAGTAAGTCAAGGATCCTATGCCATTACTTTGTCCTGCGAGCTACAATCCACGGGTATTCAAATCTGAAGTCTAGTCTGTCTTTTAGGTAAACGTATCACACCCTAGGCTGCAGCAATGCTTAACATCAGGCAGGCTGTAGTCAAATGCATACATATACGACGTAAAAGTCACTCTGTATTGCAAGATTACATGCTCTCTCCGCTGCAACGTGGCAAGAAACTCTGATATGATGCCGCCAGACCTTCTTTATAGCATTGCCTTTTTGTATTTATCAGATGTAGTTGAAGAGATCAAAGTTCTTTTTTATTTCTTTGTAATGTGTAAAAATGACACGAAAAATTAAATTACACTTTTAACAGATGACAAACTGTGGTTCTACATAACTGTTAGGTAAATATTTTTTAGCAGAAATAATATTTTGGAATCACCTTATAACAATTTTAGTATTGTAAAAAGTTACAATAAACTTATACAAATATTAATAACCTACTTAATATTAATAGACAAATAAATAAATAGAAATGTTGCGTCATTTTTCAATTTAATACCAGGAATTTCAGCCAAGTTTCCCAGTGCGCCTATTCGTTCAGCCTTGAATAGAATTTACATAGGTACCTACTTAGCCAGAAAGCTGGTATCATAAACAAAATAATACTGGGACACCTTCTTGTTTATTTAAGAAATATTATGAAAGCGAGTGTTTGTGAGTGTGTTATTGTGATTTTCATTTCTAATGAGGAATCAAATTGAATTAAGGTGCTTAAGGGTTTAAGTTAAGGTTAACGCTTAAGTTAAGCATAGTAATACATATATTAGACTTTGGAATGACAGAAAGGCTACGAGGGAAAACAATGTTAGTTAGCTGCCAGTCTTATATGCGCAGAATATGTCTCCCACCATATTTGTAATGAACAAATCACCCTCTACCCAAATCTTATGCACTATATTATTTTATTATTTTTGTAATTGGTGTACAATAAAATATTTTGCTTTTGGCAATATGTACAATAGAATGTTCTTTTATACTGTGAGATCTGTCGGGTAAGCTACCGTTGGTTAGTATCGATCGAATAAGTTTAGCCGATGCGTCACCCCCAGTGCCACCGTGCCTGGCACGGAAACCTGCGGCTTTATTGGAAAAAACTTACTTTACCCACGCGAATATAATTCATTTTTATGTAGACAGGTAGAGAATCCATTCTTTCAGTTTTTGATGGAACGAAAATTGGTTATGCGATTTTATGAGTTCATAATAAAAGTTCTTATTTACGTTATTATCTGCTTCGTTACTTTGCTTTTATCGTTTTTATTTTGAAATTATGTAGATTGTTCTTTATGTACCTACGTTGTTTTAATGTTTAAACATGAGAATACAAATATCATCCCACAGAAATATAGTACAGTGCTGCTCATAGAACAAACTTGTGAAACCTTAAACTTTTATTGGAAAATGAACGAAAATAATCAACTAATTGTGGAAACTTGTCAATTATATTTTCCTCCCAATAATATTTAAGTAAGAGAATGATGACAAATGAGTTCAGAATTGATCAGTAAACCTGTACATACTACCAAATATTTTCTCCTATATATTGTATACTGGATTATAGTTTCATACATATTTCAGATTACAGCTTTGCCGAGTCTAAGGTGAGCTTCCTTATTCTACTTGTAAGTTTTCTCACTACGAAAGCTCTATATGTTATTCTATGACTATGGGCAGTAACGTTTTTATAGCAAGACCAAACGACATCACACGCAATAGATTCCTAACGATCAACTCCCAAAATCTTGCGAATTTGCGATTCATAAACAGTAATTAATGTAACGTATCTGATTGTTAGTAACCCGGAATTAATACGTAAATGCTTGTAAGTGTCAATCTGACTATTTCAATTAAAACAAAAAAAGCTGAATCTTTAGCGAAAGACATGTAGACGGTAGAAGTTGCATACAGGTGAATGATTTACCTATGTTCAAATGCGAATAGAATTTTGACAGCATTATAATATTGTACGCATACTTAATTCTTTGTGCTCAGAACCAAACTTTTGTTGGGAGTCTTGGATTATATGATCTATGCTAATACGAGTATATACGGAAAATATTCTATGGAGAGCATACTTGTGCATTTTTATCGTAACTAGTAAAAGTTATGAGACGCCGAGAGAAGTTTATGATAAAAGTTGACACAAGTTGCAGTTGTTTTTACCCCTCGATGCAAAAGGAGTTTGTTATAAGTGTAAAGCGTATGCTTATATGTGGATCTTTGAACATTGTTAAGCAAGTATTACATCGTTTATTGAATGATCCAAATATTACTGTTTTTTTATTTAAAAAATACTGTAAAAAAACAAATTTATACCTGTCGTATATTTCGGCTGGCTTTAGTTATGTTTTTAAATTGGTAAACAGATTGTAGTAACATCTTTTTTCGTCGAGAGTTTTTCAACCACCTCTGAGATCAAAATTCTACTTTTATTGAAAAATGAGTGGTCGAGATTATTTTCGCTCATTTTCCAATAAAACTTTAAGTTAAACAACCATAGTTTGGGTTTTGCACTTGACGAAATAACTCATAATAATTCTTCTTCTTCTTATCGAATAACTTTTTTTTGACTCATCACGATTATTCATTCCGCCAATAGTTGATAATGAATAAGTGCGAAGCTTGCTCCAATTCTATTAAGCCAAATGAGATAAAGTCTTGCAAAAGTTGTAAGAAGCATTATCATTTCCTGTGTTTAAATATCACGCCTGAAAACTATGCCAAGGAATCTAAGCAAGTTAAGTCCACATGGAAATGTCCAGACTGTAAAAATCGTGAAAAAAAGGGAGATAATTCTAACACGCCGGTTAGACCGTCACCGCAGCCTGGATCACCAACAAATGCGACTCATAATATTCCTCAGCAGTTGTCAAGCGCTGATTCGTCGATTGTGACTGAGCTGATTGCTTATTTCGATTTTAAATTCAGCGAATCATCGGATATTATACAATCAAAGATTGATAAAGAGAGTAGAACCACCAATGAGAAAATTTCTTCTTTATCTTCGGGTGTTGACTTGCTCACGCGTCAGATTAAGGACATGCAAAAACAAAATGAGGCACAAGCTGCTGAGATCTGTGGCCTGAAGTCTGAGAATGCTGATCTTAAGTCACAAGTAAAAGATGTAACTATGCGATTGATGCAGATTGAGCAGGTTTCACGTGAATGTAATATCGAAATACAATGCGTTCCTGAAAATAGCAATGAAAATGTGGTGGCCATTGTCAAAAAAATCAGCAATGTCGTCTCGTTTCAGCTGAAGGATAATGATATGATCACTGCCCATAGGGTTGCTAAACTCCATAGGGAGTCTCCTAGGCCACGCTCGATCATCGCCAGACTGGCAACACCACGGATTCGAGATGAGTTTTTGGCCGCAGTTAAAACCTTCAACAAGAGCAACTCTCAGAATAAACTCAATACTTCACACTTAAAAATCTCAGGAGATAAGGGACCGATTTATGTAGTTGAGCATCTCTCACCTGCTAATAAGCAGCTACATGCAGCTACCAGAGCGGCCGCATCAGCGAAAGGCTATATGTTTGTCTGGGTTCGTAATGGCCGAGTTTTTGTACGGAAAGACATCAAGTCCAAGCCCGTCCTGATTAAAGATTTGGATTTTGTCCACTCTTTATGAGACAGTCACATCGGTCAGCTTAAAGGTTTACTATCAAAATGTAAGAGGTCTACGAACTAAAGTCACAAAATTGTATAGAGAAGCTTTAGCATATGATTATGATTTGATTATTTTAACAGAGTCTAATTTAAATGATACTATTTTTGATGGGGAACTTCTAGATAGTCGTTATAATGTATTTCGCCGTGATAGATCAAACAGTGGTTCTAAAAAAGATGATGGTGGTGGTGTTCTTATTGGAGTTCTTGCTAAGTATCAGGTTGTACGAAATTTTTCCTGGGAATCTGATTGTGAAGATTTGTGGCTTACTCTTATGTTGAGTTCTGGGAGTCAAAATACAAGTATAAACATTTGCGCTACCTACTTGCCTTCTCCTCTAAATTTTGAAAATCTCAAATGTTTTTGGGATAATACTAGTTTGGTTATGAGTAGTATGGTCCGCAATAATTCAAACACCTTAATTTTGGGTGATTTTAATTTTAAGAAAATAAGTTGGGTCTTAGATTCTAGAACTAACGTTTTAACTCCTATTCATGGATCAGGAGAGTGCGATACTTTCTTGGTCGATGTCTTGGCTTTTAATAGTTTGTCACAACATTGCAACATTCTTAATGGCAATGGTCGCGTTTTGGACCTTGTAATCAGCAATTTTGATGAGGATAAAGTTTCAGTAGTTGAAAATAAAAATCCTTTGCTTGACATCGATTTCCCGCACCATACATCGTTTTATATTTCCATTAAATTGAATAACTATAAACCACTCAAGCCTGGTGAAATAATTCTTTATAATTACTATAAATCTGATTATACTACAATTAACCAACAGCTTTCTGAAATAAACTGGAATGAGGAATTAGTTGCATTTTCCCAGGTTGATGATATGGTGGATAAATTTTACGAATTGTTCATGCCGGTACTGAATTCAAATACTCCACGTCGCCCTATTAGTAATAGTCGCTACCCTGTCTGGTTTTCAACCCCTCTGATAAAATCTCTGAAAGAAAAGGCGAAGTATCATAAGCAGTTTAAAAAGTATAATAATCCCAGGGACAAATCAGCATTTGATCTTGCAAGAACGCGCTGTGATTTACTTCTCAAGGAGTGTTATAAAAAATTTAAAAACAGCTCTGAATTAATTCTAAGTAAGAATCCTAAACAATTTTGGCGCTATGTAAATAATCTTAAGAGTAGTCGAAGTTCAGTACCTGATCATATGTTTTTAGGGAGTAAATCAGCGATTGGTGGGCAAGACATTTGTGATTTGTTTCTGGAGCACTTTAATTCGGTTTACAAGTTAACAAATAGTTCATTAACACAGCGACCGGACAATAATTCTATTTATGACCATGGTAGCTTTTCACCTTTATGTAGTGTTCGTATTGAGGTAGCAGATGTTTTTTATGCTCTTAAATTATTAAAAATTAAGGGAGCAGGTCCAGACTCTATTCCTTCCATTGTTCTTAAAAGTTGCGCAAAGAGCTTAGCTATTCCCCTCACTATAATATTTCGAGCGTCCTTAAAAAGTGGTGTCTTTCCTACTAAATGGAAAACGGCTTTCATAAATCCCATTCATAAAAAAGGTGATGTAGCTAGGGTCGAAAATTACAGACCTGTGTCTATTTTATCTGGTATTGGTAAGTTGCTTGAGTCTCTCGTAGTTAAACAAGTCCGTTGGCATGTGTCGCATCTATTAAATGATCACCAACATGGGTTCCTTCCAAAAAGATCGACAGCGACGAATTTAACTACTTACGTGTCTGACATAATGCAAGTTTTAGACAGGGGGGGGGAGGTACACGCGATCTACACTGACTTTAGCAAAGCCTTTGACTTAGTGGACTTTGAGCTCTTATTGGCTAAACTCTACAAGCTGGGCATACACGGCTCTCTTTTACGATGGTTTAGCTCTTATCTTAAAAATCGATCTCAATTGGTGGTTGCTAAGGGCTTTAAATCAGTGCCAGCTACAGTTCCTTCGGGAGTCCCTCAGGGATCACATCTTGGTCCTCTACTGTTTATTATATTTATTAATGATCTTCCATTGCACTTAGATTCCAGGTCAAAGCTTTTCGCCGATGATTTAAAATTATATAAAACTATTAGATCGAGAGATGACGTGTTAGCCCTTCAGAGTGATGTAGATAAGTTGAGCAGGTGGTGTGATTACAACGGAATGGCATTAAACTCATCTAAATGTTTTTACATACGGTTCTCTCGCAAGCGTTCACCTTTTCCAGCATCTTATGCCATCAAAAATGAACAGCTGAAAGAACTCTCCTCAATTCGTGACCTAGGAGTAATCGTTGATAGGAAATTGAACTTTAGAGAGCACATTGATCAAGTAATTAAGTCTTCTTCTAAAATGTGTGGTTTTGTAACTAGACAGTTAAAAATCTTTAAAAATCCTAGTCTTTCCATACAGCTCTACAATAGTCTAGCTCGTAGCATTCTGGAGTATTGTAGTGTTGTCTGGAGCCCAAGTTACAAGGTCCATTCTTATAGGCTTGAAGGTGTTCAAAAAAGATTCCTATATCATGTATCATTTATGGACAACATGTGTAAATTGCTGACTTCATATCAATCCCGCTTGAACCATTACGGTGTTACTACATTAGAGAAACGTAGAAAGATCAATGATATTATAATGTTGTCTAAAGTGCTTCATGGTAAAGTCTATTGTCCTGAATTAGTAAGCATGTTGACACTTAGGGTTCCCCGCCCAAATAGTATCCTTGTCAATAGGAACACTTTCTTTTTGCCTCATCCCAAAACAAATTTGCTAAAGCATTCGCCTGTGTATCGGATCTGTGATTCATATAATAAAATTAGGAATGAATTAGATATTTTTTGTAACATGTCCTTGAACCTATTAAAACGAAAACTTTATAAATTATTGTAAATAGTACCTAGTAGTTTTATTTTTATTGTGTGGTGATGATGTGTTTTCTACTGTACTGTTCTACTGATGAGTTATGTGTTGTATTAGATTTAGGGTAAATTACTACTTAATTTGTTATTTTTAATTGTACTTATAATGTTTGTTCCTCATGTTAGATAATGTAATTTTTATTTGAATTTGTATTGCATGCTTAGAAAATAGGGTATTTTTATTTGCTAGATTTAATATGTATGTTAGGTTCACTTTTAGAAGAAATTGTACGACCGTATGTTTAGCTATGATATTATTTTAAGTTAGTATTAGTACATTTTTAGTTTAGTGAACTTATAACAATAAATAAAAAAAAAAAAAAAATGACAGTAGCCAACTCTGGTGTCGAGAGTTTTCAAACCGCCCTAAGGGGTTTTGACATGGCTTAACGACTGCCGTCCTAGACAAACAACCGGGACCCACAATTTGACGTGTCATCCGACCCACGGAATTTAATTCGTATGTGAACCTATTTTATACCACTAAAACAGCCTAATCAATACTTCGTAGGCTCGAGCCCAGCAACGGCTCTAAAAACAAACTGACATTGTTAAAGTTGGTAAACGTACTTAATTATGTCTATTTGTTAGGCTAATGTAGTTCTGTAATGTGATACAAGAAATTAGGACGAGGTCGTGTGAGTAATGAATACAGGTGTTTCGTTTGCCTAGCCCTGTTTATATACTTTGTACTCATTTGTATTTTACTGGCTGTTACTCCCGGCTTCGCAAGCGTTATTGTACATATAAACGTTTCTCCTGAATCACTCTATCTATAAAAAAAATGCATCAAAATCCGTTGTAATTTTAAAGATCTGCATACATACACATGTACATGCATACAGAAGTGGGAAGCGACTTTGCTTTCAACTATGTAGTGACTAGTGGCTGCCAGTGGATTTGCTCGCATTGCATCGAACAAAAAATAGCCTATATAGTCTGTCTGATATCATCTACATACAAACAACCAAAATAATCCGTTATTATGTTGCAATGTGAAAGAGGAACTAACAGACCAACAAACACACTTTTGCATGTAAATAATGTTAAATGGTATGATTTAAAGCTCTTTTAATTTGTTTTATTTTGTAAAATAAAATGTAGGTAGTAAAATGTAGTAGGTAATAAAATAAAATATATGTATATACTTGTAGTAATGTCTGCGATTAAATAAAAGATGATGTTTCTGAACCATCTTTAAAAAGGAGGAGGGTCTCAAATTATGTGCATACACCATTACACAATTACAATGTACAATGCAAAAGCAATGTTTGCAATGCAATGCACGATTATTTACGAAAATTATCGTCTCTGCCTATATAATAGTTAAACTAAGCTCAGCTTAATATATTTTTTTGTTGACTTCTACAATGCACTTTGTAGTAACCATTTAAACCACTAAAAGCTACAATATTAACACCTACTTTCGAAGTTTCAAACTATCGCTTAGCGCTTTTAGTACTTGTGGCTAGTTTCCAGCCACTAAGAAAATACTTGAACTATGTTAAGGTCATTTTAAATGCACCTTGACGGTATTTTAAAAGCGGGAAGCTACATGGAAAGCTGTTTTAAGCTTTATTGAAAGTTAGATAGGAAATAAATGATGATTACCTTAAATATTACAACGGTGTAATATCGTAAGTGCATTGCGTTCTTTTTTTAAATAAACTCAAGTTTTTTGAATTGAAAACAAACCAATCATTTGAATAAGAATCTATGTGATGTGAAAATAATTTTACAATGAACTTTGTTCAGCTTAATTTGATATTATCAAAAATAGTAATCTAACAACTTATGGACGACTTACATACCTGTGCTTAGCTTAAATAAGAAAGGCACAAATCATATCTATAGATACTTTTGTTTGCGCAAAAATATCTATGTATATAAAACTCAAAGGTACCTAACTGACTGATTGACTGACTGACTGATTTAGTGATCTATCAACGGAAATCCCAAACCAATGGACGGATCGGGCTGAAATTTGGCATGCAGGTAGATGTTATGACTAAGAAAGGATTTTTGGAAATGTCACTTTTAAAGGGGTGAAATAGAGGATGCAAGTTTTACTTTCTAATGCTAGCGAAGCCGCAAGCACCCACTAGTTTGGTAATGTAATTAAATCGAGCCAAATAAATTATTCTACAAATATAGTCAATCATCTTTCAATTTGATTCTCGTCACTAAATCACAAGCCTCATCATCATAATGACACTCCCAACCAAACCATTTCAGCACATTCAACACTGAAACCTTAAGTAATTGGGTACTTGTTTGAATGTGAGATAAAACCGTATTCTCTCTCCAAATAAACCGTCCAAATCGAAACAATCAGAACTGATATAGGCTTTCAAAGTAAAACGGTCGTTTGCAAACTGCGACCCACTTCGCTGTTTTTTTAAACAAAGTCTATACAGTATGATGTGAAAAGCTGGACTTTTGTGTACTTTTTTTTATTTAATTTGAATTGTTTTGCACTTGACCATAGTTTACCTAATAGCAAGTAAGGCTATGGCCTAAGATGGAGCGTGCTTACCCGATAAGAACCGTTTCACTCTCGCTTTGAAGATCGCAAGATTTTTTTTGATCGTATAAATAGTATTTTAGTTAAAAACACTCAAACATTAAAGCTACCCAAAATATTAGATAGAAAGTTAAATACTTTATTTAAACATCAGATATAAAAAACAATACAAACATAAAAAACATACAACTTTAAATTAGCGTCTTAATTGGCGGCCTTATCGCTAAGAGCGATTTCTTCCAGGCAACCAATCTGGCAGTCTATAATATTAGTGTCTTTAGAAACGTTTTTGAAAACGAATCTTGTCAGCATACTGTACTCGTCGCAACATGATATAATGTTGCCTTTAAATAAGAATAAAGTTATGCATATGCATACTGATGGTTAGTAATATTACCGTAATAAACTGGCATATAATATAATATATGTATGCTTCTTCGTTTCCTTATTTCTTTGGTAGATCCTAGTATTAAGGTTTGTAACTTTTTTTTGCACTTAATAATATTTTTTCTGATGGGAATCATCATGGGATCGAATTATCCCATCATCTTATCTACTCAGTAAAAACTAATTGACTCTGATTTGAAAATAATCGGATACTTACATCAATTAGGGCAAACAAGAAATAATTATCGGAATCGTATAATGCCAAATCTGTTGTTTGGCTACAGAACGGACCGCAAACTTTGTTAAGTTATATATAGCACTTTTAATAGCCATTACAGTTGGTGTGGGGAGGCCATTACGTATTTCTTTCGTGACGTTGTTAATGAATCTAATTTCCTTTAAAAGCTTTTCCGTAATTATGACATTTTGAGACCGGGGAATAATTTAGGAGTGAATTAAATGTACATAAGTATGGACAGAAGTGGTCGTGGTTCTTTGGTGATGTCGGGAAGTGACTTTATTTTAAATTGTGATTTAATTTCGGCATGAACTTGGTTGAACGAGGGTTGATTACAAACTGATTTTGATCTGACCGTTCCAAATAAATTACTTAGCTAGACGTACATACATGTTTCAAACGACATGCCGATTTTACACCCTAACCACCTTAATTTTATTTTCTAATATTTTTCTATTTGTTACCTGACGTTGTTCAATGCTAGAATGCTGAAAAGATGTTGTCGGTATCTTATAAAATAATATAACTACAGGCACAACGTTATGAAGTTTTTAAAACATGTTTTTTATATGCTTATCATTCATGCATTAGCCATTAGGTAATCTGAAGCAACGCTGAAAAATGGTAAAGCGTACCTATATGATCGATCCATAAAAATGAATCTGCTATTGAATTATTTTATCTGACTTCCTTATTTACTCTACCGCAATTTATACTTTTATTTATTTAGCCAAAATAACACGAAAACGTTATCAAACCTAAATTACTATAGGACAGAAATTGTTAACACAATGGGTAGCAAAATTCGCGCTTCATCTCCGTTTATCTCGGGTAAAAATCTTAATATGAGGCAGTCAATGACAATATAATTTGCAGAAACCACATTATATAGGTAGCTATAAATTTCGACAGTAATATAATGTGCCAATAAAAATAACTTCAAAACATATTAACTCTGACATAATATTTGATTGCTCTAAAAAAAAAAACAAACCTAAATTATTTTCCGTTTTATATTTTTCTTTCCACTTCCTTTCTTTCGGGAGGACTCCATCCTCGACTGAAACTAATGGATTTTATCGATATGCTTTACAATAGTGGTAAATGATAGTTTTTTACATAAGGATGTTTTTATATAATGTGTGTTACTATAAAGAGTCTATGTAACTCTAGGGTTTTTGTTGTTCTTCCGTTAGCAAGAACATGTTAGTGATTAGTCGTCTCCAAGCTAAATTATCTATAGATTGTGTGAAAGGACAGGCCGCGTGGACATAACGCAGATTTCACGAATCACTGAACCAGGAAATGGTCCATAAAATATAGCCAATATTTTGTTTAACGATGGATTCTGAGAAGGACATGGGAACAATCTTTTGTGGGTGAAATATTCTTTGTTTAGTAATGATGACTTTGCTATTTGTGATTTGTTCATTGGAGCGGAATGATTAATTTATAGCAACTATGGCTAGCAATAATTGGAAGTGATAAATATTTTTGTAATGCTTACGCTTAGGAAACAAAATTGACATTCTCTTTCAAATAAGTAACTTGCTTTTTTATATTTTCAAAGGGAGAATCGTCGTTATATTTTTTCATATGTATGTATATAGTTATATTTTTTGCATATTTTGGCGAACTTCGAACAAAATGAAGTCATTAACTTAACAGCATATAAAAATAATGCTTGAGTATAACTTGATCTTATGATCCACTACATATATAGTTTCAGAAATAGCAACGCTGATCTAATCACTTATACGATTTGGATAATTCCTGTAAAGAACATACACTTCAAGTAATTTTCAGGAAACAGGAAAATACGAAACATACTCGTGCGAGCAGATTTTATGTATAGGTAATTCTAGAAATTATTTTAACAAACTCTCATAATTGACACCTGTACAACTCACGAGAGCTCTTATTGGAAATATCATCAAGCAAAGTTTTAATTAAGTTGAGATCATAAATAGGACGGCGTATTGTTAATCAGGATTCTGTCACAAGGCCAGCTCCCAGGTGTGTTTTATTGTCATAATCCTAAATTACCCTTTGAATTTTTCAAACTTGTTACGCTGGGACCATAGATGTATACATCTGAAGAGGCGTAATTAAATAAGCAATTTGTTAGCTCTTCTTCATATCGAATGAGATTGGCCAACTCTGGAGTCGAGAGTTTATCAAGCCGACCTAAGGGCTTCTGACATGGCTTAACGACTGCCGTACTAGACACACAATTTTTTGATGAATAATATACATATATTTACAATACGAGTTCATGCTAGCTCATCTTACAATTTTATTTCAAGACAATTATCGTTTGTGTAAACAAAATAACATAAATACCATATCATACCATCTACACTTCATCGTCAATCGTCAAAAAGAATGAGAACCATTTAAAGACAAACTTTGCACTTAAATATTTGACATGATTTTGTTAAAATAAACAGTGCACTTCTGTTTTCAGGACGTTTTCGTGCCTTTAAAGAGTGACTATTGTAAATCTAATATAAAGAAGTCTGTGCCTCAAAATATTTAAAAATTCCACTCGCTCGCCGTTTCAATTTCCGAACGAACCATTGTTAAATGGTCAGATGTAATAATCCACGAAAAGACCAACAAATGGTCAGATGTAATCATAAAAGTTCATTTTCTTTTTTATTGGCCGATAAATCTTTTATTACAATTACGATTATATTTAGTGGATATGACAGGTGTTCCGTGTTTAATAAATAAAAGGTATATTATGTATAATGCTTTGAGTGAAAAATACTTTCATTGACAGAGCTTTAGAGAGCTTAGCCCAGTTATACCCAGTTTAATTCGATTGACGTTTAAACGCTTCATAAATAACGGAGTAATCACGTAGCATACCCGCAAAAAAAAACTTCAAGAAGACTTGATAGCCTTCTTTTTAGAAGTTGGTTTAAAAGAGTGTTGACGATGCATTTAGCTGTCAGTCAAATAATGGCCCGTTCTCTTTATTTTTGTTAATATAGAGTAAGATATCTGCCATTATATTATATATATATGCCACGCATGTGAATGGATTTTACTGTATTTATTATTATTATTTTACAATCTTCCATGGGTCGCATGACACGTTAAATTGTAGGTCCCGGCTTTTTGTTTAGTATGGCAGTCGCCCTGCCCCTTAGAGTGGCTTGATGGACTCTCGGCACCAGAGTTAGCCCTTCGCATTCGATAAGAAGACTGTATTTATACATTCTTATAATAAAATATAATTTATAATATTTTATGTGATTCTTATATATATATCTAATAGGTCTTATTTTGAAGGATTTCCAAAGACACGTGTACAAGTAAATACATAAATATAGAGGAAAAGAACATTTACAATTCCACCCATATATTTACACAAATGTAAAGGTTCACACGAGCATCAAACGTGTGAATTCTATTTACTTTCTAACCACGTCCTTATTTAATTCTTGTGAGACTTAAGAATTTGGGACTGCGGAAATTTAATATCTGGGTTCAAATTTTTGTCATTTTTATGGAATGGCAATAGATTTTCTTGCAGTCATAACTATTAACTTATTTTTTTTAAATAAATCCATTACTTTCGGAAACTGTAAAAAATTTTAATCAAATCTTGCCTGCAGTGATACTTTTTTATTAGGTCGCTTTATTGTTCCTTATTCTCTGAAATAAAAATACACGTATTCGTGCTGGTAGAAATTATAAAAAAATAGTGGCTCCCTTTTTTGAAGCTGTTTGATATGAGAGTAACATTTTAATAAATAAGCTGCATCTAACAGTCAAATTGATAATATCCTCTTATTTTTGACGTCATTAAAAACAATAACTACTTGATGCACAGCTCACAATGTAGCTTCTACTTGAAATCCTTCATCCCTTGAGCATTGAAGCCGACACAAATTGACGTCCTCGAGGGAACACAGCACTGCATTGCGGTCAGTTTGAAACCTTAATTGGAATCATCGGCGTGTCGTACCTACTCGTTGTTAAGTACATACGTACGCAATAACAGACGTCTACGTCTTAAAGTGATGAAGATTATTCTCTTAAGGATACTGTATTGATTGTTGGATTAAGAAAATAAGATTTGAAAAAGTTGGTTTATCTGTGATGTGTTTTTTCTGTAAGTACCATTTTTGCTGCTAAGCTAATTTTTGTAACTGCATTTTTACACATAGGTAATGTTGTAAATTCAGTAGGTGGTCTAAAACATATCTCACTCTCAAGACTCACTGTGGTCGAAGATACACCTTTACTGATATACTGCATAATGAGCTGTATCCTAATGTGGTAGTTGGAACTCGCGATTATACGATTCACGTCAGTTTTCAAACGAGGCTAGGCTGTTTTTGGATTGTCGGTATATTAAGACACGAAAGTGGACTGACATTGCTTTATTTGGGATTTTTTTCCTATACGCTATTCCACAAGCGTTGTGTTAAGAATTGCTCCTTTTGTAATGTACAAACGTTGTGAAATACTTAATGATTAATATTTGCATTGTTTAGCAAACTTCATATTATTAAATGAATCTATATGGAGTATTCTGTGCAAACACCATGTAGACCATCAAATGTTCTAGATCTGTCTGGATCTCAGAGTAATTGAGTACTCTGTGCTAGTTAACATCCATTTGCGTGCGCTATATCCAACTATAAGGCATTTGGAGTGATGACTAAGTGGTTAATGCACCTGTATTCGAAGGTAAAACACAGGGTTCGATTCTTAATGGCAAAATGTTTTAGTTGATAGTTAATAGTGCAGACAAGTATCCATGACACATTACTTATGCAATTTATTTTCATTTATGTTTATTATTATTGAAAAATTTAAATTAACAAACAAGCCTATCAAAAATAGAAACGACAACTTTTTATGAACTTCACTTTTTTGTAAATTTCTTCAAAAACAAGGCACCAATTTAACTTTTATTATATTGCTAACAAAAATAGAACCTTAAATTTTAAAGTGCAAACTCATCAGAGGCGTATCACAATAAAAAGAGGTTTTTACGCTAAGAAAGGAGGATTATAGCGCCTGTTGATTCAAGCGATCCAACGAATATCCCTTGATAAGCAGTTTAGGAGAGTAGAGATAAGTTTATTACGATAGTGGCAAAAGTTCCTTTACGGTCTTTCTTACGTTGCCAAGTTAGCGAGATTTTTTGCTGTTTTGACTTTTGTTTTTAGTAGCAAATATAATTTGATTAACATCAAAAGTAACATAAATAGACAGTATTTACGAGTAATTTATTACCTAGACAATACATATGTTATTGCATTAAATAAAAAGTTCTTAAAAAGACAACTGAATTGATCATTTACGTGATAAAAGACAAGTCCGTCCAAAACAATACAAATAACCGTTTGTTTGTGGCGAAAGGTAAACAAAAATATATTTTGAAAGCCAACAAAAGGGATGGCCTCAACTTTTTGATGCGCAATATATTTTGGCAAGCAGGTCAGAAAGTCGCGAATACATTTGAAAAACGAGCAATAATAAATGAGACACATATAGCTTCATGAAACGGTTTTATAAATGTTAGTAATCCGCTCTCTAAGTCTTTTCAGGCTTATATAATCTGGACAAACCAGTATTTTGCACACTGCTTTTTAACATTATAAAAGGCACGCCAATTTTAGTGGTATTAAATTAAAATGAGCTCGAAATATTTGTGAGTCACTTTCGAAGCGTTCTAGACCTAACTATAGCATAAATTTATAATTATATCTGATGTATCATATGTATGTACATTAATAAGCCGATTTTAAAATATATAAGAAATATTTTGTGTAACAATTATTATTACTACTCGTAAAGTAATTCTCTGATCCTCTGGCACCCGCTTTAATCCTATCCGGCGCTAGCACCCGGATGTCATTTCATCTGTCCGTTCGTTGTATCGCGATGCTACCGAATTGACATATCCATTACGGGCAAAATGTTGAAGGTGCACAATGAAAATATAAATGCGAGACACCGAATTAAGCCCTCATTGTATATTAACTGTAGTGTATAATTATAAAATTTAGACAAAAAAGATTTCTGGCGTAGTCAGAGACTTTGGTGGAATAAACAAAAGAAAACTTCAACACGAATATTTTTTATATAATGTTTTTACCCTTACTATTGCTCTTGTATGTAAACTACTGTACACAAATGTATGCAGCTAGCATGCTGAACACGCTGCTGTCTGGCGTGGACTAGACTAGAGCACTAAGAATATCTTTAGGCTTTTCTAAGTTTTTAAAGCTTTTTATTTTACTTTGTGGTATGCTTAGTTTTTTATTTCATATTAGATATTTTTTATTGAAAAAGTCTTTCAACAATGAATAATAAACTGCCGGTTAAAAATACGTTATGGGATTCCATATTGGTTTTTCTCGATGCACTCAACATACGCTCAGTCAACTGTAACATTTTTTATCGACAGTTTGTAGTCAATCAAAAAGTTATCCATCATAAAAATGCCATGGCCATATACCTGTCGGATATTTTTCGCATAAGCGAGGGGCCTTTTGAGTGTGATGTCGTAAGAGGTGCCATTAGGTGGTACTAGGAACAGCTCGAATCGATTGTGATTCGGGTCGACAGATTTCGATGGGTTGTACGAGTGTGACTAAGTGTGATTGTTAATCTCTACTGTGTGATACGTCACATATATCCTGTTTTTATTAGACAAGAGTCGGGAAAATGTCAAACGATCCGTAACTCCACCCCCTTACTCACTGGACTTATAGGGAATAGTCATATACTCGTGATTCCACCACAGTAGAGATTGAAAATAGTTAAGTATATTATCGTCAAGAAGCGAAATTTGTTTTTTTCTTTAGAGAGAGAGACAAAATATGGTCTAGTAGTAGGTTGTATGGTCCTTTTATCCAGATACTAATCGGAAAAGACAAAGGCAACAAGTTTTAAAAAAACATAATAAATTTCGCTCAGAACATTCTGGTTAGGATTTTGAGTTTTTAGCACCTGCATTCAATCTGTGCCGAACCGTGACGAGTGCCGCAGAAGAAGAGAGGCTTATGCTCAGCAGTGGACGATATCGGACGATGATGATGATGAACTTGAAACCTTGTTATTATTTAGTAATAGGATTAAAACGAAACATACAAAATAGATAAATAAATAAATATTTCAGGACATATAGATAGTTGTACCTTTTCCCAATAGGTAACAATAAATTAATCGTTATCAATACACGCACTTGAGGCTATTAACAGTCAAGATCAATTAAATAATTTGGCCAGAAATTGACAATAAAATGACTATGATTTTATTAGCCCGTTCATCTGTTTGCAAGTCCAATGCCGGTCTGTCTGTGACGGTAATAGAACGGTCTTGAGACGGCGATGGCGAATGTGACCCATTTATTAGAGATACATGTATAGAAATCTACAGAAATTGTGTAGAATGTAGTGTTAATTATGTAGATTACACAAATGGTTTTCTGTGACATTTAACGCTGTTCGTACAACGGGAAGTACAGGTGATTTTAAGAAAAAAAAAAGTGAAATTATTATGTGGGAAATTTCAATACTCACCTTCAATAATAATCAGGAGCCAAGGATGATTATATGAATTGGTCCCTTCATATCCAAACGAAGGCCTATTTGGTTAACTTATGTATAACTTATATTACTATATGATTTCACACATTTTATATCGATATTTTGTGAGATCCTGATTATGAATTTACATGTTTTTCTTGTATTGATTTTAATTTGTTGGATGAGTTAGGTTTATTCATCTTAAAATATATTTCATTTAATCTTAATATATAAACTCAAAGGTGACTGACTGATATAGTGATCTATCAACGCACAGCCCAAACTACTGGACGGATCGGGCTGAAATTTGGCATGCAGGTAGATGTTATGACGTAGGCATCCGCTAAGAAAGGATTTTTGGTAAAGCCGCTTTTAAAGGGGTGAAATAGGGGATGCAAGTTTTACTTCTTAATGCGAGCGAAGCCGCGAGCATCCACTAGTTCAAAATAAAAGCAAGTGGGTTTATTTGTACTTATGCTGTAAACGGCGTACTTCACAATGTAACAAAAATCAAATGTTTCCCGGAAACATATTTTCTCAACATCTGTGACTGACTTGAATTTACATTTCTTCGTCAAAATGAAATAAAATAACGCTTTGCGTTAATTATTCTACGGTTCTTCGAAATAAGAAATCTCTTGACTTTTGATTAAAATTTTACTCTTAGTAAATATTTATTTGGTTCGCGGAAACACAAACAAGTCTAAAAGAGGATGTTCAATTAATAATTTAAAAGCTGAAAACTGAAACCAGGTATTTCATTTATTTTTTTAGTCCCATTTGAACTATAATGAAACGTTTCAAGCGCTTTAGACAGCAAGAAAATCCGATGAAGTCCTTAAAACAAATACAATAATACAAATTACAAAATTACTTTATTTTTAAGAACTTAAGTTAAGTACACCCTTATAAACTAAATTAAATATACATTCACGCCATACCTGTAATGTTGGTGCATTCGGATCCTCGGCCATCTCATACTAAGAATAGAGGACCCTATGACGTGAGATGGCAGTTTACGCCCGTTTAAATGATATATAAATCTGTTTACGTATATCATGATGATTTTCTTACGGAATATTTTGATATAAGGCAAAGTTGACCCTTTCAAGATTTCAAATTTCATTGTACTCATTTTTTTAGTTCAATGCTGTAACCACCCAGCAAATATTTAAAAAATATTTGTTAAAAAATCTATATTCTTTTTTGTATTCCACAATATTTTTTTCCTAAACCACAGTGCTCAAAGATAATCCGGAAAATCAGCAATAAATGTACCGTATTCGTCTCCACTGCCAAAAAGCAGGGGTTATGTGATGTTACATGTCTTTGATCCAGTGCCAAAACAGATACGGGTAACTGACCTGCCAGGGACTAGTTTAAAGTACTGCGATAATAATAAAAAACATCGGCATTTACCTTGGATCTTTTACAGAAGTATAAGTGGGATCTTCAAATCTAGAGTTAATAGGTTTCTTCTAGGCAAGCGTGCTACATCTTAGACTATAGTGGTGCTTAACATCAGGCAGGCTAGAGTCAAACGTAAGCCTATTTAATGTAAAAAAAAAATGCTAAAAACATGTTGCTTCAAAGACTAAAATTTAAATAAAACCTAGAAGTGTTTTAAGGCAATATTAAAAGATGAATTATCTGAGCAAAAAAAATTTTGTAAATGAGGATTAAATAAATACTTGTTACAGGACTTTCACACAACGCCTTTCTAAGCCAAGTAAACGCTTAAGTTATACAATACTAGATAAAAGAGTTGTGTGTAAACCTTCTTTCAGGTAATCGTAATCAAACAATTGATTAACAGCTTATAAAAATGTAACTTACATATAATTCTGGTCACAGGCAACAGGTCATAAAAGGTAAAAACAATCAATCCTCATTTGTCTTCATAATGAATACATGATTATTTATTACACTCCCACGCGTACAAATTCCGGTAAAACATTTTTTTGCACCCTTCCGGACTTCTGTTAGAAAAACTGTCATATTTCGCAGTAATTTATATTTTATTTATATACTTATTTATTTATTTTATTGTTTGAAAAAAATAATCATATATTAGGACTTGTGTACTTCCCTATATTGCTAATATAATATCTTAGTAAAATGTACGATTTTGTTACGGAAAAAAATAGATAACCGTTTTACTTTCATTATTTAATTATTAATTTAGATTTTTGCTACGCAAAAATTGCAGCTTAACATATTCATTCCTCACTTATTGAAAATTCTTAAAATGTGTAATTAAAATTGTCATAATTTCCCATCTGGCCGTATTATCTTGACAATAAATGCCGCAATACCTAATTATCGTCTTACACTGATAATCCCGGTTCCCACGGGACCCGCTTGCCGGGACCAGAGTAATCTGGGTTAAACAGGGATGTACTCAGGATTTTGTCCCGGTGGCTACAATACGGTACAATATAAGAAAGACAATAATCATCAGGCGTGTTGTGGACAAATGAGCGCCTATCTAAATCTCTCCATAAAGTCCATCACTTCGTTTTTATTTAAATTTTAAAACAAACCTTATTTTAAATAATTTATTATAATTTGTCGGTCTTCAAGTCGAGAGTAAGCCGGTTTCTTCTAGGTGAGCGCGCTAGACCGTTGAAAATATCGTTGCTTAACATCAGGCAAGTTGTAGTCAAGCGTGAGCCTATCTCATATAAAAAATACATTCTAGGGTCGCATAAAAATACATCAGGACGCTACAAAATAAACATCTTGTACATGTGCAGTACAGAATAAACCGTTCCAATTTCACATATATTCGTATTTTTGTTATAAATAATAAACTTTAAGTATATATCAATTACGAAAATTGTATGTATCACCATACAATTTACTCGTCATAGCAATTAATTAACAATTGTTCATTTAAGAATTTTAAATTTTACTCAAAGCTTGCTACAGGTAAACGAATACCCCTAGTTTGTTCCTTAGTACGTCCTCGGATCTTAACACTTACTATTGGATTCCACTAAAGCCTACAAGTTGTAGTTGTCTTGTTAAATTGTGTTAACTTCGTTTGCAGTTAATTGTTTTTGGAATAGATTCCAATTGGTTGCGTAGTTGAAAACAATGATGTACTTGAATTAGTTAAGAAAATAAATAAGCAACAGCGGTTGCGTTCCGTTTTAAGACGAGTGACCCATGGAAAAGAAAAGAGGTTTTATATAATATAGGTATGTATACGTATCTATGGATTTGGAAAAAAATATTAAGACCACGTCAGATATACTACTTATCTCTGTTGAAAAGTTAAGCCTTTTAATGTATTTTTAGATATATTTTTTATAAGAGTATTTATTAAGGCTATGGCGTAATAAAAACTAAACTAACTCTTTTTGAATCAGTTTTCCCTACTAAAGTTCAATAATGTGTCTATTTTTAAAACTTATCACAAATAGTCCACATTTATAAACCTAGATTAATCCTACGCAGGATCAGAGAGCGTGCTCCGTTTTCCTTGTTCGTGCAAAGTTCAAGGTGTCTTCAAGGTCAACACGTGGATATCTAAATAACTTCTGCCCCAACCTACTCCTGCGAAATTCATAGTTCCTATTAAGTAGGTACAAGGAAAATTCAGTTGTACACTTATTGTTATATTTTAGTATTCATTTTTACTAATTTTTTTTGTAAAGACTCGAATTATACCTAATGTATGTCAACTTTCATTAAAGTCATAAAATTGTGTAGTGTAAAACTATGCTACTTTCACTAAACTTGAAAGCTCTCTACATAAATTTATAGGTGCATACGTGTAATATGAGATTGCTTTCTATGTCCTAAGGTTCTGTATGACAATTGATAATAATGATTGCTCTAATTGCTTTCTCAGAATAGTTAAATAAGCTTATTATTCACTAGCTGTGCTCGCGACTTCGTCCGCGTGGTATAGTTAATACCATAAAAACGGTTCTAATTTTCCCAGATTTTTCTACATTTTCCATTGTTTCTTCGCTTCTATTAGCTGCAGCGTGATATTATATAGCCTAAAGCCTTCCTCAATAAATGGTCTATTTAACACAAAAATAATTTTTCAATTAGCACCAGTAGTACCTGAGATTAGCGCGTTCAAACAAACAAACAAACTCTGCAGCTTTATAATATTAGTATAGCATAAAAACGGTTCTAATTTTCCCAGTTTTTTCTACATTTTCCATTGTTTCTTCGCTTCTATTAGTTGCTGCGTGATGTTATATAGCCTAAAGGCTTCCTCGATAAATGGTCTATTCAACACGAAAATATTTTTTTCAATTAGCGCTAGTAGTTTCTGAGATTAGCGCGTTCAAACAAACAAACAAACTCTGCAGCTTTATAATATTAGTATAGATTATCCAATATACGTTACGGCCAATATATTCAGAAGAAAGAATGTTTTAAAAACTCTCACACTACCAATATTAACACTATCAGAATAAACAAATTGCTCGTTCTCGCACTTTAATTTAGATTCAAACTAAGTAAATGTTTTGGTTATAAAGAGATTAAATATATTTACGGGAGCAAATACATAATAAATAAATAAATATATATTCCGGGACATTGCACACAGTGACATCTAACCCCACACTAAGCAAACGCTTGCATCAAATCTTAAACTAATTTAAGCCTTTCTATGTATAAAGACTATAAGATAATTTGTACTTACTAAGTGCGATATTCGCCTGCTTGTTCCGGTCGAGCTGGCCGCGTAGCGCTTTTAACCGGCGTAGCTTCAGCTCCTGCGCCTCTACGCGCTCGCGTAGCCGGCGTAGGCGCTCGCCCTCTACGGCCACCTGAAATGTAACAAATTAATTATTAAATTTATTAAAATATTATTTAGCTTAATTTATCTAAAAAAGCTTCTTTTAACACAAAATTAATTAATTTATTTGGAAAATACATTTAAGTACTCCACAAGATTTTTGTCTTAAAATGTAATGTAAGGTAAGTAAGTCAGCGCCTCTGTGGCTTTCTGGTTGTACGCTTCCTTTGCTTGGCTGAAATCGTGGGTTTGTTTCTCGCGTGATGCACTCCAGAAGCTATTTTTAACAGTGAATTATAATTCTAATACTGGTATGTTTCAAATTAAACTTTTATTGGAAAAATGAGCGAAAATAATCACAACCGGCAGGATTCGAACCTGCGTATTTCTGCTACCGTCAGAACGCCTTAACTTAACTAGACTGTAGCCTAGTGGGGCTACGGTCTACTGACTGGTATGTTTCACCTTGAGCGACAATATTATCACTTGTTTTTCAAGTCTTCCTTGTAGTCAAATTAATAAGGGATTTATATTTAATAGCCTTTTGAAACCACTGAGCTCAACGCAAGTCAACCCAACCCTAAATATCCACAAAAATATACTTCAAAATTAAATCTCAGCAGCAGCTCGGATTTTTATTTACTTTATAGGCGTATTTATTGTGTGAAAAGAGTTTATACCTTTTTACCCGGGCGATAAATATCGCATTAGAGGGACTGCCATCCCAGCCAACCCCAGAGATTTATTAAGACCAGCGCAAAATTTAATTTTTTCTCCCTTATCTGCTCTGTGACTTCGCAGAGGATTCCGGGACAAATTTTTCAATTTTTTTCTTCTATTAAGACGCAATCTCGTTAGCAACTTTTTTAATAACAATAAATACGGCGTAACGCAAAATTGTTTGATAACGTCGAGGGAGATAATCGAGTCCAAGATTGCTATTTTCGAGTTTTTATATTGGTTGTTTTGTTCGGAAACGAAATTGTATTTTTAGCTTTTTGCATATCGGGCTAGTTTTGTTAAAATTTAGCGTACATACGATAATATTATGCAAAATGTATCCTGCATGTTTTGTTTTGTTCTTCATTCACATTTTTATAAATTTATTATTATCAATAAACGTATGTATGTATCAGTTTATTAAAAATTAAAACAATTGGTCCCATTTGTACATAAAAAAATAGACCAAGAAACACACTATAGGATTGTAAGTAGTAGATTAATCTCTTAATCAGCCCGACTCACGCCACAAATAAAGCGATTATTCATTTCACCTGAACTCAGAAGTCAATTACTCAGTGAAAACAATTCGCAAATTTAATTAATAACGAGGTGCTACTATTCAACGTGACTTTGTTCGTACGACACATTTTTATTACAGAAAATCTAATGTAGATTTTGTAATATGAATGAATTTAAACGTAATAAGATTGTAGATTTTGTTCATATTTAAAGGCACTTCTTCAAATAATTAATCGAACTTAAGTTTAAAATTAGTATTGTATATTAATTTCGAAGAGATGTACAACAAAGAGATGATGAGAAACAAAACCTAGTGGTGGTAAACATCTGTCAATAACAACCCAAACTATCATATCATTGTGTGAGTGAAATACGAGTAGGTATATCATAAAAATGTACGAGTTATACATCTTAAAAAGCACTCTTACATTTTATTTATTTAATATTTTGACCCACTTTTAACACTCCGTTATTACACAGAATTACTTACTCCACCCTTTATTTAGGTCCTTACACCTTTCTCTTTACATGTCTTTGTCGGAATTTGGAGCAAAGTAAATCAAATATACTGATTTAATTTGTCGAGTAAAATGTTGAAGAATCAAGTGGATTATACAAACGAGTTGAAACAAAAGTATGAGTGAAATTGTACGGAAAATGACGTTATTTTTTTAAGGTAGAAAAAATATGTTACTTGGATTTTAAGCTAAAGGGAAGTTTTGCGTACTTAAAACCGGCTGTATTACCCATAATGGTTTGGATTTTTGACATCTAATCTTACTTGTGTAAAACTACTATATCATTAGACGTGCATGCAATTGCTTCCTAGCTTGCTGAGCTACTTCTACTGATATAGTACCACCATAGTATTACCAATGTTAAGCAAAGGTTGACGTGGTCAGTCCATGGACCGAAAAGTGGCATTCCATTTTGGGCGCCTCTGTAGGTCAGATGACTCGAACTTTACGCAAATATTTTTACTTTTATATCAGAACGTCTACTCTTCTTCTTCTTATCGAATGATAGTGGCTAACTCTGGTGTCGAGAGTTTATCAAGCCGCTCTATGGGCTTCTGACATGGCTTTTCTTTGACAGCCGTACTAGACAAACAGCCAGAACACCACTGATAGTACTCGTGACTTACTAAAGGTAAGTTATTCGATTTCGTCCGTAGATAAACATAGATACACATAGATACATTATGTGTACACAGGTTCCCATTATTTGCGGAACTGTCGATGGCCACCTGGTTTTGTTTATAGAGAGCTTTGCGAGCTTACCGACTACCTGCTCTGTAGCTTTCAGGGTATAGATAGTAGATATTGTTGTGTTAGGATAGATGGAAAGCAAAATGTTTTATCGAAATTATAAAGCAAATTGTTAAATTTTATAGATTGGGTTTCAGTAAGATTACAATTTAAGGTTGATTCACTATTCTATGCGAACTAAAATTTTACTTTTATTTAAGTGTTGGTAAGTTGCCTAAATTTTTAACGTTTAAATGTTACTTCAGTCAAACAAATTAAAGCCCATATTTTTATTGTTATACATAAATACCCAAAAAAAGTTGAATTTTAATTTCTTTATTAGCTGAAATTAATTTACATTTACTTTGTTTTATAGGGGAATATACAAAGTATGCATAAATTACTACTTACCTCATAGTACATCTATAAAATGAATCTCGTAATATTCATACTCATACTAACTACATTTCAGACTAACTAACAATTTCAGTACTACGCCAAAAGTGTTCAGTGTTTATGAGTACGTAGATTAATGAATTAAAACCACGCTTTAGGAAACTTCCATTAACGTCGCGGTAGGTAGCGCTGGCCGCAAGAAATTCCGACTACATTTTAGTCCCTCTAGATTTGGTATAACGGAAAATATGTAACAAGGTTTCTTAGTTCTGCGGGGTTTGGTTTCAAGGTATTTAATTTATTTTATCTTACTGCGTTTGTGGCTCAATGCACTGCGAATTCCAAAGGTAAATCGTCTAACTATTTAAGGTAACTGACGACGCCGGAACGACGTTTGGATGGGTCACCCATCTAAATCGCGGCAAAAAAAATCATCATCAACATCTGGGCGCATTCGTGGGTCTGATAACGCGTTAAATAGTAGGTACTGGCTATCCACCTTTAGTGCCGCAGTCGTTTGACCATGTCAAATGCCTTTTGGGCGGTTCGAAAACTTTCGGCTGCAGAGTTCGACACATTCATACGAACTTGATATATGGACGGGTTATTAAAAAAGAAAGTTTGTAAAAACAAAAAAAAAACTACGTACTATTTGATATGGTAAGAGATCGCCCCTAGCGATGAGGTCACCAGTTCAGACACGGCTTAAGTTTTTATATTTCATGTAAATATCTGTATTGTGGTGGTGTTTTTATTTAATTACATATATGTTATTAAAAACGTATATCTATCTATATAGCTATTTGAACAATGTTTTGTAATTTATGTACGAACCATTTCTTAGAAGTAATTTAACTGTGGCACGCTACAATTCCTGTACAAATTATAATTTGATGACTTTCCGCCTGCGTTGAATGAATTTTCATTAAGCTCTCTTGATTTGCAAATCTAATCACGTCTCCCTTATTTTTCAGTTTGTATTTTTTGTAAATTTACTTTCAATTAAGCTTGAATTGTTAGAAGTAATCATTACTTTTAAAATTAAGTTATTTTAACTTAGTATTATCCCCTCGAGAAATGTGTGGCCTATATTAACAAATAAAATACTGATTTTTTTGGTAAATGCTTGGCTTATGGTTTTTCATGCTTTTGTTTTCTATTTGACAATCTTTTTTATCAAAATTTTACTCTATTTTACTCAATATCTAACGAAACCTACAACCCTTTTAGAAGTTGATTTAAACAGACATTTAAAAAAATCTTTAAAACAATGGGTTTCCCTTGAATAATTTTATCAGGTAGGTACTTTCTTCGACAATATATGAATACACGTACGATGTACTAAAATATATGCTACCGAGGGGAATTACGTCGTAAAAGCTTTATTAGTAACATGCCGGAGAAATACTCGATTACTAGTTACACATAGAATAGCCGTTTAAATAATAGTTTAGACATTATTAATCGATTGCAATTGTCTGTGATTGGTGTAATTTACGAGCATTATTTTTATAGTGGCACTGTGCAAGAAACTCCATTCCCTACTATGATAGTACTGTTAGATAGAGCTTTTGGAATATTATGAGACATCCGTTACTTTTAATCAAATTTATTATAAATTTTAGTATATATCGGTATAATGCTGCCAATAAAAGTGTAATAGTAAATAGTTAACAACATAATATATTTTTTCTAAATCACAACAGGTACATAATTAAACCCCTAATGTGTCAGTATATAATAATAAAAAAAAAAAAAACCAAGATTTTTTTCTTCATTTCCCGTTTATTAAATCTAAAAACATAATTGTAAGATGCCGTAAATGAAAATATTATTTACAAAATATATATATATATAATAATAATATTATCTTTTTCCATTCTAAGCTGTTATTCCACGGTAAGTTTCAACGATAAAGCCCCATGAGAGGATGAGTTATTAGGTTATAGTGCACGCAACTGCCAACCTTGATGTTTACAGCCGGTTTTTCCTTTTCAGCGAAAGTAATTAGGTAATCGTTTTATTAATCTAATATGCGGAATTATTTAAGGTTTGTTTAATAAAAGTGCTGCTCAATAATGAAGTGCTATTTTGCATGACCACCGGGGATCACCGAGAAAAATATTGAATCAAGCGACATGATATTTCAATATATATTAAAGGTACGCTCCATGGTGTTACCCCGCCTTGATCCGGGATAATAAGTAGCCTATATCCAAGGTCTCATCTGCCGCCACATCAAATTTCGTCCAAATCAATTAAATAATTTTAGAGTAATAAAGTAACAAAGGTCCTCACAAACTTTTCATTCACGCACAATATTTTGAATATATGTAGGTAGGTAGATTAATGCTTTATTGGACACACAAATAAAATAAAACACAATACAAACCAAAGAAAATTATGATATTAGTAAAATAAAAAGCAAGTAAGTTCTTAAGAGAGTGACCGACTTTGGCGTCAGAGTGATAGAGTGAAGTGATGTGATGATCTGGTCCCTACCTGATGTTGTCTGGCCTCCTGCTGCTTGAGGTACCGCAGCCGCTGCTCCTTGGCGCACAGCAGCTGGTGCTGGTTGTCGATCTGCTGCTGCTGACGCAGCGCCATCGCGCGAAGCTCACCCAGAGTGAGCTCCACGCCTTCCCCCAACTGGAAGTAAGGAAACATGTATGTTTAGTACGAGCAAGACTGCAATTTTACTAAAATTAAATGCTACATATTTAATCAAATTAAAATTACAATCCTGACGAGATAATGACATTTATTTAATACAGATACAAATTGTAACTGATAGGCATTAATAACGCCATGACGGACAAAACTAATAAATAAGTCCACGCTCAACGCTCTTATCAGATTCTGTGAGTAAAAGTATATCTGTTGCTGTATATCTGATATCTGTACTACTGCCAACACTAATTAAGATTTCAAAAGTAATAATGCACATGGTGTTTAATTGCAAATTCAAGTGATGTTAAAGCTTCCAAAGCTACCCTTAAAAGCTTATGCGTTAGTTGCCGGTTACTCTGTAAAATAAGCTCGAAATGACTTAGTAGCCAATTTACTAGAATTTAAAATAGAATTTGGTAATCTATATTCAATATTTCAAAATATCGAGAATTTCCCTAATTAATGAAAGAAGACAAATTTTAACACTGCGTAGGTTTGCTTATAATAAAATTGAAAAGTTCAGCCAGTTATTATTAGCTGAACGATAAGTCGTGGTATATTCTTTATTAAATACCTATTTCAATATACAAAATTAATAAAACGTTTTTTAGAAATATTTTTCACGGCGGTAAGTTGTTTGTTTATTAATCACATATGCTTTTAAAGGATAGCAAATGGAACATTGTCATAAAGAAAATGATCAAAGATTGGTAGATATGTTATTCAAATGAAATATTTTCTTAATTTAATTGTCTCTCTCAACAGTAAATTTCTGTATAATTAATAAATGACATTCAACAGTTTCAACACGTCAAAAATAGTGAAAAGTCCATAAACAAAATCATTAAATCTGGCTCGTCCGCATTTATAATAACTCCGTGATAAAGATATTGTTCGTTCGCTACATCATTGTTAGGGGAAGTTTAACAATTTTCTTTAGCTATACTCAATTGAAACTTCCCCGGAGCTCGGCTAAGTTGAAATATACGGGCCTGGATAGATTTCTGGATTTGTCATGGCCGTCGTGATTTGTGCGAGCATTTGTTTTATATCCCACTGTGTAAGAGAAATTACTGACCTTTATTGTATTTGTTTGTAATTTTCTCAAGATAAATTATTTAAGAAGTGGTGGTGAAACCCTATTGTGTATGTCTTTGTTAACATAATTAGTTACTAAATTAATAATTGTATTTGACAGATTTGTTATGTTCCTAAAATTAAGTTTTCAAAACGATGTCAATAAGGTTTTATTTATATATGAATTGGAGCTAAGTTAGTAAAGTTTTGTAACTTTTACTCTGTATGCTTTAACTTACAATATTTAAACTATCGGTAATTTTATTCAGAGCCTTTAATCTCCTGTTATTAAAAAGCCAACAAAGTGAAATATTGATTCCGGTGCACAAATTTACATATCAACCATTAAATCCGTATTTACATTTGCAATTCACAATACAAATTTAACAATACGATGATTGTAATCCAATATGAGTTCAACATAATAACTTTACATAAGTTATGAACTATTCAGGAACAGGCTACAAAATTAACTATGTCATTTACCGTACATAAATTTCAATAGATTTTGATACATTAATTAGAGACATATTAATAAAGCTTATAAAAGAGTGATTTGTAGCGTTACTAAAAAACTGAAATGTATTCATTAAAAAAATGCTTTACTTCACGAGTTTTCAGGATTTCGAATCTGTATGATTTCATATACCTCTTGGTATTCAGTTGTTACTTACAACGGTTATAATGCGTTTTGCACTAAATTTTGGATTATTACCTACTTTTTCAAGAGTCACATCCTTTCTAATCAACCATTCAAAACAAATCAATGTATTATCTTTATTGTATGTAAAATGTTACAAATGACAGCATATTATATATAGGTATCAAATAATATAAAACTCAAAGGTGACTGACTGACATAGTGATCTATCACTTGTGTGTGTGTGTGTTTTTTTTTTTTTGTTTGAGTGTCTAATAAAGTATTAATTAATCAATCAATCAATCAACCAACGCACAGCCCAAACCACTTGACGGAACGAGCTGAAATTTGGAATGCAAGTAGATGTTATGACGTAGGCATCCGATAAAAAAGGATTTTTTGGAAATGCCACCTTTACAGAGGTAGGTGATGCAAGTTTTACTTCTTAATACGAGCGAAGCCGCGAGCACCCACTAGTTCTTTGAAACATCTTTATCTTTCATAGTTTTCGCAGGAGTAAAACACTAAATCATCAACAGATTTAAGCACTGAACTCGAACCAACAAATCATCCAAAAAGCTTCAGTTTTACTATCCCTCCCTCTCTCTGTAGCCACAGATCATCCCAGCGGACGGCGACCGAATGCTTTCCACGATAAGCATTCATAGAAGTTATAGTCCGACTATTCTAGCAATGTATTATAGTTCCCGTAAGGCATGATTAAATTTAGTTGTATTAACCGGCTAGCACTTACGTCAAAAATTACGTCGAAAAATTAGCTCGACAAGTTTCGGAAATCTGAGGTTTCCATCATCAGGAGGACGAGTCAGCACGCGCGTCCCGGTTGGCCGCCTCGTCCAGACTGGTTCGCCGACTCACTGCCGCACCCCCCCGCTTCTGCGCCCGCTCCGCTCTCGCAACCGCTCGCGCACCGCGACGGGTGAGGATAGGCGATCGAGGCGCCACCGGCGGATCGTGTATTTCTTCCTCATCGCTTGAGATCCGTTGCACCAAGATATTGGGGTCCGCGCACACTATGCTGACCGTGTCTAGTGGCAGATGTTCAGCTACATCGTCCTCCCGGCCAGAGTTTAAAACAGGTCTCCACGCAGGTGCCAATGTCCATCCTCGGTCACGATTAAAGTTTGGATGTCGACCTATTTCTATTGCTTCCCGAACTTTCCTTGGTACTAGGAACTTCTCCTTGGCCAAGACCGACACCTTATCGAAACGTAGGAAATGGTTCACCCCTTCAGCATGTTCTGCCAACGCGGATTTAACAGTCTCCCTGTTTTTAACACACCGTATGTGTTCCGCCACCCTCGTAGAAATATTGCGGCGGGTTTCTCCGATGTAACTCATACCACAGTCGCAAGGTATACGATAAACACCTGGGGCATGTAACGGCTCGCTGTCTTTAGGTGATCGCAATAGTTGCCTCAGACGACTAGGTGGAAGAAAGATGGTTTTCAAGTTATATTTCCTTTTAAGGAAAATACCAATCTTGTCCGTCACGCCTTTGACAAACGGCAAATAAATCGGAGCCCGATCTACTCCAACCGGTTTCTTGCGATCTGATCCTGTCGCCAAGCGCAAACATTTTCGCCAACTGAACCCATTCTTCTCCAGTGCTCGTCTAACATGATCCAACTCTGCATGTATATACTGTGGGTGACACAGACTTAGCGCACGGTTTATGAGGGATCTAGGAACAGATGCGAGTTGCGAAGGATGGTGATGTGAATCAGCACTTAAATATCTGTCCGTGTGCGTCGGCTTTCTGTACACTGCGTGAGACAATGTACCATCCTGTTCCCGCCGGACGCTCACATCAAGAAAAGGCAGTATTCCTTCTTTTTCAAGCTCCACCGTGAACTGTATCTTCGGGTGTATAGCATTCAGGTGTACTGTAAACTGCGCTAGATCATCTTTGGCGATAACAGCAAAAATATCGTCCACGTACCGCCACCAGTAGCGTGGTTTATTTGATATATCCCGAAGTGCAACTCCTTCAAACCACTCCATATAGATGTTGGCAACCACAGGAGATACAGGTGACCCCATAGCTACGCCTTCCACTTGTAAGTAATGTTCACCCTTCCACATGAAATAACCACTTCGTAGACAAAACTCTGTCCATTCTAAATATTCTTTCGGGAGATCCGAATCATCCAAAAGTTTTTTGATTATTTCAATAGTCTCACTAATAGGAACATTCGTGAATAGGGACGTAACATCGAAGCTAACCATAATCTCTGATGGTAATAACTGTACATCTGAGAGTAAACTGACAAAATGCCTGGAATCTTTCACATACGCGTCTGTCTTCCCAATGTAACTTTGTAGTAAAGTCGCCAAAAATCTAGACATCTTATATGTAGGAGCGTCAATTTGGCTTATAATAGGTCTTAATGGCCAATCATGCTTATGCACTTTCGGTAATCCATATATCTTAGGAGATGTGGGATTATGGGGGCGGAGGCGACTAACTATCTCCTGATCACAATGTGTTTTTAAAAGGTTCGTAACCTTGGTAGTAACACGAGCCGTTGGATTATAATTGACTTTTTTATATGTACTTACGTCCTTAACAAGGAGTTCCATTTTGTGCTCATAATCCTTAGTGTCAACTATAACCGTCGCATTCCCCTTATCTGCCGGTAATGCTAAAAGCTCCATATTACCACGAAGTTCCTTCAATGCTAACCTCTCCTCTTTACCAATATTGTCTCTCGGGGGTTTGGATCTTCTAAGCAACGTCGCTATGTCCTGCCGTAAACACTCTGCTTCTTGGTGAGGAATTTTATTCCTAAAAACAGCATCTTCCACATTGGTAATAATTGACTCAACCGGCACTTTACGAGGGGCAGGGGCAAAGTTCAAACCTCGTGCCAAGACAGTTTTTGTGAGTTCATCCAACCGCTGCGAAGACAGGTTAATAATCTCACACATAGAATCAACTTGTGTTTTTGCCAAGTACCCTCTTTGTTTCAATAAATAGGCGATTTTTATGTTATGTTTCGATCGAATCATATCACAGACTTTAACCGATCTATTATAAGTCATAACATCTAGTACCTCCCATAAATCCCTACTCAAGACCTGCGCTATTTCAAGATGTAAATCATACAACCTCTTGTTTGTAAACATTACTTGTCTACGGTTATCCACAATGACGCGTCGCAACAATTTCTCACTAGCTGTTTGGAAGAAACTTTCATAATCTCGAATGCATTTAACCGGTTTAATGCGTGCGAACTTTGGTATTACACCTTTATCACGACACATCACCACAAACTGCAAACTACACTCAAGTTTTACGCGTTTCAATCGTAATCGTGCAAACTCTTTCACTTTATTTTGCATTACCGCGCCGTATCGGTTAGCGATCACTGTATTATAGTTCCCGTAAGGCATGATTAAATTTAGTTGTATTAACCGGCTAGCACTTACGTCAAAAATTACGTCGAAAAATTAGCTCGACAAGTTTCGGAAATCTGAGGTTTCCATCATCAGGAGGACGAGTCAGCACGCGCGTCCCGGTTGGCCGCCTCGTCCAGACTGGTTCGCCGACTCACTGCCGCACCCCCCCGCTTCTGCGCCCGCTCCGCTCTCGCAACCGCTCGCGCACCGCGACGGGTGAGGATAGGCGATCGAGGCGCCACCGGCGGATCGTGTATTTCTTCCTCATCGCTTGAGATCCGTTGCACCAAGATATTGGGGTCCGCGCACACTATGCTGACCGTGTCTAGTGGCAGATGTTCAGCTACATCGTCCTCCCGGCCAGAGTTTAAAACAGGTCTCCACGCAGGTGCCAATGTCCATCCTCGGTCACGATTAAAGTTTGGATGTCGACCTATTTCTATTGCTTCCCGAACTTTCCTTGGTACTAGGAACTTCTCCTTGGCCAAGACCGACACCTTATCGAAACGTAGGAAATGGTTCACCCCTTCAGCATGTTCTGCCAACGCGGATTTAACAGTCTCCCTGTTTTTAACACACCGTATGTGTTCCGCCACCCTCGTAGAAATATTGCGGCGGGTTTCTCCGATGTAACTCATACCACAGTCGCAAGGTATACGATAAACACCTGGGGCATGTAACGGCTCGATGTCTTTAGGTGATCGCAATAGTTGCCTCAGACGACTAGGTGGAAGAAAGATGGTTTTCAAGTTATATTTCCTTTTAAGGAAAATACCAATCTTGTCCGTCACGCCTTTGACAAACGGCAAATAAATCGGAGCCCGATCTACTCCAACCGGTTTCTTGCGATCTGATCCTGTCGCCAAGCGCAAACATTTTCGCCAACTGAACCCATTCTTCTCCAGTGCTCGTCTAACATGATCCAACTCTGCATGTATATACTGTGGGTGACACAGACTTAGCGCACGGTTTATGAGGGATCTAGGAACAGATGCGAGTTGCGAAGGATGGTGATGTGAATCAGCACTTAAATATCTGTCCGTGTGCGTCGGCTTTCTGTACACTGCGTGAGACAATGTACCATCCTGTTCCCGCCGGACGCTCACATCAAGAAAAGGCAGTATTCCTTCTTTTTCAAGCTCCACCGTGAACTGTATCTTCGGGTGTATAGCATTCAGGTGTACTGTAAACTGCGCTAGATCATCTTTGGCGATAACAGCAAAAATATCGTCCACGTACCGCCACCAGTAGCGTGGTTTATTTGATATATCCCGAAGTGCAACTCCTTCAAACCACTCCATATAGATGTTGGCAACCACAGGAGATACAGGTGACCCCATAGCTACGCCTTCCACTTGTAAGTAATGTTCACCCTTCCACATGAAATAACCACTTCGTAGACAAAACTCTGTCCATTCTAAATATTCTTTCGGGAGATCCGAATCATCCAAAAGTTTTTTGATTATTTCAATAGTCTCACTAATAGGAACATTCGTGAATAGGGACGTAACATCGAAGCTAACCATAATCTCTGATGGTAATAACTGTACATCTGAGAGTAAATTCGGGAAAGTTCGGGAAGCAATAGAAATAGGTCGACATCCAAACTTTAATCGTGACCGAGGATGGACATTGGCACCTGCGTGGAGACCTGTTTTAAACTCTGGCCGGGAGGACGATGTAGCTGAACATCTGCCACTAGACACGGTCAGCATAGTGTGCGCGGACCCCAATATCTTGGTGCAACGGATCTCAAGCGATGAGGAAGAAATACACGATCCGCCGGTGGCGCCTCGATCGCCTATCCTCACCCGTCGCGGTGCGCGAGCGGTTGCGAGAGCGGAGCGGGCGCAGAAGCGGGGGGGTGCGGCAGTGAGTCGGCGAACCAGTCTGGACGAGGCGGCCAACCGGGACGCGCGTGCTGACTCGTCCTCCTGATGATGGAAACCTCAGATTTCCGAAACTTGTCGAGCTAATTTTTCGACGTAATTTTTGACGTAAGTGCTAGCCGGTTAATACAACTAAATTTATTCTAGCAATGTTGCTGCCAAATATTGTACGAATAGTTGAGACTGTAGAATTGTAACTCCTTATAAATATCGCGTCGAAAGTGCTTCCAGTAAACTTATGGTGACACGAGATAAGTTTCCCGTGCTTTTTATCGACAATTATCGAGATGTTTCTATATCTCCACCAGTGCTAACATATACGGGTCCATCGCTTATGTCAACATTGTTTCGAATTCAGTTCGTTGGATTAGACAAATTACTCTGCTTAGTTCTGACGTCTCGATACGTGATCACTCGATGTTGCAGATCATAAGCATATAGGTTTCATTTCTTATCACACCACTCGCACACAAAGCATGCTGTTTCGTGATTTGTAAAGATGCCGGAAATAGCCGAATGCTTGGTGACAATTGGTTGCTAAAGTCTTCGCTCATCAACTCAACCGCTGCGGTGGTTGTTGACTACCTCGAAAAAATATTCCCACGATGTGGTCAACGGTCGTCGCTTTTGGCTCAGTTACGTTTCTATATTACAAATTTTATTATTCGCAGTTTGCTGCCAAAATTTGCGGCACTGGATTAGTTAACGCGAGCGAAAATATGAGTGTCTTCACAAGATAGGCGGAGGTCAGAGGCCAGGGGTTTATCCAGCACAGCTCAGTAAGTGGGCGACTCGTGTGAAATAGTCTTCATATATCTCTAGTTACAGAGCGGACATAAATCAACTGAATTGTATTTTTGGGAGGAATTGTGGTGGTTTCTTTTGGTTTATGGAGGAAATAGAGGAGAAATGTTGTTTTTACATGGTATGGGTTTGTACTTGAGCATAATCCTTATTGTTTATGTCGACCCGATTTCCAATTACTACACCATATGTAGTTTCTAATACGAAAAAAAATAACTTAGATTTGGGATATTTCAGAAACTAAATAAAAAATATTAAAAATGATATAAATTTAAAATTTTATTGAAAAAAGGATCTATAAGAAAATATTTATTTTAGAGGCTACCAAGTTAATTTATGCTTACATACTCTGTAAAAAATACCCAAAACTATCAGACTAAAATAGTAACGCAAAATTTCAACTCATTCATTCAGTTTTTTATTAAAATCTATTTACACTACTGATTAATGACACTGCGTTAAATGTTTACTACACAAAACCTTTCATCCATTTACAATTTCAATGAGCTGGGGTCATGGGCATTACGTTCATTCACTGTCAGACTCGCAGACGATTTATCTTGGGACCAGTGCGTTAGAGGAAAAAGTACAGACAACGTATAAGCAGTACCTACTCTTGACTTGGTATAGAAAATTAGTTTATTTGACGTAATATTATACAATAAAAACGTGTGAATCCTCTGACCTCGTGGTAGCCGTTAGACTGTGTTACGAGGCCAAAGTCATCTCCTAATACAGGTACAAACTTTGATGATGTAAAGGTATAGGTATTTTACATACTAGCTGGTTCCCGCGACTTCGTCCGCGTGGAATAGTTATTACCATAAAAACGGGTTAACTCAATAGGAGTTAACCTTAACAGATAGACATATATACTGTTGCAGACATTTTGTAAGATCATTTCAAGAGAAATAATTCTTTATCACATATTTTTTGATATCTTGAACCGTTTTCGCAGCGCACGCAACGGACGACCTCAAAAATGAATATTTTTTTCCGGTTTTTCACATTTTCCATATTTCTTCGCTCCTATTAATTGTAGCGTGATGTTATATAGCCTAAAGCCTTCCAAGATGAATGGTCTATCAAACACAAAAATATTTTTTCAAATCGGACCAGTAGTTCCTGAGATTACCGCGTTCAAACAAACATACATACAAACAAACAAACTCTTCAGCTTTATATATTAGTATAGAATGTAATTGTTGATTTTATATATTTAAAATTTAAGAGCACGTCTCTTGTCCGTGTAGGATGTGCCATTGACGGTGATTCAGTCAATTAATTTTAACATTTCTAGTGATAACTATAATAACAAATAGTATGCATATCTTTCCGAATCGATTTCAACAAGTTAAGATTTTGTTATGCATTAATTTGTGGTAAAGGTAGCATTGGTGTCCAATTCAAGAAATACTATGTAGTATGTATCTATACCATTTTTCAGCAAAACTGACTCAGTTATTTGTGAGAAAATTTTAAGAGTTAACAATCAAAGAAACGCACATTTGGTTACATTTAAACTTTTGCTTTTCCTATATTTTTATATTATGATAATCTCTCTCTTTGAGTCGTATTTCCTCATGACTGAGGGTCGTGACTCCCCCGCAGAATTAATTCGTTAGGGGAGTTTTCTTGGGCAGATACATCGTGGTGGGCGCCCAGGTCCTTCCACGGAAGACACATGTCCTCGGATATTGTGGTCCTCAAACGTGTCGGTTTCCTCACGATGTTTTCCTTCACCGTTAAGCGAATGCAAATCCACACATAACTTGAAAATACAAGTCATTGGTGTAGGGCGGATTCGAACCAGGGTACGTCTGGATGAAAAGCAGACACTGGAACCGCTGAGCCACACTCGCTTTTTTATTATGATAATAAAATTCTATATGATCTTGTTCTCTTTACTCCTATACGTCAGAGCTATCAACAAGTGTCGGCAATCGTGATACATATTCCCACCGAGCCTTAATTCTTTTCTTACCTTGAATACAAATATGATCTTTATTTAGTTTTTATTTGCACTTCCAAGATTTTCTGTACAATGTATGGGTTATATTGAGTGCTACATATGATTAAAAACGAACATTGTGTTTTTATATAAAAAAGGGGTTTTGTATGCGATTAAATGAATGATAATGAAAGTAACAAAAGCTTTATTGTATGAGTTCTTGTATTCATTTATCTCAATGCTATTTCCGATTGATATGATTTTAGGTAATATTTCACAGTTAACTTTATTGTTTTCTTTCTATTCGATAGAATAAACGTTATGTCAGTTTATTACGCTTTGTAACAAAGAAACGACATTTGGTTAAAGGTTAATCAAAATTCCAAGAAGCTCAAAACGCACTAGCTTTCCAAATCCAAATAGTTAAGAGCCAATATACACATAAAAGTAAGTGAATTTCTGTGTCGCATAAACCCAATTGTAAAAAGAATAAACCTACATCGTAGATACGGTACTCTATATGAATAATTCATATGAATTCAACTTGCTTTTACTTCACAAAATAGATAAGTATAGTTTTACTTTTATTAACATTTAGAATCAAAACTACTATTTTATCTGGTTTTTTTTTTATTTATTTTATTTTAGACTGGCCTGTTAGCTTAGTTGGTAGTGGCTCTGCCTTCTAATCTAGGGGTTGCGGGTTCGATTCCCGCGTGACACAAGTATTTATGCATTATAAAAAATTATAATTACTTGTGTTGAGTCTGGTCGTTTGTATGTATAATAAGTATGTATTTACAAAAGAAAAGTATATAAGTATTATATCCGTTATCTAGTACCCACGACACAAGCGTTTGCTTAGTGTGGGGCTAGATGGCGCTGTGTGCATTGTCCCGGAATATTTATATTTATATTTATTTATTTATCTAAGCCACTTCTATTGATGCTATCAAAATTATACCGATATAAGAATTCCCACTTATCATTTTATTGTTTCAAAACTTTGAATCACGTTTACTGCATTTATTAACTTTACGACTATAATATTATTATTGGGTAGATAGACAACAAAACTCAATATAATATTTTATCAAAAGAACATTACCTTTAACCGTGAGGGAAAATCAATTTGACGTTTTTTCATAACCTCGGCATTATTTCCACATACAAACCCACTCTTATGAAGTGGAGGTGTCAGTCTAAGATATTGATAAGACATAGAGTATATTGCCTCTCCGATACGTGATATCCTTTTTCATCCTCAAAATGACACATGAGTGGCTCTATCTAAAAATATCGCTTAGACAGTATTTCATTATATTTAAGGAGTGTATCAGATCGCGCGGAACCATTGACTGTAACCTCTCAGCCATATATCATAGTTCCTAAGCGCTCCTATACGCTGTAAAGCTCGGAGAATCCTCGCGATTTTTCCTCCTAACAGAATAATCTTTGACAAGGATTGAGATGGAAATAAATCTTTTGAACTCACCGTGTTCATAAGATTTTTCACTCAACGTGAAGAGTAAAAAATTGGGAGTGATATTTCAATTCGGTTTGGCGCGGGCTTGTTTGAGCCGCGGTCAATTTCCAGTTTGGTAGCTTGGAGAGCTGCCAACATAGTGGAATATACGGCCTTTTGAGGGTTAACTACACTAGACATCGGGCTCACACTATGTTAGTCGGTTGTTTGGCTTTATTCAAACGAAAAATTAAAGTCCCAGTGTATGGTCTGGATTTTAGTTCAAACGGAGTTGTGCGAAACATGTTTGGGAGCCTGTAAAATACTACTGACATTTTATTTTGTGATGTTTGTGTTGTAGTGCAAATTGATACGGTTTTAAAATACAGGCGTACGAATATCTTATTAAATCAGGGTGTTTTTTGTTTTTGTTTAATTAAAAAAAAAGTAATCGATCAGCGAATGGCCAAGTTAAGTAAATCATAATTTTCTAAAAAAGTACATTTGAAATCTAGTCTTAAAATCTAGATTATTTTTCTTCACATTCAAAATGAGTAAATCCAGAGATTCTCAACTTATAACGCTTGCTGTCTACATTTCTTTGTACAACAATAAAATTAGTGACCCACTTTTTACTTCAAAGGTTTATGAGAAATTATTAGCACGCCACTATAAATCCATGGCAGTTCCACAGAAAAACTATAATGAAAGCAAGTTTATCGCTTGCCATAACTTGGCCGCTATATTATGGTTTTCATAACTATCACCTTGCCCTACTTTATAAAGTTTTATATATATACTTAAATACTTCTAGTTTTACTTACTAAACATTTAATCTTTAAAAACTTTAAAGGCACACTTATTGGTAATATAAAATACGTATTTTTTAAAGCTTTTAATTTGCTATCTTAATTGGTAAAAAATATAATTTGACAAAAATGCAATGCACTATATTTTCGAATGACAAAAGACAATTTTATTTAAACTTATAAAAAAACAAAGAACAATGTATATGTTATGACTCGCTAATATAAGCAAACTCTATATAGGTAGGTACATATTTTTTATTATAAATAAAATAAATAAGAATATTTTCAAACCTAACAGTTACTCAACTAATCTTACATTGAATCTCCAAAAAGCAATTAAACCGCCATCTATCAAGTTTCGTAAACATTTACCCAGAGCCATAAATTGATATTGGTTTAACCAAATAAAAATAAATTATCATACGGTCCAGGGACAGGTGCGGTAGGACGGTAAATCAACGTCAGCGTATTTGTACGGGCCGCAACATCACATTCTATGTAGTTGTATTACTCTCTTTGATTCGTATTTCCTCATGACTGAGGGTTCTGACTCTCCCATAGAATTGTTTCAAGGTCCTTCCACGGAAAACACATGTCCTCGGACAATGTGATCCTCAAACATGTGGGTTTCCTCACGATGTTTTCTTTTTTCTTGGATATTTTCTCCTAGACAACTATTTTTTTTTACGTGGGACTGGTTTACGCTTGACCACAGTCTTTTACTTAGAGGGGATGTGTTTAGCTTCAATATTTTGCTGAGGTCAATATTTTTTACATGTAAGATATGATACGGTAGAAACAACAGTTTTATTATTATACAAGTGGATGCCTGCTGCTTGGCTCGAATTTAATTGGGTAAAAATTAGCGTAATTATTTCACTTTCAGGTTACCTAATCTATCTCTATACTAAGAGCCACACAAAGTAAAGTACTGCATTATGATCAAAATACATTCTTAAATTTATTTATCGAACCATTCACGAAAGATCACAGAAAACTAGTTCCCATTGCCTGCTTAAATTGCATGCCAAAGTTTGAAAAGCAAAGGGCACTTTGAATGTCACTGCAAAAGACCAAAGCAAACTACCAGTCAGTAATTAATTTAGTGCAGCATTTCCTTTGAAAGCATGTTAACAAACCAGCAAGAGTAGAGGTTTTATTGTGACAGTCAAGTATTCGAGTAAAGAGACATTTAAGTTTCAAGTAATGGTCAAAACAGCATAAATAAGGTAGGTACGCTAGGAACGAGGTTACGCGACTATTTTGAAATAGATTTGCTCTGTTCTATAATTCACCTGATGGTAAGCAATCTATAATGATAACTTACCTGTTTATAGTTTAGGATGGAATGTACTGACAAAGTAAAAACGGATTTACTCTCACTTAAAAGATCGCTAGATTGTAGTTCGCAGTGAACAGTTTTCAAATACTCCTTACTAATAAGTAAGTATAACAATTTTGTGGTACAATGCAAGTGTAAATTTAATCCTAGCACCTACATAGTATATTTGATTAATATATAATTTATAAAATTATTGTAACCTATATCTGGTAAATTACTACGCTTAACAGTGGAATCGATATGCTAGAATCCTATTACAATTTACTGCATTGATATGTTCATATATATTCTAGAAAAATTAAAACAATCCAGAATATGTCGATTCATTAAAAAACAGAGAAAGGTTTTTTATTCACTAGTCAATGCATTATGTTTTATTTCAACTCATATAAATATTTAACAATCGATAGTATGTTTGCCCGTACAAGTATCATAAGCTTATAAATTGGCATCAAAGCTCTCAAACTAGCTTTATTCGAAATTCTGTTCTATTATTTTTACTGCATTCCTAAAATAGTTTAGTCTGGAGATTGTTAACGGCACTTGATTCAAAGGAGTTCTTGCAAATTAATTACGGCCAGTGCAAAACTGCTGCTTTCAGTTTAATTCAGTTGGGAACCACTGGCTTTGAGGATAGAACGCGGTACATGCTCTTAATTTGTGCTAACGTTTTCATAAATGTGTAAGTTGCTCTTGCTTTTGTTTCGTCGGTTGTTTGATCAAAAAAAGTATGTTTTATTTTGTATGGTAACATTTACATTTACCGCGCTGTAAGTAAGGCTACATTTTGCAGTACCTGTTGTAGATTGTATGTTGTTTAAATATTAGAAATCTAAATGAATAGTGATGATAATTGGAAAGCGTGTATTTAGCTAATAATGAAACAAAACTTTAGCTTATTATTCCATTGAAATTTAGGGACTTTAAACTTAACATTTATGCCGCCCCATCGTAGGTAGTACTCATTAAACAACTTAATTAAGATAATTAAAAATCAAGCCTCGAATAACCGATTGATTCCAATATCCCTGATTCATTATGCAGATGGGCCCAGAACTCCGAGCTTCCGAACCAAACACAAGTGTTAACAAAAAGCTTGTTTCGAAAGTAATTAAAGGTATTCAATGAGGGTAAGGAGGTAAGGCGGCTACACTGCAATGAATAAAACATGGATGTGTGCTGCCCTTACTGACTGGAAGTTGGACGTTAAGCAGAAAGTGTAGCGATAGTGTAAATATGGCATGAAAAATAAGTATGTGTGCAGTTTCTAGCCACCTGTGAATATTATTGTTAATCGTTATCAATAAATTGATGGAAAAGTATTTTTCTGCGGTCAGATTTTTTCTATTAACATAATTTATGTCGTCTTACTAATCACCAAATACGAAGCATGAATAAAGAATTTAAAATATAAACTAAATGGAGTGTAGCTATTTTTTTTTTCAGAAAACGTACTCATACAATCTTTTAGCTCAGTCCTTTCACGTCATCCAATCAGACCAGTTACTTCCTCCAGTATTCATCGAAACACATTGTTCCCGATAAAAAAAACTGCTCAGAAATCAAATGCTGCGACTTATCCTGAATAATTTATCAAGAGCTCTGAGAAGCCACACATTTCCGTCTCCAGACTATCACCTGAGCCTTCTTGCCTCCGCGGATGAATCGCATTGGAGAATAGATAATAGTAGGTTTGTTAGAACGGAAATTTTGAATTGTTTGAAATAATATGTTTTTTAAAACATTTTTATAGGTACTTTGATAGTATTGTGACGTAGAACCTCTTTGAATGTAGGTGTAAGAACTATTTAGTTAAATGTAGGTATAAGAACTCCTTTGTTTTATGTAGGTATAGGAACTCTTTTGATTTTGTAAATAGGTTAGTAGTTATTTTTACATGTCAATATTGGCGGAGATGTGGAATGGTGAAAAATAAAGGTGAAGTGACGTTGTGCAAAATGAAAACGGTATATTCTTTCCTATCCCTGAACCCGCTTCCGTAACAGTATTGTAGTATTTAGATGTGAATGCACATATGAAATATTGTGTAAAACGAAACGCAGATTGTTAGTAAAGCATTTACTAAAACGAACACTATAAATAACTTAAAAGAGTTTCGCAACAAAATTACCTAACGAAGAATGCCTTTTGTTAAGATTCACTTTACAAGTGGGTATTACAAGTTAGCAAGTAAGTTAAAATTCTCAAATAAACCACAAATTGTTGTAAAACAATTTTGTGAAATGTTTTATTCCTCACAAAAAAAACCAGTAAAGTAGACTATCCGTATCTACGTAAACAGTTTTTTCTTATCCCGTAGGCGCGGCAAAGCTCATTGGACTCATGAATTTATTCTCAAGTCGCAACCTCGTTGCGGTAAAACTATAAATCTGACTGAACTAGCGGAACAATGGCTGTTTTGTTGCAAAGAGGCCCTAGCTTTGGGTTAAGGTTACGTCATACCACATAAACGGCTCATTATACGAGTATAGATATATCTTTATGACACGTCGATACCAGAATTAGCCACTCGTATTTGTACTTATACACACCAAATATACTTTAAAATAAAGTTATTAAACTAAGATAACTAACTATATTATTTTGGTAAGAAATCCCTACTCATGTATGCAAAAGTTTGACTTGACAAGTTAAAATTTTATGAATTTTACTTATATTAACGAGAATGTTATTAAGGCCAATTGGCATAGACTTATGATAGTATGTTTTTGTTAAAAAACAGCGGAACCGATTAGAATATAATTTGGTGTAGGGTAACAAAAAAAATAAGGGAAGATAAAACCAGATAAACACTTTTTATACTCGTAGCAACGCAGGTAGTATTTCGTTTATTTAGTTGATTATAAGGTGACTCTGGATTATCATTGTCTATGGATTAAGGTTTTGCGGGATTGGGTGGCAAACTGATGAAACTTTTTATGTCTTGGGACGTTTCTAGGGTAGGATTTTCCAATTTTTCTTTCGAGAACTGAGTTAAGAAAATTTGCTTGGCGCTACAAAGTTTTGGAATGAGCTCGTAACATCTTCTTTTCATTTTCTTTCTTTCTTTCTTAAATACTATTGATTTTGTGTGTCAAAATAGTCTGTACAAATGCATGGTGAAACATCGTTTGTTGAGCCCAAAACTTACTCAAATACAATTTAAAACCCACTTTGTTTACTATCAATTTTCTATTCTAAGTATATTTTATCACAGGCTTCAGGTGCTTGTGACATCACACGATATTTGCATGTCATCAATCATAAGCTGAAGCCTGGCCTAACTTGCTCTGCTCTGACCTGCAATTTGGGCCGTAAGGTATATTATGTAGGGAAATTCATTTACGGAATATAAAGCTATGATATGATACTCATCTTTTAAAGAATGCCAAAAAGCATAATGCGACACGTTGTAATGGATCAAGCTAGACATGACAAAAATACCTGTGATTAGGGCTACTTATGTCAGAGTCCAAGCGCAGGCTATTTAAATAAATATTATTTGAAATGTGCTATGGTAAGGCCTTTTTATTTTACCATTATATAATGATCTTTGACAGACTTTTTCTGATCTTTTGGATAGTAGTCATAATCATGCGTCTTTTCTATATCAGTTAAAGATTTCTGAATAGCTATAACACGGCCGAGCCTAGCGCGAAAAGTCACACCTACTTTTGAGATATGTAAGTCATCGATCATTTATCTAATTTTGTGGTTGTGAGACAGTTTTGGGTTTCAAAATGACATATGCTTTTATTCCTACACAAAACAGCCGCGAGCATCCACAAGAGAGCTTATTTTATTTATTTATTCGCAAAAGTTTACAAAACTGAAAACTTAAAAAAACGACTATGAATGAACTAGTAAATAAATATTTTCTTCTAGATGTAAACCTAACATGTGTATAAAGACGGACAATCTAATACCATATTTTCTAAATATGTTCACAAAAATACTCAACGTTTACAATATAAAAAGTAATAAAACTAATTACTAACACACTCGAAAATAATAATAATAATAATAACTGCCCAAAATAGAAACAAATAAACTAAAAAAGAAACAAATAATTGTGTATAATTACTCACGACTTAATATATCAGACTGCAGCAGGAATTAAGCTACTTTGAATTGCTGTATAGAAATTATCTATATTACACACTAATCAGCACATTCCATCTAAATCGTCACATACGTAAATTCATAACCACATTAGGGTTGGAATCTTCAGTGACCTTAATTATGACACTATCAGTGATGACGTCACGTCAAATCAGCATTACATTAATCATCGCGCGACCCGCGGCGCATTTGATTTATGTCGTGACCTAAGTCACATCGTCATGTAGGTCAACAGATATGACTAGCTATCTAGATTTGGCTAATATCTAGGCTTTGGTCTGTGATTGTTTTTGTGTTATTGATGAATTAGACTGTAAATGAGGTAGACAGTGAGTTGCTTGAGTTTATAAAACTTTTTTTTTTGAATTACTGTGGAATAGGAAGTTAACGTGGGTTAATTTAAACAAACAAGAGTTTGTATTTTATTTTATACATCGATAACACAAACCAAATTTAATACTTCTTCCTCATAGCATTAAAAACAGCAATTTTACGCAAACAAAAACGCTTCGTTATAAAAACAATACACACTAAATGTCATTCAATATCACATAAAAGGGTTACAGCACCAATATCAATTCGAACACCGTTCCGAATCCCGTTCACATAAAAATCAAGCTTCAAATCAAGATTTATCATCTACGATATGGCGCAATAAAAATAACATGAAAGGTCTCAGCAGTGGAGACAAAAATGGTATAACATCGTACATAAGCAAAGGAAATTGAATGATCAAAAGGAATAAGGCCATGATAAACAGACGGGCGACCCTTATCCCTCGAAGTGGCTATGCAACGACATTATATCCAGCAAACTACTTATTATAACGTCACCGGGTGGCGCTGCGGGCGGGTTGAAAACTCTCGACACTAGAGTAGGCTTAAGCTTTGGAACACTTTACCAGAAGCCGCGTTTCCTGCGAACTACAATCCAGGGGTCTTCAAATCTAAAGTTAATAGGTATCTTCTAGGTAAGCGTGTTACAACCTAGGCTGCAGCAATGCTTAACATCAGACAGGCTGTAGTCAAACGTAAACCCATCCCACGTAAAAAAATTGCAATTTTTTTACGAACTCAGCTAATCATTGAAACACATACAAAATGTAGGTACACATTTGGTGATACAATGCATGCTGATAGGTAATGCCATTGATACTTATAAAAACTTGGCCCTTAACCTAATTGTAAGCTAGCATCCAACAGTGTATTGTGACAGCTAACACTAATTCCATTCTAGAAAAACAAATGCTCATCTTGAATGCTGAGTTACTTTATGCGGCCTTGTGGTCAACTGTTTCAAAACCAAGAATAAGACAAATTTCGATTGATTCCTGTAATAAATAAAATTCATATCTATATAGTGACTTTCCGTCACTATAAAGATAGCCAGGTGTCAGTGAATTTTATTGTCTACGATGCTATGCTAAGCCGCAAGACGCTCGAGCTTTTGCAGACGTAGTGTGTTTGTGGACTAGAAATAAATTCTCGGGGGTTTGAGAGATGATTCTAAACTGAATTATGACACTAAAATATAGCTTACTCTGAGCTTACTCTATGAATTCGACTATTTCTGGAAATTTATAGCTGAAATCGGTTCCTTGTTATAAATTATCAGAAACTAAAGGCGTAATAAAAATATGTATGAATGTAAGTACGTAAGTGCTAAAATCTGTTATCTTAAACAACTTCAGCAAGAAATAAATATAAAAAATCGTTTACTGATCTACACACTTAACTTGAAAATACAAGCCACTGGTGTAGGGCCGTATTCGAACCAGCCGTATTCGGTGCGTCTGGATGAAAGGCAGACATTGAAATTGCTGAGCCACACTCGCTATGCTTAATAACATAATCCCCTGATTCTTAACGACACTGACCACTTATCGTCTCCAATCGATCACTGTTTACGGTGGCCCTAAGATGGAATCTCAGAGTAAAATGACAGCGGATGGTGCTAATACCGTTACGAGTCATCAAAGAGTCGTCTAGCCCTCTATTTTGTACGGGTTGTATATACTGGGTTAGTAATAAGAAATACATAGTAAATACGTAGATTTATCAAAGAAATTGCAGAAACTTTTGCTTACTGACCGTCCCTTCTACGCACTGTGAAATAAATTGAACCGAAATATTCTAAGTATAATTTAAAAATGGCATACTTACATTGAAAGTAGTGTAACTCTATAATGAGGAGGAATTTTACTTGACTTTTCACTTTTTATCTATGTTCATTTAATTTTAAATAATATAAAATAAAATAAAAAAATATAGCTGAATATGACAGATGAAGACTGAAAAAACATGTTTTAGATAAGTTACTTCTTAAGCCATAACAAAAAAAAAAAAAAAAAAAAAAAGTTTCTTCTTGACAGTGACAATTGAATTTTCTTTATACATATTTTTTTTGAAATCCCTGAGTTTATATTTATATATAACCCGGAGTGATGTAAGTTGTATTCCCAGGACGCACATAGATACGTAGCACATAACTCGACATTACATGTTACTTGTGTGAGAGGATTTGCGATGTGTCTACTAGTATTGGAAATTATGTGGATATTGTGAATAAGGGATTTTTATATCTTGAGTTATACGTTATAAATTGATAGATAGTTCAATAAATCAGTTTTCTTGAATATTTTTTTGGTATTTTTAGTGGTCAAACCCTAAGTAGCTGTACAACGTTAAAAATACCACCTATAATAAAATGTTATTTAAAAAATAAACATAGATAGTACACAAGCATCTGACTAAATAGGTTTCTTCTATATAGTTAAGGTGACTCCTTAGGCTCCAGCAATTCTTAACACCGGGCAGATTGTAATCAAATGCGAATCCATACCTCATAAAAATATCAACAGTAAACAAGCTGAAGCTAATATTTAAATGCCAAACAAATATCTTATAAAAGAAATCATCAAAGTAAACAAACCAGAGTAGCTTTTTACTATCTACATAAATATAACTACATATATACAGAGTACAAAGTCCCTCCCACCCATTTGTAACAAAGCATCTGATTTTCTACTCTGTACGAGTAAACCTCACTCCATTTACTCCAGCAATAAACTCTGTTCGCTCTGTTGCCTCCACAAAGATGAATAAACTAATGTAGCGCCCTAAGTTAGACGTATGGCTCCAATCTCAGTTTACTAGACTTGCTTTACATGTTAGGAGCTGGTGGGCTAAATTAAATTATTGAAGTTGTATGTTTGATGGTTGACGTAGGAATGTAGCGATTATTGTGTGATTTAAAGTCATGTTAGTTATGATTTATATTGATTTACATACTTACATTATGTGCAATTTATATTTTAACAAGCGGGTGCTCGCGGCTTCGCTCGTATTAAGAAGTAAGGTGTAAGTCATACACCCCCTATTTCACCTCTTTAAAAGTGGAATATTCAAAATCCTTTCTTAGCGGATGCCTAAGTGATAACATCTACCTGCATGCCAAATTTCAGCCCAATGCGTCCAATGATTAAGGCTGTGCGTCGATAGATGACTATGTAAGTCAGTCTTTATAGTTTTATATTTTTCGATTCGATTATTATTATGCAAATAATGAAAAGTTTTCTAACAAAACAAACACAAAAGCTCAATATATAACAAAACGCTTTTAATATACAATTCTTTACGTCGCTACTGTAAGTTATCCCTAACAGTAAATGTTTTACAGTAAATAAAAACTCTTTCACAATCTAACGAAGAACAATAAAACGCTATTAAACTCCACCTCAACGGGAATAAAACGCAAACTAAACTCTTTCCGTGAAATAATTACAAGCATTCAAGACTTTTGAGACCGTGTGTGGCTTCCATAGAGCCACCTCTTCATGGATTACCACTGAATAGATAGTTTAGTTTGAACAGGTGATTCGTTGCTTTTGAATCCAAGATATAATAACTTTCTAAATATGATAATCAAAAAATCTCAAGAAATTCCTTAGACCTAGCGAACCTGTAATTCACGATAAAACTTTAAATAATATCTTTCTTGAATATAATTGAATAGAGATAAAAAAATATAAACACTTAGTTTTTGAAGCAAATGTCAGTTGGCAGACAGCCTTTTCATTTCCCAATGACTCGATGCTATAATCTTGAGTTGTCTCATTCCTGAATTCAGATCTTTACATTTTCTTTCCACAGCGGCAAATTTTAATTTGACTACATTTAGTCTACATGGTCTATATGCATATTATATTAACATAATCTGCCAGTATAGAGTAAGGGATACTATCTACCAGTGATAATCCTTGTTTACCCCCAACAATAGCTTGGGCCAGAGTTGCCACTTCACTCGGTTTTGTTCGCTGCCCCATTCTTCTGGCTCACGTTATTACTGCCCCTTTTGTCTCGCGCGCCTTTGGCTACATGTGAAAAATACGTCAAGTGCCGTGAAAAGAATCGCGGCCGAGATAAAAAAGCTTGTATAAATAGAATTGTTGGCGTATTTTTATCTGGGCTTTGTTTTGTGTTCGGAAGGTGGAATAGTGTAAAAAATTACCACCGAGCCACGAAAGTTCTTTCACTAATAAAATTATACATGTACAGAGAAAACTTCAGTTTTTTCCATCATTATAGCTTTGTATCTAATTAAGTTTAAAAAATCTGGTTCATGTTCCCGATTTTCTTCATTACTAATACTTTATTCATTTAATTTATACGCAAAGTATTTTGTACATGACTTATGCTTCATAAATATTCATGCCCAGCAAGCATGCACTTCCACTGATTGCTCTATTTTACCATCTTGACTGCTGACACAATTAATTAGGTCAAAACAAATTAGAAACACCGCCCCTATAAAAAGGAAACAAGTTAGAAATAGTCGCCAAAAACAGAACTGCTGATTAAAAGTTAAAAAGCACGCGATTCTCTCAACTTGAATGTTCAAGTTAAAATACATTTCAGTAAACTTGAAAACCGAGTGACGTTCAATAAAAAGCGACATCTAAAAGCTCTATTGCGGGAATTCCTATAACGTATAACGCTGGCGGCGGTGGCATCTCGACAGTTTTCTGCACTTAGTATCTGCTTCTTAGAAAGGCAGACCACTATGTGACCGCAATTCTGTGGTGCGGAGAACTTGTGAGGGAAACGTATTGCCATTCTAAGATGATTCTAAGCAATGTTTGTAACGCTCTTGCAATTAAAAAGTCTTATAAGACTAGGGTTGTTCTGAAAATAAATTTATGTAGTTGTTATTCTGCTCAAAATGAAACGGTTGTAATGTAACTGGGTTTCTGTTGATAACTGAAGTTTCGAGACATCTACGTCATAAAACTTCTTTGATGATACATTTATAATAGAAAGATATAACTTCTTAACCGTAATAACATTAAGGATTCATACGACAATTCATTAATCACGACAAATCATTTTTTTTTCAGTTAAAAATTAATATTATGGTGATTTATATAAAACTAAACGTTACAAAATAAAATAGTCAGAGAAAATAAGTAAAATTATTTACAAAAAAGTCACATTGACTTTTATCTAGAACAAAATCGGCACCAGTAAATTTCACCCTACATAAAGTTCGTGTTACAACGACTCCAGTGTCTACATTTATCCCATATTGATCCTTTCCCGAACGCCGGCAATACGTTTTCATTTGAGGTATTATGACGTCACTCTAACAATCCTAACAGCTCCGTTTAGAAGCAGTAATTCACACCTCTCTGTTAGAGAGTTTGTTCTCGTTGAATCTATCTATCTTACATACTTTACTACCATAGATATAACACAAATAACACATCGTGCATGTGTAAAACTACTTTTGGCTGAGTTATGAATCATTAATCAAAGCAAAAGTTTTAAAGATTGGTTTGTAAGATTTTAAGTTTAACAAAAAACTACCCGATTTACATAAGATACAGTTTATCAAAGTGGATGGTACCTAAACCACAAAACAATAATTACAAGCAAACTTGCCTAAACTTATCGAGGAATTGAGAAATATACCTAGTAATCTGGGTATACTTAAAACTAATCATGTATTTTTTTTTTCACAGCAGCTTTTGTCTGTGCTAACGAGAACAGACTTATCAAATGGGAGAACTGCGAGCATAAAACGTTACAGGTGAGGTGAATTTATTGAGCCAAGTACCCAACAGCCGGCTCTGTTTGCCGCCAAATAGCTAATATGGGCGAGTTTCTAGTTAGCACACAATACTGTTTAGAAACTCTATGATAAGTTCAGTTGAGTTCAGTTCAATTTCCAAGCGCAATTTACGTTTGTATCTATGAAGTGTAAACATAGCTTTATTGGAAGCGTTGCGAATATGAAACGCTGTTTGCGATAAAATAAAAATCTCTTTTTTGGCGTGAATAGGAAGAAGATTGAGTATGGGTGTATTACTTTGTTCGTTTATTGAAAAACGTTCTGTGTACGAGAGATGATAGCCTACTTTCATCATTATAGATCGAATTATGCACAACACGTTTTATTTTTATGTAACCGTGCTTAAAATATTCGAATTAACTGAGTAAATATATGTGTAGTATATTCATTTAATTTCTTAAGGTCTATTTACATGACCAATAAAAATAAATATTTAATTATAAATGTAAGATCTAAATCTATTTATGCCTACGTCTCAAAAACTTTTCCGACTTCCCAAACTTTTCAGGCTTTGTAAACCTCCAAAAGCGAAATGAAAATTTAGTAGCAGTTTTGACGCACGTAGTTACTCGTTGTTTAGTACGATGAAATTAAATACAGACTCCGAATTTGAGTTCTTTTACGTAAATGTTGGTATCAACTATTTTTTTCCGTAATTATCTTTTTAACACGTATAATGTGTTTTTGTTTACTGAAAAGTCATGCATGCGAAAGCCATACACGTCACCTGAAACTCGCAAACTAAAAGAAAGCACCCTTCCTAATCTATTTTCCCCGGATTTAAAACTACCAGGCATAATGTTTACTTAAGTTTTTTTTCTTAAAGTTTATACGCATCTATGAGGTTTTATGCAACAAGTTCAGTCCTTAGGGATGGCATCGAGTAGTAAAACTTGTATCTTAGCAGCGGATACCAAACTATAACAGTAACTTTGGAAACAAGTAACAACAAGTAACTGTAACAACTTAGCGCTAATTGCAGATTCTTCCAGTTACACGATATTTCACTGCGATGTATGAATACTGAGTGGTAAAAGTATGAAAGAAAAAAGATTAAGCCAAGAATTTTAACTTAAAAAAAAACTAGTTTTAAGTTGTACTTAAAATCCTAATGTAAAAAAATATTTTTAGTCAGAAACAGTGTCGCACGTTGGTGTCACAGGATAGGAATTGCCAAATTACCTTCTTATTTCATTCCTAACCTGTCACAGTGTTGCAAGGGAGTGTGACAAGATAAGAAACACCCAAAAAATATATAGAATGCCTAATAGGTTTGCTGAAATGGAAGGCTTTTTCCATAAATTCAAGCATTATTTTATGGAATTGTATTTCCATAATGTAATTTTGATCACATAAATCTAAAAAAATGGATCCAAAAAACTAATGTCAATTGTTTCGTTAAAAACTGGTTCTTATTGTTATTTTTATATTCAATACTAGAAATAAACAAGCAGTGAGCTCGAATTGTTATTTCTAGCTCTAAAATAAACGATCTAGTTTCTAATATGTATAGCAATATTGATTCAGCATTGTTTAAAAATAAAAAATCTGAAATAAAATAAATACGTAGTGGGAGGATAGCGCTTTGAATCTAAAACGGTAACACTGTTGGATTTTCTGTCTACATATTTTCTTGCCGTAATTAATCTAATCTTTTAAACTTAACTTTTTTCTTTATAATCCTGACAATTACTTACTGTTGTAATCACGACACGAAAATTATATCTCTATAATAAAAAATAAAACTTTGAAAACGGCATAGCAAAAAGAAGGTTTATGATAGTGACCGCTATGTACATACATATGCCTCAATCATATATGTTGTTTTCTACTTGTTAGGACGCAATATCTCAGTGTAATCTGGTGTTTGTTTTTAATTAGTATCTTAAAATATGAAGTGAGTAAATAAATTAAAAAAAAAAGGTTTCCTGTACATGACATCCACTGAATTTATATTTACAGTGGCAATTAATTAATACTGGGATTAATAAACGGCTCGTAAGCACAATGAGTGTAATCAGGGAGGTATGAAAAGGACTCGGGACGACTCAGCTGAAAGTTTGTCGACAATTACAGCTGAAATTTTAATATCATGTTAGTATTGCGAGGAGACAAGATAGCCTTTATAATCTTGCAATAGATAGATAGATAGATATACACTTTATTAAAACACCAGCACAATACAGAAATTTACAAAAATAATATTAAAACTTAAGCCTAGTGTCTTAACTGGCGACCTTATCGCTAAAAGCGATCTCTTCCAGGCAACCAATCTGGCAGGGATAAGACGCAAGTATAATGGTAGACGAGGTGTTTTAAATGTATGTGAAATTACATAAATACATAGGTACCTATCATAAAATAAACATACATAAATAGCAAAATAAACAAATACACTAATACATACTTCAATACATATGATGATAAGTAATAAATTAATATATGTCAAATAACGATAACTACAATAGCATATACTTACTTCCTTTCTATTCAACTTGAGAGGACAAATACAGTTTAAAAACTTTGTTTTTGAATATATCTAAAGATGGCGCTTTCCTCACATCTAACGGTAAAGCGTTCCACAATTGCACAGCTTGTATAGCAAAAGAACTGCTGTATGACACTTTGTTGTGCCTCGGAGTGGCAAGAGTAAGGTTATATGACGATCGAAGGTGAAGCGAGTGACAGTCATGTGCGTAACAAAGACACTGTTTTAAATAACGCGGGAAGGTAGGATTGAAAAGAATGTTGTATACTAGAGAGAGGATGTGAGCATTCCGTCGAAGGCGAATAGGAAGCCACTTGAGCTTATGGCGAAAATGTGAGATGCGATCATACTTGCGTAGACCAAATATGAATCTTATGCAGAAGTTCTGGAGCCGCTCAAGTTTATTTAGTCAATAGCATTTTGTAAATGGTATCTTTTTAATTAACCGACTTCCAAAAAAAGAGGTTATCAAGTCGTCTGAAAGGTTATTTTGTGGGTATTTAGTTACGCGATTACTCCGTTGTATATGAACCGATTCCAATTTTTTTTTCTATTTGATACGATTCAGATTCTTTTATTGTCAGCTCTGTCATGTTATATTACGTGGTGTTACAAGTGGTTTGATAATAATTAACGACGCGTCGAGCTATTCATTTATACTACACCACATTCAATTATCAATATTTTTAATATATTGGTAAGCAGCAGCTAAGCAGCTAATAAGCAGCTGTATAAATGGACTAAAATAGCCTTGAGTAACAAGTTTCACTGACGTTTAGTTAAGACTCATTTATATGTCTTCTGTTCTTCTGTCTATCACAGTAAGAACAAATCTGTTCTTAAGATACTAGAAAACTTTTACTATCCGACAAACATTTTAAGTTAGCATGCTTGCACAGAAATAAAAAAAAACACTGAAACGAAGCTATTGAAACCTTAATTACTTTATAACTAGTAATTTACAGTCGACCATAACTTGTCAAAAGCAATTTACTGACGAGTATTCTTCCCCAAAAAAAAATAAACAGCTTATTCTTCCTTTTAAAAAGTCACTGTCTGCAGGCTATATTAGAATAGTTCTCAACTTTACTCTCCCCTGATTCCGCCACTGCTGGGTAGAGTAGATTAATAATCTTATGTTCCTTATTTAGGTAGAAGCTAACTCCGCCGCCTTCAAGACATTGTCAAAAGAAAATTAATGTTGAATGGTTGCCGTAGATAATATTGGTGAGATGATTAAATTGCGTTGTTTTTATCGCGATTACATTTTAATCCGTTATTGTTTTTGGTATTAGAGAGATTAAAAGGGGAAGTTAAAAAGTATTAAAAGTAACCCAAAGTTCACAACTATAAAATTATTTTGTTACGGTAATTAACATTATTTAATAAATTTAATAATATTTAACACACTACCTAAGAAACCATACACACTGTATGCAATACACAACTATGTAGTACGATATTCTCGACAATTATAACGCTTATCAAACCACATAAAAATCTGAAAATAAAATAAATATTTCATATCAGTCCCAATTAAAGTGTCGTTGGACATGACTATAAAAACTGTATGAGGTGAGTGCGATAACCGAGTGTGTTATGCAAACTGGCATAAAACGAGCTTTAATTAAAATTTTAATGGATATCCACGGCTCACTATCGTGGGTATACCTGTGCGAATCATACGACGGCGCAAGCCAGTTGAACGAAACCTGTAGAAGATTGGTTCAGATATCACATTGTACAAATCAAATTTAGAGACCAACTAGAGCAAACACATACTAAGAACTATTATTTAGCAAAATTCAGTCCATGTTTCCGCTTTAATTAAATTTTAAATAACTTCAGAAAAATACAAATTTATCCATTAAACTTTAAACAGTAGTCGAGTACCTTTTACCATTAATTTTGAAATAGAAAATTCAAGAATCACAATCAAATTAAACTATTATCACACAGAATCATATCACACAAATGTTTTAATTTGTCTATGTGTGATTTTATTACTTCAAGAAATTACTTTTAAATACTAAGTTAGGTCATTCATATGTTTAGGTATACCCGTGTGACGATAAATGAACGATCGGAGCGGGCAAGCAGATACTATAATGAGTTGAACGCTGATCGCCGATGAATATTAAACTAACATTATAATTTTATCAGCCGTTTAATATGTAGAACACAAGTTTTAATATCATTAGTCTGCCGGTTTTGAAAACTATCTTGTTATATTCACGTCTTTTGCTTTGAGTGGCAAATCTGTGTTATTTTTCTTTCGTTTAACGTTGTAGGAAGATAATGAATGTAAATTTGCATAATTTCTAGTTATTTTAACAGAGTTAGGTAGATTTAAATGTAGTGCTAGAAAACGTAAACTAATTGTCATTAGTCCTAACATAGGAACAAAACGTGTAGTCTGAAGCCAATATTAAAAGCTTTAGCCATTGTAGTGACGAGATAGGACTCAATTCACTTAACTATATTTTATTTTTCTCCTACTTATAGCTCATTCTTGTTCTAAAGACTATTTTTATAGATCGACCTATAAATTAATTGAACAAATATTGTCTTAATTCGAACAACTTTTCAAATAAAAAGTCGGCGCGATCCAATACACTTTATCAGTTAATGAAATGGAACACACGGATCCAAGCCTTTCCAATTTTCAATTAAAAGTTTGTGTTTGTTTTGCATGAAGAAACTTTACCCTTCCAGCCAATTCTTTGTAAAAATAAATTTTGTACGAGTTCCTGACTCGGTTTTCGTTCTAAGTTTTCATTATTTTGCCAAAGAATTGGGGATTTCACAAAGTTCCCTAACCGCTTCGCAAAATAATTTGGTAACTCTTTTGCCTCATTTTGGGAGTATTTAAAACCAAATTATCCTTTTATTGCTTAGCGAAATTGAGAAGTACCTTAACAATCTTTAGAAGACGAGCAAAAATGAATGATAATAAATTCGCAGGCATAATTTTATTTATGTAAACAAAGTAATATTTTGAAATGAAACCACTTCTTCTTCTTCTTATCGAATGAGAGTGGCCAACTCTGGTGTCGAGAGTTTTCTAACCGCTCTAAGGGACATGGCTTAATGACTACCGTATAATAAAATAATAAAAAAGAATGCCATCTTGCCAGCCGCTCAGTCAGGCTTTAGGAGGGGTCGCAGCACCACCAGCGCACTGCTTGATGTCACCGACAACATTCTGTGCGCTCAGGATAAGGGTATGTGCACAATATTGGTCCTTCTAGATTTTTCTAGAGCTTTTGATTCATTAAACTCTAATCTCTTGCTATCTAAGCTCAGTTACTATGGGTTTGACTCCGCAGCCTTACGTTGGTTTGACAGTTATCTGAGTAGTCGATATCAGCGCGTTAAGATCACTCGCAGTGATGGCTCGACTGTGCTATCGGACAAACTACCTGTTACCCGAGGAGTACCTCAAGGTTCCATTTTGGGGCCAATCTTATTCATTATGTACTCAGCAGATTTAATTACATGTATTAAGCATAGCAAGTATCATAAGTATGCAGATGATACCCAGATATATATGTCATGCAAGCCTAGCGATATTGATATAGCTATAGGAAAGATCAACGAAGATCTTGCCAATATAGCAGAATGGTCAGCGAAAAATTGCCTACTACTAAATCCAGCCAAAACAAAGTATATCGTTTTCGGTAGCAAGCATCAACTGGCCAGTCTCAAACCCTCGCAAAATGTAATGTTATTGGGTTTACCCGTTGAGCGCGTGCATGAAGTAAAGAACCTTGGTCTTATTATGGACAGCCATCTTCGTTTCGAGAAACATGTGGTCAACTGTCTAAAGGATTGTTTCTATAGGCTTAAGATATTATACCGCATGAGACCATTCCTCTCGACGGCTCTTCGGGTTCAACTTACACAATCGTTAGTTCTTTCTAAGCTAAATTACATGGACACTGTCTTTCACTCCCGCATCCTTGCCAAGACCAAAAAATTGGTGCAAAGGGTGCAGAATGCTTGTGCTCGTTTTTGTTTCACAATACCTCGGAGAGGTCACGTGACTCCGTTTTTGAACGAGCATGCTCTGCTCAGAATGCAGCATCGCCGTAAGCTTCACTTGGCATGCTTGCTTTTTGGAGTGATAAAGTTTCATGAGCCGTCCTACTTGTACGAGAAGCTAAGTTGGAAGCCGTCGCGGCAGTCGCACAGCCCTCGCTCGTGCACCGCTCCGCTGCTCACTGAGAGACACGCCACACAAGCGTTCAGGGGAAGCTTTCGTTATGCGGCGTCGAGGTGTTGGAACAACATCCCTCCGCCGATCAGGAACCTGCGCAGTATGTATAGTTTTAAAATAAGGCTCAAAACATTTATTTTGGAACACCAGAAAAGGGAAGCTTCATTAGTCAATGACACCAGCGCTATCTAAATTGAACTGTGTATATATATATATATATATATATATATATATATTGTATGTATATAACCGTAATATATATTAAATAGTTGATACTGCGTACTCTTTTGTTGAAAATAGAATTGTTTTTCATCGTCCATCTTATTTGTATTTGTTATTGGTATTTATTAACTTGTCTAGGTATGTCTTTGTTGTTTCTGTTTAAAAATAATTCCATGTATGCGTGCGTGACGTCATCACCAACCCCAACGGAAGACCAGCGCTGGTTGCTATGCAGCCAGCATTATGCTGAGTTGGGGTTGTATTGTGGCAAATATGTATATGTATTTTATTTAAGTAGTTTTAAGTATAGGTTTATTTTTAAATTTATATAATTCTTGTTTGTACATATTTCATTATTATTTGCTACAATAAATGTTTTTCTTTCTTTCTTTCTTTCTAATACAAACAACTAAAATTTCTTCCGATTCTCTTCCGATTGTTCTAGTGATTTTGGTACAAGTACTTAACTAAATTACTAACAAGATCAAAGCTAGAGATCCTCGGATCAGTGACGAGTTTGTTACAAGTTTAACGGTCGTTGTTAAAGTCAAATTGCTGGATTATTAAAGTCAAAGTTCCAAACTTTAAACAGATTATTATGATGAGATCAAATTAAATGGGAAGGGTCTGTTGTCTGTATTGCTTGAATTGCTCTATTGCGTCAGTAAATAACTCGCGTATAATCAAGAACATATTATTTTGTGAGCAGTGCATTGTTTTGAATTGGTTAGTATTTACCGTAACTGTTGTTTATATTTTATTATAGCATATGAAATATTTATTGTTATTACCTGGGATAGGTTTAAGTTTGACTACAGCCTGCCTGATGTTAAGCATTGCTGCAGCCTAGGGTGTAACACGTTTACCTAGAAGATACCTATAAACTATTAAACAACATGCCAAAAATCATAAATTTTAACCCTGATATTAATACAAAAAAACACATTATCATTGTAAACTTCACAAGTCACCATGCAAATTTGGACCTAATTTAGATTATGAAAGAAAAAATAACTATCTATAATATATTAGTCCAATTGAGAGTAAATGCTTTAGTGTTAGAGTATTAGAAATGTCTGACATAACATTTTTAAATGTCAAAAAATTTATTGGTAATAAACAACTAAAAACTATCCTACTTACATACACCTCGTTTAAATAGTACACTAGTTACAAACTGAATAAATAATACATAATGCCCATCACAACGAAGCTTAAGTACTAAGCTTACATAAAGTTCCCGCCGCTGTTCTGCTAATACCGTCAGAACCTTAATCCACTGAAAATTCCCGTGAATTGCAATTACTTTGCTGTCTAGTTTAGTGCATAATAAAATAGTTATAAAACAGTGAGAATGTAGGCGAAAAATGTTGATTGTTTTATTGTGCGGATGTTTAACTTTATGGCGTATTCCTTTATAATTACAGAGGGTTGTGAACCCCTTACAATAATTTCTGAAGAGCTCATAGACATTTTTTATGTGTCAAAAGATTATTGACAAATACTCGTAATAGTTTGTAATTTATTGATGTAAGAATTGGAAGGATATTTTATCAAATAAATTGAGAACAGCATTATATTCCTTTTTTAAATTGTAACTGTATGATCTTAGTAAAGTTTCGATTCCAAACAAAACGAGACTTAATTTACCATGTCATGCGAACCAAGACAGCGTTCATACAAAGGCCTTTCTTTGACTGAAAGTTTCAGTATTTACGTATTTTCGCTCTCACGGATGAGATAAAGCGCACCAAAGTTCCACACTTCAACTTTTCTCATTTATATTCTAGTCACGTAAACTTTGAACCCGTTGAAACCGAACCGGAGACAGCCGTGTATCCACAACGTATCTTTCAAAAGTGTAGATCTTTGACCGACTGACAAGGCCACGACCTACAAACACAGAACATTTTTCTCACTGTAAGAGCTTTCTTTTCAAAACTCTCAAAAGCGGTGACTACGCGTTTCATCCGAAAGAGCCTCGAATGGGCAGGGGCGTTATAAAAATAAACATTTGCAAGCATTTTCTGAATTCTTTGGACGCCCAAGACGGCTATGAGCCTCGTTCGTTTCGATGTGCTATTTTATAGTCAGTTAACGAGAAGTTACCTGCGCGAATTTCAATACAATTTTTTATGTATTTAGATATATATTTTTTTGAACACGAATTAGGCTTACGTCTGACTATAGCCTGCCTGATTTTAAGCACCATAATACATTTTACAAGGTTATGTTGAAAATACCAACCTTGTTGAAGATAACTAAACAATAAGCTTAGCTCATGCCATGCAGTCATTAGCTATACTTTCATACAAAATGTGTTTTCACGAAAACCATACATAGCTAAAATATTGAAATATAAGTAATTCATAGTTTATTATTTTTGTTCTGTATAACATAAGAATGTCGAATTCGGGGCTTATCATAGTTACCTACACAACATAGGCTTACACAATTGTAATTAGGATACACTTAGCTATAAGCTTTTAAGGAAATTTTATAACGTTTTTTTTACTTTTAAATTATTTTTATAGACGGTTTGTATGAAAGCCCGCTCAGGCTATCGCGCCTAAAAAGAACATTGTAGACAGCGATGAATGCAAAGTTAATGGTAAGCGTGCGTAAACAAAGCGCGGGACAATCGACTGAGGAACTTGGCATTTTGCCTTTTGTGGTTGAAATGCAGAACAGACACCCATGGTGGTCTTAAAATCAATGTCGATGGTAACTTGTTGAATAGGCTTTCAATTGCATTGTTTATACAACAGACAACAACAAAAACACGTATTTATGGCAACAGAGAATTCTATTTAACACTTTTATACGCGTTTTTTTTAATACTTGCAAATTTATATTATGAATTTATTTAGTTTTTTAATAATTTCTGTGGGACAGGTTAATTAGAAAAATTGCGAATTAACTTAATTATTTACTAATTATTGCAACAAATCTTAGTTTTATTTATTTATGGAACCTTGATAGATATCCTTCTTCTTGCGTCGTATTCCTCATGACTGAGGGTCGTGACTCCCCTGCAGAATATAGGTAGCTATATTTAGGTGTATATAATATGCCTATAAGTACTCGTATACGGCCAGAAATTTTGCAATTCCCCTGACAGAGGAGGTGACAAACCATCAGTAAACCATGTTAGTGGTCGCGTTCACGGCGACCTAACTCGATTGTGGCTTTAAATAGGTTATCTCACCTCGACTGACAGAGTTTGGATTTTCGAAACAATTTTCGACGCATTGTTTATAAAAAAATACAGTTTAATACGGGGCCTTCAAGCGATTTGATTATTCGTCTGTAAAAGAAAGTGTATTTTTTATAATTAATTTTGTGTGACTTTAAAGTTTTCACAGCTCTGTGTTTAAATGCTGTTCTTTTTATCAATATCATTGGGAACGATTGCACTTCAAACATAGCCAACTACAATACTGGTACACATTAATTAATACGTCCACTATTATTATTGTTCACTCAACCCATGCTTATATATTATGTTGTACTCTTATTATAGACTCAACTTATCGTACCTACTTAAACTCTCCAAGAAAACAAGACCTAATTTTGTGTCACAAATGAATTTAACTCGAAAATCATCCGGCAGATTATGAGAGGCAAGACTTCAAAGCCCGGTTCAATCACCAATCTGACTGAACCGTACCGTGACGAAGTACCTTTCAAACTTTATGTCGATGCTAGTAAAGTTAAAAAGGTCCCGGAAGATGTACTGTCTATTCCTGTTTGCTGGAAATTATTCTAATTTGCTAATTCTACGCTTGATAGTGGATTTTATGTTTAAAAAAAAATTATGTGTAAAAACAGGAGTAGTTTTTAATCCATCATAAAAAAGTCACATAACGTAAAGACAATCTGTTTTTAATAACGTTTTGACAAGTTAGATTTTTGCATAAATAAATTCATTTAGATAATTATCTGTAGCCACTATAACTGAAATTCAGCGAACTTTAAAGCGAGAATGAATCGGTTCTTATCGGGTAAACACGCTCCATCTTAGGCCATAGCTTTTGCTTCCTATCAGGCAAACTATGGTCAAGTGCAACCCGTTCTAGTAAAAAAAAAACTATTGCAATTTTTTAAATCATTTTTCGATATACGATTCATCGACTCAAGGACGACGACTTCTCAATCCATTCCAATACCCGTTCAGTCAGTCAGTCGAACAAGAACACGGAATAAAAACTATAATATACTTTCTTATACTCCAGTCTTTTTCCAAAGCCTTGAAACCTTTTTCTACCAAGTCACATCTATACAATACTTTATCCAAGTTCAAGACTGAGAGGCAGAATCACTTATTTTCCGACTGTACATCTTCATTCTATTACGAAGTTAGTTATTTAACTTTATCTCGGGATGAAATGGGAGAGACAGGGATTCTTAACTCGGGGCACTGAAATCCTGAGCGAGTTATATTTTACTTGCGTTTTAAATACGAATACATTTTATCTAAAGAAACACAAGCTGAAGGGTCGTGTACCTATCAAAGAAGCTGGATCGTTAAATGCAGAAAATATTGGCGTGACTCGTTTTTATAGCCCAATTCTTATGTGTTGGTTGTAGTAAATATTTTAATGTGTTATTATTAATTATTAGAAAACATTGATATTTTTGACTCTTAATATTTTTGCGACGCTATGATAAAATATTTAAGTTGTTGCTACAGATAAAATTTTACTTTGTACTTACTGTAACGTAATATTAAGTACGCAAAGGGATCTTTTCAGTGTATTACAGTAAAATTATGCTAATGTTATTGCTACGAATACCTGTTGAAACTTTCAATGCGCAAACATGAATTTGATGCTTACCTGAAACAAAATATAATTACAATAATGAATAATTTACCTGACTAACGATGACTAATACACAACCTAATTAATATAATATAATATTGACTTTTTGTTGCATACTTTCCGTTTTTTAGAAATTGTGGACAAAGCTATCTTAAGTTAAACATTACAGAGTCTAAGTATGTATTCATCTTTACGTGCTCACTTGAAACTAAGTATAGGTATATAGAGTCTAAGCTCTAAACTACTTTTAAAATCACTAGTTTTATATCTAAACATATTTAATGTTAGGCAGAATTCCATACAGCCTAAATTGGATACAATACAATTTTACAAGCTATATTACACCCAATCTTTATAACGAACGGAATAGAATACCAATGAACCGTCATGAGGTCTCTCAAGCATTTCGGATTTCGATACGTCGCTCGTTCGTTCGTATGGGGATTTGCGGAAGCCACAATAAAATTACGTGGTCAGAAGCGACCAATATATTAGGGATGTGAGTACTAAGCTTGCTCTTACTTCTAAATTGGAGATTGTTATTGTGTTGTACGTATTCCATGATGCATTTGGCTACGATATTTTTTAGAGAATTGTAATATTAATATGTAAACGATAATAACTAATTTATGAGGATGAATTTTTCATTCAATTTGATCAATACAATATTTTTAATGGATTTAAAAACAGGAGAAGGTTCTTAATTTTACTGTTTATTATTATTATACCTATGTACGTAGTTGCTTGTTTTTTGCTAGACAATCTTGATCCCAAATTAACTCCCAAAATCCATACAACCCCAAAAATCTGTACCATTCACATCAAAAGCTTCAAACACTATTCAAATCATCTCTGGTACAAACCCTATCCGGTATAGAAAAGCCGGATATTAGAAGCAGAATGAGAGATGACAAGCAAATAGTCCGATAACATGCCACTCAATAACTATGCCGAATATTGTCGTGTCATAGTTATACAGAAGTTTGTTACGGCGAGTTAATTACATCGTAATTTACCAGAAGGGATTTGGTATTAGGAATGCTGTGGATTATAGTTCGAATATGCTTGTATTTGATGTGGAAAAAGCTGTTACGTTGCTTGATCAAATAACGGCTCGTTCATTTTCCTGGTAAAGTATGTAATAAAATCGTATCTGAAAATTTCTAGTCAAATTTGAAGCTTTATTAATGTTATCAGGGATCTACATATGTATCTTTTTATTTATTCAAAATATTTTGATGTATACAGATTAGGCAACAATTTTACAAGGATTGCAAATTATAATGGACTTGTGAATCTAAGTATAAGTTTTTCATTCCTTTTCCGTTTGTGATTCCTTCAAGAACTAAACCAACCAATAGTAAAACTATGTGTAATAGAATATTTTAAAATTCAGGAAATTATTTTATTTTGTTATTTGATTTCTTGTTTATCTTAAACTTTTTCGTATTATTAGTAGTTCAAAACATCGAATCACAGCACGAAGCCGTCAACTTCGAAGGGCCATCAACAATACACACAAACTTGTCCACAATACAGCTGGTTCTGTGAATGGCGGCCAAATGCAAACAAAGTTGCTAAGTTTCTAATGATTGGCCTCAAGCCAGATTCGAGGGCAAACTTCAACAAGTAAATCTCAGTTTGTCTTAGACATTTGTAGGTTGATGTGAAGAGTAATTAAAGAATTTTATAAAAGGCCTGATATAAAAAAATAGGCCACAGTGTCGCTAACTCAGTTCAATATAATATTTAGCCATGTCAAAGGCCCTATGTTGGATTGATAAATACTCGACACCAAAGTAGGCCACACTCATTTGATAAGTCTTCTTACAGATTTCACTTGTGCGGGGATCGCTTAAGGTGACCTAGTGGTCTGGTGCCTGATGTTGCCTGTTCGTTTAGTGTAAAAAAATGTTATCGCTACTTAGTTTAAGTTTATTAATGTTTTAGTAGTTCGCCCACTTTGTTTCTATGATTGTAAGTTCGTACGTACATAAATGCGTGGGACGTACTCTATACACACACATATTCATAATACACATATTATAAAGAAAATTTATTTTCATTTCTTAACCTTTAGTGACTTGCCGTTGCGTTAACTAGTAGTTTGTTATTTTCTGAAACTTCTTGCAAAATAATCGGAACAAGAATCAGACACCTTTTGAATATTTTATGAAAACGTAGCGTACGAAAGGACATGTCTTGATTACCGTTATTATTTTAATAAACCAACTTTAGCATTTATGTCGTTTTGACGAAATTTTATTTCTTTTTAATCATGAAATTTCCAAACATTTTTTTTGTGATTATTTTCGCTAATTTTCCGATAAAAGTTTAATTTTTATTTTTCTTTAACTATTGCATGGTTAAGAAAACATTTTTAAAGCACTCATGCATGAATACTGCCCCGTTCCTGCTAGGCCACAACGAGCCTCCATTGAATCTGTAACGAGAAGGACGAGTGTCTCGGATTCATTAACATACAGATTGAACTCAAGACGATCGGATTCTGGCATCGACATAGGAATGGACTGGTCTAAGTGCGTCATTTCGTAAGCGCATTGTTTACTAACTTTTATTTCACACAAAAATATTTTCCATTTTGTAAGTGCTACTCTCAGTTTCAAATAAATTGGAAAAAATGCATTATTACTTTTCGAAAGAATTCTAAGTTCTTGACTTACTTTAAAAAAAAGTAATTACTGACTATTTACTACCACGTTTTATCTGAAAAAAAAACGCACGAAACTCTCTCAGTATATTGGGAGAATGTACCTACATAACACGTAGGTATGCTTTCTGTCTCGTTCAAAAGTGCTAATCTACGTTATTTTTTTAGGATATATATTTTGCATAAACTTGTAAAATGTGTAAAACGCACTAACACTTCTTTCGGTGCCCGGTTTTCAATAGTGATCATCAAACTGCTAGAAATGTATAGTAAGATCTGTCTTTAATAATTCCATGTCTTTGGATACTGGTAATGAATCCACTTCCGTGCTGATTGTGTTTCGGTTGTTGTCCTTTTGTCCCCAGAGGCTTCTTTGTGGACGTTCGTAAACATCCCAAATGGTACTCATTTGAATTGCTTTGGTAATGGCTTGTATATGAGTAACTGCGTCTTTATTAGTGAAATACTATGGATCGATACTGGTAGATGCTAATTGGTAATATAATTTAATTCATAACATTATACTTTTTAAAATTATACTGACTTTAAAATAATTTATGTTGTTGATTTACTTACCTAAATTCAAAATTATGTGATTTAGTTCCTGTTTTTAGGAAGCTATTGATGTACATTTTTTTCTTACTTCATAAACTAGAATATTTCTGTTCTGATGTGTAGTAATGTGATGAAAATCATCATAATCCCTGTAAACTATAAAAATGGCTACAATACTTACCTCCCTATAATAAAGAAAGCGTTTAAGAGATCATACTACAGTAACATTAATACCACTATGAATGGAGTCCACTTACCTCACAATCCTTATGTGCTATAGCACTATCAGTCTTTCCCGTATCCAAATGGTCAGAGTTAAAAGATGTCTCATCCGTCATAGTACCCTCATCAACTAATATATCCCTGCTATTCTTCCTCGAATGATTAATTACGTCCGGTTTTTCTCCACCACGCAAGTTGCTCGCGTTCTCATTGCTACAGTTTTCCTTACCCGACTTGCGATCCTCGACAGAGCGTGATTTATCATCCGAACTTTTCATTTTAAAACAAGAAATCGACTTCTTATCTTCCTTAGCCTCGTTTCTGCTAATTGGATCATTTTTATCAATTCTATCGTGGTGGCTCACGCCATTTTCCGTCTTGAGGCGTTTTTTCTTGCCGTTCCACTTGGAGTTGGCCGTATTGGATCGATTGCTATCGTCACTGACGTTATCGGTACAAACTGGGTTAACTAGTATTTTTGTTGACTTTGCTTTTCGTTCGATCTTTCTGAGGTTGAGTAGGTTGCCGGAGCACTCTATGGCGGAGGGCGAGGAGGCGAGTGAAGAGTCTCTACCCTCGCTGCTGAGCCGACGAACGGGTTTCTGTATCAACTTGGCGGCCTTCATGTTATCGGTCGGGTGACGTATTCTGTTTGCGCCGAGCGGTCCCATGGCAACTGGCGGGCCTCCTTTAAATAGTAATGCGGTCTCCGTGGGCTGACACACACAAGCTAACATTTTCAACGGGTCATTTATCATTAATTTATTTACTATCACTTATTTATCACTGACATGTTTGGTGTATCGTTACTTTAAATCTGGAAAGGACGTACGGTCACATACTGGCTGGAATGGAATCGTAAATAACTCGGGCTAACGTGTATAATAAATAACTATGCACGTGGGAAAATGGAAAATGGCGTGTCAGAAACTAGGTAGCGAAAGACTGACTTAGTAACGAACTTTCATGTTAAAACCCAATAACAACTGAGTAATCTCGAAAGGATATTAAGGTAATTAATGTATACAGAATACCTAGCTGCAGAAGTACCATAAAATAGATATCAAAATATATTTCGGAACTAACTGAAAAAGTCCTAAGTCGCTTTGTAACTAGTAGTATCATGCTATCAAACGACCCCCATATAAAAATACTTGTAAAACATTCTTCCTTTTAACTGGTCAATAAACGCTATATTTGCACAGAAGAACAGTTAGTAGTGTAGTTAAATGCAGTCATAATGCAGCAATACACTGAAAATGCAGACAAACTAACTTAAGTGCGCCTATTCTTATTTATCCTTTAAAAACCGTTCCTGTAACCATATGTCCTGCATAGACTATCTAGCACAGTTATGATCCACTTCTTTGAACACTTCTTTTGAACCACTATTGAACCAACGTTTGTAAGAACGCTTGAAGTAAACTGGTGGTCAAATACCTGACTCTCCAGTGTTAAAAAATACTGATGAGTAAATTTGTAAAACTAAATTATCGCGTAAATATAAGGTTTTGGAACTAATGTCAGTACGTATTTTTTTATTCGATCAGAAGTACATTATGCACTTTTAAAAACCCACACTTATATATCACTATTATTTACCGCCCAATTTTATTGAGGTGCAATAAAAATCAAACAAACAAGCTTTCATTTTTGTACTCGTATAATGAGTATTGTTAGTTTTTACCTAATGAGGCGTCTATAAGATGTGATATCATTGAATGCAAGCGATATTAAACTACGTGTAATGTCAGAACTTATGACACAGCGCTGCTGGAAAATGCAGTTTCTCGTATTTACATACAAGAAGGTACGACTATGCTTAGTGATATGAAAGTATGATGCTAATGGTTACAATATATATGGTTGTAGGTACAAGTTGAGGGTCCATTAAAAAGTTTATTTAACCCATGGTTTAGGCTTTTTACATAGAAAAGTCATGCAAACGACACAGAACAGTTTATTATATGATGCCAACAAATAGAAATATAATTAAACAAACACATAATTTCGAACTAACTAAATTTTTACGCAAGCACGTGACGGCGATTGCCATTTTAGTCAAAACCCTATTAACTTTAACAATTAAACTTTACGCAATTGATTACGTTTTAAACTCAAATAAAATCAAAACTCTTGATTGAAACCCAGTGATAGGAAACTGTTGCAAACTTTCTTCTTTTCCTAGTAAAGCTCGAGGCATGAATTGGCAGAGAAATCAAATTTCAATTTGCGTCTTGATTTATTTTTAATCCAAATTTTGGTCCTTAATTAGATGGAATGATGAAAAGATTTGTCATTTTCCCTCGTCTCTGGCGTAGAGACAGTAAGACGGGGAAACAAATAGCAGGGGAAGTAAGATGAGTATTACTGCTGGGTACTGTAATCATCCCAGATGACATTTCGTAATTATTATTCAGTCATTCGTCGGCCGAGTCAGCTCTAAGCAGTGACGTGAGGATTTATTCCCTTTATAATAAGCGTTTCGCAATTTTCGTGGTCCTCCGGAGATTTATTGTTGCGTGGAATTCAGGATTAATGTTTGTATTTCAGCATAGTATTATATTTATGCAAACGGCTTTGGCTTCGTTTATTTATGTCTACAGATATTAAAATTAAGTATGGATGAAATGGATTCAGCATAAATTTTAGTATTTCACCATTTATACAAACGAGTTTGGCTGTATTTATTTTTGTTAACATATCATATCATAAAATAATGTACGAAAATAAAATGTCATACTTAAATGTAGATATGGATGCGGCATTACAGATTAGGTATCACACATAATAAAGGCCTTCATTAGTATTAGCAATTTACTACAGAATTCTACGATTTTAACGAAAATAAAATATATTCTTGCACGTTTTTCCATCCATTGTGAGCAGAAAAGATTGTGCTTAAGCATGGCTTACCTACTTATTTCTGCGCATTTTGGCAGAAATGCCACTAAAGATTGCGTAGAATTTTATTCTGCGCAGTAGGCCCCTTATACAAATCGTACCGTATTAATGAAAGTAAAAGTATATTTGTTTGTAAATATCGTTCGTCTTTCGAACCACAACGGAGCAACCCGTCTTAAATTTTATGTGGCAGTAGTTTATGTACCTGAAAATAATATAGGCTGTATTTCATCCCGACGCAACGCAAGCGAAGCCGCGAGCGTCCATTAGTACTTTCTAAAGTAGGATTCTTGGCGCGTTATGTCTGCGAGTGCTTTCTAATTTTCTATTCATGTATTCCTAGTCACGACGACAGATGTTACCCGAAATTTCGGCAAATTTCAATACGTGATCAATATCAATTCCTTAAAATATTACATGGATTTACGGCCTCTTGTCTACTTTCTGTAAATTGGGTCAAACATTTCATATTTTTTTATTACATTTACGATAGTGAAATCGAAGCAAAATCGATATAACGATAAGGTTGTTCTTAAAATTCAGATAGGAGCAAAAAATAATACAAAAGACCTAAAAGCTATCGCGTTACTTAATAATAACGCTTCCGTCGAAAAATATCCGAGCTTTCGAGAGAATAAACGAAGGTAAAAGCCCTATCAGTGCGACAAAGAAGGAAACATGAGCAGAATACTCTTTATCAACATCACGTTTACACAAAGCACTCGCGATACATTGACATGATACGCACCAGGGGTCCTACCATGAGGTGTCACTTCACCTTTCAAGTTTCAGGCAATTTAGTTGATGGCTTGCAAGGAAATAGTATTGAATAAAATAAAATTGGTACCTCCCATAACTTGGCTGGTCTTTGAATTGATAGAACGAATAAAATGTGTACTTCTGGTCACTGTCTATCCGTCTCACTCTCTCTCTCTCTCTCTCTCTTTTTATCTCTCTTTCACGGTACCGATTTAATGAATAGCAAAAGTTTACTAGTTATTTTTTTTGTTGATAACCTTACATTTTTGACATAGTCGCTTTACAAAACCTGCCAGAATAAGCCTATGTCACTGAAAAAATTTAGCCAGCCAGCGTTATTCCAGCCTGTTTTCAGCGTTGGTCAGTGTTCATGATAAGGCCCCAGGGCTTTCACGTAGAGCCTTCACCATCGGAAGTACAAACGGAAGTATCGACGAGAAATCTGCGCTTGCCACCCCTACCTACTTACTTTACCTTACCTTACATGAGTCGGTTATATTAAGTGGGGGCCACAGGTTGTGACTGGCATGATAGGGAAATCAGCATGATATATTCCTATTCCTTAAGCTTTCAGAAACAGATTTTGTTTTGGTGAAACGTGAGGCGGGTCGCTATGCCGGTGGTGGACATTTGTAATGTTACGGAGAGTTTAAAATATGTTTGCAATCTAATGGAGTAAACTTTTAAATTTTATCAGAAAACATAGTAATAGAACAGAATTTTTATTACCTTTGGTGATATTTTCTACCATTCTTGTTACAATTTTCATATGAGAAATGTTGGTTTGCAATGTAATTGTGACTTTGATAAAAGTTGAATCGAAGTTCACTGAATGTTAATAAAATAAGATTATTTGACGTATGTACTTGTAGCCTTTTCTATGTACATCATATAATAACTTCTACATAATATATGGGTTTTTATTCCACTTCCGCAACATTCTCCAACCTATTTTTCACAACCTTTTATTTTCTATTTCAAAAAACTTTTAAGCAAAAATGCGTTCTGAAATTTCATTGAAAGTTTCCTAGGCCGGTGGCATTTCACAAAACATTTCAATCGCAGAGCTCTTGATTCTTGAAACGCTTCACATTCAAAATAAAGGACCAGGAAAAGCCCATTAAAAGCGCGTTATTATTCAAGCCGAGCTTCTAGCGGAAAATTAAGAAGAAATTCTCACACAATGGTTAGTAAAATTGCTTGTAAGTCAGCAGTCTGTGTTTCTGCTCTGTGACATCAATCACGAAAAAAGTTCTTTCGGAGACTGTGCTTAATTGAAAGTTATTGCGGAAAAATAGCAGCTTTTCCGCACTCAACTTTCAAATTTATACCCACTTTATGGAGTACGGAACTCTTTGTGAATATGAAATCTTTTTTCGTTCAAAAACAGAGCCGTTATTAAATGAAATCTGGATTATAAGCCGTTGTTATAAGGATATAATAGTCTTATAAGATTTTTTTGTGTAGCGTTTCTTTTGGTTGTTTTTTACTCGGAAGACAGCTGGAATTATCTTGAAAAGGCAGAAATATAATAAGAAAAATAATTAGATACGGTAAGGTTTACAAAAAAACAGCTTATTATAAAGAAAGTTGACTTGAATGACATTAAAACCACGCTACTAAGAACGTAATCGCACCTTTGGTTTGTGTGATTGCATTTAAAATGCTGTTTTTTCTTAGAAACTTGTTGGAGTGCTGTTTTCTCACCTACTTTACTAATGTACCGAGATTTTATGAACTGAACATGTAGGCCTTTTTATTTTGTTGTAAAAATACTTTTAAAATGTGGGCTGAGAACTTTTACTAAGCAAATGTAAGCTGTATTCTCCACAACAATTTTAAAGCTTACGTTAAAGTACTTAAGTAATTTAGTTCATAAATAGCAACTTACAATTTGTAAAAAAAATCGTGAATAAAATGAGATATTAGCCAGACTGACTAGAGCTTGCTTTTTTTCTTCGAACTAACGAGTAAATTTTGTTTTACAAAACGTATTCTCAATCAAAACCCAATTTTAATAAATTACGCATCCCTTGTAAAGGTGGCAATCATTAATCATTAACTTATTTATAATCATACATATCAGCAAAATAAATCTCCCACTCCTTGAACACAACCAAATAAACTCCTAACCCTAACCAAGTGTCAGGCTAGACCGAGTACAGAGCGGTCGGGTATCGATCCATTCCAATTACGCACCGATTTAATTATCAGGTCACATTGAATGAGGATCCACCTTTACAAGGGATGCGTAATTTATTAATTTTCAACACGCTCTTGGGTGCCGAGTGATATACGTATAGTGACATTACGGCTTTCAGTAGACGCCACATTATGAAGAATATATTATATTATGGAGGGATCAGTAGAATCCCCAGTTAGTCCCTAAGGTGCGATATATAGCAATCAATCGGCCACATTATCTCCTGTGTGTCGGATGACATGTTTAACTGTAGGTCCCGGCTGTTTATCATGTACGTCAAACCATGTCAAAAGCCATTAGGCCAGTTCAAAAACTCTACACTAGAGTTAAGTACTCTTATACGAACTTGTACCAACTCTTCTTTAGTCACAAAGCCTAAAAGTGATAGACCTAAAAGTTAACCTATAGAAAATTTTACATTTGTCAAATGACTAAATAAATATCACAGGGTAAAGCATAAATTACTTTTTTCTGTAAGTTAGTCTCTATTTTACGTAACAAAAGAAATCCATTTCAATTGTTTTAAGTACAAAAGATATGATCAGAATCAGTATGGTAGATATTATTTTGCGTTGGTAATTCTGTGCCTTGTGGTTGTATTGTCTGTGATGTATAATAACGTCAAATAATTTCAGCGTATTAATATGGTTTTGCGATCATAAGGGTGGGTACATATGTATAATAGGACACGTAACTCAATGTAAATGAGTTTGGAAATGAGTCAAGATAAATGTTTGCAATGTTTGTTTTTATGTGCTGTTTTTTTGTACAAATTCAAAAATAAGTAAATAGTTGATTTCAAAACTTTATTGTTTGTTTTATAGTAAGAAATAAGTAAATAAATAATGTAAGACCTTTTGTTTGTGATCTTCATTGTTGTTCTTGGTATTTGCATGCCAGAAAATCTAAAAATAACACCAAATACACAAACAGTACCTATTCTAAAGAAATAAACTCAGATAAGAAAATGAAGCAACCAATCTTTTTTGGTTGATTGAGCAATATTCAATCAAACAACAAGTTTATTTATTTCCTCGGTTTTCCAATAAGGCCTATTAGGAAAGTTTTGTCTGGCTTATAATATTTTAGTGACGAAATCGCGAAGTTTGGTTTCGCTGTAATTTGAATTTCCAACAAAAGTTGGAGACAAGCGCCTTGCTTCGTTGGCAAGGATAAAGATGTGAACATTCAACATACATAAGGTAATTGCATTTAATTTGCTTTAAGTTTAAATTCATGTCAGAGGCTCTAAGGCCACTCTCGTTCGATAAGAAGAAGAAGTTTAAATTATACAAATAAATGTGTATGTTAGTATGTCGGTCAGTTTGTTGCGTTTTTATTCTCCCAGCAGATTGACAAGTTATCGTTATTTTAGGCTTAGGAGGATACTTTTATTTTTTCATTGAATTCACTTTGTAACAAAGAAGTATTTTATAGTTTGCCTCTGGCAAAATTTAGACTTGTTTTAGGTTTTTAACATTCATAAGTATTTATAACAGTTTAGTTTTTACATCCCTTAGTGAATAAATGTAAGTATATGTTTATCTAAGTTCTCATGTAATGTAATAAATTAAGCCATCTCAGAGGCTTATAAGGCAGCTTGATAAACTCTCGACACCAGAGTTGGCCATTCTCATTCGAGAAGCAAAATTTATAATTGAATAAATTTATTAAATTGAATTGAATGGTCTTTGAGTTCACGACAACACCAAAGTATGAAAGCAACCTAAATATAAAGGTCACTGTCTCTTTAATGATTACTTTGGTACCTAATTAGATTAATTACTCAAGTACTTTGAAGAAAACATTTACAGAACAAATCTACAATTTACATTTCGCAATACTTGTTCAGTTGAGAGAAAATGAAGTCCTTTCAAACTAAATTTTCGTATACAAAAGACTAAAACCAGTTTAATGAAATGCAGAGATGTGGAAAATATAAATTTATATATAGACTTTCCTCACACAGAAATCAGAAATTTTGAACAAATTTAATTAAATATAGCATTGATTTTACCATTGTAAGAAAATTTTTATCGTTCGTATTTCAAGGACCACAAAATTGTTTTTTACTTAAAAGAAAAGTAAATATAATATTTTTTGGTACGCAACATAGGTTATGTGCTAGGTATCACTGTTCTTGATATTACACGTACATTCCTACAGTTTATTAGATGAAAAAGTTGCGACCCTTTATAAAAAGGACTTAACGTCAAAAAAACATAGGATCTCTTCTATTCAACACCCATCGATTAAAGTTTAGTTCAAAACATTTGTAATAAACATAAAATATTTCCCTAATTTTGTATAGAACAAAAGACGTCCGCTATCAACAATAATTAACACTTTAAACTTCCCAACTCCAGTCAATTAAAGCTAATTAACGAGATTTAATTCAATTTATTATCAAACATCGTCACTAGAGTGACGTAAATCAAGTCGTTAATGGCTTAATTCGTACAAACAATTCAGGAAATGGGCTGTTAAATGTTTTGCAACGAGTACGAGGGCCTTTTCATTTAGCAAATGAAAATGTTTTGCGTATAACATCATTGCATAAGGTGAGCTAATGTACTATCTAAACGTGTGTATATCATAAAACAAAAAAGCATTGACATACATAAATACTTTTTTATAAATTATCATTGGCATTTGGAAAAATATTTATGAATGAAAACTTCAAACAAAATGTGTACTAGCGTTGGGGGAAAACGATATTGAAAAGAAAGCGGAAAATGGGTATATTTTTCTGTTAGCTTCCGGACCGGTTCAATCAGGCCTATGCTCTAATATGCTTACGTTAGTGAATTACGCTGAACGATCTGAAATACACGCTTACGCTTAATCCACACAAAACACGTTTAATCGCCCATTAATCCGTAACAATTTAATAGAAAACCGGCTTAGTTTTAAACTGCCGTAAATCAGTTTCGGCAGCTTTATCCCTCTAATCGAGTTAGCTGAACAATTGACTCGGAAGATATCCGATAATTTTGCCAAAATCGAAATTTACCCTACAAGTTCACTAGGCGTGGTAATATAATAACTTTCCTTTTAAAATATGGATGGCGGGTCATCCCATCTAATGGAAATTTTGGCTGTATACAATGTCCGTTAAAATATTATAATAGAGTAAGTAACCTTTTAGAGACGGGTACATACCTTTTACACAGCTGTGCACAGTACGGTTTATCGATCGCTACAAAATGTAAGCTTTATCTTGTTTACAATCAAAAACCTCATCTATACCACTATGCATTGATATTAACAAATAGCTGAAAGATTTTCATTTTTATCCCTTCTATAAGTGTTACGGTATGGTAAAATTAATATATTTTTATATAGCTTGTGTTTTTATTGTCCAGAGAGCACAAGACCGGCACCAAAAGCACATAAAGGAGGAGGCCTATGACAGGGCTGAAGATGATGATAATATAGCTAAGTTATATTTGATAACTGAAACAAAATTCAGAGAAACCGCCATGGAATATTTCCAAGACATGCGTATATACAGATCATCAAAATGAACACACATATGTATAATGTACTTGTACAATGGACATGGACATAAACAAACAGACTCTTAACGTCACTGGGCAAAGCCAAACGTGACACTTTCCGTCCTCTTATCATTATTCATCATAAAAAAAAACATTTCTAACATTTCACCTGCACTTTATACAGAATAAACGCTCCCGACCCTGTCTGACCCACATATCAATAACGCCGACACGCGGTGAATACAAAAAACCCCTACCTGTTGGCAATATTGCTAGACGGAAGGTTACCGTCGCTCCCTAAAGTGTTTGAAATGTTCTTCTAGTTGAAACATGAAGTATTGTAATAGAGAAATGTACTAGCATTCATCATCATCATCACCCTAATGAGACCCGCTGCAAGGTATAGGCCTCTTCCCTCTTACGCCTATATGTACTAGTAATAATTAGTATGAGACAAGTTGCTTAGTAAGTTAAGTGCGCTTTTATTACAAATGGTTTGATTTGCATCCCTTAATACTTACTTAGAAAGCACATATCATATTTTTTTTACATGAGATAGGCTCACGGTTGACTACAACTAGCCTGATGTTAAGCAACGTTGTAATCTACGATCTAGCGCGCTTGCCTTGAAGAAACCAGTTTACTCTCGACTTGAAGACCGACAAATTATTATAGTTCAAGGGGAATAGAGATTCGGGCAAGAAGTTCCACAGTTTGGCTGTTTGCACGATGAAAGTCGAAGCAACCCGCTTGATTAATGTTAGTATTTAAAATTATAAGAAAAAACTCTTTTTAATAATGAAATAAAATAAATTTAGAACTATTTTTGTTTAAGATTCTTCACTCAAAATCAGTTTTGATGTATTGAAATATGTTGTAGTTTACCTACAAAAATATTTCTAAGAAAAACCTTACAAGATTTATATGAAATACAGTAATTTGGAGTTCCCGCGCCATAGTCGGTTAGAAGATTCGTAAATACTGTCAAATTGAATTCCATGCGAGAGTGTTGATTCGTGTTCGCGGAACTCGACAAAACTACGTTTCGAATTTCGCGTTCTTTGACACAGTGCGGCGTAAATACGTAACTATTTTTTCCACTAACGCGCTGAATGGAACGCTAAAAGTTTGGCGCGCTCTATTTTGTGTATTGAAGATTGTCAAAGGTTTGTTTTTGTTGTTTTTTCCGCTTTCCGTACCAACGCTAGTCTTGTCTGAATGGATAGATAAAAAGAGGAAATCGTTTTAGTATGTATTTTCTATATAACAGATAAAAGGATGATTACAAGACACGCTCCTCCTTTGATAAAAAAAAAAACTCGTAATCTCTGTCAACAGATGTATTTTTATTTTCTACCAGTGTGTCCTTGCAGCTTCGCTCGCATTAAGAAGTAAAACTTGCATCCCCTGCTTGACCCCTTTAAAAGTTAAATTTCCAAAAATCCTTTCTTTCTTATGCCTACGTCAAAACATCTACCTGCATGCCAAATTTCAGCTCGATCCATCTAGTGGCTTGGGCTGTGCGTCAATCAAAGGTGACTGACTGACACAGTGATCTATGAAGATTAATGTGTCAGTCAGTCACCTTTGATTTTTATATACATTTAGATTTATCTTTTTCTATTTTTGAACAAAAAGAAAGCATAACATGAAAGTAATCATGTCACAGAAGGTGAAACTATAAAAGTGACTTCTCGAGGCTATACGGAAATGGAAAATGTCGAACCACCCCTTTACTCGAGAAAATATGCAACTTTTGTTAAACTTGGAATAGATAGTGGCATGTTGTTACTTGTGACACAATTTCCTTCATATTAATATTGAATAATAACAGCCGGTTCGAATTAAAATGTTTCATTTTATTTTTGTTAAAAAAATATATAAGAAAGAAAAGTATATAAGTATTATATCCGTTATCTAGTACCCACGACACAAGCGTTTGCTTAGTGTGGGGCTAGATGGCGCTGTGTGCAATGTCCCGAAATATTTATTTTTATTTATTTATATAAAATAAATACATACATATTTATAAATAAATATTCCGGGACATTGCACACAGCGCCATCTAGTCACATAATCATTATTGATTGCAAATGCTGTCAAGTTTTTAGATCGATCTAATTACCAAAAGTGTGTAAAAATACTTGGTTTTGAAATCAATAATCTAACAGCTACTCAATTTTTTTAAGTTGGTAGTCGAATAATACAATTCTGCAATGTTTACACAAATTTTAGTTTTGCAAGACAGTTAATAGTCTGCGGTAGTAAAATAAGAAAATAAAAGCACGACATTCAACGTTCAGCGAACGTGATACGAGTATGCATTTTCAATGTTTTCATAAATTTGAATGAAACTCGTAAAAAAGCGGTGCATTTCGTACCACATTACCACCGCGCCAAGAATAATTCAGTCGATCTAAAATTGGCCGCGTTCGCCAAATTAAAAGCAAACAAGAACGGAAAAAAGTTATATTTGCGTTACTTTTTGAGGAAAAACAAAATGCTAACACGACGCTTTGACGACTTTTATCAATTTGGCTTTATTTTTATCATCTGTATGAAAGGTTTACAAAAGAATTATTTATTTTATGGTCTGTCGATGGAATGTTATTTAAATTTAAAAACTGTAATCATTCGAGTACTTAGAGACTCAGTCATTTGTCTGTATGTATGTTTAGATCGTTAAAATTTCAAAACGGATTTTGATGCAGTTTTTTTTGATAGAAATAACAATTCATGAGAAAGTTTTATAGATATACCTAATAATGCACGTGAAGCTGCGGCCAAAGGCTAGTAATACACAAATACAGAATACTAGTTCATAATATTTGAATATTACCAATTACCACGCTACAAATTTGCTTATACAAGTCCCTAACTATCAGGTAATCCCAAAGCGCTGTCAGCACATCTACGCTAGCCGCATTACAAAGGACATTGGTTAGACTACAAAGGGAATCGTTTATAGCCCGCTGGCACCAATTTGATAATTGACGATTGTAAGTGCTGGGTGTTGGGGCTAAATGCTGCATGTTGCAATGATAGTACAGTAGATAGATTAAAGCATAGTTAATTGATTTAGTATTCTCATATAGTTAATGAAGAAAGAAAAGAAAGAAAGAAAGTTTTTAATAATAAAATTACAATGAGTATATAATGCAAACTAATCAAAACGAATCATTAATAGAAGAGTCGCTTGAATTTATAATAATATACCGTATGCTTTCCAAAAGAAAGAAATCAGTGAAAATAGTACATTATAGTTTTATCAATAAACGTAAAAACTCACGTTCAAAATTCCCAAAAATCATACCTTTCGTACACCACACTAATACTCATAAAAAACAAACAGCTGTTCCAAACCTGTTGTCGCAAATAGGAACCTTCCCTCATAACAATGAAACTACATATTCCTGTGAAATATGCGTTATGGTACGACATAGACCTTTATTGAGGGTGTATATGTCCCAAAAGCCACAGGAATGTGTCTGTAACCGACCATTGACATAGAGCATAATTAGATTGGCTTAAGCGCACCATTTTTGCATAGCAACTATGGTAGGTAAGCTCGTTGAGTATCAGTTTAAAAAAACTGATACTTTGTGTCACTTTGATCAACCGTTTTCTTATAATGCAATTGTTGTAATGTTGCTAAATTCACTTAACCTGAGAAGGTTCTCAATTTGGCGGTTACTTTTCTGTTATCCAAATTATTTGTTATTTCAGAAAACATTCTTTTGTTATATAAATGGCGTTTCAGAGGCCTTTTGTATTGCAGTATAATAAGTATTAAAAACATCAGTAAGAGTAACAATTTAGAATGGAGTAGAAATCATCGCGGTTTTGTCATAAAAAAATGTATTTTTTCCGTCATCCAAAAACAAGAAGTCAAATTACTGATAGAGGGCCTGTCCGTTCACTGTACAATGTCTACAGTAACCGATGCCTTGACCCGAACGGTCTCAGGTGTAAAATTCTGTGGTTGGAGACAAGGAGCTTTGCTTATATTTCATGTTGATGTCATTGTTACTACTAAGTATGATATTTATTATGCCTAACCCTGAAATCGGGGAGTTTCGTGTCGTAAAATATTACGAAATTGATATTGTGCTTGGTTATTGTTTTGGTGTAAGGAATATGCTAGAAATAAGGTTAAATGTGTTTTAGCGAAGTAGATATATTTATACTTTTGAATGTAATAAATGCGTTTACTTTTGAATGTAAAGCAGATTCTTATTATTCTGAGTAGTTTTGCATGAGACTACAGTTGACAATTTGCTCGATTGTAAGCGACTAATTGTAAATTTAGCCACAAATTTGATTTTATTTAATCCTCTTTTCATGTTATATCAAGGTAATAAATACTACAATCCAAATGTTACGGTCAAAGCAACTGGTGTGATAAAACTTATGACATATTATAATCTCATGCTTATAAATCAAATAACTCATATTTTATTTGAGCTCAAATATTCGAGCTAGTGGAAACATAAATCGTACCAAAACTTCGAAAAGAGTAAAAGTCTTTACCTCTAAAGAGATTGGAAACTAATAAATAATGTGTAGAAAAGTGGGCAGAGCAGAGCGACCGCAACGTGTTGAATTGGTTGCGGTGAAATTATTGCCTCATGTTCCCTGGATCACTAATATCACAAACCCGAATACGTGGAATTTGGGAATAAAATACTACGTATACACATTGTTGAAGTCAGTTCAATCAGAGATAAAAAATTTCAACACAATGAGAGGGTATTTTAACTGACCGGTAACGATTTACATTTTAGTCTGTCATATATTAAATAAATTAATGACAAATTTATACATTAAGCATGTTCTTGTTTGAAACAGATACTAACCACTGTTTAGATAAGTATCATATGTATTCAATAGGGTTTACTATACCTGCTTTATTGAATAAATAAAGTACAAACACAACCCTCGAAGGAGCATAAAAAATAAACCAGAGCTCACACTTGTAACGAACTACAACCGGCATTCATATCCCTGACCGCCTACACGCCTCAAGTGGTGACATATGGACTCAAGATGTACACAGAACCGTCTAAAAACCACTCACCCCAAGACATCAAGATAAAAACTCTACACAAGATATTCGTACAAAACTCCAGATATTTTAATTAAAACTACGAGCTCATAAAATTCCATCTTCACCTCACCCCGCGAGATACCGAAATGTTTGTCGCTTCTAATAACTTTCGGAAGAATGTCAAAAATTCTAAGGGCTTAAAAGGTTATTCTTGTCGAAGTAAAAAGTTGCTCGTTTTCGCAGAAATATGAACGGATGAAGGAAAAAACTTGTGTGATTCCAGCCAGTACGTGACTCACACATGATCCGGTAAATGTGGTCCTGGCAAGTTAAAACTTCACTTGTGTCGGCGGGGTTTCGAGCCGGCTCGGAGGCATGGCGGGCGCGCGACCACCCCTCGTGGAGGGCTGCGGGCTACTGATTGAACGTAGACAGAGTACGGACGTCGGCAGACGGCAGAATGAAAGCTACCGTGCTTACACACCCCCGCACCCCCGCAACCCCTGGCTCCCGACGCCTCATTCCAAAAAATGCACATATTAAAAACGAACAAAACCGCCCCGAGACGGAATGCTAGAAGTGTTGCTCCGTAATTACTTGAGCTTCACTTTCAAGCTTTTGTTCGCGTTTGATTCAAAGGCTTCGGAACGCTACCTGTCAGCCGCTTAGACTAATTTATCTATGGGCCCGCTATTAATAACCCTTCTTTGAAAGTTGGGGCAGCCTCTGCTTAATTAAAGGTTTGCATCCCCTATCGATCAAACGAACACCCAACTATACTACCGAAGATCCTTTTACACAATTTGTTTCTGTTAAAGGAGCGAAGAAAGTAATATAAAAGGAATCTTAGTGGCGGTTGTGGCTGACAGAATGCGGGTCGGAACTCAAGACGTTTCAGGCGAATATTTCGTGAATCAAATATTTACGGAACAGGGTTAACTTTGGTATTCCGTGCAACCTGGATTTGACTCGGCTGAAAGTTCCAGCACAGAAAGCTTAGAACTTTTACTACAGACATTTTAAACAATATCTTGAAATGAAGTAAAGGTTCGTCTACTACGATACCAATATTATGATAATTTTTACCTTGAAAGGTTAATTATCTAAGACCTTGAAGTGGAAGATAGCACGATTTTGCCGGTTGAAGATTTCCAATAAAAATTCTCGATTCACGGCAAACGTAGGTGAATAGCTCAACTTGTACCTGAACACTGAAAGCGTATAACGCTGAATTGCACTCGCGAATACGAAAGGAAGTTTTGATTTGTGTTTGAATAATACCGAACGTCGAAACTTGGAATTTGTTTGAAAATTTTCGAGCGAGTAAAGATTTGCTACTTGATCTGTGTTATGTCAATAAGGCCACGCGATAGCTCATATAACAGTTAAGGCAGGAATAAAAAAATAATGGAAACCTGCTTTTACTAAAACAAATGACAAGTGTCCATATTTTTTCCAATATCGTCTTTGGTCAGCTGACGTTAAATCGGAGCAACATTCCCAAGAGAGCGCCAATTCCAAGATGTCCCACTTTATGCAAGCTTTGAATGGAACAAGTGGCCGAGAGCCACACCTGCTCGTAAATCAGATATCGCAATCCAACAACCATTAATCGATAACCAACTCTAACATCAGCACAAAAGGTCTAATTTCAAATGCGTTTGTATACTTTGTATCGTTTTCGAACTCAAGAATGCTATTGAAAGAAGGGTGCTCACAGATAAGGGCTTTATCGATGCATAAAGTATGTTATTATGAAGTCGGGCGGCCTCCGCGGCGAGACTCGGTGAAATCGAGCAAAAAGAACTGCGGATCTTCATTGAGGTATCCGTGGCATCCTTTCTTTCCACCTGTCGTAAATCTGCGACCTTTCTCAGGCATCTTTATTTATGCCGTATGTCACGTGACTTGATTACATAAGCCGCACTGACTTACGATTTATGCAGTACTTACTGTTCCCGCTCAAAGAACATCATAAATACAAAACAGAGCATTACCTGAAACAAAAAACAGAAAAAGGTATTTAGTATGAATATTTAATCGGAGAATCATTTGTATGGAAAAATTATAAAGGCGGTATTTAAATTTTCCGCTCAAATTTCAAAGGCTACGGGTTAATTTAATTTTGCTGGAAAAATAATGGGGTCAACCTTGACCTGTGTAGTTTAATTGGGCTATTTGATCCGAGTGGGTTCAGTGAATGACTCTTTAAGGTTATGAGGATGGGATTTTGCTAGCGGATAAAACTGTGGAGCTTTCGTTTTTTGTCACTTTTACTCTTGAACATGTTTATAAAGAGTAAGAGTGATGGAGATGGTCTGGTATTTGTTAGGCACGTCTCCTGGGAGTTGCAGGTTCTCATTAAAGTACATTGTATCACATTACGTCTGGTGACAGGACGGGTATCCTCGCTTATAAACTACCTTCCTACTAATGAACTGAATGTTGAAGTTTCTTATTTTAAAAAATGGTACATTTATTTACGTTGACGAGGAGTTGTGTTTTTTTAACTAATACCTACTGGTTTGCACTTGGTCATTGTTTGCCTGATGGTTAGCAAAGGGTATGATATATAGCTACGTAGCTTTATAATATTGTGTGAGTGATTTGGGTAAAATATTGTTTATGATGAATAATGGAATTTTTAGAACATTTGAATAAAATAGAAAAAAAAAATTTAGAAAAAAAAACAACTTGGTTGTCATTGCCATGAGTGTGTACATTCATATATTTCAAAAACTTTTAAACGAGTACAGATGTATGTAAAGTGTCATAGACTTTGTTATGTTATTAAAACATATTAATTGATCAATCTAAAATAAGTTATCTGCGAACGCAAAACTTTAACGGTAATCAAACTTTTTTAACTGCAGTAGCTATAAAAGCATAACTCTACCGCCTCCTTTCACGTCAAACTTTTTAAATAATAGTGAACCAACCCCAAACTCAAACCTTATAAAACCGATGAAGTAAGCCTACCCGCAAAAGGTAAAATTTAATACTACGTTCCAAAAGCGCCATAAAATCATAGTCCATACATTAAAAGTTTCTCAATAACGAATACCTTGCATTTCGCCCAAAGGATGGGAGCCCGAACTATGGCATGGAATTTGCCCAAAGTTCACCGGTATAGCTTAGACTTAGGGCCAGTCACAAATGTTTATATCGGTGATTTTGAACACTAACCGTGTTGTATATAAACTTGAGTGAATGAGTGTTTAATTTGAAATAATGGTATGTCTCTAAAAAATAAAATAGTAAGCAGATAAAGATTTATTTTACCCTAATTAAAGAATCAAACATTTACACAAAAATCAAGGGAAATTACATGTATGTACTTTTAAATTTACCTATTTCATTTTGTGAGGGAACAGGGTACAGGTTGAATCCTACTATTAATGTATGAGTACTATTACTTTTCATGCACTAGCATTAAAAGAAAATAGTTATGGTAGGGTTTAAACTGTATCGTTTCAAGCCAATTGATAATTATGTGTCTAAGGTTATTTGCTACGAATTTGTAAGCATCTTCACCTTTGCAACTGCTCCTTACCAGTAGGTAGTTGTATGACATGACACGAGTACCTACATACACACTATGTACATACATACATGCATACATCCGATGGCATGGGGCCAAGAATGTTGACTGGAATACAAGTGATACTATAAGCTCTGATATGCAGAGTTAGTTGAGTGATGCCAGTTATGTATGGAAAAATGTGGTCGGCAAAGTTATTGGAACAATTTGTGGTTAATTTATGGCATATTTATTTATATGACAATCCATGACACGACGAAACATAATATATAACAATTGATTACAGTTATTGTATTAATAAACTAGCTGATGCGCGCGATTTCGTCCGCGTGGAATAGTTATTACCATAAAAACGGTTCTAGTGAGTTAACCTTAAAACATAGACATATACTGTTGCGGACATTTTGTTAGATTATTTCAAGAGAAATAATTCTTTCATACACATTTTTTTGATATTTTGAACCGTTTTCGCAGCGCATGCAACGGAAGCCCTCAAAGATGAATAATTTTCCCCATTTTTTCCACATTTTCTATTGTTTCTTCGCTCCTATTAGTTGCAGCGTGATGTTATATAGCCTAAAGCCTTCCTTGATAACTGGTCTATCCAACACAAAAATATTTTTTTTATTCGCACCAGTAGTTCCTGAGATTAGCGCGTTCAAACAAACAAACTCTTCAGCTTTATAATATTAGTATTAAAAGTTTGGTTTCTTCTGTTATATCATACATTTTATATCGTGCGTCGTTGTGAGTTAGTGTTCCTGCTAAAATATTTCCCCATGCTTCTAGTGGGATTGGTTATTTTGTAACTCCGTAATATTTATTCATTAATCATGTTGCATCTGAGGTTTTTGTACAAATATATCACAAACTATAGTCAGTCTCATTCTATAAAATAATCTATAAACTCACGAGCACTCGTGACACAATAAACAACTCTAAAGTTCCACAACTCAGAAAGTAGATTTCTCACTTCATAAAAAGATTCGCGGTCACTTCACACCGAGTTAAAAGAGCAAAGCCAAAGTATCAAAGAATGCCACTTTATAATGCAACGAGAGTTACTTCAACTCTCTCAAAGTTTACCCAAACGAGTTTTGTTTACTGAAACTCGGTGAAACTTCGGCACTCGAATGTTTATAGAGTCGGAGTTGGTTTATTATCGTAGATGATGTAGACGATAAACACCAGCTGGGCAAATACCACAAAAATGACATATAATATTTTTCAATTCAATTAAACTGGCGTAAGCCATGTTTTAAATGAAACAAATTCGATCAAAAATAAAATCATTCTCATCATAGATTCAATTTATCATCGAATAAAATTAAAAGCACAATTTGATGATTGTCTAAGTCATTAATATCCGCGCTACCTAAAAGAGCGATTTTGCTACGCTCACGATTGTCACTCCCTCAACTTGCGGTCATCAGTAAACCTTAAACTCGCGACTCCGACACACAAAAAAGTTTCGTATGGTAGTTCTTTCTCTGTGCACGCCGTGAAACTATGGAACGCTTTGCCGCTAGATATTAGAAAAGCACCATCACTAGATGTCTTCAAACACAATGTAAAGAAAATGTATTTATCTTCTTTGGTTCTGACATAAGTTGCTATATTTGTTATTATTTTTTTGTCTCTTGTATTATGCTATTATGTATGTATGTATATATGTATATATTATTGTTATATTTGTTTATGTTTATTCATATAAGAAGTATCAACATTTGCTCTATTTTTCATTATTTTATTTAATATCTAAAACACCTCGTCCTACTCGTTTCGTTTCAAAAATATATCCCTGCCAGATTGGTTGCCTGGAAGAGATCGCTCTTAGCGATAAGGCCGCCAATTAAGACGCTGATTTTAATTTGTATGTTTTTTTTTGTGTGTTGTTTCGTTTGTGGTGTTTTAATAAAGTATTTATCTATCTATCTATCTATCTAATATTCAAATTTATATGAGTACTATTATGATTTGGTAGGTATGTAAAAAGGAACTATGTACTTCTACATACAATTAATCAATTTAAAAAAAATAACTTACAAATCCCGTGTAAAATGCATAAAAGTACTCACAAATCTTGTAACATTTAAAACGCCACTCATCTTTCACTGAAGGGCAGACGTTTCAGCAAAAAGCCTGACATCTACGGGAGGGTGTTTGCCGTTCAAGGGATAATTCGTAGGCGTCAAAAGGGCGAAGGGAACCGATGTTACTCCTGTTCTACAGTAGGTAAACTTTCGTGTTACAAGATGATTTGCAATTGTTTAACTTGGGCCGGTTATAGGTTGTTATATACAATATATTTTTATGTAGCTGTTGATCATATGACTGTTAGTTGTAGCTGTTGTAGTTTTGCAAAGTTCTTTACACTATTAATTGGTGCCCTGAAATCTACATACATTTGAGAAGAGAAGCGATAAACATGATATTGGCGTATGAAGAAGGAGTAGTATGGTCTGTAGGATCTATATTATGATGACGATAATAAAATGTATACAAAGAATTAGATCTCTTTCTTCGATCTTCTATCTCTTTCATCATTGTTTCTTCTTCTCTATTCTCACACAAAAAGCAGTAAAAGTGTAATACTGGGTCTCTCAGCGCCGTTTACGTAAAGATCGTCCTCGAGTTTCTAATGATCTGCAAACATCGGGATATCACACACGATTTGCGACGCGAGGCTCGAACGCGCCCGTAATTGATGACAAACATACGTATGAGGGAACCAGCTGCTATTATATCGGCGGGAGAAAAATGGCAAGCGGGCTAAGACCCAAGGAAACATAAGTTTAAAAAATATATAAATCTTGAATCGTATTTCAAGTGCAATTGCCTGATTTATCGATATCGTGCATACCTGAATCCTAAATCCTAACCTAAATGACACTTCAAAGAAAATATGATTTAATAACGTCATCATAGAATAGCGTGATTGATTTTAATAATTACGGCACATCAGATAAGTTATCAGTTAGTGCAGCTTACAGTAAATAAAGTTCATAAAATATTTAGGTACTAACTGTGATACGTTACTATTTGTATTATTTTCTCTTTTTATATAAATGTGCTATTTTATTTGTCAGCAACTGTAACTTACTCCGTGAAGTTCAATGTTTACTTCTCCAGATGAGATTCAGTGTGTTTGTTTTACCCAGTTTTTGTTTCGTAAGCAGTTCTGATACTAAAATGTTACAATATTTTTTGAGATCTTAAATCAATGATTTAAGATCTCAATCTAGTACCCACGACACAAGCGTTTGCTTAGTGTGGGGCTAGGTGGCGCTGTGTGCAATGTCCCAGGATATTTATTATTATTATTATTATATTATTTTTTATCATATTAGATAAACTTATATTGTGTACTCATTTGCATGTTTTTAAAAGATGCAAATCACCCTAAAAAGTAAACTTACAGATATGTAAAGAAAATACAATATTTTTAACAGACTTCAAAAAAGGAGGTTATCAAGTCTTCTGAGAGGTTTTTTCTTTTCGATTATACTTATTAATTGAAAATATTTTAGGCATGAAAATCATTGCTTAATACTTCGTGTAAAACTCAATATAGGTATGCCACAGTAACAATCAACTCATTAATGGTATATCGAATTGAGAAAAGAAACTTAAATTTATTTTAATATATGTATCTTTCTCTTAAGAACACAAAGACAATAATAATACAAGCTATCATGGTATTCCCAAATCCCGTTATTGAGTAGAATCTCTGGAATGCAAAGCATGGCCGCCTAGATCCTTGACACACATCCCTTATCATGGGAACGTTTTGGAGCCAGACGTCGTTAAACCACTTAAAAAGGACCTGTGATTATCTACGTAGAGATGGGAAGCACTTAAGGTAACTAAGTAATATTTTTAGGTATAATATGTGCCATTTTTTTAAATAATCTTCTTCTTTTTATCGAATGAGAGTGGCCAACTCTGGTGTATGAGTGTTTATCAAGTCGCCCTGAGGGCCTCTGACATGGGTTAGCGAGTGTTATTATTAGCTACTCTAGCTTTATTATTATTAGCAAAATTTACTGACACCAACGTATTCCCTAAGCTCAGTCACATTAATTTCTCGAAGTAAGTTTTACACGTTTTTTACCTTCTTATATTATTATCGATTATCGTTTAACCCTCACCTAAACACTAGGGTCCAAAAGGACCCAAATGGAGTAATCGTCGAATCCTCACAAACATTTGGTTTGGAGTGTTTTCAGAGATATGCTGAGTGCGGAAGTTGACCGAGACCCAGAGGACTACTTAGGCATTAACATATTTTTAGTAGAAAAAAAAATACTAAATACGACAATAAGTTTTGAGGTACATAGATTTATATTTTATTAAGGTTAAAAAGGGTAACTTTTGCACGTACAGCCCTTAAATTGAAAGTTTATTTATGAGCGTATCAAAGATTTTTTTAAATAAAACCACCAGGAAAAATACAAAAATGCGTAAGAAGTTTCCCTTTTCTTTCATTGGAAACTTGATAATACGTCAAACATTCGCAAACTTAATTATCATAATTTGACAAAAAACGCTTGACGCAATTTTTATGGCCACCATAAAACAACACAACTTTAAAAGCTTGCATAATGGAATTACAGACATTTTCGATGGGTTTCGAAATACCATGCCATTAGATAAAACGGTAGATAGTAAAACACAAAGAAGTATACACGCGAGTTTAACAATGCGTAACCATTTCAGGGTTAACGGACATCTTTTGCGAAGGTTAAGTTTTGGTAATAAATTTAAAGTTACTAACGTCCAATTACTTAATATACTGACTAAAAAATAAATACACATTTAGTTAAAAACCTATGTAAAAATTGTGCTTTTAAAAAAAGTTTGTAACATTTTTAAAAGCTTAAATTATTGTACAGGTAAAAAAACTGAATCAATTCCATACAAAAATTAAAAAGGCTCAAACGCGAAACAATACTCAAATACGATTACTTCAATACAATCACTAACAGCTTTTGGATATCCGTTGAGTGTGTTCTGTATTTTACATTTCATTGTTTTGTTTAAACGAGTATTAAAATTTTATTCAAGTTGACAATCGTGAAATGAATTGATGTAATAATAACAAGTAAGCTCAAAGGAAAATGTATTTTTAGGTCAAAAACAACAGATTCCATTACGACGTATTTTCATAGAAAAAAAGTTGGGAAGATTATCTATATATATAAAACTCAAAGGTGACTGACTGAGTGATTGACTGACTGATATAGTGATCTATCAACGCACAGCCCAAACCACTGGACGGATCGGGCTGAAATTTGGCATGCAGGTAGATGTTATGACGTAGGCATCCGCTAAGAAAGGATTTTTGGAAAAGCCGCTTTTAAAGGGGTGAATTAAGGGATGCAAGTATTACATCTTAATGCGAGCGAAGCCGCGAGCATCCACTAGTTTATTATAAAGGAAAAAAGTTGATTCAGTATTTCACGCATATTAAGATTGATTTTGTCTTGTATCCAATTATGAGTATGAACATTGTACTTTAAAATCTAGACAGAAGTTTTCTTAAACGCAAGATACATTCATAAATTCTTTTTTTCCTCATGCGAAGACAATATCACACACAAACTTAAATGGTTTTTTATACCTGTCCAGACGTAAGGCTTGATTGATGAAAGAAAGATACAAACGAGCACCAACCTAAAAGGATTTCCGAACTACAGACAACCGTATCGTGAAAAATAAAACACAAAACATCAGAAATAGAGGAGAATTTCTCGAAATCGCAAGAAAAACCAATAGATTTTGATACAGCAATTTAATATTGGAAGAATAAACGTAGTGCTAACGTTTCATGGCCTACGGCTTTGCAGGTAAAACTGTTACCACGAAAACTGTTATGTTTGTTTTAGATATTCTTCTTTTTGCTTACATTTATATATTTTTTTATATGTACATATATGTACTCGCACGCTTAGATTCTTTTCAGCCATGGTAGAGAGAAACCTCTCTACGAGCTGTTTGAAAATTTTACAAAACCTATATATACTTACACTAACTTATATTGTTTATGGCTATGTGAAACTTTAAGTGTTCCTAATTTATGTTATTTAGCTGTTTTTGGTTTTCCAACAAAATAAAATATACTTATGAGTTAATTTATTAAGTGCTAACCTGCACATCTTGTACATATATTTTATACATCACATTATTTATTTATTATTGGCATTCACAGGACAATTAATCAAACAACTACACATCGCTATCCTCATTTCTTACATCTACCCCCCCCCCCTCACTTCCCATTTCTGAGTACACAGTTAAGTAAATTATTTCCTCTCTTAACCAACATATATATGTATTAGTGAAAAAAAAAATGTATTGTTTAAATGTACATAGATATAGTAATTTGCAATCCAGAAGGAAGAGCGCGTTCCCCACGACACAGGGGTACCTAGTGTGGGGAACATAGAACACATCATTTGTAACCAATCCTAACATAGTAATGTAAATATAGTACTAACAAACAAATGTTGTAAATTAGCTATAAGGTTTTTGATTTTGAATAAATATTATTATTATAAAGTCGTAATTGCTAATATAGTAATTAAACTATAATTAAATTAAACTATGGTTGTTTTAAATTAAACTTTTATTGGAAATGAACTTTCAGATGGATATGAGTGCTTGTTAGACATATTCTGACAGCACAAGTGGCGCCATCAGCCGCTCAGTCTGAAGTGTATGGAAATGAGTGTGGATTTTCGCGCCTGGCAGTTAGTAGACCGTAGCCTAGTGGTTAAGGCGTTCTGACGGTAGCAGAAATACGCAGGTTCGAATCCTGCCGGTCGTGATTATTTTCGCTCATTTTCCAATAAAAGTTTAATTTAAAATATACTTGCATAGCTCTTGCTTTTATTTATTGATTTGTTCGCCTAAAATACAAGAAAAATTACAAATGATTTTTTAAATAGATTCCTAGTCGTTTCAAATCATGAAGTCTACATTCTAATGCTGGTTTATAGCAAAATAAAATAAAAAAAACAAAAATAGAGAAGTCTCTAAAGAAGGAAACCGACTGCGGACGCTTGGTGTTATTAAAATACCGTCTTTTATGCCTCGGCGTTTTAATCTGTTGCTATTGTCATTTGATTTAGACTTGCGTCAAATATGGCTCGTAATTTTTGACGGAGATTAAAATATTTCGAAGGGATTTCGAGTAAAATGTATTCAGAGAACGCATTGAGAGAAAGGGGGGATCATTTCATTACTTTTTTGGTTATAGGTATTTCGTGATAGGTCTATTTAAAAAAATTATGACTTTTATGGGTTCCGGTGCAACAAGTTGAATATTGGATAACGCGTTGAGATACCAGCAAGAAGCTGGTAATACAAAAGTGAACAATATGTATTTACCATATAAATACTAGGTATGTTTAATGAAACTGACTAAATTCTTTATATTTTGTAGGTACCTAGACGGCGGAAAATAAAGTACTTATCTACTTGTTTAGATACCGCAATTATCGGACGGTTGTTCAATTTTTGAAGCAATCAAAAAAACATTATCGTTCTTCAACATTTCGGGTTAAAAGAGTAAATCGCTAATGCGTTGATGGTCCGTTTTATTGTAGTTTACCGGCAAAATTTTTGGAAACACATTAGTTACTCTTAACAAGAAAATCCTGTTTGCTTGCCCTTTGTTTGATTAACTAAGTACTTTAGTTTAAAAAAATCTATTTATATCTATTACCACGGTAGTACTATATCGTACTATAATGTATTATAGTATTGTTATATGCTCGTTGATAGTGGGTATCCATCTAAATATATAAAACTCAAAGGTGATGAACTGAATGACTGATATAGTGATCTATCAACGCACAGCCCAAACCACTAGTCAGATCTGGCTGAAATTTGGCGTGCAGGTGTATGGTGATGTTAATGACGTAGGCATCCGTTAAGAAAGGAATTTTAGAAGTGCCAATTTTTAAAGGGTGATATTGGGGGTTGCGTGTTTTACTTATAATGGGACCGAAGCCGCGAGCACCCACTAGTTTAGATATAATTGTTTACTAGCTGGTTGGCCAAATCAACAAATCTAATTCTTATTTTGTTAGTGTTTAGATCTACAATCAATTTATATGATAGTTAGATTTTTTTGGAATGTACGGCCCTTTGATGTAATATTAAAATCCAACCTGTGTGTACATGTATATTAGTGCGATATTAAAATACCATTAAAAGTCCGTTTTGCGCGACATCGCGTGTTTTATGCTGCCGCAAACAGCACATTAAACTGTTGCCCTCTAGTTATTGATGATGATGATATTTAAGTTGTTTTTTTTTTTACTGTAATGTACCTATACGTTAACATTAGAAAATAAGAAAATTTTAAAGATTTCTTTATTCTTCTTTGTTGGTGAGTGGTTAACTCTGCTGTCGAGTTTTCAAACCGTCTTAAGGACCTCTGACATGGCTTGACAACTGACGTACTTTGACTAACAGCCGGGACCTACAATTTAATGTGTCATCCAACTCACGGAAGCGCCCACAATACAAGCATATCTTGCTATGAATCAGAATGCGGAAAACCAAATATAGTGTACGAAATAATCAAGTATTTCGTATTTATTACTGTTCAGACAAATTGTAGACGAGTTTGATTCGATTTAATCAAAGTGTTAATTAAACGTTCGATACCGATTAGATGCAATCGAATTTAATTCACACAACTCTGAATATAGTCATTAGAGTTTAATAATAATAATAATAATGCAGGGGCGACTTTATGGCGAGTCGTCGGTGAGTGGCGTCACCGCGGACCCCGATTCCCTGGGGGCTAAATGAGACCCCCTGCCTCCCGGCTTGCCTTGATTGGCCGTCCGGGAGTGGAAGACGCAAGAGCTAAGTACCTAAGCTCCAGGGTGGAAGTGTTAAAGGGCATAACGCCGCTAGTACCGCTCAGAGAACGCGCAGCACACCTCTCGACACCCTAAGCCACTCACACCAATGTTGCCCTTCCGGCGTCATCTTAGGCTGCCTTCTGTGGAGGGCCCATTTAGTGAGTGGCAAGTCATCACCCGCTATATTTTTTATGAATGAGGCATAACTGGCGGGTGCCGTTCCTCGTACAATAGACCAGTTTAATTAAGTCAATGAACAACTCAACACAATAGCCTCTAACATTAATACCATGTCTGCAATAGTTACTTTATATACCTAACATCCTCTATCTGTATTTTTTACTTAATTTTAAGTATAACATTGTAAAAGGCCTCTCAGTGTTGGCTACGGCCCCACTGATGCCTTAAAAATACCGGGCGTAAGGCCCGAGAATCTGTGAATAATAATAATAATAGACTAGACTAGTATACATCATTTGTACTTAAAGAAAATTGGATCAGAAAGGCTATATAAAAATAATGGGTAAATGATGTTGACTGTGATCCCCACACTAGGTTTCCCTGTGTCGTGGGAATTAGAGTTAAAGCTGTATTTTATATTATATTATACTGATGTAAATAAAACATTTTCTTACAGGAAGATAGCTAATTATTATGGTTCAGATAGTCTAGACACAAAGCAAGAATTGTATATGAGCATATTTTTTTCAAATGATTACAAAAGTATTCACTATTATAAGTTTTAATCAGCATGTTTCCACCATCGTTATAGACAGCGATATTGTTTTTTACTGACCGGGTAACCTTACTGTGTCTAAAATTGAATCCCAACATCCCAAAAAAGATGCATCGACATTCTAAATCGCTGCGAGACTCCAATAAGAGATAAATACCAGCAAATTCTTGAATTAAGCCTCCAATATATCTTCTTATACGGAGCTTAAAGTAATCTTAAGCTAAGTGTGATATATATTATTTTGAAAACAAACTCTTACGCAGCCAGTGAGCAAGGATTTCCCGTAAATCCCTGTAAAGGAAAGACAAGATTTTACCATTTGCGAGATAAGAACGGTTTTTAGGCTCTATATTTTAGTGATTTTTTGTTTCCCATTCTACTTACAGTACGTAGCTAAACTGTGGTTTGAATAAGAATAAAAAAAAATCATAAGAGTGGCCAACTTTGTTGTCAGAGTTTTCAAATCGCCCTAAAGACCTCTGACATGGCTTAACGACTGACAGGACTTTCAATTTAATCCAATTTAACGTGTCATCCAATCTATAGATGTCCAAGTGCCCAAAATGGAACGCCACTTTTCGGTCACCCATCCAAGGACTTACCGCGGCGACCTTTGCTTAACATTGGTAATCGCACACGATTGCCTCCGCCAGCTGAGCTACGGGCGCTTCCTTATGATAAGAGATATTTATTGTAAAGGGAACTGTGGGTGTCTTACATTAGTGCTAGATTAATATCTTGAATTGTGGTGTAAGATATTTCTGGAAATAATATGGTTTCTGTTCCCTTTTTATATCAGCCTGAATATTAGAATTCGTAAGTGTGTACTACTCTTAATAAAACAACAGCAACTTATTATAGTATAAATATAAGTAGGTATGGTTTTATGTAGTTTTTTTTATTTGCAATATGTTATAATATTTTGATTTTAGCCCAAGTTTTGAATTTTGACGACCTTAATCACACATTTATTTGAAAAAAAAAGCATTTGAAAAAAAAATAAATGAGTTTTTATACAAATTAACAAAATATAACATTTAAGAAACACTACACCAAATAATTTGTTAGCAGCTCACAAACAATGCAATCAAGCATTTTATGGAAGCGCTAACGAGTTTTCTGAGCACCTTTTGCTATTTGGTACACTTGTAAAATGAATTCCTTTACCGATCAAAACAATGTTGCAAATGGCCTACCTACTGTATAAAGATTAAAAATATCATTTAATTTATATTGATGGTATTTCTTTATTTATTTTGTACATAGTCTATTGATGCTTTATTAAATGTGGTAACTACCTGATTACGACCAAGCATATTATTTAACATTACCGCTATTTAGTACCGGGATTATATCAATAGGTACATTGGACGAAATGCCTATAAGAAGCTAATTAATTTGATCATCAGATATAAACAAATAAAATATAACACAGCAAATCGCACTATTAGTGGATACTATTTTGATAATTGTAATAGTTTCCATTTTAGCCGAAGTCAAAAAAAGAGGTCAATTAGATTTATATGTATGTGATATTGTCAAAATTTGATAGAATTTTAGTATGTTAGTCTATACCTACAGGCTTCCGAATACGTATGCAAAATTAGTTTACCAGTAACTTACTTTCTTGGTAATAAAATGTGGTATTTAATTGCTAATTCTATCCCATGCTCAAATTAGCAAGAGACATCTTGAGAATCCTTTAAAACATTTTAAGTAGATTTTAACCTCAAAATACACCACTCCGGCCGAGGGGAGCAAACTTGACAGCAGTCAGGCTATAAATAAGGAAACTTCACGAGCAACATCTACAAAATATGCGAACTCCTGTATGAATTTATTTTATGTCCCTCCATATACGAATAATGATCATTTTTAGAAACGTAATAAAGCCAAAAAAGTAATCTCACGAACACACAACCGTTAACGCCGCGGTTGAGTTGATGAGCAAACATTCTGAAAATTTTTGAATTCTACATCTACAACACACGGTTATTTCGTACAGCGTAGCAAATGTCAAAAAAACAACCAGCTTTGTGTGCGAGTGGAGTGTGGGAAAGAAATGAAATGTAGAAGAAATTTAGACGCGAAATTTTTATGGAATTTCCATTTTACAGAATCGTTATTCGTAGCCCAACAGCCATATTTATGACGTTCATTACCTTGTATTATAAATGTTCAAGCTTATCTAAAGAGTTGAATTGGGGCTCCGAAATCATCCGTAGGTACTCTCAGAATATGTTTTATTTTATACTCATGTAAGCTTGGTATTGTATGCAGAACTGTAAAATATAATTTATCAAAAAAATAACAATCATGATTTTGCGCTAATTATAGAATAAGTAATCTATTCCAAAAAAATATGCATATACCTATAGTTAACTAAGAATTTGTCAGTCGAGAAGATACACAAGCGCTTTTGGCATTAGCATTGTACTTTAACCGCTTTATAATACTTCAAAAGAAGACAAGTTTTCTATTAAATATCACTGATTTGTTACTTAATTACTTACTTTTAAAGAATTTTATTTATATGGTAAAGACGAGCTTTATGTATATCAGCACAGTTTACCATCGTGAGACGCCATTAGTTTATTTTACAAATAGACGACGATATAGATGCTTACTCATATATATTCTACTGTATGACGAACATGGGGATGGAACAAATATTAGCATAAACATGATTACGATTATAATGAAGAATATGTATGAGACAGCATAACGCAGGATGCGATGTGACAACCGCCGCGATTTCAACGGGAGAATACTTGCATAAACAACGCGTCAGCTTAATGGGAGGTGGCTTCTACTAAGAATAATATTATTATATTGTTTAATGTGTATGTTCCGCTCTGTATGAATTGTAAATTGTTTTGTGTCTTGACACCGTATTTTCTAACAACAAATTTGCTGTAATAGTTAGATAGATATAACTCTTTATTGTAACACACATAGTATATTGACTAGAGTATGTGAAAAAAGCTTAAAATTTTATATAAGAGAGAATCTAATTACTTTTTACGCTTTGATTGATCTTTACTAAGGTATCACAGATTTACAAGTGCAGCCATAAACAATTTTATAAAAGTTATAAGATATCTATCTATAATAAACAACTATTACTATATTACTTAACAAAATTTAAAACGTAAGTATGAATAAAAATCCTCTAGCCATTTAGTTTACCTAAATAAACATGCTAGAGAGTTTTAGTTCATTACCCTCTGTTAAACTCAAGAAGCACGAATAAATAGGGTTTCTCTCTAATTTGAGGCTCTCTGTATCTTTTTCCCTGTGGAAATAACGAAAGTGCAGAAATCCCGAAGCCAGGCAATGAGACTTAGCCGAGCCCGTTTCATAAAGTAATAGATACAGGTAATTTAAAAATGTCGGAGCTTAAATATAATGATCACTTTTTAAATGCTTATTAATTTTATGAGAACGTTTTCGGATGCTGGATATTATGTTTTCGTTGAAAAGATATTTTGGTTTCTTTTTTTTAACTTAACGGGTTTGCACTTGACCATAGTTAAAAGGTATAAAAGTCTTTGAAGTGTTGATTAAGCTACGACAATATTTGACGAAGTTTCTGAGTGTTATAACGTCTATCTCTTGAGTCGTATTTCCTCATGACTGAGGGTCGTGACTCCCCTGCAGAATGAATTCGTTAGAGGAGTTCTCCTGGGCAGATACATCGTGGGCGCCCAGGTCCTTCCACGGAAGACACATGTCTCGGATATTATGGTCCTCAAACATGTCGGTTTCCTCACGATGTTTTCCTTCACCGTTGAGCGAGTGCAAATCCAAACATAACTTGAAAATACAAGTCATTGGTGTGGGGCCGGATTTGAACCAGTGCGTCTGGATGAAAAACAGACACTGGAACCGCTGAGCCACACTCGCTTAACTCGCTTGTTATAACGTACCTGCCCAAAATTATGTATAGATAAATAATTGCTGCGATTCTAGCATAAGGCGAAGGGAGAAGCAAATTATTGATTGAAGATTTTACTTCTGTAAATATGTAACCAAGTAAATAATAAAGTTTTGAAACGCTAACAATACATTCAGAATTCTTGTCTCTTCCCTCCTTCTCTCTTCTCTTCTCGACACTACACCACTCTCAAACGGACTTATCACTAACATTTGATAAAATATGACAGAGACAGTACTTAAAATGTACTTTAAATTATTTTTTCAAAATATCAATCCTTATATTATACCAAGTCATTTATTAAGTACACAAACTCTGTAGTCTAAAGATGTAGTACAATGTCGCCGCCATAGTTTATTGTGCAGACTTCGTCAACAATGCTCCACCTTACATAGTATATTACATAAATAAATTATGCTACCTTTGGGTCTGTAGAGCATTCTTTGAAAACTACAAAGATATTTTTAATAATAACCTGCCATTTTTCCAGACTTGCGTAGGTAGAAAATTGAATGCTTGAGAAAATTATAGCTGCCATAAATTTATTAAGAAAAAGTTTCTATTTAGTTTCAAATCAAGATTCGAGTTTTCAAAAAGAAAGCACAATGGAAAACCATGTAACTGTCTAAAAATTTTTTCAAGAGCAAAATCCATCTAAAATTTGGATTTGTTACAAAACTGTATAATAATAAAACAAATTGTGTTACTGAAAAACACATTTGTCGACTTTCAATACAAATTCAGCACTTCCATTTCATTCATCGGCACTTTCCGGAAAACGCGTCATTTAATTTTGCAAATACCTACGTAATCGGGCTGAACTCGTTTTTGTGAATGTGCCTGTGAACTATTTTTACTATAGAATTTTAATTCCTTACAAATTTCGCGATGAAAATGCCTCCATATTATTATTTCTTCCGCACACCACTCACACATAAGCTTGTTCGTGATTGGTTATGTTTCCTGGTACCTAATAGCTAAATGCTGCCTGGACGCAAGCGGTCGACAAAAGGTTACTGCCCGTCAATTCAACCGCGACGGTGGCGGTTGACCATCTCTTGTTTTTTGGTTCAGTTACTTGTCTATTGTATCAATTATTCGTAGCTTCATCCAGAGTACATTGTCGCATCAATTCTCCAATTAGGTCGCGACCCGTGCCTTAACGCCGTAATGAATGGTGAAATTTACGGAATCCTCGCTAATCCTACGAGGAACAGCAGTGGAAAGGTCATTCTAGAAAAGCTTACAGGTACAGTTTAACAAGATATTGGTTGATTGCTATAAGTGCACTAAATTAATTATCGTGTGCTTACATTTTGCTGTAAGGAAATCTATAATTACTTTTAAAAATATATATCAGCTTAAAACTTTGCCCAACAACCGTAACAATCATACCCCCCTCATACATCTGATTTGCCTGAATAAATGTAATTATTTACAAAAAAAAAAACCTTTAAAACCATCCACTGGAACATACCTGAAACAAAAAAAAAACAACTTGAATATTACTCACGCTCAAAATAACATCATATTTAATTCAAGAAAATATTTATCAAAAGACACGAAAGAAAATTTATTACAATCATATTGTTATCATAAGGTACAGAATCCATCATTGTATATGTCTTCTAAAGCCTACGCCGAGAAATATGGCGGAAACCCTTTCGTTGTTCACGTCAAAAGCAGAACTTTAATAATGGCTGAAGTACTGTTAATATTTATTTATGAATTCAGAGCCAAATTAATTTTATCGAACAACTAGCTGTGCTCGCGACTTCGTCCGCGTGGAATAGTTATTTTAGCTGTTTAGCTGTATAAATTATAGCTGTTACCCATGACTTGAACCGTTATTGCAGCGCACGCAAAGATGAATTTTTATGTTTTTCTGGCCGTTTTTTCCACATTTTCCATTGTTTCTTCGCTCCTATTAGTTGCAGCGTGATGTTATATAGCCTAAAGCCTTCCTCGATAAATGGTCTATTCAACACAAAAATATTTTTTCAATTCGCACCAGTAGTTCCTGAGATTAGCGCGTTCAAACAAACAAACAAACTCTTCAGCTGTATATTATTAGTATAGATTAGTATAGATAACCGTAAGCTAGAAAAGCAAAAGCTAAACGTTGCTAGTCGTTTCATAATGATGTACTTATTGTTTTACATTGACTTGTATTATATAGAGGCGACCTTCAAGATTGTTGATCAAATATTACATTTATGTATTTGAAGATGAAACTCTGGAGAAATGTGTAGTGTTTTTCCGCTGCGATTTACACTGGATTTCCGCAAAGTAACGCCTGATTCAATATCTTATTAATATATTTATTCGTATTTGTTATTTATCCCCTAAAATATCACGTGAGTTAATGAATGTGTGGTGTACTTTTCCTGCTAAGAACCTTAAGAATAATTTACCAGATCTACGGAAAAGGAAGGAAAAAGATAATTGTACGAGAAAGAGAAAACTCCGCATTAGATTGATGTGGTGTGTCGCGATTAGCTCCCTAATCATTCAGATAAAACGGGTATAGTCTTTCTAGCAACTTAAATGTTATGGTTTTAGTAATAGTATTCATAGTATGAATAGATTCAATAAGTAAGTTCAACATTGAACATATCAAAATTTTGATGAGTTGGATACGGCGTCAGATGAACACATTTGTTGACATTTTCTCAATATTATAGGATTAAGACATGTTCTTAAAAAAAAACGTTTCTTGTAGTAATGTGCTAATATCAGATTAGGAGACCAGAGCCAGAACAACACATAGTATTTTATTTAAATGTTTATTACATAAGCCAAGCTTTAAAAATACCGTCACCGAAAAACAAAAACAGATTCATCAGCTTAAATTTTAATTAAGCAAATCACGCTTACGAATCTCCTCAAAAATTGCCTTATCAGCTTTCAAAAGATAAATCTCCTTCGAAATTCTAACGTTGTTTTAAAATAGGAACAAGGAAAATGCTCGCGAGGGTGTGAAAAACGTTTTGTATCTTATTTCATGCTTCAAAGCACTTAACACTTAGCCCGGGGGATCGAGAGCGATATATCTCCTCAAAATCTCGCTTTATTAGATCTTTTCAATGCATATCAATAAGTGTTAGCTTCTTTATGAGGAATTGAAGACGCTTTTAGGATAATAGAAGTTCGTACGTATTTGGGTTTACGAAACAACGGGCTGGAAAAATGTGCTGTAAAAATTTGCATAGCACGAAATGTAAAGATATTGTTTATATATGTTGATGTTTTGTATACCGGCAACGTAATTTAATGGTAACTTTACGTAAGATTTACGTAACTTTGATTAATGTTTTTTTTTTAATTTGTTAATTTCTTTGTCTATCTGAATCTGTATACCACCTATTCTGCTAAGTAATTCTAAGAAAATATTTTCTCACAATTTCAATTTCCGAAAATCTGGCGATCTTCTCTGTTCGACCGAATTTTCCCAATGTCATTGATGGATGATGTAAGACAGGCGTTATGATATTATCGTCATATCAAATTACGAGTACAATATAGAATATAAGATAGGTACTATATTCAATGCTTAGAACGTGCAAAAACACATAGTAAAGAAAAGGATTTATTGAGATATTAGAAAACATAGGTACAATTAATTAAGCAAACCATAACAGAAGCGATAGCTGCATAAACGATACCATTGGTCAAAAGTAGCATTAATTAATCGTAAGAAAAAACTTACTTACATATAAAAATAAAAAGTGGTAACCTATCAGTTTGAAATTTCAAAGCTTTGAAAGCATCTGTAAACGGTTAAACCTCTTTGATTAGAGTTCTCAAATTCCTAGAATTTCCCTTTCAAAGACCTAGTCATAAAGCGGTACAAGAGATAACTGCTCAAGTTACTGTAATCTCAAAATCACGACAAAGTAACCCAAAGTTATTGTCCAGTAAGTTCCGATTATCGTCCCTTATCGTTATCACTGGTCATTCCTGACAGTCATTGATAACTTGTAATAGCGGGTATAGGGGACCCAAGACTATAGTTTCACAAGAAACGACCAGCATTTATCAATAGAGCCTTATCAGTTGTGAAATTTGAGCGGTTAACCCTTTTTAGTAAGTGGTAGAATGTGACTATTACTTACTGTTGCTGCATGTAATGGTTTAATTATTGAGAAGTTGACCAACAATTAATAATCTGAATTATATGATTTACGCCCATGCTTGTAATTTTACTATTTCTACTTACAACATCATTATAACCCAGTCAAATGTCTTATTGTGTAAAATTATATTAGGTAGGGTTTCTGCGTAAATAATGCATCTGAAATTAGTGACGCGTAAAATAAATTAACCGTTGCCATAATCGGTTTGCAATTCATTTTTCGCACTAACGAATTCTGCTACACTAAATATTAAAACATTTTATAATATTGAAAAAAAAAACTAAATTGTGTACTAAAACAGAACAGTTGGAAACAAACTACGTAAGCTCAAATCCTCCAAAATATATTTCAGTACTTTTCTACACCAAAAAAAAACCGCTAACAACAAAAGTCCATAAAACTTCCACAAAAGTAAAACAAAATGAATTTCTAAGAAAGCCCTTCTATTGCCAGTCAAATTAAAAATAAACTTATTATGCTGAAAGTGGCGTTTATGAAAATTTCATGCACAAATTTAATATTCTCTTCCTTACGGAACACTTGAAAAAATGGAATACGTTTTCAATTAGAAGTTGAAGTGATACATTAAGATTTTTTTAAGTAATAGGTATAAAAATGGCCACCTAAAAAGTATCTTATCCATGACAAATATTTACCCGGTAAGAAATAGTGCTAACTCTAAAAAATGTTTTAACAATTAGCAATTTGAAAACGAATCTATTTCTTCAAGGATATTTATCAAAAAAAGCCGGAAAGTTTCGAAACTTGTCACTCTTATGTTCTGTTACGGCAGTGTGATGAAAACTAAACCCAATTCAATACTGGCGAGCATATTAACATAACCTATGTAAGCAATTTGACATACCTATTTGTTAACATTGTGGTCTCATGCTCAAATTGTTAAAAACAATACCTTTAAATTTTATACGCAATTTTAATAACCAATTTCAGTCACAAAGGACAAAAAAATCCTACATTCATCTCAGGTTCTCATCTACTCTATCCTTATTACTCGGTAAATTAATTTCGGGCTTAGCTGAAGAAAACGTGTCCCAACATTCTTTAATTAAAGAAGAACTATGTGTGTTGAATTTCTTAGCGTATAATTCTAGCAAAGAATTTCAATTCTATAGGTATGCTAATTGTATCTAGGTAGAGAACTCACGACGATCGGGCAAAAGAAGGATAACTCGTAATCAATAAATTTACACCTAATAGACTCTTCATTTCTAACGGGCTATGAACATCGCATTAGACAGATAGCAATTAATGCGTCGTAAAAAAAACGCGTGTGTATAAACACACGCATTTTTTTTACGTAAGATAGGTTTGCGTTTGACTACAGCCTGCCTTATGTTAAGCATTACTGCAGCCTAGGGCGCTTATAATGTACATATACCTAACTATTTTACGTGATTTTCCAGTAGTGCTAAGATTTACAATGTTAATATTGGCAAATTTTATAAATATAATGACGTTAACTATTCCGTTAGGAAAAAAACTATTTGTGCAAATGTTTCTCTATTTTTTTGTAGCTGAAATATGTTGTTATCTACTTTACGACATATGTATTTCCGCCACTAAACGTTAAAAGGTGCTAAATACATGCTAAAATGTAATAAAATATTTTTTTTCATATTACTATACTCACTAAATATTGAAAAACATATGGAGACTGGAAACAAAATAAGGATAACGAGGAGTCTTTCAATTTAAAAGCATTTGCCACCTAATATAGACGTTCTTTGATTCAAATAACACGTCGTGAGAAAGTCAAAGGATAAATTAAGTGAGATCGGAACTGCAGTGAACTTTAGAGGCTCTGCTTTGAACCTGCTTAATGAAGACGTTTGAAACTGAGCCAAAATACTTGCAAGAGTCACGAAGGCTTAAGATTCAGATAGTTGATCTATTTGTAAAGATAAAGAATCTTTATTGATAATGTAAAGTTGTAACATACATAGGTATAAGTACTAATATCACAGAATATGCTACACAAATTACAATATCTCGTCAAATTGAATTTATAACATTTAGCTTTTATAAAATTTTAGAAGTTACATATGTCTAGTTTTATTAATAAAATAATGAAAATCATGTCAAACATAATAATAGGTATGTAATCACACAATATGTCAACTTAAATAAATCTTTTGTACCTACTGTCACTTTAGCTGTATAGGGGCTAAAATGACAATTGGGCATCACACTCCTTGTAAGATCGTTATGTATGATACGGCTATTATTTATAACAATTGTTATTTATGGTAAGTCACATTGTCTATATTTTAAATTTATCAATCAATCAATCAATATAGCTTTATTGTACACCAGAAAACAAAAATACAAAACAATTCACAGTAAAATTACTTAACCTAGGTACATTGGGCGGCCTTATCGCGTAGAGCGATCTCTTCCAGGCAACCTTAGTAAAGATCGCTAGGAAAGAAACATGTAAAAGTCGGTGGCGTACAAACAACAACATAACAGATACCTTAAGAAACAAACATATTAAACACTAAATTATTACTAGGAAAGCACAAAAAAATAAGTAACAATGTAAGCAAAGGGAAAATAAATAAATACATCGTCTAATACAAAAGAATAAATATATCAATCAATTACATATAGGATAGCAAACTAAACAAAAATAAAAGTATTTTATTTATTTAAGAGTATTAGGTTATTTTTTATGTGTATTTCAATTTAGTTAAGCGAAGTTTCTGATGAAGCGCCTGTTGCTCAGCGATTACCAATGTTAAGCAATAGTCGATGCGATCAATCTTTGGATGGGTGACCAAAGAGTGACATCCTACTTGGGATTACAGTAAATTAATAGAAAGGAACATGGCTATTTATTGTCTCTTGTGCATCTATTTTTCAATTGTGCCAATAATTCTCGTTGCAACCATCATTTTTAACTGCCTGTCGAAATACGAATACGAGTCTAGAAGGAATGTTTAGAAAACACAAAAACCTTCTTTCGGAGTTCCTATTGTGATTCAAAAGTAAAAAAAAAGTTCGTGCAACAGATTTTTAATTACTCGCAAGTCTAATTTTCCGCGTTTTTATTGTATTCTCTATCCGTTAGTATAGCTGTATCAATGGCATAATAACCAACAGACACGTCTCTAATCAAAATTCATTATTATCAGTACCTAGTGCTTATTATTGGTCTGTCCAATCGTCAATCAACGAAAAATTATATCGAACATAAGAATACCATTGCAGAAAATGAAAATGATTTATACGCGCAGAACATATTTATTACTTTGACAGAAGGAAAATAATTATATCTTTACAAGCATACCCATAAGAGCATAAAAATATGATATATGTAACTCAACCGCAACTCAGCATAATGCTGTGGCCACCAGCGCTATATTCTGTAGTGGCTGGCGATGACGTCACACACAGATATCGCTTATATTTGACGGAAATGTTCTAATAGAGAATAAATAGCTAGTAAGGTGCCTCTACGTCATTTTGTCTAAGAACGGAATAATGTAACGGAACGTAGAGAGATTGAATCGGGATCAAATAAGCCTCCCAGCGAATGGGGTCGTCTAACACTTTCTTTATTCGTTCAGCCCGATCAATCTAACTTTTTATACAGAGATACGGCGAGAAATTGCATGGATGGACTGCGCTTTCAGTTGATCTTTTTGGATTGGTTCATACTCGCGATTCTATAACATTATAGCTATCTTAATAAATCTTAAATAGCAATAAAATAATATATGTCTAGCGTAAGCTCTATATATAATAAATCTTTTCAGTTTTCAGGCTTAGATATAATGTGATATTTCAATTCACTTATTTTCTGTGTCGGTTACTCATATCTTATGTAATATAGTCCATAAAACACCGTAATACTCATTTCAGGAGAATGAAGTTATCCGCTTCGACAGCCTTTTTTGATGTGAAGGGCGGAAAATGGGATGAAACCTGAGAATATCGTCGCGAGCTCGAACTAAATAAGGACGGACTAAAATAAGACTCAATCGGGCAACGTCGCAAATAAATAGCAATCATCGAATTGAGTACAGACATAAATAGAGCTGAAAAAGCTTCTGTACGTTTTCAGGCTAAAATATTGACGAATAAACTTTGTTTTTAAAAAGGTACGTATTTGTGTTTTGTCATGTGCATGGTCAGTTTTTATTTTCCAACCAGTTAAGATTTTAGTGCTGATTAAGAAACAAAACCGTTATTCTAAAGTTTTCAAAAATAAACGTAGCCAGGCTATTCCGTTCAAATTAATTTGTGAATAATTGTTTTTTCATAAACCTGTTACCGTATATTTAACCAACTCCAAAATAAGGAAAATATCAAGTCTTCTGACAGCATATTATTTCTTTAAAACAAATCGGAGATAGGCGCTTCTCTCCCATAAATACGTATGAAATGAACAATTGTTATGTCTAAAACGATTATTTTACCATCCTTACGTCTTTGTAAGATCCTTTATGATTGTAATTACAATCACTTCGTAGCAAAGTTATCAAGTCAACAGCCCACGTTTCTATTCACGATTAATTTTAACTGGTTCCAAACTAAACATGGAACAATAGCTGAGCGAAATTCAATTACTGTTTTGTGGAAATCTACGAAATTAAATTTGATACAAGTGTTGCAAGTTGGGTTTACTTCTTTCAACTGAGTTAAGAAAAAGTGTTTAGGTTTTAAAATGAAATGTTTTTTCGTAAACTTGTATCTAAATATATCAAACACAAAGGTGACTGACTGACTGACTGATATAGTGATCTATCAACGCACAGCCCAAACCACTGGACGGATGGCTGAAATTAGGAATGAAGGTAGATTTTATGACGTAGGCACCCGCTAAAAAAGATTTTTGGAAATGCCACTTTTAAAGGGGTGAAATAGGGGATGCAAGTTTTATTTCTTAATGCGAATGAAGCCGCGAGCACCCACTAGTCATTACATAAGAGCAAAAATAAACAGTAAACTTTGGCTCACTAATATTACTGTAAAAGGAGGTATTTTTTCTGATACATTGCAAACATTCCATTGTGATTTGTTATCTAGGTGACTCATTTATTCTTAATTCAGTTCCTGTTATATATGTTTTCCAGTAATAAACAAAATATAAATAAATATTCCGAGACATTGCACACAGCGCCATCTAGCCCCACACTAAGCAAACGCTTGTGTCGTGGTAATACAACATTCATTCAGCTAATTTAGTTGTAATAACCGGCTAGCACTTACGTCTCTACTTGTCGAGCTAATTTTTCGACGTAATTTTCGACGTAAGTGCTAGCCGGATATTACAACTAAATTAGCTGAGTGAATGTTGCATTACCATGACACAAGCGTTTGCTTAAATCTCTTAGATCTCTATGAGAGACAATGCGATACTTGAATAAAATCTAACGAATCTTTATTCCAATTGATTATCCAAAGAACCTACTCACTTAGCTGTACCACTACAAACCCTATCCATAGTCAGCGCGTTGCTTTCGAATCTTTTAGTTACGAAGTATAAACCGGAGTGTATCTTCATACAAATTGTTTTATAGCGCTTTAGAAGACTGCAGTGGGGCGAGAGAGACTGCTATTGTGTAAAAATCAGTATTTTAAAAATGCAATAGGTATTTTTAGTTCTAGTAGCTAGACCTAGTAACACCACTCAAGTATAATACGTTTATTTATGCACCAGAAATAGGTTTTTAAAAGCGTATTTGTTTATTTGTATGATTACTGACGTAAGTTTGATAAACAATACAATACTGCACATCATGATTACTGTAATCAATGCTTTTCCTTCAGAAGTCTTTCTTATGACTGCGTGTTGCGAATACACCGCAGACAGAATTAATTGGTGTACTTTCACCAGGATCATTCTTTATTTACTAACACATCCTGGCCATTTATTTTTATTCCTCTGCAGGATTAACTCTTTGGTGGAGTTCCATCCAGATCCTTCCTTTTTCACTAACAAATCCTTTACTCTGCATTTGATACAACCCTTATAGACTACTCTAAGCTCTATAGTAGTAGTACTGTGTCTCGTGCGTTTTCACTCTATTTTCCCGTCCATTACCCGCGTGACACCGCAAAACAACTAGCGCGTTAATTGCATCTACCTCGAACTCTATATTCACATGACACACTATACTGGCTTACTAGATAATAATAAAACCAACCGAATAATAATAATTCATTTATATTTCAGGACATATCACACAGCGCCATTATATTTAGAATGTTTAAAAAAACTAAAAAAAAAAACACATAGCTTTATTTAGAGCAATGTGTGAGCTTCTCTAATCATAAACATTCAAAAAGCTTCCATGGTTGGTGTTTCGTTTACGTAAAAACGTTTTATGTGACTTTCTGAATCTATGAAAATCCCCGTAGAACTAGAACTAAGATGTGTATCAGTTTTGGTTCAACATCGGGTACAACTTGGGTAAATGACAGATTGCTTATAATTATTTGTGCTTTTAAAATTTAATTTTTTTTCATGATCATTTAGGAAAAGTACTTAATTTTTCTCTCAAAAAAATTTACATTAAAATTGCTGTTAATGAAATGGAGTCTCATGTATTTTCCAGTTATCGATAGGCCTGTATACAACTACACTGTATGTAAATACAAACAACCCGTCAACTAGTATCTTAGGGACAGTCTCCACGAGCTACTTTGCCAAGAAGTGTGATCTTTTACGCACTGTTATGACTATGGAGATTTATGACCAACAAATAAAAAAACACTATGGTATGCATAAAAAAAATTAAAATGCATACACGAAATGATTCACGTCTATGCTTAGATTAACTATTACTGGTCTATGATCATCGACTCAAACTCAATCAATATAGGAATAATGATACATGACCGTTGGTGCAATATTGAGCAAAAAGTATTTGTGGAGATAAGAACTAAAGTCATAATACTAACGTGAAGAAAATGAGGTTATTAAAATGCATTTTCAACGGACCGTAACATCGCAGTTTCATCTACATGTGCGTAGTCGGTGTAAGTAAATGCATTATTGAAATAAAACTGTAAGTAAAATTATTGTTTTTGGTTTACTTACTTGCTATAGTTATGCGATTTGATCAAGGGTTTAGTTTGTTAGACGTTTTGTTAAGATATGTGAAGACACATTACGAATTATAAGGTAATAATAAATTGTAAAGATATTGCAATGAACAGAGTACCTACTTTCATCTAATTATTTTTATAATACCCATATTTCACTTAAATTAAGTAAATTCGAAGTCTAAGATACTCGTACTATTTTTTTGTTATTTTATTATTAAAATCTGTTTCTAAGACGGATTTATTTTCTAATTTTCTTTTTAAATTTCAGACAACCTGCGATGAATTTTTACTAGGCAGCTTTGTTCAGATTGTATAATGTGGTCATTACAGACATTTAGACAAAACTAATACAAAGATTTTTGCTTGTTATTTTTAGCGACTCTATCTCTATCTCTTATCATAGAGTTATATAATATACTTAACCGTTCACATAATTACTTACGACATCCATACATCAAGACATGAAAACTTTAAGAAGGCACGATATATACTTATGAGTAAGTTGCAATGTAAATTACCTACATCTTGCTGTTCGAAAAACGAAGGGTAGCTTCATAAATCTATCAGTGTTAGAAAACAAAAATATACAAATTCGTTTATTTTTGTTTAAAAAATATACAAATTTCGATTCAATGAATGACGCGCACGAAATCATTGTCATTCAAGAATTTTTATTTCATTTCTCTTATAGATTCAACCTTATTTGAATGTAACAGGAATGAAATAGGACAGTGTCTTTCCGCAAAACGGTCGACGTCGAAGTGACACCAATGCCAAACATGCAAACTTATTCAACAAACGTCTCAAGGGAAAATCTACTCTATTTTTTACTGAAACAAGGTAGATATCAAATGCAAATTTAGATGGTGAAATACAAAAATATTCATATCGTATTTCAGAGGAAAGTAATCTCTATTTCTACATGAATAAGATTTATAATGACGGTAAAATAAGTTTGTTTAACTGGACCGCAGTAGGTACGAGACGGGATGTTTGTATCAATTTTCCCTCTATAAGCATGATGGGCCTATAAATGAGTGACATTTTCTTTCGCCGTCGTAAAAACGGATGTTTGCTTTTGACGTTCATATTGAGTATTGTTGATGATTTTGTTGTGGTTTGGAATCATTTAAGAAATGTTGGACTGGCAACATAATTTCACTTACGGAGTTTGTATAGAGGTACTTCGATAAAGTACAGTAAGACTACTTAAATAAAGTTCATAGTTTTTTTCTCTCTAGCTATTTTAATAACATGAGTTTATATATAAAAAAACTTGAAATTACCTATATTTCCCAACCGTGAAGCAGTAGGCATAGTTATAGTCTATATTTCTGTTAAAAAACATTTGTTGGAAAATCAAATGCAGTTAGCATTTCCTTGCGTTTTAATTTCGAGTGAGGAAAGCCGGAAAGGCTCCATGGAGCAAGCCGGTATGCAATTTTATTCAACTTTTACGAGTTTTATGAAAGAAACTTGAGAAATATTGAAAAAGTGAAGTAATAATCGAATCAAAATACTGAGTTATGTAGGTTTTGTTATACAGAGTGAATCAGTCGTTATTGGAAAAGCACGATTCATCTTAGACCATAGCTATTGCTTACCATCAGACAAACTAGGGTCAAGTGCAAACCTGGTTTAATTTAAAAAAAGGTACAATCGTATATAATACACCTCACACATTTTTTATGATTATTATCATCATCATCTTCATCAGCCCGTTATCGCCCACTGCTGAGCATAGGCCTCTCTTCTAGTAAGCCATTCGAACTCGCCACTTTATGATAATACATTAATAAAATCCGTAAATTATGTTTCAAATAAAATAATAAACGTAAATTGAAATAAAATAGAGTGAGAGAGTTATAATAATAATAATAATAATTTGTTTAGTTGACCTAAATTTAAGTAATTTACTAAAACTTGATCAAAAAATTAACATCTTGGCTTTCTGTTTGATCACACAAAGGTACATAATAGTAGTTTATGCAACTGTCATATAATGAAGGGTATTAAAACACGAGTGTGAGTTTATGAAACGAGCGCAGCGAGTTTCATAATAGTAACGAGTGTTTTAATACCCGTGTTATATGCAGTTGCATACACTACTTTATCTTCACTAATGCAATTGATCAAACAACAAGAGTAAAAGCTGACAATAGTTAATTTTTCATATAATTTTCTAGATTTTTCTGGCAAAAGATTGTGAGTTACTTTTGTTGCCAATTCTAGAATATCCGGAGGCGTACAAATAATATCATCGTCGCTATCCATTTTTAACTTTTAATTTGTATTTAAAAAACAAAACACATTGCGAAACATTAAATTCACGCGTACGTGTATTGTCACAGTAATTTTGCCGCCATTAAAATCTAACTATCTCTAAAGCGCGACCAACCTGATTGGCCCTGCAATCAGGTTGGTTGCGCTTTACCGATGTTATAATGAGCTATTACGATATCAATGTGGATATTATAGCATCATGTGAAATTGCTTAAATTTAATGTTTTGTTGTCTGTGCTATAACAGTAGTAATTATAAGTCAAGTATTGGAAACATAAGTAGAATGTTACAACATTAGTGTAGATATATTGATTTTATAATTTCAAATTAATCTTTAAAAATTATATAATATCTGTTAACTTCATTCAATAAAGTCCAAGCCAATAAAACCACCGCACAATATTGTTTCCAATTCCATTTCCAAAACTTCAACTCTAACGCATCGTTTCCGTTCCAAACGGTCCCTAACAAATAGCTTCCAAATTAAAGCACAAAGAACGCATTTCAGACGCTTTTATTTGTAATTTCACACTGTCTAGTGCTACAATAGAGCGGACGGGAACAATACTGCATTTTTGTCATAACAAGTTGACTTACGTTCGAACAAAGGCCACGTGGCTGCTCCCTAATTGGAAGGCTAGACTGACGGGGCTATGTACTGTGAAATGTTTGTGGTAGATAGATATGGTTTAAACTGACTTCGAAACAGAAAAAATGGTTTTGGTCTAACTGTATGCGGTACCTACGAGTATTAATAGATGTGGTTAGTATAATGAGTGAGATTTAAAAGGCTTTCAAACACGTTTGCCAAATGCCAATAGCGTAAGTTTGTCGACATTAACTACTATTATAATTATTAGCCCCACACTAAGCAAACGCTTGTGTCGTGGGTTCTAGATAACGGATATAATACTTATATACTTTTATTTTGTAAATACATACTTATTATACATACAAACGACCAGACTCAACACAAGTAATTATAAATTTTTAAAGTGCATAAATACTTGTGTCATGCGGGAATCGAACCCGCGACCTCTAGATTAGAAGGCAGAGCCACTACCAACTAAGCTAACAGGCCAGGCCATCATTCAATGTACTAGTATGGTGAAACTAGCAGCATTTAATGTAACTAATAGGTTTTGACAATTATTCATAGTTTAGCCAAAATAAATAATTCAAAAAAATACTTTTATTATAGTTAAATAACACACTTTTGCTTTTATAGTTTTTTTTTATAAAAATCAGTATCAACAAAATTAAACATCAGCTGGTGACTACAAAAGTGCGTACAGGTAATACCTATTCATAGATACGCTGTATATTTTTTTAGATCCATAACTTCGAGACATAAATTATACAAAATCGTTCTCTGAATCCTTATTATCCCATCCAAATAATATAGGTGATCGCCGAAGATTCGCTACACATGAATGTCGGAGGTATGTCTGTATGTACCGTACTTCCTGTTCTAACTGATTCACAGTCTATCGCCCTTGTTATTTCAGTATGTTATAAAAATCTGTGTCAATCATAAATATCAGAATAAGAGGGCTGTCAAGATATTAAAAACTAGTGGTGCTCGAGGCTTCGCTCGCCTTAAAAAGTAAAACTTGCATCCCCTATTTCACCCCTTTAAAAGTGGCATTTCCAAAATTCCTTAGCGGATGTCTACGTCATAACATCTACCTTCATTCCAAATTTTAGCCCAATCCGTCCAGTGGTTTGGTCTGTGCGTTGATAGATCACTATATCAGTCACCGTTAAGATTAATAATATTTAGATATACAATGTGCTTTTTTTACTTATGTTTTTTCTGAGAAATAATACAATATATTTCATAATGTTCCATGAATCCTCCTTATCCCATTCAAATAAATAGAATAAGATCACCGGAGATACGCTACATATGAATGTCGGAGGTGTGTCAGAATGTCTGTAGCTACTTCCTGTACTGAGTGTGCCAAGTGTCTGAGTAGATATCAGCGGATGCTGATGAGGCGGGCTTTGGTTCTTTGAGTGCTTGATTTATGGAATTGTTGATGATTGAGTTTTGGTGACGAATTGTGAGTATTTATTTTGAGCCAAACAAAATTATAAATTATTTATTGTTAAACTTAACAAAACCGTGTACCACTATATTTTACCGGCAAACATGCAATGTTATCGCGGGTTTAATAAACCACGTATGGACTAGATTTATAAACATAGCTTGCGTTTTAAAATGAATATGAAATATTAAAATAATATTTTGTTAAAATGTACCTTTACAAAATCCCAACTAATAATAAAAGTATGATATACATATTTACTCATAGTTGGAATCAAGCACAGCCGCAACTCAGCATAATGCTGATGGCACGGGACCACCAGCGCTGATATTCTGTTGCGGCTGGCAATACGCAATATTGATTAAAAAATACGGCATGCATAGCATCTTATACAGCATGTCCTACTCCATGTATATCTAAACAAAACAGTTTTCACAACATGTATTCATACCTGTACACAAGCCATGACACGAGGAAGAGACAGTTGTCTATTCTTTGGAAGAGGCTCACGGAATGCCAGCTCCAGACGTATTTCTCTAGTATCCGTGCCAAGTGTCTAAACCAATTACCCTTCGCATCACTGGCAGAGGAATCAGATTTTTTAGTTGTTGTGTAGAATGGATGTAAACTTTCAGCTTTGCGTATATGTAATTTTATTCAATTCTAGCGCGCTAAACGTAGATTATAACGTTTCTTAACATCAGGCAAGTTGAAGTCAAGCGTGAGCCTTATTATATTAGTTACATATTTTGAGCTGGGATCATATTATCTGTCAGATGTAAAAAATATTTATTTGTTTGTTTCCATAAACGTATGTATATGATATGACCGGGTTTTTCGCCACAAACGGCTTGATTGAGCGCTTAGTCGTTATCGTATCTTTTATTTGACAATACTAGAGAAAAAAGCGGCTTAGTTCTTGTTGACAAACACAAAAATATTGTAATAAATTATTTACTATTCCGATCTACTCATTGTTTCAAATCTGCGGCACTTACCGACGGGCCATTGATGTAGACACAGTAGTAGTGCCCACTTCTAGGAAGAGCTTTGCGAAAGAGGTCGATGACCGATTTGTACGAGTACAGTTATAAAAAAACTCTTAGATTATAACACTTTCTTGCCATTGTGGTTGATAATTTAGGTCACAAAACTTTTAAAACAAGGTTTTTATGGTTGTTTGGATATTCACGAATTAATGTCATTAATGAGGGATGAAGGGGGCAAATCACTCTGCATGCTCCAAGTCAACCTCAACCTGCAAGTGGTCATCCTGCTGACCAACGAATGAGGCTCTGGCGAACCGAAAGATGGCGGTATATCCATTCGAAAACACGTAGCCTAAATAACTCAGACAGATGTCGGGCAGCAGCGATATCCGTGCGATGAGCTACGTTCTGCGATCGCCAACCCGCATGCCCAGCGTGGCGATTAGGGCATTACCTCCCAATGAACGACACAATTAATCAACGGCCCCTTGTTCCCGGTCGCCTTGCTATTCCTGCCCAAGGCGGCGGGCATGGTAACGGCAAGGCAGGGGGTGCGAAGAATCCCCGGGTTACGGCTGGCCGCCACAACCCACTGACCATAGCTACGTACAACGGACAAACGATTCGGGCTGATGAACATCTAGCTCAGGTGGAACAGGAGCTGGAGCATATAAGGTGGCACATTTTGGGGCTGTGCGAAGTCCGAAGACAGGGGGAGGACACCATAACCTTGGAATCGGGTCACCTTATGTACTACAGAGAAGGACACCTGCTCTCCCGAGGCGGAGTTGGGTTTCTGGTCCATAAATCCCTTGCTGGCAACATTCTAGAAGTCGCCAGTGTGTCGTCAAGGGTTGCGTATATTATTGTAAAACTTACCGATAGATACAGCCTGAAGGTAGTCATGGTATACGCCCCCTGGTCGATGCGCCCAGACTCAGAAGTGGAAACCATGTACGAAGATCTCTCGAAAGCCCTGCATAGAACTACTAGGGCCCACTTCAACGTTGTCATAGGGGATTTCAACGCCAAAGTCGGAATACTAACTGGCAGTGAATCGGTAGTAGGACCTTACGGAATTGGAGTTAGGAACCAAAGGGGGCAAATGCTTGTCGACTTCCTCGAAAAAGAGGGGCTTTTCTTAATGAACTCATTCTATAAGAAACAGCCCCACAGGAGATGGACGTGGCGAAGCCCCGGAGGTTCAACAAAAAATGAGATTGATTTCATCATAGCAGACAAAAAGCGCATATTCAGAGATGTCTCAGTGGTAACTAGGTTCAAAACCGGCAGTGACCACAGACTAGTGCGAGGCTCTCTGAATATTGACTTCAAGCTTGAACGTGTTCGATTGATGAAATCTACGCTCCGACCAAACATACTCCAGACCGTTATAGGATCTGAAACGTTCCAGATAAAACTGGAGAACCGATTTGCCGCCTTGGAAACTACTGATGACGTAGACCAGAAACTCAACAGAGTAGTGGACGTCTTGCGAGATGAGGGCACAAAATTTTGCGAAAAACGTGGCAACAGTAAAAAATCTAAACTTTCGCAGGAGACTCTGGAGCTCATGGAGAAACGGCGGATTACTCCCTTGTCAACTTTATCAGAAGAACCTAATCTCAATAAGAGAATCTCCAAGCTGGTACGGCGTGACCTCCGAAGTGCAAACACGCTGAGAATTGAGAAAGCGATTGAGCAAAATCGGGGGTCTAAAGTATTTCACCAGCCGCTTGGTAGAGGCCATCTGACTAAGTTGACCACATCGGAGGGGAGGGCTGTCACTTCCATGCCGGAAATCCTTGCAGAAGTGGAAACCTTTTACGGTCAATTGTACACGTCGCACGCCCCTCATCAACCGCCAGAATCAGACGACACGAGAGCCACACACACTCGCCACTTTACGGAAGACCTGCCTGAAGTCAGCGCAGACGAGATCGCGATGGCCCTTGGACAGCTTAAAAATGGAAAAGCCCCAGGTGAAGATGGCATAACAACAGAACTCCTCAAAGCCGGAGGCGCTCCTATCATCAAGGAGCTACAGGATCTGTTCAATATTGTACTCTTCACTGGGAGAACTCCAGAGGCTTGGCACAAAAGTTTAGTCGTAATGTTCTTCAAAAAAGGCGACAAGACATTATTGAAGAACTATCGACCGATCTCACTTTTGAGCCATGTCTATAAGCTATTCTCAAGGGTTATCACGAATCGTCTTGCGCGAAGACTTGACGATTTCCAGCCTCCGGAGCAGGCCGGATTTCGGAGCGGATACAGCACCATAGACCACATATTCACGGTGCGGCAAATTATACAGAAAACTGAAGAGTATAATTTGCCGCTTTGTCTAGCGTTTGTGGACTATGAAAAAGCGTTCGATTCCGTTGAAATCTGGGCTGTTCTGGAATCCTTGCAGCGGTGCCAAGTAGACTGGCGATACATCCAGGTGATTAGATGTTTGTGTGACGCCGCGACCATGATCGTTCAAATCCAAAACCACCAGACTAGACATATCCACCTTCGCCGGGGTGTGAGACAGGTAGATGTCATATCACCGAAATTGTTCTCAAACGCATTGGAGGATATGTTTAAGACACTGGAGTGGAAGAAACGGGGCATCAACGTGAATGGCGAGTACATCTCTCACCTGCGATTTGCTGATGATATCGTTATAATGGCGGAAACGCTGGAGGAGCTGCAACAAATGCTGAACGACCTAGCTGATTCATCTCAACGCATCGGTCTTCGGATGAATTTGGATAAAACCAAGGTCATGTGTAACGAGTACGTTGCTCCGGAACCGATAGCTGTAAATGGCTCCCCTCTGGAGATTGTCCAAAAGTATGTCTACCTAGGGCAAACGCTCCAACTAGGTAGGAACAACTTCGAGGGCGAAGCCAGTAGAAGAATACAGCTGGGTTGGGCGGCATTTGGAAAACTTCGTCAGGTTTTCTCGTCCTCCATACCGCAAAGCCTAAAGACGAAAGTCTTCAATCAGTGCGTCCTACCAGTAATGACTTACGCTGCTGAGACGTGGACACTAACAGCAGGATTGGTTCACCGTTTCAAAGTTGCTCAGCGTGCTATGGAAAGGGCTATGCTTGGAGTTTCTCTTAGGGATCGTATCCGAAACGAAGTAATTCGGCAGAGAACAAAAGTCACCGACATAGCTCAACGCATTAGCACGCTGAAGTGGCAATGGGCCGGTCATATTTGTCGCAGAACCGACAACCGATGGGGTAGGCGAGTTCTGGAGTGGAGACCGCGGCTCGGCAAGCGTAGTGTAGGGCGCCCTGCCACAAGGTGGAGCGAGGACATCATGAAGATAGCAGGGAACAGGTGGAGACGAGAAGCACAAAGTCGGGCTGAGTGGCGTGCCTTGGGAGAGGCCTATGTCCAGAAGTGGACGACCGTGGGCTGATGATGATGATGAATGTCATTAATACTCGGGAATGTTCGCGGAGGCGCGCACTGCCTGCTTCCATACAACCATGCGCAAACGGAGCGCTTCTCTGGTGCGCAGGGCCCGGGCGAGCTCCAACGAAATCCTGGAGATGATTGCCAATAGACTAGATTGTCCCTACATGCGGCATTGCTGTAACAGGCATGTTCCAGCAGAGCCGTTTGTGAGGAAGTTTTAAGCTGTAGTATCGTCCTTGTGTTTTGTCTTTTTGTAACTTCATAACTCTTTTAATTTTATTTTTAATGTTCTGTCTTTGTATAAATTTTTGGACATGTACATACCTTTATTATTTTAAATATAAGATAATAATAATTAATTCTAATATATGTTGTTTTGAATTGAATTGAATGTAATGTGTTTTTCCGATATGGGTCTCAGTAACCCGAAATAAATGAATTTTATTTTATTTATTTATTTTATTAATATAAATGTTTAATTTACAACATGTTAGTTGATATAAAAAGGGGTTTCTTAATAAAATGTAAAGTCTAACATCGAGATGTAAGTTTTTCCTGGATAAGCAAGCATGATTTTATTGTAGGCTACAAATTACATATCTTTCATCTTCAGGAAAATGGCACTACACACCCGTTTCGATAAAAAAAGTACAAAGCATGCGAAAAAACATCAGTAGCCCAAACCATATAAAAGAATGGAATATTTTCCTTCCATCAAAGCTCGCAGGTTCCAATTTAACCACGATACGCATACATAAGTACTTGAGAAGCGATTAAAGCTAAGGCAAAATTCTTGCCAAGTCCCGTACAAGTTTAAGCACGTGTAATATGGGGATCATTCCCGGCCGACGACATAATACATACATCTATAGTAATGGACAGGTCCTATGTACATTTTTTCTAAAATACCCAGTATAGCCAACATAGTTTTATAATATTTGTTTTTATTGTTTACTTATGCAGGTAGTAACTTATGTAGGTTGTAATTTTTTTTTTATCTCGATTATTTTCGAGCCCTTTCGTATGAAATAAATAAACGACTGTTTTACTTTGGCAACCAAGCTAGACATTTTTATTATATGTGTCTCAGCCACAATAAATGCTCTCATAGTTTAGAGAAAGGGGTGATTGGTAGTTTCTAAAACGTGTGTGTAACCAATTGGAATTTGGGAGCGTGCTTAGTCAAAATGACTAGTCTAGTGTTGTTCTATGTCAATATTGTAGTACGAGGATCATTCCCGACTCCACGCAGTTCATGCGGAAGGCATTATGCATCAATAATGCTGCAAAGAACTTTGAGCTCAGTTCTTTATGGAAATTTACTAGCTTACTGCCTTTTAATGCTTGTATTGTGACGTACTTTTATACATGTGTATGTCGTGTTCTATACTTACATAGGTTGTTGTGCCAAGTATCGAATGTTAGGAAATGTGTTTTTCTTTTCAGGACTTTTACTTACAAAATACATGCGACAAATCATGCTATTTGTTTTGTTGCCGTCAAAAAAACGAAAGATTATTTTGTAAAAGCTTGCAACAGTTTAGATTTATGTTTTGAAAAGAAACGTACATATTTGTAGCCTAATTCAGATTACAAATATTTTAACCTTTTCCCATTAAAAAAAATATACATTCGTTAAATATCACGTTACACAGAGCAAGCGCAAATATTTTGAAGCAACATGCAATACAGTGGTTGGAAAAAAGCAAATATATTTTTGCTGTAAACTATTCTCGGTGTGTGCAATATGTTATCCCAATTTCAATTGCAATAGTAACACGAGAATAAAGAGGCCAATTAACAAACTAGGCGAGGACATGTTGGCGCTCAGCACCGCTAATTAAAAAGGTTTTCCACAACAGTAGTTCTGCTCCGGATATAAATCCTGTGACATTTTAATTTCGTTTTGTCGAAACAGACAAAACGTTTCCAGCGAGCAAACGCAGTGTTAGAAAGAAATGTTAATTAGCTGTCACGAACTTTGTCTCTGATAAAAACAGCACAATAAGGGAAAATCAAAAGCGTCTTTCATAAAGGAGCTGTAGAGATATTAATAAGGAGCGAACCTTTTTGTATCCGGCGAGTTTGAGCGCCCTCTGAAGTTTAGCGGCGCGGCTCGTGGACAGGTACACTATAGGCACCGCCTCGCCCGCCTCCAGCTCGATATCGAAGTCGTTAACTGCTTCGCAAAACTTATAATCCACAAAGTTTTTTGGCTCACTCTTCATTAGTTCCTCACTGTCCCCGCCGTTACTTATCTCGTCCTTTAAAACTTGCCTGGCCGGGATGAAAAGAGGGTTTTCGTAACACCGATTAAGAAGTTCAGAGTTCTCGTTTACGTCGCGATCAAGTTTTTTGCCGTCGTCGTCGGTTTCGTTTTCACTGTCCGGGAACGTCACCGTGTACTCGTCGTGCACTTTGTCTGGGTTTGAGTTTTGGACTACGACTAGTGTGTTTATGTTAGTGACCGCGCTCCACCTGAGGCCGCTCGTAAGCCGCCCGTACTCCATTGTTTCCTGTGACTATGTTTGCGTTACTTCACCGACTTTGTTATGAGTACATTACATATAGGCCATGCTTCTGGGAGCGACAGTAAAAGTGGAATGATGGCATGCGTCAGACGGGTGGGCGTATGGCTATCAGATTTCAATCAGCGATCTGTTGGCCGTTGCACACACTCCCAGCATAGCAAATAAATGGCTGGTGTTTTATGACGCGAGACAAGCGATCATGTTTGATTTTCATCGCAATAAAATATGGTATAAAAGATTGATGCAGGCGGATATTAATCGTTGATTAAAATGGAGCGCTAGGAATGTTAATGATGCTCATATTTTGTTGGGGAATGTAGGTTAGTCAAATTCATTTGGCGTCAGTAAAATATGAGCTCGAGCGCACATGATACTTAAGTGGTGTTTGGTTTCAATGCCACATAGGCGATGTATGGCCGTGACGTGGAAATGTTTTGATGTATTTTAAAAAACAAATATCAAATTTCCCCTCGCCCCCGGCGGCTGGACAGGTGTTGACTGCTTGACGAGGGTGAAGGTAACCTCTTACCTCCAATTAGCCGAATTTACCCGACGTCAAACTCATATTTTATCTCTAAGGATATATATTATCAAAAACAATCTGGTCTGAAATCCTGATGAGTTAAGCTCTAGGTAAAAGCTCTGCTGATTTAATCAGTTTGGATTTTAATCGTTATTTACTGGAAAGTATCTTAGTGTCTGCGAAGGTAAATTGAGTTAGGAATTTAATGTCACTTTTAAAAATTGGACTCTTTATTCTTGATTTGTTAAATTTTTTGGACGTTTCTTTTCTTGGAAGAGATAAATGTCTGTCAAATAACTTGCAAGAATAGCAATCTCCTTTGCTCTACAAATACGGAAGGAGTGACGGCGCCAATATCTCAAGTCCTTAAAGACTAGTTGGAGAAGATCCGTTTACAACGAACTAGTAATAGAACTAGTTAGTAGTATTTAAAATTTTACCAAAATGCTACTTAATTTTATATTTTTTCAGCTCCCTATGATATTTTTATGAAAATTGCACGGTTTAACTATAGTTTTACATATTTTTTTATATCATTCAGACAATGCATTTCAATTGATGAATGCATAACTTGTTAGACTGTTTCAGTACAACCAAAGCAATAATTTTGAAAAATCTTAAGTAAGTAACAATAAAGTAAGGAAGTACCTTACTTACTAATACAAAAAAAAATGTTTTGAAATAAGTTTAACTCTCTTGCAATAATGTACGTATTAGTAGAACTGGTTTAGTCTTGTAGACGAATGTCATTTTTTAACTTTTAAATTTAAACAGTTTTTTTTTATTAAGACACTAAACCAATCTAAACTAAGCACAAGACAAAATGAACTTCTACCAATGTCTACGTGTCTGAAATAAATCAGACAGTCCACCAGACGGACCTAAATAGTAAATGTCATGCTACAAAACCTAAAGTGGGAGAGTCAATGCACTATACTATACCAATTTAGATTAGAATCTAAACGTACTAGGATATAAAGTCTATGTTGAAAAGTGCACATGGAATATAAGATATTTCAAATTTACTTATAAACTTTCGTAAAAAGTCTGTTCTTGTCTTTAAACGACTTCAACAAAAGTAGGTTACAAAGTCTTCTGAAAGTTTTTATTTTCTCTTTTTTTATAGTATATCACAGGAATCCGTAATTTGTTAGCTTTAGAAAATTCTCTCAATATAAGTTTTATTATAACTCATCTAAAATACTAACATTTTTACCTTATAGATTTTAATACATAAACTTAAACAATACATATGTACAAACATAATGAATATATTAATTTATTCTATTTATAAAACAAAATGATGAAGACAAGACACCAAAACAGAGGCGAAAATTAATTCTTAAGTAAAAGTACTCAGTAATAAATAAATATTAAGATCTAGAGCAATTAATTCATACGTCAGGAGTTAATTAAGAAAATAATTTACATTATGCAGATCAGCAGCCCGTGTTAGATTTATAGCTTTTTTAAAACATTTACGTAAGTTATTAATTAAATTCCATTCGAATTAATTTCACTGCACATGATACTAAGTAAATCTTTTTGAGTCAAAACTCAACGATTTTTCATGACTGACATTATATGAGATATTTGATAAAAACGGGTGATTTTAGTTTGAGAAATTTCGTTAGTTATCGATTTATTGTTAGCCGACAATAATCCGATGTTTACGATGTTTTCTATAGTTTTGTTTTGGTTGTTTTCTCTTGCAGTTTACTCTTAGAACACATGTTATACTAAGCCAAGGAATGTTGTTTCAAATGGTCTCTTTCAGTTACCCGGTTTAAAAAAAAACATACATTTTAAAAGTTGGTCACCTCCATAAGATAAACTAAAGAAGGAAAACATATCATAGACCAAAAATACGGTTTTACATCGATGCAGTTATTTTCAAAAACTGTATTTTATACCCAAGATTCAATCACCGAGCTAGCCAGCCGGAATATGAAACGAAACATCGCGAAATATATTTGTAAACATAGACCGTGACACAGCTCGCAAATTGGTTTTTGAATGCAGAAATATTCGTGTGAATTTTCTCTACAAAACTAAGAATAGTCGTGCAAATGCAAGCTCTAGGCTGGCGTGCTATATGCTATATATTCTAGACTATAGTGGTGCTTAACATCAAGCGGTTGTAGTCAAATTCTAATTTGACTACAACCTGCTTGAAATTTGAATTTCAAATTCTTAAAATTCCTTCAACTCATTCAAACAAATTCCTACAACAACTATTAAAACCCCTATTTCTAATTTAACTGATATTTTTACTTTTTGTTTTTAATTCACTTTCCGAATAAATGATACGGGAAAAGCTTCAGTCATAATTCGTATAGCAAACAATGTATAGCATTCCAATAAGAAACATGCAAAAACATTGAATGATAAGCAATGGAGGCGAAAAGGAATCATTATAATCTTCTACGATTGAGATAAACACGCGAAGAATATAAACAAGACGCACTTCACTGTATCCAAGCTTCACGAGAAACAAAATCAGTTGGAATTCCTACCACTTTTGTAAGTTTAAAGTTTATACCAAACCCTGTGACGTACACTTTTTTAAATAGGATCCAGCTGTTAGTTGTTTTTTTTTATTAGTTAAACTTGAGAGTCCCTGCTTACAAAGTTCATAGAGTTTTTATATCAAAACATTGACGATAAATTAGCGTTGTAGCGGCGCGCGCGCATGGCGCTCGGATCGAGACTGAACCGTTCTAAATTTGAAATGAAGTGGGTTTAATAACATTGCGTATATTTTCCTCTTTTCTCTGATCTGTGACATTCGTTGACTCACTCGGTTTCCTTATTTTTGCGAGTTTTCTGTTGTGAATAATTTTCGTTGCCGCTTCTTGATTTACTATCTTTGTATGCTAATAACTGGTGCCAGAGACAGAGATATTGTTCATTCACAGCTCCAAATTACATTGTAATGCTTTGTAGCGTTTGAATAAAATATTATTTTTGTGAAACTTTGAGTCCAAAAGTTTCTCAAAATAATATTTTATATTGTTACGTTTTGTACTTTCGAGTTTCTTGTATAAATTAAAGCTATGATTTCAGAGCTATAACAGGCAACTTAAATACAATTGCGGTTTAAAATTAAACTATTCAAATATTTTTATAGCATTGCTTAAAACAAAAATATTATTTTATGAACATCTTAACAAGGAAGCCAAAACAAACAAAACTACCAAACTTTATTGTTTGAAATAAACATTCTTCTACAGTTTTAGTGCGTTTAAAATGCACGTCGACTTTAAGACATTCCTAAAGTTGCGTCGTATCTACAACATATGTTATGCATAAATTCTGTAATTTAATTTCAATCATGAATCAAAAAACAGATAATATCCTGGATTTAAAAGCCAGCCTACTTCTAATCCCGTATTAACACGGGTAACACTGCGAGGCGTTGCCAGTTATTAACATTCGGATGTGCCATATTCACAGGCAAGTAACATATAACTACAGCTCACACTATAAACACTATTGACTAGTATCCACGACCTTGCAGTCTGGCCGACGTTGGTTGTCTGCCAGACTTCCATCTACACCGCAATGTTATTACACGCGGTCACATTACATGGTTTGCGGGAAATCTATGCATTTATACGATATAAGATATTACTATATTTTAATTTTATGTTTCTACAAGTGGACGCCCGTGGCTTCACTCGCGTTGTTTCGGAATTAAAAGTAGACACTTCCGAGACCTCATACTACCTACATACATACCAAAAATCCATTTAATTATTTAAACGCTCATCACGCCACAACGGCTTAACAGAGACACAGAGGTACAGAGAAACAAATATACAGAAAAAATAACTATAAATTGTTCGAACGTGTTCTGTTATCAATTCTAAGTATCTCCAAACATTCTCTTTTTAAATATCTTCAATATTCAGACTTTCAACCTTCTAAAACTTTATTATATTTATAGATAGTACCTATATTCAAGATATTCTTTAGAATGTTAGAAGAAACAAACAAAACAAACAACAAACAAATATACTTTATTGTACACCAAATAAAAAAGAACATATTTAACATAAAGGTGGAAGGTAACCAGGGACATTGGGCGACCTTATCACTAAAGTGATCTCTTCCAGGTAACCTAGTTTGGACAACACTACAGGAAATCCTTAAAGCTGGCATACTTAACACAATATTAAATCATTTAAAAATAAAACACAATAACAAATATAACATTCAAAGTAAACAATATACAAACATACCTACTTACACACAAAACTACATATTATTGATATTTAAAGGAAATAATATATACATTGAAGGAAATCACACAAAAATAAAAGAAAGCAGAACATATTTCATGTAAAAAGACTTACACACACCAACTAACATCACAAAGTAGAAATGTAATGATTAAAAACCAAGCTCTGAAATATGGGCAAGGATTTAGCCTGCTTGATATTAAGAGGCAGGTCATTCCACAAGCGAACAGCTTGCACAGTGAAAGAGGAGTGATAGTAGATATTGGGATGGCTAAACTCAGGAAATTTCAAGTGAAGGAAACGAGAAGAGCGCTGAGAATCGGAATGGGAGGCAGTGACAAAGGAAAACCTTTCTTTTAGGTACAGAGGAGTGTAAGGATTGAAGAGGATTTTGTACAAGAGTGAGAGGATGTGTGCATTACGGCGAAGACGGATTGGTAACCATTTGAGCTTTTTTCGAAACTCAGAAATGTGGTCATATTTACGTAAACCAAATATAAACCTAATGCAGAAATTTTGAAGACGCTCGAGTTTAACGAGCTGCTCATTGGTTACGTCTAGGTAGCAAGCGTCTGCATAGTCGAGTATAGGTAAAAGAAGGGATTGAACAAGGGCTATCTTGGTAGTATTAGGCAGAAAATTACGCAATCTCCTCAGAGAAGCAGATGAAGCAAAAATTTTACGACTGACTTCTGCTAATTGAGGTGCCCACGTAAGTTGACTATCGAACATAACACCGAGATTTTTTACTGAGTCACTAAATTTAATGGGAACACCGTCAAACATAACTGACTGGAGGCATGACCAGTCTATTCTAGAAACTAAGCGTGAACTACCAATTACTATGACTTGTGTCTTAGACGGGTTTATCAGCAGTCCATTAGATCGACTCCAATCTCGAATCCGTTGCAGGTCAATGTTAATTGTTGCAATTGCTTCATCTAGGCGGTCTAGAGATGCTTGGGCGTATATTTGCAAATCGTCTGCATAGAGGTGATAGGAAGAAGAAAGGTTATGAGATATTGAATTTATAAAAATAGCAAACAGAAGAGGTGATAGCACGCCGCCCTGTGGTACGCCAGCTACAGTACTGCACCAAGACGAGTATTGATCGTCGCGGCGAACACGCTGCCGGCGACCAAACAGGTATGTTCGAAACCACCCTATTGCCGTTGGAGATATGTTAAGAGAGGAGAGAATGCTGAGGAGGATATCAAAATCAACATTTAAAAATGCGTTGCTGAAATCTAGTAGACAAAGAACAGTGAGATGATAATTACCCATGCCATTCCTAATATCGTCCGTGATTTTAATCAAGGCAGTAGAGGTGCTGTGACCGGGTCGGAAGCCAGATTGGAGAGGATTAAAAAGATGGTTTTTTGAAAGGAAGAAGGAGAGCTGTTGATGTATCAACTTTTCAAGAGCCTTAGATAGGAAAGAAAGGATTGAAATAGGACGGTACTCAGTGAAGGTTTTAGGATTGGATTTCTTAGGAAGAGGGATAATTTGAGCATCTTTCCATACAGTAGGGAAACTACCCGATGAAACGGATAAATTAAAGATAAACTGAACGACAGGGGTAATCTCATCAATGACTAGTAGCAGCATTTTACGACTTATGCCGTCACTGCTGACAGCATTTGAAGATATCGATTCAAGAGCCTTCTTAACATCACAAACGGCAAAGGGTACGAAGTCAAAAGTGTCAATATCAGGGGGAGATAAGTTAGATAAGTGCCGTAACGTAGCTGACTTCATAGACGGATCAAACTGAGGAGAGGAAGAGAAATGTTGATTTAATTGATTAATGTCTAAATTGTCAGGAATAGTTTCAGAACGAGTTTTACCAATACCTAACGTTTTTAAAAATTTCCAAACTTTTGCCGGGTCTTCATTATTTACGGAATCATGGATGTAACGGCGCTGTGCGTCCCTACACGCTCTATTGCAGACGTTGCGATGCCAGATATATTTTTGCTTATTATCGTCATTTGGACGACGTTTATACTTGGCTTTTGCGACTAGCTTTTTACGCATAAGAGCACGGATTTCAGCTGTGAGCCAGGGTGCTGGTGTATGTTTCATCTTAACCGCTTTGATAGGGGCATGAACGTCGTACAATTTGGTTAAGATGGCATTGAATTCTACCACTGCATCGTCTATGTTTCGAGCGTCAATCACAGATGACCAGTCCATACTTTGAGCATCTTTACGCAATTTTTCAACCTTCAGACCAGCAAAATTGCGCTGAAAAATTATGTTAGGCCTCACTTTAGGCGGACGGACTTTGTACGATAGAAATATCAAGTCATGATGTGAGATAAGGTCCGCCGCACATTGACCATGCTTGGCAACGTGCTGAGGCGAAGAGATGAGCATTAAGTCAAGAAGAGAGGGATCAAAATTAGGTGGATTATGCGTAGCACTTAAAGGAAGAATTGTTAGATTACACGCATTGGCTAAGGATAGTAAGTTTTTAGATCGGTGATCACGCTTAAGAAGGCACGTGTTGAAATCGCCCATGAGTATGGTATGATCATGTGACGCAGAAATATTAAGAAGCAAATTTTCAAGAGAAGAAAAGTAATTAACGTTAAGATTGGGGGGATAGTAAACACCAAGAAGTATTTTCGTGTGATGCAGGGTCAACTCGACAAAAAGATGCTCACCGGCGTCAGAGGGAGGCGGTTGCGACGATACACTAATAACCGAGAAAGGAATGTGAGATCTTAGGTATATTGCAACACCGCCAGCTCTTTGACCGATGCGATCATTTCTAATTAAGTGAAACCCTGGCAATGACACGCAGGAAGAAGAAAGAGCTGGTTTTAGCCAGGATTCCGAAACTAGAATAGCGTGTACATTAGGGTTTGCAAAAGACGCTAGCATTTCAGGATAGTGTGCCATAATGCTTTGGGCATTTGTGTGGAATACATTAAAGTTTTTAGGAACATCGGATACAAAGTTTTCGATAGAATCTGCTAGGGTAGGCAAACTACAGAAACTATCTAGACTCTCACTTGAGGATGGACAGGAAAGATATTCAGAGACTTGGCTGTCAACATCACTATTGCATGACATACAGGTAAGTACAATTTTACAGTTTACTTTAAATATACACTTATATTCAATAGTAAGTCTATGTTGGTATGTTTATGAAGTTATATTATTGTGTTAAAAAAAGCTAACCTAATTAATAAACTAAAAGTTACAACCACTAACTACCTACTAACCAGTGTTCAACACATTTAATAAGACATAAATGAAATTATAAGTAATAAAAACTAACATCAGTAATGAATAAAAATTAAATAAACAGTGAATACTGTTCTAGAAATACCTACTAACTACACATTTTCTGCATTTATATAACTGCACTTCCCACAGTAATAACTTTAAATTTACATTTAGAAAAAAAAAAAAAAAAACAAAGCCATAGAAGTATATTATTAAATCATAATATGTGAATAATGGCTAAATGACTTGTAGGTGCGTTACCAAATACGACAGCCATCAACCGTCAAATGCACAAATACAATTTATGTCACTGCCAAACAATGACGTGACAGACAGCAAAAGTAAAAATAATTCGCCAAAAAACTAAACAATAGATAGAAATACATACCTATGTACAGTTATTTTATCAATAAAAAAGATGGTAGGATCATAAAAAAATTACATATATGTGAAGACAATAGAAGGTAATTAAAATGTGACAGAATAGCATCACTTCTTTGTTCTCTTAGACTTCGATTTCGGGGTGACGGGTTCCTTGGCTACAGACCTCGGCTTAGAAATCTTGGCTGCCGGAGCCTCGGTTGCTTCCACCTCTTGTATGGCAGCAAAATCAGCCTTGCAATTCACCCGATGCCGGGTACCGTCGGCCCCGAGGACGAATATGTTGCCCTCTCTCGTCCAGCATTTCGAGATACCGAAGCGCTGTCGAGCCGCGACAAAGACGTCGTGACGAGCCTTCGTCAGGAATTCAGACATAGTTATGCCTGAACCCTTGAGGCTCGTCTTTCCCGCCCATATCTTGTCACGGAGGGCAACATCTCGGAGCTTGTATAATATAGGCCGTGGCCTATCAGAAGCAGCGCGGCCCATTCTGTGGCATCTACTTATATCAGCAGGTGTAAAACTAGAAATCTTAAGCCGTTCCACCATAACTTTTGCTATCACTTGACCTGTGTTTTCATTTTCAGCTTCCTTGACGCCATGGAGGAGTAAAATCTTGCGTCGAGAGCGCATCTCACCCTGTTCGACTTGATAAGATAACAGGGCAATTTGACTTTGGAGCGCTCTGAAGTTTGCCAACACAAAAACCTTGAATGTAGCCAACTCTTCAGCAACACTTCCAGGGCTACCTGGTTGGGATGAAGCCACCTGGTCCTGGATCACATCGAGGCGCTTCAGGAACACCTCCATCATGTCAGCCATAGACTGTTTCATAGCATCCATTGTTAAACTTTTAGGTTATGTGAAGTGATAACAAAAATAGTGTTCAGTGAAGTACTTCAACTGTTTTATTGAAAGGAGAAACACTGTTAAGTAAGCAGACTACTTTACAACATGTTTTTACACATTTACTTGGTGAGTTGTTCTATTTTTACGATTATTATTGAATAAAAATTGGAGTTAATTAAAAACGCGTGTTTACTTTCTGACTACCGCCAGCCGAAAAAAGAAAGAAAGAATTCAAACGCTTTAAGATATGGGTACGAGTATTTCTTTATAATAGTGATGGTAATTATCAGGCAGGCTGAGGTTACATTATTTTTACACGTTTATACTACGTTTAAAATAATCTAAAGAAAGATTTTTTTTAAGAACCAGCCATCGTAAAGTGTACAATATTAAAGTAATTTTGTTGATTTTATTTTTAATGTAAAATATATAATAACAATTTATGTGTAAATGAGAAGAAATAATACTTGTATCATAAGTAAAATTAAAAAGATTCAACGTAAACTCCATTTTTAATTATTGTACTATCCAATTTTGTAAAGAAACTTTATGCTCCCGGCTGCAGTTCCAAGACCTCCCATAATAGTTAATTTATACGATCTCCATCACTTAAAGATCCGGCAGCGAGATCGCGATTAGTTCCACTCGGATTATATCGGCATTAGTAAAGTAACACTCTTCCTCTTCCTTATTGTTTCTGCTGATTTGCCCTCTTTCCCCCACTTACATTAAAACCCCGCCAGAAGCCAACCGCTTTTATTCTTAAGTACACATGTAATTGGTAATTATTGGAACCGCTTTGGAAGGACCAGCTTCAGGATAAGCTAGCGGATTAACTTCTTAAACGGTCAAGATTCGAGCCAAATTACTCGAAACCCATTTGATTTATCGACGAATAAAAAATAGTACGAAATTGGAAAACGCTCGGATCGCGTGCGAATTTTAATAAAGACCGAAATTAGGCCAGTCAGCTTCCAGACGGTAGCCGTTTGCAGTAGTTACGTCGGCTCGCCAAATACTTTTAAATATCCCGTCTGGACACGCAACGCGATACCGCACGCTCCTCTCCACTTTCACACGATGTTTTCGCTTCTTTATTTAGCATCCCAATTTGTTCGGCCTTCGTCTCTGATTCTCGGTATACACGCTTTAACAGCGCGTAAATCGGAGCACTAATGGTTGTTAACAAACATAACACTCGAATCAAGTGAATCAATAAACCTTGCCTCTTGAGGTTTCGTTCATCAATCACGGTCCTTCGGAGCTCATAAAAAGTGACGTCACATCGCCGTGTACATATTTATGAAGCGTCCGAGTGATCTGGTATTGATGGCCTCCCATTCATCAGTGGGGGAGGCCGGCACTCCCGACGCATAAAAACTTGTCTCTAACAAGATATCTCTGAACGGAGAGGGCGTTAGGGAAAATGTGTCAGTATCATGGGTGATGTACGAGTATTTGGTAATTTTCTCGTGAAAATAGAGCTGAATTATTCAACGTTATCTGGTAATATAATAACTGGCTAATTTCTTTCCAACTGTGATCAGTCAGACGAGAAGGTATTTTAGTTGAGTTTTATCAGCTCGGTCCATGACCTTAGCCAGTCACTCGTTGTATCTGGTTAATTTACTTTATGAGTCGCGCTCGGGATGTTTGCCAAATCTACGGTAATTTAAGACATTCTTCCGAAGAAACTTCGCTTTTGTTGGAACACTGAATACTACAAATACCAGTTGTAATATTGAAGTGAATGAAATGCTTGGAAAAATACGTTTCGTGAATAATAAAGCATTTTTCTTATATTAATTTAATTTTAACTTTTAAGTGAAACATGAAAACTTGATAAATGTGTGCCATAAAATAGAAACAATTTACGTCAAGCATTTTTATCAAAAAGAGTGATGAAAAAAGAACATTTTGTCAGAGTTTGTGACGATGCAATGAGAAAGTCCGGAGGCTTTTCGTCGCAGTAAAACCCAGACGAGCAAATCACCTCCTGCATATGCATTCGAAGTGCAGTGAATTCGTATCGGTCTTTGTAAGCTGCAATTTGAACGCGGAGCCGTGACCAATTCAAAAATTTTGTACCATTTTGCAATTCTGTACAATGCTTTATACCTACGTTGAGTAGGAAGTGTATCAATATTAGATTATTGAGCAATGACTGCAAATTTATATCTGAAATACCAAAACGTTTTATAGGAAAAATTGATTTAAGAATTCGCCAATACGAATAAACTTGTATTTTCAGGTATTATTTATACGATATGTCTGTATATTATTATATGTATATTCGGTGTCGCCATTATATTACTCGTTGTTGTAAGTTGTCATATTCCAATTAAAATCTAGACAAAATTAGCCCAAAACAGAGGAGTTAAAAACTACTTTTGGTGAATATCCAAAAGAAGATGATTCACATTTTCCTCCATACACAAAAAAACCCCTTGCAACCAACAGTATCAGTGGATGCCACATGCAAAAACTCCCGCGGCTTACTCTCGAATTTGATGAACATTCGTTTGGACCGAAACAATCCGATATATCTAAGCTTGGTGATGCCAATCACTGTTAGCTACGCGTCTCGGCTCAGCGGAAACGAGGGATTTACTTAATCTCTTTTTTAAACAAACTGGCCTGAAAACTAGTGATTTGACCTTTTTTTTACATTTTTGCATGAAATTTAAAAAATATAATTTCAAGTTATCTTTTATGCGTGGGTTAGTTTTGCGTTTTACTGACACTCCTTCCCACAGCACTCTTGATATAAGCATACTAGAGTGTAACGCGTATGGTTTTTTCTGTCTATTTCAGTCGCATTCCTCATAACTGAGGATCTTGCATCCTCCTACTTGGCTATTTACAGAGTAGTAATACTAATGAATGTCGACTTAAATAAATATGCTGATCAATTTAACTTGAAAGTATTAAAAAAATCAGTGTATTTTGCACACATGAATTTTATTTATGCTCACTGAGCGATATTATAATGAAGGTAAAACTTTATTATAAAGAATTTTCATAACAAAACCTATCTATTTTCAGCTCTGGCTTAACTAGTTTTAATATAATACTAGTTTTCATCCTCTTAAAAGCAATTCGATGTACATTCATGGTTACCAATGAGACGTAACGTTTTATTAGTATTTAAATAAATGCAACTGTCGTGCATTTCCGCCGACAGGCGTATTCACTTTTATTTACCATGATACATTCTAACTATAATGGTTTTAATATTACTTTAATTTCAGCGAAAATTTATATCTGAGTAATAACTAGTGGGTGCTCGCCGCTTCGCTCGCATTAGGAAGTAAAACTTGCATCCCCTATTTCACCCCTTTAAAAGAGGCATTTCCACCCAATCCGAGTGGTTTGGGCTGTGCGTTGATAGATCACTATATCAGCCAGTCAGTCAGTCAGTCAGTCAGTCAGTCACCTTTGAGTTTTATATACCTATTTATATTTATGTAATTCTGTTCAACCTTCGATAACAGGTTGATGATGATGATGGTATGAAAATAAAACACCATCTTTCTGGTTAGAAAAAAAACTCCTAGAGTCTATCATATAAGTACAAGGAAACTTTAGGTTAGAACAGTAAGCTACTTTATTGCTTAGAGTGATCTCTTTCAGGCAACTTAAATTGGGCAACATCGACAGGAAATCAGTATAACAAGAAAAAAATGTTTTTTTTTTTATAATGGTGTTTAATGTAGCTTATGGTAGTTCATAAGCAGTGATCCCTGATTACATAATCAGAGACGCCATTCATCTGTGTGCTTGATGCCGAGTAGAATGCGAAATGAATCGAAAGAGATACTTCGAGTAGTGTGTGGGTACTGGATTTCAATTTGCTGTCAGGGATTTACTCAACATATTCATTTGAGAACGAAAGGCTTGTAGTTTAGGAGGGATAAAATGTAAACCATGTTAGTTTAGATAATCTAAAAGTATGTACCTCATTAATAGTAAGTAGGTAATGATTGTTTTTATAACTATCAACTTTATTATATTGCAGATGCCAAAATGTGTTATTCATTTGTAATATAAGGAAAAATAGAATAAATAATAATAAATGTTATTCCGAATGAAATATGACACATGAAAATTGTTTTTCTATTTCATTGCCTAAGAGTAGATTTTTTTATAAAACGCTCCAACTCTTTAACTCAGCCAAGCGACTAGCCTGTTAGGCACTATAATCATTTCGTAAAACTATCAATTGTATTTACCTACATGCTATAAAACACTGCATTTAATTAAATACCGACTAACAATTCGAACTGCAGTAAATTATTAGCCTTTAAGCGTTATAAACAATTAATAAAAAATCTCAAACCTAACCCTAATACGGGATACTGTAACGTATCACAGATTTATCTCACAAAATGCTTCCTCATATCCAACCCTTCAATAGCACGGTTCCTATCTGCGGAACATGTCTCGTGGACATTTGGCGAGATATCGGGGTCGGGCAGACCGTTATGATGTTTACGTGGGTTGTTGCGACGTCCATGTTGCAGGGTTAACAAATATATGTAGATAGATTGTAGATAGTTATTATAAAATTGTTGAAAACAAAAACTTATACAGATAGTAGTTAGGTATAAGAAAATTAAAGATGGTCTTAGTATTTTTTTATTTTTTGTTTGTATAGAAAGGTAGGCAGGCTTTAAGAAAAGGATGGAAACGTAAACAATGATGAGGTTAAAATTACTGGTGGCTTATTCCAGGACAATTGAAATAACGCAATGATTTGTAGTTAAAAATATCGATGTTCAATGTATTACTGACCTGTGTTCATTTTCTTGTTCATATGTTGTTGTATATTTTTAGCTTTACATTATCATGATTGTGTATAAACACAGATCTGAAACAACATTACATTTATATATACGTAATAAACTAAAATAAACTGCCTATGCTTTAGCCAACGAACATATAACAAAATTTATAATCGCAAGTAATTATTACAATTTTCTTAATCATTTTGAAATAATTCATCCACACATATCTTAGACACCTACAACATCTAATATGGTATGTTGCCTGTTGTCAATGTAACGCATCGAGTGACATAAGATCGGGGTCACACAGACCGTTATGTTTGCATAGGCCCACTTGACGACCGCGCCCGTTTGTGGGTTAAATAAAAAAAGAACATTCCGGAAGAAAGTAAAAGTGTGGAATTTAGCTGATTTTTCATAAATTGGGACAGTGTTTGTTTTATAATTTATATTGCAAACAAAAAAAATGGACGCCGAAAGGCCACTGAACTATTTCAGTTTCAAGCAAGAGCAAGCGCGATGTTAATTGCTAATTTAATTAGTAGTCCAAATAACATCCAATGGCTACCACAAAGTTAATTTTTTTTTAATTAGCTAATGCTTGTGAGTGTGTATGATTATTTTTGTTCCTTATCTACTCAAAAACAGGTAAGTAAGTACATCAATTTTAATAACCTGAATCGATTAAGAATTAATCTCTGGTTTTAAAATCTGATTAACGCGTGAGCAACAGTCGATGTACATAATAATAATCCATAGAGCCCCGCTAGTTTATAATAAAATAAAAATTAAAGCTAGTTCATGATATGTATAACAAAAATGAACTCAAAATTAATTAGCCAACAAAATATCTGTATTTGGCGAATTTAATCGCAGGGTTATTTGAGGTCAGACCACGTTCAGGTTAACCGCAATGTGAAAAGATAACATGGCTCGTGATAACCCTAATGTACCTACCACATGGTTGTCAATACAAACTTACAATATTGACTTATGGGTCTTGTTTGGATTTTGTATACAGGTTTCTCTCTCTCCCTCTTTAGTCTCATTTCCTCATGACTGAGGGTCGTGACTCCTCGTAAAACGAATACCAAAACCTTTTTACTATTTTAGGTAAATCTCGCATTTTTTAAAGCATTCACAAAAGAATTGTGAGGTGAACAGAATGTCGACTGAGGGCCAAAATGATCATTTAGCCGTTAAGTCCTGTAACCATGATGTATGTCATACTTTTGAATGATCAATAGATTTGCTCCTCAGTTTGATGGCCTATCTTTCCACTTGACATTGGTAGAATTGCGAAGTCATAACTTCGCAAAAGCCATAACAAAAAAAGAAAAAAAAAATTGATTTGCTCATGATTTTAACTTGACTGATGCCTAGCAACGTTACAGTCTACGTTCAATCTAAATACTACGTGTTCACTAACGGGTATAAAATTGTCGAAAGTTGAATAAATATATTTCACAATAAAATTTTCGCTCCGTGAACATTGTTAGAAAGTTGTTCATTTTTTCAGTCTAGTGCGTCTATAAAAAAATAAGCTGCATATTTTTATTTCGCACAAAACTCAGATAAACTTTCCCGTTTTGACGCATGGTTGGTCGAAAATTCAGGACAAAATAGACAACCGTTTTAAAAATATAACATGACACGGTTTTGTTACACGATCCAAAATAAAATGTTGCAAGTTTTTTTTTGTTGCAGCGATATTTTAAATGTAAGTTAGTTGTTGAAGTTTGTGTAAAATTGTTGTACTATTTGTTGCATCAAATTCTAAGAGAAATCTGTTTGTCTGAATGTTTGTGAGTGTTTGATCAGATAGACAGTAAAACATTTATTATGTAATTTTAACAATACGACCAAACAAGAGTTTATTTTTAGGACATAAAAACGAAAATAATGCCTTCAAAATAAAATTCTGAGTATAAAATTATTATTTCAATCACAGGAATATATATATCAGCTTCATAAACTCAAAACCTACCAATATGTACATATACTTCTTCAGTTCTGCATATACCAATATAGCAGTAGCAATCCCAGCTTTTAGCTTTACAGCTGGCCTGTTTACTATTGCAACTGCCTTTATCCTATCTGGCAAAGTGGTAATGACGTCACCTACAATGGACACCTAATATAAGAAAAAGAAACGGATATACATACTATGTAGGACCTCCTCCTTGCTAGCCAAGACCATGGGTACCGTCGAAGGAACACGGAACATAATAAAAAAAACAGCCATATTGGTTAGTTCTTAGGCTTTTTCAAATAAATGTAACGGCAAAATATTCACAATAATCAGATAGTACATAGTATAACATACGATGTTTTGGTATGCTGACTCGTTCGTTTGTAATCGATATGCGTACTGGGTCTGTGTACCAATATGATTTGCTGGATTACATTGATTTGTCTGCGTTATTTTGTCTATGTTTCTCCCGAAGTGGCAATCAAATCTCTTTGTAGGCACGTCCAACGTGACGGTCAAACAGACGGACAAACAGGGCGCTTGAGTTATACGTAGGAGAGACCATCGTCCACGCTTGTCTATTTAGTGCTATGTAGAGATGGTTCTCTTTATCTCCCCCTTTCTCTCTATCTATATATCTATGTCTCTTATTCTTTTAATTTATTTGTTGAAAATTTTCTAAAAGAAGTGAAGTAAAGTTCTTTTTGACACCTTTCTCTCTAAATTTCCACTTTCGTACAAAGTCTTGTTTAATTCGAATAAAGATTTTTTTCGTTTAACCTTTGGCTGACGACCTGGTCTAAAAAAAACACTAGCGCCGAAGTTACGTCCCACAGACGTACAAAATTAAAATAATTATAAAAAAAAAGTAAGCGTGCTAACGACTCTTTAATTTTTACAGTTGTTAGATAAAAGCCTTAACTAATGAGTCGTGCATAAATATATAAATTAAACTTAAAATTTTAAAAAAAATCATACAACATATCACATCAACAATATATCATAGCTTCTGCCAAATTCAATCTTATTCACTTTACAAGATATCAAACGTAGTCGCATCAAGACATCAAATATTGTCCCTTTACACCTTTTATCGGTAAAAAGGGGCAGAAGTAAATTCCAAGCCAATTTGTGTCTCAAAGCGCGAATCCTTAACGACTGATTTGGGGATACCTTTAAGATCTTTCTGGGGGCATCAATCCGATTACGGTAGCTTACGGCTGGATTTTCTACCTTATTTTGGAATATCTGCCGGCTATCTATGTTGCATATTTGAGACTTCCAAAAAAGGAATACATTTTTCGTCATCTATGTATTTTAAATATTGTTTTAAGAATTTCGTTGGTTTCATTTTTTGTTTCATGGCAGAGACTGTCCGGGTGTTAACATTTTGATTGTCACATCATTACTTAAATAAACGGTGTTATCACTACTTTGTTATACTCTTCTTCCTTGATTCTTATTATTCATATAAATGTAGCTAGGCAGAATAAGTTCATTGGAAAAGTTATCTTCTCTTAATATATTACATGTTGGGCGTCAAGATTTACTTACGAATGACATGACATTATATTATTTTATTTATATTATTTTAAATGTTTAAAATTTGTTAACGTTTGCAAAATTTGTTTTGTCTTTCTTTCTTTCTTTCATATTTCTTATATGTACATACATATGTGATATATATAAAACTCTTAGTACTAACCAATTCCTCAGGTGATCCCGGTTCCTTCATACCATTGCTCTTATCCTTGCTCCCCGTCTCTGGAAATAAAAAAAATATTCATAATGAAAAAGTTTCACAAAAACTTACGAAATGTAATTATCATATCTAAGATAAGCATAGCAATTTACGTCAATCAATCAACACAATTTAGTTTGAAAGTTTGATAAAAGATTATAAATGATTAGTCAAAAAGAAAGATTGAAGTTAGTAAAAAGTAGATATTTATCTGAATGTTACTATGGTTACGGTTAAAAATCTTTTAATTAATAATAATAATAAAACCTTTTAATTATTTTCGATGTATTAACATCGAACATGGCTAAGATTACTTAGTCATGTTCCGAATTCATGGGATCTACTTCCTTAAAAATAATTTAAAATGTAAGGACATAAATTATAAATTCATGTCGTAGTATTCCGTATACAATGGTAGCCACGGGTGCTGGAAAGTCATTCATTAAAGGTTCAGTTGGAACCGATCAACTGTTAAAATCGGCGCATTCAGTGTTTCGGCCTTTGTAGTGGTTTCAAATTAAATGTTACAGCTTTTCGGTATTGTGGGAAACAATCTTTTATTCGACAAGATCATTTTAAATCAATTTATGTTCATTGTAATTAAAAAATATGCATTTTCCGAGGTCATTTTTAGTTCCATCAATAGTCCTTGTAAGTTTTATTCCCCTTTGTATAAAATATAACAAGAACAAAACATTTTATCAATTGTATTGGTGTTTATAATTTTGGTTTTTATTCCCTTTGATATACTATGATGTTGGTAACGAGTGAGAATTACATAATGTTTAACAAAGCAAGATCAATATTTTATAAGTATAATAGTTTATATTCAAGTTTTCACATCACGAAATAATCTAATTATATGTGCACAATAAACGCAAATCCATCAAACATAATTGTGAAATCAGCACACACATCTAATTAAGTAATGAATATTTGATCATGTAATTAATGAGACAGCTACGTAATTTTAATTAGGCCTTGTATCTGTACTGCCAATGTATGTAGCATCGAAAACACTAAAATGCGAACAGTGTTTATTGATGTACTAAAGAGAATTGAAGAGGTTTTACTCGCTGAGCAGCTTTTCTAAGAATATGTAAAATAATAATAAAATATAATAAATATACCAGGACATTGCACACATCGTTATCTAGCCCCACACTAAGCAAACGCTTGTGTCGTGGGTACTAGATAACGGATATAATACTATATTCATACTTATGACGATACTTTTTATTTTTGCAGGGAATCACGACCAGATTATCCTATTTTCTTTTAGTCTATTTTAGTAGTGACAAGACAATATCTACATAAAGCTACACTTAATTCTAAGCTAGAGCATGGCTTACCTTTTAAACAAGAGTGACAAGAGGCAAATTTTATAAACCTATAAAGTAATGTTACCTAACTGAACCAAATAGAAAACTGAAATTAGAGTATTTTCTAAGGAGATTTTTTTTCGATAGTACTACCTATTTGAACTGACATATTATGTGTCTACAACACGTTAAGTAGGTAGGTATAACAAATTTATTACGGCATGCTATTTAATAACATGAATGCAACGCTACAGTGGTCAATGTAATTAATATGTCACAAAATTTATTTATTAACAAAAACATTGCATAAGCCGAAAGTTAATTAGGTAAGCTCATTAAAAATAGGATTGGAGGGATAATATGTTATTGATTTGCAAACGGGGGAAATAAGGGTTAATATCTTCTTCATAAGCTAAGTCTAAAGATAATTATTGTATATATGTTAGTCAGTATGATAAATTATTTCAGTGGAGGAGCCACGATCCTCATACTGAGGAGTTCCAACGACTCGAAAAGGAGCGAAAATATTTGACGAGCTTTATAGCAAATAGATCTTAGTAACGCCTTAATATCTGTGTAAGTTTGTGTAATGAATTATTATAGTGTTGCTATAATTATGTAGGTATACTTTATTATATTACTTGTGAAAATCTTCGATTACCGGAACACACTCGTAGTTTCCAAGGTTAGACCGTGGATAGCGCAAAATTATTACACATGCAAGAAAACAGCCCCCTTAAACAAGAACCGTATTTTATTGAGCGTATTGTCGCTCACTTATAGAATAGAATAAGCAATGTTGGTATGGGATTGACATCGCGACGATTGACATGCTACGTCACTCCCATACATTGTTATTTCTATTCCTTAGGCGAGCGTCAGTACGCTCACTAAAATACGGCTTTTGTCTAAGGGGGCAGTCCTTCTTATAATTGCCTTTTATTTAATGGGAAATGTTACATAAAGACAACACTAGTACATAATACGACCAACCTAACATATTATTAATGTACAGAATGTAATTAAAGTTCTTGCCCTGTTTGTTAACTAAATTACTTCCGTCGAAGACAGACTGAGTATAACTTGATGATAGATGGGGTCAGTAGGAAATACATACAAGTATTACTTAACATGGTAAGTAAGTTTGTATGAGTGTGTCAAGCTCTGGTGTTGAGTTTTCAAACCACCTTAAGGGCCTCTGTCATGATCTAACCACTGCAATAGGTACTATGACGGATCTATACATCCAGATGCAATGTAATTTTTTTGGCTACAGTTATTCATTCAATTACTGACTATTTTAGCCCTTGTAATAAAATAATACGATGCCCAGTGTTATTATTAAACAAAATAAGTGCCCGTAGCTCAGATAGCAGAGGAAATCGCTCGCGATTGCCGATGTTAAACAAAGGTCGAAGCGGTCAGTCCTTGGATGGGTGACCGAAAAGTGGTATTCCATTTTGAGCGCTTGCGTATGTCGGATGACACGTTTAATTGTAGGTCCCGGCTGTTTGTTTAGTAATGCAGTCGTCAAGCCATGTCAGGGGTGGTTTGATAAACTCTCGACACCAGAGTTGGCCACTCTCATGCGGCAAGAAGAAGAAGAAGTAAACAAAAACCCAAAAATAACAGCAATCACGAGATCCATGTTCACTAAAATACTGGTTGTATGTAGTAAAGGTATACATTTGCAATTCTGTTTCCCATTCATAAGGGGAATTGGTTTAGTGACGTGAATTAAACTTATTAGAGACAACAAGTGGTAGTAATGTTGCTGACGGATGACGCTTTGATTCAACGGTAGTATATGTGAAGGACCAGAATATAAAAGAATAGAAAGGTAACTTTATATTTTTGCCTAGCCCTAAAAGTCAACAATGACTAATTTAAAACATTGCAGAAAAAGTCTTAAGAGTTAAACTATGAAAATTTTCAATGGTGAAATGTTAAACATTTTCAAACGGTTACGATCAACTCAGAAAAAAATGTTGATTCGAATAAAAATATTTTTTTGCTACTTAGTCTTAGAATCTATCCTAGAACATGTTTGTGAAGTGGTTAATACAACGTAAAAAAATTACTCTATTCAGTACATTAGATTTTTTAATAGATGGGGAATAATTGGGGGCATGGCATTGCTCCCGCTAGGTCAAGCAAAGAAAAGGCACGAACCAACTGTCCTATTCTTGGAGAAATTCAGGTCATTTTCAAGTCCTTGTAACTTCGTTGAGGATAAAACAAGAAGCCTGATTTCTTGTGCTGAATTATTGTTTTGTTACAGATGTTATGGCTTGACTCTCAACACCAGAGGTGGCTACTTTCATTTGATAAGAAGAAGTTACAGAAGTTTTACTTCTGTAATTTTTTATCTGTAGCATGGTTGTGATTGCCTCGTGTACTCCAATCAGGTCTTTTGTGTGTATATTTGGAAGCTCGGATGAAGTTACAGCGGTGTTGCTGACAGTTTAATATCTAACGTGCTTCGATAAATTCTACCTAAACTTATACTTTATTATGTAGTTATGTTATCAAACAAAAGAGTCATCATTTGACATCAGTGTTGTATGGCAAAAAAGCCGACTAGGGGCTTAAGATATGTTTGTTTATAACATTATCTTTTTTAGAAAGTTACGTAAAAATAAATCAATAAAATAATCCTTTTATCGAATTCAAGATCTCTTACGCTGATTGTCGTTTCAATAGCGACCGGAATATGTATAATTTTTAAACATTTATATTTCAACAAAGATGTCAATTTGTACGTTGCGCTTTTGACAACTGAACTACATAGTTTACTGTAAATTCAACATCAACGCTATTAGTTTTCTACCATATGTCGGTTGCGCTTAAATCACTCATGTACCCCTTTTTTTCTCGCCAAACTCAGGATTAGGAACCACTTCATGTGTGAGTGTGGCTTAGATGAGGGAAATGTGGATCATATATTCTTTAGCTGCCCATTAAAACAATACTCATTGTATGATGTTATCCCTCCTGAAATTCCTCGTCCTACTTCCCTTAAATTCGTACTATCCCTTGTACATTCCAAATTTGTAAATATCTTATGTAAATAATATTAAAAACAATAAAATAAAATTATAAGTAAGTAACATTAATTTTAATTTAATTAAAATGTTCCTATGTATATGCATCTATGTTTGTATTTGTTCTTGTGTTGTTTCTGTATATGTCTGTAGATTGGTTAACTATCGCTGTTACAGAAAGCAAAAAAAGGGGGGGAAAAACACTCAACTGTGCAATTTAAAACCACCGTACATATCAATATTTCACTTAAAATTTCTCCGTTTGATAGCCTATCTTCCCACTTGACATTGGCAGAATTGCGAAGTAATATCTTCGCAAAAGTCATAACAAAAAAAAAATTGATAATTCCTGTGACCATTTTGGTCTCCAAGCTTAGTGCCATACTAAGTAAGACAATAGCTTGATCCACAAGTAATGCTCTGCGGAACATAATGCGAACAATAGACTTATGACGGGGCGTAGGGGGACTGGTTCACTTATGGGCAACGGTATATACTAGTCTAGCAGATAATTTAACGTAAAGACACCTAATTGCCAATATTGCACGTACAAATGTGTCAGTACATAGTCAACCATATATCCCGTGCGGGCCACACACCATCAAGTTCTTTCGCGATGTCAATCATTATCAAAAATTGTGTGACAGACAAATTATAGTTCAAGGGGAATAGAGATTCGGGCAAGGAGTTCCACAGTTTGGCTGTTCGCACGATGAAAGTCGAAGCAAAACGCTTGGTGCGAGTCTTTGGAACCTCAACTGTATGTCGGTGCCTCCTTGCCGTGCCTCTACTCGTGCGATGGTGAAATGGGGCTGCAGGAATTAAATTATGCAATTCCTCCGCACACTCTCCGAAATGCAACCTGTAAAAAACCGAAAGACTGGCCACCATAAGCTCAACTCGCAGCCAAGAAGCTGGGAACCCTCTCGAAGGTGCGACGATACTTCACTCCAGAACAGCTACTGACCTTGTATCAAGCGCAAGTTCGGTCATGTATGGAGTATTGTTCGCACCTTTGGGATGGATCTGCCAAGTACCAGCTTGAGGCGTTAGAGTTAATTGAGAAGCGGGCAAAAAATCTCATCGCGAAAGACTCACTCTGTAGCTCAAAATTACAAAGCCTTGAGCACCGCCGTAGTCAAGTGTTTAGTACAAGAAATGTATTTTTCCTTATTTTGAGGGATCAGATCAATTTCTCCTTCACATAAGTTAAGTGCATGTACAATAAAATGTGCGTCATAATTGCTCAAGCTATGTAGAAAAATGGGAACGTGTCGTGGTGCATGGAACTTTTTTCACATATTTCATGAGCGACACCAAAGTAATTTCCTGTTTGTCAATCAAAAGAAATAAATTTATCACCATTCAAATTTGTTTCACAAACATGACAAAGTTCAGATTCAGTTCAGACATAACAGATAGATATATGTATTTGATTATTTTCATCATCCGATAAGGGTTTGGGAGGTTTTTGGTGATGATTATGTTTAGATATTTCTTTCAAATCTTCAGTTAAACATTTCATGAATTCTTTAGCACAGTTAGGACCACTATATGACACGTATTGTATAATATCCAAAACTGTGAGGGTCATGTTTTTGAACATTGGTGGTAAATGGTTTTGAGATATCACTTGCATCGTTTTGTTTTCGCTCCGGATTTAAAAATGCTACTAAATCTGCATATATAACAAAGGAAATTTTCAAAGATTTTTGGAAGTTATCAAACTGTAACTTATCATTGGAAACAGTCTGGCCGAACCAATGTTTTATGAATTTTCTCCATTTGGTAAAATGGTTGTGATGTGCGTGCAATCTTTTTGTTGGTGGGCCTATCTCTAGTAGTAAAACTAACTAAACAACCGTCACATATATGCACTGCACCGTTTCTAATAGATATTTGAGAGCTTACTAAGCGCGATAAATTTTTGATGTAACAATAATGTCCAACTCCCTCGTTTTGGATGTATAGTAAATTTATGTGTGTAAATTTTCGTAATTTTGTGAAATATAAGGGACCTACAACTTAATTTTTTCTTGTTTTGTTATCGAATTCTAAGCCAAAAACATTGACATATATTGTTCTGTTGTTCTATTTTTGATATGTCTGTTAACTTCACTGGAAAAGATACACCTTCAAAACTAAGTTTATTTACATGTCTACTATATGATGTAGGATGTTCTGAATTTTTGCTAACCGGAAACATTGCTGAAAGAATTGCTCATTTGAAACAACAAATATGAACACCATGGAGATCAGGGAAAGCCTATATAAAATTCACTGGAGTTTACAAAATAAAGTCTATGCAGCAAACCGCTTACCTGTTTATACTGAAGCGCCTACGTTTTTAGTAAGCAATCTCGATTCTGATACGCAACCCGGTTCACATTGGGTTGCAATACACATAGATAACAACAATATAGGACAATATTTCGACTCCTTTGGTCGTCCACCTGCAGGATATCACAGATCATTCTTAAATAGGAATTGTAGGTTGTGGGGTTTCAACGATAAGAGAATACAAAACGACTGGACTTCAGTATGTGGTGAATACTGTTTGGTGTATTTATACTATAAGTTTCAAGGAAGAAATATGCTAGATTTCACCAGTTTATTTGAAAGTAATGATACAATCTTGAATGATATAATATTACATGATATATTTAAATACCATTTTGAATAAAGCTTAAGTAAACCAAGTTGTTGTTGTTATTGAGTCATCACCCCAGTCGTTAATGAGCCTTATCAGTAGATAACAATACACAATGAGAGTGCGAGCACAGGGTAATTAATTAGCTAATTGCCTGTACTGGGCACCTAGAATTAAAAAACCTATCTTGCGAATTTGAAGAGATATCAAAAAACGGATAGCAGCAATCGATCGGGCGTCCCCGAAAACCCCTAAAATGACACCAAACTTTTTTTTTTTTTTTTTTTTTAGGCGGTGAGGTTGACCTGACTCGACTTTAGGGGTGTGAGTTAGAACTTTTTTTGGGTGAGCCAGAACTCTCGAATCCCTACTACTTTTATTTTAATTCAAGGAAAATAATGAGATACATTTATAGTAGGTAAAACAACCAGAGAAAAAAATGGAGTACTTACTCAAATATAGGAAGAAAAAAATGAGCAGTGAATTAGGAAAAAAATCGTGAACAATGTTTTAACTTCAAAATCACGACATAATTTGACGATTATTTCAAGTTCTACTATCACAATACAACAAGAGGGTTAGAGTTTAATAAATAACATTTTATTTACAATAATCTATACTTATATTATAAAGCTGAAGAGTTTGTTTGTTTGTTTGAACGCGCTAATATCAGGAACTACTGGTGCGAATAGAAAAAATATTTTTGTGTTGTATAGACCATTTATCGAGGAAGGCTTTAGGCTATGTAACATCATGCTGGAACTAATAGGAGCGAGGAAACAATGGAAAATGTGGAAAAAACGGGGAAAACTATTTACCTTTAAGGGCTTCCGTTGCGTGCGCTGCAAAAACGGTTCAAAGAAAATAACTTATAATGCCCAAAATAACTTTTCCACGCGGACGAAGTCGCAGGCACAGCTAGTAAAATATAAAAACAAGGAAAGAAAAACTATACATACTACTTCTAACTACAACACAAAAAAGAGCACTTAGAAAATCTTTAGAAAAGCCTAAAGATAATCTGAATGCTCCAGCCCACTGCCAGAGGGCAGCGTGCCTACTGGCCGTTAGAGTACTTATGGAATTATATAAAATCTTACTTTAGATGTATCATCATAATTCGAGGACGTGTATCTCTTGTTGATGGAATGTGCCCGGAATGCAAACGTCAGAAAATCTATTTTTTCCAAATATAATCTGTGTCAATACGATGTTGGCGTATTCACGCACATCCTAGCGGCTCCCGCGTCTGAAGGCGCGCTCATGATATACGACATGTTTGCGAAGTTGTGACCGCTTTATTGTGGCTACAGTTTCGTAATGCGTCGTGGATAATGATCGCGCCCATTTGTTTGTACTGTAATTGTGTTATTATTATTTGTGTTCATACTTATTTGATTTAGAGTTTATAAATCTTAAAAATTGTTAAAATGTGATGTATGATATTGGTTAAGGTATGATGGGACTGACATGCCAGTGTTGGCCAAAGCCCCAATAAATAAAATTATGATTAAAAAAAACATAATTCGACGTCTTTTGTATCTGATATCTTTGCACTTAGGTGACACATAGACGCATTATTGTGAAAGCCTACGCAACATGTCTCGTTATTTTGATGTACTAACTTTATAAGGCTGTTTCGATACTTAGCTAGTTTAAGGGTGCGGTCTCAGTTTGTTCTTGTACCATTTTAACCTACAAAACAAAATACAGCTAGCCAAGAAAGCAATAGTTTTTATTAATCCATAAATTTGTAAATCTACGATTTGTTTTAGTTTTTGATACACTTTCGAATAACAAAACCATATTTTAGAATATCAAGATGCTAGGAGCTCCTGATATGGTTAACTGAGTCTTATACCTACAAGTGAGTGTGGCTCAGCGGCAGTCTGCTTTTCATCCAAACGCATCGTGGTTCGAATCCGGCCCTACACCATTTACTTGTATTTTCAAGTCATGTGTGGATTTGCACTCGCTTAACGGTGAAGGAAAACATCGTGAGGAAACCGAAATGTTTGAAGACCACAATATCCGAAGACCTGTGTCTTCCGTGGAAGGACCTGGACGCCCTTGATATATCTGCACAAGAGAACTCCCCTAACGAATTAATTCTGCGGGGGAGTCATGACCCTCAGCCATGAGGAATAAACGACTCACAGAGAAGTACCTACATATATTTAAAACTCGTAGATTATAGATCTAATTAATAGCACAACATAATTTTCTTTATTTCTAAAGCATTAAAAACCCTTATTAGGTATTAGCCTTTGTCTTAGCAGTATTATAGAAATTCTGTTGCAAAAATCCGTACCAAGAAGTTACTTAGTTACAATATAGCCATAAAACATATTCCCATAAAATTGTCGTAGAAAGCGAAACCCAGCTAAGTAATCAAGTAAGGCACAGTTTAAAGTTACGGTCATAAACAAGTTTGTAATCATAGGTGGGCGGCGCTGGGAGGATGTTTCCCGCTTCACGGTCCTAACCGCAATGCCACCTGACTTCATGAGACCACGCAAATTATATAATTTTAACGGTCACTTTTTTAAAGAGAAAGTAGACTTTATAGATTGGGTTTAAGGTGCATTTTACAGTGGTCAAGATGGATACAGTTGGTGTAACTCAGTAACAGTCAACGGTTTAGTAGTTAATAGACGTTCCAATATCGCGTAGCAAATTGGGAACGCAAATATCAGATATGACAGTATTTTTTTTTAATTTGTGTCAGTTACATATAAGATAAAAATTATGTTGGCTTATTGCTGAATCGCGTAGACGCGTAATGGTAGTTAAGTTATGTTAAATCTTCGGAAATGTGATAGAAGACTGATAACTAAAGTTATCTTCGATAATTTTATTTTTCTTCAGAACTAAAAAATTAAATCTAAAACTATTATAACTTTGAAAGAAATTACAAAAAACTGCAAATATAGTAATCTGTGTCAATACGTATTTAATAAATAGGTGTTACAAGTTCCAAGCAATGTGGGTTTAGTTTGCTGGTCAATAAGTTAAAAGTAAAAAGTTTATGTAGAATTTTTGGAACAAATAGATAGTGAAAAAGAGCAAGTTACAGTAAAAGAGTACCATTTCATTTCACAAAATGTTTGGTGTTTGACAGAACATACATTCACAAATTGGTGTCGTGTCTCAGGTATACTAAGTCTATGGAAACAGTTAACCGCAGAAAGTAAATCCGTCGACAAGTTAACATTATGTCACCGAGCGGAAACAGATGCCCATTATTTTAATCAAACTGTGATAGTTCCAGAATATATGTATTTATATTATTTGTAACGAACGAGCTCTGGATATTTCTCAATAGCTTTGAACGTTTATAACTGTTTTAGTGGATTATAGTTATTGATGATTAACCTACATTTTAATAGCAGGGAAGATGAGAAAGATGTCTAACGATAAGATGATTTTTGGGGCAATCAGTTTTAAATACCTTTGTAAATTATTTGAGATATGAAGTGCATTATGAAAGTTTATGTATTCATATTTTATTTGCTTCTTCTGTGACTTCACCATTTCTTTTTATAGACGATTTAGAATGAAATGGAAACCTACTTCATATTGTTAACAAAATTCAACACATTTTTATGTAGTAAGTAATACCAGATATACATAAGCTGATAAATTCAACTTGATCTCTATGATAATATTAATGACCTATGGTATTTGCATATTTAGTATATTTTACGCAGCAAATTAAAAATAACCTGTCACAAACACTAAAACGCTAAACTTTTATTTCCTCATCCATAATTCACGCCCCAGTTAAGTCCACCTTTACCGCTTCAATCGGCGGCTCTCAAACTTTTTAAACATCCCTTCGTATAGATGGCGCTTGCATCATCTTTCAGCGTAGTCATTAGTCGTTCAGTATACGAATAATTGATCCTATAGAAACGTAACTGAGCCCAAAACCGCTACCGTAGTTGAGTTGGTGGGTGGAGTTTAACCTATTAGCGACCAACTGCGATCAAGCATATAACCGGCGAAGCTACCAATTCCAATCAATCTGTGTCAAAATTGAAAATGGCCATTATGATAACTGACCTCCAAATAGGAGATGGCACCTCAAGAAGAACCAATCACGATCAAGCTTTGTGTGCGGAGAAATGATATGTGAGAATTAAGAGGGATGAAATTTAAAAGCATTTTCGACGCGACATTCGGAAGAATTACAACTCTATAGTGCAATTATTCGTAGCGTCCAGTACCTTCGACGTTAGTTTATGCAACGGACCGCTTTCAAACTTTCGCCGCCAATTAAGAGGACTACTGGAAGTACAGGCAGCGTAATTATTATTTGGGTTTTGTTTACTGATCGAAAAATTAAGAGTAAAAGTTTATGAAGATTTTGGAGCATGTAGATAATGGAAAAGGGCAGGTTAGGAACATTAAATTCAGTTTTTGTTTCAATAGACAAAATATGGGAAAAGTGAGTACCCGCATAAAACTTTGCTAAGTTGTTTTTACTTATTCTTTGCCACAGATGATTATAAGAATTATCAAGAATTCAATCTAGTTCTTCTTCTTATCGAATGAGAGTAGCCAACTCTGGTGTCGAGAGTTAATCAAGCCGCCCTAAGGGCCTCTGACATGGAAATAAAAAAAGAACTAGTGAAATATAAACAAATACTTTTAAAACCAGAATAAATATATAACCGTTAATTGTTAGAATCTAATTAAAAATTACTACTCTTCTGTGGTTAGAAGAAAGCTTTGGTATCTACAGCCATTTAATAAAATTATACCATAAAGTACGATAATATGCGAAATACGCTGATAGTACCTCCCCGGAGAGTAGCAAGCGATCTTGCGTAAGTGCGGGTATTGTTTCAAGTTTGAGAGACACCATTGTGTTGTATACAAGATAATTTTAGTAGCGGATAAAATCGAAACTAAAAAAATCTAACTGGAATATGATTTGAAGGTTTTTAAGAAACAAGTTTTTGCTCTTGGCTTTGCATGCGCAATTATACATATAAACTTACCTCTTGAATTAGTCTGTCTGTTCAAAAAACTACATCAAAATCCGAAAATTTGTTGTGTAGTTATACACATACAGATAGACGCGGAGAGCGACTTTATATTATACTACCTATGTAGTGATGTATAATTTTTGGTAGAGGTGCTGCCCTCTGTCGCTTTAAGAATAAAATTGTGGACTAAGAACGCTGTTATTATTTTCATAAATGGAACCACCGGATGTAAAGAATCAAGAAACTACGAGTAACGTACGCTAATGAAGAAAGTTTGGCAACGTGTGAAAAACGCAATTATTATTGTATCACGAAATTGGTATCAATTAATAGACAAAAAGAGGTAGTATATATGTGTTATGAAAAAATATGAGTAGGAGGTTTTTTAAAATACTGAGAGGTTGTCTGATATCAATATTATCTAGCTATCAAAACTAACAAATCATATGGCAACTATCGACAGCAATATTAGCTACATAATATATTTAATAACATATAAAACATATGTAGAAATTAAAAAAAAAATACACAAATCTGTAAAACTTTTTTGAAAAAATAAAATCACACGCCTTCCCTTAAATACCAAACAATGTTCACTAGTTGTGTTCAATGTATGTTTTTCAACACGAAAATAATCATCCGCGTTATAAGATGATATATAATATTATATTAAAAATTATAAATAATTATCTCACCCAAAGCCGCAAATGTAACACCTATAAATTTACCTCGTAAAATTCTCGAGCACATTAAAGCCACAAAATTCACCGCCAACAGGAAAACAGCCGAATTCGTGACAATAATTAGCTTGATTGGCGATTTACAGCCATTTACATAACGAATTATTGATACCATAGAATTGTAACTCCTTCCAAATATTGCGTCAAAAACGCTTCCACATTTCATCTCTGTTCCACATACCAACTGTTCACAAAGCTTGCTCGTGATTGATTTAGACGGGAGATTTTTTTCAAATTAGAACGGTTTATAGAGTAGTAGTATACAGTAGTCAGAACACACAATGAAACTATTCTATGCATCCTAAATTAAATTGTACAAAATATGTAAATTGTAAAAAGCAACATTTCTTACTGTAACATAATTAGAATACTGTGTTCATAAAATGTGTGTTTATATAAATGATGATTATTATAGACACGAACTACACTAATGATAACAAGTTAAAAAATTAAGTACCTAAATAAAAAAAATATCACCATATTACACATTAGAAATAGACTAAATGTACTCGAAGTTTTGGTAGTATTTGGCCGTTGGTCGCTGCAGGGTTAAGCCCAGCCCACATTCTCAACAATGGTGCGGTTGGCTATCTGCTAGAATTATTTTTAGGGCTCTATTACATTTATGCCCAGTATGCTGGGCACGCTGCCCTCCGGCAGTGGGCTGGAGCACTTAGATTGTCTCTGTCGACTGGGTTTTCTAAAGATTATTTAAGTGCCACCTTTTTTTTAAAAATAGATAAGTTTTTCTTCTCTTGATTGTATATAGTTATTATTATTGTAAATCAATGTTAATAACATTTCCATAATATAAATTATTCGCAGCATTCACCGTATTTTCGTACCTCACCGGTCACTTTATTAGTTCCGTAAATATTTTCTCGATGGAACAGGGAAATATGGTTAAATAAATGTTGGCCACAATTGCATAATTCTATAACACAATTATTCCAATTTGGAGTTGGAAAGGTAATGATATGGCTCGCTGTTACTGAAATTGCCTTGTTGCTTCATTGGGCATAATTTCATCAGCTAACATTTTATTTAATCAGGATAGGCTGTATTTTTCTAAATACATTGGAAAAATTAGCTATATAAAGGTGGTAAAATATTGAATGTTGTCTAACAACATAGTTGAAGGTATTTTCTATTTAAAAATACAATTTGGTGCATAACATATATTAAAAAAAACTCGCAATATTAGCTAAAACAATATCTACTGATTACATATAAAGATTAAAATAAAAAAACAGGCTACGTTTAAACTTCTTTTAAGCGCTCGTTTCCGAAAGTTTTCAAAACCGTCTTTACTTGTAACTTATACTATATTCCCAAGTTACGTCAAGAATAAATCTCCCTAGATGGTCCTTCATTTAATATAACTGAAAGCCTCAACTTGGCAGATCTTATGTGTCACGAAGCGAGAGGTCGCCTCACGTCACGACCTGATTCCCTCTTCCTGTCATTTCGTGATTTTCTTTGAAACGTTACTGCAGGCTTTTTATGGTTTTATGGAAGAAGGTTTAAAATTTGATGGTAAGTATTGCTTGCTGCTTGCAGTTGTGATGTAAAGGGTTTTGGTATTGAGATTTAGTGGTCAAAGCTATAATATCCCCATTTATACTATTTTATCGTCAAATTACAGAGCAATGCTATTAATACTAGGGAATAAAACGTACCAAATTTAGATAAAGTCTAAATTTTTTCTTAATTATAAATAGGTTACGAATTATGTCAAAAGGAACCATTGATATACAATTAGATCAAAAACGCCACATTTTGCTAAACCAACTTAAAATAACAGTGGTGTTTTTTTAGGAATGATTTAAGGCCCCTTAAGGTTTGATAGTAACTTTTGCCGAATAGGGAATCATATTGAACCTGTAAATTGAAGAAATGGGACTTTTTACTGCTTTTTACTCGTACTAGCCAGGGTAAATAGACGGATACACGGTTAACACAGCATGCTATCATTAGATTTGCTTTAAACAGAAAATAACAACCCTTATTTAATAATATAGAATCCACTCTCGTACCAATAGAGATAATCTAAAAGACCAGTTTTAACTACGACTTTTTCTGTCTTTGTGCAAAAAGGTAAGTACTTTTTACGTCTGAGTATCTGAGTAGAAAAGGATTAGAAAAGCGATTGAAGTTTCCATATCAGTAACTGGTATGCGCGTTATCTTTAACGAATTTGTTGTATTTAAAGCTTTTCATAAGCAACAGATTTCTTACTCTCTCCAAGCATTTGAAAAGAATTCTACTACTTCTTAGAAATAGCCAGTTCAGTTACGTTTTCCAATGTACCGTAATAATTGAAATCTAATAGCGCTTGTACCTGATTTCTAATTAACACCTCAAATGCCATTCCGATCCCACAGTTAACCGGTAGGGTGGATAACAAGTACGCTTCTTGCGGTACTGAGGCAGGGAGGGACGCAGGGCACAATATTTCTTTGTACGAAGATATGGTCAATGTTCCCTCCTTGAGCCGTATTCCTCATAATCTGAGGAGTATAATATAAATAATGTAAGTATGGGTTTAAGTAGGTAGTTTATTATTATTTTAAATGTTTATATTTATTGTTTAAGTTTTTATAGTCAAATTTCATGTGCTCGTTATTGTACACCCCGTCTAGTCTTTTTTTTATAATTTCCTCACCATCCTACGGTTGCCAGAAAGAGATCGCTTTCAGCGCTAAGGCCGCCATTTGTGGCATTAATTTTTTTTTTCTGTTTTGTATTATTATTTTTTATGTTAGTGTCCGATAAAGTAATAATCAATCAATCAATCTGAGGGTCGTGACTACCACCATCCATGAGCCTATCTCTGTCTATTTTCAACGTCATGCACCGCTATGGTATATGGTCAATACAAGATTCAATCACAAGGAACTATGAAGATCAATAAATAGGTACAGTAGACAAGCTTAGTGTATAAATAAACACTTGGAGCGGGCAGTCACAAGATCAAAGCTTGAGGCTTTAACCGCCAGAGGTCACTTCACCGATGAAGATACATCTAACCCAAAACTTAATGAAAATAAATGTTACTTAAACATCAAGGTCACCAAAGAAACTTTTTTTTATTACTATTGTGCAATCCTGATGATTGAAAGGTTTATTTTGAAACAATCAGCCAGGTTTTATTTATGAATAAAAATATTTTTGCTGGAATAATACCACCATAACCAACAGTATTTTAAAAATACTGTGTCTACTACAAATTGACGAATATATTTACCCTTCAAGATGGCTAACGTTACCGCTTATTCTAAATCCGTGCCTGTCCTCAAAACAGCGGTACCCAGGAGCTTGACAAGGAGTTATGTTGGCCCTAGCGGCGGTTGTTGGAACTAATTGCAAGTTTGATCGCGTCTAGGGCACTGATGTATGTCTCTATAATGTTAGCTAGATACTCTCTATAGACAGGATAAAAGCAATATTAAGTTAAGAGAAAGTTTCTAGTTATTTCATAATCATCACAGCATTCTTTATCCCACTGCTGGGCATATGCCTATTTTTGCATGAGCATCTAATTATTTACCTTACGAATTATTTTGTTTCGTACTATTTTTTGTAACTTAAAAGTGTGCATGCAGATTAAAAGGTACAGTATGCTTAACCTTAACGAATTATGTAGAAACGTCAAAAAGTTGAATATTGTTTGCATAATTATTTTGACAAACGCAAAGCTTATTGCAAATATTTTCAGATTAAGATGCGGTAACAGCACAGATTATAAACTGTCACAGACAAATCGAGTTCTTTCGGATAAATTTGTAGTTAGACATTTACAAATAACTAAATATGTACATTAAAAAACGATAAGTAAGTATGATAAAAACCGAGTGTACATTCTACCCAAGTCCAGTATACAAAGCAATGTAAATAAAAAATAGAAAAGCAAGTGGGGTATCAAACGAACCCTTACAAGGAGAATGCAATAGACGTCGACTTTACACGGATTGTATTACATTTTTTACAGAAACTACTTGGAGTATGTTCAACATTGCCAAGTAAGGGCTGCATAAAAACGTTGGTAAACTTAGTTTTGCCTCCAGAAGTTTTACAAGAAGAGAGGCCTATGCTCAGCAGTGGGCGATAACGGACTGATGATGATGATGAACTTAACTTACACTTTGAAAACCAAAGTAAGTTATTTTTATACTTTTAGCGGGAGTAGTCGGGAATGTAGGTATCGTAACGGTAAAAAAACGGTTATGACGTTTTTGCCAAGTAAGACCGTTCACGCTTAAAAAGTAGTAAAGTTTAGTTAATGAGCTAAACTACAGTGTCTGCAACTAGTCAACCAGTAATTCAGTATCTCCTTAAAAAAATAAGAATAATGTGAGTGACTTAAGATGAAACTAGTTAACTATGGTGTTAGTTTCTACCCGAAAGATCTCTGTCTGCTAAAGTTCTGATAACATGATATCAATTTAGGGTACAAAAATATGTACCAGCATACTTTGACATACTTTACGACACGGGATTGTATACAACATTGGCTTAAGCAGAAGTCTGAAAGGAAATAGTTATATGAACTGATATTCATTCTCTTAACAAATTCTACCTTTTTTTTACATTAGATAGACTCACGCTTGACTACAACTTGCCTGATGTTAAGCAACGTTGTAATCTACGATCTAGCGCGCTTGCCTAGAAGAAACCGGTTTACTCTCCTACCTACATAGATAAACGTTAGGTTAAGCGCTAATGTTCGGTTAGAGTTATAAACCTTTTTTGTAAACTATAACGGGTTTCCACTTGACCATTGTTTTCCTGATAGTAATCAAAAGCTATGGTCTAAGCTGGAAAGTGCTTACCCGAATAACTTTTAATGTATACTTATGTAAACTATAGGTATGTATGTAGGTACTAGCTATTGTGGTAGCCCTAACAATTTAACCTTTGCAGACCGGACAGCAGGCTCTAGCTTAAATTAACTTCTCAACTTCCTTAGACCACTTGGTACTGTAATAGTTACGCCGTATATGAGGCCTTTTCCTGCTAATTTCGTAACAAGTGACTCAAGTTTTAATTAAAATAGCTCGGTTAGTTTGTGTTACAGTACTAGTATATTAAAACGAGATGTACGGGCTTTGTTGACAGGGGTACAAGGTTTGAGATACGAACTTAAGTGAACTTAGATTATATAATGCTTTCAAGATGTTATTTAAGAATTTATAAAAAATCATGAATGTGTGAAAAACACACGTGTTTTTTAAGTACTTAACGAATTGTAAACAAATACCAACGTTAAAACAATTACTAAAAGGTTCTTACTGACTTTCAAATGATTACAATTTATAACGAGCCAATTTTTTAAAAAAACGGCATTGTGTTATGCTTTAACTGCTTAAAAAAATAACACTGAAATTATGCAAATCTCTTATTTATTTCATTTTTGCAATAATTAAGAGCGATAGCTTTCTACCAAACTCTCATTTTTTCAATCTTTACAAGTACATGCTGAGCCCTTCAAAAACTACACCATGTACTGACTCACTCTTCAAAGAAAACCGATTTACTTTACGCATGGCAATTAACAACGACTTATTTATCGGGCATTTAACTAAACATGTTCGCGTCAAGAGACGAACAGTTCCCATATTTTTTGCGTGATTACCAGTTAGACTGGATTTTTTATAATCATTATCTATGGCGACTGGTTTAGACCACATTTGTTAAAGCATTCAACGCGATTAGAGATGCTTTAGATTTTTTCTAACTTCCATCATAATGTAGAAGTTTCTCATTATACGGTAACATTTGGCTGGTTTTTTTTGAAATACGTGTAGGTATAAGAAGAATGTGAAATAAATTTCAGCCTTAATCTAAATATAAAATAGAGCGAAAAAAAGATCTGCTACAACACAATGAAACCTAATTGGAAGCCTTGTAAAAATCCAATTAAGTCTAATTTGCGTTCTTGTAAACGAATATCTCAGGTATTCTCGGAATGTCTATAAATATTACTTTTTACGTAGCGAATATCGAATCATAAAAAGTAATTAGTAATCTCTGTAGTCCCATGGAATGAGCCCTGAGGGTTCTTGGGTCTTTGAGTCTAAGAATGTCGCCAGTCTCGCTCGGTTTGTTCATAAATATGGAGTTAGCAGTTTAACCGGGTGGCAAGCACTCTCCACGGTTTTTACCCCACCATAAAACCTTGGCTTAAACGATAAGGTTTCGACGACTTTCATTAGCTGCACACAAAAAGTGGAAAGTAAATGACCGACAGACGTGAAGATCGATCACGATTATTGAAACAACTAATTGTGTGTAAATTGGATGTTATATTTGCACATTCATTTTCATTGAGATTGAAATGGTGCCGGAAAACGCCTATCTTGTTTTTGTTTTGAAAGATACTTTTTTGATGATGTCGAAATAGATACAAAGTAAAAAATAGGGTATATTAGGGTTTTTGTACACACACAGACGTACCTAGAAGATATTTTGAAACATAGAATCAATCGATATGTGGTTTTCATCCATAGACATTACAATTGATGCAATAGATACACTTTGAAATTAGAAACATTGCTAAGAAATAACATAGGTGTGAATAGAATGGATATACTTATTATATCCGTTATCTAGTACCCACGACACAAGCGTTTGCTTAGTGTGGGGCCAGATGGCGATGTGTGCAATGTCCCGGAATATTTATTTATTTATATATCATCACAAAAAATGAACTTTATAGCGCTATAAATACAGTGTAGAATCCTAGGTCTATGTTACAACGTTACCAGTTACTGTTACCTAACCACATAACGTAAGTACAGCTCCTTTCTTACGCCAATCATGTAATGGCCCCTTTTACTTGAATCATAGTCCCCAGGGCGCTCTGGGAGCTGATAGTCCCGATACTCCTGGTAAAGGTGGGACGTTCGCAACGTTATTACAATTAATAAGGGCTGTAATGTAGGTAGAATAGGTATGGCAAGTAAACAAATAAGAAAGAAATTCAGTTAAATTCATTGATATAAAAAAATACTTGCGAAACCAGAGGCTTTTAATACAACAATACTAACAACTTCTGTTGCATGGCTTTTGAAACGTATGAATAGCTGTCCCATTTCAAGTATAAAATCCAGAGAAGTTTGGAATTGAAAATGAAACCATTATATTTGAAAAAATACCCGAACACATAATTAAGTAAACAACATAATTAAGTAAAAATAATAGGTAAGTATAATAAGTAATCCAGGAAGCTCTTTCCAAATTAGTTCAGCTATTTTAACGTGAAGGATGAAATAAATTATGCTTTTATTTTTTATTTTTTTGTATAGTATATCTAGTACAATATATTTTAATTGTAAACAAATTGATCCCCTGGAAGATCCTGCCTTCTACAACACAGTCAATACTACAGTAGAAGGCAGAGCAACACTAAACTGTATCACATTTTACCGGTTTACAAATAAAAATCTTTATCTTTATCTTATTTCTTCGTATTATGATTCCAAAATGTATAGATAGATAGATAGATAGATTAACTCTTTATTGTTGACACATATTAAAAAAACAGTACATAGAACAAATTGCACCTTAACTAGTGCCACAAGCGGCGGCCTTATCGCTGAAAGCGATAAGGTATATTGTATTACAGCAGTAACTTGCGTCCACAAATACCTATTTATATCTATTACGTCTCTTTCAAACATTCAGTTGTAAGTAGTAACCACAACAGAGATTTAAAAACTAAACGCTACCAGTTTTTCTAATGGCAAAGGCGGTTTGGTTAGAAGTTTATTCTGATCTAGCCTGCAGGTTGTTCATTTCAGTGCAAGCGCAATCATTTGAGCAGGCATTAGTGGTTACCTTAATCGTTTGTAATGAAAACCATGTTCAGAGCTGCGGTCTTTAATTCTAGATTACACGTTACTTGCTCCTGATTTAGATTAGCAGGAACCGAGGACAGCATAACGATCAGACAAACCATTAAAACAGTACCATCTCGCGTATAATAGTCAAAATACCTTTCGTTTAATCTTTGCTTATTTGGGAACAACTTCTGTTTTGTGTACCATTATAAATAAATCTCTAGCTATACTTTTTCCGTCTTATTACAAAACGCGGTTTAAATATTAGTCCAGGACTTTGAAAATAAAAAGTGGGTTCTTGTTGTTCAGACATCACATACAAGCAATCAAAATGTCAACTTCAAATTGGATCTTTGATTTAATTAAATCTTAAATTGGTATATTTTGACTGTTTGATAATTATGACAGTAGACAGAAAATTTTTAAACAACTAAAACGAACTTGGTCTAGTATAATATTTAAACCACGTTTTGTACTAAAACCCAGTACATAAGGCCTGGTTATATATTCAAAGTAAATGGCGTCGCGGTCTTTGAATTTATGGCATATTGACTGTTCTAGTATTAAATAAAGCAAACCTCTATCACAGTGCCTCAAACAGAAAGAAAGAATAAAAGAACATAATAACTATTAGGTACTCACAGATAGTACAGAATGTTGATTAGCCTACACGTGATATTAAATTAAGGCAAAATTTTGAAATTTCTAACTTGATTATTGATTAATATTGAATATTCATTAATTTCTAACTTTTTCCCCTATCTATCGGAAGGATACAAGGTGGTGTTCTAAGGAGCCTCCAAGATAATTAGTCTTATACAGAACGGTTGCAGTAATTACATAGAACTTTGTACTGCGTAACGAGAGCTTGCAGTTTGATGCGGTTTTAAACAGCACTACTGGCTTGTCTTCAATCACTGACAGCACTTGAAATTAATGGCTTTTAAATGTTTTTACCATGTGAAGCTCCGTGATAATTATTAGCTTCAATCTTTAGTCTTATCTTTGTATTATGCTGTGCCAAACGAAGTAAGTAGGTACATACGAGGAGATAATAGCAGCATCGCAAAGCTTAGTAAAGCTATTTAGTAAATAAAATAAATAAAATTTAAACGAGATAATAAATTAAATCATTGAAAATGTAGACAATGATAGTATAAACAACTAGCTAATTAAAATATGTTGCCCAAATAATATCCACCCATATTTTCCCAGGTCGTATGCAAAAAATAGTTCGCTTTTGCAGCCTGAACCATATTGTAACCCAGCCCTAGGCACCAAAACCGCGATGTCGCGACTCTGAAGCAATCTACACAATCTAAACGCTCTTTTGCTTGTGACGAAACTTGCTACCTCATAAATATTTGAAACATTTACCGGCATTTTCTTTACGAAAACTACAGTCTTCGTTACAAAGGAATTTGCGAGTTTTGTGTTTGACATTTTTGTATTGAAGCTTTTGGAGTGTATATTGTTTGTTTTCAAAGAGAAATTGGGAATGCTAATATTCTGACAGCTGCTGTACTTTTGGTTTGGTTATAAACATAGGTAAACTAAAGCTAAATAAGAGTACATTTCATGCGCTTTTTAGCCGATGTACGCATATTAATTAGCTACAACAAAAATCTTTCTGCTTATATCATTAGACATTATGTAAACCCAATCATTAAATACTAAAATAATAATCACTATTTTAAAACATTAATGTACCTACATAAATAAAAGCTTCTAATCTGATAGTCAAGGTTAAAACGAAGAAAATTTAACTAACGAGCTTTTAAAGCATTATTATATCTATGCTTCTTGCCACTAATCTACGACTACTCAGCAGATAACAAAATCAGTAAATTCAAACAAACTGTCCCAACAAGCTAAATTCATTAGTTTTACAGATAAAAACAAGCAAAGATAAAAGTGGAGTAGTTGCTATTTTATCTACTTCTAACTACAAGACAAGAACCAGCAGTAGTTTATTTATGTATGTAGAAGATTCTATGCAAGATATTATTTGCGCTGCTGGTGGCAACACTCGTACTATGTATTTACTTCCTACATACTATCTAAGTAAGAAAATTGAAGTTCCAATTCTATCCGCAACCAGAGACAACATAAGCTTGGCTTGTTTAACGACCCCTTGTTATCTCGGTGATGGTTAAACTTCGATTGAATATCCCTTCGTACATTGGATACTGTTTTTATTCGACATCTTTTTGGGAGTGTTACATACAGATCTATTAAGAGAGTTATTCTTTCTCCGGCTTTCCCAAAGGAGGAAAAGAATAACAGAAAACTTGATTATAGTATTTATTTTACTGATTAGCTGTTGATAGAAGTTTAGCAACCTAAGAGCCTTTAACAGGGCTTAACGACTACTATACTACGATCAAGAGCTATAACTATGTAAAATTTCACTTTTTTTTTCGACACACGTTCAATATTCGACTCGACTTAACTTTGTTAATCACGAAAGAGTACCACTTTTTGCAACACCCCGGGCGTTTGAAGCTGACTCGTAGTTCCGAGTAAATAACTTTAATGGCTTTGCAAATTACTGCTCCGTTGTAATTGCTGGGTTAAAGTTGAGAAATTGAATTTGTTTGTAAACAAATAGCTTGTGCTTAAATGTTCTTGCTGGACACAGGTTGTCGCTTGCTAATGTTATGAATATAGTTTAAAGAGATTGTTAAAATTTTAAGAAGAGAGGTGACGTTGCAAATTTATGTCCGACGAGACTAAATACCTATACCTAAAAATCAGCTACATATAAACGGTATTAATATACGAGTAATTACATAAGTTTTATGATTTCCTTGAAAATTCTTTCAGTACCTATTAAAACACGATAAGAGTTTAAAAAATGTTTTATCCTTTAAATAAAATTCTATTTGGATATAATTTACCATGTACCAAAACCAATAGCTTATATCAATATACATTTCAGATTCTTAAAAACCGGCCAAGTGCGAGTCGGACTCGCGCACCGAGGGTTCCGTACAAACCTGCAAGGTTAAATATTTTGTGATGTAACTAAAAATTTATGGTTTTCGTAATTTTTCCTTTATCTATGCTATAAGACGTTGCTTCGTACCAAATTTCAAGATTCTGAGTTCACGGGAAGCACGCTGTAGGTTTTGATTCCCTTGCAAGTGTCGAAAATTTGCGGCATAAATGGCTGTATCTTTTGATTGCGTTGGCTTAGAAGTTTGATTTTTTCACAGCTTCAAGGGACAGTAGACCTGAGTAATTGATATAAATTTCAGCTTCATACCTCTACGCGTTCCTGAGAAAAAGGGTCTTGACAGACGGACGGACGGACGGACAGACGGACAACAAAGTGATCCTATAAGGGTTCCGTTTTTTCCTTTTGAGGTACGGAACCCTAAAAAATACTTCAATGCACGTCTCTAATGCAACGTAGTACCTAATAAAGTACAGCACATGCCACAAAGTGGAATTTACAAAGAACTGCGAACATTCCTTTATTCTGGCAGTTATTATATTAGCATGTTATTAGAGAGCAAAATGTAGCTGCATGCCAGAAATTTTATACCACAGTTCTATTTTACGTATTCATATGTAATTATTTTGTGCAATTTTCATTCAAGAAAATAGTTCATTAATTTTGCGAGGAATCATGGCTTTCAAAGAAAATGACGCGCTACTACAAAAAGTGGGTTTATTTCACATTTGTTCAAGTTTAGTAATAATGTGGTTGAAAGTATAATGTTAATGTGTGCGTACTGCGTACTTACTTTAACTTTCAGTTAAGATAGAAAAATAATCTGTATCAAAACTTATATTCTCTCTAACTAATTGTCCTTAATTATAGCGCGCAGGTTTTTATCAGATCATCTCGTGCACTAATTGGCTCTATTAAGTTTATACCAAGTGTTTTTTTTTTATATTGTTAAATGAATCTATTGTTTATTATGTAATTTTTCATAGCTCATAACAAAACTAACCTATAAGCTCAGTTATTGGTAAAAAATAAAGTTTATACGTGAATTATTAATAGTACACTCTCACTCTAAAATTTCTCACTAATAATTATTCTTTTCCAAGCATAAAGATTGCAAATAAATAAGCTGAATCAGAATAGCGTTTTAATAAATTCTCATAGCAACGCAAATAAAGTAAGAAAAGCAAAACGTATGGAAGTAAAAACCTTCGAGTGACGATTGATTGACTCTAGTGTGTGCTGCCTTTTATGGACCGGACACTGTACAGGGTTAGTAAGAAATAATTTACAGAAAACAAAGCTTTTATAGCTATTTTTTCATAACTCCCATATACATTTTCTTTTTCCCTTTCGCACATTCACTATGATCATGTGTTGATTAATGAATTATTAGATTAAAATGTACAGTCTAACTTAAACCGCAATTACTTAACATGTTTGAACTTAAACTTTTAACAGCTTCGAGACTGTTTAAATCTCAATTTTTATATGTTTTATTTTTTCACCGGTATCATCAACAACATAATGTATAGGTACCTAATCCTGTATAAGTATAAATATATCTTACTCGCACGCTGATTGCATAGAATGGTGGTTGGTTCCTTTCGCACGATCTCTACCTCCCGCTGGCTTCCCTGAGATTGTGGAATGCACGGATGAACAAGGCTGTATTTAATGTAATGACATACAATAGTATAGGATAGAGCTTGCCAGTAAATTTCCTTAATTTTCTTTGGCACATGTCAAAGAAAATTATCATTAAAAACATGTCAAAGAAAATTATCATAGATCATTTGGCAATCAGGCAATAAACCACCATCAAGTTTTTCACAAATTCGAATCTTTTTTCACTCGGAAACGTAACGTCAATCGTTTTAGGTAAAAACTTTTTAAATTTTTGAATCACTTTGCTGATAATTAACAGCGACATCTACTCATGTAGCACTGTGGCCCGAAGCAGAGTATACTCGTACGTGCAATACTAATGGAACTTAAGATATAGAAGCTTAAATTAGCCCTATCGGATAATAGATACCGAAAAAATATTTGTGTATTACAAACTTTATTTTAAACTAAGAATTTTCCACACACACACTTTACACGTGAGTGAAAACCGTTCAGTTACATATTGATAAGAGTGTTCCGTGCGTGTACGAACTGGTAAGCTTAAGCCAGTATATTAATTTTCTATGTCGATACTCTAAGTAATGTGAGAAAAACTGGAGCTTCCTTACGATTTGACCTTGCAGATTCATTGAATGTTTTAAGAATCCATGCAACGAGCGACATTAATGGAAGAGGTATCTTTTTTTACTTCATGGGATTAGTATAAATTAAATAAGAAACTACGACAACGATTTACCTTGAAATAATGACATTTATTATGCGAGTGTGGCTCAGCGGTTCTAGTGTCTGCTTTTCATCCAGACGCACCGTGGTTCAAATCCGGCCCTACACCAATGATATTATTTTGAAGTTAAGTGTAGATTTGCCCTCGCTTAACGGTGGCGTTATTAATTCTGCGGAGAAGTCACGACCCTCAGTGATGACGAAATACTCAAAAGTGAATTAATATGGGGAAGAACTAATATCTTTTTAGTTTATAAGTAATTTACCAATATCCCAGAGTTGGATTCTATTAATAGGCGCTTGAAAACACTTAAAAATCCATAACATTTCAAAGAATTAAATCAACAACGTTTTTACGGTTTGAAAAAATATTATCTTATCGAAAGAACATCTAACTCAAGTATCCTTTTCATGAACTTAATCAAAAGTAGTTAAAGTTCTCTCGCAAAGATATTCTATCTTGGATATTATTCTTCAAGTTTGAAACTAGTTCTTTCTTACCCTCGGGCGTAGATTCAAGATATTGAGTATTGGAGATTAAATACGTAAAGGTAAGCAGATTAATTAATTAAAATTCTACTTTAAGAAGACAACAATCTACTTTAGGTACTTAAAAGGTTTTCTGAAACCTATTCTTTTTTATGAAAATATTGTATCTACTTAATTCAGACTTATTTTAAATAAACTTTTCTAAGAATCACTAAATCCTTTCCTTTTTTTATTTTGTATTATTTAGAAGTAGTATGTTTAAGTTTTCCATTGTTTTTATATATTTCTGTTCTAAATAAATGATTAATTTTAATTTTTTTTGGCAATTAAAGAATGGCAAACGAACCTCAATACACAAATTTTCAATACGATATAGCGATACTGGTCTTCGAAATATTCACAATGTTATTATTTAAAAAACTCGTCAAATAAAAGTATTTACTGTCATCTATACTAACTAAAGCTGTACATTTTTATAGCTTTAGTTAGTAAAATGAAAATACAATAAATATTTTTTTTTATTGTCAATCCATAAAATACAGACAAATTAACCACACAAGCTTATTAGCTTATTACATACAATAGGTATACTAGAAATATACACCACGGCTCTTTGCCCAGACAGAATAAAATATTAATAAATAATTGACAAGTACAACAGTAACAAAAAGTAGAACACTAGTGTATAATGCTCGTAATAACTTTATATATCTATGCAAAATACCTCTGTTAAGAGATACCAGATCCTCATCTATCTAAAGCTAAATGCACGTAAGTACAGTTTTGTGGCAAACAACGAAAATAGATTGCAACTTAATGCAAATGCAACTTGCAAATGGTGCTTTGTCTTGAAATTTCGCTGATGCAAATACTTTGCCACAGAATCCTTTCTATGCATATTTAGGTGACCTAGTTTATATAGAGCCTTCTTGATTGCAACTATTTAAGGAAGGTTTGAAGTTATTTAAATTAATGGTGTTGATTAAGTGTCCTCTTTTTTATGTTGTAGTTAGAAGTAAGTATTATGTTTTTTCTTCCATTGTTTTTATGTTTTATTATTGTTAATAAAGTTTTCTTTTCCTTGTTCGAAGTACGGTGCTTTTTTCAGTTTAGGTGTTGAAAGTTTAGGGGCTAAAGACATATGTATTTTTTGATAGCACTCATTCCTGTAGATGTTATACGGAAATTTTCATTAGTGTATTCTAGTAATGAATACACAATGGTCGTTGGTTTTATCACGATGTTTTCCTTCACGTTTAGGCGAGTATAAATCCACATGTAACATGAAAAGCAAGTCACTAGTGTAGGGCTGGGATAGGTATAAATTAAATAAATAAAAATAATTAATCAGCAATGAGTTAGGATAGCCGTCTCATCATTACTGTTTGAAATACCTTTATGTGTATCGGGAAAATTAATACCCGCATATTTCACGACATGCCTTCAGGAAACTAAGTAAGGCTTTGAAACTCTAGTAATTAGAGATAAAATGATCGCCTCGAGGCAAAGGGTGAATAAGTTTTCTTAAAAAAATATAGTCATGGACTTAAATAAATTTTAGAAAATTACGTGTTAAATGGATATTTTTACCTTATTTTATCATACATAATTACGGGTAGAATTCTAAACAAAAAACTTTTTATTCTAAACATTAGGAAATTCTGAAAAACATCAGGATTCGTGTTTCCTTTGAATGTGGAAATTCGGAATTACTACCGGTTTACTTCCGTTCTTGGAAGCAAACAAATTATTTGATGTTTAAACGTGCAGTGTTTTTTGTTTTCAATTTTGGATGGTGAAAGTTGTGTAAATCATATAATAATTGTCTCTATATTGAGTCGTATTTCGGGGGGTTTTCTTTGGCAGATACATCGTGGTGGGCACCCAGATCCTTCCACGGAAGAAATGTCCTCGGATATTGTGGTCCTCAAACATGTCGGGTTCCTCACGATGTTTTCATAATATTTGTATGTTGTTTTAATTAATTATTATTTCAGTGTACTAGCTCAAACTTAATAAAATAGCCCATAGCTTAAACCTTAAACCAACCAGGTCATTAACATTATCAAGCATCTTCCAACAGCGAGGCGAGGCTATAATTCTTTCTCGATCGAATCTCATGCATGGCCCTGGAACGATCGAATGCCATTCGGATGGCCTTGCCATTCCTACCGCGATGTTTACTATTGAAGCTTACTTACACTTTATAACTATACATTTATACGAGTAAAAATAGGTGCATGCATTTTTTCTATAGACTTGCTATACGATTACAAGAGATAGTACATCTCGCTATTGAAGATTGTTTTCACTTTATGAATATACATACATAAATGAATTTATTATAACATATGGGTAATTTCTACGAGTAAACATAGGTATGAATTATCTCTATAATCTAGCTATACGATTATATATAAAAACTGTATGCGTAATATCATTTTTGTGCATTTATATCGGAATGATTTTTTTTAAACTACAGTCATACAATTCGAGAGAACAAAACTACATTTTTGTTGTGTAATTATTTTTTAAAAGGTTTAACAAAAAATACTCCAGCAAACTCTCTCTATTTTCAGCCTTAACATATATAAAAAGATGATAAATGTTTATAACGGCCCAGAAACCGCACATAGCGTCATTTATTACGTGCAAAATTTAGAGCAACAAAACAAAACAAATACCTAACACTAATAGCAACATTAATTTACAAATGTCAGTGCAAAGCTGTTAAAGATCAACGTTCGTTAGAGAATTCGATTTACTAACCATTTATCAAGTAATCCATTATTCCTTAATACTCGAACCTAGATGACTCACGAACTTAGTTTATTGCTCTCTGAATCATAAAAGTACATATGCGAACTCAGCATTGTTATATACGTAGGTAAACTTAGAGATAGTAAATGTTAGAGAAGCAATAGAGACACTATGCGACAAAAAAGTTACCGTCTCAATTAGGAAAATTATTTGAATTAACCATGATATTACATCGAACTGTGGCAAATGGAAAAACGCATTATTTTTCTTTTTACTTTAAAAATGTTGATATATATTTAGTGCGTTAATACTACACAAAGAACAGCCAATACTTTAATGGGTCTAATCTATCATAGTACAAAAATTCATAGTCTATCGAAATCTATCAAAAGTCATCAGTCTATTACAGTTACAAATTTCCGCCTTTTGATTATTAGTGTGACTGTTCAGATCCTATGTCCTATCAATTGTTTATAAGGCGATATGGTCGCTCAGCGACAAAGCCTATAATAAATTTAAAAAAAAATGTCCTATCAACGCAATATAACGTCATAGGCTCGACAATAATGGCAACAGAGTTATGCAAGCACCCACGTATTCAAATAAATATGTTGGTAATAACTTTCCTATAGAAACTAAATCGTTCAGTCACGATGTAGTTCGGTGTACACCCGACAGCGCAAGTTGTCCACGTCCACAACTTTGCCGCCATAGTTTTAAGGGTGTAACATTTGCTGCCGACTGTATGTATCTATACATATAATAAAGCTAAAGAGGACCAATAATCTGTACATAGAAGAGGTTCGAAACAAAAGGTTTAGGTATATCTACTATAAATCAATATCAAAATACGTTGCAGCACTTTTAAGACGACGCAGTGGCGAACTATAAATATAAGCTACTTTTTTATAAATATAATGCAAGCAAACCGCGGCATCCACTAGTATAAATTATAGATTTCTATATCAACTATTTAGCTATCTGTACCAATTGTCAAAGCATACAATAGTCAAAACGTTATGTACTCGTATGTTAATAACATCGTATCTGATGGGATTGATCAAAGCGTGGCACTCTTTGTATCGAGTGAAACGGTAACACACAGATTAGTCAGTAACTGTAGGTGAGTATTAGTAATATCTAGGGCGGCTCACGCTTGACTACAACTTGCCTGATGTTAAGCAACGTTATAATCTTCGATCTAGCGGGCTTGCCTAGAAGAATCCAGTTTACTCTCAACTTGAAGACCGACAAATTATAGTTGGAAGGGAATAGAGATTCGGACAAGGACTTTCACAGTTTGGCTGTTCGCACGATGAAAGTATAAATAGAATATAAAATAGTCTTGTTATAACTTGCTACTTGAACTGCCTATTTTTTTTTTGTATTTCATGTTTGTCATTGCTATCCCATTGTAAAAATAAATGAATGATGATGACAAGTTTGTGCGTGCGTGAGTGTGTCTTTTACCAATTTGGACGAAACTTCGTGTAAAAAGATAGATAAGAATCTTTATCCCGGAAGGCGGGTAATCTTCTGGTTGCTGCTTATTACACCAAGTCTTATATTTGTTAAATCACAAGTTTACTTTTTGCGATCGACTAAACATTCGCGAACATGTTGAATTAGGCAATATTAATATTCAGCTATTCAATGCGACAATCCAACTAATCCACAGTTCCACCTCATAGCAAACTCTCACCATATCCCAGTTCGTCCACAACTCCTCAACATATCCGATAAGCCAAGTTTCAGCATTATTCAATAAGCAACTTCGTGCGCATGGGAGTTGCGCATAGATTTTATTAGCTAGAGACGCTTAATAGCCTATATATTCTCTATACAAAACGTTCCGACAACCACATTTCTTGCGTTGACTTATCAGAATTCAGTGCTACGCCATAAGTACCTACCTAATCATTATGAACAAACATGATATTTATAACTGACATTATATTTTACCTACAAAATCGACGAGTTTACTGTATTATTAAAGTTTTTATTTTATTGATGACCGATATTCAAACAGCTTCATCCGAATTGATACGAGAATCAATCATGAGATACTACCGACAAATTAAAAATAAAAATGATACTTTACTTCTTTGGCGTAGAAGAGACCAACAAAACAGAATATCAGTACTACCAATAAACACAATTCAGCTGTTGTTTTTTTCTCTCTGTGTGACGTCTACTTGCAATTATATCTTTGGAGTCAGAGCTCCTTAATTAGGCGTTTCGAGAGGTTGCAAGTTGCCAACTTGATATGTGACACTAAACTTTTAAGCTTGTGCTTTACTACACTTTAAAGAGGTGTTTCAAAACTAAACTTTCCTGACTTAGTTTCAAAGCTGGCAATCTTACATATAGTTTACTTGGAGTAAATTTAAAATAAATGAGAGAAATTTTATTCATTAACTATAGGGTTCTATACTACCTGTACAAAATCAAGATGATCCGTCGCTCAGTTGCGTCGTGCAAGCGGTATAAATAGAACAACAAACATAGTTTGATTTTTGATAAAGGTATAATTAACTTAGTTATCATGACTACCAACTACTACGATGGTGATGATGATGATGCATTCCAAGCCGATTTCGGCTACGGCGAACGTATTTCCTACGGGTAAGTTACTGATGCGTCCTCATAGATACACTACTACGATACTATATAAACTAACTAATAATATGCTCATAAACTACCTGAACAATTATTTCAATTACGTGGAAGGTAAACTATACAGAGCTTTGATTAGAGCAGCCATAATCAGTGGACCACTGGCTGCGATCTCAATTAAACCTGCTTGGGCTTGTCTAAAACTAGTGGATATAGTTATCTACTCTATCTTATACTTTGGTACTCGTTTCTGTATGAAATCCGTTTAAAACAAGAGGATGTATGTATATGATAGTCTATTTTAGACTGTTTCTGTGACATCTTTTGTTTATATATTTTGTTCGAGGGCCGGTGTTGTTCAGACTCATCTTGAATAGTATACAGTAACATAGTTTTAATCTCTATTATAGTACTTTGCAATTATAGTTGATAATATTTGAGATAATATGCGATTCGCTGTGGTCGTGATGCGCTGACATCTCCACCCTTCAAAAGAAGTTCCTTTTTAAAGATGGGTGCCCCGCTGTCATCCATACGACGCTCCGCCAGAACAACCATAGAGGTTGTTCTTCGTATTGAGGTTCGTTTACTATTTTCATCAACACGGCTGCGCCGTCATATTTATGAATTCGTTTAGATTTGGTTTGAAAAAAGATATCTAATGGAAAAACTAAACAATCAGTGGTATTTCCATATATGCTACTAATCAATATGACCCACCCTAAAACAGCATAATTTCTCATTATACATGCTTGTATCGGTATATACCCAAGTATACCTTTGTGACCCTGAGTCGAGAATTAACATCGTATAGATATGAAAAAAAATATCTCAGTGACCCTAAACAATCAGTATCAATCAGTGCCATTTCCATGTATGCTACAAATCATTATAATTAACCCCAAAACATCAAAATTTCCTCACCAACATACTTGTCTAGGTATTTACCAAGTATACGTGAGCCTTAGTCGAGAACAATACTGCGCTCCTGAGTGGGGGCTCTCACGAGCTGGTCTCGAGACTCTTCACCCTGTTACCTTATTGCATGAGACTCTCCACGGGCAGCTGGCTACGATGAACGTGATATGCATTCTGAAGTTTGTAGGTAAGCTCTCTAATTTATGTGATACTAGTGGGTGCTCGCGGCTACGCTCGCATTAAGAAGTAAAACTTGCACCCCCTATTTCACCCCTTTAAAAGTGTTTTTCTAAAAATCCGTTCTTAGCGGATGCCTACGTCGTAACATCTACCTGCATTCCAAATTACAGCCCGATCCGTCAAATGGTTTGGGCTGTGCCTTGATAGATCTCTGTGTCAGTCTGTCAGTCACCTTTGAGTTTTATATATTTAGATTTATGGAATACAAGGAGATAATTTTATAGGAGCCACGTTATTAAAAACCAGTGTTTATTCGTAACGACTTTAGTAGTTATACAGTATTAAATTTGTGACGTCTTTAGCACCATATTGAAGTTTGAACATCAGTGCAGCAGTGAAATGACCAGAATTCCCAACCATGTTATAAAAAACCCGCCTATTGCCGCCTCACTATGATGTGTATAAAATAAAATCACCAATCACTAATCTGACAAAAGCCAACTAGGAAAATATTGTGAAGTTTTAATTCAATTCAAAATTCAATTCAAAATTATTTATTGATGTAGATAAATGTACATACATGAAATGGCGGCTCTAGATACCAAACTAGGCGTTAGCCTGTATCTTGGTACCTAGTCCTTCCCAGTAGAAACATTGTTTGTGTACATGTAACATAAAATTGATAATTAAAAATTAATTTATTTTAATTTATTTAATTTAGCCCTGTCTACAAATTATAAAATTGAATTATTACATTGTTAATATGTGTATAATTGATGACATAATAGAAAAGTAAAAATAGTTATTTTATGAAGACCAAAGATTTCGACAACAAAAAATAAATAAATAAATAATAATATAATAATTAATATAATAGTAAGAATAAGACACACCCTAAGCCACTCACACCAATGTTACCCTTCCGGCGTCATCTTAGGCTGCCTTTTGTGGAGGGCCCATTTAGTGAGTGGCAAGTCATCACCCGCTATATTTTATTATGAATGAGGCATAACTGGCGGGTGCCGTTCCTCGTACAATAGACCAGTTTAATTAAGTCAATGAACAACTCAACACAATAGCCTGTAACATTAATACCATGTCTGCAATAGTTACTTTATATACCTAACATCCTCTATCTGTAATTTTTACTTAATTTTAAGTATAATATTGTAAAAGGCCTCTCAGTGTTGGTTCCGGCCCCACTGATGCCTTAAAAATACCGGGCGTAAGGCCCGAGAGTCTGTGAAGAGAAATAAAGAATATAATAGTTAAAAAGAAGGCAAGTTTTTTTTTTTTTTTTTTAGGAACTGTTTGTAGTCAATACATTCATTTTATTATCTATTAAAATATAGGTTTGAATGTGTGTGTGTGTGTGTGTGTGTGTGTGAGTGTGTTTGTGTGTGTGTGTGTGTGTGTAGAATGAAGGAAGGAGAGATATAGAAGTTACACAGGTTTATTGAGCCTACCTATCAGTTTTTAGTAATGTCTCGGTGTCATCATATGTTAGGGTTTTTAACCACGTTGCGACAGAGAACTTGCAATTCGTATACGATAGGGGAAAGATTTTTATTTTTGCGCTAACAGTATTGTAAAGGCGTTTTGTAAAATTGTTGATAGTTAACATCATATTGACCATTCAATAGCTTTACGATTGCATATTGTATGGTAGGTAGGTATTGTATAGATGCATGGTATGGATATGCAAGAGTATACAGCGTTAGACTACAATATGTTTCTAACCTTACTAGAACAATAGTTGGTATATCTTGTACAACCAGACAATAAGCAAACTGGAGATTCCTGTTTGCTATTTTATACTGAGAAAGATCTTGATTTCAAGGTTTTTTCAAGGTTTTGGTTGCAAGAATCTTATCCATATCTGAAATTTTATTTGCTAGGTTTTCACTTCGAGAATAGGTAGAATATATGAACAATTTTGACAATATTTTTATTTCGCAATCTTCAAGAAGTGCTCTTTATCAAAAACCTCGTATGTTATTTTATATCTGTTATGAATATTTACTTTCTATTTTCCATACTAGTTAGTATGGTGTGTTACGCTACTGAGTAATTAGAATCATATTGAAAAAGATGTCAAGTTACAATTAACAATTGTAACATGCATCATTAATTTTATTATGGCAAAATATAAAAGCACAATATATACATAAAACTTGTATAGCACTTCTATCTCCTGCGTCAGGCACAGATATTCCGACAATGCTGTTTAGAACAAAGCTTGCAATCTGATATGATATCCTGCAGCAGAACTTCTGGTTCCAAACAATGCAATGTTAAGGACACTCGCTGACTGGAATTGTACAGGATTAGAGGACTGGAAAATAATGGAGCTGATTTAATGACGTCTTTGACAAGGATGAAGGATTTATGTAGCCTAGCAAAGAGGAGTTACTTGCTCATATTTTATTTACCACACCTGCACCATTATCATAAGAACGCGTTGTATAGCGGAATAGGAAAAGTCGTATACAACATAATTACCTACTTAAAAGAAACATATTTCTTACAATGGCTATTTAAGTTTTTGAACATCAAACTCATCATCATCGTTGCTTAACATCAGGCAAGTTGTAGTCAAGCGTAAGTCTATATAATGTAAAAAAAAAAAAAACACCAAAATTTGACACTCGTTTAATTGAACACTAATTTTAGCCTAACGTTGAGTATGTCTGTACTGGAATGGAAAATCAGTCATCATCATCATTACTCGCCTAATTGAATTCAACTTTTATATAAAAAAAAGTTATAATAAACTAGCAAATGCCTCTCGTATCTTGCCTTCATTTCACAGTATATGTATACCTATGTACATAATATCAAACTATAGGTACCAAAGATTTCACTCCATAAGAAAACTGCTTTTCCTTATCAGTTAGCCACGAGTATTAGTTATGCAATCGTTATCACGGTGACATAACATGTGCTTATGTTCGTAAGTATGCTTTCTAAACACGACAATGAACCGGGCATTACTGGGCAAACATTGCACGCGTTCATTGTAATACAACAGAGTAATAGATTGAATGTGGCTAAACTAAACATATTATTATTACGTGGGATAGGCTTACGTTTGACTACAGCCTGCCTGATGTTAAGCATTGCTGCAGTCTAGGGTGTAACACGTTAACTTAGAAGATACCTATCAACTCTAGATTTAATTATGAGTTAATTTATTAAGTGCTAACCTGCACTATGGTTATTTTAAATTAAACTTTTATTGGAAAATGAGCGAAAATAATCACGATATGAGTAATAATCGATATGAGTGCTTGTTAGACATATTCTGACAGCACAAGTGGCGCCATCAGCCGCTCAGTCTAAAGTGTATGGAAATGAGTGTGGATTTTCGCGCCTGGCAGTTAGTAGACCGTAGCCTAGTGGTTAAGGCGTTCTGACGGTAGCAGAAATACGCAGGTTCGAATCCTGCCGGTCGTGATTATTTTCGCTCATTTTCCAATAAAAGTTTAATTTAACTCTAGATTTGAAAACCCCTGGATTGTAGTTCGCTGGAAGCACAGCTTCTGGTAAAGTGTTCCAGAGCTTTGCCGACACACAGTTTTGTGTTTCTTATTATTTGGAAAATGTGGATTAAGTTTTAGTTAATTATGTTGTTTTTGCAGATTTTTGGCTGACAGGACTATTAATTTTGTAGTTTCTAAATATTCAGTAAAATCTAAAGTAATTATTTTGATCTTGAGATCATAAGCTTTGCAACTGCTTTAGTATAATGTACATACACCATAAGACCTTTGAATCATCACAAAAATATGTTTAGAAAACAGTAATGCCGCCCATGACACACGGTTTTCCTTTGTCACTGCCTCCCATTCCGATTCTCAGCGCTCTTCTCGTTTCCTTCACTTGAAATTTCCTGAGTTTAGCCATCCCAATCTCTACTATCACTCCTCTTTCACTGTGCAAGCTGTTCGCTTGTGGAATGACCTGCCACTTAATATCAAGCAGGCTAAATCCTTGCCCATATTTCAGAGCTTGGTTTTTAATCATTACATTTCTACTTTGTGATGTTAGTTGGTGTGTGTAAGTCTTTTTACTTGAAATATGTTCTGCTTTCTTTTATTTTTGTGTGATTTCCTTCAATGTATATATTTCCTTTAAATATCAATAATATGTAGTTTTGTGTGTAAGTACGTATGTTTGTATATTGTTTACTTTGAATGTTATATTTGTTACTGTGTTTTATTTTTAAATTATTTAATATTGTGTTAAGTACGCCAGCTTTACGGATTTCCTCTAGTGTTGTCCAAACTAGGTTACCTGGAAGAGATCACTTTAGTGATAAGGTCGCCCAATGTCCCTGGTTACCTTCCACCTTTATGTTAAATATGTTCTTCTTTATTTGGTGTACAATAAAGTATATTTGATTTGATTTGATTTGATTTGACACACAAGCATTTGCTTATAGTATGCAGCTGTATATTATGTATAAGCAATAAAAAAATATTTTACTTGAGAACTGGCACAATACAAAGTTATGACCAAATAAAAAAAAAAAAGTAAACAAATATCCGAAAATTTAATCAAAAATCTAACCTCGTGTTCAAGTATTCTCACTTATCTCCAACATCTGATCTTAATTCTCTCGTATTTTTATCGAAACTGTATGCAATTGCAGTTATACTCGTACAAGTTTGCTTATCGATGCAGAAAAATAAAACGCAGCTCAGTCTGCCTTTATTTCTGTGAACTCAATCAACTTTTGTGTTTACTTTCATAATAAAATTCAATTCAATTTTAATGTTTTTCCAGTCGCCAATCAATGGACGCGTATGATAAATTCAATTCACGCCTAACAGAATAAATATACTCTACCCAGGTCATTCAATCTATAACTAATAATACAGTTTGTAGTTAAGTAACTTGGTTTATTTTATAGCGAACTAGAATGAATTTTAAAAATCATACCTACTGTGTTTTTTCCTTGATTTTATATCTCTCGAACGGTAGCCTTACCTCAAAATGATATATAAAATTACTGATCAGATTTTGATAAAACTTGCACTATTCTCTAAGTCGAAACCTATTGTGAACAAAACGCGACATGTATCGGCGCTCATAAACAAAAAGAAGTTGCTTTTTTAGAACACATAATAGGCGCCTGATCTTTCTTGATAATTTTAAGACTTTGGGGTTGTTATTTTAATTTATAAATTGCTCCTTTTTATAGGTCAGTTGAAAATCAATTTAAAACCACAATGTACTACAATAGAGCAGCACAGCATGTGTACGACACTCGTACAATAACGGTAATGAAGACAGAAGTGTCCCGGAAGTGTCACGCTCCACGGAACAAAGGGCCATTTGCATATTGCACTAGCCGTGGACACTGGAACTCAGATCAGAACCTTTCTATTATTTACATACCTACTTTTTGAGTAAAATAAGAAGTTTATGAGTTCGTAGGAAAGTGGCGAACTCTGGTGTTGATAGTTTGCAAATCCAATATTGGAAAAGTGCCATATATTATGATAGTGCTTACAGTGCCTTTAATAATGTAGATTATGAAAAAAGTGTTCTAACACATATGTACGTTGCAGTAATTTCTGTACGTGATATTAAAGTGGGTGTGTGTGTTTTATATGGCAATTCCAATTTTCAATTCCAATATTCATTGAAAAATGAATTAAATTAATAAAGAGAAAGATAATGAGATACGAGTTATTCATATCTAACCAACATTATGATATCTACGTATTGAGATGATGATGTGATTATATCACTGTGTGCAACGCTAAACTTCGTAGTAAAGTTAATTTTAAACCTAGACCAAACCCATCTAGACATGAATAAAACATGGGTCGGAAACCAACCGGCAAATAAATGATATTTAATTCTAGTTTCGAGTTAGCAGTTTACACGTGAAGTACTCGCCGGAAATTAATATGGCATCTGGCAATAACATATCAGAACATAGACGCCACATTATTATAATAAAACAAATACAAAATTATTAATTTATAGCACCTTACAAGTCAATTTGTTGTAAATTTAAATATTTTTTAATGTTATCATCTTAACGTAACTTTTTAATAGACGATAAAATATTAATATATTTGGAATTAGATACGAACAACGCCATCAACATTTAAAAAATGCATAACGTTGTTGAGGTCTAATAAAAAATACAGCCGCGCAACCGATACATTTAATTGCATCGGAATGGTTGTGACAACAGATACAGGCAAAACGTACCAATTCTTCGTGTTCCCGATTGAAAACTCATGTGTTTTTTGTTAAGTAAGATGATGTTTAGTGCAAATAAAAATAAATTATTAAATTAAAATTAAAGAATCTCGACTTGAATTGCTTATTCTTTTGCAGTGACTTGGCGTATGCCTGCAAAATAATTGCTCATCAGTGGAAAACCGTAGGTACTACGTAAGTTATTTTGTTATTTTTTGGATGTCTCTTGGACACATTGTCTATGGTATCCCGGTATCCTGGGAGTAACACCGCCACTGCGGCTCCGGACCGTGGTTCCCGGAAATATCGGAACAATACTCACGCTATCATATTTTGTAATGTCTATTCCAGAAGGAGAAATTGTACCAGCAATATGGACAGCTATTTTGAAATCTAGATTATGTTTTCTGGATTTTTTGTTTCTCAGCTCATACTACGTACCTAAGTACCTATATAAACATTATTGTCATGAAAAAGACACTACAGAAAATTTTGTAGCTAAAATTGTCAATTTACCAAAAAGTATTTCTTATTTATTATACATTATTTTGATGTCAATAAATTTCAGTATTTACAATGTTTTATTATCTTTCAAACTGTATTATATATATCTCATAAAAAAATGAATGAAGTAGTGAAGAAAAAACAAGCATAAACAAATAGAAATATGGCTATCTACCGATATCTATTTTTCGTAAAAAATAACTTATTTTACTCTATGAATTAATCTCTTGGAAATGAAAGTTCTACATTTGTATCAAAAACTTTTATATCGCAATACTCGTATTTGAAAAGCCCAATTTCTCGAACGTAATGGTTCGGCAAAAATAAATTGCTTGTTTGCATAGCAGCTGCATCAAAACGGTTTCAGTGGAAACCTATTCCAAAGATTTGAATACATCTATGCAGTATGCACAGCAAAAGTTCGTTTTGCTATATTTTAAAAATAAATGGCGTGTCTACAAGCAATTTATTTTTTCTACTTAAATTGATGGATGAATATACACATGAAATCCACTAAGTATTATTTGGCTAATATTACCCTTGACGGAATAATTCATACAAAGCATCAAATAATGATTAAGCTGTTGAAAACTTGCGCAAAGCAATTGATTCAAAATTATTTCTAGTTCAACAAATATTTTGTAAATTTTATTCAATGTTCAAAGTCTTATACTTTATGACCGATTGATAAAACTTTCGTAAAATTCACATGTGATCGCGTGAAAAAATATTTCTCTTTAAATTTCTTAGTAAATTATTCTTATTCTTAGTAATTCATTGAAACGGCAATGTTATTATAGGATCATCCATAGGTTTTCTAAAACGGCCGATCAGCCATATTATTCTCTAATGAAAGGAAAATATGGATATTTTATGCAAAAGCAATTTCTATTTTATCTACTGAGCTAAGCTTCACAGTTAGCTTTTATTGTTTGCCAATTAATAACGTACCTTTTTGTTACAAATGAGCTCGTAATATTTTGTTAGCAGCGAGAAATGTAAACTCCACCGGGAAATTAATATATGTGAAATATGAGGAAACGTTTTGAATGCTTTGGTTTTCAGCTCATTATTTACTAGAAAGTTATTAGTCAAGTTTCTGACATTCGTTTTATGAATGAGTATTGTACAACTGCGGGTTTGGTTAAGTAAATTGTAAAACAGTTAATTTTAACAGAATTACAAACTAACGTAAGTTTTTCTTTAAGTTTTAACAAATCCCTTCCTTTGCTGTTGTCCAAGGTTTGTTTGTTTGTTTATTCAAGGTTTGTTCAGGATACAAGCGCACATAACAGAACTACGAATAGAAATATAGGACTAGTGACGATAACAAAACATAAGTAACTCCCTTTTTTAGTCGGGTAAAAAGCTAAAACGCTAAATCAACTTCCATTTCTTTTCAAAAAGGCATTAAAACCAAGCCTGCATTTCCCGCAAACTAAAGTTAATGTATTAGTGTTAGTTAGCATTGAAGAGTTAAACCGCTAGATTTATCGTCAGGAACTTTCTCTCGGCTGCTAAGTGAAAGCTTTATTCAAGTTATGCTTTGAAACATACTTATCTCGATGTAACAGACAATGCCTATCTTAGACATCTATGGCTCACGTAATTTTATTACGTGTTTCAAATTCTTTGCTGTATATTTTACATGGTATGAATGAAGATAATTAGACTTTATGTATAGCATTGTTACTCATACATCTACCAGCATAATTGTTGCGTCTTATTCTTAGACAATGTTTTTGATTTAGCAAAGTTTTCTTAGCTTCAATTAAGCTAAGATTGTAACAAGCTTACCCAAAAGTATATTACAAATCAACACTAGAATGAAAAGACCTTAAGATACAGTTTTAAGGATATACAGATCAATAGGCTGTTGCAAATATGTTTTTAACTCAATTTTTTATTTGTATTTATATAAATATCTCGCATTAAAATCATTTCTCAAATCTCTATCCTGTGGAATCCAGAGACGTCAAAGAACTAAGTGGCTAGACAACATGAAAAAGTGAACAAAACTGAGCTATCCACATTTTAAAGAAGCAACATGGGTCCCCAGAAAACTTTGCCAACTGACCTCCAAACTTCTATATGAAGATGGCACCCGATGATGATGATGTGGAATCCAATACAATAATCAAAAGTAAAAAATTGATAAACTTAACCAACATTTAATTTATCTCAGACACCAGTCAACTTGATTTCAACACTCACTTCCTATTAATAGGCAAGGTAGTTAGGCAAGTATTACTTGTAAAGTTAAGTTAGTCAAGTAAGTACGTTGCTTATAAAGGTATACGACGCGTTGGTATGCAATGTTTGTAGGTATCAGTTCCAAGTTTGAACGTAATGATAACTTATTTTATTATAAACGTATTTATCGTAGACCAATGCTTTGTATAGAATTTTGGGTGATAAACTTTGAGGTTTTATTTAAGTGACATATTTTATACATCACATTTTTACGTATTTTAATGCATCTTATTATAAAAGTAAGATACCATATATTTGTAAAATTTTAATGATAAAGAGATAGGTGATAAGAAATTAAGTAATCATGCATATTAGGTACCTACATACAGATAGACGCGGGAAGCGATTTTGCTTTTTATACTATCTAGTGATAGTGATAACAATATTTGCATAACATAAATCTATACTAATATTATAAAGCGGAAGAGTTTGTTTGTTTGAACGCGCTAATCTCAAGAACTAAAGGTGCGAATTGAAAAATTATTTTTTTGTTGAATAGACCATTTATCAAGGAAGGCTTTAGGCTATATAACTTCACGCTGCAACTAATAGGAGCGAAGAAACAATGGAAAATGTGGAAAAAACGGGGAAAATTATTCATCTTTGAGGGCTTCCGTTGCGTGAGCAGCGAAAACGGTTCAAGCCGTGGGTAACAGCTATAATTTATAAAGCTGAAGAGGTAGTTTGCAAAAGTAAATACGATGCCCAAAATAACTATTCCACGCGGACGAAGTCGCGCGCACAGCTAGTAAATAATAAAATCCATCTCGTAGGTATCGTAAGTAAAAATCCCATATATATTCGGAGCCAGCAATCAAGTTGTCTCGAGTACGTTTGCAGTCATATTCGTAAAAACCTTTTCAAGAAGGGCACGCGGTAAAAGGAGCCGAAGGCCGAGCGGCGAAACTCGTGACCTATAGACGAAACTACCCAGGGACTCCAGAATATTACATTCTGCCGCCGCTCGCGACAATATAACATTAAAAATAGTTTATTTCTAAACAGGAGTGCTAAAAAATAATCTCGTTCTAGGACCTTTTCTTTAGTTAGAGGACCACACAAAGTAAGTAGAGTACCAAAGTTTTGGATATATATAATCCTGCTTACAAAATATTGTTTATACACAATTGTAGTTATTGCAACCACAAAATTGGTGTGGATTACTTTTAAAATTAGTTTTAAATGACTATGCAACAAAGAATTTTGTTGGCATCGATAAATTGTGTAATTTAACATGCATGTTCCTGTTTGTGAACATATATTTAAAAAAAGGAAAAGCTTATTCGATATGACCAATTGGCATGCAGACCTTTGAAGGTCCAACAAACTCAGTAAGCAATGATCCGTCCATCAACAGTCAGAATTGAACGCGAGGTTTTAAATCAAACTTTATCACGCAAAATTTGATTTGATATTTTCTCTATTTTGTATCCAATGACGCGTCTTTCAGGTTTGTTATCGTTCTCGTGACCGGAGCAAACCGTGAACGTTAAGTAGCTTACAGACGACCAGATTTAGATCCCTATCTGTGACTGTGTGATAATCAACGGATAAGAACTAAGGAATTCCAGAAATGTACGTATATTATGTTTAATGCTTAAATTAAAGGTTTTTTTTTGCCAGAGGTGGGTTTTTCGCAAAGATTAGTCCAGTCCAGTAAACACTAGAACTAAATATAAACATTTAGGAAATCTAGTTGTATTAACCGGCTAGCACTTACGTCAAAAATTACGTCGAAAAATTAGCTCGACAAGTTTCTGAATGTTATGCTGAAGGGGTGAACCATTTCCTACGTTTCGATAAGGTGTCGGTCTTGGCCAAGGAGAAGTTCCTAGTACCAAGGAAAGTTCGGGAAGCAATAGAAATAGGTCGACATCCAAACTTTAATCGTGACCGAGGATGGACATTGGCACCTGCGTGGAGACCTGTTTTAAACTCTGGCCGGGAGGACGATGTAGCTGAACATCTGCCACTAGACACGGTCAGCATAGTGTGCGCGGACCCCAATATCTTGGTGCAACGGATCTCAAGCGATGAGGAAGAAATACACGATCCGCCGGTGGCGCCTCGATCGCCTATCCTCACCCGTCGCGGTGCGCGAGCGGTTGCGAGAGCGGAGCGGGCGCAGAAGCGGGGGGGGTGCGGCAGTGAGTCGGCGAACCAGTCTGGACGAGGCGGCCATCCGGGACGCGCGTGCTGACTCGTCCTCCTGATGATGGAAACCTCAGATTTCCGAAACTTGTCGAGCTAATTTTTTTTCGACGTAATTTTTGACGTAAGTGCTAGCCGGTTAATACAACTAAATTTAATCATGCCTTACGGGAACTATAATACAGTGATTTAGGAAATCTTCTACTTCGCATGATATTAGAATGCATATCTGACTTACTTGATGGCTATTGTACTAGATAAAATGTATGAGATCTAAGATATTTGGGTGTTTCAAGACAGGTTACCTACCATTAAGTTTTCATAACAAATTAGTGTCAAAAATTCAACTTCAAAATTAAGAAACCTACTTGTTATTTATTAAAAGGTAAGTAGTTACTCTTTATCTGATAAATTTATGTCGAAGATGTGAGTAACACCAAAAGACGAGGAACACAAGATATTAAACAAAACTATGAAGTAAGCCCTTAGTCTGTACGGGCCCTTAGCAGGTACGAAGCGGTCTGCAGGGCGCCTTACCGGCGTGACCGAGCGCGGTTTAGTAATAACTTTCCAGACAAGTTAAGCATAATTGCATAAAATCGTTTTTGTTGGAATTCCGCTTGCTCAACTCTACTCGTGGAGGGTCGCTTCGACTTCCTCGAAGATGATGTATTTTCTGAGCAGTTTTATTGGGATTGAAACAACGAAGTCTTTTGTGATAATTGATATTTTTGTTTGTAAGAATTGGAGGTAATATATGAGAAACCATTGCACGTTTAAAAACTTGTTTAACTACATGTTTTTTATTAGGTTTATTATAGCTTAGATTATATTTGTTACGCAAGAGAGCTACAAGCTGTATGTTACCTTAATTGTTGTGTTTAATTTGAAATATTACAAGTAGGTAAATAAAATAAATCTAACTAAATAATATGTAAATCTTGGTCACTGTTCGCTTTGTGATGAGCTTAGTTACTAAATAGCTCAAACCTAAAATACCAAACAAAATTTACTTACTTACTACCAGTTATGAACAAGTATGTAAAATAAAACAGCCATAAATCCTTATCAGAGATAAGTTTCTATTTAGCATTCTGCCAGCATGATTAGGGATATTGCGACATAGCAATGTACTTGCAGATTGCATTATGGATGCAGTCAGGCATGGGTTTAGGGGCATTAGATTGTTATATATTATCTGTCATTTATATGAACCATTTGTGAGAAACACAAGACTTTAAATATATGACGCCACAGGAGGGCCGGTAGTATTAAAACTCGTCTTGAATACAGGTACATAATCATTTTTTTAATGTGATTGGGCCTTATTTTACAATTTAAGCGACTCTAGGCTAAATAAAAAGCGATTCGTCGTGGCCGTGGTGCGCTGACACCGCCCTCTTCCAAAAGAAGTTCCTTTTTAAAGATGGGTGCTCCGCTGTCATCGACTATTTACTATTTTACTATTTTCATCAACACGGCTGCGCCGTCATATATAATAATAAAAACATTTCTGTTCAAACTAGCAGGGCCCCGCGGTTTTACCCGCGATAAAATTCATAGTTCATTTATATATATCGTAATAATACACGTCATAATACCAAAAGTTATTAAGTATAATATGTAATGTAAAAGAATAATGCAATATAAACTGGAATAAAAAGTATTCAAGAATCTGATCTAACTCCACACCAAATTTCATCAAAATTGGCTCATCCGTCGGACCTTAAATAACAAACACACACTAACACACGCTTATGTTCGCCTTTATTATATTAGTGAGACAAAAAAATGTGAAGCGAAGTTTTTTGAACCGAACCGAAGTATGATCAAATCCTGATTACATCCCCTCAACCACACGGCATGCTCATACATTCGTACGCTTGAAGTTGGATAAAATGTCATTAATATTAAATGTTAGGCTTCTGTTAGCACAGGAAGTATATTCATGTTTGATTTCATGTAATATTTATGGGATAGTCTATGCAACATGTTTGTCTTACTACGACCATCTTGATGAGAAAAACAAGACTAAATACTCGTATCGTTCATGATTGCATAGGATTCTGATTTCTTATTTTAAGATTATTGATGCACAAGTTCATAAAAAGATGGAATTATCATGAGATCCAATTTGAATTACACTTACAGAGATATTATAAAGAAATAGGTACTTATAAATAAAATCATCCTAAGTTTGTGAGATAACAAACATTGCTCAAAATTTCATTAAGTCAAAAAATGTCTATTGTACTAAAAATATTATCACCGCAATCAATCAAAGGTAATAGTAAATGATTATGCATAATCATTTACTATTACCTTCGAACGCATATGTATGTACTAGTGGGTGCTCGCGGCTTCGCTCGCATAAAGAAGTAAAACTTGCGTCCCCTATTTCACCCCCTTAAAAGTGGCATTTCCACAAACCCAAGCGGATGCCTACGTCATAACATCTACCTTCATTCCAATTTCAGCCTGATCCGTCCAGTGGTTTGGACTGTGCGTTGATAGATCACATATGTCAGTCAGTCAGTCACCTTTGAGTTTGATATATTTAGATATACATTGTGCATGTATAGTCAAGTATGTACATACCTATATATAGGTATACAAACACTTTCTAGTGTGTAGGTAACAATAGTGTTTGACGTGGGACGGTCAACCCCGCGTGAGTCACGTATGGACGACACGCGACCGACATTACCGATCACTGGAGGCATCGATTACTTTGACATATGAGAAGATTCGTAAGTAAAACCTTGTGAGTAAAATGTTTGTGCGAAAAGTTATTTCAGATTAATTAAAACGCTTGTGTCGGAAAAACATTACTTATTAAAAAAAAGTTAGTTACAACTTGTCAGAAACGTCTGCGTTTTTAAGTATTTTTGTGTGAAACATCATGTGTACACTACGGATACACAATTTTTTTACCGGAACTACGATCTCGCTCATTTAATTTAACCAAATCAAATGATTTGTCCACATAACGATGTATAAAAAAATATACCTACACTTAGGTACTATACGTCCCTTATAAGCGACGCGTTTCGAAGCATTAGGAGATTTTTACATATTTTGTATCTATAAAAGGTATTCTGTTTTGTAACATATTGTCAAACGCAGGTGCACTAAGCTCTTGTTTGTTTTGCGTTTTACACTGTTCAGTGCAATATGCCACGGATGGGATAATTTATATATAATTGTAGGAGGGTTCGAGTACCAATACGTTTTTGAAAATTGGTATTCAACGGTTGAAATGTAACGGTCAGTTACGTGAAGCACATAATAATATTAAGGTTAGTAGGTACATAATTAAATTATTTCATGTTTCTAAGTGAAAATTTTAATAATGGTTTTCAAAATATAAGTTTGCATGTAACAAATGTAATTTCAAAATAAACACTGTTATAAAAATATTTGAGTGTAATTTTTACCATACCAATATTAATATGTAGGTTCTTCCTTGTGATAGAGTGTCACTTCGTGTCATATGCTTGACTGATCAGTATAAAATTAAAATTATATACTAAGTAGCTTAGTATTTACTAATACAGCTCTGCGTTTGACCATTAAAACTACCCTTTCACAGAGTAAACATAAAAACTGCACAAAACACTTGTTGCAAGTTGTTAGAACTATCCATCACTACTGTCCAAACAAAAAAGAGTTTAGCATAAATATGCGCTTACAATAAAACCATTAGTAACGAAGGATCACTCTGCAGTTGCAATAATTAAACTAGGGGTTTCTAAAATGGATGCATGGATGAAAAAAAGATATGTTCTTATCTTTATATTTCTCGATTTAATGGTGAGAGTAAGACATACTGTTACATTACAATAGATCCCTAGGTACGAGTAGTAATATCATTATATGATATATGTATATTCTTCTTATCGAATGAGAGGGGCCAACTCTGGTGACGAGTTTTCAAACCACCCTAAGGGCCTCTGACATGTTTTAACGACTGCCGTACTAGACAAACAGGCGGGACCTACAATTTAATTTTATTTTAATAATCTTACTTAATTATATATTATACATGTGGTTTATTTCTGACTGTTTAATAAAGTCCCATAAAACTTCGTGAGAATAGTACATCCCAATCTTTTATCACACAATATGACTAATATTTTTTTTTAAACTAAAACATACTATTATGAGCATTAACTTATAGGTTTAGTTTTATACGTATTTGTATTATTTCTCAAGCATTCAAATTAGCATTTATTTAAATAAACGCTTGTATCGTGGGTACTAGATAAAAGATATAATACTTATATACTTTTCTTTTATAAATACATAATATTATTATACATAGAAACGACCAGTCCAATCTATCTATCAATTTGAAATTCAACAAGCCATCCATGCTACTCCCCTAAGTTCACATTGTAATAATTAGACATCAGCTGTTGTGTAAAAAACGCAGGTGTATACAAGCACGTGCCGTGGTACATGGTGGTGCATGGCAGTGAACTGGAAAGGTCACTAGACTGACTGCAAGGGTTGCTTGTACCACAGGAGTTATAGATTACTAGTGGGTGCTCGTGGCTTCGCTCGCATTAAGAAGTAAAACTTGCATCGCCTATTTCACCCCTTTAAAAGTGGCATTTCTAAAAACCCTTTCTTAGCGGATACCTACGTCATAACATCAACCAAATTTCAGCCCAATCCGTCCAGTGGATTTGGTCTGCGCGTTGGTAGGTCACTGTATCTATCTCTCAGATATCAGTCTGTCATCACATTTGAGACCTTTGAGTTTTATATACTTAGATTGGCTATAAAGTTGTTGAAGCGCCAGTCTATCAATCATTTACGAGTATTTACTGTCACAAAATGTGAAGGCATAAGTATTTATCATTGGGGTCTGAACTAAACATAATCTGTGTTTCAGAAACCAGCCCAGTAACATAGCGACGGGGTAGCTGGTCGTGGTTGCTAAAATGAAGCAAATACAGGCGCGCTTAGTCATTGGAAATCAAAAACTAGAAGTGAAAATTAAAACCGCGCTTGACTGTGGATTTTTAAGTCCCGACTGTTCCTCGTAATACAGCACTCCCTAACCCTTTTTCAAGTTATTTGTGAATCGAATATAGTAATGGCGAATTCATCGTGACAAAACGAGCATATTTCGAGAACCACAATGACCAAGGACATGTTTCGTTCGTTTATTCAAGAATGGGCTTTTTTATTCTGGGTTATTTTGAATTATTTTTCAAATTTCGTTAAATATTTTGATAAATATTAAGTTAACACTTACCGATTAGTCTTACAAAAGTTTACACATTTATTTTAAAACATTAGTAGCTGCATATTAGACACAACTGCAGTGAATCGTGTTAATATGTCAAACAAATACTTATAACTTAAGCTTAAATGATATTTTTAAGTGAAAGTTATTAACATGGAGCTTATAGAGATTAGAGGTAGCGTCATCGCGTCAGTTACATTCTTTATTGATATGAATTCATTTGGAAAGTCACATAAAATTATGGATAATCTCTTTCAATTGAGAAAACATTTTTTCGTTGCATAATATTACAAAATCATAGTCAAGATAACTATGCATACCTACTTAATATGTTAAATGTATGTATTTTTAAGACGGTATTTTTTTCGAAACTAATTCGTTTTTAGAAAATCATAAATATTAAAGAAAATAGCTTGATATGGAAGTAAAATTTTCTTTTTTAACTAATTCTTGCTCTTATGTTAAAAAGAACAGACATTAGTTTCCTACAAATCGAGAAAATCAATAGATTATCTTCAAATCTAAGTTCTTAAAAAAACGTCCAAGTTCCCATAGCAAAACTATTACCGCTTTTATGAGCTACCCCAAGTTTAAACGTACCTATAAAGCGGGCTTACCAAACCTCTAAGCGATGTTAAATCTTAGATCCTATCAGGAACTAACCCAATATCGAATATATTATTACTGTAATAGATCTTATCTTTATGGCTTTCGCAGATTATATTGGCAAATAAAGTGATAGTTATCTGAGAACTTTGACTTAAAGATTTTAAAAAAAGCATTTTATTCAGAAAAAATGTGTATTTATAAAAGTATAAAAATCTAACACTAGCTTTAAAGGCAAAAGAAATCTTTTGTTTGTGAGCAGAGTTAGCCCCTTAATTTCAGTATCGTACAATAAAATCCATGAGAAATCATTTTATGTTTAAAAACTTTAAAAATACGAACCGTTCCAACTATGAGAAACCGAGGCCTTATATGATACAGCTTATACAGTACTGCGTACCTTACATTAGTACACGATAATCCCTCCGACAAAGTGTAATACTATGTTGTATAAATTTATGGTGGAGCCTGTATGACCTTATTAACTTTATGGGACCACTTGGTCTACTTTGAAACTGGTTTGTGGCGACCAGATACTGAGCCTAAAGATATCGGTTTATTAAGAAGCTTCGAATACTTTCGTTTAGAATGGAGACAGAATGGTTGGACGTTGAGTACAATGATGGAAAACATTGTCTTTTCTCTTAACTCCTGTACAAATATACATAAATCTAAGTACCAACTATGTTTATTCTGGCATAATAAAATAATTTGTTTTTATTTTGCTTTAATACATCTGAGTAATATGTGGCTAATGAAAAAATTGCACTACCATAATATAAACATGGTTAACTAAAACATATTACAATGTGTTTGATGGTAATTCAGAACCCAAATTTAGATGTATCCCAATTCTGATAATAGCACATACATACAAATCAAACTGAATTTAATTAAAAACTAAAACAGCCACACAGGAGAGAAAATGTATGTCCTATGTCGTAAAATTTAAAAACGGGGCAAACCCATATTTATAACTATATAAAATAGCTTCAAAAACTAAGAAAGCTCATCTAAACATCATTAAGATGCCATTTGATAGTATAATCTGTAACGTGTGCTCTTGGTATTCACCTGAAGAATGTTAAACTGCCCTACACCATACACTAAGCATGTACCGTGAAACTCATTGTCATTAGATTGCAGATAGCTGTCACAATAAGACCACATCACGCTCTATAAACTAAAACCCACACTATTATTACAATAAGTGACAGTTTATGTCAAATAGATAGGTCAGATAAAAATAATGTGTTTAAGATGGTTATACCAGCGCCTTATAACACTGATGACAATTTTAGCTTCAAAACATCTGTATTTCTTCAAAAAATGCTATCTAAACTATAATTTACATTAAGTTGTCAATTTGCTATAGCAATATGTATGCAATCAGGTAAGCTAAATAATTATAATATATGTATATGTAAATTGAACCGTTCGTAACATTAGATTGGAAATATAGTTAGTTTATGGACGAATAATTTAGTTTTTATTTAGACATCTTATGGTTTCATTGTCTACGCAAAAAGACAACGATCATGCGCCGGCGCAGGCGGATCTAAACAATCCACAATGGTATCTGAAGGGATATGGGAGACTTTTCAAGTACACACTTTCATACAATACAACACACATCGCTGGCATTGCTGGTACTAATTACTAAGCGTATTGTTACAGAGACTAAGCGGCTTAAATTGACCGTGGAAGATGATAGCTTCCTGGTTTTTTTATTACAATGACTTAAGCAAAGCAAGACATGTTAAAGATTGAAAGTTTTTTTTTTTACGTTAGATAGACTCACGCTTGACTACAACTTGCCTGATGTTAAGCAACGTTGTAATCTACGATCTAGCGCGCTTGCCTAGAAGAAACCGGTTTACTCTCGACTTGAAGACCGACAAATTATAGTTCAAGGTTGTGTAGTTGTTGAAAAACAAGAAATTAAAATGTTTTAAAACGGTAATCATGATTATCTTTCTAAGATTAAGAAGAAATACACAGTCAATTCAGGAATATTGCCCCTGAGTTATAGATTTAAGATTACAATAAGTAACACTAAGTATTTTTTTCGTTTTACCTCTGCTGTAAGAAAGACCTAATTTATGTGTACATTAGTTGTATATTTTAAGGTCAATGCACTCCAACGTCTACTTCAACGTCTAATTATTTTATTTAAGGATCACAAATTATACATAAGGATCACTAAGTTATCTATGTCTTCTATCTAAATATATAAAACTCAAAGGTGACTGACTGACTGATATAGTGATCTATCAACGCACAGCCCAAACCACTGGACGGATTGGACTGAAATTTGGAATGAAGGTAGATGTTATGACGTAGGCATCCGCATAGACATAAGCCCGCGATTTCACGAGTGAAATTGCAGGCATCTACTGAGTAATAAAGTATAAAATAAGGTTGATCAATATGAATATTCTAAGCTTTACTCATACGCTGTATTGCGCGTGAAAGCTTTTATCCACGCGTGTTGTAGGAGCGATCCTTAAACTGGTTTTAGAATGCGAAATACAACAGTTTCAAAATTTAAATTTAGCCAATTTTACCGTATTTGCTCGCGGCAAAGTGCTCGATTAGGAATACGATACTAAGTTCTTTTCAATATTCTATAGTATGTCCAAATCGATTTGTTTATGTTATGGTTATGACGTAAGACAATTTTGCGATTATGATGTAAGACAATTTCAGCGGGCTGCCTTACTTTAAACCGAGTTCTCTGAATAACAGATTGACGATTTGAATTGTGAATGTATGTGATTAATTAGTATAATTTAAATATGAACGATTATCTACTAAGTATTTTAGTTGTCTGACACGAACTATAAACTTCGTATGACTAAGTTCTATGGATTTACTTTACTAACAAAATATCCAGAAATTTAGTGTCATCTATATTGTTTTTTGTATACAATTAGATCAGTAATTTAGTTTAGTAAGGGAATGGTTAAGTAATTATAAATTAAAGAGTTTGTCGTAGTAAGGAAATAAATGTAGCCATAGTACTCTATTTCTTTTCATGAAGGATATATATTTTTATTTCAACTAGAACGGGTTTGCACTTGGCCATAATTTGCCTGATAGTAAGCAAAGGCTATGGCCTAAGATGGAGCGTGCGTACCCGATAAGAATATTATACCATATATAAAATAAAATTATATATTATGATAATATATACTATTATTATTATATATAACTTTATCCTCAGTAAAGGCTTGCTTTATCCCACAGCCTCAGGTACAGCCTACGTCACCAGTACACGCGGTGCGCAGGCGTGGAATCTCGAGAAAGCCAGCCACATCAAGTGGCCGCCGTAACCTGTTTGTGAATCGGCAAACGAACCACGACATAGCGACTCATAAACGCTCCATTATTAGGGTAAAGGTTCCGAAACAAATGCCATATATATCTATGTAAGTACTAGATATAATCTCTAGTTGTGCACTGTAAAGTGTCAATTCATGCAAGCCGCTACAGCAAATTGTTATCAATGAACGTAAATCTACTACCATATAATAGGTCTTATGAAATTGCCGATTTGTATAACGAAATTGAGAAAACTGATTTTTCCATACAAACAATTTTAATATATACACTATCTAAATAGGCATTGTCAAAGATACATTGTTACATTTTTTTTACTCCATGTTTCGCTTGAATGAGATATTTTACTTATGAGGCCGCTATTTCTGATGCCAGTTTTCCATACAATATATGTATATTATGTGTATCCAATAAATAAATAAATATAACTCTACAATAAAATACAGAAATAACGGTAATAATTCGTACGTTTCATCTTAGGCCATAAGCCTTTGCTTACCATCAGACAAACTATGGCCAGATGTAAACCCGTTTTAGTTATAAAAATAAGAATCTTTCGATATTGCGTTGACATACATTTGAATGCAGATTATGCCGCGTAGGACTTATACATTAATTAGTTAGCTTGTATTATTTATTTTGTGGCTTTACTGTTTGCATCGGTATGTAGGTATGTCAAGTGGGTAATTAGCCGTCTCTGCGTTATATTACCTACAGCTACGAGCACCTCCCGCCGCTGCCCAGTACTACACAAACGCACAATTACTTAATGGGAGATGCTAATCGATGTCTATCCGGAAACTGTATGCTATTTTGTAAGCTGCGGATGCAACTGAAAGCTTTTACTACAGCACTGAGCATTAATAAGCCTGGATTATAACATCATTGAGCAATAAAAAAAATTATTGACACATAAACATATAACCACAGCAGAAAATAACATACTAACTGGATATATAAATCTGGTGTAATTAGTGTCCAATACCTAATAACTTCAATTCATTGAAACCTAAAAAAAAACCATAGAGTTACTTGAAGAGTAATTTAGTTTTTTTTGACAAACAGACACAAATAACCTTTTGGTTGGATATAATCATAACAACAGTTGAAACTATAAAAAAAACGTGACGAGTTCAAAAGTAGTTATTGTTAGATAGCTTCGCTTTTTTAATATGTGTGAACAATAAAGAGTTAATCTATCTATCTATCTATCTATCTTGACCATTTATCATCATCATTCACAGCCCTTGGGATCCCACTGCTGGGTATGGGCCTCCCTTTTTATGTCGATCGATCCATCTGCGTCGATCTTGTCCAGACCTCATCCAGGTTGACTCTCGATTTTTTCGATGTCATCAAAATCGTCGTCCTGACCAATTAACAATATATTATTATCAAGCTGACAATATGCCTATAAGTATAAAAACTAAGCTCACACCCTTGGTAAATTAAAAAACATGCACATATGTAGTCTTTCCACTGACCTAAACCTTACATCGAGGTAACAAGCCCTAGAAGTGTAGACATAAATGTCAGGGCCAAAATAACGCCGTCGACCGTACCTGCCTTCTAATTAAATCTTAGGAATGTGCTGCGTTGTAAAGAATGCAAGATTTTTGTCGAAAGCTTCTTAACTTATTAATGGCTTAAAAACTAGTGAAGAGGTAATAAAAGTTTTTGTTTGAAGAAAAGGATTTTATAGCAGGCTTTAAAAAAAGGCTTCGGTGCTAATGGGATGTGGTTGCTATTTAAGTACGGAGGAAAGGTATTGTTTAGTTACTTAATACTTAAGTTTGCAATAAATATGTAAGAATCATCATTTGGTGTAAAAAAACAATAATTCATTAAAATACAATCAATCCACATATTAAATTAGATGTATTCAAATTCAAATTAGCAGTAATTTATTTGAAGTTCAATATTTTATATGTTTCTCATAAATTATTGTACAGTTAATGTAATGTCTATGTTAATAAAATTACGTATGTGTATCAAAAGCCCATTGGGTGGTTTAAAAACCCTCGTCAACAAAGTTTTTCAACCGCCCTTAAGTCTTCTGACTTGGTTTAGTGACATTCATAAGTCCCTAGTTCGAGGAAAATATTAATATTCAACTGAGGATAAAGTTCTCATGCCTGTATAATTCTTAGTATTCTAGCCACTGTCCATAATAAATACAAGAAGTCTTTTAACTACTTTTACAAGAAATCATAGAATAAGTAATACCACACGTTTTTAAATGTTTGCCTACACTCTAGTTTATGACTTATCCGTATACTGTATATAAAGAATGTGTCTTTATATAAATATGTAACGCGTTGATGTCTTTTACAACAAAAATGTGTTTCTTTTTTTACAGTGTACTTTTTTCATGGTCAAATGCTTGTAACTTTCAGATGTGAGTACACATGAAGTGTGAATGTGCTTTATTAGAAAAGTTACAGTACATATACGTTAACCAGACTGTAGTTGTATTTTGTGATTTTCAAGTTATTTATAAAAATATGTTGCTTGTATGCAATGAATATATTTTTTTTAAATATATTATATTTCTGGTAAAATAAAGCTATAAAGCTTCATCATTATCATATCAGCCCGTGTTCACCCACTGCTGAGTATAGGCCTCCTTTCCAACGCGCCACATATTACAGTCTCCAGCCTGTCTGATAGTGTTATAAACTTATAGCTTAGTAAATTGCACATGTTAAATTAATTCAAATAGTTACTACACCCCTTAGCTATTAGAACATAGTATTCAAGTACTTATGTCTGTGATGTTAATTCAGATGTTACATTAATTACTAGTTCGCTAACTAATAGTACTAAATAGTTTCCTTTAGTGTGAGCTTAAGAGGTATTTGGAAACTGTCAGCTGCAGAAAATAGGTATAGGTAGTTGATAGCTATACATATGTAAGAGAACAGAAGCGTTTATAGCTATAAGAACGGAAGTAATAATATATGATGTTTTCTCGTCCAGGTTTTAGATGGGTGACCATGCAAAGAAAGATTATATCTGGGATTATGTGAATTGATAGCAAAGTGAATTTCAGATATGGGTCCCAGTAACCCGAAATAAATGCATTTATTTTATTTATTTATCATAGATTTTAGTACGTCGACTATTGATTCCTTAGTAGGCAAGCCGTGACAAAAGCTCCTGTGGTGAAAATGGCTCCATAGAAATTTTGACACTAGAGTTCGCTACTTTCAATACTTTCAAACAAGCATAACTTATGCTCTTTTTTATGCTTGTATTTATATAAACTACTTGGAGCATACTAAACAACAGTCACATTTTACAGAGCGGGAAATACTTAGATATGTGTTGGATCATTGTTGTTATTTGCATGTCAAGTTATGTGAAAAAAAAATGTGCCTTAGTAGGTATTCATAGTAAGTATGATGAGAATTTTGTACAAAGTAATAGAAATAGAAAATAGTATTTGTATCTATAATGTGTATTGTAATTGTACTACATGCATATATATATATAGATATACTTTCCTAGACATGAGTGTATCGTAATATTTTCTGAACAGTAAATACCTATGTTATTTTGAGTAATACTGAATTTGAACGGACAACCTACTTTACGTCAGCTTTTGTTTGGGAATAGAAGATAGAATAGTTTGTGTGACATTCCAAATACTGAAGACTTAACTATTACAATGGTTGGTAGGTATAACCCTATTTTATGCGTGCGTCTCAAATAGCAAAGAACCTACGAGCCAAAGAAAAAGCTATACAAAAAACGATTCAAGTTTTGATTCCATACCAGTGAGTACCGTTATTACAAATCGCTTATATCGTAGAAAGTTATTTCGATTTAGTTACATACCCTGTTTTACTTCGAAGCGTGTTATGTCTCAATCCTTTAGTTAGGTACACACAAGCACACTATATCACCGTTAAATAAGGTGTAAAACCTTACAAATTCACTATAAATTCAAACTTTGCACTGGCACTTTTAACGAACCCACATAGCACGGCGGTCGGCGTGATTTAGGCATTCACTCTCACGAAGGCTGTATTGGAAGCATATTTCTGCAAAATAACACTCGAAACTGACTCGCGGTGTCCCTAATCGCACGGGAACGTTGCACTAATCCATTTTGTGACGTGTAAAACAAAACATTGGTGAAAACCGGCGGTTGAACAGAGTAAAACAATCGCCGCGCGGCGGAGTTAAGTTAAAACTAAGTCCGCTACGTGCTAGAAAGACCGTTGATCCAGTCCGGTTGGCAGTACAATCAACAAGCCTGCTTTACCGACACGGCGCTCACCTGTCCCGCTCACACCTGGCGAGAACGACAGAGACGGCGACAGAAAGGCTGCTATTTAGAGGGAGAAGCAGTACCTGCGTGAGCGCAAAGCCTCCAAATACAACGATCGCGGCGACAGGTGAATTATGACGGTGTGTGCGTGCTTGTATTCTCGTGTGCGTTGCTTGATTAGAAGTCTTTGATAACGTAAACGTAGTTGTATTTTGTTTTGTGTTATCAGTTTTTAATTGGAACGAGTAAATTGAATACGTAGGTATTTTTTTTGCAGAAAACGTGATCGTAAAGCAATAATTCGAACAGCTGGCCTTGTAGTTACTATTTATAGCCAAAAAATAGACACGCACTATAAGAGGTGATCGTATTCTGCTATAATTTAAGTTTGAAACATGCAGTAAAAATGCATCTAATTATATTTGCTAAATAATAACGTACTTCTTTGCTAAAAAAATCTTTCTTATGTTTTCTCTGCAGCCACATATTACGTTTATAAATTAAACTTTGTTTTTTTATTGCATACTAAAGTCTATGATAAGCATCCTAGTTATGTTTCTTGCTTAATTAATGTTTGACACATAATTTTTCCATCGAATTTAATTAAAATTACAAGATTTTACTAAACTTTAGTAAAATCTTATCTTTTACCTTTTACGCAATTTAATTGAATCGCAAATTAAACCTACACTTGAAACGTATTGCAATTAAATAATTAAACTATAAATTTCTCTATCTCCATTGAAGCTTTAAATTGGCTTAAGATCCATTGTTTTCTAATAAGACGGCTCATGAATAAATATTGTCATTAGGACCCAGAACGCGACGGACATTCGAAAAAGGTCGTTGTCCAATGAGATGGATAAGAAAAGTGGACAATGTAGTTCCTAATTCATATTACAGTGTACTCACTTTTGGCCGCGGCTTCGCATAGGTTATTATACATATAAAGTTTTCTCTTGAATCTCTCCATCTTTCAAAAAAATGCATCATAATTCGTTGTGTAGTTTTAAGGATCTAAGCATACATACAGACAGACGCGAAAAGCGACTTTGCTTTATACTTTATTGTAGGGAAGCTGATATATTCTTATCATATTTATGTATTTAGATTAAAACAACTAGTATATCCATGATGAGATCTATTTCTAAGAGAACATAATGACCCTTGTCATGCCATTTTGATGTAAAACTAGCAGCGCCACGCGGGATGAAAAGTAACATAAAAGTGTTGATCCAGATTGTCAATTGTTTCACTACCAAGTATCATTCAAGTCGGTCTAGCCGTATGAGGGGAAAGAAGGTACAATCACACACACACACACACATTCACACACATTTTCGCTTTTATAATATTAGTGGGGTAGGTATACAGATATGAGAGGTGGTCAATCTTAGTCTTTCACATCGGCCCTACTCATTTCTAGCAAAAACAAATACAACATACTTTATTTTCAGCAAACTTAATTAAAATGTACACCCCTATTATAACACTAAATTATATAAAGGTATGTACATGACCACCCTATGTAGAGGGTACCTACATGTTTAAGTCAATATTTGCTTAAAAAATGAATAGTGAATATCACAGTATCAAGAGTTCAGTCTTAGTACTATGTTTTTAGCTGGGGTTTTGCCCTTACACCATCAGGGGGTGTCGAAAGAAAACTAATAATCCTACTCGAGAGTCCAATTTAGCGAGAGTGGCGGCGGCCATTAATCTCTATCCATTTGTCAATCAGCAGCCATCAAGGCGATTATACCTAACGCTAGGTCTTTGCTTCGACTCCTACCTCTTACCTATGTTAATTGTGTACAATTAAAAAATAATGTTATACCGGTATTAAACAAAAATTAATAATAAATATAAATCCAAACTAAAGTAAAAATTTAAACTACGCTGTAAGCGTCCATAACAACATGGAGTGTTTTTTTTTTATTTCAAAAGTCGTTACGAGTTTTAAAAAAAATGTAATACGTATTCGTTCCGGTGGTACCTAATCGAAGCTGGTCCAAAGGTATCCATCCAAAATAAGGATAAGTACTTAGATAATACTTTTGTTGCTACCGATGATAGCGCACACGTAGTATTAACACACGTTGCAGTTTATGTAACGGTATCTTAACTTGTATGTAAGCCTTATTTCAACTTTATTAAATATAGAACTTGGTGAAATAAGCCGAAAATACAACATGTTACTGTAATAGAACCTATTATTATCTATCTATACATATAATAAAGCTGAAGAAAGCCTAAAGTCTGAGCATTAAAGATATAAAAAAAAGTTTGGAGGTACTTCCAATTGATAGCAGAACACGTTCCAATTTCTAGAACTTTTGTCTGTTTCTCTGTATTTCTGTTTATTTGAGCGCTCATCGCGCAAAAGCGGCTGTACGGATCATGATTTTTGGTATGTAGGTAGTATGAGATCTTACGAGTGTAATAGGCTACTTTTTATCCTGAAATAATGCTAGCGGAGCCGCGGGCATACACTAGTAGTATATAACCCTTATAACTGAAAAGACAACTCCCTTCTCGATAATAATTCTAACGTCGTCGCCACTCCTCTGTGACAGGTTTACGAGATCCGCCAGTAATTACGGCTCTCTTTTGTTTAGTTATTTTGTTCAGTATCAATGGGATAATGGAAAAGTTACCTACTTGGCTCGATTACGGACTATACAACATATATAGTTATAGTTCATAAGAAACTTATAGTTGTCGGACAGAGTTAATAACAACAAGAAATATGTGGTAACTAATATTAGTAATATTTTAAGGTTCATAAAACCAACATATTATGTGAATAGATAGACAATCTGTTCAGAGTAAATTTAAGTTAATTCCTGCAGCCCCATTTCACTAACGCACGAGTAGAGGCACGGCAAGGAGGCAACGTTATACTGTTGAGGTCCAAAGACTCGCACCAAGCGTTTTGCTTCGACTTACATCGTGCTATACGCGCTAGATCGTAGATTATATCATTGCTTAACATCATTGTAGTCAAGCGTGAGCCTAACTAGTTTAAAAAGAAAAGTAATAAACTGCAATGTATTTGCAAAATAACGCCTGATACAATTTACTCTCTAATAACTTATCCTGTACAAAGTTAATATATGGGGGCCTAATTAATATTTTATATTAGGATATCACATTTATATATACTTGTATTTGACTTTACAATCCCTTAGAATTTTATGCTTATTTATGAAGGTACTTCACTTCACCAGTCCAACTGAAGATCAGCGCAAGTTACTTTAAATCCAGCACTTTCTTGTTGGGGCCAGATTGTGACAAAAACCGAGTTTTTTTTAATTCAATCGTTTTAAAAATCTACGTATTAAGTATGTTTTTGTTGTAATAAATGTATTTTGTTAACAAAGTATTTTTTATATCTATGTGTTTCTATGTGTTACATACAACAAATACGATACATTCTCCGAAGAAATACTTAAATAAACAAATAATTTAAAAAATGCCTGAAATATTACTCTCAAGAATTGCTATAACCACTGAGATTGGACAGCTACAACCAGAAGAAAAATTGGAGGAGGCTTTTCCCGCCACAGGCGGACCTAACACCATGAAAGACACGACTCAACTAACCAATAATTGAATGAAAGTAAATCTTAAACAAATTAACTAACACAAATGTAAAAAACTCTGTTTGAAATTCGGATGTTATGGAAATAAAAGCTTTTTTATTTTATTTATATGTGTTCCCCACGAACCAATCTTCAAAGCGAGCGTGAACCGGTTTTAATCGGGTAAGCACGCTCCATCTTAGGCCACATCTATTGCTTGTCATCAGGCAAGCCAGTGTAGTGAGGTTTGCACTCGACATCGTTTAAGTTAAAAAAATAAGTTAATGACTCACCGATATCGATGTACTTGAGGACAAACTGGACATCTGAGCCGAGAGCCGACGCCACCTCCAGGGGGAGCTCGGCATCTCGTAACACGTGCACTGCAAACAATATACATATACTTTAGTCAAGTTAAGTGAAGAAACTGACATGTGGACCACAATATCCGAGGAAATGTGTCTTCTGTGGAAGGACCTGGGCGCCCACCACGATGTATCTAATCTACCCTGGAGAACTCCCCTAACAAAATCATTCAGCGGGGGAGTCACGACCCTCAGTCATAAGGAAACACAATTCGAGAGAGTGTATATAATAAAAAAGACGTTAAAACAATTGGGTATGTCGTACTATATCAGTCCATAAATCACGAAATTTTTATATAAAGCAATTTCCTTTGACTACAGCAGTCTTTTGTTTAATTCAGTTTTATCGCAAATTTTTGCTTCAAAACATGCTTTTCATTTGTACAGATATCTGTTATGTATTGCAGTATTGTCCCGAGAAAAATGCCGCCTATTCTTCGCCTGAATTGAACTCATTATGAAAAGATCTTCGTCGCGATTTCTTGACATCCCACGCCTTTGTTTAAGATAACGAACCTACACTCAAAAGCAAAAAATGTGCAAATAATTTTATTTCACATGAGAGTAGAAAAATAATATCATTAAGCTATATTTTGTGATATCAAATCAAAGTTATCAATTTTTTCAAGTTAAAATTTGTGCGTGTGTGTTTTTTCGTCACTGCTAAACTGATTGACCCTGGACCCCTGGTGTGGTGGTAGTTTTTGACCCTGGACTAACGCAAAGGTTGCTTTTCATCCCGTATTGATGCGAGTAACGTCGCGAGGTGCTGCTAGTATATTTATATGTACCACATGTTCAATACATATGTACGTATACTACGTATCCTACACATTTACGTATCGTTTGAGATTCCAAAATAGATGGAAATGTTGTGTGTTTTCTTTACATTGATCGAAGCATGGTTCACCCAAAGATTAACCACAAAAGAACTGCTGCTTAGCTTTATATATAAAGAAATGGGCTGTAGCTATCATATTGCCTAGAACTAGGCTATAAATAATATTGGTTGGAGTTATTTAATTTGGTATCATCATACCTATTATCGAATTGCTATAAATTCAATGACTATGGAGTAAGCAATCCATATTTGCAAGTAGCCATATAAATAAATAAAACAAAATATATATTTCAGGACATATCACACAGCGCCATCTAGCCCCATACTAAGCTTACGCTTGTATCATGGGTACACTTGCACTTTGGCCCGGCACGGGAGTGCAGCGCTCGAAGAAAGAACCCCGAAGGTTCTTGCACTTTGGTCCCGGCACGGGAGTGCAGCGCTCGAAAAAAGAACCCCGAAGGTTCTTGCACTTTGGTCCCGGCACGGGAGTGCAGCGCTTTCGAAGAAAAGATACCGAAGGTTATCTGCTTTAACCCCGGCATGGGAGTGTAATATCACTTAAAAGCTTGAGCACAATTTTCTTTCGAAAAGTCAGTAAAAATTATTGCAGGTAGATACGAAAATATTTCGACTCACCCAGATTATCTTCGGTATCGCATGACGAATGCACAATTAAATTCCAAAACGTTAAGTCCATTGTAACTTGTGATTTAAAAATTAACGAATTTCATTCCAAAATCTTCATCAATCCGTTAGGTATAACTTATGATTTTACAAATTTACTTTTATCCCGGTGTGGGAGTATTATATCACTTTAAAACTTGAGCACAATTTTCTTTCGGTAAAATTTAAAATTTAAAAGTCGGTAACATTTTTCGCAGGAAGGTAGAACGGTATACGAAATTATTTCGACTCACCCAGATTATCATCGGCATCTCATGACGATTTAAAAATGAACGAATTTTATTCCATAATGTTGAATCCGTTGAAACTTGTGACTTTTTAAGAAAATTAAGAATATATTTTACTAAAATTTTGAAGTTGCGCTTAGGCGCTTGACGCGTGCGGTCGTTGCCGTGTACGAAAAAAGAATGAGGTCGACAGCCAAGATGGATACCAAGATGGCTTCCAAGTGAAGTTAGAAGGACTTTATTTTACTTGTTTTGACTATAGTCAAATCCAGTCTCTAAATACGTGCAAATGTTGCCTGTATGATAAAAGTACTACCATGTTTATTATATCTGAAGCATGAAATTTACGAAATATAATATATGATTAAACGAACTTACAAAGTGAAGTTTGATCAATATTATATGAGTAAGTTTCATGTAAGTTCGTTTAATCATATATTATATAATTTTCTTTTGTAAATACATACTTATTATGCATAGAAACGACCAGACTTAAAACACAAGTAATTACAATTTTTAATATTCATAATTACTTGTGTCATGCGGGAATCGAACCCACAACCCTAGATTAGAAGGCAGAGGCACTACCAACTAAGCCAACGGAGCAGTCAGTTTTATATTTTTCCTGTTACTTGGTTTAATTAGCATTAAATAGTTTATTTTTTCTTCTTTGGTGTCTATATAACTATGGCTAAGGAAAAAATAAAAAATATACAAACACATTTTGCACACGTGCTTAGATAGGTACTAATTGGTAATGTAAAACAATGCTTCAGCACATTTAGCAAATAACATACCAGTAATTTTGTCGCTGATTGAAATGTATTATGTAGAACATACATAAGTAAATAACACAAGTGAATGTAGTCAATAAATAAATAGCCATTATATAGTATTGTTGAAACGTGTTCCGTTAGCAATTCTGAGTATCTTCAAACATTATTTTTTTTTTTCAAATATGTTCAATGTTCTGACATTCGATCCTTCACAGCATTATTAGGTATATGTATAGACATACCTATCTGCCTTTGTAGTGCGTAGTGCTTAGGTATGGATAAGTTAAGAGATCCTAAGAAAACAGAAGCCTTGCCTAACTGAATTTGAATAGTGGAATATTCATGGGTACCTTACCTACAACATAATGTGTCATTAGATATGTAGGGTTGAATCCTCTATTTGTGTTGTGTTACAACTTATTAGATTAATTTATACACATAGTTTTAATGAACAATAGATTCTCACCGTAAGATAACTATCATTTCTGTATTTCACGGTGTGTTTCACAATGAGTCGGATACGAATCCGATTCGATTGAGACGGAAATCAATCGGCATGGACAGGATTTTTCCAAATCACAATGCAACCATACAATTCTTTTGACAAATTTATTTAACAGAAAAATCGGATACGTTCCCTGAGCCAAAAGCTAGCGGGTTCGTTTCCGTCGATGATAAATTCAATTTTGTTTTTTCATGATTTTAGCCCGATTTACACTTAATTATATATTCATTTATTTTTATACATAATTATTAATATAAAATCTACAGTAAAAATAATAAAATTAGTCTTAAAATTGAAAAATAAAATTCTACCATTGTAATTAATTTCTACCATTTTTACTACGAGCTGATCGGATCATATCCGACTCATTGTGAAACAACATGCAGCATGTTGTTTCACAATGAGTGGACAATTCTGGCTCACGTTTGATTGCAAATCATTTAAACATAATAGTAATCTAATCGTTTTATTAGAATCAGGCGTTACTTTGCGGAAATCCATTGTAAAATAAACTCAGGAGAAATATGTATGTACTTAGTTTTTTTTTCGAATTATTCTACCGACAACAATCCCAAAATCACGCTGTTGCGTTATAAATATTATTGCAGAACAAAAGATGAACATACAGACAAGGTAGTACATTAAATATCTTTATATTTTATTTTTATACATTAGCTTTATCATGTCATTTTAATTATTATCTATACTTATTACTTAAGTATATTATATTATTAATATTATAATGCTGAAGAGTTTGTTTGTTTGAACGCGCTAATCTCAGGAACTACTGGTGCGTATTGAAAATATATTTTTGTGTTAATAGACCATTTATCGAGGAAGGCTTAAGGCTATATAACATCATGCTGCAACTAATAGGAGCGAAGAAAGAATGTGAAATGTGGAAAAATCGGGGAAAATTTTTCAACTATGAGGGCTTCAGTTGTATGCGCTGCGATTCAAGATACATATAAATAAATTATGTATGAAAGAATTCATGTCCAAAATAACTTATTCCACGCGGACGAAGTCGCAGGCACAGCTAGTTTATTATATCAAACCTGCAAAAAGCGCCTGCATAATTGAAGCAAGCAATTAACATGCATGAGTATGCTCCGTTAATCTTTACAGTAAAATGTGTTACGAGTAATTCTTTGTATCAAAGATACTATACGAAGTCTGAATGAAATATATGAAGTCATTTACTTCAAGATCATGTGCCATATTATACAGCAATTAGGTACATTATGCTAATGTTAGTTTAGGTTTTTTTTAATTAACTACGATAAGCAATTTAATTTTATGCAAACAGGAAAAATAAATTTACATCGACACACAAAAGTATTCAATAGTGATTATTATAATTTGCAAGTGATAACGGATACAAATACTTATATATCTATTTATCTTTATCTTTCATAATTTTTTAAATTCATAAATTCCTGTGTCACGTGGGAATCGATCCCGCAACCCCTAGATTAGAAGGCAGAGCAAACCAGCTAAGCTAACAGTTTTTTTTTCCTCCTCCACACGTTTTAATCCCCCTACATTGTAGGGAACATATTTTAGGTTCTTACTTGTACCTAATACACAATATAATGTACTTAATAAATTTATTAAAAATTTGCTCTTTATGGAAGCGAAACTTGGACCATGACTCAAAAAGATAGAGAACGAATAGAAGCTTTTGAAATGTGGTGCTGGCGGCGGATGGAGAAAATTAGTTGGACAGAAAGAAAGACCAATGAAGAAGTGCTGAGCATGGTCCAAGAACACCGTACAATACTGGCAACTATTGAAAACAAGAGGGAAGATGGTTGGCCACCTTATACGACATGACGAATTTATAAGAAACATCATGGAAGGAAAATTGGAAGCCCGAAGAGGAAGAGGAAGGCCGAGAAGATCATACATGGACCAAATAAAAGAAAAGGCGGGTGTCATGTCGTATAAGGAGGTCAAGGAATTGGCAGAAGACCGGGAAGGATGGCGCATACTCCACAGACAAGGGCCCGGCCCTTAAATTTATGATGATGATGTTTTATTTTCTTTTTTTACCCAACTTCATTTTTTATTTTTTTATTTTCTATTTTTTTTCACGTTTCATGTTTTATGTTAAAGTAATTTTGATGTCAAAATACAGCCGCTACTTAGTATATTACTGGTGGCCCTAATTTGCTTTGTCATTATAATTACATACCTACCTACCTCATTCATAAAAAAATTGTAAATACTTTTGTCATGGGACAGAGACCATCACGTGACCTATCTACTAACAATCTCCAGCATTCGTTGAAGGTGCATCCATTATGCCAAATTATAGGTATGCTTTTGGGTTGCATTTTGCGAGAAGCATGTTCTTTGTAACATGTTCTGTAGGGACTTATATACCTAATAACGAGTGAAAGCACGTGGCTTTCCTCGCATTATTTTGGAATAAAGTGCAGTTTATGTCATTCAGACCTCGTACTACGCCCATAAAAAAATTATGAAAATCCGTTAGGCCGTTTTTGTATGATGCGCAACCTAATAAACATAATGTATGTACCTATAAGCAGACAAAAAATCTAAGACCCGCTGAAACGTGTTCTGTATAGAATATGCTCAAACCAAATTAAAAAATAGGTACCTATTAGTACATACGTGTAGGTAACTTTTTTTTTTCTTATTTCTTCAAAGTATAAATAAAAAGATGTACGTATGTACATATATATTTGACCCTCCTTAGCTGTATTAAATGTACATAATATATGTACTTGCCTATATATTTCTCGTTGGTCTGGGTAAATCACTATTTTGCTTTCAAACCTACTAAAGTATGCATCATCCAAATTCATAGAAAACAATACCGCTTACAACCCATTGAACTATATTACGCTCAATGTTACAACGATCATTCCCCAATCTTGGTTTGTATTTTTTTCTCTGACAATGAGTGACCCAATGTGTATGAAAATTCTCTTATCGAGGGCTCTTAAACATTGTGCGTAAAACTGTATTTTGTGGTAAAACCTTATTCAAAGGGTAAAACTCAAGTGTGCAGCCAAAACAAAAAAATACTACTCTATGTTTCGGGAATTCCCATAATTTAAACTCGAATATAATGCAGAGACTCACTGAATATTATGTATTTTGTTTTAGTCATTTTGATATCAAATTGAATCACTCTGTAGGTTTCTTTTGAAATCACGACTTATTTTATTTATATAAGATAACGATATTTATTTTGACAAATACACTGGGACATGACATAACACCTTAACAATAAATTAATTAGGTACTATATTTATTTAATAATAAATAACACAGTCACAACCAATAACATCAATTATTTCATTTACAAATATTCAAAAACCTTACAATTACAATATTTACAATCACTTAACAAACAATGTCATATAATAATTCAAAGACATAATAGGTAGTAAAAAGTTGTCAAGAGAAAGTAAATAATATTCAGTCCATTGTATGTATTACAATAGAGAGAAGTTGCCTAGTGTTCACCTATGTAATTTAGGGAAATATAATAATTACTTTATATAATGTTAATGTATAAAAAAATGTTAATGTATGTTTCTTGTGAATCCGAACTAGGCCTGGGCCTGTATGTCGGTGGTTCAAGACTGAGAGATACGTATCTATGGACACTATTTTTAATTTAATTTTTGTCCCGATTGTATAATACATTATATTTTAATATAGGTACGTAATGTATGATATTTAAAAAAAAGGGAATTATAAAATAAATAAATAAAATAAATAAATAAATATTTCAGGACATATCACACAGCACCATCTAGCCCCATACTAAGCTTACGCTTGTATCATGGATACTAGATAACGGATATAATACATATTATATACTTTTCTTTTGTAAATACATACTTATTATACATAGAAACGACCAGACTCAAAACAAATAATTACAAATTTAAATGTTCGTAATTATTTGTGTCATGCGGGAATCGAACCCGCACCCCTAGATTAGAAGGCAGAGCCACTACCAACTAAGCTAACAGAGCAGAGCAGTATGAAAATATATACCTACTAGGCCACAAAATAACGTCAAAAATATAAAATGGTCGTATGAAACGTGGAGTTAAAAAGCTAGGTGAGACCGGAAAACAGAGATAATAGTATGTTACTTAATTTCATTGTTCAATGAGAGTTGTAAACTACGGTGTCAAAAATTTTGGTATTACCTATCATACAAACTTAGGTACCTATAGAAAATAGCCCGGTAAACTTCTCATCCGATGCACGGAAGTAGCCTACACAGCTTAAAATATAATTTCGTTTAGCTTATTTCTTTTTAAAATATATTTGTCCCAAGTGTGTAACCGGCCTTACCAGGAACCATAGAGTAAAACCAAACTAAACACAGGATCACAGGTGACAGGACTCATGTTGAGGTTTGGTATTCCGATTTTCGTCCCATTCATGCGTTTTGTTTTGCATCACTCGCAGGAGAGACAGGAGTCGCAGGCCGCAGCGGAACGCTACTGTTTTGTGTAGTTTGTGTTGGTGTTATTAGCGTCGGTCATCAAGTTTCTTTTGTGCTACATTACTTACTAACATCTATTGAAATAGCGTTTTTATTGTGATTTGTTTGTGAAGTGAGCTAGGTGAGTGCCATTTCTTTAAATATAAAAGGATACTAATCAAATCCTTGCTTTGCGAAATACCGGTTTTTGCTTAGGGCAACAGCCATCGATCTCTTGAAACCATTGTTTTATGTAATTTCAATTACCTAGTATTTTCGTAAATTGACATAGGTACCTATTATTTGTTATAATTGAGCTTCGCTTGACACGAGACGAAAGAGAAATTGAAAATGAAATAGGTAGGTATTACCTGTACTTATTAGAATCTGTTTTCTACGCCCTAATTACAAGTGTAGGTACGTATTATATTTGGTATTTACTACCAAACACATGATCATTTTAACCTTATTATTCACCTAGTATTCTTCCTATAAGTAGCTAATATGGATTATACCTGTGATCAGAAATACCTACGCAGGTTCGAAACCTGCCCGTCGTGATAAACTTCGCTCATTTTCCAATTAAAGTTTAAGTTAAACAACCATAGTGCGGGTTTAGCACTTGACAAAATAACTCTTACCTACCTAAGTAGGTATGACATTAACAGCAAGGTACAAGGCTGTTCGTTTTATTTTAACACATGATTTCCAAACTCTAGACACCAAAGCTCACCAATTTTGTAGGTAGGTACTTACCTACTTAATAAACTTTCTAATCAACTCGAGTTATGACTCTTAGTTTAATTATTAATGATCGGAAAAGGTCAATATTTCTTTTTATTTAAGTAGGTACTTTCTTATTTATTTCCAGACTTCCAGAATGTGCTGCGATAACAAATGCCTGGGTTTCATCCCAGTGAGAATTGCGAGCCTCGTTTTCGCCTACATTGTAGCAGTAAGTTCTAGTTAATCTTTTAGTTTTTTAATTACTACTCATATTTCCGGAAATCAAACAATGAACAATATCAAACAATACTTCGCATTATGCGTGTTGCGCGTATTCTATAGGTACCTACTTGTGGACGCCATCAGCTTCGCTCGCATTATTTCGGAATAAAAAGTAGCAAATTTTAATGTCACTTTCAGGACCTCATATTGCCTACATACCAAAAATCATGATGATCCGTTCAGCCGCTTTTGCGCGATGAGCGTTAAAATAAACAGACAAAAGTTCTGTCTATTTTGAGTGTCCCCTAACTATTTTTATGAACATCTTCAATTTATGAACTTTCGGCCATCATTAGCTTTATTATAAGTATGTAAATATAGATAACTGATATCTGCCCAATAAAATCTCCCCTAACAAATTAATTATGCAGGGGAGTCACGACACTCAGTAAGAAATACGACTCAAGAGAGAGGTACAAGACAACATTATGAAAAATTGTTACTTTTTGTGTCATAGGTACAATGTTAATTATTCTATTTTGTTTCAGATAATATCTGCTTTCGGCACTATTGCGTCCTTCGTAGGCATATTTTTTGGTGTGTGTATACTTATAAAATGGAGGAAGAGCTGAAGCAGCACTTCTGCTAATAATTCTAATACTGATACAGTTCACATCCAGTTTTGTTTGCTCTGTCTTGCTATTGGTTGGACTCACACAGGTACATATGTTATACGTTATACATAATGTCACAAACCTTATTTCCAGTGTTCTGAGCTAAAATTTTATAAATAAACTAAAAAATACAGTAAAATTAAGACCGAAACTTATGACTAACTAGCTTTTTCTAGCTTTGCACACATTATATATATTTAAACCGACCTCTTGAATCACTCTTATTAAAAATAAAACTCCATCAAAAATCTTTTGTGTAGTTTCAAAGACCTAAACATACATACAGACAGATGCGGGAAGCGACTTTGCGTTATACTATGTAATGATAAAATAAACTAATAAATGTCTTATAACTGTCTAGTAGTAGGTGTTATAGCTCCAATTTCAGTTATCACTGTTAATTAATATAGGAAAGGATAATTGGGCAAGGAACCTAACCCTTTTTTCTTCTTTCAGAACCGACCAAAACTGGTGACACCTTACCTGAACTACGGGCTGATCCAAACTGTTCTGCTTCTGGGTTTCTTCATAGTTCTGTGCTGTAGTTCAAAGTGGTTCAACCTTAATCATCTATTCGTGGCAATACTCGTCTTGGGTAAGGCAAACTATTTATAAGTACTTTTTATTGCAACTTAGGCATATTACTTACTTATTTAACTAAGCTTTATAGTTGCGGAATTTGGAATATTAAAGTATTTAAAACTCTCACAAAAATATTGAGTAGGCATCAAATTAGTGACCGAAACATTTCGATTTTGACTGCAAATATATGTAGGTTGTGTTGTGTTATAAAATTATTTAAATAACTTAATATTCCGGAACATTACACACAGCGCCATCTAGCCCACACTTAGCAAACGCTTGTGTCGTGGGTACTAAATAACGGATAAAATACTTGTACTTATACATTTTGAATGTATAGTTGAGAATATACATATGTGTGAGTATTCTGATCTGGATTTGTTAAATCCAACTTGTAATAAATTAATTGATCATTCATACTGCCACATGGATCTGTTTAGTTGAAATAGTTCCTTTCAAGAACTTTGTAGTTTTTAGAAATTGCTACAAAAAATTATAAAATATGAAGTTGAATATAAAACTAGGTACCTATAACAAAATACTTCACGGCATATGTGCTCTGGGTATTAATCGAAATAAATCTTAGATATATTCAAACTGATAATTTATCCTAGAAATTGAAAACTATAAGTATTTCAAATAGTAAATAAACATATTTTTGCGTTACTATAAACTCTAATGTTGCGTTATTCGTGCTTACAAACCGCTTTCGGATCCTCTTGGTTCGTATAGTTGTACTTGTAGGCAGTGTATAGTATAAAGATATTAAGAGTGACATAGGCTGATTATTATATCAGAATACTTTTACGAAACCTTTGAAAATAATAAAGCAAGGATAGTTATAAAAAGTGTAATGGAATGTTTTTTTATTTCTTAACTTAAAAAAAATTGTATGATGCTTTCAGTTATCTACTACGCGTGTCTCTTCCTGGTATATCGAGAGTACCAGAGATTGGTTGCTGAGATAAATGGTGAAACCATTCAGCCAAGTCAGCGCTCGATGCTTGATGATCATTTCCGAATTGTCGTCTAATTCAGCCATGCTTTTCTCACGGGCGGGAGGCGGAAAATGGACCGCCACAACTCAAAACAGCTCTATTTTATGTCTCTAAATACTCCTGACCAATTTTATACCTCCTATTTTTCCTCAAAATGATTATTTTATATCATATTACGAGTAGATTTATAAACATTTTGATTTTGTTTCATACATTTTTCACACTAGATGATTGAGTTTACGTGTTTGTTGTTAAATTTAAGTTCTTTCTTAGTATTTAAGTTGATTTGATTTGTTTGTCTATGTAAGTAAAATAAGTAAATTCAGTGCCAAGATAAGAGCTCTATGGACAATATACCCAATATATTTACAAAATGTACCCATTAGAACTAACGTATCGCGAGTAAAATTTATATCTTCAGTAAATATCAAGTGATTTTAAGGCAAATTGTGAAGAAATATTACTTTTGTAGTGTAGGTCTTAGCTGTTTGTCGTTCGTCATAGTAAGTCAGTCGTTAAGCCATGTCAAAGGCCTTTAAGGCAGTTTGCAAACTCTGACATCGGAAGTGCTCTCTCATACAAACTTACTTATTCTTATGATAATGGTACAAAAAATACAATATCACCTTATTGCACACCAAAATAAATTACAATATGAAATGGACTTAAACTATAAATACTTTTGGAAATATCTTGTTTGTATTGTTTCATATATAATATGGACTTAGTTATTCAGATTTAGAAAGTAATAAGGCTAGTTATTAATCTGATTTTTAAAGTTTTGATAATGATTCATTTGTACTTCTTAATTATATTATTGTTACTATGTGAAGTCACTGTATTAAAATTATTGATTATTACTATTGCAGAGTATCTAATGTATTCATATTTTGTGTGTTATATTAAAATTAATCGCGACCAATACCTGAAGTTTCATTAAACTCTATGTATAAAGTGGTTCTTGTACAATAAAATATATGTACGCATAATTAAAATTACAATGGGAAATTGAATTCCTATTTGGACAATAAATGAAGAAAATTCTGGAACATTGCAAACAGCGTCATCTAGACCCACTCTAAGCAAATGCTTGTGTCGTGGGTACTAGATAACGGATATTATATACTTTTATTTTGTAAATATATAGGTACTTAATGTATCATGAAAGTTTCGAAAGAAAATGAACGATTTTACAGAACCAAGTTAATATTAGCTAAGAGTTGTTCATCTAGACCCACTCTAAGCAAATGCTTGTGTCGTGGGTACTAGATTACGGATATTATATACTTTTATTTTGTAAATATATAAGTACTTAATGTATCATGAAAGTTTCAAAAGAAAATGAACGATTTTACAGAACCAAGTTAATATTAGCTAAGAGTTGTAAAGTCAATGAATGTGGTTTATCTATATATATAAAATTCAAAGGTGACTGACTGATATAGTGATCTATCAACGCACAGCCCAAACCACTGGACGGATTGGGCTGAAATTTGAAATGAAGGTATATGTTATAACGTAGGCATCCGCTAAGAAAGGATGTTTGGAAATGCCACTTTTTAAAGGGGTGAAATAGGGGATGCAAGGTTTACTTCTTAATGCGAGCGAAGCCGCGAGCTCCTACTAGTGTTATACAAAATATTAGGTCTTTACCTATGAAATTGCCGATTTGTATGACGAAATTAAGAAAAATGATATTTCCTTAAGTACAAATATTTTTAATGTTTGTATGGAAATGTCTGAACAGATTTAGATGCAATCGATAATTATAGTTAGATGGAAAAAAAGCTACATATGCACTGCGTATATCAATTTCTCAAAAACAAAGTAGGTACCTATATGATAAAAATATACCTAGTTAAAGTAGTGAAACCGAAGACACATTGAAAGAGGTGTTTTCAATGACTTCCCTATAAGTAATATGCACTAGTAATATTTTTTTTTATCTATAAGGTACATAATTCAACAATTGATACAATAAAAATTGTATTTGGAAAAAATATAGTTGTACGTAAAAGTTACAAACAGATTAAAATGTAAGAAAAAAACGGCAATTTCATAGGTAAAGACCTACTATTATTTTGATATTTTTTGGGGCTCTATAATAAAAACCGGTTTGAAAATAAAATATCATTATTTTATTTCTCTTTCTCGTCTTCCTCATCCAATCAGCAACTAGAACACGATAAATATAAATAAATATTCCAGGACATTGGACACATCGTTATCTAGCCCCACACGTGCCCACACTAATGACACTAACCAAACGCTTGTATCGTGGGTACTAAATAACGGATATAAATACATACCTACTTATTTATTTTATAACGACAAACCAAACAGAATATGTTCTTAAATGAACTGAACATACATTTTAAAACAAATGCCATACTTAACATATTGTGCACCTCCACAGCTTGATCTAAATGTAATAAATAATAATATTAATTCTTATTAATCTTACAAACGACCAGATTCAACACAGCTAGGTAGTTAATTATAGATTTTAAAATTCATAAATTCTTGTGTCACGCGGGAATCGAGCCCGCAACCCCTAGATTACAAGGCCCAGCATTCCAACTAAGCTAACTGGCCAGTCACACGTATAGGTACAAGTATTTTTTTGATGTCGTAATACAGCCGCTACTTAGTAGGTACCTACTGGTGGCCCTAATTTGCTTTGTGATTATAAATTACATACCTACCTCATTCATAAAAAAAATTGTACTTAAATACTTTTGTCATGGGACAGAGACCATCACGTGACCTATCTACTAACAATCTACAGCATTCGTTGAAGGTGCATCCAGGGTGCATCTATTATGCCAAATTATATGCTTTTGTGTTGCATTTTGCGAGAAGCATGTTCCTTGTAACATTACTGTAAGTACCTATATCATTATTATACACGAGTGAACGCACGTGGCTTTCCTCGCATTATTTTGGAATAAAAAGAAGCCCTCATACTGCGCACATAGGTAAGTAGGTACCAAAAACAGCTGTGTGGTCGCTGACCAAAAATGATAAAAATACGTTTGGCCGTTTTTGTGTGACGCGCAACCTAATACACATAGCAGACAAAAACCACTGAAACGTGTTCTGTATAAAATATGCTCAAACCAATGATATTCAAAACCTCATTGGCTCAAACAAAATTAAAAAGTACCTGTGCATAAGGTACCTACCTACTTACCTACCAATTTTTTTCTAATACATAATATCTTCTATGTAGTATACCTACATAAAAAAATTATGTAGGTAGGTAATGCATGCTAAAATATAGCATGCTAATCAAAAGCAAGTTTTGATCAGCATGCTAGGCGTGCGTGCATTTTGGTTGCAAAATGTGTTGAAAAACTTTATTCAAGAAAGAAAAGGAGACGGAATAAGAGGATTTGGGTTCGTGATTGGTTAAGTACCTACCTACTTAGAATCGAAAATCTTGAAGCATTGTACTCGATTGCTGGTAGAAATGCGAGATGAAGATATCTGATCATTACCTGCTAGCATGCTCAATAGCAAACCTATTTAGGTACCTAGATGTGCTAAAAGCAAGCCCGCTTCCACCCGCGCCGCAGGTAGCATGCCCAAAATCGAATGACTGTCGATAGTGTCGATCTTAGAGTACAAAACAATAAAAACATTCATACAAGACTTGATGTTTCGGTACACATGCTAGTAAGTAGCAATTGCTCAAAAGTAGCATGCTTTCGTGCTAGTTTCGACTTTCGAGCTTGTGTGTGTCTCATTGTGCGTAATAGTGGTGAGCGTTGCCCAACATAGATAGTTTTTAAACCGTCTATTTCTCTTTACAACGATAACGCGTTTACCAAAAGATGCAAAACTATCTATTTTCATATCGCTACATTTCACGTCCATTGCTCGCTATTCACGACAACGACACTTACGAAAACGCTTCAAACGAATCAAGCGATAGCGTTATGACGTTATCGACTTAGCAGGTTAGAGCGAAACAGCTACATTTAGCGTTAGTATGCGTAGAGCAGGAACAACGATAATGCGTTTACCATAAGATGCAAAACTATCTATTTTCATATCGCTACATTTCACGTCCATAGCTCGCTATTCACGATAACGATACTTACGAAAACGCTTCAAACGAATCAAGCGATAGCGTTATAACGTTATCGACTTAGCAGGTTAGAGCGAAACAGCTACATTTAGCGTTAGTATGCGTGGAGCAGGAGAGGGCAGTATGTTACTGATCGTAACTAGACGAGATTAGAATGAACAAAAATACACCTTATAGACACCATAGATATTAGAACTAGGGATATTAGGATGAGATTAGGTTGGCTTTGAAACTTGAAATGGTGGCAAAGTCACCACTAAAAGTACCCCAACTTAAGTGAAATATTCCGACAACATGGAAATATTGTGGCAGCTTCCGTCCCGTGCGAGATGATTTTTAGCAAAGCGGGCCTGCTAATATCTGATCATCGGACAAGGTTGGACCATAGAAAAGTGGAACAAATTATGTTTATTAACGGAAACACCTAAATATGTAAATAATAAATATTTTAATAGTATTAACTGTATTATTTGAGCGAGCTTTAAAACTCCTCGATAACATGTTAACCACATTTAGGAGTCGAAGTTTTGGTTTAATATTAACGTATTGCGTATAATACATTTGTTATAAAAATAGATAGTTATGAAAAATAGATAGTTTTGACAACGTTATTTTCCATCGAATAACGGTTACGTTACGTTATTTCAAAAAGCCGCAACGACACATAACTAGTGCGTAAAGTATTTGGTAAAAGTGTGCTGCCAGCACATAAAAAAATTCTCTATGTTTCGGGAATTCCCATAATTTAAACTCGAATGTAAAGCAGAAACTCACTGAATATTATGTACTTATCTTGTATTTTGTCATTTCGTTATCAAAATGAATCAAGTTATAGGGTTCTTTTAGAGCCAAGTTCTTTTATTTATACCTATATAAGATAAAGATATTTATTTTGACACAAACACTGGGACATGACATAGCACAATAACAATAACTTATTACTATATTTAATCTTATAATAATTAACACGGTCGCAACCAACATTATTTATGTCATTTACAAATATTCAAATACTAATTCCAATACATATTTACAATCTCTTAACAAACAATGTCATATAATAGTTAAAAGACATAAAGTTGTCCAAAGAAAGTAAATAATAATCAGTTCATTGTATGTATTACAATAGAGAGAAGTTGCCTAGTGTTCACTTATGTAATTTAGGGAAATATAATAATCTATACTAATATTATAAAGCTGTGTAGTTTGTTTGTATGTTTGAACGCGCTAATCTCAGAAATTACTAGAGCGAATTGAAAAATTCTTTTTGTGTTGAATAGACCATTTATCTAGGAAGGCTTAAGGCTATATAACATCACGCTGTAACTTATAGGAGCGAAGAAACAATGGAAAATGTGGAAAAAACGGGGAAAATTATTTATCTTTGAGGGCTTCCGTTACGTGCGCTGCGAAAACGGTTCAAAATTCAAGGAACTAATGCCCAATCTATACCACGCGGATGAAGTCGCAGGCACAGCTAGTTACTCAATATAATGTTAATGTCAAATGTGTGTTTCTTGTGAACCCGAACGAGGCCTGGGCCTATATCTCAGTGGTTCAAGACTGAGAGATAAGTTTCTATATACACTATTTTTTATTTAATATTTGTTTCGATTGTATCTCACGTTATATTGTAGGTACCTAACATACGTAATGAATTTTGATATTTTTTTTTAATTCGGTAATTATGTAATAAATTACTAGCCCACAAAATAGGTAACGTCAAATACATATAGAAAATTAGGGTGAAATGGTCGCATGAAACGTCGAGTTAATAAGCAAGATGAGACCGGAAAACAGAGATAATAGTATATTACTTAATTTCATTGTCCATATGAGAGTTGTAAACTACGGTCTCAAAATCTTTTGTATTACCTTACAGACAAACCAGTATAAAAAATAGCCCGGTAAACTTCTCATCCGACGCACGGAAGTAGCCTACACAGCTTAAAATATAATTTCGTTTAGCTAGCTACCCCATAGAAGATCATTGGCTACCCCTCTCAGATATTTATTTTTAAAATATATTTTGTCCCAAGTGTGTAACCGGCCTTACCGGGAACCATAGAGTAAAATTAAACAAAACACAGTCACAACAGGACTCTTGTTGAGGTTTGGTTTATATTTCGATTTTCTTAATTCGTCGCTTAGCTGAAGCTCCAATTACCCTTTTAAAAAAAGGGTCCATCGCATTCTTGTCTAGTTGGTGTTGGCGTCGGTCATAATTTTTTTGTGCTACATTACCTACTTAGGTACTAACATTACTTATTAAATATCTATTCAGTTATACCTTCTTAATTTGTTTGTTGTGATTTGTTTGTGAAGTGAGCTAGGTGAGTGCCATTTTCTCTAAATATAAAAGAATACCAAACCAATCTTTGCTTTGGGAAAGACTGGTTTCTGCTTAGGGCGACAGCCATATATAAAAAGTACTCTGTGACAGCCATCCAGCCATCGATCTCTTTAAACCATTATTTTATTTGTTTTAAACATAATTATTTGCAATTCGAGACTACGTTAACCTATCCCACGTAAAAAAAACCTAACGTTTATTTTCTTACCCAGGTATGTAAATATTGTTACTACTAAGTACCTACTTGTATTATGTGTTCTGTACATGATAATACGACTAGCTACCTAGGTACTAAAATAGTTTTATCTTAAATTGAGATAATATTTGTTATAATTCAGCTTCTTATTACTTATTAGAATCTGTTTTCTACGCCCTAGCTACAAATATACGTAAGTATTAGAAACCAAGCACATGGTCATTTTAACCTTATTACCCGTGGGTACCTAGTGTTCATCCTATACCTAATGAGGCATACCTTCCTAAGTACATCAACAGCAAGGTATCGGCTGTTCATTTCAATAGGTAGGTACGTGATTTCCAAACTATACCAAACCCCACCATTAGTGAGCTTATTGTACATACCTATAATATCATTGCTCACCATTGTTGTAGGAACCTACCTACTTAGTAAACTTTCTAATCAACCTGTGAATCAACTCTAGTTATGACTTACCAAACTAGATGATTGGCAAAGGTCAAGATTTTTTATTTACTTAAATAGGTATTTTTTTTATTTATTTCCAGACTTCCAGAATGAGCTGCGATAACAAATGGCTGGGTGATACATTTGCCTTCATCCCAGTGAGAATTGCGAGCCTCGTTTTCGCCTACATTGTAGCAGTAAGTTCTAGTTAATCTTTGTAGTTTTTAAATTACTCATCGTTCCGGAAATTAAACAATGAACAATATCAATCAATACGCAGTCGCATTATATTGCGCGTATTGTATAGGTACTAGTGTAAGCCATCGGCTTCCCTCGCATTATTTCGGAATAAAAAGTAGCAAATGTCACTTTCAGGACCTCATATTGCCTACATACCAAAAATCATGATGATCCATTCTGCCGCTTTTGCGCGATGAGCGTTAAAATAAACAGACAAAAGTTCTGTCTATTTTGAGTGTTCCCAAATTATTTTTTTACGAACATCTTCATTGTACGAACTTTCAACCCTCTTTAGCTTTATTATTTATATGTAAACATGGATCTGTTATGAGGTTCGTTCATCTTCTATAAATTTCTATAAACAGACCAATGAGCCCACATTTCTACAAAAAGAAGTGAAATCCCACCAAAAACATTCTGTAAAAAACTAGCCAAGTCTCGATAGGGCTGCTTGTTTATCTGCCCGATAAAAACAAATTAATTATGCAGGGGAGTTATGACCCTCAGACATATGGAAATACGACTCAAGAGAGAGAGAGACAAGACAACATCATGAAAAATTGTTACTTTTTGGGTCATAGGCACAAAAGTAATTATTCTATTTTGTTTCAGATAATATCTGCACTCGGCACTGTTGCGTCCTTCATAGGCATGTTTATTGGTGTGTCTATACTTACAGATACAGGAAGGGCTACCGCAGAAGTCATGCTGCTAATAATTCTAATGCTGATACAGTTCACATCCAGTTTTGTTTGCTCTGTTTTGCTATTGGTTGGACTCACACAGGTACATTATGTCATACATAATGTCACAGACCCACTGACCTCCATGCACAGACCTTATTTCCAGTATTCTGAGCTTAAATTTTATAAATAAACAAAAAAATACAGTAAAAGTAAGACAGAAACTTATGACTAACTAGCTTTTTCTAAGTTTGCACACATTAGTATATAGGTATTTAATTTTAAACGACGTCTTGAATCACTCTAAATAAAAAATAACCAACAAAATATTTTGTGTAGTTTTAAAGACAAACATACATACGAGTACAGACAGATGTGGGAAGCGACTTTGCTTTATACCATGTACACATTTACACGCATTTGCATACAAATGCGTGTCAAATAAGAATAGGACTGTCAAGACACGGTAATAATATCATACAGTATTGTAACTCGGCCGTGTCCTTGAAATAAGTGCCTACGCGCGGTACGTAAACATGAGATAGGGCTGTCGCTGTCGCCCACCTACAGCGTATTAATTGCATCTGGCTACTTTGAGTTTCTATCTAGTTTTGAGATTGTAAATTTATTACTTTTTATTTATTTATTAGCACAGATACTTAGTAACAATATAAAATATTAATATTACCTAAATAAAATACTTTGTGAATTGAATAGCAAGTGTTCAATAAAAATGCAAGTTGTTTTTTTGATTGATAGATTTATTTAAAAAACCATGATTATGTACGTGACTATAACAAATCAATCTTATAAATTTGCGAACGAAAAATATTTGAATATATTTAAATGAAGTTCGGAATATTTTCTCCATTTTTTCTATATATTTCACGAAATCATCGCCAGGTACAATTAAAAAAGTTAACGAAAAAAAAAAGTGTACTACGAGATTCTTGTTAATCTTGAATCTCGTTCTGACCCTCTAAATCTCGTAACGGTACGAGATTTCTCGTACGGCTGGCAGCCCTAACCTGCCGCGCGCATGCCACGACCCGAGCGCGTAGGTATAGCTCGCGCGTCGCCCGTTTATATGAAGTTGGAATACTGTATGATATTATTACCGTGGTCAAGACGCCATTTTGTTCAGCAATACGTGCTAACTTAATACCCAAAGTGTATGGTGTGCAAAAAATAATTACATAAATTTTATTCCGTTTGAATCTTTAATGTACGTATTTTTGGTAAATCTAATATATTTTACTCCGAATCTGATGTAGATTTGGCGTAAAATGTATTAGATTTTTTTATTTATTTTTACACTTATATTATAAAGAGGAAAGATTTGATTATTTGTTTGTTCGTTTGTTTGAATTGAGTAAGCTCCGAAACTACTGGACCGATTTGAACAATTCATTCATCATTGTTATCCTACATTCACCCTGACAAACATGGGGTACTTTTTATCCCAGATTAAACTTTTAATCCTGGATTTCCGCGGGTGAAACCGTGGAGCGCTACTAGTTAATTATAAAAGAGTAGGATTTAAAAGAAAAAGCATATACATATATAATATTATTAGTAGCATTAACTATGTATTTTATGTTCATACCTGTAGAATTAATTTATCCAAAATTATTCATTAATAAAATTCAAGAATAGTATTTTTAAATGAATATAATTTTTATACAATAATTATTAATATTACCTTATTAATCATAATCTGTGCCTATCTATGAACAATAAATTATTGCACAATATGAATAATAAATTATTATACACTTTTTTTGCTGGCAGTACTATTTTGACAGTTATCGCGTGAAGTTAGCAGCAAACGCGATCCTATTCTTATTTGGCACGCATAGTAATAATAAAACAAACTAATAAATGTCTTATCACCCTCCAGTAGTAGGTGTTATAGCTCTATTTTCAGTTATCACTGTTAATTATTGTTGACAGGCCTGTTAGCTTAGTTGGTAGTGGCTCTGCCTTCTAATCTAGGGGTTGTGACACAAGTATTTATAAAAATTTGTGTTGAGTCTGGTCGTTTGTATGAGGGGTGCGATGATCGGACTACCTTCACGTTGGGTAAGCCCAACTAATTTCATCTCTCCATATGGGGATTTGGGGTTAGTTGGGGAAACCTGGTGCACCCCGTCCACAGGTTAGTAACTTCCACCTTCAGGTGGATCTTGCTAGCCTGTGTCCAAACGTTCGATCGAGTGGGGGCCCTCGCCTATACCTCCCCTTCGAGAGGGCTGGTTGTAGGGCCCGAGGCGTGGAGCTCGCCGCACCTCGCGGTGTAGGTCGAGGTGGTCGCCGAGAGGCGAGAGGAGTTCGGTGTACCGGCCGAGTAGCGGCGACACGGGAACCGAACTCCGTGCGCAGAGGGCGCATTGGAGGAGGGTGGTCGCTTTGGCCTGCGACTGCCTGACTCCTGGGGGCTCTGGGTGGCAGGTCGGGGAACCTGTTGCCCTGGAATGAGTCCCCACAGGATGCATGACGTGTCCCGTGTTCTGACACGTCGTCCATTGAGGGTTGAGCTGAAGCTCCCCGGGGCGGGGCCCGTTACCGGGCCAGCATCACCAGGGCTGCGGATGTATGCATCGCGCTCTCGTGGCCCTGGACCAACGATGCGGAGATGGAACACCCCAGGTTTTTAGTGGGTATGCCGCCCTTATAGAGTGGGGCGGAGACTCCCACATAACCACCCGCCCTCCCCGGGGTTTTTTGGGTGGTACCTGTAATAGGTTTTCCTGGGCAACAAAAAAAAAAAAAATGGTCCTTTGTATGTATCATAAATATGTATTTACAAAAGAATAGTATAGGTATAAGTAATACATCCGTTATCTAGTACCCACGACACAAAGCGTTTGCTTAGTATGGGGCTAGATGGCGCTGTGTGTAATGTCCCGGAACATTTATATTATATTTAATTAATATAAGAATGGATAATTGGAAGGAGTACCTGACCCTTTTTTCTTCTTTCAGAAAAGACCAAAACTGGTGACACCTTACCTGATCTATGGGCTGATCCAAACTGTACTGCTTCTGGTTTCTTCATAGTTCTGTGCTGTATTTCAAGTTGGTTCCACCCTAATCATCTATTCTTGGCAATACACGCCTTGGGTAAGGCAAATTATTTTTACTTTTTATTACAATGGTATTAAGCTTTAAAGTTGTGGAATAAATAAATAAATATTTCAGGACATATCACGCAGCGCCATCAAGCCCCATACCTACTATGCTTACGCTTGTATCATGGTTACTTGTAACGGATAATATACCTAATACCTACATATAAATATAGGTAATTTCCGCATTTGGAATATATTCAAAACGCTCACAAAAATATTGAGTGGGCATCAAATTAATAACGGAAATATCTCGATTTTGACTGCAGATATAGGTTGTGTTGTGCTTTAAAATTATTAAAATAAATAAATATTTCGCAACATTGCACACAGCGCCTTCTAGCCCACACTATGCAAACGCTTGTGTCGTAGGTACTAACGGATAGAAACTTTTATACTTTTTTGTTTAATTTTGAATAAGTATAATGTGAATATTCTGACCTAACAAATCCAGGTTGCAGTAAATTAGTCGATCATTAATTTTGCAACCAGGATCTTCTCTCTCGAATAGTTAAATACTTCCTCTCAAGAACTTTTAGTTTATAGTGGTTATAGGCTAGTTATTATATCAGAATATATAGACGACACCACAAGCTCGCACTTAAAAAGCTTTAAAGGATAATTATAAAATATGTAACAGAACGATTTTAATATTGAAACTTTCGTGAGACTTTTATCAATACGTTATTTAAATGGTTTTCACTTAGGTGTAATTTGCGTATGTTGTTTACGCGTTTCGGATGTTATAACATCCATCTTCAGAACGTATGTTCTGGGACCGCGGCATCACGTAGACAACTGCGACTGTCTGCGTGCTGCCGCGGTCCCAGGTAACATCCGAATCGCGTAAACGACATACGGGAATTACACGTAAGTGAAAACTGTTTAGTTAACATATTGATTTTATTTTTAGTTAAAAGAAATAATTTGTGTTGTGCTTTCAGTTATCTACTCCGCGTGTCTCTTCCTGGTATATCTGGAGTACCAGAGATTGGTTGCTGAGATAAATGTTGAAACCATTCAGCCAAGTCAGCGCTCGATGCTTCCTGATCAGTTCCGAGTTGTCGTCTAATTCAGCCATGCTTTTCTCACGGGCGGGAGGCGGAAAATGGACCGCCACAACTCAAAACAGCTCTATTCTATCTTTCTAAATACTCCTGACCTATTTTTTACCTCCTATTTTTCTCAAAATGATTATATTATATCATATTAGATTTGAAAACATTTTGATTTTGTTTCATACATTTTTCACATGATTGAGTATAATGTGTTTGTTGTTAAATTTAAGTTTTTTCTTAGTTTTTAAGTTGATTTGATTTGTCTTTACAAGTAAAATAAGTAAATTCAGTGCCTAGATAGCTCTATGGGCAATGTACCCAATATATTTACAAAATGTACCCATTAGAACTAACGTGTCGGAGTAAAATTAATATCTTGCGTACCTATCAGTTTTTCAATTATTTTTTTATTAGATTAAAGAGTTAGTTATTCCAAGCACGGAAGCTTTCTTTCAAGTAACAGTAAGTGTTTTGCAATTTGAACAAAACAATTATCAAAACTATTTTTATTACATACCCTTGTTGATTCATGTTCATTACAGATAAAAATTAACAAGTCAAGTACAACATTAACTTTTTCAATGATTTTGCCTTCTTAAAGTTATTAATTCGCATTCAATGAATACATCCGAAATAATATTGTCTCTTAATTTTTATTTCTAATGATAGTTTGTTAGTATATAAGGTAAATTAATATTATTAATCTTAGGCTCTGTCTTTTTAGCATATAACATTAGTTTTTTTCTTATTCTAGAATAGTTAATTTGAGTAAGATACTTAGATTTAGTTATAGTTTAATAAACGATTTTGTACTTTGAATACAATAAACAAATTTATTAAAACATAAAATATGGTTTTAATCAAGTTGTGTGCACAAAGCTACATTATATTATACATGTATGTTGAACACATTATTATTTGTATATAGGTAATATACTACATCCATCAGCCGCTTAGTCTGAAGTGTATGGAAATGTGAGGATTTTTGCGCCTAGTAGACTTAGTAGACCGTAGCCTAGTTGGTTAAGGCGTTCCGGACGGTGATCGGAAATACGCAGGTTCGAATCCTGCCAGTTGTGATTATTTTCGCTCATTTTCCAATAAAAGTTTAAGTTAATATACTACAACGTAATTTTAAAAAATAAGCTATCAAGGGCAAATTTTATTTTACACGGTGCTGCCAGCACTTTGCGTGGTGTTGCCCTGCACGTTACACAGTGCTGCCTACAGTTGCGAGGTTACCTCCATGTTGGGGGTGCACGCTGAGCAGCAGGCAAGGCTCGTCCCCCGGCTCGCGGCAGCACTCCACCACGTCCCGGCACGTGGTGTCGGGCGTGACGGGCACGTGGCTCGCGGCCCACCCGGCGCCGCTCTCGCACCAAACCCGCACTATCATCTGAAATGGTTATTTATTGGTATAAGGAATTTAGGTATCACAATACAATTAACTTACAAACCTTAAGGTAACTTAATTCTATATTGAATCTATTCATAGATGGCTTAAGTAGGTTCTTGTGACCCCTGCACAAGGTACGGAACCTGTATCGCAAGCACCCACATCAAGATGCGCTTACTAAATGTACCTACCTATGTATGTAGTTCGAAACCTTTTGATATTATTGATACATATACAAATTATAATTCACATTATTACATAACATACCTACCTACATTAGAGTAAATTAAGTTTAAAAGTTCATTCATTATGTACCTATTCTTTAAAATGAAAGTCTGGATAAATATTATGTAGGTAGTGTTTTCCTCTGCGACTGCTCAATAACCTTGGTAACACACTGCAACACAAAAAAAACCTATACACTTCCCCAGTTTCATTTAAAATGGATTTCCGCAATGTAACGCCTGATTTAATATGTTATTCCCTTTTATAATTATATTTTATAATCCTTTTCGGAACATACCACCCTTTTCGACTTGTTATACAGATATTAAAATTTAAAGAGAATTTATTAATTTGCCTCAATGTTGTCTTAGAGTACCTGACTATATCTATGTTAACTGTTACTGCATTTCTCCATTAATTGCAAACTCGTGTTATTTATTATATTTTGTAAAATTAAATTTGTAAGTGATTCTTCAAAGATTTCAACTGATTATTTTTAGTTTCTTCTGAAGAAAAAAACAAAATCAGTTTTATTGTATACAGTAAACAGTGAGCAACCCCTCTGAAAAAATAAGCAACAAATATTAACTACGGCGTTATGGTTATTTTACAATACACAGTTTTTATTAGGTGCCTACTAATATGCATATGCAATCACCGCTAGAGTGTAAGATCTCTGAAACATCAAATTTTACCGGAATGAATGGCTAACGCTTAATGTTCTAATTTGGACGATCGACATTTGAATTCTGTATCATCTTACATGTATCTTACCTATCTATCTGCAAAATAGCAATGAAATCAATCACGTCCAAAACATAATCGTCATATTTATGTTAGTTTAAAATTAATTTTGTTCACATGTAAGTCATTAGTTTGTAATCTTTGTGTGAAATAAAGTCTTAAGACCGACTTTAACAACTCACCAGCAAATTGAATCCTGTTATTCGACCAAACCAACAAAAGATTTCTCTCAATTAAACCGACCTTTACGAAATTGAAAAAATACAACGCACATTATGTATGAATTACTAAGCATAAAATAAACAGAGAAAGCATAAAATATACCTCTCTCATTGTTCAGTGTTTTCCATTACACCGCTTTTCACCCATTTATGAAAAAGGCATTATGAAAATGGTAACACAATCAAAGGTGCGAGTAAATGAAATGAACAAAAATGTCTGTGTTCCTTCTCTTGAAGCAAAGCTATCATTATCATCACTATCCACAGCCCTTGGGATCCCACTGCTATTATTTAAGCAAAGCTATAGGTACCTACTTTACAATATATTATATTTTTAAGGCATGCATATAATCGTAACAACAGATCAAAACTTAATTACCAACTCATGACATATAGTTTCGAAACATATTTACCTACCTATATAAGTATATGAGCTAATTATTATATTCATTAATTCATCTCTTGAAGTCTCTTAATTTGAGACACCTATAGATAGTTGCACCAAATTTATACTACGATTTTTGTCAAATGGTAAATGATTATTTTCGCCTTTAAAAAGTCTGTAAACCGAACATGCTGTTCTACTAAACTGCGGTGTGTTTCACAATTAGTCGGATACGGATCCGATTCGATTGAGACGGAAATCAATCGGCATTGGAAGGATTTTTCCAAATCACAATGATTCCATACGATTCTTTTGACAAATTTATTCAACAGAAAAATCGGAAACGTTCCCTGTGCCAAAAGATAGCGGATTCGTTTCCGTCGATGATAAGTTCAATTTAGTTTTTAGATGACATTTTAAACCCGATTTACACTTAATTATATATTCATTTATTTTTATATATAATTATTCATATGAAACCTACAGTAAAAATGGTAAAATAAGCCATAAAACTTATATTTTAAATTTCTATTATTTTATTTAATTTCTACTACGAGCGGTTCCAGATCATATCCGACTCATTGTGAAACACCATTCAGAAGGACATTATAAACGACTTCGCTTCGCATTCGCGTGTCTTCCTGACTAATATCGTTCACATCCATCATAAAGGAGTAGGGGGTGCCCTTCGTTTCCCGTATCCTTTATAAATAAAGCTAACCTTTATGTTTTTTTATGCTAAATTAGCGAAAGGTCTACGCATGAGAACCTGGGAGAAGGGGAGATTACATGGGGCTGGCAAGGTCATAATTATCCTCGCATTTTTTATGGCAATACAACAGACATAAGGTTTTTATTGGTAAGTGAAACGAAGAAGTTATAATTTGATTGCGTTGTTAAAAGCATATGTTTTATAGCCAGTGGCTTGCATATTTTAGTGCAGTCGTTTGTACCAAAATATTTTTTAAACCTTCGATTATTTTGCAATTTGTCCTTTTAGTCAACAAAAAGGTACCTAAAATTAAAATAAATTTTATGATAGAGCTATGTAAAACCGTTTTTTTGTGGGTGAGTTGAGTGAACAAAATATCTAATATAAACTGATTGATATATTACCTACTGTCGTTTTCCGGAATAAAATTAGCTCATAAATATCTCAATAACATACTAACATCCATAGAAGAGATAGCTAGATAGCTATCTATTTTATCCATACATACAAAATTTAAATAAAAAATAATCATCATTAGTTTCCCAGAAACCTGTACACATACATGTACATAGCCGTCACATATTGGTTTCTAGTACTTAACAAGTTTCTAGTAGATATGTACTTATCTTATATTCTTCTCTTATATAGGAATTACAATGGTTTCCTGCAAATTATGGCATGGACTGCCGTGGACTCGCTTCCATAAAAGCACAATTGAGAAGCATGTTGTTTTAGATCTACAGACTGCAATAAGAATGAGACCTCTTTATCTATTTTGTAATTCTAATGAGGATGAGCAGCTGTCTAGTTTTTACTATTATTTCTGTTTCTGGTACGACAAGTATCTAGGTAAGTACTTAGGTACGTGGCATTATCATGTGCTTTCATTTTTTGTACATGTTTGCAATGTGACACCTTTTAGTAGAAAGTAATGAATTATTTAAAACAAATGTGACCATGCGATTTAATAAAAAGCAATCGTGAGTCGATGGAAAAACGTTGTCCTTATGTGAAGACCACTGGTCCGATTGCAGCTCTATAGACTTATGTAAAACCGTTATTTCCATTTTTTTTATCCTAGTGATAATACAGGTACAAACCATTCTACAATAAGCAAACGCTTGTGTTATGAGTATCTAAATTAAATTTGCTCATTTGCGTAATGGTAAAACAATATGTAAATTATTATGAAATTTCGATATCAATCAGAGAGAAGCGTAGCTTTGTAAGCCCTAAAAAGCCATGATTACGCATTTTAATGGTTCGCTTCCTTTATTGCATGCCCATAAGTCTGGCAGCTGTAAGCAAGCAGATGCTTACCCAATTATTTGCAAACCTTTGTTTTAAAGCTATTGACGAAAGCGCTGTATGCTCTTTGTGCTTTCAAAATATGTACTTATGTACCAGTACGTTATATTAGTACTTAAAATAGTACCAATAGGTATTCGTGTATAATAGTCAACCATATTAAAGCCTACTTTGGATACTTATCTATAACAAGTACAATAAATCAAGTAAGACGACGATTTATTAACTTACCGGAATCATTTTTGGCGGACATGTGTGGTTAGCCTCGTGTCACTGAAGTTCTGAAACAATGAAAATAAAACTATGAAATAAAGTTTATTATTCTTTCAAATTTCATTCACTAAAAAATTCAATTTAATTAAAAAATATATTTGAAAACTAAATGGAGAACAGAATATTTTATATTGAATATTCATTCACTAGATCATATCTTCCAAAAAACATTTCTATTCTCACTCTACCTACTACAGAATATTTTTCTTTCTTTACTGGCCTGATCTATGGTCAGGAAATAGATCAACTTCTTTTAAGAACAATCCTATTCCTCCACACTACCTACAAATTATACAAACTCCATATTCGTAGAGCCAAACCAAACTCTTCCGCGAACTTGCAAGATGTGGAACGATCTACCCCCTGAGGTCTTTCCACGGAGCTACAATATGGGGAGATTTAAAAAGGGTATTCACAAACACCTCTCTAAGCTGGCAAAGTCCTGCAGCACCTCTGGAGTTGCAAGTGTCCATAGGCGACGATGATTGCTTACCATCAGGCAGATCGTCTGCCTTTTTGCCACATTTTTTTATAAAAAAAAAAAAAAAAAAAAAAAAAAAAAAAACTTGCAGAAACGATAGACCGCGGGAACTTACTCAAAGCACAAAGTAGTGAAGAGTTCAAAACCCGGAGGTTCACTCGTAGGTCTGCTGCCAAACGCCAGCAACTTGCAAATTTTGACGAGTCACGACACAATACGTGTTCGGAAATTTTTACGAATATTGTACACGAAGTCTAGAATCAATACAGGCTCAGCACTGACAAGTAAAACATGAAGATATATTATTTTGCAATGATACTGTAAAGTTGTAAAATACATCATTTTTTTACAGTGCTAGCTGACCCGGCGAACTCTGTTACGACTTAGAGGCAATAAACAAGCAGACTTTTGATTTTATTAAATTCAATAATAAAAATCGGGATAAAAAGTACTGTCTGTCTGTACTGTCTCCTGGTTCTAAGCTACCTCCCCACCTATTTTCAGCTAATCCGTTCAGCCGTTCTTGAGTTATAAATGATGTAACTAACACAACTTTGTTTTATATGTGTAGGTTGATTTAAAATATGCCACTCAAATGACAATGTCTTGTGAAATTGTCAGACATTGGATGGGTATGTGTCCAAATGGATGACTCGAAAAATTGTACACGGCTACTGGAAGCGCTGGCGATTTACAGTCAGCACATGCTAAGTAGACGCCGCGCCCGCTTGCGACAATATTATGTTGTTTTTTTTTGTTTTAGTGTACATGTATACCTATTTGTGTCTTGAGGCAAATAAATATGTGTTTGATATTCTGATCGATCTTCAAATGGTCCTGTTTTTGTAAATTGAAAAATTTCATTTTATCACCTGCATGAGCTAATGAGTGTCAAAACTATTTATATTAAAATAGCTTACATTCAATTACTTAGCTTACTTATAACCTTGTATACATATTCACATGGAACATAAGTTCGTTACCACTTATAATAATTTAGTACCGTTGTTTAGTGAGTGCGTTACTCTTCGTCTCAATTTACTAACAATTTCCACAAATAAAGTTATTTTCAAAGGATATACGATTACCTACAATAATTTATCTTAAGTATATAAATATATACGAACTATATTTGAAATCTACAAGTTTTCTAATTTTTTTGTTGTTTGCGCTAGACCTTAATTCGCCTGATGATATTTTTTATAGAAATTACCTAATAAAATTTTATTGTCACAATGTTTTTTTTTTTAAACTTGTATTGATAAACCAGAAATTCCGTCGAAATAGTTAATCCACCTATCTTGTTATTGTATACTTGCGTGGCGTCGAGATGTTACTGATGTAAATCCGGGATAAAACCTTTTTATTAATATAGGGTCTATTCTGTATCAATACCTAATGTAATCTAAATCAGTTAAACAGTCTCATTATAAAGAAATTATAACAAACATGAACACTCACAAACTTTTATCCAGGTATATTTTAGTGTGCTAGTGATTATACAAAAAGTCTTATTAAAAGAAATAAATATTCCGGGACATGGCACACAGCGCCATCTAGCCCCGCACTAAGCAAACTATCAGTTTTATTAGTAGTATAACTATAACTATTATTATGAGTAAACTATCCAAGCTTTTCAAAATAGATCTTAACGTTTGAATATACGTCCATTAAGTCTATTTTCTCCACTAAACAAACCTATTTACAGTCAGCGAGTCTGCAAATGATATTCAAATGTCTTAGAACAGACTCATTCAAAGCTGCGAGGTAACATTAATAGCTCTACTAAACCCCCCACTAAGGTAAAAAGCTTTCCGACACATGTATGTGTAATAAATTTAAGTGGTTGGTCAGATAAAATTATCACTAACCCGCTTTTACCCGCGGCTTTGCACGCGTTTTAATACACATAAACCTCCCTTAAATCACTCCAATAAAAAAATGAATCAAAATCCGTTGTGTACTTTTAAAGGTCTAAGCATACCTATATACACACAGACAGATGCCCTAAGGGCCTCTGACATGGCCCAGCGATTATGACAAAGAGCTGAGACCTACAATTTAACATGTCACCCGAACGGTAGCGCCCAATATGGAAAGCCACTATTTGTTCGCCCAGCTCAAGTGATGCAATGTTTTGCGGAGTTTGACGTAGTTCGTCGGACTAGAAGAAACAGCATTAGGAGTCTATAGTATATTGGTCTATGCAAAGAGGCGTTAGTAAGAGAATTCCGCAGAGCACTCTCTAGTAAGTGCTAAATATTCATACGTTTAACCACACACGCTTCAGCTTGTAAAATGTCTTGGAATATGTGCGGAAATGTATATATTACTATTTGAATAATGTTGATATGTACCTATTTCACTACGACGTACTTAGGTAAATGTATTTGCAAGAACTGTTTAGTTTTCTAAAGTTGAGTTAAGCCGGTCTTTTTTCTTGTGCGATCGTTTCTTCTTCGCGTTTTAGATGCTACAGTTAATACTTGTCGTGGCAGACAGTAGTTAAATTTATATACCTACCTAATTCAATCTAGATAGTATACCTATAGTAGTTAGAAATTTTCTTTATACTCTAAACTACAAAAATGCTTAATAATTAGGCTCAAAAATACACGAATAAAGACATATATCATATAGATTTAGTCATTTTGCTTATAGTGAGAATTGTTTTATATTTTCAAGATAGACTGAAATTTTAAGATAAAATGTAATGTGTTGAATAATATATAAAAATAAATAAAAAAATAAAATAACTACTTATAGATACAATTTTACACTTTTCACTTTTTTTGACAGCCTTACTGACAAGACCAGTAGAACTCCATTGTCCTCTCATCAGATATAGGTACTGCTAGAATACAATATCTGGAGATTTCGTTGCAGTGATATATTTTAATGATCTTTTTTATTTTCAATTTGATCGATTTAGTGTGAGGCTCATGATCAAATTACTCTAACTCTATAGCAATGAATGAAAATCAGATAAACCAACCTGATAGAAAACTCGTACATCCCACTTTCTACTAATATTTTAAGAATAAGACAAATGTTTGTTGTTATACCGATTTGGATAAAAATTGCTGTTTAGATAGGTTCTCTCTCAGTTTGAGTAGAATTTCCTAATGGCTGAGGGTCGCGACTCCCCCTCAGAATTAATTCGTTTGGGGAGTTCTTTTGGGCAGATACATCGTGGGGGGCACCCAGGTCTTTCCACGGCTTTTAAGATAGATTAGACTATGATAGTAGTAGATCTTAGAAAGAAAGAAAGAAAGAAAATCATTTATTGAGACAGACTACAAGACGTAGGTACACACACACAAATGTATATACTTACAATAAATAAAAAAGTCTGGCCCAACACAGCCCCAACTCAGCATAATGCTGATTATTAAGCAATAAGCGCTGGTCTTCCGTTAGTCTTAGATAGGTCTTAGATATATTAGACTATGGTTCAAAACATGGCTACGTTTTATCAGACAAACGTGGTTAACATTGCAGAGCGGCGCTATAAGGAGGCACATATTTACTTAACTTATGTTTTGTTTAACCTAGCCCTTCATAATATTTAGCGTATTTATTTATCAGTTAGTCTTCCACAATATTCTTCACAACTCTAGTGTCATATCAAACTGTTTCCTAACACATATGATAGCGTGTGGGCGAGACACAAACATGTTATTAAGATTTCAACTTGAAGACAGACTCGACAGCATTGTGACTTGAAGCAGTTACTATTGTATTTATTTGGTAAGTACCTTAGATATGTAGGTATATGTTTATTGTTGGTGTCGTATGTACTTAGGTGTGGATGAGCCATAAATGATAGGCAATAACCATATATATGTATTATTATTCTTTGTTTTGTTATTTTTTCTACTGAGAAAGCCCTTGTTCAGCATTGTACCGACCGATATAGTATGTATTTACAAAATAAAAGTATATAAGTATTGTATCCGTTATCTAGTACCCACGACACCAAGCGTTTGCTCAGTGTGGGGCTAGATGGCTGTGTGCAATGTCCCGGAATATTTATTTATATGTTGTTTTCTATATGCAATTATTTGTGTTGAGTCTGGTTGTTTCTTAATATTAAAACTATTTATTTACTATAGAAAAGTAAGTATATGAAGCAAATTAAAAGTATATAGTATATAGGTGGTACATGTAAGTATTATTGGTATGATCCGTTACCTAGTACCCATACTACAAGCGTTTACTCAGTAATAAACAACCATACTGTGATGCTGTGTGAAATGTGCCAGAATATTTATATATGCATTATTTGCAGCCAAAGTAGAATGTTATTCCCGTAAATAGGTGTTAAAACGCAGGCATGAGGAATGACGCCAACAACAAGCGGCGACTACCTAAACGTGACGTGACGATACAAATTGCTTTGAGCGGGTAGGTTGTGGGTTATTGGTTGAATTTCTCTCTCAACTAATAATTTTTATATTAATAAATGAGGTTATAGACCTAAAAAGTTTTATATTGTAATTCAAAAAGTAACAAAACTTTCCCGAAAAAATAATTCCATGAGAGAGTTCTTGACTCTCGATGGTGAGGTAAAAACTCGAAATAACAGCAATATGATAACACAAAGGGCCTTATTACAAAACGTGGTTTAAATAAAAGTTTTACACCTAAAATGTACCTATAGTAATTGTTAATATAAACTTTTAATTTCAGACCGGCTCGGTTTCTTGTATTATGTAATCATAAAAAATTCTTGCTTAAGTACCTACTTGCAAAACGCATGACTAAATATTTTTCAAAAAGTTTAAAACATTACATTGGTCTGCATAGCAGCGATAGATATATGAAAATTGATATTCCACAAAATAAATTAAAACATAATTCCAAAAAAATTTAAACTGAACCAAAAAGTTAACATAAAACTTAGGTATAATACTAAAGTTTATGATGTAAATTAACCTATCCAGTGGCTCCTATACTACGTCGTTCAACATCTGAATGGCAAAGACGTTTGCTATTTCTGACGGCCAATTTGTCTTTCCGCGCGTCTGTGACGCAGCGCTAACCTAACAATAACTTGAATATGTTATATATTACTAGTGGACGCTCGCGGCTACGCTCGCATTATTTCAGGTTAAAAAGTTCCTATGATACTCCTAAGACCTCATACTACCTACATACCAAATCATGATGATCTGTTCACCCGTTTTTGCGTGATGAGCGTTTCAATAAACAGACGATTAGATAAGCAGACAAGTTTTCTATAAATTGTTGAAACGTGTTCTGGTATCAATTCGAAGTATCTCCAAATAGGTATTTTTTTATATCTTCAATGTTTAGACTTTCGACCGTCTTCAGCTTTGTTATATGTATAGGATAAGTATACACAATAACTTGAATACACACGCGTTGAAAGGCGAGCATGCCCCCGGGCTGAATGTAAGCGCATGTCAGCGTGACTCATGACATAAAATACTAATATTTGGACGAGAAATGGTGCTTTGAAATTGAATGCCATTTTAGTTTACCACCATGTCTCATACAATAGTTACTTATTTACTTAATTTTGCTATTACCATACCTTAACACTTTAAATCATTTATACTTATAGTTTAAAAAACGTGAAAGTTCTAACTTCCTGGACATATTTTTATTTTGCATTCCTATGTCGAAAGAAACTGTTGCTGTCAACTAGCTAAAAGCACAGCATATTCCAGGGAACTTATTTTGTCAAGTTATTCAGGGGAACTGGTAACTAAATTACAATAACATCTTGTGGTACATAAAAACAATAGTTTTTGCGCAACGAATAAAAAGAACTACGAAAAAATAATTAAAAAATCAAAAACCGACTTCAGGTGTTACTAAAATGTTAATAAATAGGTAATTTATTTTTATTTTTCCGACTTCGAAATTCAGAATTGGGAGAAAAGAATCCATCAAATTATTGAAACTTACAATCTCATAAGTATTCTTATTGAAATCCGTAATATTTGTTGTCGGTCACAATCTTCAAGGTTATATAATAAAAGTGGTTGGTTTTGAAGTACCCTTGTAAAAGTTCATAGATTTTCCCAACTTCAAGTTACACGTTAGTTGCCAGTAAGCCAGTAGTACTCACTATTTCCAATAAACATTGCCAGTAGCAACCAGTCCAGCCACCGAACATCGGTATCGTTATTTTGTCGCTATAAATCAATTTCGACTGGCAACTCCGGAGTCAGGACTCTGGGCAAAGCTCTGTAAATCTATTTCGAGGACCGTCGCCGCGCCGGCGGCTCTTTATTAGCGAGATGCCCACGGGAATGACAAAATCACTGACACGGAAGGGACAAATTGGTGGTCGGGGTGATGACATAGCATTCACATAGGACTAAGCACACTAGTTTATATGTAAAATTATAACCCAGGGATCTTTAAATCCAAAGTAAATAGGTTTCTCTTAGGAAAACGTGCAACATCTTAGACTACAGTGGTGTTTAACATCAGGCAGGCTGTAGACAAACATTGGCCTATTTCCGTGTAAAAAAGGGCGCACGGGACTATTTATAATTATTTGATACAGATTGAGGTGTAACCCGATTATATTTTCATGCAAGTTAGAATCAGGCAGTTAGAATTAATAAGTTATTTTACATTGCACGAGCAAGCATTTGACTACTAGGTCACCAAAGCGGCATTCGCAGCTATGGTCAAAGGTGGAACATGCATGTATTATATATTGTAATAAATATATATTTACAAATGGAAACCCCAGTTTTCCAAAACATGTCGAGCTAATTTTCGACATAATTTTTGACGTAAATGCTAGCCGTTTATTACAACTAAATAATATTTACAAAGCCTATCATTTATAATACCATGTCGATGGTCGGTGGTTTCTCAAATGGTTATGTAGGGCTCGATAGTTTTGCCTCGTAATTTTGGACATCCCACGCATGTGAGCTATGTGTGAAATACGACGTTTGCATGGGGTAGCTAATGGATGCTTTGTATACTATCTAAGTGCAAACACGTAGGAAGATATTCAGTGGAATGTGTTATAGTTTTATTAATATACTAGTGGACGCCCGCGGCTTTGCTAATATTATTTTGGGATAAAAAGTAGCCCATGACACTTCTAAGATATAATACTACCTATGTACACACCAAAAATCATGATGATCCGTTCAGCCGTTTTGTATGATGATTTTGTAACAAATATACAGACAAAAGTCCAATAAATTGGTAAAACGTGTAAACGTGTTTAAATGATACCCAACATTTATTCTAATATCTTCTATGTTTAGTTTACAATATGAACAGAAGTCAGAACAGAAGAAATTTGACATGGTCTTTTTTATCGTTTCTGTGTGTGTACCAATTCCACTTTTACAATTTAACGTTTGAAAAGAAATTATGTATCTAACTACTAAGTAACTTAGAGATTAAGATGACTGCAGTGTTCTTGCGCGTATTACTGTACATTACTGTTAACAGGTAAAAAAAATAAATGGTCTGTCCTAATCTATAAAAGAAGAATGAAAAATTGGAACACTATTGTCTTCTTGGCCACAAAAAAGTTGTTCAACAAAAATTTTACGAGCTAAACAATAGAATCCTATTGTCACAGAACATTGATTAGAATAAGACAAACTGTACTAATCCGAACGGGGCAGAAGGTAGCTGGGATCCAATTTGCATACAATAAGATAAACTAATGCTGAGGTGGGATGTGATTATACATGTACATATAGCCGAAGTCCCAATTTCATTACCTACTAATACTTATGAAAAATGTACCTACATGATATGAGTGATTTTGCTAAATAAAAATGATATTTTGTCGAGCTAAGCCCGCACCATGTTTATTTATTTGCCTCGGAGTGCCGCAAATTGGTGAATATATACTTAAATAGTTAAAATAGTATTTTTTTTATTTTTACTGGTTTCTTCTAGGCAAGCACGCTATCTAGTAGATTATAACGTTGCTTCAGGTGAGTTGTACTAAAGCGTGTACCTATGTAGTTTTAAAAAAATATTGGAAAGAGCAATATTTTAGTTTTTTTTTTTCAATTTTGACTGACATAATTTGAACCTGTATATTCCTGATTGAAGTCAGAAAAATAGAAACAAACTATTGCACAGCTCTCCGAGGTGTTAGTTGCGATAATCCGCAATAACAAGCTTGTGTATTCAGCCAATGTCTAATCTATCTAATCTATCACCACACCAAATTTCATTCAAATCAGTTACTCGTAGAAGCAAGTAAGACTCCCACAAATTTCAGATACCTACGTTTTTTTAGTGTAATATTAATTATCAAAAAAAAATTTAGCTTAAGTCATTATTCTCACTTACGTTAACGTGTCTACTGTCACCTTTTAGGTATTTATTTTGTTCCCAATGGAATGCATAAAATATACAAATCATTGACTACATCGATGCTGATTGATTTACTAAGACAGGCGTTGGAAAGTACAGTTTTTATGAGCATCTTTACTAACTTGATACGAAGTGGCTGGACCACCCGGTACCTGTCTGTGAGTCCTTTTTAATAAGATTAAGATTACTGTCACGGTTTAACTGCTTAAAAGGAGCTGTTTTTAAGTAAGAATCTTTTTTATCTAATTCTAAACTTTTAATACAATTTTGGCTACAAAGTTAGTGGTACAAATACGAATATCATTTGATTCTTGTTTAATTTTTGTAAACAACTGAAAATGGCTGAAGTAGGTGTAGGAATTGGGTGTAGGTCTGGTAAAGTATTTTTTTTAAATTAGTGTTAGTATTTGGAATTCTGATACTTGGTTAAAAAGAAAATCATGATTATCAGGAATCGTATTAAACTTAAGTTTCTCATACAAGCTGGTCATTACTGTGTCATTACGACAGGTATTCCTACTCATCTGCCTGTCAAGATTTAAAAATAGTCTGAGCTAAGTTCAGGCAGCCTATTCCAGAAACAATTTTGCAAAATAAAACTGCAAACTATCCAAAACCTTGATAACGCTTGTGACCTTATTAACCCTGAACTGCTCTGGTAAAATATCTTAGAACCTAACCTATATTTTTACACATAGTATTCTGTGCCTTTATTCAATTTTACAAAATAAACACATTAAAAAAGTCCAGCTCGCGCCTGTACCCATAACCCTGAACTCCTATGATAAACTATCTTTGAGCCTAACCTATGTTTTTACTATAGTATTTTATGCCTATATCCAATTTTACAAAATAAAACTACAAATGATCCAAAAAAGTCTCTAACTCACGCCTGTACCCTTAACCCTGGCACTGCCACGTCGCATCGTGCTCGGATGCCAGGGTAATTGTTCACCATCCGACCAGGGTTGGTACTTAGCCAATCAGGCTGTCAATCCGATTCGACGCTCGTGGGAAGTGAACATGGTGATCGTATTCTGAATTTACTTTTCAAAGAATGTACCTAAGTATTTACCCAGTTATAAAGACGCGTTTGTAGGCGCGTTAACTTTCATACACAATTTACAAGGTGTCGATGCATATGGGAGAAAAGTGTAGGATCCATAAAACGTAGTCAAACTCAAACTTGTATTAACGAGTAAATGAAGTTAGTATTTAATAAATTATTTATTGCAGCAAAAAACTTAAGAACTATGGTATATGGATAGTTGTACATATGTATCCATGCGATATATCAGGTGCAATATATGTACATACAAATGTGTGTGTACATTGTTCAAAACAAAATTCTATGAGACAGTCACATTTATTTCATCGTTTTAGTAAACTAACTACACTGCAACATTTCAGTCAACAATTAGATATTCTGAGCGCACTTACGATTAATATTTAGGTCTTGACATTTTGACATTTCTAGCGGTATTCATACAAGAGAGCCAAAATGGAGTATCTGTGCAGTATAATCTTGTGACATTTAAACAACAATTACGAGCACGCCACTCTCCATTGTACTTACACCTACAAATTATACAGAGCCAGTTCGAACATAACATCTGACTGGTGCATAAATTCATCATCATCATTACAAATTTAAGGGTGAGGTTCTTGTCTGTGGAGCATGCGCCATCCTTCCCGATCTTCTGCCAATTCTTTGACCTCCTTATACGACATAATGCCGATAATAAAGAAAATCGTTGTAACTAGTAAGTAAGAGGACTGCCAATTCAATCAGTACGCACTATTCTGAATTTTAGAGACTAATTGCAAATAATGATATGGAAACGAAGACAACTACCAAGAAATGCTTACTGCTGATTATTATTGTCATTGTCTTTTCCGCAAATTTCGTTCATGCATGTGGTTATTAGTTACATTAGTCCGTCGCGTCGTCTCCACGGAATATCATCGCAAACTTACAGCACTCAGCGCTGATCTTCATCTTTCAGTAAAAGCCTGCTTGTGACAGGACATTTTTCTTTGATTATTTTACTTATATTGTTTCCTGTTGACAATTAGAACTCTCTGTTCCGATATAAATAATAACCAACCTCACTTATGCTACCACCATTGCAAAAAACACGATGACACGTAGTCGTGAGTAGTCATAGAGCTACGACACGCATTTACAATACTCAACAACAAACAAATGCTTTTGAAATAAAGATAAAATAATAGGTACGCTGGATTGAACAATCGCACAAATAACAAACTGAATGCTAGATTCTGTATTATCAATCAAGGTCAAAGCCAAATCTATTTTAACGCTAAATTAACAGATAATCTAAGTCAGCATTCAGATACTGCGTGACTAAAGTATTTGCTTTAGATCATTTGCATACCTACCTATAGCATTCACTGCCATTAAATACTGGGATATTTGATAAAAAGTTTTATTTTTATACATTTTTGCATGCACATAGATACAAGTAAGTGCTTATTTACTTAAAAATAGCATCAGTGTATTAACATCTTTTTTAATTTATCCTATCAGTAATAATGTTAGTGTTATAAAACATAGAACATAAGTTTTTGACTGAATAGATTAGCAGAAATTTGTAAATCAATCAGATTTTTTATTTTATATTTTGTGACTTTTTATGCTTTCACTGTCACATAGGTATAGTTATTGCCTTACAAAACTAAATTGAATGAACAATTTATATTCTAATCGCTACATGGAGAAGACATTAGTGAAGACGTATGATAATCATAGTCATTTGTAGTCCGCAATACTTACTAATAATGACCAAAATTAACTTAATGATATGAAATTGCAAGATACGTTGCATACATGTTTACTTAGGCAAATTACATAATAACACTATTCAATGAAGACATAAAGAATTACTTAGATCGTACTTTCCCAAGTTAGTTTAGTAGTTTTAACCGACTTACAAAAAGAGAAATTATAATTTTTGCTGATGTCGCCAAAAATCGGCTAATATAAAAAACTACCTTTGTTAAAACTTTACGCTTGCAGTTAAGTCAAAGTTTTGTATAAGATTTGAAATACGTCAAATAACAAAAGGTTTTGCCCTATAAACCTGTCAGTTTTAGAATTTTAAAAGCAATGTGTGTGTAATTTCGTTTCATTAATTAATTTAATAGCACCTCACATCCATGAGTAAATAAGTCATGTAAGTACATATTCTCACGTTTATATTCTTAGGATTCGCTCGAAAAAAATAATTGGAGTTACGACGGATGCGCTAATCGTTTTCGAGAACACATTGTACTGCGGGTAAGAACAGGGTCCGTAGTTACTTATCGCTAATTGAGGAAATAACCAAATCCCCGCCCAAGGCCATTATATCGACAAATGAAGGCAAAAACTAGGAGTTCAAGGCACCGTATGACTAACATTGTGAGAATGTACAGAACAGAACAAAGACGAATTAAACATTATCCCGCACTGAAAATCTTGAACCAAAATAAGAAAATACCGTCGCCTCCACGCAGGCGACCATTATTTGCAATTTTCCACGAGCTACGTTTCCTTACAAAAACACATTATTTACTCCTTAGCGGCGCTTCTCGGTACTTATCGATCACTCGCGAGGCCTCAAAGCCATGATTGTTCGGAATCCTTGAATGGAACACAAAAACTCACATTATTAATTTTATTGTATTCGAAACGAGATGTCGCCTTGAAAACAAGATCATTATACACACCATAACCATTGAGAAGTGACCTCCCATGGAGCTTGAAGAGGTTCGTCATGTACTAAACGTTCAACGCCGAAGATGTAGAGAAAGGCCAAGCTAAAGAACGTTCGCTACCCGAACTTCACTCTCCCACAAACCTATTGTGGAAACCGGTTACAAAAAGAATCCGCCTTGCGTCATTTAGCCACGTGTAAACATTTTAATTGATGATATGCGGAAGACAAAAACCTCCGATAGCAATCGGCATTTTGATACTGGTTTTATATCTGTTCATAGATCGAAAGCGCCTATTTGGGGCGTAAAAACAAGTCAGCGCGAACATGGATTAAGAAGGGAACGAAAAATATTGGCCAGAATTTATGAAAAATCGAAAACGAGACGAACGCAATTTGTCCACGGTAACAGCACATTAAAGAAATTGGGAAAAATGGCGAACGTTTCGCCACCAAATTACCCTAGTCACGTCACGGCGAACATAATTATTTCCCGTGAAATTCCTAGGAAAGCTCTTTGAGGTACAATTTCCACGAAGACATTATTGGAGTTATTTGAGAGCGCGTTTGGAAAAAGTATACGTAAGTATAGTTAATTAATTCAGCGGGGGATTCACGACCCTTAGTAAGGAGGAATAGTACTCAAAGAGAGAGGTATAATGAAGGAGCAATTAATAGTTTAATACCACCTGTCCATTACAAGAAGTTTATTGTAATTATAGCGACCGGGCGAGTTAAATTGCGGTTGATATAAGCGGCTCGGTTTCGCCGTGGAAAAACAATAAATTGCGAGAGAAATTGCCGTAAAATGCTCGGTAGCTCTTAGCCGTTTGCTTACAAATTATAATCGCGCCTGGGCTTTGATCTATGGAGCCTTCTTTACAGGGTTACATGAAACAAATGTAACTACCACAAAGTTTTGAAAAATAAATGTATTAGTCTTTTATGTGTTCTTATTAAAAATTTGTACATATTACATAAAAATACAAAAGTTTGTCAAACATATTATGTTTTCCAACAACTTACATACTTTCATAAGATAAATATATTTATGTAATGATGATATGTAAATATTATTCAATTTCTCTTAATCACATAAACAACTCTTTTAACATATGCACTATTAATTTCCCATTAAAAACCATGCATCAGTTACCAGCAACTCTGTATAGAGCCTTCGACATAGAGCCTACAGAGGCCTCTAACAGGTTCCGACTCTACTACTACAGTCCGCACAAAATTACTATATATTCAAGTGGGGGCAGCACTTCTGTTTCGTAATGTAGATAAATAACAATAAATAAATGCCCGGGGCATTAAACACAGCGCCCCACACTAAGCATTATTTTAATATATTAAGTATTTAGTTATATTAAGTAAATAAAGTCTGATGCGATAGAAAGAGGAACTTAAATCGTATAAAACAGGATCCGAAAGTATACCTATGTAGGTTAGGTGGACTGCCTCACGTAGACAATCTCAATAGTTTCAATACAAGCCTAGTAGTAGTTTTAGTTTAGCCTTAAGCGACTTTTACTACACTATACATGTAAGTAATACTACATGTCTATACGAATATACAATAAACTACCAAACTACATAAAAATGAACAAAATATTAAAACTTTCCAAACCAAACTAAAACTATATTTCATACAGAAATGCTACAATAGAAGACTATTTTAATGACGAAAATAAGGAATAGGATATAATAATGATCTCAATGTAAAATAGATTAATAATAGATAATATCAGAAAATAATAATATTGTACACATACTAGTTTAAGTTTAAGATTTTAATTTTTATATTAAATTTTAGATTTTAGAATATTTAGTTATAATTTTAGCAACGCCCTAATTCCCCTCTTAACAGGGTAAATGTAAATACATTTAAGTATGCTAATAAAGGAATTTGAATTTTTAATTTCATAAATAAAAGTCCTTTATCATTTATTTCATTATAAGAGAGCCTTCAAGAGAGAAAGTTTTAGTTATAATTTTATCCGCGTGCTTTATTTATCTAGTGCAGATTTCTAGTTACATAAGTAAAACTTGCGTCGAACATTAGCCGTCCTTCAAGTTATTATTGAATTATCTACCAGACGTAATAACAACTTGTTCGATTTCAACTTAGTTAAGTTAGTAAACATTCGTATGAGTTGTCAATTTTTATATTATATGTATAGTAGTATGTTTTATGTCAAATGATTTGTAAAACCATTTGGTAATGTTTTTTTTTAAATACCCCCAAGTACATACTTGTATTATAAGGCGTGCCTTGGGAGAGGTCTATGTCCAGAAGTGGACGACTGTAGGCTGATGATGATGATGACATATTATATAAATAATTCAGAAAGCTTGTCAATAACTTATTATTTCCTTTTTATCGTTTCCTATACAAAAGCTTTTTATCATTAAAATACTCACAAAATTGAAAAATATAAATATGTAGGTATTTAGAAAACGTATAAATAACTTTTTGTAGGTATCTTAGCTTATATTTATACAGCCTATAAAGCCTATTTAACGTTTGTCAAAGTATACTTTACAAAAAACTCTTAATATGTAAAACTACTTTCTCAGTTTATAAAAATAAAGTCATTAACTTTATTCGCATATTTTAGCGAATATGCACTAAGCAGACATTTAAAATCCACCCAATATAAATCGCAAGAGATTTTTCTTAATAGAATCTCATTTATGACGAATAACAGCATAAGTAATAGCAATTTTCAGTATATATGCTACTTATTCACTTACAAATTTAAAACCCTACTTCAGCAAAATATGTTTTGCCTTTCTACAGTTATTTGCAATTTTGCTGAATTTATGAACTTGCAAGTTATCAGATACAAACTTGCAAAATTAACCTATGTAAGATGTTTTCGTAATTTATAGCTCCTACTTAAGAGAGTGGTAATGTAATCTCAATCGATACTGAAGATCTCATCGTAACAACATTGTTGCAACTTAGTATGTCTTCCTTACACAGAATTAAGAATGTGCTGGATTTGTCATTTTCGAATCTCATTATTTTTATCAATCTCAATTTTACAGATTTATTGTTCTGTTATTTTTAACCGACTTCAAAATGAAGGTTGTCAAGTCTTCTGACATTATTTTTGTGAGTATGATACGCCATTACTCCGTTATTTTGACGAAGCAAGTAATGTAGTGAGGCCGAATTAACTTTTTAATGACAGTAGACTTAAAGTCGTTTTTTTTTAAATAAAATTTATTATATTCCCACAGACTTCTCAATAAACTAGCTATTTCACAAAAAAACCATCCTAGCAAGTAATTTAATTAAAAACAAATATACATATATAACTTTGTTCCAAACTAATGGAAATATATTATGTATTTTTAATCAAACCAAAGTTTCTCGCAACAGTCTATAAACAAAACCCTAAAAATTTTCAGGTAACCTAAAATCATAGAATATGTCATAAAATTACCTTCCGCATTTGCAGAACCAAAAGCAAAAGTTTATGAATAAAGACAACAATTACTCACCCCGAAGCGTCATCCCACAACAACTTTCGATCGGTAGGCGTGAATCGAGTCACATATCGATTCATTATCTTGATCGATAGTCGAGTGGACGTGTAGGCAGCACTATCGGAACAATCGATTAGTACTTATTATATTTCTAAGTAACAGCCTGTGGTTTGGCTTGTAATCTGGTATAGGAAAAACTTATGTGCTCTTCCAGGTAAAATTTTAACTGTAAAGAATTCTGAATCTGAATCTCAACCAAATTTTAATCGTTTCGGTTATTTAAGCGTGAAAAATTAACAAATATCCTCTCTCACACACACAGAAATCTAAATAAACAGGTACCTCACACACAAACACACACATTAATTTGCACCTTCATTGACATAAACATAGGATACCAGTTTTTTTGAGAGTATCTTCCGGAGTACAAACTTGAAACAAGAGAGATCTGTATTTAAATATTACAGTTTTATTAGCACAGCGCATGAAATACTTCAATTACCTAAATATAAAACCTACCAAAACAATCAATCAGCAACAAAGTTTTACACCACGTTGACTTTACAAACTTAGTATGTAACTAGGCACAACAAAATCTATTTCCTCAAATCTCAGCAAGTTACAACCACAATGGTAATAGCACGGTAATAACGTGAAATCAGCACCGAATCTAATCATCATGAACACGAACCCTGCAAAATATTAGCAGTGTCAACATCCATGATTACATTTTGATTGCACCATAAAACACCGGATGATTTACAGTACTAACTCTTGGTGAAACTATGGCAATTGTCACGCGTTTGTTCCTTAGTCTAGCTATTGTAGTATTTTGATTTGAAATAGAATATGGTACAACAAGAAAAGAGAAACATTAGTCATTCAATTATGTATAAAAAATCTGAAATAGTTGAAGCAAATTAAACTAGCACTTCGATATAGAGCGTAAAGATGTATGTAATAGGGGAGGATACGCATTATTATGCGTTGCATTGTTCAAAGTCTGAAAAAAGAAAATCAAAGATTAATACCACAGGATTTTTTTTTAATCTTTGATCAATGCAGATAATATAATGATGCAACAATATCGCTTTTGGTCCTAAAATTTCCCCTATTTCCAAAATTTAAAAAAATAACAAATGTAGGTGGCTTTTATGATTAATCATCATTTGTTTGTAAAAAAATAAAGTGAGGTTTGTCTAAGAATAACTCATTTTCAATGCGTATATAATATCTTAATATATATAAATCTCGTGTCACAATGTTTGTCCTCAATGGACTCCTAAACCACTTAACCGATTATAACACCATGTGCAGTTTGATCCAACTTGAGAGATAGGATAGTTTAAATCTCAAATTATAGTCGCAATTTTAATTTATTGCTAATTATTTGTCTGTTATTATTTGATAGTCGCAATTATCTGTTAACTCCAAATGATTCTAACAGATGTCGATACCTTTCGACTGGGTTGAGTAAGTAATCAATAGATGGCGCTGCTATGGTAAATCTATTCCGTGACTGACGTTCTCTTATTGTTCCTCTTAGATTGTTTACTATAATGTAATATAACAAAAACTTTAGCCACAGCAACGCGTGGCCGGGTCAGCTAGTATATGTATATATATCTACTTTTACTGCAGTTTTTCGTCTGACTCGTCCAGTAAAACACTATCCGTGTGACAATCGTCGCTTTCCGAAACGATTGTAAATCTGTCGACAACCAAATTACTGAGAGCTGTGGTACATAAAGCCTTACCAATCGTGAGTGTATGAGCCTTCGCAATGTATATGTAGCTATTGTAACTGTGACTCTGTAGTATTCTGTGGGAAGCGGGAAATACGAGTACACGATTTCTAGATGTCGTCGGCACAACTTTAACACGTTGCATGTTAACAAAAAATGTTAAAAAGTGGACAAAACTGAGCTATCCGCATCTAAAAGAAGCAGCATGGGATGGCAGAAAATTTTGCCAATTGACCTCCAAACTTCATTATGAAGATGGCACCCGATGATGATGACGATAATGTTAAAAAAAAACATTTGCTTAGTTTTACTATTTTTTTTTAAATTCCATCTTCAAATTAAGTTAAGCGATCTACAATAACGAGAATTAAACGGTTCTCTCGGTTAGCATCCTCCATCTTAGGCCATCGCTTACCATCAGACAAACTGTGGATAAGTGTGATCCAGCTATAATAAATAAAATGTGTATTTCGTACGAATGAAATGTCATTACCAGTATAAATCTTATTACTTCTTCTTCTTATTGAATGAGAGTCGAGAGTTTTTCTAGGCGCCCTAAAAGCTTCTAACATGGCTTAACGACTGCCGTGCTTGACAAACAGCCGGGACCTACAATTTAACGCGTCATCCGACCCATAGAAGCGTCCAAAATGGAATGCCACTTTTTGGTCACCCATCCAAGATCTGACCTCGTCGATCTTTGCTTAACATTGGTAATCTTATTACTGTGGACATGACTTACAATGCTTAATAATTTGGGAACCATTTGTAAACTATTGATGTTTATTCGACTACCACTATTGTCTGGCCCGTACTTAAAATCTTAGATAAAGCAGAGTTTCGTAACAAACATGTTAAACCTACCATTCAAACATATCTTTGAGGTTATCTAATTCTCTTCGTCTCACAAACAAAATCATAACAAAATTCAAATTCCCAAATCTTTACGCAACAATAGGCCTACTAAAACTATTTCACACATTTCGACGAGAGCTACAATTACGTAATTAATGCAAGAGTTTTAAATTAATTAATACGTTTCAAAGAATAGATTCACACGATTTCTAATAATGGATCCCTCGAAGTTAACGGTCAATTCTTTGGTCTGGGTGAAAAGGTAATAAGTTGAATTGAGTGAAATGTATGCGTTTTGCGTAATTTAAGTGCGATGAAATATTTCTTATCAGTAACCAAAGTTTTTTTTTTACGTGGGATAGGTTTACGTTTGACTACAGCCTGCCTGATGTTAAGCATTGCTGCAGTCTAGGATGTAACACGCTTACCTAGAAGATACCTATTAACTCTAGATTTGAAGACCCCTGGATTGTAGTTCGCAGGAAACACAGCTTCTGGTAAAGTGTTCCAAAGCTTTGCCGTCCATACAATAAACGTAAAGGCAAAGCGCTGTGTTCGACACTCCGGCACTTCCACCATAAAACGGTGTCTACCTGCGAACTTTCTGCTTTTTCGCTTAAAGAAAGGAGCCAAGGGAATCAGTTCATGTAACTCCTTTGCACATTCTTAGAATTCGTTGAAATCTTTCGACACTAGAGCCACCTTAATTAACATGGACTTACGATTGAGTACTTTGAGTATAAGTCCACATAAATATCTGCAAGTGAAGAAACATCTCTGAAAACTGATAACTCAACTTTACTATTTATAAAGTTCACCAGCACAGCTCAAGTTTGTCAATACTGCAGCAAACATGCTACTTACTAACAAGATTCTAATACAGAGCTGTCTCCTCATAAGTTTAGTAGCATTCCGAACTGAAGCCAAAAGGGGTTTCCTAACCAAATAATACCTTAATCTTGAGATTAACCTCACATGCTATTTTAAACCTTATGCCACGAAAATAAGGTGTTCAATAGAATAGTTGCAGTTTGCGGTTGCATAAGTCAAAGATGTCACAAACGAACGTTCAAAGTTTAGAAGGTTTATTTCCTTTGTATCCGACGCCGTTTGTAACTGAAAAATTAAATAGATATGGAATAACTGTGATAATTAATTTTGCGTAGATGCTGTAATTTACAATAATGGTTGATTACGTACATATATATGTACCTACACACTATCTACCTATAAAGGTGGGTTCAGTGCCCTACGATCGGTCACAAATGTTTGCATACAAGACCGAAGTTCTGAAATTGTCTTTCACACTTGATCGTACACACCAAGGTGATTGTAACTGTTGACGATGTTTCGAAACTTAGTGACCGTTGGCTACCGTGAAAAACCAAACACGGAAATAAAAAAGTATAAGCCAAAAATTATCTTTCATAGGTCTATCTTTACTATTGAGTGTGGCTCAGCGGTTCCAGTGCTCTTCATCCAGACGCACTATGGTTCGAATCCGGCCCTAAACCAATGACTTTTATTTTCAAGTTGTGTGTGGATTTGCACTCGATTACGGTGAAGGAAAACGTCGTGACTCGTGAGGAAACTGACATGTTTGAAAACCACAATATCTGAGGACATCTGTATTACGTGGAAGGTCCTGGGCGCCCACAACGATGTATCTGGCCAAGAGAACTTCCCTTACGAATGCATTTAGCGGGGGAGTCACGACCCTCAGTCATGAGGAGATTCGACTCAAGAAACAGGGACCTTTACTAATATGGGAGACAAACAAACAGCTTCAGTTTAGACACTTTGAATTGAGACTTCATACTGTGTCGAACGCATGTGACAAACATTAAATTGGTTAGTTCTAAGTTTGCTTCACCGAGTTATACAAGTTCTAACAGAATCTAAACGGAAACGGTTTTAGCACGAAGCAAACTTTGGTTTACTCTCGCAGCTTGCTCTAGGAGCTGTTTTAATTAGGGGTTTGGTAAAGTCAGTTAATTGCTACGAGGAATATGAATCTACTCGTCTGTTTGATACTTTGTGATCATTTAATATTATGATGCACAGCTGATAATATTTCAATCAAAATTATACACCAATATATATGAGTGAAGTCGGTAACTAATTAAAAACTAACTTAAAATACAATAATAATAAAGACTTAAACTACTTCTAAAACTAAAAACTTTAGAGTGAAGTAAAATGAGTTAGTCTCTCTGTTCCTGATTCATGTCACAGTGGGGCGACGGATCCTCATGATTTTTAGTAATATTGCAGTAGGGTCCCGCCCGAGTGTGACATACCTACAACTTTTTACTCCGGAACAATGAGATCGATCGAAGCTTACCAGAACAGCCCCCTTAGACAAGAGGCTTATTTTAGTGAGCGTACTGACGCTCACTTATGGACTAGTACGTAGTACCTAATATCGTACGGGAGTAACGTAACATTTCCCCCCGCGTTATGTCAATCCCATACATTGGTCTTTCTATTCCATAAGTATGCGTCAGTACGCTCACTAAAATACGGCTCTTGTCTAAGGAGGCTGGAGTTACTGGACATACATGTCAACACCTAAGTACAAAATAAAGTAATAAATGCACAAGAAAATAAAATATTTGTAAATATAAACACTAAAGTCTTGTTGTGCGTCAATCATGATTCCACGTGACTCGGCCGCATTTGCGTATTGTATTCTGCACTAAACCGCAACTTTGTAATCAGATCGCAGCGGACATGGATATAAGAGGAAGTTTTACTAGAGAAGTGGCAAGTGGGCGTGACTAAGCTGGCGAAGAGAAGTCGGTTTGACTTAACTTCGTTAAAGAACTTACAATTACAATCATGTTTAGAAAAAAAAAATCATAATTACCTAGTTTATGCCCGTAGCTACGCGTTTTAATATAATACATATAAATCTCCCTCTTAAATGATTCTATCTATTAAATAAACTTCTTCTTCTTATCGAATGATAGTGGCCAACTCTGGTGTCGAGAGTTTATCAAGCCGCCCTAAAGGCCTCTGACATGGCATAACGACTGTCGTACTATGACGATCAGCCAAGACTTACAATTTAGTGAAAATTGAACCACGATCATTAAAAAAAACTGCATCATAATCCAATGTGTTGGTCAAGTTAGGTAAAATCTCATTAGATCTAAGCGTATATAGGGTAGTGATAGTGGTAAGTTAGATAGTCCAAAATCATTTAGGTAATGTCTAATTTTCATCGACACATACTGTCAAAATTCAAATTTGACAGATGCCAGTTCCATTTACAACACTCTTCTACGGATGTAAGCGATACGTATTCTGAAGGCTAAGCGACGCGTTTTCAGTTCCAACCACTTTTAGTGACGCGACCAGTCACGTTTTTAAACGGGCAAAAAATTGAGGACATGATATGCCTATAGGTTAAGTACGACTTGAATTGAAAGTATTGGAGTCTTTGTTAGATAGATAGATAAATACTTTTATCTACACTAATGTTGTAACATTCTTACTTATGTTTCCAATACTTGACTTATAATTACTACTGTTATAGCACGGACAACAAAACACTCAATTTAAGCAATTTCACATGATGGTATAATATCCACATCGATATCGTAATATCTCATTATAACATCAATAAAACGCGACCAACCTGATTGCAGGGCCAATCAGGTTGGTCGCGTTTTATTGATGCGCGCAGCTGCGCTCTCATTGGTTAGATTTTAATGGCGGCAAAATCACTGTGACAATACACGTACGCGTGAATTTAATTTAATAAATTAAAAGTTAAAAATGGATAGCGACGATGATATTTGTACGCCTCCGGATATCCTAGAATTGGCAACAAAAGTAACTCACAATCGTTTGCCAGAAAAATCTAGAAAATTATATGAAAAATAAACTATTGTCAGCTTTTGTTGTTTGATTCATTGCATTAGTGAAGATAAAGAAGTGTATGCAACTGCATATAACACGGGTATTAAAACACTCGTTACTCTCGTTACACTCGTTACTCGTTACTATTATGAAACTCGCTGCGCTCGTTTCATAATAGTAACGAGTTTTATTCCGGAGTTCAGGGGTTCGAGTTTGTTGATTATTGCAACGAATTATCATAATTACCTTTGTACTAGTACATAACTTACTTGTTACTTTTACAAAGATAATTGTGATAATGAGGTGAGGTACCTATTATATTGGCACGGTCCGATACGCCCAAAAAATTAAATACTAAAACTACAACAGGTTAAAGTTGCTGAATATAGAAAATAGTATGCAATACTCAGTAATCATGTAAAATGCTCTCTAACTTAAGTACACCTACGTAAAACATTTTTCCATTTACGCGCAAACCACCATTAATACACTTGGCAGTTGACTAATTGAAATACTGGAAGCACTGACAGCTGAAACGTAGAGAGATCACCGCTATTGTTCTTCGGACGACCAGGGGCCTTACTGTGAGGTGTCACTTTACCTTCCAAGTCTCGGGCAATTCAATTGACGCCTCGCAACAAAATCCTATCCTAAAATTGGTACCTAGCCTAGATCTGATAAGTAATATATAACCTAATTGATCTTTCAATCTATATCAAACAAAATTTCTCTATCTCTGTCTCTCTCTCTGAGTATCTCTCTGTCATGGTACCAACTGAATGAATAAAAAGATCAAATGTGTCTATCTGATTCACTCACAGTACCGATTGCATGAACTGAAACCACGGAAAAAAATACAGCTGTACTAGATTGAAACGTTTTGCAGGTCCAACTGCAAATTCGACTGCTGATTACATCAATTTTTGACATAATCGCTACACAAAACCTGGCAGGAACAATGGCTAGGAACGAGGAAATGTCACGGTACGAATTTAGCCAGCCAGCGTTTACGGTACGGCCGTTGCTGGATTAAAGCCTTCGAAGACACCCGCTTTGTATAGAACTTGAAAGGGATGATAGGTCTTCTCAAGCTGGTCAGTTTTCTGGCAGAGTATGAGTAATGGAGTCCGAAGGATGCAGTCAGTCAGTTACAGGAGCGGTCAGATCTAGGATGAGTGAGTTTCAATGGAGCTGAATAGCGCTTTAGCGGGAACTTGAATATGAGAATAAATTCTAGTATATCTTGCTTATTTATATGCTTTTTAGTTTTTGTTGCTTTGGTTATGCATTAACAATGTTAATTAGGTACCTGAGTGTAGATTAATCAAATTTGTTACGGATACATAGCTAAGTGTGGTTATTTTATGATTATTGTATTGTAACGTGATGATTGTTGTACAGCTAATTTACGTAATTTTCGTGGATAAACTAAAAAAATAGCGTCACGGTTCACGCGACTAATTTATGACAGATATTTCTATTAAAATATGACATTACATTGCCCAAAACAATAAATTTGGGTCAATTTAAATTGTTTTTTTTACTATTTAAAAAAATGTTTCTTGTTATTTAATAACAAATAACTGAAAACATAGTCGCTTAATTTGCATTTATTGCGTTTATTTACCTTAGCCTAGCCGTTTCCATCAGATTAAGACAATACAAATACATTTATTTAATATATATTTTTGTCTGTTGTATATTAGTAGCCCTGTACAAATAGTTGCATCGAAGACGGTCCCGACCGACGTTGCACAATTATAGGAAATAGAGTATCGATCGAAGAGTCGCTGATACCATTTCATAATCCCACGCTGGCGTTATTCAGATTGCAATATTGAAGCAACTGGAGATCAAGCCTGTACCAACTGAAATATAATAAAATTGTACATACCTACTACATAACTATTTAATCAAAGTAACCCGACTTGTAAAGTTATACTTTCTTGTACCTAAATACATACATACTCGTATATACAATGTATTCTTGCAGATACTTAAAATAGCTTATTACATTTTCTTTTGAGAAAGACTACACATTATTATAATTTATGTATCGTAATCGTATAGCCTTTTTTTTAAATCTCTACTTCATAAATTTGTTGTTTTTAATACGCAATCGCATCTGCAGTTAAGGTTTTAAGATCCTCCATTTGTCCGCTTGGTTAGAGGACAGTCAAATACTACGTGCTGGACAGTCTGCTCGGGAGCTCGACACCGGCAAGCTGGTGATTCGCACCAATTCCATTATTAGGTAGTAGGTATGAAGATATTGATTTGATATTTGATAAAATTGTGATATAAGGCTTGGAGAGTGACACAGGCTACTTTTTATATGAGACAGTCTTTTTTGCGATTTAAGATAATTAAATTAAACGTTTTTGTTTTAGAACAATCTTTTTTCTCTTTTTTCTACGAAACCCTTAAACTGTTAAGCTTAATTATAATCGAGCCTGAATATACAAATACAAAATAGGTACAAAAAATATTTTTGTTAAATAGATAAGTATATACATAATAGGATAGTATATGGATGTACATACATAAGTAGTTGGTACATAAGGTCCGATGCTGTCACGTATCACAGAGTACACACAGGTACAGCAGGCTTTGTTGGAGCACACGTTTTGTCTCTGCTCATATCCTGAACCAGAGTCACTGACCTGGTGAGATACTATGGGCTGTTGTGGTAGTAAATCCATTGTGGTTTAGGTAATATTTACTATTTTAGTTAATGTTCTGAAGGAATTAAGTTTTGCTAATTTTTATCTGAGATGAATTTAATTGGATGAACAAAGAGTAGCATTACGAGAAACATTATAATAATAATAATAATAATGTGCCGTTCCTCATACAATAGACCAGTTTAATTAAGTCAATAGCCTGTAACTCAACACAATAAGCCTGTAACATTAATACCATTTCTGCAATAGTTATTTTATATACCTAACATCCTCTTTCTGTAATTTTGTACTTAATTTTAAGTATAGTATTGTAAAAGGCCTCTCAGTGTTGGCTACGTCCCCACTGATGCCTTAAAAATACCGGGCGTAAGGCCCGAGAGTCTGTGAAGTGATAAAATAATAATAATAAAATGTTTATGTGACACACAAATTCTTATAATATTATTGTGTCGATATAATAGTTAGAAGTAATTAAACATGCACTATCAATTAAGTGTAGGTTCATTTAGTTTTTGAATAGATTTCAATCTCCTAAATTTGGGTATCCTATGACCAAGGTTCTTGGTAAAGAAATTTAAAGACAACTAGTTTTATGTAAGCAAAATTACACACTACGATCTAGCTTGCCTATAAAAAGTATTTTCACTCTTGACATGAATACCGATAAATGTTAAACATGATAAAAAAAGGAACAGAAAAAGAACTAAATATATAAATAAAAAGAATAACCTAATCTCAATAATATTAAAACGCTTCATAGTTGTTCCCCTCCGATGAAAAGCAGATTCAAAACAGCTCTTTTGTGCCATGTGTGATGTGAACTGAGTCGACATTCAAACAATTTATTTAGTTTAACTACACCTACTTATGGTCACTGTTTGTATAAAGTCAGTTTTAGAACTCATTTTGAAGTTTTGGACGGCTATTTGAATATTCTGAGGGTATTTTTAGCTCTAGTTATTCTGTGAATGGTTTTTGAAGTATTTAAATAAAAAACACACAAACAAATGCTCACAACTGCCATTTATGATCATTTTGATAAGTTTTCTACATTCAATAATTCCTCATTGACCTCTAACTCATTTTAAAGATTGCTGTGCTATGACAAACAGAGATGGACGTTTGAACCCACAGAGGCGACAAATATAATATAGAAACAAATATTTAAAAAAACAGTTCACTTACGAACATGAGCTGACCGCATCAAGAGATTCTTAACTTTTTTTACATGGGAGGAGTTTGCTCTTGACCATAATTCACCTGATGGTAAGTGGCCATTGCGGCCATCATTGCAGCCTAGGATAGAGGGTGCTTACACACTAAGAACCGATTCACTCTAGCTTTGAAGATCGCAACTTAATCACAGAATAAGTACCCCAATGATCTTGCTATATTTAACACGTATCCCTAGATAGGTTAAGCTCACATTAGCAAGCCCATTAGCCCTATATAGCATATTTAATGCATCCGCAGCAGATATCAGAGCCCGATGTAAATTTATATCTGCAGGGGAAATGTGAGCCACTAGGCAACGCCTGCGAGACCTCAATTTCACTTGAATAGATTATTCACACGATATTTCGAGTTGAATGATCAAGAAGGGAATATTACTCGTCAAATAAAGTGGGATCTAAAAATGAAAATTGTGGCGGTTTATTGTATAATTATTGTTGTCATCCAATGCCCTGGCATGGCCCTAACACACCTACCTACGAGAGATGATTTGTGTACTGTAAAGATTCGTTTACAATAAGGAAATTTTAAATTTGATACGCTACGAAAGAATTACAACTTGATATTTATAAACATTTTCACGTTCACTTTGACTTTTATTTAAAACATTAATGTATTTGACCAGTCTTTTGATATTTTGACGCATTGGTAGGTAGCATTATAAAATATAAATAAAACTCACCGATATGGTATGTAAATAGATAATAAATTACCTACCATTTTTTTTTAGATTTGTTTTCGTTACGAAAACAATTTATTCTCAGCAACGTAGGCATAAGTATCTTAAATAATTAATTTCGCAAGATACAAACCACTTGTTAAGGTACAATTCAGTCTATCATTTCTGTAAAATTAATAACGTGCCCTACCTCTTTATAACGACATACATACGTTCTAATTGAAACTCACGGCAGACAAATTACTTTCTCACCTATCACAAAGTTCATGTCAAACTCAATTTAATATCAATTATTATGTTATACCATACAACAAAATACCACTAAGTGAAGATATTGATTCAAGTGTTACTTTTGTCCAGCTTTTTGTGATATTACCACAGCTATTAAAGTTTGCCAGAGGCTCTTAGGGATGTTTGAAAACTTTTGATATTAGGTAATATTGATCACTCTCTTAATAAAGAAAAACCTAAAAGCTAATATAGCATCCAGGGTTGTTCAATGCCAGTGTAATTAGATATACTTCTAAGCAGGCGTGCTACTTCCTAGACTACAACCATTTACAGCGTTGCTTAACATCAACCTGTAGCCAAACGTGTTACACCCTAGGCTGCAGTAATGCTTAACATCAGGCAGGCTGTAGTCAAACGTAAACCACGTAAAAAAAATGTATCGTTGCCTTTAAACCGGTATAAAATTATGATAATTAGGCCCAATAGGGGTAACATGGTCATGTCTGACCAAACCCTTTTCCAAATAAAGAATATAAAAAATAGATATGATAACTTTAACCACAATTTTTTTCTTTGTCGAAAGCCGACGAGGAACAGTCGCAGCGGAATAACATTAGAAATCTTTCCAAAGCCATCAAAATATACAATATCACTTCTCAATTCATAATCCGAGTCCATTAAACTAAGTAAGTTCACTAAAATAAGTGGTACTTTACCGTATCTCTTATACTTATACCATTCCGTGAATGTGCCTTACTTTATCATAAAACAGTAAAAATTAAATTTAATGTCTTTAATGTCCACTCGACGATAGCCGATGTCGGTTTTACTTATAGAGGATTAAAGTGAACGGAGAGGTTATAAAAACTTAGATAGCTAAAAAAACACAATTTACTTAGATAAACCTAAGTTAGTTATATGACTGACACAAGACTTTACAATACGTATTTACATATAATTGACTTTTCAATGTTTGACAATTTAATATGACACTTTTTCTTCTTTTCATTTTTTTTATATGAAATATAAAGTGTATTCTATCTTAAATTATGGCTTGTAATGTAATTACATATTACTTTAATTATAACCAGTGTTGAATGTGGACACAACTAGTACTTACAGAAAAAAAAGAGAATGAAGTGAAACCTGAGTAGCTGTGCAAAATGTAAGTTACGCTTAGACATTTTTTTCTGCATTATGTTATTTAAATAAATAAATAAATATTTCAAGACATATCACAGAGCGCCATCTAGCCCTATACAATATTATTTTATATAATTCTTTTACTCATTATACTTACAACGACGATTCTGAATAGCAAATTCACCATTCTATGAACTTGAACTTATGTAGGAAAACAAAAATTCAATTTTAACAGGTTCTTTGTCCAAGTAGAGTCACACATGAACTACGTTTAAATTCCTTGTTAAAATAGTTGTACCTACAACCATAATTGTCGTTTTTATGATAGTGCGTATTTTAAGCGTTTCCAGTTAAAATGTTTGAAAGCTATTAAATTTAATTAACAGTTTGCTATGTTTGGTTGTAATCTGGTTGTAAACCACGTACTTATCTACTTACGTGTTTGATTTGTATGTGAGTAACGTTTTTCTTCCTTTATATACTTTGGCCAGGTCATGAAAATGCAAAACCTATAAGAAAAATCACCAGAAATGTTGAATAAGAGAGATATTGTAAAATGCCCTGGACGGCATAATAAACGAATTTAAATATAGATTACTGTTTACGTTATTTTTAAGCTATTTAGATGTTCTGTAAGCTCAAAGAACCCAGTATAAAAAAGTATTGTCAACAACTACCGATACACACGCATTTTGAGCATCAAATCTCGGTCTCTGTAGCGGTACAAAAATACAGAAAAGCAAAGCTTTACCGTTTCACAACAGTTCGTACAACATTACTCTGCATCCGGATAAAATCGGAACTAAAAAAACCTGCTCTTGACTTTATTTAAAAGTTATAACGTAGTATAAGTTAAAATATGGTAGAAGTGCTGCCTTGAAACCGCTAAAAGTTGTCTTACACGATTTTTACTATAGACGCGCGTGCCGCGAAATTGATTGTGCGTGTCCTCACGTACCTACTATTTTGTTACTTTCCTACAAGCATATATCAACCTTATAAATATGTCGATAGAATTCATTTTTACACAACTGGAAAGCTCCTAGTAAGCGATGACAAATCGCTCTTGGCGGCGGCAGTTCAACTTAGTTATTCTTCAATAAATTATAGGACACGGGAGTATTGATTGATTTTTGTTCAGTCCTTGGAGAAAGTAGTAAGTAGTAGTACTTAACTTCTGCCTCTGAAAATCTAGAATACAGAAATGAATACTTGAGACATTCATTATTTCTTAAATAAAGTAATACTTCGAATATATTTGCGGTATTAGAAACAAGTCTGTGGAATCGTTTGATATTGTTTCAGATAAAAAAGTAGTACTTACGAATCTTTTCAAATTTCTTCGATACTGAAATTTTATTAATAGAACAACAAACACACAATTTTTTATGCTAAAATTTGATAAATAGATTATTATCACACAATCGCGCCTGTACAAGTGTAACTAAAAATATGCTACGTAATTATTATTTCGAAGGAAAAGATTTCAACGAAATCTCCGCTACGCTTTAGAACACTTTATAATTATAAATTTCATAGCTTACGCTATATTAAAAACTATTAAAAAACTTCCTCTTACAACAGTCCCAAATAATCCATACTCATCATAAAAATAGAACTTAGTAACATTTTATGATGTATAGATAATCATATTTAATGTGAATATTTGAAGCAGGAACTAAGTTAAACAGCCTTAATCTGCGATTAAAATATATTAATAAAACGTAACCTCTCGTTAAAACCCATATAATTTACATATGTGCAGGAACGTGCTTTATACATATCAATAAAATATTATTGCTTGTATGAAAGCTAAATTTGTATTTATATGTTTGCTTTTATAACATTCACAAAATTATTGATCGCAACTTAGAAAAGTGAATCTACGTTTTACGATTTTACAAACATTTGCTTGTAAAAAACTATAAAAAGTTAGTTTATGGCTAGATTATGCGTTTAAATGGATGTAATAAAATATGTACTACTTACTTACTAATAAAATTGCGACTTGATTGTGGGTGTGGTCGAGTTGTAAATTTTATAAGGAAGTAGGTAAAATTTATGCGAGTAGCATACCCTGGAGTCCATTATCTAAACCATTGAGCCTGAATGACTATGAAGAATAATTGAGTCATCATCATCATCATCCACAGCTCTAGGGATCCAACTGCTGGGTATAGGCCTCCCTTTGCATGTGCCATCTGCGTCGATCTTGTGCAGACCTCATCATAAATTAGGTCTGCATGTCAACTGAGTCATATAATAAAAAATAATCTAATTTTGATCCAATCTATCATCGTGATAATTGTTCCATGTAAACCTATCACACGTAAAAAAAAAAAAAAAAAAAAATGTTGCCTATATTTCTAAAGGTCGATAAAGCTAGTAGGTAGTGCTTAAGAGTAGTCATTAGTGGGACAAAACCGTCTGTTGATGATGATGACTACTAACTGCTACAATGATTTTATCTACGTTTGATTTAATACCAAGTGAAGAAAATAAAGAGGTAGACACAACTTGTTTAAAAAAAAAACTAGAGAGAGAGAATGAATCGGATGGCTTTGGAGGAGGCCTATGTCGAAAGACAAGCTGAAAAGCCTAAACACAGTGTTAAATGTTAAGATGTTAAGAACGAATATTGTTAACCAGTAATAAAGGCTTATATATGTATTTTAGTGAAAATGGTCTGTGTAAATGACACACAGACACTAGACTGCATGTCAACAGTGCCACTTTGTTAAATATATCCGTCGCATTTGTAAATTGTCAAAGAGTTTGCGTGCACAATGCAAATGCACAGTGAAATTGAATAAATTATTTTGCGCGAAACCCTTTTAGCGTGAAATACGTTTTACAATTACATTTCGTTATTTATTGGCGCATAAGCTTACACGAATTGGGTTAAAATATGTTTATTTTATACGGCGCACAACCCAAAACCCTGAAAGCATTTAGCTGATGCGTTTTCGTGTTTGGTTGTGAAAATGATGATTATCAGCTGAAAACCTAATTGGTAATTAATTATATGTAATGAATGCATGTAATTATGTGTAAGAATGTACCAAAAATATATAGTAACTAGCTGTGCCTGCGACTTCTTCCGCGTAGAATAGCTATTTTGGGCATTAATTCTTTAAATTTTGAACCGTTTTCGCAGCGCACGCAACGGAAACCTTCAAAGATGAATATTTTTTCCCGTTATTTTTCACATTTTCCATTGTTTCTTCGGTCCTATTAGTTGCAGCGTGATGTTATATAGCCTAAAGCCTTCCTCAATAAATGGTCTATTCAACACAAAAATAATTTTTCAATCGCACCAGTAGTTCCTGATTAGCGCGTTCAAACAAACAAACTCTTCAGCTTTATAATATAAGTACAGATTTGATGTTGTATACCGTATAGCCGTTTGCATTATAACCTTCGCCCCATTGGAAGATATTCTTAAAATAAAGAAAATCGAAACAGTAACACAAGAAATGTCCTTAACCCTTAATATTATTGTGGTAGTAGTTAGTATACATAGATTCCAAGTGCAACATGGTTACTTATTTTATCAACGTGAATGAAGCTGCAATCATACAATACTTACCTAGTTATAAAATACAATACAAATTTTATTTTAAATGGCAATAAAAGTAAATGAGTAAATATCATAGAATCATATCGTACAAACATAACAAAAATTTACTTACCCTAAGCCTGCAATAACCTAAACTTGGCTAAGTTAGTCAAAAAGGCTTATTTCCTTATCGTAAACAGATATTCAGCGCCCTTCATAAGCATACGTCGTTAGAAGCCGTGGAAGCCCTGCACCCGCGGTATAATCTGTCTGTCTGTCTGTAGCCTGTAATTGAATACATCATTCTCGTAGTTTCGCGCTTTGTTAGGTAATCGCGTCGTGTAGGCGATGAGGCTTTGTTTTGAGTTTTGCAGCCAGTGTATGACTTGTAAAATAAAATAAAAAAAAATTGGGTAAAAGTAGCACTTTTATTTCAGTTTACCCTGTAACATCCATTATAAACTTTTATAGACCTTAAATAATTCTACATATTCAAATTTCTGTATAGATAAGGTTCATAATGGCCTCAATTGACAAGAAGGATTACTAATCGACTAAGTAGATAGTATAATAATAATATAATATACTAATAATAGTATATAATATTATTATTTTTTGATAATGCATCCAATCTAAATTTATGTAACTCTGGTGGATCTGTCAAAACCTTCTAAAAGGTATCTTTGTGAGGTTTTGGTGTTTTTTTGCAAATTTACTGGTTTTTATAGTCTCACCAACCTCTTGGCTGTAGGTACTATTTTACACATATATGCAAATCCCAAACTAGTAAATACGTGTACAATAGACAACAATACCAGCAATCATAGCTACGTAGAAGCGACCACTGGACCGAGCCGGAATCAACATCACTCAACTGAGCATCGCGGGATTCATTTCCATATAGCATTAGCTTAATAAAGTTAATTTTCATAACAGTTAATTATTATTTCAAGCTATATGAAATATGTATTTATTCTAAAAGCACTAGGGTATTGGCCAGCTAAATATATATTTTAAGCAATCGAGTGCTTCACCCATCAACTATTTATCGGCTTTATAATTTTTCAGGACTATAACATTTTCAGGGGTAATATCACAGGTTAAAAAAAACAAGGATATAAAAAAATCCCACATATTTTTATTTGTTTAATTTTATGACGGCATCTACCATACTTTTAGGAAAATCGGTAAGTTGTAATATTTTTATGCTAAAATCATGAAAACCACACCAAAACGCTAGCTTGTAGAAACTCTATGCTCCTGTATATGACAGCCCCAATTTGCAGCGCGACATTATTGTGAACATCGCTAATAATGTAGATTTGGGAACAGCTGCTCGAGCAGAGCATTACAGGAATTGATTAACGCTCTGGGACAATGGAGAGTTACGCGTAAAACAGATTGGATGGGATGTAAATGTACTTATATGTACATGTGTAGGTACTATATCTTAATAATATTCCCCGTCTCATTCGGCTACTTGTATAAACTAGAAAATTTAGATAGAGAGATAGGTATTAGTAATTTTTAAATCTTACACAAACATAGTTTAACAATATGTATGTCAAAAATAATAAAACATAAAAAAGAAATTATAGATGTAGAACATCGACCATTTGTAACATATTTATAATAACAATAACATATATATTAATTTAGTAAGAAAAGTTTATTACAAATGATTATATTTTCTTGTAGTCCTAGCATGTTAAAGTACAACCATTGCACATAATTATGTATGCGTGTGTAAATTTTGTTAGTATAATAGTAATTTATTGTCAGAAAAGGCACTAACCATGCTTTAATGAAGTAGGCGCTCAAAATTACTTACAAGTCATAAATTAGATTAACAACCAAAGACTAATTAATACTACTTAATACCTAATTAAATATATTATAATGTCTACGCATGGCTATTATATTAGTATTGTTGGTTTATTATAAAAATAATATACAAATTACTCTAGTTATACCTGATCTTACCTTAATTCAGTATGATACCCAAATAGTAAACAACTATCTTAATTTAACACTAAAAAACCATCTCAAATTACATAACTGTCAAGCGTCACCAATCAACTAACAAAAGACTATTTATTTTCTAGATCAGTACCAACATAATATCGACATAATAGCACCAAGATCGAGGCTACGCAATAACAACTCGTAGTTTTTCGTAACGTGACATAGATGATATAAATTATTGACTCCTATATTTCAATTTACCGTCTTTACAACTATATAGGTTAACAAGCTAAGGAATAAAGAGTCAAAATACTAATAGTTATAAATAATAAATAGTGATAAATTAATGAGTGAGTTTTCAGTTTTTATTTTTCATGATTTTGTAGCAAATCTCTATTTGAGATTTTTTACATTAAACAGTCTGAAATTTCAGCACCATGCATAAGTAAAAGCATGCCTGTACTGAAATAGTTCTAGTTCTCAAACGCACTTCAGACTGCACTGTGTTAAGTATTTGGCTGCCTTGCAACTACGTTACTTACTCTTACCTATTTTTTTTTTAGTTGCAACACAGGTTATTTTCATTACTCTTTCTTGAATTATATTTCCTTATGTATGAGGGTCGTGACTTCCCGTAGAATTAATTCGTTGGGGAGTTCTCTTGGGTAGATCTAGATATATCGTGGTGGACGCCCAGGTCCTTCCACGGAACACACGTGTTCTCGAATATTGTGGTCTTTGGTGTAACGTCGGATTCGAGGATTCGAACCAGGGTACGTTAGGATGAAAAGCAGACGCTGAACCACCCAGCCACACTCGCTTATTTCCATCACTATGAGGTGTCTATCGCTAATGTTGTCGTTGTAAAATGACGACGCAATTCCTTTGTAGGGCAAGTTTTATCATCAGGTGGTTCGCCTCTTATCGTGTTTGAATAACCGGCATGTCGCCAGCTTGGGACGTTTTGAAAGAAGCTCTAAACAAATTTCATGGTTATTTGAATCAGCTGAGCTTGATGACAAAATGATTTATTTAGCTGGGATTTCAATCAGTATGTTGTGCCTGGAAGAAATCGCCTAAGGCGATAAGGCCGCCCAATGAGCATTAAATTAGTTTTTAAATTTATTTTTATTTTGTAATTTCTTTGGTGTGCTTTAAAGACATATCTTATCTTACCTTGTGTCGAGGCTTTATGAAGGAACAAATATTGTAATTGTGAAAACATAACCAATCGCAATCTATAGTAGGGAACCATATTCAATAAATTTATTCATCTGACTTTCTGTGGCATTCCATAAGGTGACGAATAGTCTAATCAACATCCAAATACTATAAGTATTACTTTGTACCCAATACAATAAATTTATTTAGACTTACTTACGCAAACTCCCTTCTCCTTCTACTCATAACGCCACAGAATACGCACTAGTCCCCACAGAACAGCCCATCAGTTCAAATAGAAACTCAAGTTCGCTCCGACCGACATACTTGCCCTTAGGAAGTGAAAGTGGTCTATACAATGTGATACGATCGCACCTCATTAGCGAGCGCACGATCTAATGAGGGCCGCGACACCTCTGCTTTGTTTGCTCTTTGACTCGATTTGTTTAATTGAGTGCTGATGACCCGTATCGACACTGTACGAGCGATTCGATCTTTTTGGAACGATTCTAGTATGTAGACTTCACGATTTCTGAAAACGGTATTTTATTCAATCTTGTGTTGAATATGTGATCGTTCTTTAAACCAGCCTACGATATAATGAAGTTCCAGTTGGTTTTTTATTCTTTGACTCGATTTGTTTAATAGAGTGCTGATGACCCGTATCGACACTGTACGAGCGATTCGATCTTTTTGGAACGATTCTAGTAAGAAGACTGCACGATTACTGGAAACGGTTACTTAATCTGGTGGTAAATACCTATGTGAATTTTTAGTGAGCGTTCTATTTAATGAGATCAACAACACCTCTGCACAGAATAAATAATACCTCTGCTGTATTTGCTCTTTGACTCGATGTGTTTACTTGAGTGCTGATAAACCCGTATTGACACTGTACGATTCGATATTTTTGGAATGATTCCAGTACGAAGAGTACAATTTTTGGAAAATTGTGCGTTCTAAGGTAGACTGTACGCTATAATGGAGTTCTTATGATTTACGTAGCTAGCTAGATATTAATGTGCTCTTTGATTCGATTAGCTTAATTGAGTGCTGAATCGTATCGACACTGTAAGGTGATTTAATATTTTTGAAACTAAACGTAAACATGTAGTTTACCGACTTAACATGTCGCTGTTCTAATCGGCTGAGCATCGTAGATTGCATACTAATTGAGTTCTGAAAACACGTATCGAATTTAGGAATAATCCGATCATTTAGAGATTACCTGTTTCGGAAATAGTGTAGTATCTGTAGAATGTTCGATTTCAGAAGACAATATTCTATTAAATTTAGTTTTCCACTCTTTTAGAGAGCTAATAATATAGCATCATAAAACAACACTCATAGATCTTATGATAAGGTTTAATGAGGAATTTCTAACATTCGTGTAGGAGGAACAAGAATTTAATGATTGTTAAACAGATACCTACTTTATTCTGATATTTAGACCTCACACGATGCTGAAGCACCTGTAATATTATAGTAATAAACTTAATTTGCGTTCTAGTAGTTTTGAGTTTTTTTTTCAATGTTGTCTTAATATAAGTTAATTTTGTAACTACAGGCTGTCACTTTGGCTAAAATGGATAAACGTAAACATTTCTTTGGCCAAGCTAGTAAATTTTCCTTCCATTGGATAATATATTAAACAAATGTGTAAAATCCATGTTAGGTTAGGAAACTTTCAAAATCATTAAATCATGCAATGAGTAGAAAGAGTTTTAATTTCTAGATGATTTGCAAAGTTTGTATTGTAACTAAGACTGCGTGTCAGTATTCGATGGCTAACCCAGCCGCAGACCGTTGTTTTTATTAATTAATAACTGTAACTGGTGCGCTCCGAGGTTGTTGACCGCAGTACCTAACTATTCTTTTTAATTGTTGTGTGCAACTAATCGTTTATTGAACTACTATCTTCTATTGTTGATAGCAGATCTTCAAGATGCCAAGATATTCTTTGCAAAGAGCAGTTTATTGAAAACACACTATTCTTACTCATTGTACTAGGTATGTAAATAATAATAATTAAAAAATAAATAAGCCTTTATTACTGGTTTAAGATATTCGTGTAAATAAAAGTACGTACAAAATGGTATTCAATCAACGATTGGTGAGCTAATCCGTTTTGTTTTATATTTCTTAAAATATTAGTTTTGAAAACAATTGAAAATGATAAGACTTCGACCAGTTAATAACTTATGATTTTCAAGTTTAAAGCCCGCTTTTATTAACATTAACTAATAAATAAAGATCAATTATGTATAACGGTACATTTTGTATGCCTTATTACACGAAAGTACTCGCTAAGAAATTCAAAATATAAAGTATGTTGAGGCGGTAAATTAATATACTTAGTTTTATTACCATTATTTAACAATTACTTACAATGAAAACGCAGCAAAAGGTGTTTGCCTTCAATTTCATTATAAAGTTTATTTTAAAACTGAGGCAAAAAATTCAGCAAAAAAACAGTATCTTATCATATTTGAAATCTACTTGACTCGGTACGAATTAAAACCGTATTAAAACAAAGGTTAAGTTTATAGAAAGGAAGGTTAACGACATCAAATTATATAGTATTTTAACGTAATGTTATATCAATAGGCAGGTTTAAACGAGACACACTCAGGGTTCACGGTTTCTAACAAATAGTATTAGGTATATTATAATATTATATTATACATAATGTTCGGTGGTGATGGGTTCTCGATAAAACCACTTCTTTATTTTTTTAAACGCAGTATTTTTTATTAATTAACAGCAGTCAGAAAGTAAATTGTTCTAAAACGTTTGTCCACGTATGAAATATTTACGAAACATTGTTTATTTGACATAGTACAGCATTTCTTACTCCATATCAAAGGCCCTTTGTGTAATGTTGGACAATCTGTAACCAATAATTACTTTATGTATTTACATAGGTACTTTATTCTAGACGAACTCATTGCTTATAGGTACATACTAACCTTAATTGAAAATGAGTGAAATTAATCCCAACCTTAGAACGAGTTAGCACTTAACAAATAATTATGTAAAGCAAAGATTTCGTTGCTTGGTCTATCTTATTTATCAATTATTAAGAAACTAACGAAAACTCTTTGCAATATATATAATCAATAGTAAATTAAATACTCTTTACACATTGAGAAGTCACGCCCATTTCAAATTGCATAGCGTGTGTCGAAAGTGGACAGTAAGTAGTTAATCGATTCTGCAGTCAACCGTATAAAGGGCTCTTATTGGGCATTTACGTAATTCCACGCGAATCGAGGGCAAAGTCTTTCAGCTTTTATGTGGAGAGATCTCAATAATTCAAGGGCTTATTCATTTAATTCGATAATATTTCAAATACACTGTATTTGAAATATGTCAGAATGAAGTATTGGTAATATTCATGCAGGATATTAAATAAGTAGTAGCATGTTAGCGATTAATAAACTCTCGAAATCAAAGATTTTGACAATACTTAACCAAAAAAAAGCACCAAAGAAATGCCAGGTCGAAAATTGCGTAACATCCAATAATCGTATCACCTCAGTCAATCAGCTATTATTGGTCAACAAGTTCCACTTCCTTCTGAACAGATCCAGCCGAACTCGTCCTATACCTTAATGTGTTTCTAAACACAACTTTCACTGAACTTCCGCACTTTTGCGTAGGTCGGGTGTGGACGTAGGGAACGACATGATACAATAAAAGATAGAGCTTTCAATTTATTTCCCAAATAAATATGTAAGTGTGTAGTCCGTTGTAGTTCTCCGTGGCGTTTCCGCCAAAAGCGAATCTTGGTTACCTTTTCTTGTACTTGTATAACATATTTGCTTGCAAAACCAATCTTGTATTTGTTCATCATCTACAGCTGCTTTTGTCCCGCTACTGGGTAGATAACTCTCTTTTGATTTGCTAAAATTGAGTTTAAAAAAGCTTATTGTCTTTAAAAATAGTCAATATTATGTACATATTGCAATATAGAAAAGTATCGTATGAACATTGTTTGTTTGTACTTTGTAGTAAATCAGTTTATTCGCAACTGAGTTATGTTCCGTCCACTTACGTTTACCAAAGGAAACGGTCGACCAGTCCTCTGCTATTCTATGTCGATGAACGTAGGTGTAAAATGTGTAAATTGTCTTTTAGTTACCAGGACGGAAGTTTCTTGTTGAAATCGATGCAATCGTTCTTCTTTGTGACTTGTTACTCAACTAGTACCTCTATTAAGCAACTAAATTATGTATTAGAAAATACCATATTAGCAAACAAAGAAAGGTAGAATAATAGGAAATAGTTTGTTGAAATGAAAGTAGGCAGTATGCATAATATCTTTGTGTGCATTCATGTCAGTTATCACGAAGCCACAATAAAAATAAATAATAATTACTCGCGTATAATATATGTATTCCGGACATATTTGTTCAATTTTGTCGTAAAATGTTTTAATCTGAAAATGTGCTAGATCGTACGCTGTATTCAAAGGCCTTTGAACTATGAACAAATACTTTCGATGACACCCATCATCTTTCCAAAAGATTTATAATTACTTGCACATCAAAAAACGTCATTAACACCTAAACAACATCCCGAAACCATCTCTTTGCACATAATAACAATATCGTCTCGATAATACTTCCATAAATTTCCGCAGCACACCTTTATTATGTTCCCAGCACCAACTTTACCACGTGGCTCATAAATAACAGGAAGCCGAGTTATGGTTTATCCGTATGCCTTATTTCGGAACATTAATTCAGGACAGGGGTACTGTAATATTTGCCTGAGAATTCCATTCCAAAACTCGTTGCAATTGCATTAAGTTTCCGCAAAGCAATATTATTTATCAACATCATCAATTATTCTCATCGCAAGTATTTAGTTTCTCAGACAAAGCATGCGTATCATCATTGTCAGCCCGTTACCCTCTACTGCTGATCATAGGCCTCTCTTATACGCCATTCGTTCCGGTCCTGCGCAGATCGAATCCAGGTACTCCCTGTCAATTTAAGGGTTTTATACTACTTATGTTGCTTATTATGTTACAGATTAAACATCGCACTCTATCAACTTGGTATGAGGAGTATTTGTTTGGCAACGTTTTCGAATTATGTTGATAGATAGATAGAATCACAACTACACAAAAATAACTTACTTTGTTACAGCATAACCAATTTTTTACGCAATGTTATTACAATACTGCTCAGGCATTTAGACACCATAGTAAGCCTCTAGAGCTGTCTTGGGAACCGTGCAATGTTGCATCTAGGGAAAACAATCTGGTAAATGCATTAGCTCTGTAAAGTTTGGAATTTCTGGCGATTTCTCTCATTAGTTTCATTGCAGTATATTTCTAACTTCTAGGTACTCTAGACAAGGTTTAATAATAATAAAAAAATATTTCAGGACATATCACACAGCGCCATCTAGCCCCATACTAAGCTTACGCTTGTATCATGGGTACCAGGTAACGGATTTAATACATATATACTTCTTTTGTTGTAAATATTATACCTACATAGAATCGACCAGACTTAACACAAATAATAATAAATTTAAATGTTCAAAATTATTTGTGTCATGCGGGAATCGAACCCGCACCCCTAGATTAGAAGGCAGAGCCACTACCAACTAAGCTAACAGAGCAGTCAAAAACATTAAGAGTAATAATCATTAATAGTTATAATTAGTTTAATATAAACTTGTAATTATAAGTACAACTGAAATTATTAGCATGTCAAATATTATTCAGTTAGGATGGGTGATAATAACGTGGCAAACTAGCATTACATAAAAGTATTCGTCGTGTTTCAAAATGGCGGATAACATATAAATTATTCAGTACAACAATGTGTATGTTTGATGTCAAATATAAAGAAAACGAAATTGTATGAGGAGTGGGTCGTCCGGTCGCAAGATGGGTCGACGTCATCGTCAAAGTCGAGGGTCCAAGCTGGATGAGGTCTGCACAAGATCGAAGCATAAGGCACATACAAAGGGAGGCCTATACCCAGCAGTGGGATGAACCCTAAGGGCTGTGGGTGATGATGATAATTTTCGCAATACATTTAAATGCTGTTTCCGAAGATGTCAAAACAAATGTAATGTTTTATGCTAACTCACGTCAAGCCATGTACTCATGCGTTATTCAAACCCCTCTCATTTCATGTTTAGTTTTATGCAAATCATTAAATAGCAAACAAGAGTTATTACATTACATTTGCTTCCCAAGTTATGTGAATTTTAAGCGAGAAACGATCTTAGACTTGTTTAGGTGTCGGAATAAATTACAATAAATATTTGTCTTGACAATGTAACTTGAAGCAATGCTTAGAAGTAGTAAAACATTGTGAAAACTGTACATCAAGTCTCAGAACGGTCGTAAACCAACTCGAAACTTTCCATTATAATTGGTATTTCCCAAAATGGTATTCTATTCGTGAATAGTTCGCATATAATTAAATTGACAGGGAGCCATTATTGATTCGAGTTTGTGTGTTATTTATTAGCTATTAAATGGCATCATGGCGTACTAAATTATAGGCGGAGGTGTGTTTGTCAGTCACTTCCTGTAACGTTGTAAATTACGTTGTTATGTAATTTTGAGATTGAGTGTGGCTCAGCGGTACCAGTGTCTGCTTTTCACCCAGACGCACCATGGTTCGAATCCAACCCTACACCAATGACTTGTATTTTCAAGTTATGTGTGGATTTGCTCTCGCTTAACGGTGAAGGAAAAGATCGTGAGGAAACCGACATGTTTGAGGACCACGATATCCGAGGACATGTGTCTTACGTGGAAGGTCTTGGGCGCCCACCACGATGTAGAGAACTCCCCTAACGAATTAATTCTGCGGGGGAGTCACGATCCTCAGTCATGAGGAAACACGACTCACAGAGAGAGAGAGAGATAGAGTAATTTTGGTGTCTATATGTTACCATACACAGACAGGAGAAAAATGTAGCTATTTAATTAAGACAATATCGACATTATGTAAAAAATCTTTCAATACCATAAATTTGTGATGAGACCATAAATTATTTTTTCTATGTAGAGATATTTGCTATATCATATCAGTAAAGTTCAGCTTAATATAGTAATTATTCATTTTAAATGCATAATGATGAAATCTTATTATGTACTGTTTGTATTCATAGTATTCATACCCTTAAACTACAATCATTCACAATCACTTAGCAGTTAAGTTACCAAGTTTATTTACAAACTAAACAGCAGTTGTAAATACTGTACACCTACACTGAAAGCTGACATGATTTAAACGCTCCCAAGCACTCTAACTGCAGACAAAATAATTACATATCGCTGCTTTTAGCTACCGAATAATTAGAATTTATTAGCATATATTTCACCGAAATTATAACTGTTGGTCAATTGAACGTTTGGGAATTGATAGGTATCTAGTGATATTACAGTTGGCTGGTGTTTTGCATGATACGAGTGCTCATGTCTTTAATTAGTAGTAAAAAGTGTGGGTTGCATTAACTTAATTGTGTCTACGGGAGCGTTATTAGTATTTCATAATTACGAGAAAACTTTTTGTTTATATTGGAGGAGGAACATAATGATATAAACTTTGATAATAATTAAATTATTATTTGATAGAATCTTTAAAGACCATTCAAATAAATATTTTTTTTAAATTTAATATTACAAAAATACTTAAGAGGTTTCAACAATATAGCAAATTAAATTTAGGCCCTCAACCTTAACTTAAAATAATTGGTATATGTATGCAAACAAATATGCAAAAAAATACAAATCATATTGCTTATTATGTACGATTTTATTAGTTCTGAATAATTATTACTTATCTATTTTTTATTGTAACAGCTTCATGTAACATAACTACATTATCAACACGTTCTCGAAGAAAATAAAGAAATTACGTGTTTGCGTGCCTATTGCCTGTGAACTAATACGAGATCTAATTACTGCTAACACACATGTAATTCAGAAGACCAACAATTCTCTTTTTCCCTACAGTTTCTTGGAAAATTCGTGACAGGAAGTGGAAAAGTGTGGGATCTTGATCTGGGACTACGTTGGTGTTAGTTTAGTACACTTTAAACAGATTTACAACTTTGCAAAGGTCAGAAGTACAAAGGCCCACTAGGCTGTGGCAGACAAACAAGCAAAACAGATAGTAAGATTAGTAAATAAATATTAAAACGAAAAGGAAAATAAATCCATAAAATTATATTTCGAGGTTGTTCATCTGTTAAGATATCGATTGATTGGGTTTAGTAATGAAAGTGGGTTATCTAGTGAGAATGCATAGGTACATATCGATAGAATGTTGATCTTTTTGTTTTAGAGAGGCGATTATTAGGGATTTTACAAATTCTTCTTTATATATATAGGTACTGCAGTGGTCTGGTCATATAACGCGAAGACGATTATTTTATAATTATATTTCATACCAATGTATATATCACACTAAACACTATTATAACATTTAAGACTACATACGACCTATGAACAGACCAGATCCCATAAATAATATTTAAACTAACTTTTCAACTAGCTGCGTTAAACTATAGCACATACAATACAAGCAAATATTTAACTTCCAACAATTAGCTACTAGCTTACAAGTTTAAACCTAATAGTACTAAACTCACACCGAAACTAAAAGCACTAAGAATGTAGGAAGATACTTAAACACTATGCAACTAAGTTAAGCGGAGTTTTCGCACACTGTTTCACTTGAAATGTAGCCTTACCACACTTTCATACAAACTAACTAAAAAAAAAAAGTATATATGTATTATATCCGCTATCTAGTACCCATGATACAAGCGTAAGCTTAGTATGGGGCTAGATGGCGCTGTGTGATATGTCCTGAAATATTTATTATTATTTATTATTATTATTTATTACTTTTGTATCATATAAAACAAATAAAAATCAATAAATCTAGAAAAACTTGCACTTAAGTACAAATCTTAACAAAGGTCTTGGTTCTAGAAAACCATACACATTATTTCTTTAGTTATGGAGTTAGGCTTTATTACAAAACATTATGTTTCCATACAAGTGTTTTAACAAAGACTACAAAACCACGTTATTTAAACTACTTATTTATCTTGAGGAGAGCTTTTTGTTTGAACACATACAATTCGATACATCTGTTACTTTTTAATTCCTTAACTTTTTCGATTCATACAATAAAAAAACTTTGTATGAAAACACTTTGTATGAAATATCGACTAGCCTACACCTTAACCGTCGGAACTAACTCATTCAAACTGACGAAGTAATGCGAGATGTATAGAGCTAGGTAACTAGGTGAGAGGTGAGTGTACTTCTATCACAGACTATGTAGCAGCTACTATCGAATCTACAGAGGTCCTAGTATTATCACAGATAGTATTATTCTTCTATGGGAGAGATAGCGGCTCTTTCATGACTGAAAAATGTTGAAATTTTTAGGGGTTTTTAATTGTAAACTTTAATTGTAATTAAGTAAACGAGTTACCGTACTACATCTTAGACTGCAGTGTTGCTCAATAAAACCTACCTTTTAAGCAGTTCATATAACAATTATATTCGAAGTCGCCAGTAAATTTATAAATGGGTAATAAACAGTCCTCAAAAATGTCATGTAGATAAATTAGTGCGTCTGTGCATCTGATGAAACAAAACATGTTAGATTTTAGTATTTATAATAGGATATAACAAAACATTCCAATATTTATTAGGATTCTATAGTCTTAACAACAATTGTTACAAGGTACTAAGGGCACAGAATAACTATTCTAATTTATGTTAATATAATATGTGTGTTTATATTAAATACATTGATATTCAATGGTAAAAGTGAGGCCATAGCTAAGACAATGTATTTCCCATGGCTTTCTCGAGTGCTATACATATTGTGCTCTCTAAGTGTAAGTGAGAAAAGTGTCGTAACGTAAGTATTCTTTATAAACAACAGCAATGTTTATTAACAGTTCATTAAATCATGGTAAACCATGCTTATAAAAATAATACTTACTTGCTTACAACGCTTAACATCAGGAAAGCTGTATTCAAACGCAAACCTATCCCACGTAAAAAAAACTTTTAAGCCGTTTAATAAAAGTTAATACCAATTTTTGCTCTGTTCTTAGTTATTACTTTTTTCAGAATGTATTATGTGGTAAGACTTATCGATAGACAAACATAAGTTTTAAATTTACTTAGCTATTACTACTTAGATATAAAACTCAAAAGTGACTGACTCACTGACTGACATAGTGATCTATCAACGCAGAGCCCATACCACTGGACAGATGAGGCTGAAATTTGGCATGTAGGTAGATGTTGTGACTTAATCCGCTAAGATAGGATTTTTGGAAATGCCTCTTTAAAAGGGGTGAAAAAGAGGATGCAAGTTTTCTTAATGCGAACAAAACCGCGAGCACCCACTAGTACATAATAATATGTTTAACTTAGAACAAAGAGCGATTCGACTGAGTAAATCCCGCACTCACTCAACCAAAGAACCCCTTTCATTTAGGGGACTCGCAAAACCCACTTAAAACTATTTATAGAGCCAATATCGGCTCAATGATCTGTATCGCATAAAAAGCAATGTACTGCTTCGGTATTGTCAGTCTTTGAGATACACAGGAAAAGTGCTGGGCGCGTCGTTTCCTGTGATATAGAGTAGGTGAACGCAGAGGACTGACTTTCGCTAACAATCGAGTAAGCCTCGGTACAGAATAAATAGAGGCGCCAGAAGCACAGTTTGTAGTTATAAAGAAACAAATCGTAGAACAGAGATGATAAATTCAGAGAAATAAGATTACCTAACCGTTAAGCAAATTCAAAATTTATAGTGTTTGCTTACATAGATAACTTTAATTTCGTTAACTAGGAGCTTAAATTACCTGCGTCTCTTAACCTACTAAACTCACCAAAATTCTTTATTGAATGCTTTGCGACTGACTTATTACATTATGAAGCTAAAAAGTTTGTTTGTTTGTTTGAACGCGCTAATCTCAGGAAATACTGGTGCGAATTGAAAAATTATTTTTGTGTTATATAGACCATTTATCGAGGAAGGCTTTAGGTTATATAACATCACGCTGCAACTAATAGGAGCGAAGAAATAATGAAAAAACGGGCAAAATTATTCATTTGTGAGGGCTTCCGTTGCGTGCGCTGTGAAAACGGTTCAAGATATCACAAAAATATGTATTAAAGAATTCTTTCTCTTGAAATAATCTAACAAAATGTCCTCAACAATATATGTCTATCTTTTAAGGTTAACTCACTAGAACCGTTTTTATGGTAATAACTATTCCTATTATATAATAACATGGTGATTATATAGCAGAGAGTCAATCTTCTTTGATAATAATGTACTCCACAATGATTAGAATAACATGGCGAGAAAATCTTAGTGAAAACCGACACCTAATGAGCTTCATTATCATGCACGATGGGAAAATACACACGCATACAGTCATAACGCAGCGTGATGAAAACTCAATCAAATGACTCTACTTGTTGAGCAGAGAATTAAAATATTATTGATTTATCATTCAATTTCTACGTCCCTAGGGAAATATGAGGTTAACGACTTTCATTCAACTTGTGTTGCTCTTATGCACAATTTTTATTATTCTTATTTTTCTGAGTTAGTTTGGGGCAAAAATTAAGGTAAGTAAAGACAGCACTATCTTTAGAACGCTTAAAATAATAATAGACCACCACGATATATTTCAACAACAACAATTATTACTTACAACAATTTATTTTTACAAGAATCTCCCTAAAATTTCTATATCGGATGGATCCATTCTCTTATGTGACCAAAAACGCACCACGTTCGATACCACGGTGTACAATGCCCTGCATGTAGCCGAGGACAGGAATGAGTGAAAAATATCATATTAAGAATGTCATAGAAGATGGTGGTCACGACCCTTAGACAAAAGAAATACGAATGAAGCAGTCTATGCCAAATACGTAATTTTTTTTACGTGGGATAGGTTTACGTTTGACTACAGCCTGCCTGATGCTAAGTTAACACGCTTACCTAGAAGATACTTACTATAAGGTACTTACTTACATAGACATTTGAAAACCACTGGATTGTAGTTCGCAGGAAACACAGCTTACGTTAAAGTGTTTCAAAGCTTTGCCTTCCGTACAATAAACGTAAAGGCAAAGCGCTGTGTTCGACACTTCGGCACTTCCATGCTTATAAGTTAAGAAATAATAAACATTATGCAAATATAGACACATTTTTTTATAAAAAAAAAAACCGGCCAATTGCGAGTCGGACTCGCGCACCGAGGGTTCCGTACAAACCTGCAAGGTTAAATATTTTGTGATGTAACTAAAATATTATGGTTTTCGTAATTTTTCCTTTATCTATGCTATAAGACGTTGCTTCGTACCAAATTTCAAGATTCTGAGTTCACGGGAAGCACCCTGTAGGTTTTGATTCCCTTGCAAGTGTCGAAAATTTGCGGCATAAATGGCTGTATCTTTTGATTGCGTTGGCTTAGAAGTTTGATTTTTTCACAGCTTCAAGGGACAGTAGACTTGAGTAATTGATATAAATTTCAGCTTCATACCTCTACGCGTTCCTGAGAAAAAGGGTCTTGACAGACGGACGGACGGACGGACAGACGGACAACAAAGTGATCCTATAAGGGTTCCGTTTTTTCCTTTTGAGGTACGGAACCCTAAAAATGGCAAAAAGGCAGACGATCTGCCTGATAATAAGCAGTCATCGTCGCCTACGGACACTTGCAACTCCAGAGGTGCTGCAGCACTCTGCCAGCTTAGAGAGGTGTTTGAGAATACCCTTTTTAATACGTGCACTCAATAAATAAACAACTCTACGGTAATCCGGTATCGGCCAGATATCTACAAACTGCCTAATTAATAAGCTTCACAGTCGCATCGGTAGCGATAGCCGATCGACAATTTCCAATCTCGTTTGCTGTTTTAATAAAGCTTTTGAAATTAAATCTGGTTTGTTGTGATAGGCAAACAGGTAGTGTGCATAAGTAGGAGATTTAATCTTGTATGTATTAGATATGGTTTGGAATACCTTACAAGGTAAATTATGTGTATAGTTTGTGGATTGTACCTGGGCACATGAAAAAGATATATATTAATAAACATTCCGGGGTATTACACACAACGCCATCTAGCCCCATACTAAACAAACGCTTGTATCTTGAGTATTAGATAACGGCTACTTATATGCCTTTCCTTTTTTGATATGCACTCAAATAAAGCAGTCATAATATGCTTGTATTTAAATGCTATGTGTAGGCTTTTCTAGAGCATTACATTTTTTGGTGTTATAAATCTTGCGACAAAACAAGCGCATAATAAACAAGATTTCTTATTAGAATACGCAACAAAAACAAAACAAAAATAACTCAAGTTGAACTAAGTAACAATTACATGTACATGATAATGTATGTCTTATTATGCTTAGTAATAGCATGTCTTGTTCTTGTACATACACCCTATACATTGTATTTTCATAATAGTATTTTCGCGCCATCGAGTTATCTCCCCAGCTGACGCGCGACGGTTACATAACCGATGCCATGGCACTTAATAGGCTTTAGCCCTCTAATTATTCTTCAAAGGGGTTTACTATGAGATCTAAAACACTATTCACAGAGATGGAGCGACGACGCGGACGTCGTAAAAGTTGCTGGAGTCACGTGGACCACAATAGCCCAAAACCGCAACGCCGGGCCAGCAAGACAGGCCTTTACTCGCTTTTGGGTGCCTTGATATCAAAATTATATATCATCAAGAACCCAACTTAATATGTATATAACAATAGTAAAAAAAATATAATATGCGTCAATGTAATATTTTTGAAAGGCTATTTTAATATATTTTTATTTTTTGGACGATTAATCTATCGTTTCTTTACCGCGTCTTCTACGCGTCACTATGATAAACAGATGAATATCGTATAAAATACTATAATAACAACATCTATTCCATAATGATATACGCCTCGTTGTAATCTCTCGGCAGGTGCGTAAGTCCAGTTTTACAGCAAATAAGCAAAAACAATTGCTGGTCAGCCTCTTGTCTAGCCCATGTGTGTACGGAAAAATATCGAGTGGGAAATTGCTTAGATTTCCTTTTGTTTGTTTTTTAAAAAGAATGTTTTTAATTAATATGTGACTATTATTACACTTGTAAATATTATAACACAACGCAAGATAGGAAGTATTGGCGTGAGAGGGAGGTGGCCTATACCCTGCAGTGGGTCTCTTTAGGCTGATGATGATGATATTACACTTGACAATTGTAGCTCAACTAATAAAATACTAGCGTGTAGAGTGTATTGTATTCTTCTAAAATGGGTAGATATGCCTCTAGCATTGATGCAAAAGAAATTTTATAAGTCTTAGAACGTAAATCATTATACTGGACTACTAATCACAAATATACAACTAAACGGACTTACTAAACTAAAACGTATTTGCTCTTGACCAATAGTTTGGCCGATGACAAGCAATAGCTATGACCATGAAAATCACCAACTTATGTTATGTACATACCTATATATGTTTAGAGTGTCTAAACCCCATAAGAAATAAAACTACCTACTTGATCATAAATTAATGAATATATCTATAAAGCACAATATGCATGTTAAGTTAACCTATAACTTTTAATGTCGCGATTAATCTAAGTACCAAACTAATCTACCTTCTTAGTTGTACAATCTGAGGGTAGTTATTAGATAACGAGGGCAATATAACTTCAATGTGAGCCATCAGACATGCGCGTTTCCTCCCGGCATCAGATTATGACAAATTGGCAGAATACGTGGATTATCTCTTGTAGATTTTACATGTATAACTTATGAAAGATCACTATTATAGTCTGAATTAAAAAAAACACGTCGAATTGTCGCTTCGTCATGACGTTTTTGTAACGCTTTTCTTTGCAGTAAGTATACGTTTACGTTTAGTTTTTCAGTATAGGACCTTAACTCTCAACACCAGAGTTGGCCATTTGGCCACTCCTATCCAATAAAAAGAAGAATAGGTATACATTTTAACTTTTAACGTACAAATAGTGTGCACATATTATAGGATTAAAAATATAGAAATCATAAAAATAGATATTATATAGAAAATACACATGTCTGACATTTTTTGTGCAAATATATAGGTAGAGCGTTTGTTTATACGTTTAAATGGATACTCAACTGACATTTTTAGCAATTTAAATTAATTTTAGCGCACCTTTTTAAACATACTTTTATTGAAAGTGTAATTTTAACGTATTCTGTTTGCAGTCTACATAGCCTATATTGATATATCCCTAATTTCTTAAGACCTTTTTTTAAAAGCAAAAAGCTTTTTTTTTACACGTATACTTACGTTTGACTACAGCCTGCCTGATGCTAAGCACCACTACAGCCTTAGTCATATTTGATTATAGTCTCGACCACAATTGTAGTATCTATAAATTATGCGATAATCCATGGTAAGTTCGCAGATTCGCACACATAATGCGCATAGAGCGAGCTCATTACAAACATGCGCGTCCGGGGCATTTCCCTAACGAGCTTGATCATATTTTTATCTCGTAACAATGTGTGCTCAATTTGCAGGCTTTATGGATTTCCTTGTTAACGGATTGAGGCCCTTGAGAAAATTGTCGAGGAAAGACTCAGTTCGTCTCTTTGTAAATGCGTAGAGTTCTAAACAGACGTTACCTATCAGATATAGTACAACATTTTGGGTGCTTTCGTGGGTTACATTAAATTGTAGGTACCGGCTGTTTGTGTAGTACGGCTGTCGTTAAGCCATTTTAGAAGCCCTTAGGGCGGTTTGTAAACTCGACACCAGAGTTGGCCACTCTTATTCGATAAGAAGAAGAAGAAAAATAAAAAGTACAACTACATATTTACGATAGTTTTTTTTTTTTAAAGTTTGCCTTAAAATTATTGTTTGTTTTTAGGTATGTTCCTCCATATACCTACATACAGCAAAACAATACTACATAATATCTCCAGAGTTTCACCATCTGCGAGTAATTAAACCCAACCTAAAACTAGCTACATTAATGGATACATGTATATTATACTTGTATTCTGAACACTACTAGAACATGATATTCCTAGTATTACTTAGTGTAACACTATTAAAGGCGCAAACCAACGTATTGTTCAAACATTACTCAATTCCCCGAGGCTGGCAAACACGCCAGATATGGGGCTCTCGTGAGCACTACGTTTAGGTATACCTAGATTACCTATATCTCTACTCTACACTTGAGTACTAACCCTTAACTAACACTGGATTACGTAACGAATTTAATAAGAATTGGGATAACAATAATGCTTATCGTTACAGATACTTTTAACATTGCCACAAAACCTTTTAGTTTCCTTATTTGCCGCGGAATGAACTAACAATTATCTGTTAGTATTAGAATTATAGAAACACCATATACTTAATTAGAAGTTGAGTGAAATATAGTCAAAGTATTCAGGTCACCTAAAATTAGTTTCAAAATACTTTACCGATTATTAAAACAATGTAAATGTACAATCCTCACCTGACTAAATGCGCCTTCTATTGCAGTGTAACGAGCGTGCAAAGCCCGCGTTTGTTATTTCAGGAGACAAACCATCCATAAACTCTTTGTTTCCGTGTCCACAGTTTTATTACAGTGTAGGTAGATACCGATAGCGCGATAAAATCATCGAGACCTTTCAATTGACTATGCATGCAGTTGCAAAAGTATCCAACTGAATCGCAAATGCACACATACACTGCATGGTAATGAGAGTCACGCATGCCGCGGAAAGTTACCAAACTACCCGCAAATTACTGAACATGAACATGAACATAGGTACCACACCCAGCCAGGACAAGCCTGCTCCGGTCAAACCGGCATACCGGGGGGCACGAGGTTTTGGAGCGTGGTTTTGTGCTAACGCTCCGGGATGGTAGTCGACCGGCTATGCAGCCAGACGCCGATTTGGAGAAGGTTGTTATTAGGGGTAGGGATAAGCGTTAGTAAAAATTGGTGTTCGTTGATTATTGAGTTGACCCATCTTGGGGTTTGTTAGTGTGTGGCTTTGCAAGAGCTATCTTAACACGTTCGCTGTGTAATGTTGGTCCTATTGTGAGTAATCATAATCGCGTCGGGAGTAGTAGGTGGATCTTAAATGTGGGTCGAATAATGGAACTTCGCCTTCTGTAGGTTTGTAATTGCTTCTTCTCTAGCCTTAGAGTACCTTCTTTCATATTTGATAGTCTTATTGGCCGCCATCTTCATGACGTTTGTTATCACTTCCCACGATAGCGGCTCTTTTCGGTTTTCGCAGTTCCTGCTCTTTTTGGTTTCCTCTGATAAAGTTTCTTGGTATTTTTCTCGAGTGGTGGTACTTTGAAGCATCTCGTAGTTTAGGGTTTTGTAGTCAAACTCGTTCGCAACGTTGGCCCTGGCTAGTCTTATTGGAGGTCTCGTAGAGTCCCTATTGGAATTTAATGTGAGGGGCTTTACGTTTCCCCATATGATTCTGTGGTCAGATAGGATAGTTTTTTCGCCTTTGATGTAATTAAAAATCTGGTTGTTTTTGGCATCTGTCATTATGTGGCCTATTTGCGACGTTTTGTTCCCCGACGTCCAAGTCGTTTTACAGCTGCGCCGGCCGAGTGATGTGTGCAATCGGAGATTTTCCCGTGCAATTAGATCTAATAAGATGTCTCCGTTGTCGTTACTTGTTTGGTGTAAGAGATTTTTGCCTATTTGATTTTTATCGCGAAGTTCGTGTGTATCTGTGAGTCCTATGTGGGCGTTGAAGTCACCTAGTATGATTGTTATTGAGTTCCCTGGTTTGTTCTTGGTCAGTTGTAGTAGCCGAGTCGCGTCGTTTGCTGCTGATGACGTTGAATTGGACCAGTGCGTTGTAGTAATGAATAGAGAGGCTCCACTGCTTGTATGTATTGAAGCAACCATACTGCTCGTGTTTGCTTTAGTCCAGTTCAGCCTTAGGCCGCTGTTTTTTCTTATGAGAATAGCTAGGCCTCCTTTGTTGTTGTTTCCGCTTAGGTGCCACGTATAGTGACTAGATTCGTAGGTCCCGGATCCCAAGTGAGTTTCCTGTAGGCAGGCAATATGGATAGATTTTCCGTCTAGAAACTCGTCGATCTCTCGTTTTTTAGTCAACGTTGCGGCGCCTCTAATATTCCATGTGGCAATGTTTATGTTTTCATTTACTACCTGTTTTTTGTTTTTTTGGTGTGGCCTGGGGCGGGCAAGTCGGTATCCGGACACATCTGGCATCTCCTCTGGGGTGCTAGTTCCAAGGGCCAGACTAAGGTCATTTTGCGTGGTGTTTGTACTTATTACTCCTAGGTGATTTTCAAAGCAATCAAAGTGGTTCCCCGTAAATATTAGACCTATGCTACCTGCGGCATCGTTTGGTTCCTTAGGAGAGAAGCATACTGTTTCTTGTAGCGGGGTTTTTTGAAAGATTTTCACGTTAATACTATAATATTCCGCTGCCGCTACAAGTATGTCTGTGCCGCCCCATGTACCATCTTGGTATTGTGACACAATGCAGTTCCTGATTTGTTCGCCTTGTGCTGAACTATCTAGATTACTTCTGATCGCTAGGTACATTTGTGGATCGTTTTGGTTTTCTTCTACGTGGCGTGCGAGGTCTCGTCGAATGTGTTGGTGGTCGAAGGTTAGGCCATACAAATCGTTAATTTGGTGGGCTATAGCGCGATACAAGCAGTTGCCCTCTCCTGGTATTTTTACGATAGAGTTCCCTATTTCCATATCTGCCCTGTGCCTTACCGTGACGGTATCGCAAACGACGGGGTGCCGTGGCTAGCTCGTGATATCTTTCTGGTATGCGCGTGATCCTTTTTGTTGAGGTTTGTTGCGAGGCTGTGAAGGAAGCTTATATACTATGTACGTATTTGTATTATAAAACTGGTGTATCATGCGCTATACCAGCTCCCCTTTGCCTTTAACGTAGAAGGGGAGTAAGTAGTACTCGAGTGGGTACTTGGGTCTCGTCTATCAACTCTATGTACGGGGCATTTGTTAGGTGAATGTTAGGATACTTGCACTTAGTATCTGCTGTTTTTCCCTAGGCTATCTATGGGATCTTAATGAACCCTTTCGTCCGGTGGCAGGCGAAGTTCGTTACTTTAGTTCTAGCGTGGTGTCCAGGTGAGTTAGGGCTAATTATTTGGAATCGTACCTAACTACCATTATTTTGGTACTAAAAAAAATACATGTAAGTTATAGCGGTACTGGTGAACTATAACTATTTATCAAATATCAAGCTATTTATCAGGTTTTACAACGATTATAGTCAACGAGAAACCTACGCTTTTTGTACTAAGTGTGTTATGTGTATAAAATAAACGTCTGGGCTTTATTTTACGTAGCAAAACTGAGATAAAAAAAAGGGATCATGACCCGACCATGGTGCCTCGCAGCTGTGTCGGCAATTAGCGGGTGGTTTTTAGCTGTGCCTATTGTTAATGTTCTGATTTATTGTTTAGTTTTACATTTCGTGTTTGTTTTGGGAATGAATAGCTGTTGTTTAAGTAATATTTCTATTTAGTTATGTCTTAGGTTATTGTCCAAACGGACCTGCAGATGTGCGTAGTTTTTGTATTTAAGTATAATTCGTATTTAGGCTTTTTTGTTTGCTTTGGGAAAGTAGATTGTCTTATGGCGGGGTTTACCTACTTTTTTGTATGTGGGTTATTTCTGGGGGTTCTTTTGTTGTTACAAAAGTCTACAACTGTAAAATAAATAAACAATAGATGTTTTCTTTCTTTATTTCTTCTTTCTTTAAAACCTATCCGCTTTTTAGATAGTGTAGGGTAAGTAGTTATCTATATATTTATCGTGGAAATTTTAGGGAATCCCGATGTATATTATATCTACTTACAACAGCCAGTGTTTACGCATTCGTTACGAGTAATTACAGCCGTGGTATGGGATCGCGTAATCTAGTCTATCCTTGTGGATTTAGCATGCCCTAGGTCGGGATCCTAAGTCCTAAAAGAGTAATTAGAGATGGTAGAAATTGCTTTTAGGACCAATTGAAGTCAAGATGTTTTGGCCAGATTGTCTGAGCTTTGCCAGATCGAAAGATTTTATTTAGGGGGAATAGCAACAACGAAGTATTACTGGAGGTTTGCGTGATCTAACGTAGTTGAGAGTAGGTGGACTTGCTATGGTACAATCTAATTTATTCTACCTGGCATTATTTGCTCTAGTTATCTAAGTGATATGTCGTATTCTAAGTTAGTTTGGCGTAATTGGTAGTAGTAACCGCACTGTTTGTGGAGCTAGGAGTGGTATAGTAAGGTCTAGCTAATGCAATCGGTTTAGTACTTAGTATATGGCGCCCTATATACGCCCCTGGACTCTACCTTACCGAGGTCTTTTATTGAGGTAGACTTCAACCGATATCGATCAACTTAAAATGATAGTCATGCAGCAACGTATCATGCTTAGTTGGGCGAGGTGCCGCAAGTCGCCGAGATGCACGAATATAATCTTTACTTTTCAGGAGTGATTTATTTTTAGTTTTAATAGTGATTCCTAGGAAGTAAAAGAAAAATGAAATAGGTAACTAAAAGCCGCATGTGAGGGGGTTTTATTGCAGTCTGTGTAGATAATGTATTTTGAAATCGGATAAGCTAGTTACGCGTAGGTTTGATATGTAAGTAATCGATGTGACAGTACGGTGTTGGTTGCTGATGTGGGCTGCTTGAGTACAGACTTGTCCCTCGTGGCAGACGTCTAGTCAATATCCTAGGATGTTGAGGTAGGAGAGACAGAAGAAAAGGGGTTCAGACCGCGTGTGACTAATATGGAACAAGCTCACCGAGTTTTCCTTTTGCTGGAGTGGGTTACCCCGCGCTGGGCGCCGTCACTGCTGTTATCGGTGGCCTCTGATGCCAATGGCGCGGGTCACTTACACTGGTTGTCCCACACTGATACGATACATGTAAAGATTACACACACGCGTTGCACGGCACTTGGTTGTTAGGCACTTTTCGCGGGCCAGAGAATTGACCTACGCTAGGGATCGTCAAGCTTTGTTCGCAGCGATTGCGCCAGCCGCTGGCAGATGTTGTGCCCATTGTTTAACGGATCAATTGTATTTACGAGGCTCTACTGATATTTCCCGAAAGCGACCGCTCGGCACGGCGTCCAGGACGCAACTCCCAAACTACCCGCAAATTACTTGGCAACAAAATTATTTATTTAGATCATATTTTACACATTGATAAAGTTAGCGATCTTTAAAAGATAACGATGTGAAAAAGAAACCGATCTTTGTGAAGATAACGATGTAATAGAGCTTTGAGTAAATGTACTTGACTTGGTAACAATCAGCGAAATCTGTGCGGGTCTTGACAGTTGACACCCACTGCCACATTCCGCTCGGCCAATGAACATGAATAAGTATGTGTTCTTGTATTATTTTTCCTGAACATCGTTTCACATTCGTCATTTCGAGCTGTCGACGAGCAGAATAATAAATATTTGCCTTCTCCTTAAAAGTCACGATCTCCTGCGAGAAAACACCGAAGTTTTATACAGTCACCATTCACACCATTTCGTCCGCCTCCATACGTACGCTGTTTACTATCGAACGTGGACCCCAACAATGGAAAAACTTGTCGTGATTTTACGAGCTTGTAGAATTTCGTATGCTTCCTGTTTTGGAGCGAGCCTACTCATTTGAAATTTATTACAATTTTTGTGGCAAACAACTGACCATATTTGTAGAACACGCTCGCTATACAAACAGTAATGTAGGTCTATAGACACAAGTAACAACAAAGCGAGGCATACCACCGCGTCCGTATGCAAAGAGAGACAGATCTTATTGCCCGGAGGTATTGACGCCAAATGATCTCAGTTCAATGAACTCAGTAGTGCTAGAGCAATTGAACAAAATGTACCTATGTACCCATACATGAGTCAGTGCTAGTAGGTAGTCGTGTATTGATCTTTCTTGTGTTTTGTGAATAAACATTTGCCATTGCCATTTAGCGTCGAGTTTTTGTACCTACTTCGCTATTTATCTATACATCTAAGCCCGATTGCGTCAGTTTGATCTCTCCGCGATCCCGAAAATAAATTGATTCGGGACACATCTTCTGAAAGGATCATAAAACTAGGATTGGAGAGAAAAACAGTAAATAACGCACCGAATGAGATGTGGGACGTTTGCGAAGGACCGATCAATCTCAAAGAAACACAGCTATGCTTACGTATCTGCGCTCCTCAATAACGAATCGCATCGACCCTACCGCTGTCGATTTATAACTGGGAGATTGACAGCTTTATAAAAAGCAATGGAATGCAAATCAAAAAGCGGGATACATAAAGCAACTGCAAAAACTGAGGGACATGTGACGGCGGCTAGCGAAGGAAGCGGGGCAGCGGTCTAGACCGCGCTAAACAAAACAAACAGAGGCGAGCGGAGACGGATGCGTGAGATTGGATCAGGCACGAGATGCCGCCGTCTACGCAGCTCGAGAAAAAGTGGAGAAAAAGTTCCCACTGTGCGGAACGCGTCCGATCCTATTAGAGACGAGGCCGACAACCAAACTAGTTTTACAGTTACGAGACGATTCGATTCTGCAACGATACGATACGTAGGCGAAGGTCGCAGGAATTCGACCGGGACCGATTTGGAATTCGTTCAGCAAATCGGTGGTAATTCACTAATCGCGATTATCCGCGGGACGATGCGAGTTTCGGTGATACTAGCCTTTATACTGTGTAAGTCAGGGCCACCGGTCGACTCTCGCGAATCAGTTAGCAGCTAATGAGTCTATTATGAAGACGCATTCCTGTTTAGCGCTCCATCAAAGACCGCAATTAGGCAAAGCAAAATCTCACAGCCGTGAGAACTTGTAGCGACAGCAGGGGTCGGTCGATTCAAGCGGCGATAATTTTCTACAACTTCCCAAGGTTTATCTCGGAACTATAATTCTAAATTGCCGTCATAACGTTCTGTAAGATTAATTTATGATTTGCGTTAAGCGTTTAATAAAGGCTGCAGTTTCATTATCAAGACGAAATCATGCAAGTCGTAAAGACGAGAGCATGGGCAGAAAGAGCCAATTTCCCCTGGGGTACCGCTTAATCACATAAATTTAGGTGGCTTAGTGTCTTACACACTAAAAATGATATAAAAAACAACTCGATGCACCATAAAGTAAACTAGTAAAGTGTTCTTTAACGATCCAATTTGCATACAGCTCGTCCGTTATTTCAGTTCTCACGTTTTTATTGTTCGTAATGTTTATTTCATTCTATTACCAAAGTTTGTTTTGATCGAATTGCGTGCGGAGGTTGCTTGGAAAGTTGAAGGATACGCCTAAATTACTTAAAACTATAATTACTGATAAAGTTCAAGACTTCAAGTCATTGGATAAATCTAGTTGTGTTAAATTTGTGTCCTTCCATAAAAGCGATTGTTTTTCGAAACTGATTCAATTCAGTCTGATTTGTTGTACGATCACATGCTATAAGCAAGCATGTTGATCTATTTAATCTTCGATCAATTATAACTGATCGAAGTATTTAATACTCTTTCACCTATCTCGCCGTCACTTACTATGATCATTGGCTAGTTGTACAGAAAGATCCAGGAGATAGCACCCTATTTTTTCACAAAATATACAATTAAAGACGCCGGCAATGTCTAGTAAGGCTATATTGTACCTACGATGCCTAGATAATGGCGCCCCCACGCAGTCGGTTCGTTTGATCCAACGCTTTAGGCTTCGCTTTATGTGTCGAGTTATCACAATTTGCCCAGTTTGATAGGACCGATGAGTTATTTTCGAAAAAGAAATTCAATTCGAAAAGGTGTTAGTTATTTCTCCTTCGGATATACATATAATGTATGTAGGTATGTATGTAGATGTGTGAGATATATTTTGGTGTGCAATAAAGAATCAAAGATTGATTGAATTAACATTTGTGCAATGTATTAACAAATAATAAAGCGAGAAAGATGCTAATTTTATTGACTTTTCTTAGTAATGTCAATTAAAATTAGCAAAAAGAAGCAAGAAATCTATGTTGAACAAATTGATAACTAATTATCTACCTAGATTACGTAATAGGTATGTAGGCGCATAGCTTTCTTTAAATTATTACAAACTGAATAAATTAAACGCAAATCAGCGTAAATTAGTAAACACAATCTGACATCTAAACAAATCTTCCATTTTATGACTACCTACAAATATAAAATCAAACAAGTTCCAGTGAATTAAAACAGACAGGTGCAAATTATATGGCAATATTTACAACTGAATAAATCAAATTAAATACTCTAGTAACTAATATATTTTCACAGATTACTCGGAAACTATGGGTGATGTCCATATCATATACATACATATGTATAACGATTGTGTAGCAAGTAAATATATATGTTACAATTTAGAAAACAGCGCAGTTCCATCATAATCGATTCAATATTCATTAAAAATGGCTAAAATATTGTATATATATTGTATATAGGTACCTGTTTTAGAAGAAATCCTCCTACAATTTTTTACTTAGTTCTGCTTTAACTAGTATTTTTTTTAGAATTAGTTTATACATATATCAAAAGGTCAACTTTACCTTCCCGCGTAACGTCAAAATCCACTTCCGTTACACACAACACACTAGCACAGATCCGTTAATTAGTACTTCAATCAAAACAGCCACTGAATGAAGCTAACACAATGCGTTCACGATCATTAATCAGATCATAATCGCCCGCAAAAAACTCACAACACTCGCCATTGTTGTTAAATAATTAAAAACTGTGTTAAAAACTCACCAACACTGGCAGATTCGAAAAGAAACATAAAATCAAAAACGCGGGAAAAGAGCTTCGATCGAAATTTCGTATTTTCGTGTGCGCGCGAAAACGTTCGCGGGCTCGGTTGCGCGCGCGACATACACGCACGTGCTTTGCTCGCATACGCCGACAGCTGACTGAATCGCAAACGCAATTGAAAACGACGATACAGCCTCGAATATTTCGCTAAAGACCTTTATGTGACCACCGTTAGCTAGTGCTTGAATCTAACTTATCAATGTCGGGATCTCAATCAGGGTTGTCATAATAGCTTCAAATGAATGTGCTGACTGCTTTATAGTGTATGAGAAAGTAGAGCAAACTAGAGCAATGGATGGATGCTCGCTTCTAAAGAAATAGACAATGTTGTCTGATAAATATAAAGATGTAGATATACCTACATTAATAAGTATAGTACGGTATTACTATAGTTACTTACTGCAAGTACCTCTAAAGTAGAACTGGCGTAGATTCTAAATATAAGGTTTTTTAAATTTAACGGGTCATACAAATAACAGATTTGCTTACTTGGGAATTGGTTGTGATAAAAGAGAAAGTACCTACCTAGCAAAAATGTGCTATTTCTGTTTACTTAGTTGTGATATGCGGTAACCTACATGGATGAAGATAAGATAACAAAAGTTAGGCAAAACTTATCTATAGCAAATTTACAATACTAAAAGTTTTACCAAAAATCACACTATTGGTGAGTGAATATATTGGAGTGTATTTAGATGGAATTGACCCCGTATTAACACTAGGACTTTTGGAAATTGGTTTTAAGGTACTAAAGTCACCATTAAAAGGTTAGTAGCCCTGTATAAAATGCAATAGAAATACCCATATTGGTTTAAACAAGCTGAAGTACGTAAGTAATCTGCGGCAAGCCAGGGCACGTGTCTGTTATTCTGTAAGAACAGCATCATAATCAATAGATCCCTCATTAAGCTGGCAAAAATATCGACATTAATAATAGTAGTAATAGTGAATAAAATCTAATGATAACACTCTAGTTACTGGCTTGCCTTATATGATGTGATGTCATAAGGTGAATAAAGCTTTTATCTTTATCTTTATAAAACCTCAGAGGAAACTTCTCTAGATTACTCTCCACACTGCCTTAAAGAAGTCGCTTTTAGTGACAAAGCTGCCATTTGTGGTACAAAATGATAAGTTGTTTTATATTATGTAAGTAGGTATAAGGTATAGGTATTTTACGAATAGTTGAAAAATAAATATGTATGTTCTCCGTGACATATCACACTGCGGCATCTAGCTAGCCCCATACTGAGCATGCGATGAAAACACAATTACACACCACAAGTGGTGTTAAAGTAAGGAGTTATAATATGTATTTTAAAAATCTCCATTTATTTTAATATTTTGGCTTATAACTTGGTTGATAGACATTTATACAGATAAACATTTAAAATTCTTTAGTTAGGTGTGTCTGGTGTATATTATCCACGCCTGTAAGCTCCCCCTATCCTACAAACGTAAGCCGAGCAGGATTCGGTTCCGGTGTGCGACCGCAATACGGTGAGGAGACAGGTGAGAACGTACTGGTTTGGTAATATATGTAGAATTGAAAGCAATTTCTTTAAAAAGTCAATATTAAAAATGATGATGAACATTTCTCAAGAAGTCATCATTTTGGATTTGAAGCTACTGCTTGATACTGTAATAGGTACGTACAATGCTAACCAGTTTCCATGCGACATTTTCCGTGTGATTCTACATTCACCTATCATTTATATAAAACTGTACCTACATGATTATAAAGAGTTACTGGTAAGTTTTTTAAAGGTCTAATTTTTGGTCTACGGATTTGGAATATATATAGCGAAATCAAATCACTTATGTATGTAGGTACCTACATAAGTGATTTGTTTTCGCTATATAATACAACACAATTTGTCAATGAGCGATAACATTGGACATTGTCATCTCAGAAAACAGAAGCTCTTTCTGTATTAGAAAAGCTGTTAGCAAAAGCGAATTTCCAGAAAAAATCCTTAGAAAACTTGTCAACTTTAATGTATTAAAGACGAACAAACAAAAGTATTGACTACTATAGACTGTGTATAATAGAATCAAAGGGAACCGGGAAAGGTAGGTACCTACCTAGTTTTAAACACATGTCCGCACCAGCCCCACAATAAAATTGTATGCGTGGAATTACTTCCTGTATTTTCAATGGCGGCGGATGCAAAATACACTGCGGTGACTGCAGCCGCTTTATTGGATTTATAGTCACTACACAAATCTATGGAACGGTAGGCTTTTGTAATTTATTTAGGGCAGCTGGTAAGTTTAAAAAAACACGGACAAGCTCGACAAGTAGGTATTTAGTATAAGACATGTCAATTATATATCGATTAACGAGGTGAGAAAAAGATGAAAAACATCAGTTTCATCACATCTTGCATTTGTTTTTTATTTTAAAACTAGCGTAGGTACCCGACAGACTTCGTACTGTCTGTCGACTCTTTAGTTAGTTAGAAATATGTGGGAAAAAGAAAAGGGCGGTTTTTAAGGATTTCAGGCATTTTTTCGAATTTTTCTCGACGTAAAAACCATCCTTGAATTTCAACGAATAAGTATTAAAAAAAGAGTTGGCCAAATCGGTCCAGGCGTTGTTGAATTATGCGCTTACCAACACATTTTGCGATTCATTTTTATATATAAGAAAAGATTATTCACTAGAAAATTACAGGTTTCGTAGAACAGGCAAGTAACAAGGCAGACTTTCCATTTGGAACCCATGATGATGATTATTTATTATAGATTTTTATGACACGAATAATTTGACCAGTCTTACTTTCCAGTGATAAGTAGGTAGTACATAGTTACATAGCGCTTACACTAGCTGAATAAAATTAGTCTTATCATAAAACCATACACCTCGTGTAATCTAATTTTATATGTATTTAAAATCATTTATATACCTAGGTACCCTGATGTTGTACCTATGTATGTAGTATGTTAAATTCAATCGTGATTCATACTCCAACTCTACCCGCGCGCGTGCCAAGCCGCGGGCGCTCGCTAGTCCTCCATAAATCGTCCAGATTTACCTCTCTGCTGCAACTAGATGTGATTTATTCACTGCACTGTGTCGAATTCACAATTACCATGTACAACGACACAACCGTTATGGAAATACGTTTAGAGATGTGCCTGATAATCCGGTCATTTCTTTTTGCCGGAAAACAACATCATCATCATTTTCAGTCTATTATCATCCCACTGCCGAGTATACCCTTCTACAGCGCACCGGCTATAAACTAATATCATTATTAAGTGCTGAGTATAGGCCTCCTCTCCAGCGTGCCACACGGTCTCCAGCCTGTCTAATCCAGCTCCTACCAGCGTGCTTAGAAATGTAATCCGACCACCTAAAAATCTCATAACAAGACACAATAGAAAGGCAACTCGGAATAGCTCATGCTAGCATGCTACTGGTAGTAGCAAAATGAAGCATAAATTTATATGTACCTACCTAATATATACCTTGTTACATACCAACTTACAAAAAAAATTATTTCTCTTAATTTTGTTTTCTCTCATGACAGTGTTTTGGATAAATTGTTTTAGCTAATAGGTATGTCATAACAGTATACCTATGAGGTATTCTGTTAAGCCTTGAACCTATCTTTTACATAATAAAATGTATAAAAGAAGAATAAAATAAAGTGGAAGGAAACTATATGGGTATTTTTAAACCAACCTTATCCTGTAAAAAAGCTAAAGTACTTACGTAAAAGCCAGAAAATTCCGGTCAAAAATAATTCGGCACATCTCTATTAGGAATACAGTTTACGTGGGATCACAAGAAATACACACATAGTAAGTTGAATATTTTATGTCAGTTTAAAAATATTGGCATCGGATTATGTAGGTATGTAGCTGCATCGGCTATGGCTTAGGTATATGGTTACATTACGGTTATGTACTAGCATGTATATTGTATCATACTTTTAGCTTTTGAATTTAGTTGGTACAGAATTTCATACGTTGATTTTCTTTTCATCCAATTGTGCCAAAATGTACCTATAGAAAATCTTGCGGCGCCACTTGTAGTATTTATATAGTTCATTTGTCATTTTCATGACGGAAACACTATTACAATCATGTAGGTAAATAAAAAAACAATCTTTAAACTATTGTTTAACAGTGACTTGTGACAAAATGTATAGAAAAAATATGAGAAACAAGTTCTATTTCTATACATTTTTGTCTGTATTGCTACCACGCTTACAAAAAATTGCAATAGTATGTACGATTTTTTCCTTTTTCGGCAACCGGACATGTAATAATAATAATTGTAATTCTAAATACATAACAAAAGCTATTTCTGTTCAGTGTTTTTTCTGCCAAAACCATGACTATCGCAATATCTTAAATCTATGAATTTGAAAACAGGAGCTTGGCGATAACGGGCTCATTTTTACTAACATTTTTATTTTGTAAGATTTCATATCGCACTTCCGCTCAAATAGTGTCACAATTCAAAAAAAAGATTTTACGCTTTTATTGTACCATATCATAACATTCGCGAGATAACGAATCTTTATCTCAAAAAGAGACGCATGTGTAGTTCTATAATTTTTCGCTAGATGGCATTAATGTCACTATAGCAATAGATGAAAGTAGTCGCTTCTGTGACAACAATAGTGTCACCTGACGGCTTGCGCTAGGCGGACGTATCGTGTGATTGTTGTATAAAGTGATGTTTGTCGAGTTGTGACTCTCTATGTGAATGAGGTGAGTAAAAAATCAAACTTATTTTCTAAAAAACAGTGTTGAGTTGAGTTATGACAGTATACGTGATTAAGTTCAGTAAATTAATCTTATTTTATTTCAAATATATTGTTGTATGTCTAAATATGGCTCTTTAAGTAGGGAATGTTTAACAACAAAATAGTTTATTTCGCTATTAAACTGTTGTATATCTAAACATACCATTATTTAGGACTCTTTTAAAACATGATTTGTGTTCTTTTTCAATACATAACAATGTGCGCGTAGCTCAAGTTTTACAAAAATTTATTATTCTATTATTATTCTATTATTGGGATAACATTGGTTTGGTTCATTCGTAGAGTAGTTATACATGTAAATCATTACACGAACATTTGAAAGACTTGTTTGCTTCTTTAGGTTAATTTATCAATTTTCACGTTAAGTTTATACAAGGTTAGTGGTAGTAACTTAAAAGGGACTTGTTTGTCTTATTTTTATCTAGGTACATGCTACGTATCATTTTACTGAACAGTTTGAATTTTATTATTTATTTGTGTTATTGTTATAGGTGAAGCTACTAGAGAAAAATATCTAACATGTCCAGGGCTACAAAATTGTTGGCTATGTGTTTGGAGAAGAATCTAGAAGTTGATGTTGAAGCAAAGGGCCCAAATTTAATATCAGCGAGTTTTCAACAAATAGTTACAGACACATCATCGGATGACACCAACAAAGAAAATGTTTCTTTGCTTGAAACTCCTACAAAGCTGTCAAATGCGGTCACACAATCTACACAACACACGAGCAAAATTTCATGTGAAGAAGAATGCTTAAGTGAATTTGAAGCGTCAGATGATTCTCAAAAAGATCCGAACTATGACACCCCCATTAAAAAACGAAAGACTATTCCAGTGGTTCGTTGTCGGCGGTCATCGTCATCGAGCTCATCGAGTTCATCAACTTCCAGCTCGAGCTCGACTTCATCTAGCTCAGGGGTCGGCAACCGGCGGCCCGCGGGCCGTATGCGGCCCGTGGACTATCTTGGTGCGGCCCGCAAGCCTGAGGTCCGTAAGAAAAAAAATACCAAAGCAAAAGGCAAAAATTCACTAGAATTTATACGGCCATGCGTTGGGCCATGAGAGTACGAGAGTGCGTTGAAAGCTCGCTCAAACGCGGGGTGATAAAATTTTACCTATTTCATTTCTTAACAACTGTTTATCAAGACTGTGATATTATGTATTGTTTCTACCGAAAATAAAGATTTGCTGTATTCAAATTCTTAGCAATATCTTTTGCGCTTATCCGCCGCACATGGCCGTCGGCGGCAGCTCCTTTGAAACAATAGGCGGCGGCACTCTTTGATTAGACGCAGGTGTGCGGCGGCGAAAAAATTCAAAGCGACGGGCTTTAGTTAAAATCACAGCCGCGCGCAGCTCTCTCCTCATTCTGTTGTGGAAATTCGCCGGAAAATCACGTCTCATCTGGTTGGCAGCTACGCGATTCGTTTCACCTTTCTTCCCTTCGCTAATAGCTTCTCACGACGTATGAGGTAAGTACATATATATATACGTTGTATGCACTCGCGAGCAATTTGTTATATTTTGTTTACTGCTTGTTAAAGTGAACCTTCAGATTGATGGGTAAAATATATTCTATGGACGGGGATAGTACTAGACACGACATGAAGATAGTTATGACATGTTTTCATTACCTATTTTTTAATGGGGAGTTGAATTTGTAGGTGCCAAATCGAACATATTTATTTTTTTACACCGAATTTAAATTTCTTCATTATTGTTACAGAATAATTATGGAAACATGGCTTCAAGAAAAAGGAAGATAGAAGAAGAAAAAAGAATTTTTAACGAATTATGGACAGAATTATACTTTTTTATCGAGTTTAAAGGAAAACCGTTATGCTTGATTTGTCAAAAGAGTATTTCTGTAGTAAAGGAATAGGTATAACCTGAAGCGACATTACGACACTGAGCACAAAGCTAAATTTGACTGTCTTGAAGGAGAAATACGAAAAAAGAAAATTTTTGCTTTGAAATCGTCATTAAAAAATCAACAAAACATATTTAAGGTTGTGGCAGACAACAGCGAATCGAATGTTCGTGCCAGCTACAGGGTAGCAGAGATTCTAGCAAAAAGTGGACGTCCGTTTACCGATAGTGAATTAGTTAAAGAGTGTGTCTTAGCTATAGCAGAAGAAATATGCCCAGAGCAGAAAAAAATGTTTGAAAGTCTTAGTCTCTCTGCCAGAACTTGCACCCGACGTACCGAAGACTTGGGTGCTAATTTGTGTGAACAACTCAGGGATAAGGCACAGTCTTTTGACTGCTTCTCTTTAGCGATGGATGAAAGTACGGACGTGTCGGATACAGCACAGCTACTCATATTTGTACGCGGCATTGTCGATAACTTTACTGTTTACGAAGAGCTTGTGAAAATGTGCAGTTTGAAAGGTACAACTACGGGAGAAGATTTATTTCACCATTTGGAACAAGCTCTGGATTCATTGCAATTAAGTTGGGAAAAGTTAACAAGTGTCACTACCGATGGAGGTAAGAACATGAGCGGTCAAAACAAAGGTGTTGTCGGGAGAATCATCAGCAAAGTGAAAGAATCTGGATCTACTGTGCCATTGATTTTTCACTGTATTGTCCATCAAGAGGCATTGTGCTCCAAGGTTATATCCTGGAAAGAAATAATGGATACTGTAACATCCACTGTTAATTTTATAAGAAGAAATGGGCTCACACACCGTCAGTTCCAAAAGTTTTTGAAAGATCTGGAAGCTGATCATGGTGACGTGGTTTACTACTGTGAAGTAAGGTGGCTCAGTCGAGGTGCCGTTTTGGAACGGTTTTTTGATTTGAGAAAAGAAATTGGCAACTTCATGGAGATGAAAGGAAAGCCAGTGGAACAGCTCACTAACAAACAGTGGATTATCGATCTTGGTTTTTTTAATTGATTTGACTATGGAACTGAATCAGCATAACAAACACTTACAAGGAAAAAATAAATTGATTTGCGATATGTATTCAGATGTAAAGTCATTTGAGATGAAACTGAAACTGTTTATCAAGCATAGTATTGATGAAAAAAAGTTTGACCATTTTCCTAATTGCGAGAAAGCCGTGGAAGAAGCTGGAGCTAATTTTGAGTGGCAAAATATTACAATGAGAAACGTGTTAACACAACTACAAACTGAGTTTGTAAATCGATTCACCGACTTTAAAAAGATCTCCCTTAACATGGAAATATTCCAAAACCCTTTTGCAATTGATATTAATGATGTACCAAGCAATTTGCAAATGAACATAGTAGATTTGCAAAGTAATAGTACACTTAAATGGCATTTAAGGAAAGCACTGACTTGGTACAGTTCTACGGAGGTTTGAGTTCTGAAAACTTCAAAGAATTGAAAAAGTTTGCTCAGCAGATAATCACTGTTTGGTAGTACGTATTTGTGTGAGCAGACTTTTTCAATTCTCAACTACCGCAAAAATAAGAATTGTTCACGGTTAACGGATGAACATTTAGACGCGATACTGCGCGTGTCTACGACTAAAATGAAAGCAGACGTTAAAAAACTTGCAAGTCAAATGCAGCCGCAAAAATCTCACTAGTTATTACTTTTATGTTAGTATAGTAATTTAATTTAAAAATACATGATTGTATGAATATATATGCGTTTTATTTCATATATTAAAAAAATTATAAATAAGTGCGGCCCGCACTATTACTCTGGCAAAATATCTGGCCCTGCTATAGCAAATGGTTGCCGACCCCTGATCTAGCTCATCGCCAACACGTCCAGCTAGTGTATCGATTCTAAAGGAACCCAACTCAAATATACTTGAGCAGGAAAAGCAAGACGAGAACCCGAAAGAAACAAACAGAACTCGTAAAAGACAACGTGTAGAAGGTCAGTGGAAACAAAACGTTACCAAGGCTCTACGAAACTCAGGATTATCGTACAAAACAAAATCTGGATGTACTATTCCAAATAAAGGTATAAAGCAAAGTTGTGGAGAACATTGTAGGTTGAAATGCACTTCTTTAAAAATAAAAGTAAGAATTATTATAAAAATATACACATAAAAGAAGCAAAAAAAACCGGTGAGCCGCTGAGAGTCAATGCGCTGTCACACATAGATTTTATATCACTCAAAAATTTATGTTGCGACATGGGAATTGCAACAATTACTTAATAAGATTAAAATATCAGATGTGAAGGTTATGAGTATTTCTAAAGATCGACCAAACATTCTGAAATATAAAACTTCGTACAAAGATGGTGAGTGGATGGAAGCCAATTTGCTTTCCCGAAATAAAAAATTAACTATCCCCGAAACTAAGCCAGCGTATAGTACTAAGTTGAAGATTAAAGAAAACAAAAAGACTGATTTGATGACATTGTTACTCCATAACCACATCCCAGGATTCTATTCGGATTTTTTCAGGAATTTGTAGACAGAAATTATCTATTGATTTACATAAAAATAAGAGAAAAGTGATGATGTAAAGACTAATTTTTTTTTATAATTTCTTTAATACGATTTATGGTAAAGTTTTGTGTTATTATTAAAATACTTTAGTAATACTTAAGTAATAATATTCATATTTTTTATTTTGGACAAAAGGTTCATTTATGTTTGTTAATAATGATTATTACTTAATACATTTGAAGATTTTTTTGTGTATGCTCCTATTACTTATGTATCTATAATAATTTTAGTTACTTTAATAAAGACATAACGGAAACATTTCGGTTTTTATTTATCAATATAGTGTCACAACTCAAAATTTCATTTTTTTTATTTCATGCATCAGTATTATTTTATATCACATTTTGTAGAGTTTTAAAAACCAATACAACTTACTAAAGAACATGTAGTGGTATTATTAATAGTTTTTAAATTATGGTTAGATATGTGATAAAAAAAGACGATATAAATTTCAAACTCCATTTTCTCAATAATTTACTTTTTAGACTTATGACACTATTTGAACGGAGGTGCGATATGTAATTGCAATAACGATCGCTCGATTACCTACACATGTGATCGAAATTACACTTAATTCCTTCTATATTTTTACCAAGTAAATGGTGGTAAAGTTAGAGTTAGAGCTTTTCCATAGTTTATAAGCACTCTGTTTCTATATCGATTTTAGAACATATTCGGAGAAAACCATATTTTCTTACAATACTAAATAATCGTTTTCCTAATAAACCTGATACAACACCTGATCAGATGTTTTTTTCACATTGATTGTTTTAAATCGAATGAAACGCCAATCATAGACGTCTATGATTGGTGGACATTAGACACTAATTCACAACACATTGAAAACGGAGCCTAGAAGATATTATATATTCGAATTAATAAGGCCAGAAACACTTTGTTAATACTTAGCTAATAGTTCTATACATAAGGTTTGTAATTTAATTTAATTACTATTATTTAATTAAATATATTATATTTATGAAAAGGCTATAAAGGCTAAGGATCATCTGATAGGTTTCTATTATAACTTAGGTTTCCATATACACATTTGTATTATATATATTTTATTCAAATCGGTTCAACTGTTCGAGCTTTGAGTTTATAAAAAAAAGTTTAACTCTTCTTTTTTTCTAATTTGGAGAACTAAACATACAATTATACACTTTGTTATAATAATTTTAGTGTAAGCTAATTTTTTTTACAGAAATATAAAATAAATGCCAAGTATTAAATACAAGAGAAATATTAGTAGGTATGTACATCAGTCTCTAATCTTTTAAATTTATTTTATATTCACGAGTACATAACATGGAATGAAATATTTTTATGAGTATGTATATTACGTATATACCTATTAAAATTTACAAGTAATCTAAAACATCCAACTTCCTTTTAAACTGCGAAGCTTTAATTATTCAAATATAATATAAGCATAACTATTCAAATATAATATACTTACATTTAAAATGCATTTATTGCTAGACATATCATTCAGTGATTTTAAAAACTAAATTATAATTAACAATTACATACTTAAGGGTGTTGCATATTTTTTGTAAAAAATAGCCTCCTTATTTAAAATGCTTATGACTTAAATCAATATATATACAGTGATTAGTTAGAACTCAAATTTTATATAAACAATATGAACATATTAAACAAAACAACATAACAATTCTAGCATAGATTGACAGTCAAAATAACAATAAAAATCGATGTAAAATCAACCGTAAATGCATAATTTAATCGTTATAATTTTATTCAACAATCTTCATTATTAAAGTATGCAAGTATGTTCTTATCGGGTAAGCACGCTCCATCTTAGGCCATAGCCTTTGCTTGCTATCATGTAAACTATGGCCAAATGCAAACCCGTACAAGTTAAAAAAAAATGCTTTATTTAATTTGTATATTTTTGTTTGATCAAATAATACAAGTAGTGCCCCTAGGGCGGTTTAAAAACTGACACCAGAGTTGATATCTTTTATCATTAGTGTAATTCGTCGCTATATGTATACAGTTCTAAATTGAATAAATTAATTTGAATTTTAAAATCATTCAAACTTTGTATGAAAAGTTTTGTTTTGTTTTAAATTAACACAGACATTTGACCAGTTGACATTCTGTATTCACATTTGAAGCAAAGCCTTAGAAAATTGTTTAATTCCTAGCTCTCTGTCTCTCTAAGATTCGTATTTCTTCATGACTGAGGGTCGTGACTCCCCTGCAGAAGTAATTCTTTAGGAGAGTTCTCTTTTTCTTCTCTCTTGGGCAGATACATCGTGGTGGGTGCCCAGGTTCTTAAACATGTCGGTTTCCTCACGATATTTTCCTTCAACGCTAAGCGAGTGCCAATCTACACATAACTTGAAAATACAAGTCATTGGTGTAGGGCCGAATTCTAATGACGTCAGGATGAAAAGCGGACGCTGGAACCGCTGATCCACCCTCGCTTTTTAACACTCATTAAGAAAAAGTGACGATTAGATATACCACCTTCACTATTAGTATTATTTAACTAACTTATTAGATAAAAACGGTGACAAAATTTACTGACGCATCACGAATTAATACTTAGAGCAATTATCACAGTGCAAATAGATAAAGTAAATGTACACGACTCTTAATAACAGCTTAAATAAATCCATGACTCACGAATTACATTTATATACTTAGAAATAGAGAAAAAAATTTAAGGCAATCTTTGATTCGACATACATATTCGAATAAAACTTTAAAAAAAAGCTGTTGAACATAAATGCAATAAATATATTGACAGATTATATACAGCAAAAGTTTATTTTAAAAGGCAGAGACATTTAAATTATTATCTTACAAAGAAACACACCGAAACGCGCATAAATATTATATACCTACATCATGCGTATTTCATAAAACGACATTAAATACAATACAAAAAATATATCTGACAAACACAAATCAAAATTCGAATAAAATCTTTTGATCACTAACACAGTTTTTACGGTCTCCCATCAATTTTTTTTTATAATCGAAACTAAATTAGACATTGTAACAAGGCTCAATTTTAACAAGAACTATTCGATCTAGCGATTTTATCTAACCATCCAAATGTTTAGTTAATATTCATACCAGTAACACCATATCTTACGGGGTCCATTCCTACATTGATCAAACCGTTCCTTTTATGACATTTCGTGAACTCATCTTCATAAATATCGTTAGAACCATTGTTGTATCCATTCATTCTCTTACCGACCGCTTCGTCTATCGAATCTAACAAATGCTCAAAAAAGTTCGGAAAGTTATCGTAACTTGGATAGACATTAATATCTATGACTGCGTGGTTGCCTGTCGCATTGTCTATGACTACATCGAAGCCTGCTAGGAGTAAGTTGATTTTTCTGCGCAGGATTCGAATGATGTGTTTGATTTTGTCCTCGTTTACTGACATGGTTATCTCTGGTTGGTCGTGCGGGTCTAGAATGGAGAGCGTTGATTGGCTGTTCGCTTTACACACCTCTGCGGTGCTGTAGAAGATGGGCTCGCAATCTTTAGATGCAGTGAAGTTTTTCAAACTCGGTCGCTTGCAGATGTGGTACCTGAAATGATGATGATGGATTTTGTAGTAATTTATTATTAAAAGATTAACTAAACGGTTTTCACTCACGTGTAAATCGCGTAAACAACATACGCGATTTACACGTGAGTGAAAACCTTAGTTTAGTTAATCTTTTGATAAAATGTCTCACGAAAGTTTTAATATTAAAATTTATTATTACTTATTAATCACACTTATATTATAAAGGCGAAAGTGGTGACAGTCTAATATACATATATAATATATTTGTTACTTCTTCATGTCCAAACGACTGACCTGATTTGGATTAAATTTAGTATGGAGGTAGATTAGACCTTGGAATAATACAGCCACTGTCGAATTTTTGTCCCGGATGAAAGCGGATCAAAACGAGAGGTGCCGCCAGTAAGAAATACAATCTAATTAAAATTATACATACATACCTAAAATACAAATTAATTCCGAATATTGAGCTCTTTATTACAAAGTATGGTTAGTTAAATTACATAAAAGTACCAAATTTGTTAATTAGTAAAGTTTTTACTAGGTAAATGGTTTGTGTGTCAACTGATTCATTAGTTTTCAATCAGCATAATTACTTGATCTTATCATAAGTATATTTGAAATACTCGAGACATTTGATATCAATATTTGTAGAGTTCATAGATTATATTAATTGGTTCCTTGATTACTAAGTTGTTCAACAGTCAATAATTAAGTTTTTTTTATAAAAGATCATTCGTCACATTTATAGGTATGTTGTATACATAATATATATATAGTATACATAAACTAAAATAATAACTAGCTGATATATATTTGCACGCTTACAAATACTTTTAGCTACCTATGCTAAAGTCCAACAGATTTAAACCTAATTTTACAAGTTGATCATAACAACATAATCTGTGTTTGACACAGGACAATATTTTGCTTCAATAACGGGTTGACGACAGAGATTACTTACTCGTGCCATTTCTTACACATAAATATCTTCTAACCATTTGAGATAGGTGAGAATAGTATTGTATTCCAGTAAAGACATATTTGTCACAAATGTTACAAATAGTATAATAATAGTTTATGGTGCAAGTCCCGAAGTGTCGCACGAAGCGATATGCGTCTACGTTTATTGTACGTCCTGCAGTTGTGGACCTCCCTGCCTGACTCCCTGTTCCACACAAACTATAATCCAGCGATATTTAAAGCGAGAGTGATCCGGTTCATATTGGGGAAGCACAATCCATTTAAGGCCATAGCTATTGCTTACCATCAGACAAACTATGGTCAAGTGCCAAACTGTTTAGTACAAAAAAGTGCTACTAAAGACTACAGTTGACACTCACTGCTAACACTATTGTATTTAAAAAAACAACAGAAAAAAGTACTTACCGATCGCCTATAAGAAAAACCTTATGCAGCACAGCATTATGGTTGACAAAACTCTGCACAACACAAGGTGGTTTGCAAATGCTGAGGCCTTTTTCGTTGAAAACCACTATCATTTCATGCGCCGACTTCGATCCATGGGCTATAGTAGGTTTACACACTACAGGGAAAGTGACTCCTCTGGATCTGAGTATTTCTATGTTCCTCTCAATGTTGTTGGTTGTGAATTCCACAAAGGTCGGCGTGAAGATTCCTTGGTTTTGAAACGACGGTTCCTCTTCTAGTATTGTGTAATATTGGTACCTGAAATGGTATGACTTCAAATTCTGATTATTTATTCGAGTATAGAAGTTATGGTCTATTGCATATGTTCACTCCACACTAGGACAACCTGTGTCGTGAAGTGCAGGCTCTTCCTTTAATAAATTAACACAAACAAATGCCACTGTTAAGTAAGAGTATTGATGTTATTATGTAACCTAGACGTTTTCAGTTAATTAATTTCATATCACACTAATATTACAAGGGTGAAAGTTTGTGTGTGTGTGTGTTACTTCTCCATGTTTGAATGGCTGAATCAATTTGGTTAAAATATGGTATGGAGGTATATTTTTAAATAAACTAAGTGTTTTATCAAAGGGTATATTATACAGTGGATTAACACATCATTTTATCCCCTATTATACAACATGGGTAACCTCGCCAGGCGCTGCTAGTGAAAAACTACATAAAATCATTATCATTACAACTACTCAAATATGTTTTACATGCTAAGATCTGAAAGTATTAATCAAAACACCTTTTACAATCACAAATGATGCCAAAATTGACAATACTCGTAAAAGCCTTGAATTCAGCTAAAATAGTTCCGAGTAAACTTCTTACTGCCATGTTTAACATTTGACCTCAGAAACTAAATTGTCCTTACCTTACGTAATAAGGTTGAAACCTTAGACTACAGACATTGCAGACATACAGAATAATCAAGATAATACTAATAATAATCTCTCTTTGAGTCGTATTTACTCTTTACTGAGGGATGTGTCCCCACACAGAATTAATTTGTTAGTACTCTTGGGCAGATACATACATGCGGGCGCCCAGGTCCATCCACAGAAGACAAATGTCCTCGGATATTGCAAGATAAGTAGAAAATTACCTATATGTATGTTATTATTTTCATGGCACTTTACTCTTCTAGACCTATCAAAAATGAATATGGATACTAAGATAGATAGATGAACACTTTTTTGGTGATGCAAAATTTTTATAGATTAGAACTAAGCACCAAGTCAAACATCCCTTCATAAAAAATACAAAATTAAAGTGACAGTTCATGTAGTTAGAATTCTATTTGATTGTTATTATATGGTCTACATTTTGTTGTGTATAATAAATTTAGTTATGTGCTTATTATCTATTTTATTCTAAACTGTGTGTGGTCTAAAATTTCTTTAGTCTAAGAATCTAGCCATGATATAAAACTAATTAGCATTTGTCATACTTAGTGTTTTACAATCATTTATTTGCCATTAATTTTTAATATGATTCTTGTATAAACATGTTAATATGATTGAAACCTATGACTTTAAAAAATAATTTTGTTTGTATCACAAACAGTGTATATTAAGCTATTATTAATTATTTTTTTATGTCACCACATAGTCATAGCAAATTGTATTTGCAGATTTCCATTTATTTAAGTGTTACCTCAAAAAAAAAACCATAAGATACCTGTCAGGATAAATTGTATTAAATATATGTATATAAGTTTCTTTGGCAAATAAATGATTTTGTATTTGTAAAAAAAAGCAAGTATGTATATAATTACCTATTCAAGAGAATTCTGACATTATCCAGAGGATCAATCACAGTCACGTTTGGATGATTAGACAAGTACTGCTCAACTCGATTTATTATATTTGATGCCTGGAAACAAACAGTAGGTAATAATTATTACATTATTTAGGTAATACAAATTGAAAGAATTGTTATCTTCAAAGCAAGATTGATATTGGTTTGTATATTGTAACTACTATGGGTGATTATTGATCATGCATGACCATTCAGTTAAGACTATATAAAAAATAAGTATACTCCAACATAGACCATAATGATTGCAACCATCAGGCAAACTATATTATTTAATTACTGTCAAGTCAAACCATTTCTGACTAAACAAATAAAGAGTAGTAGGATTGTGGCATTCAATTGTTTTAGTTAGTTTATTATTGTCTGTAATCATAACTACTTTTATTAAATGCAGTATTTGGCCCCTATTAGTTTTAAGTTAACTTTAATAGTTAATCAGACTAAGTACTTCCTTTAAAAAATAATATGAATACTTACTTTTGCATCCCCCTGATCTGCAGCGGCTATAATATCTGTCAGTTTGTGAAGAAACACATCTATGTGGCCTTGTAGTTCAAGAGGTCTCTCAATATTTAACTGGAACAAAGAGAAGTTACAAAAAACATGTCAATTATAAACAACCAAACCTACAGTTTCAATCATTGATTCAAGACTAGTTCAACGGATAATAGTTAACAAAGTAGAACATTTAAATTATTCAAAAATGTTATATGACAAAGAAATAACTTAAAATAGTAGAGATATCAGCAATACATTTTTTCATTTGTATTTTAGGAAGTAAAGTTAAACCAAATGCACGGTTTCAGTTCTTTGGGCAATTTTATGGACATTAAGTTTTTTATCCATCGAAATAAACAAGTAATGAAACTAGATTATCCTTACAATATGAATATTGGCAAGATACACTGAAAAGTTAAGTAAGTCAATTAACAATAACAGGTGTACACTATGGAATGGTCTGGAAATGATCTAGGTAATCTCACTTTTACAAATGATTCACTGAGAAGAGTGGCTCTAAACAAATCATCCAAAGCACGTTTTGTTTTACTGGCTGCATAAACATGGGAAAATCAACTATTTACACAGGGCTAGGGTCCTAATTTAGTTTGCACTTAATTAAAAGTTTTAATTAACAATTTCGTCTCGTTTCTATTATTCATACAGGTAAATAAACACAAAATTTAATACCTTTATTAGATTGTATCCATGAGAAGAGCATGTGTTTATAAACTCTTTCCAGTTCAGTTTCTGACTCTTCTTCTCTGACATCCATATTCCGATCGTTTTATTGTGCATTTCGCTATCGCACATCTTGTTGTGCGATCCTGGCAATATTTTAATATTTCACAACACCACAACAGCAAATTATACTTGAGTAAAACAAAACAGTTTATTCTGTGAGGACAGTTTTATATAGTACTATGCTTAACTTCGCTATTCATTTAGTGTTCTTGTTTAGTTGTTTAGAGACACTGAAGACACGAGCGCTATCCATTTTAAATGAAGCAATATTTTATTAGGCTCTATTTAGAAAGAAACGATTCCGCGAAATTAGCCACCACAGTGAAATTAACCACTTGTTAGCCACCCCACCAGAGAACCCAGTTGAACCCACCGTACCGGTGCTACGCTACGCTTTATAACGCTACTATACTACCACCACACTTGCCTGGCACTGCTCAAAAACTTTTTAAGTAAGTAGATTATGATTCCCAGAACAATATTTTTACATCATTGTAAATATGGATAGTTTTAATTTAAATAATAATGTTTAATTTCAGAACGCAATTTTTATACAGAGTGTATAAGGGTCGGCACATATCTCTAGCGCTGGCCGAGACGTGGAGGGGATTGCTGCGCATGTGTACTGTCGCGCACACAATACATTATAATGTAACTATTATTTTGGACTCCAATATTATCTTTTTGTTAAATAGAATTATGCAAAATAAATAAAAAAATAAACTCTTAATCAAAACTCAAATTTACAGTGTTGCTGTCCGAATGACTGAGTAAAGTATTTGTAACTTCGTGAATCTCAATTTTGATTTGTTTCGGAGAATCAATTAATTAGACAGATACACTTTTTCAAAAAAATCACGTCATTAAACATTTTCCTTGCCTGACTTTTCTAATCAGTATTTGTTCTTTTAATCAAGGTTTTTGCTGCTGCTGTTGCTGGTTCGATTCCCGCATAACACAAGAAATTATGCATATTAAAATTTGTAATTAGGTATTTCTTTTGAGTCTGGTCGTTTCTATGTAATAAGTATGTTACAAAAAAGTATTTACGTATTATATCCGTTATGTAGTACCCATGATAAAAGCGTAAGCTTAGTATGGGCATGATGGCGCTGAGTGATTATGTCTTGAAATATTTATTTGTTTTATGCATATTTACTTTAGTCACAAACAAACTTAAAAAAGTTTAAATTCAACAAATAAATTCATACGTAACAAAAATAGTTATTGAATAATAAATTTAATAACGCGACTGTACCACGGGATGTGCGCGGGGTGGCGTATGTACGCGGGGAACGGCAAGCGACTGGAGAGCCAATCAGCGCCCCGCACGCCCGCCCTACATCCCGCTAGCCCCCCTAGCCTTATTTTGTACTTCTGCGCAATAACGGTCACCGCTAGAGTTAGTTGCCGACCCTTATATTAATTTCTTTGCTTAAAAATCTTTAAAATACATAATGTACGGCTTATGTTGTTTTATTATCAAAAGTACTTTTAAAAATGTACAACCTACATTAACGCGTCAGCGTTATCATTGGTATTGAAGCATTTGTCAATTTTGACATTAACAGTGACTTACCTATTTCCATAACCTCAAAGTGGGAGTTTATTTTTACTTCTCTTAATTTAATTTTATTACAAAGATCCTTTATTATTGTTCCATTTATACCTATTCAATTCATTAAAATTTCTTCACAATCCCTACTTCACATAGAAAATATGGCAAGCACAATTTCTGACTCCGAAGACGACAGTTTCGTGAATTCCAAGTACGAAATATTGCAACTATTTTGCGAGTTGAATGATGCCGACCTGGATTCCATTGAACAATGGATTTGTAGCCAATCTTATAAGAAAGGTAAGTTTATCAATAGGGTTACATTCATTAGTTTTACATAAGGTGCTTATCATCTACTTGCATTACCTTTTGTTTGTTTACTATCATCATGCTTGCATGTACCATAACCTTACTTTCCTAAACAATAATAATAAGTTTTGGCCAGTTGTGAATCGAATTCGTCGGTTCAGTAACTTTTTTATATAACACCAAAGCATTCCCTAACCAAACCGTTCATTGTTCCAGACTTGAATCAAATGAGATCTATAAAAAAGACTGAGCAGAAGTTAATAAAAATTGGCAACACCATAAAAAAGCTAATGCCTTTAGAAGCAGAGATGCCCACAGAAAAGATTACTCCACCAACTATAGGCAGCTCGTCAGATTGCAATGTAGTTAACACTTGCCATATTGATGAATTCCTATATGACGAGGATGAAGTGGAAAAGCTTGTTGAAAAAGGAAAAATCAAACGACAGTACTGTTTGGATTGCAACTCCCGCAATACTAAAGTATTGAATTACCCATTAAAATTCATATACCTAAAATAGTAGACCGAACCGAAATGCTGACCCTTCTGAGTGAATTTATGTTCCCTCTGTTGATTCTAGTTATCCTCTGATATTGCTGGACCAATATAGATAAAATTTAGTATGGTATAATAAGTATTGTGATAAATATGTAGGCTAGCATGGATAAAACCACAGATTACAAAATGTGATGAATGTACATTCTGTTGCAGTTAAAACAGTTTCCTAATTATTATCATGACTTTTTCCTAGAGTAAACAAACTAACATTAAAACATTAATTAATTATATAACATTGTAGGTCCAGGCTGTTTGTTTGTACAGCAGTTGTTAAGCAATTATAGAGACCTTTAGAGGATAGGCTTCAAAGGCTTGATATGCTCTATTATATGTATATCTGTAAGTGAGCTTCTACAACAAAGTTGGCTACTCTCATTCATTAAGAAGAAGACTTAAATACTTAATGATTCATTTTAATGTTTCAGCCTCTAATCTTCACATCTCACTCCGTGTCAAGATCAATGCTGCAATATATCTTCAAAGTACTACTTCCTAAGGACTTAGATGACAAAATAATACTTGATGTTGGGTCCAGAATAGGGGCAGTATTGTATGGGGTAAATATTGTTACCTTATAAATAATTATATAATCAACTTCAGTATAATATTAGATTAGTAGGTATATGTTAGTTGTATGGAGCATAATATTACAAAAAATCTATGAGAATGCAGAGTTTATTGCATTCACCAATTATTGGGCATTTTACCAATTTTTGGGCATTTTTAATAAGTATGTGCATTCTGAGGTCTCTTCTTGAGATACATTAGTATTTGATATAATACATAAACATGGCTTTTAACCGACATTTTTTTTAAGTTGTTTGTATAGCTATTATGTAAATTTGAGTAAGCGCTTATGTTATATTTTTTTGCTTCAGGCTTATTACTACTCCAATGCATCAACTATTATTGGAGTGGAAATGAACAAAGAGTGCTGTGAAATTCAAGAGAGGATTATCAACCAATTTTCAATGGATAATAACAGAGTTAAAGTAGTTCATTCTGATGTCATGGATAGAAGTGACATAGTAGCAACGGCTGATATTATAATAATCAATATTCTGGACTTTTTTGTGGATATCGAGAAACAGAAACAAATGTGGTATTTCTTCAATAAAAATATTAGGAAAGGCAGCTACCTCATATGTAACAGGAGTATGAATGAAACTCTAGATATGTTGGACATGTCTGAAGAATTAATGAATTGGCTGAGCATTTGCAAACCTCATCAAGCTGATAATGAGATATATTTTAATGTGGAAGACTACAATGATATATTTTTATATACAATAAACTGATCTAAATAATATAAACATGTGGAATTTATTGTAATACCTAGAACATAATTAGATATAGCTAGATATTACCACCAGTTATTTTCTGTCCTCACAATGTTTCACACAAAACGAAATGTGATATCTTACATATTATCTTAGGAGTTAGAGATAGAATTTCGCTTCTATAATTAAAGTCTGTCGGTACCAGAAGGAAAAAAAATCGGATTATTTTCGTACTTAAACTGTCTTTTCTTGAAACTAAGAACAACTGCAATCATACCTTAAGACCTATAGGTAGGTATTACTACTTAAAAAAATAATTAATTTAGACAGTCTTACATTAATAGAATAGTCTTATGTATGTACATGAATTATTTGTCATATTTCATACTGTTAATTCTTGTACATTCGTAGCCCGATTCATATGGCCGTATAAACATACATCTGTCATTTTGCCAAAAAAAAAAGAAAACAATTGAAAATGGCGTCGTTTCGGCATTCTGCCGTTCTGCGTAAAATGTCGCGATTTTCTAATTTTTCTTTGTAGGAATAACACCTAAGTACCTATATAGAGTAAATTTGTTTCACTACGAGAATATTATAACATCTAAAATGTGGCACGAAGCTAGAAAACAAGAGAAACTGATTCGGGGTATGATCGTCGACTACAGACGAAGGGCGGAGCGCCGCAAGGATTTCTACGAGAAAATTGTAAGGTTTTGCAGATTTTCTTTGCTTCTCTCAATAATAAATAAATAAATACTGTTTATAGTAAAAGTATTGAGTGGTACCTATATGTCATTAGGAATGAACGGCAAAAATATGTGAATTGTGTATTGCAGAAAGCTGAACCGACGCAGTTTCTCCAACTCCACGGTAGACCATGCAAGATTCATCTGGACCCCGCTGTAGCTATGGCTGGAGAAGGACCTGCTATTATGTAAGTATGCGAAGTATCTCAACCTATAACATGACAAGCTGCACCAGTTTCAATGCAGTATATGACATGTATACAGGCAGTTCAGTTCTTGACAGAGGAGCATCTAAGATACATGGACCTTCACAATTCAACTTCAACTTTAGTTCAACTGAAGTGTCTCTCACACGAGTAACACAGTATCAACATGTAAGTGTACTGGAATGATACTGGCTCTCAAATAAAGCAGCTGTTATGGACCAATTGGGCCATTAAGGATTAAATGAGGTACATATATAGATGATGATGAAAGAAAGAAAGAAAACATTTATTGTGACAGATTTAACAGAAGAACACACAGGAGTAAAAACATAATAAACAAACATAAAATCTGCCACAACACAGCCCCAACTCAGCATAATGCTGGTTGTATGAAAGCAACCAGCGCTGGTCTTCCGTTGGGGCTGGCTGTGACATCATGCACATACAAGAAGGCAGGCAAACAAACGAAACTCAAAGACATATACAAAGAGCAGCAAAAATTTAAATTAGACATACTGGTGGAAGTGAAGTGGAAGGAATGAACTAATGAACATTTACTTATATATTTCTGTAACTAAATGCTGTTTATTCAGGATGCAGTGGCAAGGAGATCCAGAAAACATGATAGACAGGTTTGATGTGAGAGCCCACTTGGATTTCATCCCGGAAGTGAAGTTTCCAGACATCCCGGTGGATGAGCTCAGTCAAGAGGAAAGGCAGTGCAACTATGAACGATACAGGATACTGGCACAGAATTCCTTCCTTGGAATAAGTAAGTGTTTCTAACTGTCTATTCTTATATCACTTTTCTATCTGGTACTTGAAAACTCCATTTATTGGTTTCACTCAATCGGTTCTTATCGGGTAAGCACGCTCCATCTTAGGCCACAGCCTTACTTGCTATCAGGTAAACTATGGTCAAGTGCAAACCCGTTCAAGTTAAAAAAAAAAAAAAAAAAAAAAAAAACACACTGTGATAAACTAGCTGTATCTGGGGCATTACTCACATTCACAATTTACAAGTTGTAGTATTATGCAGAAGAGGTGTACATATGTCATGCAAAATTTTAGTTAATACTGTCAGGATAGCTAATTAACAGTAAAACACTGACACCAGGGAAGTAAGCCAGCCCATTGTAAGCAAAAGTACCTCTGTCTGGTGCAGGTATCTGGTGCAAGTATCCTTAATGTAGAGTAGGCATTAGAATACCACATTTAGCTGTGAGTAAACTATATTATTATAACTCCTAAAACTACTTACAGATGAGGACAAGTTCCTGCAACAGCTGGCCATAGAAGAGCAGTTCGGCGTCACATTAGAAGAGAAGGAGATGCAGAAGGAGAGGTTACACGAGCGTAAAGGCACTGGTGCTGCTATAGGATACAATTACGACGAGCCAGGCGCTCAGCCGTCCTCATCTAACGGTAGATTCAGCTTTACCTACTCAAAACTACAAAACCCAGTGACACTTACCAAGTTTAACTTCGGGTAACATGTGGTGTATGGTTGTTGGAATGTTCTTATGGCATTCAGTGTTCATTACAGGCATGGAGAAGAGAGTAGACAAGGTTGAGAAGGATAAGGAATCTGACGATGATTCAGATTTGGATATCCTTGATGTGGATCTCAGCATTGATGTCAACAAGATGGAGCCCTCACAGGTGATTGGTCAATTCTGTTTTACTATTTGCATAGTTTACTTACTCACTTAAATACCTAGATAAAACTTATTCTTTACTTGGTTATAAACTTAAGTAAACATTGAACCATAAAATCTTTTTTGTTTGTTGTAAAGATGATAAATATTCATTTATTTGCAAGATGTAGTTTTACATGATGGTGATAAAAAAAAACAAATATTAGTGTATCTTACATCTCATCCATTACTGGTGTGCAAATTAGACATAATATAAAAACGAATGATGAAGAAAGCCTCTGTTTTGATCCAAAGAAGAAGGATCTGGCTTCAGATATATAATATCCAACAATTAAAATAAATGCTTATATCTTCTGTTGTTGCTTTCTTGATTGATTTAAGATCCTTTATGTTTGTATGTTATGCTAACTGTTGTCTCGGAGGCCAGGCCCACGACCTAAATGCAGTTGGACCCCAGTTTGGCATGGCTGGCTGCGACCTGTTCTCCTTCCTCACCGGAGACGCTGACGATGCAGAGCACCAGAAACAACTCCTCAGGGAGGAGAAGGAGAAAGCTATGTACTCGGGGAGGAAAAGCCGCAGGGAGAGAAGGGCTCATAGGTGAATATTCAATTAATCTAACAAGAAATTAGGTAAGAGAAACTATAGTGTATATTTTGTGGGTGATAGGAACATCTGATTGAGATGTTTTGTGCCTATGCTATGTTATTGTAATACTGAAAGATAAAATTATAATTAAGTATAAGTTTTCAATTTCTGTTATATTATCTGAAAGAAGTTAAGTATTTTTTTTTAACAATTATAGGTATATAGATAACGCTTTAATTGGACACACAAATAAAATAGAACACAACATAAACAAGATAAAATTATACTAGCGCCAAAACTAACTGGAACTTACCTACACAACATTTTCGAAAAAAGATATTAACTATCTGGTGCTAAATTACAGTGGTAAAGTTTATCAAGACAAGAATATTTTGGTGCAACAATTTTATGTAACACCTGTCTACAAGAATTCCCGTCTACAAAAAATAGATAGCTACTACTCGAAGCGTCCCTCAAGGCAAAAGCCACGGTTTCAGTCAACATCACAGTCAAGATCACTTAAAAACATGACCAAACGCACCAGAAGTTTAATGACAATAATCGTGCAAATAAATGAGTTTTTATTTATTAAATCAATTAATAAATAAAAACTCATTTATTTGAGCGAGCAGCAAATTGCTGATGTGCCCATATCACACTGTGTCAAAATGGTTTTGTATAGCCCACACAAAGTTCACAATGATACAGTCCACTGGCGCAATGATAGATAAATACTTTATTAAAACACCACATATAAAAAACAATACAAAAAAACATAGCGCCTTAATTGGCGGCCTACTAACACAATAACAACAAAACAAACGAAACACAAACAAATGATTACAAGATTTTTTAGATTTTTCTCGAAGACTACCAAAATAATTTCCCCAGAGACAAGAAGCTGGCGTCCCGCGTGATGTCCCCCCCTAGCTATGCGGCCCCCGCGAGCCACCCCTCCCGCGCCCCCTCGCGCTCTCCCAGCCGCTCTCCCTCGCCCGACGCGGGGGACAACATCGAGTTCATCACGTCCTTCGGAGGTGACGAGGAGGAGGCTAAGCCACGTGAGTTTGTATGGAAGAGACACCTCATTTCAAACATGAATAATTATACTTTTCACCATATAGGTACATCTAATATTTCAAGCAAACAGGATAAAGCTTCCTGATTGATTTTTTTCATTATTTATATCATACAGAAGTTATGTAGTGTAGAAACATGATAATTATTACAGAATGTATGGAATTATTAACATTTAATGATAATAATGCTATAACATTTTCGATTCGGGATATGTTAAGTCAAACTTGCTCGACTTTTTCTTCCAAAGGCGATAATAAGGGTTGATGATGATGTATTAAAAAATGAAAAATAGCAAATAATAGCTTACCCATGTATTATTTAATTTATACAATTATTTTATTACATTATATTCCACCTAATGAATATGTTTTTTTCCAATAAACTATATTCCCTCTCATATACCTACTAATTAAATGTGTTTATTATTGTTTGTTTACAGCGCTACCAAAAAAGCAGTCGTATTCTGAAAAAGTGAAGCAAAACCTGAAGAAGCTTTATTCAGAAGTGGCGCAGAAGAAATCAAGGTAAACCCAGCTTTCTATCTACATAAACTGTTTTAGACTCGCAGACTAAGCTTAGTAACAAAATAAATTATTAAAATAAAATACCACAGAATAAATTTTTAGGTAAAATGTGTACTTTAGTAAATAATAAAGCTGATGTCTTGTTTATTTATTGTATGTATGTATCTGTCTACCTACCTCATATCTGTAAATCTGTCTCGATGAATATTATTATTTTCTATTTCATCTGAAAATCTCCCTCTCAGGTACAAACAGAGCAATAACACACTCGCTTCAACTTCCAGGCCAGAATCTGAGGAGTACTACCGCCGTCCTATAGGCCCCCGGGGCCCCAACTCCCGCTCGATGTCTCCCACCACCATCTCCTCCGAGTCTCCCAGGTCCAGGTCGCCTGCCTACAAGAAGTCCAGGTCCCGCTCCTACTCGAGGTCATCCACCTCGAGGTCAAGGTCACGGTCAAGGTCAAGGTCACGGTCAAGATCACGTTACAACAGGAGCAAACGCTCCAGAAGTCCAAAGTTTGTACTTTCCTTTATCTTTTTCTTTTTGAAATGGCGTGTACAATTTTTTTCCTTTGAATGGGAAATTAATGTTGTTTTTAACTTTTCCACAGTACTAGTGCAAAACGTAGGTCCAGGTCCAAATCTTACGAAAGGTAAGCTGGTTGTGATATTACTTTTATTGTTATTGTATCTGTGATATGTGGTGAGTATTGAAATTATTTGGAGCTGCCTTTTTATGGTAATTTTATTCATAACTAAAAACAATGTATAAATAATATATTATATTAATATTTAATGCATATAAATCAAAACGTTATTAAAAATTTGATTTCGGTAAGTTAATTTGATTTGCTATTTCTATTGTAATCTAGCCATGCTAGTTATGATTATCCAAAAGATTGCATCGAATAAATCTTTAAAAGTAAGAAGTCCACCGAATGAACATAACTTGTTCGTTTTTGACATTTTAGAATAGAATATAATTACTTTAATGTACACCATAACACAAAGTAATTACAAAACAGAAAAAAACATACTTAAATTAAAGTGTAGCACATTGACGGTCTTATTTCAATATCTAATGATGTAAATTCAAGATATATTGTTTGTGCAACAGTTTGTGGCTTATCTACTTCTTATCGAACGAGAGGGGCCATCTCTGGTGGCGAGAGTTTTCAAACCGGCCTGATTGCCTCTGACATGGCTTAACGACTGAGAAAAAAAGCTTATTAATAGCAAAAAAAATATGTATAGTGTTGTGTTGATGTAGTGTGTATGTGCAGTAAGCCCGTGCCGCGCTACTACGGGCGCAGGAAGGAAGACAAGTCGTCCAGCGAGCTGTCCTACGACTCGGCCTCCAGCGACGACGAGGCTAAAAAGTGAGTGTTTATAGTATATATATATATATTATTTTAATATTAAAACTTTCGTGAGACATTTTATCAATATATTAACTAAACGGTTTTCACTCACGTGTAAATCGCGTAAGTTGTTTACGCGTTTCGGATGTTATGACATCCATCTTCAGAACCCCAACCCAACCTGAATTTCCCCGAATTTCAACCGAGACCGTGGATGGGCGCTTCCTCCGGCGTGGGTCCCAGCTCTTAATACGATGACAAAGAGAAGGATCATTGGAACTTTGGATCCAGATACGGTCAGTTTTGTGTGCGCCGGTACATCAGTCGATGTGGCTGTCCCTGATGAAGCAGTGGAGCGACCCGAGGACGAAGCGGCCGGGAGTAGTAACATCGTCTCGCCTCCACCCCCACCACGCCAGGCCCCCGCGCCCGTGTCCCGTTTATTACATTATATACACTGTTTATAGTCTATATATTAGTAGCCTTAGCATATACCGTATATTATAAGCACAGGGTGTTGATTCTATTCAATTTTAAAGCTTATAAATATGCAATTAGGTACAAGAAACAATTTAGGTTAACAGCAGATTGTGCCACATGTTAAAGTTATTCACACAGCTTGCATCATAATTTACAATATAAATCGACATAACTATATTAATGATTCACACCTTCTACTAATATTATAAAGGGGAAAGTTTGTGCACGGATGTTTGTTTGTGTTTGTTACTACCACACGCTCAAGTGGCTGAACGGATTTGCATAAATTTTGGTATGGCGGTAAATTAGATACTGAATTACCACATTGGTTACTTCTCCATACCAAAATTAGACACTGGATTTCCACATTGGTTACTTCCTCATACCAAAATTAGACACTGAATTACCACATTGGTTACTTCTCCATACCAAAATTAGACACTGGATTTCCACATTGGTTACTTCCTCATACCAAAATTAGACACTGAATTACCACATTGGTTACTTCTCCATACCAAAATTAGACACTGGATTTCCACATTGGTTACTTCCTCATACCAAAATTAGACACTGAATTACCACATTGGTTACTTCTCCATACCAAAATTAGACACTGGATTTCCACATTGGTTACTTCCTCATACCAAAATTAGACACTGAATTACCACATTGGTTACTTCTCCATACCAAAATTAGACACTGGATTTCCACATTGGTTACTTCCTCATACCAAAATTAGACACTGAATTACCACATTGGTTACTTCTCCATACCAAAATTAGACACTGGATTTCCACATTGGTTACTTCCTCATACCAAAATTAGACACTGAATTACCACATTGGTTACTTCTCCATACCAAAATTAGACACTGGATTTCCACATTGGTTACTTCCTCATACCAAAATTAGACACTGAATTACCACATTGGTTACTTCTCCATACCAAAATTAGACACTGGATTTCCACATTGGTTACTTCCTCATACCAAAATTAGACACTGAATTACCACATTGGTTACTTCTCCATACCAAAATTAGACACTGGATTTCCACATTGGTTACTTCCTCATACCAAAATTAGACACTGAATTACCACATTGGTTACTTCTCCATACCAAAATTAGACACTGGATTTCCACATTGGTTACTTCCTCATACCAAAATTAGACACTGAATTACCACATTGGTTACTTCTCCATACCAAAATTAGACACTGGATTTCCACATTGGTTACTTCCTCATACCAAAATTAGACACTGAATTACCACATTGGTTACTTCCTCGTACCTAAATCCCCGAAATAACGCGAGTAACGCCGCGGGCGCTAATTTGTATCTAATTTTGTGCTAAAAGTTTAAGCATGTCTTTGTCCCGCCTTTGACCGTTCATATTTTAACCTATTACTAACCGAACATAGAGGTTCCAAGGGCTTTTACAAAAATAAACTATACACATTTCCGAACGCATTATTGTAAAATCAGTTATATGTATCTGTGAATTATCGTGACCAAAGTAAATGTTTCTCGCTAATTTCTGTTGTAAATCATATAGTAAAATGTTGTTTTTGTCTCTTCCAGCACCACGGTTGGCAATAAATCCAACACAAACCTGAATCAGTTACGATCCTCTGGATCCAGCTCCAAAGTCAGTAAGAATCATTTTGTTTTATATTCGTACGCTTTACTTAGCACGACTCGCGAACCACACGCGGCCGCGCTAGTTTATATTATAATTGTACCTGATATTATATCGAATTGAGCCTTTTTATGTTTATATGATCTTAGTTTATAAATACCATATATCGGTTACCCACGAAAATATATATCTGCCAATTAAATTAGCCCAAAACTATACACAAATTTTTGGTTTCCTAGATTTATTTTCTTAATGTGATTAGTTTTGAATGCTTCATATGATTATATTATTTTTGTAGAAATAACATTGAAGATTTATGTCATTGATGTGCGACAAAATACTATACCTGAGAAACATACTTATGTATACAAGTTATGCTTTTGAAATTAAGTAAGTGTAAAATTTGTAAATTAATTGAGCGTGTTAAATTTAGCGTTAACAACTGATTTTGTAGTTAACGCTTAATTTGACACGCTCAATTAATTTACAAATTTTACATTTATTTAATTTCTACTCTAAGTTTTACATTATAAGGCTCAATTTCAGTTAACAGGTCAAATAAAATATGAATTAAGTTTCATTCAATATTTGCACAGCAATTTATACCCAAATACCATGAAATAGAGGTAAAATTTGTACAAATTGCTGTGTCAAGTATTGTAAAAGGCCGCAGTAGCTTTGAATGTCTTTGTTTCGCTAAACCGCAAATAATTGTGGCGTTCATACATATATTTCTGCTAATGTTCATCATTTTACATTACTCCATGTTAGTGTAGATTTATATTGTAATGCTTGACAAAGGTTCCCTTTCTCTTTTCGTAAAATAGGTTAGTAAAAGAAGTTTTTACATGTTATGTTATGTTATCTGTGGTGTTTAGCAATTGACTAGCTTTGTATGTTACTGGTAAAGAAACTTGATAAAAAGTACTATTTTACTTCAAAAATGTTACAATACTGATAGATGTTTGGGAGAAAACATTTACCTATTATGCTCTTTATCAATATATAAATTATATTGAATACCACAATATGTCTTTATGCCACTTCAAGGGTTAAGTATGTTATTTATATGTACATATGTATGTATATCTATACGCCACCAAAATAACTATATTATCTATTCTATAAAGTAAAGCCTGGCCACAATACACGGAGAATTTCGGATGTTGACTTGTATACGAGTGTGTCAAGCGTATGCTTAGTATGCGGCTAGATGGCGCTGTATGATATGTCCTGAAATGTTTTTTATTTATTAATATGTATGCCTGTCTCTGCTGCTATATGACTATATTATTTATGATTGTGAATGCAATACTTTTTGGCGTAGTCAATAAGGGAGAGAGAGAGAGAGGCACATTAACATCCGAAATATTCATTTTGGCTGGGTTTTATAAACACTAATACCAATTTGAGCCTTATCTCAATGATTATAAGGTTCACAATCCAAGAAGCGTTGGTAACATGGTACTGTTTGCAGGGAGCGTCGCGTGAAGCGATGTCGCTGAAGGAGAAACTCAAGAAGAAAATGCAGGCGCAACTCGCAAGGCAACGTGAGTTTGTATTGTAACATGATTAATAATCAACATCATATTAAGCCTATCTTACTTTTAACTCTTCATAGAACCCGTTTAATTAAAGTAGAGTTTTATAAATGGCAGCCAAAATCATTACATCGTTTCTGCACAAATGCAGGAGCTATAATGTGTGAAAAGGATGGATTGATTTTGGTCATCATTTACAGATTTTTTCTTTCTTTCAATGAACCGTGTTTTATAAGATGGTCCCGGACTATTTTGTTTAAAAGCATTAGTGTCTTTAAATTTCATATGAAAGTTAGGTAAGTAAGTGATATTTTTTTGTTATTATGGTTAATTTGTACAGTTGGCGTATTTCTACCGAGTCACATTCGCTTATTCGTTTCTGTGGTGGTACCATTTAAATGTGATAGAAATCGGTTTATACATAAATATGAACAACTAGTGGGTGCTCGCGGCTTCGCTCGCATTAAGAAGTAAAACTTGTATCCCCTATTTCATCCCTTTAAAAGTGGCATTTCCAAACATCTACCTTCATTCCAAATTTTTGCCCAATCCGTCCAGTGGTTTGGGCTGTCACCTTTGAGTTTTGTATACCTATTTAGATCGAAGATCGATACTAAAAGAGCAGAAAACAATAGTAAAATGAATAGTTTTAGTTTAGTTCCTCTTCTGTGGTGTGGTAAACTAATATAAAATTGTGTATATGTCCAGTGCGCGCAGACAAGCGCGCGGAGGCGGCGCGGCTGGAGCGTGAGAGCAGGCGGCAGGCGCGCCGCGACGAGGAGATGCGCGAGCTCGCCATCAAGCTGCGACGCAAGTCTGTATATACTTCATATATTCAATCTCGCCTACCAAGTAGCGGTGTCCACCAGCGACTTATTTCTCATTCACATTAACCAGAACTGTAGCCGCGAAACAGGAGTGTGTAACTCAGTACCTTGAAAATTCCACATTGGTACACTTTTCGACATTACAGAGTTTCAGATTACCTTTCATATTAATATTAAAAATCACAGAGTGTATGCACACATAAGTGTGTGTGTGTGTATTAATGCAAACCATCGTTGTGTTCCTTGCAGGCAGCGTGAGATGCGGCACAAGTACCGGCCCTCCAGCGAGGAGTCTGATAGGAGCCGCAGCCGCTCTTCTTCAAGGTATGTACTCTTTAATAATTGGTTTTATTATTTTTAACTATAGTCGTGTGTTTTCTAAGTATATATATTTTCTTTGCTCTCTACTTATTGTTCCAAAATGGCACACTACATTGTATACATATTAAGTCGAATAAGCAGGTTTCACATACAAGAAGTTTTTACACGAAAGCTCTAACTAATGACAAAAAAATACCATTCATAGAAGTTTCATGAGCTATAATGATAATTAGCCAAATTTGTTAACATCTCTCTCGGCTTATTTTAATTCATATTGTTTGTCCATATACTTACACATTCACTTCCCCTCATCAGAGACTCCGGCCCGCCCGGCACGTCGGACCGCCTGAGCAGGTCTCGCAGCAAGTCCCCGGACAGAGCTCGGCCTCTGGTGTGGGACGTGGACCCCATGAAGCAGCGCCCAAAGCCCGAGGACCACCCGCCGTACGACCGGCGCCGCTACCAAGACTCGGACCACGAGAAAAGCTACTATCCAGAAAATAACCTGCGATCTAGAAGCCCTTCCCCACACAAAATACCTGTCTGGGAACACGACACCCGCAGACAACCACCACACCCGTCTTATAACGACTCGAGACAAAGATACGACGACGTCAGACAAGACCACAGACAGGATAACAGACAGGAAAACTATCAAAGACAAGAGAACCCTAGAAACTATCACAATAGGAGCAACGATACTCGCTACGAACAACACAATGAAAGATGGGACTCTAAAAGGAGACCATACGGACATAGAGGGGTATATAGAGGATACAACAACCCGGGACCCAGTGATGAGGCATATACAAGGGATAACCAGGAATACAGGAACGATAGGAATAAAGTGAAACTTGTGGATTATTGAGTTTTGAAGTTGAATCGAGATTGAATTGAAAAGTGATTCAAAACTGTGTACTGTGTAGTGTTTGTTGATATATATTATCTTTCTATGATTTTTAAATTAAATCTAATGTAGGTAATTTGTACAAAATCAATTTTGGCTGTATGTGGCCAGTAATGTCATTGTTTTAAGTGTTTGTGTAGTTCACATACAGGGTTATTAATAAAAAAAATCTTTTTAAGTGCATTATGTACTATGATTGCACATGTCCTCAGAGTTAGTTAATTAAATATTTACTCTGTAATATTAATATGAACTGTGAAAATTAAACAATGAAGTTTTGATGTGTTGATTGCTATGATCTAGCTATTTTTGTCTCTATTTTTATGTTTCAACTCTTTTTTTTTATCATTAGTTACTGATAAACCAGAATCAGGTAATCAGTAGGTTTGTCTTATTTAAGTTTTGTTGTTGCTTTTATTCATATGCACTTTATTGTCTAAATAATCAACTAATGTTATGTATCACTACTTATTTACTTTACCTAATATTGTATGTGTAATAAATAGCAGCTCACTTTTATTTATAGGTTAATAAGATTCTTATGTAGTTGAATATAAATATACTTCTTTTAAATATACAATTTGTTTCATTTACTTTCTAGTCTTATTTTTATTATACTTACGTATCTAATTTTAGTATTATTTAACAAACATTGCTTGGTACGATAAATATAATTAAGAAATATACACTAATACAAATAAAAAAAAGCTTTTAGAAGACTTGATAACCTCCTTTTTTTAAGTCGGTTAATAACACGAAATAATAGTCCAAACAATACGCTATTGCCCGTGTCGGTTTTTTATTATTCATATTGTTTTCTGCCTTCATAGAACAAATAATGGACTTTAAATCGTAAACAATTAATGATTGCCTTATTTCCACATAGTAGCACACAGTTTCATCCGTTAAGATATATTTAGGTTTTACAGTATCTACTCTCTTCTCCAATCCTCCTTATATCTAATCAGGAGGTGTGTAGGTACACTGTACCGTACACTAGGCTTGCCTGTACAGTACAGGATCCTTGAGTTATTTTTATGTTTTGAATAAATATTATGTTTATTAATGAGTCACAAAATTTCACCCACGATATATCCAGGTTTTACAGTATTGTACAAGCCTTATATCTAATCACTGAGCGTGTCCACGTCGATATCCTCATTATCGTCCCCGGGCGAGGTGTCCCGCGGCAGACCGGACGGGAGCCCGCGGCCTTCCTTCGTGTGTCGCCACTTCATGCGTCGGTTCTGGAACCATACCTTCACCTGCAGAAGAAAAGGCAAGAGGTGAAAAGTGTAGTGGTATAAAAATATACTAACAAGAGTAGCTTTAGTACTCCAACGGCAATACCTAACTTATTATAGGTAATCTACGACTTTTGTCAATTGCAGTCAACAAAAATCGTTCGAACATAGGTATATGTGTAGTAGTGGATGCCCGCGGCTTCGCTCGCATTATTTCAGGATAAAAAGTAGACTATGACACTCTTAAGACCTCATACTATCTACCTACATATCAAAAATTATGATGATCCGTTCAGCCGTTTTCGTGTGATGAACGTTAAATAAACAAAGACACAGTTAAGCAGACAAAAATTCTAAAAATTGTTGGAATGTGTTCTGCTAGCAATTCGAAGTATCTCCAAAAACTTTTATATATCTTCAATGTTGAGACTTTCGACCCTCTTCAGCTTTATTATTTGTATAGATTGTTTTTTCAGAAGCCGATGAGCCTTTTGTAATGAACATTTTTTACACAATTTTCGAACTGACTTCGTGGAAGTCGGAGAACGAAGTTAATAAATTAAAGTTTAAAGTGACCGTGCTAATGAAAGTATGTAATTGAATTTTATAAATACATGGGCACTATAACTACATAAGCTGCGTGGCTTGTGATGCAGTATGTAGTGTCTTTTATTCGTTGTAAGTATGTAAATTGATCAGAACTATCGGTCCGGCTTAGTGATGTACCTACTTCTGTATTTGGAACCGCCGTCCGAGCCCCTTTCATTGCAGATTGCTAAAGATTGCTTTACCGGAACACGCCGTAATTTGGCGAGAAACTTCACAATTTGTGACTTTATAGCTATAATAACCTACCTGTGCGTCTGTGAGGCCTAACGTAGCTGCTAGCTGTCTCCTGTCTGGTTTAGTAATGTACTTCTGTATCTGGAAGCGTCTTTCAAGGCCTTTTCTCTGCAGGTTGCTGAAGACTGCTCGTGACCAGGATCGCTTCCGTTTGCCGCTGGATGTGACGTCACAGCGCGTCGCGGGCTGCGGGGGCGAGGACGAGGGGAGGGGCAGGCGGTACACTGGAATAGAAAACAGTTAGGTTTTAACCTTTTCATCTGACGACAAAGAAGATCCTTGACTATACATGACCACGTATAACTTTTTAAAGGTAGTGTGGTTTTTGTTTATGTGATTTAAGTATAATAATAATAAGCTTTTACCGTATAGGTCGCTGCTAAAACAACATAGGACAGTAGGTAAGTCTGATTGAAAAACCATAAAGAATTATGACATTTGGGCACTTCCGTAGGTCCGATGACGCGAAAAATTGTAAATCTCGACTGTCAGTCATAGTACATAGTTCAGCTGTCGTTAAAAAACTCGATGATAAAGTTGGCGACTTGTATCATTATTTGTATTGTTATCATTTTCTGCGGTTACATTTTCTATTTGTCAAACCATTTGGACACGAGTTTTTCATCATCAGATGCACCTCATACTGGTAGATAGATATGTGAAGAGAAACTTCATCATGTATTTCTAAATGTATCAAGACTGAATGTAGTTTTATTCTCTATTGATTCGTATTTCGTCATGACTGAGGGTCTTGACTCCCGCGCAATGTTAATTCATTAGGGGAGTTCTCTTGTGCAGATACATCGTGGTGGGCGCCCAGATCCTTCCACGGAAGACATTTGTCCACGGATATTGTGGTCCTCAAACATGTCGGTTTTCTCACGATGTTTTCCTTTACCGCTAAGCGAGTGCAAACTTGAAAATACCAGTTATTGGTGTATGGCCAGACTCAAACCAGGTTGCGTCAGGATGAAAAGCAGGAACCGCTCGTTGTTTATTAAATTATTAAAATTATCTCGAACTCGCGGCGCCCAGTGGTTTTACCCTCGTCTATTTGGGATAAAAAGTAGCCTCGTAATCTATCTCCACACCAAATTATCGCAGGTAAAACCGCGGGCGCTGCTGGTAGTGCAATAAATGGCGCTAATCTCTTCTTTTAAAGTTGTTTTGTCTGGAACCATTCGGACATAAGATACTAGCAGCTCCCGCGGTATTACCCCCGTTAATCCGGGATAAAAAGTAGCCTAGGTTTTAATCCAGGTTCTAATTTATTTTCATAACAAATCTAATCAAAGGTTCAGCCGTTTGAGTTTGAAAATATAACAAACAAAACACATAAGTACACAAATTTTGTTTGTATAATAGAAGCGAGATTTTGCTTTAAATTTTTCTGTTTTTCACTAAGTAAATACTTTACTAAAACCAGCTATAAAATAATAATTTGAGTACGGAGTAGCTGCATCAATTATACATAGTAGCCGTGAGCTCAAAGTTAGTTGCCAAGTAATTTTGACTTTGAAATTTGGAATAAGTAAATTCAATTTAACAATTTTTTTCAACAGTAAATAGGTTTCTTCTAGGCAAGACATCTTAGACTACAGTGGTGTTTTACTTCAGGCAGGCTGTAGTCAAACGTAGGTAAGCCTATTTCGTGTTAAAAAAAACCTAGGTACTAAAACTAAATGCAGTAAATAGTAAATTTAATATGTGATGTGAATTAAAATCTCATTCTTTAGGTATTCAAAATTCTTTTATTGCCTACACATAACAAAATGTCATCTTGTTATGAATCCTCTTTTTGTCGAATGAGAGTGACCAACTCTAATGTCGAGAGTTCATGAAGTCGCCTAATACTTCCGTACTATTAATCCTCTCGTGATAACTTACAGTCTGGACTTAGACATACCTGATATCATCTTATGTAGTTTGAAAATATGAAATAAATAAAATACTATGTAAATTTTACTGCCGATTTCATTTTAAATGAGGCTTTCAGACCTACCTCGGTAAAATAACAATATTCAACATTTTAACTAATTGATTCACGAGCAATAGATATAAATGATTTAAATTAATGGTGATTTATTTTATTTTATTTTATTGCCAAATAGTTATTTAAGGATAAAAAAAACTAAATGCCTTGACAAGAGCCAGTAGGTATTACCTATATAGTTTCGCTTTTCCTATATGGTATGATGACTAAATAAAAATACAAATTTGGGTATGTATCAATATGCATGTGCATATATACCTACCTACATATAATATGAAGGTATACAGATTTATTCTTTATTCGTTAGATAGAGTTACGTCTCATGTTCGCACGGCTCTAAATATCCAAATTTATAAGTTAGCGTACGGGTTAATCTTTGTTTATTTATTTAGTTTCATACTTATTACACATATTTAAAGGCAGGTTTTGGGAATTTAAAGCATATCCTACCTGTTTCTCTTAAAAAACCACTGACAAATTCAAATATTTACGATTAAGTTTTTCCGAAATAGTAGTTAGATATATATATTTGTTAAACCACCCTCCCTAATACATCTATCAAAAGGGGAAAATTTAGGACTTTGCTACATTCACACTTATTTTTTTCCATTTTTTGCAATGATATATTATTGATACTGTTTAATTTCTTTGTTTCTATAAATGTTGAAATTATTTCTTCTTCATCAACGTGCATATTAATACTACACATGTATACGTAGGTACATTAGTTCATGTTTTAATCTCAATTTCATATTATCTATTATTGGAACATTTGCAACTTCAATTCATGATTGCATAAACTGTTCACGGCAATATTGATTTATACACATCTAAAATAAAATAGGTAGTTAAATCCCCTACCCGTGGTAGGCCGTAGCGCTGGATGTAGATGTGTATATGGTATGGGTAATGGCAGTTGCAGTAGGGGTGGCTCATCCCTGCAACATCTGTACAGGGCTGCCACACACCCCGCGCAAGGAGGTTCCTGTGCTCTAGGCAAATCAGTCTCACTATGCACTGTCGGGTCATTATTCCCCAATATACTGTCCACACTGAACTTCAGCTTACTCGCGTTCACTTCACCGCAAGACGTCATCATAGACATCCGCCTCCAACGAAAGCTATTCACAAACTGACAATAACGCGAGCTTTTCTTGCGCGCGCGCATTGTGGGCGTCGCTTACTTAATCCTGCGCTCCGATTGGTCGTGCTAACTACTGGGCGTGGCTTGGGGTTATGGAGTATTGACTGATGCCGAAGTTACGAACAAGTGCAATTGTTTATAATAAAGCGTTTAATGTGTTTTATATGAGTTTGTGGGGGTTCGGTTTATTGCTAGGCTTACGTCATTCTGTCGGTTTATGGGAGAGCTCTCAGCTCAAATGCAAGCATATCTTACACATGTTTATGTGGCATGAGTAACTAAATAGGTATTTAGTATCTATATACATACATATGTTATATCCATCTACCTACTACGAGAAGATCATAAGTTAAACTTCTCCTGGTTCTTCTGTTTTTTAAGTCCAGGAATATGAGCAAATATATTATGCACTTCTAAATATATTAGTACCTACTGACTCTTAACTGAGGGCTCTCTAGAGAACATACATTTTGATGGGCTCCCATGGTCCATCTACGGCTGAACCTCGGATTGTATGATCCTCAAACATGTCGTTTAAGCCAGTGCAACACACAACTCCATTGGGGAGCACCAAGGAGCAGGGATAGCGCCGAGGTGCATCAGAATGAGAAGCGACAAGTTTCATCCAATCACACTGACCATAGATGACTGTATGGTCTGTCTTGTTTCAAAGAGTTATTCTACGAATTACCTAGTTTCATTACAGGGTCGGACCTCTTCAGCATTCTGCTCATTTTAAACTCTAGCATTACGTATCAGTCTATTTCCAAAATGAGATTCCGAATGTACCGAAGTAGATCCGCTGTACATTGAGGTTGGTAGTATCCAGGCTGGCGTATAACAGTGAATCTCTCCACCACATTCGATTATAGCCACTTAAACAAACATAATACGGGAATCGATTTGAGAACAACTGGACGAGATCTATCTCAACAAGCGATGCTTTATAGTTAACAGTAGGTACCTTATCAATGTTCTAATTTCTGTGTGTCTGTTTTGATATATGACAAAATCCAACAATAGGAGCCGGCAATTGATGTAGGCGCCTGCGATACAAGTTTCATACTTAGTGCAGGGCTCACAAGAGCACAAATTAACCTTTAAAACCCTATTATTACGCACAGCTATGTATTATTCTAAGGTTTCATGTAAATGCTTATGTAAATAAATTATTTGAATTTGAATTTATACTTTATTGCATCAACTGTGATTCGGTCTCGCCCAGAACCTAAGGACTCGAAGATACGAACCAAGGCTAAAGAGGAAAGTCGTGGTAGCCAGCGACTGATATTGAGCTCCACCAGACAATTTAATATACCTAAGGAGATGCATTTAATGGAGTGCACTTTACAACAACAATTGCACAGACCACATCTGCTTATAAGTATATGTAGTTATGCTGATTGTAGATAGAAAACAATAAAAAAATGTGTCGGTAAAGATGCTTTGAGGTGCTGGCTATTTATTCCAATTGTTGCATTAAATAGAAACTAAAATAGAACTTTCAAGCTCGGATACCACCACTTAATAATGTTATTAGCATTGTTTTAATTTATTTTTTATTGAACAAATAATTATCCATCCAAAACCGCAAGACAAAACTATGCCAAGGGACACTATCTATCTTAATTAATAGGATTAGCTTCTGTACTATCCTATACCTACTTTCATATTCCACATGCCGTGGAAGGACCTGGACGCCCACCACTATGTATCTGCCCAAGAGAACTAAACGGTTACGAGCTGTTTAAATAAATAAATATTTCAGTACATATCACACAGCGACATGTAGCCCCATACAAAGCTAACGCTTGTGTCTAACTAAGATGGCGCTAGTAAGAAATTCCCAGCATGTCTTCATGTTATAGATCTGTAACGTTTAAAATCGATTACGAAGAGTTTATTTTGCTTGTCAGAAACACCTGGAGTGTGTCTCGGCCACCAGATATAGATCGAATCATTACAACGGGAAGGCGTTGTTTATAACATGTAACAATCGAGCTTGGATAACGAAATTATTATGGTTGTGGGAAATTAAGAATGAGTTAGAAATTAAATCTGTTCTAACAATATAAGCACAATTACACCATCTTTAGGCATTTCTAAAGTTTTTTGTAAGTTATTTCATTTATTTTGTAGATAAGTATTATGTTCCGTTGCTATCCCTCACTTTTCTTTAATTGTTAATAATTAGAGAAGAAAAACTAAAAACATACTACTTCTAACTACAACATAAAAAGGGGGGGAGGGGCACTTGCCCACTGCTAGAGGGCAGCGGGCCCAGCATACTGGCCCCTATTTTTTTTAAAATTATTTTGTTGACTATTATGTAAAACAACATGTTACTATTCCCTGTAAACGGTCAAGAAAGAATTGGAATAGTATTTTTCATTCATTATTATCGCCTTACGCTTGGTACACCTACGAAAGATAGGTACCTAATACAGATATGTATGTAGGTATCTTAATCATGTTTTAGTAGGGTTAACTAGCAGTGGCAGTAACTGAACTAATTATTAATTTTATTAATGTTTCTGTAATGTACTTATACAAAAAAAGAAACAAACGTTAATTGCTACCTAACAAAGTACCTATATATTTCAGACTTCACATCTTCGATCAAATATAACCTAGATCACGCGATGTCGCACTAAAAGTAACCAAACTAAACAGTGCTTAAATTCACACTAAGCACTGTTTTGCCGTCAGTGACGCGCCGACCGTCATGTGAAACAATGCCGAAGTGTGCTGTGAAAAGTTGCAAAAATAACACGCTTACAAAGAGAACACAACATGGGATTTCGTATTTTCGGTAAGTTTTATACTTTTTACAAATACTTACAGAGATTAATATTCGAAATAGTCCAGTTATCATCTCCAAATTAGTATTTCTAGAATTTAAATCCTTTTGTATTTGCTTCGCAGTTGTCTCTTTCGCACGCATAATAGAGTTAACACGCGAGACAAGAACAAATAGGCCTGATTTAGAACAAGTCTAATGGAGTCGCCGCATTCTTTTATTTTTCTTAGACTTTAAAATGGATGTAGTTTAAAATCTTTACAGATTTGCTCAAAATGAGATACAAAGAGAAAAGTGGCGATAAAAGAGGAAAGAAGTGACGACTATTTTAAGCCCAATGACTCTGTCCCAATGTCCCTACGATGTAGATACTTTCCATTGGTACATTCTCGTGTTATAGATTATAATAATAAAAGTAACCATTTACAATTCTATTTTTTGCCCTTACATCCCTTTGCCATCTCCCGACTTCCACATGTACCTACATATTAGCATTATCGTAGACAAGTTATAAAATTGTTTAAATTTCATCTAAATTTATTCTGCCGCTGCGGTATGAAAAGAGAACAATCATATTAGACTTGCACACAACTTTCGGATTTATTTCGGAAGAAGGGGTAAGAAGGTTACCTACCTACTCTACTTCTACTTCTGGAGGGACAAAGGCTACTACAAAAAATGTTCACCCGGGCGTCAGCTAGTTCATTATTATGGAGTCAAAGACCAATCACGAATTTCTTCAAAAAGTAATAATTTTTAATACAAGCATAGACTAAGTATACTCAAGTGTACTTGAGTATACTTAGTCTATGGTACAAGTAAGCAACTCCACTGGATTCCATGTTCTATCATAGTTTTTACAGTCAGGGTAATAAGAACGTCCTAATGTCGGACGTGTCATAAGTAATTTTGAGCGTTATGTTAGTAAGATAAAATATAATTTGACTAGACGCCACAGCGGACGGCAATAAAATTTTATGAGCTTTCGTCAATGCCGTAGCGAAAACATACGCCATAAGGTTTATTATTATTAAAATATTTAAATGGCTTTGTAATACTATAGTAATATGCATGACATGAATGTATATCTCAATAGGTAGGTATGCATAGTAAACTCAAGCCGGTTTTTTGCGTTGTGTCACTACGGAATGTTGCATCTAGTTATAATTGATCGAAGCTTCACATCATTAATTTTGTGGAAAAAATAATAAAATTGTATTTATAGCGTAAATAGATATTATAAATTACAACGTTGCTTAACATCAGGCGAGTTGTTGTCAAGCGTGAGCCTATGAAACGTAAAAAAACAACAATCAATAAAAACAATCAATTTGTTACCACCCATTTACATCCCATCATAACGTCCAAATTAAAACCATATAAATCCCTAAAAAGATGCAAGTATTATTTATAGCAGGGTCGCAACAAACGGGTGTGTTAAACGACTTCCTTATATCTGTGCCATTCCGATCCGAATCGTTTTCCGGAAATCGCAGCTTTCAGATTTATTAAGTCTGCTTTTGTTTGCTTGATAGTAAAACATCGGCTTAATGTGCGGACATCTACTGCGTTACGCGGAGTGGGTGTATTTAGGACAGAAATAACAGGGGTATACTTCATTACAAGAAAATAAAGATATGCATGAATGTGTTTTTTTACGTGTTTAAATAATTGTTAGTGTATCTTTGCCAATTTAATAAATATATGTCAAATTGACAAATATAAAAAGTCATTATGCTAGTTTAGCTATACAGATCGTTGCACGTAAAAATGATAAAATTATTTTAGTACCTAATCAATAAAATAATTAAAATGTAAAAAAGTCAAACACTTTGTTGGACAACTTGTATCCATATTTTTTTTAATTTCGCTGCAAATATTTTATTTGTTGACGTTCTACGGAGCTACGAAATTTGCGTAGCATCATAAACCTAGTAATTTAATCACTAAATTCGTTTAAATGAGTTTAACAGCTATGCAGGCCTTATATGTACTTAGCCCTATCCTAAATTCCCCCCTGGTGGTGGTACAATTAGGCCGCCTCCTATCGAAATAAGCGAGTCAACAAACACAGCATCCTTAGTTGAGAGTGCGATGATCTCTGGACATCCCAATCCGACCCTGTTTATTTTCCCATACACGTTTTCGACTCTTTGAGAATTAAAAACAGTTTTTAATCATTTACTAGACAAATAAGCGGGTATAAGATTGTTTCTATTTTAGTTCCATTGATAAACCGAGAGTGAAACAATTTTTCAATTGGCGATAAATATCGGTCGCATAACTAAATGCAAGCTTACACAATTGGAAAAAAAACGTTTATTATATGTGCACAAACGCACCGATCAATAATAAACTTTCGCTTGCTTTTTTGGGGGATATGAAGTTTTTCCGTTTTTACTTGAGAATTGGCACGATACAAAGTTATGGCCAAAGAAAAAAATGAATGAAAATTACACTACAGTGCCTTATAAAAAAACGTATTAAAACTTTTTGTACTCTGCGATCACACTTTAGATTGTAGACGCATTGCTTTGTAGCATGTGATATCCAATATCTAAAGTTTTATAAGTAAATAAGTACTAAACCAAAATTAATGTACAATTTGAAAGTTCTGTTTCTTAGTTGCATCACCGGTTAAAATACCCGGTAGTTCTGAGATCACTTGTGCACGTTTATCATCCACATTCTTCTAATAATCATTAAAATTAATGTCGTACAATAAAAATCTCGTCATTTTTAATCACGGTCGCGTACCGCATTAATACGATTCAAATTATTTTTACGATTATAACTTTTTGTAACATGATACTTATCTGAGTTTGGTAGTTTTGCTTGCATAATTTTATTTTCGATGCCATTTTGTGTCAGGGTAATCAAAGCTATTGGCTTATCGTTGCTATTATTTTGAGTACCTAATATCCTCTAATTTTCAACAGTATTTGGACTAACTACTTATTACCTTTAAATGTAACAAAAAATTGATTTGGAAAATTATATTTTGAGTCAAACCAAACGGTGAAGTCCTCTACAAATTTAAATATTGAATGTTATTGTAGTTTTCCTACTATTGCCTCACTTTGTACGACAATGAAATGAAAATCTAAATCTCAACCTTAGAACCCAGAAAATAAAGTATACTTATTTAAACAAAATAGCGCAACACGATTCTTCAAACTCTACAAAGACTTATTCTTGCCATAACTGTAATAACTTGTAAGTTACAACAAGAATCGATCAAAATTAAACCCTAATGATCATACAAATAGAGCTGATAATAACAAAAACGTTTATTCATGCAGCAAGCTATCGATCCAGCTTGATTATTTATACAAATCTCTGTTCATATTGGGTGTCTGTGTCGCAATAAATATTAAATATCGACGCCATTAAAAATATCCTCTTACAGTTTACGAGAGCGGTTGCGGACATGTTTACGCGCGGGAAGGGCTATCAATTGAGGCCTTTTTTCTGGAACCTTTTTACTCACTACGGAGGTGATATTGCGTGTGAAGCAACAGAACTCAGACCTTCATGGTTCTTTCTTTTTTCGGAAGAACTTGACGTGCCTAACTAAGGAGATTTATATTCGTTATAATCACTGACCTCCATTACTACAAGTACGCGTTATAATAGTATTATAAGAAATAGCAATTCACTATAATATGTAGTACATTTAGATAAAAGGTTTAAGACTTTTCTAAAGATTTTCTAAGTGCCCCTTTTTTATGTTGTATTTATTTGTAGTATGTTTAGTTTTTCTTCCCTTGTTTTTATGTTTTATTATTGTTATCAGATTAAAAAATACGACCTCAGTATGTTTTATTCGTGACATAACAAAAACAAGTATTCGTAAGAACGTACCTAGTAGTAATTTGTATCGTAGATAAGGCAGAATAAATACAAAATTGGATCTTCAAATTTCCATACAGCGTAATGTAGGTTAGCTATAATAGTTACAAAACAGAATATAATTAGATAACCTAGTAATCGGATAAACAATATATATTTTGATGTGAGTTGCAACATTTCAATTTAAATACTAATTGCATTATAACTTAGAAATTAATTAATTATGTAACAGATTTATTAATTCTCATTTCGGTGATTAAATGGCATATGTGTATAATTAATAAATTAACATTATAATTAAGTTAAATGCCACTAATGTCACTGATAAATTAAAATAAACACATTCCGAATGCGTGTTGAGGTTTTATTGGTTTTTAATTACTTAAGCTAGGCACATAGGTGCACCTTAATCGTGTAAGTAGATTCCTAGAATATAATTATTTTTGAAGTCTTGCAATACTATCCTATTATTTACTTTACTGATCAAACCAATCGGATACCGTTTTAGTTTCCCATTGGTTTTTATTGATAACTGTAAATCGGTTCATAAAATCAAAATTTTCGTCATTTGAAACAAAAAACCTTTGTCATTTTTTTAAAATAATTTTATAACTTTTATTTATCAATATTCACAATATGTCAAACATTATACAAAATACTGTACATATGTATTTGTCAAATTAACACAATTCACAATTTCTAACAATACAAAAATAAAAAACACACAAACAGACCTTTGTCATGTTTCACTAAAATCCAATAACCAAATATTTGTTCCTCATATCCACATCACATCGATGTCTTTTATGATACCTATCATATTTATACCACAGTTAACCCCATAACTATACAATAAACAGGTATTAACTCAGGTCCGTTTAAAGCGTTATTTAACTCATAAACGAGTATTAATATTTAATTGTAAAGCCATATTACTGTGAGTAACTGTTAATAAAATGTATTGTTGACTTGAATTATTATGAGGAGGTTAACAAGGTTGACATTTGAGCAAGTATTCTGGATTGTGAATGGCTGAATATTGGGTTTTTTCTGACGCCCTCAAAAAAGGAGGTTATTATTTAACGTTTAATAAGTATCTCATTGTATTTAGTAAAATTTAGTTTTGAAGCTGAAGTGCAGATATCATATAAAGTAAAAGGTGCTGTAAAGATTTGTTTCGTTAGTATGATGGGACCGTGTAGGACAAAAATTTGCTTAGCTAGGATGGCCACGCGTTGATGTCTTTTGTATAAAATTTTGATCATTGTCGTATATAATTTTGTAAATGTCGCTTTGAATGTATGATGTGTATGAATGTTATTAAGTAAGTTAGTTAGTTTAGGTGTGGAAAGAAGTCATCAAGGAGATGGTGCTGGGAGGTGGAGGTCATGATCCTCAGACATGAGGGATACGATTCAAGGAGGAGGGGTGAAAGTTATGCACATACTTATTTATTTATATATATGACCCATACAATCGTATGGGTCATATATATAATGAACATACCTACGTTCTGAAGATGGATGTCATAACATCCGAAACGCGTAAACAACTTACGCGATTTACACGTGAGTGAAAACCGTTTAGTTAATATATTGATAAAATGTCTCACGAAAGTTTAAATATTAAAGTGTATAATGTCAAATTAACTCGACTCATACCAGAATACTCGCCACCGTATGTCGCGTACAGAACCAGCCCCGAGGCGCTTCAATACTCCTTATAAATAATACCCCGTGTGAGGCGAGATGTACTGAGACACATTAACCGATCGAAGTTATAAATAAGGCAGTACTTATACGTGAGGCTTGGAAAGTGAATCAGGAAGATATTTGTCATTTGATTCGATTCAATTTGAATAATTCTTATTGGTTTTCTGTAGGTTTTTTCCACAATGTTGTTAGGCATTATAGTCGTTTGATGTGACAACTCAAAAAACAAAACAATTGATTTAAGTACAAATTACTCATAAACGATACCGTGGTCAAATATGGAGCATGAGTGTAGAGTGAATGAATTAAAAAAAACGTTTTTAAAAGATGCAGACACTATAGCTAATGTTCTTTATATGTTCTTCCAGTTAAACCTGTCATTTTAAGTGGCTAAACATTGCATTGATAGCGATTTTGTCAAATTTAAATACCTATGTGTCAAAATATTTTAAAATGCAACTTTCCTAGTTACAATCTAGCGCCTCCTATCTCTAATAAAATTAAATTCCGATACGTATCCCTAAAAAGGAATCCAGTCGATAACCGTTCATCAGTTTTATTGGTGTCGATAAATAACACAAATAACTTTCCGATGTGATCGATTCTAATGTGTTGTTGTATTTATTGTAATTAGCTCGAGCCTTCGGTCCCGCGCCGAGGAGTATTACAGGGTTATTTGGAAAGAAATGGATTTTAAAATGTTACAATTTCAATATGTTACTATGTAATTGCATTAGCAGTAGAAGATGCATTGGTTTACAGCATGTTTACACTATAATAAAGCAAAATGACACATATATGACTGCAGAACTGCTCCGTTAGCTTAGTTGGTAGTGTGCCTCTGCCTTCTAATCTAGGGGTTGCGGGTTCAATTCCCGCTTGACACAAGTATTTATGAATTTTAAAATGTATAATTACTTGTGTTGAATCTGGTCGTTTCTATGTATATATTTACAAAAGAAAGTATATAAGTATTATATCCGTTATCTAGTACCCACGACACAAGCGTTTGCTTAGTGTGGAGCTAGATGGCGCTGTGTGCCATGTCTCGGAATATTTATTTATATGTATCTGCATGATATTGGAGTACACATTTATTTACCCTTCACTTTCGTATGTATGTATAGATTATTCTAGGTAAATGATATAGATATACCTAATATACTCGTATACCTAAGCTCATTTAACACATATATAACTGACGTTCCCATCTTGATACAAGAGTTATGAGCTTTCATCTTAAACTACACAATTTTGTTTCCGATTTAATTATTCTTACATGTACTTCGATTTTAATTAAGTACATAGGTAGTCTTAAATATATTTCTTTATCCTTATTCCCAGTGCCGCAGTATAGCGTGCGGCGCGCCCATCGTAACATGGTATAAACTGTTTATTAAGAACTAATCATATTTGCATAATCGTATTCCAAAAATATTATCCAATATGAAACTCAATATTAATCGGTCGTTAATAATAAGAATTAGCTCGATATACATGATTTTTATTCTAATAAATGCAAGAAATCATTAACTCCAATCAATAAAATATTAATAGACATTGGAAATTGATATCAAATTAACTAAGTAGAATAGGAAATAGTATTTTTATTGCTGAATAGGTGGGTCGGGAATTAAGATTTCGTATTATATTTTTTTGGTTTCTAGCTCAAATTCAATTATGAAACATGATTTTTATAATTTTATAGGTTTGTAAATCAATCATTTTATGGTTGTCAACAGAGATTACGACATGTTTACTTAATCCTAATTTGGGTATTTTTATAGCTTTTGGCCATACTAGGCCAATTGTGAAAATTTTAATAATCGTAAAACTTCTGATTGAATAGGTAGCTAATCATTTTTATGTAAATATGTGCCTAGCAATCAATCGACATCTGCGTAACGACGCAGCTATTTGCCATATTTAAATTTTCATTTCACAAAAAAGTTTTTAGTAGCAATAACTCCTTTCTACAACACTACAAAGTAGCACAAGGAAGTAGAAGCCAAAACAAAAAACAATCTGCCACAAATCTCGTAGCCAATAAGCCGTCAATTAAAGATCATGATCGGATCTCGTTGTAAATCGCACTTCGTGGGTCTATATGATGTACAAGGAGGTTATATGCGAGTAAATCACTATAAAAGTCTGCGGCCGGTCTGATCCGGCGGCTGCTACGAATTATGGACACCCTCCGGCGAGGAGTGCCGGGATGGTAGACCTGTGTGGTTACCCTAGTGCTAATGTTTTTTTGTTTTTATTTTATAATGCTTTTTACGCCGTTTTCCGTGATGAACTTGAGTTTACAAAACATTCAACGGAAATGAAACCCTCGACTTTTTTGAAGACAGTTAAAACAAAGGATCAACTGTTGATAAAAACTTCGGAAAGCTTCGGGAAAATTACTTAATGATATCGTTTTTTCCTTATAATTTATTATGGAGACACTGAAAAAGAAACTATTTTAACATAATTTCTTGTAGAAGAGGATATATTAATTAGTAACAATTTTAAGATTATGTAACTAATGTATCGAGTACAGCTGAGCAATTAAATTTAAAATATTTATATTGTACAAATTGTTTAGCACCGGAAACACTTATTTAAAGTAGGATGTCTAAGCGATAAACCAAATTAGAGGTGGTCTTACATATTTTATTGTACCTATTATGTACCTACCTATTAATTATTTCAAACTATGTACATCTCGTTTAAAATATTTGCGGTTTCGTTACGAACGTAAATAGAAAAAAGTTTAAGTGACGTAAAGAAAACGCAAATATTGTTTACCAGATAAAAAGGTTTTTGTTTAATTATTTATTTTTATTTCATTTCGTTGTTATGAATAACTTTATGATTAATAGCTTTAAAATTACCGAAATAATGGCAAATGTAAAACAAAAACATAATTAGGTAAAGCAAGCAAATTTTAAGCATGTCCTACCATATGTCACAATGTCGCTTACCATCTATCAAAAGAACTACATTCAAACACAAACCCATTTACAAACGTTACTAAATCTTGTAACACATCCTTAGAAGACATTAGATTAAATTTATCTCAAATGTACCTTCAAATCACATTTTAATTCTAACGCCTGATCCGCCGCCATGTTTTCATGTTCTCTTCTAAACATCTCTAATAGGCTCCAAGTACCCCCAAATTACCACTTGTGTCTTGTTAAGGCTTTTAATGTTTATGTACTAATATAACGAAGTCTCGAGTATTTAATTCTGTAGGTCTACCACAAATTTTAGCTTGTTTTTTCACTAAAATATATGTACCTATATTATGATATTCTTTAGTTTTGTTCGTGTTTTAATTATTATATATTTACACCAAAAATACGCTGATAAATTATACATTTACTTGTTTTGTTTCGAGCTCCAGTTTAATTAATATATAACACGCGGATAAGATTGTAGGGTGCTACAAGTTTTTCATATTGTTTGTGGTTTTTCTTCAATGTTCATAATCAACACAATAAATGGTATCAAACATTCTGTACATACCGTTATCCTATTGCTCTAGGCATTTACGGATTCGATATTCATACATTTTTTTTTCTTCAAAAACAAAAGAAAATCTCCAATAAGGCTGTACCTCGTTATCCCAAGTATCACAGTAGACATGGTGTCCGTGGCTCCGTGAGGTGTGGGGCGCGCGCAGCGTGCGATAAAGCAGGCGCCGCGGGGCTCCGGACCTCCAGCGCCGTGCTGTAACAACTAGCTTGCAGTGGATATACTTTGCTAGAAATTAATAAATGAATATTCCGGGACATTGCATACAGCGCCATTAAGTCACATGCTAAGCATACGCGTGTGTAAAAAAATAAGTATGTTCGTATATGTAAATGTAGCGAACTCTGTCATAGTAATCATATAGCGCCTGCAGCTCACTTAGCTGAGGCAATCGCATGCGATTACCAAAGTTAAGCAAAGGTCGACGCGGTCAGTACATGGATGGGTGACCGAACAGTGGCATTCCATTTTGGGCGATTCCGTGGGTCGGATGACGCGTTAAATTGTAGGTCCCGGCTGTTTGTCTAGTACGGCAGTCGTTAAGCCAGTTTATGTCAGAGGCTCTTAGGGCGGCTTGATAAACTCTCGACACCAGAGTTGGCCACTCTCATTCGATAAGAAAACAAGATGATCATATAGCACAACTTCTGCGACTGCTGTACAACTTATTTCAAAAACTCAGGACTGTACAATGTAACGTGTTATCCAAATCATTGATGTAAAAGTATGAAGCTGCAGCATTGCTTAGTATTATTGTTTGTTCGATACAGTGTAAAAAATCCTCTTTTATGTTTCGCGTTCCCGTTATCGAAAGTCGTTACGTGATCTCCACCTTGTAATTAGGAAGCTTAATATTACACTTTTTGTTAAAACTACTATCAAAATCATTTTTTTACCTGTAATCTGAAATCATGCGTAAAAAAAATCCGAAATATATACGATAACTGAATCGAATTAAAATTTGATAGAATATCCTCACTAATCTACCTTGAGTTCTCGCGCCCACCTCACCGTGTAAATAATAATTAATTTTATTGTAAATGCTTATATTTTATTGCGGGATTTGTCAACAGACCACGAGATGTATTTTGTTGCCTGAAATATTTATTGGGAGTTAGTAAATGTGCCCCGGGCACCAAGTATTATTAGTGAACTAGGAGTGCTTGTCGACCCGGTTTCCTAACTGGAATAGTTATTAGAAGTACTTACAAGTAGAGACAAATGAGAATACAAATGTATTTGTTGAAGCAGATACATAATATATAGGTATATGTACTTGAGGTTCAATATGTTGTACGTTGTTACATAGTTGCTACAGCAGGTTGAAGCATTCGAGTAACTTTAGGCTCTCCAAAAATACTTTTCTCTGGTAGGTACTTTTTGTCGAATGTTAGGCGTAAATCTCTCAATTTAACATCGCATGTTATTGTTTCCGAAGAATGTTATCTATTGATTTATCTAAGTTTGTAACAACAAAAATTAATAGTAACACTTAATTTATTTATTTACACTGAAATTATTCTTTTACTAGCGTCAACTTCTTTCTGGAAAACAGGATCTTTTATAATTGGACCACCAAGATACAGGCTAACGCCTAGTTTGGTGTCTACAGTTGACACTATTATTGTATTGTAAGTTAAACCAAATATAAATATTGTAATATGTAGGTTAAGTTTTCAAATGGCAAATAAACATATTTATTTGTAAGTAAAAGTAAAAAAAGTAAAAATATGTTTATTTGCCATTTGAAAACTTAACCTACATATTACAATATTTATATTTTGTTAAATTAAATTAAAAAGTAGATTAGTTTGTTAATATATATATATTAACAAACTAATCTAATAAAAATAAAAAACCCTAATCAAATTTCATAATCCCTCCTTGCCACTTCCTCATAAGGTCCTGCGCAACATTGCATGTTTCACAGTGGGGTTCAGTATTTAGCATACCACAGATATACAGCTCACAATATCTATACATATAATAAAACTAGAGAGTCAAACATCTGCACATAAAAGATATTAAAAAAATTGGGTGTACTTTAAATCATGAAAAAAGAGACAACTATACTGACTTCAAATCAATAACAGAACACGTAACAGCAGTTTGTACAACTTTTGTCTATTTATTTGCTTGCGCATCGCACAAAAACTGCTTATCTTTGCGGAATGTAGACAGTATAAGTTCTGGGAGTGACCTATTATTAGAAGTAATGCGAGCAAAGCCGCATGCGTCCACTAGTCACTATCACTACTTAGTATAAAGCTAAAACGCTTCCCGCGTCTGTCCCTATGTCTGTATGTCCTTATGTATGTTTAGATCTGCGGATTTTGATGCACAATTTTTTTAATAGATAGAGTAATTCAATAGAAAGATTTATATGTATAATAACGTGTGCGAAGCCGCAAGCATCCACTAGTTATATAATATATCTAGTAGTTATGACGGTAAGCCAATACCGACTGGTTAGCGCACTTTATGGCCACGGGCTGAGCTACGATGGACTTGCAATGCGATAAACGTTGACTTACTGCCTAATTTATCTGGCATATTGCCGGCTATTGTAATAAACTGGATGTTTGCGATGCATGTGTGTTGCTTTTTTGTATTCGAGAGGACTTTTTTATGAATAGTAGGACAATCTAACACTTACTAGTTAAAAAGGGAAAGACTAAGACAAAGATTATTAATGTTATAAATTGAATACATAATTATAAAATTTTGAATGGAAATAATGATTCAAGTGGCAGTAAAAATCGATAAAAAATATTAAAATTTAACGGAAAAATAAACATTAATACATATATTACCAGTAGCTGCAAAACGAGTCTGTAACATTTATGACACACTAGTTTTAAATATCACATTTTTTATAGTTTTTTTTTGTCAAACACATGTCCTGGGATATTGTGGTCCACAAACATGTTGGTTTCCTCACGATGTTTTCCTTCATCGCCAAGCGAGTGCAAATCTACACTCAACTTGAAAAAACAAGTCATTGGTGTAGGGCCGGACTCGAACCAGGATGCGTCTGGATGAAAAGCAGACACTAGAACCGCGGAGCCACACTCACTTTTAAACTTAGATAAAAGTAACACCCATTTATTCCCCACTACATAGGTAAGTACTAGATATGCAGGGTGATACATAAATCAACATTAGCATTGATGTTGTCCTAAAGCATTACGTGCCTTTACTTAGTTGTGATGCGCTTGGACCCTGGTTAGCAGGAATTATGGGATAGGGACAACTGTGAGTAGGTATATACTATGTTCATATATGTATCTATACACACATGTCATAGAGACCCGTCATTGCAGTGAAAAAATACATTATTGTATATCTTTTTTTGGGAAACTTACAACTAATTTATGTTATATAATCACAAAAATAATTAACCGAAAGTTATTTACAAATTTCCACTTATAGATATTGAATATATAGATGTTTGGTAAGTAATTATTATCAAAAAATATGTCGCTAAGGCCACTCTTCATATACGACACAGGCGAGTTAAATATATCTATATTCAAACTAGTGTTTACATTATGCGTCAGTTTATTAAGAAGTCGATGGTGCGGGCGAGTTGTACGATTGTGCATGTGTGAGTGACTGCCTACATTGCTTGCCTACACTGTTTGTTGTCATACCACTTGAATTTATACACAAATTGAGGGTAGTTAGATATTAAAATAAAATTAAAAAAAATGTTTGTGTAACCTAGCTCATAAGACGTTATTATAATTAAATTGTGAACATACTGGGAGATGACTCTGGCCTCGTAACACAGCCTAACGGCTACCACGAGGTCAGAGGATTCGAAACATTTTGTGAAAAATATCTTTGGAAAATAAATGATTTTGTATTTGTATTTGTATATCTAGCTGCGCCTGTGTCGCATTGAAGTTCCGACTCGCTCTTATCATGAATGAGTTTTACCTGTAATTATTTTACATCGCAGATTCCATTTGTTATTTATTTCACCATCCTGCGATGACGATATTTTTTTTTCATGAGATAGGCTCACGCTTTACTACAACCTGCCTGATGTTAAGCAACATTATAATCTACGATCTAGCGCATTTGCCTAGAAGACTGAATTTTAGTTTTACTTGACGAATTTTGTTTCGGATGATGTTCTAATGATGGCTGGATGGAATAGTATGTGTCGAAATTTAATCGCCGATTGAAATAGGAATGAAATGTATGTATTCCATCACACCTACATCATTTAACCACAACCAGTGCTACGATACAATATACGAAAATACGATACAAGATTTTACGTACATAACTTTTTTTTAAAAATGGTTATTAACACATTTGAATGAACTTTGGATGGATTGAGACAGACAATAGATATATAGACAGCGCTGGGTTTCGCTACAAAAAAATATATGGATAAAGTTGGTTCTTTGTTGACCGGTCCGTCGTTTTGTATGAATGATATAACAAGATGCAGATTAATGCACGCTGGAAAACTATATAATAGAGAGATAGATAGAATATTATTAATTGTAATACACGAAAAAATATACAAAGAAATTGATTAAAATAACTTATAACTATACTAGGGCCACAAGTGGCGGCTTTATCGCTGAAATCTTTCCAGGCAACCATGGCATTAATTTGCTATATTAAGCATGCAAATGCTTAATAAATTATGGATAGGTTATTAGATATCTCTTAAATGTGTGGTCTATGCGTTGACAGGACTTATGGCATAGGGCCGACGACCCTGTCGTTGCTGCGATGTTATTTATTGCATTTCATATTAGTTATATTGTAGTGATACATGTAATATCTGTGTAAGGTTTATGAATGGTGCTAGTCTCATTTATCGTGCTCATAAATATATGCCTACCTTTAATAATTTTCAAGTTAAGTGTGGATTTATCACTCGCTTAACGGTGAAGGAAAACATCGTGAGGTAACCGATATGTTTGAGGACCACAATACCCGAGGACATGTGTCTTCCGTGGAACGACCTGGGCGCCCACCACGATGTATCTGCACAAGAAAACTCCCCTAACGAATTAATGCTGAGGGGGAGTCACGACCCTCAGTCATGAGGAAATACGACTCAAAGAGACCTAATAAAGCCCCGATTTCTGGTCGCTGCAGAGTTGGCTTACTCTATTTTCTCTCGTTTCCAAAACTTAGTGAATGTTAGGTATAAGAATTTGAATACAAAATCCAAAATAACTAAAACGAAAACCTACCCTTCGAAAAAAATTACGTAAATACCCACTTATAAACTTACAACAAACTGTTGTAAGCAAACCTGACGAAAATTAAAACAATAGTCTTTATACTAAGTACCAATAGATATTCAAATGTGAATTGTTCACATAAATACGTTCAAATTGTCTACTTTAAAAGCGCAATACTGATGTAAGTAACAATTCAAATGGCCCTATTTCGTTTAACATCTTCGAGTCAAATGTCCTCCATAACATCGAATGACTGAATTGTAAAATCGATTGACGAGATCTTTTACGATTCGATTCTGAGTCGAATTCAATTTAGTTTAGAGGGTCTTTAGTCGTAAACCTTTGACCTAAACATACTTCATTATGTCGCTAACAACGTTTAGAAAACATCGAGACGATAAATCGATGTTTTATAAAAGAGATTCGTTTAGATTACCTAATTGTCACTTCAACAATCGATAATGTCTTCAGTAAATTTTGTTTTTATTATTTGTCTGGAAATAAATCTTATTTATCATATTTTATTTTAAATAATGTGTTAGTTAATAGTTATAGTAAATTTCTATTTAGAATCGAATTTGATTCGTTGAATTTTGAGCTTAAATTGTGAATCAGTGAAGTCGAAACGATACAAAAATGTTTTTTAGCCTCTAAAGTGTGTGAAAACCGATTTCAATATAGCGCCTGAATGTCCAATGAAATCAAAATGTGTAGAAATGGAACTATTTTCTTAAATATTTCTATTAAATATTTCTCTATACTAAAATAAAGTACGTACATATACATATATTGTCAAAAATTGTTTTAGAAGTAACCGTATCTTTAGATTCCTTCTTATTTTCGTGATAAACAATGTTTTGAGTGGAATTTTAAGAAAAAGGACAAATATACAGAACAAATACTGCAAGTGGCGCCACCATATTTTCTAAACTTTTTGGTCGGGGTATAATAAATTTTAGCGCTTCTTAACTGACGCTATGCAGAAGTAAGGCTGTGTTTACACAACACGTCATCACTCTGAGGACATGTGGTGTGTACAAACCTTTATCTTAGGCCCCCTACAGAGGTTATAGTCTGGTTACACGAGAAATTGACTGGCAATTAGTTAACGATAAAAAATAATGGCTGTTTGGATTTCCTTTACTTGGGAATAAATTATGTGAGAAGGAACAACTCTGGAGTATCGAATACAGTGTAATTTATAAGTGAACTTAATATATAGAGCTAGTATTTTAGTATATTTGCTAAGGCTACAAATACATTCAAATTCAAATTTCATTTCTTTCATCACAAGAAAAGTAACAAAGTGTTTTGCCAAATATAACTTAATTCTAACTAAATTTACTTAATAGTGTCAGTTTTTTACATGTAGACTCTACAATGCAGAAATAAGCTCTATGAAGGCTGTTAAAGAAAAGACAAAATTATTGATATTTCAATTTTTGCTTTTGATTTAATCAGGCATCATGTTAATAAATAATAGTAGATTACGATGAATAAAAGCACTCAAATTCAATGACAAGCATTTATTGAATAATTTGTAAAACAATCTGCAACAACAACATACAACCACTTTTGCCAAAACACAAACCAAAATCCTTTCTCAATCTGTTACAATTTTCAATTTCATTGTTCACGAACTCGTATTTAACCCTTAGTTTACATATTTAGGTAAATTACCGTTAATACTCCGTAAATAAATTTAAAATTTATTTTTGTAATAGGCGCTGCCCAGTTTTTCGCATAACGCTAATTCTGTAAGCAGATAATGTAAACAGAGCCAAGTGCGATGACAGACGGTTACCATATCCTCATTACCAGATTCTTACAAATAGTCTACTCTACTTCAAAAAGCCATAAAAAAAATCCAACACACAGAACTATAGACTTTAGCATTAACAAAATAAGGGTCATAATAAAACAGGGATAGCTGAAACACATTTTCTTCCCGATCTATGTGTCGCAGGCATCTGGTTAGATCTGCTATTCGATTGAATGACTAGGGCGTGATTCATATAATGACGACATTTAATTGAACGTTGATTGAAGAATCGTCACTAAACCTCCAACTAGTTAGCGTATTATAACATAGCTCTTTGAACAGAGCGGACAAAATAAGTGAAGTGATTGAAATTTACTAAATTAGAAAAAAAAAACTAGCCTACTGTGTTTTGGTGGTTATAAAAAAATCTAACCTACTGTGATTTTGGTGGTTATAAAACATTATAAAGTCGGCTATATCACATTCAACGACTTCACTAAATGACGTTCAGGCAAGACGTTGGACGTTACATTCAACGACTTCACGAGTTCTCCTTTAGTCATTCAATTAAATGACGTCATTATATGAACGCGCTAGTCATTCAATCGAATAGCAGATTCAACCAGATCACTGCGACATATGCACAATAGGATCTTTAAAGCTAAGATGTAGCTATTATTAGGTGTTAGAGCGATTATTTGACAGTTTGAATACGTTTACAGATATTGGCTGGCAATCTGGTTTCCTGCCGGTAATGTAAACAGTGTTTTGTGGAACGATTTTAGTGAAAAATATGAATATTTTCTACATTTTGTTTCTTATTGAGATTGTTATGTTCGCACCTAGAAGCTATTTGATATTGAGTCATGATATTTACAAGGTTTGGTGCAAATAAAGTGTAAATGTACGGAATCTTTGAAGGGTTCTATAGTTTAGTTCAAATTCAACACTCAGAAAATGGTTGAATTTCTAGTGTTTATCCGTCTACCGTAACCACACGGACATCTTTACGTGTTGGTATAATTCGTAAAATGTATTGAAGTTTGTATTGTTTTTTTAAACGAAGTTGGAAGCTCTTAATAACTTCAAATTGATATAATAACTTTGTAGGTAGAAAATAATAATTGAACCGTAGTCTCCAGAGTTCCTTACACATTTAACTATAGTTAATTTAAGTCAGTTCTATAGTTTATTTTGCTCACTCCACTTCGCATATCCCTCACACAGTTTCAGAAGCACTTCAAACATTTGTTCCGGCGGCAAATCAATCTGGCTGAAACTTCTCAAAACTCGATTATCTCGTCTTCTTCTTCTTCCATACGACGAAGAAAACTGCGGTTGTGGTTTCTTCTTAATCCCAGCGCTGACAAAAAAGGTAGCTGGTTGTTGTGGCTGGTAAGTGTTGTTATATTGTTGTTTAGCTTTCACTGCTTGCACAATAAGGCAGAGCAAATATCCTCCGAAAGCTAGAAACGCCAATGTTGTCACTGACATGGAGAAAATGTTGCTGATCTTGCTGTGACCATCCTTTTTGTGCACGCTTTCTTCGTAGTCACCTCTCTTGATGGGAAGGCCTTGGATAGCCATGGCTTGGGCACCAAAGCTTTGCAAATAAGACGGCGTTGTCAACGTAACATTTTCGTAAGGTATTGTTACCCAATCTTGTAGCGACGTCTTTAATCTTAGAAGCTTATCCAATGGTAACTCGTTGAGGAATTGAACGTCTTCTTTTTCTAGTTGTGCTGAAGATTTTACAAAGCACCAGGTGATAAAATACAGTCGGACCAGCATGATGAAAGGCTGGTTGACATGTGGAAGAGAAATGGGCTTGTAAGATGCAGTTGTGATTATCTTGGTCTGCTGAGCGCGACAAATAGTGTAGCGGTCATGATAAACAGGGCAGAGATGGTTTGGTGACCTAAATTATTGTTTCGGCACATGAGTACTGTAAGGTATGAAAATAGTACCCATTCGCTTCGGATTTTACCTACTGTCTACAATATTTATTAGTTAAACCACATGCGATCCAATAGGTAATAGGCAAAAAAAAATTAAGCTGCAATTCTACCCCGACTGGCACAATACCTATAGGTAAGCCTTGAAAATTTATTTACGAATAAACGTTTGGGGTATTGTTTGACCGATCTTTTGTATCAATTAACTTGCTTATCTATACTAATATTATAAAGCTGAAGACTTTGTTTGTTTGAACGCGCTAATCTCAGGAACTACTGGTGCGAATTGAAAAATTATTTTTGTGTTGAATAGACTATTTATCGAGGAAGGCTTTAGGCTATATTTTATCACGCTGCAACTAATAGAAGCGAAGAAACAAAGGAGAATGTGGAAAAAACGGGGCAAATTATTCTTCTTTGATGGCTTCCGTTGCGTGCGCTGCGAAAACGTTTCAAAAAATAATGCCCAATATAACTATTCTACGCGGACGAAGTCGCAGGCACAGCTAGTATTATTGTAACATAAATGTATCTGAGCTTATTGTAACAAAACAATGTCTTTTACATACACGGATTTTAAAGGTAGGTACATATGTAAGTAAGTAGTTTAAGCAAGTTAGGTACTTAGCATTGTTTTCCGAGTCTATTGTTTACTGTTGTCATTTCTTTTGCTAACACAATACAGGCTGATGCAATGTGTATTTTACTTTTTATATGAAGTGAAAACCACAGTGTTGAGCTAATACAATAATTAATCTCTTCCAATTTGAGATATTCATATAAATAAAAGTTTGAACGTCCAAAACAACTAGCGCCATCTAACAAAGTTTTCTTAAATCAAATACCTACATTATCATAATTTTTCGGTCAATATTTCAAGCGAGTCCCAGACAAAAAATCTACTCAGGATCATACTAGAAGCATTTTATAAACATAAAAAATATTATTTAAGAAATCACTCTGTGCAAACTTTTGAAAAGCGCAATTAGTTTGTGATTTCTTGCTCTGATGCGAGTTGCGTTTACTTCCATTACGGTAAGAAACGAACCATGTCCATCTAGGAGGCCATGCCTTTAGTTCGTACTGGATTTTCAAGATGGCGACACTGGAGTACGTTTTGTGCCTTTTATTTGTTTTGCAAGGAGTTTCTAGTGACAATGGGAATAGGAAAGAAGGGTTGATTGATAAACTTAGCACTGGAATGAAGTTTGCGCAGGATTTCCTTGGTGAGTGAGCTATAACTGTAATAAGTTACAAATTATTTGTTGGATTTTATGGCAGATATAAAAAACTTACCCTGGAAATTGTGACAGCGTATACAAATAACCTCATGTATGTATGTGTAGGTTTTGGGTGGTTGTTTAAAATAATTCCCCTCTTCAGCATTATCGAAGCATCGCTTAGAGATAAAAAACACACTAAGTAAATTTTTTCAGACTTTATTCCTATTATTAAGTCCGTAAATAGTGGAAAAATTCATACTTACTATAATTTTGATCAAGTTTCTACAAAAGCATAATCTTATTTTTATGCAAAGCCACCTTGTTTTCTCCCTTGAGACACAATAAAATGAAGAAAAAATCAATTCTCATTTTTCCAGGTTCCGAATCAGTAGCACAAAGAGTTGCTGAATTCGTGGTCCGAGCATTCCAAACTGCCAACTCACGTCCAGCACCTTCTAGACACCCTTCACCTGCCGACACATACTCTGAAGAATCTAGCGAAGAAATACACGAAAATAGACCTAATGCAGAGATCCATGAGACTCAAAGTCCTATGACGCCGTTGAAGCACTTAGTGCGTTTATTTGGTTTGAACCCAAATCAGATAAGTGCAGTTGCTGTCAACGCTTTGGTTTTTGTGGCACAGATGGTACGTTTTTTAACCAAAACATGTTAAAAATTATCTTACAAAAACTTAAATACCTAGAACAAATGATAAGACAGAAGTAAGATATCAATAATCATTAAATTATGAGCCCAAAAATGGTACCGCCTGTAAAAAAATCTCAAATACGTAAAAAATCTAAATATACCTATGCGTAATAATTGATTAGGCATGCTTGGCATAGGTAATCAAATAATGTATGATATTTAATTGTTACTAATTCATTTTCAGATATCAACCTTCTTAGCCGGACCTCAACGCCCAAGCCGTCCATTCCGTTCCGAAGATCCTACCACTTGGATACTCAACAAAAACTCGCAAAGTCTTCAAGAACTTATCACAGCTGCTAAAAACGAATCTCTACCAGACACGATCGAATCTTTAATCAAAGAACAAGGCACTGAAGAGGAAACCAGTTGCATCCGTCTTTTGGTTTGTAAAATAACACCGTTTGTGAATAAAATGCAGAAAGCCGTTTTCGGGAAAGATTTGCATATGAATAAAAAGGTTCGTGGCGCAGCGATTATGTACCGCCATCTACCGACGGAGGGCGAAGTTAGGGAGAGAAGCGACATCTGTGAGCGGCGACATACAGACTGTGATTTGAATGAGTGATTATAAATCTGTTGATTTGCAGTAGTTTCTTTGTTTTTGTTATATCAATGGTTGTTATATTTTTAACTTTTATGAAATAATTGATATGTAAATGGGATCACGTACCTATGTTATTTATGTATTAAAATGTTTTTTTTACCATAGCTAATATTAGTGAAGAGTGAAAACCCAAACGAAGTTTTAAATTTAGTAGTGCTGCAAGAAATAGCACGTAGTATAATAGCGGCTATTGTGTACAGAAAAATATGAACCAAAACGCGTTAATGTCTATTGTTTTGAAAATTATTCCATTTAAAAGACTTCAACGGGGGTTACAAACATTTTGCACAAAAAGTTTGAGTTTAAACTTAAAATCACTATCGTAGGTAAGTATAATAAATTTGCCAAAGCTATTTAGCTACTTTTATTAAGTAAATAAAATACTGAACAAAATCATTCTTATCACATCAGAAGCCTTGTCCAAAAATTTTACATTTACCTATTTTTTGACATCCTTAAAATTATTATATATCAACATTTCTACCATTCATTTAATGCCTAATTTAAGACTTTATCATTTCCGTTATAGCTCTAAATCGTATAATTTAATAGGAAGTAAAATATAAGCACACAGGAAATTAAAAATGATAAACGCTGTCATATAATACTAATATTATCAGCCGGTCAACGCTCGTAACACATACCTAATATATTAATTTATTTTTAAATATACAAACGTAATATGTTTTATGTAATACTGTCTGAGATAGCAGACTGCTTGTCGCTACGAACCTCTGATTAGAATAGAATCTACTAATCTACTTAATATTTGACATCAATAGCTAATATGCAATTTTTTTTCTTTAGTCCAATCTAAGTACTTTGCAATTAATAAAATTATGTAGAGAGAATAAATAAAATACATTGAATGAGAAAATACACATGTAAGTAAACAACTTTTCACAGTTCAGTCAATTTATAATACGTCTACTAAGTACTAGTGAGTGTACGCGGTTTCGCTCGCATCGAAGTAAAACTTTCATCCCCTTTAAAAGTGGCATATCCAAAAATCCTTTCTTAGCGGATGCCTACGTCATAACATGTACCTTCACTCCTAATTTCAGCCCAATCCGTCCAGTGGTTTGGGCTGTGCGTTGTTGGATCACTATGTCAGTCAGTTCTTTGATTTTATTTAGATTATGGTTTTATATGAGTAAGTAGGGATTATACATTTATACTAATACATTAACCTAATCTCCATTGTTTCCAAGTATTTTTCTTTTATGATTAGTGCCTAGTTGAAATGTAGCCTCAACTCTCATGGCTGGGTAAGTCAAGATAAATTGAGTGCAACACTTTGCATGTTCTTATATGCGAGATCAGTGTATATTATACTATATTATGTTACTTGACAGTATGGTCAGAGAGAAAGTTAGTTCGGCTATTGACCTAAAATGCAACCTTTTCTATAATCTCTTGCAGGCAATGTACCTAATTATTGTAGATAATCCTAATATTTTCTTCCTTATTATTTAAAAAGTACGCAGACGATGCATTTAAAAAACAGTGCTTTTGTCATGTCTGACAGTTGCATAAGTATAAAAGCTCCTTTTGAAAATATTAGGTAAAAGCAAACGCGTTGAAGTCTTTTGCTCATTAATTTGTTTCATACAAAAGACATCAACGGGCGCAACACAACATTTAAAACAAAACTTAACTAACTTTGTAGTTCATCATCATCATCCATAACTGGTATTTGCCTCTTTTGGGTATAGGCCTCTCTCTTTTCATACCTTCTCTTTTTCTTTATAATTTGTCATAATATGCCTACATAAACAATTAGGTACCAAAATTGACTTACGAGTAAATACTTTGTAATTTATAATTTGGGTCGACATCAATACTTTCTATGTATAAAATCAACACAGTAATTTAACAACCACAAAGATATATTTTTAACGAATATTTAATACTATACCTATATAACATTCCTAGATTTTATTTCACAATCTAAAGAAAGTGCTTTATAGCGCTACAAAGATGCGCCACAATTTTCACAATCGATTATAGTCATTCAATTCGATTTGTACAATCGACACGCAACTTCAAGCACTACACAATCATGGTTGGCGTCTAAACGCAGTATAATCGGTAAATACAGGAATGTCAATATTTAAATCCATTTCATAATGTAAGGGGCCTAACACGAACACGTCGCTATATAAAGGCTGCCTGTAGTAATATTACTGTCCAGTGTACATATTTGTGTGTCTGTCTGTCGTGCTTTTAAATACATCTTTATGTACCTTTTCTTTATTGGTATATTTTCATCATTCCATGAAAACAGATAAAAGGAACCGTTTAAATCCGTATTAGCGACTGTGTTGAAAAATCAGGCTTAGAAACTACTTAGTAAACTACAAATTAAATGGCAATTTTTTTGGTATTTCAGCGTGGTATCTGATTAAAAATATACAGGTAAAAAAACGACAGTGGCGCCGCACAAACGGACGACCTAGCTTTAAATAAAACAGAAAATTCTATAATGTACACAAATTAATTAGTTTACAACACAATATCTCTACCAGTGCATTGTTTATCAGCGACCGCCTTAGCTCCCATGTTATTATGCAACAATTAGATAATATCTACAAGATCGATGACCGCCCAGTGAATGGAGTTACGTAATAGGTATTTTGGTACGTTGGTACCTACTTACATGAAGAAAGTCGGCTGGACAACGAATGAGGTTAAAGCTGACGACAATCGTCTGTTTGTTTCGGAGGACCTCAATTCTACAAAATACATCTATCTATAATATAAAACTCAAAGGTGACTGACTGACTGACTGATATAGTGATCTATCAACGCACAGCCTAAACCACTAAACACAGGTAGATGTTATGACGTAGACATCCGCTTAGAAAGGATTTTTGGAAATGCTACTTTTTAAGGGGTAAATAGGGGTTGCAAGTTTTACTTATTAATGCGAGCGAAACAACGAGCACCCACTAGTGTAATATAAAAACCTACAGTTACAGATAGATAGATACTTTATTAAACACCACACACAATACAAAACAAAACATTTTTTTTTATTAACCTGTACTGGCGTGACGAAGCATTCGACAAAAAAAAAACAGAAATTATAATTTGCGTCTTAATTGGCGGCCTATTACTTATACTTATTTTAATATATTTATTGATTGAGAGTGATAAACTCTGGTGTCTAGAGTTCCTCAAGCCGCCTTGAGGGACTCTCGTAATTTGAGAAACAGCTGGGACTTGCAATAAAATAATAGCAATAAGTATATTTTGTATAGATGTGATATTGAGCATCAAAAAAAGGTACTGTAAACTTGTTTAGTCTCTGGTGCAGTTTTCTTTTTAATTTATATGAGTGTAGAGTTGAAATTTGTTTAGTATATGTTTGCAGACGTCAAGCCATGTCAGTAGCACTTAGGGGGGCTTGAAAAACTCTCAACACCAGAGTTGGCCACTCTCATTCGATAAAAAGAAGAAGGGCCAGTTGTGATATACTTTAACAACTCTACACTATTGTCAAACAGCCTGGTTCATATCTTAGCATTTTAAAACTTTATTACCGGGACAGGTAATTTATATCCACTGTAAATAGCTAGTAAGTATAGTAAACTGTATAGAAAATAGCATCAATAATTTAATACAACAAAGTTTGTGCAACCACGCACTTGTAACGGTATCAAAATAGTAGTATGTTCTAAGATTATATTGGCGGCAGATATCCCGTTTATCACGTAGCTTACTATCTAGACTTCTAGATCATCTGCGTCTCAACCTGCGCATAAATGGATGTATAGCATAATTTATGATTAAGACTAAGTAGCTAAGATATGTATATTTGCTAAGTAATAAGCGGGTGTGGCTCAGCGATTCCAGTGTCTGCTTTTCATCCAGACGCACCCTGGGTAGAATCCGGCCTCACACCAATGATTGTATTTTTAAGTTAAGTGAGGATTTGCACTCGCTTACCGGTGAAGTAAAACATCGTGAGGGAACCGACATGTTTAAGGACCACCATATCCGAGGACATAAGTCTTCCGTGGCTTGTGACTTGGGCGCCTACCACAATGTATCTACCCAAGAGAACTGACCTAACGAATTAATTTTGCGAGGGAGTCACGAAACTCAGTCTTGAGGAAATACGGCTCAAGATAGAAGAGAGATTTGTATATTTAAAAGTATTGAATTGGCACAGGTGCATTATTTTTATTTGTGACTCAGATTTCAATATTTTTTTTCAAATATATTGTAGTAACTAAAGAAATAAAAAAACGATGTGCAATACATGATGTGATGATCAATACAATACATTTATGTATTTTATTTCTTTAGTTAATAAAAATATTTGTTTTTTTTTTTAATTTTAACTTTAATAAAGGACTTATTATCAGTTAATTACTACAGGATTACCGGGGTGAAAAGTTATCTATGTACATTTTAATATAGATTCTAAGCTCAAATCTATATAAACTTAAGATTTCTTGCTATTAAATAAATAAATATATTTATGACCTTTGCCTAGGAGAGGGATAGTATATGTAGGTTAAAAAAAAATTACAGCAAAGGTAATGTTGTGTCTAAGAATCTGAGTCTATTATAAAGAAGCTTTACACATGTCAATGCTTTAACCGCAACAAAATCGTTAAGGTTTAAGTATTTACTTCTCAAGTAGTTTGTTCTAGACTGGATTTAAATCGTGAGTTCCAAATCATCATTGTGGAAATGGCTAGAAAGTTTAATACAGATAGCCCATGTAAGTGAATTTTCTTGTGAAAGAGAAAGCAAAGGAGAAAAACTGTAAAGTGCCTGATATTTATACGATAAACAACGTCAGCTTATATCATTATCGCTATCATTAGTTTAAAAGGTTAAATGTAAGTAAATTTCTGGTAAGGCTAATATTATTATCCAGGGTTGTTGCACCCTAGGCTGCAGCAATGCTTAATTTCAGGCAGGCTGTAGTCAAACGCAAACCTATCCCACGTAAAAAATCTCAATCTCAAGGAAAATGTATTACCAATGAACCTATTTACTTTACTTCTAATCTAGAGGTTGCGGGTGCGATTCCCGCATGACACAAGTTATTATTATGAACTTTTAAATCTATAATTACTTGTGTTGAGTCTGGTCCTTTGTATGTATAATAAGTATGTATTTACAAAAAAAAGTATATAAGTATTATATCCGTTACCTAGCACCCAAAACACAAGCGTTTGCTTAGTGTCGGGCTAGATGGCGATGTCTGCATTGTCCCGGAATAATCATTTATTTACTTTAAAAGTAATATTCTGTATTAATTCATAAATAAGTTAAAATAGGTAAGCTTACAAAGTATAGGTACATGTAGTAACTATTGCGACATCACCCGCACCCGCACGAAACAGTACGCTTCTACCTTTATTGTTCGTACCGCAAGGTTGTGGTACTCCCTGCCTGACTCCCTGTTCCCCACGCACTATAATCCAGCGATCTTCAAAGCGAGAGTGAATCGGTTCTTATCGGGTAAGCACGCTCCATCTTAGGCCATAGCCTTTGCTTGCTATCAGGTAAACTATGGTCAAGTGCAAACCCGTTCAAGTTAAAAAAAAGACATATATTACCTTTTTGGACTTTGGATGTAAGAATGAGTGATCGTAGAGCTAGGCAACTAAACTATTTTATTACGTTGCATACAACAAATAAGATAAAATCACGACGCCATGTGTTTTATTTCATAAACTTTCGTTTGTACAAACATAATTAATTAGATACGTGGCGAGATAATTAGAAATGCGAATTTCTTTCATGGTCCGCTGTTTTTGGCAGCAGCTTGCGAAATACTTGACAAAAACTATCTACCTATTTTGAATAAAAATAATGCCACTTTACAAATTATAAAATGAACTAATGAATGCTCGCGGCTTCGCTCGTATTAAGAAGTAAATCTTGCATTCCCTATTTCACCCCTTTAAAAGTGGCATTTACCAAAATCCTTTCTTAGCGGATGCCTACGTCATAACAACTACCTGCATGCCAAATATCAGCCCGATCTATCCAGTAGTTTGGGCTGTGCGTTGATAGATCACTATATCAGTCAGTCAGTCAGTCACATTTGAGTTTTATATATTTAGAAGATAAAAACCATTTTTTTTTTCAAAACTACAGATTATTTTTAGGTAAACAATATGTAAAATATAGCTATAGCCAAGCGCTTAACGGTGTGTTTTAGCAGTCTCGTTTGAGGGCCTGTTTCAGTCCAGTAGAAGCACGCTCCACAGTGTCACATCACATGTTCGGGTATCGCTTCAGGTGAAGTGGTGTTCAATGACCTGAATGTAAAAAAATTACTCACTAACTGAAATGTCTAATAATATGTTTAATCCCGTTATTTTTTGTACTAACCACTATTTATACATTTTTATATTTTTTAAATTCCCCAGCCCCCCAAGAAGCCGGCAGACAAGACGATATCGGAAGCGGACCCCGAGGTGAAACCGATCGAGCGCGCGGTGGAAGCTTGCTCCACGGACGACGCGTTCGGATCCATTACAATGTAATAAATCATACATCTGGGTAATATGTAGAAATATATTACACTTCGTATTTTTGTATTAATAAAAATATAAATTAAAAAGCCTTTATTTGCCTGATATTTAGTAAGTTTACACAGTTCAAACCATTAAAATATTTGTACCAAATATGGGTATAGGCCTCCTCGTGTTGCCATCTCGTTCGGTGTTGTGTCGCTTATTATCTGAATAAAATCAGTAAAAATAGTGTCATAGTAAAAAGTAATGACTAAAAATTTATCATTAATACAAATGCATCATAAAATCAACTGCGGTATTTACGATGAGTCACTAGTATTTGAAGTTGCGTCGTTATTTCGGCCGGCAGTCCAAGTTCAGTGAAAGTTGTTGGTCCCAAGAACCTTACTTATTACTATAACCCCGATTATTATGACTTAGACAAATAGAGAGAGAAAATAAACAAATACAGAGTATTAAGTGAACGCGTCTATCAAACAGTTGTATGCCAATTAACTAAGTAAAGCGGCACAAATAAAATGAACGCACGTAAATTTATCTACGGTTCTTTTGACGCGTTTCGGATGATATCGACACCATAATTTCTTTGTTTCTTGTTATTACCAATATATTGTATTCATATTGAAATTAACAAAAGTTTTAAATAATAATTCTGAATGAACTAACCTAATGTATGACCTATCAAATTGGCATCAAATACTTGTGATGTCATATTCCTTATTTATTTAGCATAATCGTGTTTTCTAGAGCCATTCTTAGATGTCAGATAATTTAGGTGATATCGTACTTTAAGCTGCATCTTAACAATCAGTTATAAACTGGCATAAAACCTAAAAACAAAAACTTTTTTGAAAGTATTTTTGAGATATAATTTTTTTAAATGTTTTTACTTTATTTTTTTATATACCATGTCATGAAACTTTCTCGCATCAAATCCAAATCAGAAATACAAAAATGACTGAACAATTTCCTATTAAGTTGTTATCACGTACAGTCATGGGAAGTTTGAATCACGCTATGCATTCATCTCTTTGATTGTTGGTCATGAAATACCAAACAAAAATGAATAGTAAGCAATATGTAACACTTTTACCTTCAGTTTTTTATTGTAAATGCCTTTCTATGATGACATACTAAATACTTGCTTTATCTTATAGAAAACGATAAATGATTTGAGTCATGAAATAAATATGATCTCAATTTTTATTTTATTTTACTAATAGCGTTCAAATCACCACATTACTGTAACAGACTTGTATAGATTTTGACAATGATGCTGTAGTGAATAGTATCCTAACTGCAAAAATAAATAGGCTCTACATTATGTTGCATTGTCACATGTTATTAAAAATGTACAACTGCGTTTTAAATTTGTCACTTCACTCACTTTGATAGGATTATATGAGTATTAAATAATAGGAAGGTACACTGTATCGTATAATGATTTATTTTTCTATTAACACTTATTTGTTATTGACGTTAGCTCTCTCTCTCTCTCTCTCTCTCTCTCTTTCTCTCTCTGTGTGTGATTCGTGTTTTATGACTGAGGGTCGTGACTCCCCCGCAGAATTAATTCGATACGAGAGTTCTCTTGGGCAGATACATCGTGGTGGGCGCCCAGGTCCTTCCACGGAAGACACATGTCCTCGGATATTGTGGTCCTCAAACATGTCGGTTTCCTCACGATGTTTTCCTTCACCGTTAAGTGAGTGCAAATCTACACATAACTTGAAAGTACAAGTCATTGGTGTAGGGCCGGATTCGAATCATGGTGCGTCTTGACGAAAAGCAGACACTGGTACCGCTGAGCCACACTAGCTTTTAACGTTGAATTGACGTTATACTTCCGTAGAAGTGCCTGGGCGGACACCCACTGGTCATAGCATCTGCCCAAGAAAATAGCCCACTGACATCCATAACCTCAATAATAAGTGAGTATCGTTAATCATTATAATATTCAGAAAAAAATAAACATGCGTATAGTAAAGAACCTGAGGAAATTGTTTTAGCAGAGAAGTCGCAACTCTCAATAATGAGGGTTGACACTAAAGGCTAGCTGATGTATGGATGAAACCAAGAACTTGTCGAGATAATGAGTTTCTTAGATTCAGTGCAAACTACTTAATAAGAATTAATAGAAACGATTTAGAGCTATAAATGATCTTCAGCTGAATCATGAACTAGTTAATCATCATAAATTATGGAGATTCTTTATAAAACACAAAGAATTGGAAACCGGAACGAACATCGTCCGTTTTACCCAAATATTTTTGTTTCCTTAAACTTTCTTTCCTTATTGATGTCGTAGTAGCTGAATGAAAGATTCAAAGTTGACAAATTATATCTTAATTATCCCAAAAAGGCACCTGTTTATGTAATAGTTCCTAAAGTTGGTTTTAAATTTAGCCACATAGGTATGGTAAGAAAGTTTACACAAAAAGAGCAAAGATATTTTGCATGTACAAATAAAATATAATGATGAATAAATATGTCTGGGAAATACATAAATTCGATTCAATTTCTTTACTAACTGAAATATAAAATTCCTTAGTTCATAGACAGTGAATAGACGTACGTTTTAACTCACTGAGATAATTATCTTCAGTGATTCACTAAGATAATTCCGGAAAACCAAATTTTGAGTCGCTTCGCGTGATAAAAGGTGTTTATCTAAATCACATTAAAGAAGTATTCACGCAAAAAAAACGAAGAAAGGTTTACAACCTTTCTTTTTTATTCAAAACGGCGCTAGCTTCGTTTTTTCGGCAAACGAAAGTGAAAACGGTAATTGCGAATGAAAGGCGGTATTATACGTTGGTGACTTTTTTAAGCTGGCTTCGCAGTGGCGAGTGTTTGTCCTACACATGGTCATTAGGGCCAGTGGATATTTCTGTGTTGCCAGCTATTGAATTGATCCGTTCTGCTTCACATTGGGTATACGGTATTCACTTTCTATCAACGAGCTCACTAGACGTTTGTTGGCCATTGTTGGATGCAATTGGAGAAAATTCAGTATGCTATTTATGACTCCATTTATATTCGTAAAGTAGGGCTTGAAGTTAAATTTTTCTTTATTTTCATAGTTTCAACAGATAAAAAGTTTATTGGTACATACAGTTTAATTTAAGGCAATTATAAAGAAAACAGTTACCTAAAGTCAAATAAGGAAATAAGCAGGCAATAGACATACTTGCAAACCTACATAGTACATACTCTAGATTAGTATACCTATAATTAATGCGTAGGTTTGTAGGCTAATTTTAATTAATTAAATCTACCGTTAACTCCATGCATGTAGGCAGTTTTCTTCTAAAATCGCGCAATCGCATCGTAAAGAAGGCTGGCTTAAGATCATCTAGTGAGTAATACTTTGTGAACATTTTACTATTTTTTCTGAGAACTTGTGGTATAGTATAGACCATATATAAATGAGTACTTGGTAGGTACCTACTTATACTACTACTAAACTTTATTAGAGCCGTTCTAATGATAAAAGATGATGAAGTCTTCACGCCAAATGCGTTGTGGTAAAATTCACGTTTAAAAAGTGTTAAAATGAACCACTTTTATAAAAAGCGAGAAAAATAAAATAACATGATATAGATGTTTACGTTCATAAAATTATTATTTGATTACGAGTATTTATTGGGATTTAACGTAACTAAATTTAAAAAAAAATACTCTACTATTATTATTTTAAAAAGGTTTTTTTTTCCTTTGTGACTCCAAAATTAAGTTTGAATCCTACATTTTATGACATCAAAACCTTAACCATCATCATCAGAGCATCCTTCACAACAATACCATTACTAGGATAACTTATAAAAATGGTGTTGGAAAATCTGAACCTATAACACGTGAAAAGCCGTACCCAAAACGGCACAGGAATGTGACAATAATTGTCCTCGTAGGCCACACATTGATAACACGCTGTCATCGCAAGGAAAGTCAATCCGTGACCCACTGCCACACAAATGATCCACGGGCGGTGTTTACGAACCATATTATAGTGATTTGTTTACTTCTTTTGGTGGAGTTTCACCTTTCGTGCAGTGTAGTGACCAAGGAGTTATGTTTACCGATTTTACTTTTTACAAAGCAGGTATTATGATGATGTTTGAACTTTTTGGTGGGTCTAAATAAGTATTGTTTCGTCTTTATATAGTAGGTACTATAGTCTATTTTTCCATGGGTAAGTAGGTATTTGTTTAGTAATAAGTATAAAATCTAGGACAAATTATATTTGGTATTTTGTCTTTAATTCGAGTAGGTATGTATCAGTTTATGTAAAATATTCTAAAAGAAACTTTTACAGTCAACAGCTCATTAAAATTGTACGTAGTTTTTTAGTTTTTGTTTACATATTTCAACTTTCTTAATTGTCACAGTAAAGAGTAGGTAATTAAACAATTACGACGTAGGGTTAACATGTGTTAATTAGTAATGTTAGAAATTATAAACGTCAAGAATTTTGTTTACACATGAGTAAGAAACTTTGAAACGGTTTCTTGTGTTTGGGTTTATAGATTCAAAAGTAATAATTGTTTTGTGTTATATAAATATAATCATGGAAGATTCAGTCAACTACCGTATAGACCGACAAAAATGTGAATTTAGTTAATGATTACTTATTAGTCTATTACGTACTTATTATTTATAATCTATACCTACCAAGTAAGATTATAATAAAACAGCTCTAAAATCTACTACATCATAGCTAAAAATTCTTCAAACCCATCCAAAACTCGATTTCCTCAATTTATCAAGTCAGTTTTCCAATTCCCCGTGACCCCATAGCGTGATAATGAGACGTTCAGACGCCCCTGCGGTGTCACTAACCACTTTGAGGTCAAATTGTTGCTCGTCCCAGTTCAGACGAGATCCGCGTGGCAATTGTGAATATAATGGTAGTACCTATGTATATATTTATAACATAAACATGGTATCTTTATCTTATACTTAGCTGTCTAGCAGTAAATAGTTTGTATCCTGCTGTAATCCAGTTGAAGACATTTATAATTCAAAAACTGCTAGTAAGGACATCTACATAATCCACGGGTAATAAAGCAAAAACAAACTTTATCTACACTGTGAAAGTTAAAAAAAAAAAAAAAAAATGACTTACGCCTTAAGATAAAATATAAAATGATACATAATATACAACACATCTTGCTCAATATATCTCATGAAAAAGACCTTCAAAACATGACACATAACCATGACAAATATTTGACTAGCAACAAGCAACAATATGATACAGTACCTATTTAAATCTCTACATTTCCACAAGCACTTTTAATTTGCCTAATTCTGTTAAACGCGTAACTGCGCGTAGCTAAACCAGCTATAATATGAATTTTCCGCTATCATCGTCTACATAAAAGATGATAGATATGTTAATTAGCTATAGACAAAGTAACTTAGAGATTCCTAATTAGAGTTTGTGTTAGATAATCCTCATGACCTCACTTTTAGAAACCATTTCTAATCACTTAAGCACATTTTTAAAACATTGTATCACAAATATTAAAATTTTTCACACGGAAACGAAGCGCCAATCACAGAAAACCCTTTTTTTCCGTCTATACTTCCTCCGACAATGGATGTCAGAGACATTGTTAGACTAAACATATTGCTTGCGCAGTTTACTTTGTTTTTTCATGTGGTCGGAAAATAATTACCTACACCTTTTGTTTCGTTTTGATTATGTAAATAAACCTCATGCAGTTAGTACACCCCTTACTTCTATGTTAGGTCAATCACTGACATTAGTTTAAATACGTAGATACATTTAGACTTCTTTGATTGGCATTTTGTTTGGGACTAAACGCTTTCCGGATTTGTAATACACCCTGCAGGTATATTCCTACTTGAGCTAACTAACTAACCAGGTACAGCTTAAGCTTCCTTCTAGCATCCCGATAACTGAATCACCTACTTGTGTAAAAATAAATAAATATTTGCCGCAATAGTAGTCTATTTTCTGTGTAGTCGTTGTAATTAACTTACCCTACTTGAATAACTTGAAGTATGTTTAGCGCTAAATCTAGGGCAGTAGGCGTTGCCCAGAACCACGTCTTCGAAGAAAGTTGTTATCTGTTAAGCTAAAGGATCACTGATAAGGTAGATAGATAGAAAAAGGTACATCCTAGATAGATAGGAACTAAAGTAATGCTAAGTATCTTTCATATAGATTAGTAAGTACGGATTATATCGAAGGAAATGAAGTGTAATAGATACATAGTTGATAAAGGACTGGGAATTATTGTATATAAGTACTTGCGTAGATGTACAATATGTACATAACAGTATAATTTAAAAGTTCAATTCAATTTTGTTAAATATATTTTAATTCAAATTGTATATTTTCCTTTTACACTAATAATCCCTATTGTACTAAAGCGACTGCTAAAAATGAGAGTTGCAGAAAATATATGTATATTTACTGTAAATATAAATAGAGTAGGTAAGCATTCCTAAAACATATGGAATCATGAAATACAGTTTATGACAGAGACAGGTTTCTTCATAAAAGCCGGAAAATAGCTCCATCCTAGACCATAATGATTGCTTACCATCAAGCAAATTACAGTCAACTGCAAACCCATTCCTTGTTAGAAAAAAGAACTTGAAATGAATGCTAACTATAGATATTATTTCAGTTCACAGGTCGAACCTGCTAAATACATTGCCCTATTTACCTACTCCGACCCAACGAGACTTTCCCGGCTCTAATCTGTATGATTATTTAAAAATACACGTTGCTTGGAATTTTCTGAGTGTTGCCAGTAATTTACTACCAGTTGCGTCGTCTAACGAAACGGAGAGCTTTGTTTTGGTCAGCTATTTCAATTAATAAGCAGCAACTAAAAATCACTGCTCAAATGTGTGGACATTGTGGAATATGTAATAATGTAAGGTACAAAACGATTAAAATTGATGGCAAATTCTATAATTTCAAATATCCTATCAGTCAAGACTAAGATTGTTGACACTGATGCTAATATAGGCAAAGGGTAATTAAATACATTAGATAGCTACTCGTACGTATTGCTTTTATAATTATTTGGGTACAATTACGAGATATTGCTTTAAATTTGAAACAATATTATCTCTGAATAATATTAACCATGGAAGTTAATCGAATAAAAAAGTTTTTATTATACAAATATTTTTAGTTATTAATTGAGATACAATTACGCGGCATACAATATATTTTCTACAATACTGACCAATTAAAAATTTTCCTAACAAAACTCGCATATTTGGATCAGTGGAGAAGAGAAGTGGGTATGTAAGGCGCATACCAGTTTTACAGTTACGAGAGAGATGCAAATTGACAAATATTGCCGGACATGCTGTTTGTTTGTAATTGCTGGCAGAATTTATAGCATCCGTGGTAAGCAAAAGTTTTTTAACGTATTTTTACTAAAAAATCATGTACTTTCGAACTGATTCAGGGAATCGTTTTCACAGAAGAATTTAAAGCGAGGGTGTCTTACAAGACCCTCACCACTGAGAAATACGATACTAAGGAGCTATTCACATACAGATCTGTTAGTTTGACTTGGTACATTCTCAGGAAGTATGAAAATTAGTAAAATGGGTTTTCTGAATTTCAAATTTATCAAAATCAAAATCATTTATTTGCAGAATATATTTTACAGAGTTGTTCAAAATAATATATTGTCCGCTACATTCTCACCCATATGGCGTGCAAATTGGTTTCACAAAGTATGAAATTACATTTAAATTTCAAAAAAATCAAAAAATTTGGTAAGTACATCATAAATGTCAAAAAGTTTCATCATTCAAAAATAATTTTATGGAATAATAACACTTTTCCAATAAAAACCCTCTGAGTCGTTTTTGAAATATAGCTTCAGACTTGATTTCTTTGATGGTCGCAGGGAGCCATATTATGATCCAATTTTATGCCCACATTTGACGAAGTTTCGACTTCATATATATACACAGATTAAATATAAAGATAGCCTACAGATTATACTAATAGCCTACAATTTAGACCGCTTTTACCAAGAAAACGAACATATTAACTACATTCATGAAGTATAGATTGACATACCTACCTCCTCCAGAACTATAAAATTTACCTACTGGTTAATTTGAATTTTCACAGCACAACATTTTTTCACTATCTATATATATAAAACTCAGAGGTGATTGACTGACATAGTGATCTATCAACACTCAGCCCAAACAACTGGACGGATTGGGCTGAAATTTGGAATGAAGGTAGATTTTAAGATGTAGGCTTTTTGGAAATGCCACTTTTAAAGAGGTGAAATAATAGGGGATGCAAGTTTTACTTTTTAATGCGAGCGAAGCCGAGAGCACCTACTAGTCTTTTCATAAGACCGAGCCCAAAACTAGTCACCAACTTGACCGCAAACTCTGAAGGCCCGCTGCGTTAGATATGCCGACTGATAATGTTTCGCTTGTAATTCTGTTACTGCTACAAATGAAAAGTGTAACGACAACTGTACAGAATATTATAAATTTATAGATAAGTTTGTATGAGAGTGGCCAACTGTGATGTCAGAGTTTTTAAACCGCCCTAAAGGCCTCTGACTTGGCTTAACGACTGACGTACATATTATGATATGACTAACAACCGGGACCTACTATTTAATGTCATCCGACCCACGGAAGCGCCCAAAATGGAATACCACTTTTGGGTCACCCATCCAAGGACTCATTGCATCGACCTTTGCTTACATTGGTAATCGCATGCGATCGCCTCCGCTAGCTGAGCTACGGGCGCTTTGATATATTGATGCACTCTTGTCTACTAATATTGGTTGAGTCGTGATGAATTGCAGTCTCAACGTACTGCTTTTATTATAAGCTCGAACTCTCTTTTTTATTTTGACTTGAAAATTGAACTCATTGCAGATATTATTATGCAAGTAGCTAGGTACGTACTTAAATCGGAACTCCGTCATTTTATAAAAGTTAAATGTGTTCCATGTTTGTGATAGTATCTCCAGCATACAAATCAGCGGCGTTCCGCAGTGTTGCCCGCGTTTATCCGGGTAAAGTACTGTAAGGGCATAGAGTAATATAATATACCAGAAATGTAAGGGCCTTATTACAAAACGTGGTTTAAATATTAGTCTAGACCAAGTCCGTTTTAGTTGTTCGAAAATTGTCTGTCTACTGTCATAATTATGAAACTGTCAATATGTACCAATGTTAAATCAAAGTTCTAATTTGAAGTTACATTTTGATTGCTCGTATGTGATGTCTGAACAACAAGAACCCATTTTTTATTTTCAAAGCCCTGGACTATTATTTAAGCTGCGTTTTGTAATAAGACGGTATGTGTCCAGGATCTACCATTTATACATACCAAATTTTATCCAAATCCGCTCAACCATTTAAACATGAAGAAGAAACAAACATTATCTAATATTTATTGTGTCCTGAGCCGGAGCGTGGATAAATTAACTTTTGTATAACCTCAATTCTATACATGCTTAATCTACACCAATCAACCAATTAAAATGACCAAATCTCGCCAAACTCATAACAAACCAACATTCGGAAATCCCAGTGTGAAAGCGAAGTTGCATTTATGAGTCAGGCCGAGAGGTCAGTGACCCGAGTCCTGCAAGGAACCCGGCGAAAGTGAACGTTTTTCCTTATATCTCACTTTCTTTGGTCAATTTTGAAGAATTTCTGTGATGTAACTTAGTGTGAATTCTGGGAAGACTCAGTTGTGATTCTATCTTCTGATGACTGAATTAGAGATGAACCTACTATCCATAGAGTACCTAATATAATATACTTACCGTAAACTACTAACGTTTTTCGGTGTTACCCGCATTAATCCGGGATTTAAGTAGCGTTTGTGTTGGTCAAGTCTGCTCTATCCCCATACCAAATTTCATCCAAATCTATTCAGTCGTTTGAAAACAAACAAACTCATGCACAAACTTTTGTTTACAATATTAATGTGATGTGATCTTACTACTAATGGTTCATTTTATTATAAGTTAATTGCTGAAATGTAGTAAGTATTGCAGCAGAACTATGATAAAATAATTCCAAACCTATCATCCGAGGCCGTTTTTTTGTCTTAAGTAGTAATTTATTGCTGAATCAGCGTTTAATTTTTTATTTTGACAGCTACTTTCCTAAACTTAATATTACTGGAGATAGAGCGCAGAAAAGAAACAAATAATTAAATTCCTAATCGTTTATTTCAAAAGTCTTAAGCTATTAGTAAGCAATTGACCTAAAGTACTTATAAAGGCAACATTGATCAATAAACAAGTAAGTAATCTTCTGCATCCGTAAAGCAACACGAGTCATAAGAATGAAGCCTAGATCCAAATATGAGTCAATCATAAAGCTCATGCTTACATAACAAAGTTATTGACTTCAGATCGGGGGCACGAAAGTCGTGCACAATATTATCGGATACTGTATCTATGTTTATTATATCTATGGAAGTTTAAAAGTATTGGACAATCCTAATATAATAAATAATTGGGTGTAATCACACAGGTGCTAACCTAGTTCGATGTCCAGGGTTCACCTGCTATTGTATAGTAACAACGTAGTAGGTATTACTATACCTACATCTTTGTAAAAAGGTCAAATAAACGTTTATTGACAATATTATAGTCCTTCTGTAAATACTGCCGCGGAATGAAGTCAACCATTCACGTGCACATATTGCTTTGATAAATTACACGCATGATTAGGATCTCCTACGTATTTTTTTTGTGTATACTTATGTATGTACTCATTATAAATTAGCCTTTAGATGCATTGCATGGTCATGGGTCAATTAAATTTTTGTATGTAACAGTCAGATGTTACTAAAAATTTCGTTGTTGCGGAAATGAGCTAAAATACATGAGTTTTTTTTTAAGTATATGTACTTACATGATAAACTTCAACTTTTGTTTTCCATATTTCAATTGCACTGATGTCAAATACACACTTGTATATTACAAAATAACACATTTTTCTGGATATCGTTGTATAGTAAGTAACACTAATCTAGCGAGTACCTGTATGACAGAAAAAAACAATATTAGTAAACGACAATTCAACGGAAGACCAGCGCTGGTTGCTATGCAGCCAGCATTATGCTGAATTGGGGTAGTATTGTGGCAATTATGTCTTTTATTTACGTAGTTTTAAATATTTCTTGCTTAATATTTGCTCCAAACAATGTTATTCTTTTGTTTTTTTCTTTCAATTTTGGCCGCCAAGGCATTCGACTAATTCTTGGGAAGTTAGCAAATCAAAATCTAGTATTTCAACAATGGCATTCATTATTGGGATATAGCAGGTCAAAAGTGACGAAAAGCTAATAATTTATTAGGGCGTTTCAGTGTGCTGGATGATACATAGATTTCATTGTAGATCTTATTTGTTTGTCATGGCATATTAATTAAGCGAATAAACATAGCATATTCATTGCAAAACTTTAGATCTTCTTCTCATCGAATGAGAGTGGGCAACTCTGTTGCCGAGAGTTTATCAAGCCGCCCTAAGGGCCTCTGACAAAAACTGTACCATCGAAAACTTTAGATGGCACATAGAAATCTCTGCCTTCTGTTGTAGTTGACAACTGTGTTGCAGAAAGCTAGATCTTTCAGTGGAACTTCAGTTGTTTTACAATTTCTGGCCTTAGAGACGGTTTAAGAACAGTTTACACCAGAGTTGGCCACTTACATACGACAATATAAACTACATATATACTTAGTGCCAGTTACATGACCCATCACGTAAGTAACACGCTTTAGTTTCCACGATACATGTGCACCTTTCCAAGAACCGATGGGACTATTGATCGAAGATAAACTACCTATGTATTAGAAGACACTGTGGGAACATGTGTAGGTATAGAGAGATCAGCTTTTTATAGATGTGAAAAACTGTAGATTAGATGTTAATATTGTACGTTGTAACATTAAAAAGGATTTATTAACAGCGCAAGACAGGGATTGTTGGCGTAAGCTGACCCCTGCAGTGGGTCTCATTAGGCTCTCATTATGATAAACAGCTCAAGTTGATCTTCCTATCAAGAAGAAACAGACTTAGGGTATTCGTTTTGGATAGGTATTGCAATCTGAAGATGTTACGGGTCAGAAAATCACATGACGCATGTTCGTTTGCAAATGTATTGGTAACCGCAGAAATAATATTTTGGATCGCATATTCGTTCAGCTCTAATGAGAATATAGGTCCAAATCAGAGCTCACATAATGTGATAAACCTAATCTTTAATGATATACTTTACAAACTTTTAGTTTTGCTTGCTGACTATGAACAATAATCACCAAATATTTGTTATAGGTACTCTCATAATATTATTATTGTTTTTGTACTACAATACTACGCTATACCTAGCGTAGCATAGATTCATATAAAATTCAACTTACCTCTGTGAGAGCTTTCCGCAACGCGAAATAGAGCAACTTACCACAATGCTGTGCTTTATACATTACCTACCCCAACAACTCAGCGCGTCTAGGCGTCATCCTGCGTTTACCTGTAACAATCAAAACGGTTGGTTTAATGCCATGTACATGTGTTTATTGATTATTTAATTTATATTAATAATAGTAGGGAGAGAAGCAAGATTACTAACGGGATTCGTCACAAAACTAACAATTTCAGACGAATGATTCCGATTGGAAACAAACAATTAATTTAGGAAATACAACTTAAATTAATTAATTTCAGTAAATTATCATTGAGCATTATAGAAATATTGAAATAAAGATGTATAGTAAAAGTCACGTCTAATTATAAAATACAGTGGGTACGATCCACGTACCAACTCTACCAAAATAAGACATTGTTTACAATTTCAAGTGCCCGCCGTCGATGTCCTTGACAAGGCCAAACCCTGGGGCGACCGGGATACGACCAGGGAACGTGTCGGACAAACGGACAGACCGACACAGTAATCTATAGTCACTATATCTGGGTCATCATATATATATAGTGAAGTTCAAGGCGCGACGCTCATTGCAAGTCGAACGCTCGTACGGAACACACGCACTCTCACCAGTGAGATAAGGTGGTCAGTGATTCAGTGATTATAGTTCCGGGAAGAAATATTATAAGGTAAGATCCTTAAGGTTGCGGGATAAGTGACGGAGATGAGATATCCAGTGAAAGTTCTGGAACGGATCGAGCTTTTGACCAATATTTAAAAGAGCTTTTGATAAGGTGTTTCCAGTGAATTTGTGATACGTTTTGTGGAATTAAACATTTGTAAAAAAATGTGAATACAATTTGGATTTTAAGAATATGTTAATTTGGTTTATCTTCAATATAGTTAATGTTAGTTATGAATCAAAACTGTATCAGAAATTACAGGAGCATTTACTGGATATTCAACTCATAATATGCATTGATTTTTCATTTTAATTTAAGTAGGTATCTCTAGAAATAAGTTCTGAAAAATATTTATTTACATAAACATAAAATCCGTTATAAGTGTGTACTAAAGATTAAAAATAATAAAATCATACGTAAATAAAAATGACAAAAAAGCGTTATCACAAATTAAATCGAGCCACAATATTTCATCATTCATCTTTTCTACGCGTAACGATATATTGAACACATAACAAAATCCCTTGCCGGTGAAAGTTTTCATGAACGCCGGTACTTATAATAATGATTTGGAGATGATAAAAACGCTCCGCATTAGAAAGCGGCCCATCAAAACAGCGCTTAGCTTGTTTGACTTTCCCTACACTCTATCAACAATAGAACAGGTGACTTCCAAACCAACTAAACCTCACGTCACAAAACCATAATGTATGTACACTATGTTCTATTGAATCCGAGATAAAAGATTATTGCACCGAAATACAATTCAGCTTCGAGTAAGCAAGAAACAAAAGTTACTCAGTCACGAACATTTCACACTCATTACGAACAACCTGTTCAACATTCTTTACACCATACAAATGTAAATATGAACCTTCGCTTTCTAAAATGTGAAAATACAGACGTACAGGCTAACCCTGGATTAGACGCGCTTTAAAAACAAAACAGAATTGAGTAAGGTTTTGACATGATAATAGTAACATCACATTGAGTTATCGTCAACCTGCTACAAAGAAGCTAGGCTACATTTTTCACGTTTTTTCTATACCATTGTTTCAATGGAAGATCTTAGAGGTTTGCAAACATAATCAATTATGAATACTTAACGGTTAGCTTAGTTAATTGTACCGAATTGTAATTGGAGCGAAACAATTTATTGGTTTAATATTCAAGTTCAATGCTGTTAACTACGTGTTTGATGAGCGATTTAATAGTTTTCTCTTTTTCTAGAGCAATAATTTCTTAACCTTATACGATTTGGTATCAACTTTGTAAGATGTAGTAAGTTGTTGTACATTTGGTAAACTTTTAAGACATGAATAAAAAATCTTTAAAAAAGTTTTAGTTGTTTGGTTACATGCTTAAACATGATGCAACTTCTATCTAAATTAAATTTGTTTATAATTACCATCAATCATAGTCACCATAAACCACACTCAATACAATTTCAACATTTTAGAAAAGCTTTCATCAGCACCGCCATTTTCCGTCATTACATGTATATTACGATAGTCTCAAAGTAATTAAGAGTTATCGTACGTAGTGCAGTCGAAAGTGGCCGAGGAAAGCTGTCGAGTCGAGAATCACAGATCATAACGAGTTAGTAAAGGAATGGCCGGCGGACTTGCATTCCGGACCTAACTCACGGTTTCTCGACACAGAACGATCTCAGTTGCTACAGCATGTTCTTTTCTAAGGGTAGTTTTATTATCGATTTTTTAAATAATTGTGAATATAATAAATAGTATTAACGTATTAATAATATTAAGTATAAACGACGCAAGCTCCAAGTCATAAATGACTTAAATACCTAGTAAAGTAGTTGGAGTCTTGTCGACTCTTTTTAAACAAGGATACGTAAGATGACTGGAAAAGTATCATCGAATAATTTTACAGTTATGGGAATCATATCGCTATTCCTTTTTGTAGCAAAAGTTGGGGTTGTTTCTCTTAGCAAGGTTCCTCATTTATGAGGTCGGTTCCTGGTCTATCTGATTTGGCAGAACCCGGTTAATTTGTTTTCTCTTCTTCTCTTCCCTTGATCTTCAAATAGTGACACGAAACGCATTTCTTAACCACCAATCATCTAATTCGCAATAAAAACAAACCCAAAATCCGGAAATACCTACACATCATCACCACATTATTAACCCAGTTAAAATACCATAAAATATGGAAGAAAACGAAACCGAAACAGAAATGTTTTCAAAGATTGATGTCATCGCGGTTGTAACACTTTGCGTCGCATTCAAAGAGTATGTTATACACTAGAGATAACCAAGCAACTATTTGTAAACTTTTTAAAGAAAGTCTTCTTGTAGTTCAATGAGCACAAAACAATAGTCGCTAATAGCAATAAATTGTAGTTTCAAAATATATACATAATGTGAAAATATATTCATGAAAACTTGAAAAGGTCTGTTCACTGGTCACTAGTCGCTACTATACCATGTAATGTGAGTTTCTACATTTGAGCTATGAAGCAAACGGAACCTCAAAGTTAGTTGTTCATACGCTCCGTCTACTTCGCCGCTTGTTCTTTGGTCCATCCACTCATGTCCAAAAAACTTTAAAGTGAAAGTCGTCGAGAGGAAATCTTGTCATTCACCTGCCGAGTTGGGTAACCGAAATTGTTTAATGCAGCGATGGACGGTGTTTGAACGCTGGTTACCACGAGGATTTTAATCATTATGACTTTATAATTGCGTGTGCTATGTCGGTGTCCTCTGAAGGGATTATGAATGCGTTTTAAAATTACCAAATGTCCAATAATAGAAGCTTACTGGTCGCCAGCATCGTCAGAATTATTAGGAAATTCCGGTACCTATGTTTTAATTTAGTAGTTTTTACTGATCACTTGTTGGTGTGGAAATGCTCACGATAGTTTTGTTGGAGTAGATATCGATATATTAACTCGATTTACCAAAATTTTATGAGAGATTCAGTTGTAAAGTACCAGTTGTTATAGATCGTTTTAATTTTATGCGATAAACGTGGTAGCATACATTACTATTTGATGTAATGAAACATAACTTAATTAGCCATATAAATAAGGCATTTTATTATAAGTACCTAGCATAAAATTTAATTTAACGTCGCCACATTAGACTGTGCCAAATTCATTCACGTAAGGTGTCTACTTTGCATACGTTTGACTTACTTTTGGTATTCCGGAAGTACATCATTAGGCACAACTATCGGATGGTCTAAGGAGGTTTGATGATTAAATTATACGAGAAGTTATATATTTACCTTAATATTTTGTGAGTGTCAAACACTATTCTATCGTGATATTTTTCCGTCCATAAAAATAAATATCATATTATTTTAATTGTTGCTTATTTTGTTATAAACAGTGGATGACATAAGTAGGTATATTAACAGAAACTCAGTATAAAATATTACATACTTTTTCTGTATATTTTGTACTCAATCAATAACTTATTTCGCATACCCAGACCACCTTTCAAAATTAAAACTACCTCGTACCTACTATCACGTGAATTGTGGTCAAGTTCAAATCCAAGCAGTATACAAATCTTTGAGATCTAAAGACAGACAGACCAGTAGGTTAACTAGCTTAGTTTATGTACGCAGTCGTCTAGGCTCACACTAGGTACTAGGCCAGGGTGTCGTCATGAATATTGGTAAAAGACAACACTATCTGCAGACGCCTCGTATATGAGTTAACAAGTAGCTAACGCAAACCCTTTTAAAATTGGCTTTAGTGAGCAAAAGAAATAGATTTTGTTCTAAGACTGCTGCTAATTGGTCCATTTATATGGGTATAAATATAAAACGCAAAGGCGACTGATTGAATGATTGATCTAACGCACAGCCCATAAACTAGACCGTCCGTGCCGTAATTTCGCATGCAGATAGTCACTACGTAGGCATCCGTAAAAAAGTATTTTTGAAAATTTATTTTTCTGTGAGGATGAAATAAAGTTAAGAGTTTTAGTAGGTAAAGATAAAAGCCACTGAAACTTTAATTGATATTATTTCTTAACACGAGCAATGCCGCGGGCACACACTTAGAATATAGGTACTTATAGGTAGTTACACATCTCTAGATGCTGTTAACTTCGATATTGTCCAAGTGCATCTCAAGTGCATCTGGGCAGTCCCGTTCAATTGATCCGCATGAGAGCTGTAACGGTAGCCGTGTTAGTAGACCATCGCACGAGGAACTACCGGCCATTGGGGCTGATTCATGGGTGCTACACTGTGACGCTTGGGTTGGCTTATTAATCACAGCTCAGAAGTAGTACAGCTGTGGTAATTGAGATTTATTTATTTATATTACATACTTGCACATATACAATTTTCCAAAAAAATTACATGTGCCCCGAGGTATTGGGGCATACCAATTTGAATGACGTGCATAATCTAATATGCCATACCTAGTAAATAAAACCTTTTTAATTGGCATTGAGGTGATATAAGATAAGGGGTTCCGCAAATAACAAGCCCAAGCTGCAATTCCAAGTAAATAAGTAATACTTTTTATCAGTATCAAAATCAGATTACTAAATTCAGTTTATTTGTTCAACAAAATTAAAGCAATGTCAAAATAATGTCAACATATTCTTTGGTTTCTCGAATCACCGCGTTTCAAACGCGAATTGATCGTACAAAAGACTTCAACGCGTGCTAAGTCAGATTGCAATACATTTGTAGATTCTCTCTTTGAAGGTATCGTAAAATATTATACGAAATTGTGCTATGAAAAATTTTGAAATCATTATTTAATGAGTAAATAATAGTTTATTATTTTGTAAATAAATAATACCAAAGCTACCTGAGTGACACACACACATTCTTGCCAGTTAGCATGTAAATTAAGTAGATAAATAGGCAGGTACAAATTATAACTTCACCACAAACAAATTGCGTAATTAACCGCCAATTATGCCAATATTATGTTTCACACGTTACATTTAAGCACAAGTATGTTAAAGACATATGTATAATACTCGTATAAAGGAAACTTTACTATCGACAATCAAACACTTTACTACTAAACGGATTTATGAAAAATATTTTCATTTCAAACCGGGATGGGTCACATTCCCATCTGACAACAGCCAATATGTACGAGTATATCGTACTTACTGGGAGTGATCACCTAACTAGTAGGTCTGTACAAAAACAATATAAAAAGGCGAGAGCGTTTCGACAGACCGGATCTGAAAATCTTCTTGTACCTACCTAGATATGCAGAAAAATTATGACACAAATGAGGCATGGGCAGCGAATCCAATACTATAATGAGTAGATACACAACACATTCTGCCTAGATCTTTAACGAGAGCCGCTATCCAGAAGACATTTATTATTAGTAATAACAAATAATAATCAGTAGCAATGATTTATTGTTAGTTTCATTATTCCTTCACCATCGCGTTCGCTTAGTCCATATTCGCTCATGTGTGCCGAGCCTAATGCAAGTGAATAAATAAATAGTTGCGATCCGCATTCATATCCGTATCCGCGCACGCACGTGGCGGGTTTAGAAAGCGGCGTGCGCCCGCGCAGCGCGCGGTCACCGAGCGAAAAACGCCCAAAAAACTGTGCGAGAAAACTTTGACGGGGAATTATGGTTGCTTCCGATTCGATTTGATAGATGTTTATTTCCTGTACAAGTCGTTTTTAAGACTTGATTGAGTATAATGCTCAACCGCTAAAGCTTTTATGAATAAACTGCTTCACTTTCATGGAGATAAATGTCTTAAAATTATGTAGAGAAGGCAGATCTTATGTATTTTGTCCTAAATGATTAATTCAATAATTTATAATATTTTATTTTGTTTATGTTAACATTGGGAACACATGCAAACCAAAACAAGTTGAAAAGAAAAAGAAAATACAAGCTGTCTCTAAATAAGTAGGTACAAGTATCTACAACACACACATTCACACACGCCACCTCCAGCGCACGAGGAAAATCACTTGTGGATTTCTCTCGTTTCCACGGTGAATTTCCGATGAAAGTGGGGGATCTGGTAGCGGTCACATCGCACTGGCAGGTTGGCTCCTCGATCCGAAATTAGAAAAACCTGGCACGGAGTTAACCTTGCCGGTAAGACTGGCAACACGCGAGCGCCCAGACTGCTTTCTCCATCGCCATGTTGGCTGCGCCGGCGCAATGTTATGCGTTACTAGACAATGTAATTATACGTATCTACATGGTTTCGAGTACCTACGTAATCACACTGTTTTGTTGCTGGAATGTGTGAGGTTACTGTTTTGATTGTATTAATATGATGAAATAAGACACAATTCAATGTTGGATTGTACTGTTCGTAATTAAAACGTCAACACATTAATACGAATAATAATCTTCATAACATGTAATTACGAAGATAAAATATGTATCAATGCGTTGTTTTTTGTTAACAAACAATAGCGAAAACCAGACGCGTAAAAAGTAAACAAAAATAACCATCAAACAAAATTAAATCAATCACGACACGGCTTATTCATAGAAATACTAGGTCACGCTAAGTTCCGCGAGGCGACGATTGAAAGTGAGGTTACTCACAAGTTCAGGGTCCTACCACAATATTTTTCCAAGCCAACTCAACGTAGAACATTTCTTGTTAAAGCAATACTGATTCATGACTATGCTGCTGGTAGGTAGTATATCAATCAAGTCATAATTGACACAAATATCCAAATCAAACTGGATATTATGGAGTCTATGGCTTCCAAACTAGACAATAATGTGTTTCGGAAGTTCCTCCTCAGTTTTCTTACAATTTACGGTTCATGGAGTGTTGCAGCGGGCACAATCTTACATTAATTTGTGTCTGCTGTATGCAATATTATTTCAATATTGTAGACACCCTGTGCTAAGCCTGCAGCCACTGTCTCGCCGTAGGTCACTGTGTCAAGAGGTCGACGCACGCCCATTCATCGCTCGATATTAATAACCAGCTTTCCGATGCAAGAAAGTAGCACCTGTTGTACCTGCTAAAGAATTTCCGAAGATTCTTGTTCTTTTTTTGTACCGTGAAGATGTTCTTAAAAATGCTGCTCGGAAGCGTGTTATTACGGCCATAATTTAAATAAAATATGTGATCGTTCCCATCCAAGTTCTTGGTAGGACTTGTAAAAGAAACCAGTATTCGTAGAGATCGATAAAGGTTGAATTTTTTTTTTATTAAGAACCCAATGTGTGAAACCGTATTTTCAATTTTATTTTTAACATTACGATATTTTTTCTACAATATTTATTCTTTTCATAAATCCGCACACTACCATTAGAAAACGCAAACGCATTTAGCACTTCTATTGCTCATAAATAGTCACAATACTTCCCGCTTTCTCTAGAACAATCCGCTTGCATCTTCACAAAGCGCACGCATGGCGTCACTTAGAGGCAGATTTTCTAGAGATTTCGGAAACACATTACATAAAGCGACTGTATTGTATGGTCAGTAGTAACAAAGTATACTTACATAAAACACACAACTGGTTAGTGCCAGCAATTTCTCTCGCGAGAATCTTGCCGAGACCACTCTTTTGGAGAATGGAAACATGCATGATGGTTATTTAACTTGAAATGTGCAATTTAGCGAGCTTTCTTCTGCACTCTGCAGGCGTCGACTTATTGGATAATAAATAAAATAAATAAATATTACGGGACATTCTACATACATTGGATAACTCGATAAGTAGGAGCAAAAAGTATGAACTGCTGCGTTTCTCTTGAACTTTGATTGTTGGGTTTTTGTGTAGATAGATACATAAATAAAGGTTGGACTCAAGATTTAAAAGTAATAATATCGCGATTCGCGGCTAAATAAATGTATTAAGTAAAAGAAGGTTTCGTGATACAGAAATGGGCATTGACGTCAAAAAATTTCAACACTTTTTTCTAACATTATAAGTTTTTCTACTTGAGAACCATTTCTATTGTAAAGCCACATTAAGCGTAAAAAACATGACCAACTCGTGACGCAACCATTTAGTCTCGGCCGGAAGTTCTAAACAGGTGTAAATAGACAGGTTATAACTGGCATATCGGTCAAAGAAAGTGGACTGTCCAAACGTTGAAATTTACGTTAATTTATATAACTAGCACCTTATCACGGCGAGGTGACACCTGAACTACAGTTAGGCAGAGGACCGGGTCACCTGCATAGCTATGGTACCATACGAGAACTGGCACTGCTCAGTCAGAGAGATGGGTACCTACATACAAATGTATGGGTGTTTGTGAACATGGTGTCTGATTGAAATCTTTGCTGTGTTGTGTGTTTAGTAGAACGAAGGTCGTAAATAAGGCACATTTTAGTTCGCTTTAAATGAAAAGCTTAAGGTCGGATATGAAAACACTGTCCTTCCCTAAGCATGTAGCTAATAGGTACGTAAATCTCGATTGCCGCGGTTTTATTCTGAGATGTTTTCAGTTTTTTCATCAAATTAGTTTGTAAATTTAACGAAGAAAATTAAATAGAAACAGTAGCGGACATAGTTGTAATAAACAGTAGTTGCGAAGGAACTATGTCATAACGCAGGTATCGGTAATTTCAATTCAAAATGAAGAATTTCTTATTAATATCACTTTGTTTGATTAAAAAACGTAACGTTGCCAAAGTGACTAAAGAGCCGTTTGATATCAGTCTGCCATATCCATTACAGAAGATCCTCTGGGAAAAAAATTGGTCACCCTTCACCTCTTCATCAAATAAAATACATATAGGTAATGAAAAGCCACTAGGTTGACTAGAATAATAAACACGAGGGTGACAAGTAGGTAAGTACAACATATTGAAAGCAGTCTGCCACAGACACGGTATGCACATCCTCCAATTACAGAATCCCGCAAAAATAAAGCCAACTCGATGCAGGGGCCACTTTCTAAGCAGCGGCGATCAATTCACAAGAATCATTCAACGGAGCACTTTCTAATCGACGACACGTCCATTTCGCGTCTCCGCAATTAAAAGAAAGTATTACAGTTTTAAAATTACGTAGAAATAAATATAGTTTTTAAGTGACTGCCAAAAGATTTGCCGTTATGCTTTTGTAATTGTGTAAATGTTGAAAGGATGTCGAAGAAATGTGTGTTAAAAATAATATGAGACACGCGTGTGCTTTATAGATGAGAACAAGTTTTTACACCAAAGTAAAGCGCTATTTAGAAAAACGAAATTCGCGACACAAAAAAATTGTATACAAAATACGCATCTGATCGTTCTTTTTTACGCAGTAGGTATAAACGAAAAAATGTAAAATTAACGCGCTTCGCAAAACAAATCTCAACTTTGAAAACCCAATTCTTAATACGAGTCCAAAAATCACTAGATTTTAAGTTTAGATATAAATTTTATATGTAACTCTGTCTCTCACCTCTGTTACTTACGTAAATCCTCCTTGTCCACAGAATGCATCCGACGGTGACTGGCTGGGCCCTGTTGGCTCTCATCAGCTCTTCAGCGGTACTCCACACGCTGGCCTACCCTCAGCAACTGCCTCTAGTGTCACAGGTAAATGTCTCTATACTTACCTAGAGCTAGTAATTTTACTCTTTGATAAAAGACCTTTTTTGTCACGTGGAGGAAATGCATTTGGAAAACGAGGCTAGAGCTGTAGCGAAAGATGTCACAGATGTTTGACTTACCTATAATTGTAAGGTCCATTGTTTAATCATATTTAAACCTAAGATCTTAGGATCTATTGTTTATTCTAATAAAATAATTGTTTATTCTTAAATATATACATACTTATGTTTGAAAATTACTAACATCTTACATAGTCTTATTTGGCACTTTTCGACACTGTCGTTTTAAATTCTTTGTTATTTTAATTGTTGAGATTATGTGTTTATTGTTGACTAGGAAATTTCTAAAATTAGGGCATTAAAAAAAGCATTTTAAGTTAGGCTTGCTATCCTCACGCAGTACCGAATTAGTTAATATTAATGAGTAAAGAAATTGAATAAAACAAAAAAATCCAATGAAACTGATTTTTGCTTAATTTATTTTCCATATATTTTCCAAGGCATTTCTTAATTTTCCCATAATTTCATTCCAGGTAACCAGCAACGTGAGAACACACCACCCACAATACTACAGCAACTCTCTGCCATCACAAGCACAGATAGCTGAGGAGCGCAAGTTCGCCGAGAAACCGAACGCATTGAAAAAGGTGGCTTTAGATGACATCGACGAGATTCAAACTAACTCCATTTCCGATGGAGGCTTCTCCTGGTCCAACATGCTGGGTAAGCGACCTTATACTTGATAGTTTTTAGTTGCTACTGCCTAGTTTGTTTAATGGAGATTTTCGCTTGAGATGTTTAGCTAAAGTCCAAAAAAGATCTATACGTACACTACTGATTAGAGATACAAGGCTTCCCGCTATTTCTTGTTGTTTTTTGTAGTATGTCCACTGTGCTCAAACTTCCTCTTTCTCTCACTTTCAAGGAATAAATGCCAATGACGTTTCAGGCATGATTATGCAAATGATCTTCAACACTGGCGCCAACGCCGTTGGGCCCAACAAAAGCGATAACCTCGACACCGACTCAGTAGCGCCTTCCCCCTGGGCCAACCTCATCTCCATGGGACTCAAGATCCTCACCGCCATCCTCGGAGGAGGAGCTTCCAACGATGGCATTGACAAAGTAGACAACGGATCTTCCCCCATGCAGGTAAACCAGTCAGAAACAATCGACCTTCACTCCACCAACATAACTATTACGTAGCAATCGACAACATTGTGTACAAACGCAACACATTTATGGCAAAGCTCATTAAGTTTTATTTCCATACTGATCCACTAACATAGTTACTGTAGATAAGCAATAAAGTATTTAGAAAGTTTTACATTCACTATGAAAGTGTAAAAAGCACCGTGCTGTTCTGACCCTCACCTATTGCAGAGTACATCCATAAGTAGCTGATAGATACCTTCATTCACAACAAATAACTTGAACTTCTACGTTTGAGGATCACCTCAGAGAAATGTTCCGACTGTATAAATATGTTTAAGATGCGATTTCTCTGAGGTTTTCCCGAGCGAGTAATGTAAATAGTAAAGTTTGGTTACGGAGACGGTGTCGCTTCTCGCTTGCTTCAGGGTATATTGGCTGCGGTACTGTCGACGGTGCTCGGTGCAAAAGACCCCGACCAAGTCGCCTCCATGGCAAAGCAGGCTGGAGAGGTATGCTGCCCATCCTTCCTTTCCTTTATATTTATTCTCACATCATCATAAAACTATATATTGCACATAGCATTTTGAGCATCTTGGATTGTTTCAATCGCATTCAATGCCTTCTCAATTAATTCACTGATTGATATGTTTTGTTTTGCAGTTCATCAACATCGTAGTGAACCTCCTGGATGCTCTGAAGACCTCGTTCTCTCATAGATCTCTGGCCGCGCGATCGATGGGCCGCAAGGACTCTGTGAGCGACGCTGCTCTCGCCGGTATCGCCATGCTGAAGGTGTACCCCAGGTCCTTCGGAACAAGCAACGACAAGTGCTTGCAGAAATACATGTGCGAAGCCAACAGGGAGTGCTCCACTGATATCGGACCTAAGAGCATTTTCTGCCAACTTGGAACGTGAGTAAATAAATCACAATACACCTTTGGTCGATTGTGATGGTCGCATTGATCACTCTTTGTACTTTGTCAAGATGAAACATCGTTCTTCATACTACGTATGTAGGTACTGTTGAGTGGTTTTATGTGCAGTCCCGAAATTTTATTTTGTGGTTTTCCTATTGTAAGAGACCGATATACCAAATATCGTGTTAATATATTGAAAACGACTCTTACACGAGTTTACTATTACAGATAGCAACAGTATTGTAATAAAACTTTATTTTGCCAACAGTTACGCCGCTAGCTTCGTCCTCGAGAGGCAGTCCGGTGGTACCTTCGAAGAGTTCTTCGAGGCAGGTCGCCGGGGCCGCTCCAACGTGGACTGCCGCGAACTATACCTCGAGTGCAACGAGGTTTAAACAGGAATCACGGAATAATAAAAAAAAAACAAATTCCAAATTCAAAGTGATATGATATATTGAAACGCGAACGCTGCATTAGTCAAGCATAATGCATTTCCTGTTGTGTTCCATTGGTTAATAATAATAAGAGCTTCTTCGACTCCCATTGGCTCAAATTAGTTTAAACAGCGTCATAATTAGAAACGTAATAACTTATTTAAATTATTTATTTATTTAATTAATTTATTGACTTATTTTTAAGTTAATAACTAGGAAGTTGTAAAATATCAAAAATTCTTACCTTTTCGAAACATAAATTACCTATCCAGTGAAAATGAATACCCAAAAATCAAATAGTTGTTCGGCATAATTTTAATTAAAATTAATTAAATATCCGCCAGTTTCTCGATAATTAATTAACGACTGATGTAAAAAGATAATTCTGTGTGATATGAATGTATTATTTATATCACCTTATAGTTAGTATTTATGTATATTTTGTGAGACTGCGTGACTGAGGACGTCCTTGTGTGTTTGTGATTGTAAATTTAATTAAAAAAAAGTAATATAAAATATTTTGTTTTCATTGATTTGTATCATTCCTCCAATAGGTAGTCAGGTCAGGATCCATAAAATTAAATGCTAGTTCATTCTTCTATTTTGCAGATGTATCAAATAACATCATAGATAAGATCTTCCAAGTCTGTTTAAAAAACTGAAGTGATAAAGCAAGGTCTGATAAAATATATGATGATGTAGGTAACGTAAGTACCTACACAAGTTAGAAACCTATATGAGAAATTGCTAAGTGAAAACACCGTTATAGTAATGTCGAGCAAGCGACAAGGGTGATGGTAAGTAGAGCATGACGACGCCATGCGCCGGCGCATCCCGAGCGCCTTGTCATTCAAACCTTGACATTCGTATTGTGCACGTGTGACATATTCATTTGTTTTGTGACATATCCATCAGTTATGACATTGGAAAACCTGCTGTCCCAAGTGGGAATAGGAACGAAGCAACTTACTGATAGGTTCGTAGAAATCGTAGTCATTTTTATAAATATATTTAGGAGGGATACACATCATGGCATATTATTAATTTGTTTCAGAAAGTAAGTTTGTATGAGAGTGGCCAACTCTGGTGCCGAGAGTTTTCAAACCAATTTGTCCCCGTGAAATATTAAACTTCTGGTTTTTTTTAAATAAATTAAACACATGATACGCGTGAAAGTTAGGACATTAGCAACTTCTTTTTCTTTCAGAAGCAAAAGATTTCGTCGTCATACCAGCGTAGTATTTTATATTTCGTTTGTTGTTCATAAAAAAATCCTCTTTTTTGTACTGGTTAGGTATTCAGGAGAGTATGGTGCTCCGGTCCAGGATCAACACGTATACTATGCGTACGAGCACTCGCAACCCACGCACACACACACGGCCTCGTCCAAACAGTAAGTTACTAAACATAATAACTTGTAAAACAGTTTAAATGTAATACTTACGGCATCAACAGTATTACCTACTAACGCAAACTTTCTATCAACATGTTCTACAATACCAAAACACCAATATTTTTAAACTGATGATTTTCTTTTCGTGGAAACCCATGATATATACAAATATTTCAATTTCTCGATGCAATAAAAAAATTTATTTGTTAAATCGCGAAACCGTTTTAAAAGTTGTTTGCTTACCAAGATTTACACACATCTTAGCCTAATAAATAACCGCTCTACATTATCAGTTTGGTGTTCTTACAAAATTGGAAATTAAATGGAAAAATACTTTTGTTCAGTCTCACTCCTCAGCAAAAGACTCATATGTTTGACATTTTTTTTTTATATTTCAGTCACCACTACAGCAGCGGAAGCGGGCTGAAATCCAACGCATCCATGTCGGCTCTGACGTTATTGGCATTCCTGTTCTTCTTGCACATCTTGCAACAATGCATCAAAGAACACATGACCGAAATGCAAAACGCAGCACCAGTAGTAGTCATGAGCAGCCGAGAAGGAAACGAACCACTCCCAAAAACCGCATCCAAAATGGACAAGGCCGGTGACATTTTCGAATTTGAAGACAATACGGAAGCACAGTACGAATTGAAAACGAATCCGTATAAAACTCCTTCAATCAACACGGGATCTGATGAAGATCAAATGCTCAGAATCAATGCTGCTGAACATAAACCGAAACTCGGTAAAGTATACCGTCAAGTTAAGGACGGTGATTCGTTCCAAAGTTTTCCAAGCGTTATAAACGACCAATGAAACATGTAGACGTTTGTCAGATGGAAAAGAAGTAAAAAAAATATGTTATTTTGTATAATATTTTATTTTCTACCGTCAAATACTCTTAAGTCGACAATTGTACCTTTACACTTAATTTTAATAGCTTATTTCGCTGCGTGTACAATGCTTTAAAATACTGACATGCAATCAAGAAGTCATTAATCTAACCTAGCCTTAATTCTTAAATGAATTTACTTCGAAATATAATATATAACTATTATTTTTTATCCTTTTTGACCTGGCTTGGGACATGTATTTTACATGCTCGAACAAAATTAGCATAATTTGAAAACACGTAGGTACCCTTATACAAATTTACAGCAAATACTTATTTTTACTTGCGTAATAGAAATCAGATTAAACTATTAAAATAAGCAATCTTGCTTTGACTTTTTTGACTATAGGTACCAAAAGTGCTATTTGTCGCGACAGGAAATAAATTGCTCATGATAACTTTGGAAAAATTGTGTTTTTCCACTGCTACGGAATAACATTAGCTTGATAATTTTAACAGCTGTTGTTATAATGTATGGAGAAGCTGTCAAAGTCAATTATACCATATTGACAAGGCAAAAATATGTTTGCAAAGTTATCATATTCAATTTACTTCCGCACCTGCTTAAAACAGCTAATCATCATCATCATCAACCTAATGAGACCCACTGCAGGGTATAGGCCTTCTCCCTCTTACGCCAACTCCACGTCTTGCGCTGTTGTTAAAATGGCTATTATTGTCGTCTAACTCGCTCTATAAACTTGGTTTGCGTGAGAGCCGCCGACCCCATGGTGGGGTCATTCATCCTGTCCCAGTCAGTCTGTCCCACCACGAAGCCAATGGCGCGCAACTTTTCCTGCTCTCTTCTCTCTTCTATATCGGCCCAGCGCACCTGTTTCAAGTATAACACGATAAGATCCCGACCTTCACGAGAAATAAATAACGCCATCTAGCCCCATACTAAGCAAACGCTTGTGGCATGGGTACTAGATAACGAATATAATACTTATATACTTTTTTTTGTAAATACATAAGTACATATCATACATAGAACCAAACAGATTCAACACAAATAATTGGAGATTCTTGTGCGGAAATCGAACCTAATATACCATTGAAGCTAGAGGTAGACATTTTACCAACCGAGGTGCGGGTCGGTCATTAATACACATACAGCGTCTCACCTTTTAAATACTCAGATATATGTATGTAAAGATTTTGTTTATATTGCCATTAAATAGTGATAAATTACTGCATCCATTTTTTTTTAATATGACGACTGTGATGTAGTTGATACAGCTTTCGGTTTACTTGTCTCGTCTTGGGGAATGTTCGATTTAAGAAGTATTTATATGTCCACGAGTGGCCAGGGAGCCAAAGGGCTGACGTTCCGAGTGTTTTATGAATCACAAATTTTGCGTCAATTTAAACTGTGTTGTCCATATTCAATAAAATGTAAATTAATAAACAAAAGTGTCTCGTAAACTTCTTAAAGATATTGCCACATGCAAAAAACAGATGGCAGTGTTATCCAAATATATCTGTAAGTTGTTGTAATTAATATTTTTTTCGATAATTTTCTCTCTCTCAATTCAGGGATTGATATCGGTATGTATTTAGCGATATCTCAACATTGTTTTTGAACGGAAGAAACTGAAGTTTATAAAAATTAAATAGGTATGTAGTTTCGAAAAAATCCAATGATAGTAGTATTTTCTTCAACGGCAAGTACAGTCGTCGCAAAAACGCTTAGCATTTGTGACGACTGTACGAGAAAAAACGAAAAACTCGTAAGGATAAAATGATATTTGCGAAAACATCGACGGGACTCCGGAAAAATCAAAATAAAAAGACTGACTTGCAAGAAACGTCTAATACGCCAAAAAACGGGTCAAATATTCCTAACAATAGCCAATTTAGGCTATTATAATATAACTTGAAATTCTAAATACTTAAATAAGATATAACGATGGATAGACTCACGCCTGATGTAAAGCAATAATCTAAGTACTACACGGTCTGCTAAGAATTACCCGATTGACGTTTCTTACAACTATTCACACACAAGTTTCTATACTAACAAATCTAAAATGTATATGTACTTATTATTAATATATTATAGTTTTCTAAGCGTATACTTACAGTTTTCTTCCCCGGTTTGGCGACGTTAGGTTTCCATTCGTCTAGCTGTAGGTATTCTTCCATTGTGAGCTGCGACGGCCGAAGAGGTTTGCTTGTGCCGTCGAGTCGGGCTGGAAACAAGAGGACCACCAACATTAGAAATATGTAACAATAGTTTTTTTTTATTTGGTGGTTTTTTTATAGAAATCGCTGACTAAATTGGTCATATGATCCGTTGTGGTGGAATTGGGGAGCGCGTTATTTCAATGCATTAGACTCATAGAGGCAATCATTGTTTTGGCCAAAAATGGTCACTTAAATCATAACGGACGAATTGAGCTTCATTTAAATCTTTTGCTAAATATGGGCTGTTATATAAACCTGCACGGGTAGAATTAAGTTCTTATATACTGCACGGTATTTTGTATGATCTTGTAGGATCAAAATGTTATAATCCTAAGTGCATCTCAATATTTTCATTTACGAAACATAAAACACGTTTACACAACTGCTATAGAAATAGCAATTGAGTCATAAATTATGTTCAAAAATAAATTAACGTAGTCGATACCAGCGATAAAACCGCTTTCAAATGAAGGCATTCTTTTGCCATCAATATGAAGAAATCACCTCAAACCAATGCTAGTAAAACCGGTTAAAAATACAAAAATACGTCCTTAAAAACTAAGCAACAAAACATAACAAGCAATAAACCTACCTAGTTGATTAACGTCGTCCATTTTCTCCCATTTCGATGTAAAAACGCTTTCGACCTGTGGTGGCAGCACCTTACACATTTAGATATACGCTGGAAGGAACTTTATTAGCCCTAACCTACTATAAATACTTTAAATTTAGGTTAGGTTTATATACATAAATAGTTGCAAAACAAAATTAAACTAACACAAGCAAAGTTAAATGACTATATATGTTCTTCAGAAACGTTTTTTGCAGACAGAGGGGAATCAGGCAATCAATCAGTTCTTGAATACTTCAATTCTTCATTGAGGGATTAAGCTTTTTCTCTTATTCTTAAAAAAATAGGGATTAAAAATATTACCTAACAGAAATGTCATAATTGTGGCAGTCCACAATGCCACAACAAGGCGAGACAAGTCCACAAGGCGAGTTGTGTTCCATTTAACTAATCAAGTCTTTTGGTAAAATGTAAAAAAAAATGTATTATTATAGATATAAATGTACACTATTCCAAAACAGCAGACTTAATCAGCTGAATAGATAATAGATGCATTATTTTTTTATCCTATAATCAAGATATTTAACACTAAGCCACGGCATCAACTGCCTATAGCTAACACATCAGTGCAATTGCAAACAGTCACAACAAGATTTTGTCATCATACCATTACAGGCTTTAAATCATCAACCCGAGGGTTCATGTCTCTTCGTCTCACCTCTACTTCTTGTACATCCTCCATTATCACATCATCCTCTATATCTTCCATGATGACCTCTTGAATAGAAGCGCTCTGCAACAGCGTAGTTGCATCTAGTTGTATATGATGAGCCGGGGTCTCGAAGAAACGTGACTTGATCACTTCAATGTCTCCCAGCGTCCGGTTATGGATGTTCCGTTTGTAACATGTCTGTATGTCTGCTTCCATCGTACACACATACACCTATAATGTGGATTTTGCAATAATATGGTTAATAGTTCGGTACAAAATTGATCACACGCTATAGTCATAGAGAATATTACCAATTGCAGAAAGTCCGTTGTTAGACTAGACAAATAAAATTTCACCATCATCATCATCATGTCAGCCCGTGTACACCCACTTCTAAGTATAGGCCTCCTCTCCAACGTGCCACATAGTACGGTCCCAAACCTGTCTGATGATATTTCTAAACAAGTAGGTAGGAGATGGATCAAATAGTTTTTCTTTTTTTATTGATCGAAGAATATCGCCTGGATATCGTTTTCAGCTTAGTGTTTTTTAATGCTCTTTGTATAATTTATGTGACAATAATTAAAAAAAAATCATAATGATACTAAAGTTGGCTTGCAATTTAGTAACAATCTCTGGTAGACCCAATATCATGATTGCTAAAGGGTTGCAAATTTTAAAAATCTCTAGTACATCCTTTTTTTTAAGCCTGTATGTACACCTAAACATCTAAATCACAAGTAGTCTACATTAAATGTAGTATAATATATCCCACCTGAAAGCCCGCCTGCCTCGCGTGGTTCCATACATCTGCGTAACATTTGAGGAGATCGTTGACAGCGTCATATATGAGGAAGTTGAAGTATCCATCCATCACAGATCTCTTGAAGGCCCTCTTCAGTGAAGTCATGTAGGTCTCCTCAGCTGACTCGTCGTATTCGTACTTTAGGTACGGCTTTTTGACCTAGTAAAAAAAGTGTCGATTTTTTTATTGAATAAATTTTTAATGACTTCTTTGGTATTCATTTATTTACAACTGTTTTTATTTTTTTTACAATATATATGTATAAAAAAATCATAAAAAAAACCTAATGACATAACTATTAAGTACTGAAAAAAAAACACCGACAAGAAAAGGCGAAGCACTAATACATTAATATTAGTCAGAACTCACACTCACACAAGAACTGTGTCTGGATAAACACTTATTCTGGAGTTTTGCTAATGAAAATTATACATTACTAGTGGACGCCTGCGGCTTAACTCTTATTATTTCGGGATAAGAGTAACCTATGACGCTTTTAAGACCTCATACCGAAACAACACAATTTTTGGTATGTAAATACATACCAAAAAAATTCGCGTTTCAATAAACAGATAACAGACAAACAGACAAAAAATCAAAAAACTACTAGAACGTGTTTTTTTTATCGATTTAAAGTATATTCAAACAATTTTTTTTCTAATATCTTCTTTGTACAGATTTCTGACCCTCTTCAGTTTTATTAAATGTATTGATATGTATGTTGGTACAGTTCACGCAAAACTTTATGAGCTCTCTGAAGTTAGGCCCGAGTACGTAACCGCGCATGGTACAGTTGAGCGCACAATCATTATTGTAAGATTTAAAAAAAAACATAGTACATTTATGCGTAGGCATCAAAAAGTATTTAGATTTTAGGTATTTTTACGTGCAGTAAGATATTAGAACAAACAGGTAGGTATTTATATAAGTAAATTAAAAACTTTTATATAAAACTTGTGCATTTATTTATTTATAACGGAGCTACACCTTTCATATACATTTCTTACCGGCTAGTAGAAAGGACATCTTCATCTGAAGAAGCGTTATCATAGCTCTCATCTACTCTCTCATTTTACGTGTTTGGCGACGTAGCACATTAAAGCGTCCGCGAGGCATATTTAATTAAACCAAAAAGTTCGATAACAGTAAGAAACCACAGTAATAGAACAAACAAATAACAAATACAATATAACGGTGACAAAACTTAACAACAACAATAACAGAAACAAATAAAAATAACGAAAAAAAATAACAGTAAAAAAAATTACAATAGCAATGAAAATGAATTGTTGCACTCGACTGTACTTTCGTCTACAACGCGCGCATGTATTGTGTACGAACGTAGCACTCACACTAAGGCACGGCGCAACAGGACGCGAGCGGGAATACGGCGCGGGGCACGGGGGCCGGTGCCCTCCCCGACGCCCTGTCCCGTCCCTTGGATACCTATAATAAGCGTACTGCGCAGCCACTAGCGTGCGTGTTCCGAGAGCTCATAAAGTTTTGCGCGAACTATATACTTACAATTTTGCCAGTCTGTGGGTCTTTCTCCTCGGTCTCCCCCTCCTGCATGAAGTAGTCATCTATAGACATGATCCTGGCGGCCCCGCCGTGCTCCGCCTCTCTGTCCCTGATCAACTTGGCTAGGTAGGACTTCCCACTGCCCGGCACTCCTGAAAAGGAAAACTTGATAAATTTGCTGTAGATTTAGTTGTTGTTTATGTTTTAGTTGTAGTTAGAACTTTGATTGGGAACGTTTTATAGGTATGTTTTTTAATTATTTATAACAGGTTAAAGTTACATCTTTTATTAAAAAAAACAAATATATTCATTAAAAAAATTGCCCGGTACTTGTGATTTTCGTGATTCACTTAAGCTCTTCAGCTGTAAATAAAGTTGTTTTGAAATGACCTAATTCTAATCAAGAAACTTCAATTCAGTACAGTTTATAACTAACATTAATTTGAAATAGACCTTACCCCTTAGAATGATGGCCAGTTTCTCCGGTCTCATATCCCGTCCGGGTGGTTCCAACAAGTCATCAATCATGACTACTTTCTTCTGATTTTTATCCTTAGCCTTTTTAGCCGGCACACTGGACTCATTCTCTTTACTCAGGTCGCGTTTGCGCGAGTCCGTTTCTTTACTTTTACTACGATTCTTGTGGTCGTCTCTGTTGACATCTCTGCGATCGTCTCTCTTGTCCTTGTATCTGTCGTCTCTCAAGCGGGCGTCGTCCCGAGGTCGGTACGGTTCCCGGTCCCGAGTGTCGTCTCGTCTCCCATAGAACCTGTCTCGATTGTCCCGTCTGTCATCCCTTCTGTCATCTCTGCGGTCGTCCCTTCTCTCCTCCCGGCGCATAAAATCTCTGGGCTCTTCTCTTCTTCTGTCATCATATCTGTCATCGTGCCGTCGTCGTTCGAAGTCTTCCCTCGGCAACTCTCTCGGAGTATCCCTAGGCTCTCTCCCCCTAAAATCATCTCTTGCTTCTTCCCTCCTATAGTCTTCCCTAAAATCTCTGGAATCTCTGACGTCCCTAGTGTTGTCTCTATGTCCTCTCCTTTCGTAATCTCTATAGAACAAATCTTTATTGTGACCGTCGTTGTCATCCTTTCTAGGCATCCTGGTGAACAGTTCTTCAACCTCTTTATCAAAATCTTTTTTCTTTCTATTCTCCTCGTCTTTAGATCTGTGGTTGTAGTCGAATGTATGTACTGGTTCAATGAACTCGCGAGCTGAAAATAATAATGTAAGTTGTAATAAAAATGCAATGTCTCCTGTAAATTTTTGTCAAACAAAAGATGTAATTCTAACTCATATCTTTAGTATTACCATCAAATATTGTGATAAATTTCTAGTTTTTTTTTAAAAGCATGTTTTTTCAAATGTAACTAAAGGGATCTAATTTTTATATTTCAAGTTCAAAAACCAATAATGTTAAGGATTTCTTATAAATAAAAAACATATTTTACTCATGCACTACAAATAATTGGGACTGTAAAACAGTAAAAAGGTAAGTTATGTAAGACATGTCTCCATATTCTAGAAGCCAAATATATTTAGCTAAGTATATCTTTCCTCCTCTTATAATGTTGTATTCTCAAGGTAAAATGTCAAAGTGCCAGAATATGGAGCCATATCGGTAATCAAAGCTCAAATTACCTTTCAACCTAAGAGGCTTGTGTTCATAGTCCACAACTAGAGATGGTGTGAAGAGTGGTTCTTCCACCCATTTAACACGAGCTGGTTGATTTACGGGAGGCTCGTTCACACCCATTGGTCTATCTTGACCATAGTAACTGTCAACATTCTGATGAGAGCCCAAATCTTGCAGGGGTTGTCTGGCATTCAAACTCATCAGTGATGGTATGGAATCATTATTGCCACCTTGATTGTTTGGCCCCGGTCGCCTCATATCAGCTAATAGGTTTGGTTGCATGTTAGGGCCTCCTTGATTCATATTTTGTCCGCCTTGTCTCATGTTAGGTCCACCTTGCCCCATATTAGGTCCACCCTGGCCCATATAAAGTCCACCTTGTCCCATATTAGGTCCACCCTGGCCCATATTAGGCCTAACTTGACCCATGTTTGGTCCACTCTGGCCCATGTTACCACCAACTTGACCCATATTGGGTCCTCCAGGCCCCATATTGGGTCCTCCAGGCCCCATATTAGGTCCTCGACCTATATTGGGTCCACCCATGCCCATATTGGGTCCTCCAGGTCCCATATTGGGTCCTCCAGGTCCCATATTGGGTCCTCCAGGTCCCATGTTTGGTCCACCTGGTCCACCTTGTCTCATATTTGGGCCACTATGGCCCATATCTTGTCTGCCTTGCCACATGTCTTGCCTACCATGTCGCATTCCAGGTCCAGTATGTCCCATATCTGGCCCCCCCTGATTCATGTTTGGTCCACTTCTCATATTCCCACCTTGTCTCATGTCAAATCCATCTGGTCTCATGCCCGGTGGTCCTCCTTGCCTTACATCTGGCCCTGCTCTGTTGTTAGAACCACCATGTGACATACCTCCATCATCATATTGCTCTTGTTGCATGTCACCATACATATCTTGGTTCTGATATTGTGAGTTCATTCCTTGGTTTTGTTGCATTTGGAAATTAGGTCCCTGTCTATTGAAAGGCATGTTTGGTCTATTTCCAAAATTTTGGTTTGGGTCAAAGTTTCCTTGATTTCTGTTACCCTGATTGGGAGGGTAGTTTTGATTGCTAGGCACATTTGGAGATGCATTTTGACCTGCTTTAGAGGGCAGCCCTTGCACCTGCACCATAGACAGTATATTCATAATTTTTGCATCACCCAATATGTTATTGATACCTTTGGAGATAGTTGAGTAATCAGGAGGTTGTTGTGTCTCATTAGGCTCATCACTAATATCAATAACATCATTATTTTTCTTGCTGTGAGAAGTTTCTGGTACAAGATCTAAGCCTGGTATACTCTTGCCAGCTAAGCTTGTTTGAAGGAAGGTTGCAGGATCAGAATTGGCACTGGCATAAGAACTTTTATGAGGAGGTACATCTCCCCTCTCCATATCATTATAGGACTCATATCGATCTTGGGGATCTATGTTTTTATTGCTACTTTGAGCATGGTTGTAAGAATCTTTTTGGAAAGCATTATTTTTAAAATTGTCAGTCTGATTATTTTGGTTGTAATTTTGTGTGTGGTTGGATGGTGCAGGAACTGGTGTTGGTTTATTACCTGGTGTTGTGTTTGCGCCTGGCGCGGCGTTGTTGTGGAGGAGGCGCGTCCTTTTCATCTGCATCTGCTTACGTCGCTCGAGGAGCTGCGCCCGGCACAACTCAAACCTCTCCTCATATTCCTTGTAGGTTGCCTTGTCCGGGTGATTGACATTCTCCTTGCGCCATCTGTCAATCTCTTCCTCCCATTTCTGAAACTGAATATCAAAACTCTTCTCTTCCTCGGCGAGCTTGTTCAAGGCTTCTCTGTTGACTGCGGAGGGCTGTTCCTTCGATGCATCTGTACCATAAGACCATTGATTGTTACCTGATGCAGGGTTTACATTAGTAATATTGGATGTGTTCTTGATGGCAGAGCCTGCAGGAGTCTTGCTGTTCCCATACAGAGGCTGGTTGTTTTCATGTGGTGGCGGTGGAGGCGGCGGCTGGTCAGGAGGTGGTGGAGCCGGCACCGCACCCCCCACTGGTAGAGGCGGCATGCCAGGCATCGCCTGCCCCGTTTGGAGCTGCTTTGCATACTGAAAAGTAATTAAGTATAATCTGAATTAAATATTCTTTATCACACACTATAACAGATACATGTTCAGATATAGGTATTTAGTTTCTAAATTAGTGTAAATGTGTTGCAAATAATAAATAAATTTAATCAATTTAAATTGTATCATGTAACACAGTATGGACAATCCAGTTCAAGAGGTTATTATATTATTGATAATATCTGCCATACTCAAAAACAAACTTAATATCTTGTATTTATATTGAGATAGAATACTGACATGTTTCAAAATATCCAATAGGTACATGTACTGCACAGAGGTGACCGAAGCTTTGATGACAGAAAACCAAGTAATTATTTCACCATCAGCCTGACAAGGTGCCTCAGCACTTCAATAATGCACAGTCTGATTAGGCACAGTAGTATGATTTTGTGAAATTTCTGACTAATGCCCAGTATAGGTCCAAATATGGAAGTAAGTTTTATAGAATGTTTTAGCAATTCTCATGTTAATTATAATAATCCACTATTATTAATGCCACACCTTGTTTTGACTGTTGGGAACTAGTGTGCTAGACAGTACAGACTGTTTATCATTATTGAGTGTCTTGTCCAGATTGAAATATTTTTTTTAATTCTTTCTCATTTATTTCTTAGTATGCAACATACAATCATCTGTCACCAATGAGATTAGAAAATAACTACATACCTACCTATCTGTTGTCTAAAATAGGCTTTTTACCAACCTAGACATCACCTGTACATTGTGTGCATGTGGACACAATTCAAAATGTAATATGTGACTTGCTTACCTTCTCTCCAAATTGTGATTGCCATTGAGAGTATTGCTGTTGCCATTGGGTCCACTGCTGCCAATTCTGTTGCTGCATTGCAGCCCATTGTTCAGGAGTATAGCCGGCAGCCATGCTCATATCCTGCTGCATGCCCATTGCTGGGGTCCATTGACCTACGCCAGGCATTTGCCACGACATATTTCAGAATACTTGAACTATAGATTAATAATAGTATAGGCTTTATAAGTAAGTTCAGTAATCGAAATCGATGCTAAAATTACTCAATCAACTCAATGCAATGAAACTTCGCTTTGAACGGCCATTTTGTTTTGCGTGGAATGACGTCCATTTTTATTTTTTTGACATATTTGTTGACAATGAGCGCTCCATCATGGCGGATGGCATCTATACACCATCTATATAATAGTGTTGTTCAGTAAACGTTGAGTAAACGTATCACAATATCGATGAAAAGGATCACGATAATATATTCTTTGGTTAAAATTTCTAATAACTCTATCTCGAATTAGCAATTTACTATCAAAATTAGCAACTAGAATTTGACTGTTGTATCCGGTTTATTTTTAAAGAGATAACATTTTGAAAATAGGTAGTTTATGGTGCTTATATATAAGAGAAAGCAATAGGTCACATATTGAAAACTTATAACTATCTAGAAAATTTGTAAAAAGATCTCGGGTTAGGTACACAGCTCAATAGACATAAAAAAACATGTATGTAAACAACACATTTGGACAATTGTATGTGGGCAAGTGTGAATAAATAAATAAATCGAGCTGTGCATTGTGCAATCTGTCGACGATAAAGCCCCTGCCTGACATACCTACTATTGGACGCGACTTTTAAGTTAAGTTGCGATTTATAGTTTAACCGTGAGTGTCAATCGAGCCGTGCAAAACTCTTTTGTCAGTTTATGTATTTTGTCAGGCGTCCCAGCACACTATGCACACTATTATGTCGCGGCTATTCGAGTCATACTGCCGCATCTGATTATATTTCGAGGTCTTTACAATTTTACGTTCCGCAAAGTAATGAAACTCTCTGATTTGGGCCAGTGTCGTCTTGTTGTACCCCTGCTCCACCGGTAGTAACAAGGTGCAAGCGGAATTAGTTTGTACGATTCCAAACTGGCAACCTAACATATAAAACTATTCAACGCATGTTGTCACAATTTTGTAGTGCAAGAATAAGTTTATTACTTACTAAATAATTACGTATAAGTACCTACATTACTAAGTACTTTTATAATCGATATCACCGCAGTGTAATCTTGAACAATTGAACAAGTGCCGATAGCTGATATGGCCGATATAATATTGAAAACGAAAATTATGGCAATTATCTTGACTAATTTGATAGAAATGTGCGAAAATAATAAGGAAACCTAATGGCTATAACATGACAAGGTACTTCATTATTAAGAAATAATCATGCTTAACAAGCAGTGCCCAGCGATGTTAATTAAAATACAATGTAAGTAGCTTATGTCCTAATCCAGAGTATAATTACTATATTTCATCCCAGTAAATCGGTTCAGCCGTTCGAGCGTTAATGCTCAAACATCATAAGAATTAAGATATGTAAACTTTCGCCTTTGAAATATTAAATATATAAATATGTATATTATATCATATATTTCCTCAGGATGATCAGGTACTGGTACGCAAATCAAACCAATGTAGTGAAATGGGGCGACCAGACCTCCAGCGAATATAGGTTGGAGTGCGTTGTTCGTCAGGAGGGGCTTACCTCTCCGGATCTTTTCAACTTATATATGAACGACCTGATTGTGAAGCTGAGAGGCACCAGAGTTGGATGTCACATCGGTGACGTATGTGTCAACAACTTCAGTTATGCTGACGACATGGTGCTCCGCAACCCCTCCATCAGCGGTTTAAGAAAACTATTGGCTATCTGCGAGAACTATGCTGCATGGCATGGTCTTAAATATAATGTAACCAAAACAGAGATGCTCGTTTTTCGCGCAGGCAAAGGGCCGGAAAAGGTACCTAACGTGTACTTGTTGGGTTTGCCCGTGAGGGTTGTGACGCAGTTCAGATACCTTGGTCACATCATGACCGAAAACTTAAGGGACGACCTGGACATGGAACGGGAAAGAAGGAACCTGTCCATCAGATGTAATATGCTCGCGCGCCGATTTGCAAAATGTACTTACTCCTGAAGTAGACTTAGCTATGGACTGAGTATACCCGAAGTGCTCATCACGCCAAAGGGTGCAATATAATAACGCATATCACATCCTTATGAAGAAGTCAAGGTACTGCAGCGCGTCGGCCATGTTTGATGAGGGGCGGGTTCCTGATTTCTTCGCAGTTATTCGGTCCCGCATTGCTTCCTTTTGGGAAAGAATACGGAGATCGAATAATGCCATACTGCAGTGCCTGTCTGAGGATTTATGTATTCCCATATACAAATTTTGGATGTCTACTCACCAGAGCGAAAATAAAAAATGACTCGAGGTATTTTATATAATATAATTTTATTGTATAGTTTAAGACAAATGTCAATGGGTTACGTGCCTGATAATAAAGAATTTTTATTTATTATTATTTATTAATCTGCTTAGCCAATCTCTGGTTTTTCCGTTTATAAATGCTATAACAACAAATCTTTTAGAAAAAAAATAAACAAGACCAATATTCTAGTTGAATATTCAGAGCAAGAAATGAAATTTTGTGTGTGACATTGACAACTGTTAATTTTCATATATCGATATCAAGCAACATGTCAACATCGAGTACATCACTATACCACTAGTCAAAACGCCATTTGTAAAGAATCATTTTGTTACGTAGAGAAACGCTTCTATTTTTCGTAAATTAATCAAAAAGTTGTAACATACTTCTACTCAAAGCAAAGTATTTCTGAATCTACAATAGTAATTCTATGTGGTACAAGACTTTGTGCACTGATAATTTGAAGATGATATGGTAAAATCACCTGCGCGGGAAATGTGACTACGTCCAACATATACATCTTTTACGATTTAAATCTAAATCAAATATGATTCCGACAAAACCAAGAAGACTCAAAACTCTTAAGCTTTCAAAGAATCTAGAACGCCAGTATATACAATCAAAATGTCGGGATTGCACAGTAGTGGTGACACGCATGGACTTTGCCAAGATATTAGGAAAATTTACTAAAGTTAAAATTCAATTCGAAACCAATAACACCCCTAAAACGAAACAGTCTGGAGCTATCACATCAAGATTAAAAGGCAATGAAAATGGGACATTGTCAACGCATAAAAGCGCAAATAATGCACATCCAGCGCGGAGACCTGGTCGACCCAGGAAGATCAAAAATGATGAAGAAGCTTCTCCACCACGAACGCCAAATATACTGAAAGAGAGCAACAGAATAAAGAAAATTCCAGAAAAAACCAATAATGACTATAAGATAAGTAAAACTAAAAATGGTACAGGCAAATATTATCGAATCATATTTTCTGATCCTGCTGTAATAAAGGCAGATATAAAGAGTGAAGTAACTTTGGACAGCTTACTTCCTGATATCAGTAACAAAATACTTCCATCAGAAAAGTGGTGCATTGATTATTTTCCCAAGAGAGGTGAACCCAAAGATGACAAAATTTATGACCGCATAGCTGCAGAACTAGAAGATCTCATGTACAATGAAAAAACAAAGATTGTTGAAAACAAAGAAAGCAAGAGTGATGAGTTCCCTTCTATACTGGATATTCTTAATGATACCTCAAAAGAGGTGTCTGATAAAACAAGCCAGAGTTCATCAAATTTAGAATCGAGTGATGTAGAAGCTATGCTTCTCGGAGAGCCTAAGCAAACACCCATGGACGTAGATAAACCAAATACAACTAGTGATACAACAGATAGCAACATTATATCTAGTGCCTTAGATGATAATCCTAAAAGCCCTTCAATTCTGGTGGAGCCTGACCCTACAGAAGTGCCGGTGTTATCATTAGCTGATAAACCATTAGTTATATCACCCAAGAAACAGTCCTCTGTTTCCACACAACAGAGAGATGTTAATGAAAATACAAACACTAAGGACAAGAACCCCAAAGGAGTAACACAAGTTATATTCAAGAAGTCCACAAATGGGACCAGTTCCAAAACTGTAATTTGCCCAAAGAATTTGAAGTACAGTGTTTTAATACAAGGGAAGTCTATAGAGCTTCTTGGAGCTCCTAAAGCTATATATAGTTTAGAAGATTTACAGGTTCTCTTGCAGATAGTTGAAGAGAGTGAACTAAGTAGCATGTATTTGATGCAATAATTTATTTCATTGACATTGTCTTAAGGGGACAAAATAAATCGGTTTTTTTTCTGCAATACATATGTATTGATAACTGAATGTTTCTTATTAGATTTCTTAATGACACTTATTATGTCTTGCTTATTTTTATTGTATCTTCGAAGTGATTTTTAACCATTTCATTTGTTTCTATTTTTAATATTTCATGACCTGCTTGTGCTTTTTCAGCTTTACAAGCCTTCATAGAGATTTGGAGATGCTTTCTATTACGAAGGCACTGTTGTTATTTATAAGCAGTGTTTATAATATACAATGGCTATATTATGTGTCTAAGAGTCATCATGCAACCAGCCATTAGTCTGTTTGTCGAGAACATATTCAGTTTAGTTAACTGCAAATCATAGACAAATTTAACTGACAAAAAACAATCATATAATTGGTACAGGTAAGAATAAACTTAAACAGTATGCTATATTTTATACTGTGAATCTAAGAATGTAATATCACTCTATTATAGTGCTTGTTTTAAAAATTGTAAATGGTTAGTTGTTGGTGAGTTGCCGATATCATGATAAACTGAAAGTGCCTGATTGCTTGAATATTATTTTTCTTTTAGAAGTTTAATGAATTATTAGCAATATAGCAAACTTATCAGTGGTAAGGATATCTGATGTCTAAATCAGTATGTACTAAACATTATTATTATTGTTAATACCTAGATTAAGGTAAAGGTAGTTAGTAGATATCATTAGGGTATAATAATACATGACGCAAGAGTCCTACAAATACAAATTAATAAATTTTTAACTACAATTTCCTTGTTTTCTATTTTATTATAATATATTTGTTATCTGTATCCAAAACAGTAATTTTTGTTGCCAGTGCCAATTACAAAAATATCTTGTAATAGTAGTTTATGCAACTGTCATATAATGAAGGGTATTAAAACACGAGTGTGAGTTTATAAAACGAGCGCAGCGAGTTTCATAATAGTTACGAGAGTTTTAATACCCGTGTTATATGCATTATCTTCACTAATGCAATTAATCAAACAAACAACAAGAGTAAAAGCTGACAATAGTTAATTTTTCATATAATTTTCTAGATTTTTCTGGCAAAAGATTGTGAGTTTCTTTTGTTGCCAATTCTAGAAAATCCGGAGGCGTACAAATATCATCGTCGCTATCCATTTTTAACTTTTAATTTGTATTTAAAAAACAAAACACATTGCGAAACATTAAATTCACGCGTACGTGTATTGTCACAGTGATTTTGCCGCCATTAAAATCTAACCAACGAGAGTGCAGCGCGACCAACCTGATTGGCCCTGCAATCAGGTTGGTCACGCTTTTCCGATGTTATAATGAGCTATTACGATATCGATGCAACTGTCATATAACACGGGTATTAAAACACTCGTTACTATTATGAAACTCATATGACAGTTGCATAAACTACTATTACGATATCGATGTGGATATTATAACATCATGTGAAATTGCTTAAATTTAGTGTTTTGTTGTCTGTGCTATAACAGTAGTAATTATAAGTCAAGTATTGGAAACATAAGTAGAATGTTACAACATTAGTGTAGATAAAAGTTAGTTTTTGATTGTTTTAGGTGATTTAATTGGGTTTAAAATAATGTCTTTCATGTATGTAACCGAGAATAAAAAAAATACCAATGTGTTTCCAATTATATAATTGGAAACACATGTTAATATATTTTCGTTACTGAATTTCAACATAATACAATTCAAAAACCTACTTACCTCTTAGACAACCTTAACCATTTTAAATCATCGCCGTTTGTTTAGCAACATGAAGTTAATGTGCGGCGCATAAAAATGATAAAAGCAAGTCCTTACAGTAAAAAAAAAACAAACATGTAGTGTAGACAATTTTTTCATTAATTTACTTTTTTCACATATAAATAATTACCTAGTTTTTTTTTGATAGAATTATTTTTTATGAAATTATATCTGATGCCCCAAGACACTCAATCAATGTTATTATTTTGTCTGAGGTAGTGATGTCACAAGGTCATCTTTACATTTGAATTGAGTTATACGTTACAGCTCTTATAAATTACTTCTAGGTTCTTATCATACTGCTAAGGGACCGTTTGCACGAGTGGGAGAATTAAAATGATAGTCCTAGGAATATTCCGTAATAGTAATGTCGTTTGGAGACATGTTATAAGAGAAAATACGTGCGTGCCTCGATTCTCTCGTTTGTGGAGAAATGACATGAAATTCTAATCGATTTCTTTGTACTTATTCGATATTCATCGATCGATTATTTGAGAACGCTACTTTTGTAAGGGTTCTAGAGGTAGGTATAAATACTCCTCAGTAAAGCCTAGTACAGACTGTTATTGGGGAATGAACTAATATTATGTGGATAAATTTCATTCTTTTTTAATAAGGTTCTTCTTCTCTAATGTAGGTACTTACCTATAAAAATATTTTATTTCATAAATCTACTTTAGTTATTTTAAGTGTTCTAATTGTAACACACTTAGCTAAGTAAGTACTTACAAATATATTGTCAAAATTTGTTATTACGATGCCTATACTGTAATGTTTATTCAAACTACTAGTGGATACTTTTCGTATAATTTACTTAATTAATCATGTTATTGCTAGTACATAGTCGCAGTTCATTTTTTTAAATATAACACAGGTCCAACTTATCTGGATATAATGATTATGTGTAGGTAATATAATAAAAAAACATAGTATTAGGTTTACATACCTACATAGCACCACTAAAATAAAACAAATATAATGTCAACTGTTATGTTATAGTAGGTAAAATAAATGTCACACGTATTCAATTAATAAAAATAGTTTTATTCATTCCACAAGTATTTAGCAATTAAAGTGCCAGGTATTTGTATTCTTTGTCAAAGACATTGCACTTGGTTGGAAAACTGCTTTGGGTTCCTTCTTTCAGAACAGACAAAGTAGCAACATAACAAGCTGCACCAACAATTTGATGCAACGGCAAGTCTTTACGAGTTACTAAATACGTAGCTAAGGCACCGACAAAAGCATCACCGGCTCCCTGAAAATTTAAAAGTCTCAATTTAATCATTTGTTTCATTCACTCAAGGCTCTAATTATATACCTACTTAGTGGGTATTTTCACTATTATGTATATTACCTTCTTTTACGTACAGTTGGTACCTAAGACCCATAAACTGCTATAGGATATTCGGAATTAAGTAAGTGTACATAAATACGTATTAGCTAAGGTCATGCTTTTTTTACAGTAAAAATTGCTATGCGCAGCGAGAATTCTAATATGTTGAGTTCATGTCTTAAAATAGAGATTTGTATAAATACTTAGATTGTTTGAATAACTAAATTTTCACTGGGAAATATTTTCTTCAACGAGAAGTGATAATATTACAAAACCGATTAACATACGGTTGTATCTATGGCCTTAACAGGTTCACATAAAACATGAACAGCTTCTTCAGTGTTCTGTGTTAAATAAACAGCACCGTCTGATCCTAGTGTTATTATTACTGTTTCACATCCATATTGTATAAGTTTTTTTAAGGCACTTAGAGCGTTCCTGAAACAAAGAGAAATAAACTTTATATCAGTATTCCAAAAAATTAAAACATCTTTACCTTAATTACATAGTACCTAAGTACCCACATGTAAGAATTTTAAACATACTTACGAAAGGGTAACTTCTTCATCAATCATTAAAGAAGCCTCGGTTTCATTTACACAAAGTATTGTGCAAAATGGAAGAATATCATAAATGTCTTTTCTTGCTGGAGCAGCATTGAATAATTTGATCTGAAATAAATATAGTCTTGAATAATCATAGGTACCACACTAGTCATACAAAAGCGAAAGTTTGTGAGTTTATTTGTTCCTTTTTTCACTTAAGCAGCTGAACTGACTTGGATGATATCGGTTATGGGGGTAGTAACTGGTAATCTACCTCCATCCATTACCTGGAATATCTTAACTATTCATAACATTCCCTGGATTAACGCGTAAGTTACTTTTCCCGAACAAACGCGGGTAACGCCGTGTGGTTCCTCTGATACATAGAGAAATATTACTCAGCAAGATGCTTATAATTTAATGTTCTGGAGTGTTTTGACTTAGGTAGGTACATCTTGATAACATACTGGTCCGTGCGTGAATACAATGTCAAGGTTGGCACCTACATCTATTTTAGATATTTAACTTACGCCTTTATTTATTTTAAATGCTTCTAATGTAGTTTCAAATGGAGTCTCTAATTGGCCAATAAGTACTTCCGCAGATTTAATTATTTTTTCGGACAGTTTCACGTCATTAACACTAAGGTGTCCATTAGCGCCAGGTACTATAACGATCTGGTTTTCACCATTGTCTGCTACTGCAATTTGAGCTATTCCAGTGGATACGTCCTGAGTTTCGAAGACGTAATCAACGATGACTCCTTGTTCCACAAAATTTTTCTTGTATTTTTCTCCCCATTGATCATTTCCCAACTGTAAATGTATAAACACGTTAAAAAAATTAGGAAAGTGTAAAGGTACCACATGGGCGGCTTTAGTCTAGGTATCACAAGAATGCAACATTAATTAAAACTTGTGGAGGAGGAAATAAAAAAAAAAAGAAAAGAATGCAACATTTAATAGAGAGGCCTTATAGTTAGAGCCGATCCATGTATGTAATAATAATCCATCCATCCATTATAACGTTGCTTAACATCAGGCAAGTTTTTGTCAAGCGTGAGCCTATCTCATGTAAAAAAATGTAAGTACTTATTAATAAAAAAACCTTACTCTGCATATCATGTAAGGTTTTAAGCCCAGTTTTGCAGCGGCTACACATTGATTAGCACCTTTCCCTCCAAACCCTGTGTTAAATTTTGTTCCTATTAGAGTCTCTCCTGGCTTAGGCAGTCTCGGTGCGTATCTAGGCGGTAAGAAAATAAACATAGGTAAGTAAGCAAGCAAATGAAAAATGTCTGTCGCAAATGTTTTTTTTTATATTTATCAAGTTATCATAGATAAATAACAGTAATAAGGTATACCTATATTTTATATAAGATAGAAAACTAAGTAATGTTTTTTTATAGAGGCACTTCGTGAAAATAAGTAAAGACAAGTACTTAATACATTTTTCAGAGAAAACTATAAAGACTACAACACTTTGTAAAATAAACTTACGTTGAAAAATCAACACAACAAGAGCCGAGTACAACAACCTTGGGTTTATTTTCTGTATCAGCTTGCATTATTACTTCAAAAGTAGACGGACTGATGACGTTTTAACACTTGTAGAGACTGCGGAGAACTAAACGCGTTTTCTGAATACAGTGTTTATCATGCTATTACGTTTATTACCCCACTGCAAAACTGATAAATTACGATAACATTGTTTTTTTTTTTTTTAATAATGGACTTACGATAACATTGTGCTCTGACTGATAAAAGATACCTACATATACCTACACTATCCCATTCAAATAAATTAAATTGGCACAGATGAAAAAAACTGACGTTTCATAATACACAGATAAATAGAGGAAATTAATAGGCTATGATTCCTATGGAATTAACTCCTTAGCCTACTTATGTATTAGATGTTTAAGATTAGGTGCCAATAACATAATTATATAGTACCTACTTATGTATAAGAGATCTAACGTAATTTTCAACTAACGTTTCCTATATTGCTCATACATAAACTATTTTCGGAACAGTTTTTTGAGTTTTTATTAGGTATGTTCATTCTTTTTATAACAGCCTATTTTTTTTCTTCTTCCCATCCCTATTTTATAAAGCTGGGTACACAACTACACACATGCTAATGTTAAATGTAACTAAACTAAATCTCCCGTGTCCGTCCGCAGATGCAGTATAGTATAAATCACTTAGGCCCACTTGCACAAACATGATCGAATTATTTAGTTAGCCCAGACTAGTTTTAGCTTGGGCTAGTTAAATAACTAACTAAGCAATATGCGATTAGTACCTATGCCGTTTTGCATCTATAGGTATCTACTTAATTATAATTAAATAATTTCATTCACATACCAATTCGAAGAGAATCCGTTGTACCATACAACTTGTACCCTGGCCGGAGTGGAGAGCGCTGCACAAAACAAAATCATTTTCTTGGTTTCCCATATTGCTGTCCGAACTTACTATTTTTCGGAGTACAAAATTAGTAAAAGACGCCCATAGTAATTTGGGTTGGTGATGTCATCATTACAAACTTTACCAGGGATTTAGGTACCTACTTTCGGTTATCATTCACATATTCGTAGGTATTTATTTCTTAAGTAACTATGACCCAAGAAAAATAAATAAATAAAATTAAGTACCTAAGCATGAGAGTGGCGAGCTCTAGTGTCGCGAATTTTGAAACTTCCCAGAAGCCTTAATGACATATTTCAATGGGTGCATTATGACGAGCAGACAGGACCAAATATTAGGCTCTTTTCCAACACACAGATGCGCCCAGATGCTTTGCACTGGCATTACACTGTAAAGTGTATTTTCATGTATGTATATTATACTTTTACTTAGTACTATTTATTTACGGATGGTCATAGAAAATATTAGCTAGAACTTACAATACAAAATTAAGCGAATGGAAGCAAAGCTGCTGAAAAGTGAACATTTAACTCTAAGCACTTTAGCTATAAATGTAGGTATATATTTACTAAATAATACCCAAGTTAACATCTAATTTGACTTATATTTCAACAACAATAATTACAAGCACTTATACTTAAGATTTACAGTAAATTACATACTTAATGCAAAATTTACTGTTTATTTTTCAAGTCTTCATTCTTCTTTTGACTAACATTATCCTCAGAACTAGATAGTGTGTTTGTCTCTTTATTTTGTTTAGTTTGTTCCTCCGGCTTTCCTAGAGTTTCTGCCATTTCTTTGATCTTTGATTGCCTGTAATCTTGTTTAGCTGCTTCCAATAGAACATTTTGAATAGCATATTTATTGTTAGCTTGCTTGTTGAGGAGATTAGGGTATGGATTTTCTTTCAGCTCAAGGACTACTTTGTCCAGAATCCTAGCGTATTGTGGTTTTGGAGCGTTTATCATTCGTGTAAATGAAGTTTTGGAGTTTTCATATCTTGGTACAAGGACTTTGAACAACTTGTGCACAAGTTCTTTTTCAAGGAGCCAGTAGTCTGCTATGTCCATAGTTGGCTTGTGACAGTCTCCATAGCGAATTGCTTCAGATATCAACTGCAACAAACATAAAAATATAAGTAGGTATTTAGTCAAGAAACATTTCTTTAACTTTGAGGAGATATATTACTAATAAACACAACTTACCCTTTCAGCATATTGACGGGCTTCATCAGCTCTATGATAATTGAGCTCGATTCTCTCATATTTAATGAGCCCTGTTACAGTTTTACGTAATTTATCGAGCCTGCCTTCAGGACCTTTCGGACTCCGCAGTCTCCGAGGTACTGGTTTCACATTAATACGGAGCTTTGAAACTAGTTTGGACACTTCAGCTTGATTCATTTTATTTAAGCTGTACCTAGTGTCTTGAAATTGAAATGGTACAATCAATTCAAAGTAAATACAAAATAAAAATTTACTTGTTCTTACTTTTTTTTTAGGTTATGTTTTAGGTTTTTTTTCCAAAATGGCCGGTTACTCCGATATGTCAAAGTCTTATCAAATAATTTCACGCCAAGATGTCAGTGTCAGTTCAGTATTTATTATTATTTTTTTTTTAATTGGCCATAACTTTGTATTGTGCCAGTTCTCAAGTAAAATAGTATTTATAATTTAAGCATATCTTTTTGACATTGGCAGAATTGCGAACTCATATATTCTCTCGGAGGAAGGACAAGCCTGGAGACATAGTAATAAGTTGAAGTGTGGCGCACTATCGGAACCTCTCTTTTTAATGAATGTTTTTAGTGTGCTAAAAAGAGACAACTATATACAATCTGTTCGTCCCTTTACGTTAGTGAAGCCGGTTTTTCTAGCTCGAGTAACCAATTTGGATACTAGCTGTGGATTTGGATTTTTGGCGAATATACCGTGAATCTTTGGAATATTTGGTTAAATGAGTTTGTTTGAGAAGTGTTTTCTACTGAAGAACAAATGGCGTGCGTTGCCTATGGCTGTAAGAGCCATGCTTCGAAGAAAAGTGACGAAATCCAGAGCTTGTCATTTCACAGGTTAGAGTTTTTTATCATTTTCCACAAAACAATACAAAACTGAATCAAAATATTAAAATATAACAAATTTCTACTCTTTTAGAACCTCATTTTGGAGGAAAACAATTAAATTTTGCCATTATATGTTAAAAATACGCAAAAGTTTGGTTTATAGTGTTGTGCACAATTGTTCTGAATTCGGTTAGAATCGGGTCTCGGTTTTGCCAATAGTAGTAATTTATTCGAACAATTATTTCAACATAGTATTGATCAGTGGAATATTGCTAATCATAGAAATCTACTCATAAAAGCCATAGCCGAGACATACTTAAAAACGAAAATTCATTATATGACTAAGCAACTTATACAACCACAAGATAAAGTACGTAATTTTTTAAATAAAACTGTATTGTTTATGGGTCAGTAAATAAAAACCTACAAAAGTTATCTGAGTTATTTTATTTATTTCGAACTACACAATCCTTTTCCAGGTTTTCTCACCTAGTTCTAACTATGCCTAAAAGATCGATTTTGAAAACATGTTACAATTACGTCACTTTAATATGGTTTAGTTAGCGAAACTACTAGAATAATCGTTAACGTGACAGAACAGAATGTATGTTTCGGTTCGGTTTCGGTTTTTTATTTCGTACGTCGTAGGCACATCACTAAATTGAGGTATTAAAAAACGGCTACACTGTCATTTGAAGGTGATCTATATAGTAACTAGTTATCTCTTTCTTCCGCGTTGGTGCGCACATAAGTCGAAAGAGTGCAGACATACAGAACACGTTCAATTTATTACTATGACTCCAGGCTTGTTCTTCCTCCGAGTATATTCTCAAAAGCCATAACAAAAAAAAAAGCATATCATTTGTGTTTCCTAGAGGTGTAAGTAAAAGTAACGAGAAAAAGCAAATCCGTATGTATTCGGTACTTTAAAAATCAGTACTCGTTACTATCGTATCGTTACGTTACTCGTTACTTTTGATACATCAGTATAACACAACGAAACGAATCGGTTCGTATGTTGTATGGTTTAAGTACGCGTGTAGAACTCAAAATGAACTATCTATCTGTTTGAGCTATTTCAATCATATATATATATATATTCAATCAAAATTAAGTTTTGTAGGTGTGTGTGGATTCTTGTCTATGATTTAATATATTTAATTTAATATTAAATCGCATAATTCTTATTGCACTCAACCGCACAAATCGAGCAAGAAACTTCTGTTTCTTGTTTTAACTAACTATTAACTTCCACTAATAACAATCAATCAACTTTCTTTTGCAATTCCAACGGTTTTAAATTTACCGAAAAAGCGCGCCCAAGGCGCGCATGCGTAAAACCACAGATTACGTAGAACAAACATCATCAAACAATAAATGCGAGGAACGAATTGGTTCGAAACAGTGCTCGGTAACGAAATACATTTGAGAGTAACGTTTCGTTACCTAGTACAAAGTAGTTGTATCAGAGGGCGCACCCGTTACTCAGTACCGAATACATACGGTTTGTCACAGCTCTAGTTTCTGAATTGTTATGTTATTGTTGTTTGTTGTGTCGTTTTTCATTGATGGGTGATGTTCTTGTTTTTCCACGAAGCACGTTCTTAGTAATAATGAAGTAACGAGATTATACCTACATAAACAAAGCATGTGAACTAGGTGCTACTAACTATTTCGTGAAATAACAAAGCATCGTCTTCCATCATGGCATCGCTACCGAATCATAACGATGCCGGTATATTCGAGCTGTTATCAGAGCTATGCTCCAGAACAGCATCCAAACACTGCACCCATAATCGTCTATCTCAGAGACGTCTGTCCAATAAGATGCGGACTCATGCATATGAAATCATTTTGCGCAAAACTGCCAAGGATGTCCCACCCATCTCAGACGAGCCCATTGTAGATTTGCTCTCATATTATTTTGTAAAGCAACAAGGAGCAAAGACAACTGCCGATTATAAGAAAGCACTTGAACTGAGAAAAGTTATAAGCACAGTGAGGCAGACAGATTATGGTGAAAGCAAAGAAGACATTTACAACATCCTCAGGCTTCTTGTTGGGCTGAAGGGCAGCGTCACGCCAGATCATTCTACAGAAATGTATCAGGTATGTACCTACCTACTTAAATATAATATTAACATTTCATAGTTTATCAATTATAACAAGACAGAAAAGAATACTAATAAACCATAACATGTAATCTAAAAGCCAATTTGGTAATTTTTTTTCAAGAGGTAACACAACATACTTTCATAAATAGACTTGTAAATAAATCAGGGAAAGTAATACTTTTGTTATAGGTAAATTAATTTCAACAATTACCATGAACAATACTAGTATTATTCAGGGACGAAAGTACCAACTAGGGGCTATTTAATAGCTGAATTTGTTAAACCATGCCACTATGTGTTAAATAGTAACAATCTATGAAATACATACACCCTTAAAAGCACAGAAAAAGATGTTAATAATAATTCTTATTTACAGAACCCCTTCAGCTTTGGCCTGCTAGACGAGATGCTTCCGAAGCCCCCGAGAGAGTTGTTTGGCTCCCCTCAGCCATACTCCTACATCCCATCACATGTGTTTGAGTTGCCATTCTCACTGAAACAGGACCCTCAACTCGACCAGCAGAAGTCTTACACTAACTATGCTACTGAGACTTTTGATTCTAAACTGTGTAAGTATTGTTTTAATAAATAAATAATATAAATAAAAATCTTTATTCATAAAATACTTAAATATATGTACAGGTTTAGAATTTTTAAAACCTACACTAGGTAACCAGTTGGATCCTGTATTGTAGGCTTGCAGTTCCTCTTACCACATTTACTACCTAACTTATCTGTTCTACTCTTAATTATAAAATATTGACATTGAATGCTTTGCACACACTGCTAACTATATAAATATTCCATGTACTTTGTGATGAAGCAATATTGGAGTGTCAAGGTCTCAAATATTATTTTATAGTACATTTACTCAATAAACTAGGTCTATATTAAAGCCAAATTGAACCTAACACATAGAAAGATCACAAACTTTTATCTATCAATATAGTAGGATGTGATAGGTATTTTTATCACAAAGTATAATAATAATAATAATAATAATAATAAATATCCTGGGACATTGCACACAGCGCCATTTAGCCCCACACTAAGCAAACGCTTGTGTCGTGGGTACTAGATAACGGATATAATACTTATATACTTTTCTTTTGTAAATACATACTTATTATACATACAAACGACCAGACTCAACACAAGTAATTATAAATTTTTAAAGTGCATAAATACTTGTGTCATGCGGGAATCGAACCCGACCTCTAGACTACGACTCTAGATTAGAAGGCAGAGCCACTACCAACTAAGCTAACAGGCCAGTCATATAGTATATCCAGTCATATAGTCCGTATACTTGTAGTAGATGGATTAGACAGACTGGAGACCAAACTGTGTTGTGCTGGAGAGGAGACCTATATACTCAGGAGTGGGTGGACACAGGCTGATATGATGATGATGATGATACTTGTAGTAAACTAATTGGTGCTCATGGCTTCACTTGCATTATGAAATAAAACTTGCATCCCCTATTTCACTCCTTTAAAAGTGGCATTTCCAAAAATCCTTTCTTAGTGGATGCCTACGTCATAACATCTACCTTGATTCCAAATTTAGCCCAATTCGTCTAGTGGTTTGGGCTGTGTATTGATAGATCACTATATCAGACAGTCAGACAGTCACCTTTGAGTTTTTTATATATAGATACACCATACAATTCTTTATTTTCCAGATTTACCCGACATATCCAGGTCAGCCATACCCATGCAGATGGAGTTAAAGACCTTCCAGAGTCCCATGTCATTTGCATCACTCAGTGCTACTCATGTGTCTCCGTATAATGACAGTAGTCTGTTCAACTACCCTCGACTCACAGGTCCAAGACAACTGCAGATACCAAGTGATAAGACACAGGAACCTACTGTTAAGGTAAATATATGGGATAAGTCTTGTGTCAATGTACATATGTTATTGTGCTGATTTTTTCAAAATTAGCTCTCTTCGCTTAATAGATAAGTAAATCTTTATGGCACTCAACACAATTACAAAACACATAATATGATTGATTATTTTCCTGTATATTATGACACTTTTTATTCAAATGGTGCCTATTTTTTTGATGTAGTTTTGTGGGATAAATATAAGACAAGTTTTTTTTTAATTTACACACAATTCAAGTGTTTTTCATCATCTCTGTCAAAGTAAAGACCAAGCAAGAGATTAAATTTGTACCACTCTAGAGTTTACTATATATTATTGAAACCACAGAAATCTAAATAAACAGGTACTTACTAGAAGTCGCATAACCGCATGACCGTGTCGCCACGCTGGTGGTCCACAAACCACCAGCGCTGTTTCAATCAAGCTCAAATTTACTTTTAGTATAGTTCCGAACGCCCGCGCCGTACGCGAAACATCTGGTGAAAATGGTGTGTTGCAGCATTTCTCATTGTGGAAACTTATCAAAAACCTGTAATTTTACAAATAAAAGGATTACCTTTCACCAGTTAGTCTAAATTATATAAAAATACTATGTTTTTAATAATATAAGTAGGTATTACGTGAACCGATACCACTGTTTTACAATCTTACCGTATTAAACACTTCTTAAACGTATTAAACACTTCTTGACTGGCCTGTTAGCTTAGTTGGTAGTGGCTCTGCCTTCTAATCTGGGGGTTGCGGGTTCGATTCCCGCGTGACACAAGTATTTATGCATTTTAAAATATATAGTTACTTGTGTTGAGTCTGGTCGTTTGTATGTATAATAAGTATGTATTTACAAAAGAAAAGTATATAAGTATTATATCCGTTATCTAGTACCCACGACACAAGCGTTTGCTTAGTGTGGGGCTAGATGGCGCTGTGTGCAATGTCCTGAAATATATTTTTTTATTTAAAAAAATCATTGCTGCATTTCTTTACCAATACTCAAACCGTTCATTGGCGTAAAAAGCAATGTAATGTAAGACTAACGATAATGTCGCACGCAACGATGCCGCTTCTCACAGCCGTGAAATAGTGATAGTCCAGTCAATAAAGCCCAAAACCCCCAACAAATTAGTTACTCAGCCAAACTTTGAGAATTTGTTCAGAAGGGTAAAATAAGTGACCGTGTGAGTTTGCACCCTTGTGGGGTGCACGGAAAGGGTTGAAAAGGGGTGAAAAGTGTTTTTTATCAATAACATTGCCAAAAAATTAGTTACTTTGTGCAAATTTGGAATTAAGTTCTTGTAACCGTTTTCTAACATGTATCAAATTTGCACACTTTTGCAACATACGGAACATTGTTTATTATTAAAAAACAATAATTATTGTTATAACACGAGTGAAAAAATTAGTTACTCGCTGCAAATTTAGAATTATGATCTTTCTTTGGTTTTCTAGCATGTGTTAAATTTGCACACTTTTGCAACTTACGGAACATTGTTTATTAATAAAAAAAACATGATATTAGCTGATAACAGGGATAAAAATATTATTTAGGTGTCCGCGCCTTCGCTTGACCCACTTATTGAGATAACATCTTGGATTTTACGTGTGGCAACACTCAAAATTTTTATTTTTGATATCCGTTTGATAGTCACTGATTTTTTACAACTTCGAGACATTTCGAATATATTTTTCATCATCATCATCTACAGCCCTTAACAGTAGGACACGAGTTTTTTTACATATATACGACCGAGTTTGATGATAGTTTGCGTTTCTAAATCCATACGAAGATTAAGTTGCATACGACTACCAAGATCATTCAAAGTCACAGTTTATCTAACATCATCATCATCCTCAGTCCACTTTTAACCGCATTTTATCTGTTTACCCTATTTCTAGCGCCAATTTTTTTTTGATACAGTACTAATACATTTACTATTTCTTATACAAAAAATAACAAGTCCAAAGTCCTAAAAACACGCAGGGCCGCGTCCACGGCCCTAAAGTACTAGAAATAAATAAATACATTAATAAATTAATTATGATTTATATCCAATATAAATAATAATTATTATTATTCATTCCTCGCTCCTACATAAATACATTACTTTTATTAATTATGATTTATATACAAAATAAATTCATGTTTAAAAATTTATAAATTCAACTCTACTACTTAAAAATTACATTTATGTTCAGTAATTAGTTTCCGACTCTTTCAGTATTCAAGTAATTATACCTGGGTTCTACCTAAGTGCTAGTAATATGCAGATCGTGCTACCTGTTTGAAGTTGTTGATTGATAACAATTTGATTGTCGTACCCAATTATTTATCAAAACCAATTATTTGTTTAAGTTCAATGATAATACATATAATTTACATGCATATTTGGCTCAATTATATAATCTTACCTATACATACATATGACTCATATGACTATGGCTAAGGTATTATTATGTTAGATATGATAATAATTCCCATAAGTTTATGTTCACTTACTGAAAAAATGAAAATGCATTTATTAACGAAATAGGTTTACATATTAAAGATCTATCGATTGCTTCACTAGGCTAGAAGCCTTTACCGAAGCAACCAGCTACCGGTTAACAAAAAATATTTGTTTACGCCATACAAGACAGATACTTACTCGTATGGAGATTGTACACAAGCCATGTACAAAACATATACAGCCCTTGTCAACTAATTAGGGACATGCAAGATAGTGAAGAACAATAACCGGTTATGTACATACAAATATAAAACCCTATTGATTTCTCAGTAACTATTATTTGCATAATTTGGTCCGATTATTATGCTTTAAATGGCTGTAAATAAAAGAATAAATATTCAACGGAAGAACCCTGGCTACTGCAACACAGGGAATCCTACAGCAGTAGTCAGGGCACCCAATGTAAATACTCTTTGCAGCCTAAACTAAATTGTGTAAATGTAAATTATTAATAACATCATTGCTTTATGACATAACTAATTTTAAGTACTGTGTTCATGAAATGTGTTTTTTTTAAATAAATGATTATTATTATTATTATTATATTATTATAATAAATAGAAAAAGTATTTAATATCAAAGGTTGAATATGTATTCAATTTTAAGGTATAATTCTGTAGCTGGACATTTAATTAAGGACAGTAAACTATAATGAAAAATAAAGTTAAACAAAACTAATAATCTGCAGTATTATAATATCTTTAACAGCTCCATTTTATTACGTGTAAAATCAGTACCCAGTAGCAAAACCTTTGTTAGTAATTACCGCTTGACACCGATGTGGCATAGACATTATCAGTTTCAGGCATGTTTCGACAGGAATGTTTGCCCATGCCTCACAAAAAGCTTCATTAAGTTCATCTAAAGTTGTGGTACGATAAGTGGCTACTTTTTTCTTGATTTCGTGCCGAAGGTGCTCGATTGGGTTAAGGTCCGGGCTATTTGCTGGCCAATCTAGCACCGATACTGACTGACTGGTAAGAAACGACTTGACTGAACCGGCGGTATGTTTTGGGTCGTTATCATGCTGAAACGTCCATATAATAGGGAGATGCTCCTCAGCATAGGGAAGCATCGTTTCCTCCAATATTGCCTTGTATTGATGTTGGTCTAAGTTACCCTGAACTTTCCTCACAGATCCCACTCCACGTCCAGAAAATGAACCCCACATTTTAATGTTTTCACCTGCTTTTTTGTGAATCTTGGATTCATTTCCGCTTTTACTGGACGCCGTACGTATTGCCTTCCATCTGAAGAAATCAAATTAACCTTGGTCTCGTCAGAGAATAATACATATTACCATTGGACGTAGGTCCAATGTCCATATTTACGTGCAAACGCCAAACGAGCATTTCTATGTTCTTTGTTCAACAACGGTACTTTGCGAGCCACTCTTCCGAACAACCCTGCTTCTACCAGACGTCGTCGAACGGTCCTCGCTGAGACACCAGCTCTTTCGTCTGTCCCAAACACTTCGTGTTTAATTAAAATAGAGCCTAAAAACGGATCTCTCTTAGCTAACCTGGTTATCATTCTATCTTCTTACGGAGTTGTTTTTCTCGATCTTTTTGTTCTGGGCACATTTAAATCTGTGTTATTGCGTCTGACATGTTGCACATCATTGTATACCATAGTATACCCCGGTCAGGGTATCTTTGCACGCCGCGTCCTTTAGATTATGCATAACGTTTATAATTTTTCTTATCCTACCCGACAATACATGAATATGAGCTTTAAAATTAAAATTTATTTATTATTACTAACATTCCAAATTACTTTATAGGTTTAATTCAGGAATGTTCGTCACAGCATTTAAGCGCACCTGGCTCTATTCCGCACAGTACGTCCCGCAAGCGCAGCGCCAGCAGAAAATAAACACTTCTCAATAAGTGGGTCAAGCAAAGGCTCGGACACCTAAATAGCAACGTATAAATAAAAGTATATTTAGGTTCCAGCCGGAGTTTGACCCACTAAGATTTAACAATGTTATTTTTATATTATTTTATTTATTGTTACAAGTCCACTAAACTAAAAATGTACTAATACGGACGTGCATTTCCTTCTAACAGTGAACCTAACATACATATTAAATCTAGCAAACAAAAATACCCTAATTTCTAAGCATGCAATACAAATTCAAATAAAAATTATATTATCTAACATGAGAAACAAACATTATAAGTACATAGTATTTTGCTGGCTTGAGAGTACTGAGGAAGTTAGTCCGCCCGGCGCTGCGCGAGCGATGTGCGGGAGGGAGGAGCCGATCGACACCGAGTCGAGCCGACATGACTCGACGCATGGAGGGGCGCCATAGAGCAAAATAGTGTTGCCACACGTAAAATTCAAGATGTTATCTCAATAAGTGGGTCAAGCGAAGGCGCGGACACCTAAATAATATTTTTATCCCTGTTATCAGCTAATATCATGTTTTTTTTATTAATAAAAAATGTTCCGTAAGTAGCAAAAGTGTGCAAATTTAACACATGCTAGAAAACCAAAGAAAGATCATAATTCTAAATTTGCAGCGAGTAACTAATTTTTTCACTCGTGTTATAACAATAATTATTGTTTTTTAATAATAAACAATGTTCCGTATGTTGCAAAAGTGTGCAAATTTGATACATGTTAGAAAACGGTAACAAGAACTTAATTCCAAATTTGCACAAAGTAACTAATTTTTTTGGCAATGTTATTGATAAAAAACACTTTTCACCCCTTTTTAACCCTTTCCGTACACCCCACAAGGGTGCAAACTCACACGGTCACTTATTTTACCCTTCTGAACAAATTCTCAAAGTTTGGCTGAGTAACTAATTTGTTGGGGGTTTTGGTCTTTATTGACTGGACTATGATGGGGCAGTGCGCGTCCATCGGACGGCCTGGCGCGTTTCGAATTTCATTAGTCTGATGGTATTGTTATGTGTACAAGTAAACATCTTTTATTATAATATTAAACTACTAATTTTAATACTGTGTCTATTTAGTGAATTAACCATAGTTTATAATCTTTTGTTTTAGTTTGAATTGTCATACGAATTGAATTTGTGTAAAGATTTCAAGGTAGTTCACTTTTGATGGATAACATTAAATACTAGTTTTTATTGTAAAGAGTTACTGTTGAATTGCTTAAAAGGAATTTTATAACTGTATTTAGGTATTGTATCTTTTAGTTAGTTTACTATTCTTTGTCATGTATTCATGTCATAGGTATGATGTATATGCATAAATGAATATGGATCAGTAAGTATATACTATAGCCACACATGATCCATCACAACAAACACTATATACATGTATCTTAAATAATAAAATTATATCCATTATCAATATAAATCTCACGAAAGTTTTAATATTAAAATAAAATTATTACATTACCTAAACGTTAATTTATTCGAAAGAAGACCATTTTCAATTTTGTCAAGCACTAGCGTAAATGAGTTTTTTGCTAGTGTAGTGGTGAGTTACATTACACGCTTTTTATCAATGTGTGAACACCAATCATAGCGCAAGAATTTGTGTGCGTGAATTTGCGTTTGGACATAGTTGTATATGTATGTAGTTGTGTTTGACCTCTACGTACATTTTTGGCGACAGCGGTTTCAGAACAATATTGGTCTAAAGGCCCTTCTAGTACCTGTTTATTTTGATTTCTGTGATTGAAACTTTGTGAATATGTACAGGCACAACATACATGTACCTACAACAAAGTGAAAATATATTTTTCAATGTAATAATATATTTTTCTGGTTTCGCTTTGCAGATATCCCTCGCAACAACAGCAGAGAAGGTGGAAGATGTGCAAGAGATGTTTAAGGCTCCTCCGGGGGATGAGTCTGTGGACATCTGGGAGCTCGCCTCGCATCAGATAACTGCAGAGGTGCCCGATGATATATGGGAGCTTGTTGGTAAGGTTCTACAAGGTTTCATATACTTTATCCTACTAGTTAAGTTAATAATATTTCTTTACCTATGAAATTGCCGATTTGTATGACGAAATTGAGAAAAATGATATTTCCATACAAACATTTTTAATGTTTGTATGGAAATGGCTGAACAGATTTAGATGCAATTGATAACTAAAGTTAGATGGAAAAAAAGCTATGCACTGCGTAAATCAATTTCTCAAAAACAGATTATATGATAAAAATATACCTAGTTAAAGTAGTGAAACCGACGACACATTGAAAGAGGTGTTTTCAATGACTTCCCTATAAGTAATATGCACCAGTAATACATTTTTTTTATCTAAAAGGTACATAATTATGTAATTCAACAAGTTACAATAAAAATTGTATTTGGAAAAAATATAGCTGTACGTAAAAGTTACAAACAGATTAAAATATAAGAAAAAGAACAGCAATTTCATAGGTAAACACCTATTATTATAAATTCGCTAGTTTACATATAAGTGTGAATACTTGCTAATTCTGCATACTTAAAACTTTTCAATTAAATTTGGTATGGAAGTAAACTGAACCTTGGATAACATGTAGATTACTTTTTATGAATGAAGAGATGGTATAAGCACCTTACTCTGGCTCCTAAAATTAAAATTAATACAGAAAAGTTTTTATTATTTTGATCTTTTAACAAATTATGAACTATCTTTATTATTCTAGTTTGTTATTGATTTGAACAAATTTCTGTTCCAGCTAAACTGCCTACTGTAAACGAGAGGCAGCTGATAGCGACGTCTCCGCGAGAGATGAAGCTGTGGCACTTGATGCATGACGGAGCCATGTCCGACCTCCACATAGTGACCGAGAGACACTTCATACGACATATCATGTATTTGATCAGTAAGTTTTATAATTATCCTTTTGTAATTAATATAATATTTAATAAACACCTTTTCCTTTTGTAATCCAACATGATAATTAATGTTTACAAAAGTCCCTAAATTTTTTATAACTCTAACTAACTCTAACTTTTATACATTTAAAACACCTCGTCTACCATTATACTTGTGGCTTATCACTGCCAGATTGGTTACCTGGAAGAAATCGCTCTTAGCGATAAGGCCGCCAGTTAAGACATTAGGCTTTAGTTTTCATATTTTATGTGAATTTCTGTATTGTGCTGGTGTTTTTAATAAAATGTATATCTATCTATAACTCTTTTCAACTATAGATGTATGTATGTTTTTATAAAATTTATTAAACTTAGCAATCAACTTGTTGGCTTATGTTTTTATTTATTAAATTCTGCCATTAAAATAGGTGCCGGGACCAAATTGCCAAGGTTTTCTACATATTTTGTGTTATTATTTTGGTATTCACATATTTTCTAATATAGAATTTTATCCCAATTATTCTAGACTGTTCAGCTTCTACTACTTACAATTTATACTTACAAAAATAAGCGTTAGTAAAAAGTGTTAGTCTTCTTAGTAATCGTGTTATACCCTAAGCTGCAGCAATGCTTAACATCAGGCAACTACATAAAAAAAATAGAATACAGTTTCAAAATTATTTTTATTTACAGTTGGCATAGAAACAAACTCCTTCCCGTTCAGTGAGGAGTCAAACTGTTTCTACATGAGAGAGAACCTTGTCTTGGAAGGTATATCCGAAGCTTGCATATCTGGATATATATCCAATCTACTAATAATTGGCACATACTATAAGAGGTTGCAGAACTTTGCCTTCAACCAGTCTTTGGATGACCATTTTTATAGCAATGGTTTGGTTTATGAAGTAAGTTCTGTTTATAATTACAATATAATTTTTATTATATCCGTTATCTAGTACCCACGACACAAGCGTTTGCTTAGTGTGGGGCTAGATGGCGATGTGTGCAATGTCCCGGAATATTTATTTATATAATATGAAAGTGTACAATACGATTCCTTGATTAATTTTACCTTTGTAACTCAAGATTTGATCATGATAGCCCATACGAAACTTTCTTTGCGTCACAATTATCTTAATAGCATTTTGTAATTGATCTTATGCCTGTAACTTTAGTAATGAGCTTTGGAAATCTGACTATATTTTATTCCACAATATAAGGATACATAGACTATTAGTTTATACATGCTAAACTAAAGATTTTGAAGGATTTGTTTGTTTGATGTGTATGCCCAGTCCATGATATTGCAAGTAGGTTGATAAGGCGTATTTAATCTTTATTTATACTTTTTATTTTCCAGGCAGCACGAGAAGCTGTACGTCAATACTTGCTAGATTTCCGCCTGAAGGCCACGTCCATATACGAAGACTCATCCAAGCACAGTACTGAGAACATCAACTGTATGCCAACTCTACTTGAGATCCTGTTCCACCTGGAACCACTCAAATATGAGATAGAGACTGTGGCGTCTATATACAAAATGATTGACAATGGTATGTTTAACTTTACCGTTGTCATCAGTAAATAATATAAGTACTATATACATATTACTAATGATAATGGATCAGTCGCTCAGTTGGGATGCTCATGTGGATTCATTAAGCTCAAGAATTTTCTCGTCTGGTGGGTCACTAAGACGTCTTCGAAACTTCTTGCCAACTGCCACTAAAGTTGAGCTTGCGCAATCCCTTCTTCTTCCTATCCTGGACTATGCGGACGCCTGCTATCTCGATCTTCGGGAAGACCAGCTAGATAAGCTTGAGCGGTTACAAAATTACTGTATAAGGTTTATATTTGGTCTACGTAAGTACGATCATATATCTCAATTTCGTGTTAAGCTCAAGTGGCTGCCTATTCGACTTCGCCGGAATGCTCACATCCTCTCTCTCGTATATAACATTTTATTTAACCCTGCTACCCCGCGTTACTTAGTTTCTCGTTTTGCGTATGTCCATACTACACACTCTCTTTCTCTTCGATCTACTAATAAATTAACACTCGCACATCCAACATTCAAAAAGAAATCTTTTTATGGCTCATCATTTACTGTACAAGCTGTTACTTTATGGAATTCTCTGCCTATCAACATTCAAAAGGCTCAGACAATTGATTCCTTTAAAAAACAAGTAAAGGAATTTTATCTCGCTTCCCTTCAGTGAAAATTGCTGTTATTATTTCTACTACTATCACCTTTAAATATTTTGTTGTGTATTATATGTATTTGTATATAAACATTAATTTTATTATATTAAGTATGTGTATTGCGTATTTATATATATATATATATATATATATATATATATATATATGTATATATATTAGTAAAATTTCTTTTTTCCTTTTTGTTGTACACCACATTCTTCTTTTTTTTCTTTTGCTTATTTCTCTCCAGCTGAAGGTTGCCTGGAAGAGATCGCTTTCAGCGATAAGGCCGCCGCTTGTGGCACTAGTTAAGGTGCAATTTGTTCTATGTACTGTTTTTTTAATATGTGTCAACAATAAAGAGTTAATCTATCTATCTATCTATCTATCTATATTACTTTTTACAACAAAAAGCTTTGAGATGTAAATTGTTTCCATTACGAGACCTACCATGGCTGTCAAAAAGTCGACCGAAAGTAGATCTAAAATGTTATGATCACTGACCTCCATTACTACAGTGGTTATGATACTAAAACAAACAATTAAAAAGAATATTTGTTTTGTGGATTAAATCATGAAATAACACATAGGGCAGTTTTTAACTCTGGACGCTGCAGTAACTGGTTAATATTTCCTCATTATCTTCATCGTCCGCTCTTAGAGCCTACTGCAGGACTTAGGCTTACTCCGTTGTATGACAATACTACCTACTATCATTACTGTCTGGTTTCTCTTAGAAATTAATCAAATTATTGATATTTTTCCCAGAATACCAAACGCTACTCCCTACAGGAGCGGAGTTGATGTCGTTCCTGTGCACACAGATCTCACTGGTGACGCAGCACAGCTCTGCACACATCATGTACAACGCACTGCTGTCTGTCTGTACTGTGTACTTCAAGTAAGTTGATGTCGTTCCTGTGCACACAGATCTCACTGGTGACGCAGCACAGCTCTGCACACATCATGTACAACGCACTGCTGTCTGTCTGTACTGTGTACTTCAAGTAAGTTGATGTCGTTCCTGTGCACACAGATCTCACTGGTGACGCAGCACAGCTCTGCGCACATCATGTACAACACACTGCTGTCTGTCTGTACTGTGTACTTCAAGTAAGTTGATGTCGTTCCTGTGCACACAGATCTCACTGGTGACGCAGCACAGCTCTGCACACATCATGTACAACACACTGCTGTCTGTCTGTACTGTGTACTTCAAGTAAGTTGATGTCGTTCCTGTGCACACAGATCTCACTGGTGACGCAGCACAGCTCTGCACACATCATGTACAACGCACTGCTGTCTGTCTGTACTGTGTACTTCAAGTAAGTTGATGTCGTTCCTGTGCACACAGATCTCACTGGTGACGCAGCACAGCTCTGCACACATCATGTACAACACACTGCTGTCTGTCTGTACTGTGTACTTCAAGTAAGTTGATGTCGTTCCTGTGCACACAGATCTCACTGGTGACGCAGCACAGCTCTGCACACATCATGTACAACGCACTGCTGTCTGTATGTACTGTGTACTTCAAGTAAGGACTTAGGATATGTAACTTAGTTTTAGTCAAATAACATTTAATCTAGCGGAAGGCAGCCGACCAAACTATTGCTAGTTAAATGGTCGCCAAGTAATGCAGTCATCTTATCATGGTATGAGACACTAAAGTAGTCCAATGTCGACTACATTGGACAACTTTAGTGCCGAGAGTTTTCAAACAGCCCTAAAGAGCCTTTGATAGGGCCTAACCACTCCTGTGCGTACTAACGACGAGTACTAACAAAGTGTCATCTGACCCACGGAAGCTCCCAAATGGAATGTCACTGATGGTTAATGTTTTAATTTAGAATCTTGAACTCGATTCGATACATAAGATGCAGTGGGTAAAACCTTAAAAATAAATGAATGCTTTGAGTACAGCAATGATAGCTGGATTTTGAAATTCAATACTCTTATACTGTAGTCATGTGTAATAAAAATACCTGCAACAATTTCTTCTTTATTTTCCAGATTCATAGAGCGATTCATATTCGAGGGTGAGCTAGACGACCGCTACCACGAGTTCTTTATACGTAAAGACATGCAATATGTCAACTGCAGATCTAAAAGATATTGGGACAAGGGATTCCATATCACGCAGAGTATGGCTGTTCCGGAGTTCTTGAAGACGTTGGCTAATTTCATACTGCTCTGCGGAAAGTCTTTGAGACTTCTGAAGCTTTGTAATCCTAGTGTAAGTGTGATATTTGTTTATTAAACTTTGTCATCTAACGCAAATGATTATTGCGAGTAGTCTGTCTCAAATTATCAGTAATCACTGTAGTAAATATCATCAAAATCAACATTTTGATTTAAAAACTAAGTCATCAAGAAGCTGCTGCAAACGATACTGGGAAATGTATTGCGCTTATATGTATATATACGCTTGATACATAAAATTGTACATTCTGGCTTTTAACCGACTTCAAAAAAGGAGGTTATCCAGTATTCTGTTTTTTTTTTAAATATGATAATCGCTAAGCTATGTATGTAGTTCCAACACTCTCGTAAATGAGGCAAGTTAGTATGACCAAAAATCCACTCACACTCACACACACACACAAACCACGCATATTCTCATATTGGCCTCTTACTCTCGACTCTAGAGTTACATAGATAGATAAACTCTTTAATGTTGACCCTAATAAAAAAAAACAGTACACAAAACAAATTATGTCTAAACTTAAGTGCCACAAGCGGCGGCCTTATCGCTGAAAGCCATCTTCCAGGCAACCTTTGGCTGGAGAGAAATAAGCTTAAAGGAAATAGAAGAATGTAGTGTACAACAAAAAGGAAATAAGAACTCCACTATCAATATTTATTTAAAATGGAGCGTGCTTACCTGATCGCTGGATACTAGAGTTAGCCACTCTAATGTAGAAGAAAGACACTTCCGTTAATCTCCAAATCCTCTCTTCCAGGACCCCCTAGTCCTGCTGATATCATCCGACCACCCATCCGTAAAGTGCTGCTCCTCATTCGAGGAGTTAGAGCGTCAGCAGCAGTTGCTGGATGTATACAGGACGCGCTGCATGTTCGTGTCGGGCGAGCTGGTGACGTTCGAGCAGATACTGTTAAACAGGGAGGCGGAGAGGAAGGCCACGCAGGAGATGGCGACGCTCAAGCAGGCCAGCACCATGGACAAGATTGTTGGTGAGTGTACTTAAGCGATTTTGAAAAATGGAAGTAAGATATCGAATCAGGGGTTACTTTGCGGAAATCCATCGTAAATGAAATAACATAAATGAAATTTGTCTGCTGTGACTGCGACTACGAAGCCGGTCAAGGAGCAGTCGCAGCGGAAAAACGCTACATATTTCTCCAGAGTTTCATTTAAAATGGAAGTAATCAATTTGGTATCTGTTACTTTGGACCAATTTTAACGACGAATTGGTTTTGCGAGGTAGTTACTGCCATCACTAATAAGGAATATGAATAAGTTGCAAAATTGTTGGTGAGTTATTTAATTTGTGTGTTGTGGCAGCCTCGTTTAAGTGTTCATGTATGCTTGGCTCACAGTGTCATGGCATCATGGTGTCCTTTTTGTCAACTTGATAGTGAAACAGGCTAATATAAAAAAAATAACAAATATTTCGGAACTTTATTAAAATAACATTCACAGCGCCATCTAATTGGTCTCTAAACGAACGGTTGTATTATGAATAAATTGATTTACTTGCTTACCTTTAACCTTTCACAGCTGAGCGCAAACGTCTCGCCCAACTAATAATAGCGGAGAAGCAACACTCACTTCGTGTGCTTGAAGCCGCGATGGCGGAAGCGAAGGCAGCCAAGCAGAGAGGGAAGTTGCGAGAGAGGAGGCGACAGCAGATGGAAGCCGCTGGGGATAAAGCTACCGAGGAGGTGGATTCCAAGATTAGAGATGATGAGAAGTAAGGTTTTTTATCTTAGCGAAATCTTAAAGTAATGGTGCTATTTGGGGATCAAAACTAAAAAAAGTAACCTGCCTTGCACTAAATATATTACTATCACCTTTACAAATCGGTTTGGCCGTTTGTGGATGAACAAGACATAATCATCTTTAGTAGTTCTCCTAATACTCACAATTTTTTGTCCTTATAATACTCGTAATTCGTATGCCTTACTAAATAAAAATTCTAAATGATCTCTTACCTTGTTATTTCAGGAACAAAATAATGGAGTACTATTCAAAACTAAATATGGAAGTGGAAAAAAAACAAATGCATACAGAATGGAAACTAAAACGATTGCAACTCGACGAAAGTCGCATGCAACTACTATCTACAGAGGAACGCAATCTCAAACGAGAGAAACTAGAGTTAGAACATCAAAAGAGCGAAGAAATGACTAAATCTATGCAAGAACCAGAAATAAAAGTAGATGAACCTGATACCAACGAAAATATACAAACAGAAGATATAGAACAAACTGAACAGTCGACGGAAACTGAAAAAAATATGATGACAGATTCTGTCAATTCAGTAGTAATGCTGGATCTCGAAGAAAAAACTCCACAAGAAGATAAAACACCGCAAGAAGAAAAAGACGCGAATCAAAAGAAAGCCCAGTCTTCTACAGACGTATTTAGTGCAATTTGTAGTGTCGCAAAAAGTTTCTTTGGCGTTTCTAAAGGCGAGTTAAAACACTGTGATAACAAAAGAAATCTAGACTCTCAAGGGAATATCGTCAATGATAATACGAAAAACACAGATCATACAACTTCCAGTAACGTTATTGGATCAAATATAGACGAAACGGTAGACAACGAACAATTTCTCATAGCTAGAAACGAAGCATTGCAAAACAAACTAAAAGTCATGGCTCACGAATTCGGGCAGACTGACAAAGAAAATAATCTAAGGCCAAGTATTACTGTAGATCCTCTAGACGAAAACCTCAATGAAGAATGGTCTACATTCGCCGAAGCAAAAAGAAACAAACTCAAAGTTTTAGGCGAAGAGTTCAACATGCCATTCAAAACTAAAACTGCACATGAACCTAGAACTGAAGCACAGAAGGAGGCTTTAATCAACAAGCAAAAAGTATTAGGAGTTGAATATAACCTCCCTGCAGAAATCAAACTAGTTAACGACCCGGCAAACGTAGCTCAAGAAGAGGCTATAAGAAATAAAAAGAGGATTTTATCATCAGAGTATGAAAGTAGGTGTATAGCAAGTTGTTCGAAGCGAGAACCAGCGAAACGGTCAGGATTGACGCTGAATTTGAAGCCCTATGGAGTCGCTTCTAGTGATGATACTACGCCCAATGCACCGATAACTCCGGGAGATCTGTTTCCAAGGGTAAGAATAAAAAAAAATTACATAAGTACAATTTTTTTAAGTACGAATTTTCGTGTTTAGATTGAAAACTATCGTGCAAAGATACTCTCTATTTAAGACATCGATTATAATTTCTGATTTCGTTTTACCTTTAATTATTGTTTTTGTATTGTTAGTTGTTCTGTATTCTTATAGTGGGTTGAGCCGCTTTTCGCCTTTATGTGATTATTAGATTTGGGAAATCTTCTTAAATAAGTTATCCTTTATTTTCAGTTGGATTTAGAAACTCCTACTACGGCCGACGTTCCCTTAGAAGGAGCAATAACTAGCGATATCTTTACACCTCGCAGTGAAATAGGCAAAGATTCCGACAACGACAAGCCAAAAGAATATCTTTCAACTGATGGGTTTAACTTCACAATGCTAGATGACGTCACAGCTGAAAACGAAACTATAAGCGACGGACAAACTGAAAACAGTCCGCAAAATTCACCTTCAAAAACATTACACTCAACACAAATCAACAAGATACGAAATAAACACTCATTCTTCAATATTCTCGACGGTTCTTACGATCTACAAGATTTCGATCCTTTCGGAGTAAAAGATCTGAAAACATACTCTAAAGAGTATTTGACGAACAAAATGGATTCAGAAATGTCGTCATCTCACTATACCCATCCTGCTTTAATTATGGAGGAAGTTAAAAAACCGCCATATTCCAATATTTTTATGGAATCCCAATTTAAGGAAGAAAAGGAAAGCAAGACTAATTGTGATAATATAGCAACTTTGACAGCATGTTTGCAAAGATCTGTGATGTTGCCACTAACATATCAACTGGAGGTCGTCAATAACTCTATTTTGACGTATTTTCTTGGAGATCTAGATATGTATGAACATATGAGGAGTCTAAAAGATTATTTCTTCCTAATGGACGGAGAGTTTTCTAGAAGTATTTGCCACAATTTGTTTGCGAAATTGACGAAGACGTTGAATCCGCAAGAGTTGTTGAATTTTGCGACGTTGCATAATATTCTGGATAAGGCACTGGGGTCTTCGATATCACGTAAGTTTTTTGTTACTTCTAACATAAATAAAACATTACATATACATCATGCTGGTAACCAGATTACTTTTAGGGTTTATATGAAAAATATTCAATTTCCAATCTAATTAAGGCTCTCAATAAGTTTATAACAAATCTTTGATACTATACAAATTAGAAAGACATATCTCAGATCAGCTAAACACAGTTGATTCAGATTTTTAAGTATGGTTGCTAGTTTTATGTCTTATTCCGTGCATGTTGTATATGTTTATTCTCTTCACTTCTTTAAAATATAATGACTTGTGTGAGATGTATTTTTATACAATTGACATTATTTCCAGACGTGCACAAATTCTCGGAAAACCTGTCCTTCACAATCTCGGACACTCCCCTGAGTTTCCAGCACAGCTCCCCCGACGTGCTGCAATGTCTGTCACTCACCTACACAGTGAGTTGGCCTCTCAACATCATTCTGTCACAAGAGGCATTACTGCGATACGCTAAAGTATTCCAGTTTTTGGTCAAAATGAGACGGATCTTCTGGGTGTTGGGAGAGGATTTTGAGGTTAGTTTTATTATTTGTTAGTTTAGTTTTAGATTTCGGAGACTGTAAGTTTATGGTTAGTAATACACACAAGTGTATTACTAACCTATTCAGTAAATTGGCCTAGTGAATAAATTTGTGAACAAATAGACAAATCACAATTGACCTCCTTATTTGAAAAAAAAAACAACATGTATTAAATATATACTAAAATCATAATTTCATTTCATGTCCAGCACCTCAAGCTAGCAGCCAAGCTGTCCCGCCCGCACTCCAGCAAGCTGCTCCGCTCCCCGCAGTACACCAGCACGCAGCTGTACCGCCACATCATGGCGGCCATGCTGCGGGCGCTCGACAACTACATAGTGACCACCTGCATTCTGCTGTCCTGGACCGAGTTCGAGGACGATCTGAAGAAAGCGAGGACCTTGGATGACCTCTACGAATGTCACGTGGTCTATATCAAGAAGGTGCTGTTTAGGTGTTTGCTGAATAATAGGTAATGTTGTTTTTATGTTGATGGAATATCTGTTTAATTTTTTACTCACGTATTTTTGTTTTATTTTCGTAATATAACTATATAGATAGATATATCTTTAATGCACACCAAACAACAATAAAAACTTAAAGAAACTAAAACTAATTTAATAATAAAATTAATGTAGGTACATTGGCCGCCCTTATCGCCTTATGCGATTTCTTCCAGGCAACCTTTGGATGGACATGATTTAGAATTATAAATAAGCTATATATATGTTTTTTACTTATTTATTTATATTTTCCACAATTTTCTAGGTCCACGCCTGTGATGAAGCTCCTAAATGATATATTCACAGTGATTCTGAAGTTTAGTCGAGTTTTGAAGGGAGGGTAAGCATTAACTTAATTATAAATAAATAAAAAAACATATTGATAATAATAATTAACGAAATAATGCTTTCTTTTTGCAGAAAATGGGAACAAAAAGAGCCAAACGGCGTGTTCACTCACACAAGTTTCCCCCAACTCCAGGAGTTGTTCCATCTCTTCCAGAAGTTGGCTAAATATTTGCACAAAGTGATCACTAAACTCATGGAGTGTGGCTACCAGCGACACCTGGTGGAACTGCTCACTATGATCAACTTAAATGGCTACTACGATCCAGACAGATCGAGGGAGGAACATAATGTTACTGTGAGACAGTGAATGTATCTTAAAGGTATAGAAAAAAAAGGTATATTTTGATAAGATATTGAATCAGGCGTTACTTTGCGGTAATCCATTGTAACTGAAACTCTGGAGAAATTTATTTTGTGTGAGAGTGGCCAACTCTGGTGTCAGAGTTTTCCAACCAAAAAAGGTCTAGAAATATATCGATGGGTGACTTGATTAATCCTCGAAACCAGAGTTGGCCACTCTCATTCGGTAAGAAGAAGAAAGGGATGAATAGTATTCTTATTAGAGTGGCCAACTCTGGTGTCAGAGATTTCCAACCAAAAAAGATCTAGGAACATATCGATGAGTGGCTTGATTAATTCTCGACACCAGAGTTGGCCACTCATTCGGTTAGAAGAAGAAATGTATAAAAAGTATTCTATTTTAAGTATTTTTAACCTAAATTGGTTCTTATAAGTATGAAATATGAGAATGCTTCTCAAAGGTGCGATAAAATGAAGGTAGATTCATATGCTGTGAAATGTTATATGTATGTGCATATAAATATGTTATAAATGTATAGGAATGTTGTAAAATATGGTAACGGAAGTATCCTAGTGGAAATACCATAATCAATGTTAAAGTAATCAGTTTTAATCTTACAAACTATTTTTTTAAATCAGATATCAAGTTAAAATATCTAATAAGAAGATATTAAATTTGTAGTTTGGTTTCTATTCTGTATCTGTGGTTTAGTATTTAATTCGTAATTGTTTACTAAATTCTTTTGGAAATTTAGTTTGATATCGGGTTAAAAAAGTAAATGATAAAATATACGACAGTGGCGCCAAACTTTCGCCAAACTTGCGAACATTTTGAGATTACTGATTCGTTTTAGTTTTTAAAAAGAGTTTTCTTTGTATAAATTCCGCCCCGAAAATGATATCTCAAAGGTAGGTATTATATGTACCTACTTATGTAGAACTAAGTTCTTCATAATCGTGTTTTCACCAGTATTACACTATATTGTGCTCTTCAAATCGTGGAATCTCAATCGAATAGAAGTGGTTGTAATATTGTTGAGTGATTGTGGAAACAAAATACGTATTGTTACTGTTATTCACGTCATCAAGGCAAATGTCTGTACAATTTTATCCACGAATAACATACAATAAGGTTTTACCACATATTTCTATACATGGTGAAGCTGAAGAGGGTCATAAGTCTGTCTGTACATAGAAGATATTCGAAAAAAAAGTGTATGGGTCGATAACAGAACATGTTTTAGCAGTTTGTAGAATTGTCTTTTTTCTGTTTCTTTAAACGCTCATCACGCAAGAACGGCTAAACTGATTATCATGATTTTTCGTATGGAGGTAGTAAGAGGTCTTAGGAGTGTCATAGGCTACTTTTTATCTCGAAATTATAGCGATCGAAGCCGCGAGCGTCCACTAGTATATTATAAAAGTAAACAGTCAAGGTATTGAAGGTACAAATTTTATAAATTATATATGTTATAAATTTTATATATTGATCTTCAAATGATTTAAAATTAGCCCAACGTTTCTTGCCTCTCGATTTTGCTCTCTCAAATTGTAAGAATATTTTGTTATTTTTATACAGACTTATATTAAAAAAAATAGAATACGTAATAAGTGGCGCCCCCAATTTTTCCAAACATTATTTTTATACGAACACCAGGTAACATCTGGTTGCTAGTAAAAGTTTGTTGTAGTGGTATGGCGCTGGTAAATGTTTTAAATAAGTATTGATTCAATAAATAATCAAATATATGTTGTAATTTTATGGATTGTACCTAAGATCTGAACTAAATAATATTATTATCATTTTTTACATCTTGTCACGCTCGCTTAAATGAAATTGCGCCAATTCAATCGAGGCGATCATTTCTTCTTATTAAAGTATGCTATGCTTCCGTCATCTGCCATCCAGCGTGGTAATGCGGCCAGTATTCTGGCACGCTGCCCTCTGTTAGTCGGCTGGAGCACTTAGGCTATCTTTAGGCTTGTCTAAAGATTTCTAAGTGCCTTTTTTATGATGTAGAAGTAGTATGTTAAGTTATTCTTCAATCATTATAATTGTTGCAAATTATTGTGGAAATAATTAATGTTACATATTATATTTCCATTTCCCACCTGATCATGTGATATTTTACCGTTAGTTATTTTAGCTGGTAAACTGCTAATAGACTAACGTTAAAAAATAATTAGTAGCTTATTTTTATTTTAGTGTTATAATAATAAGGTAGGCTTAGATCATGCGCTGTTGGATTTTAAAATAGTTTTTGTTGAATCTGATTGGTTAATGAGCTTGTTAGTATGTTAATTTAAGTTTGATTAATAAAACACTAAAAACTATTATCTCTTTTTTGAATTAATAGATGATTAATGAATAGACTTTCAAATGTGAATATTCTATGCGCAAAATGGTCCCTGAAGATTGATAGCGTAATAATTTAATCACATACATACCTACATATACAATATATAATGTTGATTATTTTCAATCTTTTATATCGACGTAACTATACCATGGTTCATGCTAGTCCAGAATGTATGGAGATTACTTTGTGGCTAGTCAAGATGTTAAGTAGGATGCTTTAGTTTTGTCAGATCTTCTGCTAGTAGTACATGCAGCCTTGTACAGATGGTGTTGTATTTAATGATAATTGAGGATACTGCCATCTAGTGCCGAGTAGCGGTACTAGTACGCAAGCTCCCTTGCTATGTTATCAGCAGCCATCAGACAAATCAAATAGAATGCGCATTGTATCAAGTGACTCATTTCATTAGATTGCTAATCATTCTGTCAACTTTTAGTCATTAGATACGCGTAACACGCCTAGATAAAATCCATGACGTCTCCACAAACACCGCATTTGGCCCACAATCGCCACAAGTGGACACCCTAGTTTCCTATTTCAGCCGTGGCCGCTAGTGGCGCCAGTATTTTCCTTATAATCAGGGTGTGTTTTCACGATAACTTCATTCTACCGCAATTCGTCCTAGGGTGAACATCCTATCCTAATCAATCCGGTAGTCGTGACATTGAAGTGAAAGCCGACAGTTTCCCATCGCACCGCGCGTTTACACCCGGAAAAGTCAATATTGACCTTACACCAGTCAACAAAAGACACAAAATAACGTGAAATCGTGCAACGACGAGATCCGCCGGTGGTTTAACTGCGAGCGATCGATCCGCGTTTAGTCCGCTATTTCTCGGTGTCGGAGCTCTCCGCGAGCAAACACGTTACAAGCAAGGAGCCACAGTTGGAGCCGGCGAGATGGCGTTCATGATGCCGGTGGTGAAGAACGATTGGGACATCTACAACTCGCAGCGGTCGCGGCGCACGTCCGAGCACGCGGACAAGGTGGGCCCGGGCGGGCGCGTGCGCAAGGTGTCGGAGTCCCGCTCCGAGGGCCCGGCGCTGTGCGCGCGCTCGGCACCGCTCAGCCCGCACCGCTCGGCGCCGGCCATGCGCTCGCTGTCGTACGTGCGCGCGCCGCCCTCGCGCGCCTCGCTGCGGCCGGCCGGGCCCGCGGGCTCGGCTAGCCCGCCCCAGGCCCGCGAGGACAAGTTCCACACCAGGTTGGTGGAGAAGCTGAAGCGAGCGCTCGGCCGGGGCGACTCCCGGAGCGAGGAGCGCTCCTCCTGAGCTAACCCGTGCGTCTGTGCAGGGCGCGTGCGGCCTCCCCCGAGCGCAGGTCCCGCTGCGCCTGCGTGCCCTACCTGTGACGCGCGCGCGCAGCCTCGCGCCCGCCGGCACACGATCTGTGATATCCCGGTAGTGGACTCTGCAGATGAGTAGACGTGATCCATGTGCTGACTAACGAGTGACCGCCTCGGCTCTGTAACCGCTGCATGCCATCTTACTTGTACGTTGTCAGTATTAGGTTGTATCAGGGCCATTATGTGTATGGACTCCAAGACTGCGTTTAGTTTAGGCCCGCGCCGGACTCTCCGGACTTAGTTAGTTGAAGGCAGGCAGGGGGTATCTGTGATTTGTTACTTGTAAGAAGTGCTGTTATTTATTTTAGCGGAATGGGTTGTTTTCGATACTGAGAGTCCTGATGCATGGTTCTGTGTTGCGAGAGCAAACAATCCAACACCAGGTGCATTAACACCAGTGCCGGTGCGAGATTTATTGAAAGATTGTCGTTTGTAAACAAACTAATGAGAGCGAAAAACAACGCTTTAATTCTACTTTTAGACATAATGGAAAACGTACCTTATTTATATTAGCGAAAAACATAATCTTATTGTAAGTGAGTAGAGTAAGTACTACCAGTATTGGTTTCGAAGGTAGTACATTGCATAGTCGAGGAGGTTCAGTATTAGAGGGGTGCGCTCCGTATAAATACTTATACAATATTTTTTTGTTACGAATTTTGCTTGATTTTATGAAATGTTAACTAAGTAAGGACTGTGCTATCGGACCAGCTTTGTGAACAGTATTTAATGTCAGTTTAACTGAATTATTAATACCTAGTTGTAAATGTATGTAAGAATGAAGACAAATTCTAAATTAGGATTTTATTTTGATTTTTGATAATGGCAAACGGCATGAATGAATTATTTTAATTTGCCTGAAAGTTCCTTGATTCCTGTTGGACTGCCACGCTAGGTAGTTTTACATAATTAGATATAATATAGGTGTAGTTTTGTATGTGTATCGATGGTCAGATTTTTTTATACAAATGTTCATTTATTTCGCATATGATTCAGTTTTTATGCATGTCTGTAACCAATGCCGATCTGAAGTTTTAAGTAAGTATTACACATAAATATACGAAGCTTATTCTCTGAATAAAATCTTTTATTCCGAACCAAATGACCCATACTAAAGATAGGAATCATCAATGACAACTTCCTCAAGTAAATTGTAACAAACCTTTTGCCGAAACCATTTTCAATGCCTACCAAGAAAACAGAATTCAAATCATTTTTCTCATTTTGCCCAAATATTGTCGGTTTTGACAACTTCCTCTAGCATTATAAAATACAGGGTTAGTATAACAAGCAATAACGCATGATAAAGTTATCTATAATCATAATCATACAACCTTTGTTTTATGTTTTTTAATAATTACTTACCTACATCATATACCTTGTTACTTATACAACTTTTTTATACAATAATTCTTATTTTCTGACTTCAAAATTCACGAAATAATCTCGCTTCTCCATGCATTTTTTTTTGTGTCCGCTCGGACTCGGACGTAAAACCTAAAAAAAAATTGAGGCAGATAATTATGCACTGGGTACATTTGTTAGGCATTGTCAGATTCTTCATAAAACAACTTATTATAAAGAATAGGTAAGTAAGTAGGCAATATTTACATTATGTTACTTTGATGGATAAACTCGATGCCAAAGTTTATCTTCATAAGTTATTTATGATCCGAACTCCACCGCATTGACGTCATTAGAAGATAATATAATTTATCGGAACATAAATATTTTTCTATCAAGTTCCTGTAAAAATATAGTAAATAGTTTAATGTGATTAATGAACTGAACCATGCATATACAATTACATAATAATAGATAATGTAAATGGAAAGCCATTCGTTTTGCTATCTCCTAGAATCTATATTAACTAAGTAATCAAAATACTCAATTTCTTCCAGTAACATAAAGTATGAATAACTAATAACATCTCAATGTAAACTAAAAACGCATGTGCCTTGTCCATTAGAATTAAAACAAGGCTTATCTATACATATAGGTATACCTAAGCACGTCTTACGAAATACCCAAAATTAAACACAGGTGTTTCACAGCTCATAAAATCCTTTATTAGAAAACTAGACACAATCTATCGAGCATGTTTAGCGATCGAAACTTGGCAGATTGCTTCTGAAATTCCTCTAAGCGCAGCCAAGTGCATGAAATTATCGACCACATGTTGATTGTAAACAACAAAATTATATCATATCGCGTCACAAACATTGTAACACTAAAATAGCTTACAAATTTCACCCTTATATCTTTGTGATAGAGGTGAAATAGCTGTATAAAAATTTGGCATAGTGTGCAAGCATGCGTGAGGATAGCCCTACGATCGATTGTATCCAGAATGTTCCGGAGAAGTGCACGGGAGGGAAGCAGCGACATCAAAGATAAATCTAGAGGGCCAATAGAGTTCAAATTTGTATGAAACTTGGCAGTGAGTAAGGCTGATGTGTCTAGCACTCGCTTTATTTAGAACCTAAGTAATGAACTGAGTGGGATGAGAGGAAATTGAGTTTGCAAGTGAAATGCTATAAAGGGAAACTATTTTCCAAGAATGCGCTACGTGATTCAATTTTAATTGTGTTTAGGTTTAATTACAGTTTTTGCAGGCGGCAAACGGAACTGCCGCAATAAAATAAGATTAACGGCCTTAATAGCTTTACTGCTCACTAGATGGAATTTATTCGTGTTAATTAACAATGTTTGTAATAGCTATTTAGCTAAATGTTTCAATTTCAATTTCAAGTTAAATTTTCAATAGCACTTCAATAGAGATAAGTCTCTATTTCCAACCGTATAAATATCAGAAGTTCTCTCTCTTTGAGTCGTATTTGCTCATGACTGCGGGTTAGAGGAGTTCGAATAGAAGAAGTTATTATGGTAAAATAATGTTTAATATCAAACACATACATATTACTCATTTCTGAAGGTACTTTTTTTTACTTGAACGGGTTCGCACTTGGCCATAGTTTACCTGATAGCAAGCAAAGGCTACTTTTAAGCCAGACTAAGTAAATAGAGCTGTAACGTTAATGAATCGCAAAATATACGACCCATTGTTGAAACGCTGATAATAACCATATCAAATATATTACGATAGAATTGTATCAATAATCGTAAATTTCGGTAAGTGTTGATAGTATGCTATCTTTGTTTTTTTTTCTAGATATTAAATAGGTATAATTATGTACTCTATAGTGAAGTGAATCATATGGCATTTATGTTTTATGGATACCTGACCTGGATACATACATGCTCAAAAACTTGACAGCACAAAAATATTAAAATATTTCGTTCTATGACATTGGGAACCCGTAAAAAATCAGACGGGTAAGGAATTTCTAAAACTGTCAATAAAAAAACTGCCTTTTATTTCCCGACTAAATAAAACTATAATAGAAAATGTGTGTTGATATAGATTAGTGATATAGATTATAGCCTATAAAGTGTTGTGTAAGTTTCTAAAATCTCTCGATCTAGGTACTTTGAGTGTGGTAAATAATTAGTGTGTATTTAAATAGTTATAAAAAGGGCATCGGCTTTGCATAAACATGTATATTGCTTGTAGGTTTGTAGGTACTATGTACATTTAAGGATTTTTTAATACTTAGAAGGTATGCAGATGACATAATCGCTAAACTATTTTCCAGAAATTTCATAAGCGTAATTCAAACGAAATACGTACAGTTATTTAGCTAAGCTAGATTATGTTATTAGTAGTTATCAATTTATCAATTATCAGGTTTGTTAATCATTTTTCCGAGAGGCAATGCATTAGCTATAAACTTTAAATTATCAAGATACGTCGTATCTACAATCTTCAAAGTAAGTAATATAAAAATGACATTATAAAAAATTACCTACGCTGATGCATTTTGATAATAATAAGTGACGTTATAGTTAATGGAAATTTTACAGAAAATAACTAAGTCATCCCACCTAGTCAGATACACTAAAATAAAAGAAAGCTTAAATAATGCTTCTAAAATTATATTATTACTTAGCTTTCTAACGCATACAAAGGTTTACCTACGTAAATCATAAGATCATTTATCAGGGAAGGCTTTAGGCTAATATATAATATCACGCTGCAACTAATATGAGCGAAGAAACAATGGAAAATGTGAAACAAACACGAGGATAATTATTCATCTTTGAGGGCTTCCGTTGCGTGTGCTGCGAAAACGGTTCAAGATATCAAAAAAATGTTTATGAATGAATATATTCCTCTTAAAATGATTTAACAAAATGTCCGCAACAGTATATGTCTATCTTTTAAGATTAACTCACTAGAACCGTTTTAATGGTAATAACTATTCCACGCGGACGAAGTCGCTGGCACAGCTAGTGTTTTTTATAACTTAAACGGGTTAGCACTTGTCTATACTTTGTCTGATGGTAAGCAAAGACTATATGTCCTAAGATGGAGCGTGCTTACTCGATAAGAACCGATTCACTCTCGCTTTGAAGATCGCTGGATTATCGTGCGTGGGGAACAGGGAGTCAGGCAGGGAGTTCCACAACTTTGCAGTAGGTACGTACAATAAAGGTGGAAGCGTACTGCTTCGTGCGGGTCTTAGCAACTACCACCATAAACCGGTGTCGTCCTGCCGTATCTCTGCTCGTCTGGTGGTAGAAGTGCGTGGGCGGAATCAATCCTTATTATGTTATTATTACTCAGATACCTATGTTATTCTGCAGTCGCATGTTAATGAAGGTTTCTAATGAAAGCTTTATTCTGTTACAAGTACCAAGACCACACGCACAATGTTTCGTAAACCAATTTCGCGATAAAATTACCAAATGAACAAGTGAACTTTATGCAAGTGAATCTCAGTATTGTAAATTATTTTAGACACTTCACAGCATACTTCTATGCTTCACAGTATTTCCCTACTATATAAGTGTTGCAAGGACCCATATTTTATTGATGACGAGCCAGAATGTAATCTAGAGTGGACACTGCATTCTAAATACTACAAGAAGAACTTGACGCATGCAATTCTTTGTCGAGGAAGTAAACAACAACATTGATAATGGTGTACTGATAAAGATAAACATATGTGTACATCTCTATATATCTCTTTATAACGTTATCGTTATTATTATACATTACAATACCGACCCACAGAATACAAACTGATCAAAGGCCTTCCTTTTCATATAATTCTACTTTGCTGCCTTTTAATCATTTGTAAGTCTCTAATATGTTGTTTGTAAGCGAGTGTGGCTCAGCGGTTTCAGTGTCTGCTTTTCATCCAGACGCACCCTGGTTCGAATCCGCCCTACACCAATGACTTGTATTTTCAAGTTATGTGTAGATTTGCACTCGCTTAGCGGTGAAGGAAAACATCGTGAGGAAACCGACATGTTTGAGGACCACAATATCCGAGGACATGCGTCTTCCGTGGAAGGACCTGGGCGCCCACCACGATGTATCTGCCCAAGAAAACTCCCCTAACGAATTAATTCTGCGGGGGAGTCACGACCCTCAGTCATGAGGAAATACGACTCAAAGAGAGAATATGTTGTAGACAATAATAATATATAAACGCAATAATAATAGACATAGGCACAAGTCTATAGACAAAAGAAGCCCTTCATTCGGCCTTCGCTTCCTAATTAAATTACAGTGTTGATAACTGTATTCATAGACTAGGAAAATCTTCAATTCTGGAGTAAACTGGTTCTAATTGGGTTATAATATGATGCACTTTCTCATTATGAATTTATTTACTTACTCTGTTCAGGTTGTATGTCTTATACCTTTTTATGGCGTTATTTTTGAACTCTGGGTATTCCAACTCGCAAAACTATGCAGATTTAAAAAAATGTTTAGATTGAGTTACTGCATGTATGTATGTATAAATTTGTAAGTACCTTATGCAGAGCATAATATTTTTATTGGTTTGCGTAAATTGTGATACGAATGAAAAAAAATCTGTTTCTGGCTACTCAATAAGTTTCCAAGAAGACACATTTACAAAATTAGTCGAATAAAGACGCTTTTATGAAGTGCTTTTTCAAATTTCTTTTTGAAACACCAATTTTCAGTGGGTTTGAACTTCGATGAACGCTTCGAGAAAATTCTTGTCCTCAAATTGACGAATAGAAAAAGGTTCTAAGGCGTTTATTAAATTCCGATATCGGAAGTCCAATGGAAATGTACTCGAACTAAGGGTCTTAGGGTTTTAGGTATCCACAATCCATATATGTACTAGCAGGATCCTATTTACGTTTTATAGGGGTAAATGTGGGTAAGTACGAGTAATATAAATTCGGAATAGTTTGTCGTTGGTGTAGTTGGTGTATTACGCTTCACTTGTACAGTGTTTCAAATAAGTTGCATACTTAGTAGGTACATGGAGAAAATATCTGATTTGTTGACGCATTTTCTCAGATTTTGTCTTTTTGTATGAAATAGTCAAATTTTTGACTTGAGTTTTCAGGTGTTCGAAATAAAGTTGTTGGAATTGATTCAAGTTGGGTTTTCAAATCTAGAGTTAATAGGTATCTTCTAGGTAAACGTGTTACACCCTAGGCTGCAGCAATGCTTAACATCAGGCAGGCTGTAGTCAAACGTAAACCTATCACACGTAAAAAAAAAAAAAAAAGTGAGTAAGAGATTCACCATTAAAATTGAGAAATAAAAAAAATATTTGTACAAAGTATTCACATAAAATTTTAAGTATTTAAGTAAGTAGGTACATATGTACTTGATATATTTATTCTCGATGCAATATGTCTGATAGGTGCCAAAATTCCCATGAATATCACGAGTGCAATGTTTATGCTCTACTCACGTTTTTATCGACCATATTTTACAGCATCACGACTTTATTTAGCTCATCAAAGTCAAACAAGTTTATTTTTAACACGAACAGTGCGTTTATATCGTAAAATGAACGGTAAAATGTATAGTGCTCACCACAAATTGGAGAGTGTTTTTAAAAATATGAAAACAGACTGTTTTGAAATTAAATACCTACTTGAAATCAATAGCCTTTTCGATATGTACGGTTTTATTGCTTTTTTGCAACCAACACATTGGAAAAATAACAAACATAGTCAATACGTACTTGGAATTGTTTGATTTCTCTGATTGAAGTATCCGCACAAAGTCTTTCAGAATCTGTTAAAGATTGTGTTTGTAATTTTTTCTACATTAATTCCATGTGATTTATTTTACAAAAATAAGCTTATGTATGACCAAAACTCATCAGAAGACGTTAAGCTATGTAAGCGTTTTGTATCTACGCTTTTACTATGTTCATTTAAAAATACGCACAAATCTCTCTATCTTCTCAGTTAAGACAGCAAAAGTTTACTATCATAGTAAAAAGGTTTCTTCGTGTTTAACATCAGGCAAGTTCTCTCTCTGAGTCGTATTCCTTCATGAATAAGGGTCGTGACTCGTGACTCCCCCGCAGAATGAATTCGTTTAGGGAGTTATCATGGACAGACACATCGTGGTGGGCGCCCAGAACACAAGTATTTATGCACTTTAAAAATTTATAATTACTTGTGTTGAGTCTGGTCGTTTGTATGTATAATAAGTATGTATTTACAAAAGAAAAGTATATAAGTATTATATCCGTTATCTAGTACCCACGACACAAGCGTTTGCTTAGTGTGGGGCTAGATGGCGCTGTGTGCAATGCCCCAGGATATTTATTATTATTATTATTTATTATTTATTTAGAACCTGAAGATACACGTCCTTGCCTTAATTCGACGAACGTAATCTTATAAACTGTCAAAGAATGTACGGTGACACATTCTAAACTACAACGATCTCCCAAACATTCATGTAATAGTAAAACGTGTCGACATTTATTTTCGTCTCAAAGATATTTAGCACACTCCATGTGACCGCTGAGATCTGCGTTTCGTCTTGTTGCCGGAAACTGTAGAGATTGTTCTTATCATTATATTAATTTATCGCTTGCTTTTATTAATCAAATCAAAGTCGCCTTGCTCTAGTTGGATCTTAATGTTTCCTTGTGGTGGCAACCTATAAAAAACTTTTAAAAGTTTGTATGAGAGTTTTCAAACTGCCCTAGAGGCCCCTGACATGACTTAACGACTGCCGTAAAGCAAACAGACAAGACCAACAATTTAACGTGTCATTCGACCCAGCGCTCAAATGGAATGCCACTTTTTGGTCACCCCTCCTACTGTACTGTTTTAATGTAAATTTACAAATATTTTGGTGCAAATTCACACCTTCGGAAAATCTTTGTGTTAAAACTACGAAAAGTCACTGAAAATGTGTTAGATGGAAAGTTGAATTGACCAGTAGGTACCAACATGAGTGTAGTTGTAGTCGGACTTTTTGGTTAATAAAATACGCGTAACTTTTAGTACCGTCATTTACAAATTAAGGTTTCTGGTACAGATAAAGTGGTCTGAGAAAAGTATTATATTGAGGAAGGAGACATGTCCTGGAGTAGGCTTTATGAGCTGATGATGATGATGATGATGGAAATGATTTGGAAACATTTTTCTTCTTTTAAGTTTAGAACCTTAGTGTGGGTTTAGCACTTGTCAAATAACTCTTATTTTTCCGACTGACCTAACAATTGGAAGCCTGGAAGAAATCTCTTTCAGTCTTTTAGGTTTCTGTTCGTCTTTTTTTGTATGTGTGATACAATAAAGAGTTATGTCTATCTATCTATCTATCTAACAATTGTGTTTATTTGCGTACTCAACCAATCTACTACTTTAAATTTTACCTACAAGAATCAGGCGTGGTTCTGACGTGGAAAAGATATTAATTGAATTGTTATTGTCGTGAAGCGTGGTGTTCTATCATTAGCAGCTATGACGTCACAGGGAACTAACATTAATTTACAAGACGCTTCGAGAGGCCGGTCTCAAGCAGATATGAGAAGATCTAGAAATGAATAAGATTGTGGAAAATGTGAGGTTGTAGAAAATAAAACAAATAAAAGTTTACCAAAGAATATATTAGGATATCTAACGATTTTTAATGATTAACACATCTATTTTACTTGTTTCTGTCATCAAGTTCTTAGGAAGCAATAATCGACATACAAAGACACCGGACTATTACTTTCCTGCGGACACTTCCGCGTTTCATTACCTGAAAAAAACGTTGAAAATTGTATAATTCCTCAAAAGGTTAATTCGGTTTTCGCTCACCGTCAAGAAAATTGTAATCTTAAACAAATTCATTAACCATCGAAAATTTTGCTATGTAAAAATATATGAAAAAAAATACCTTATTTCAGTGTTCACGATCATCTTGATCCAACAAGTAATTTTCCAGTATCCGTTCGTGAGAATCTTGAAAAACAAAGAGCACAATAGCATATTAATGGACGGTTACATATGTATGCGTACGTTTGTTTCATTGACATTACTAGTAGTAGACATCTCATTAGAGCAGAAAAACTTCTTTACAGATGAACCAAAAAAATCTACGTGTTTTTTGGCCAGATAGAAATGTTGTTCTATTTAGTCCATAATCATGTTTATAATTTACGATAGCCACTCAATTCGGGTAGGATTCAAATGCCGGTTTTTACCCAAAATGACTGCTAGCAGGTCTACGAAACCCTAAAAACGAGAGAAGCACATTGGTACGGTACAAAAAAGGAGCGATTTAGCTATTTCTATGTTATTTGATATGATGCTGTATAATTGGTCGACATTCGACGGAATGTTTTTTTTATAAAAAATGGGTAAAACAAGTCAATTGAATTTGAAGCTCAACTTATCAATTTAAGCAAAACATTGCATTGTCATAATTTACGCTTGCGTTTATTAGTGGTCTCTAGCTAGTATTATCTCTGGTTTGTTCAATTTCATTGGTCCGTCTGTCCATGTCTATCTATAGATTCGTTCCGATAACATTACACTGGATATAACCAGTTCAGAGGATGCTTTGGACAATCGCTGTAGCCGTTACTAGTTTAGTAACACGGCCTATGTTTTGTTACGACATACGTTGTGCTGTTAGGCTTTTACGGTTATTATAATTAGGCAATTAGCTACTTCAGACTAGGAATGGAATTATTTAAGTATTATATTCGTCATCTAGTTGCCATGACACAAGCGTTTGTTAAGTATGGGGCTAGATGGCGCTGAGTAGAATGTCCTACGTTTTTTATTTTAATCTGATATTGTAGCTCAGAATTGTGCCGATGACGCACGAATGCTAAGTAATTCAGAATGGTTTTCGCGAGATGGAAATTTGTTATGATAAGGTTTTAGAAGCTTTTAGTTCTGATTGGTACTGAATGTTTAATTACTTTAAATGCTATCAGCATCATCATCTTCAGCCCTTGTCAATCTACTCTTGTTAACTGGGCATAGGCCTCCTTTCCTAGGTGGCACTTATGTCAGTCTTATAAGCCTATAAATGCTTAATATTGAAATAATGTTCCAACATACACGCGTGTGTGGTGCCTATTTTATAGGTAAAATAAATTAAATTGACTTTATCTTTACTTACACACTCTTGAAATTTTGTAATGCTAAAAATTTACATGAAATGAAATTTAAAATTTACATCTTTATTGCATACCCTATTTTCTGTTCATTAAATTACATTAAAAAAATTATCTTGTCTGCAGGCAGGTGACTAGTCCACGTGTCGTCCAAACCGCAGCCTTCGAAGGTCGGATCAGATAGCTCATTCAGGCTTGATTATTCTCAGACTGTAGACTGCCGTCATAAGATATAGAATTTGTTCAAGTAAGAGTTTGCGCACCCAGGGTTCTGTGCAAGCAAACTTATACGCTTTGGCTGCCCCCCATTTTCAAAGGAATTTCTGCATGCCCTTTATTGAATTGCAAATTATAAAGCTTATAGAAAACGCACATGTGCGTCAAGGGTATATAGTTAATACGTCGAAAACGCATTCAAACGTTATGAGTACCAAATGTGTACTCAGAAGAGTCTGGGCGCGACGACACAAGTCATCCTAGTAGGGCCAGAGAACACCAAAAGTTAAATTATATAAGTTTAACTAATTATATACCTACCCTTTGTTAATGTTGAAAAAAATACATAAACTGGATTTTTGTCTTTTGCCTCAATGTAAATAAATCAATCAAAACATATTCATTATAAAAATAACATTAAAAAATCTAGGTACAGAACAATGTCATGAGAATATAAAAGGATGCATAATAAATAAACAATACTAAGCAACTAAACGAGTCACAAATATCGTCCATCCATTATATCCATGTATCAGTAAACAAGGTATTGAATATCCTGGTCTATTTATAGCACATCTGATTGCAAACACTGTGATACAGTATACACTGGATATCTATTGAATAGTGAATAGATTCACAAAGTGGGGTGCGGTTACAGATATTTGTGGCGTTTGGTTTGGATTACAATGTCTATTTTCCATTATGTTTGTTATGTTTTTGATAGTAGCAAGTATACTTGATGGTAAACATGAATCCTTTAAGAAATATTCTGTGAAATAAAGAAAACTTTATGAATCATGTGCAATAAATGGGCGTGAGAAGATTCAACTGAAGAGGAAAACAAAGTGTCGTGCGAGCTACCTAAACGGTTATTGGTGGTGAATGGTGGTTAAATGTTAATATTTTATTAATATTTTTGGATTAAATATGTGTTCATTAGAACTGGCATCATGATTAGGTAGGTACATCTAGAAAGAACGTGAGATGATATAACTCATTTTGTTTTTATTTTTTTCTGCGAAATGGTTACTTGAATTCTAGTGTCACGTCAGTCATTTTTTTTGCATAATTGATAAAAGATCTCATAAAATATTGACTTAACTATTTTTTTTAATAGTATGTTTAATAAGTAAATGATACAATGAGAAGCATCTCTTACCTTTTACCTTTTCCTTTCTTCGGTTTCAGGTTTCAGATAAGTCTGAATTTACGTGACAATTCACGATTTTGTCAATCTCGTTCGATAAAGTTTGAGCACAGTTCCACTGCTGGCATTTCCTACTTTTTTTCGGCAAAACCTTGACCGCCGTTATACCTACAAGTTTATAGGAAACACGTGTAAGATACGAAAAAGGGATTCTTTTTAATGTAAGTAAATCTACCTACTACAAGTTAATTACTTACGTTGCTTAACATCAGGCGAGTTGTAGTCAAGCGGGAACATGTAAAAAAAGAGTTATTTACAACAAAATCTTCCACAGTATAGTGACAAAAATATGGCTATACTTATCAGCTAAAAGACCGCTTATAAAAATCATTTCTATTATCTGAATAAATTTGTATGACTCAAGGAAAACTGTTTCAATATGTGTAGCACTATTTCAGAATAGTTAAAACGTCACAAGAACTTATAGAAAGTAGCTTATCGCTTTTTCAGGTGCTCCTAAGGTGGTTTGAAAACTATTGCAAATAAAAACAGCCTATCTAAAAAAATTGCTGTTTATGGCTTTCATTTGATATCAGATAGATTGTATCTGGAATAATAACAAAAAATTTGAAAGTAAAAAAAAAACCCGGGACACACAACGTAATCAGTATAGCAACATTCAAAACCGTTGATATAAACAATGGAAAAGTTTCAGCATTTCCACGTGAAACTGAAGGCATGGCTATTTTCATGGCAATCAGGTGAATCAACCCCATGTTTTGCCGCTGGAGATAACACAGCTGCCGCTTTGTTTATTGCTCATGATATCACTAAGAATACGACTAGGTATACCTAATTAAGCACCGAGTAAGAGTATAGTTTCAGGACTACATTATAGCACATTGAGCGTAACATTGTGTTCATTCCTGAATTATCGCATTTTGTATGATTTGATATAACATACATTTTAATTGAGTTTAGACGTAAATCTTCAGCTGACACGCAAAAAGTAATGCTTCTTCTTTTGTCAGATACAGAAGAGAAGCTTTCTATAAGTATTATTACATTTAAAACTATGTATAAGTTGGAACGTTAAAGATAAAGTAAAGTCATAAGTATACATAGATTTTAAAAGCGATGCGTAAAGCAGGAGACCGTGCAGTGTGGCGATCATTGTGGGAGAGGCCTATGTCCAACAGTGGACGAATATAAGATAGGCTGATGATGATAGATTTTTAAACAAATGCGGATGTCAAGTAAGGCAAAGGATAAGATTATATAGAATTAAATATAGAGTGAAAGTATGAAATACTAACATTATGCGTTACAGGAAAAAAAAGATGTTATAGGACTAAAACCAGATGTGTCTTAAAACCTGCCACAATCTATATTGAGTCTGTGTCCCAGGTGAGTTAGTCATTGTGTTAATATTGGTTTTATTTCATGTATTATCTGACGGCCGATGTATTATGATAGGCTTAGCAGGTAGTCATTTATCTTACTATCATGGCGGCACTTTATGGTCCTTCTATCTGCTTGTAAACACTGCGTTATTAACGCCTTTCTCAATTTCATGATTATGGATGTGTGTATAAGTTGACCAGTGAATGGTAGGTATATTTTATAGATAAGTATCCGTTTCAAAACAGCCTTTTGTAGTATACTAATGTAGACTTAAAGTGTAGCATTTTTTAAATGTTTTAATAAAAATCTGAACTTATGATTGTAGATGTTCTAGAGGGGCGAAAGTTTTATGGCGGTAACTTAGCACAATACAATTGGTGATAAAAATATCATTTATAAACATAACTATTAACGTGTTTATTTGGAATATAAAGATAAGTACTTAGACAAGCTTACGGGACAGGAAGCTATGTTTTTAAAAACTACTTTAATTAAACACTTTGCCAATTTTGAGGCTTTAATTACTAAGGTTGTCCGATACCGAGGACCTAGGACTAACTTAAAGTACGTGTGCTCGATACAGAGAGCTTAAACTAACTGCCTGAGCCGGCCTTATCGATACCCTTATATTAACTACGCTACCTGGGTGGCATCACGCCACCAGACGCAGTGTAAGCAGAGTCAAATTACATAGACTGCTGACGCTGCGGCAGCTTCTAGGTATTTAGCCTAATACATTAGAGAGAGGTGGGAACTTAACTCCTCCCTCCCTAAGAGAGGAATTATCGGGCGCACGATTTTGAGGGCGCTTACGATAATTTCTCCAAATTACACATGAAATATAACATATTATCGTTATCATTACAAAAATCACTATACCTAAACACATATAAACTATGGCACTGAGGCTAGAGTCTTTTTCTCTATTTAATTCACTTTCATACACTTCACTGTTACGCTGCGCATACGCCATGTACTTGACGTCATCGAAGTTGATCTCGTGCATGTTGAGTGCGCGTGCACCGGATATATTCTCCATCGTCGGGAACGGCGGCAAGCTTATGATGGGTAGCGGGGCCGTCTCGTCCAGCTCGTGGTAAGCGTGGTGGTGTCGGGCGGTCTGCTCAGCCACCGTGACGTCACAAGGTTCGTCGATGGTCATTACGTAGGTGCCGAACACAGGATGCTTGGAGGTCTCATCGTTACATCGCTTCGTCAGCACCGTGGGCGCGCGTGTGAACAGGATCCAGCTGTCATCATCAATCCGCTGAAGCTTAACGGCTTCCAGGTGTACAGGAAACTGCTTGCAGCTGGTCAGGTGCGTGTCATAGCTGAGGAGTTGTTGTTCGCAGGTAGGACCGCTGTACGGTGCTCGGTTGTCGTCTGTGCACAGGAATTGTTCTCCGGCACCAAGAGCGTGGCATTGTGTCACGATCGGTAAGTACGCTGTACCTTTCGCCAATAGGTAGGGATACTTAGGAAAAATGGCCAAGGTTTGGTTCAAGGGTTCATGGAATATAGGGAGCATGTACAATTTGTAATAACTATACGTAGAGTTATCTATGAGTGGAATTTCTAAAATAAATGTTACTTGATTTTTCTTTACATAAGATTTTACAGAAATAGTTTCCTCTATTTGTACTAAATTTATTTCAGTAGGCTCGTATACTAGTTTACCTACTTTAGCTATGAGTTGGAGATGATGTAATAACTCGGTAGAGTTTACAATTGATTGATGTAGAACAGAGCTTTTGCTTAGAGCTAGTGCGGTTTCAATTTCACTTAATCTTATAAATATAGAGCGGAAGTTATTCATAAAGAGGCTATACAAACCAAGTATGTATGAAGCTGTGGCTATATTGTTTTCTTTTTCGAGAGAGGCCTTGAGGGAAGTCTCAATTTGTTTAACACGGCTATCAAGAGTGAGAGAATTTTGGTGAAGTAATTCGGTGATATTTACAAGGCTGTCCAACATTTTAGAGGTCACTGTGAGCTTCTTCGAATGGATTGTTTGATCATGAGAGATTTCGGAAATGATTTTGTCGTATCTAATCGCGTCATCGTGATCTAAGTTACCAGTGATAATTTTTATTATAGAGCCCATAGGGTTGAGGATACCTCGCTTAAAACGCTGAGGCATTAGTTGCCGAAATTTATTAATTGTTATCTCGCGGAGGTGGTCTGTATGCATGAGTATACTTACGAATTCGTGCGGGAATGTTTTGTTTTTTATCAGGGTTTCAAATTCGCTGTATTTTTTTATAACTAGCTCTAGGTCGGTTTGTATGTTGTCAAGGTTGAGTGTCTTTAGGATTGTCCATTGGTCGTTTTGCATAAATGCTTGGCCCTTTTTCACTGGGAGTATACCAGGGTTGTCTTCAATCTGTTTCAGCTGAAGCGCTGCTACTGCTGTGGCCAGCATTGCCACGCGCCACCTGTGGAGGGCGTTTGATATTTTTAATCGGCGCCTTTGTGTCTCGTCTTTCTGTCTCTACGTTAATAGGCACTACGTTTCGGGATGTTTCGCCTATCACTTTTGCCTTTTTGTATCGCGCCTTATCTTTGCTCTTTCGTTTGTTTATGTCCTTGACGTAGACTGTCTCTCCGGGTGAAAACTCGATTTGATTTTCTCCGCCTTTTTGTTTTCTTGTTTGTTCTTTGGTTTTTGTCAATTTTTCTGCGATGTGTTTATACAAGTATTTTATTCGTTTTGCGTGGTCTTTGACTAGTTTTTGGAGATAGACTTTTTGGAAATCTATGTTGAAGGGGCTGTCTGTGTCCGTGTGCCCGAATACTACCTCGAAAGGGGTGAGGCCTGTTGCTGAGTGTATTGTGTTATTATATGCCATAAGTGTGTAGGTCATAATCGTTGCGGGGTCGGTGCAATGTTGCTCTTGTTTGCCTAGTCTGTAGATTTCTATTATAGTTGAATGAAAGCGCTCTACAACGCCCATTGAGTTTGGATTATTTATTGTGCCAATGTGTCGATTTATTTTATGAAGGCTTAAAAATTCTTTCATCAGTTCGTTGTTGAATTCCATGCCTGGGTCTGAACTAATTTTTCGTGGGATTCCGTAAAATGAGAAATACTTCGTTAAGGCTTTTACTACTTCCGGTGTTGACTTGTTCGGAATTTCGATGGCTTGACCTAGCTTGCTGAAAGCGTCGACTAAGGTCAGGTAGTATTTACCCTCGATGGTGAATATGTCGATAAACAACTCTTGAAAGGGTGCATCTTGTGTCTGTGTGAGTTGTAAAAAGGGCTTTATAGGGTGTCTGTCGTATTTCATTTTTCTACAGTCTTCGCAGGCGTTGATAACGGCGGCTACTGTTTCTTCCATTTTCTCCCAACAGTAACTTCGTCGTAGTCTAACCAGTGTCTCTTTGATGCCTCTATGGCATGTCTTGCCTTGATGGTATTTAAGGACTATGTCTCGTTGTTCATTCTCGTCTATCACAAGTACTACTCTCTCAGTGCATTCGTGGATGTTAATCATGTCCTTCTTAAACAGCGCTATAACTACAGCATTAAACTGACGTCGGTGATCTTTTTCCTCGAAATAGATGAAGTACTTGGTTTTCGGTCGGATGTATTCCTTCAGGAAGTCTTTCACTAGTTCCGGGTTGTTTTTGGGTAAAAACACCTCTAAAATTTTGTGTTTTCCGATGGATATGTCCTTTACTTGCATTTCATTTTTGAACCATGGATGTACCAGGATTTGATTAGGCTTGCTGTCGATTGCTTCGTGTAAAATCGGTATGCCTGTAGGCTCTAAGTCTTCAACTGAATGTATAGTTTGTGACCTGCTACTTTCGGATGGTATAATAGGTCGTTCTAGTTCATCTAATCTCATAGTGTCGTCTGAGTCCGATAAGCTGATGTGGCTAGCTGTTGCAGTCTCACTTGAGTCCGATATTGTTATCGTGGACGAGTCTTGTCTTGCTTCCTTCCTTGCTGAGAGTTTTACAATCTTCTTTACCACGTTGTCCATTTCCTTCTGAAGCTTCTTATCTTTCTTCCTATCTTGTACGTTTACAGCCATTGAGTCGGCATCGTCGTCTGATTGTAAGGCGTTAACCTTAATTCGGCTCAAAGCGTCGGCATTGGTGTTTTGTTTTCCCTTTTTGTACAGAATTTCGAAGTTAAAGTCTTGTAGACGTAACCTCCATCGTGTGAGCTTGCTATTTGGGTCTTTCAGGGAATTCAGCCAAGCTAAGGGTCGTTGATCCGTGTATATGTAGAATTTCCTGCCATATAGGTAGGGGCGGAAGTGTTTAGTCGCCCAGACGATAGCGAGTAGTTCGCGTTCAATCGTACTGTACCTAGATTCGGTGTCGCTAAGCGTGCGGCTTGCGTACGCTATCGGTTTATCACTACCGACTTGTCCTTGTGATAGGACTGCTCCTAGAGCAACGTTTGATGCGTCGGTCGTTAAGATGAACGGCTTGTCGAAATCGGGGTATTGCAATAGCGGTGCGTTGGTAAGCATTTCTTTGCAACGGTTGCATGCGTCAATGAAGTTTTGGTCAACTATTACTTTATTGCGTTTTTTTAGACAGGAGGTCAATGGTTGCGTGACCTTGGCAAAATTTGGGATGAAACGTCGGTAATAGCCGACGAGGCCTAGGAAGCTCTTAATTTCGGTAACAGTTCGTGGAATCGGAAAATTCATCACCGCTTTGATCTTGTCATTATTGGGTTTCAGGCCGTTTTTCGTGATGGTATGCCCGAGGTACAAAACTTCTTTGCGTAAGAACTCAGATTTGTCCAATTGTACCTTTAAGTTCGTTTGTCTAAGTCTGTCGAAGACAAGTCTCAGTTTTTGTATGTGTTCCTCCAGGCTAGACGAGTAGATAATAACGTCGTCTAGGTAAACCATGCAGTGTAGTCCTTGGAGGCCGCGCAGGATGTTATCCATTGTCCTTTGAAAGGTTGCGGGCGCGGTCTTTAGTCCGAAGGGCATTCGCAGGAATTCAAAGTGCCCGTTCTGCGTGCTGAACGCTGTCTTTTGTCGGTCGTTTTCTTCTACCTCAATCTGATGATATCCGCTTGCTAGGTCGATGGTAGTAAAGTATGTACTTTTACCTAGCTTGTCAAACAGGTCATTAATATTTGGTAGCGGATATTTGTCGTCTACTGTGATGTCATTCAGTCGTCTATAGTCAATCACCATTCTGTATTTTGGTTGTCCTGTCGCGTCTAGTTTTTTGGGTACTAAGTGTACCGGTGCATTCCAAGGAGAATGCGACTCCTGTATTATGTCATCGTCTAACATTTTTTGAACTTGTCTGTTTATCTCTTGGGTCTGAATAGGGGCTTGTCGATAAGGTTTAACATAGATTGGGTCTTCGTTTTTGGTTCGAATTCGGTGTTTTACGTGATTAGTGAAGGTCAAGGGTAAGTCATCGGAGTGGAAGATGTCCTTGTATTCCTTGCACAAGTTGTAGATCTTGTTGCGCTCTTCCTCATTCATGTGGTCGAGTCTAAGTTTTTGTAGGTTCTTTTCTAATATTTTGTCAATTGTCCCGTTATCTGTTTTGTCCTTGGTAAAGTTTACTTTACAGTCAGTCTCGCTGTGTCTTGTCACTTGTAGTGGTCGTGATACAGTCATAATCATTGTCTCGTCCGAAGCGTTCTGTATAACAGTGGTGGCGTAGCCATTGTCACACCTTACAAGGGCGCTAGGCATTCGAACGCCTGTACTGAACTCTCTATAGTCAAGTATAGCGTCGCCTGTGTGGTAGTTAACAGGGAGCTTTACTCTTGTCTCTGTCCGGGGCTTCAGCTCTACTTCGTAGTTTAAATCGGTGTTAATGATTTTGAAGCGTGTGCTTTCTGTTGTCAGTATAGACCTGCCTAGGTCTATGGTCGCTTTCAATTGTTGGAGTAGGTCGTTACCTATCACGCCGTCATAGTCAGGGTCAACCGTGTACAAGTAAAACTTGTGTGACATGTCGGTTTTGAATGAAGGTGGGAGTGGTATGTCTATGACTTGGTCATGGAGGCTTGAAGCGTGTGTGCTGGTGACCTTGAAGGGTTCGTACTGTATGAATTGCTGATACAGTTGGTAGGCTTTTTCAGGGTTCAGGAAGGACCTTTGGCTTCCTGAGTCAATCATAAATTTGGCATCAATTTCTGGTATTATTATGTAAGGTAATTTAAGTCGGGGGTCGCAATTAATTGTTATTGTGGTCACTCGGGGTCTCGGTTGGAGGCCTCCGGGATAAAATTTTCGAATTCTTGTTCGTTAGGGATGTCAGGGTGGTAAGGGTACTCCACTGTCTCTAAATTGTCATTTTGTTCGTATACGTCATAATCGTACTCGAAGTCTTGTTGAGGGTCCGAGTCGTGGGTCATGAGTTCATTGAGTTTAAAACCGTCGCGTGGTTTTTGTTGCGTCCTCATGGACACGTCAGTCTTTTGGAAATGTGGGGGATTAATTTGCGGGGGTTTGTAACCGAATTGTTGTGGTTGCATAAAATTATTTGGTCGATAACCGAGTTGGGGACGGTATCCTAGTTGTGGCCTATAGCCAAATTGTGGGTTGTTATTTAACTGTGGTCTGTAACCTAACTGGGGGTTGTTGTTTAACTGTGGTCTGTAACCTAACTGAGGGCGGTAGCCTGTAGGTTGATTTGGTTGCACGGCTGGTGGACGGTAACCTGTCGGTTGTTGAGGCGTCGAATTTGGTATTCCAAAATTAAATTTTTGCTGTACTGGTAGTACATTTGCCGGTGTCATGCCGAATTTGAAATTATTTAGCGGCAACGGGGCGCTAGATGTTATTGGCCGTGATTGTGCGTGCGCGCGCCTACGCATATTGTATTGATCATGGAAATTTACCTCCTCTAACACAACACTTAGCGCGTCTTCGATTGATTTTGGGTCTTTTAGGCGTACTATTCGCACCATGTCTTCAGGTAGGTTATATAGGAATGTGTTAAGCGCTAGATTGTTGTATATTATTGCCTTTGCAAGTTTCATATTTTGGTCGGGTAATTCGTTTACTTTTGACAGGAGTGAAGATCTTATTCCTTGAATTCTATTGCATAATTCCAAATAACTTTCGTTTTGTTTGATTTTTACGCCTTCCAATTCTATTGCAATGCATTGTTCGGTTCGCGGGTCGCCAAAATGTTGTATTAGTACAGTTTTTAAGTCTGGCCACGTTTGAATGTCCTCACGTTCTGATAACAATGACGCGGCCTTGTCGACTAGTCGACTTGTGATTGAGTGATATACTAACAATTGTTGTGCCGGATTTTCTATTCCTTTAAATTTATCAATGACATATTCTGCTTTACGGATAAAAAGATTTAGTGTACTTTTGTCGCCATTGTATTGGGGAATTAAGCTTAAAATTTCGCGGGGGATAGGTGTAATTTCGACTGGTCTTGACATTTCCTTGGTTTATATTTACACTATTTATCTTAAAATTAACACAGTTATACAATAAACACAATATAACACACAATTACTTAATACTAAGCACTATCGATTTGGAGATATATGCTCTTACTTTTGCTCTTACTCTACTAAGTTACTAATCCGTTCTATGCAATATTATAAGTCTATGGTTGATTCTTATCGGCTAGACTAAACAAAGTTTTATGTTACAGTCGGCCTTCTAACTAACTAAGCTATAGCGAGCGAGGATTAATCTCGTCTATAACGATAACATAACTCGAGGATGGCAGGGAGGAAATGAGGGAAATTGGCGAAAAGTCGTACTCACCAACCACTCGTTCCCATGCCGCTCGGGGTCCGCTTGACTTATTTGTTTGTTTGCGGAATCTCGCCGACAGCACCGTGGTTCTATGAGGACCACCTGGAACACCTGGGGCACCTGGAACTTGCACAGCACTCGCGAGATCCTACCGTCTGCGCCAGACAAGCTTACGGGACAGGAAGCTATGTTTTTAAAAACTACTTTAATTAAACACTTTGCCAATTTTGAGGCTTTAATTACTAAGGTTGTCCGATACCGAGGACCTAGGACTAACTTAAAGTACGTGTGCTCGATACAGAGAGCTTAAACTAACTGCCTGAGCCGGCCTTATCGATACCCTTATATTAACTACGCTACCTGGGTGGCATCACGCCACCAGACGCAGTGTAAGCAGAGTCAAATTACATAGACTGCTGACGCTGCGGCAGCTTCTAGGTATTTAGCCTAATACATTAGAGAGAGGTGGGAACTTAACTACTTACTTACCAAGGAAACCTGACAATTATTTACATACATACTTATGTATGTAAATAATTGTCAGGTTTCCTTGGATTTTTACTTTAAAGTGGTAATTTTTGTATACGCCAAAATATAAACATAAAACAAGGCAAACAAATTATTTACAGTTATTCGCCTGTTAATAAACGTTGCTGAAACACCAAGTACGTCGTTATTCGAGTTGCAATGAACACATGCATTGTCTTTACTCATGTTGCTTCAATTATATGCAATTTTCGCCGCACAGGAAATTTCCATTCCGGAATTAGCTTGAAATTTTCCATTCAATTTTGTTGCATTATAGCTAGGAAGATAATGCTAGTCTACGGAGATTTTTAGAGCTGACAATCGTTACAGGTGAAAGATATTTTTCTTTTATATTTAGTTAATATCTTTATAAAAAGCTATCTGAGAAAATTCCAACCCGTTAGCTGTTGTTATACAGTACTTAGCGTAAGCTCCATATTCATAGAATTAAAAGCTGGCACATACTGACTTTATGTGAAATGTGCGAAAATAAAGGTGATGACAGCTTTCAAAATGTACTTATTTTAAAAGAATATATATATAAATATACATATTAATTTCCAAATTGTGTTAACTCTACCATGGTGACATCAAAATATCACTTGCTATAAACGTAGACATAATAATGTAAAATTAAGTGCATAAAACATCGCTGAAATACATTTATTCACGTTTTAATTTTTTTTCCTGTAAATTTCAATATACAATGCTTTCAATTCATCTTATCGTATTATCAAGCAGGTTTTATGTTGTTACGGACTCGAAAACAAAGGTCGGTGGAATTTTTACAGCAGACGAAGTAAGTAATTTACATTTGACTATACTTATTTTTTATTTACGAGCTGAGCGGTTCACATTGATAGAGTTCCATTAAGTTTTAGTTTGAATCTGGGGGCACATTATAGCACCTTCAATGAAAAATAAAGTTCAGTAATAAATAAAAATCAATTAAACAGCTTTACCACGTTTTACTCAGATTTACATGTTTTATTTTCATCTCTCATATTTAGGTATAAATCAGACATAGTAGATAGATAGATAGATTAACTCTTTATTGTTGACACATATTAAAAAACAGTACATAGAACAAATTGCACCTTAACTAGTGCCACAAGCGGCGGCCTTATCGCTGAAAGCGATCTCTTCCAGTACATACACATATAGTATAGTACATACTTCCTAATGGTTCAAATTTATGTCATTTCGTGTTGTTTCATTTCCAAAAGAGATATTTGCTAATTATTTTATTGACTGTCGTGACGAATGGAAAATTTGTCTCGTGATATGTATATGTGGTAAGTAGGTAACTTAGATTGTCACTTGAGGTTTTTGTTAGTAGGTGAGTGTCAAAAGATCGTGGAAAAGTTCATTACACAAATATGGCTAAGCTAATAATATAATATAACAAGCCAAAAGCGAGTCGAACTAGCGCATAAAAGGCTTCCGTACCATTTTTTCTTTTACCACTAACGAATGAAACTTTTCCGTTCTTCCCCATATTATAAACGTAACGTTCTGGCAAAACCCAAAGTCACGCTTCAACGGGTTTAATTAGGTACCTACCTACAGAGACAATGTGTCGTGCTCAATCATAACCATTGACTTACGTATATGCGTAGTATATGCTTCAAGCCGAGGAAATACCTGAGATATGAATGTACTACCCGTAAAACATTTCCCGAAGATCGATTACACACAGATGGCTGAGAATATGAAACTGATGGGCCTGAAAGTATGAAAAGTTACAAAGGGCAAAGCACTTATGACCTATTTTATTTTAGGTGAAACTGGTGACTTATTATTGTACTATCTTCTCTTATACATTATGTAGATTTGAATTAACTTATATAAAGTTTCACCAGAAAAACATTATGACTTTTCCAGCCGAATTGTAAACAAAATGGATGACACTTTCAAAACGTTTATATATCACTTAGAACTAAGTTTCTAACTCTACACGCATCATTCTATAAACAATATATTACTCTATGCTATAAACTCAACAATATACATAATTTCTAGTATTTTCTTATGTTTTTTGATTATATTTTCAAATTAATGTTTATTTACAAATGAAGTAGACTGCATACATGATCTGATTTCGATAGGATATCTTATCAGGAACCGATGATTAAGGTTTCAAGGCTAGACTATAGACAGTCATGAAACCTCACACTGAATATTTTGATTAATAAGGTGATGGAATTCCCGTATGAAATACCTAAAACATTGAGTTGGCTTTGAATTTTTATTTCAAACTAGCTGGTTCCCGCGACTTTGTCCGCGTGGAATAGTTATTACCATAAAAACGGGTCTATTGAGTTAACCTTAAGAGATAGTCATATACTGTTGTGGACATTTTGTTAGATAATTGCATGAGAAATAATTCTTTCATACATATTTTTTTGATATCTTGAACCGTTTTCGCAGCGCACGCAACGGAAGACCTCAAAGATCAATAATTATCCCCGTTTTTTCCACGTTTTCCATTGTTTCTTCGCCCCTATTAGTTGCAGCGTGATGTTTTAAAGCCTAAAGCCTTCCTCGATAAATGGTCTACTCAACACAAAAATATTTAATTATTCGCAAAAGTAGTTCCTGAGATAAGCGCGTTCAAACAAACAAACAAACAAACTCTGTCTCTTCTGGACAAGAAAAATACAAGACCAACACTAATGGCACCTAGGGGAGGAGGCCTATACCCAGCAGTGGGTCGACAAGGGCTGAAGATGATAATGAATTGTATTTTGCATATATATTTTTACTTTTGTGGTTTTTTAATGGAGAAGTCTAAGTGCTTTAGACGAACAGTAAAATTAAATTTAAAAATAACTTATTACTACACATAAATACCTAACACTCACCTAACCTCTTTATAAAGTTCTTTAAATATTTGTTTATTAGAAAAATCTTGTTTTTTTCTTAGTACTAGTAATATTATTTACCTCTTACATGAACTTCCTTTTACATACCTACTGTAATTACATCTGTCAGCACCTCAACACTAATAACCCTACCTATAAATTAGAAAATCAAATCAACAATCGGAAAACTACAGCATAATTTTTCCCTTGGAATAAGAACCGCTTATAAAATACAGCTACTTGATTCTTAGCGCATAAGTAGTTCCTTTAGTTTCCTAAACTTTACCAGATTTTACACACATACCGCTAGGTTTAGTTAGAATAACTACCTAAGTATTAGATTCACCTGTGTTTTAGGCGGCTTTTCAGAGTTACTAAATATGAAACACCGTGCTTTTTGTGAACATAAAGTACCAAAGTATATTATTTTCAAAAGTAGAAAAATAAATAATATCACGTGTTATTATTTCGCTATAGTTAATAGAAATAAAAATGGATTGATTAAGAAAATTATACAACTTTAAACATGAAAGACTACCATTTATTTAACAATGATTCACGATCATTTATTTAACTAAGGTAAATAAATTTAGAAGTTTTTGTTTAAGGTTAAATAAAAGTCTTTAAAACGGCAAGGAAAAGCGTGAAAAGCGTTCCATACACAATTCGAATTCCATTCCATTCCATACTCGAAACCATTTTAACTTATAACACAGTATGCATGAGCACTTTATATAGCTTGTCATATCGTGCAAAGTTTCCATACAACCTGCGCGAGCCAGAATAATGTCGAATCAAATCTAACAGAGGTCACTGACCCTTTCAACGCGGAAAATTCGATAGATCCATTATTCAGAATAATAAACAAGCTTGGATTATAATACTTTAGCAATATCTTCCAACTTTTCCACGGAAAATGTATGGAAAATAATGCTTTTGATATTTTGATAGAGCGTTTTTCTGTGCATAATTTTTTGAGTGCGTTGTAATCTTTTCTTGGTGGTTTGGTGATTTGAATTGAATATACATTTTTTATAAATTTATAAAAGTATATTTAAGGTGAACTTACAAACACTTTATCAGCAATGACTGATTGGAGCATTTGTATGTTGATTTACCAATGTTTACAAAAAAACGATTTTTATTAATGTGTCCAAAGTCTGAACCGAACGAGCCCTGAAAATTATTTAGAAATTTCTAGAAACACATTTAAATACATACGTCTTATATGATTGTCACGTGAATGAATCTTACAATTAACTAGAGGTAGGTCTAAGTGCGTTTTACTTCGTTTGATTACAATTACATCATTAGATCATTCCACTAGCTGTAATTAATTCTGTTATAGTTTGCATCACCTTTGCATAATACAACAATGGTCTTTATTGAAGATTATAACCTTTTTTGAAAGAGGAATTTAGTCCTGCCCTTTTTATTGAATGACTAGTGGACGCCTGCGGCTTCGCTCGCCTTATTTCATGATAAAAAGTAGCGTTTAAATAAACAACAAACAGAGACACAGACGCATCTATAAACAGACAAAAATTCTAAAAACTGCTGGAACGTGGAACGTGTTCTGTTATCAATTTAAAGTATACCTAAACTTTTTTTTTCTTATATCTTCTATGTTTAGATTTTTGACCCTCTTCAGCTTTATTAAATACCTAAATAGATACCTAACTTTTTTACTACAGGAATTTAATCCTTGCCTTATTTAATGAATGAATGAACGAGTAGGCTTTGATGACGTTTTTTATTATGTTATAGGATGGGTAATCGGTTGAGAATGTTTATTGTTTTTATTATGTATATTTTTGTTATCTTTGATGACGTGGTGGTGACGTTATTTTTAGAAAACGTAAGTAATCCATTATCGCATTTGAAATAATGACGTTTTTATAGGTACATAAAACTTTCATAACCATGAGACACTTCACTTTTGACTAAATAAAAAACTACCTTTATAAAAAATCACAATGACACGGCTGTCTACTTAAACCACAACTTATTCTTGATACAAATCTGTCTTTATTTTCACCTATAATTTATTTTCACATGCGTTTTCCTCTTAACCACTTAGAAAACGTTATTTATTATTTGATTACTAGGTAAGTAGGTACTTTGTAATTGGCGCGAACAGATAGATTCATTAGAAACCTGTCTGTTAGTTTAATAAATAAACTTTGTTCAAAACAGCATTAAACTTTACTAGAATTTAAAATTTTGTTAAAATTCTGATAAAATCGTTTTCTTAAGAACAGCTAGAACAGATAAACATTTTTAATCATTAAAACAAGTTTCATTAATCAAAAAAAAGCTTTTGTGACTTAACTTGACGCAGATTGCATATTTGTTGAAGTAAAATTGATTATTAACCAATAAAAATTTCTTCAATAATTCTATTACTTTGTAATCCGTTTTATAAATAAATTTATTTGTATTTGTATTCATATCATCGTTAGCAACCAGCATTTTTAAGCCTACATAGCAACAATCTCACCTTTTATTTCAGATCTTATCTGGCATCGATCGATAGAAGTCTAGTACTATAGGTACCTAAATGCAGGTCGTCCTAGGACAATAATACCACGTCACAGCCTAGTTTAAGGTCGTTGAACCTTACGCATGCGCAATACACTTTCTTAGTGGAAAACTACTGGGTAGCAAATCATTTAATTAGGAGTAAGTATGTAATGGATGGTCCCTACAGAAATGTTATAGAGAGCGTGAGAATGGACGTACTGGTAGTGTGCGAATATTGTTAAGATAATTGATGTTTTTTTACGTTTGATAGGTATAATTTTACTTAATTTTTATTGGAAAATAAAAAAAAATGATTATTTAATATAATTAGTTTGTCACGGTTCCTCCTCCTTGCGTCGTAGTCCTCATTACTGAGGGTTGTGACGGTTATTAAAGGTTTATTATTTACTGAGATCACCTGTAGCTACAATCACATTGTCTGTTTGTATGTATATCTATTTGTCTGTTTATTTAGACGCTCGTAACGCAAAAACGGCTGAACAGATCGTCATGATTTTAGGTGGTACATAGTATGAGGTCTTAGAAGTGTCATATGGTCATAGGCTACTTTTTATTTTAAAATAATGCGAGCGGAGCCACAGGCGTCCACTAGTTATATATTATATATAAAACTGTTTGTTTGTTGGTTAGTTCGTTACACATTGATGTCGCAACGGAGCGATGTATCATTGTGTTTTTGATATATGTAGTTCTACAAATATTCCTGCAAGTGACATGTAAAATGCTTCCTAACCCGACATAATCCACTTGTGAGATAATAAAATATAATAATAGTTATTTATGACGTCTATTTCAAAGCTAACCCATCCGGGTGTATATTTGCGATCCTGACCTTGCGTAAACATTTCAATGTAAATACACAATGTAGAGTAAATACTGATGTAGTATGAATGGACTGCACTAACTGGAATTGCATGCGTGGGATGCATCTGCTATATATCACAAACAACTTGTTCGCACCATCGAAGGTGATTTATGAAATACATTTAAACACTAACTAGCTGTAGCCTACTACAATAATCAGAATTAAGAACTGTATGCATCTGCAAAAGCCGCTCCTAGCTGAAGTGTGGAACTTTGTTCCACACGCACTATAATCCAGCGATCAGCGATCTTCAAAGCGAGGGTGAATCGGTTATTATCGGGTGAGCACGCTCCATCTTAGCCCCTAGCCTTTCCTTACCATCAGGCAAACTATGGTAAACTGCAAACGCGTACTTTTCTTAATAGTTATTTGTTATACAAGAGTGCAAAGTTGCTTTTTAACCGCGTGCTCAATTTTGATGACCGAGCAAGCGAAGGATTCTAAAATTGAATCACGAGCGCAGCGAGTGATTCATAATTAGAATCCTGAGCGTTAGCGAGGGAATTAAAAGAGCACGAGGTGAAAAATCTTTGCACTCGAGTGCAACACGTAACTTTTCATTCCACCTCAGCGAGGAAATGACTAAATGCAAAACGCGTGATTGTTGAGGGAGAAAGCTCATTTGCGTATTATTAACAGTTTCAGTCAATTCTGTTGGCGTCAAACAAACTTCCTTGGCGCTAGAATCACTCATTTTAGTTTTTTCACTGGTTTTCAAGTTTCTTGTTTTTAATATAAGGTTTAACAATGACGTGAAAATATGCCGCGTAAAAAACCGCGTACAAAGCAAATTGAAAAAAAGAACACCAAGAAGGTTCCGAGTCTGAAATTATTACAAATTTAAAAAAAGTTGTATGATATATTCGGCACCATAGAGGTAGCAGTAAATAGGTTTAATGATTTTTTAAATTCAAAAACTTGCAATACACGATGTTCTAAATTCAATTTACTTTATCCTCTTGAGAATAAAAACGGCTTTTGCACTCAGATATTGAAGAGCAAAAATACTGTTTCCGAGATGGTGGGATGAAAAATCCATTTGTAGACCTTATCCTTGATTTGATCCTATGATCATAATTGTAATATTTTTCTTTTCACATGAAATAAACTGACGTTTGACTACAGCCTGCCTGACGTTTTACACCACGGTAGTCTAATTATAAAGTGTTGATATTAGGTACTTAATTTTTAATGCAACAAAGTTTAAAAAGGGGTAGAGTGCATAGTAAAGTCAAGGTTTTTAAGATAGACATGTGTTTGGATTATGGGTTTGTGATTATATTGAGTCTTTGGCATCAATACTTCAAAACCAACAATACCGTTTGACTAATTTAATCGATCTCTTTTTCACAATTTTTATCAACCTAATCTGATAAGTAAATTATATCTACTCCATATCTTTCTCCCCAGATTGTTACAAGTTGAAACGCAATTCGGTGTTCCGGAGGTCAGTTGCAAGGACAGAATAAAACTAGGTCAGGGATGCTACGAATAAAGTGTTACTTAAAATAGAAATTCAGTTTCTGTTACGTACATTTCACTTCCTTTGTGTGTTTTAATTATATTTAATTCTACGTAGAACCTGTAAAAAATCGACCATAACAAGAAATAAACTAGATGTGTCAAAGCTGCTGATTCTACGAAATAAAAGTATTACTATTACAATTACAATTTTATAACTTTTATTATTTTATACTTACCATAAATTGTGATTAAAAATACAAATATTATATTGTCTCTAAATTACGATTCTTCTTATCGCATGACCGTGACAGTGGCCTGGTAGCTCTTGTAATGAGAGTTAATCAACCCAATTAAAAAATATTTAAATTACAATTGATATATCTACTCACATAAATTGATCATAAAACCGTATAATTTCCTATGAAACCTTATCAACGATCGTATCCTATTTCCAATAGTATATACAATATATAGATATGTACATACATACATACATAGAACCATTATACATTGTATACGAGCTATCATTACGAGCTATTACTTTCTGTTTGTCTGCTTTCCCATTGTTTGGGAGTCACAGGGGAGATTCCCAAAGGTCACACCTTCCACGGGACAAAAATAGGGCACGGGGTCAAGGACACATGCGTACACGGGGGATAGCACGTAGGCCATGTTGTCATTTATTGGGAGTAAGAAATGTGTCTTATAGTTGGACGGAGTAAAGATAAACCTGATAGTGAAAAGTATAAAAATCTAATATATAAGTAAAATATGGCCGAATATAACATTAGATACACTTTTTAACCGAATTCAAAAAGGTTGTTAACAAGAAGAGTTATATTTATTACTTAACTACTCTATTTGTTTACTGTTGCAACTGGGTAAGCAAAGAGATGGAGTTTAAGTTACACAAAATTAACCAATTGATTTGATTTGAAAAAAGCTTTCTCAATTTAGCCAACCCTATCTATGATTAGATTTACTTACCCTTTTTTTACATGATATAGGCTTACGCTTGTCTACAATTTGCCTGATGGTAAGCAACTTTATAGTCTACGATCTAGCGCGCTTGCCTAGAAGAAACCGGTTTACTCTCGACTTGAAGACCGACAAATTGTAGTTCAAGGGGAATGGAGATTCAGGCAAAGAACTCCACAGTTCCCGCCACTATGTTTTATGTGATAACTAAATACCTCAAGGATTATAATTCTATACTTTTGACATTCGTTGTAAGATCGTAGGAGTGTTGCGAAAACTGACGTCAGAGTTTTCAAACCGCCCGAACTGCCTGTTTTAACAGTGTGTCAAGTAGTTACATTTTGTGAATAAATGTGTTTTATTTTATTTCCGGTACACCGAAATAAGAATGGCTGTCGTTGTTTTGTTAATGTCTATTTATAATCTTGGCAGGGACACAAATTGTTCCGCGGTACAAAACGTCGCTTGAAAATTATATTTCCTAAAATAAATATAACTAAATATAACACACAAAAGATAAGTATTTGAAACATTTTTTTACGCAAACATATACCTAACTCTCAACTGCTTGAACTATATTCCTTAAGAATGTGGGTCGTGACTTCGCGCAAAATTATTCCATTATTTAAATATTCATTTTATATACATACATTATTTAAGCAGTTACAATGTATTCATTCATATTTTCTTCGTTCTTTTTAATTTAACCTTCAAATACGGATTTTTTTAAACTAAGAAACTGAAACAATTATATTTCTCATTCTCACCATATCCCCCACTTTAACATTTCCCCAAATCATGATTCATCTCAACCTCGATTTAAATTTAATGTCCATTGTCGTGTAATTTTACCTTCACATAAACTCAGTAAATCCTTCATAACGGCCTTATATATGAAATATTGAGTGAGATCGATCTGAATGCATTTGAAAATCCTTGCTCTATTTACCTACATATTGTGTCTCGTAAAGTATTCATAACTTCAGGAAATGGCTACATGTATATTGATTTCCATCATTGTAGGAAAATATTTGTAGGAAATAGGTAAGTTTATTGTGTAAATAATAGAATGAAACACAATTCATGAAACTTATAGTTATATTATAAACATGGGAGTGACCAATTCTAGTGTACAAAGATTACAAACTAAAACTAACGAATGGAAACTACAATGTACCTGAGTACATACATCATGACTAAGGTGTAAATGTAAAGACTAAAGCTTCTAGAGTTTTTAAACACCACAAGCTTTAAATTTACATCTTTTTACACAAGAATTTATAATAGAGGGGTGGCAAAATAAATTTCTCTGGAAAAAAAATGTTGTAGGACCTTTCAACTGTTGAAAAAATTTATATTTCAAATGTAGACATCACAATAGATTGTAGAAGTAAATCCCTCTAGGAATAGAAATAGAAATATCGAAGTTATCAGTAACTCTGTAATTCTAAAACACAGTGTTTGTACAGCTAACATGGGTAGTCAATTAAATCAGAATAAATCTCAATCCGTGAATAAAAACTCCGCCAAATGTGTGGCAGCTGGAATACATTGAAACAACCAGTTTCAGTGGACCTCTCTTTCAAGAAATTTGTTCATTAATTCGTTGAATCTTCGCAAAGCTGAGAGGTAAGGTGGTAGTTTGTATGAGGCAAAGCTGAGAAGTATAATAGTGACGTAGGTTGTTGTTCAATAAATGTAATAGCTTATTTCAGGACTGAGCCAGTTATATCCGACTCCGTGTTGATAAAGATAGGTATTCTGATTAATTTGTTTGCGTGTTTCTGTTATTTTTGAACGAATTCTACAAATACTATTGATAGAAATAGAACTACAAATAGGTATGTTCTCTCGTAACCTTGAATTATTTTTGAGTCTGTTAAAAATATTAATGTATCGGCCCAAGAAAACTCCCCTAACGATATAATTCAGCGGGGAGAGGGGGGAGGGGGGGGGGGAATATTAATATGTTGCGATTTTGCACAGTTACTGCCAATGTTTGTGATAATAGGTAGATACATACATATTTATGATGTATGTCATGCATTATATTCATTCCTACATATTCATAAGTGTAAATATTGTCCTATAAAAATACATTTGTTTCGGTAAAGTACATGAAATGGGTGCAGCAGTAATGAAAATGCTAAAAGTATGATTATTATGTATTGAAATCGTAACTGATATTTAAGTTATAATCAAAATATGAATAATTTACAAAAACCTTCGCTCATTATTTTTATTATCAGTCAATGTTCGTTTCAGAAAATATAAAAATAATGATGATATACATATGTACAATACTTCACACTTCCATTTTCATGTCTGGGCTTAAAACATAGGTCTCAATATTGAAATTTAGGTTCTCTTTAATTCCCTAAAAAGCCATATAAGTACAAAACAGACGACTGCGTATGACATGACTTAGTAATTCAACATTTCTTACGCATTTGTGTTTTAAAATATCCGAATGAGTAAAGATACACGTTTTCATGTGGGATGTTTGTTGTGTTAGGTATAATTAATTTGGGATGTATATTTGTGAACTCGCGTGAGAATTCCTTTTTAGGTTACGAGCTCAGTTGTTGGATAATTGAAATTGGGTTTCAGGCTTTTTTTGGTAACAATACTATTTATATTTTGTATGTTTACTTTTGATTTCTATTATAATTTCAGCAAGTGAGATCAAATAAGGTAAGTTGATAGATAAATGAACTTTATATTGCAGGCACAACATTGAAATACAGGCAAAGTAAGTACATAGAAGTGATATCTGATGTCGGAAGTTTTCTAGTCGCCAGAGGTCTTTACGATTGTATTAACAACTATGATAGGCTACTTGTTACTCGTATCTCGAAATAATGCCAGCGAAACGGTAAGTGTTTAAAACTATCCATGATATCTAGCTGGTTTTAGCCAACAGTGAGCCTTGAAAATCTGAACTTGAAGAGTAATATTGAAGTACATACCTACTATGTATATACATAATACATATATCATTTTAGCACAGTTCGTGCGACACTCTCTTTGGCATTGTTTCAATTGGTAATAAAGATTTTAGGTTGTCAGTCGGTGCGTCATTCGAACTCATTGAAGTATGCTACTGCGTTGATTTTTTCGCACGTTGGATCACACGAGGCGTCTAAACAAGCTATAAATAAACTCTAGTACTGAAAGAGATATAATACAATTATTGGAGATATCTTTTTATCTTCTTATCGAATGAGAGTGACCAACTCTGGTACGTCGAGAGTTTAATCAAGCCGCCCGAAAAGCTTCTGAAATGGCTTAATGACTGCCGTACTCCCCCTTAGACAAGAGGCGTATTTTAGTGAGCGTACTGACGCTCGGTTATGGAATAGAAAGACCAATGTTTGGGAGTGACGTAATATTTCCCATCGCGGAGCGTGTAGCGATGTCAATCTCGACTCGACAATAATGTCGAGCGTCAGTACGCTCACTAAAATACACCTCTCGTCGAAGGGGGCTGCTGGACTGACAGCCGGGACTTACAATTTAATGTGTCATCTGACCGCTTATTCCGATTATTACGCTAAACCTATGATAACCCCTTTTTATGAGAAATAAACCCACTCAGTTTTCAGCAAATATCTTGAAGAAACTTGAGTAACAAGCTTGTTAGATGGATAACAATTTTCATAAATCATAACGATGGAACAACATCATTTTATGCAATCTTTTTCAAACAACTACAAAAACAATAATTTATTATTCATAAATAGCGCGCACCTTTATTGATTTAATACAGAAAAAATAAAATAGGTAGATAGGTTCTACTTCTAATACAAAAAAATAAGTAAGTTATAAGACGACGCAGTGGCGAACTATAAATCTGAAATTGTAGGTCCAAGCGCCCTGCACCGCCGAACAGGCGCGGGTGGCAAGTATCGCCAAAACCCCACTTATTCCGAAAGGGCGCAAGCGACAAAATGGTTTTGGTCGTTTATTTCAAAAACTACGAATTTGTTTCAAATAATCTATTCACAAATCAAAGTGATTGTGTTAATTAACATGTGTGGAAAATTTTAATGCTCTAATCCAAAACCAACTCCGACAAAATCGATATACTCAACTTTATAGAGATCTTTTTGATTAATTATTTTGTGTTACAAAAATTGGCCGTAAAATATAGTAATTGAAATGATGAATCTTGAACATAAAATTTAAATTTACAAATAGTTGCTTTTGTCCATGTCGAGTAAAATACGAATTCTTGCTACCAAATTCTCAGGGCGTCCACTGTGAGCCATAGTTTACACAATAGTATGTAAGAAAATCACAGCTTATAAAGTAGTTAGTGGGTATGTAACTTAGCCACAGTTTATAAAGTAGTTAATATGAATGTAACATTGCCACAGTTTACAATGAAGTTAGTTAGCAAGTTAAGTGGAGCGAAGCATGCGGTCGGAACGGCCTTGCGAGCACGTGCTTAGGTCGTGCACCGGACAAACTCGCTTACTTAATGCTAACTTAACTATCGTCTGCAAATATTATGCTAATCCTGATTTTATTTGGGTTGATATGTATTGATATCAGAAAAATGTGTTGAATTAGGTTATACATTCTTTTTGTACTTGAAGATGTTGTGTTAATATTTTGACTTTTAAGCATTGAGTTACTTGGTGTTCTTTTTTTTTAAAAGGATTGCAGTTAAGTAAATATTTTATGCAAGTTTAATTTGCTGTATCAAATAAGAAGATCTCAGTAACAAATCTATTTTATGTAGTGTATGTCGATTTATTATTGTTTTGTTAGTAGAATGCCTAATTTTTGAATTCAAAATGTTTATACCTGCTTAAGCTGTTTTATAACGTTTTGTATTTACAAGGTCAATAGCTCTTTGTACTGTTGATGTGATAAATAAGTTATGAAGATTCGAGAATGATTTCATACAAATCAACTTGTAATCAGAAAGACCCATTCATGAAACCCTCCTATTTGTTCTCAAGGGCAGTCTAAGCAGCCCTTTAATTTTTTTGGCTAACGTAACCCTTTTAGAGTTGAGTTATTCTATTCTAAGCCCCGGAGAATGCTGTATGGAAGTCATTTTTCAGCTGTATGGTTATGGTCAGTTTACTTTACACAAAGACAAACTATCTGTATGTAGTTAGAGCAGTTAAGTTTAGTTATGCTGTTTATTTTTAGTTTTTTTTTTATCCGAGATGTAGGTGAGTTTAAATACTACATATTTTAATATTTTAGCATTTAAATTATCTTTAGGCTTTTCTAAAGATATTCTAAGTGCCCCCTTTTTTGTAGTAGTTAGAAGTAGTATGTTTAGTTTTTCTTTCCTTGCTTTTATATTTTATTATTGTGAATAAAGTAATATCATATTTTTAATAAATATCATCGCGTTTGCAAAATCATTCGTTACGAATCTACTTTTTAAGCATTATACCTACCTATTAACACAACAAAAGTAAGTAAGAGTACCTTTCTAAAATGCAGCTAAGTACAAGAAAGGATTTCCTTTCTTTAAGCTTTCGTTTTGGTTTTGTTGTTGACTAGTCATTAATCATTATGTAACAATTGTAAGACATAACGACAGAAAGTTTTCTGCCAATTGTTACTCAAGATGTTGCAATTTCGAGTGTAGGTACCTAGAAAAAAGTTTCTTAGACTACTGCTTCGTTTGTACATAAATTTTTTAAAAACACTAGCATAGAAAAATGAATAGCAAAAATAACAGAAAATGAACAGCACATAACAAAATAAAAAAAATAAAACAGACAAAACTTTTTGATCCAAAATAATTTAAACAAAAGAATTAAGGCAAATTCTTTTACCAACATAATAAACTCATCATGTTTTCTAGAGCAAGAATTCAACAGTAGACTTTCTCAAGAGCAGAATCCCAACTTCTGCTAACAAAATAACGGACCGGGTGTTCGGAAATGTACAAAATAGAAAGCAACTAGCGGGCGTTGACCTGTTGTTGTGAATCACACACTTCAGTATTGGAGATTTGGCGAAGCCTCGTTCTGTAGATTCGGTAATAGTCTCTTGGTTGAAGCCTTGAGGCACAGATTCAATAGCAGCTGCTTTGGTATTTTGAAGGTAAGTCTCAATTGAGGATGCGTGTGCAAATACGTTGATAGCGTCTATGCTTAGTACAGGTACAGTGTGTACCTATGTAAAATGCTTCGTTGCATCATCAATGAAAATTTAACTTTTTTAGTTTAAGTTTACCCTCACATTAATAAGGATTAGTATACAGACAGACAGACAGTAGGACATAAGTCAGTTTGCTATAAATTTGTGTATGAATTATACCAGAGTACAAAGTCCCACTTCTTTTATGAAGTAAGTGAAAGAGTCGTTTCGTTGATGACTTTGTTTTGCAGCCTTAGAAATATTTGCACGACGTATATGTTAGTAATCGTAGAAAGCTACTTCTATTGTGAACTGTAATGTAAGAGAATACTGGTTATTGCAATTTATTATACTTTTCTGGGGTGTTAAGTGTCTAACTGTTGCAAATCTTATCCAAGTTAGTGTTAGTTTATTTAAAGCTATTATATAATACGAGTACCTACGTAATATGTAATATTTTAGTTCTGCAATTAATCAGAAATTCTTAGTAAAAAAATTTTACAAACGAAACACATTTTTTTTCTTAGCGTCTACAAAAAAATAATGTGTAGCTGATACATCATCATCATCATAAATTTAAGGGCCGGGCCCTTGTCTGTGGAGTATGCGCCATCCTTCCCGGTCTTCTGCCAATTCCTTGACCTCCTTATACGACATGACACCCGCCTTTTCTTTTATTTGGTCCATGTATGATCTTCTCGGCCTTCCTCTTCCTCTTCGGGCTTCCAATTTTCCTTCCATGATGTTTCTTATAAATTCGTCATGTCGTATAAGGTGGCCAACCATCTTCCCTCTTCTGTTTTCAATAGTTGCCAGTATTGTACGGTGTTCTTGGACCATGCTCAGCACTTCTTCATTGGTCTTTCTTTCTGTCCAACTAATTTTCTCCATCCGCCGCCAGCACCACATTTCAAAAGCTTCTATTCGTTCTCTATCTCTTTGAGTCATGGTCCAAGTTTCGCTTCCATAAAGAGCAATACTCCATATGTAAGATTTTATGAGCTGTTTTCTTACGTGTTTTGCAATTTTGGATTTTAGTAAATGTTTCTTCCGGTTGAATGCTGTTTTTGCTATGGATATTCGGGTTATTATGTCTTGAGTGCATCTTGAGTCTTCTGTTATTACGCTTCCTAAATATTTGAATGAATGTACTTGTTCTATTGGGTTATTGTGCAGTTTAATGGGATTTCTATTGTAAATTTGGTTTCTGGTGATTGTCATAGTTTTGGTCTTGTTTGAGTTAATTTTGAGGCCTATTTCTTGAAAAGCTTCGTCCATTTGTTTGATTAGTTTTTCCAGTTCATTTCTATTGTCGGCTAAAGCTGCAATGTCATCTGCGTAACGTATAAAGAAAATCCACTCTCCATTCACTTTAATTCCACCGTTTTCTGATTCTATGATTTTACTAATTGCATTTTCAATAAATATGTTGAAAATAGTTGGTGAAAGTGGGCATCCTTGTCTTACTCCTTGTCGTATTTTTGCTGTTGTGGTTTCAGTTCCTATGTCTATTGTGGTTTGCTGATTTTTATAAAGGTTGTATATTATTCTTCTGTCTCTATAGTCTACTCCAATGTTTTTTAAAATCGTAAGCATCTTTTTCCAATTTACTTTGTCAAAAGCTTTTTCCAGGTCAATGAATGCAATATGTGTATCTATACCCAGATCTATTCGCTTGTTAGTGATGAGTCTTAGAGCCAGTATTGCTTCTCGTGTTCCTTTTCCTCGTCTAAATCCATATTGGTCTTTGGTAATATTTTCTTCGGCAATGGGTCTTAGTCTATTGTGAATAATTTGTATGAGTATTTTTGAAGCATGTGATATGAGACTTAGTGTTCTGTGTTCTTCGCATTTGTGGGTGTTAAGTTTTTTGGGTAGAAGTACTGTTTTAGTGGTTTGAAAATCATTAGGAATGTTACCTGTTAAGTACATTTCTTGGGTTAGTTTAAATATTTCATCTAAGAGAGGGTCACATACCGCATATTTGATAAGTTCTATGTGAATTTGGTCTTCTCCTGCTGCTTTTCCATTTTGTATATTTTGTAGAGCTCTGTCAAATTCTTCTCGTACTATTGGTGGGCCTAAATCATCACAATCTATTGAATTTTCTTCTTCTAGATCTTTATCATCCAGTCCTGCTCCGTCGTGTAATGTTTCTATGTAGTTTTTCCATCGTTGTACTATTTCTTTTTCGTCCAGTAGCATTTTTCCATCTGAGTCAAGGATTGCTGTGCTTTTTGTCTTGTGTTTAAGGTAAATTTTCTTAATAAGACTATATGCTTTATCTACTTTTCCTTCTTTCAGGTATTTTTCAATGAGTTGACAGTCTTCTTTTATTGCATTTTCTTTGGCTTCATTACATTTTAAAGTTATTTTGTTGGTTAAAGTTTTATATTTGCTTACACTTGTAGCATCAGTTTTATTTTTCAGCTTCCTGCGGTCAAGCATGAGGGTTATTATATCCTGTGTCAACCACTTTTTTCTTGGGACTATTTTTACTTTGTTTATACATTCATTAGCACTAGTACGTATCATGTTGCTAATATTTTTCCATCTTGTTTCTATGTCTATTGGACTAGAATTATTTAATTCTATGCTATTTATATAATCTTTCAATTTATCTCCTAGCTTATTACTATATTGCACTGTTGTATTGCTCGTTTTATCCTTAATACTAGTGAGATCTATTTTCTTCGGTTTAGTTTTTCTTTTGTTTTGTAGCTGATACATTTAACCGAATAATATAATATCTATTCATGAAACATTTTTAGTTTCTTCAGGAATATTCCGATACCATTATAAAAAAAACTACATATTTTCCAATTATAGCGATAATGAGCATAGTATAAAATAATCATACTGCATTAATTTATTGTATGTCCTATGAAATAAATTATCACAAAAATTATACGTTGTTATAAAATTGCAATGCGCCCAGATAAGTAGGTAGGTACATGTTTGTCACATGACTGTTCAGAAAAAATGAGTCAGATTACTATTTATATTGTAGGCAATAATAAATTATCCTTTTACTATAATCAGCAAATAATCATTCAGTAAAACTAACAGGTATACCTATATGGTATAGGTGAACTATCTCACTAAGTAGCCAGCAATTTCATTCGCCATTTTTCAATGTGTTTTTTGATATCATATCAGACAAATATATAAATGGGAATGTGAGTTGGTCAATATGTTTATATTTGTTCTTCCTGTACACCGCAGCAACGGAGCAACAAAGGTACAACATTATTATTGTGGAAGTAAGGAGGTAGGGTTTAGGGAGTGACAATAGCATATTTTTTATATCAGATCTCAACATAAAAAGTCTGGTATCCGAAAAATATATAAGAATAAAATTGTCACGCCTGCTTTATGCATCTTGTGCAATTTGATATGACCTATGTCAGCTAATGTGAACCCATTGTTGATCGTTTTGGCAACACAAAAGCATTCAATACATGACGCTTCATAAAATCTATACAATAATGCAAAGATTAGTTTTAGAACTCACGTTATTACGCACGTTTTTCATGCATGGCATTCTTTGATAACTGAATATGAGATGTGGAAATCAAATATTTTGTTACTTACCTAGGCTATGATGATGAGATTTTATTGAAATAGTGTTAATATTTTTAACCGACTTAAAAAAGGATTAGGTCTTCTGAGAGTGTTTTTACGTAAAATGGGTTTGGCTAGACCATAATTCGTCTGATGGTAAGCGATCATTATAGTCTAGGATGGAGCGTGTAAGTAAAATCGTGGATTTGAGGTAGGTATTTTAAAAAGAAGTGGATATTTGACGTTATTTTATAGGGATAATTAACATACATATATGCATCGAACTATAATACTACGTAGTAGTAATAACTCAATGTATATATGGTAATTTTGTAAAATAAGGTTCTGACACCAAGCCTCCAACATATCATTTTTTAACATAACGGATGCAGTTGCTTATGCTACGATGTGATATAAAATGTGTTTTATTCTCAGTTGGCATGTAAATTATTTCTTTATGCAGTAGGTAAGGCGGAAGAACCTGACCTAACTAATATACCTTTATCTTAGCATAAAAATATGGTACGAGTGACTTACATTTTCCTCGTTCACATAAGGCTATAAATAGCGAGGCATTTACATAGCATCATGTATTACATTTGCACAATTATTTTACATATTTACCCAGTAAATCATATGTTTATATGGTAATAAAAAAATAAGAAAATAGATTTAATATTACTTAGGCAATAAATCAAATGCTGTGCATATCTGTATTTGTGTATTTGAAAACGAAATTCAAATTTAGATAAAATTGTTACAATAAATTTATTACCTACCTATTTCGCAAAGTATAGATACATATCTGGACAAGAACAGCGCAAAACAGGGATGGTTAGCGCAAAAGGGAGGCTTATGCATAGGGCTCTATAGCTGATGATGATGATGGCATTGATAATTCTATCAACTAAGGGCCTCTAAATAGATAGATAGATAAATTCTTTATTAAAACACCACATACATAAAAAACAATACAAAAAAACATAGAAAATAAAATTTGAGTTTTATTTGGCGTTTTAAATAACTCAAATTTATTAATGAAAACTAATCAGCTACATTTACCAATTTCATCTAGTGTATATATTACACACTACTTAGTGTGATAGTTACAATCTTGTTTAATACATAAAGGTTTTTGAGTAGCTTGTTCTAAAAGCAAATGTATTACAATTTAACTAATATAATTTCGTCAGCCACGGTCATGCGTGGCCTGCAATGCAGTTTGCAGTTAGGGCATACACCTCGACTACGTAGGCAGACTTAGGTCATACTTAGGTAGGTCTCTCTCTTTGAGTCGTATTTCCTCATGACTGAGGGTCGTGACTCCCCCGCAGAATTAATTCGTTAGGGGAGTTTTCTTGGGCAGATACATCGTGGTGGGCGCCCAGGTCCTTCCACGGAAGACGCATGTCCTCGGATATTGTGGTCCTCAAACATGTCGGTTTCCTCACGATGTTTTCCTTCACCGCTAAGCGAGTGCAAATCTACACATAACTTGAAAATACAAGTCATTGGTGTAGGGCGGATTCGAACCAGGGTGCGTCTGGATGAAAAGCAGACACTGGAACCGCTAAGCCACACTCGCTTCACTTAGGTAGGTAGCAAGGTGAAATATTACTGCTCATTGTACCTTGATACCTATTAGGCATAGGCCCCTGCTACAATATGGAACCTATAATACTATATGGGTACGAAATGATCATGACTTCTAAAAGGAAACGTAATCTGGTTAGAATCAGATTTAATGTGAAACACACGAACACCAGAATAACGCTTTTGGAAATAGAGACAATACCAACTAAAAGTGTGTAAGTTGCTAATTGCATATCTACCTACTTATCGTTAATCAATACAGAATACAAAAGTACTATCGTTCAATTATGCAAACCCTAGATTTTTCGACATCAGTAATTTTCCATTCTTAAATTTATTACTCGACCAAATCTATGATTCGAAGCTCTATCTCGTATCAGCGCACGTGTCTTTCCCCAGATTTCATAGTTATAATATTGACATCGTTACAGTCAGACAGTGAGTAATTATGCAAGCTTGCAAGGAGCCGATAGACGGGCGACCGCGACACGGCCGCGCGGCCCGAGCTCTAGTGTTGGCACTTCGAGGTCATTCGGTATCGATATCGATGAAATTGGTTGCGATACTTTTTTTGTTTGTAGAGTTCACGTTTTTATGTTTATGTTTTCAATGATATGGTCTTAAATGAAATTTGAGTAGATAGTATATTCATATTAAAAATAGTGTATGAAAATAATATTCCATATTATGTGCCTGATCTTGCTCTTTTGATGAGTTTAAAATCTAACTGGCAATCTTGTTGAAAAAAAATGTATCAGAAACTATATCTAGGTACTTAAATAAGCAATTTAGAGCAATTTCGAATTCGAGAGAAACAGGCTTAATTTAGTAAAAATCTAATCTAAGAAAAAGGTTTGTAAATATTTTGTTATAATAACACAAACAAAACAATTACCTACTGATAAAGTATTAATTTATCAAAAAATAATTCACCGTTGATTGAGTATAAAATAATATAAAGATCTCAGAGACCTGAGATCTCTTAAGAACGTATTTAATGAATGGGAGCTACCGAAAATATTTATTTCAATCTGTTTGTCAAAACCTCATTAAGAAAAAAAATGTACCGTAAAAAATATATAAAATACATACATGTCATGATTTATGAGATAGGGACAAATAAGGTATTAGCTATTTGGTTACGGTGCTTTAAAAATATATTAGGTAAAAAGGTATTTCAAATTCAAATCATTATCATTAGTCAAATTAATCGATAAACAAGAAAAATACGTCTTTTCACTAACAATACAAACTCAAAGCATCTAGCTTGAAATTAATTAGATACAGTTTGTGAAACAATTTGTAATGGATGAATAAGTTTTGTAAACAGTTTAGGGAACTGTTACTCACAAGGAAGTGGGAAGAATAGGTAGGTAATTTGTAAGTTAGTGTCGAGTTACAAACATAAATTGAAATGATGACAGAAATGTCTGAAAATGTACCTGATAAGTAATAAAAGTGCTGATAATAATAATTCCATGTACAGATTTAATCTCTAGATCAACAGGCAATGCTCGATAAGTTTAACTTAGTCATCGATATCCGACAAAAATCTGACATCACTACACAATCATACGTTCAAGTTTCAATTGTCTGCAGTGGAAAATTCCACGATAAAACATGCAACCTTCGGACGCACTCCTCTAACTTAGCAGGCTCGGCCTCTTGCCTTCTCGCTCGTCGCCACTCGACGCAAGCGCTCTGACCTAACCGGTTCGTACCGCTCTAGCAACAGCGGCGAGCCATAACTCCATCTCTTTCACTTCCAGCAAGTTATCGTTCTATTTTACGAATAGCTTTGTGCTATGTATACTTCTCCGTCGTCGGCCAAACGATTTTGTTACCTGTCTTTCTCTAGAGCTTGAATGGAGCAAATTTCGTTTCTTGGTGCAGAGCTACAGCCTCAAATCCAACAAAATACTCTACTACAACCACGTGCAGGGGGCAACGACTGATACTGCAGATAACATTGAAAATAAATAAACAATAATTACCTACGTCACGCGTGTGCGTTCAAAACCCATAGATACGGCATACTCAATTATTTTTTTAATATTTTTTTAATGAATAGGAATTATGTTTGTCAGAGAGTATAGAGACTGAAAAAGTTCATATTTCATATAAGTTACCTATGTTAAATTCTCCGTTGTATCAAACGTCAAAGAGCGTTCACTCGTACGTTGCATGGAATGTTCTAGTACCTACGCTGAATTATGGAGCTCTTACAAGGCATGTTACATGTAGTCGGTAACGATACTGGCTAAGTAGGTAGTTCAGATAATTTAGTCTGGCATTGAAAGACTGTTAGGGTAAAACAAATAAATGTCTGTTCTGAAGGATTGTATATTATATGAATCTATTGATCAATTTACATGATTTATTAGAATTAAGAAAAGGAACATAGGTACATATACCTAAATGTTCATGGAAATAATAATAAACGGCATTAAAAAAGGGGGTTTTCATGTTGACTGACTGTTTTCTTAATCTTGTCAGCCGGACATTGAAGAAATATTTTTATGCGAAAATATTTTAAGCAATCAGCAATGTTTATAAACTTGGCCTTAATGAAGCACTCGGGAGGCCTCGAGCGTTCTCTTATGAAAATATATATCTCGAATACAGCTGTAACGTCTATTTATGTTCCAATTTCAAACAGCGAAACGTAACTGCCGTGAAAAGTAAGCGATCGAAATTCCAACGGATTTAGCACTCTGACGTTTTCTACACAAAAATCGTAGCGTATCTGTGGGAAAAGAGTCGCTTGCCAAGGCTTTCACGTTTTCAAATTTTTATCGTCTCTCTGTCCTCTATCAATCACTCTTATTTTTAGCTAATGTTTTGTTTTCATACTGACTGTTAGTTGAAGTAGCATTTTGGCCTAGCTGTTTTTTGTAACATCGCAAATTCACCAACTACAGTTGATTCTGTGATGTTGGCCTCGTGACATTGGTGACGCGACAGGCGTCGTTCAGACGAGCTGCTTTAAAATTATTTGCCCCGGAATTTGACACAGGAACCACTGTTTCCATTGACTACTATAATATACTAATAATAAATATGTATATAAATTAAAATAATATAAGTAACGTTATTTATACCTCCTTAAAAATAGATTGGTTACATAATAAATAAAGTAATGTGTAAGTAAATGAAAGGATAAAGACATCGATATATTTGTAACAATTTTTTTGTAGGTACTTCCTAACTGTTCTCAAAAGTAGTTCCTAACTGCTCTCAGATAATTAAATAGTGATAGATCGCTTTAGTTAGCTACATCAAAATAAGTGTGAAATTTAAACGACTCCCTTCGTAACTCTCAAGAAATGGATTATCCAGTTTTTTTATGTATCCCTCCCTATACAATTATTGATAAAGGAACATTAAATAAAGATTTGTACCTCTTTATTAGTACAACTTAATTAGGTATGTGAATTAGGTACTTGGTATACTTACAATTTGTTACCTTTAAAAATAATGTATTACTATGATATATAGTGGTTTACTATCATATTTGAAAACAGAAGCGTAGAATATACACGTGGACAATAGGTAAATAAATGATCTATTGATAAAAAGATAAATCCACTTCATGATTAAAATACCTACGTCTAAACTAAGCTTAGATTAAATTGTAGAACGTCAATGTAAACGTTGATAAGTTTCGTCTACAATACTTTTATCACAGCTCTAAGTATTTCCAAGTTCAATGAATCTGCTTCATTTTGATACTGGTAAAAACTTGGTGGTTTTCGACGACATGTAAATTTGATCAGGAACTTTAGCTGTACGGCCAGTAAAAATACAAAAAGAAACTCCAAAATAAACTGAACATAGCTAAAATATCTTCCCATCTTTGATCATTCCTAAACCATACCATAGTACTTTCAAATATATCTAAGAATCTTACTCTATTTCTTATAAACACATGTAATCCTCTCCTCTACAATTTAATATCGTACGTATAAAAACATGTATTTGTAATGAGTAGATTTTTATATTTTTTGATTACAATTCACCAATTTTATTCCCGTACCGTATCCTACAGCGTTAACAATCATCCTCCATAGTTTACGAACTCTCTGACGTCACATTTTGGCAACTATGCTGTTTACCCGCCCGCCCCTGAAAGCAGAGTTCATTGCTAGACATCCGCCCGCCCAAACTCTCCGATAGGTAATGTAAACAAAGCCTGTAATAGTGCGAAGGTGACATCCATAAAAATATTGCTTTTTTTTTGTTTACTTCATATTGGGCTAGATTTTGGCTAGTTTTTTTTATAGATCCTTTTTTTAGACATTTTCAAAAGAAAATACTTATAATGATTATGTGATTTTGTTCTAATTATGTAAACGACATACATTATTCTCGACACTAGAGTTGGCTTCTCTCATTTGATAAGAAGAAGAAGAAGAAGATTATGTGAAAATTGATTATGATGATCTATTACTCGTATAGATTTGTAACAATGCATATGTCACGAATTTCTTAGATGACATAGAAACGATAATACATATTTTAAGTAATTTCTTCAGTTTTATCCAAATCAACGTATACCAGAGTAAGCGAGTCAGTTTACTTATAGTAAGATAGATGAGTGCTCATTAGTTCCTAGTATTTTCTAGAGAATACTAGATATAACGTGTGAAATAAAACCTAGACATTTGTTCTAATTGAGTCGCAAGAACAAACGGGTACAAACCGATTTATTATATGAACTAAATTAATAAAAGGCTAGTTTGCATATAGTGTGCCATTTTAGGAATATTTGTGATAGAAAGAAACACATCGTTATTATATATTTACGATATGATGAGTTTTAGTAACTGGCGTCGCGATTAGTCCTTGGATGGGTGACCATGAAGAAATTGCAAATATCTTGATGCTTTTGTGTATCAGATAAAACTTAATATTTATAAGATCTACAATAAGTACTACCTTTTATAAATTAAGTAACAGGTATACTACTAAGCCGTGTCAGAGACCTTTAGGACGGTTTGAAAACTCTGACACCAAAGTTGGCCACTCTTATATGAACCACTATTATGTTCTAAGGTTTTCTCTAGCAATCTTTTAAATTTTTACATAGGTTAGGTACATGCGAGGTAACTAAATCACATTATAGATTGTAGGCATAAACTTTTAACGGCGTCGTAAAAGTCTGCATCTGCGTACCTAACCAAAGACTGAATTTGTGAAACTCGCAATAAATACATCTTGAATTGGTACTATTTCATAGCATTCTACAACATACGTGTACTTTATTAGTCTGCGAAAGATACTAAATATGCGTGTGGATAAAATGATAACTAAAATTTTCTTTTGATATTTGATGATGTATAATAGAAATGCTGCCATAATACTCAAAAATTTGGCTTGTGTAAATTAATATTACTTTCTGTGGCTCTCTTTGTAACATTTTTTAGCCATTTAGCCCTCTATTGGCGAGTAGCTGTAACATTTCATATAAGCTCGGTTCTTATTTTTGTTTTAGTTTTGCTACTCCCCGCTAGATGGCAGAAATATAAACATATGTATGACGCGCCATTTAAAAATTTGTACGTGGGTTATGGTAGTCATAACGTAAGTATTCTAATCAATTAGTTCTAAAGAGTTCTAGTAGATGGCGCTACATGATCATTACCTTCTCGTTTTTAGAAAAGTCGCGTATAAAATAGGAATTCTACTGAAATACATATAGGTTCCACTATTTTTTTATATTATTTGTTGTATGTATGTTTCCATGTATAGTCTGGATAGGGTTTTAACTGAACCACACTGAACCACAAGGGGTGGTGCTTTTAGAAATTTAGGCCTTCTCGCACAACGACTCCTCAACATAAATTTAGATATGTATTTATTTCTTAACTTTGTCGCTAATTTCGTTTATAAATTTCGTACAAGTGAGCAATGTAATGACATTTGATAAAACCTAATGCTTTTATCAAAAAAATCTATCACATTTTAAGCTACTCGGTACTGTTTTTTATTTAAAAAATGCACACATACTCATACTTACTTGCCCCGATATTGTCATGCTGTTGATTAGCAGCCAAAATTTCCTAGCCATTTCCACTGTGGGAATCATACGCCCCAACTTACACTCGCCACTTAAATATCAATTTGCTCGCGTCGTGTGATTTCCCAAGACAGCGCTCGGTCATCTATCTCATTACCATCAACACGTAGTTAACACCATGACACGTGTTTGCTCCCTTGCTGGATAGTGGTCTCGTGTTCGTATAAAATTAGCTTAAAGTACTTACCTATTGTAATAGTAACTTTATAATGGTACAACATACAAAAGTACGTTATGGTTTTTTTTTATTGAGGTTTGTGTGAAGGACGAGCTCAAACGTTTAATACCTAGTTTCGATTGTTTAAGCGCCTGTAACTCAGCTAACGGAAGCAATCGCATGCGATTACCAATGTTAAGCAAAGATCGACGCGGTTAGTTCATGGATGGGTGCCCGAAAAGTGGCATTCAATTTTGGGCGCTTCCGTGGGTTGAATGACACGTTAAGTTGTAGGTCCCGGCTGTTAGTCTAGTACGGCAGTCGTATAGCCATGTCAGAGGCTTGATAAACTCTCGACACCAGAGTTGGCCACTCTCATTCGATTAGAAGAAGAAGAATTATTTATTTTATTAATTCAAATATACTTGGCGTATGGCCCGTGATGGCAGGACATAGCAAAGAGTGATACTAAGAATATTAAAACTGCCTAATTGAGGGGACCTCTGAAATCGTTATGGTACAAAAGTGGAGATCTACAAAGACGAAAATTTTGTAAAAATACGTGTAAGTATTTGGTCACCCATCAGGTAGCTGTCTAACCAACGTGTAAGTATATGGTCACCCATCAGGTAGCTGTCTAACCTACGTGTAAGTATCTGGTCACCCATCAGGTAGCTGTCTAACCTACGTGTAAGTATCTGGTCACCCATCAGGTAGCTGTCTAACCTACGTGTAAGTATCTGGTCACCCATCAGGTAGCTGTCTAACCTACGTGTAAGTATCTGGTCACCCATCAGGTAGCTGTCTAACCTACGTGTAAGTATCTGGTCACCCATCAGGTAGCTGTCTAACTTACGTGTATGTATCTGGTCACCCATCAGGTAGCTGTCTAACCTACGTGTAAGTATCTGGTCACCCATCAGGTAGCTGTCTAACCTACGTGTAAGTATTTGGTCACCCATCAGGTAGCTGTCTAACCTACGTGTAAGTATTTGGTCACCCATCAGGTAGCTGTCTAACCTACGTGTAAGTATTTGGTCACCCATCAGGTAGCTGTCTAACCATGGCGATTATATGCTTTATAACATAGTTTCAAATAACAGACCTTCTACATACACATTTATATAATGTGTTAAATCGACCAATGCTAAATAACCGTGATTATGCAAAATATACCTACTTAAAAACGCAGGTGTAAAATTATAAGCCTCATATAGGTACATATGTATATATATCATGACTCACATCAAATAGCTAATACCTGCATGAAAACCACGTTTGTATCGTATGTTTTTCACCTGATACTTTACACTGTTCATATTTTACACTAATTAATATTTCCGTTAGACTTGAAATACTTTCTGCTACGCAATCGGACTTTTTGTCCTTATTTCTTACGAATTAAAATAGAACATGAATGTACCCACCCAAACGAAATTTGTATAGATGGTGTAGTAGAAATAAAATAAATAAATATTCTGGGACATTGCACACAGCGCCACCACATACGCTTGTGTCGTGGTACTAGATGACCGATAAAATACTTGTATACATTTTTTTTGTAAATACATACATATTAAGTATACATAGAAACGACGAGGCTCAACACAAGTATGTAATTATAAATATTAAATAATTTCTTGTATCATGCGGGAACCGAACCCGCAACCCTAGATTAGAAGGCAGAGCCACTACGCACTAAGCTAACAGACCAGTTTATATACATTTATAGTATAGAGTAAAGACCGCAGGTGTCGAGTATTCCCCCGAGATTCATACAACCCTCTATACTGTTACGTATTCTGTGCCATCCCTTCTTAGACCGCAGATGTCCACCCTCCAACAACTTCGAGACTTCATGCATTTGTTATAAGCCAATAATCTGAAAAACCTGGTTTGTAGAAACAAAAAATAGAATAAATATCACGTAAAAATGCAGAAGTTTAATTATGCGACGGGCTATCTTGATTTGCGATAGTATAGTGAACCGAATGTAACTTGGACTTTTAAGCGCTTCTGAATAGCTTTGGCATTTGGAGTCAGAATTTCTAATATATAATATATACCTAATATAATATTTATAAGTAGACTTCTTAAATTTTGTATAATATTAACATTCTCAGGTGTGTTGTTTTAATCGTTTAAGAACTTATCGCCATGTATGTACGCCGTGTGATGCTTCGTAGATTAAAACTATAATAGGTATAGTCTGGTTGGGTGACTAATTTAAAAAGCTTTACTAAGTCAGGTGTATTAAAGAAATGTCTATAACTGTTTATAAAAAAATGTATTCGATGTCGAAATTGCTCTATTATCGACACCTGCGTTAATTTCTGATAACTTATCTATCTCACTATGTAGATTAATTTGGTAGTCCGCCAAATACACGTCCATTTGTGCGCCGCAGGCTCGTGGGAGCATAGTGCGCGGTAAAATAATGAAGTTGTATTAAAGTTAAAGGGCTTGTAACACGATGAGGGCGGCGGTAGCGATCATTTTGTTAAGCCTGTGGTGCGGCGCCCGGGCCAGGTGCGTGATGCGGGGGACCTGCGCCGTCGTCGGAGGCTTCGAGAAGCCCTGCCCTGTCGACCACCCCGCCATGCAGCTCACCGGCGGCCTCGACGACGAAGAAGCCGACGAAGTAAGAAACATCTTCGCACAGAGATGCCCGGCGCTAGCATTCGATGAAGACGGCAACCTCAAGAATCACACCGACATACTAACATGTTGTACCGCTGCGCAGATCCGAAGCACGTCGGAGAGTTTAGCCATGGCAGAGGGAGTACTCGGCCGATGCCCCACTTGCTTCAGAAATTTCGCGCGACAAATCTGCGAAATGAACTGCTCGCCAGACCAGTCGAACTATGTTGAAATCGTGGAACAGGCGTCGCTTGATGGTGAAGCATACATCAACGAGATCAACTACAGAGTGTATACCGACTTCTTGGATGATGCTCACTCGTCCTGCGCTGGTGTCATCGTGCCGCAGACCGGTATGCCAGCTATCAACATGATGTGCGGAAATGCTGTCGTGTGTGACGCAGACGCATGGTTCGGCTTCAGCGGCGACACGTCTCAGAACCCCCTCGCTCCCGTCCATGTGAACTTCCTGAGATGGAACACAACAGAAGACTCGATGAGTGTGCGCGCACCGCCGTGTAACGAGACCATGGAAGGGGACCTGCCCTGCAGTTGCATCGACTGTTTCACTACCTGCCCCGTCGGCACCGAGCCACTCCTGCCAGACCTCTGCACCGTCATTGGAGTTGACTGCGTCGGATTCTCCGTAGCTATAGTGTTTTTCGTTATAACAGTTACAATGTTTATAATTTTAACCATTTTAGATTACAAAAAAATGCGAAACTTAGACTCTAAGCCACAAGGTAAACCACAAGAGATTAATTTCTTTACGAGATTTTTCCAAGCTTCATTTGCGAAACTAGGAGTATTTTCGGCGTGCCATCCCGCGGTTATAATTATGTTGACATCTTGGTTAGCTTTTGCCATGTTATTTGGGGTTATGAATATAAAATTAACTTCAGAACCTCTAGAGCTGTGGTCAGCGCCGGACTCCCGTAGTCGGGCTGAGCTTAATTATTTCAACTCTCGTTTCGGACCGTTTTATCGCGCAGCTCAAGTTTTCCTGACTATAGATTTAGAGCCTCTCGAAGTTAACAACTTTACGTACGGATCAGCTTTTAGAGTTGAAGCTTTGCAAGAACTTGTGAAGTTAGAAAATGCAATTATTGATATAGGAAGAGATAATGGCGGCGTTACATTAGAGCAAGTGTGTTATGCACCGAATAACCCCGTGAATTCTCCACCAAATCTAGATTTATGTGTCATTATGTCAGCTTCCGTATATCTAGGGACACAGAGAGACGATATCAATAACAATACATATCTAAACAACATCTTGAATTGTTTGAACAATCATTTTAACTTCGATTGCTTAGCTTCATGGGGTGGGGGTTCGGAACCAGAAATAACATTTGGTGGTTATGAGACCGACATTCTTACAGCGAACACGCTATTGATAAATTTTCCCATTGCAAACCATCTTTTGCAGGAAAACTTACGCCCAGTTCTTGAATGGGAGAAAGCTTTTATTGATTTGATGGAGGATTACGAAAATAACTGGAAAGCTGATTTTGTGGATGTGGCTTATGGGGCAGAGAGGTCGATTGAAGATGAAATCGAGCGCATAGCATTAGCTGAAGCAGTACCTATTGCAATTAGTTATGCTATTATGTTTGTTTACGTGGTTGTAGCTCTGGGCAATATTCGATCATGCAAAACATTGTTCGTAGATAGTAAAATCATGATAGCGGTAGGCAGTTTCATTATAGTAATAATTTCAATCTTTTGTGCCATGGGAGTTATGGGTTATTTCGGTATGACTATTACGATGTTGGCTATTAACGTCATACCATTTTTCATTTTATCCGTTGGTATTGATAATGTTTTCTTGATGGTAAATACGTTGCAAGATATACAGGGTAACCTCAAACAATTCGATGACTACAATGAAAACTTCAGCTATAGTAAAAAGAGAAATTTCGTTTTCCGTAAGATGTTGGGTAGGGCCGGTCCTTCGATGTTTGTATCGTCTGTCACGCAAACCACTTGTTTCGGTATCGGTAGCTTGGCTAATTTCCCTGCTGTTGTAACTTTTGCTATCTTCGCTGCCATTTCCTTGGCATTTTTGTTCGTATTCCAAGTGACTACTGTTGTGTCTTTGCTGTCGATCGATTATAAGCGAGCTTCTCAAAATCGTTTGGATGTTCTTTGTTGCATTCGTAAGAAAATACTTAACGATGAGGATCCTCTCAATGCCGACGCTCCTTACAAGAGTATTACTCAAACTCTAATGGAACCGTATTCGAAGTTCATTCTGAATTGGAAAGTTAAAATTGTCGTCGCCATATTGTTTATGGGAATGGCGTCTGTTAGTATAATTTTAATTCCACAACTCGAAATAGGATTAGATCAGGAGATGGCGGTTCCTGCCGACTCCTACGTTTACAAGTATCTGCAAGCTGTCAATGAATTGATGCACTTGGGGCCACCTGTTTATTTTGTTCTAAAAAGCGGATTAAATTTCACGGACGTTGAACACCAAAACGTAATATGCGGTAGTCAAATGTGCAACGAAGATTCTCTTACTACTCAGATATTTTTGGCTTCTCTTCACAGTGATATCACATACATTGCTAGAAGTTCTAATTCTTGGCTGGACGATTTCATTGAATGGAGTAGTTTATTTGGTTCTTGTTGCAAGTTTAATACGACGGATGGCGGTTTCTGCCAGAGTGTCGACGTTTCTGTCGAATGCGAATATTGTGAAATTGAACGGAATGAAGAGTGGTTTAATGGGCTTCGACCAAGTCCGTCTGCTTTCGAGCAATATATCCCATTCTTCTTGCAAGATGAGCCTACGGATATTTGTAACAAAGGAGGCTTAGCTAGTTACGCAGCAGCTGTCAATTACGTCTTAGATTCTCAAGAACGCGCTAAAGTTTACGACTCCAACTTTATGGCTTATCATACATCTCTAGTGACATCCCAAGATTACATAACTGCCGTGAAATATGCATATGAGATCAGTGAAAATATAACAGCCGTAATTCACAAGCGTACCGGTCAGACGGATGTTGAAGTGTTCCCATATTCAGTATTTTATGTATTCTTTGAGCAGTATCTTACTATGTGGGCGGATACGCTCGCATCTCTCGGTTATTGTTTGGCTGGAGCTCTGGTCTTCAATCTCTTGGCTTCTGGGTTCAGTATAACTACAACTCTGACTGTCATGTTCACTAGCGTTTTGGTTGTCGTCAATATGATGGGCGTCATGTATATCTGGAATATTCCTCTGAACGCCGTCTCGAACATGAATCTGATCGTGTCTATTGGTATTGCGGTGGAGTTTTGTAGTCACATCGCTTATGCATTCAACGTGAGTAAGTGTCCGCCTCGGGAGCGCGTGGAAGATGCCATCAAGTCAGTAGGAGCTACCATCATCACAGGTATCACCTTCACCAACATCCCTATCATTGTCCTCGCCTTCTCTTACACTGAAATACTTGAAGTGTTCTTCTTCAGAATGTTCTTTTCCATCGTTATTTTAGGTTTCTTACACGGCATGATATTCTTCCCAGTGTTGCTAAGCTACGCGGACAATCTGAAATCCTAACAAGTTTCTTTGTGAAATTTAATTACTGATAAATAAAATAGTTATCGATGGATTAAACTGTTACCTATCTGGTAGATATGCAGACAAATAATGCTAGGTGACAAAACTTTGCTGCTAGGTGATACTATTCATAAATACAAAAACTCATTTAAATATATAATAAATAATTTATTGCTAATGTATTTTGATTTTCTAAGTGGTAACGCTTACTGAAGTAAGATATTAACTAAGACTAGAATTAAGTTGTAAATACTTAAATATAAGATCTAAATTAATACTAAACGTTTTATTTAGTTAGTATAATTTACAGCAAAATATAGGAAGACATGCAAATTTATAATATAACTGTTCTGTGTGCAAAAATGCACGACAAGATATCCGAAACAATGTAAGAGAATACAGCGAATTAATTAATTAAGTCTATCAGTAAGCGATCATTTTGCAGATGTATTGGCAAATTTTGATATCTGATAAGTATAAGATTTATCTACTTAGGATTATACCAATAACAACGATATAACTACCACTGCACTGTACTGAAAACAATCCTGGAATAGTAGTAGTACAAACGTAGACACAAATTTCAATATACAAAGCGACAGAACATCAAAAGCTACACCTACTTGTAACATTGACAACGTTATCATTTACATACGATATGTATAATTAGAAGGAAAAGATACGCCAAATATTTTCGATATGCGTTTGAATCACGCTATATCAGCGGACTGATAAAAACAAATGAGTCGATCTTTTTACTCACGCGTCTAAAACATGGTTCAGATAGGCTATGTAGCAGATAGCTAGGCGTAGTATTTCTATTTTGGACAGTTTTTTGTCAGGGGGCAGTGTAGGGAGTAGACGTCTTAGGGCTGCGAATGCTGCATTGAATGCTTCAACACGAATCCTTTCCCGAGTCGCATGGGCCGTTCTGTATTTGAGTGTGGCTCGCCGACGGCGTCTTCGCTCTTCCCTGGATAGACCGGCGCAGGGAGACCCGGCTCCGCTCGATAGATAGGCTTCTTCTGAGAGTGCACAGGGCTCCAAGTTACGGTCTCTGTAACAAATAAATTATTTTACTATTAAAACTATCGTGAGACATTCTTATCAATATGTAACTATCAAAGTTTTTACTCACGTATAATTTCGCGTGTGTTTTACGCGTTTCGCGTGTAATGACACACATCTTCCTAAGGTCAACATACGCGAAAGCATACGTGAGTAGAAACCGTAATAGTTACATATTGATAAATAGATTATTGTAAAGCTTCGGATGATGATTTCAAGTAGAATCACACTATCAAGATAAAGTTAGGCTAATATTAAAAAGGCATAGCGACCATAATGTAATTTTGTTTTAAAATATTCTTTATTAATAGTAATTATAATAATTAAGTAGTTCGATGCTAGTGTACATTGAATCCTAGCACTTACATTAAATACAAATTTGATTATTATATAATTTATAAAAAAATATTATAACTTATCTCAGGTATTTCATTTAAATTATACAATATAAAATTAAAACAAAATCATCACTTAATGGTATGTAACCATAATGTAATTGGTATGCAGATTAGGCACCGGTTTGTCTAAATATTAAGCTACTTTAATCCCGGGTTGACGATAGCAGAAAAAAAAAGATTAATTGTTATATTTTTTTACAAGGAATGGATTTGTACTTCACCGTAATTCGCCTGATGGTAAGCAATCATTAAGGTCTAGTATGTCTAAAATATAGACAAGGTAATGAATAACAATATATGTATCTAATGATGAAAAATATATCGTCTGCTTGAGAACCAATGCAAACTGTTAGATTTTCCTTGAAATGAATCATCATGTGAGTGAGTATATCTTTTTTATTTATATCACGAGTTGTAAAAAGATACACGGTTACAACTGATTATTTATTATTGAAACAGATATAAAAATAAGAATGAAGTTGTGTTGTGTTGTGACACATTCATACAAATAACATTAAATACAACAATAGTAATTTCTAAAAGGTATCTTCAGAATTCAACGAAAACGTTTTGTTTTTACTGCAGTCACATTAAATATATATAATGTTACGATTGCAAATTTTTTTGCCAAAAATGTAAACACAACGTTTGCCTTGAATGTTTATTAAAATCGCAACCAAGACCTTGAAATGGTGATTTAAATTAGAAATACGGGATCGTCTTTTTGCGTGAGACATGCTTTTGTGAAGCGTAATATACCTAAACTTTTAGTTTGTATTTGTGCATTCTTTTGTAAGACAAAGAAATGTTAAAACCTTTATTGTTCGTACCGCTAGGTTGTGGAACTCCCTGCCTGGCTCTCTGTTCCCCACGCACTATAATCCAGCGATCTTCAAAGCGAGAGTGAATCGGTTCTTATCGGGTAAGCACGCTCCATCTTAGGCCATAGCCTTACTTGCTATCAGGTAAACTATGGTCAAGTGCAAACCCGTTCAAGTTAAAAAAAAAAAAAAACTTTTCCTAAGTTATAGATTGTCTATAGATCATAATAAAGCTGAAGAGGGCCAAAAATCTGAGCATACAAGATATTAGAAAAAAAAGTATTTGGGTATACTCTAAATCGATTACAAAACAAAATGTTTGTCTGTTTATTTGTGTCTCTGTTTATCTGTTTATTTAAACGCTCATCCCGCAAAAATGACTGAACGGATAATCATGATTTTTGGTATGTCCTGAAATAAAAGCGAGCGAAGTTGCGGCGTCCACTAGTTATATAATAATTAAATTACTAAGCAGAGTATTGAAATTAAAAATGTCTTTCCGTCATCGTCTTTATTCTTTCAAGTAGATAGAATTAATAGAATATGCATATATATACATTATATGCCAGCATTTTGGGGACCTTTCCTTCTACTGTATGCATTTTGGATTGAGGTTTTAGTTTTATAAGTAGTTTATGTTTTATTGTTATTGTTAGTATTTAGTTTTTAATTAGTTAATTACTAAAAATACATATATATAAAATAGCTATATGTATATAAAATCATAAGCATATTTCGTTGGTTGATTTATTGAATTGCATTGTCGATCTGGTTGTAATTTTTACGCCACATAGATGTAACATAACGTTGTGTTTTTGGTATGTTACTAGGTATTGTTAGATCTTTAGAGTGTAGTATACCTATGGTTTCTTTAACCAATCTAAATCTATAAATATTTAACCAATGAAACAAAGCCGCAAGAAATCACTAGCTTTGAAACACCAACGCATACAAAGTTGCGTATACTCAATTATAGCAGTTTGCGATAACATTGATAGCTGATTATACATTGATAAAGTACCTACAGCTTATCATGATAGCAACAAACAGACATGAATCATAATACTAACGTGAGTTTATTGATTTTATGTGCATCTACCTGCGTGTGAGTGATCTAAAGAAAACCAAGTTGTATACTAATATCAATGTTATGACGAGACATGATTGATGCCAAGTCTCATTATTAAAGTTATACGTTTAAGTATTTGATAAAACATATTCAGTAAAAACACATGACAACCAATTAATACCATAAATAAATCAAAATTACATTAAATTTAAAGTTTAAGTTGAATGTTTTATATAGGTATCTATTTATCTAACAAAAACGTCATCAGGAAGATTGAAAGCAACACTTGAGAAAAAGAAACAATAGGTACAAGGAGTATTGGCGTATGAGAGGGGAGGCCTATGCCCTACAGTGGACTCTATGATCTGACGATGATGACATTGGTAAAAAGGAATAAAGAATATTGAGAAGAATAAGAAAAATAATAAGAAGAGAAGAATTAGAAGAATATTGATACATTTTTTAAGACAAAAAAAACACATAGTAAAGAAGAAGGATATACATACATAGATACACGTTTCGTGTCACAATCCAGGCCTTAATCAGCATGTGCTGGATGCAAGCATTCAGCGCTGGTCTTCCGTGTTGAATAACAAGCTTGAGTTTAATTAAATGGCAAGTAAATTATAATTATAAAAGATAAATCCTACCAAGGTATGGTATGTATGGAAGGTCTGGTATGGTTTACTTAAAGCTTACCTAGCGGAAAAAATAGCCGTTATTATTTTTTCAATCGTCTGATAATATGTGTGAGATATGTTTCGTATTATGGATTGAAAAAGCTGAATCTTCTATATCTACACAAACTACACATACCTATAATAAAGCTAAAGAGGCTAGAAAGTCTGAACATTGGAGATATTTAAAAAAAATGGTTGGAAATACTTTGAATTGATAACAGAACCCGTACAAACAATTTCTAAAAATGTTGTCTGTTTATCTGCTTATTTAAGCGCTCATTCTGCAAAAACGGCTAAACGAATTGTGATGATTTTTGGTTCATAGGTAGTATGAGGTATTAGGCTATATACTTTTTATCCTAATATAGGTATAATGCGAGCGAAGCAGCGGGCTTCCACTAGTAGGGAATAGGGGTGTCACTTGTAGTATTTGTACCGTTTTTTAATGTGTTTCATAAAATTATTAAATTAATTTAATAGGCACGTGACCTTTTATCAATCCCTTGCTTTGAATGACGACATTATCAACAATGCAACTGCCAAATACCTATTCCAAGGCTCGGTAATACAACCAAATATGTTTCTTTGATTAAAACGGGACATTATCGTCTTTTAATCTTGGTTTTGAATAATTATCAGATAATACCTGAACACCTGTGAATTTTATTGTTATATTAAGCACATGTGAATATTAAATAAGTACCTTTATACGGCTTTCTTTTGTATCAGTCGTGGAAATGTTTCATACAATTTCTGTTAAATTATCTTACTTATGTTCTTGAAATAATATATTATTAGGTCTTTACCTATGAAATTGCCGATTTGTGTGACGAAATTGAGAAAAATGATATTTCTGAACAGATTTAGATGCAATTGATAACTATAGTTAGATAGAAAAAAAGCTATGCACTGCGTATATCAACTTCTCAAAAACAGATTATATGATAAAAATATACCTAGTTAAAGTAGTGAAACCGACGACACATTGAAAGAGGTGTTTTCAATGACTTCCCTATAAGTAATATGCACTAGTAATACATTTTTTTTATCTAAAAGGTACATAATTCAACGATTGATACAATAAAAATTGTATTTAGAAAAAATATAGCTGTACGTAAAATTTACAAACAGATTAAAATGTAAGAAAAAACGGCAATTTCATAGGTAAAGACTTATTATAATACAGCAGTGAACCTACCAATCCTAGAAATCAAAAGAAATAAAAAGAAACTGGCCAGTTGTTATTATTTTATTGAAAATCGTCAAGCCGGCATCTTTATAGAGTCGCTATAGGTATGTTTGTGTATAAATTGTTTTTATCCAGCATATAGGGTTTAAACCACCTTGTATCAAATATTAAAGAATTTCTATAGTTTAAGAGCAAGAAAGCTCTACAAAATTAATTCAATCATAGTAAATGAGTCTTACAATTATAGTCATGTCGTTGTAATGTTGGAGAAAATATAATATCATGATACTTTTTCGAGCAAATAAAGTAGATACGATTTTGTTTTTTTTTAATTGACAAATTAGCGTGATTTCGTATCCCTTCATCTTATCAAAAATAATAATAATCATTTTACCTTTTCATACGAGAAATTCTTCCGGCCCATGATTGGCAGTAAGGCCTCTCTATCTTCAGCCAGCACGCAGGGTAAACAATATACAATACAACAAACAAAATCTACGCAAGTCAAAATGAGTCGTATTACCTCTTCCTAGGAGCCAGATTCTCTCGCCCCGTTATAGGCAGTAACGCCTCTCTGTGTTCAGCCAGCATGCAGGGAAGAGAGGTGTCGTCCATGCCAGCAGTAGACTCTAGCCAGCTTTTCATTGCGCTAAAAAAATACAATTACAAAAAATACAATACAATTTTTTTTAAAAAAGTTGAATAGTTTGAATCTAAACGTAAAGCTAACATACAGTCGTAATGTAATGGTATATGTATGTTTCTTTATTGAAATAAAGACAACACTCTGACCGCCGCACAATGACTAAAACGATATAGTCGCTTTTTACTGATACAATATGCGCCCGTAGCTAAAGGAGGCAATCGCATGCGATTACCAATGGCAAAGGTCGACGCGGTCAGTCCTTGGATGGGTGACCGAAAAGTGGCAATCCATTTTGGGCGCTTCCGTGGGTCAGATGACACGTTAAATTGTATGTCCCGGCTGTTTGTCTAGTACGGCAGTCGTTAAGCCATCCGAGCCGTCAGAGGCCCTTAGGGCGGCTTTATTAACTCTCGACACCAGAGTTGGCCACTCTCATTCGATAAAAAGAAGAAGACTGAGATAATTTGGTTTCGCCAGCCTAGTATTAAAACATAGCCAATGTCACTAACACGATCCTACACTAATAGATAAGAGACAATCCAATGACACAATATTTTGTACTAAAAATACACTTTATGTTAAAAACGTGAGAATTCGTTTTATGAAGCCTAGTTCATCACTAAAACAATTAGCATTTCATTAGCAATATACCTTACATACAAAATATATGATTACAATTACTTATTGAACTTTGAAAAACAAGCGCAATTCGCGATGTATAACAAGTTATTTTTGATTGAATCTCAAACAGAACGATTGTGACTCAACTTAAAAGACTCAATTATCACATCCCAATAATACATCTCTGGAATCGATTCGATACGCTAACCGAACACAATTCGATTACAGAAGGGTTGCCCGAAGAAGGGCGATATAAAAAGAATAAATACGGATTTATTATCCCCTAAAGGGTTCGCTTAGTACTAGGTGCGAACGGGTGTTGCAATATTTATCAAGTATTGCCCTTGTGGCCGGTAAATTTGATTTGAACGGGAATCAAAACATACGTGCTTGGAGACTTAAAGGGTTGATCTATGAGGTTGTAAGGGCTTTCATATATTTCGTGGAAAACTTCAAAACTTGTGTTACATTCTTATATTTAACGCATGAAATATGTCACCGCTTTGCACAATGCACAGCTGCGTTATAGTTAGTTATAACTAGATTATCATTAGTATTGCGTGTTCTAGCTGTCGCCTCAAAATACCCGTTACCCAAAAAAAAAACTTATCGTTACCAATAATTTACAATCCTATAAATATTCTTATTGAAATCCGTAATATTTGTTGTCAGTGCCTATAAATCATATACCCTAATACATATAAAAACAATCATCATCATCATCATCATGTCAGCCTGTGTGTACCCACTGCTGAGTATAGGCCTCCTCTCCAATAACAATACACCTATCAAAATAAAATAAATGAATACATAGTGTTAAGAACTACTGATTTAGTACATATATAATAGTATATGTAGCAGAAGGTACATACCCAAAAACAGATCCTTCCTCGACTGGGTTGCTGTCATCAGTGCTGAGACAGCTGAGATCGTTCATCTTGTTGGTGAGCAGGGTGGCATGGTGACTTAGCATCACTCGACGTGGTGAGAACTAGGTGCTCGCATCAAGCTCTGATTCTTAGCTAGGAGGTCTAAAACAAGGTTTTAATTAATAAAAATATTGAACGTAACAAAAAAAAAACAACCAAAATGTGACAGTTGATTAGTTATCTAAATATTATTTCACTAATGGACGCTCGCAGCTTCGTTTGCATTATTTTGAGATAAAAAGTAGCCTATGACACCTCCGGGATCTTATACTACCTGCATACCAAAAACCATGATGGTCCGTTAAGCCGTTTTTGCGTGATGAGCGTTTAAATACTCGTAGAGTCACAGATATACAAACAAAATTCTATAAATTGTTGGAACGTTATCAGTTATCTATTTTAAGTATCTGTTTTTTTAATAACTTCAATGTTCAGTGTTTCGACCGTCTTCAGCTTTATTATATGAATAGATAGATAACAAAAACAACCAAAAATTACAGATGATTAGTTATCAAAATATGAAACCATAAAATATGTGTGCGACGTTTATCATTACAGTCGAGGCGGTTTATTATGGCCAAATGACAGTGGGACTACAAGTAACATATCATGAAACTCTACCAAAAAACTGGGTTATAATTATTAAAATTTTGAAAACTTTTAAATCGATAGTTGCATTTGTTGCAAGACTCACAGGGAAATTGGGCCCTAAGTTTATCACAGTAAATAATTATCATCATTATTACGTCCAAATGGCATAATCGTAACGTCTGCCGTGGCGTTTCGTAGACTCGTAGCAAGCTCTACGAAATTTAAAAACGTTCGTTCGCCACGCTACGAATTAACACGGGTTAATTCGTAGCGTGGCGAACGAACTATATAACATACTAAGTACTGGGCAAGTGTTAAGCTTAAAGTAGGCAAATTGTTTGTCGCATTATTCGTTATCATATAAAAATAAAAAGATTGTGGTGCAGTATATTATATAATCTTATCTCAGTTCACGGTATCCTTGCCCTTCTCCTAGTCCTTAGTTCAATCCAGGTACTTGACTAGTTTTGACCGAACTCTTTTTGACGCCTTGGCTACCTATGTTTATCAACAACAGATTTTTATGAAACTACTACTGTTTTCTAAGTTGAAAAATTCCTGATTTAGTACATTAAAATCACAAACATATTCTCTACCCAAAAATTTAAACAATCATACATCCATATACAAGATATGTACACTATAAATACATTCAAGAAATTTGGCACACGTGTTTAGAAGTCTAAATATATTTCATTCAATTTTTACAGTATCACAAGCTCTCTTGGGTCGTATTTCCTCATGACTGAGGGTCGTGACTTCCTCGCAGAATTAAGTGGTTAGGGGAGTTCTCTTGCGCCGATACATCGAGGTGGGCGGATTCGAATCAGGGTGCGTTTGGATGAAAAGCAGACACTGGAACCGCTGACCCACACTCGCTTAGTATCACAAACATCGTATTAATAACCTCTTTTTATGAAAAAACCGCTTAAAATGTTCTTAAATAATTTTGCAGTGGGTCACAATTTCACTTTTAGTCACACAACCATGCATTTAAGTGATATCGTACGGTAAAGGAACATAGGGAATTAGCCTTAAGTTTTTAACTACAATTACGTAAAATAACCATATTATGTATTTGCAAAATGAAAATGCATATTATTTATAACTATGAAGTAACAAAATAAAAAATGTATATCTCTTGAACAGCATTACTATTTCGACTCAAATTGACAAGGAATGAATAAGCAATCATCTCTCTGTTAATTCATTTACGTATGTATAACTAACTTTTTCCCGCGGCTTTGCAATGGTTATTATACAAATAAACCATTATCTTGAATCACTCAATCTAAATATTAAAAATACTGCTACAAAGTCTGTTGTAAAGTTTTAAAGACCTTATCTATACTAAGTTTATAAAGCTGAAGAGTTTGTATGTTTGTTTGAACGCGCTAATCTCAGGAACTATTGGTGCGAATTGAAAAAATCTTTTTGTGTTGAATATACTATTTATCGAGGAAGGCTCATCACGCTGCACCTAATACGATCGAAGAAACAATGGAAAATGTGGAAAAAACGGGTAAAAATATTCAAATAAAACGGTTCAAAATTCAAAGAATTAATGCCCATAAAATAACTATTCCACGTGGACGAAGTCGCAGGCACAGCTAGTCAAACATTCTTACAAGTACATACAGAGAAGCAACTTTTCTTAATACTAGGTATGTAGTGATGTAAGCTTTTAAAATGAACATGAACATGAACATAGGTACCACACCCAGCCAGGACAAGCCTGCTCCGGTCAAACCGGCATACCAGGGGGCACAAGGTTTTGGAGCGTGGTTTTGTGCTAACGCTCCGGGATGGTAGTCGACCGGCTATGCAGCCAGACGCCGATTTGGAGAAGGTTGTTATTAGGGGTAGGGATAAGCGTTAGTAAAAATTGGTGTTCGTTGATTATTGAGTTGACCCATCTTGGGGTTTGTTAGTGTGTGGCTTTGCAAGAGCTACCTTAACACGTTCGCTGTGTAATGTTGGTCCTATTGTGAGTAATCATAACCGCGTCGGGAGTAGTAGGTGGATCTTAAATGTGGGTCGAATAGATCTTATGTCGCTAAGGGGGTGTTCTTGTGTCATCTGACGGCCTTTTCTGGGGTATGGTTGGTGCTTGCCTGTTGGTATGTCGTTCTGTTTCCTCATCAGATTCGCTGTCGGTTTCTGCCATCTTATAGATCTCCCTGGCAGCTCTTATAAAGTCTCCTTTGTTTTTCGCCATGTCCTGCCAGTCAGATGTGTTCCTGGAGTAGTAGTCCATATCATGAGATAAAGAGTCCTCCCACGTATAGATAGGTCTACCAACTTTAAGTTTTTTTGCTTTGTATCGGAGTGCTGCTTCCAGAAGGTGCGGTTTTGGGCGTCTTAGAATATGTCCAAGGTAACACATTCGAAGGCACTTAATCTTTTTCGTGATCGTTTTGCCTTTCAGTATGTCATGTACCTTGCCGGGTTTTGGGGACGATCCGGAATTGTTGATCATGTCCCTCAGTATTATTCTTTCATATCTTCTGAGTTTTGACCTGTTGGCTTTGGTTAGGGCTGCGCATTTGAGCCCATACGTGATTGTGGGCTCTAGTAGTGATGTAAGCTTTTAAAATGTAGTTAAATACAAAATAGTTTTGTTAGTTTTTTTTCTAATGTAGCATTTACGTATTTCCCGAGGATCCGTAGATAATAATCATAGATCTACTGTGATTGGTTGACAAACTACATCTGGGATACCCCATCTAGCTCATTGGTGGAAGACAGAGCTTGACGAAATAGAATGATAATTTATAAACAGCGTACCTCTTCAGAAAAATATTGCCTTCATTAATATTGTTATTAATAAAGAATATAATTTGTAATGAAATGATACTATTTTTGCAGGTGTCTATCACTACAGATAACATTTGTAACCATCATCAAACATCGTGGAATCAATATTAAAATACCACATCAAGGATATCCTGTTTCAGTAATTGTACCTATAAAAATAGAAAATAATATCAAAATCTTACTTACGGGTAGCTGGACACTTCCAATCCTTTTTTCAGTCGCTTTTTCACTAATATCTGTTTCATATATGTTTTACCACTTCACACAATCCACTATAAACCACTACTTGTATAAAATCGTACTGGTCCAGAGGACCAGCATCCCTCATCTTTTATACTCCCTCGCTCCCTCTGAAAGGGGATGGGCTATCTCAGAGGGCGGCGCTAAATTAATGTTTGGAGAATTACTCTGTAGGGTTTATTCCTAGTTATTCGTGTACAAGTGGATGGCTACAGCGTCATTCACGTATATTACGTATAAACATACTATCAAATCCATAAGGATATTATCTATACCTACATATAATAAAGCTGTAACCGGTCGGTGTCTGTACATTGAAGATAATGGAAAAAATAGTTGAGGGGACTTCATTAATGAAATAGAACACAAAAATCATGTTTAAAAATCTGTTTGTCTGTCGGTATGTTTGTTCGTTATAGACTCAAAAACGGCTGAACCGATTTGTCTACGGTTTTCACTAACATGTAGGTGCATTTTTAACTTAACTTTTTTATGTTAAAAAAGTTATGTTCATTTTAAACCATTTTATCTCAAAATAATGCGAGCGAAGCCGCAGGCGTCTACTTGTAACAAATATAATATATATGTTTTACAATAGTGAAATTCTTACTCATTTAATATATATATAGGTATGTATTAGGCATACTTTGTATAATCAATCACGATTAAACTTATGTATACCGGAAGTTTAAACTCAGTCATCGAAATATAATCTAAACTCTTGGCTACAACTTCCTCATAGATATTTTCAGTCGCATATAATAAATAAACCATGATAAACTTATTGATTAAATGGAATATAAAATTTCTTGATGAAATCAGCAATAATGTTGAATCAAGCCTGACTCTTATTTTTTTATATAATTCGGAATTCAATCTGACTTTCATTGGCCTTCCTCGTGAGAACGAGAGGCATTTAAATTCTTTGTTCCTTACTTTCTTAGATCAAAATAAGCTCTTATAGATCCTAACAACCATCTTCCTCATGAGTTTCTACTGTCTGGAAAATGCATGGTACCGACATTTTTTTGTTTAAAAAGTTATTGTACTCTCTTTTGGTGTCATATTTCCTCATGAGTGAGGGTCGTGACTGCCGCGTAGAATTAATTCGTTAGGGGAGTTTTTCTTGGGCAGATACATCGTGGTGGGCGCCCGCAGGTCCTTCCACGGAAGACACGTGTCCTTGTTGTGGTCTTCAAATATGACGCGGTTTTCTCACGATGTTTCACTGTTACGTTAAATCCACAAATAATTAGAAACACAAGTCATTGGTGTAGGGCCGGATTCGAACCAGGGTGAGTCAGAATCAAAAGCAGACACTTTAACCGCCGAGCCACAATAGCTTTTTTAAATCCTCCAGAATAAGACCCCAAGCTCCCAGTATCAGTCCCGCCTTCCTCCCGTTTGCCAATCCCGACTCGCCCCGCCTCCACACAACATCCCGGGACGCAGGTGTCCTGCTGAAATAACCAGGCTCCGGGATGAGTTTCACGGTAAGAACATATGGGATACAGATCTAAATACCTATAAAGGTTAGTTACGATTTATACTAGAGTGTGTTAATCTAAGGTTTAGATAGATAAATAGATAGATATACACTTTATTAAAACACCAGCACAATACAGAAATTTACAAAAGTAATATTAAAACTTAAGTCTAGTGTCTTAACTGGCGGCCTTATTGCTAAAAGCGATCTCTTCCAGGCAACCAATCTGGCAGGGATAAGACGCAGTTTATTATTGTGTATGGATTTTTTCAGGGATAAAAAATTAATTTTATATGTGTTATAAGTTTATTTTGCATAAAAAATAAAATACCTAAAATATTGAAGTATCTTCAATGGAAAGCCATATTTGTTCGTAGCAACTGTTACTAAAATAATGGAGTTACCCAAATTTAATTAAGTAGCAAAGAATATCAAAACGACGAGTTTAATATAAAATATGAAATTATTATTTTAATAGGATATCAAAGACCATGTAGAAAGACAACCAAAATGGAATGAATAAAAATGGCTGCATTTATGCAGATTTAAAAAAACGAGTTAACTAATTGAACATGAGGCGGACACCAACAATCTATAAAGTGACTTATCTTTGAAACAAGATTTCTATAGACTAGGTATGAAATTCTTAATCGATCGAACAAAGCATATATCATTCTTATCAAACGTTAATGTATTCTTGGATACTTGATGAGATAGAAAACCAATAAAATATCTTAATATTTAATTAAAAACATAACACCTATATTGAGATACTTAACTGACCTTGGGATGGTATACATTTGTGTATTGCATATATACCTATATGTATTGCAGTGATTAGTTGGCTTGTGATGTTAAAAAAATAAATGTTTTCTACTAGCCATAAGACTTATCATTTCATATTACAGAAATATATAAAAAAAATATGGTGAGATTTTCAAAAAGCTACCACACGAAACAGATTATATTTTTCAACAGAGCCCTTTAAGTTTTAAATAGGATAACTTCTCTTTTACAATATCTTTCTACCTAATAACGCAACTGAGTTCGCGAATCTACGTTCCTATTTCAGTTACAAGTAATCCTTAATCATTTTGTATCAGATCTTAGCATGGAACAAAGTCTGAGCTCAAAGAATTGATTTACTTTAAGACCGCCCAAGATAATTTATGCAAAGAAACTTGTACCGGTTGGGGACGTCTTCGGCTAATGTTACTTGCTTCTGTATAATATTAATGTATACTAATAATGTTTTATTTAGGTTTTATTGCGTGCAATCATGGGCTTTGTAAAGGAAGCTATTTTAGAGGAATTTGTGTTTGTTGAGATGATTGTATGTTTTTTCAACATCTGGGATAGCTGATTGGATTAACCGTAAAAGTAATGACTGGTACGCCAATCAAAGACGCTCAAAATAACGTCATTAGATCATTTTGAGGTTCTTTAATTGGTACACCAATTTTCAGTTTATGATGTTGTGTCATAGAAAACCATGGTTCCAAATTCTTTCTGATTTTACAAAAGTTCGAAGGTCTGCTAATATAAACAAAAAAGCGGTAGATATTTAAGTTTACTTGATTTAAATCCAGTTCCTTATCAGTGATAAAGCTGATTTAGTTGTTCTCATATGCACTTTATCATGCCTAATTATTTTAATATTATCTGAATTTAATTAAATAATCAGTCAGATACACTTTTAGTTGCGTTGTTATTATTACAGATGCTAACGTAATTTCATTAAATAATAATCAATAATGTAGTTAAGTATTAAAATAATAGTTGATTGAGAAACCAAAAGAAACAAGCAAAGATTCAAAGACCAGCTATTTTATATAAAACGGTTGAAGCATATATTGGATAAATTAAATAGGAGTTTAAGAAAAATTGTTCGCACGTTTTTATAATGACAAAATATTTTTTTTTGAGGAAGCAAACCCAGTATTTTCCACTAGCACTGCCATTATAATAAACAGTACTACGTTAGTACATAACGGAACATTACAGGACACAAGGTCACGGCAAACCTTCATCTGTTTTACTGCGACGTTGAACACGCGATGCAAATGAAGCTATATTCATGGTTGTTAACTAGTTATCTGTTTTACAGACAATCAAAGCTTTGGCATAGATGGTAATAATACAAATAATAGTTCTACTAGAAATAAAGTAGTACCTTTGCCTATGAGTAGCACCTTATTGGAATAATCTGTGAGACGTATTTCTCCATGACTAAGGGTCGTGACTCCCCGGCAGAATTAATTCGTTAGGGGAGTTTTCTTGGGCAGATACATCGTGGTGGGCGCCCAGGTCCTTCCACAGAAGACGCATGTCCTCGGATATTGTGGTCCTTAAACATGTCGGTTTCCTCACGATGTTTACCTTAACCGTTAAGCTAGTGCAAATCCACATAACTTGAAAATACAGTCATTGGTGTAGGGCGGATTTGAACCAGGGTGCGTCTGGATGAAAAGCAGACACTGGAACCACTGAGCCATACTCGCTTATATTAATGTATGAGTTACTATTTGTGTGAACACGGAAATCGCAGTACTCGTATCAACTTCGCTTTATTGGCACGTCGGTAATCTCAGATTGCGAACGTAAACTGGCATAAACCTTCTCAGTTTATGTACAATTGTAAACTTAGCATTGCAAGTTCAACGTTCATACTACTGCAAATCATTTACATATGTTATTGATTAGGTAGTAACTTTTCGTGATTAATGCTCCTGATAAAAGCTGATGACAATTTGGTAATAAGTTGTTACAAAAAAAACTTAAGTATCAACTGAAACCACAGAAAAAAATGTTAACGACTTCAATAAAATTTTAATTGAGGAATCTTCAATTTCCATCTTTAATTTTTAATAGCTCATTAAAATTCGTAGCCCTGCTACGCCTTTCGCTACGAAATGTCTACAAACTCTATAAAGCTACTAGTTCAATTTCAAATTTTATAGAAAATAATAAAAAAAACTGTGAATCGTGATAAAGTTAGCAATAAATTATTCACATTTTAATTAATCTCACATGAGTCTTTAAACTCTGTAAACCTCATGTAAATAGAAACAATCTCAAAAATAATCATTTAAAACAAAATGTGCAATAAATAATAACAAAAATTCATTACACATTCAAATTGTCATTTCACCTTTCGTTTAGATAAATTAGCCCCATTTCTAAGTTAACCGTAATGTATCCTCAATGAGCGCGCAGAATGAAGCGGTCTTTAACATTATTGCCGTGAAGGCGTTGAACTTTAGCCAAGCCAAGGCACAAGGTTCCCCGCGCCTTGAAAACGGATTTCCCTGCTTTTCCCCTACATTCCTTCAGGACATAATGCCGTTGCCCCGGCTACCACGCAGTTGAGCCGATACCAAACATTCTACAGCCTAATAGAAACTCTTTCCCATTTTCCTACCAAACTCGAACATTGCAACCTTTTTGTTACAAAATGTAGTTTTTGATAGTGATTTGCGATGTTTTTATTTTTCTGACAGTGCTCAATAAGGCTGTGATATTTTTCATTGCATTTTGAAATTAAAATCCGTGTTTAGTCGGTGTTTTTGGAGAGGCGGCTGAAATTATGGCTTATAATTTTGATAGCGGGCAGGTAAGAGCTTTTTACTACTATTCTTAACTTAAGGTGTGATTATTATCTGTATCAAATATATAGATAAACTCGACCATATTGACTCGGCGTTCATTTAAGTTAACTTTAAATTTAATCCAAATATAGGCTCACGCTTAACCAAAACTTGCCGTATATAAGTATCTATGCCTATTCATAATTTATCAATAGGCGATTTCTTTATTATATTAATTTTGTTACTATCTTTGACTAACTTTTCTAATTATCTTCTGTGCTACTATATATAATCTTATGCTACCACGCTGTACAAAAGACATACCTACGTACATGTAGAGATTTATATGTTCATATACATTTAATTTGCTTGAAGCTGTTTCCTAATTTGTGACGCAAAAAAATATAAAAATACTTTGTAATATCAACTAAATATTTCTCAGACACAGCTATTTAAAATTTCATACTTGCACATAGTAAAGCCTATCAATAATAATTAAAGATTAGTTTACGATTAGAAGTACGTATAATGTTATATAATTTTATGTAGGATTGGAGTTTGCTTTATTTACTTTATGTAGATAAAATAGTGAAACATATTTCTATGCAAAAGTTTCCTTAAGATTTTATTTAATGTATTATGATTGATTTCTCCTGATTGAATATTTAATCAATAGCATTTGAGTGATATTGTATATGAATATTTAATTGTTTGAAAAAGACATTTCATAAACGAAATATTTAAACTTTTTTATCACGAAATAGGATTACGTTTGGCTACAGTCTGCCTGAAGTTATGCACCACTGTAGTCTAAGAAAAACGAAACTAACCGTAAATAATGAAAAACAATGGATCATCGTCGGTGATTGAATACGATGCGTACGTGCGTATATCGCGACTAAAGAGAACTAAAAGATGAAAATAAAACTCAAGAGATGTGTCAATTTATTTATTAACTTAATTTAAAACGGTAACAACCAATTACACTAATTAAGAAATAAACTATCAACCCACTTAAGTTGCAAATTAATTTGATATCTTTAAAAATTAATAACTATCATTACGTTTACAAAAAGATATAAATAAATTATAAATTATATTAACTTCTCAGAAACAATATCACACGCGGGATAGATAGCGAAGAATGCGTTGAGGCCACTCTTAACTCGACAGCTCGGGCTGAAGCCATACAAAACGTGGTTTAAATATTAGTCTATTTATTACCCAGGAAAACCTTTCAAAGGTACCACACGACCCCGGGAAGGGCGAGTGGTTATATGGGAGTCTCCGCCAGAAGGGCGGCATACCCACTAAAAACTTGGGTGTTCCACCTCTACATCGCGATCAGGGCCCCGAGAGGGCGATGCATGCTTCCGCAGCCCTGGCGGCATCAGGCCCCGTCTTTAAATATTAGTCTAGACCAAGTCCGTTTTAGTTGATCGAAAATTGATTGTCTACTGTCATAATAATTTAACTGTCAAAATGTAACCAATGATAAAACGTTCCAATTTGAAGTTGACATTGATTGTTCGTATTCTATGTGATGTTTGAACAACAAGAACTGACTTTTTATTTTCAAAGTTCTGGACTAATATTTAAACCGCGTCTTGTAATAAGACAGCATAATAACCTTGCGATCTTCAAAGCGAGGGTGAATCGGTTCTTAGTGGGTAAGCACGTTCCATCCTAGACCGTAATGATTGCTTACCATCAGGCGAATTACAGTCAAGTAAAAGCCCATTCATTGTAAAAAAAAGCTTGTATCTGTGCTCAGGCAATACATTGCCCAGTTGGGCCAACATAGTTAATCCCATCTATTTTTTATCACTGCACCTGCAATGCCCATTACGCACCCCCGTTGCCTTGTATTTGGGAATCGGACACTTTTTACTCGCTTACAAATTGTAATTCCTTTAATCCCACTTAGATACATCCAATTACATCCTAAATAGCTTAAACGACAACTTTTACACACGAATTTAACTTTTATTTCGTATGTATTGTGGTTGAAAATGCAATGACAGTTGTGGCGAAGAGTGTGAGTGGGTAAGTGTGAAGAGGGGTGATTTTTTTTTATTTGCACGGGATTGTCAATTTTTTACGCCATTGTGTGCATTGTTAATCCTTGTTTGACACATCTAGCTGGTGGTCTTTAGTTAATAGCTCTTGTGTGTCTGTTAAATTGTTTCTCCTCTATTATAGTCCGATGGAAATTATTTTGTAGGATTAGAGAGTGACTGATGAAAATATGGCAGTGTAGGAGACATTTGTGATGTGATTTTGTATTTTTGATGATTATATGTAGATTGGTTTGAGAATCTTTTGTAGTATTGATATAGAAAAAAATGTTATACCTAGTGTTTGGCCAGTTTTTTTGGACCTTCTCTTTGATTTGCAAAAAGCGTATACTTAGAAAATAGGTACCTACTAGGATAAGGATACCTATGTACGTTTACACTAAAGATTGCATGTATACATATCTCTTGTCAGGATGAAATTATTCGAGGTCAACAAAGAGCTACAAAATTGTTCAGCATTCAGTAGGTCACAGGTCGTAAATAAATATGGGTCGTGTCAGGTGCGCTACAGTTACAGAAAGCCAAGCTACCGCACCCAGGATTAAATGTTTAGAGCTAAGCGAAGCTAAGATACAAAAGATACCATAAAGAGTCATTTAATTCAATGACTATTTAGCAATTATTCTTTATAAAACACCTTAATTTTCTTTATGAAGTTCAGATTGTATACCTTTTCAACCTAATTTACGGTACTTAATCAAGGTAGCAGAGAACAAGTGTAGACGAGAAGCAGATAAACGGGCTGATGGACGTGCCTTGGTAGAGGTCTGTGTTCACAAGAGACCGACTTTAGGCTGATGATGAGGCTTTTATATATCTTTACAAGTTCTAGTTATATTAAACATTAAAATAAAGAGACTGTAGGTGTCTCTGAGTTACACATAGTAAGTATCATTTGATTTGAAAACAATGTATTGGCAGTTACAATCAAGCAATAGGTAGGTAAGCCTTATGCGTAATAAGGTTTATTGCTTGATTTGATCAAGGTTTGCTAGAAAAATACAATAAGCAGTGATATGCCTGAATCATATAATCGCTGGCATGATAAGCCAAGCCGCTCATGCTAAATGGTTCTATGATTATCAATATATATCCGGCGTAACTTCCTTATGGCATAACAGCTATGGTCGCTAACGCGAGCTCAGCACGAGACCCGTAGTAAGCCAAGCTATGTGTTTGCATTTTGTTTATCGCAAACACTGACTAGTTGGATGAGCGAGCGAAGTGAACGAAGCTCTGCATTGCTAAACTAGGCAAGAGGCGTATTTTAGTGAGCATACTGACGCTCGATTATGGAATAGAGAGACCAATGGATAGGAGTGACATCGCGCGCGACGCACCCCGCGGGGGGAAATATTACGTCACTCCCATACATTGGTCAACGCAACGCTAAAATACTCTATGTATCCGCTTCCATGTACCGTTCGCATGTGTGAGTGTCCCTTCAGGAGACCCGGTGATAAAGATATTTAGAAAAAGAAAGTTATCTACAATAAGCCCGGGGGTACGGTTCTCCTGAGACACAAGAATTCTTGCTTAGTTCAGAAGAATGCAATGAATAGGCCCGGTTATTCATTGCACAAATAAAATGTACTTTACACATATTTTACAAGATTACATTACAGGCTACAACTATTGTATATTTTAAAATGTTAATTGTGTCAATAAATTATTTTTTATTATTATTAAACCTACAGTAGCAATCGTAAGGTTACAAATTAGTTCCGTAAGCTTACGTTAATGGTTCACACATGCATTGTAAGGTTGTATGGAAGCTGCGGGTTTACCATCAGATGATAGTACCAGCGAAGTGTACACAGAACAGAGAAAACAAGAGGTGTACAGTTCGCAGTGCCTAGTTACTGAGACAGCTATAAGTTGGCGGTGCGTGCTACGCGACGGAAGCGAGTATTCCGTGACAGAGCTGCACGTTCTCTGCCGTGGAACTTTGAGGGTAGTTGGTTCTGCTTGGAATGGTTGTTCATTAATACCTACTATTACCTACGTATATTGAAAACTCTCAACACTAAGACATTCTCATACGAAGAAGAAGAATGCCTACGTTTATGTATGAATTAGGTTTGAAAAAGAAAACGATTTATAGCAGTTTGACCGAGCATGCAGAATCAATTTTTATGTTATCCGACTTAGTTACTTAGTTTCTTTATTGTACACCCCGTCTATTGTTCCTTATGATTTCCGCTCCATCCTACGGTTGCCTGGAAGAGATCGCTTTTAGCGATAAGGCCGCCATTTGTGGCATAAGATTTAAATTTTCTGTTGTTTGTGTTGTGTTCTATTTTATTTGTGTGTCCAATAAAGCGTTAAACTATCTATACATAGGTATCTATCTTAGTTTAAATATATTTGACATGATAGGTATAATATAAGAATAATTAATGAATGTACATACTTAACAATAATTAAAATTTATGATGTATTAATTTAGATAAATAATTTGACAATTGTTATGAAATAGATATTTAGGAAATGTTAGTAAACCCTCATAGGGTAGGAACTAGTGGAACTATTTTAGTTATTATTATACTTTAAGATCTTATGTAAGTATCTAGTTTTTACTAACTGAATAAATAATAACACATATTTTGAATCAAAATCAACTAATTAATTTAACGTTAAATATGGTAGTTAATTTTGATGTCTCCAGACGAAACGAATTCGTATTGCAGTAGTAGTAGGGTTGACGTGTGTCGCTGTAAGATTTCAGTCGTCCCTAAAATAACCCCAACCTAGCTGAATACAAACTCCTCCATATTTAGTCCACTCTATCTATTTTTTAAATCCATGGCAAAAGCTCAAGCAAACTACGAACTGCTGTATAATAATCGAGCTCGCATTTTACAACTTTAAATAACAAGCTGATTTTATGGAGCATAAAGTTGAGGCACTAAATTAAATGTGAATCGAATAGCGATCAACTTGATTGCAAAAAAAATCGGTAGGTAGTCCTTGGTAGTTTTTATCGAACGGTATTTTTTTAAGTCTGTTACCGATTATATGGGCATAATTTGATAAAAATGTTAGCTTACGTATTGTTCTAGTTACTTCTGCTTCTTACCGAATAAGAGTGGCCAACTCTGATGTCGAGAGTTTTAAACCGCCCTAAGAGCGGTCTGCCATGGCTTCACGACTGCCGCACTAGACAAACAGCCCGGACCTACAATTTAACGTGTCATCCGACCCACGGAAACATCCAAAATGGAATGCCACTTTTCGGTCACCCATCTAAGTACTGACCGCGTCGACGTTTGCTTAACATTGGTAATCGCATGCGATTGCTTCCGCTAGCTGAGCTACAGGCGCTTCGTTCTAGTTACCAGAGGTTAGGTATCCTAAAAGTATGTTGAATAGTCAATATGCATATTTCTACATTATTTTATATTAGCGTGCTATGAATTCTAAAATAGCATAATAAATGTACCTACGCTGACATTGGTACCTTTCAGTCAGCTAAATAAAGGAAAAGAATACTTGAACTTCAAGCTGTAGAATACTGTAGATGGCTTTAGGTGTCTATATTTAGGTGGCATTGAGTGAAAACCGCGCAAGACCGCGGCCTGACGTAAACTGTGACAATAGTTTCGAATAGAATAGATGGTGGAGCTTTTTAACAAATGAACAGGTTCATGGGCCAAGGAAATAGGTATTGTGTCTGTTGCCAAGGGAAAGCTATTGAAAGCTTTTTTTTCACTTTGATCATTAGTTCAAAGTCTTATAATACTGGACATTTTTTTTAACTAGAACGGGTTTGCACTTGGCCATAGTTTGCCTAGTAGGTATAAGTAAATAAAATAACCCACAAAGTATAGTAATCAAAGTCTATGGCCTAAGATGGAGCGAGATAATTGCAATTCAAATTTGGCCAACACTGCTGGACATAGGCCTCTCTTAAGACACGCCACTCGGCTCTCTTTGACTTGATATCTAAGTGAGAAAATTTGTGATTGAGATTTTGATTGTTACTTTACATGTAAGTAATGCTTTAGAAAATGATTCGCACGATGGTAAGCAATGATAATGGTCTAGGATTGAGCGTGCTTACCCAGTAAGAATAGCTATGCAAACAATGGCAAATGTAGTATTCGAGTATACTATTAGTTAACACTAGTTTTTAAAAGTTTTGATAAGAATGATGTTTTCGGCTGGCGGTAGTCAGAAAGTAAACACGCGTTTTTAATTAACTCCAATTTTTATTCAATAATAATCGTAAAAATAGAACAACTCACCAAGTAAATGTGTACAAACATGTTGTAAAGTAGTCTGCTTACTTAACAGTGTTTCTCCTTTCAATAAAACAGTTGAAGTACTTCACTGAACACTATTTTTGTTATCACTTCACATAACCTAAAAGTTTAACAATGGATGCTATGAAACAGTCTATGGCTGACATGATGGAGGTGTTCCTGAAGCGCCTCGATGTGATCCAGGACCAGGTGGCTTCATCCCAACCAGGTAGCCCTGGAAGTGTTGCTGAAGAGTTGGCTACATTCAAGGTTTTTGTGTTGGCAAACTTCAGAGCGCTCCAAAGTCAAATTGCCCTGTTATCTTATCAAGTCGAACAGGGTGAGATGCGCTCTCGACGCAAGATTTTACTCCTCCATGGCGTCAAGGAAGCTGAAAATGAAAACACAGGTCAAGTGATAGCAAAAGTTATGGTGGAACGGCTTAAGATTTCTAGTTTTACACCTGCTGATATAAGTAGATGCCACAGAATGGGCCGCGCTGCTTCTGATAGGCCACGGCCTATATTATACAAGCTCCGAGATGTTGCCCTCCGTGACAAGATATGGGCGGGAAAGACGAGCCTCAAGGGTTCAGGCATAACTATGTCTGAATTCCTGACGAAGGCTCGTCACGACGTCTTTGTCGCGGCTCGACAGCGCTTCGGTATCTCGAAATGCTGGACGAGAGAGGGCAACATATTCGTCCTCGGGGCCGACGGTACCCGGCATCGGGTGAATTGCAAGGCTGATTTTGCTGCCATACAAGAGGTGGAAGCAACCGAGGCTCCGGCAGCCAAGATTTCTAAGCCGAGGTCTGTAGCCAAGGAACCCGTCACCCCGAAATCGAAGTCTAAGAGAACAAAGAAGTGATGCTATTCTGTCACATTTTAATTACCTTCTATTGTCTTCACATATATGTAATTTTTTTTATGATCCTACCATCTTTTTTTATTGATAAAATAACTGTACATAGGTATGTATTTCTATCTATTGTTTAGTTTTTTGGCGAATCATTTTTACTTTTGCTGTCTGTCACGTCATTGTTTGGCAGTGACATAAATTGTATTTGTGCATTTGACGGCTGATGGCTGTCGTATTTGGTAACGTACCTACAAGTCATTTAGCCATCATTCACATATTATGATTTAATAATATACTTCTATGGCTTTGTTTTTTTTCTTTTTTCTAAATGTAAATTTAAAGTTATTACTGTGGGAAGTGCAGTTATATAAATGCAGAAAATGTGTAGTTAGTAGGTATTTCTAGAACAGTATTCACTGTTTATTTAATTTTTATTCATTACTGATGTTAGTTTTTATTACTTATAATTTCATTTATGTCTTAATTATTAAATGTGTTGAACACTGGTTAGTAGGTAGTTAGTGGTTGTAACTTTTAGTTTATTAATTAGGTTAGCTTTTTTTAACACAATAATATAACTTCATAAACATACCAACATAGACTTACTATTGAATATAAGTGTATATTTAAAGTAAACTGTAAAATTGTACTTACCTGTATGTCATGCAATAGTGATGTTGACAGCCAAGTCTCTGAATATCTTTCCTGTCCATCCTCAAGTGAGAGTCTAGATAGTTTCTGTAGTTTGCCTACCCTAGCAGATTCTATCGAAAACTTTGTATCCGATGTTCCTAAAAACTTTAATGTATTCCACACAAATGCCCAAAGCATTATGGCACACTATTCTGAAATGCTAGCGTCTTTTGCAAACCCTAATGTACACGCTATTCTAGTTTCGGAATCCTGGCTAAAACCAGCTCTTTCTTCTTCCTGCGTGTCATTGCCAGGGTTTCACTTAATTAGAAATGATCGCATCGGTCAAAGAGCTGGCGGTGTTGCAATATACCTAAGATCTCACATTCCTTTCTCGGTTATTAGTGTATCGTCGCAACCGCCTCCCTCTGACGCCGGTGAGCATCTTTTTGTCGAGTTGACCCTGCATCACACGAAAATACTTCTTGGTGTTTACTATCCCCCCAATCTTAACGTTAATTACTTTTCTTCTCTTGAAAATTTGCTTCTTAATATTTCTGCGTCACATGATCATACCATACTCATGGGCGATTTCAACACGTGCCTTCTTAAGCGTGATCACCGATCTAAAAACTTGCTATCCTTAGCCAATGCGTGTAATCTAACAATTCTTCCTTTAAGTGCTACGCATAATCCACCTAATTTTGATCCCTCTCTTCTTGACTTAATGCTCATCTCTTCGCCTCAGCACGTTGCCAAGCATGGTCAATGTGCGGCGGACCTTATCTCACATCATGACTTGATATTTCTATCGTACAAAGTCCGTCCGCCTAAAGTGAGGCCTAACATAATTTTTCAGCGCAATTTTGCTGGTCTGAAGGTTGAAAAATTGCGTAAAGATGCTCAAAATATGGACTGGTCATCTGTTATTGACGCTCGAAACATAGACGATGCAGTGGTAGAATTCAATGCCATCTTAACCAAATTGTACGACGTTCATGCCCCTATCAAAGCGGTTAAGATGAAACATACACCAGCACCCTGGCTCACAGCTGAAATCCGTGCTCTTATGCGTAAAAAGCTAGTCGCAAAAGCCAAGTATAAACGTCGTCCAAATGACGATAATAAGCAAAAATATATCTGGCATCGCAACGTCTGCAATAGAGCGTGTAGGGACGCACAGCGCCGTTACATCCATGATTCCGTAAATAATGAAGACCCGGCAAAAGTTTGGAAATTTTTAAAAACGTTAGGTATTGGTAAAACTCGTTCTGAAACTATTCCTGACAATTTAGACATTAATCAATTAAATCAACATTTCTCTTCTTCTCCTCAGTTTGATCCGTCTATGAAGTCAGCTACGTTACGGCACTTATCTAACTTATCTCCCCCTGATATTGACACTTTTGACTTCGTACCCTTTGCCGCTTGTGATGTTAAGAAGGCTCTTGAATCGATATCTTCAAATGCTGTCGGCAGTGACGGCATAAGTCGCAAAATGCTGCTACTAGTCATTGATGAGATTACCCCTGTCGTTCAGTTTATCTTTAATTTATCCGTTTCATCGGGTAGTTTCCCTACTGTATGGAAAGATGCTCAAATTATCCCTCTTCCTAAGAAATCCAATCCTAAAACCTTCACTGAGTACCGTCCTATTTCAATCCTTTCTTTCCTATCTAAGGCTCTTGAAAAGTTGATACATCAACAGCTCTCCTTCTTCCTTTCAAAAAACCATCTTTTTAATCCTCTCCAATCTGGCTTCCGACCCGGTCACAGCACCTCTACTGCCTTGATTAAAATCACGGACGATATTAGGAATGGCATGGGTAATTATCATCTCACTGTTCTTTGTCTACTAGATTTCAGCAACGCATTTTTAAATGTTGATTTTGATATCCTCCTCAGCATTCTCTCCTCTCTTAACATATCTCCAACGGCAATAGGGTGGTTTCGAACATACCTGTTTGGTCGCCGGCAGCGTGTTCGCCGCGACGATCAATACTCGTCTTGGTGCAGTACTGTAGCTGGCGTACCACAGGGCGGCGTGCTATCACCTCTTCTGTTTGCTATTTTTATAAATTCAATATCTCATAACCTTTCTTCTTCCTATCACCTCTATGCAGACGATTTGCAAATATACGCCCAAGCATCTCTAGACCGCCTAGATGAAGCAATTGCAACAATTAACATTGACCTGCAACGGATTCGAGATTGGAGTCGATCTAATGGACTGCTGATAAACCCGTCTAAGACACAAGTCATAGTAATTGGTAGTTCACGCTTAGTTTCTAGAATAGACTGGTCATGCCTACAGTCAGTTATGTTTGACGGTGTTCCCATTAAATTTAGTGACTCAGTAAAAAATCTCGGTGTTATGTTCGATAGTCAACTTACGTGGGCACCTCAATTAGCAGAAGTCAGTCGTAAAATTTTTGCTTCATCTGCTTCTCTGAGGAGATTGCGTAATTTTCTGCCTAATACTACCAAGATAGCCCTTGTTCAATCCCTTCTTTTACCTATACTCGACTATGCAGACGCTTGCTACCTAGACGTAACCAATGAGCAGCTCGTTAAACTCGAGCGTCTTCAAAATTTCTGCATTAGGTTTATATTTGGTTTACGTAAATATGACCACATTTCTGAGTTTCGAAAAAAGCTCAAATGGTTACCAATCCGTCTTCGCCGTAATGCACACATCCTCTCACTCTTGTACAAAATCCTCTTCAATCCTTACACTCCTCTGTACCTAAAAGAAAGGTTTTCCTTTGTCACTGCCTCCCATTCCGATTCTCAGCGCTCTTCTCGTTTCCTTCACTTGAAATTTCCTGAGTTTAGCCATCCCAATATCTACTATCACTCCTCTTTCACTGTGCAAGCTGTTCGCTTGTGGAATGACCTGCCTCTTAATATCAAGCAGGCTAAATCCTTGCCCATATTTCAGAGCTTGGTTTTTAATCATTACATTTCTACTTTGTGATGTTAGTTGGTGTGTGTAAGTCTTTTTACATGAAATATGTTCTGCTTTCTTTTATTTTTGTGTGATTTCCTTCAATGTATATATTATTTCCTTTAAATATCAATAATATGTAGTTTTGTGTGTAAGTAGGTATGTTTGTATATTGTTTACTTTGAATGTTATATTTGTTATTGTGTTTTATTTTTAAATTATTTAATATTGTGTTAAGTACGCCAGCTTTAAGGATTTCCTGTAGTGTTGTCCAAACTAGGTTACCTGGAAGAGATCACTTTAGTGATAAGGTCGCCCAATGTCCCTGGTTACCTTCCACCTTTATGTTAAATATGTTCTTTTTTATTTGGTGTACAATAAAGTATATTTGATTTGATTTGATTTGATGTTTTGTGCTATTTCAACGTGTCTAAAGTTCCTAATAAGCTTTACCTACATAACAAAGATTTCAAAGCAGTTAAGGGCTGTAAAAGGAATCTATTTTGGAAACTTTTCCTTCCATAAATAGACTAACAAGGCAATTTTCTTTTAATAGTGCGTAAACTTTTGTATCCAAGCGAAGCAAACATTTAGCTTAACAGTAAAATTGTTTGACAAGATAATTCTGAATTATTGCGGGCATTTATATTTTAGGCAAATGGGCGAATGATTTATGGGGTAAATAATAATTTGCAACCCTTTGTTGTTAAGGGGGATGAATATTATAACGCCCCTTGCTGTGGGGTGTTAGTTGACACCTGATCAATGGTTCGAGCGTGCTTCAAACGTGCTTAAAGCTTTTTGTATCTTTTCAAAAGTGATTGAGATGAGTAGTGTTACTAGCACGACGTTGCCGGTGCGGAATCTTTCATTGTTTACAAATATATTTTTGAAATTACAGAGGTCTGATCGAACTCTGTCTGTTTATGGTGTACATTAAAGAAATATTCTATTCTATCAAAGAGCACCAAAGAGTCATCATGGCATTATACTTGTATGTAAATGTTTAATTGTGTCTGTAGATCTGTTTGGTTTATTTCACGCCCCAATAATAAATAAACGCTATTTTAGATAATATTAAATGAGCCTAGGAATAATTAGGTATGTACTACATTTTATCTCGAAATATGCGGCTGTAGCCGCAGATTTTCACTAGTTGTGATAAAGTACGATAAACCCCAGATATAGAGCTTAGATTACTTTATTATGATACCAAGACAAAAATAACAAATTACATTGTGGTTTATTTTAAATGCAATTGAAAAAGTTTAAGTCACGTGCTACTAGACACGTGTCACCCTTCATCGAGTAATAAAGCAAGTCTCTTGTGGTTTTAGACGAGTGATGATGTCGGTTATTATTTACATTGGCATGGGATTCCTTTTATTGTAGTGCCGTTCTACGCACCGTCTTATTGTTGTAATACTTTGTCCTGATATTTTGTACTCGTAAATAAATAAATAATAAATGTTTCAGGACGTATCACACAGCGCCATCTAGCCCCATACTAAGCGTACGCTTGTATCATGGGTACTAGATAACGGATATAATACATATATATTTTCTTTTTGTACATACTTATTATACATAGAAACGACCAGATTCAACACAAGTAATTACAAATTTTAATATTCATAATGACTTGTGTTATGCAGGGAATCGAACCCGCACTCCGAGATTAGAAGGCATAGCCACTACCAACTAAGCTAACGGAGTAGTCGAATAGTAAATGAATCCCTTGTTTGGGATTCATTACATAGTACATGCTAACTTAGTACCTTATCATTGCTTCTTTCCACAGTTCAACCGGGAGTCAACCCCGAAGCGACTCGGCAACTGGCAAGTCCCACGTTGGGCGCCAACTCGAGCTCGCCCATTAGAATACCGACCGAACCCCAAACCTATCTGCGACATGAACGGACACTTCTTGCCCGGGGCTCCGCGGGGCAGCTCAAGGTGCTTCGGACACTTTACTGGCACCTGGGAGCTTCCGAGGAAGATCACGAGGAAAGTTGGTAAGATGCTGGTTTACCAGCTCAGCAGAACTCAGAAAAAGTGTAGATAAGTTTAATACCTTACTCATGATCAAATTCCAACATTTTATTAATCGAGTTTTGACATCATACAAAATAGTGAGTTAAGATAAGACACTCGCCCTATATGCACTTGCTATTATTAAGACGAAATAAATGTACAAATACTAGTCATAAAGTAATATCTATCTACATTTACTGAGATACCTATCCTACAATATATTTCTACTGCCACTACATATTTCGTCCAATATTTTTGGAATAGATACAACATAGTTTCCTGAATAAGTGATTGTGTTATAAAAATGTATCCTATTACAAAGAATGTTGAGCTAACTTTTTCATATTTCCTAGTCATGACAATAAACAAAAGGGTAGATAGATGGTTTTTATAACTTCGGCCTAACTTAACATTGCAGCCATACGCCAAATAGTTATATTAACCGTTCGTCCTTGGGCGTAATCATAAACCCATTCCTTTATTTGTCAACATACACGCGAGACTTCCTGATCATCATAATATCGTGTTACGCAGTAGTTCGACTCGTTTTCGCATTTCGCTGTTCATACTGCGTTTGTGAATAAAGATTCGGGGCTGCAAATCGATGACCTATTAATAAATACGCACGCGACGCCACGTCAACACATGGAATTTTCCATGCTTGTTTCGGATTGTTTGTTTTTTTCGCAGCTGCCGAATTGGCGAAGGAACCTCCAGATGGGAGATTTCCAGATTGGCTAAATCTGCGCGTTCAGAGGCCAGCTGCTGCATCGGGAGCACGCATGCGCGCTGGCAAGCGTGCCAAGGCAAAGAAGGAGGCCAAGCCTGCGTCGCCCCGGCCTCAGGACGACCAGACGTTCCACGTGAGTGAATGTGGTTGCACGCCGCCGCCATCTTGAAAATATTTGCGCGCGAAACTCGTCGCTTGTTTCGAACACTGTTCTAAATTTAGACCGCCGCGCAGTGCAAGTGAAAGTTTTCAAAGACATCCATCGTCGTGGTTGAACTTTTCATTTTTCAAGGTACTTCGTGCTTCCTAAACAATGTGAACCATGTGACATAGTTTAGAATTTCATAATGAACCGTTAAGGTTTGGTCATGTAGTCACTGTTATGTTGGGTATTTTATTTTAAATTATTGATGCCAATCGTAGCATTATTTCGTAGGTCATGCATTGTATCGTAGATATATTTTTAAGGTCGTGCATACGATCACGATACAACTTTACGATCTGATAGAGCTTTTGAGTAGACACAAATGCTCACAATAATATGTACTTACGTGCACGTAGATACGGATGCCTGTCTCTGACCTGCCTCTCTATGCCGTATGTTAATTCATAACCATTTTACTTTTTCAGCCTCACGAATGCCCGGTTCACAAGCACTAAGAAAATGAGCATGAAACGTAGAAGTACTCGTATGCACACAATGATTATATCTATGCACATTTATTCATTTGATATTATGCACGAATCTAGTAGACATGATTTATAGAAGCTCATTTCGATTTGTAAATTTCATGTCTGTACGGAAAGGAATCGGATAACAATCAAGAGTTCAGTGTTCGAGGGACTAAAGTGACTTCTGACGAGGCAGATTGTGGTGACAATAAAAATACACTTGATACTCTGGATATTAATGTGAAAAAGGCGCCGATTGACGAAGACGGTCACGGCCCCTACGTGCCGGGCTCCCTCACTGACCTAGACAAGAGGCACGAAACACACGACGACCTCGTGAAGGAGGCAGTGGAACAGATCCACGGCCCTCAGGAAGACGACGCCGAAAAGTTTTGGCGGAAAGTCGCTGAAAACGCCAAAAACGATGAACGAGCGCGCGAAGATATGAAATACGATAAAAAAAGCTCAACACCGAAGTTGCCATACGTGAACGTATCTCAAAACTTCCAATTCGCCAAGAAAATGCACGTCGGAAATCTGGAGCATCAGCCCCTGCCTGATACTTTAGGATACCGTAACTTGACCAAGATAGCGGAGCATAGAGACTCGGACATCATCGTCAAACCCTACGCGATAGGCTGGAAAGGGTATGGCGCATCTGGCCCTACTTGTTGTACCAAGATGCGTGTTCACAGACCGAAAACATGCGACCCGAAAAAGCCGGAGGGTGGCAAAGATGACACGCTACGACCTTCGACGTCAGCGCCCGATTTAGGAGGTCAGTACAAGAAACCCATGTCGCTAATGGATTTGGCGATATGTTGGGATTTTAGACCGGACGATCCGAAGCGAGAACCGAGGCCACCGAAACATATAGACGGCTCGAATGGTTCTAAAGCACCGGCAGTGTTTACGATGGTACATACGCCCAAAGAAGAGCTGGAGGACATGCCCATTGCGCATTCAAATCCAATATTTAACCAGAATCGCGTAATAGAAGATGTCGGGCACCACCCTGTACCTTATTTTGAAAAAGATATGACGAAGGAGAAACGCAAGGAGTCGTGCGAGGTCCAGTATTGTCCACAACACGCGAGAGCTAACGAAAAACACATTAGATCTAGATCATCAAGCCGCAGAAGCTCCTCGCAGTCGGCTTCTAAGAAGCCTCAATGCGACGGTATCCACGGATGCGGCACACCGAGCGACACCAGCCGCAAGTCGAGCCGGGACGGGAGACCGGACAAGCTGCACCCGGTCAAAGACGCATGGAACGCACCCAAGCTCAAACCAAACAGTGGTTACGATATAAACCGCAACCGACATAGTTTGGAGTCGTACGAGAAAACTCCGCTGGCACAAGGTAAAGTGCAGCACAGTTCACCGAACGAGTCATTTTCACGGCGCTCCAAAGACACCGACTCGTCGAATAGTCACATCAAGCACAAGAATTGCCTCCCGTGCAACGCTCCGAAGTCTCCCCAAGACGCGAAACAGAAAGAAGACTACAAGTTTGCGTTCAAAGCGGGGAATCCTAACTCGGTTCAGAGCGTGAGTTCCACGACCGATTCGAAGGGGATCAAAATACCGAAGATGCGTCATCCGTACACTAAGAAGTCGTATACGATCCCTACTCTCGCGCCGCCGTTCACAATCTGGCGAGACGCGAACGCTACAGGCTACCCCGAGCACTGGCGGCTGGCCAGCGTCTACCAGCACGCTTATAAACCGCCGGAGCAACGCCGCCGTCCGCTGATCGAAAGTGTATATCAGTAAAACTGCATTTTCATGTCAATTAACTTTATTACACCATCGGACACGTACAATAATCCCGATTAAATATTTCCACGATTAGATGTGTTTATCATTGTCACCTGACACCGGCGTTTTATACCTGTAGATAGCGCGTGATGATCTCAATAGTTGAAGGGTGTAGGAATCAGGGCAGGAACCTCTCGTACTCCATGAAGAAGGTAGATTTCCTGACAGTCTCCCAGGTTTTGCTGCAGAAGTGGAACCAACCTTTCTCAGATAGATTAGGTACGTTAGTAATTTGATGTCTGTTTACGCCCAGTATCATCCAGCGGAGACGTTTTGCGAGTTGCTCGAATGGCGGGTGGCCGCGGTATATTTCTCGGTTATCTAGAAATAAAAATTAACTAAGTTAATATTCTACATATTTTTCAGCTAGGCATCTTGTGATATTATTTTCGATGACTGATTTCTTTTTTCTCGAATTACTATTTAATTTCACAATCTATAGGATTTTAGAATACCTAGATTTTATCAAAATTGTATACATATTATTAAATACTTTACACAATAAAAAATGTAGGTACACAAATACAACCGGATGTGGGTATGAATTGCATATACATAATATGTAGCTAGAACGATAAATCATCGTTATTTTTGGTATAATGCGATATAGACTATTTCCCATCCACAAAACACACACACCAGTATCTACAAAATGCGAAATAAAACCAGGACGCACCAAAATCCCCATATATCTCTGGCAACAGGAACAAGTTGATAGGAGTCCCGCACGCCTCCACACAAAAGCCAGAGTTTCGCTGAAGCTTTCTTTCACGCCAGACCGATAGATTGTCGTCATTTTAAGTACGGTAATAGTATCGGATCCTATGAGTGATACAGACTACTTTTCATCTACTAAAACACACACCACTAGCTACAAAATGCGAATTAAATCCGTCACTTACCAAAATCCCCATATATCTCTGGCAGCAGGAACAAGTTGATAGGAGTCCCGCACGCCTCCACGCTGTACCCCTTTCTTACATTGTCTACATGCAGACCGTTCTTGTTCGAGTCACTGTACATATACATGCCGGAAGTTAGCTGCAGCTCCGACTTTTGGAATGCTTTTCTGAAATTGGAAAGATAAAATCTTTATAGTACATAACAAAAGGAACATATTCATGGAATGTATGACATTTCTTATTCATAAAATACATTGCATTACAAAGTTATTACCAAATGTATTAAAGAAACTTATATATAGAGCCACAATTTGTGGCCACAATAATAATCAATAATTCTTAAATAAACATTAATTCATTAATTACAATAGTATTATGTTGTCAGCTGCAAAGGAGCATGGTCAAAGACTCGGCTACAACTAAACAAACCTACTTAATATTTAAATTAATAAGTAAAGTTTAGCCATGTCATGTCAGAGGCCATTAGGGCGGCTTGATAAACTCTTAACGCCAGACTTGGCCACTCTCATTCTATAAGAAGAAGAATAGATAGATATATAGATAGAATATTCTTTATTGCAACGCACGAAATCAAAATAAAATACAAAGAAAGAGATTAAAAATAACTTATATAGTGGCGGCCTTATATCTAAAAGCGATCTCTAAAAAAAGTAACACCAATAAAATACAATATTTCTTTATTGCACTATCTTTGAGTCGTATTTCCTCATAACTGAGGGTCGTGACTCCCCGCAGAAATAATTCGTTAGGGGAGTTTTCTTGGGCAGATAAATAAAAGATCTTTATTGCACACCACAATAAATTATATGAAAAAGGACTTAAACTATAAATAAATGTACAAGTGATAAGGCCGCCCGCCTTATCACCTTATCACTCTTCCAGGCAACCTTAGCAAGAAAACGGTAAATAATTAAATACAAACCTGTATAAATCCTGCATGGCTCTCACCCCGTCTGCCGAGAAGTCTTCCAGCTGGCACCTGTTGTGCAGCAATAGCAGGTGAGGCTGACTGTCAGTGTTGCCGGCCCACTCTGACGCCTCCTGACCCGACGGGGTGGAAGAGGACAGAGATGGTTTCAGCATTTCCGCCGCTTGGATGTATCTGGAATGTTGGAAAGTATTGTGTTAGTAGTAGGAAAGGAATAAGTTCTTAATGTAGGCATTTAGAAGAGGTATGCTGTGAAATAAAAAAAAAACACGTTAGGTTTACTTTTAGAAGAAAGTGTATGTCCGTTAGTTTAGCTTTATTATTATTTTTAAGTTAGTATCTATTAGTACATTTTCAGTTGAGTAAACTTATAGTAATAAATAAAAAAATAAAAAACATGGATATAGTAAACCATTATTTATCAATAATTGCTTAGCTATTGCTCAGGTGTGAGGGACAGTATTAAACCTATACAATATTTATTTGAAACAAGATTTCTCTAATGACTAGCGGCGCCCGACGGCTGCGCCCGCGTTCTACCAGGATAAAAAGTATCCTGTGTGTTAAGCCAACTAAATCTATCGTTATAAATAAATTTCATGCAAACCGGTTCTGCTAAATTGACCTTAAAATTATGAATCCACGCACACACATATATAAAAAATAAAATAAAAATAGCTTTTATTTCTACTACTCAATAAAATAGATACAGGAATACTTATACATTTTTAAATGAAGGTTAAACATCACAGAGCTTTGAAGTCCATGCTTGTCGCCCTGTGACTAGAGGCGAATTCTTTCTTTATTCGATACAAAGCAGGTGTCACCATTTACTAAAACTAACACACTTTCGGCACGCACACTACGACGCACGAGATGTTCATGTACACAGTACGCTCCAACTTCAACGGCTGTGCCATGTCGATATTTTTTTATCGATTATTTACACATTTACTTCGAAGATGGAAATATATGTCTTTAGTATAACTATATTATTTAAGTACAAATTATAGTTAACTAGCTATGGCCCGCGGTGTTATCCGCTGTAAAAACGTTTTTATCCCATGGGATAAAAACTATCCTATGTCCTTACCCGGGACTGAAACTATCTCTATACCAAATTATCAAATCATCTTCAAAATGACTGGAGCATATTCTGGCATTTTTATGAGGAAACCAGTTGTATCTACCGGTCGCCAATATCCATTTTTTTTAACACTGGATTTTTTGGAAATCTGTAAATTAAGTATGTGTTAAATAAAAACCGTAATCCAGAAACATTTCTATACAAATCCAGCAACATCATATACATTATATCGATTATTGATAATTTGCTAGTTTCCATTTACACATCACTTTGCTATCGAGAAGTAGCGTCGTCAAGACAACGAATATGTTAATGCCATTCAAAATGTCAAAAGTTTTTATTATTACAATTACAAAATTTTACTACTTACCGATGGTATTTCACGCCGGTACCACTGAAACTATTATTCTTACAATTTTTAACTTGACACCAAGACATATTAATAGTTTTTTATGTTGTAAAACCGAGTAAAACGACCGAAAACTCTCTCTCGCTCGGACTTTGACATCAGACTTCGACAACAGACTGACAAGCGCTGTCGTAGGTTAGGTTGGCCTGTATACTGGTCCAAACGAGAACCACGTATTATTGTTAATTTCGCTTCTATGGGGGGGCGCGTGCGGGGGCGATGTGGCCCGATCGTTGTTCTGTAGTCAAACATACATATTATTATAATTTTATTATCAGTGGGATTTCTGGAATAACGTAAATAAGTTTTTTTTAACTAAACCAGGGCTGCACTTGACCATAGTTTGCCTCAGAAGCAATAACTATGGTCTCAAATGGATTGTGCTTACCTAATAAGAACCGGTTCACTCTCGCTTTGAAGATTGTTGTATAGTTCATGGGGAACAGGAAGTCAGGTGGTGTTTTTTGCTAACTCAAGCCATATTCCTCATCACTGAGGATTGTAACTCTCCACAGAACTGATTCACAAAGATTTTCTAAGCATCTACTTATGACACCATATTGGTCTATGGCCTGTCATCAGCATGGTCTACTTTTCTGTGCCATGGAGAAAATAGAACACACAATCATATATAATCAAACATACTTAAGCCATAATAAATGAAAACTCACCTAATAAAGTTATAGTCAGTGAACCAGTCCTGCACTGCAATGAGTACATGACACACGGCCATCAAGTATGCAGCTATCTGCAGGCAGTCCACTATCAGTATGTTGGCACTCCTGGCTGTGATGGGGTTGGCACTGGTCTCCTCGATGAGGGACGGAGACCACAGAGCTTGCACATCTAGCAGGATCACTCGGTCACTGGTAATGTACATATCTATGCCTGGAATTGATGATTTTAGGGTACATTAATTTCGGAAATTGACATTTACTGTGCTCATAAATTAGAGTAGAGCCTTCTTGCTCAAAAACTTAGCTGAATCGAATATGTAAGTTATCATTAACTACCAACCTTGCCCCTCTTCTTATCTTTATCTTTTTATATCAATACATTATAATAAAACTAAAGAGGGTCCAAAGTCTATGCATAGAAAATATTTGAAAAAATCTCAGAATAACTAAAAGAACTACTAAAACAAGAACAACAGTACTAAAAGAAGTAGCCTGTTACATAAAAAAATACACAAAAAATATGTAACAGAATTGTAAAAATTTGCTCCCAAATTTTATAGCACCTAGGGGCACCATTGTACTTTAACTTTAGCTAACTTTTTTCTTTGAATAAGTAATAATAAATATGCTTCATAAATTCAACCCAACCGGATAATTCCCCAATATTAAAGAATAGGATGTAGTCAATAATATCATACTTTACCTTTTGTACAATGAACACCTCTTTCAATTTGATCAATATTTTGCATTTTAAACTTGAATCCATCACCTGATTTTTCACCTGCATTCTCCTTTTCAGGAACTTCAACAAAATCTAAACCACCTTCTTGGTTTTCTGTTGGAACCTCATTTGCCTCAAAGGTAGCCTCACTAGGTAGTTCATGTGAGGTTAAAATCTCCCTACAAAGGCTTTGATCATGAACATTTTTTGCAATGAGGTTCATTATCATAGATTTGCCTACTCCTTGTGTACCTGAAACACATTTAATTATGCAGTCAGTTTTATTTCATCAAATCTCAAAAATTACTGAACTGTTTATGAAACTTACACTGATCCAAAAATAATCATATTAACAGCACTTATAGTTTAGGAGTAATCTATGGACAAATATACACAATACACATACAAAATAAGCAACATGTGATTGAAGCCTTATAAATTATTCAAATTTCAAGAGAGCTTGACGTGATAACTTATTATTATTTTAAAGTTCGTTGAAAATTCATACAAAAGCAAAATATTAAGAAATTTACCTATAATTCCAACCACAAGATAGTTCAAGCTACAATCATGTAGATACTCCAAAGCTGCATTATTGAACTCTAAGTTCTCATCAAGGAGTTTGATAGGTTCCGACATGTACTTCAAAGGAGGTGCAGGTTTCTCTATGACTTTTTTCTCTTTGTGCTCATTCTGGGCAATTTTGCTCGGCACTGGACCATCATCATCTTTGGTTTTTATTGATTTAGGGCTTCCAGGCCGGTCTTCTTTAGAAGTGCTCTGCTCTCTAGTCTTAAGAATAATGGTAGGTTGTTTTTCTTTCTCTGGTTTCTCTTTAGCAACATCTTTAGTAGTCTCCCTGTCAGACTTTAGGATTACTGGCCTCCTCAAGGCTGTAGGCTCCTGAAATTATGTGAAATCAAATTTTGAATTACAACAGGGTCTAGGAGAACATCACTTTTTAGCAGGCTAGCCCGCCCGCTTTATAGGAAAATAAATGATTAAGTAGATAAAATTAAGAGATGGTTGTATTTAAGGTACATACATTATTAATGTTAAAGTGATTTTGAGTAAAGTTACAAAAGCATATTTAATGCACTTTAGGCTCAGTGTGACTACAACTCGCTTGGTGTTAAGCAACAGCAGTGAAAAAGACTGGGGACGATGAAGACATTAGTTATAGTCGGGTATATTGGTTGTCACGTACCTTACTTGTTGAGAATACTTTCTTTTTCTTATCAGCCATGTGTTCCTAGATTTATATAGCGTATATTATTTTCTTTACCTTTAAGTAAGTTGGCTTGGCTGTATTTTGCAAAGAAAGAGCAAGACAAACCATGAAACCAAAACAAGATTGTGTTGTACTTACTTTGACACTGACATAAAATATATGATGATCATGATTTTATAAAGCGATTTGGCATGAACATTGAAATCTTTGTGTCTTCAGTGATACTTGGCAGTGACAGCTGACTGAGCATTATTTACGATTTTACGTGATTTTACGCAGAACACAAGGAAAAGGAATAAAGTTTTAGGAAAAATGGATTATTTCAGTAAATTGTGTATAGGTTTTTTTGTGATTTGTAGTTCATTATGGTCCATCGATGGCCAAGAAATTTGCGCTAAATTAGATCCTTGCTCATGTGCTTTTCCCAACGGCACCGGAATCGATTTAAAGCCAGTCTCAAAAAAGTCTTTTTACACGGCTCAGATGTACTCGGAGAAGAAAGAAGGAAAGCAGTTAGAGCTATCTACTTATTATTTCCATCCCTGCTACGATGAAGTGCCAGAAGTCAACTCCACGGGCCCGGCAGACTCCTGCAACAAAAACTTGACGGTAAGCCCGGTACATTGTTATACCTACCTCATTTAGACAATGTAATTACTAATTAACTAAAATAGCTCTAATTTGGCCGCCCTAAAACTAGGAATTAGTCGTTTTTCATACGCATCAATCAGTCATGACCAAAGACATGTTCTCAAAAATGTGGTTCCAATTCTGTAGTAAAAAACTTGTTTGACTAGTTTCATTCATTATCTATAACTTCTTGTTTTGGTATCTCTTTGTAACCGAATTATGTAGTGTGACGACATCCAATAGGTTCAAAGAATCTATGCTAATATTAGACTGATTTTAATAATTATGTGTGTTGGATGGACAACTTTGTTGAATCAGATTCTACTTATTTAAATTTTACTGTTGAAAAGCTTATTATAATTGATTTTTTTCCATATTTATTCAATATTTACTTCTGAGCCAAGTTATTTGGTTGGACCAACACCTTACTTAACTTTTTAGATGCAACAAAATTATTATAAATGTGCAAGTTTTGAAGATAAATACACAAAATAGACATTTTAATTAAGCTCCATTACTATCTCAAAGAATACTTTATGTTTGCCTAAAAAGTGCAAATAAGCAGCTATTTATCCAGAATATTCAGCAAAATCATCTATATGAACCAATTTATAAAATTATAAAATTGTAGACAGTAAAAACAAATATTTTTAATATATTACTTATATGTCACTACAAAATTTTATCATTAACATACTTACAAACCTCTTAAAAAATCCAATGACTGATGTTGACTGAAATTATTCAGACCTAAATTTTACAATATTAAGAAGAAAATATACAGAATTTGTGTTATAACTTTTCAGATTTGCCGTCATGTGTATACACTAGACATGGATAATGTTACCAATGCCTTCAAAATGGACGCCGGCGTGTACAACTTTATAGGAAGCACTGAGAATGTATCATTTAGTGCTAATGGTGATTCACTCATCTATGGCAATCCTCCTTCGTAAGTATCAAGGTTTTAATATATGTCAGAATTTTAAGTATGTTTGTCATTCTTTAACTATTGCATAACCAATATAAATTTAACATTTTGCTTTTATTTTCCTTTATGCATATCAGTTCAAACACTCCAAATGCAACTTGTGACTGACGAAAATTTGCTTATACCTAAAATGTACAATTAAAATACCTACTTAATATAGGCTCACCTTTGACTACAGCCCACTTGATATTAAGCACTACTATAATTTAAAATGTAAAACACTTTTATAAGGTACCTCTTTACACAGATCTTTTAAACCTATTGTCAGGATTAAAGGCCACAATATTTCTCCCGAAGCCACTTTGAGCTTGGAAAAATGCCTACAGATGCTTTTTCACATGCAATTCCACGCCATATTAACACGAAAGCAAGGGCGAGCATCACACGCGTTGCTCCGGCCGACGAGTCTTGTCCACACACAAACAATTTTGCAAAACGTTTTTGACGAAATAAATTCATGTAAAATCAGCAATTCAGAATATTCTCATTATGGTTTTCTACTCCTCTAAATAATAACATTACCTTTTAGATATAATTAAATTGGTTTAAATTTCTGTACTACTTTTGGAAAAATAGGTGAAAAATAAATCAAAACAACTATTTTTCAAAAAATAAAACTATTGAGCGAAGTATACTTAATCATGTTTTCGCGTTTTTTATTGTCTTAACACTGAATCAAAATTATATAAACTGAAAAAAAAATTGCTCTATCTTATATACTTCTATTTTATTAGATTTTTATGAAATGTCTATTTCACATAGCAGAAAAACTATTGTCCTGCTGGTGTGTGCTGAAACAGATGACAAGTTTGTGGTGAACTCTTTGGCAGAACCTAATGAAATTGTAAGTAAATCCCTCAGTTTTTTGCTTAGTTATTGTGTTCTTATAATTTAACCTTTTTCAATATACTTACATTATTTAGAAGTACACTACATCCCATGCTTCTCTATGATAGTAATTTTAATTACTGAAATTTGTTACATTTCTTACTCTCCCAAAAAAGCAATATGGTGAATATTCTTGGGCCAGTACATTGTGGTTGGTTCTTCTACAGATGACACATGATACAATATGAGCTCAATACATTAAAATGATAAAGACCTGGCCTCTATGCCACAGTTTTGTACTAATGTAAGAGGCAGTGTACCTGTAAGATGTAACATATTTTTTTTTACAATTTATTTATCTTTATCTTTATTTAATAACTATAAAAGACTTCCTGGGGCAATTTCTACATTAATCTGGAATACAAAATATCACATGTGTAATCTAGTATCTTATCCACTTAATTTAATACTGAATTTTATCCAAACCCATTCAACAACAATGAAGATTTAACATACATCCTGAATTATTATTCTAACTCTGGAAGAGATCGATCTTAGTGATAAGGTCGCCAGTGTCTTAACACTTTCTTTTTTGGCCATTACTTTATAAATAAATAGAGTTAAGACACTAAACTTAAGTTTTTTATATTTTACAAGCAAATTTCTGTATTGTGCTGGTGTTTTTAAGCGTATATTTATGTATCTGTCTATCTTTTATATCTATTAATATTGTGTACCAATGATTCCAGGTCCTATCACTATACTCCAGAGCAGCTTGTTTGAAGAAACTGAACCTACCATCAGAAAACACAAGGTCCTTCGGCACAACCCTGCTGATCATCTTCCTCTCCCTGTCAACCTTCTACCTGGTCCTCGGGATATGTACCAAGAAGTTCCTGATGGGAGCTACAGGCATTGAGGTTATACCGAATCTGGGCTTCTGGACTGACTTACCCAATCTTGTGAAGGTAGGTTTATTTTCATACTACATACTACATAATAATAATTTCATTTTAAAATTTCTGTACATTTCCTTCACAACTAATATTGACTATTTTGTCAGTTCTGTGTATGCAAGGTGGTGACTGGATAGATCATATTAAAATTAAGTAACAATATTATTTCTTAGTAATTTACTAAATATATACAAATAAAAGTTACTTTAAAATCAGTGTTAATTGTCACTTAGCAATAACAACTGAATGTAGCTGGTACATAGAAAACCAGTTTTATTTTGCAGGTAAATAATTATGCATGATACATTATGATATCAATTGTTATCTAAATTTGCAGTTGTATGTATACTAGGCCTCTTGTGGTTGTGGTTAATTGATATACAATTTACGAACGTCTATAGACAACCTCAATGAGTAAGAGGCATGTAAACTGAGATCACAATAAAGGAACACAATGTAGGAATTTAAATCAGGGCTTACTGATAAAGATCTACAGAAGCACCCTATTGCAACTGTACTGAGCTTGCAGTATGGTTGGCTATATCTATGTATATTGTACAGCTTCTACAAAGATAATATATTTACATTTACTAGGGTAACTTGACAAAAATTTGTTATCTTAAAGACTTGAAAATCTACAAGACTTTTGCAGCAGTACAATTAGAGTTTTAGCGGGTTTAAAAAATGAAATGAAATACATTTATTGTCCGGAAACTAGGTGGTTTAGGTTGTTTACATACGAGTAACTAATTTAGTTTACATTTAGGAAGTTTCTCTAGCTTCTACCCGAGTGGGTACCTACAAAACTTTTAAATAATGCTGCATGTATTGTTTTTCTCGCGTATGGGTCTCATCTGTTCAGCATTGTTATACAAAGTGAAACATTTCTACAGACAATAACTAACTTTGTACTAACTCCAATTTTACTAAAATTTCAGGACGGCTGGGCGTTCGCGATTGCCGGCTTCAAGCTGCCAGTCCGAGGTGCAGGCCCCGCGATGTCACCCGACCCCAACAGCTATGACAGCATATAACATGAACCGCCCATGTCCGAGGGACAACTAGTGCTTATAGAGTGAACTGGATCCTGTTACTATGGACTATTGAACACTTGTGAGGTAATGTGAACTCTATGCTGTGGTAGATAAGGTTGGATTTGTAATGGCAAAGTTGCAGTGAGGGCTTTTCAGGGAGACGTTAAGAATAGAAATAGTGTCAGTTGTGTGTAACAGATGGCGCATTCGCTGCCCTCTTATTTTGTATGTCTATTTTATAAACATTTTGCCCCCTTTTGAATTTCAATTTACGAAGCGTATTGAAAACGCATTCTTGCGTTCCGGGCATGTCGTTAATTCTCCGAAAACGTAAAGACGCACTATGAGCAGTCAAAGCGTTAAATGGAAACTGCTTTTGTGCGCTATCTAGTGTCAGAAAATATTTTCTTTTATTCATTCTGTGATGTCATTCTGAAAAGCCTATAATGAATGGAACTTTAATTTGTAGTCGGTAAAGACGAAATTCAAATGACAAAGTTACCACTTTGATATTGTATATTTCGTCATTTTCTGTCCTTTAAAGTTTGTCATTTGTATTTCGATTTTGTAGAACCGTTTTACTAACAGATATACTGATTATGCTATCTATAGAAATGATTGTAATAATGTTCATCTCCTATATGGTCTTATATCATTAGGATATCAGTCAGTAGTGAGTGTTTCTTTATCTTGACCTAGTGGGATAAGACCCTTATATCACTACTAAATTAATCTTCTTAGTTTAGTTTGTCTTTTGAAAATGTTACAACACCTTGTAAAATATATAATTTATCACTTTTGTGTTGTGTTGCTAAAGCCCAGTTGTGGTGTAGAAATAATTTGTCAAAATCTATCTTTTATTCGTTTTATCGCCATACAAAAAAATATAAATCGCACTATCTATTATTTTTTTGAAATAAAATGTGTCTTTGCCTAATATAAGATATAGGTATTGTAAGTCACAAGTATCCAAATTTTATAATGTACCCAATAAAGCATAGAACACAATAGTGTTGAAAGTATGCATAGGTAATAAAATCGATATAAATGAGAGAATTAAAAACTATTTATTCATGTAGTACTTTTCCAATACTTATATGAATAAAAAATACAAAAGCCATATTTTGTCATTTTTTTTTAAACTTGAACGGGTTTGCTCTTGACCATAGTTTACCTGATAGCAAGCAAGGCTATGGCCTAAGATGGAGCGTGCTTACCCGATAAGAACCGATTCACTCTCGCTTTGAAGATCGCTGGATAAATATAATTCAACGTTCTAATTTGATGTTGATATTTTGATTATTTGTATGTGATGTTTGAACAACAAGACCGACATTTATTTTCAAAGTTCTGGACTAATATTTAAACCACGTTTTTTTAATAAGACGGAAAGGGCATACTTTTTGTTAACTAACAGATTTTTTAATCTCTTTTTTCATCTTTAGAGTTGGTTCCTTTCAACGATTTATTGTTGAAATGCATAATACACCACTAGTACCTACACTTTGTTATCAAATAGGATATATTTTTATTTGTCAGTTTGCTATTACATAATTTGTTTCTAATTTATATTTTCACTCTCATTTCGCCCGCGTTAATTAAAATAAATATTGCTTTGACACAATAAACTAGCTAATGTAAAGTAGTAGTTATTTTGATACCAAATGCATAATATATAAAATTGTACACATTTTCTACTTATCAATGCATAATAACCCTATGAAATTGCCGTTTTTTTTTTACATTTTAATCTGTTTGTAACTTTTACGTACAGCTATATTTTTTCCAAATACAATTTTTATTGTATCATTTGTTGAATTATGTACCTTTTAGATAAAAAAAATGTATTACTAGTGCATATTACTTATAGATAAGTCATTGAAAACACCTCTTTCAACGTGTCGTCGGTTTCACTACTTTAACTAGGTATATTTTTATCATTATAGGTACTTACTCTGTTTTTGAGAAATTGATATACGCAGTGCATAGCTTTTTTTCATCTAACTATAGTTATTAATTGCATCTAAATCTGTTCAGAGATTTCCATACAAACATTAAACATGTTTGTATGGAAATATCATTTTTCTCAATTTCGTCATACAAATCGGCAATTTCATAGGTATAGACCTAATATATCTGAATTACATTTTGTATCTAGATATTTATAGTGCCAATTATAAAATTTGCTAAAAGCTGAATATAAGCTTTTTTATTAATTAGGATATTGTAAAAGTATAGCAATTTTTTGTATTTTAACTTAATATGTACTAGTATTATCGTAAATGATATTTTATACTAAAATGTATTTATATAAAACTTCAATCAAAATCTATGTAAGGGATATTGGACGGTTTTTGAAAGGTAAAATAAATTGATCAAAAGTAATAATTGGTATTTGACACTATTTAAATGTAGAAAATATGCATACATTTATTTTTAACATAGCCTTTCCGTCTATAACACTGATTAGTTCTCCTAAAAAAAAATGGACCAATGATTAGACTTCTGTGATCTGAAATTTATGAAAAAAAACACAAAATATTGCACAAAAAGACATGTGTCTGTTTGAATCTCTGAGGGAGTAATGGATTGGATTTTTTAAATGTGTAAAGAAATAACATGAATTTTTGTATACTGCTATTTAGATCATACGATATTATTATGTATGTGCCTATGATAATAAGGCCTCAAATAAAACGAATAAAAAGAAATCGGTAGTTCTAATTTGCCTACTAATTTGCTATAGTCTTGAACTAAAATAGAATATCGGTCGTTCACCTGTGTATGTCTAGTCTATAGACAGTGTATAAAATGAATTGCCGTCTCGCTAGAAAATCCTAAAGTCATGTGGAGACATCTATAATATTGCACACGGTCAACAGAGACAAGCATAGAAAGGTCAACGTCCGTGATTCTGTGTTCCGCGAACTTAATTTACAGAAAAGAAAGAATCAAAATGAATATCAGTAATTCTATGGATTTTTGAAACCATTCTACGTATTTAGAACTGACTCTTTTATAATTACAAAATTATTCCAAAAACTTGTATAAATAAACGCTATTTTTCTAATATTCGTACAATGTTATAAATATAATGGTCTAAGGTTTGGATATGTGCTATATTGATGATTTGTATTTTAAGAATACTATATTTGTAGTGTTATCTATTTATCTACGTGGCTTCGTCGATAACTTGCCTAGTAATATCCTTGGTATTCATATCTAAAGTATACGTATTTGGCCATAGAAACAGAGGGTGACATTAACATAACCGCAGGGAGCACCTGAATTCAATCTGCGCAGGACCGGGACGAGTGGCGTACTAGAAAAGAGGCCTATTCTCAGCAGTTGGCGATAACAGGCCGATAATGATACGTATTCCTATTCCCTGACGATAATTGTGAAATATTGTTTACAGTTTTCTTTCTCTAAATAATTTCATGATTAACTTTAAAATTGACCATTTTGTAAAAGAAATTTAACCTTTTTAGAGATATACCACAAAAATTAACTTTATTTTTAACAAACCTATATTATGAATTATATGCTGCAATATAAGCCCACACATATAAAATCATTAGAGATTAGTTTGCACTGTGTATAATTATCTATTTTATAATCTATATTTGTAAAGTAGTTGTTTTAATGTTTTTATAAATAAATAAATAACTAAACAAAATATTGCTCATAAATATTGTATTTATTTGTACATCCTAGATATTGCATGGTAAAAATCATATAATTAACATTTTATATAAAACCATATAGTTATGTATGTATGTGGAACATTAAAACTTATAGAAATCTTGATTTCTCTTTAACGCATTTCGAAGCCTACCTGTAAGAATAAAACATGATTTAGTTTTGATTCGAACGGTATATGAAGCTTTTTTATTATTTTATTAAAATCTTTTAGGAAATTAAGTAAAATATACTTAACAATGAGATTAATATAGAATACCTACCTAATTCATCACCTGTCTAAGTCATCATACAAAAGTTTAGAATACTGTCTTTAAAAAGTAAACAAATTTTAGCTTATAAATGGAAGACATTTCAGTTACCTTTGGTGAATTTTCAGTCAAACACTTGCTCAAAAGATATGACCGTTCACAGCCTTTCTCACCGTCGCTTACAGCTTCATCATTCACTGGAAATAAAATAATACACATTAAATTCAAGTTCTTGTGACATACTTAAATTGTTCTTAATAAATTAAATTAAATTAAATTTCATTCCAATATGTTGCTTGAGCACGAAAAGTCAAACACACATTTACAGTCGCATTTGTAGTATTACTGCGTTTTTTTAGCTTTTATACATTTTAAAAGCGAGTGTGGCTCGGCGGTTAAAGCGTCTGCTTTTCATCCTGACGCACCATAGTTCGAATCTGGACCTTCACTAAAAACTTGTTTTTCAAGTTATGAGTAGATTCGCACTCGCTTAGCGGTAAAGGAAAACATCGTGAGGAAACTGACATGTTTGAGGAAAACAATATCCGAGGATATGTGTCTTCTGTGGAAGAACCTGGGCGCGCACCAAGATGTATCTGACCAAGAGAACTCTCCTAACGAATTTATATTCTGCGGAGGAGTCACGACCCTCAGTCATGAGGAAACACGACTCAAAGAGAGAAGAGAATAAATTTTACAACTCGCAACGAAAGCCAGCTTACCTCTCTTACACATGTCAAATAGGTTCTTAGCGTTTTCAAGTCTGGTTGGATTGTCGCTGAATTCGTTCGTCACCCACTTGCTTGTCCTTTCTACGTCGTAGTTACCATTATCATCCAACTGAAAAAGTTTAAAGTTTATATGTTAAGTTAGATAGAAGGAAACATATGGGCAAGAAAAGCGCAAGACAGGGAGTATTAACGTTAGAGGGAGGAGGCCTATACCCTGCAGTGGATCTCAATAGGCTGATGATGAAGTCTAGAATAAAAAAAATAGGTAAATCGGTAAAGTTTGTATTGTATTTTATCATACTTTATATAAAATGCAGTGGTATGTACGTGAAACAATACTTTACAATTATTTTACTATTAAAACTTTGGAGAAATATGTAGTGTTTTCCCGCTGCGACTGCTCCTTAACCGACATCAAACAACAAACTTGATGGTTTTTAAGTGTGTTCTTCCACACCATTATTTTACTATTGAAAAATAAGTCTACCGACGAGAATCAGCTTAAATTACCAATGAGAATTCACTTTACAGTAAAGAGAAAGTGTGTTTGTCGGTTTGTTTGTTCTACCTAACCCCTAAACTACGTGGGCAAAGTGGGTTGTTACCTATGATACATTAGTGAATCTTAGTAAACCTCACCAACATACCTTCAGAACTTACGTATATTATACTTATTATATAATAATGGCACGTATACACATTGTAATGCTTAAATAAACGTTTTTTATTAAAAAAAAGTCGGTAACAGCAACTGAAAATACATCTAACTTTAATAAACTGTAAATTGTGTTCAACATTTCAAATTTCAAACCGGTATTTTAACACCAGTATTCTGCCAAATAAGGTGTATCGGTAGCCAACCCTATAAATTAGGAACACGGTTAAGAAGAACACACTCCAAATTCCATACCATATTAGCCTTCCTATAAACACAAGCCATGAGACACTTTGCGTTGGAACTGTCTGGTATCTTGTGATCCTGCATCATGGCTAGTTCCTCCGCTTCAATGGTAAAGTCCTTGTTACACGTCACCACCAGGCTGAAGAACCAGCCTTTTACTTCTAGGTCGCTTCTACCCTGGTAGGAAAAAAATATATCAATAGTTCGGCAATCATAATAGTATACCTACTAGAAAAAAAAGAAGACAAACAATATAATACAAGTGCAAATGTTCCCACTTCTTCTTATCGAACTCAGAAAATAAAAACAACAATTTTTTGTGTATTCAGAGTTATCAAATGAGAGTGGACAGCTCTGGTGTTGAGTTTATCAAGCCGCCCTAAGGGTCTCTGACATGGCGTAACGACTGCCGCACTATGACAAACAACCGGGACCTACAATTATAAGTATACATTTATCCCGGATTAACTTACATACCTAGAGATTTATTGTCTTTATGCGTAGATGGTGTGCGTTGAAGTCTTTTATACGTTGTCTTAATATAGTATAGTAGTATAGATATAGATAGATAGATAGATAAACTCTTTATTGTTGACACATATAAAAAAAGTACATAAAACAAATTGTGTCTAAACTAGTGCCACAAGCGGCGGCCTTATCGCTGAAAGCGATCTCTTCCAGGCAACCTTCGGCTGGAGAGAAATAAGCAAAAAGAAAAAAAGAAGAATGTGGTGTACAACAAAAAGGAAATAAGAAATATTACTAATATACCTATATATTATATATAAATATATATTATATACACATAAATATAGATGTTTATATACAAATACATATAATATACAACATAATATTATAGGTGATAGCAGTAGTTAAAATAACATATATGTAGAATAGAATAGAATATATCTTTAATGTACACCATAAAACATAGAAATAACAATACAGGAAAAAGCTTAAATATATTAAAGTGATGCACATTGGGCGGCCTTATCGCCTTAGGCGATTTCTTCCAGGCTACCTTTTGTATGGACATTACTAAGAATTATAAACAGGCGGTCTACTAAAAATATAATTAGATACATACATTACTTAAAAGACCAATACATACTCAAAATATACATAAATAAATAATTACATATTTCATACACATTACACAAAATATTCAGGAAATAAGGTACTATTTTTATATAAGTAAACTACATAAATTAATGCTATAACAATGACAAATAATGGTGATACACTAACTTTTGGAATATACTCAGCGACTTGGCCTGCCTGATGGGCAAGGGCAACGTGTTCCACAAGAGGATCGCTTGGATGGTAAAGGATTGAGAGTAAAGAAGGTTGGAAAATTCAGAAGTAGAAGGAGTCTCTAATATAAGGGTCCGGGACGTGCGCAAGGAGCTGGAGTGGGAAGCGGTAACAAATCGGAAACGTTCTTTCAAGTAAATAGGAGTTGAGGGAATGAATAGGACTTTGTAAAGAAGGGACAGGATATGCGAATTGCGTCGTAGACGAATGGGCGACCACTTCAACTTTTGACGAAACTCCGAGACATGGTCGTACTTACGCAGACCATATATGAAACGAATGCCAACATTTTGAAGTCTCTCGAGCTTGTTGAGCTGCTCTTCAGTCAAATCCAGGTAGCATGCGTCCGCGTAATCTAATATTGGCAATAGAAGTGATTGTACAAGCGCAGTTTTAGTAATAATCGGCAAGAAATTTCGAAGACGTCTAATAGAAGCCGAGGAAGCAAATATCTTTCGGCTGACTTCATCTATCTAAGGACACCCATGAAAACTGTCTATCATAAATAATGCCAAGGTTTTTAACCGTTTCACTGAATTTAATTGGTACTCCATCAAAAAGTACCTGTGGCAAGCGGAACCAGTCTATCTTAGAAATCATACGAGAGCTACCAATTATAATACATTGGGTTTTCTCAGGATTAATCGTCAGTCCATATAATATACTCCAATCCCTAATCCGCTGAAGATCTGAATTAGTCGAAGAGATGGCATCATGTAAGTCAGTCAGAGGGGCCTGTGTGTATATTTGCAAATCATCTGCATAGAGGTGATAGGAAGAAGAGAGAAGAGAAGAGATAGAGTTAATAAAGATAGCAAAAAGGAGCGGAGAAAGCACGCCGCCCTGTGGCACACCAGCGGAGATATCACACCAAGATGAAAAAGTATCATCAATGCGAACACGCTGCCGGCGCCCAAACAGGTAACTATAGAACCAATCAATTGCAGTTGGAGATATGTTAAGAGAGCGTAGTATTCCAAGCAAGACATCAAAGTCCACATTATTAAAGGCATTACTAAAATCAAGCAATGACAGTACAGTTAGGTGACATTTACCCAAACCAGATCTGATATCGTCAGTGATTTTCGTTAACGCAGTTACAGTACTGTGACCAGTGCGAAAACCAGACTGGAAAGGATTTAAGAGGGAATATTTGGTTAGGTATGATGAAAGCTGTTGACAAACAAGTTTTTCTAAGATCTTAGAAAGGAAAAGGAGAATAGATATAGGACGGAACTCAGAAAAAGAAGTAGGATTAGGTTTTTTAGGAAGGGGAGTAACTTGCGCGTTCTTCCATACACTAGGAAATGATGCAGAGGAGATTGAAAAATTTAGTAAATGGAGAATGATTGGAAGGATTTCATCTAGAATGGGTATGATCATCCTTCTACTGACACTGTCACTACCTACAGCATTGGATGTTATTGATAGGATACACTTATTTACATCACAAGCAGCGAATTGAATAAAATTAAAGGCGGGATTGTCGGGAGGATCAACGGTAGAAAGATATTGCAATGTAGAGGCTTTAATAGGTCCATCAAATTTAGACATAGTATTTAATAGGTCCATCAAATTTAGACATAGATATGTATAGTGAGTTTAAAAAATGTTTTAAGTAAGTTACTTACGAGTAACATAATTAATAAATAGGTAACTAGATGAAACTCTGCAAGATACTTATGTAGTGTTTTTTCAGCTTGAAGATACAAGGTGCGGTTTTGGTAAAAACTGTAGAGCCTCAAAGGCCACTTTGGTTAGGAGGAGAGGTGTGGCGGTGGTATACACCTAAAAACCACCAAGTTTGTTGTTTGAGCAGCGGAAAAACACTACACATTTCTCCAGAGTTTCATTTACAATGGACTTCCGCAAAGTATCGCCTGATTCAATAACTATTGAATAGGTAAAATTAAACCAATGTATATAAATATACAATACTTACATAACAGGTACCAACTAAGACCAAAACTAAAGCGAGTTGAGTAAACATTGTTACTAAATAATGTTTACAAAAACAACACAGTTTTATATCAATCTCTACAAATGACCATTATTTTTGTCGAAGCGTAATTTGGTAACATTATATTGTTTTTCCGGTGTAAAATAATGATATAGGCTATTATTCCTATATAACGAGGTACGATCGATTGTCAAGATAAAGTTAGGGTCCTAATCAAGGTGTATTAATGATACCTACAGTTTTTTGACGTTGAGTAGATAATTTATACTAAGGTAATTTCCCGTGGAAGGACCTGGGCACCCACCACGATGTATCTGCGCAAGAGAACTCTCCTAATGTATTATTCTGCGGGGGAGTCACGACCCTCAGTCATGAGGAGACTCAGAGAGAATTTGACAAGCTTATATCTCCGGCCAGGCTACCTACCAAGTCTTCTTTTAGGTTTACAATTAATTACCGATCTCCTAACCTAATAAATATGCAGTTGACTGAAACTTTTATTGGAAAACGATCCCGGTCGTGATTATTTCCCTCATTTTCCAATAAAAGTTTAAATTAAACTACCATAGTGCGGGTTTAGCACTTGACAAAATAACTCAAGATATGTAATTGTAACCCAAGTATTCAAATTTAGAGTAAAAAGATTTGTTTTGTCTTTAACTCTATATCAATAAAATATAAAGATAAGATATATTTTACAAAACTAGTTCTTTTAATAAACATATAAAAATAAGTAACATCTCATTCATCCACGATTACACTACAGAACAACACAAAAGATGGCCAAGTACAAGATAAAACTCACGTGTTCAAAACAGTAGGAAAAAATGCAAGCTAATGGTTTATTAAAAAAATAGTCTATCATTATTGTGGTGGACGGAAATCGGTGCTCATTTTCCGGCTGTGCTTGCGACTGAAAATGTATTATTTTCTGCACCGGCTAATACGAGTACCTACGTATGTAGGTAGGATATGTTGAATTTATACGACAGTTGCAATGTTGTGAGTGTCAGATGGTTTTAGGATTTAGCTGCTGAGTACCGACCAATTTTACATAATACATATTTTTTAATAAATTTCAATGATTCTATGAATTTAGGATCTACTACTACTATTCAATACAAAACAGAATTATTTAATTAAGAAGAAAAATTGTATTAAGTCAGTTTTATGATTTTCTTAACAGAATTATTTAAATTGGGAGCATAACGTATTAAGACAGTTATATGATTTTCTTAAAAAATATATCTACTTTCTACTTAGCAATGGGGTGGCAAATAAAGGTGGAAAAAGAAATTGGTTATCTTCGCGTATTATATTAATACTAAAGTAGCGTATATATGCGTCTTCTATATGAGCTGCTTCTTGGCAAGCCTTGCCTACTTGAAAAGTAAAATCAAAGATTTAAAATTTTGTTAATCTTCAATCCATTTTCTTACAAAATGCACACATACACATTTTATATTTATGAAACTAACAATAACGCTATGGGAAGAAGAACGCTTCAGGGTTATGATGTTGAATACACTTAGTAACATAAAATGATGCATCGCAGATGTCCTTGTAATTGTCCGCTGAAAAAAAGGTCAAAATCATTAAGGTGGCACTGAATTCACTAATGGGACTTGCTGTTTAATATACCTACTTTTTATTAAAATGCAGCTAAGAACAAACATCAATATATAATAATGCCTACCAGCATATATGTATGTAAGTAGACTAGGGTATTTCACAAATTCGGAATCTTTGCATCCGAAATCAAAATGCGCTTCATTGATTAATAAATAATAATAATAACGTTTATTTGACCTTAATAAAAAGAAACCGGTATAGCAATAGTGAACATTTGAAATTGTACTAACTATGAAATAGGGCTTAGGACTATACACTAGTTGGTGAACCCTGGACATCAAACTAGGTCAGCACCTGTGTGATGACGTTTAGTTTTGGATTGTAAAGTTTCCTATTGTTAAAACATTGTGATCTATTTATTGGCCTACCTCTGTTATAATTTCTTCAATGACCATCAGCAACAAAATTACTCAGGATTAATAAAACTTGAATATATTTTTCGATATGATGAACCTATGTTTTCTTTAAACTAGATAGGGTTACACTTGACTAGAACTCGCCTGATGTTAAGCAACGTCAATATACGATCTACCGTCAATAAATAAATAGATGTAAATGAAGTATTTCTCACCAACTTTCCTACATGCTCCAATAGCTTCTTTTGCCGGTTCTTTGATCTCATCCGGCAGGAGTAAGTCGGCTTGTTTTAACGCCGCTTCAAAATTCAGTTTATTATTTTTTATCTGCAATTATGAATTAAATTATTACCTTAGTAAGCGAGTCTCTCTTGAGTCGTATTTACTCATGACTGAGGGTCGTGACTCCCCCGCAGACTTCATTGGTTAGAGGAGTTCTCTTGGGCAGATACATCGTGGGCGCCCAGGTCCTTCCACGGAGAAGTTAGTGAGTAAGTGTTAGTTAATGGGCAATGTCTATATTTGTGCCTTTTCAAGTGGCTCAATTGATTAGAATACGATAGGTTACAGAGATAGATAATTATAAAACCTATGCTAAATAAATAGGTTGTAATCACGTAATCCTGAGGGTAAATTGGCGACGCAATGCTCATCATCACAAATTTAAGAGCAAGGCCCTTGTCTGTGGAGCATGCGCCATCCTTCCCGATCTTCTGCCAATTCCTTGACCTCTTTATACGACATGACGCCCGCCTTTTCTTTTATTTGGTCCATGTATGACCTTCTCGGCCTTCCTCTTCCTCTTCGGGCTTCCAATTTTCCTTCAATGATGTTTTTCATAAATTCGTTGTGTCGTATAAGGTGGC